>JASDDO010000006.1:328979777-331961880 GCA_030015575.1 Agapanthus africanus
AGATCATACTAGTAGGGGCCTGGGCAGTCCATGAGTTCATCCTTCAATTGTTCCTAGTCGAGAGAATATCGAGACAGGGCAACGATATTCCAGAGTAGACTCACGTATAGCTTCTCGACCTATGTGATGGGCAATGGATGATCCCATATCCATTGGTGTTTGAAATCAGAGATGGTATACGGGTGCTCAGTGCAGACTGGGTACACTGAACGGACTCCCTGAGAACTCCTAGATGGTATTATACCTCACGTCAGATAGCAGTTCTCTGGTGACACTGGTACAGGTTAGTCTGTAGACTCGAGATCGTCATAGAGTCTTGTGTGTCTCCCACTGTGCTTTGATTTCCACCCTACCACAGCTCTACTGAGTCGTGCAAAAAGGTGGTTTTTGGGTACAGTCCCTAGTCACATGGAGGCAATGAGCGATAGGAGGGGATTCGTCTCTCCCGGTATTGGGGTTTGATGTTGCGCTATGCTCGATTGGCCATAACAGGAAATCCCTGGCCAGGGTTGCTGAGATCTACTGGTAAGTGTTATCAGTAGTTCCTCGAACCGTTATGGGCCTTAAATCGGCATGACTTATCAAGTTACCGGGGTCTGACGTTTACCACCCCAAGACGAGATATGCGACATATCAGACGAAGAGACCAGACTGTACGGTAGTGTTACTGATTGGATTCGCAGAAGTGTGAGCAGTCTTGCTTGTTGATCTTCTGATCGCTCAATACCCGGGTGACCGTTACGTTTAGCAGACCGCTTGCGGCTTGTGGGTGACTGATATGATCACCACCTACTGCCGGCATATTGACGAATCTTTAGAGTCCTACACAGAGGTTTTCTGGCTCAAGCAAAACGGAGTAGAAGCACATATGTAATATGTGTGGGACCAAGATTGATACGAGTATGTGATACCGTATTGCATTCTCGCGATATGTAATATCGGCCGGGTATATGTGATATAGCCGGGTTATCGAATCAAGTGTTGATTCGGTAAGTTGATATTATTGATATTAGTCGGTTGTATGTAATATAGCCGGATTATTAAATCAAGTATTGATTTAATGATTTAATGTATAATTATATATTTGATATATAAATTTACATTAACTAATATTGCTCACTGGACTATTTCTTTTTCTCATTTGGTATACATAATATATATATGATATATATTAAAGTATCATGCAAGGTTATATATGCAACATGTGTGTAGGACTTACACCATAACCATGATATAATTAGGGTTTTAATTTATCTTAGTAATTAGCAAAATTGTTGGAAATTGTCATGGCTAGAAGCTTGGAGAAGCTTGCTAACCATTGACTTAGTCCACAATATTTGTTTTTACTTAAGATATTTATTTAACCCAACCAATTATCATAGCCCATGGTCAAGTCTCTACAAGAGTTAAGTGTATGACACTAACTCACTTATGGTTGCAAATCTAACCTCATTCTATTCTCTCTCTTGTTGATTTCATCTTCATCTTCTTCCTCATCTCCTCAAGCTCTCTAGGGTTTTTGGAGATGGAGATTTCTAGTGAGAAAATCAAATCTAAAGTGAGCAAAATTCCTACTTCATCATCCTCTACTACTTACCATTTGGTTTAGGGTGTTTGCTTCACAAAGTTCATCACTTTGTAAAGAGGTAGCTTGTGCTTGAGTTCCCTCGACGTAGATCATCTTCGGCCTCGAAGACTTCTAGCATGCTTGCTCACTACACTTTGTGGAGTCCAACTTGAGTCCGGGAGATCGATGCTTGGAGCGAAGGGACGACTACATAGAGCTTTAGAAGTGAAGGACTGATCTACAAAGGTTGTATTTCTTATTCACTTCTTATTGCAATGTTTGATTACAAGTTTTGTTACCCTAGTTTTCTAGTTTGATTCCTACGATGATTGTTTAGCACCCCCTAAATTTTTGTTGTTGTGGCATGTATGATGCTTGCAAACCTTAGGCATGGTGCTAAGGAATCCCAACATATGAAGCATGGCACACTTGCTAACTCATGTGGTGACTCATGGGATGACTCATGTGGTGACTCTTGGGGTGACTCATGAAACACTACTGTGGCATGCTTGATATTTGTTGGGGTTATGAGATATTTCCTTACTTGATGATTGTTTTCTCTTACTCACAACACTTAGCTTTTTTCATGAGTTGTTTTGCTTCATGCTTACACTCTCATCTCTCAAGCTTCTTCTTCTACCTCCACCCTTAATGTCTCATGTGTTGAGAAACCTAGGGTCTTTAGAGACAAATCAATCGATCATTAGACTCTACATCTTCCAGGCTATCTAATTTAGCAAACTAGGTATCCTAGTTACCTCGGTTATGAGGTAGGAGCTTGATTCATAGACTCTCAAGTGGATCATCTTCGATGGAGGGAGACCGGATATCAAACTTGATCATGGTGGCCACTAGGAGCTTAGGAAGGAGGTTAAATACCGAAGGACACAGATCATTCGGTATAACCATCTCAACTCTTTATATAGCTTGCTAGGTTTAGGGTTAATGGTAGATCCGTATTCATGGGTTGTTCTAGCTTCAGTTTGTAAAATTTTTGTTCCTCAATCGGCCACGGTTTGATGGCCAGGGCACTAGCATAACCCAACATGGTATCAGAGCCAACCCATAAACCCTAAACTAGCGGTTTTAGACGATGTTAAAGTACTGAAACCGAAACAACTCCGCAACAATACCCGTATTATTCCAGTTTCTGTACTAGTCTTCAAAAAAAATTTAAACAATTGTAGAAGGCTATTTATGTAGTATCTAGAACACCCTCAAAACACGAGCCCAAAAATCAAAAACTTGGCCGGCGAGATCATGGAAAATCCCGGCCTGGCCGGTCTGTTTTGAAACTTTGGTCTTGAATTTTTTAGGTTTTCTGTTCTCTAGAATATTGGTTTTTAGGTATTGTTTGTTTTTGCCCAGATTGCATATTTTGTTATCTTTGGTTTGGGGGCAATTCGGAGTATTTCGAAGTCGCTATTTTTAACACTGTTTAAAAGTTTTCAGTACATACATTACTATCTGCGACCGTGAATATCATTAGAGCGGGACAACTCCTCTAATTGTTATATGTCTTTTAGACGGGTTTGCGAACATCACATTCACGTTGATGTTCTGTGTTGTGTTGTGGTTGTGGCTGGATTATCATGGTGGATAGCCAGTAGTGCAATGGTAGTATAGTTTAGATTCATTTGTACATTTGATATTGCGAGGCGAGCGTCCGACATGTGGATTGTCATCTCTACCATTTTGTATATTATTTGTTTGGGGCACGACCGGGTTGAGGTCGAAGCCACCGTTGTATATATGTTTTTCTTTTCTGTACTGGGATTACCCCAAGGCGAAGTGCACGAATAGCCGGGTTCTAGAGGTCAACGGGTCCATATCTCATGGCGTTGAGACAGAGGGGACCTTACTTTAGAATTGGCGGGTTATTCGCCGCATTCGTAGGGGGTAAAAGTTGACCCACGGAGAGGTGCTCAAGTTACCGGGTTCTGTGAAGTGTTGGGTGGCCCATTCACATTGTTGATTGGGGTTGCCTCACTTCTGGGATCGGCGGGTAACTTGCCGCACTCATAAGGGTCTAGGTTTTCATTGCATAGGCTATCCACACGACAGGGAACGTCGGGTCTCATTTACGGCTCAAACGAAACCCGAGGCTCCAGGATTATCCACCCCTCTGTGTTGCTTGGTTGAGATTCTGTGATGTTACTTTATATCATGCATGGGACGGTTGTTATATATATTTATATATATTAGTAGATGTTGTATATGTTTTGCTCCCGCGCTAGTCCAGTCCCCGCTCTGCCGTTAGTTAAGTAACCTAACGGGTAATGATGGGGCTCAGTGGCAAATGCGGATGGCATATACGTACATTATATTTTCGTTCCTTTATCTGGTGTGATATGTTTTAATTGATGGGATTGCGTTGATTATGATCAATGCAAGGAAAAACAAACTTATATGATGTTGTTGGAACCAAGTTTTAAAAACAGACATTATTGATGTTTGCATTTTCTTTGCACAGTGGTATTCAATTGGGAATATCCTGCACTTCATTCGACGAGGCAAGGGCAAAGATCGCTTCATCGGGAGTGACCCCTTAGGCAGAAGTTTGCGTCAACGTAATAACTTTACTATATTCGATTCTTTTACTTTGCACAGTAGTATTCGATTGGGAATATCGTGCACCTCATTCGACGAGGCAAGGGCCGAGATCCCTTCATCGGGAGTGACCCCTTGGACAGAAGTTTGCATCAACGTAATAAGTTTACTATAGTCGATTCATTTTCCTTGCATCGTGGTATTCGATTGGGAATATTCTGCAACTCATTCTACGACAAAAGAGCCGAGATCCCTTTACAGGGAGTGACCTCTTTAGCAAAAGTTTTCGCCACTATATATTTGTAAAACCACTTGGTTTCTTCAACGATATCTAGTTCATTACGTTAAAGGTTTTTCACCAAAAACGAGTCATGGCCCTCCGTCATTTCAGATTAGTATTGCTTAGTATTCGTGCTACGTTTGTCGTTGCTATTCGCCGAGACGTAATGTGCGGTAGTTCTGTAATGCTTTTCTGTCGCATGGACATGTGGATTGGTTAGGACAGTCGTACGACTTTGTTGATTATTCGTCAAGGGTCGTGCGAGTGGGTTTAACGCAATCAAGATAATGACGGGTTGAACTTGACTAGGACCTTTTGATTTGTTGATTATTCGTCAAAATCACTTGGGTCCTAGGGGTAAAAATCATATCGGGAGTTTCAAATATACAGGAAACTTGTCAGGCATGCGCATATCTTCTGGAGTGTAGTGACTTGAGTGGCTTTCATCAAGTTTTCATGCAATGATAATTGGATCCCGATTCCCACTGATGAGTAGGTATTACTCCTCGGGTGTTTTTTTTATGATCCCGACTAATTCTCCTTTTAGGGTTTGAAGGAGAATTCGAGAAAACAGTGGGAGCCATACTGATTAGATAAAATAATTAACCAATCTAATCTAGGTTAGAGTGCATGCTGAGTGTTTCTTTTCTCTCTCTCTCTCTCTCTCTCTCTCTCTCTTTCTCTTTGGCAGCGACCATGGCCCGACTCTAAACTAAAACTCATGAACTAAGTTAACCAAACCTTCTTAAAACACTTTGGCTTTTGGATTGTCATAGTCGCATATATCATTGCCGCTCCTACTTTTACCCTTTGCATTTCTCCGGAACATTCCGTATCACTACGAAGGTCCATATTGATTGGATATGCCATCGTATAGTTACATACGAACTCGAAGGAACTTGTTCCAGTTCGAAGATGGATTCTGGTTCTGGAGAAATAGATTAGGATTATTTAGTTGTCTTTTCCCTTTATCTTCTCTCAGGTTGCGAGGGCTCCTGGTATTTAGGAGAGTACACCTATTGCGCTTATTGGATAGTCTTCTTCCAAACCATAGGTAGGTGCCGAAGGGTAGGGAAGAAAGAAAACCAATTAGCCTAAGTGTGGTGTACAGAAGGCAATAAGTAAAGACATATAAAGGGATTTGAAAGAGAGCAAAAAGAAATTGCGACTGCTATCATTCACGACGAAGCCTCGTATATTATCGCCACTCCTACCTCACCTTTGCATTTCTCTAGAACATTCCGTATCACTACGAAGATCCACATTTATTGTATATGCCATCGTATAGTTATATACGAACTCGAAGGAACTTGTTCCAGTTTGAGAATGGTTTCTGGTTCAGAAGAAATCGAATAGGATTATTCGGGTTGTCTTTTATCTTTACCTTCTCTCAGGTTGCGAGGGCTCCTACGATTAGGAGAGTACAACTATTACGCTTATTGGATAGTTTTCTTCCAAACTATAGGCTGGTGCCGAAAGGTATGGAAATAAGAAAACCATTTAGCCTAAGTGCGGTATACAGAAAGTAATAAGTAAAGACATGTAAGGGGATTGGAGTGATGGTAAGGAAATATATGGTTATGGTCATGAATCTAGATAGTGGAAGAGGCATTACTAGGAATACCCGGATACCCCTTCGAAACATTTTCATGTTTCAGTTTCACCGTGCAGTGTTAATTGAAAACTGTTTTCCCGATTAGATTCTAACTCCGGGGTATGTATTTACCAGATTTGATTCTCACATCTGTAAGGCGTTACAGATGGTGAGTGGGAGTAAGATATTAGGAATTGGGTGATTAGATCCTCAATACATATCAGAATTCTTTGTAATTGGTGATATTTGAGGAAATCACCTGGGTTTTGCCTGACGGCAAATATTTGGTTTTGAATATCCGTTGTTATGTGCCAATTTCAAACCGATATATTTGTACATTTATTTTATAAAGTGAGATATAACTTTTTGAAATTATGTCTATGACATTTACCTATATCAGTTGGTGATTAGGTAAGGAGTATTTAAGAGCTGTGTAATTCTTCTTAACCATAGTACAGTTTTCAACCTACGACGCACAGGATACGAGTTATGTTGTCCGGTGACCATTAGGACAAAGGGGATAGTACTCGTACTATATTCTGTTTACTTGTGACTTCTCCAATTTTAAACAAATATTTTGTTGAAATACAGGGTCCAGATATTGAGAAGTTATAGGTATAAGAATAAAGTAGAGAACCAGATGCGGGAAGTATCAGGATTCTTCGAGGTGATCGAAGATATAGATACTTATGCGAGGTATTCCGTCGTAAGTAATGGTTTTGAGAACTTTCTTCTCTTTCAGATAACACATATGTGGATGAACTCCTAAATGAGTAATGCTGATTGTCCTCCTTCTATTTGGTTGATATGCACTGGAAACAGCTGCATGATTTTTGAATCTGGTTCTAATTAAATTTGTGCCTTTGTTTCTACAGTAGATATAGAATGGATTCATATCTTAACGATGTTAAGGTATATGGAGTTGTCCGGTTTATACGTAAAACCAGAATCCGGATAAACTCAAGGAACGTTTCAGTAATGGCAGTTTGTGGGTTATCCCAAGCATTGACGAGGGTTAACTTTCTACCATCTAGAAGATCAATAGTTATATTGTTCTTGACTCGCCACCAGTTTTAATAAAATGGATTCTTTTCAGAAAACATTAGTGGGAGTATGGTAGAACTGGAAGTGATTCCAGAACCATAAACGATTACTAAAAATTAAGTAGGACCTAAAAATTCAATTGGATTCGACATTCTATTAGTCACTCTGCAGATTTGGTAGGTAACCTCAGGCACCCTAGAGGTATTTCGGTCTCCTTAAAGACGGTGACAGGGAGGTTCTTGTTTATCCAAACTTGCCAATACTGCTGTTCTAGACTATAAGATCTGGCAGGAGGATGAGTATAACGTCGTTCTAAACTAGCTTTAGAAGTGCACGCGTATATGACTGTGCTAGAGGGTTGTTGTAGTCAGTGGGAGCAGCGGAAGCATAGTGGGCAAGTAGCTTATGTCTATTTATAGACTAAAGCAGGTATAACAGAGATAGATCATCTATTTTTGATGTGACAGTCATAGAGTTTGACTTCATCAGAATAAGAGATAGATCTGATAAGAAGGTAGTAGGGTGTGATGTCCTGGTATGTGGATGACATGCACTAAATAGGAAGAGATCTTCCTATACTACTATCGGTTATACTGTGGTTATCACAAGGTGGTTTCTCTACATAGGATATGGATATAATATCAGGGATTCTGGTGACTAGATCTATGGTTTTAGATCTAGATTTGGGAAGTATCCCAATTTGGGTACTTGAAACTATTCTAAAGGTGTTTTAGAATGGTTGACTCCTGGTATGGTGGTGTACATGCAGTTGATGGAGTCACCCTCTCTAAAGGATGTCTTACAGACTAAAGGGGAGAGAGATTTGCATGATTGGCATATCACTTGCTTAGGCAATTGAGTCAAACATGAGATGTCAAGTACAACACCAGATATTGATTTTGCACTAGCTGCAATAAATATATATATATTAATCCAATCCTGGAGAAACGTTGGGAAGACGTTATGAACATAAGTGGATGTTTTTAGAATATAGTAACGGTAGCCTCCTTTGGGAGGCGGTTATCATTTCAGACTTCCAAGGTGATCTGGATGAAAGAGAGACTGTCTGAGTTATAGTTTTCCCTCTTTTGTGGGGTAGTACGTTGGACAGGTAGTCCAAGCGGATACTGAGGAATGCATAGCGCAGGATACTGATTAAATTCAGTTGATCATACAGTCTAAGAAATTTGTTGGATTTGGAGTTCATTTTTGAACTGGGTCCCATCAGTTATCCAGACAAATTCTAAGACAGGTATTGCTCATTTCAGGAGATAGTCTTTCTTCGTGAAGTTGAGATATAGAAAGAAATATTGGAGCGGATCCACTCATTGAGGCTATTTCTCGAACGCAATAGTTTCACAAACAGGTTTTGTAAAACTAATTAGTAGAGAAGTTGGGTGTTCGGTATCATACGGGCTGTGAGTATGCGACACCGCAATAATTAGCCTTAAGTGCAACTAGGAGATTGTTGGCTATAGTGCCATCAAGTCAATTATTGAACGCAGGCATGCGATTGCGATGATTGAAGGAGGACCTATATGGATAGAACTGTCTTACTCAAAATGATAGTATGCTATCTGGTTTATCTTTATTATCATGTACATGCTTTAGGTAGTATTACAGATCACTATTACATGTTAATAGAGCCCATAGGATTCTTGCTTGACTACAAGCATTATGATGGTGATCATATATGTGGGAGCTGGGTGTTCTATAAGCACATCCTTAAATGTCCCTAGTCATGGGAGTATCGAGACTAGGTATCGATACTCCAGAATAGACTAGTGTATACTGATCGAGATCCCGATGAGGGGCGGTGGCCGGTCTCACAAGCCATTGGTATTAGTTTATTCACCTAAGATAGTATGCAGGTGCTCCTTGGGTTATGAGTACACTGGACGGACTCATAGGGAACATGCTAGTTGGTATTATACCTATTGTCAGATAGCAGTTCCAAGATGACATGTGTACAGATTAGTCTGTTGCCCAGAGAATGTCATTTGTCTCGTGTGATTTCCCACCGTGCTTTGATTACTACCCTACCATGGCTCAAAGGAGTCATGTAAACAGGTTTTAGTTGGGTACAGTCCCTAGCCACATGGAGGCAGTGAGCGGATCGTTGGGGATTCATCTCTCCCGATATTGGGGGTTGATGTCGTGTAGTGCACGGATGGCTATCACCAGAAATCCTTGATCAAGGTGGTTGAGAATTACTGATTTGGATCAGTAGTTTCTCAGGTTGTGATGGGCTTCATACCGACACGAAATGTTGCGTTATTAGGGGTCTGACTTTATCCACCCCCTAGAATCGATATGCGTTACTCTAAGACGAAGATACCGTACTGTACGGAGATTGTCACAGACAGTCTCAGTAGGGGTCAGGATGAGTTTGCTCGTCGGCCTTCCTTTTGCTCAATACCTGGGTAGCCATTACATACAGCTAGTGCCGCTGACATGCATGTAGTTAAACCCACTGCCAACGTATTGATGAGTCTTTAGAGTCCCAAACAGAGGGTTTCCATGCTTCGGGCGAAACGATGTAGAGGCCGTATTGTTTTTATGGCAGGGTTCGATCATATACGTGCACTTGTGCACGTATCATGATTCGGACGGATTTTACTAGTGGCTTTAGTTTAAGCCGGATACTAGTATTATATTGTTGGATTATTTTTGTCTCTTTTGTATTCGTATTTTTTGGAATACGGATACGGGTATGCATATACGGATGAGGGGTATTCTTGTAATTTATTACAAGATAGGTTCTAGAAGTTAACACCACCTTTTAGTTTTGATCATTTAGTTAAATGATTTAATGAGGTGGAGGGATGAGTGTGCATTGGCATTTATGAAGCATGGCACACTTGGTGACTCATGTGGTGACTCATGGGATGACTCATAGGGTGACTCATGAAACACTATTGTGGCATGCTTGATATTTGTTTGGGTTGTGAGACATTTCCTTACTTGATGATTCTTTTCTCTTGCTCACAATACTTAGCTTTTTTCAAGAGTTGCTTTGCTTCATGCTTACACTGTCATCTCTCAAGCTTCTTCTTCTATCTCCACCCTGTAAGCCGATGTCGCGCACCCCGCGGTTCGCGGGGAGGCGGAATTTTCAAAAACGATGATATTTGACTACGCCACACGGGCTAATCTCCAGGATCTTTTCTAAAACCTTAACTAGCTAATCTATCTAGAGGTTTAACTACTCTGTTAGAATGTTATACCTCCAAGATACGGTCCTTCGGGTCTTCTAGTGCTCCTCTCCAAGGCTCCTCGGTGATCGGATCGGGCTTGCTCCATCGGTCTTCTTGCGTCAAAGATGATCCACCGCGAGAGAATGTGCTCTAAGCTCCACCTCTAAATAAGGTAACTAGGGTAGATCTTTCGCTGATCCAACTAGCCTAGGAGATATAGAAACTATAATGATTGTTTTTCTTACTAAACCCTTGGCTCACAACACATGTGAAGGCTAGGGTTTAGTCTAGAGAAAGAAGGAGATGAAGAAACTCAAGAGAGTATGAGAGGAGAGCAACTCAAGAAAATAATACCAAGTCTAGAATGAATAAGTGAGAGGAGCGAAATGGATAATATCTTCTACTCACTTATTGAGCCATGGAATTAAAATCCATAGAATAATGCACCCATGCCTCAATAGTGAGTCAAGATGAATAAACTAATCACAATAGCCATTCCTCACCATGCTACCAAAGTCTCCTCCATTTCCACCTCATTAATCTATTTAAGTAAATGGATAAAACCAATAATGAGGTGGCTCCATCTAGAAGCATGCCTTGCCATATTACAAGAATGCCCCTCACCGTATATACATACTCGTATTTGTATTCCGAAAAATACGGATACACTGAGACGATAACAATCCAATAATACAATACTAGAATCCGGCTTAAACCAAAGCCCACTAGTATTGTCCGCCCGATCAGCATCCATGTACAAATACACGTATGTGATCGAAGACCTGCTGTAAAACCATACAGCATCTACATCAATTGCCTGAAGCAAGAAAGCCCTCTGTGTGGGACTCTAAAGACTCGACAGTTGTCACGCCCCGCTTCCCGGTATACGGCGAAGGGAACGCGACCGGTCCTCTACGTATTTACTGTGAAGTAAATACGCTAAGCGTATCTAAGCAATATAAAGATAATCACAAGAGACAAGAGATATAAAAATAACAGCAACTTTATTTATTAACATTCTTTTGTACAATGCATGAAAAGGAAATACAACTGAAGTAAAAACGATACCTAAACAATGGCATAACAGGAAATTAAAGGTACTGAATGGAAATGTACAATGTCTAGAGCTCGGGGTCTTCATGGAACTGATCCAAGTCTTCACTGGCGGGCTCGATCTCTACTGTGTCTAGATCACCTGACGACAATCAAAGAAGAAAAAAATAGAATGTCATCAGCGAACAGGTCGCTCGGTAAGTCCCAAATTTAAGGGAGAAATAGAAAAGACAGAATAAGAATGTATCTTTTAAAGTTGTATAATATTATAGAATATTGTGTTAACGCTGTTGTTTGTAGCTTGGTACAGAAGGATGCTAGTATATACAAGAGGGTCTCTATATGCTAGAGACCAGGGCAAACTGAAAGTACAAGGAACCGTTATGCCACGGTACAAAGCAACAGGATTCATGTTAGGTGTCTTAATCTTACTGTCTCGTGCCACTTTTAACACCTTCCGTACCAATCTACCCCTTAAACCCCGTAGTGTTTTGATTGTATTGTTATATTGTATTGTATGAGTTGTATAGTTGGATGACTGACCAAAACCATGATATCAGTAATGGATGTAATGGGTGTAAACTGGAATCATGTAAATGGAAAGTATATCCATGGTTTGGTTCAGTCAAGTTGAATAGATTGATAACTGGATTCATAGACTCGTGTGTTCATGTTGAATTGTAATATTGTAGATTTATATGGTACTTGAATCATATTCAAGTCAGATTATGATCAGACTCAAACCCGAGTCAGACAGTAAAGATGTAAATCGAAGTCCTATAATTGCTAGGGTCCTTAGGATAATTTATAAAACTTGAGGGGGTTTTATGTAAAAATACTTTTATATACTTTTAAAAATAAACCTCAAGTATTCATTATTCGTCTTTATGTACATACAACAATTTAATGATCAAGATAAATATATATACATGTTGGAATAGCATGAAATGAGTCAAGTATATTATACGAGTAACTTCCAAAAACAATGCTATAAAGAAATATTATGTACGACTAATTAATCAAGTCGAACGAATGCGGAACATAAACAAAAATATGGCTCTAAGTGTTTTGCATGCGTGAGTTCCAGTTTCACCTAAATACGACTACCGGTTTGAGTGATATATCATTCGTATCGTTGCGCAAAACAGAATCTGTTCAGCACCGTCACATATTTTTAAAACACGGTTTGAATTAATTTCCATCAGGTTTCAGGTTACGAAGATTATTAGAAAATTGTAGGTATTTTGAATTACTTATCCAAAACACCAATATTCATACGATTTGGATTCCTAAATCTCTATTTATGATCATTTTAACATCAGCGTTTAAAACAGAAATTCAGATTTCTGGACAGCAACTATATGTTATATTTCAAAGCCTATATTGGGTTGTTTCATGTGTTTTTAAGTAATATATTATACAGAAAATTGTATTTCTATCAATTGTGCATCTACACATCTAAATTTTGTCACAAACGGACATCGGGTGTTCGAGTTATGTCCAATTTAAAAACAGTGTGCGAATCAGGACAGATTCTGTCCAGATCCGTCACTTAATATTGTAACTCGGTTTTCTATAATTTAAGTCGGTTTTCAGTAAAAACTTAAAACTAATAAAATCTATATATTTCGATGTAGATATCAAAACCACCTGATTTTTCTCAACTTGGATAACGTTATATCAAGTTATATGTCATAGAAGTTGACCGATAACTGCAGTTTTCTGTTTTACGATCAGTGAATAAAAACGATGTAATTCCTAAACCGTTATGCGGATCGATCTAAAATTTTTACAGCATGAAAAAAAATAATATATTCTATCATATGTAAATTTCATGAAATTTCCAGAAGTAAAAATTAATTTCTAAAAATTATTTTAAAGGTAAAGATATTGATATGTATACTAAAATCGGCAAAAAAATTAACTAGTATTTTTATACAAACTTCATCTTTTCTTTTAATAACTAACCGATTCCATGAGATATTGTAAATATATTGTGGCATGAAATCTATGTTTTCACTACTCATAATAAACATTTATAGTTATGAACAAACAAATTGAAAATACTTTAATTTGAACAAGAGACAATAAGGTATTATTAAACCATATATAACCATATGTATCTAGACTTATATATATGTATATGTTTATGTTTATCTTCTCCTACGGATTACGATATAAAAAGAATAGGGGGTTCACGAGGTATGACAAGAGGAAAATAAGAGATGGGGGGAAGGAGACAGAATGGACTTACATGCACAAGCCGGTATTGTCACCGGGCTTTTCTATCCGCCTATAGTCTCGCGTTACTAGCGAAACCTTCTTAAAGACTTCTTCATGTTCTTCTTCTTGGACTCTAGGTGAAAAGGGAGAAGTGAGAGATAGAAAAATGTGAGGAAGGAAAAGATAGAGGAGGACAATAAAGATGGTGTAATAGTGAATTATGTATAATAATATATGCATTCAACATGAGAATAAAAAGAGAAATGAAAGGTCACCATTCATTTTGGAAATGAAAGATCTCATTTGTAGGTTATGAGAAGAATAAAAAATGATAAAAAATAATTGCAAGAATGGGGATTTGAATATGTGACTTATGGAATAACAATGCAAAGACTTAACCAATGAGCTACAAGATTGTTCATGCACATATTTAATTAGAATTAAATATATGATGTTGCTTAGAAAGAAAGTGGGCTTTTTAGATAGACTGTAGAGAATAAGAATAATGGATTTGGGTTAAATATTTATGAAAGAAAAAATAAGAATGAGAAGTTAAAAACTTAAATATAAGAAAAAGAAATTGTTGATTCACCGGCCACTAGATCGATGAAGAATCTCTCCAAAATATGCTTTCACAGAAAAATACATAATAGATTGAGGAATAAAATAATAATAAATTTAACAAAAAAAGGAAAATACCAAGTACAAATAAATATGGTATATTATTGATGAGGAATAATACAAATGTATAAAGATTTTAGGGTCATTACATTCTACCCTCCTTAAAAATAATTTTGTCCTCGAAATTACTCAAGAAGGATAATGTAACAGAGTAAGGAAACATGATTAGGATGATGTCGTCTTCGAGCTCCGTCGATACTCTAACCAATTGAACTAATATGCCAACGAGATACAAATAGAAAGGGTGAATAAGATTTAAGAATTCAAAAGTCTTGAGATAGACTTAAAAGAAACCGAAGGTGGAGTTCAAGATGGATTCAAGGAATATATAATGTAAAGAATGTTTTCAGTTGCTGTTTCTTGTGTTATATTGCTTAGCTTGTTCACACAGAACAGAATTGCATGGCAGTGTTCCATACAACTCTGACCTGCATGGGCCACCAACAAAACCTGTCATGCCCCGCTTCCCGGTATACTGCGAAGGGAACGCGACCGGTCCGCTACGTATTTACTGTGAAGTAAATACGCTAAGCGTATCTAAGCAATATAAAAATAATCACAAGAGACAAGAGATATAAAAATAACAGCAACTTTATTTATTAACATTCTTTTGTACAATGCATGAAAAAGAAATTCAACTGAAGTAAAAACGATGCCTAAACAATGGCATAACAGGAAATAAAAGGTACTGAATGGAAATGTACAATGTCTAGAGCTCGGGGTCTTCGAGGAACTGATCCAAGTCTTCAGTGGCGGGCTCGATCTCTGTTGTGTCCAGATCACCTAACGACATTCAAAGAAGAAAGAAATAGAATGTCGTCAGCGAACAGGCCGCTCGGTAAGTCCCAAAGTTAAGGGAGAAATAGAAAAGACAGAATAAGAATGTATCTTTTAAAGTTGTATAATATTGTAGAATATTGTGTTAACGCTGTTATTTGTAGCTTTGTACAGAAGGATGCCAGTGTATACGAGAGGGTATCTATATGCTAGAGACCAGGGCAAACTAAAAGTACAAGGAACCGTTATGCCACGGTATAACAGCAACAGGATTCATGTTAGATGTTTTAATCTTACTGTCTCGTGCCACTTTTAACACCTTCCATACCAATCTACCCCTTAAACCCCGTAGTGTTTTAATTGTATTGTTATATTGTATTGTATAAGTTGTATAGTTGGATGACTGACCGAAACCATGATATCAGTAACGGATGTAATGGGTGTAAACTGGAATCATGTAAATGGAAAGCATATCCATGGTTTGGTTCAGTCAAGTTGAATAGATTGATAACTGGATTCATGGATTCGTGTGTTCATGTTGAATTGTAATATTGTAGATTTATATGGTACTTGAATCATATTCAAGTCAGATTATGATCAGAATCAAACCCGAGTCAGACAGTAGAGATGTAAATCGAAGTCCTATAATTGCTAAGGTCCTTAGGGTAATTTATAAAACTTGAGGGGGTTTTATGTAAAAATACTTTTATATACTTTTCAAAATACACCTCAAGTATTCATTATTCGTCTTTATGTACATACAACAATTTAATGATCAAGATAAATATGTATACATGTTCGAATAGCATGAAATGAGTCAAGTATATTATACGAGTAACTACCAAAAACAATGTTATAAAGAAATATTATGTACGACTAATTAATCAAGTAGAACGAATGCGGAACATAAACAAAAATATGGCTCTAATTGTTTTTCATGCGTGAGTTCCAGTTTCACCTAAATACGACTACCGGTTTGAGTGATATATCTGTTTTCGTATCGTTGCGCAAAACAGATCAGAATCTGTTCAACACCGTCACATATTTTTAAAACACAATTTGAGTTGATTTCCATCAAGTTTCAGGTTATGAAGATTATTATAAAATTGTAGGTATTTTGAAGTAATTATTCAAAACACCAAGATTCGTACGATTTGGATTCCTGAAACTCTAGTTATGATCATTTTAACATCATCGTTTAAAACAGAAATTCAGATTTCTGGACAGCAACTATATGTTATATTTCAAAGCCTATATTGGGTTGTTTCATGTGTTTCTAAGTAATCTATTATACAGAAAATTTCAGTTCTATCAATTGTGCATCTACACATCTAAATTTTGTCAAAAACGGACATCGGGTGTTCGAGTTATGCCCAATTTAAAAACAGTGTGCGAATCAGGACAGATTCTGTCCAGATCCGTCACTCAATATTGTAACGCGGTTTTCTATATTTTACGTCGGTTTTCAGTAAAAACTTAAAACTAATAAAATCTATATATTTCGATGTAAATATCAAAAACACCTGAGTTTGCTCAATTTGGATAACTTTATACCAAGTTATGTGTCTTAGAAGTTGACCGATAACTGCAGTTTTCTGTTTTACGATCAGTGAATAAAAACGATGTAATTCCTAAACCGTTATGCGGATCTATCTAAAATTTTTACAGCATGAAAAAAAATAACATATTCTATCATATGAAAATTTCATGAAATTTCCAGAAGTAAAAATTAATTTCTAAAAATTATTTTAAAGGTAAAGATATTGATATGTATACTAAAATCGGCAAAAAAATTAACTAGTATTTTTATGCAAGCTTCATCTTTTCTTTTAATAACCAACTGATTCCATGAGATATCGTAAATATATTGTGGCATGAAATCTATGTTCTCACAACTCATAATAAACATTTATAGTCATGAACAAAGAATTGAAAACACTTTAATTTGAACAAGAGGCAATAAGGTATTATTAAACCATATATAACCATATGTATCTAGACTTATATATATGTATATGTTTATATTTATCTTCTCCTACGGATTACGATATAAAAAGAATAGGGGGTTCACGAGGTGTGACAAGAGAAAAATAAGAGATGGGGGGAAGGAGACAGAAGGGACTTACATGCACAAGCCGGTATTGTCACCGGGCTTGTCTATCCGCCGATAGCCTCGCGTTACTAGCGAGACCTTCTTGAAGATTTCTTCATGTTCTTCTTCTTGGACTCTAGGTGAAGAGGGAGAAGTGAGAGATAGAAAAATGTGAGGAAGGAAAAGATAGAGGAGGACAATAAAGATGGTGTAATAGTGAATTATGTATAATAATATATGCATTCAACATGAGAATAAAAAGAGAAATGAAAGGTCACCATTCATTTTGGAAATGAAAGGTCTCATTTGTAGGTTATGAGAAGAATAAAAAATGATAAAAAATAATTACAAGAATGGGGATTTGAACATGTGACTTATGGAATAACAATGCAAAGACTTAACCAATGAGCTACAAGATTGTTCATGCACATATTCAATTAGAATTAAATATATGATGTTGCTTAAAAAGAAAGTGGGCTTTTTAGATGGGCTGTAGAGAATAAGAATAATGGATTTGGGTTAAATATTTATGAAAGAAAAAATAAGAATGAGAAGTTAAAAACTTAAATATAAGAAAAAGAAATTGTACACAGAAAAATACATAATAGATTGCGGAATAAAATAATAATAAATTTAATAGAAAAAGGAAAATACCAAGTACAAATAAATATGGTATATTATTGAAGAGGGATAATACAAATGTATAAAGATTTTGGGGTCATTACAACAGTACGCTGGCAGTGGGTTTAACCACAAGCCGTCAGCGGTACTAGCTACACGTAACGGCTACCCAGGTATCTGTCGATAAGAAGGACGATGAGCAAGCTCACCCGACTCCTACTAAGCCTATCTGTGACAATCTCCATACAGTCCGGTCTGTTCGTCTGAGATACTCGCATATCCTCCTAGGGGGATGGTAAACGTCGGACCCCTAATAACGTGATAATTCGTGCCGGAGGAGAGCCCAATACACCATGAGAAACTACTGGAGTACCTTACCAGTATTTCTCGACTGCCTTGGCCCGGGACTTTGTGTAATGGCTTTCCGAACACTGAGTGATATCAACCCCTAATACCGGAAGAGACGAATCCTATCTGGTCGCTATTGTCTCCAAGTGCTTCGGGACTACACCAACTACTACCTGTTTGCATGACTCCTTTGAGTGTGGTAGGGTAGTAATCAAAGAGCAGTGGGAACACACTCGAGACGAAGTAGCGATGGTAAGTCAACGGACTAAGCTGTACTCATACCACCTGTGAACTGCTACCTGACTGTAGGATGTTTTTCGTCACCCCATTGAGATGGGAATACGAATGCGCTTGTCAGGCGCATTACAGATTCCCCCTGCCTAGGGTAGGCTAGGGTTTATTGATTGTGGGGATCCGAATCTCCGGCAGCCGCGGACTAAGCCGTCGTTAATTACCCCTCGCATTTGGATCAAGAGAACCTCCGATTGATGGGTTAAACTGGTCATACGAACTCAACGTGCAGTGTTGTGTTTTGAAGAGATTTTGGATATATCGGGGGGCCCGCAGAGTTTTTACGGGGGTCCCGCTACCCGGATAGCGGGCTGGGGTCAAGAGGGCTAGCAGCACCCTTGCGGGATGCGGGGCAGCGCCCCATTAGAAATTTTTTCTAATAGGGACAGTGTCGTGGAGTGTTTTTTTTTTGGAATGTCGAGTTCAACTCCAAAAAGATTTTATTGTGGAGATAAACTTCAAAAGAATTTTAAATGGGATTGAACTCCTAAAGAGATTTAATGTGGAGTTAAACTCCAAAAGAGTTTTAAAGGGAGTTTAACACCAAAAGGAATTTTATTGTGGAGTTAAACTCCAAAAAAGTTTTTAAATGGAGTTGAACTCCTAAAAAGATTTACTGTGGAGTTGAACTCCCAAAAAGAATTTTATTGTAGAGTTAAACTCCAAAAGAATTTTAAATGGGCTTTTCCCCACTCAAGACAGGGGAAGGAGAGAGGCTCCCATTTAATGGGAGCTTCACACACCCTCACGTGAAGGATGCAAAAGGGCTCCCATTAAATGGGATCCTTTCCCCATCACGTGCCCTCACATGAGGGAGGGGCCAAAGGGCTCCCATTAAATGGGAGCCTTCCCCCTCACGTGTCCTCACGTGAGGGGGACGGAGGGGCTCCCATTAAAAGGGAGCCTTCCCCCTCACGTGTCCCCATGTAAGGGGGGTAAAGGGAGCTCCCTTTTAATGGGAGCTTTTTCCCTCACGTGGCACCACGTGAGGGGGGGCCGAGGGACTCCCATTAAAAAGGAGCCTTCCCCCTCACATGTCCACACGTGAGGGGGGTAAAAGGTGGCTCCCTTTTAATGGGAGCCTTTTCCCTCACGTGGCTCCACGTAGGGGGGGCAGAGGGGGCTCCCATTTAAATGGGAGACTTTTCCCTCACGTGGCACCATGTGCGGGGCAGAAGGGGGGATCCCATTTAAATGGGAGACTTTTCCCTCACGTGGCACCATGTGAGGGGCAGAAGGGGGCTCCCATTTTTCTTTCTTCTTCTTTTCTCTTCTTTTTTTTTGAACTTTAAATGTGGAGTTCAACTCAAAATGGATTTTTATTGTGGAGTTAAACTCCAGAAGAATTTTAAATGAGAGTTGAACTCCGAAAGGAATTTTTATTATGGAGTTGACCTCCAAAAGAATTTTAAATGGAGTTAAACTCCCAGAAAGATTTTTATTGTGAAGTTAAACTCCAGAAGAATTTTAGAGGGAGTTAGGGAGTTTAACTCCAAAAAGAATTTTATTGTGGAGTTGAACTCCAAAAGAATTTTAAATGGAGCTAAACTCCAAAAAGATTTAATGTGGAGTTAAACTCTCCAAAAAGAATTTTACTGTGGAGTTAAACTCCAAAAGATTTTCTCCTTTCTCTTTTGAGAAGAAACCTAAAATGGTTTCTCTTGAAACTCCAAGATCTAGATCATGGATGATAAAAAAAGGGACCATTTTTCTTCTCCTGATGGAGTCTTGGGAGGTAGGTTTATGGTAAAACTTTATTTAGTTTAAAAAAATGAAGAGCTAAGCTCTTGATTTAATTTGAAAATGAAAAGGAAGAGGAAGAACTTGAGAGAGTGAGGATGGAGGCACAAACCCTAGAGATTTGAGGAGAATGAATTATTGTCTTTTTTTAGTCATCATCATGTTTCCTTATATAGGCTTACACATTTACATATAGCCCCTTGGGCTTTACAAAATGGCATTTTCCCCATCCCATGCCTCATGTGTTCATTTCTTTTGCACATAAGCTATGGGCTTTACAAAAATTTGGCTTTATGCCCATTTTGCTTACATTCATGCATAAAAAATTATATTAAAATTATTTATTACATGATTTTTATTTTGGCATGGGGAAGGCCGGCCGCGGGGCTTGACTTGGGCCTGGGACCACTTTCTCGGGCTTGGGCCCACTTACTTGGGGTTGACCTTGACTTTGACCCGGTCAACTGGGGTGCAAATTTTGACCCCAACAAAGTACCCTCCATCAATAAATGCGCACCACATATGTGGGTCGAGTGCATGAAATTGATGGATCTTCTTTCGCGTGGAGGCGACTTGCTTTGATTCCCACTTTTTGGGATGCGCTGCCCTTTTTACGACATGGACGGTCGACGCTTGACGCGTCTCCGAGACGGAGTGTGTCATGACCCAAAGTTAAGCACGTGACCGGCACTCAAACCATGTGACGTCAACAGGCGTACGCAATTTAAGTAAGCCGAAACCCAGAAATCTAAACCACCCCAAACAGGGATAAGTGGAGAAAACAAGTTAAAAACCTTCGGAAATGTCAAGCAAAAATCTTTAAACATAAGTTTACTTTATTAAAAATTTCGGCAGCACCTCCTTTGTAAAAACTAGCCTCGAAAATGGGTACAACATAGAATATAAATAAAGCATCCCAAACGGGAGCAAATCACGCCCAACGGTGGAAACAACCACCACAAACATATATACGACGCCATAGTGAAGAAATATAAATGAAAACAAGATAAGGAGGTAAAACTTTATAACAAGGCCGGCTCCCACGAGCACGTCACCCAAAGTCACAAAATAATACAACATCGATCCTCACAACTCGTCTCTAAGTCAAATACATGAAGATGGTAGATGGAGAGTATTAGATACAAAAGATAAATAATGAACATTGTCGGATAACCGCAAACCCACCTATAGCAAAAGGCCTCACAGCCAAACGTAGCAGTATCCACAAAAGTAGAGAAAAAAGGAAGCCCTGTCGCGACTACTCTGAGTGTAAGTCCTGCAAAACACTACGTCACAAAGGGGGTGAGTTTACAACTCGTGAATAGTAAATAGCATCATACTGTAATCGCAAGTATGCACGAACATCGATAAATCTATCACACGAAATATGATAGCATAAGTATGGCAATATGTATATGCAACAATCATGTAAAGGTACATCATCAGTGTACTACAACTACATGAGGCAATGCATATCAGAATAATCCTGAGTGTGGGATGATATAATAAATGTTAGTTATATGTATGCCCTAGAGGCCATTACTATACATAGGATGTATATTGTAGTGGATGCTTGGACATATATAGGGAGGACTTTCTTGCTCGACATGATAGTATGCTATCTGGTTACTCTTTACCTTAACGTGTATACTGATTGTCTCTCTGTTACATGTTGGTAAAGCCCTTAGGATGTGTACTTGACTACCTAGACTATGATGCGGATCATACTAGTGGGGACATGGTAGTCCATAAGTACATCCTTCAAGGTCCCTAGTCGTGGGTGTATCGAGACGGGGCATCGATATACCAGAGTAGACTAGCGTATACTTTCTCGACCCATACAGATGGGCGATGGATGATCACATATCCATTGGTGTTTGACATCAGAGATGATATACGGGTGCTCAGTGGAGACTGGGTACACTGGACGGACTCGCCGAGAACTCCCAGATGGTATTATACCTTACGTCAGATGGCAGTTCTCTGGTGACACTGGTACAGAGTAGTCTGTTGACCCGAGATCGTCATAGAGTCTTGTGTGGTTCCTACTGTGCTTTGATTTCCACCTTACCACGTCCAAGAGGGCGTGCAAAACGGTGGTTTTTGGGTACAGTCCCGAGTCACATGGAGGCAATGAGCGATAGGAGGGGATTCGTCTCTCCCGGTATAGGGAGTTGATGTTGCGCTGTGTTCGATTGGCTATAACAGGAAATCCCTGGCCATGGTTGCTGAGATTTACTGGTAAGTGTTACCAGTAGTTTCTCGAATTGTTATAGACCTCATATCGACACGACTTATCGAGCTATTGGGGTCTGACGTTTACCACCCCTAGGCGAGATATGCGACATATCAGACGATCAGACCGGACTGTACGGTAAGTGTTACTGGTTGGATTCACTGGAGTGTGAGCGGGCTTGCTCATCGATCTTCTGATCGCTCAATACCCGGGTGGCCGTTACGTTTAGCAGACCGCTTGCGGCTTGTGGGTGTTTGATATGATCATCACCTGCTGCCGGCGTATTGACGAGTCTTTAGAGTCCTACACAGAGGTTTCCTGGCTCAAGCGAAACGAAATAGGAGCGCATATAAGATATGTGTGAGACCGAGAATAATGCGTGTATGTGATACCGTATTCCATTCTCGCGATGAATGTATCGATATGGTTGTATGCAATATAACCTAGTTATCGAATCAAGGATTGATTCGATAAGCCGATACATTGGATACTAGTCGGTTATATGCGATATGACCGGATCGTTAAATCAAGTGTTGATTTAATGATTTAATGTATAATTATATATTTGATATACTACTTTGCATTAACTAGTATTGGTTCACTTTAAATGGATTTTCTCACTTGGATTGTGCACATTGTATATGTGATATACTTTTGTACACAAGTTTGTATCATGTTTGATGATACATGCTCACTAGGGTTTGTGTAAAGATTAAACCATGGTTGTGTAATGGTTAGGGTTTTCATTTTCTTATTCATTTATTTATTTATTTCATTTATTTTATTTTGGAAAAGAAAATGGGAAAAATGGTGGCTTTCTTTGTTTGTATTTGAAGCTTCATGAAGCTTTGACTAAGTCACCATTTTGTCTCATGCTTAACCCTAACCATTCCACTTAACCCTAGTCTATTCTCTACACTTGACCATGGTTACATTATGATAAGTATTCATTTTATTTCCTTTTTGAAATATACTCATCATGATATTCTTCTTCTTCTTCTTCACTTGAAGAAAGCTTGCTTCAACAATGGCAACTTGAGCAAATGAGTGAGAAATCCAATTCTAAAGTGAACCCACTTCCTATTTCTTCATCCTCTACCTCTTGCCAAGTAGTATAGGGTGTTTTCTTCACAAGTTTCATGACTTGGTGAAGTGGGAGCTTGATCTAGTGATGCCTCGACGTAGATCATCTTCGGCATCGACATCGACGACCTAGCCCGCCCATTTCTCCGACGAAGCCGACGCAAGAGTCCGGGATCCGATTTGGACAGCGGAGGGACATCATTGCGGAGCTATGGAGGTGGAGCACCGGATCTACAAAGGTTGTATTTCCGTTTACCATATAGTTAAGTTGTTAACTAGTTTCTTTTCGCCTAAATTTCTAGTTAACGATCCGTATTAGGGTTTCTCGGCACCCGTAATTTTTGAAATTGGCATGGTTGATGCCTTGTGAGACCTCATTTGAGTGTCTAGGAACCCTACAGTGGTATCAGAGCCTAGCTAGAGCCTTAGGCGATGTGTAGACGACGTTTGAAACCCGATCGAACCAAAACCCTAACCCCAAAATAGCTCTCTGGACTTTTTCTGAAAACTAGGATTTTTCCAAATTAAAAATATGCATAAAAATCAGCAGGGAATCCTAAGAATTACTATGCAACACGTGTCCATGATTCCACTATAACGCGGCGGAACCGCGGCCATTTTGTCGTATCTTGCATTGGTTTTGGCACAGTAATTCATATGTTGCAGCGCTGGTTTTCCTGGGTATTTTTAAAATTTATTCAAGAGTTGAATTTTCTGGGGTTGTTTTGGGGATTCGTTTATTCGATCGGATTGTCAAACTCTGTCTATGTGTCTTTCCGGATAATTTTTGAATATGTTAAAAAGTTCGACCGGATATAAATACCCAACTTTTCCCCTGCCGGGAAATTTCCAAGTGTTGGATTTTTCCATGGTTTAAAGACGTTCTAAGTAGTGCAAGTAACGCGATGGACCCTCTAGAAGACAACAAACCTTAACTCGATTATGTGACTGTCTTGAACTGCCCTTTGAACCTTAGGGTTTGGGGCAGTACGGCGTGCCACATGTGAGGCGTTGGCTTGACCCTTCTACGGCTGGACCGTTGGTACTGAGGCACGAACTGAATGTTGTTAGACTTATTTCATGTGTTGAGTTGTATCGGGAAAACTTGGGTGTTCGATTGTTCGATCGGAAAGTTTAACATTTTCTATTTATCTGGAATGTGATACAATAATTGGAATTCACAAGTAGTTATGAGATAACTGAATGAATGTTATAAATCAAGCACTTTAGTCTCACTTGATCGGTTGCCACGGAATTTTGATGTGATCAAAAGTCCGTCGCAATCACGTAGCGTACGCGGATACTCGCCAGGTAAACTTAATAGACAGCTACACCCCATAACCCCGACCAAGTGACTGTAGGAGAACCCTGTCGCCGAAAGCATCCGTTCGGGGGCTCGCGGTAGCGGTGTTCCTCCTTGGTGCACTTCGTCGACGGTATTAGGGGTGCGGCCGCCTACTAAAGTTTGCGACGAGTATTCGATCAGGATGTCGGGAATCTTGTTGAATTACCCGACTTAATATTGAAAAGTGTTTTCGATTTTGAGACTAAAATGCGGGGTTTATAATTGTTAGGCATGCGATGTCTAAGGAATTCATTTGATTAGGCATGCGATGTCTATGCAGGTTGCGGATTCCAACTGTTGTAGTTTTACACTTTCTTTTCTGTGACCGTAAGTGTAATATGTGATATCGCCGGTTTCGTTGCAATATGTCAACGACAATTGGGATGCGCATATTTACTTACGTTGATGACATATGATGTTATGTGTTGCTGGATATGTTATATTGGATCGTCGTGTTTGAATAGCCGGGGGGGTTTTATGTGAGATGAGTGTTTTTCATTTTCATTCATGTAAAAACTTGTATGTAATATTCTTTTATTTGGGGCACTTCCAGGTTGTGGAAGTTGTCACCCTTTGTATATTATTTACTTTTCCGCACTAGGATAGACCCAAGGAGGGGAGCACAAGTAACCGGGTTCTGGGGTCCAGTGGGAGACCAACTCGAGGAGTCGAGTCCGGGTCTCCTAACTCCAGAATTGGTAGGGTTGCTTGCCGCTCTCGTAGGGGTTTAGGGGTGTGGGTTTGGCTATTCATCGCGACCGTGGAATCCGTGTTTTATACTGGCTCGTATTGAAAACACGGACGTCCTAGTATATCCAATATTTCATATGTTTCTTCTGCTGCGATATCTGTGATGTGATCATGTGATGTTCTGTGATAGATACAGTATATAGTATATATGATATATTATATAGGCGTTACTTATGTTTTACACCCGCGCTAGCCCTGCCCCGCTCTGCCGTTAGTTACCTAACCTAACGGTGCACGAGGGGACATCGAGGCGAATGCGGATGGCATAAGTGTACGTCGTATTTATCTGTGATGTTTAGGTAATTTAAATGATGGGACTTCATTAATGAGATTAATGAAATAAAAGAAACCTAATGATGTTGTAGAATCGAATTTCAAAATAAAACAGGTAGCTACAGTTATTGCTTTGCACAGCGGTGTATATGATATATCCTGCACCTTATTCGATAAGGAAAGGACCGAGATCCCTTCACCGGGAGTGACTCCTTTAGCAATAACTGGCAGATGCTACACACTCGGTTTGTCTTTTGATTGCTTTTAAGAGTTTTTGCTTTGCACAGTGATATATATGATATATCCCGCACCTCATTCGACGAGGAAAGGACCGACGATCCCTTCACCGGGAGTGACTCCTTTAGCAAAACTAGAAAAGCCTCAAAAACACTCCATTTCAAAATTCATTCGATCCTACAACGATATCAAGTTCATTACGCAATAGGTTTTCAGAAAAACCTGTCGTAACCCTCCGTCATTTCAGATAAGTACTAGTTTGTATTCGTGCTGCGGTTGTTTGGCATGCGTCAAGGCGTAGTGTACGGTAGCTAACTAGTGCTTATCTGCTAGCATACGATGCGATTGGATTAGGGTATTCGCACGGCGTTGTTTGGCATGCGTCAAGGGTCGTGCGGGTGGGTTTAATTCAATCAAGAAATGTACGGGTTGAACTTGACTAGCGGACTATGGGTTGTTTGGCATGCGTCAAGGTCATAGCACGCTAGGGGCAAAATATTATCGGGAATTTCAAGTGTTGAAATTTGCAATGAGATTGCATACCTTCTATGAGATAGTTGGATCCCGATACCCGCTGCGAGTAAGAGTTACTCCTGGGAGAGTTTTACACATTACAATTAGCCAATCAAGTAGGTGTCTAAAAAGGTGTTAACGAGGTTACGCCTCTGGGAAAACGAGGTTTACATTAATTAGGTTCGTGCGAAAGCACGGGGGACCTCCCTCAAAGTACCGACACTGGCCTGGCTGAAAGATTGGCGAACTTGTAGTGTGTAATTAATCCCGGCTAGTCTTTCCTTTTAGGGTTTGAAGGAAGATTTGATAAAAAGCAGTGGGAGCCATCCTGATTAGATAAAATAATAACCAATCTATTCTTGCAAGAGCGCACGCTGAGTGTTTTCTTCTCTCTCTCTCCAGGTAGCGACCATATCACGCCTTAATCAAGATAATAATATGGATGTATTGACCGAACCCGCTTGTTATACTGAGCTGGGGAACATTGGTCCCACTCCAACTTATAATTGTTATAAGACAGAGCAGGAAATTGGGGATTACCAGAATTCCCGTGCCGCCCAAACGAAGAGAGTGCATGCTGATGCATCATCTTCGGGTGTGTTCGTCACAAAGAACTGTTTCTCAGTATCCTCCGCATCCTGGGTATATGATACCGGATCAGGATCCCAGATATGTAATCTGTTACATAGGGCTACAGATAGGTAGAGAACTGAGAACGGGTGATAAGTTTCATGAGGCAGAAAATGGGGCAAGTGTTGCAGCCAAGTCTGTTGGTCACTGTCACCCTGTATTCCAAATACATTGATTCTGAACGAATGTTATTAGATACCGAACCTGATATACAAAATCATATCACTCTCTTTAATAGTAAAGAAATGATAAAATTTTGTATTGTTGGATAATGTTTTGAACATTTCCTATATCAAAAGTTGATCGGTTCAGGCACGTTATCTAAAAGCATTAATGTTCTAAATCAAACTACAGTTCTTAGTATACGGAACACACAAAAGAGGAAGAGTTCAGAAATGAACGAATCCTTCTTGAGGCATTGTAGACTAGGTCATATCAATGCGACCCGACTAGCTAAAGTTACATGTAGATGCATATTTAAATCAGTTTGAATTTACATCTTGTGAAACTTGCCAGTCATGTCACAAAGATATAATGACACCAGCTCTGTTTATTGGAAACAGAGAAAGAGTTAGTGAACTCTTGGGATGATGCATGTTGATGTATAAAGGTCCCCTGTCTACACATGCCAAGACCGGTTCTTTGTACTTCATTAAATTCTCTGATAATCTCTCAAGATTCAGACATATGTTCCTGTTGAAACAAAAGTCCGAACCTTTTAAGATATTCACAGAATATGATTTAGAAGTAGAGAACCAAAACGGGTATAAGTATTATGTCCTTTGATAAGATCAAGGAGGAGAATACTTGAGCACGGAAATCCTGGACTATTCTAAAGGAGAATGAGATTCTCTCTCAGCATTACTCCTCCGTATACACCATAGCACGATGGTATATCGGGGTGGAGCAATCACACCCTATATGATAAGGTGTGCTCTATGATGAGTACTACTGAGTTTCCTATTTTCCTTTTGGGAGTTATGCACTTGAGAAGATGCATACCTATTGAATTAGGTTCGAATCAAATCAATGCCTACCACTTCATATGTGATATGGAAAGGGAAGAGCCCATATCTTAAGTTAGTTAAGATTTGGGGTTGTCCGGCCTATGTCTAAAAGCAAAATCCGGACAAACTCGAGGCAAGGTCAGTTATGTAGAACTGGAAAGGTTCCAGCTATACAAACTACAGCAGATGATTTGATAAAACCAAAGGATTCAATAGTTACCAACGAACCTCAGCCTCTCCGCCGATCTAGTAGGGTTCCTCACCCACCTGAGAGATACTTCGGTTACTCTATGACAGTGGGAGCGAGGATTGCATCATGAGATGATGACCCAACTAGTTTCGACCTGGCCATCAGGAGTGGGACTCTGTAAGAATGGCTGGATGCTTAGTGATCTGAGATGGAATCCTTATACACCAACAAAGTATGGACTTTAGTTGCTTTATCTGAAGGGTTAAATCCCCATCAGGAGCAAGTATATCTTGAGAAGATTACTTGGTGTACATGGAAAAGTTGAGACTTTCAAAGCTAGACTTATTAAAGGGTTTGCATTATTGACCAGGTATGGATTATGTTGAAACCTTTTCTAAGGATCTATGCTTAAGTCCATCCAGATCCTGCTTGCCACGGCTACATACCATGACTACGATATCTGGTGGTTGGGTGTCATGACTGCTTTTCTAAATGATGTTTTAGATGAGAACGTCTGTAAGTACATAGCCAGAGGGCTTCGTAGATAGTTGGAGCAGCGGAAACGTGTACAAGATGCTTTATAGGATAAAGCAGGTATCGCGGAGTTGGAACATCTATTTTGATGTCTTAGTCAAAGAGTTTGACATCATCAAAATGGTAGATGAACCTTGTATAAACAAAAAGGTAGTAGGGAGTATAGTGACGATCCAAGTAGAGTACGTGGATGGCATGCTCTTGATAGGGAAGGAGTTTCCTATGCTACGCTCGGTCAATCTCCGGTTATCACAAAAATTCTCCATAATAGGATCAAAGTGATACATCCTAAATCATGGTTTTAGATCTATGAGATAGATCTAATTGGATGTTAGGATTCTCACTAGTTGTAGTGAGAAGGTATCAACCGATCCTGGGGAGAATCACTGGAAGGGTTCCAGGGTGATAAGGACGACTGAAAGTCAGTCACAGGCATTGTCTTTACCCTCAGTAAAGGGACGGTATGTTGGAAGAATTCCAAGCTAGATACCGTGGCATACTAGACGATAAAGGCTGGATACATCGCTACTTAAGATGCTACCAAAGTGGCTGTCTGGGTGTATATTGGTTCATGAGATGAACTTAGTTCCTCCCATTGTGTGACAATGGAGTTGTGGCTTATGCCAAGGAACGTCCGTCCCATCAGTGATCCAGACATATTCTAAGGCAGTATCACCTGATCATGGAGATAGTTGATCTCCAGGGTGATCGAGGTTAGGAGAGCAGACTCAGAGGATAACACAGCGGATCCACTCACGAAGGCCTATTCCCAGAGAGAGACTTTTATGGGATGGTTGAGTATGAGATACTGCAACCACTGCTATCAGATGGCTCTAGTGCAAGTGGGAGATTGTTAGTTATATGTATGCCCTAGAGGCCATTACTAAACATAGGATGTATATTGTAGTGGATGCTTGGACATATATAGGGAGGACTTTCTTGCTCGACATGATAGTATGCTATCTGGTTACTCTTTACCTTAACGTGTATACTGATTGTCTCTCTGTTACATGTTGGTAAAGCCCTTAGGATGTGTACTTGACTACCTGGACTATGATGCGGATCATACTAGTGGGGACATGGTAGTCCATAAGTACATCCTTCAAGGTCCCTAGTCGTGGGTGTATCGAGACAGGGCATCGATATACCAGAGTAGACTAGCGTATACCTTCTCGACCCATACAGATGGGCGATGGATGATCCCATATCCATTGGTGTTTGACATCAGAGATGATATACGGGTGCTCAGTAGAGACTGGGTACACGGGACGGACTCGCCGAGAACTCCTAGATGGTATTATACCTTACGTCAGATGGCAGTTCTCTGGTGACACTGGTACAGAGTAGTCTGTTGACCCGAGATCGTCATAGAGTCTTGTGTGGTTCCCACTGTGCTTTGATTTCCACCTTACCACGTCCAAGAGGGCATGCAAAACGGTGGTTTTTGGGTACAGTCCCGAGTGACATGGAGGCAATGAGCGATAGGAGGGGATTCGTCTCTCCCGGTATAGGGAGTTGATGTTGCGCTGTGTTCGATTGGCTATAACAGGAAATCCCTGGTCAGGGTTGCTGAGATTTACTGGTAAGTGTTACCAGTAGTTTCTCGAATTGTTATAGACCTCATATCGACACGACTTATCGAGCTATTGGGGTCTGACGTTTACCACCCCTAGGCGAGATATGCGACATATCAGACGATCAGACCGGACTGTACGGTAAGTGTTACTGGTTGGATTCACTGGAGTGTGAGCGGGCTTGCTCGTCGATCTTCTGATCGCTCAATACCCGGGTGGCCGTTACGTTTAGCAGACCGCTTGCGGCTTGTGGGTGTTTGATATGATCATCACCTGCTGCCGGCGTATTGACGAGTCTTTAGAGTCCTACACAGAGGTTTCCTGGCTCAAGCGAAACGAAATAGGAGCGCATATGAGATATGTGCGAGACCGAGAATAATGCGTGTATGTGATACCGTATTCCATTCTCGCGATGAATGTATCGATATGGTTGTATGCGATATAACCTAGTTATCGAATCAAGGATTGATTCGATAAGCCGATACATTGGATACTAGTCGGTTATATGCGATATGACCGGATCGTTAAATCAAGTGTTGATTTAATGATTTAATGTATAATTATATATTTGATATACTACTTTGCATTAACTAGTATTGGTTCACTTTAAATGGATTTTCTCACTTGGATTGTGCACATTGTATATGTGATATACTTTTGTACACAAGTTTGTATCATGTTTGATGATACATGCTCACTAGGGTTTGTGTAAAGATTAAACCATGGTTGTGTAATGGTTAGGGTTTTCATTTTCTTATTCATTTATTTATTTATTTCATTTATTTTATTTTGGAAAAGAAAATGGGAAAAATGGTGGCTTTCTTTGTTTGTATTTGAAGCTTCATGAAGCTTTGACTAAGTCACCATTTTGTCTCATGCTTAACCCTAACCATTCCACTTAACCCTAGTCTATTCTCTACACTTGACCATGGTTACATTATGATAAGTATTCATTTTATTTCCTTTTTGAAATATACTCATCATGATATTCTTCTTCTTCTTCTTCTTCACTTGAAGAAAGCTTGCTTCAACAATGGCAACTTGAGCAAATGAGTGAGAAATCCAATTCTAAAGTGAACCCACTTCCTATTTCTTCATCCTCTACCTCTTGCCAAGTAGTATAGGGTGTTTTCTTCACAAGTTTCATGACTTGGTGAAGTGGGAGCTTGATCTAGTGATGCCTCGACGTAGATCATCTTCGGCATCGACATCGACGACCTAGCCCGCCCATTTCTCCGACGAAGCCGACGCAAGAGTCCGGGATCCAATTTGGACAGCGGAGGGACATCATTGCGGAGCTATGGAGGTGGAGCACCGGATCTACAAAGGTTGTATTTCCGTTTACCATATAGTTAAGTTGTTAACTAGTTTCTTTTCGCCTAAATTTCTAGTTAACGATCCGTATTAGGGTTTCTCGGCACCCGTAATTTTTGAAATTGGCATGGTTGATGCCTTGTGAGACCTCATTTGAGTGCCTAGGAACCCTACAATAAAATCTCATGCAAAATCATCAGCATGGAAAAACCTCAGTGTCCCTCTCTGACACATCAAATCCCAAAATCCTCAGACGCCGTCACCAAGACTGGCCCTCATATCCTGTAAATCTCATGGAACCTGAGTGCCCAACATCGGCACTAGAAAACATCATGAAATACTCGTGTCTAATATCGACAAGTAAATCCACATATCGTATCAGTACATCTCACAGAACCTGAGTGTCCATCCCAACACTCACAATCCACGGAACCTGAGTGTCCAAATCTCGACACTCACAATCCATATATCCATACATCTCACAGAACCTGAGTTTCCAACATCGACACTCGCAATCCACGGAACCTGAGTGTCCAATCTCGACACTCGCAATCCACATATCTATAGAATCCGAGTTTTCAAAACATTATACATTTCTTGAAATATCCCCGCGGTTCTCAAATCCAGAAAATCACATGAAATTAATATCTCAATTCGTAAATCCATGAAATCTGATATATGCAACATAAAATAACAATATGAGTATATTAAGGGAAAGCCGCACTTTTAAATGATTCCAGTTTTAAAATATATCATGCGGTTCTCAATCCCTCCGAAATCATGTGCAACATCATATGGGGTGTACATGTAACTATAGTAAGGTATGTGGGTGTACATGTAAGTATGTATGCATGATGTACATGTAGCTATAGCAATATATGTGTTGCGTGTGTCATGGCAATTACCAACGGTGTGGGTGTAGCATACCGTTTAGTGCTCGTGCAATATGAACCGTCAGTAATGGTGCAGTGTCTAATAGGTACCAAGTCAAGGCACAACAGGTAATAATATGCAATGATGCTCATGTGCAATTAACTCATATGCGTATAAACCTGCAGATATGATATCTTACCCAGCCCTGACGAATAACGCCATACGGGCGATTTCCCCGTAGATGTTAAATCCATTCACCAATGATCTCGAGCTAAGAAAATCCGACCACCTGCTTCCCTCTCTTCGTAGCGTCCGAAGTCCCCGCTTGCGATCCTAAAATTTCACAAAGACGACACATAATGCTAAATATTATGCGCCGACACAAAGACAACGAAATGCAGGGATAACGTCCACAAGATAAACACAGTGCACCTAGTGCACAAAACACGTACGACATCGGCACAACCCTAGCTAGGATTGCTAAACTACGCAACCACCAAGCCTAGACCCCGATCGTACCAATCGCTCATTCAAAACAAAATATATATCGTGGAAGATAATATATATAATATCGCAACGTCAATTGAAACCCACGCCTAATTTAACCAAAAACCTAATAAGCAACTTTTCATTATTTTAGCTCAAGTCTAGAAGTTTAAACAATTCTAGCGATCACAATCATCGCAAAGTAGTTTAACTATGTCACGCAAACCTTTACCATAATTTTAATTTCACCCATAAAAGATTTAGTAAAAGTTAGTTTGCTATTAAGCTTGATTAGACAATTAGAAAACTAAAAAATAACATTCTCACAACTAGGTTAAGATTTTTCCAAGTCTACACTTCTCCATTAACCATTTCAACCAATCAAACCCTAACTTGATCTTCACAACTCTTTCATAAATTTCTAAACATGCTAATTAAAGCTATATTAAACATCTAATAAGCTAGCTTAAAAGTATTTAAACAACAATTAAAGTTTAGGGTTAGGATTTTATACCTCCACTAGATTCATAAACTAGCAACTAAACTCCAAATTAGTCTCCAAAATGATAACTTTCATGAAGATCCAAGCTTATTTAGGATTGAAGAATAATGGGTAGGGATTTATTTGTGAGTTTTTGGGATTATTTGATGATTTTTGATAATTTATTTGAGCTTGAACAAGTGAAAATGGGGTGAGAAGAGAGAGGGGGCATCAGGGGGGCTCGGCCAAGCTATGGAGAATGAGGAGGTTAGGAAATTGTGTGAAAATTTCTAGTCTAAAACCATCATTAAAGCTCATTAATACCTCTCCCATCCATTCCACCTCTTAAACCTTTTCTTTTCTAATTAAAGTTTTCTTTTAATTCACCAAATATCTAGATATTTTGGAGAGAAGGTTTAAAGCTTAAATCTTGTGATTAAATTAGCATAGGTTCACTTTAGCATAATTAACCCAATCAAATTTGTAATTACCACTAATTAAGTGTATAATTAAAAGATTATAATAATATTTTAATTATGGAAAAATATTTAAGTGAACTAAAGTTTTCAAGTGACAACTAAAAACCGCAAACTAGCAATTTCCTAGTTAAACTAGGTGCAGTTAAGTCTATACCTAAAAATGATCACTTCTGGGTTTTTACGGAAAAACACCGCTTATTTTACCTTTTAACGGAAAAATTCGCATAACGATTTCTAAAGCGTTACAATCTTCCCCCCTTAAAGAAATTCGGTCCCCGAATTAAAATTTTAACTACACGTACCTTCGAAGAGATGAGGGAATTTCTTCCACATCTCACTCTCGGCCTCCCAAGTGATCTATTCACTAGTAGGGCCACGCCAAAGAACCTTCATAGATGGCAAGACCTTTGACCGAAGTTTCTTCACCTGCCAGTCCAATATAACTACCGGCTGCTCGGTGAACGAAAGATCGCGCTCAAGCTGAACGGTCTGGTGCCGAATCATGTGAGAAGGATCATGAAGGTATCTGCGAAGTATCGACATATGGAATACGGGGTGAACATCCGGAAAACTGGGCGGAAGTGCCAAACGATAGGCAACGGCACCAACTCGCTCAAGGATCTCAAAAGGACCCACAAATCTTGGACTGAGCTTCCCCTTCTTCCCAAATCTCATCACCCCCTTCATCGGAGAAATCCGCAGGAATACATCATCCCCTACTGCGAACTCAAGTCTGCGACGACGACGGTCGGCATAAGACTTTTGTCTGCACTAGGCTGCTCTCATCCTATCCTGAATCAGCTGGATCTTCTCCGTAGTCTCCTGAACTAACTGTGGTCCCAACACCCAACTCTCGCTGGGTTCGGTCTAACAGACTGGCGATCGACACTTCCTACCATAAAAAGCCTCAAAAGGCGCTATCTGAATCGTCTCCTGATAACTGTTATTGTAGGAGAATTCAATCAACGGCAAGTGACGATCCCAACTGCCACTAAAATCAAGTACGCACGCATGAAGCATATCCTCTAGAGTCTATATAGTCCGCTCCGACCGACCATCGGCCTGCGGATGAAAAGCGATGCTAAAACTCAAGCGGTTACCCAAAACTTACTGAAGCTTAGACGGCTAGTAAACTGGGTGCCCCTGTCGGATACGATGCATGTGGGAACGCCGTACAAATGCATAATCTCATCTATATACAACTGAGCATACTAAGCATAACCGAAAGTGGTCTTCATTGTAAGGAAGTGAGCTGTTTTCGTCAACCGGTCAACAATCACCCAAATGGAGTCCGACCCATGACTGGCCCTGGGAAGACCCACAACGAAGTCCATGGAAATCTTCTCCCATTTCTACTCAGGAATGGGTAAAGACTGCAACTCTCCAGCCGGTCTCTGATTCTCAGCCTTGACTTGCTGACAAGTCAGGCACCTCAAAATGAAGTCTGAAACATCACGCTTCATCCCTTCCCACCAGTAAATGTCTCTCAAGTCACGGTACATCTTGGTGGAACCTTGATGAACGCTAAAGGCTGACTGATGTGCCTGCTCTAGGATCTTGCGTCTTAACCCATCAATATCTGGTACACACAAGCGAGTCCCGTAACGTAGCACACCCTGGTCATCAATCAAGAACTCCGAATCTGTACCCTGCCGAACAAGCTCAAGAATCTCAGACAAAAGGGCATCACTGGGCTGTGTCTTATGGATACAATCAAGTTGAAGTGGACAGGCGCGGACATGGGCAAGCTGTCCCCCAATGGAAGTGAACTCAAACTGTACTCTACCGTCACACAAGATCTGCCAATCTGCAGAAGACTGTCGCTGAATTGCGCTCAACTGGGACAAGCTACCCCCGGGTCTACGACTCAAAGTACCAGCTACCGCATTCGCCTTGCCCTGGTGATAAAGGATCTCACAATCATAATCCTTCACAAGCTCCATCCAACGGCGCTGTCTCAGATTCAGATCCCGCTACTGGAAGATGTACTTCAAGCTCTTATGATCCGTGAAAATCTGACACGACTCTCTGTACAAGTAGTATCTCCAAATCTTCAACGCAAAGACCACCACGGACATCTTAAGATCGTGAGTGGGGTAATTCTGCTCGTGCTTCTTCAACTGCCGAGAAGCGTAAGCGATAACTCTATCATGCAGCATCAATACACACCCGAGCCCCACTCGAGAAGCATCACGGTAAACAACATAGCCGCCCGATCCAGAAGGAAAAGATAGAACTAGTGCAGTTGTCAAACGAGTCTTCAACTGCGAAAAACTCTGCTCGCACGTATCAGTCCAAAGAAAAGGAACCCTCTTCCGGGTCAGTCCGGTCTGCGGTGCAGCGATACTCGAAAAATCCTGCACGAAACGGCGATAATAACCAGCTAAGCCCAAAAAGCTGCGGACCTCTGTCACAGATACAGGTCTGGGCCAAAACTGAACAGCCTCGATCTTCCCCGAGTCCACAAGAATACCGTCTCCCGTTACCACATGACCCAGGAAGTCAACTCTATCAAGCCAAAATGCGCGCTTTGAGAATTTAGCATACAACTGGTGCTCTCTCAATGTCTGCAAAGCAATCCTCAAGTGTTGCTCATGCTCCTCTCGACTCCTAGAGTAATGTTCATCACAGAAAACTGCATTTTATACCGCCCATTCTTATGCTCGTTTGTTTATAGATAGGCGCTTTTAATCCATGTTTGCTACATATTTACAGCTTACAGGTTCCCAGTCTAAAATAATACAAATCAGACAAAATCTCTACAGTTATGCCAATATCCAGAACATCTGTCACAGACAGATAAAAGCCGGGTTCCAGTCATCCGTATCCGTCCAGTGCTGCGTACCAGCTCTAGAGACAAGACATATGACAGTGGTCATTCGTGTCTCGGACAAGCACAAAGCACGAAAGGGTATGGTGCATTCTATGCATAAAGTGTTGATGTGATTCAAAAATTCAAAGATTCAAACTTCCCTCCAAACTTTGGGTGCATTCAAATTCAAATTAAAGGAAAGGTCTTGTTTTGCCTATAAAAGGAAACCATTGGGTAAGTGAGAAGGAGTCCAATTTTTTCAAACATTTTGTCATTCTTTGTTGTTTTGCTTCTCTTTGTAGTTCTTGAGCTCTTGCCCCTTTGTCTTGACCTTGCAACTTCTTCATAAAACTTGCAAGCTTAAGGCTTAGGTTCTTGACATCAAGATTAGTTGTAACTTGTTTGGAATTCAATAAAAGTTCTCATTTTTATTACCATGTCTTGTTCTATCTTTCATATTTGAACTTGTGAAATTCTTGCTTTACTTAGATCTTGCAACCTCTTAAGTGAGCTTGCAACCTTAAAGTTTGGTATTTGGATTTCACAGTGCACCGGCCTTAAGAACACTTGGAGATATTCGCACTTGGATTCATTGGTTCTCTCTTTATCTTTCTTTTCTCATATTTTTCATTATGTTTCTTGCTCATGTCTCTTTTCTTTATTTTTACTTTGCGAATATGTGTGAGTAATCTTTTTACTTGTTAAGGGTGGAATATGGTTAGACTGTATTTGAAAATGATCTTTGTCAAAACTTTATAAACCTTAAACTTTGCATTTGAAACTCCGTGCAAATCGCTTGCAATTCCGCTCCTCTAGGCATCCTATCTGTCACGACCCGCAGGGTACGGAACGTGATTGGCACTTAAGTTACGAAACGTCTCAAGACGTCCGTAAAATAAGTAAGCCAAAGCCCAGAAAACCAAAACCAAATAAGTAAAAGAGTGAAGAAAACCCAATCAATTGAAAGCGAGTTTATCAAATAAGTCATGTAAAACCCTTTTTAAAAACAATACCAATTTTTCCAAAAATTTCGGCAGAGTCTCCTTTGTAAATACTGGCCCCCAAAATGGGTACAACAAGAATATATATGAATCCAACAAATAAGGCATCCCCAAGCGGGAGCTAGCTCTTCGCCACAAGGCGGTCACAAATCCCACGCAATATAAAGCAACAGCATGCGAAATAATCATAAGGAAGCATGAGAAAAATAGCATGTCGACTCAAGTGAGCTCGACCCCAAAATACAGCATAAAAAGTCCACAATCTCACAGTCTCATCTCTAGGTCAATATACAACAATACTGGTAGATACAGTAGATGGAGTACACTAGATACAAGAATATACAAGGTGGTACAAAAATAATAATATAACCCACCTAAGAGCAAAACCTCGAGTCCAGGCAAAAGAAGCAAGTACGCCTGCCGCTACTGTACTGACGGAGCGGACCTGAAAAAGGCTATGGCACAACGGGGGTGAGTTGCCAACTCGTGAGTAATAAATAACATCTACACAGGCTATCGTATGCACGCACACAAGCATCCTAGCATCTAAATACAGGTCAGCCAGGACATAATGGCAAGTATGTATACAATATGAATATACTAGCAGGTATGAATGCAATGCGAGTCAACTCATGATCTGAATGTGTAAGTATAAGAAATCATGTTTTTCCCTTTAAGAATCTCTTTTGAAATACCAGCACAATACCAATAGAATCAACAAGAACCTGTGTCCAGCAACGACACCTCAAAACTATCACAAATCTCATATATCCATGTCATAGTATCTCTGGCCTCAGCCATCCGGCTGACCCAGCTCAATATCAAAATCTCATCATCTCGCGGCCACGGTCGGTATCCTCTGGATATCCGCCGTGCCAAACAGTCACCGGTAGGTAATCCTTGCCCTGCTAGGCTCAACGTCAACACCACATTCATCTTGCCCCGGGCTACCATACCGGGCCCACCATGTACCCGTGACGGTTCCTCCACTCCTCGACACGGATCTCGAAAACCACAGCAAACTCATGGTGGACGACACTTTACATCACTAGAAAACCGCAATTACATATTTTAAAAACATAATAAGTTTAGAAATTTTGCGGCTTTCCCCCGAAATCCAGAAATATCATAAAATCTCAAGAAATCCTCATAAGTGCATATGTCAATGATAATGAATGTATATGGTATCAATGATCAAGTTGCGATGTGTGATTAATAGATTAGGCATGAACAAATAATATGATGAAGCACATGCACATGAATAGCAAACCTACGATTTCATTTTAAGGAATTAAAGCAATAGCGCGAGTTTAAGTATCAATTATAGTAAAAGGTTTCAATTTAAAGGTTATCTAGTATGGTGGCATGGCAATTACCAGGGCGTGTGTGTAAGCATGAATAGTGCTCGTGCTGCATATAAAAACCCTGGCAATGGTGCAGGTGTCCTATAAAATGGTTTCGCATATGTATGTCAATATAAGGCATGGATGCAGCAAATAATCATATAAGTATTACACCCATAATTACTAACATCACTAAGAATCCTTTTAAGTTACTAAAACTATCGGGCGGCTTGCGCCATCCAACGATAGTCCCCCGTAGATGTTACATCTACTCACCGGAATCCCTAGCTAGTCACGTCCAATCACCTCTTTCCCCTTTCGTGCCGCGTCTGACGTCTCCGCGACCGAACCTGGAATTTACATCAATACCAAACATAAGGTTACATATCAAGAACGACACAAAACCCAAACGAAAACACTAACGTTCACAAGCTAGGTACAACGTGCACAAGGTGCGCGGAACACACGCGAAAATCCAAAAAACTGCAAAAATCGCCGATTTGGTCGCCCGGCAAAACTAAAACCCGACTACTCAAAAATCCACACTCACGCATCCTAAATGTCATAGGATAAGCCAACAATATAATCTAGATATCGCAATTAATTCGCCACAATAATAAAATAAAAACCTAGTAAGCTAGAAGTTGCAAATTTGGTGCAAACATCGACAATTAGCGACAAAATTAACACAATCCAACACAACAATCCAAACTAACCCACTAGCTAGCCATTACACTAATTTTAAATCATTAACTATGCATCAAACCATAATTCCATAAACAAAACCTTTCTTGATTTTCATAATTAGCAATTTCAATCCAAAACTAAACATGACAATACCAAATTAACACTAATTTGAAGCCCACACAAATAAAGTAACCTCATTAACCTAGATTAGCAAACAACTAGATAGCTAATTAGCTTTAATTAACTAATTAATGGTTTCAAGAAACTCTAGTTAATTCAACCATTAACTTTAAACAACACTAGAATGAAAATAGCACTAAATTAACACTAAACAACTAGATTAAAGAATTCTAACCATATTAACTTAAAAGAGTAGAAACTATACCTCAAATCTATGGATCTAGCAAGAAGAAATTTGCATCAATTGATGGCCTCATAGCATCATGATTCCAAGCAAGGGAGGTGAAGGAAAAAGGGATGAAGAATGGGGTTTAATTTGTGAGTTTTAAATTTGGAATTTTTCTGGACCTGATGGTGGTGGGGCCAGCCTAGAGGTGAGGAATGAGTGAGAGAGAGTGCACAAAAAAAATTTATGCAAAAAGACCCCCTACAAGTCCAAAATTGCAAGTTTAAGCTTAAATTCAATAAATTTCGTTTTCTATCATAAAAATTAGTTAAAAATCAAAATAAAATACTAAAAATTCATGTTACAACTAGATTTTAATTAACATAATTTCAAAGATTAAAATTAGCCCAGAAAAAATTGTATTTATCGCTAATTTAATGTATTTTCTTACCGGCTTAAAATAATATTAAAAAATTGAAAAATAGGGAAAAAATTTTAAATGACCAAAATTTAATAAGTAACTCATTTGCTACTAAAAACAAGCATTTGCTACTAAAAACAAGCAAATTCCTATCCAAATTAGGTATAATTAGTCCTAAACTGCAAAATAACAAAAAAGACGGTTTATGGAAAAATACCGAATTTTCACCGATTTTCAGGAAAACTCCAAAACGACTTTTCAAGGCGCTACAATCTTCCCCCTTAAAGAAATTCGGTCCCCGAATTTAAAAATATAACTATGCGTACCTTCAAAGAGATGGGGATATTTCTTCCGCATCTCTCCCTCGGCCTCCCAAGTGATCTCTTCGCAGCTCGGGCTTGCGCCAAAGAACTTTCACGGACGGCAGAACCTTTGATCGAAGCTTCTTCACTTGCTGATCCAAAATATCAACTGGCTCCACGGCGAACGAAAGGTCGGGCTCGAGCTGAACTTTCTGATGCTGAATCGTGTAGGAAGGGTCATGAAGATAACGGCGTAGCATCGATACGTGGAAGACGGGGTGAACATCTGAAAAACTGGGTGGGAGAGCCAAACGATATGAAACAGCGCCGACACGCTCGAGGATCTCGAAGGGACCTATGAATCTAGGGCTAAGCTTCCCCTTTCGCCCAAAACGCATCACGCCCTTCATCGGAGAGACTCTCAGAAAAACATGATCGCCAACTGCGAACTCTAACCTGCGACGGCGCCTGTCTGCATACGATTTCTGCCTGCTCTGAGCCACTCTCATCCGGTCTTGAATCAACTGTATCTTCGCTGTCGCCTCCTCAACAAGCTGCGGCCCCAAAATACTGCTCTCGCTGAGCTCTGTCCAACAGACGGGCGATCTGCATCTCCTCCCATACAATGCCTCGAAAGGTGCCATCTGAATAGTATCCTGGAAGCTGTTATTGTAGGAGAACTCCACTAGAGGTAAATGACGATCCCAGCTACCGCCGAAGTCTAAAATGCACGCTCTGAGCATGTCCTCGAGAGTCTGAATGGTCCGCTCTGACTGTCCGTCGGTCTGCGGATGAAACGCTGTGCTGAAGCTCAAACGAGTGCCCAAAGCCTCCTGAAGTCTCTGTCATAGTCGGCTGGTGAACTGGGTGCCTCGATCTGACACAATACAAGTTGGTACGCCATGTAGTCGCACGATCTCGTCAATATAGAGCTGAGCATACTGAGCGAAGCTGAAAGTCGTCTTCACTGGCAGGAAGTGAGCCGCTTTCGTCAATCGATCTACGATCACCCAGATGAAGTCATACCCTCGACTGGTCCTGGGTAGACCCACAACGAAATCCATCGAAATCTGCTCCCATTTCCACTCCGGAATGGGTAACGGCTGCAGCTCTCCTGCGGGCCTCTGGTGCTCGGCCTTGACTTGCTGACAAGTCAGGCATCTCGATACAAACTCCGCAATGTCCCTCTTCATCCCGTCCCACCAGTAGGTCTCTCTCATATCATGGTACATCTTGGTGGAACCGGGGTGGACACTATACACTGATCGGTGTGCCTCCTCAAGAATGTCGCGCCGCAATCCATCAGCATCTGGTACGCACAGTCTAGATCCATAGCGTAAAATCCCCTGATCGTCAATCACGAACTCGGAAAATCTGCCCTGTCCCATCTGTGCCATGATCTCCGAGCAACGGTCGTCACTGCGCTGTGCCTCATATATACGGTCAAGCAACTGTGGGCGTGCACGAACATGCGCGAGCTGTCCCCCTGTCTGAGTGAACTTGAACTCCACTCGGCTGTCGCATAAAATCTGCCAATCTGCTGACGACTGCCTCTGCACTGCGCGCAAAAAGGATAGACTACCCCCGGGCCTTCTGCTCAAAGCATCTGCCACCACATTCGCCTTGCCTGGGTGATATAAGATCTCGCAGTCGTAGTCTTTCACCAACTCCATCCAACGACGCTGTCTGAGGTTCAGGTCTCGCTGCTGAAATATGTACTTTAAGCTCTTGTGATCAGTGAATATCTGACACGACTCGCCGTAGGTAATGTCGCCAAATCTTCAGTGCAAAGACCACTGCAGCCATCTCCAAATCGTGAGTAGGGTAGTTCTGTTCGTGCTTCTTCAACTGCCGAGAAGCATAAGCGATCACCCGGCCATGCTGCATCAATACGCATCCTAATCCCACTCGCGAAGCATCAGAGTAGACCACAAATCCGCCTGATCCCGAAGGCAAAGATAATACCGGCGCCGTAGTCAAACATGTCCGCAGCTGCTGAAAACTGCGCTCGCACTCCTCCGTCCAGACGAAAGGAACTCCCTTCCGGGTCAAACCGATCAAAGGTGCAGCTATACGGGAGAAGTCCTGAACAAAACGCCTGTAGTAGCCCGCCAGGCCTAGAAAACTACGGATCTCAGTAACCGATGTAGGTCGAGGCCACTGCTGAACGGCCTCAATCTTCTTCGGGTCCACACATATGCCATCTCTCGTAACCACGTGACCCAAGAATCCGACGCTGTCCAGCCAGAATGCACACTTGGAGAACTTTGCGAACAGCTGGTGCTCCCTCAGAGTCTGTAACGTAATCCGCAAGTGTTGCTCGTGCTCCTCTCTGCTCCGGGAGTACACCAAGATATCGTCGATAAACACGATGATGAACAAGTCAAGATACGGCCTGAATGTACGGTTCATCAAATCCATGAATGCTGCTGGGGCGTTGGTGAGTCCGAACGACATCACCAAAAACTCATAGTGGCCATAGCGTGTACGGAAGGCTGTCTTCGGTATATCCTCCTGTCGGACTCGCAGCTGGTGGTATCCTGATCGCAAGTCGATTCTCGAAAAAATATCCCGCACTTGAAGCTGGTCGAACAAATCATCAATGTGCGGCAACGGATATCTGTTCCGAACGGTAACTTTGTTCAGCTGGCATTAGTCGATGCTTAAGCGCAAACTTCCATCCTTCTTCTTGACAAACAGGACCGGAGCACCCCACGGAGGAACACTAGGTCGAATAAGCCCCTTCTCTAACAAATCCTGCAACTGATCCTTCAGCTCTCGAAGCTCTGCCGGGGCCATCCGATAAGGCGGTATAGAAATATGCCCCGAGCCGGGAATCAAATCAATGCAGAACTCAACGTCGCGCTCAGGTGGTAGCCCAGGTAGCTCATCAGGGAAAACATCAGGGAACTCACAAACAACCGGGACCCGGTCCAACGGAACCTCTGCAGCTCGAGTATCACAAATATACGCTAAGAATCCCTGATATCCCTTCCGCAAGAGCTGACCAGATCGAAGAGACGAAATTAAGCTGGGAAGGGTGACACTGCGGTCTCCCTGAATAACAAGGACTGGCACTCCCGGAAAGCTAAATCTGACTACCTTCTCACGGCAGTCCACCGAAGCATAACAAGTGGCTAGCCAATCCATGCCCAGAAGCACGTCAAAGTCCAACATATCGAGGAGAATCAAATCAACCAATGACTCCCTCTCCCCGATACGAACGGAACACAATCGAAAAACAAAACGAGCGACAAACGACTCGCCTACCGGAGTACTAACAACAAGCGGATGATCTAACGACGATGACTCACAGCCCAACATCGGTGCAAAGTGTGTAGAGACGTACGAATGTGTGGAACCTGGGTCAAATAAAACCCGTGCGTCGAAAGAAAAAACTGGCAAGGTACCTGTCACAACGGCATTGGATGCCTGCGCATCCTGCGGTGTCAAAGCAAATACTCGGGCCTGTCCTCCACCGATAGCGGGCTGACCTCGACCTCGGCCTCTGCCTCCTCGGCCTCTCTGAACAGGACCGCCGCGTCCACGGCCTCTGGGTGCACCTAACTGGCGTGGAGCATCGCCGGTGGTAGGAAGTAGGGCTCTCTGAGGAGGGGGTGGTGATGGTGGTAGGGTCACATGTGGAACTGTCGCTGCTCCCTGTCGTCTCACCGGACAGTCTCTGATACGATGATGCAGGCTACCACACCAAAAACATCCTAACCATGGCTGCTGACCATATGGGTGATGGCGATACAACTGGCCCCTAAAGAATCCGCCACGGCCTCTGCGAATACGCCTAGGTGCTAACATATCAGTGCGAATCCGACTCGGTCTCGAAACGACCGTAGGGGGAGTAGTATCCGATCTCTGCGCTCGATTGACCTCTACTAAGGATCCCACCATCTGTCGCAGCTCCTCCATACCAGACTCTAGCCTGTCCATGCGACCTGGGGAATGCGGATCAGTCTGTCCCTGAGGCGTAGGTACACCCCCCTGCTCAGTCCTCGTCTCGGACGAGCCTGCTCGGATCTCATCACGGGTGGCAATCCTCTGCGCTCTCGTAGTCTTCGGCGGCATAGTGGCTGTTACAAGAACAGGATGATAAGAACAGTGCAATAGGATCATAGGATACACGGAATTGAAGAAGGAATTTTCAAGCAAGTATATCCTAAAGTCACTTAGGCGGAGTACCGTATCGCAAGTATGCCGCGGACATACGCACGCTACGTTACCCTGCTTAAGTCACTTACTCCATCTACCAAGGGTCATCCTACACTCAAAAAGGTAAAACCTATCGCTCTGATACCAACTTTGTCACGACCCGCAGGGTACGGAACGTGACTGGCACTTAAGTTACGAAACGTCTCAAGACGTCCGTAAAATAAGTAAGCCAAAGCCCAGAAAACCAAAACCAAATAAGCAAAAGAGTGAAGAAAACCCAATCAATTGAAAGCGAGTTTATCAAATAAGTCATGTAAAACCCTTTTTAAAAACAATACCAATTTTTCCGAAAATTTCGGCAGAGTCTCCTTTGTAAATACTGGCCCCCAAAATGGGTACAACAAGAATATATATGAATCCAACAAATAAGGCATCCCCAAGCGGGAGCTAGCTCTTCGCCACAAGGCGGTCACAAATCCCACGCAATATAAAGCAACAGCATGCGAAATAATCATAAGTAAGCATGAGAAAAACAGCATGTCGACTCAAGTGAGCTCGACCCCAAAATACAGCATAAAAAGTCCACAATCTCACAGTCTCATCTCTAGGTCAATATACAACAATACTGGTAGATACAGTAGATGGAGTACACTAGATACAAGAATATACAAGGTCGTACAAAAATAATAATATAACCCACCTAAGAGCAAAACCTCGAGTCCAGGCAAAAGAAGCAAGTACGCCTGCCGCTACTGTACTGACGGAGCGGACCTGAAAAAGGCTATGGCACAACAGGGGTGAGTTGCCAACTCGTCAGTAATAAATAATATCTACACAGGCTATCGTATGCATGCACACAAGCATCCTAGCATCTAAATACAGGTCAGGCAGGACATAATGGCAAGTATGTATACAATATGAATATACTAGCAGGTATGAATGCAATGCGAGTCAACTCGTGATCTGAATGTGTAAGTATAAGAAATCATGTTTTTCCCTTTAAGAATCTCTTTTGAAATACCAGCACAATACCAATAGAATCAACAAGAACCTATGTCCAGCAACGACACCTCAAAACTATCACAAATCTCATATATCCATGTCATAGTATCTCTGGCCTCAGCCATCCGGCTGACCCAGCTCAATATCAAAATCTCATCATCTCGCGGCCACGGTCGGTATCCTCTGGATATCCTCCGTGCCAAACAGTCACCGGTAGGTAATCCGTCCCCTGCCAGGCTCAACGTCAACACCACATTCATCTTGCCCCGGGGTACCATACCGGGCCCACCATGTACCCGTGACGGTTCCTCCACTCCTCGACACGGATCTCGAAAACCACAGCAAACTCATGGTGGACGACACTTTACATCACTAGAAAACCGCAATTACATATTTTAAAAACATAATAAGTTTAGAAATTTTACGGCTTTCCCCCGAAATCCAGAAATATCATAAAATCTCAAGAAATCCTCATAAGTGCATATGTCAATGATAATGAATGCATATGGTATCAATAATCAAGTTGCGATGTGTGATTAATAGATTAGGCATGAACAAATAATATGATTAAGCACATGCACATGAATAGCAAACCTACGATTTCATTTTAAGGAATTAAATCAATAGCGCGAGTTTAAGTATCAATTATAGTAAAAGGTTTCAATTTAAAGGTTATCTAGTGTGGTGACATGGCAATTACCAGGGCGTGTGTGTAAGCATGAATAATGCTCGTGCTGCATATAAAAACCCTGGCAATGGTGCAGGTGTCCTATAAAATGGTTTCGCATATGTATGTCAATATAAGGCATGGATGCAGCAAATAATCATATAAGTATTACACCCCTAATTACTAACATCACTAAGAATCCTTTTAAGTTACTAAAACTATCGGGCGGCTTGCGCCATCCAACGATAGTCCCCCGTAGATGTTACATCTACTCACCGGAATCCCTAGCTAGTCACGTCCAATCACCGCTTTCCCCTTTCGTGCCGCGTCTGACGTCTCCGCGACCGAACCTGGAATTTACATCAATACCAAACATAAGGTTACATATCAAGAACGACGCAAAACCCAAACGAAAACACTAACGTTCACAAGCTAAGTACAACGTGCACAAGGTGCGCGGAACACACGCGAAAATCGCAAAAAACTGCAAAAATCGCCGATTTGGTCGCCCGGCAAAACTAAAACCCGACTACTCAAAAATCCGCACTCACGCATCCTAAATGTCATAGGATAAGCCAACAATATAATCTAGATATCGCAATTAATTCGCCACAATAATAAAATAAAAACCTAGTAAGCTAGAAGTTGCAAATTTGGTGCAAATATCGACAATTAGCGACAAAATTAACACAATCCAACACAACAATCCAAACTAACCCACTAGCTAGCCATTACACTAATTTTAAATCATTAACTATGCATCAAACCATAATTCCATAAACAAAACATTTCTTGATTTTCATAATTAGCAATTTCAATCCAAAACTAAACATGACAATACCAAAGTAACACTAATTTGAAGCCCACACAAATAAAGTAACCTCATTAACCTAGATTAGCAAACAACTAGATAGCTAATTAGCTTTAATTAACTAATTAATGGTTTCAAGAAACCCTAGTTAACTCAACCATTAACTTTAAACAACACTAGAATGAAAATAGCACTAAATTAACACTAAACAACTAGATTAAAGAATTCTAACCATATTAACTTAAAAGAGTAGAAATTATACCTCAAATCTATGGATCTAGCAAGAAGAAATTTGCATCAATTGATGGCCTCATAGCATCATGATTCCAAGCAAGGGAGGTGAAGGAAAAAGGGATGAAGAATGGGGTTTAATTTGTGAGTTTGAAAATTGGAATTTTTGAAGCAACTTAATGAATTTTTTTTGAAGAAAATGAAAAGAACAAAGAGGTGAAGGGGGGGTTGCTGGAATTCATCCAGAAATGAGGGAAAGGGGATGGTGTGGGGTGTGGGAAAGAGGTCTTAGTCAACTCCTACCAACCACAAAAGACTATACCCAAAAACAAATTCAAACCTTTCTCAAAACAACCATCATTTCCACACAATAAAACAAGTCAAGGAGCATGGAATTTTTCTGGACCTGATGGTGGTGGGGCCGGCCTAGAGGTGAGGAATGAGTGAGAGAGAGTGCACAAAAATTTTTTATGCAAAAAGACCCCCTACAAGTCCAAAATTGCAAGTTTAAGCTTAAATTCAATAAATTTCGTTTTCTATCATAAAAATTAGTTAAAAATCAAAATAAAATACTAAAAATTCATGTTACAACTAGATTTTAATTAACATAATTTTAAATATTAAAATTAGCCCAAAAAAAATTGTATTTATCGCTAATTTAATGTATTTTCTTACCGGCTTAAAATAATATTAAAAAATTGAAAAATAGGGAAAAATTTTTAAATGACCAAAATTTAATAAGTAACTCATTTGCTACTAAAAACAAGCAAATTCCTATCCAAATTAGGTATAATTAGTCCTAAACTGCAAAATAACAAAAAAGACGGTTTACGGAAAAATACCGAATTTTCACCGATTTTCAGGAAAACTCCAAAATGACTTTTCAAGACGCTACACTATCCTACCACGATAGCGATGATTCCTAATCGTGACCGGATTGCTAGAGGTTTGCCGGAGGCTAAAATCAAAAGATAACAACGGAAGGACAAGGGACAAGGAAGACGGATTTAGCAAAATACCGCAAATACCGTATTTCAAGTTCCCTAATCCGCGTTGTTACCAATTGCTTTAGTGTCAATACCAAAGTTGGGGCTATAAGGAATCGGCAAACATCACTTTCATACAATCTAACCTATTACTACCCTTAACAAGTCTTTTTATTATACATATCTTTGTTACGACATTTAGCTTAACCAACAAATCATAACACGTTGTTAACTCGTTAAAACAAGCTTAAATATCTACCATCTCCCTGCGGACGACCCGTACTCATCGCGGCTCGCTACACGCGACACCGTTTTGATTGCGGTAATTTCACAACTCTTTTTAAATACGACACGGCAAAATCGCAACAATCAAGTAGAACAGAATGTCATCAAAAAACACAATAATAAACTGGACGAGGAACGGCCTGAAAATCCGGTTCATCAGATCCATGAATGTTGCTGGCGCATTGGTGAGTCCGAACGACATCACCAAAAACTCATAATGCCCGTAGTGTGTACGAAAAGCGGTCTTTGGAATGTCATCATTCCAAACCCGCAACTGATGATAACCCAAATGCAAATCAATCTTAGAAAAATGTTTCGCACCCTGGAGCTGATCAAACAAATCGTCAATGTGAGGTAAAAAATACCTATCTACATAGTAACTCGGTTCAATTGACGATAATCCATACACAACCTCAAACTGCCGTCCTTCTTCTTGACGAACAGAACAGGAGCTCCCCAAGGCGAAACACTTAAACGCACAAGTCCCCTATCAAGCAATCCTTGCATTTGATCTTTAAACTCTCTAAGCTCCACCGGGGCCATCCGGTAAGGCGGTATAGAAATAGGTCCCGTGCCGGGAATCAGATCAATGCAAAACTCAATATCGCGCTCTGGCGGCAAACCAGGTAACTCATCGGGAAAAACATCGAAAAACTCTCGCACGATAGGAACCCGTTCCAATGACTCTACTGTGGCTCCAGTATCATGAATGAAAGCCAAGAATCTCCGACATCCCCTCCTTAAAAGCCGACTAGCGCAAAGGGCTGAAATCAAACTATGAGGGGCGGCACCACGGTCGCCCTGCACAACAAGAACTGACTCGCCGGGAAAACAAAACCTCACTGTCTTCTCGTGGCAGTCCACAGACTCATAGCAAGTAGCTAACCAGTCCATGCCCAAGAGAACATCGAAGTCCAACATCTCAAGAAGTATCAAGTCGACGGACAAATCTCTATCTCCTATAACAACGGCACAAGACCGAAACACGTGTCGCGCAACAAACGACTCGCCAACAGGAGTAGTCACGATAAGTAGCTGATCTAGCAAGCACGACTCTCGGCCTAACCTCGGCACGAAGTGAGTAGAAACATACGAATGTATAGATCCCGGATCAAATAAAACATGTGCATCAAAAGAACATACAGGAAGAGTACCTAAAACCACTGCATTGGACTCCTTCACGATCTGATGAGTCAAGGCAAACACTCGAGCCTGCCCCTCTACCGGCAACTGGCTGTCCTCCGCCTCTACTACCCCGTCCTCCCTGAACAAACCCTCCACGACCCTGACCTGTCTGAACATGAGTCTGACGTGGAGCACCAACAGGCATAAGAGGCAACGCCCTCTGAGGTGGAGAAGGTGGTAGGGTAACATGTGGTACAGCTGCTCCGTCCTCACGTGGTTCAGTACAATCTCGAACGCGATGACACAAACTCCCGCACCGGTAACAACCAGATGAAAACTGCGGACTCTCCTGGGAATAAAAGCTAAATAATTATCCTCATCCCAAGTCTCTACTACCCCCAGTATCTGAACGGGATCTGTCACGGCGTCTAAACACCTATCTCCATGCTGATACACCTGTACAAACCCTCTTCGGTTCCGAAACAACCGACGTCTCGGAAAGACGCTCCTCAACCAATAGGGCTGCATCCACCGCTGCTGCATATGTGTCACAATGCTGTATGCCGATAGCGAGGAACAACTGGGTAAGCAGGCCTCGAACAAACCTTTTTACCCTCATCTCCTTAGTAGCTACCAAATACGGAGCATACACAGACAGCTCGGTAAACTGCACATCGTACTCAACCACCGTCATACCTGGAGTCTGGCGCAACGACTCGAAACTGCGCGCTCGAGCATCCCTGAAGCTCAGCGGAAGAAAACGCACAAGAAACACCGTCACGAACTCAGTCCAAGCCATAGGAGCAAGACTTGTGGCTCTGCCATTCTCTAACGACTTGCACCACTTCTGGGCCAGACCCTCCAGAGGAAAACTCACGAACTCTACCCATCTCGCGTCAGAGCATCTCAGCGAACAACATATCCTGGCTATCCGGTCGATAAACGACTGCAGATCCTCAGCTGTATCAGTGCCAGTGAAAACCGGGGGCCTCAGCCTCATGAACTCCGATAACGATACGGTGATCACCTCTGTAGTTGCAGCTATGACTGCCGGAATAGTAGGCACCATCGAGGTCCCCACAATAAGTGGAACAACCTCCTGTTTCTGCGCTCGAATGGCCTCAACTAACGACCCCATCATCTGGCGCAAATCCTGCATACCGGCCCCTAGCATAGCAATATGGTCCGTCGAAGGTAGATCAATCCGTTCCTGCACAATGGGCGTACCGCCCTGGTCAGTTCTCATCTCTGACGAGTCAACTCTGACCTCGGCCCTCACAGCCGCTCTCTGCGTCCTCGTAGTCTTCGGCGGCATAAAAGCTGGAAATGGAAACAGGATTCGATAAGGACACAGAAATCGAATCATAAGGATGTATACAATTACAGAAGGAATTTCAATCAATAAGTCCTAAGGTCACTTAGGCGGAGTACCATGTCGTAAGTATGCCACGGAACATACACACGCTACGTTACACTGCTTAAGCTACCTACTCTATCATACCAAGGTCATGCTACACTCTGAAAGGTAAAATCTAGCGCTCTGATACCAACTTTGTCACGACCCAAAGTTAAGCACGTGACCGGCACTCAAACCACGTGACGTCAACAGGCGTACGCAATTTAAGTAAACCGAAACCCAGAAATCTAAACCAGCCCAAATAGGGATAAGTGGAGAAAATAAGTTAAAAACCTTTGGAAATCTCAAGAAAAAATCTTTAAACTTAAGTTTACTTTCTTAAAAATTTCGGCAGCACCTCCTTTGTAAAATCTAGACCCGAAAATGAGTACAACATAGAATATAAATAAAGCATCCCAAACAAGGAGCAAATCACGCCCAACGGCGGAAAAAACGACCAAAAACATATATACGACGCCATAGCGAAGAAATATAAATGAAAACAGTATAAGGAGGTAAAACTTTATAACAAGGCCGGCTCCCACGAGCACAGCACCCAAAGTCACAAAATAATACAACATCAATCATCACAACTCGTCTCTAAGTCAAATACATGAAGATGGTAGATGGAGAGTACTAGATACAAAAGATAAATAATGAACATCGTCGGATAACCGCAAATCCACCTATAGCAAAAGGCCTCACAGCCAAACGTAGCGGTATCCGCAAAAGTAGAGAAAAAAGGAAGCCCTGCCGCGACTACTCTGAGTGTAAGTACTGCAAAACACTACGGCACAACGGGGGTGAGTTGCCAACTCATGAATAGTAAATAACATCATACTGTAATCGCAAGTATGCACGAACAGCGATAAATCTATCACACGAAATATGATAGCATAAGTATGGCAAAATGTATATGCAACAATCATGTAAAGGTATATCATCAGGGTACTACAACTACATGAGGCAATGCATATCAAAATAATCCTGTGTGTGGGATGATATAATAAAATCTCATGCAAAATCATCAGCATGGAAAAACCCCAATGCCCCTCACTGACACATCAAATCCCAAAATCCTCAAGCGCCATCACCAGGACTGGCCCTCATATCCTGTAAATCTCATGGAACCTGAGTGCCCAACATCAGCACTCGAAAACATCATGAAATACTCATGTCCAACATCGACACGTAAATCCACATATCATATCTGTACATCTCACGGAACATGAGTGTCCAACCCGACACTCGCAATCCACGGAACCTGAGTGTCCAAATATCGACACTCGCAATCCACATATCCATACATCTCACGGAACCTGAGTGTCCAACATCGACACTCGTAATCCACGGAACTTGAGTGTCCAATCACGACACTCGCAATCAACATATCCATAGAAACCGGGTTTTCAAAACAATATACATTTCTTGAAATATCCCCGCGGTTTTCAAATCCATAAAATCACATGAAATTCATATCTCAATGCGTAAATCCATGAAATCTGATATATGCAACATAAAACAACAATATGAACATATTAAGGGATAGCCGCTCTTTTAAATGATTCCAGTTTTAAAATATATCATGCGGTTCCCAATCCCTCCGAAATCAAGTGCAGTATTATATGAGGTGTACATATAACTATAGCAAGGTATGTGGGTGTACATGTAAGTATGTATGCATGATGTACATGTAGCTATAGCAATATATGTGTTGCATGTGTCATGGCAATTACCAACGGTGTGGGTGTAGCATACATGTCACGCCCCGCTTCCCAGAGTACGCTAGATTGGGCACGTGACATAGCCAACCAGGCTATCTGTGGGTAGGAAGTATCCATCCACAGTCACATTACGGCTGTAGAGATATCAAGAACAAGATAAAACTATCTAAAACATGTCCATAATCCAGAATAACAGGAGTCAATAATAAATAAATGCGGAAGCAAATGATCCAATACAAATAACTGAAAAGTGTGTCCCATAATGCGGGCTCACATCAGGAAATAAATGCAGGAAATAAAACTAACTACTACTGAACTCACAGCTCAGCCTGCTGGCTGAAGTACTCCTGCTCGGACTGCAACAGCGGTACGGAATCTGGGCCATGCAAAACCCAGACGTCAGCGCTTCATGTCATCAAGTAATATAATATGAACAGTGTAGCAGGCAATGTAATATAAACATGAATACAGCAAGAATAACAATAATATGAATCATACCAGTACAGGGTAGCGTGCAGTGGGTAAACTAAACTGTTCTATCAGGTTTTCTATTCTAAAGTCTTTGAAATCAATTTGAGTAATCCTCCATGTAACTCAAAGGATATGTCCCGTTACCCCCCGGGACCACGGATCAGGAATATGTGAACCAATAGTGGTTCTGTCCCGTTACCCCCCGGGACCACGGATCAGGAAAATGTAAGAGTCACGAATGGCTCTGTCCCGTTACCCCCCGGGACCACGGATCAAGCAATACCCTTTTAAGTTACACTTTAGTTTACACTTTTGATTTCCCCATACCCCCAAGTTGTGTATATCAAGTCAGGTATTCAGTAATCAAGGACTAATGCCAACACAGGATCAGGTAAAAGCAGGTTTGTCTGGATAGACAACAGGAACGGTCCATGAGGACTACATGTCAGGTTTGTTGGCATTAGACACAAGATCAGGTAACGGGTCGAGTCATGGTACATCAGGTCAAGTCAACAGTACACGGTACCATGTCAGGTATAGTAGGAAGTGTAACAGGTTATGTCAGGAAGCACAAGATGTCATGTGGGTGCTCATAATCAAACTAACATAAGCATGTGTATAAATAAACAAGCATGAGTACTATCAGAACAATAAACTGGAACATGTAATATGATATGCAAATAGATATAATTTCAAGGACATGGATGCACAGTTATCGATTAGGGTTACATTTATAGTTCCAATATTAATTAGGATGCAATTTATTAAACATGGAGCGTTAATATCACATTATTATGTAGTAATGTGATCTATGGATGCAATTATATGTATCTTAAATGCGATGGATGCAAACGGGTATCCGAAAAGTTATAAAACTATAAAATGGTAATGTGGGATGTACAACTAAGCAATATGTGATATAAATATTGATATAATAATATTAATATGGATAGCATATTCAAAGCGATTAATAACTAAAAAAGTGGTATTGATTAACCATGCACAAGAAAGTTCCGTTCAGAAATTCAGCGTCACCCTAATTTGTAAAATAGCTTAAAAATAACAAACGTTCTCCAAAAGGGACGTGTCTTATACCAAAACAAAGATAATTCAATAAGGTTTTCAGTTTTATAAGTATAAGCATCTCAAGTTGTCCCTACAAAAAGTTATGAATATTCGAAGTTGAAAGTTTGCTGCTGGAATTTTCCTGGACAGCAGTTTGGAGACATTTTCATTTGCATTTTACGTTATTTAAACAATTTATTTTGCAAGTAAATATTTCATATAGTTATAGTATTCTGAGTTATCTTCGTAACGAACTAAAGAACGTATATTAATGATTTTTCTATGATTTATAATGAATTTTATACGGTAAGGTGTACAGTAAATTTCAGATTTGTCGTATCCGCTTTTTCAACGACTTTTCATGTGTAAACTATAATATTTTAAATATATATAATATCATAAAATGCAGATTATAAACTAATTAAAGATAATAATAAGAAATATTACGACGATGTATATTTTAATTGATATGGATGCAGTATAATGTAATCTAGTATGTCACAAGAAAAGTTTTCATGATCTAGATTTAATATGATATAAACGGATGCAAACGGAACATCGAAACGTTATAAAATTAAACATGGGGCACTAGATTTAAACTATAGGTATGGTATTTATTTAAATAGGTATAAAATGAATTATATAGCATGTAGCAAGATTAACTTGCCTCGATGGGTCGCGAATCGGGAAAACGGAACGTTAACCGTCGGCGGGGAAAACTCGCGACGGGCGCACGGTTCACGGAATGAACCCAAACGACGAACAAAGGAACCACACGGGTCGGGGTACCTCGCTGGAACGTCGAGAAACGTCACCGGCACGACGGAATTCCGGCAACAAAAGAACAGTTAAAAAAAATGAGAAACGAGACATGAAGTAAGAAGAGAAAGAATGATAAAGAGAAGTACGAGAGAATATATGAGGGGGAGATAGAGAGAAGAGGGAGAGAGGGAAAGTGGGGCCCACGGGGTTAAAGGGGAGGTTGCGATTGGCTGAGAGAATAAATTGAGAAGGATATAAAAGATTGTAAAAATATTATATGGTTAACTTAAAGATTTAAAAGATAGGTAATGAACAGTAAGATATCAGGTTAGTTAGAAAAATATATGCGATGGTTTTAATAATATTAAAATTTGGGATTTTGGCGCCAAATAAAACATTTCCAAATCGCGCCCGGGTCGAGTCCAAAAATTTGAAATTGAAATAATAGGATTTTAAGCAGGATCCAAATTTTAAAATTAAGTGTTTTATGATTAAAAAGCATACCCCCAAAACGGACACACGCACGTGCACGTAGCCATCCAAACTCGCCCGTTTCACTGAACGGGACGAGAACACAATGGACGGACGCTACCACGAGGCTAGGGGTGTCAAGTAGGCCAAGATGAATATTTTAAATTTTATTTTAGATGCCAAAATTTGTTATATGTAGAAATGACTTTGCCGGGTAAATTTTACAGTAAGCAACAAACAAGCAAGTTAAATGAAATGAGTACCACATTATGCTCAAACAGTAACTGAAAATAGTAGTATTGGGCTCGGGTGTTACATTATACCCAACTACAAAAAGAATTTCGTCCTCGAAATTCCAAGAATACAAAGATAGATAACTACAAGAAAAGGTGAGGAAACTTCTGTCGGATTTCATCTTCTCGTTCCCAAGTGGACTCTCCACGCGAGCGATTACCCTAAGAAACAAGCACAAGGGGATAACCTTGTTCTTGAGAACCTTTTCCTTTCGGTCCACGATTTCAATCGGTCGCTCCTCAAAAGTCAAGTCTTCTCGTACTGTTAGCTCCGAATGATCCAAAACGTGTGTTTCATCTCGAACATACTTACGGAGTTGAGATACCTCAAACACATCGTGCATATTTGCCAAGGACTGCGGTAACGCCAAACAATACGCTACCTCACCAACACGCTCCACGATCTCAAGGGTCCAACGAATCGAGGACTAAGCTTTCCTCGACTTCCAAAACGAATCACCCCTCTAGTCGGTGATATCTTCAAGAATACCAAATCACCCACGGTGAACTCCAGAGGTCTTCTTGACGTATCTGCCCAACTCTTCTGTCGGTCCTGTGCTGCCTTCATATGATTTCTGATAGGGTTAACCTTCTCAACTGTCTGCACAACCAAATCTGGTCCCAATAATCTTCGTTCACCGTCATCGTCCCAACAAACAGGTGAACGGCATTTACGACCATACAAAGCTTCAAATGGAGCCATCTGAATAGTTGCCTGAAAACTGTTGTTGTAAGACAACTCCACCAAAATTAGATGATCCTCCCAAGACCCCTTGAAGTCCAACCTGCATGTTCTCAACATATCCTCAAGAGTTTGGATCGTTCTCTCCGACTGACCATCAGTTTGAGAATGATAAGCTGTGCTAAACTTCAATCGAGTCCCCAAACTTTCCTGTAAACTTCTCCAGAAGTGTGATAAGAACCGAGTGTCCCGATCGGACACGATGCTCACCGGTACTCCATGCAATCTTACGATCTCCTGCATGTACCGCTCTGCCAAAGTCTCTGTTGATTGACCAACCCGAAAAGGAATAAAGTGAGCTGTCTTGGTCAATCGGTCAACAATTACCCATACTGCATTGTTGCCTTTTGGACTCCGCGGTAAAGCCGTCACGAAATCCATGGTTATATGTTCCCACTTCCACTGAGGAATCGGAAGTGGTTGCAATAAACCAGCAACCCTTTGATGTTCAGCCTTAATTTACTGACACACCAAGCACTTTGCCACAAAGCGAGCAATCTCCCGCTTCATGCCCTCCCACCAGAAATGCTGTCGAATATCTCGGTACATCTTTGTGCCTCCTGGATGTACAGAATAAGCTGAACTGTGTGCCTCCTTCATAAGCTCTTCACGAACATCACCCTTTGGCACACACAAACGGCTACCATACCTCAACGAACCATCTTCGTGGATCAATAAATCTGTTCATAGCCCGGCTTCAACCTGCTCTCGAAACTTTTGCAGTCTAGGATCCTGCGATTGAGCTGCTTAAATATTCTCGATCAATGACGAATGTACTTGCAACTGTAACAACTGTCCCGTAGAACGCGGTAGCATAACCTCCAAGTCAAATCTGCGAAAATCTTCAACGAGCTCCTTCTGCGTAGTTAACACCTGAATTACTGGTAACCGACTAAGCGCATCCGGCACAACATTAACCTTCCCCGGATGGTACTTAAGATCAAGATCGTAGTCAGCCATCAGCTCCAACCATCTACGCTGCCTCATGTTAAGCTCCTTCTGTGTGAACACATACTTCAAGCTCTTATGATCTGTAAAAATTTCGACTCTTTCGCCCAAAAGGTAGTGTCTCCAAATCTTCAAAGCGAAAATCATAGCCGCAAGCTCCAAGTCATGAGTTGGATAATTCTTCTCATGGGTCTTCAACTGTCTCGATGCATGCTACAACCTTCCCATGCTGCATCAAAACACATCCCAATCCTTTCCCAGATGCGTCGCTGTGAATCACCAATACTCCGGAATTGTCTGGCACGGTCAGAATAGGGGCGGTTATCAACTTCTGCTTCAACGTCTCGAAAGCTAACGCACACTTATCCGCCCATACAAAAGGTACCTCCTTGCGCGTAAGCTTGGTCAACGGCTCTGCCAGACAAGCAAAGTTCTCCACAAATCTCCTGTAGTATCCGGCTAATCCAAGGAAACTTCTTATCTCAGCAACATTCTTTGGAATCGGCCAGTCTCAAACTGCTGCAATCTTTTCTGGATCGACGGCAATTCCATCGCCAGACACAACATGCCCCAAAAACCTTACTTCCTCCAGCCAAAACTCGCACTTACTCATCTTCGCATACAATTTCTCCTGTCTCAACGTCTGCAGTGCGATCTTCAAATGCTCAGCATGCTCTTCAAAACTCTTCGAGTAAACCAGAATATCGTCAAAGAATACCACAATGAACTGATCCAAGAACGGTGAAAAGATTCGGTTCCTCAAGTCCATGAATACTGCCGGCGTATTCGTTACTCCGAAGGGCATCACTAAGTACTCGTAATGTCCATACCGAGTTCGGAACGCCGTCTTGCAAATATCTTCTGTTTTCACTCGGACCTGATGATATCCGGATCGCAAATCCAGCTTCGAGAATACCCTCGCACCACTAAGCTGCACAAAAAGTTCTCCAATGCGAGGGATAGGGTACTTGTTCTTAATAGTCACCCGGTTTAATTCTCGATAGTCGATGCACATCCTTCTTGTGCCATCCTTCTTCTTTACTAGAAGAACTGGAGCTCCCCAAGGCGAGTTACTGCTTCGAATCCAACTCTTTTCAAGCAATTCAGCAACCTGTTTCTTTACTTCTTCCAACTCTACTGGCGCTATTGGATAATACGCTTTAGATACTGGCGCTGCACCAGGAATAAGATCAATTGCGAACTCCACGTCTCTCCTCGGCGGTAAACCCGATATATCTTCAAACACGTCCATAGAATCACGAACAACAGCCGGCTATTTACTTTCATCACTTCCATTGATGCAAGAATATTATTTGTCGGCCTAGCCCTAAACTCGACTGGCCCGACAGAAAAACTCCCCTCCATCCCAGATAAACTCTGCTGCTCTCGGCTGCCGCAATTACTTGTGAGAAAGTGGTCAAACCCAGGGAGACAATCTGCCTCTGGATGTCCACGTCCAGGCTGCGCATGAACCTCCGTGCCCTGTCTGCATCGTTGGCAACTAAAGGTCCAGCGAAACTACTGAGTCTCGTCCATTCTGCTGCATGCACATCTACGGGTGCTCCCTTCTGCTTTTGTCCGATGAACTTCACTTCCATTTCCTCCCGTGCAGTCCGTGGGAAGAACTTCTCCAGGAGACTCTTCGAAAAATCCGCCCACTTGATCGGCTTGGACAAACGGTTCTCCTCAACAAGCCACCATTCTCGGGTGTAGTCCACTAGCTGAATGCGTACCACAACAACCTTTTTGTCATCTGGAATCTGTGCCGCAAAAAGCAAGTTCTTTGTGTCAACTAGCCACTGCTCCACTGGCAACGACTCATTTAAACCAGTAAATGTAGACGGACCCAACCGCCTGAAATCTGCTACGGTCCCTACTCGGTCAACTGGTCTAGCTCCAACATTGTTCACAGACTGCTGAACGATCTGCAAACCTTCCCGAAATGAGTCCGCTTGCTGCTGGATCAGCTCGGTCTGTTTCTTTGATTCTCCAGCATTCCTCTTATCACTCCAAGCATGGCGGCTTCGTCCACACGCCTCTGGTATGTCTTCAATTTCTTACCGGCCATAATCCTGAACTCAAAATACCCAACATTAGCATGATGATAGATTCTGAATATAGATCAAGGCTAGAACTCCAAGATACTTAAATAGAGTACCGCATTGTAACTATGCCGCGGTATCATAGCCACAATTACATAACTCCATCCAAGTCGCCTAAGTCCTAGAGATAACAAGGAATCAGGTTTTCGAATCGATATGCAAAGGAAGTTTGCACATCGTAAAAGATATAATCAGGAAGAATGTGATTCAAGAATGGTAAAACGGTCAAGGTGGCAGGACATGTTTCCTAAACACGGGTATTCTGATTCGTGTATTGGGTACAATACCCAACTACAAAAGAATCAACCCGACTATCCTATGGCTCTGATACCAAAAGAACCATGTCACGCCCCGCTTCCCAGAGTACGCTAGATTGGGCACGTGACATAGCCAACCATGCTACCTGTGGGTAGGAAGTATCCATCCACAGTCACATTACGGCTGTAGAGATATCAAGAACAAGATAAAACTATCTAAAACATGTCCATAATCCAGAATAACAGGAGTCAATAATAAATAAATGCGGAAGCAAATGATCCAATACAAATAACTGAAAAGTGTGTCCCATAATGCGGGCTCACATCAGGAAATAAATGCAGGAAATAAAACTAACTACTACTGAACTCACAGCTCAGCCTGCTGGCTGAAGTACTCCTGCTCGGACTGCAACAGCGGTACGGAATCTGGGCCATGCAAAACCCAGACGTCAGCGCGTCATGTCATCAAGTAATATAATATGAACAGTGTAGCAGGCAATGTAATATAAACATGAATACAGCAAGAATAACAATAATATGAATCATACCAGTACAGGGTAGCGTGCAGTGGGTAAACTAAACTGTTCTATCAGGTTTTCTATTCTAGAGTCTTTGAAATCAATTTGAGTAATCCTCCATGTAACTCAAAGGATATGTCCCGTTACCCTCCGGGACCACGGATCAGGAATATGTGAACCAATAGTGGTTCTGTCCCGTTACCCCCCGGGACCACGGATCAGGAAAATGTAAGAGTCACGAATGGCTCTGTCCCGTTACCCCCCGGGACCACGGATCAAGCAATACCCTTTTAAGTTACACTTTAGTTTACACTTTTGATTTCCCCATACCCCCAAGTTGTGTATGTCAAGTCAGGTATTCAGTAATCAAGGACTAATGCCAACACAGGATCAGGTAAAAGCAGGTTTGTCTGGATAGACAACAGGAACGGTCCATGAGGACTACATGTCAGGTTTGTTGGCATTAGACACAAGATCAGGTAACGGGTCGAGTCATGGTACATCAGGTCAAGTCAACAGTACACGGTACCATGTCAGGTATAGTAGGAAGTGTAACAGGTTATGTCAGGAAGCATAAGATGTCATGTGGGTGCTCATAATCAAACTAACATAAGCATGTGTATAAATAAACAAGCATGAGTACTATCAGAACAATAAACTGGAACATGTAATATGATATGCAAATAGATATAATTTCAAGGACATGGATGCACAGTTATCGATTAGGGTTACATTTATAGTTCCAATATTAATTAGGATGCAATTTATTAAACATGGAGCGTTAATATCACATTATTATGTAGTAATGTGATCTATGGATGCAATTATATGTATCTTAAATGCGATGGATGCAAACGGGTATCCGAAAAGTTATAAAACTATAAAATGGTAATGTGGGATGTACAACTAAGCAATATGTGATATAAATATTGATATAATAATATTAATATGGATAGCATATTCAAAGCGATTAATAACTAAAAAAGTGGTATTGATTAACCATGCACAAGAAAGTTCCGTTCAGAAATTCAGCGTCACCCTAATTTGTAAAATAGCTTAAAAATAACAAACGTTCTCCAAAAGGGACGTGTCTTATACCAAAACAAAGATAATTCAATAAGGTTTTCAGTTTTATAAGTATAAGCATCTCAAGTTGTCCCTACAAAAAGTTATGAATATTCGAAGTTGAAAGTTTGCTGCTGGAATTTTCCTGGACAGCAGTTTGGAGACATTTTCATTTGCATTTTACGTTATTTAAACAATTTATTTTGCAAGTAAATATTTCATATAGTTATAGTATTCTGAGTTATCTTCGTAACGAACTAAAGAACGTATACTAATGATTTTTCTATGATTTATAATGAATTTTATACGGTAAGGTGTACAATAAATTTCAGATTTGTCGTATCCGCTTTTTCAACGACTTCTCATGTGTAAACTATAATATTTTAAATATATATAATATCATAAAATGCAGATTATAAACTAATTAAAGATAATAATAAGAAATATTACGACGATGTATATTTTAATTGATATGGATGCAGTATAATGTAATCTAGTATGTCACAAGAAAAGTTTTCATGATCTAGATTTAATATGATATAAACGGATGCAAACGGAACATCGAAACGTTATAAAATTAAACATGGGGCACTAGATTTAAACTATAGGTATGGTATTTATTTAAATAGGTATAAAATGAATTATATAGCATGTAGCAAGATTAACTTGCCTCGATGGGTCGCAAATCGGGAAAACGGAACGTTAACCGTCGGCGGGGAAAACTCGCGACGGGCGCACGGTTCACGGAATGAACCCAAACGACGAACAAAGGAACCACACGGGTCGGGATACCTCGCTGGAATGTCGAGAAACGTCACCGGCACGACGGAATTCCAGCAACAAAAGAACAGTTAAAAAAAATGAGAAACGAGACATGAAGTAAGAAGAGAAAGAATGATAAAGAGAAGTATGAGAGAATATATGAGGGGGAGATAGAGAGAGAAAAAGTGGAGAGAGAGAAGAGGGAGAGAGGGAAAGTGGGGCCCACGGGGTTAAAGGGGAGGTTGCGATTGGCTGAGAGAATAAATTGAGAAGGATATAAAAGATTGTAAAAATATTATATGGTTAACTTAAAGATTTAAAAGATAGGTAATGAACAGTAAGATATCAGGTTAGTTAGAAAAATATATGCGATGGTTTTAATAATATTAAAATTTGGGATTTTGGCGCCAAATAAAACATTTCCAAATCGCGCCCGGGTCGAGTCCAAAAATTTGAAATTGAAATAATAGGATTTTAAGCAGGATCCAAATTTTAAAATTAAGTGTTTTATGATTAAAAAGCATACCCCCAAAACGGACACACGCACGTGCACGTAGCCATCCAAACTCGCCCGTTTCACTGAACGGGACGAGAACACAATGCACGGACGCTACCACGAGGCTAGGGGTGTTAAGTAGGCCAAGATGAATATTTTCAATTTTATTTTAGATGCCAAAATTTGTTATATGTAGAAATGACTTTGCCGGGTAAATTTTACAGTAAGCAACAAATAAGCAAGTTAAATGAAATGAGTACCACATTATGCTCAAACAGTAACTGAAAATAGTAGTATTGGGCTCGGGTGTTACAATACAGTTTAGTGCTCGTGCAACATGAACCGTCAGTAATGGTGCAGTGTCCAATAGGTACCAAGTCAAGGCACAATAGGTAATAATATGCAATGATGCTCATGTGCAATCAACTCATATGCATATAAACCTGCAGCTATGATATCTTATCCAGCCCTAACGCATAACGCCATACGGACGATTTCCTTGTAGATGTTAAATCTGCTCACCGATGATCTCGAGCTAAGAAAATCCGACCACCTGTTTCCCTTTCTTCGTAGCGTCCGAAGTCCCCGCTTGTGATCCTAAAATTTCACAAACACAACACATAAGGCTAAATATCCTGCACCGACACAAAGACAACAAAACGCAAGGATAAAGTCCATAAGATAAACACACTGTGCACCTAGTGCACAAAACATGTACGACATCGGCACAACCCAAGCTAGGATCGCTAAACTACGCAACCACCAAGCCTAGACCCCGATCGTACCGATCGCGCATTCACAACACAATATATATCGTGGAAGATAATATATAATATCGCAACGTCAATTGAAACCCATGCCTAATTTCACCGAAAACCTAGTAAGCAACTTTTCATCATTTTAGCTCAAGTCTAGAAGTTTAAACAATTCTAGCGATCACAATCATCGTAAAGTAGCTTAACTAAGTCACGCAAACCTTTACTACAATTTTAATCTCACCCATAAAAAATTTAGTAAGAGTTAGTTTGCTATTAAGCTTGATTAGACAATTAGGAAAGTAACAAATAACATTCTCACAAGTAGGTTAAGTTTTTTCCAAGTCTACACTTCTCCATTAACCATTTCAACCAATCAAACCCTAACCTGATCTTCACAACTCTTTCATAAATTCCTAAACATGCCAATTAAAGCTATATTAAACATCTAATAAGCTAGCTTAAAGTATTTAAACAATAATTAAAGTTTAGGGCTATGATTTTATACCTCCACTAGATTCACAAACTAGCAACTAAACTCTAAATTAGTCTCCAAAATGATAACTTTCATGAAGATCCAAGCTTGTTTAGGGTTGAAGAATAATGGGTAGGGATTTATTTGTGAGTTTGTAGGATTATTTGATGATTTTTGATGATTTATTTGAGATTGAACAAGTGAAAATGGGGTGAGAAGAGAGAGGGGGGATCGGCCAAGCTATGGAGAATGAGGAGGTTAGGAAATTGTGTGGAAATTTCTAGTCTAAAACCATCATTAAAGCTCATTAATACCTCTCCCATCCATTCCACCTCTTAAACCTTTTCTTTTCTAATTAAAGTTTTCTTTTAATTCACCAAATATCTAGATATTTTGGAGAGAAGGTTTAAACCTTAAATCTTGTGATTAAATTAGCATATATTCACTTTAGCATAATTAACCCAATCAAATTTGTAATTACCACTAATTTAGTGTATAATTAAAATCTTATAATAATATTTTAATTAAGGAAAAATATTTAAATGAACTAAAGTTTTCAAGTGACAACTGAAAACCGCAAACTAGCAATTTCCTAGTTAAACTAGGTGCAGGTAAGTCTATACCTAAAAATGATCGTTTCTGGGTTTTTACGGAAAAACACCGCTTATTTTACCTTTTAACGATAAAATTCGCATAACGATTTCTAAAGCATTACAGAGTGTCCGTGGTAGAGTTTTCCCTGGCCCGGAGTGATTTGGTTCCCGGTTTATAGGAAGCCTGCATGGCCCTTTTTATGACATGGACGGTCGACGCTTGACGCGTCTCCGAGACGGAGTGTGCATGGTAGACTTTTCCCTGGCCCGGAGTGATTTGGTTCCCGCTTTGTAGGAAGCCTGCACTGGCCATTTTACGACATGGATGGTCGACATGCCCCTGGCACGGAGTGTCGCTGGTCGACGTTTCCCCGAGGCGGAGTGCCTATAGTTGACGTGCCCCCGGCACGGAATATTTGCTTGACGCTTCCCCGTTACGGAGTGTCGGCGGTCGACGTTTCCCTGAAGCGGAATGTCTGCTAGACGTGTCCCCGAGACGGAGTGTCGCTGGTTGTTCGACTTGTCCCCAGCACGGAGTATCGCTGGTTTTTCGACTTTTTCCCGGCACGGAGTGTCGCTGGTCGACTTTTCCCCGGCACGGAGCGTCGCTGGCTGTTCGACTTGTCCCCGGCACGGAGCATCGCTGGCTGTTCGACTTATCCCCTGCACGGAGTGTCGCTGATCGACTTGTCCGCGGCACGGAGTTTCGCTGATCAACTTGTCCCCGGCACGGAGTGTGGCTGATCGACTTGTCCCCGGCGCGGAGTGTCGCTGGCTGTTCGACTTGTCCCTGGCATGGAGTGTCGCTGATCGACTTGTCCCCGGCACGGAGTGTCGCTGGCTATTCGACTTGTCCCCGGCATGGAGTGTCGCTGTTCGACTTGTCCCCGGCATGGAGTGTCACAGATCAACTTGTCCCCGGCACAGAGTGTCGCCGATTGAATTGTCTCCGGCACAGAGTGTCACTGGTTGTTCGAATTGTCCCCAGCACGGAGTGTCGCTGATCGACTTTTTCTCGGCACGGAGTGTCGCTGATCGACTTGTCCCCGGCACGGAGTGTCACTGGCTATTCGACTTGTTCCCGGCATGGAGTGTCGCTGATCGATTTGTCCCCGGCATGGAGTGTCGCTGGCTGTTCGACTTGTCCCCGGCACGGAGTGTCGCTGATCGACTTGTCCCCGGCACAGAGTATCGCTGGCTGTTCGACTTGTCCCCAGCATGGAGTGTCGCTGGTTGACTTGATCCCGAGGCAGAGCATAATTCCGGCAGGGAAGGTAGATATCCTGAGGCGAAGCATGATTTCGACACGGGGTAAATTCTTGAACGAAGCATGATTCCGCCGCAGAGGTTGTTGGTTTGATTTGATTTGGGTTGACATCAGCATCGGTACACTGGAATATGGTACCAGGAGCGAATCATTATCTGTTATGAGAGGATTTGGGGATTTGGTTTTGGTTTGGCATCTGCATTGCTGCACTGGAATAATACCAGAAGCAACTCATCATTTGCCCCGGGAGGATTTGGGGATTTTAGTTTTCGTTTGGCATCAGCACCGCTTACACTGGAATATGGTACCAGGTGCGAATCATCATTTGCCCTTTCCCGTTGGGGAGCGGTGGCTTAGGAGACGGGTTTAGGTCCTTATCACCTAAGACTTTTCAATTTTATGCGCCGTAAGGGTCCCATAAAGTATTTTTTCCCTACGAGTCGAAAGGATCTCGTATATGTAATTTCTCCTTTGGAGTCGTGGGGACTCCTAAGTGTGTTTTTCCTTTGCGAGTCGTAAGGATCTCACGCGGGAATTTTCTCCTCACAAAGTCGAAAGGACTTTGCGAGTGCATTTCATCTCTTTTTCACAAGTTGCGCCCTTTTGGGTTTTCACAAACTCGTGGGTAGTCTTGCCATTTTTACTCACGGAGCCCTATCGGGTTTTCATCCGTACCCATTTTACTTGTGGACATACCCTTTTTTTTATATCTTCATCGCTGGTGGGACTTTGAATGTGGTCTCGCCGGTAGGACTCGGGAGAGATTGGGATCGTTTTACACCCATGGATTGTATACGGTTTTGCAGGATGTATGATCCAGGCCGTAGGGCCGGAAGAATTTCGGGACATTATTGGCATCTGCATCGCTGCATTGGAATATGGTACCAGGAGCGACTCATCATTCGCCGTGAGGGGATCTCCCTCGTTTCCAGTTTAACTACTTATGGGTCCTCTATTCCTAGTTTAAAAACTTAGGGGTCTATTGTGCCCAGTTTAACGACTTAGAGGTCATCTGTTTCCAGTTTAACGACTTAGAGGTCATCTGTTCCCATTTTAACGACTTAGAGGTCTATTGGATTGGAGTTTGGAATTTTGGGGTTAGGGTAGGCATCAGCGTTGCTAACACTGAAGCACATATGCCAGGAGCAATTCATCATTTGCCTTTCCCTGTTGGGGAGCGATGGATTAGGAGACAGGTTTAGATCCCTATCACCTAAGTCTTTTCAATTTTATTAGCCGTAAGGGTCCCATAAGAGTATTCTCCCTACGAGTCGAAAGGATCTCGTAGGTGTACTTTCTCCTTAGGAGTCGTGGGGACTCCCAAGTATGTTGTTCCTTTGTGAGCCGTAAGGATCCCACGAAGGTGTTTTCTTACTAGTCGGAAGGATCTCGTAAGTTTGTTCTCCTCATGTATCGTGAGGACACATGAGTGGGTCTTCCCAAATGGAGCATAATTCCAAGAACGGAGATCAACCGCGTAACTGGTGGTTGCGGTGGGGCATGGGTATGATGAGAATTATTTGAGCCCGTGGATTGTGTAAGGACCGTGTTTTCTAATACCTAATAAAATATATTTTATTTAAATTTCTACTATCAAATAATTATTTACGTGTTTCTTTTATAGAATAATAGTTTTTAAAGTAGTGTTAATAATTTTCAAAGCATTGAATATGATTAAAGGAATTTTCAAAATTCTACTTATTGTTTTTATAGGCTTAAAATGTTTTAGTAAGATTTTATAACGCCCTAAAATAATCTACATATTTTTCTTATCAATAAAAGTAATTAATTCGTAATTAAAAACTTTTAAAGGATAAACTAGATATTATAAAATTTTAATAACTGGCTAAAACCATAGGAATGAATATATCATTTAGTTTTAGCCCAAAATTATTTTTATACTAAAGATAACAATAAAAAATAATTTCTGAAATTTTCCCATAATTTTTCCGTATATTTAAAACATTTTTACCAAATATTTCAAAGCCAAATCAATATTTTTAAATAATCTGCTGATTTTTATTTTTATTAATTTTTTTTTTAATTTTTTTTTAAACCTTTTAACCTGGACCGTTGGATCACAAGATCCAACGGCCCAGAAGCCACGACGGCGCCCACGTGGTGGGGACCATGCGAAAACGCGTGGTCTCCACACGCGCGACACGTGGCAGACGGCGGGATTCTTGGCGGCGCGATCTCAGCCGTTGGATCTCAATCCAACGGCTGAGGTGAAGAGGCAGCGGGAGCGATTATTGACTGATGATTTGAAAATGATTGAATGCGCGGATTTTGATGGGATTTTAACGGAAATTTTGGATTTTTATGGTTGGTGAAAACGCTATAAATAGACACCTTCAAGCACTGATTTCTCACACCTCAGAACTCCAAAAATTCTGAAAAAAATACCAGTGCCTTCGTATCGATGACGCCGACGCTACGGCTCCACCCAATCACCGAGGAAAAATCGGGATGCGGAGCTATTGAGGATTTAGTACTAGCCTACGTTTTCAACCCTTCGGCATCCGACTCAAACACAAGGTAGGATCCGCCTCTCTCCTCTTTTCTTGTCACCTTCTTTCTCAATAACCTAGTTTCAACTTATAATCATCAACCCCTATTTAAAATGTTGTTATAAAATTTATGCATACCTATTCCTTGTACCCTCAATATTGATAATGTTAATCCAATTTTTAAAAAAAACGGTGTTTAAATTTCCTCTATACACAAAAGTATATTACACACCTATAATACCTGGAATCTGATACACTTAATGCCATAACCCATGAATTGTCATTTTACCTCTGACATACCCATACCAAATAAATGATCTCGAAATAGGTTACTTCCACAAGATACCCTCGTTTAATTAAAATATTATATTTGTTTAAATAACCATAAGAAATAAAGATATGTGAAATAAATATTTTAGATACAGCATACGTATATTTTACTTATAAATATTTTTAAACCCCTTCAACCTTTTTGAAGAAGAAAATACTAAATTTAAATAACGATATCTTTTCAAAAGGAATATTTAGTATCTTATAAAAAGGTAATTTTAAAATAACACCAATCTAGGACAAAGGAAAGGTTGTAGGCATCGGTCGTTTATCTAAACCAGACTTTGTGGTGCCTAGGCTAGACAAGTGGGAAAGGTAATTTTAAAAGGCCCGTCTCATGGTGATTCGTTAGCGGATCCCTCCTTTTCTTACTTGTGCTTACCTGACCACAATTGGCGGTGAAGAGACGATTTGAGGACCTCATAACTTGTCCTTTTGGAACATTGGGAGCAACTAGATTTTCAAATAAAAACCTCTTGCAAAAAATTTTCAAATAAACACCACAATCTTTTATCGAAAGGATATTTTCTGTAAAACATTATGATTTTCCAAAATAATAAATATCTCAAATATCATGGTTTTTGTTAGAACTAATAAAAGATACTATTATTTCTTTTTAACTAAGCTTTCCCTAAGCTGAGACGAAGTACTTTATGAACCCTGGAAAATAAAACGAGTGGTTGTGGAAGGCCATATTAAACGAGATCAATACACTTTTTAAATTTCCAGTTTATGACAACATGACATATACAAAACATGATACGGTTAGGATTAGAATGCGCGGACCTAGGTATGGAATACTTTATGAAGATCCCTGCAGGCAGGGTGAACAGTCCAATATATGGGCGACTATATAAATATGAAGATCCCGATATTCCGGGTGAACAGTCCAATATATGGGCGACTATACAAATATGAAGATCCCGATATTCCGGGTGAACAGTCCAATATATGGGCGACTATATAAATATGAAGATCCCGATATTCTGGGTGAACAGTCCAATATATGGGCGACTATATAATGTGGAAATTCCATGCCTAGAAGTATACGCACTAGCTCTAATTCGTCTGAACCTTTATACTGAACCACGGGGATGGGTAGTTTGATTAGGCAAGGATAATTCGAAACTCGGATTCCCCTACTACTCGATAATGATCCCGGGAAGTGAAACGGTACATTTCACTTCCCCAGTTGTTCTTCCGTGGCCACAACAGAATAATAGCGAGTATCCGGACCCTTGTTTAACAAACTAATACAAACTTTTACCTTCACCTATACTTCCTACTACTTATCTACATACAACTTACAACATACTCATACTCATATATACCTCTCTTCAAAACGTCTTAAGTTTGTGCATTTCAAACATTTACACCCCTTACTTTATGTCTGCATGCATACATCATACTCTTATATACACCTGTTCATTTTATACTCCTACTTTCTTATGAGGCAATCCTACCCGAGTATAACTCGCTGACGGACCTTCTTTTTCTTCCTCTATCTTTGGAATGTCCGTCAGATAAGAATGAGTATTATAGCGAAGATCAAGGTGTGGAGCCAACTTATGAAGATTATGCAGACTGGACGATGGAAGATTAGCTAGATTTAATTTTGTTGGTGCCCACATGTTTAGGGCTTTTGTTTCTCTTCGATGTAATTAAACTACTTAGTTTATTTTACTCTTTCTTTTGGGATGTAATAAAGTTTGGTTAATGGAAATAAATGCCTTTCGCTTTTATTATTTTTGTTTTGGTACACATCCTGCATGTTATATATTCATACGCTTAACGTAACTGTATTGAATAGACCACCTTCAATACAGTTAGGTTGCGGACTTTGCCACGTCATCCTTCACCTTCTTTTGGGAAGCGGGGCGTGACAGGTTTTTGTGGTGGCCCATGCATGTCCTCTTGTGTACTAAAATAAAACCGTTAACTGACTTATTATATTTGTGAATCTCATCCATCTATACCGATATCATAGTTTTCCTATGTCCCTTGTCCCTTCCTTGACATTCCGTACCCTGACCATGACCTTTCCTTCTGGTCATGGCAAATCTTTCCAACGAGGATGACATGTCCGATATTACTTTTGAAGCTACATCTGGAGATTCAGACGACGAAGTTGTAGACTCTCAAGCGGTTTTCCGACACCGACTCGGAAGACGAAGAAGTCGATGCTGCAACTCCTGAGCCTATGATGGCTAATGACTCCGAAGACGAAGAAGAAGATCCTGTGGAAGGGGAGCATATAAAGGATGGGCCAGAAAAAGAGGCTCCTACGACGGGAGGGAATCCCATAGAATATGATCTATGATCCAGATGAGGATGTTCCTGCAAAGGAACAAAACCCTATATAGAGAGGGAATCGGAGGGTGAGGCTCCTGCCGAGGATGAGTCGAAGGACGAAGTTTCGAGTGAGGAGGAACTCGAGACCGAAGAAACTCAGGCAGTTGTTATGTAAGACACCATAGAAACGACAATACCTTTCTTAGTGCGAAGACCTATCACCACTTGTTGAACTCCCGTAATCGAGACTAATAAGTCTTTTTTTCCTTTCTTTGGCCGAATAAAACGATATAAGAACATTAAGGGCATGTCCTTACTTTTCGGTTGTACTCTCCATATTGAAGTCGGATAATAAAATCTTAGTTTCGAGCAAAAATCTCTATTGTGTCTCTTGCTCTTCTTATTAGTCTCTCTCTTGCATTGATTGTTGTTCTTCCATGCAAGCTATTATCTTGTCTCATCCCTCAGCCTGTTTGTAACCTAACCTATTCTGATCATCAATGGCCGGACGACACCATCACCGCAACCGAAGGGGAAATGGAGACAATGAAGCCACTGCTCAACACGCAGCAAAGCTATAAATGATACAAGGACTACTGGAGCAACAGCAGCAGCAGACAGCCGCCCTTCATCAGGAGCTACGAGAAAGTAGGCAGAAACAAGCAGAGATATTAAGTAAGGCACTAACCCCAGTTTCTTAAGGTTCGGAGGGAGTGAAGCAGTTCAGATCACTCCACCCCAAGACTTTTTCGGGGAAGGAAACTTCTTTAGAAGCTAAAGAATGGCTCAAGGGAACAGTCAATGATCTCAGTGCTGCTCAAATTCCGAAGGACGTGTGGGTGAACATCACTAAGCTACAACTTACGGATAATACCAGGATATGGTGGGAGGCAGAGGAAAGTAGATCGAAGGAGCCCATCGACTGGGAAAGGTTCAAACAACATTTTGATACCTAGTACTTTCCAGTCGTGGCACATTTAAGAATGGAACGGGAGTTTATACAGTTCCAACAAGGGAGCATGTGGGATAAGTCGATGGACGAGTACGCTTCGGAGTTCGCAAGGTTAAGTCGGTTCGCGCATCATCCGGTGGCAACCCCAGAACTTTATGCTAAGAGATTCCGACAAGGATTGGACCGAAGACGCAGTCCTCCATGTCTTCTGCTACCTTATCAACTTATGATGAAATCTTAGAAGCGGCACGAAAGTTTGAAGACCTTCAGAGACGCATAAGGAAGGATGACCGTTTGTCTGGCATTAAGCAACCAGCCAATCAAATTCTTGAAGGATCATCTTCCAGATTCAACGGAAGACAACAACCTAAGAGACCAGCAGGACCAACTATCTTCGGAAAATCAGCCGTTGTATGCAACCATTGTGGTAGGACCGGACACTACATGAGAGACTGTCGCATTCGAACAAACTTTGCATAGTCTGTGGGTCTCCGGATCATGCTATTAGGGACTGTCCTCAGAAAGGGAGACAATCGGGCCCCGTCAACAAGCCGGTTAATTATGTGGCACCACGACAGGAAAACCAGCCACCTTCCACCACTCAACCAACCGGTCAAGGGGCATCACTAAAAAGACCACCTTTGCCATCACAGGAGCGTATTTTTCAGCAAGCACAGAGGAATGGACCCAAACGCCAGACCTTCACCATGACGGCCGAGAAGCCTGATGCTACGTGGAAAGACAACAGAGGTACTCTTTCTTTTCTTCAATCTTTCTTTGATACCATGCTTAACCATCCTTCGATGCAAATCTTAGTTAAACTCACTATAATTCCTCTAGTTTTCGTAATTTCGACTAGTTGTCTTTATGTTATATCTCTCAAGTCTTCCATCAATTCACAACCTTCTTTCAATTTCCAAACTTTTCTATTTGGAAGCAACTACTGATTTTACATTTTCAATTCCTTGTACCTAAACCCTTCTGAGACTTTACGTGCATCAAGTGATACACCAACTCGCGGGAGCGATACATGCAGCAAAGAGGATTCCTGACAGCGTTACTGATTTCCATGTCTAATAGTGGCCACTCCTTTGAAAATTTCAAGTATGAAATTATTCTAAGGAGGGTAGATCGTAACTATCACAACCATTCTTGCCATTCGTAGCAAACCCTGAAGTTTTAAACATCCACAACGATTTTTTCAGAGAAAGGACTTGGTGATGTGATGTATTAGCGCGGCAATATAGTCGCATATGCGTCAAGACAACTAACGTCTTGTGGACGCAACTATCATGTTCAAATTTAGAACTGGCGATGGTAATTTTCATCTTGAAGATATAGAAACACTACTCTAAGGAGAACATGGGAACACGGATGGTTGAAACACATGAAGCGGATGAGAGGGGTCAAGTTTTATATAGGAGAAGTGCCGATCGATTGGGACGACCCTGAAGATAGAGAATTGTAAGATTGACATAATTGTAGGGAAAAAAAGTGGAGATGATGATACAATCCAGAGAGCACGAAAAGCTCAGCCCACGACTCATCGGCCGTTTAACATCTTGGAAGGAGACGGTGGGTTTATGTATAGCCTACTTTTGCTACTTTCCTTGGAGGGTATGCTGGAAACCCTAGTCATACTTTTGATCGTTCCGAGATCACGAAAAGGTTAGCATAACCTACGAGCAGCAGCCGGTCGGAATACTAAAAGGATGAAACCTTGAGCGACAAGACAATCCAGCTGGCTAAAGCTGTATGAAGGAAGAACTACTAGGTAGACAAACACGGAAGCGAGGAAATGGGACAAGAGAGCGGGACCCAAAATATTTAACCGCGATAATCCCTTCTTAGTGTTTTCTTCCTTTCCTTGACCTACCTTCTGAAATTTCGAGGACGAAATTATTTTAAGGAGGGTAGATTATAACGACCATGTTTTCTAATACCTAATAAAATATATTTTATTTAAATTTCTGCTATAAAATAATTATTTACGTGTTTCATTTATAGAATAATAGTTTTTAAAGTAGTGTTAATAATTTTCAAAGCATTGAATATGATTAAAGGAATTTTCTAAATTCTACTTATTGTTTTTATAGGCTTAAAATGTTTTAGTAAGATTTTATAACGCCCTAAAATAATCTACATATTTTTCTTATCAATAAAAGTAATTAATTCGTAATTAAAAATATTTTAAAGAATAAACTAGATATTATATAATTTTAATAACTAGCTAAAACCATAGGAATGAATTTATCATTTAGTTTTAGCCCAAAATTATTTTTATACTAAAGATAACAATAAAACATAATTTTTGAAATTTTCCTATAATTTTTCCTTATTTTTTAAACATTTTTACCAAATTTTTCAAAGCCAAATCAATATTTTTAAATAATCTGCTGATTTTATATTTATTAATTTTTATTTTTAATTTTTTTTTAAACCTTTTAACCTGGACCATTGGATCACGAGATCCAACGGCCCAGAAGCCCCGACGGTGCCCACGTGGTGGGGACCACACGAAAACGCGTGGTCTCCACATGCGCGACACGTGGCAGGCGGCGGGATTCTTGGCGGCGCGATCTTAGCCGTTGGATCTCAATCCAACGGCTGAGATGAAGAGACGGCGGGCGCAATTATTGACTGATGATTTGAAAATGATTGAATGAGCAGATTTTGATGGGATTTTAACGGAAATTTTGGATTTTTATGGTTGGTGAAAACGCTCTAAATAGGCACCTTCAAACACTGATTTCTCACACCTCAGAACTCCAAAAATTCTGAAAAAAATACCGATGCCTTCATATCGACGACACCGACGCTACGGATCCACCCAATTGCCGAGGAAAAATCGGGATGCGGAGCTATTGAGGATTTAGTACGAGCCTACGTTTTCAACCATTCAGCATCCGACTCAAACACAAGGTAGGATCCGCCTCTCTCCTCTTTTCCTGTCACCTTCTTTCTCAATAACCTAGTTTCAACTTATAATCATCAACCCCTATTTAAAATTTTGTTATAAAATTTATGCATACCTATTCCTTGTACCCTGAATATTGATAATGTTAATCCAATTTTTTTTAAAAACGGTGTTTAAATTTCCTCTGTACACAAAAGTATATTATACACCTATAATACCTGGAATCTGATACACTTAATGCTATAACCCATGAATTGTCATTTTACCTCTGACATACCCATAGCACATAAATGATCTCGAAATAGGTTACTTCCACAAAATACCCTCGTTTAATTAAAATATTATATTTGTTTAAATAACCATAAGAAATAAAGATATGTGAAATAAATATTTTAGATACAGCATACGTATATTTTACTTACAAATATTTTTAAACCCCTTCAACCTTTTTGAAGAAGAAAATACTAAATTTAAATAACGATATCTTTTCAAAAGGAATATTTAGTATCTTATAAAAAGGTAATTTTAAAATAACACCAATCTAGGACAAAAGAAAGGTTGTAGGCATCGGTCGTTTATCTAAACCAGACTTTGTGGTGCCTAGGCTAGACAAGTGGGAAAGGTAATTTTAAAAGGCCCGTCTCACGGTGATTCGTGAGCGGATCCCTCCTTTTCTTACTTGTGCTTACCTGGCCACAATTGGAAGTGAAGAGGCGATTTGAGGACCTCATAACTTGTCCTTTAGGAACATTAGGAGCAACTAAATTTTCAAATAAAAACCTCTTGCAAAAGATTTTCAAATAGACACCACAACCTTTTATCGAAAGGATATTTTCTGTAAAACATTATGCTTTTCCAAAATAATAAATATCTCAAATATCATGGTTTTTGTTAGAAGTAATAAAAGATAATTAAACACTATTATTTCTTTTTAACTAAGCTTTCCCTAAGATGAGACGAAGTACTTTACGAACCCTAGAAAATAAAACGAGTGGTTGTGGAAGGCCATATTAAACGAGATCAATACACTTTTTAAATTTCCAGTTTATGACAACATGACATATACAAAACATGATACGGTTAGGGTTAGAATGCGCGGACCTAGGTATGGAATACTTTATGAAGATCCCTGCAGGCAGGATGAACAGTCCAATATATGGGCGACTATACAAATATGAAGATCCCGATATTCCGGGTGAACAGTCCAATATATGGGCGACTATACAAATATGAAGATCCCGATATTCCGGGTGAACAGTCCAATATATGGGCGACTATATAAATATGAAGATCCCGATATTCCGGGTGAACAGTCCAATATATGGGCGACTATATAATGTGGAAATTCCATGCCTAGAAGTATACGCACTAGCTCTAATTCGTCCGAACCTTTATATTGAACCACGGGGATGGGTAGTTTGATTAGGCAAGGATAATTCGAAACTCGGATTCCCCTACTACTCGATAATGATCCCGGGAAGTGAAACGGTACATTTCACTTCCCCAGTTGTTGTTCCGTGGCCACAACGGAATAATCACGAGTATCCGGACCCTTGTTTAACAAACTAATACAAACTTTTACCTTCACCTATACTTCCTAGTACTTATCTACATACAACTTACAACATACTCATGCTCATATATGCCTCTCTTCAAAACGTCTTAAGTTTGTGCATTTCAAACATTTACACCCCTTACTTTATGTCTGCATGCATACATCATACTCTTATATACACCTGTTCATTTTATACTCCTACTTTCTTATGAGGCAATCCTCCCCGAGTATAACTCGCTGACGGACCTTTTTTTTCTTCCTCTATCTTTGGAATGTCCGTCAGATAAGAATGAGTATTATAGCGAAGATCAAGGTGTGGAGCCAACTTATGAAGATTATGCAGACTGGACGATGGAAGATTGGCTAGATTTAATTTTTGTTGTTGCCCACATGTTTAGGGCTTTTATTTCTCCTCGATGTAATTAAACTACTTAGTTTATTTTACTCTTTCTTTTAGGATGTAATAAAGTTTGGTTAATGGAAATAAATGTTTTTCGCTTTTATTATTTTTGTTTTGGTACACATCATGCATGTTATATATTCATACGCTTAACGTAACTGTATTGAATAGACCACCTTCAATACAGTTAGGTTGCGGACTTTACCACGTCATCCTTCACCTTCTTTTGGGAAACAGGGCGTGACAGATTGAATACGGTAGTCAGCTTGGGGACCAACCGTAGGGCTGGAAGAATTTTGGAAAATTGGATTTTGGTTGGCGTCTGCATCGCTGCACTGGAATATGGTACCAGGAGCGACTCATCATTCTCCGTTTGAGAGTTTGGATTTTGGTTGGCGTCTGCATCGCTGTACTGGAATATGGTACCAGGAGCGACTCATCATTCACCGTTTGAGAGTTTGGGTTTTGGATGGCGTCTGCATCGCTGCACTGAAATATGGTACCAGGAGCGACTCATCATTCGCCGTCGGGACATTCAGAGTTTGGTTGGCGTCTGCATCGCTGCACTGGAATATAGTACCAGGAACGACTCATCATTCGCCATTGGAAATTTAGAGATTTGGGATTTGGTTGGCGTCTGCATCGCTGCACTGGAATATGGTACTAGGAGCAATTCATCATTCGCCATTTGGAAGGTTTTTTTACCGCGATTGCTCTATCATTTCAGCTTTTCTTATCGCGAAGGTCGCGATTGCCCTATCATTTCGGCTATTTATTCGCGGTTGCCCCATCATTTCAGCTGTTTATTTTCATCTTTATTTTTACTCGCTTATTTTTATTGCGAGTTGCCCCATCATTTCGGCTTTTCCTTTGTTTTATATTCACACTCTTTTTTTCTTTTCTTTTTTTTTTTATATACATTCCCAGTTTAACGACTTAGAGGTCGATTATTCCTAGTTTAATGACATGGTGGTCAACGGTTCCCCAATTTAACGACGTGGTGGTCATCGGTTCCCTAGTTTAACGACGTGGTGGTCGACTATTTCCAGTTTAACGACTTAGAGGTCATCTGTTTCCGGTTTAAAGACGTGGAGGTCTGCTGTTTCTGGTTTAACGACTTAGTGGTCATCTATTTCTAGTTTAAAGACTTAGAGGTCTACAGTTTCCAGTTTAACGACTTAGAGGTCATCTGTTTCCAGTTTAATGACATGGTGGTCATCTGTTTCCAGTTTAACGACTTTGAGGTCGCCTGTGCCCAGTTTAACGACTTAGAGGTCGTATGTTTCCAGTTTAACGACTTAGACTGTTTCCAGTTTAACGACTTAGAGGTCATCTGTGATAAGGAGCTTAGAGAAGATACCCGATTAAGCAGTTGTCAGGGGCACCGCTAGAGCTTACCCGAGATGCCTTATTACTTTGTCGGTGTTGATGGCCTTGCCCCCAGCTGGGGCCAAGGAAAGTCGTTCAAATACCGACTTGCGTCCAAAGATGGCAATTTGAAATTTGTTAACCCTGCACAAAGAAGCATGATTTCAGTACAGGCAATTGATATACATATTAATTGAGTTTGCATGAATGCTTAACCCGAAAAATGGGAGAAAAGATAAGTCCCACCGGGCGTGCCAGAATCTGTAGGGTGTTTTTCGTCACCCTATTGAGATGGGAATACGCACGCGCTTGTCAGGTGCATTACGGATTCCCCCTGCCTAGGGTAGGCTGGGTTTATTTATTGTGGGGATCCGAATCTCCGGCAGTCGCGGACTAAGCTGCAGTTAATTACCCCTCGCATTTGGAGCGAGAGAATCTTCGATTGACGGGTTAAACTGGTCATGCGAACTCAATGTGCAGTGTTGTGTTTTGAAGGGGTTTTGGATATATCGGGGCCCCGCAGAGTTTTTACGGGGGTCCCACTACCCGGATAGCGGGCTGGGGTCAAGGGGCTAGCAACCCCCTTGCGGGTGCGGGGCAGCGCCCCGTTAGAAATTTTTTCTAACATGGACAGTGTCGTGGAGTGTGTTTTTTTTTTGAATGTGGAGTTCAACTCCAAAAAGATTTTATTGTGGAGTTAAACATCAAAAGAATTTTAAATAGGGTTGAACTCCTAAAAAGATTTAATGTGGAATTAAACTCCAAAAGAGTTTTAAAGGGAGTTTAACTCCAAAAGGAATTTTATTGTGGAGTTAAACTCCAAAAAAGTTTTTAAATGGAGTTGAACTCCTAAATAGATTTAATGTGGAGTTGAACTCCCAAAAAGAATTTTATTAAGGAGTTAAACTCCAAAAGAATTTTAAATGGGCTTTTCCCTAATCACGTCAGGGGAAGGAAAGAGGCTCCCATTTAATGGGAGCCTCACATACCCTCACGTGAGGGAGGCAAAAAGGCTCCCATTAAATGGGAGCCTTTCCCCCTCATGTGCCCTCATGGGAGGGAGGAGCCAAAGGGCTCCCATTAAATGGGAGCATTCCCCCTCACGTGTCCTCACGTGAGGGGGACGGAGGGGCTCCTATTAAAAGGGAGCCTTCCCCCTCATGTGTCCCCACGTGAGGGGGGCAAAGGGGGCTCCCTTTTAATGGAGCCTATTCTCTCACGTGGCACCACGTGAGGGGGCCGAGGGGCTCCCATTAAAAGGAAGCCTTCTCCCTCACGTGTCCTCACGTGAGGGGGGCAAAAGGGGGCTCCCTTTTAATCGGAGCCTTTTCCCTCACGTGACACCACGTGAGGGGGGCTCCCATTTAAATGGGAGACTTTTCCCTCACGTGGCACTACGTGAGGGGGCAGAAGGGGGACTCCCGTTTTTCTTTCTTCTTCTTTTCTCTTCTTTTTTTTTGAACTTTAAATGTAGAGTTCAACTCAAAAAGGATTTTTATTGTGGAGTTAAACTCTAGAAGAATTTTAAAAGAGAGTTGAACTCCGAAAGGAATTTTTATTATGGAGTTGACCTCCAAAAAAATTTTAAATGGAGTTAAACTCCCAGAAAGATTTTTATTATGGAGTTAAACTCCAGAAGAATTTTAGAGGGAGTTTAACTCCAAAAGAAATTTTATTGTGGAGTTGAACTCCAAAAGAATTTTAAATGGAGCTAAACTCCAAAAATATTTAATGTGGAGTTAAACTCCCTAAAAAGAATTTTACTGTGGAGTTAAACTCCAAAAGATTTTCTCCTTTCTCTTTTGAGAAGAAACCCAAAATTGTTCTCTTGAAACTCCAAGATCTAGATCTTGGATGATAAAAAAAAGACCATTTTTCTTCTCTTGATGGAGTCTTGAGAGGTAGGTTTATGGTAAAACTTTATTTAGTTTAAAAAAAGGAAGAGCTAAGCTCTTGATTTAATTGGAAAATGAAAAGGAAGAGGAAGAACTTGAGAGAGTGAGGATGGAGGCACAAACCCTAGAGATTTGAGGAGAATGAATTGTTGTCTTTTTTTATTCATCATCATGTTGCATTATATAGGCTTACACATTTACATATAGCCCCTTGGGCTTACAAAATGGCATTTTGCCCATCCCATGCCTCATGTGCTCATTTCTTTAGCACATAAGCCATGGGCTTTATAAAAATTTGGCTTTATGCCCATTTTGCTTACATTCATGCATAGAAAATTATATCAAAATTATTTATTACATGATTTTTTTTTTGGCATGGGGAAGGCCGACCGCGGGGCTCGACTTGGGCCTAGGCCCACTTTCTTGGGCTTGGGCCCGCTTACTTGGGGTTGACCTTGACTTTGACCCAGTCAACTGGGGTGCAAATTTTGACTCCAACACTGACGATAGGTATAATACCAACCAGCAGTTCCTGACGAGTCCTGTCCTGGGTAACTCATAACCTAATGAGCACCTGCATACCATCTCCGGTACGTTGTACTAATGGCTGTAGGACAGACCATATCCCTTGCTGGGATGAGAAGCGTATACACTAGTCTACTACGGAGTATCGATGCCCCGTCTCGATAATCCAACGATTAAGGACATGTATAAGGATGTGCTTAAAGACTACCCAACCCTCACGAGTGTGACTACCATCACAACGCTGGTAATCAAGCAAAGATCCTAAGGGCTCTACCAATAAGTATAAGCGATATGCTAAAAGAAACACATCCACATATTGAGGTAGAATCAAACTAGGTAGCATACTACCATATCGAGCAAGACTGTTATTATAACTGTGAAATATCCCAAGCATTCAATATGTAATATACAATCTAGTATGATATAATAATGGCCTCTGGGGCATATATCACTAACACACCCTTAATGTCTCATGTGTTGAGAAACCTAGGGTGTTTAGAGACAAATCAATCCATCATTAGACTCTATATTTTCTAGGCTATCTAGTTTAGCGAACTAAGTACCCTAGTTACCTTGGTTATGAGGTAGGATCTTGATTCATAGACTCTCAGGTGGATTATCTTCGATGGAGGGAGACCGGAGATCAAACTTGATCATGGTGGCCACTAGGAGCTTGGGAAGGAGGTTAAAGACCCAAGGACACGGATCATTCGGTATAACCATCTCAACTCTTTATATAGCTTGCTAGGTTTAGGGTTAATGGTAGATCCGTATTCGTGGGTTGTTCTAGCGCCAGTTTGTAAAATTTTTGTTCCGCAATCGGCCACAATTTGATGGCCAGGGCACTGGCATAACCAACAAAAATAGCGGATCCACTCATGAATGCCCTCCCCCAGACGCAGTTTGAATGACTTTTTAGGATGTTGGGTATGAGATACTACAACACATGGCCTTAGTGCAAGTAGGAGATTGTTATGAATATGTATGCCCTAGAGGCCATTATTGTATGATATAGTGGATGCTTGGACATATATATAGAGAACTTTCTTACTCGACATGATAGTATGCAATCTAGTTGCTCTTTATCTTAATATGTACACTTGTATTATTATACTGTCTCTCTGGTACATGTTGATAAACCCCTTAGGATGTTTGCTTGACTACCAGGACTATGATGTGGATCATACTACTGGGACTTGTGTAGTCCACAAGCGCATAATTTAATTGTTCCTAGTCGAGAGAGTATTGAGACAGGACATAAATATTCCAGAGTAGACTAGTGTGTACGTTTCTTGACCTTGTAGGGGGCGATGGTTGATCCCATAACCATTGGTGTCTGACATCAAAGATTGTACACAGGTGCTCATTAGAGAATGGGTACACCGAACAGGACACGCCGAGAACACCTAGATGGTACCATACCTATCGTCAGATAGCAGTTTTCTGATGACACTAGTACAGGTTAGTTTGTAGACCCGAGATCGTCATAGAGTCCTGTGTGGTTCCCACTGTGCTTTGATTTCCTCCCTACCACGGCTCAAAGGAGTCGTGCAAACAGGTGGATTTTGGGTACAATCCCGAGTCACATGGAAGTAATGAGCGATAGGAGGGGTTTCGTCTCTCTCGGTATAGGGAGTTAATGTTGCGCTATACTCGATTGGCTATAACAGTAAGTCTCTGGCCAGGGCTGATGAGATTTACTGGTAAGAGTTATCAGTAGTTTCTCGAACCGTTATGAGCCATACATCGGCATGACTTATCAAGTTACTGTGGTCTGACGATTCCACCCCTAGACTTGATATGCGACATATCAGACAAAGAGACCGGATTGTACGGTAAGTGTTACCTATAGGCTTCATGGGAGTTTGGACAAGCTTGCTTGTTGATCTTCTATTCGCTCAATACCTGGATAGCCGTTACGTCCATCTAGTACCGCTGACGGCTTGTGGGTAACTGATATGATCATTACCTACTACGTGCGTATTGACGAGTCTTTAGAGTCTCACACAGAAGTTTCCTAGTTCAAGCGAAACAAAGTAGGGTACATATGCTGATATGTGCAGTGTTAAATACGAGTATGTGATACCGTATTCTAATCTGGCAATAATCTGATATTGATTATGTTATATGTGATATGACCGGATTATTGAATCAAGTGTTGATTTGATAATGTGATATACAGATAAATGATATTAGTAGGTTATATGTGATATAACCGGATTATTGAATCAAGTGTTGATTTAATAATATGATATATATTTATATTTGATATAATTATATATTAACTAATATTATTGCTCACTAATTATTTGCTTATATATATATATATATATATATATATATATATATATATATTATATGAAGCATGGTTGATTTTCTATTTTGAGAAAATAGAAAATGGGGAGACTTTTGAAAGGAATGGGGTGAAGCATGGCTAGATGAATATTTTATTCATCTTACTTCACTATTGAAGCATGGCTTCATTTTATTATTGAGAAAAAAATGATGCTTCAATAAGTGTGAGTTTGTAAAAGCCATTCTAGACTTGCATTTTCTACACTTGTTCTTTTTCTTACTTGAGCTCATTTGCTCTCTAGCTCTCACCATCTTCTTCACCTCCACCTCCAAGCTCAATCCCTCACATGAGTTTTGAACCCTTGAGCTTGTGAGAACCCTAGTGGGAAAACAACATCCCTACTTCACCATCATACACTAGATTAGCATTTTGGTGTAGTGTGTTTCCTTCACTAAAGAGTTTAGTGAAGAGGTAACTTGGATTAGCGGAGTTTCGGGTGGATCATCTTCGGCACGAAGATCGCAAAGGAAGCTCGATCCAACTTCAAGTGGAGTCGCGTGGACTACTACATGGAGCTTGTGAAGTGAAGGAATAGATCTACTAGGTTGTAATTTCTTTCACTTGCTTTAGTTTAGTTGATATCAAACCATAAACCCTAATCATCTAGTTTAAGAACTTGTTTAGTGTTAATTAGCACCCCGAAATTTTTTAAATTAGCATACTTGATGCTAGTAAAACCCAGTGATGGTGGTAATAAACAATTTCAGGGAATCCGCACGATTTCTAAGGAGAATATATGCTTACGAGATCCTTTCGACTCATAAAAAGAAAATACCCCTCTATGAGACCATCTTATAGAATTCAAAAGTCTTAGGTTACAAATCTCAACCTGTTACTAAGCCATCATATACCCCTCTAAAATAGCCTTATAAGTAGTTCGACCTTGACTCTTATATACAATCCACGGGCATAAATAAACATAAACAAATTCAAGTTCCACATAGTGGACGATACTTGTAAGTCCTCTCGACTTACAAGGAGAAAAATACTCTTATAGGATCTTTACGACTTACAAAATTCACATAGGAGTCTTCACGATTCCTAGAGAGGAAATGTACCTATGAGATCCTCTCAATTCATAGGGAAAAGATAAATTTATGAGACTCTTACAGCTCGTAAACATTGAATGCCTTAGTTGACGGAATCCTAACCCCATCTTCTAAGGCATCTTTTTCCATTGAAGACAATGGTAAATGATGAGTCGCTCCTGGTAATATTCCAGTTGTTGCGATACTGATGCTAAAATGGGTATTAGACTCAAAAAAATACATATGAAATAGCCGAAATGATTGGGCAACTCGTAATAAAAATCAGCGAGTAAAAATAAAATATATATAACCCAAATGTTGGGCACCACAAAAAATAGCCGAAATGATTGGGCAATCGTGATTTTCGCGATTAGGAAAGATGAAATGATAGAGTATCGTGGAGAATAAAAAATGAATGATAGAAAAGATGATAAAATTAAATTTTTTGCCCTGCAGATGGTTCAAATCTCTACTTCTGTAAGCGGTTCAAATCTCTACTTCTGTAGACGTCCAACTCACTCTGGTGAAGTACGATTACGACATCAGGAAAGACCAAAGGGTCAAATCAAAGTGAAGTGGTGGAAAAATCTAAGCTCTAGGTATCGATGGCAATAGAGACGGCCTAAAGACCAATTCGACGTTCCTTCTCATTCTAACAGGGCGCAGATGCGACGTCAGTAAAGACCAAAGGGTCAAATCAAAGTGGTGTGATGGCAAAATTCTGGCTCCAGGCCTCGATGGCAACATCTACAGCCTAGAAATTATCTCGATGTCCCTCCAGTAGAGTGGAGACATGATATCATGAAAGCTCTAAGGCGCCAAAGCTAAAGCGAAGTAATGGAAAAATCCTAGCTCCAGGTCTCGATGGCAACCTATGCGGCCTAAAGACCAATATGACGTCCTTCTTATTCCAGCAGGGTGTAGACACAAAATCGACAAGGACCAAAGGATCCAAATGAAGCTAAGTGACGGAATATTCCTAGCTTCAAGTCTCGATAGCAATACATGCGAAGCCTAAAGACCATTAGATGTTAACCCATCTCGGACGTATGCAACTCTGACTCCTTGGGACTCCTCAAAGAAGGGAGTCTGACCTCAAGGTAAAGCGCCATGGTGCGCCTAACGCTGAACCATCTGACGGCAATACGGACATACCGGCCTAAGAAGGTTACTTGAGATGTTTTATCCTGCAGCGGTAGGGTTGGGTGATACAACAAGTACGCGGCTACTCGAAACCAGCGATCTAAGTAGACGTGGATCGAGATGATATCTACTGACGTAACGGTCGGATGGACTTAACCCAGCTCCATAAACCTAACAAACGCCTATATCGATAGAGGTTATGCATGTTTGTCGTTAGGACGAGTTTAACCACGTGCCTAAGGGAAGGATAAATTGAATGCTCCGGAATGAGTAAATAAACTAAGCTATGCCATTTCAGGGCAAACAGCGAGGAAAATAAGCCTCTTACGGGTCCTCTCGACCCGTAAAAAAAATACACTTGTGAGATCCTTATAACTCTCAAGAGAAAAGACACTTAGGAGTCCTCGCGACTTCTAAGGAGAAAATGCACATACGAGATTCCCTCGACTCGTAAGGATAAATACCTTTATGAGACCCTCACGGCTCATAAAATTGAAAAGCCTTAGGTAACCGGGATCTAAGCTTGTTTCCTGACCCATCGCTGCACTGCGGACTGTCAATACTGACTAACGTATACTATCCATGGGCCACTTTCTGCAAAGCCACTTACGTGTCCTTTCGACCCATAAGGAGAAAATACTCGAATGAGATCCTTACGACTCACAAAGGCAAAATCCACTTAGGAATCGCCACGATTTCTAAGGAGAAAACACATCTATGAGATCCTCTCGACTCATAGGGAGAAATGCCTTTATAAGACCCTCATGGCTCATAAAGTTAAATAGCCTTAGGTGACAGAGACCTAAACCTGTCTTTTAATCCATCGCTCCCTGAATAAAAGGTTCAATGGTATACGGTCTTACAACACTTCACCCACATGCAATGCATATGAGTAAAGTGGTGGGGGCATTTGTTCCTGCCAATAAAATTGGTCAAAATGAACTTAAGACCAAGCGCCAGAATACCCTTGGTGCTCCTCCACGTGCAAATCATGTGGACATGCAACAAGAAGTTCCTACTAATAAAATTGGTCAAAGCGGACTTAAGTTAAAGAGCCAGAAGACCCTTGATGCTCCTCCATATGCAAATCACGTGGACATGTACCAAGAAGTTCCCACTAATAAAATTGGTCAAAGCGGACTTAAGTCCAAGTGCCAGAAAATCTTGGCACTCCTCTACTAGCAACTCACGTGGACATGAGCCAAGAAGCTCTGGCGTTGATAATGTTCGAAGCACTTGCTTCATATAGCTTATGCTATATTTAGAAGTTAACTTCCCATGTCTTTTCTTAAACAGAAAGATATATCAACAGAAACTTAAGCTTCGAAAATCTTTCTTAAAATAGAAAAATATCATTGTTAATTAATAAAACCAAGTAGCTTAAGCTATTTTGAGAAAATATTTTCAATATTTTTCTAAAATAAGATCAAAATCAACAATAATAAATTGATTTCACAAAATAATACTGGTTAATATTAACCCTTAGACCTAAAATCCAATGGTGCTTAAGCACTGTTCAACACAGAAAACTGCATTTTAATACTGCTCATTCATTATCTATTTTGTTGTATATCAGTGCTATTAACCAATGTCTGCTTAGTAAATACAGATTACAAGTGTTCGTGACAAAATACTGGAAAACACACTCAAAATCACGGATATAACATTTGGGAGCCGACATTGCAAACAGAACAGAAAACCAATCGATACCCCAAGAGTTCTTTTGCAAACAATAATGTGTACAGGTCCAACACAATGCAAGTGTATACTAGCTCTTTGAGACTTGGACCATGATGGGGGCTGCCTTGGCACAACAAATTGCGCAAGTGGGCACAAGTGAGTGTGATGTGTAATAAATGCTATAAAGATATGATGTGATTTAAAGTATCAAGTTTCCTTCTAAGACTACTGAGTATAACCCTAGCTGATATGAAGAAATCAAACAATACCATTGGACTTGTTGAGTGCACTCGAATTCATCACACCACTACGAGCCCCATTGCTCGGACCCTAACCGGTGAGACTTGTGAACTGACCGGCGCCGCCGGATCTCCCAAGGCCTTTTCGCTTCAAATTTTATCTGGTCACTCATTTTTGTCCCATCTTCCTGTTTTTATTATTTGTTTATTTTTGTTTTGAGCCTATAAATACCAGACTAGTGGGCAAGTGAGGATATACTTTTTGAGAGAGAAAACTTTGTATACATTGTAGCTAGTTGATCTTGTAACTTTTAATGTGAGTTCTTTCCCTTCCTCTGGTCTTGCAACCTCTTTCTTGAGCTTGCAAGATTAGATTTTGGTATTTTGAATTCATTTGTTTGTATTTGGAACCATTGCAATAAAAGCTTCATTCATCTTAAGTTGATTCTTGTATCTTTTCTCTTTTGCATCTTATTGTATATATATTTAGTTGTGATTTCATTTTCTGATGTGTAAGTAGTTTTGTGCTTGGGCTATGGCGAGATAGGTTGTGGAATGGCTTGCCTTCCAACCCCTCCTTCTTGATTCTTGCATTTTACTTTTCTTTTCTTAATATATGAAATTTTATTATGTTTTGCTTGATAGGATATATTGTTTTGAATGGTTGAAAATCAACTTTTAACATATATCCTATTCCTTCTTTAAATTTTATTATTGTTATATTATGAATCGAAGTTGAAAGGAATATAAAATTAAGTTAAGTGTCGGATATTAGCTAGATAGAATATGTAGCATACTTGCATATGTTCTATGCTTACTAACTTCACTTAACTAATTCCATACTCATTTCACTCTAAAACATTTAAATTTTTAGTTTCTTTTTAATCTATCATTGATATCGTATTCTAAACCGACACTTGTTTCAGATAGATGTGGCATGCTTTCTTAAGTCAATTAGAAACTAAAAATAGACTTTGAATCAAGATTGAGAGTTGGGGGGTTGAACCATATTTCAATTTACTAAACCCTAGCCTAAGTTTTCCCTAATTATCACTTTATCCGTTCTTTGTTTTATTTCTGTAAAAAACGTGACAACTCCACTTTCAAACCATTGTTTTATAACTCAAAACGATGTCATGATATCCACTCCGTGTAAATCGACCCATACTTGCCAGCTTGCATCAGCGCACCGTGCACTTGCGGTATTTTTATAACTCGAGACTCAAGTCGTGAACTATTTCCATCAAGAAACCAACATATCCTCATTTGACAAAACCCTTTTCAAAAGCACGACATTCTGAGTTTCCAACAAGTTTTTGGCGCCGTTGCCGGGGAGTGGCAACATCACTAAGCTATTTTGAGTTAACTTTGTGTATAATTTCATAAAACCAAAACAAAAATTTAACTTTGTATATGTTTTTGACATTTTGTTCTCTGTTCTTTAGACCTGCTGACACTCGGAGAATAATTAAAAAGTTAAACTTTAAAATTGAGACAGTAGTAGAACAATAAGATCACACAAGGAAATTGGAATCTAAATTCTACAAACGGTCCGGCGAAACCCTTGATTAAACCGGCGTCGCCGGCTTTTTTCACTCCTCTGCCTCCAAAATTTTCTCATGTGCTCTATTGTTAAATTATTTTCTCAATTGTATTGTTTGATTTTAATAATTTTTAGTATGCAGGGGTTTGGCCACATATATCGCTTTTCATACTAAAATAGCTGTCTTTGCGACATTTTCAGATTCGAGGGAATTGCTAATTGTGATTGTGCGAAGCAAAGGATACGCTCACGGCCAAGATGATAACGAGGTACAGTGCCAAAGATCCGGGTAGATTGACCCGCGCAAGTGAATTTTCAAGCCAATCGGATTCAAGTCAACGGGGATTTCTTAACCCAAAAATCCATCGGTACGTATTCCTTAACACCTTCTTCTCAAATCCGACGCGTCCACTACTCTATCTTCGCAGGATTCTTTGCAAGTACATTGCCTAACGCTAAAAGAACTAACCCGTATTTATTGCAGCGTTGCGCTTAAACATAAAAAAAAAACATAAAAATTTGGTTGTTTGATGTTTTGAGCAAATTTTTCATTGAATTGCGCATTGCATGAATTTAATACGAAATTAAGGGAAAAAGAACCCCAACAAGACACGGTAAGGGATTTCATCACCCTTCTCCGTGGCCTACAAACCACAAAGAACGAGCATTAGTCACACCCTCATTAACATTAAAAGAAATTAGACTTTCAGCCTCTAAGGACTTCACGCTCAATAGGGAAAGTTAAGTGTATTTCGAACACCGCCCATCGTTATATTGTTCAAGAAGTGTCTAGGGAAGTGTGAAAGGCGCAACCGCCTAAAGAGAGAAGTTTATTCTAATTAATAAACCTCGCAAAAGCGAGGGAAAACCTCCCTTCCTTTCTGCACTTACCTGGCTTCTCGATCAGTCTATCTTGGGCCCGTTTCGCGATATACTTTTACTTCACAAATCAAGTTTTTTTAGCAGGTCTGGTTGATCTAGGCAACCCCTAGATTGTTTAGGTGTGTGCAGTGTGTTGTGGTTGTGTTCTTGTTGTGCCTTTTTGTGTGGTATTTGTCGTTTGTGAATACATTAAAAAAATAATTTAAAAAATTAGGATTTGTACGCAACACTTTTTCCTCCATTTCCTTAGACTTCCCCTACCACTTCCGGGTAGTGCATGACATCTTGGACTAGAGATTTACAATCTCAATTAGTCTGGTTCATGACTGTATCTTCCGACTCTTCTATACCTTCTGATTCCTCGAAACCATCCGAGGCCCTCTTATCTTCTACTTTATCGGAGCCGTCCGATTCTACACTTCGTTCACATTCACCTTCTCCCACATCACCGAAGATGACGGAACAAACAATCATAGGACAGCAGGAGGCGGTGTTGCAAGACAGATGCTACCCACACCGTTCATCATTACCTTCGTGCATAGTATTGCCTACCATTGCGGCAAACAACTATGAAATCAAACCGCAACTCATACCACTGCTCCCAAAATTCCACAGACTCGAGTCCAAGGATGCTTACCTTTTAATCAGTGAATTTGAGGATGTGCTATGAGAAAAATTTACTGTAACATTTCAGAAAGTATAAAATATTATTTTTGGAATTTAATATTAAAATAATATATTTCGCGAAAACTACCCGATTTGCGAAATTGGGGTTTTCGTAAAATGGTATAAATATATACCAATATTTGAAAAATAATTGGAGATTAAAATGATTTATTCATTTAATAATATATTTATTGGATTTGGCATTTTTATAATTTATTATATGCAGTTTGGATAAAAATTGATTAGTGCACTGCTAATCGCGATTAAGCCAAATCCGTGTTTCTACAATTTTTCATGGTTAGTGCACCATGTCATGTTACATTTTAGTTACATGTTGTTTTAATGGTGTTTGGTGTTATTTGTGAGAAAGAAAAAGAAAAGAAAAATGAGAAGAGAAAAAGGGAATTATTGGATAGAGAGTGTGACATAGCATGAGTGTGAGAGGGTGAGAATAAGAAAGAGAGAGGGGGGGCTACCCATTCATTTCCTCCCCTTTGCTTCTTCATCTCCTTCAACCTCATCTCCCTCCACCTCCACCTCCATTTCTCATCTCAAAAACCTTGCTAAAACCCTACACCCTCTTCATTAAAAATGATCCCCATTTCATCCTATACACATTGGACCTTGCAAGTTTGGATTTTGAAGACTTTGGGAAGGTAGGGTTTTTCTTAAGTTGCCAAAATGAGGTATATCTTCTTTCATTTATGTTAGATTAAGTTTCTTTGTATCCTAGTTTAGTTAGAAGTTGTTTTGGTTGGGGTATGTGATGTATGGAAAATTCTAGAGAAGGGTTTAGGTGATTGTGTGGACTTGGGTTATTTAGTGGCTATTCTAAGGCCTTAGAGATCAATTCCCTAACCTGGAAATGAGAATAGAAACAAAAATACGAACTTAGATATAGTCATGTGTCGGTTTTTTGAGGTATTGTGTGCCTACAAGGAATCTGGAGCAACCCGGGAAGTTTCTGAGAAAAACAAACAATACCAGAGACCTATTTAAGACACTAGAAGACCACCCTGAGAAGACGAATCCCAACGGAGCAGAATGGGCCGAGGTGGCCGGATTTTTAGGGAATGTGGCCGGCCCCATTGTAGTGTTTAGTGTTGAAATTGGTTTTGTAGCTCACTTATCTCATATACAACACCCTATACTTGCTAGTTTTGTTCCAATTGACCTGAACCAAAATCTGGGAGCACCTTGGGGTGTTTTTGGTTATGTTTTCTGTATTTTGGAATGCTTGGTTTTGATGTCTGGATTTGTATTTGTTTGTTCGGCGTTTGTACGTCAGCAACAAGGGTTGTTTGATTGTTTTGCATGCATAGGCTATAGGTTCTAACCTATGAGCGCACCGTGTGCCGTATTGGTTTTCCAGACTTAATGTTAATAGCGATTGTGATGGTGTATTATTGTAGGTACCTTCGCGTGGATTTCGAGGCGACGGAGCATGGCGTCATCGACTTCGGCTAGTAAGGATTAAGGCGAGTAGATTTATATCTACGAGGGAAGTCGGGTGGATGGCGTATAGCACCCCCGTAAATTTTGATGGAAACCGATATATAGAATATGGTTAGAGAAACCTATTCTAGGAATCTATGGATGTGATTAAAGGTTTAGTGTGATATGATATGAAAGAAATGATGTCTCAGATTGATACATATATAAGGATATGATAAGTGAACGTGAATCACGATATATAGATAGGTAGTGCACGAGAATAAATATGAGATTTAGAGTAGCATGACATGAGATTTATAAGATAGGATATGTATATGTAAATGACTTGATGTGGGATATAAATATGATGAGAAGAATGTACGATGTGATATGATGACTTGATTGATATGTCGGTATACGTATGCGAGTCGATATGAGAGGATTGATACCTTTGTCGGTCCCCTGATATGAGATTGTTATGGATACGACCTGGGATATAGGTAAATAAATATATATAATGTTGTGAATCATGAGTGATATGAAGTACGAGATGTTAGGTCCGTACCCTCAGAGCCATATAGGTTGATAGGATCCCTAATGGTTTAATGCCGTCGTACCGTACGTGATGAGTTTTATGATGATTGATCCATACCCTTGACTAGAGAATGACGTACGATGATTTACCGTACGTGATGAGTTGTATGATGATTGATCCATACCCTTGACTAGAGGATACTGTACGATGGATTATACCGTACGTGATGTTGTGAGGCTGGATGCCGATTGATAGATTCACCGACTCGATCATGTTAGATATGTATACCTTATAGCATTTAGCTGACGATGTACTTTATGCTACGTTCATGTCATTCTCATAGCATTACATATACCTGTGCTAGTACACCTACACAATTATCGATGATGCGTATGTTACACTTACACAGATTGGCCGGCTCACACACTTCCATAATCGATAATTGCTATGTCACTACAAAGTAGAATTGCTGCATCATGATATGACTCCTTGCATGATTTACTTGCTATGTTCACATCACTGTTTCATGTTGCATGATATACGGATATACTTACATTTATGTTATAGGTCGCATACATCATGCTTTACGATCATACCCATTGAGATATGCTGTTTTCATGAGATTTCTGGATTTGAGAAACGTGGTTATGTTTCAAAAGAAAGTATGTATTGTTTTAAAAACCCGATTTCTCTTGATATGGTATTTCAGGCATCCACCATGCATTTTCTCGGTTCTGAGACGTGTGATATGTGAAACCCGATTCGAGGAGTTGGATGATCCGTTTGCGGGTTCATGGTGAACCCGGTATGGTACCCCGGGACGAGAATGGATGGTTGTGCAGTAGACGATGAGCCTGGCAGAGAGACTACTACCTACCGGTAATTGGTTGGACCTGGCGGTTATCCAGAGGATACCGACCGGAGTCGAGAGATGGATATGGGCCAATCCGTTCTGCCGGAGCCCGAGGGCCGATCCGGACAGACGGAACCCGTAGGCCGATCCGGACTGACGGAGCCCGATATATGAGGATTTACGTGTCGATACTGGACACGGGTTTCATGATGTTTCGAGTGTCGATGTTGGACACTCAGGTTCCATGATTTGATGTGTCATTGATGGACACAAGTTAATTTATATCCTCATATTCTCATGCATATGCTTTCATGATTTTACATGCATGATGTTGTTGTGTCATTGACGGGCACGTAGATGTTAGCCTCATGCTGATAGGCATTGATTATATTGTTGGTACATATGCAGATACGATCACCCTAGATATCATAGTATTACCTTTATGATATAGTTGACCTAGGAGTCGTTGTTTATTCGATTTCTACCTGATGATATTTTCTACTCACGAGTTGGCAACTCACTCTCGTTGTACCACATTTCTTGCAGGTTGACCGCATGGATCAGTAGTGGCATCGCTGGCATATAGATGCATTCGGGTGTTTTGCCTTGGTAGGTGGTACATATTGGATCGTACCCCTCTTGTATTTATTATTCCTGTTGTATCTAGTTAACTCTATCAAATCAGAAACTAGTATTTGTATAGGTAGTAAGACTTAGTAAGACTTGTAGTTGCGAGACTTGAGTGATGGGTTATATGTTCGCTTGGTGGGTTGATGTCTTGCTTTATTCTTTATCCTTTTGTGTGGATCTTCGCCGTTGGGCATCGTATACAAATATACTGTCTTACGTGGTTGTGATTCCGTCGATTGTCAAAGAGCTAGTTCCCGTTTAGGGATGCCTTTATCATTATTATGTATATGTGGTTTTGGATCAAAATATACAAAGGAGGTGCTGCCCAAATTTTTAAAAGACGAAACATGTTTTTCAAGAAAACATTTGATTTCATTAAGAAAACATTTGATTTCATTATACCACTTACATTTTTCATGTTCCTTTATCTATGCATTTAAGAAAACATTTGATTTCATTATACCTTTATTTCAAAACTTCACCTCTTTTATTCTCTTAAAAAGGTTTAGATTTCTGGGCTTCGGCTTACTTGAATTACGTTACGCCTTTAGACGTGGAGTAGTTTAAGTGCCGGTCACGAACAATATTTTCGGGTCGTGAAAAGTTGGTATCAGAGCGCTAGGTTTAATCTTGGTTCGAGTCTAGGTTTGACTATGTGGAGTCTGGGGCGTAATTTATTTCGGAAGCTAGGCTTGACCTTACAGAACTTAGACTTGAACAGGGGGTATTAGTCCCCAACTTTCATTACATAGGTTGACCCTGTTTGTATTGGAGATAGTGCCCTCATAGTCAATTATTGTATCGCAGGTACGTGATTGCAATGATTGCGGAGGACCTATACCGGTAGGACAGTCTTACTCGAGATGATAGTATGCTATCTGGTTTGCCTTTATCAGTCGTGTACATGTTCAGGTGAATGATTACATGTTACACTTTGATAGAGCCCTTAGGATCTTGCTTTACTACCAACTGTATGATGACGATCATATACGTGAGAGTTGGGTAGTTTATACGCATATCCTTAATTGTAGTCCCTAGTCGTGGGAGTTTCGAGACAGGGCATCGATACTCCGGAGTAGACTAGTATATACAGTCGAGACCCCGACGAGGGGCGGTGGCCGGTCTCACAAGCCACTGGTGTCAGTCTGATCACCTAAGATGTATACAGGTGCTTATTGGGTTATAAGTACACCGGACAGGACTCGCCGGGAATCTGCTAGTTGGTATTATACATATCGTCAGATAGCAGTTCCCTGGTGACATGTGTACAGGTTAGTTTATCGACCTGAGGTCGTCATTTGTCTCGTGTGAGTTCCCACTGTGCTTTGATTTCTACCCTACCACGGCTCAAAGGAGTCGTGCAAACAGGTAGTTTTTGGGTACAGTCCCGAGCCATATGGAGGCACATGAGTGGATCGGCAGGGGATTCGTCTCTCCCGGTATTGGGGGTGAGATCGTGCTGTGTCTAGGAGAGCCATTACACAAAGCCCACGGCCGTGGCAGGAGATTTACTGGTAGGTACTCCAGTAGTATCTCAAGGTGTTTTTAGGCTACACTCCGACACGACTTATACTGCTATTGGGGGTCTGACGTTACTAGCCCCCTAAGCAGATATGTGATACTCATAGGCGAACGGACCGGACTGTATATACATTGTCACTGTTAGGCTCAGTAGGGTTTCCAGATGAGTTCGCTCATCGGCCTCCCTTGAAGTCAGTCCATGGGCAGCCGTTACGCATAGCTAGTGCCGCTGACGGTTTGTGATTAAACCCACTGCCAGGGTACTGACGAGTCATTAGAGTCCCCCACAGACAGTTTCCCAAGTTCGGGCGAAACGTTGTAGAGGCCGTATGGTCTTATGGCAGGGTTCGGAAAATGCACGTGCGTTTACGCACGTGTCAGTTTTCGGGCAGATGATACTGGTCGGTTTTGGTTTAAGCCGGATCCGAGTATTGTATTGAGTAGATATAATATCTTTGTCTCAGTTGCATTTGTACTCGGTCGTAATACAAATGCGGGTATATTTATACAGTTACGGGGTTATCCTGAAATTCGTTTCGGGGTCACTTTTGGAAGTTGCCAGTTTCCAGTTTTCTATCAGCCGTCTTTTAACATTCGGTTAAAGACGGATTTATCTTTTCTTGAGATGAGTGTGGAAGTTTCTAGAAGCATTTAGATGAGGTGACTAGGTTAAATGGTGTTGTATTTTCATTGGTTGTTTTTGGTGTGTTCACACTTTGTGTTCACATTTGAGATATTTGTTTGTGTTCACACTAGAGATATTTGTTTGTGTTCACACATGATATTTTCTTGTGGTCACCCCCTCTCCTACACTCACCCTCCTCCTCCCTATATATGGCCGGCCCTCTCCTCTCTCACTCTTACTTGAGTTTTGATCTGGTAAAAAGATTATGATAGATTTTGGGGTGTATGGAATTTCACAGCTCATTTCATTCCATCATCCGATTCCCACGGCAACTTCATTAACCGTTCGTCCATGGTTTTGGACGGAACGAGACAAAGTCTTCCACTCATTCTCTACATCAATCTTGGTCGTCTCTTTTAGCAAACTTGACGACCGAGTTGCCTCGAGTCAGAGGCGGGAGCCCGTTTAAAGAATCGTTGACGTGGTGCCACCTGGACGAGCAGATCGGAGATCGACGAGATCGGAGTAGCCGCAACGGAGCGTGGGATGATGGTTGAAGAACGAAGGACTCGGACCGTTCGGTATAACCTTTCTACACTCTTTACTGTTTGTTAGTTTAGCAATAATGGCAGATCCGGGTTAAAGTATACGATAGCGCCAGTTAAAAAGTTTTTGTTCCGCATTTGGCGTCTGTAGACGGCCGGGGCGCTACCGTAGACTTACATTGGTATCAGAGCCTCACCATTTTGCTATACTAACTTGTGCTAACGCGTTTAAAATATTGATCGAACCGGATATCGAAAAACACAATTTTCAAGCTTCACAGTTTCTGTCGATTTTAAATGATGTCCTAAAATTATTCTACATATCTCAGAAAACTGTGCAGGGTTTTATAAGAACACCGTACAAATTTGGGCTCATGAATCGACAAGACTGCCGCGGAATCGCGACCAAACCCATGGTTTGGCCGCGCATCCGCGGCCGTTCTGAGTGATCATGCCCCCAAACTTGCACAGTGTATTCTTCTATGGAAATTGGGGTTTTTGGTACATATCTTTTGGGCCCAGATTTTGTTACTGTTCACCAGTTGTTCATGGGGCCCACTTTGTGATATTTAGTCGATCGAAATTTAAACATGTTAGTTTACAGTGCTTACATTATATCTCCGACCGGAAATGTCATTTGATCGGTTAACCGCGTCTGATTGCTATAGTTCTTGTAGACGGGTTTGCGAACGTGACATTCGCGTTGATGTTCTGTGTTGTGCTTTGATGTTGCGGATTTTTCGTGGTGGATAGCAGTGTGCAATGATAGTGCAGTTTGGATTTATTTGTACATTTGATATTGCGGGGCGAGCGTCCAACTTGTGGACTGCCGTCACTTCCTGTTGTATAATATTCTTTTGGGGAACGACCAGGTTGCGGTCGATGTTCCGGTTGTACTATTTTTCATTACTGTACTAGGTTTTACCCCGCGACGGAGTGCACGGATAGCCGGGTTCTGAGGGGCAACGGGTCCGCATCTTATGGCTTTGAGAGGAAGAGGGGCCCCACTCTAGAATTGGCAGACTATTCGCCGCACTCGTAGGGGGTACAGGTTGACCCAAGGAGGGGTGCCCAAGATTACCGGATTTCGTGAAGTGCAGGGTGGTCCATTCACTTTGCTGTAGGAGGCTGCCTCGCTTCAGGTTTTGGCGGGTAACTTGCCGCACTCGTAGGGGTCTAGGTTTCATTGCACAGGCTATCCACACGACCAGGGGAACGTCGGGTTTCAGCAGCGGCTCTGTGAAACTCGGGGATCCCAGATTATCTGTTCTGTTCTGTGATGCTTATTACTTTTCTGTAATGTTGCATATTATCACGCGTGAAGCTATTATTGTATATTGGTTTATATACTATTAGATGTTGTATATGTTTTTCACCCGCGCTAGTCCAGTCCCCGCTTTGTCGTTAGTTAAGTAACCTAACGGGTGATGACGGGACCCAGTGACGAATGCAGATGGCATATACGTACATTTTATTTTCGTTCTTTTCTGGTGTGATTGATTGATGGGACTGCGTTGATTCTGATCAATGCAAAGGAAAGCAAACCTATTTGGCAGTTGTTGGAACAATTTAAAAAGTGTTATTGCAAAGACGTTTCCTTTTGTTATGCATAGCGGTATTCAGTGGAATATCCTGCACCTCATTCGACGGGGCAAGGGCCGATATCCCTTCACCGGGACTGACCCCTTGGGCAGAAGTTTGCGTCAGGGTAATAACTTCACTATAGTCGATTACATGTTGCTTTGCACCGCGGTATTCAGTGGAGTATCCTGCACCTCATTCCACGAGGAAAGAGCCGAGATCCCTTCACCGGGAGTGACCTCTTTAGCAAAAGGTTTTCGCCACTATATTTTAAAAAGCTATCAGGTTCCTTCAGCGATATCAAGTTCACTACGTTAAAGGTTTTTCGCCAAAAACCAGCCGTAGCCCTCCGTCACTTCTTTTGGGTATTCAGTAGTATTCAAGCTATGTATTTTGACCTAACGCCAAGGCATAGTGTTTGGTAGCTGCTGGGTATTCAATTGTTGCATAGATAGATGAGTTGGTTTGGGACAGCCGTTCTGCCATTTTGACCTAACGCCAAGGGCATGTGCGGGTGGGTTCAAATTAACAAGATAGTGACGGGTAGAACTTGGCATGTGACTTATGACATTTTGACCTAACGCCAAGGTTATAAGAGCATGGGGCAAAAATCATATCGGGAGTTTCTAAAGAAACTGAAACTTGCCAAGTATCCGCATACCTTGTGGAGTATGAGTAACGTGGATGCATTCCATCACGTTATCATGCGATGAGAGTTGGATCCCGATTCCCACTGATGAGTTAGGTTTACTCTTCGGGTGATCCCGATTGATTCTTCTTTTAGGTTTGGAGGAGAATTTGACAGGACAGTGGGAGGTTTCCGGATTAGATAAAGTGATAACCATTCTGATCTAGGTTAGAGTGCACACAGAGTGTTTCTTTTCTCTCTCTCTTTGGCAGTGACCTTTGACCGACCCTAGACTATGACTCAGTGACCAAGTTGACCGAACCTTCTTAAAATACTGGCTTTTGGATTGTCTAGTTGCATAAGTCATTGCCACTTCTTCTTTTACCATTTGCATTTCTCAGAACACCCCGTATTACTACGGACATCCACTTCCATTGGATAGATCCATCGTATGGTTATATACGAACTCGAAGGGACTTCTTCGAGGATGGATCCAGGTTCAGGAGAAATAGAATTGGTTTATTCAGTTGTCTTTTATTATCACCTTCTCTCAGGTTGCGAGGGCTCCTTGGTTTAGGAGAGTACACCTATTACGCATATTGGATAGTCTTCTTCCAAACCATAGGCAGGTGCCGAAAGGTAAGGCATGAAGAAAACCAATTAGCCTAATTAGGGTGTGCAGAAGGCAATAACTAAAGACAAAATAAAGGGATTAGAAAGAGGGCAAAGTAAATTGCGACTGATATCATTCACGACCAAAACCGCGTACTTCATCGCCACTCCTATTTCACCTTTAAAAGAATAAGGTATTATTCAGATGTCTTTTATCATCACCTTCTCTCAAGATGTGAGTACTCCTTGGTTTAGGAGGGTACACCTATTATGCTTACTGGATAGTCTTCTTCTAAACCATAGGCTGGTGCCGAACGGTAGGGAAGGAAGAAAACCATTTAGCCTAACGATGGTGTGCAGAAGGTAACGACTAAAGACAAATAAAGGGATTTGGAGAGAAGGCAAAGAAATATACGGATAAAGTCATGAATTGGATTATGGAAGAGGCATTACTATGAATACCAGGATACCCCAACGAAACATTTTCATGTTTCAGTGCATTGTTAAAGGAAAACTGTTTTCCCGATTAGATACTTACTCCAAGGGTATGTATTTACCAGGTTTCATTCTCATATCTGTATGGTTTTACAGATGATGAGTGGGAGTAAGTTATTGGGAATTAGGTGATTATCCTCATTATATCGGAATTCGTTGTAATTGGTGATATTTGAGGAAATCGCCAGGGTACAGTTTTCAACCTACGACACACAGGTTTTGAGTTGCTTAAACTCAGCGGACTTATACAGAGTATTGTATGTTGTCCAGTGTGCATCAGTACAAAGGGGTAGGTCCTCGTACTATGTTCTGTTTACTTATGACTTCTCTATTTAGATAAGTGTTTCGTAGAAATACAAGGTCTAAGTTTTGATAAGTTGTGGGTATAAGAATAAAGTAGAGAACCAAGTATCACAAGTATCGAGATTCTTCAAAGAGATCGAAGATGTAGATTCTTGTGATTGGTATTCAGATGATAGTAATGGTTTTGAGAAACATGTTTCTCTTTCAGGTTACTCATAATTGGATGGTTTCCTAAGTTGAGTAATGCTGATTAGCCTCTTTCCATTAAGGTGATATGCACTGGAGACAGCTGCATGATTTGAATCTGGTTCCAATTAAATTAAGTGCCAAAGTTTCTATATTGGATATAGAATGGATCATACCTTATAAGATGTTAAGGTACGGGGAGTTGTCCAGCTTATGCTTAAAACCAGACTCTGGATAACTCAGGGCACGTTTCTGTAATGGCTGCTTGTGGGTTGACCCTGGCTATGACGAGGGTTGATATTCTACCATTTGGAAGATCAATAGTGATATTGTTCTTGACTCGCCACAGTTTTAGTAAAATGGACTTTTTCAGAAAACAGTAGTGGGAGTATGGTAGAACTGGAAGTGATTCAAGAACCGCAAACGATTACGGAAAATTTAATAGGACCTATATATTCAATCAGGTTTGACATTCTATTAGCCACTCCGCAGATACGGTAGGTAACCTCAGACACCCGAGAGGTACTTCGGTAGCCTCAAGGACGGTGACAGGGAGGTTCTTATCTATCCAGACTTGACACTACTGTTGTTCCAGGCTATGAGACCCGGTAGGAGGGTTGTCGTAGTCAGTGGGAGCAGCGGAAGCATAGTGGGCAAGATGCTTATATCTATTTATAGACTTGAGCAGTTATAGCGGAGATAGATCATCTAATTTTGATGTGACGGTCATGGGTTTGACTTCAATCAGAATAGGGGATGGATCTGTTAAGAAGGTAGTAGGGTGTGATGTCATGGTATCTGGATGACATACATAGAGTAGGAAGTAAAATTCCCATACTACGATCGGTTGTACTGTGGTCGTCACACAGTTGTTTCTCCAGATAGGATATGGATATAATATTTGACATTCTGGTTTCTGGATCTATGGTTTAAGATCTGGATTTGGGTAGTTTCCCAATGTGGGTACTTTGACAGTATTCTAATGGTTTTTAGAATAGATGACTCCTAGCATGGTGGTGTACCTGCAAGTGATGGAGTCACCCTCTCTAAAGGAGTCACCCTCTCTAAAGGTGTCTTACAGACTAAAGGGGAGAGGGATGGGCATGATTGACAGATCACTTGCTTAGGCAACTGAGTCAATCATGAGGTGTCAAGTACCACACCAGATATTGTTTTTGCACTTGATGCGATAAGTTTGTATTAATCCAATCCTGGAGAAACATAAGGAAGCAGTTTTTTAACATAAGTACATGTTCTACGGATTTGATGACGGCAGCCTCCTTCGGGAGACGATTATCATTCTAGGCTTCAAAGGTGACGTGGATGACAGAGTGATTGTCAAAGTTTTAGTTTTCCCTCTGACGAGAGACAGTATTATGGACAGGTGGTCCAAGAGGATACTGTGGATGGCTTGGTGCAGGATACTGATTAGGTTCAGTGATCGATACAGTCTAAGAAGTTTGGATTTAGAGTTCATTTATGAACTAGGTCCCATCAGATATCCAGACATATTCTAAGACATGTATTACTCAATTCGGGAGATGTCTTTCTCCGCGAACTTGAGATTAAGAGAGATATAGAAAGAAACATCTAGGCGGATCCACTCACTGAGGCTATTTCTCGAACACAAAAGTTTTACAAACGGGTTTTGTGAAACTGATTAGTAGAGGAGTTGGATGTTCGGTTTCACACGGGCTGTGAGTAGTCGACATCGCAATAATTAGCCTTGAGTGCAAGTGGAAGATTGTTGGAGATAGTGCCCTCATAGTCAATTATTGTATCGCAGGTACGTGATTGCAATGATTGCGGAGGACCTATACCGGTAGGACAGTCTTACTCGAGATGATAGTATGCTATCTGGTTTGCCTTTATCAGTCGTGTACATGTTCAGGTGAATGATTACATGTTACACTTTGATAGAGCCCTTAGGATCTTGCTTTACTACCAACTGTATGATGGCGATCATATACGTGAGAGTTGGGTAGTTTATACGCATATCCTTAATTGTGGTCCCTAGTCGTGGGAGTTTCGAGACAGGGCATCGATACTCCGGAGTAGACTAGTGTATACAATCGAGACCCCGACGAGGGGCGGTGGCCGGTCTCACAAGCCACTGGTGTCAGTCTGATCACCTAAGATGTATACAGGTGCTCATTGGGTTATGAGTACACCGGACAGGACTCGCCGGGAATCTGCTAGTTGGTATTATACATATCGTCAGATAGCAGTTCCCTGGTGACATGTGTATAGGTTAGTTCATCGACCTGAGGTCGTCATTTGTCTCGTGTGAGTTCCCACTGTGCTTTGATTTCTACCCTACCACGGCTCAAAGGAGTCGTGCAAACAGGTAGTTTTTGGGTACAGTCCCGAGCCATATGGAGGCACGTGAGCGGATCGGCAGGGGATTCGTCTCTCCCGGTATTGGGGGTGAGATCGTGCTGTGTCTAGGAGAGAAATTACACAAAGCCCACGGCCATGGCAGGAGATTTACTGGTAGGTACTCCAGTAATATCTCAGGGTGTTATTGGGCTACACTCCGACACGACTTATACTGCTATTGGGGGTTTGACGTTACTAGCCCCCTAGGCAGATATGCGATACTCATAGGCGAACGGACCGGACTGTATATACATTGTCACTGTTAGGCTCAGTAGGGTTTCCGGATGAGTTCGCTCATCGGCCTCCCTTGAAGTCAGTCCATGGGCAGCCGTTACGCATAGCTAGTGCCGCTGACGGTTTGTGATTAAACCCACTGCCAGGGTACTGACGAGTCATTAGAGTCCCCCACAGACAGTTTCCCAAGTTCGGGCGAAACGTTGTAGAGGCCGTATGGTTTTATGGCAGGGTTCGGAAAATGCACGTTCGTTTACGCACGTGTCAGTTTTCGGGCAGATGATACTGGTCGGTTTTGGTTTAAGCCGGATCCGAGTATTGTATTGAGTAGATATAATATCTTTATCTCAGTTGCATTTGTATTCGGTTGTAATACAAATGCGGGTATATTTATACAGTTACGGGGTTATCCTGAAATTCGTTTCAGGATCACTTTTGGAAGTTGCCAGTTTCCAGTTTTCTATCAGCCGTCTTTTAACATTCGGTTAAAGACAGATTTATCTTTTCTTGAGATGAGTGTGGAAGTTTCTAGAAGCATCTAGATGAGGTGACTAGGTTAAATGGTGTTGTATTTTCATTGGTTGCTTTTGGTGTGTTCACACTTTGTGTTCACATTTGAGATATTTGTTTGTGTTCACACTAGAGATATTTGTTTGTGTTCACACATGATATTTTCTTGTGGTCACCCCCCCTCTCCTACACTCACCCTCCTCCTCCCTATATATGGCCGGCCCTCTCCTCTCTCACTCTTACTTGAGTTTTGATCTGGTAAAAAGATTATGATAGATTTTGGGGTGTATGGAATTTCACAGCTCATTTCATTTCATCACCAGATTCCCACGGCAACTTCATTAACCGTTCGTCCATGGTTTTGGACGGAACGAGACAAAGTCTTCCACTCATTCTCTACATTAATCTTGGTCGTCTCTTTTAGCAAACTTGACGACCGAGTTGCCTCGAGTCAGAGGCGGGAGCCCGTTTAAAGAATCGTTGACGTGGTGCCACCTGGACGAGCAGATCGGAGATCGACGAGATCGGAGTAGCCGCAACGGAGCATGGGATGATGGTTGAAGAATGAAGGACTCGGACCGTTCGGTATAACCTTTCTACACTCTTTACTGTTTGTTAGTTTAGCAATAATGGCAGATCCGGGTTAAAGTATACGATAGCGCCAGTTAAAAAGTTTTTGTTCCGCATTTGGCGTCTGTAGACGGCCGGGGCGCTACCGTAGACTTACAGTTTGATGGAGTAGGTAGCTTGAGTAGAGTGACGTACCGTACGTATATTCCGTGGCATATTTACGATACGATACTCCACTTAAGAAACCTTAGGATGTACATATTTTGAGATCTGTGATTTTCTTCGTTCTCTTGATCATACATCCATTTGAGATCCTTGATTCTATTTGTTTTCGTGATCATACTCTCATTGATTCTGTTCCTCCTTATGATCATGTATACATTTTGGGATATGTTGTTCCTTTCATTCCTTTGATCTATTTTATCGATACTTGATTGTGGTTCCTGTCACTATGGTTTGAGCGCAGATTGAGCTGCTGCTAGTGATGCGGTCAGGACGAGCTCGTCCTGGACGAGGGCTGACCATCGTGTTTTATGGTGACATGGGAACGCCTCGATTTAATATTTGTGTTGTGACCTCTCGTTTGAGACGAGAGCTCGGTTTTGCACCGTGTGATCGGGCCACTGATAGAGGTTGCCTATTGTGAGAGGACTGTTGATGTACAGCCTAACTCAGAGTTGTGATGTCGTCTACCTGCAGACAGATGACCCAGTTGTTGCTGAGATTGATGGGATGTCGCTTCCAGAGCTTACGAGCTGAGATCGCTGGAGCTTTCAGACAGAGATACGACAAATGATAGCTAGTCTATCTTGAGTTGAGAGGCAAAAGTGATTCGTTAAATTTGATGCGCCGACGCAAGCCCAGTTGAGTTAAAGATTTCCAGTGTGGAGAATCTTACTCAGATTTAGAGTAGATCGATCCAGAGACGATATTGTTCGTTTGATGATCCGATAGGAGATCAACAAGTTGACCAGCTTCGGATAGAGGACCTCACCCAGATGCGTTGTGAGTTGATCGAGAACGGATGAGTTTTGAGTATTCCTCCGATGGTTGGGACGAGTTCCTGAGGACGTGTTCGGCTAGAGATCTTCTACAGAGTGATGAAGATGCCGAGTTCGCGATTTCGAGTCCGTGTGAGAGATTCCGGATTGACTGTAGCCGAGAACAATTGCAATACGCAGATAGCATAACGTGACGTCAAAGCGGACGATAATAAAGACGAGTGGAACAAGAGGTTCGTGCGAGATGTTAATGAGTTGTTGTTACTCCCCGTTGATGCCAGAGGATCTGATATGTATACAGAGGTGTTGGGATACGGCCAGTTCCCGAGGAAATGCTGTGCTGAGAACGCAAATGTCCAGAAAACGAGAAAAGATTATGCAAGAGTACTGGCCTCCGTATAGTTCGGCATAGGCGAGATCGGAAGAGACCCTGAGCAGGTTCCTTCCAAGACACTGCTGCGATAAGATTTGCACCCAGCATCAGTTGTGTCGGGTGTATTCAGAGGGCCAGAGGCCGACGCCAGTGACATGCTGCTTTACGGGTGGTCATGCTAATTGGCCGAAAGATGACCAAAGAAGTGTCAGAGCGGAATAGTTTTCGTTAGTACACCGGACCGGGCCGATGAGCCGATGGATTGCGAGATTGGTAATCCACAGAGAAAATGAGGACCCAGAGACAGAGGACGCCAGACCATGAGCAGGAGGCAAGCAGATGTTCTTGCTTTACCAGTTTTGGGCGCACCGATATTTAACAACATCGTAAGAGGTGTACCGTAATGTCATTTGTTGCGATTTGCGTTTGTGATCCGAGTATCATGCTTATATCGCTTGGATTTGAGTTTTGATGATTGAGTTTCATGATATTGATTTCGTGCACCATGGCTGCACCTACTGGGTATTTACCTTTTTGTGCATAGTTATTGCACTTGATTTGTGTTTATACACCGCTAATCGGTTTGCGACTTGTGCATATCTATTGCACTGGATATTCATTTTGTGTCTTGGCTGCACGTGTTTATGATTTTGTGGATTTCATACGGTTGATTTGATTTTGTGCATATAGTACGCACTCGATTTGATTTTTGCACTCGGTATAACTTGCAAGTGCTTGCAGTGCATTGATACGTATTTTGTGCATGCAGTTGCACGCGGTTATGATTTTATACATCTTGGTACACTCGGTGTTGCTTTTTATATGCATTTGAGTTATTGATGGATTTCTGTGCACTTGTTGCACCCGATTTGTATTTTGTGCAATTGTTGCACTAGGTTTTACGCCGTGCATTTGTTGCACTGTATTTGTATTTCGTGCACTGGATGCACTGTATTTGTATTTCATGCACTGGATACACCGGATTTGTATTTCGTGCACTGGATGCACCAGATTTGTGTTTCATGCATTTGTCGTACTAGATTTTCAATTCGTGCATTTGTCGCACCAGATTTATATTTCGTGTATTTGTTGCACTGGATTTATATTTTGTCATTGGTTGTACCAGATCGATATTTCGTGCATTGGATGCACTAGATTTATACTCTGTACATTGGTTGCACAGATTTTTGTCCTTGAGCATTCGTTTTACCAGATTTATGTTTTTGTGCGCGTTGCACTTGACGATCGTTTTGTTAGTAATATGTATGCCCTAGAGGCCATTACTGTACATGAGATGTATATTGTAGTGGATGCTAAGACATATATAGGTAGGACTTTCTTGCTCGACATGATAGTACGCTATCTGGTTGCTCTTTATCTTAACATGTATACTAGCTGTCTCTCTATTACATGTTGATAAAGCCCTTAGGATGTGTGCTCGACTTCCAGGACTATGATGCAGATCATACTAGTAGGGCCTGGGTAGTCAATGAGTACATCCTTCAATGTTCCTAGTCGTGGGAATATCGAGACGGGACATCAATATTCCACAGTAGACTAGTGTATATCTTCTCGATCCATATGATGGGCGATGGATAATCCCATATCCATTGGTGTTTGACAACAGAGATGGTATGCGGGTGCTCAGTGATGACTGGGTACACTGAACGGACTCGCCGAGAACTCCCAGATGGTATTATACCTCACGTCAGATGGCAGTTCTCTGGTGACACTGGTACAGCTTAGTCTGTTGACCCGAGATCGTCATAGAGTCTTGTGTGTCTCCCACTGTGCTTTGATTTCCACCCTACCAGGACTCTACTGAGTCGTGCAAACAGGTGGTTTTTGGGTACAGTCCCGATTCACATGGAGGCAATGAGCGATAAGAGGGGATTCGCCTCTCCCGGTATTGGGGGTTGATGTTGCGCTATGCTCGACTGGCCATAACTGGAAATCCCTGGCCAGGGTTGCACTGATTTACTGGTAAGTGTTATCAGTAGTTTCAAGCTTGTTATGGACCTTACATCGGCATGACTTATCAAGCTACTGGGGTCTGACGTTTACCACCCCTAGGCGAGATATGCGACATATCAGACGAACAGACCGGACTGTGCAGTAAGTGTTACTAATTGGATTCACAGGAGTGTGAGAAGGCTTGCTCGTTGATCTTCTGATCGATCAATACCCGGGTGGCCGTTACGTTTAGCAGACCGCTTGCGGCTTGTGGGTGATTGATATGATCACCACCTACTGCCGGCGTATTGACGAGTCTTTAGAGTCCTACACAGAGGTTTCCTGGCTCAAGCGAAACGAAATAGGAGCGCATATGAGATATGTGCGGGACCGAGAATAATACCAGTATGTGATACTGTATTCTATTCTCGCGATTTGTATCGTCGGACGGTTATATGAGATATAGCCGGGTTACCGAATCAAGTGTTGATTCGATATATTGATACATTTGATATTAGTCGGTTATATGCGATATGACCGGATCATTAAATCAAGTATCGATTTAATGATTTAATGTATAATTATATATTTGATATATTACTTTACATTAACTAGTATTTGTTCACTTAAGATTGATTTTCTCACTTGATGTGCACAAGTTGTATATATGATATATGTTTGTGCACTAGTTTGTATCATGATTGATGATACATGCAAACTTGTGTGTGTATATGAATTACACCATGTTTAGGTTAATGGTTGGGGGTTTTATTTATTTTGTTTATTTTGGCAAAAACAAAATGGTTGCTTTCTTTGTTTTTTGCTTGAAGCTTCATGAAGTTTTTAAGCATCTTTGACAAAATCTAACCATTTTGTTTTGCATGAAATTTTTCACTAACCTAACCATTAACTTAAACTAGGGTTTAGTCTCTACAAAGGTTAACTCACCCATGGTTGCATTATGATATACTTCACTTGATTATTCATTTTAGTTAATTCATTATTCATTCTTATTCTTTTCTTCTTCATCATCTTCTTCAAGTGAAGAAAAACCTTGCTAGAAAAATTTCAAGTGAAGAAAAAGAGTGAGATATCCAAATCCAAAGTGAACTCACTTCATATTTCTTCATCCTCTACCACTTGCCATGTAGTATAGGGTGTTCTCTTCACAAAATTCATGACCAAGTGAAGATGGAGCTTGAGTTTGAGTCTCCTCGACGTAGATCATCTTCGGCTTCGAAGTCAACGACCTAGCTCGCTCATTTCTCCGAAGAAACCATCGCTAGGGTCCGGGATCCCGATGATCGCAGCGAAGGGACGTCAACATGGAGCATTAGAAGTGAAGGACTGGATCTACAAAGGTTGTAATCCCTTTCACTTAGTAGTAAAGTAGTTTACTTGCTTTTAGTTTTGCCTAATCTCTAGTATACGATCTTGCATAGGGTTGTTCGGCACATAAAAATTTTGATTTTGGCATGGTAGATGCCTTGTAGAACCTCATGAGTATTCCTAGGAACTCTACAGTGGTATCAGAGCCTAGCTAGAGCTTTAGGCGAAGTGTAGACGAAGTTAGAAACCCGATCGAACCCCGAAACCCTAATCAAAACCCTTCTCTGTATATTTTTTAAAACTGTGGATTTTTCCTAATTAAAAATACTCAAAAAATTCAGCAGGGTTTTCTAGGAATTACTGTGCAGCACGTGACCCCATTTCAATTAAGGCGCCGCGGAACCGCGGCTGTACCCTAGGTGGCGCGGCGGTTCCGCGGCTATTTTGTAGCTTTATGCTACACTGTTTGCACAGTAATGTTCTTGTATAGTTCCTGTGTTTTCTGGGAATTTTTAATTTATACTCAAGTGTTGAGTTTTCTGGGTTGTATTGGGAGTTCGTTGATTCGATCGAAAAGTTTAACTTTGTCTGTGTTTTTCCGGGTAATTTAGAAAGTGTTAAAAAGTTCGACCGGATATCAATAACTCACTTTTTCCCCTGCCGGAAAATTTCCAAGTGTTGGATTGTTCCGTTGTTTAAGAACGTCTAAATCGTGCAAGTAACGCGATGGACCCTCTAGAAGACAACAAACCTTAACTCGATTATGTGACCGTCTTGAACTGCCTTTTGAACCTTAGGGTTTGGGGCAGTACAGCGTGCCACATGTGAGGCGTTGGCTTGACCCTTCTACGGCTGGACCGTTGGTACTGTGGCATGAAATGGATGTTTTTTAAACTCCCCTCAAGTGTTGAGCTATCGGGAAAACTTGGGTGTTTTGATTATTCGATCGGAAAGTTTAACATTGTCTATTTATCTGGAATGTGATACAATATTTGGAATCCACAAATAGTTATGAGATAACTAATCTGAATGTTATAAATCTAGCAGTTTAGTCTCACTTGATCGGTTGCCACGGAATTTTGATGTGATCAAAAGTCCGTCGCAATCACGTAGTGTATGCGGATACTCGCCGGGTAAACTTAACAGACAGCCACGCCCCATAGCCCCGACCAAGTGACTGTAGGAGAACCCCGTCGCCAAAAGCATCCGTTCGGGTGCTCGCGGCAGCGGTGTTCCGCCTTAGTGCACTTTATCTTCGGCATTCGGGGGTGCGGCCGTCTGCTAAAGTTTGCGACGAGCATTCGTTCAGGATGTTGGGAATCTTGTTGAATTGCCCGACTTGATATTGAAAAGTGTTTTCGATAATGAGACTAAAATGCGGGGTTTATAATTGTTAGGCATGCGATGTCTAAGAAGGTTGCTGATTCCAACGGTTGTAGTTTTACACTTTCTTTTCTGCGACCGTAAGTGTAATATGTGATATCGCCGGTTTCGTTGCTATATGTCAACGACAATTGGGATGGGCATATTTACTTGCGTTAATGACATGTGATGTTATGTGTTGCTGGATATGTTATATTGGATCGTCGTGTTTGAATAGCCGGGGGTTTTTTATGTGAGATGGGCGTTTTTCATTTTCATTCATGTAAAAAACTTGTATGTAATATTCTTTTATTGGGGCACTTCCGGATTGAGAATGATGTCACCATTGTATATTATTTACTTTTCCGCATTAGGATAGACCCAAGGAGGGGAGCACAAGTAACCGGGTTCTAGGGTCCAGTGGGAGACTATCTCGAGGAGTCGAGTCCGGGTCTCCTAACTCTAGAATTGGTAGGGTTGCTTGCCGCTCTCGTAGGGGTCTAGGGGTGTGGGATTGGCTATTCATCACGACCGTGGAATCCGTGTTTTATACAGGTTCAAAATAAAACACGGACGTCCTAGTATATCCAATATTTCATATGTTGTTTTCTGCTGCGTTATCTGTGATGTGATCATGTGATATGTTCTGATAGATATTGTATATAGTATATATGATATATTATATAGACGTTGCTTATGTTTTACACCCGCGCTAGCCCTGCCCCACTCTGCCGTTAGTTACCTAACCTAACGGTGCAGACGGGACATCGAGGAGAATGCGGATGGCATAAGCGTACGTTGTATTTATCTGTGATGTTTAGGTGGACTTAAATGATGGGACATTCATTAATGAGATTAATGAAAGAAAATAAACCTAAAAGATATTTTGGAATCGAATTTCAAAAAATTAGGTAGCTCTAGTTGTTGCTTTGCATAGCGGTGTTCCTTGTAGAACATCCAGCACCTTATTCGATAAGGAAAGAGCCGAGATCCCTTCACCGGGAGTGACCTATTTAGCAATAACTAGCAGATGCTACAACCTTCGGTTTGTCTTTTGATTGCTTTTCTAGTTCTTGCTTTGCATAGTGGTATTGTGAATATCCTGCACCTCATTCGACGGGGAAAGAGCCGAGATCCCTTCACCGGGAGTGACCTCTTTAGCGAAGCTAGTAAAAGCCTCAAAAGCACTCCATTTTTAAAACCATTTGATTCTGCAACGAGATCAAGTTCAAAGCGTTAAAGGTTTTCATAAAAACCATCCGCAACCCTCCGTCATTTTAGGAAGTATAGTACTTAGTATTTGTGCTGTATTTGTTGACCATAGTCAAGGCACAGTGTACGGTAGCTAAGTGATGTCTTCCTACACCGCATATGATGCGATTAGTTAGGACAGTCGCGTGACTTTGTTGACCTTAGTTAAGGGTCATGTGGGTGGGTCTAATTAATCACGAAATGACGGGTAGAACTTGACTAGTGCTTATAATTTGTTGACCATAGTTAAGGTCATAAGTGCTAGGGGTAAAAACCTTTATCGGGAGTTTCAAGTGTTGAAATTTGCAATGAGATTGCATTCCTTCTATATGATAGTTGGATCCTGATACCCACTGCGAGTAATTGTTACTCCTAGGAGAGTTTTGCACTTTACAATTAGCCGATCAAGTAGGTGTCTAGAAAGGTTTCAACGGGGTTACGCCCCTGGGAAAACGAGGTTTATTTTAATTAGGTCCGTGCGAAAGCACGGGAAACCTCCCTCAAAGTACCGGCACTGGCCTGGCTGAAAGATTGGCGAACTTGTAGAGTGTAATTAATCCCGGCTAGTCTTTCCTTTTAAGGTTTGAAGGAAGATTTGATAAAAATAGTGGGAGCCATCCTGATTAGATAAAATATATAACCAATCTAATCTTGCAAGAGCGCACGCAGAGTGTTTTCTTCTCTCTCTCTCCAGGTAGCGACCATGTCACGCCTTAATCAGGATAATAATATGGATATATTGACCGTACCCGCTTGTTATACTGAGCTGGGGAACGTTGGTCCCGCTCCAACTTATAATTGTTATAAGACCGAGCAGGAAATAGGGGAATACCAGGATTCCCATGCCACCCAAATGAAGAAAGTGCATGATGATGCATCTTCTTCGGGTGTGTTCATTACAAAGAACTTTTTCTCTGTATCCTCTACGTCCTGGGTATGAGATACCGGATCAGGATCCCGCATATGCAATCTGTTACATGGGCTACAGAAAGGTAGAGAACTGAGAACGGGTGAAAAGTTTCATGAGACAGAAAACGGTGCAAGTGTTGCAGCCAAGTCTGTTGGTCACTATCACCCTGTATTTCCAAATACATTGATTCTGAACGAATGTTATTAGATACCGAACCTGATATACAACATCATATCAGTCTCTTTATTTACTAAAGAAGGATATAATTTTGTATTGTTGGATAATGTTTTGAACATTTCCTATATCAATAGTTGATCGGTTCAGGCACGTTATCTAAAAGCATATACATTCTAAATCAAACTACAGTTCCTTACGTACAGAACACACACAAGAGGAAGAGTTCAGAAATGAACGAATCCTTCTTGAGGTATTGTAGACTAGGTCATATCAATGTGACCCGACTAGCTAAAGTTACATTTAGATGCATATTTAAATCAGTTTAAATTTACATCTTATGAAACTTGCCAGTCATGTCGCAAAGATAATATGACCATAGCTCTGTTTACTCGAAACAGAGAAAGAGTTAGTGAACTCTTGGGACTAATACATAGTGATGTATGAAGGTCCCCAGTCTACATATGCCAGGACTGATTCTTTGTACTTCCTTACATTCACTGATGATCTCTTAAGATTCGGACACATGTTCCTGTTGAAACACAAGTCCGAAACTTTTGAGATAATCACAGAATATAAGTTAGAAGTAGAGAACCAAAAACGGGTATAAGTATTATGTCCTTTGATGTGATCAGGGAGGAGAATACTTGAGCACGGGATTCCTGGACTATTCTAAAGGAGAATGAGATTCTCTCTCAGCATTACTCCTCCGTATACACCACAGCACAACGGTGTATCGGGGCGGAGCAATCACACCCTATATGATATGGTGCGCTCTATGATGAGTACTGCTGAGTTACCTATTTCCTTTTGGGGGTTATGAACTTAAGAAGCTGCATACCTATTGAATTAGGTTTGAATCAGATCACTGTCTACCACTCCAAATGAGATATGGTATGGGAAGAGCCCATCTCTTAAGCAAGTTAAGATTTGGGGTTGTCCGGCCTATGTCAAAAGCAAAATCCGGACAAGCTCGAGGCAAGGTCAGTTCTGTAGAACTGGAAGGATTTCCAGCTATACAAACTACAGCTGATGATTTGATAGAACCAAAGGATTCAATGGTCCCCGACGAACCTCAGCCTCTCTGCCGATCTGGTAGGGTTCCTCATCCGCCTGAGAGATACTTCGGTTTCTCGATGACAGTGGGAGCGGGGATTGCATCATGAGATGATGACCCAACTAGTTTCGAGTAGGCCATCAAGAGTGGGGACTCTATAAGAATGGATGGATGCTTAGCGATCTGAGATGAAATCCATGTACACCAACAACGTATGGACTTTGGATGATATATCTGAAGGGTTAAATCCCCATCAGAAGCAAGTATATCTTGAGAAGATTACTTGGTGTAGATGGAAAAGTTGAGACTTTCAAAGCTAGACTTGTTAAAGTTTTTTGTCATCGACCAGGCGTGGATAATGATGAAACCTTTTCAAAGTGGCTATGCTTAAGTCCATCCGGATCCTACTTGCTATTGCTACACACCATGACTACGATATCTGGTGGTTGGGTGTCATGACTATTTTTCTAAATACTGATTTAGAAGGGAATGTCTATAAGTACACAGCCAGAGGGCTTCGTTAACAGTGGGAGCAGCGGAAACGTGTGCAAGTTGCTTTACAGAATAAAGCAGGCATCGCGGAGTTGGAACGTCTGTTTTGATGTGGTAGTCAAAGTTTTTGACTTCATCAAAATGGTAGATGAACCTTGTATATACAAAAGGGTAGTAGAGAGTAAGGTGGTCATCCTCGTATTGTACGTGGACATCATACTCTTGATAGGAAAAGAGTTTCCTATGCTACGCTCGGTCAATCTCCTCTTATCACATGGATTCTCTATATAGGATCAAAGTGATACCTCCTAAATCCTGGGTTTTGGATCTATGAGATAGATCTAAATGGATGTTAGGATTCTCACTAGGTGTAGTAAGATGGTATCAATGGATCCTGAGGAGAATCACTGGAAAGGTTCCAGAGTGATAAGGACGACTGAATGTCAGTCGCAGGCATTGTATTTACCCTCAGTGGAGGGACGGTATGTTGGAAGAGTTCCAAGTTGAGATACCGTGGCAGACTAGACGATAAAGGCTGGTGAAATCGCTATCAAAGATACTACCAAAGAGGCAGTTTGGGTGTATATTAGTTCATGAGATGAACTAGGTTCCTACCATTATGTGACAATGGAAGTGTGGTTTTGGCCCAGGAACCCCAGTCCCATCAGTGACCCAGACATATTCTGAGGCAGCATCACCTGATCATGGAGATAGTTGATCTCCCGCATGATCGAGGTTAGGAGAGTAGACTCAGAGGACAATACGGCGGATCCACTCACAAAGGCCTTTTCCCAGATAGAGACTTATATGGGATGGTTGAGTATGTGATACTGCAACCACTGCTACAGATGGCCCTAGTGCAAGTGGGAGATTGTTAGTTATATGTATACCCTAGAGGCCATTACTGTACATGAGATGTATATTGTAGTGGATGCTGGGACATATATATGTAGGACTTTCTTGCTCGACATGATAGTACGCTATCTGGTTGCTCTTTATCTTAACATGTATACTAGCTGTCTCTCTATTACATGTTGATAAAGCCCTTAGGATGTGTGCTCGACTTCCAGGACTATGATGCAGATCATACTAGTGGGGCCTAGGTAGTCAATGAGTACATCCTTCAATGTTCCTAGTCGTGGGAATATCGAGACGGGGCATCGATATTCCAGAGTAGACTAGCGTATATCTTCTCGATCCATGTGATAGGCGATGGATGATCCCATATCCATTGGTGTTTGACATCAGAGATGGTATGCGGGTGCTCAGTGATGACTGGGTACACTGAACGGACTCGCCGAGAACTCCCAGATAGTATTATACCTCACGTCAGATAGCAGTTCTCTAGTGACACTGGTACAGCTTAGTCTGTTGACCCGAGATCGTCATAGAGTCTTGTGTGTCTCCCTCTGTGCTTTGATTTTCACCCTACCACGAATCTACTGAGTCGTGCAAACAGGTGGTTTTTGGGTACAGTCCCGATTCACATGGAGGCAATGAGCGATAGGAGGGGATTCGTCTCTCCGGGTATTGGGGGTTGATGTTGCGCTATGCTCGACTGGACATAACTGGAAATACCTGGCCAGGGTTGCACTGATTTACTGGTAAGTGTTATTAGTAGTTTCATGCTTGTTATAGACCTTACATCGGCATGACTTATCAAGCTACTGGGGTCTGACGTTTACCACCCCTAGACGAGATATGCGACATATCAGACGAACAGACCGGACTGTGCGGTAAGTGTTACTGATTGGATTCACAGGAGTGTGAGTAGGCTTGCTCGTTGATCTTCTGATCGATCAATACCCGGGTGGCCGTTACGTTTAGCAGACCGCTTGCGCCTTGTGGGTGATTGATATGATCACCACCTACTGCCCGTGTATTGACGAGTCTTTAGAGTCCTACACAGAGGTTTCCTGGCTCAAGCGAAACGAAATAGGAGCGCATATGAGATATGTGCGGGACCGAGAATAATACCAGTATGTGATACTGTATTCAATTCTCGCGATTTGTATCATCGGACGGTTATATGAGATATAGACGGGTTACCGAATCAAGTGTTGATTCGATATATTGATACACTTGATATTAGTCGGTTATATGCGATATGACCGGATCATTAAATCAAGTATCGATTTAATGATTTAATGTATAATTATATATTTGATATATTAGTTTACATTAACTAGTATTTGTTCACTTAAAATTGATTTTCTCACTTGATGTGCACAAGTTGTATATATGATATATGTTTGTGCACTAGTTTGTATCATGATTGATGATACATGCAAACTTGGGTGTGTGTATGACTTACACCATATTTAGGTTAATGGTTGGGGGTTTTATTTATTTTGTTTATTTTGGCAAAAATAAAATGGTGGCTTTCTTTGTTTTTTGCTTGAAGCTTCATGAAGCTTTTAAGCATCTTTGACAAAGTCTAACCATTTTGTTTTGCATGAAATTTTTCACTAACCTAACCATTAACTTAAACTAGGGTTTAGTCTCTACAAAGGTTAACTCACCCATGGTTGCATTATGATATACTTCACTTGATTATTCATTTTATTTAATTCATTATTCATTCTTATTCTTTTCTTCTTCTTCATCTTCTTCAAGTGAAGAAAAACCTTGCTAGAAAAATTTCAAGTGAAGAAAAAGAGTGAGAAATCCAAATCCAAAGTGAACCCACTTCCTATTTCTTCATCCTCTACCACTTGCCATGTAGTATAGGGTGTTCTCTTCACAAAGTTCATGACCAAGTGAAGATGGAGCTTGAGTTTGAGTCTCCTCGACATAGATCATCTTCGGCTTCGAAGTCAACGACCTAGCCCGCTCATTTCTCCGAAGAAACCATCGCTAGGGTCCGGGATCCCGATGATCGCAGCGAAGGTACGTCAACACGGAGCATTAGAAGTGAAGGACCGGATCTACCAAGGTTGTAATCCCTTTCACTTAGTAGTAAAGTAGTTTACTTGCTTTTAGTTTCGCCTAATCTCTAGTATACGATCTTGCATAGGGTTGTTCGGCACATAAAAATTTTGATTTTGGCATAGTAGATGCCTTGTAGAACCTCATAAGTGTGCCTAGGAACCCTACAATTTTTCATGCGCTTTACCGCACTGGGCATTTTTATGGACCTGACGTGCTTGGGTTGGATTTTTGCGCATATTAGGCACTTGGTATTGGATTTCATGCGCATTGGATGCACTTGATTGAGATTTTATTCGTGCATGTTGAATGCCCTTGATTTAGATTTTTTTCCTTGCATATTGGATGCGATTTCATTCATGCATGTTGGATGCACTTAACTTAGATTTTATTCGTGCATGTCTGATGCACTTGATTTAGATTTCGTTTGTGCATGACGGATGCACTTGATTTGGATTTTCGCGCATGTTGGGCGCATGAGATGAGATGTGATTTTGTGCACACCGGATGCATTTGATTGGGATTTTCATTCGTGCATGTTAGTTGCACTGGATTGAGATTTTCGTGCACTATAGATGCGCTGGATATTGTTGTCGTGCACACCCGTTGCACTGGCAGATGCCTTCGTGGACATCCGTTACACTTAGTTTTGCTTTTGTGCATATTGTGACACTTGTATTCGGATTTGATTTCCGTGCGCACCAGACACACGTGATTGTTGGATACGCCTTTCGAGGCTGATTTTGCTCTTGAGCACTTTGTTTTCATGATGGGCACTATATTATGTAGTAACCGAATATGACTAATCTGAGGACAGTACCTGAGTACTTTGCATGCATAAAAAGTTTACCAAGAGGTTTTCGAAAAGGAGCTATAGTCTCGCTATTTCCTACGTGTCCGTGAGCGACACGAACGTTTACAAAGGAAAACTTTTGGGGATATTTTAAAAGGGCGGAACGTATATTTTAGCAAAACCTATATGAACATATGTTTATTACTTTACAAATGAGCGTTCGCCACTTGTGCCGTGAGTTACGCATCACACGGCGATTCAGAAAAGATTTTGCATGTATTTTATTCAGTTTTTGAAGGTTTTTCCAAGGATGCGTACTATACACGTATTATAGTATTTGACTGGTGCATATTGGATTTCAGTAGTGGATTTCGAGATCTGTATCTTCATTGTAACTCCGATGATATGCGTGCAAATCTGATGATTTGCGTGACGCTTGACGGAGTTCGATTTTGAGTTTCGTACTCGTGTTCAAGCGCACACGATGCGCTGTGGTATTTCTGTATCTTCCGTAATTTCGGAGCCCCGTTGATTTGAGTTGATTGTTGAAATGTTTTAGTATTTGCGGGTTTAAATTTAAATACAGGGACCGAATTTATTTAAGGGGGGAAGATTGTAATATTTCGGAAAATATAAAATATTATTTTTTGAATTTAATATTAAAATAATATATTTCGCGAAAACTACCCGATTTGCGAAATTGGGATTTCCGTAAAATGGTATAAATATATACCAATATTTGTGAAATAATTGGAGATTAAAATGATTTATTCATTTAATAATATATTTATTTAATTTGGCATTTTTATAATTTATTATATGCAGTTTGGATAAAAATTGATAAGTGCACTGCTAATCGCGATTAAGCCAAATCCGTGTTTCTACAGTTTTCCATGGTTAGTGCACCATGTCATGTTACAGTTTAGTTACATGTTGTTTTAATGGTGTTTGGTATTATTTGTGAGAAGGGAAAAGATAAGAAAAATGAGAAGAGAAAAAGGGAATTATTGGAAAGAGAGTGTGACATGGCATGAGTGTGAGAGGGTGAGAATAAGAAAGAGAGAGGGAGAGGGCTGCCTATTCATTTCCTCCCCTTTGTTTCTTCTCCTTCAATCTCATCTCCCTCCACCTCCACCTCCATTTCTCATCTCAAAAACCTTGCTAAAACCCTACACCCTCTTCATTAAAAATGATCCCCACTTCATCCTCTACACATTAGACCTTGCAAGTTTGGATTTTGAAGACTTTGGGAAGCTAGGGTTTTTCTTAAGTTGCCCAAATGAGGATATCTTCTTTCATTTAGGTTAGTTTAAGTTTCTTTGTATCCTAGATTAGTTAGAAATTGTTTTGGTTAGGATATGTGATGTATGGAAAATTCTACGGAAGGGTTTAGGTGATTGTGTGGACTTGGGTTATTTAGTGGCTGTTCTAAGGCCTTAGAGATCGATTCCCTAACCTGGAAATGAGAATATAAACCAAAATACGAATTTAGACATAGTCCCGTGTCGGTTTTGTGAGGTATTGTGTGCCTACAGGGAATCTGGAGCAACCCGGGAAGTTTCTGAGAAAAACAAACAATACCAGAGATCTATTTAAGACACTAGAAGACTATCCTGAGAAGACGAACCCCAACGGAGCAGAATGGGCCGAGGTGGCCGGATTTTTAGGGAATGTGGCCGGCCCCATTGTAGTGTTTAGTACTGAAATTGGTTCTGTAGCTCACTTATCTCATATACAACACCCTATACTTGCTAGTTTTGTTCCAATTGACCTGAACCAAAATCTGGGAGCACCTTGGAGTGTTTTTGGTTATATTTTCCGTATTTTGGAATGCTTGGTTTTGATGTTTGGATTTGTATTTGGTTGTCCGACGTTTGTACGTCAACAACAAGGGTTGTTTGAGTGTTTTGCATGCGTAGGCTATAGGTTCTAACCTATGAGAGCACCGTGTGCCGTATTGGTTTTCCGGACTTGATGTTAATAGCGATTGCGATGGTGTATTATTGCTGGTACATTCGTGTATATTCCGAGGAGACGGAGCATGGCATCTTCGACTTCGGCAAGTAAGGATCAAGGTGAGTAGATTTATATCTACGGGGGAAGTCGGGTGGATGGCGTATAGCACCCCCGAAAATTTTGATGGAAACCGATATATAGGATATGGTTATAGAAACCTATTCTAGGAATCTATGGATGTGATTAAAGGTTTAGTATGACATGATATGAAAGAAATGTTGTCTCGGATTGATACATATATAAGGATATGATAAGTGAACGTGAATCACGATATATAGATAGGTAGTGCACGAGAATAAGTATGAGATTTAGAGTAGCATGACATGAGATTTATAAGATAGGATATGTATATGTAAATGACTTGATGTGGGATATAAATATGATGAAAAGAATGTACGATGGGATACGATGACTTGATTGATATGTCGGTATATGGATGTGAGTCGATATGAGAGGATTGATACCTTTGCCGGTCCCTTGATATGAGATTGTTATGGATGCGACCTGGGATATAGGTATATAGATATATATAATGTTGTGAATCATGAGTGATATGTCATACGAGACGTTAGGTCCGTACCCTCAAAGTCATATAGGTTGATAGGATCCCTAATGGTTTGATGCCGCCGTACGATGATTTACCGTACGTGATGAGTTTTATGATGATTGATCCATACCCTTGACTGGAGGATGCCATACGATGATTTACCATACATAATGAGTTTTATGATGATTGATCCATACCCTTGACTAGAGGATGTCGTACGATGGATTATACCGTACGTGATATTGTGAAGTTGGATGCCGATTGATAGATCCACCGACTCGATCATGTTAGATACATATACCTTATAGCATTTAGCTGACGATGTACTTTATGCTACGTTCATGTCATTCTCATTGCATTACGTATACCTGTGCTAGTACACTTACACCATTATCGATGATGCATATGTTACACTTACACAGATTGGCCGGCTCACACACTTTCATCATCGATAATTGCTATGTCACTACACAGTAGAATTGCTGCATCATGATATAACTCCTTGCATGATTTACTTGCTATTTTCACATCACTGTTTCATGTTGCATGATATACGGATATGCTTACATTTCTGTTATAGGTCGCATACGTCATGCTTTATGATCATACGCATTGAGATATACTGTTTTCATGAGATTTCTGGATTTGAGAACCGTGGTTATGTTTCAAAAGAAAGTATGTATTGTTTTAAAAATCCGGTTTCTCTTGATATGATATTTCAATGCGTCCACCATGCGTTTTCTCGGTTCTGAGACGTATGATATGTGAAACCCGATTAGAGGAGTTGGATGATCCGTTTATGGGTTCATGGTGGACCCGGTATGGTACCCCGAGGCGAGAATGGATAGTTATGCAGTAGATGATGAGCCTGGCAAAGGGACTACTACCTACCGATGATTGGATGGACCTGGAGGTTATCCGGAGGATACCGACCGGAGTCGAGAGATGGATATGGGCCGATCCGTTCTGCCGGAGCCCGAGGGCCGATCCGTTCTGCCGGAGCCCGAGGGCCGATCCGGACAGGCGGAGCCCGTGGGCCGATCCTGACTGACGGAGCCCGATATATGAAGATTTACATGTCGATACTGGACATGGGTTTCATGATGTTTCGAGTGTCGATGTTGGATACTCAGGTTCCATGATTTGATGTGTCATTGATGGACACACGTTAATTTATATCCTCATATTCTCATGCATATGCTTTCATGATTTTACATGCATGATGTTGTTGTGTCATTGATGGACACGTAGATGTTAGCCTCATGCTGATAGGCATTGATTATATTGTTGGTACATATGCAGATACGGTCACCCTAGATATCATAGTATTACCTTTATGATATAGTTGACTTAGGAGTCGTTGTTTATTCGATTTCTACCTGATGATGTTTTCTACTCACGAGTTGGAAACTCACTCTCGTTGTGCCACAGTTCTTGCAGGTTGACCGCATGGATCAGTAGCGGCATCGCTGGCACATAACTGCATTCGGGTGTTTTGCTTTGATAGGTGGTACATGTTGGATCGTACCCATCTTGTATTTATTATTCCTGTTGTATCTAGTTAACTCCATTAAATTAGAAACTAGTATTTGTATAAGTAGTAATACTTAGCAAGACTTGTAGTTGTGAGACTTGAGCGATGGGTTATATGTTCTCTTGGTGGGTTGATGTCTTGCTTTATTCTATATCCTTTTGTGTGGATTTTCATTGTTGGGCGTCGTATACATATATACTGTCTTGTGTGGTTATGATTCCGTCGATTGGCGAACAGCTAGCTCCCGTTTGGGGATGCCTTTATCATTATTATGTATATGTGGTTTTGGATCAAAATATACAAAGGAGGTGCTGCCTAAATTTTTAAAAGACGAAACATGTTTTTCAACTAGTAAATCCACTTGCATTTTTCATGTTCCTTTATCTATGCATTTAAGAAAACATTTGATTTCATTATACCTTTATTTCAAAACTTCACCTCTTTTATTTTCTTAAAAAGGTTTAGATTTCTGGGCTTCGGCTTACTTGAATTACGTTACGCCTTTAGACATGGCGTGGTTTAAGTGCTGGTTACGAACAATATTTTCGGGTCGTGACATTCACGGAGTGGGTGAGGATGTCGTTAAGCTCAAATTCATTCCTTTTGCGCTTAAAGACAATGCAAAAAGTTGGTTAAATAGTTTACCAGCTCGATCGATCACGACATGGGACGACTTTGTTAAAGTATTTCTAAAGAAATTTTACCCTATTCACAAAACCGTGCGTATTCGGAATGAAATCCACAATTTTAACAAAAGGAGGGTGAAATTTTTTGGAAGTGCTTAAAAATATTTAAAGACATCTTAATCAAATGTCCCCATCACGGGTTAGAACAGTGGAAGTTGTGTCATATTGTTTATGAAGGTTTAGACTCCAGTTCGCGCATGATGTTAGAGTCCATGTATCAATGCAAATTTCTGAGTTATGGTGCTAAGGACACATGGAACTTTTTAGAAGAACTGGCTGACAAAACCGTTCAGTGGGAGAGTGTGAGTGAGAAACCATCTGTGGCTAGGAGCGGTGCACACATCGTTGACACCTGTATAGCTAATGGAAGCTTCAGAGAGCAAAAAATTACCGCTACCGGTCAACCAAGTTTCTCAAACCATGTGTGCTAACTCTCAGCATCCTAGCCACATAACAGAAGAATGTCCATTTATCGTCGGGTCCCAGAGACACGAAAACGTTAATGCGCTATATCAGAACCAGCTTCCAGGAACGACCCTTTCGTACATACGTACAATCCTGGTTGGAAGAATCATCCCAATTTCTCTTGGAATCAGGCACCTTTTCAAAACAATAATTCAAACCCGCCTTTCCAACAATTCCAAAATTCAAATTTTCAAAACCAGAAATTGGGATACTCAAACAGCCAGCCCCAACAGCCGAATCAGCCTAACCCAACCTTTACACCCCCTGGGTTCGTCCAAGACGACAAGAGGGTGTCATCCATTGAAAAAGGGTTGGAAACTTTGATTAAAACTTCTGCGCAGATTTCGTCTAGTCTGGCTACTTTTATGCAAACATCTGGTCAGTTGCATAGCGCTAACACACAAGCGATAGCCAGACTAGAAATCCAAATCAGTCAACTAGCTGCTATAGTTAACGAACGCGAAAAAGGAACATTCCCTTCCCAACCTGTGACAAATCCAAGAGCGCAGAGAAACAACAACGCTCATGTTGTTCAGCAGAACAACATTGAGAATGCGAATGCCATCACCGTCCTCAGATCAGGACGCACGATTGACAACAAGGTTGTCAACACCAACGACTCATCCAAACATACGGTTGTCAGTTTACTGGCACGTATCCCATCCTTTGTTCCTCCTTCCGGTCCGTCGTCATCTTCATTACCTTCTTCTTTTTCTTCTTCTTTTTCTTCGTCGTCAGCTGCACATCCTTCAAAGCAACCTGAGAATTCGCCGCAAATCCGTCCCGATGTTCCAGCGAGAACACTCCCACCTTCTGCACCTGTTCCATCTGCAACTTCTTCAAACCTCGTGTTTGGGCCCAAGGCTCCCTATCTTAATAGGTTGAGATCAAAGAAGCCTTCTACAGGTATGGAAAAGGTGTTAGAAGTATTCAAGCGTTGTGAGGTCAACATTCCGTTGTTAGACGTGGTCCAACAAGTTCCGGCGTATGCAAAATTCCTGAAGGATTTGTGCACGCAAAAACGACGCACGAATAAACCCAAAACTGTCTTCTTGGCTACCACTCTAAGAAATGTCTTGTCCAAATCCATTCCGGTAAAACATAATGACCCTGGCTGTCCTACTATTTCTTGCACTATCGGGGACAAGCAAATCAACCAAACCTTGTTAGATTTGGGGGCAAGCGTGAACCTTCTCCCGTACTCAGTTTACGAACAACTGGGATTGGGAGAACTAAAGCCGACCAAAGTGACTCTGCAACTGGAAGATCAATCAACGAAGGTACCTAAGGGAGAAATCGATGATGTTCTAATCAAGGTCGGGGAATTCATATTCCCCGTCGATTTCATTGTGTTGGAGACTGAACCCGTCGCCAATCCCAGCGGTCAAATTCCAGTCATACCGGGGCGGCCTTTCCTAACCACATCCAACGCGTTGATCAATTGTCATAACGGATCTATAAAACTCTCATTTGGAAACATGACAATTGACTTCAACATCTTCACGCTAGGAAACTAAACGAGCGAGAAACACGACGACGCATTTGAAGTCAACACTGTACACGATATGTTTGAGGAGGGGACATTTGACTTCAAAAATGAGTGTCTTGCTGAAACGTTTGAAGAACTGTTTTCTGAGGAGCTTCTTTTCCTTGAGAAGCTAAGTCCTGAACAGGCTTCCTACGCACATTGGGGGCCCCAATTTGAACCACTTCGTAACGAACCGGCCCCTGAAGTGCGACCATCTGTGGAGGAGCCACCCAAACTTGACCTTAAAGTTCTTCCTGACAACCTCAAGTATGCGTACTTGGGAAATAATGAAACGCTTCCAGTTATAATCGCAACTGACCTTGCGCCTGAGCAAGAGTTGGCCCTTATGGACGTTCTGAAAAAGAACATGGAAGGAGTTGGGTGGTCAATAGCTGATATCAAAGGAATCAGCCCTGCTATCTGTCAGCACAGGATCCACATGACTGATGATTCTAAACCCTTCAAAGATCCTCAATGCTGGCTTAACCCGGTAATGAAAGAAGCGGTGCGGAATGAAATGCTGAAGTGTCTTGACAATGGGATCATTTATCCCATATCTGATAGCAAATGGGTAAGCCCCATTCACGTTGTGCCAAAAAAATTGGGTATCACTGTAATCACGAACGAAGCAAACGAGCTATTCCCAACCCGCACACAAACGGGTTGGAGAGTCTGTATTGATTACAAAAAGCTCAACGCAGCCACTCATAAGGATCATTTCCCGCTGCCCTTCATTGATCAAATGCTTGAACGCCTAACCGGACATGCCTACTATTGTTTCTTAGATGGGTATTCCGGCTATAATCAAATCCCGATCGATCCGGAGGATCAGGACAAGACGACCATCACTTGTCTTTTTAGCATCATGCCCATTAAGCTGTGCAATGCACTTGCAACATTTCAGCGGTGCATGATGAGTATCTTCTCTGACATGGTAGAGCGATTCTTGGAAGTGTTTATGGATGATTTCTCCGTCTTTGGAGATTCATTTTCTGAGTGTTTGAGGCATCTTGAACTGGTCATGTTACGATGCAAGGAAAAACATCTCACATTCAATTGGGAGAAGTGTCATTTCATGGTCAAACACGACATTGTGTTAGGCCATATCATTTCTGAAAATGGCATTAAAGTCGATAAAGCGAAGATCGACGTCATTTCAAGCCTCCCACCTCCACGGACTGTCCGTGACATCAGGGCATTCTTAGGCCACGTCGGTTTTTACAGACGTTTCATCAAGGATTTTAGCAAACTGGCTAAATCCTTGACTTCCTTGCTGGCTAAGGATATTCCCTTTGATTTCAATTCTGAGTGCCTTCATGCGTTCAAGCTTCTAAAATCGGAACTCATTTCCGCTCCAATCTTAAGTGCACCAGACTAGAAATGAACCTTTCAAGCTAATGTGTGATGCTTCTGACTTTGCGATAGGTGCTATCTTAGGACAGCGATTTGAAAAGAAGCCACATGTTATCCACTACGCGAGCAGGACGCTGAATGACGTGCAGCTGAATTACACAACCACGGAAAAAGAATTCTTAGTTGTTGTGTATGCACTTGAAAAATTCCGTCCTTACCTGATCGGAACCCACAACACAATTTACACTGATCATTCTACACTTAGGCACCTCTTTGCAAAAAAGGATGCCTAAACCAGATTGATACGTTGGATTCTCCTTCTGCAAGAATTTGACCTGACCATCAAGGATAAGAAGGGAACCGACAATGTTGTTGCTGATCACTTATCTCGCTTGCCAAATTCACCAATTGAGGAAATTCCAATCAACGAGAAATTCCCAGACGAAAAAATTCTCTCCGTATCAGTCGAACCGTGGTTCGCTGATATCGTGAATTTTCTGGTCACCGGAGAAACACCTTCTTTTTGGTCGAATCAGGACAAGTCTAAATTTCTCTCCTAAGCAAATTCTTTTATTGGAATGAACCATACCTGTTCAAGTACTGCCCTGATCAGATTATTAGAAAGTGCATCTCTAACTCTAAAACGAGAAGCGTTCTGTCCCTCTGTCATGATCAAGCTTGTGGGGGCTATTTTGGAGCTAGAAAGACGGCTGAAAAGGTTTTGCAAAGCGGTTTCTACTAGCCGACGCTTTTTAAGGATGCTTTCGAATATTGCAAAACCTGTAGTCGATGCCAACACATGGGAAAGATTGGAAAACGGAACCAGATGCCCCTACAGTCCATTCCGGTTATTGAAATTTTCGACGTCTGGGGTATCGATTTCATGGGGCCATTCCCAAACTCTTTTGGGAATTTCTATATTTTGCTGGCTGTGAACTATGTGTCCAAATGGGTGGAGGCTATCCCGTGTCGAACCAACGATAACAAAGTTGTCATAAAATTCTTAAAAGAAAACATCTTTTCTCGGTTCGGTACGCCTCGCACCATCATCAGTGATAATGGAACTCATTTTTGCAACCGATCTTTTGAAGCACTGATGAAGAAATACTCCATTAGCCACAAACTGTCAACGCCCTACATCCTCAGACTTGCGGTCAGGTCGAAGTCTCCAATAGACAGATTAAACAAATTCTGAAAAAAACTGTCAGCCAACACCGCAAGGATTGGTCATTGAAGTTAAATGACGCGCTTTGGGCATTTCGCACCGCCTTCAAAATAAATTTAGGTATGTCCCCATACCGAATAATCTTTGGAAAAGCGTGTCATTTGCCTGTTGAATTGGAACACCGCGCATTCTGGGCAATCAAACAGCTCAATGTCGACCTAGAAAAGGCCGGTGAGGCTCGAAAACTTCAATTGAATGAGCTCAACGATATACGCAATGACGCGTATGAAAACGCCAAACTATACAAAGAAAAAACGAAAGTTTTTCACGACAATGCGATTCTCTGAAAGACATTCACTGTGGGACAAAAGGTTCTGCTTTACGACTCCAGGCTTCATCTGTTCCCTGGGAAATTGAAGGCACGTTGGACAGGTCCGTTTCTTGTGCACAGCGTCTTTTCGCACGGTGCAGTCAACATTGAAGATCTGAACTCGGGCAATACTTTCAAAGCAAATAGCCAACGTCTGAAGCCATTCTTAGAATTGCCTGCGGAAATAAGAGAGCTCATGTTTTTACATGAGCCATGTTATCTTGATTAGATCACTTCCCCTAAAATCTTGTATATACATTTTGGTTTTCTTTTTGTAATTATTGTTTATTATTTTTACCCCTCAACAATTTTGACTCTTATTGTATAGTATGACAGTGAGGATACTATTAAGTTTAAGTTTGGGGGTATTTTTGCTCGGTAACCTTTCTACCTTCGCATCCATGTGTATATTTTGCAATTGCATACTTATTAAAAAGCCATAAAAAATTTTAAAAAATCCAAAAACATAAAAACTTGTTCTTCATGTTAGCTAGCGAGGGAACTTAGATGCGAAGTCTGACGGTTCGGGTGAAAAGATAGAAATAACTAAATCATTTTCAAGAGATTGGCAACCCGAAAGATAACCCTCCTTTGAGTTTAACCGGAGCTGATATACGTCTTTTATAAACACTTTACACGTGTCATATGTTTTTGAGAATTTAATGAATGTATGACATGTCTTTAACCTTTTTTTGAAAATTGATAAACATCTTTAGGATCAAACAGGTTTGTTCTGAGTTAAATAATATCAAGAATAGTTCATGAAGTAAAGTGAATATGAAGGATATTATTGAGATTTTAATAGAATCTTAAAATCTGAAAAATAACCCATCTGAAACCTAGTTGAAGTAATTACACACCTTATCCACATGTATGCGTCTTCGGAATTAAAAAGAAAAAGCTGGTTATATCTCCGTCTGCACTGCTTTAAGAATATTTTAATGAAACAAAATGAGTCTTTTGTTTTGTGGCCTTGGTAACTTGGGTAATTAAGTCCTTGGTGTGTCTCCACACATAATGCCCTAAAACCATCTGGTTTGGGAGTCATTGACCTAAAGCTCGCTAAATTTCCAATCGCCAAATAAAACAAGCTAAGCAAGTGTTCTCCCCGAGTTAAAAGTCCTCACGGTTCTTTGTGGGAGAATAATCTTGGCGGAGACAAGTTTTCTATTAAAACAGTTTTTTCACAGAGATATGAAGGTTTACATTTATAAAGACATTTTGCACAATCACGAAGGGTGTGTATGAACAACAACAGGTGGAGGATTGGAGTGAAGAATAAGACTTAGTTCTCTGTTAAAAATGATATAAATTCTGACTTGAAACCTAACAGGAGAATGAAACTTGAGAAAATATTAAGTCTTTTCAAACTCGTGTGATCCTTTAAAAGTCTATCCTGGTCCGTATTTTTGATAAAATGACCCTAATCAAAGCTCGTTGACACTATTCGCACAACCACGTAAAGACATGTATTTGCTTACGTTAAATAAATTGAGAGGAGTGAAAAATAGGGTTTGATGTTTCTAACTAGGATGATAGAACTTCTAGTTTTGATCCTTAACTTAAGATTAGAATCAGCAGTTTCCTCACAACACTAACTTGACTGGATTTTATGGATGCAATCCGCTAAAAACCCTCAGGAGACAACACTCCTTCCACTAGGGACACCTAGAGGTTTAATGGCTTGTTGCACGTGCTCGTGCAATCGCGTTCCCTGCGAAAGTGTGGCTAGGATTTTTTTTGCTCGGGACGATCAAAAGATAAGTTTGGGGGTATTTGTTCAACATAGAAAACTGCATTTTAATACCACTCATTCATTATCTATTTTGTTGTATATCGGTGTTCTTAACCAGTGTCTGCATAGTAAATACATATTACATGTGTTCGTGACAAAATACTGGAAAACACACTCAAAATCAAGGATATAACATTTGGGAGCCGGCACTGCAAATAGAACAGAAAACCAATCGATACCCCAAGAGTTCTTTTGCAAACAATAATGTGTACACAATTTTGGTCCAACACAATGCAAGTGTTTACTAGCTCTTTGAGACTTAGACCATGATGGGGGCTGCCTTGGCACAATAAATTGTGCAAGTGGGCACAAGTGAGTGTGATGTGTAATAAATGCTATAAAAATATGATGTGATTTAAAGTATCAAGTTTCCCTCCAAGACTACTGAGTATAACCCGAGCTGATATGAAGAAATCAGACAATACCAGTAGACTTGTTGAGTGCACTCGAATTCACCACACCAATACGAGCCCTATTGATCGGACCCCAACCGGTGAGACTTGTGAACTGACCGGCGCCGCCGGGTCTCCCAATGCCTTTTCGCTTCAAATTTTGTCTGGTCACTCATTTTTGTCCCATCATCCTGTTTTTATTATTTGTTTATTTTTTTTGAGCCTATAAATACCAGACCAGTGGGTAAGTGAGGATATACTTTTTGAGAGAGAAAACTTTGTATACATTGTAGCTAGTTGATCTTGTAACTTTTAGTGTGAGTTTTTTGCCTTCCTCTGGTTTTGCAACCTCTTTCTTGAGCATGCAAGATTAGATTTTGGTATTTTGAATACATTTGTTTGTACTTGGAACCATTGCAATCAAAGCTTCATTCATCTCAAGCTGATTCTTGTATGTTTTCTCTTTTGCATCTTATTGTATATTTAATTAGTTGTGATTTCATTTTATGATGTGTGAGTAGTTTTATGCTTAGGCTATAGAAAATTAGGTTGTGGAATGGCTTGCCTTCCAACCCCTCCTTCTTGATTCTTGCATTTTACTTTTCTTTTCTTAATATATGCAATTTTATTATGTTTTGCTTGATAGGATATATTGTTTTGAATGGTTGCAAATCAACCTTTAACATATATTCTATTCCTTCTTTACATTTTATTATTGTTATATTATGAATCGAAGTTGAAAGGAATATGAAATTAAGTTAAGTGTCGGATATTAGCTAGATAGAATATGTAGCATACTTGCATATGTTCTATACTTGCTAACTTCACTTAACTAATTCCATACTCATTTCACTCTAAACCCTTAAATTTTTAGTTTCTTTTTAATCTAACCTTGATATCGTATTCTAAACCGACACTTGTTTCGGATAGATGTGGCATACTTTCTTAAGTCAATTAGAAACTAAAAATAGACTTCGAATCAAGATTGAGAGTTGGGGGTAGAACCATATTTTTACTAAACCCTAGCTTAAGTTTTCCCTAATTATCACTTTATCCGTTCTTTGTTTTATTTCTGTAAAAACATAACAACTCCACTTTCAAACCATTGTTTTATAACTCAAAATGATGTCGTGATATCCACTCCCTGTGGATCGACCCGTACTTACCGGCTTGCATCAACGCACCATGTGCAGGGTTGCCTAGCACGGCAGCAAGGATTCGGGAGACATCGTCCATACCAAATTCAAATTTTGCCGTTCTAGATAACCCTAAACATAGAATCGTCTACTAGAAATAATACGGAAAACATATGCAAACACTTTTCAAGTTATAGTGAGAAAGGAATACAACCATTGTAGACCGGTCCTTCACTTCAAATAGCTCCATGTAGTAGTCCCCTTCGCCGCGATTGCAAACTCCGGGCTCTCGAGAGGATCCCTTGAAGAAACGAACGTGCTTGCTTCGATGTCTTCGAGGCCGAAGATGATCTACGTCGAGGAGACACTAACCCAAGCTATTTCTTCACTAATCATATAATTAGTGAAGAAAACACACTCTACTAAATGGCAAGTAGTAGAGGATGATGAAGTAGGAAGTGGGCTCACTTTAGATTTCATTTTTCTCACACTTTTTCTCAAAACTCCATTGAAGCTAGAAGCTTTTGATGAAGAAGAAGAAGATGAAGAAAATATCTCATCAATTATTCATCCAAATGAATTATTGCAACCATGGGTGAGTTAAAGCCATCATGCTTAACTCATGTAAAGAATAAACCACACACTATGGTTAAGGGTTGGCTTTGATAAATATCTTTAACTAGACAAAAGAGTTGACTTTGTCAAAACTTATCCAAAAGCTTTTGTCCAAGATTTATCATGACAAACTCAATCTCTTTTGAATTAGCTTAACATAAATAGAAACCGTAACTTAACCCTAGCATGGTATTAATCTCATACACCCATCTTATATGTATCATCAAATATGACACAATACATGTACACAAATATACATATCACATATATACAATGTGCACATCTAGTGAGAAAAGAAATCATAAGTGAGCTAATACTAGTTAATGTAATGTAATATATCACATATATAATTATACATTAAATTATCAAATCAACTCTTGATTTAATAATCCGGCTATATCATATACAGCCGACTAATACTATATGAATCAACTTATCGAATCAACACTTGATCTGATAACCCGGCTATATCATATATAACTGACCGATATCACATATCGCGAGAATAGAATACGGTATCTCATATCGTATCAACCTCAGTCCCGCACATATCACATATGTGCTCCTACTCTGTTTCGCTTGAGCCAGGAAACTTCTGTGTAGGACTCTAAAGACTCGTCAATACGCCGGCAGTAGGTGATGATCATATCAAACACCCACAAGCCGCAAGCGGTCTACTGAACGTAACGGCCACCCGGGTATTGAGCGATCAGAAGATCAACTAGCAAGCCTGCTCGTACTCCTGTGAATCTAATCAGTAACACTACCGTACTGTCCGGTATCTTCGTCTGATATGTCACATATCACAGCCTGGGGGTGGTGTAACGTCAGACCCCAATAGCCAGATAAGTAATGCCGATGCAAGGTCCATAACGGTCGAGAAACTACTGGTAACACATACCAGTAAATCTCAGCAATCCTGACCAGGGATTTCATGTTATGGCCAATCGAGCATAACGCAACATCAACTCCCTATACCGGGAGAGACGAAACCCCTCCTATCGCTCATTGCCTCCATGTGACTCGGGACTGTACCCAAAAGCCACCGTTTTGCATTTTCTCTTGAATGTGGTAAGGTGGAAATCAAAGTACAGTGGGAATCACACAAGACTCTATGACGATCTCGGGTCTACAGACTAACCTGTACTAGTGTCACTAGAGAACTGCCATCTAACGTGAGATACAATACCATCTGGGAGTTCTCGGCGAGTCCGTTCAGTGTACCCAGTCTCCACTGAGCACCCGCATACCTTCTCTGATGTCAAACACCAATGGATATGGGATCATCCATCACCCATCATATGGGTCGAGAAGCGTATACGCTAGTCTACTCTGTTATATCGATGCCCTGTCTCGATACACCTCGACTAGGAAATTTGAAGGGTGTACTTCACGACTACTCTGTCCCCACTAGTATGATCGGCATCATAGTACTGGTAGTCAAGTACTCATCCTAAGGGCTTTATCAACATTTATTATAGAGACAATCACTGTACATGTTAAGATAAAGAGCAGCCAGATAGCATACTATCATATCGAGCAAGAAAGTCATCCCTCTATATGTCCAAGTATCCACTACAATATACATCGTATGTACAGTAACGGCCTCTAGGGCATACATATAACTAACAATCTACTACTTGCACTAGGGCCATCTGTTGTAGTATCTCATACCCAACAATCAGTAGTGGTTGAAGTATCTCATACTCAACCATCCCATAAAAGTCTCTCCTGGGAATAGGCCTTTGTGAGTGGATCCGCCATGTTGTCCTCTGTGTCTACTCTCCAAAACCTGGATCTTCCTAGAGATCAACCATCTCCATGATCAGGTGATACTGCCTTAGAATATGTCTGGATCACTGATGGGACGGGGGTTCCTTGGCCAAACCCATAACTCCATTGTCACACAATGGTAGGAACGAAGTTCATCTCATGAACTAGTGTACATCAAGACTACCTCTTTGGTAGCATCCTTGGTAGCAATGTATCCAGCCTTTATCGTCTAGTATGTCACGGTATCTAGCTTGGAACTCTTCCAACATACCGTCCCTCCACTGAGGGTAAAGACAATGCCCGTGACTGACATTTAGTCGACCTTATCACCCTAGAAGCTATTAGTGATTCTCCCCAGGATCGATTGATACCATCTCACTACACCTAGTGAGAATCCTTACATCCACTTAGATCTATCTCATAGATCCAAAATCCAGGATTTAGGAGGTATCATGTTGATCCTATATGGAGAATCATTATGATAAGAGGAAATTGGCTGAGTGTAGCATAGGAAACTCCTTTCCTATCAAGAGTATGTCATCCACGTACAATACGAGGATCACCGCCATACTCCCTACTGCCCTTTTTATATATACAAGGTTCATCTATCATTTTGATGAAGTCAAACTCTTTGATTACCACATCAAAACAGATGTTCCAACTCCGCGATACCTGCTTTAACTCATAAAGCATCTTGCACACGTTTCCGCTGCTCCCACTGTCTACGAAGCCCTCTGGCTGTGTACTTATAGACGCTTCCTTCTAAATCACTATTTAGAAAAGCAGTCATGACACCCAACCGCCAGATATCGTATTCATGGTATGTAGCAATGGTAAGTAGGATCCGGATGGATTTAAGTATAGCTTTGAAAGTCTCAACTTTTCCATGTACACCAAGTAATCTTCTCAAGATTTACTTGCTTCTGATGGGGATTTAACCCTTCAGATAAAGCAATCAAAGTCCATACTTTGTTGGTGTATATGGATTCCATCTCAGATCGCTTAGCACCCAGCCATTCTTACAGAGTCTCCACTCCTGATGGCCTGCTCGAAACTAGTTGGGTCATCATCTCATGATGCAATCCTCGCTCCCACTATCATAGAGAAAACCGAAGTATCTCTCAGGTGGGTGAGGAACCCTATCAGATCGGCGAAGAGGTTGAGGTTTGTTGGGAACTATTGAATCCTCTGGGTCTACCAAATCATCAGCTGTAGTTTGTATAGCTGGAACTCCTTCCAGTTCTACCTCATGACTAATTATTTCTTCATAAGAAATTCCCTTTCCAAAAGGTGGTATGCTGAGAAACAAAACACCTTTTTCTCATCAGTGTGGTAGAAGATATTCCCTTGCGAATGCTTGGGATATCCAACAAACTTCCACAGAACTGACATTGCCTCAAGCTTGTCCGGATTTTGCTTTTGACATAGGCTGGACAACCCCAAATCTTAACTTACTTAAGAGATGGGCTATTCCCATGCCATATCTCATATGGAGTGGTATGCACCTGATTTGGTTAGAACAAAATTCAATAGGTATGCAACTTCTCAAGTGCATAACTCCCAAAAGGAAATAGGCAACTCAGTAGTACTCATCATAGAGCACACCTTATCACATAAGGTACGATTGCTCCGTCCCGATATACCATCGTGCTGTGGTGTATACGGAGGAGTAATGCTGAGAGAGAATCTCATTCTCCTTTAGAATAGTCCAGGAATTCCGTGCTCAAGTATTCTCCTCCCTGATCACAACATAGGACATAACACTTATATCCATTTTGGTTCTCTACTTCTAACTTATGTTCTTTGAATTTCTCAAAAGCTTCAGACTTGTGTTTCAACAGGAACATATGTCCGAATCTTGAGAGATGATCAGTGAATGTAATGAAGTATAAAGAACTGGTCCTGGCATGTGTAGACAGGGGACCTACATACATCATCATGTATCAATCCCAAGAGTTCACTAACTCTTTCTTTGTTTCCGATAAACGGAGCTAATGGTCATCTTATCTTTGTGACATGACTGGAAAGTTTCACAAGATGTAAATTCAAAATGATTTGAATATGCATCTAAATGTAACTTCAGCTAGTCGGGTCACATTGATATGACCTAGTCTACAATGCCTCAAGAAGGATTTGTTCATTTCTGAACTCTTCCTCTTGTGTGTGTTCTGTACTTTAGGAACTATGCTTTGATTTAGAACGTATATGCTTTTAGATAACGTGCCTGAAATGATCAGCTTTTGATATAGGAAATGTTCAAAACATTATCCAACAATACAAAATTATATCCTTCTTTACTAAATAAAGAGACAGATATGATGTTGTATATCAGGTTCGGTATCTAATAACATTTGTTCAGAATCAATGTATTTGGTAATACAGGGTGATAATTGCCAACTGCTTGGCTTGCAACAATTGCACCGTTTCCAACTCTTGAAACTTATCACCCGTTCACAGTTCTCTACCTATCTGTAGCCCATATAACAGATACATATCTGGGATCCTGATCCGATATCTCATACCCAGGACGTAAAAGATACTGAGAAACAGTTCTCTATAATGAACACACCCGAAGAAGATGCATCACCATGCACTTTCTTCGTTTGGACGGCACGGGAATTCTGGTAATCTTCAATTTCCTGCTCGGTCTTATAACAATTATAAGTTGGAGCGGGTCCAACGTTCCCCAGCTCAGTATAACAAGCAGGTTCAGTCAATACATCCGTATTATTATCTTGATTAAGGCGTGACATGGTCGCTACCTGGAGAGAGAGAGAGAAGAAAACACTCAGCGTATGCTCTTACAAGATTAGATTGGTTATTAATATATCTAATCAGGATGGCTCCCACTGTTTTAGTCAAATATTCCTTCAAACCCTAAAATGTAAGACTAGCCGGGATTAATTACACCCTACAAGTTCGCCAATCTTTCAGCCAGGCTAGTGTCGGTACTTTTAGGGAGGTTCCCCGTGCTTTCGCATGAACCTAATTAAAATAAACCTCGTTTTCCCATAGGCGTAACCCCGTTGACACCTTTCTAGACACCTACTTAATCGGCTAATTGTAATGTGTAAAACTCTCCCAGGAGTAATTCTTACTCACAGTGGGTATCGGGATCCAACTATCTCATGGAAGGTATGCAATCTCATTGCAAATTTCAACACTTGAAATTCCCGATAATATTTTACCCCTAGCAGCTATATGACCTTAATATAGTCAACAAATCATAAGTGCTAGTCAAGTTCAACCCGTCATTTCCTGATTGAATTAAACCCACCCGCATGACCCTTAACATAGTCAACAAAGTCGCATGACTACCCTAATCCAATCATATCATATGTTTATACAGATAAGCACTAATAAGCTATCGCACACTACGCCTTAACATAGTCAACAAACGTAGCACAAATACTAACTAGTACTTATCTGAAATGACGGAGGGCTACGACAAGTTTTTATAAAAACCTATTTCGTAATGAACTTGATATCTTCGTAGAATAGAGTGATTTAAAATGGAGTGTTTTTTAGTCTTTTACTGGTTTTGCTAAAGAGGTCACTCCCGGTGAAGGGATCGTCGGCTCTTTCCTTATCGAATAAGGTGCAGGATATTTCACAAAGACCACTATGCAAAGCAAACTCTATAGAAGCAATCAAAAGACAAACCGAGTTTGTAGCATCTGCTAGTTTCGCTAAAGAGTTCACTCCCGGTGAAGGGATCTCGGCTCTTACCTTATCGAATAAGGTGCTGGATGTTCTACAAGGAACACCGCTATGCAAAGCAAAAATTAGAGCTACCAGTTTTTCGAGAAAAGTTTCTACAACATCTTTAGGTTTCTTTTATTTCATTAATCTCATTAATGAAGTCCCATTTATTATGCTTCCCAAGCATCAGATATGAAACGAAAGCAGCAATGTTAATTATATCTCATATATATAATATAAGCATTCATCTCAGAATATAATCAATGATCACATCACAGAATATCACAGCAGAATTAAAACATATGAAATATTGGATATACTAGGATTTCCGGGTTTTATTTTAAGCCTGTATAAAACATGGATTCTACGGTCGTGATGAATAGCCAATCCCTCACCCCTAGATCCCTACGAGAGCGGCAAGCAACCCTTTCAATTCTAGAGTTAGGAGACCCGGTCTCGACTCCTCGAGATGGTCTCCCACTGGACCCTAGAACCCGGTTACTTGTGCTCCCCGCCTTGGGTCTATCCTAATGCGGAAAAGTAAATAATATACAATGGTGACATCATCCTCAACCCGGAAGTGCCCCAATAAAAGAATATTACATACAATAAATTTTACATGAATGAAAATAAAAAAACTTTCATCTCACATAAAACCCCCGGCTATTCAAACACGACGATCCAATATAACATATCACAGCAACACATAACATCTCATGTCATCAACGTAAGTAAATATGCGTATCCCAATTGTCGTTGACATATAGCACCGAAACCGGCGATACACCACATATTACACTTACGGTCACAGAAAAGAAAGTGAAAAACTACAACAGTTGGAATCCGCAACCACCTTAGACATCACATGCCTAACCAAATGAATTCCTTAGACATCGCATGCTTAACAATTATAAACCCCGCATTTTAGTCTCGATACCGAAAACACTTTTCAATAACAAGTCGGGCAATTCAACAAGATTCCCGACATCCTGATCGAATGCTCGTCGAAAACTTTAGTAGACGGCCGCACCCCCCGATACCGTCGACGAAGTGCACTAAGGCGGAACACCGCTACCGCGAGCACCCGAACGGATACTTCTGGCGACAGGGTTCACCTACAGTCACTTGGTCGAGGCTTTGGGGTATGGCTATCTATTAAGTTTACTCGGCGAGTATCCGCGTATGCTACATGATTGCGACGGACTTTTGATCACATCAAAATCCCGTGGCAACCGATCAAATGAGACTAAATTGCTAGATTTATAACATTCAAATTAGTTATCTCATAACTACATGTGGATTTCAAATATTGTATCCCATCACATAATATCCGGACGACGTTAAACTCTTCGATCGATTCATCAAAGTCCCATAATTTCCCGACAGCTCAACACTTGAGCACAGTTCAATAATACCCAGAATATGCCACAGCACCTATGCACCAGCCGTAAAAAAACAAACCCAAGCCTCACTCATGTTGCCACGGAACTACGGTAAACCCTAGGATTTGACCGTGGTTCCGCGATCCAAAAAGTCGAGTTAGGGTTTCATTCTTCTAGAGGGTTCATAGACTTACTTGCATGTTTTTCCGAATACGTTAAACTTGGAAAAATGGGTTTTTGACATTCGATCGAACTTTTTAACTTCGTCTAGATAACATGCGAATAACCCGAAACAATGTTAAAAATACGAATACGAAACACTCCGAATTGTTTATAGTGTAAGATTACATCATATGCAAAATTAGCAAAAACAAACAACACCTAAAATATCAAAACCAAGTCACTGGAACACAGGCAAAATTTCAGGGGGATGCTCGGTTTTGGCCGAGATCGTACCTATGGTGGCCGGCCCAATTTTCATGGAATGCCCTGAAATTTTGTGTGTGTTCATGATATATCCCATACATCACTCTGTACTTGTTTGCAAAAATTTTTGACAACATTTTAAAATCGACAGCAAGCAGGTTTTGGCGATGCAAGTTTCGGAGTATTTCGGTTTCGTAATTCTAACAAAATCCGTATAAATTTCTAGCGTGGCTCTGATACCACTGCCGGGTTGGCTAGCATGGCAGCAAGGTTTCGGGAGATATCGTCCATGCCAAATTCAAATTTTGCCGTTCTAAATAACCCTAAACATAGAATCGTCTACTAGAAATAATACGGAAAATATATGCAAACACTTTGCAAGTTATAGTGAGCAAGGAATACAACCTTTGTAGACCGGTCCTTCACTTCAAATAGCTCCATGTAGTAGTCCCCTTCGCTGCGATTGCAAACTCCGGACTCTAGAGAGGATCCCTTGAAGAAACGAACGTGCTTGCTTCAATGTCTTCGAGACCGAAGATGATCTACGTCGAGGAGACACTAACCCAAGCTATTTCTTCACTAATCATATAATTAGTGAAGCAAACACACTCTACTAAATGGCAAGTAGTAGAGAATGATGAAGTAGAAAGTGGGATCACTTTAGATTTCATTTTTCTCACACTTTTTCTCAAAACTCCATTGAAGCTAGAAGCTTTTGATGAAGAAGAAGAAGATGAAGAAAATATCTCATCAATTATTCATCCAAATGAATTATTGCAACTATGGGTGAGTTAAAGCCATCATGCATAACTCATGTAGAGAATAAACTGTAGGGTTCCTAGGCACTCTCAAGAGGTCTCACAAGGCATCAACCATGCCAATTTCAAAAATTACGGTGCCGAGAAACCCTAGACTACGGATCGTTGGCTAGAAGTTTAGGCGATAAAATGAAACTAGTTAACACTTAACTACGAGAATACGGAAATACAACCTTTGTAGATCCGGTCCTCCACCTCCATAGCTCCGCAATGAAGTCTCCTCGCTGTCCATAACAAATCCCGGGCTCTAGCGTCGGCTTCATCGGAGAAAAAGCGGGCTAGGTCATCGACGACGTGCCGAAGATGATCTACGTCGAGGCATCGCTAGATCAAGCTCCAACTTCACCAAGTCAAGAAAACTTGTGAAGGAAACACACTCTACTACTTGGCAAGAGGTAGAGGATGAAGAAATAGGAAGTGGGTAGACTTTAGAATTGGATTTCTCACTCATTTTCATCAATCACCATTGATGAAGAAAGGTTTTCTTCAAGTGAAGAAGAAGAAGAAGATTAAGATAATATTATGATAAGTTAATTTAAAATCAAAAGTAAATCAATACTTATCATAATAATAACCATGGTCAAGTGTAGAGAATGAATCATGGTTAGTGGGAATGGTTAGGGTTAAGCATGGAGACAAAATGGTCACTTGGTCAAAGCTTCATGAAGCTTCAACATCCATCCAAAGAAAGCCACCATTTTGCACTTTATGCAAATTATTTTCCAAAAAGAAATGGATAAATAAATAAGTGAATAAAACAAAACCCTAACCATTATCATGTAACCATGGTTTGATCTTTACACAAAAACCCTAGCAAACTTGTATCATCAAACATGATACAATCAAGTGCACAAAAGTATATCACATATACAATGTGTACATCCGAGTGAGAATATCCATTTAAAGTGAACCAATACTAGTTAATGCAAAGTAATATATCAAATATATAATTATGCATTAAATCATTAAATCAACACTTGATTCAATGATCCGGTCATATCGTATATAACCGACTAGTATCCAATGTATCGGCTTATCGAATCAACCCTTGATTCGATAACTAGGTTATATCGCATACAACCAATCGATACATTCATCGCGAGAATGGAATGCGGTATCACATACACGTATTATTCTCGGTCCCGCACATATCTCATATGCGCTCCTATTTCGTTTCGCTTGAGCCAGGAAACCTCTGTGTAGGACTCTAAAGACTCGTCAATACGCCGGCAGCGGATGATGATCATATCAAACATCCACAAGCCGCAAGCGGTCTGCTAAACGTAACGGCCACCCGGGTATTGAGCGATCAAAAGATCGACGAGCAAGCCCGCTCACACTCCAGTGAATCCAACCAGTAACACTACCGTACAGTCCGGTCTGATCGTCTGATATGTCGCATATCTCGCCTAGGGGTGGTAAACGTCAGACCCCAATAGTTCAATAAGTCGTGTCGATATGAGGTCTATAACAATTCGAGAAACTACTGGTAACACTTACAAGTAAATCTCAGCAACCCTGGCCAGGGATTTCCTGTTATAGCCAATCGAACACAGCGCAACATCAACCCCCTATACCGGGAGAGACGAATCCCCTCCTATCGCTCATTGCCTCCATGTGACTCGGGACTGTACCCAAAAACCACCGTTTTGCACGCCCTCTTGGACGTGGAAAGATGGAAATCAAAGCACAGTGGGAACCACACAAGACTCTATGACGATCTCGGGTCAACAGACTACTCTGTACCAGTGTCACCAGAGAACTGCCATCTGACGTAAGGTATAATACCATCTGGGAGTTCTCGGCGAGTCCGTCCAGTGTACCCAGTCTCTACTGAGCACCCGTATATCATCTCTGATGTCAAACACCGATGGATATGGGATCATCCATCGCCCATCTGTATGGGTCGAGAAGGTACACGCTAGTCTACTCTGGTATATCGATGCCCCGTCTCGATACACCCACGACTAGGGACTTTGAAGGATGTACTTATGGACTACCATGTCCCCACTAGTATGATCCGCATCATACTCCAGGTAGTCAAGTACACATCCTAAGGGCTTTACCAACATGTAACAGAGAGACAATCAGTGTACACGTTAAGGTAAAGAGCAACCAGATAGCATACTATCATGTCGAGCAAGAAAGTCCTCCCTATATATGTCCAAGCATCCACTACAATATACATCCTATGTATAGTAATGGCCTCTAGGGCATACATATAACTAAGATAAACCACACACTATGGTTAAAGGTTGGGTTTGATAAATATCTTTAACTAGACAAAAAAGTTGACTTTGTCAAAGCTTATCCAAAAGCTTTTGTCCAAGCCTTACCATGACAAACTCAATCTCTTTTGAATTAGCTTAAAATAAATAGAAACCCTAACTTAACCCTAGCATGGTATTAATCTCATACACCTATCTTGTATGTATCATCAAATATGACACAATACGTGTACACAAATATACATATCACATATATACAATGTGCACATCTAGTGAGAAAAGAAATCATAAGTGAGGTAATACTAGTTAATGTAATGTAATATATCACATATATAATTATACATTAAATTATCAAATCAACTCTTAATTTAATAATCCGGTTATATCATATACAACCAACTAATACTATATGAATCAACTTATCGAATCAACACTTGATCCGATAACCTGGCTATATCATATATAACCGACTGATATCACATATCGTGAGAATAGAATACGGTATCTCATATCGTATCAACCTCGGTCCCGCACATATCACATATGTGCTCCTACTCCATTTCGCTTGAGCCAGGAAACCTCTGTATAGGACTCTAAAGACTCGTCAATACGCCGGCAGTAGGTGATGATCATATCAAACACCTACAAGCCGCAAGCGGTCTGCTAAACGTAATGGCCACCCGGGTATTAAGCGATCAGATGATCAACAAGCAAGCCTGTTCATACTCCTGTGAATCCAATCAGTAACATTACCGTACAGTCCGGCCTCTTCGTCCGATATGTCACATATCACAGCCTGGGGGTGGTGTAACGTCAGACCCCAATAGCCTGATAAGTCATGCCGATGAAAGGTCCATAACGATCGAGAAACTACTGGTAACACTTACCAGTAAATCTCAGCAACCCTGGCCAGGGATTTCATGTTATGGCCAATCGAGCATAACGCAACATCAACTCCCTATACCGGGAGAGAAGAAACCCCTCCTATCGCTCATTGCCTCCATGTGACTCGGGACTGTACCTAAAAGCCACCATTTTGCACGTTCTATTGAACGTAGTAAAGTGGAAATCAAAGCACAGTGGGAATCACACAAGACTCTATGACGATCTCGGGTCTACAGACTAACCTGTACCAGTGTCACCAGAGAACTGCCATCTGACGTGAGGTACAATACCATCTGGGAGTTCTCGGCGAGTCCGTTCAGTGTACCCAGTCTCCACTGAGCACCCGCATACCTTCTCTGATGTCAAACACCAATAGATATGGGATCATCCATCGCCCATCATATGGGTCGAGAAGCGTATACGCTAGTATACTCTGGTATATCGATGATGTCTCGATACACCCTCGACTAGGAACATTTGAAGGATGTACTTTACGACTACTCTGTCCCCGCTAGTATGATCTGCATCATAGTCCTGGTAGTCAAGTACTCATCCTAAGGTCTTTATCAACATGTATTATAGATACAATCAGTGTACATGTTAAGATAAAGAGCAACCAGATAGCATACTATCATGTCGAGCAAGAAAGGCATCCCTCTATATGTCCAAACATCCACTACAATATACATCATATGTACAGTAATGGCCTCTAGGGCATACATATAACTAACACCATGCACTTGCGGTATTTTTATAACTCGAGACTCAAGTCGTGAACTATTTCCATCAAGAAACCGACATGTCCTCATTTGATTAAACCCTTTTCAAAAGCACGACATTCTGAGTTTCCAACAAGCACCCGAGCTGATATTAGCTCTTTTCATATATTCTTTTAAACCAAAAGAATTGATTGCATATCTTATGTGAATAAGAAAGATATTAACTATATCAACAGATAACCCTTAGATTTAAAATCCAACGATGCTTAAGCACCCGGGCTTGATCTTAAGATCAATCAGAGAAATCTCAAAGAGAGATTGTCTCTACTTGCCCAACAATATTCACACCCTATATAAGGGACCCTAAAGGTCAGAATTTGACATCAGATACATATCACATACATACGATAGGTGATCAATCTCATAGGCTTACATCAAGAACTTAAGTTCTCTGCCTTTGAGTTTCTTCTTCTTCCTCCATACAACCGAGGTAAATAGGAGATCGATCTCCATTTTAGAAACTTAAGCCTCGTTCATAAGAAGGTTAATCTTCATTGATAGAATTTAAGTTCTTTTCTCAGATCTTATAATCTCTAAGTCAAGATCGTTCATTTTTCATAAGAAATTTAAGTTTCATAAATGAATCGTTTTGATATTAAGATCTAGGGTTTGAGAAAAAAATCGAACACTTCTCATAAATATGGCGCACATATGACGAACAAGAAACCAAAAAGATCGATCCTTTATAGAATACAAGATCCTAGATCATTAAAATAATGATCTTGGAGATCATTAATGGTGATATAACCACTAACAGAAGCTTAAGCTTCATGAAACTTAAGTTTCAAAAGACGAAGAGATTAAGATTAATCTTTGTTCCCTCATAAAAAAAGGGGGGGTAAGAAACGGGGAAACTCCCCACTATTCGAGTCTCACGTGTTAAACACGTGAGCGCATATATGCAAAGCATATAGGCGCTGCAATTAAACTACTGATAGGCTAAAAAAAGCCTCACGTGTTAAACACGTAAGCGCCTATATGAAAAGCATATACGCGCTACAACCAAACAACAATAGGCTAAATAAGTCTCACGTGTTAAACACGTGAGCACCTATATACAAAGCATATAGGCACTGCAATCAAACAACAGATAGGCTAAACAAAGCCTCATATGTTAAACACGTGAGCACCTATATACAAAGTATATAGGCGCTGCAATCAAACAACAGATAAGCTAAACAAAACCTCATGTGCTAACACGTGAGCACCTGTATGCAAACCATATAGGCGCTACAACTAAACAGCTAAGGGGATGAACTAAGTCCCACATGCTAAACACGTGAGGACACTTCCTTACGTAGAATTAAATTCTACTTAATGAACCGTTGGATCAAGGATCCAACGGTGATTCAACATAGAATTAAATTCTATTGGGAAGAATATTTTCTATTAAACAGAGAGTTAGTGGATCAAAAATCCAAAATATTTTCTATATCTTTCTAAACAGAGAAAGATTATACTCTGTTAAACTGATCATCCTTAAATTAAAAATCCAATGGTGATTATTATGTCACCGCTTGATAGAATTTTATATTGTATATAGGAGAATATCCCCAATCTTGTTAAAAACAAGAACAATATCTTCTGTAAAAAAACAGAAGTCCTTAGATCAAAGATCCAACGGTGGGTAAAATTCCCCAAATCAATTCTGAGACCAATTAAATCAATTGAGATCTCTCAATAAAAGATTTTCTCAGAATTAAACAAACTTCTCTCCACTATATAAAGAACCCAAGACTTCAAGTCTCAAAAAAATAAAGGAAAGAGAAAAAAGGAAAAAAAAGAGAAGAAGAAGAAGAAGAAGAGAGAACTCCCCAGAGGTTTAAAAAAGAATATACAGTGAGCTTTTGAGGAACAGGAGAATTTAATTCTCAAAGAAAAGACTTTCTTCCTTGAAACACTAGGTAAAAAGAAAACACATATCCTTTGCCTCTCTGAGGGTTTAACCCTTCATATAAGAACTCAGTTCTTTTCTCTGGTTGAAATCTGCAGAAGCAAATCTTCCCACAAGTTGAGAATTTAATTCTCATCGGGAAGATTTTGCTCTGCAAGATTCGAAACCTAGGGAAAAAGAACTAAGTTATATAAAAAAGAGAAGAAGAACGGGAACATATAGGAATTTAATTCCTCTAAAGAATATAAATTAGGGTTTAACCCTATATAAAGAACTTAGTTCTTCAATAAAAAAACAGTTATCCAAGATCTCTAAAGCCAAATCGTTGGTGCTCAGCAATATTTCGAAGCCCTTACGTGTTTCACACGTGAGTGCCTCAAACGAACAAGGAAAATAACCAAAACTTCTTCACGTGTTTCCCACGTGATTGGTTTAAGAGGAAAACGAGTAAAAGAAAGAGGAAACTACAGTACTCTAGCATCAATAAAGAAAAAGGGACACGCATGTGCTTTGCACGAGAACTCTAGCCAAGTGCTTAGCACTTATAAAAAATGGGGAAGATAAAACCCAAAGTCCAGCGCCCGTATTTGGGGTGCTTCACGTGTGTCATGTGAGTGCCATAAAACTCTAGTGTTTAACACTAGTCCAGTGCCCATATTTAGGGTGCCTCACGTGTGTCACGTGAACACCATAAAACTCTAGTGTTTAATACTAGTCCAGTACCCATATTTAGGGTGCCTCACGTGTGTCACATGAGCGCCATAAAACTCTAGTATTTAACAATAATCCAGTGCCCACGTAAAACGCATATGAGCACTGTATTTCTCAGTGCTTAGCACTGTTGGAGACTCAATCTTAGCCCAAATTGGCTAAGTTTCCTAAAATTAGACCTCTTTGATACTAAAACAACCGAGCCCATATTGCTCATGTTTTTCCAAAGCTGACCTCAGTCTCAAAAATGACTAGTGGTCTCCCATTGATGATATCCCAAATGATATTCATCTTATATCTCCTAAGATAATTTTAGTCTCAAATATGACTAATATTTCTTAGGTCTACAACAGCCCTTTTTCTCCTCAAATACAGGATTTGTTTTAAGGGTACATCTCTCCACACCTCTGATATATGTCGTTGTAATTCTTCAACGTCTTCAGAGACGTGGTGGGTCCCGACAACCAACTCTTTGGTGCACTTCCAAATTGACGGTGCATTCCATATCACCATTGTTCACTCCGTCACGTAACAAATACACGTGCGCGCAAGATGGACAATAGACCGAAATATCCCTAAACTAATATTCGCCTCCAAAATGGTGATAGCGGACCGAAACGTTCTTAAACTAATATTCGCCTCCAAAATGGCGATAATGGAATGAAATGTCCTTAAACTAAAATAATAGAGCCCAAACGCTCTTTTGTTGGATCCTAAATAAAAATGATCCTGAAACCTCGTTAAGTGGATTTTAGACTCCAATTGGGCCAATGTATCCTTAACAAAAACAAATCGAGCCCCAAATACTCACATACATTTAAGTCGATCTTAATCTCAAAATAGATTAATGGTCCTTAAATAAAAACTCCAAATCTAAGATATACGGATTTAGAATAATCCACGCCCTACGGGCAACAACATAAATTAGTCTCCGTATACAATCCACGGGCAACCTAAACAAACAAAAACACACACGATAAGAAGTGAACTTCCGGAGCAGGAGAAAGTGGTTATCGCGATGCGGTAACGTAATTGTCACGTCCTGCTTCCCAGTATACGGGCAGAGGACGCGATGAGGCCGCTACGTATTTACTCAGAAGTAAACACGCTAAGCGTATCTAAACAATATAAAAGTAAATGTACACAAGAGACAAGATGTAAATAAATAGCAACTTTATTTATTAACATTCTTTTTACAATACATATGAAAAGTAAATACATGGAATGGAAAGCAATGCCTAAACAGTGGCATAACAGAAATGGAAAGTACTGAAATGAAATATACAAGTAACTAGAGCTCCGGGTCTAAAGCTAGCTGGTCCAAATCCTCGCCGGTGGGCTCGATCTCCAATGAGTCCGAATCACCTAACGACATTCCAAAGAAGAAGAAAGAGAATATCATCAGCGAAAAAATCGCTCGGTAAGTCCCGAAGAGGAGGGAGAAGTAGAATAGACAGAGAAAGAGTATAACTATTATAATGTTGTTTGTTATGTTAATATAGTTGTTTGTAAGTTGGTACAGAAGATGCCAGTGTATTGTTCAGTTGATAAAACAGCACTTTAAATATGACATTTTTCCTACTATTTCTATGTAAAAAAAGGTGTTTATTATAATATATGACACATATGAGGGTTTATCTGTAAAAATACTATTTTCAAGTGTTTATATATTATAATTAACATTATGAAGGAAAAAGAAAGCATATAATATCCATGTAACATTTGGCCCATTTAATATGCTTATCTTATTAAATACCTTTGACCAATTCTCTTAAAACTAAAATATCATGACAAATGGCTAAAGATAATATCTCAACAAAAACAAATTCTACTAACATTATTTATTGAGATAATTGTGCAGAAATTATTTCAGGACTGGAATCAAGGAAATCTGAGTTATCGAGATCAAATCTACCGAAATAGTAAAGTAAATTGAAGAAATCAATTCTGGCAGAGACGTAGAGAAGATTTTCAGATTCCAGATACCAAAATAGTCTACATGTGTCACCAGAAGAAGCTTCAAGAGAAACGAACCCACGATCCTCCTAATCCACCGCGGATCCACGGCCAAACCCACCATTACGCCGCGGTTCCGCCGCACTTCTGAGGAGTTAGGGCCCTGGATTTTCTGGTTGGGATCCTAACAACTAGTTACCATATAAGGAAAGTCACCATATATGGAAAGTCACCATATTAGGAAGTCACCATATATTGTAACTAGGTTTTCTTCTTTGAGGGCTATATAAAGGACCAAGAGCTAAAGTTAGAAGGCATCACACCGACGCGATCACGAAGTCCACGACGGCTCAAGAATCCTGGTTGATCATCAACAGTTCATCTACCTCCTTAGAAGAGATCGAGAAGCAAACTAGCATTTTGTAATCATTTTCTAAGGGAATAAAGTGTAATTGATCTTGATGATTAATAAAGGTAGTTTTATTCTATTGCATTTTATTTTCTTCATGATTTCTATCTTTTCTTTTCCCAACATGCGCGAGTAATTCTTTGCATGTTAGGGTTCGTACGATTAGGGTAGATTAATGGATGATGAAGATCCTTAAACTCTTTTTACGTCATATAAAGTTTATAAACTTTATCAAAAGAATAGTTAACATCCTAATCGGGCGCGCTATCAATTCATTGATATTCATGACCGCGATTAGAGATTAGATTAACAATTGTTTTGGTAAAGGCTAGACATGAATGGAGATCCATGTCAAGATAGGGGTTAAGAGGGGGAACCCTTTTCCCTGTAAAAACCCTAATCTACATGCATCACTGTCGATCTAGTTTTAAATCTATTAAAGGATAAAAAAGAGTAATCTTTAATTAATCATCCATGACTACTAAATCTTAATGAACCCAACAAGCCCCCTTTTAATCTAAACCTACAACCGTAGCTAATCTAGATCTATATTTTGCATCCGTATTTAACGTAGATGTAGAACCTACAACCATTCTTCACCATTCTTTATTCTTCTTCCTTTCCTAATCAACATGCCTAAAGTAAGACTAAAAGGTTCAAATTTTCTTTAAGGACGACCCGTACACATCTCGATCTAGCTACACGCGACACCGTTATTTATTGCGGTTATTCTACAAACACTTCTTTAAAATCAATCAATTAAATAGCGCCGTTGCCGGGGATACGTGCATAATTTTTTTTATTCTTACTATTCGTGTTGAATTCTTATTCGATCCATATCATAAACAAAACAAAACTGCAAATTGTATATTTAACATTTATTGTGTGAATTTTGCAAGGGGATCTGGAGTCACAGACTTGAGAAAACAGAGAAACAGAGACATTCATCAAGATCCAAAGGAGCACAGCAGGCCACGTAGCAAAAATCATCACGAGATCCCTCCACTTCGCGGCGAAACCGCGGCAAATAAGAAAAAGTGCGGCGGAAGCGCGGCGTATTTGAGGGATTAGGGTTTCAAACTTCTCTGGTAAATTTCTCAACTCTTTCTCCCTCCTCTGAAATCCAATAAAATATCTTTTCTGCAGGATTCTTTGCAAAATATCGCCGCTCAAAAATCTTTTTGCAAAGTTTTATACTTGGTTTATTTATTCATATTTTAATACGGATTTTAAGGGGCAAGACCACAATTCAGATTAGGTGGGGATTTTATCACCCTTCCTAAGCCCCACAAATCATAAACCGATCATCTGCATCAACCCTACATTAATTTAAAAAATATCAAGATAAGACTCTAAGGACTGTCGCGCTCAATAAGGACAGAGGAAGGTCATGGGTAATCTATCGCTTATCCGCATTACTTTTGTGGTGCCTAGGCAAGTGTGTCTAAGGCAAGTGGTTACTTAATTAGGCCCGCTATTTTCGGTGATTCGTATAGCAGATACCTTCCACTTACCTGGCATTTACCTGGCCACAAGAGTAGTAAAGAGGTGGTAGAGGATTGATCCTACGGCTTGTCCTTTGGAAGTCTAGGAGCGGTCTAGAGACTTGACCTAGGTAACCTTACTTCTAGGGTTGTTTGTTCATTTTTGTGTGATTTGTCTTAAGTCCCAATTTTTTCAAAACAAACCAATTTTAAATCACACACACGCTGCCACTTGCGCTAAACCTGCTTAGTGCATGCTTGGCTGGACACGGGATTCTAGTGCCCGTCTTGTCCGCATTCCTGCTATCGACTCCGAAGTCGGTGCTTCTTCATCTTCTTTTTCCCCACCACCAACCACATCGACCGAGATGGACGGTACTCCATCAAATTATAACACCACGCTGCCACTGCCCGTAGGTGAGCAGAATCCACCGCGCATCTCTCTCCAAGAGAGATGTTATCTTATCCGTGGTCCCCTTCCTACTTGTCTATCCATTCCACCAGCCAACGGGGATAATTTTGAAATTAAACCCCACTACATCAATCTGTTGCGCAAATTTCACGGGCTTGAGTCTGAAGACGCGTACGTTTTCATCACTAAATTCGAAAATGTATGCGCAATGATGGGTACTTCACAACTGTCTGTGGATGCTATGCGCTTGCGTCTTCTCCCATTCACTTTGTGCGACTTGGCAGAAAAATGGCTTTATAATACTACCGCATACTCTATTGCCAATTGGGATGAATTCGTGATAGCATTCCTTAAAAAATTCTACCCAAATCATAAGACCGCCCGTGTTAGGAGCGAGATCAACCAGTTTACACAGCTTCCCAATGAACCATTTTGGAAGTGCTTTGAACATTTCAAGGATCTGCTTGTCCAATGTTCTCATCATGGAATACATAGATGGGATTTGTGCCGAATTATATATGAGGGCATTAATCCAGCGACAAAGCAGATGCTTGAAATAATGTGTCAATGCAATTTCATGTCCAAAGACGATGGTGAAGCCTGGAAATATCTGGAAGATCTCGCTGAAAACACTTTGCAGTGAGAAAGCGTGAGACCACCTTCATCTAGGGGAGGTATTCATCAGATCGATGTTTCCATCGCCATAAAATCGGAAATGGCAGCGATGCAAAAGAAACTCGAGGCTATTGAAAACAAATTTTCATCAGTCTTCCTAAACCAGGTCACGCTCCTCAAGACCGTGTGTGGTTGCTGTTCCGATTCATCACACTTGACGGAAGAATGTCCTATGAATGCACCGTTTCAAGGTCACGAGCAAAGTAATGCTGCTTTTCGCAGCGACCTAGAAACGGTCCTTATTCTTCCTCATACAATCAGGGATGGAGGAGTCATCCTAATTTTTCTTGGAACCAAAACCAACAACAAAATCAAAACCAGTTCCAAAGCAATTATCAAAGACCTCCTCCACAGCAACAGCAACCACCAACACAGAGTCAGCACCCCTTTCAGTTACAAAATTTTTAAAATCCGGCCAACACTTCTGCACCGCATAATAATTCTTTGCAATTGGCCAGTACCGATAACTCCTCTTCACTCACACAAACTTTGGATTTATTTATGAAACATTCGATCCAAATGTCGGCTGATATGAGATCTTCTATTGATTCCATAAAGAAAGACTCCGCCTCCCATGGTGAGAGTATTAAATCAATAGAAGTCCAAATTGCACAGTTGAATGCCGCGATGAGTGCGAGAGAAAAAGGGAAACTCCTATTTCAACCCCTACCGAATCCTGGCCACTCACAACATCATAATGTGAGTGCCGTTACTACGTTGAGATCGGGAAGAGTGCCGGATAACCGAGTGGGTGAACAAGTTGATGACGTTAGTAATACTAATGATACCCCGGCTTCTACTTCCTCCCCTAATTCGTCTAGTCTCCCACCTACTTCCGAGCCTATTCTACGCTTCCCACAAGGCTCAAACCCTCAGCCCACTTTCTCGAATCTATCTAAAACGATCCCCACTCCAATTCTGGGATCGAATCCTTCTACACAATCTTCTCCACAAATGTTGGACCCAAAACTTATTGATAAAGCTCCATTTCCAAACAGATTAAGGGCCAACAGACCTAACTCATAAATGGAGAAGATTGTGGAAATGTTTAAGCAAGATAGCGTCAATATTCCTCTCCTAGATGCTATTCAACAAGTCCCATCTTATGCAAGAATTCTTAAAGACTTGTGCACTAGGAAGAGAAAAACTCATATGCCGAAAAAAGTTTTCATGACGAGTAATGTTAGCACAGCTTTTACCCAGCAAATACCAAAGAAACGTAAGGACCCTGGCTGTCCTACCATCTCTATTTCTATTGGGAGCAAAAATATTAATCGTGCTTTACTCGACCTTGGCGCTAGCGTTAACTTGCTTCCATATTCCGTATATGAGCAGTTAGGGATTGGAGAGTTGAAACCCGCCCATTGTACTCTCCAGATGGAAGACCGATCAATCACCAAATCTCGGGGTGAACTAGAGGATGTGTTAATTAAAGTCGGGGAATTCATATTCCCTATTGACTTTATTGTTTTAGATACACATCCTGTGGCAAACCCACGCAACCAAATCCCGGTGATACTCGGTCGACCTTTCCTAGCAACTTCCAACGCTGTAATTAATTGTCGTAACGGTTCTATGAACTTATCCTTCGGAAAGATGACAATTGAACTTAATATTTACAAGCTAAGAAGTCAACCATCTGAACCTTCTGCTTATTTGCTTGATGTCCGTTCCATCCACGAGATAGCTCCCGAAAGCTGCATGGATGAGGAACTTTGCTTTGATGATCGCGACAACACTAGTGCGACATTGTTTGATCTTGCACAAAATCATAGTGAGGATATCTTCAATGAGTCCATCCCCGAGTTTGAATCAGTTGACTCGTCGCAAAAGTCAGTAGCACTTTCCGAGTCAATATCCTATGTAAGTTTTGAACCTCTTAGGGAGTCCGAGTATCATTCCCTTACCCCACCTTCTATTGTCCATCGGCCAATAGTAGATCTCAAACTGCTACCTTCTCATCTTAAATATGCATATTTAGGTGAGAATGAGTATTTACCCGTGATTATATCCGCTTCTTTAGCTTTAGAGCAAGAGAACGCACTTTTGACGGTGTTGAGATCAAATCGGCAAGTATTTGGTTGGACAATGGCTGACATCAAAGGGATTAGTCCCTTAATTGTTGAACATTATATACATCTGATGGATGAAACCAAGCCAACCCGAGACCCACAAAAACGGTTAAATCCCGTTATGAAGGAGGCGGTAAAGAAAGAAATCGTCAAGTGCCTTGATAGTGGTATAATTTACCCTATATCTAATAGCCAATGGGTAAGTCCTATTCACATGGTCCCTAAAAAGTCTGGCATCATGGTCATAACTAATGAGGCTAATGAGTTGATCCAAACATGCACCCAAACTGGGTGGCGCGTATGTATTGATTATAGGAAACTCAATACCGCAAAGAAGAAAGATCACTTCCCTCTACCTTTCATTGACCAAATGTTAAAACGATTAGCTGGACATGAATACTATTGTTTCTTGGACGGATATTCTGGCTATAACCAGGTCCCCATCGCCGAAAAGGATCAAGATAAAACCACATTTACTTGTCCTTTCGGTACGTTTGCTTATAGACGCATGCCCTTTGGGTTATGCAACGCTCCCGCTACATTTCAGCGGTGTATGATGGGGATATTTTCAGACATGGTTGAGAATTTTCTGGAAATATTTATGGACGATTTCTCCATATTTGGGGACTCCTTTGAGGATTGTCTTCGTAATCTTGACGCGGTTCTTACCCGCTGTAAGGATAAGAACTTAACTTTGAATTGAGAAAAATGCCATTTTATGGTCCAAGAAGGTATTGTCCTTGGACATATAATTTCACGAAAAGGTATTGAGGTTGACAGAGCTAAAATAGATTTCATTCATAACCTCCCTAGTTCCAAATGCGTCAAAAATATACGATCCTTCTTTGGCCATGCAGGATTTTATAGGAGATTCATTAAGGACTTTAGCAAAATTGCTAGACCCTTAACTCTTCTCTTGGCCAAGGACACAACATTTCAATTCGATTCGGATTGTGAGGCTGCTTTTGAGTCGCTTAAAAGAACTCTCACGACAGCCTCCGTTCTATCATCTCCGGATTGGAACCACCCGTTCGAGCTTATGTGTGATGCATCAGATTTTGCTATTGGTGCGGTCTTAGGACAGCACATTGATAAGATGCCACATGTAATTTATTATGCAAGTAGGACCTTGAACGATACATAAATTAATTACACAACTACCGAAAAAGAACTCTTGGCAGTTGTATTTGCATTAGAAAAATTCAGGCCCTACTTGATTGGCTCGCCAATTGTGGTTTACACTGATCACTCCGCCCTACGACACCTTCTATCGAAGAAGGATGCTAAGGCCAGGCTAATATGTTGGATCCTGTTGTTACAAGAATTTGATCTTGTCATCCGAGACAAGAGTGGATGTGAAAACGTAGTACCTGACCATCTTTCACGCATCTCTTCTTCACCAATGTTGACCGTGCTTATAAATGACTCATTTCCTGACGAACAGCTCTTGACCGTATCCTACGAACCTTGCTTCGTGGATATTGTGAATTATCTAGCGACGGGACTTATTCCTAGCGATTGGTCGAAACAAGACAAACTTCGATTTCTATCCTAAGTAAAATACTTTTACTGGGATGAACCTTATTTGTTTAAGTATTGTTCCAATCAAATCATTCGCAGGTGTGTCCCTAACGATGAATTCAAGAGTGTGTTATCATTTTGTCATTATCAGGCATGCGGCGGTCACATTGGACCTCGAAAAACGGCGGAGAAAGTTTTGCAATGTGGCTTTTACTGGCCAATACTATTTAAAGATGCATATGATCATTGCAAAACTTTCCCGCGGTGTCAGCACTTGGGTCGGATTTCACGAAGAAATGAGATGCCGCTCCAACCTATCTTGGTTGTGGAAATATTTGATGTTTGGGTATTGATTTTATGGGCCATTTTCCCAACTCTTTTAGGAATTTATATATCTTGTTAGCAGTTGATTACGTCTCGAAATGGGTGGAAGCAATACCGTGTCGCACTAATGACAACAAAGTTGTCATTAAGTTCCTTAAAGAAAATATCTTTTCGCGATTCGGACACCCTCGCGCTATAATTAGCGACAACGGGATGCATTTCTGTAATCGGTCTTTCGAGGATTTGATGCGGAAATATGCAATCAACCACAAACTTTCTACGCCCGATCATCCCCAAACAAGCGGGCAAGCTGAGATCTCAAATAGGCAAATCAAACAAATTTTGGAGAAGACGGTTTCTAAAAACCGTAAAGATTGGTCAACCAAATTGACGGATGCTCTTTGGGCATTTCGCACCACTTATAAGACCGATCTTGGTATGTCTCCATACCGCCTTGTGTTTGGGAAAGCATGCCATCTTCCTGTCGAGATCGAACATAAGGCAATATGGGCTATTAAAGAGCTAAACTTTGATTTTGATCAAACTTGCATCTATCGGAAGCTGCAATTGAATGAGCTAAGCAAACTCCGTGATGAAGCTTACGATAATGCAGTGATAGTAAAGAACCGGACTAAAGTGTTCCACGATAAAAACCTTTTTCGAAAAACTTTCACACCGGGACAACAAGTCTTTCTTTATGACTCACGACTCCATCTTCATCCGGGTAAGCTTAAATCTCGTTGGAAATGACCTTTTGTGGTGCGGTATATACACCCGCAAGGGGCAGTAGAAGTTGAAAATAAAAAAACGGTTCAATTTTTAAAGTAAACGGGTATAGATTAAAACCGTATTTATCTGTTGACCCAGCGAAGGAGCTCCTGTTTTTACAGGAGCCGCTTTATAATAACTAAATTCCTCCGCCTCACCTCCATATTTCGGTAACATTGTATCATCTTAAAAAATGGAGGTGGGTGAAAAAATGATTTAACTGAATGTCTGTGCGTGCCAAAGAACAATTTTGGGGGTAGTCTTCATTTAACTATTATTTTACCCCTATTATTGTCTCTCCTCAAGTCTACAGGTCTATGCTCTCAAAGGACAACATCAGTGAGGACACTGCTGAAAACAAATTTGGGGGGAAGGTTTGTATTCACTAAATTATCTTTGGCACTGGGCATAAATTTTTTTTTATAATAAAAGAATAGAAAGTGAAAAATTATATATGAAAGATATGAATAGTTTGAGAAATACAAGAAAGTTGGAGGTTTTCTTAAACGAAACTAGTAATAAGTAGTTATGAGCTGTTGTCCCAAGGGTTAGTAAGATGAAGGAAATTGCTAATCTGAGAATAAAAATAAGTCTGAAAAATAGTTCCTATTCTTGAGGCCAAACATTTGAACGTTGATACCCTACTATACGCACTTACACACATCTTGAAACTTAGGATAGTAGAGAATACCTTGATATGTTCTTGTCTAAAAGCGTTAGTATAAAAAAAAAATATAAGTGATGGTAAAAAAAATGAACATTGGTTTTGTAATTACCAAGGCAGCATAAAAAAATATAGCGAGGGTGCTTTATCACCTAGTGCCTTAGACCAACTGGTTCGGGAGCCACTGCTAAGCCTTAGGTGTTGTGAAACGAGGAATTAAGCCTAAATGCACGAGCATATTTTGTAATCGGTCGGTTAGTACCTCAAGAAGTATTAACGGTCGCATGAAGAATGTGTAAGCAATTCCATCTAAAATATTCACCAACTATAAAGTACTTTGGAAGATAGACAAGAGTATGATAGCTTGAATTGAATTCTCTAAATGTAGGGATGTCTTTTACACATGCGTAGGGGTATATGATCAATGTTTGGATGAAAGATAGGGAGGAAGACTAAAGGCTGTGTTTTATTGAGGGATGATGTGATTTCTAACATTTTTTCATGACCATTAAGATATGGCTCATAACAACTGAAAAGCTGGTATAGTTGGAAACTCTTATTTTCAAGTTCTTTCTTTTATAGTTCTTATATTTATATGTAACTTTCACCATCTTTCTTTTATTATAAGATTTTGTGGGTGTAATCAGCTGAAAACCCTCAGGAGACAACACTCCTCCTACTAGGGACACCTAGAGGTTTAACGGCTTGTTGCACGTGCTCAGTGCAATCGTGTTGCCTACGAAAGTGTGCTATTTAGTTCTTCTTCTTTTTCTCCTTCTCTTGAATAACTAGTTTGCTCGGGACGATCAAAGTTAAGTACCGGTATTTGTTCAGTTGATAAAACTGCACTTTAAAGACATTTTTCCTACTATTTCTAAAAAAAAAAAAGGTGTTTATTATAATATATGACACATATTAGGGTTTATCTGTAAAAATACTATTTTTTCATGTGTTTATATATTATAATTAACATTATGAAGGAAAAATTAAGCATATAATATCCATGTAACATTTGGCCCATTTAATATGCTTACCTTATTAAATACCTTTGTCCAATTCTCTTAAAACTAAAATATCATGACAAATGGTTAAAGATGATATCTCAATAAAAACAAATTCTACTAATATTATTTATTGAGATAATTGTGCAGAAATTATTTCAGGACTGGAATTAAGGAAATCCGAGTTATCGAGATCAAATCTGCCGAAATAGTAAAGTAAATTAAAGAAATCAATTCTGGCAGAGACGTAGAGAAGATTTTCAGATTCCAGATACCAAAATAGTCTATATGTGTCACCAGAAGAAGCCTCAAAAGAAACGAATCCACGATCCTCCTAATCCACCACGGATCCGTGGCCAAACCCACTATTATGCGCGGTTCCACCGTACTTCTAAGGAGTTAGGGCCCTGGATTTTCTGGTTGGGATCCTAACAACTAGTTACCATATATGGAAAGTCACCATATTAGGAAAGTTACCATATATGGAAAGTCTTGGAAAGTCACCATATTAGGAAGTCACCATATATGGTAACTAGGTTTTCTTCTTTGAGAGCTATATAAAGGACCAAGGGCTAAAGTTAGAAGGCATCACACCGACGCGATCATGAAATCCACGACGGCTCAAGAATCTTGGTTGATCATCAACAGTTCATCTACCGACTTAGAAGAGATCGAGAAGCAAACTAGAATTTTGTAATCATTTTCTAAGGGAACAAAGTGTAATTGATCTTGTTGATTAATAAAGGTAGTTTTATTCTATTGCATTTTATTTTCTTCATGATTTCTATCTTTTCTTTTCCCAACATGCGCGAGTAATTCTTTGCTTGTTAGGGTTCGTAGGATTAGGGTAGATTAATGGATGATGAAGATCCTTAAACTCATTTTACGTCCTATAAAGTTTATAAACTTTATCAAAAGAATAGTTAACATCCTAATCGGACGCGCTATCAATTCATTGATATTCATGACCATGATTAGAGATTAGATTAACAATTGTTTTGGTAAAGGTTAGACATGAACGGAGATCCATGTCAAGATAGGGATTAAGAGTGGGAACCCTTTTCCCTTCAGAAACCCTAATCTACATGCATCACTGTCGATCTAGTTTTAAATCTATTAAACGATAAAAAGAGTAATCTTTAATTAATCATCCATGACTACTAAATCTTAATGAACCCTACAAGCCCTCTTTTAATCTAAACCTACAACCGTAGCTAATCTAGATCTATATTTTGCATCCGTGTTTAACGTAGATCTAGGACCTACAACCATTCTTCACCATTCTTTATTCTTCCTCCTTTCCTAATCAACACGCCTAAAGTAAGACTAAAAGGTTCAACGTTTCCCTGAGGACGAACCGTACTCATCTCGGTCTAGCTACACGCGACGCCGTTATTGATTGTGGTTATTCTACAAACACTTCTTTAAAATCAATCAATCATGTATACGAGAGGAGTCTCACTTTTCCCGAAGACTAAGGTATCAGGAGTACAAGGAACCGTTCGGCCACGGTACAATGACAATTGAATTCAGGTTAGGTGTATTATGGTTGCAGTCTCGTGCCACTTCTAACACCTTCCGTACCAATCTACCCCTTTATAACCTCGTAGTGTTTATGTATTGATTGTATGGATTGTATTATCTTATCTTGTATTATAATTTGTATAGATGGATGACTTGCCGAAACCATGATATCAGTAATGGAACGGATATAATGGATGATCATGTAAATGGAATATATACATGGTTCGGTTCGGTCAATATAGATTGAACAGATTGAATATATGGATTCATTGATTCATGTTGAATTGTAGTTTGATACTTGAATCATATACAAGTCAGATTGATTATGTTGATACTCGGTCTGAGTCAGACATTTAGAAAAGAAATTGAATCCTGAATTATATTTTGGTGCTATCGGTAACTGCTGCACATGGACGGCAAAATTTATGTCTTTTTCAAAGACAATTACCGTGATGATAATACCGTTTGTTAATTTGTCTACCTTAAATAGGCAAGCACCCATATCTCCGGCTCCCTGAGACTCAAGAGACCGGTCCCGTTTAAACCTATGTTTACTAGGGTCCTTATTGTAATTTAGTATAACTTGAGGGGGGGTTTATGTAAAAATAATTTTGTATAATTTTCAAAATACACCTCAAGTATTTTATTATCATCTTAAGAGTTTTCATGGATGTTTCTTTTATTAGATATGAAATTTCTAGTGAATAAAACCTAATTTCTTAATATATGGTATTTATTTGTAATATTGGAATTGTATGGTATTTTCTTGTAAATGAGATGTTTTTCTTGAATTTTGGAAATGTGGAATATTATAAATATTAAAAATAGGTATTTTGATATTAATTATATATATATTTATTTATAAAAAATATAAGTTTTATTTATAATAGAAATCATATTTTCTAAATAAAATTGTATTTTAAATCTTTCGAGATCGTATACTCCTTGCGGAGGTCTGCATCTCACTTTACTAAGCCCGAGGATGTGCGATAATCCGCACCATCCCGAACGAGTTCCCCAAAACGGATTGTAGAGGCGCAATTGTAAAGATTTGTTAAAATACACATCTTGTAGAAAAAGGTTTTTATAAGTCAGAGGTAGTTATGTGTAAAGTCATATTTTCCCAAATCTATGTTCCCAAATTTTATCGTACTATGTTAGATATGTGTGTTGTGAGGAGGTAGGTCATTACCTCATGATTTTTCTAAGGTAATACGGTTTAAAAAGTTCAAGTATGTCGAAATGAAATATGAAGGTATTTTAATGTAAAAGTGGAATAAAACTTGCTACGGTTATTATTTTGATGTCACACTTGTTTTATTGTCTTCGTTAATGTTTAATGGTCATGACATAATAGTTTGGTATTATTGTGTTTAAGAAAAATAGAACTTTTTATGGAAAACCGAATCGGAAGTCGGATTAACTCCGCTTCCGTCGGGTTTTAGTTTTGAATGTTTTTAGAATAGTGAAAAGAGGAAGAAGTAGGGATTTACTGGTTAGTTGACTATAAGAGAGAAGAAGGAAGAGGTAGGAGGTGCCGGTGCGTCGTTTCGTCTTCGGAATCTCCTCGGATCGTCGTCGGAAGTTCGTCGGAGCTTCGCCCTTTGCTAACTTCACTTGCACACAAAAAGTCTTGGGAATTTTCTTGAGAGTTTGGGCAGGGATTTGTGAGTGAGGGGGTGATTTGAGAGTGGTATGTATAGGAAAAATATAGGGTTTAGGGTAGTGAAAGGATGTGATAAAATTGTATTTAAATTTGCATTAAAAGGGATTAAAATGGGGTATTTTTAATTCTCTGGTTAATTGCAGAGAATTTAAACAGTGCAAGGGGAGTGGGGTAGGCCAAAGGGTGCAGGGGAATGAAGAAAAGTTAGAATCGGGCCGAGTCAACCCGGCGGCGCCGGCCGATTCGAGCGAGTCGCCGGCCCGTGTTGGCCGAGTCGGGCTGCGTCTCCTTGACACGTGTCCCCGTCGCTTTGTCTTGACTCGTGGACCCGTTTATTTTATGTGTGACTCTTGGTTTTACGTGTTGGGCACGTGTATACCTTTGGGCTTCTAAAAGATTAAAAAAATTTTAAATAAAAATAATGTGTGGCTGATGGGCTTTGAACTCTGGTGCTTTGGTTCAGCAGTGCAAGGTCTTACCAATGAGCTGCAAGCTCCTTCTTGCTGTTCAAAAGCAAATCAAACTTATAACTTGTGCTCAGGCTTAAGTACCCCTTTCTGTATTTTTGAGAAAAATTGTACAGAAAGTTTAGGGTTGTTACAGTAATTATGCAGGGGCTTACGCCTGCAGGGAAGAGCGTCTCCACAATCAAAAACCCCTCGCAAACGAGGGGGAATCTGACGAAGTCATGCTACAACAGCCGCATCCGTCCAAACCTCCGATATACGGTGCCATAAATAAACTTGGTATCTTCGAAGAAGTGGACTGATAAGTCCAAATAGCATCTGTCCCTAAATTCAGGCAGGACGATCCATCGCGGTTCGTCCCTGTTTTTGGCGGTGAACAGATTCTGGCACGCCCGGTGGGACCTCTTCCTCTTTCCACTCCACACTTCGTGTGTCGTGTTCACGAAAAAATCGCGGTTTGCTATGGTTGTTTTTTATCACAGAAAACTGCATTTTAATACCACTCATTCGTTATCTATTTTTTGTATATATCGGTACTATAAACCGGTATCTGCTCAGTAAATACAGATTGCAGGTATCCATGACACAATACTGGAAACTCACTAAAAATCACGGATATTACGTTTGTGAGCCGACACTGCAACCAGAACTGCAAACCAATCGATACCTAAAGTGTTCTTTTGCAACAAATAGATGTGTGCACACAATTTTGGTCCAACACAATACAAGTGTGCACATGGACCATGATGAGGCTGTCTAGGCTACATGACATGATGAAATAGTGCAAGTAGGGAACATGTGCATTAAATACTAAAAGAGTTGATGTGATTTAAAGCATCAAGGTTTCCCTCCAAATCCCTGAATACAACCAAGGCCTCTATAGAGAAATCAAGCAGCACCAGAGTCATATGGGGAAGCACACAAGACCACACAATAAATACGAGCCTTCTTCCTCGGTTTTGGACCGGCCACATGATCATTTTGGCCGAGCTGGCCGGCCCCCTCTGCTCCAATGGACCCCATATTTCTCATGTCCCTCCCTTGCTGCCACGTCATTTCATTTTTATTACTTGTTTAATTTTCTTTTAAGCCTACAAATACCAGACCAAGGGGCAAGGGGAGGGGATACTTTTTGCTCTAGTTTTGTTTTAGAACTCTTGTAATTTGTAATTTGCTTTCTCTTTAACCTCTTGAGCTCTTGCCCCTTTGTCTTGACCTTGCAACTTCTCCATTGAACTTGCAAGCTTAAGACTTAGGTTCTTGACTTCAAGAATAGTTGTAACTTGTTTGAAATTCAATAAAAAGTTCTCATTTCATATGTCTCACCCTCTACATATTTGGAATTTGTGAAATCATTGCTTTACTTTGATCTTGCAACCTCTTTAAAGAGCTTGCAACATTAAAGTTTGGTATTTTTATTTCACAATTGTACGGGATTCATGAACAAGTGAAGGCATTTGCACGTTTTATCAGTTCTCTCTTTGTCTTGTCTTTTCTTTTCTTGTTATTTCTTATTATGTTGCCTTACTCTTTTCCTTTTTATTTTGTTATTGTGAATATGTGTGAGTAATCTATTTACTTGTTAAGGGTGGAATATGGTTAGTTTGTGTTAGGTGATATGTTTGCTAAAACCTTAAAAAACCTTAACTTTGCAATTGAAACTCCGAGCAAACCACTCGTAATTCCGCTCCGATAGGCACCCTATCCTACCACGGTAGCGGTGAATCCTAATCGTGATCGGATTGCAAGTGGTTTGCCGAAGGCTAAGGTCAAGAGATAACAACGGAAGGACAATGGACAAGGAATACGGATTTAGTGGAAAACCATAAATACCGTATTTCAAGTTCCCTAATCCACGTTGTTGCCTATTGCCTTAGTGTCAATATCAAAATTAGGTCTATAAGGAATCATCAAACATCATCCTCATGCAAGATAACCTAAAACTGTAAGACTACGGTAGCGCCCCGGCCGTCTTTCCGAGGCCAAAATGCGGAAACGAAAATTTTTCTTAACTTGAAAACCGGCGCTATCGTATGCTTAAAATCCGGATCGAACCATTAGCCTACTACTAGCAACTAGAGAAAGGGTTGGAAAGCTATACCGAGCGATCCGTGTCCTTCGGTCTTTGGCCACCACCCCAAGCTCCTCGCGGCATCTCCGGTCTCGATCTCCTCGTCAGAAAAGGGCACCACATCTACGAGTCTTTTTACGGGCTCCCGCTTCATCCGAAGCAACTTTGACACGAAGTGTGCTAGCCGACGTGTCCAAGGTATTGTAGAGAATGTTTGTGATCATTTTGTCTCTTGCGTCCATGGCTTGGATTGAGGTTGAAGGTGTTGCCATTAATGGAACTCATGAGCTAGAGGAAGAGGAAGAAGAAGCCATTTTCTTTTCTTTTGTTTTGCTATGATCAAAATGAGAGAGAGAGAGAGTGAGAAGAATAATATGAGAGCTCACCCCTTAACATGGCTTCCCTCTCTCTCTCTCCATCTCTCATTTCACACTCCAATCTATCAATTAACATGACATGTTCACTAAAAAAGAGACCATGAGTCATCAAATTAAACATGCCACATTAATTGCTTCTCATGATGAATTTCTAGCTCATTATTTCCATTAACAAACATTAATCCAAATGTTTGCAACAATAAAAAGATACGGCAACATCTAAAGTAAACTCGTGATGGATCACAAGGATACCCCTCACCTGTATATACATACCTGCACCCGCATTCCGACTGAATGTGAATGCGATGAGACTAAAGTAATCCAACAAATTTAATACTAGGATCCGGCTTAAACCAAATCCCACTAGTATGATCCGTCCGATCATGATCCGTGCAATACCGCACGTATAAGATCGAACCCTGCCATATATCATACGGCCTCTACAACGTTTCGCCCGAAACTTGAGAAACTGTCTATGGGGGACTCTAAAGCCTCATCAATACTTTGGCTGTGGATATAACCACTAGCACATCAAAGGTATTAGCCGTACGTAACGGGCTACCAGGTATTGACCAAAAGGGAGGTCGATGAGCGAACTCATCCTGACACCCTACTGAGTCTGTCAGTGACAATATCCGTACAGTCCGGTCCGTTCGTCTATGAGCATCGCATGGCGGGCCTAGGGGGTTGGTAAAAGTCAGACCCCCAAAAGCGGTACAAGTCGTGTCGGAGTGTAGCCCAGAACACCCTGAGATACTACTGGAATATCTACCAGTAAATCTCCTGCCTCGGCCGAGGGCTTTGTGTAATGGCTCTCCTAGACACAGCGCGATCTCACCCCCAATACCGGGAGAGACGAATCCCCTGCCGATCAGCTCACTTCCTCTATGTGGCTCGGCACTGTACCCAACTAAAACCTATTTACACGACTCCTTTGAGCCGTGGTAGGGTAGTAATCAAAGCACAGTGGGAACTCACACGAGACAAATGACGATCGCAGGTCGATGAACTAACCTGTACACATGTCACCAGGGAACTGCTATCTGACATCTGGTATAATCCCAACTAGCATATTCCCGCCGAGTCCTGTCCGGTGTACTCATAACCCAATGAGCACCTGTATACATCTTAGGTGAACCAACTGACACCAGTGGCTTGTGAGACCGGACACCGCCCCTCGTCGGGGTCTCGACTGCATACACTAGTCTACTCTGGAGTATCGATGCCCTGTCTCGAAAACTCCCACGACTAGGGACCACTTTAAGGATGTGCTTATAGACCCCAGCTCCCACGTATATGATCGCCATCATACTGCTGGCCGTCAAGCAAGAATCCTAAGGGCTCTATCAACGTGCAATAGTGACTTGTAAGGTCACCTAAAGCAGTACACGATGATAAAGATAAACCAGATAGCATACTATCATCTTGAGTAAGACTGTCCTACCGGCATAGGTCCTCCCTCAATCATTGCAATCACGTGCATGTGATCCAATAATTGACTCTGAGGGCACTATATCCAACAAAAACTACCCTTAACAAGTCTTTTTATTAAAACATAACATTGTTACAACACTTAGTATAAACAACAAACAAAAACACGGTATTAACTCGTTAAAACAAGCCTAAAAACCTACCATCTCCCTGCGGACGACCCATACTCATCACGGCTCGCTACACGCGACACCGTTTTTTATTGCGGTAATTTCAAAATTCTTTCTAAATACGACACGGTGAAAACTTAACACTCAGTTGCCTTTGGATTCGAAGTACTAAGATTTGGTGTCTTGTTCCTGTGTAGAAAGAAGAAGTGAACATCAATGGCTTCCAGCTGCACAAACTGCAACAGCAACTCCCGCTCCGCCCCAACTGGAGGAGTGACATACAAGCCCAATGCGGCCTCCATCTTTTCAATGCCGGTGGGGCAGGTGACTCAAGCCACCACTGGATTGTTCTTCGGGACCATGCTCCTGCCAACAAGCTTCAACGCCCCAGTGCCACCACAGGAAGCTCTCAAGAAGTCGGTCTTCGATCGACTTGCAACCACCACGGCCCCTCTCCACGGGTCGTCCAAGTCTGCCAACTCAGTTTTCAACAGGCTAAGCCGAAGCTCAAGTGGGCCCGCAAAGAGGCTCGCGATACCTGAAGGGGCTATCCCTAAACAGATAGTCCTCCCAACTCCTCCGGCAGGTGAAGTCATCAAAAGTGCTTCCCCTGTTGGATATAGTGCCCTCAGAGTCAATCATTGGTTCACAGGCACGTGATTGAAATGATTGAGGAAGAACCTATGCCGGTAGGACAGTCGTACTCAAGATGATAGTATGATATCTGGTTTATCTTTATCATCGTGTACTTCTTTAGGTGACCTTACAGGTCGCTATTACACATTGATAGAGCCCTTAGGATTCTTGCTTGACCACTAGCAGTATGATGGCGATCATATACGTGGGAGCTGGGGTCTATAAGCACATCCTTAAAGTGGTCCCTAGTCGTGGGAGTTTCGAGACTGGGCATCGATACTTCATTAGTAGACTAGTGTATACAGTCGAGACCCCGACGAAGGGCGGTGGCCGGTCTCAAAGGCCATTGGTGTCAGTTGGATCACCTAAGATGTATACAGGTGCTCATTGGGTTATGAGTACACCGGACAGGACTCGCCGGGAGCATGCTAGTTGGTATTATACCTGACGTCAGATAGCAGTTTCCTGGTGACATGTGTACAGGTTAGTTCATTGACCTGAGATCGTCATTTGTCTCGTGTGAGTTCCCACTGTGCTTTGATTACTACCCTACCGCGGCTCAAAGGAGTCGTGCAAACAGGTTTTAGTTGGGTACAGTCCCGAGCCATATGGAGGCAGTGAGCAGATCGGCAGGGGTTTCGTCTCTCCCGGTATTGGGGGTGAGATCGCGCTGTGTCTAGGAGAACCATTACACGAAGTCCTTGGCCAAGGAAGGAGATTTACCAGTAGGTATTCCAGTAGTATCTCAGGGTGTTCTGGGCTACACTCCGACACGACTTGTACCGCTTTTGGGGGTCTGACTTTTACCAACACCCTAGGCCCGCCAAGCGATGCTCATAGACGAACGGACCGGACTGTACGGATATTGTCACTGACAGGCTCAGTAGGGTGTCAGGATGAGTTTGCTGATCGACCTCCCTTTTGGTCAATACCTGATAGCCCGTTACGTACGGCTAGTACCTCTGATGTGCTAATGGTTAAATCCACAGCCAAAGTATTGACGAGTCTTTAGAGTCCCCCACAAACAGTTTTCAAGTTTCGGGCGAAACGTTGTAGAGGTCGTATGATATATGGCAGGGTTCGATCGTATACGTGCAGTAGAGCACGGATCATGATCGGACGGATCATACTAGTGGGCTTTAGTTTAAGCCAGATCCTAGTATTAGATTTGTTGGATTACTTTGGTCTCATCGCATTCGCATTCGGTCGGAATGCGGATGCAGGTATGTATATACAGGTAAGGGGTACTCTTGTGATCCGTCACGAGTTTACTTTAGTAGATGTCATTCCTTTTTTATTGTTGCAAACATTTGGATTAATGTTTGCATAAGGAAATAATAAGCTCATAATCATGATTAGGTGCATTTAATGTGACACATGCAACCTAGTGACTCATGGTCTCTTTTATTATGCATATGTCACATTATTTGATGGATTTGAGTGTTGAAATGAGAAGGAGGGAGAGGGGGGCTGCCATATGATAGAGTTTGGTCTTGTATTTTTTATCATACACTCTCACTCTCATTTTATCATCTCAACAAAAGAAAAAAGAGAGGAATGCTGCTTCTTCTTCCTCCTCTTTCTTGAGCTCATTATCTCCTCATTAATGGCATCCACTAAATCCTCAAGAGACAAAGTGATGACATACATTCTCTACTTCACTTTGGACACGTCGGCTAGCGAACTTCGTGCCCGAGTTGCTTCAGATGAAGCGGAAGCCCGTAAAAAGACTCGAAGATGTGGTGCCCTTTCCGATGAGGAGATCGAGACCGGAGATGCCGCGAGGAGCTTGGGATGGTGGCCAAAGACCGAAGGACACGGATCGATCGGTATAGCTTTTCTATCCCTTCTCTAGTTTTCTAGTTGTAGGTTAATGGTTCGATCCGGGATTTAAGCATACGATAGCGCCGGTTTCTAGTTTGAAAAAGTTTTCGTTTCCGCATTTTGGCCTCGGACAGACGGCCAGGGCGCTACCGTAGACTTACATGGTATCAGAGCCACACCATTAACCTTTACTAGCTTGCTCTAACGTGTTTAGAACTTCGATCGGACGAAATTTCCAAAAACTGCATTTCCAATTCTGAGTTTCTGTCGATTTTTTTTGTCGTCAAAAAATTATTTTGAGTATTGCAGAAAATCAGGCAGGGTTTTCTTAGAACACTGCAGAAAATTGGTTGCATGATATCACTATAAAGCCACGGAACCGGGGCCGTACCCACGTTTTGGCCGCGGTTCCGCCACGGTACTGTAGCAACACAGCACCAAAATTTCTGCAGTGCTCTCTGAGTTGGAATTGGGGTTTGGTATTTTTTGTTTGGGCCCAGATTTGTCTGAGTACTGGGTATTGTACTTGGGGCCCACTTCGGGAAATTTTGTCGATCAAAAATTTTAAATATGTTAGTTCACAGTATTTACATTATATCTGCGACCGTGAATGTCATTTGATCGGTAAATCTTGTCTAATTGCTATAGCCCTTTTAGACGGATTTGCGAACGTGACATTCACGTTGATGTTCTGTGTTGTGCTGTGATGTTGCGGATTTGTCGTGGTGGATAGCCTGGTTGCAATGGTAGTACAGTTTGGTTGTATTTGTACATTTGATATTGGGGGGCAAGCGTCCGACATGTGGACTGCCGTCATTGCCTATTTGTATATTATTCTTTTGGGAAACGACCGGGCTAAGGTCGATGTACCCGTTGTATGTATATTTTACTTTCTGTACTAGGATTAACCCACGGTGGGATGCACGGATAGCCGGGTTCTAGAGGGCAATGGGCCCGCATCTCATGGCTTTGAGACAGAGGGGGATTCACTCTAGAATTGGCGGGCTATTCACCGCACTCGTAGGGGGTACAGGTTGACCCAAGGAGGGGTGCTCAAGTTATCGGATTCCGTGAAGTGCTGGGTGGTCCATTCACGTTGTTGAAGGGGGCTGCCTCGCTTCAGGTTTTGGCGGGTAACTTGCCGCGCCCATAGGGGTCTTGGATTTCATTGCACAGGCTATCCACACGACCAGGGGAACGTCGGGTTTCAGTAGCGGCTCTATGAAACCCGGGGCTCCCAGATTATCTGTATTGTTCTGTGATACTTATTTCATTTCTGTGATATTGCATTTTATCATGCCTTGAGCGAATATTATATATTGATATATATACTAGTAGATGTTGTATATGTTTTACACCCGCGCTAGTCCAGTCCCCGCTCTGTCGTTAGTTAAGTAACCTAACGGGTGATGACGGGACCCAGTGGCGAATGCGGATGGCATATACGTACATCGTATTTTCGTTTTTTTGTGGTGTGATTAATTGATGGGACTGCATTGATTCGGATCAATGCAAGCTAAACAAACCTGTTTGATGTCGTTGGAACAATTTTTCAAAAAGCTGTTATTGCAAGGACGTTCTCTTTTGTTTTGCACAGTGGTATTCGGTTATGAATATCCAGCACCTCAGTTGACGAGGCAAGGGCCGAGATCTCTTCACCGGGAGTGACTCCTTGGGCAGAAATTTGCGTCAGGGTAATAACTTCACTATAGCCGATTACTTTTTGCTTTGCATCGAGGTATTCAGTTGGAATATCCTGCACCTCATTCTACGGGGAAAGAGCCGAGATCCCTTCACCGGGAGTGACCTCTTTAGCAAAGGTTTTCGCCACTATATTTTTATAAAAAGCTATCCGGTTCCTTTAACGATATCAAGTTCATTACGTTAAAGGTTTTTCGCCAAAAACCATTCGTAGCCCTCCGTCATTTCAGACGGGTAGGACTTAGTATTCATGCTATGTTTGTTGGCCAAAGTTAAGGCATAGTGTATGGTAGCTTTTTGTTACTTTTCTGTTGCATAGATAGATGCGTTGGTTTGGGACAGTTGTACTGCTTTGTTGGCCAAAGTCAAGGGTAGGTACGGGTGGGTTCAAATTAACCTGGATGATGACGGGTAGAACTTGACATGTGACTTATGATTTGTTGGCCAAAGTCAAGGTCATAAGAGCATGGGATAAAAATCACATCGGGAGTTTCTAAAGAAACTGAAACTTGCCAGATATGCGCATACCTTCTGGAGTGTGATAACGTGAGTGGATTCCATCATGTTATCATGCGATGATAGTTGGATCCCGATTCCTACTGATGAGTTGGTTTACTCCTCGGGTGATCCCGACTAATTCTTCTTTCAGGTTTGGAGGAGAATTTGACGATACAGTGGGAGGTTTCCTGATTAGATAAAGTGATAACCATTCTGATCTAGGTTAGAGTGCACGCTGAGTGTTTCTTTTCTCTCTCTCTTCGACAGCGACCATGACCCGACCCTTGACTATGACTCAGTGACCAAGTTAAACCGAACCTTCTTAAAATACTGGCTTTTGGATTGTCTGAGTTGCATACCTCATTGCCACTCCTACTTTTACCCTTTTCTCCAGAACACCCCGTATTACTACGAACATCCACTTCCATTGGATAAAACCAACGTATGGTTATATACGAACTCGAAGGAACTTGTTCCAGATTCGAGGATGGTTTTCGGTTCTGGAGAAAATGAATAGGACTATTCAGTTGTCTTTTCCTTTTACCTTCTCTCAGGTTGTGAGTCTCCTTGGATTAGGACAGTACACCTATTACGCTTATTGGATAGTCTTCTTCCAAACCATAGGTAGGTGCCGAACGGTGGGGAATGAAGAAAACCAATTAGCCTAACGATGGTGTACAGAAGGTAATAAGTTAAAACAAATAAAGGGATTAGTAAGAGGACAAAGTAAATTGCGACTACTATTCACGACCAAACCAAGTATTTCATCGCCACTCCTGCTTCACCTTTGTATTTCTCCGGAACACCCAGTATCACTACGAAGATCCACAGTTTATTGGATACTCCATCGTATGGTTATATACGAACTCGAAGGGACTTGTTCCAGTTCGGGGATGGATTCTGGTTCAGGAGAAATAGGAATAAGGTTTTATTCAGTTGTCTTTTATCTTCACCTTCTCTCAGGTTGCGAGTGCTCCTAGGATTAGGACAGTACACCTATTACGCTTATTGGATAGTCTTCTTCCAAACCATAGGCTGGTGCCGAACAGTAGGGAAGGAAGAAAACCATTTAGCCTAAGAGGGTGTACAGAAGGTAATGACTAAAGACATATAAAGAGATTTGGAGAGATGGCGAAGAAATATACGGTTATAGTTATGAATCTGATAATGGAAGAGGCATTACTAAGAATACCCGGATACCCCTTCGAAACATTTACATGTTTCAGTTTCACTGTGCATTGTTAAAAGAAAACTGATTTCCCAATTAGCCCTTACTCCAGGGTATGTATTTACCAGGTTTGATTCTCACATCTGTATGGTTTTACAGATGATGAGTGGGAGTAAGTTATTGGGAATTGGGTGATCATCCTCATTATATCGGGATTCGTTGTAATTGGTGATATTTGAGGAAATCGCCTGGGTTGTTTGCCGGACGGCAAATATTTGGTTTTGAATATCCGTTGTTTTGCACAAATTTCAAATTGATATATATGTACGTTTATTTTTATAAAGTGAAATATAACTTTTTGAAATTATGTCCATGACATTTACCTATATCAGTGGATGGTTAAGTAAGGAGTATTAAACAGCAGTGTAATTCTTCTTAACCATAAGTACAGTTTTCAACCTACGACACACAGGGAATGAGTTATTAGACTCAGGGGATATATACAGAGTATTGTATGTTGTCCAGTGTCCATTAGAACAGAGGGGTTGGTACTCGTACTACATTCTGTTTACTTGTGACTTCTCTAGTTCTTAGACATGTGTTTCGTAGAAATACAAGATCCAAGTTTTGAGAAGTTATAAGTATATGAATAAAGTAGAGAACCAGGTGTTGCAAGTATCGGGATTCTTCGAGGTGATCGAAGATATAGATACTTGTGTATGGTATTCAGTTGATAGTAATGATTAAGAGAACTTGCTTCTCTTTCAGGTTACTCATAATTGGAAGCGCTCCTAAGTTGAGTAATGTTGATCGGCCTCTCTCCGTTTAGTTGACATGCACTGGAGACAGCTGCATGATTTGAATCTGGTTCCAATTAAATCGGTGCCTCTGTTTCTATATTGGATATAGAATAGTTCATATCTTAACAATGTTGAGGTACGGGGAGTTGTCCAGCTTATGCTTAAAACCAGACTCTCGATAACTTAAGGCACGTTTCTATAATGGTTGTTTGTGGGTTGACCCGGGCTATGACGAGGGTTAATTTTCTACCATCTGGAAGATCAATAGTGATATTGTTCTTGACTCGCCACAGTTTTAGTAAAATGGATTTTTTCAGAAAACAGTAGTGGGGGTATGGTAGAACTGGAAGTGATTCCAGAACCGCAAACGATTACTGAAAATTTAATAGGACCTAAAGATTCAATCTGGATTGACATTCCATTGGCCACTCCGCCGATATGGTGGGTAACCTCAGGCACTCGAGAGGCACTTCGGTATGCTCAAGGACGGTCACAGGGAGGTTCTTGTTTACCCAGACTTGCCATTGCTGTTGTTCCAGACTGTGAGACCCGGCAGGAGGATGAGTATAGCGTCGTTCTAAACTAGCTTTAGAAGTGCACGTGTATATGACTCTGCCAGAGGGTTGTCGTAGTCAGTGGGAGCAACGGAAGCATAGTGGAGAAGTAGCCTATGTCTATTTATGGACTAAAGCAGATATAGCGGAGATAGATCATCTATTTCTGATGTGACAGTCATAGGTTTGACTTCATCAGAATAGGGGATGGATCTATTAAGAAGGGAATAGGGTGTCATGTCCTGGTATTTGGATGACATATACAGAGTAGGAAGTGAAATTCCTATACTATGATCGGTTATACTTTGGTTGTCATACAGTGGTTTCTCCACATAGGATATAGATATAATATCAAATATTCTGGTTACTAGATCTATGGTTTTAGATCTAGATTTGGGTAGTTTCCCAATTTGGGTACTTAGACAGCATTCTAAAGGTGTTTTAGAATGGTCGACTCCTGGCATGGTGGTGTACCTGCAGGTGATAGAGTCACCCTCTCTAAAGGTGTCTTACAGACTAAAGGGGAGAGGGATGTGCATGATTGGCAGATCATTTGCTTAGGCAATTGAGTCAATCATGAGATGTCAAGTACCACACCAGATGTTGTATTGGCACTAGATGCAATAAGTTGATATTAATCCTATCCTGGAGAAACGTTCGGAAGCAGTTTTAGAACATAAGTGGAAGTTCTAGGGATATGATAACAACAGCCTCTTTCAGGAGACAGTTATCATTCCAGGCTTCCAAGGTGACCTGGATGACAGAGTGACTGTCAGAGTTATAGTTTTCCCTCTGACGAGGGGCAGTATTTTGGACAGGTGGTCCAAGCGGATACTGAGGGAGGTGTGGCGCAAGATACTGATTAAGTTCAGTTGACGATACAGTCTAAGAAGTTTGGATTTGGAGTTCATTTATGAACTAGGTCCAATCAGATATCCAGACATATTCTAATATGGGTATTGCTCATTTCGGGAGATGGCTTTCTCCGCGAATTTGAGATAAAGAGAGACATAGAAAGAAACATCAGGGCGGATCAAATCACTGAGGCTATTCCTCGAACACAATAGTTTCGCAAACGGGCTTTGTGAAACTGATTAGTAGAGGAGTTGGGTGTTCGGTATCACACGGGCTGTGAGTATGCGACATCGGCAATAATTAACCTTAAGTGCAAGTGGGAGATTGTTGAATATAGTGCCCTCAGAGTCAATTATTGGATCACAGGCACGTGATTGCAATGATTGAGGGAGGACCTATGCCGGTAGGACAGTCTTACTCAAGATGATAGTATGCTATCTGGTTTATCTTTATCATCGTGTACTGCTTTAGGTGACCTTACAGGTCGCTATTACACATTGATAGAGCCCTTAGGATTCTTTCTTGACCACCAGCAGTATGATGGCGATCATATACGTAGGAGCTGGGGTCTATAAGCACATCCTTAAAGTGATCCCTAGTCGTGGGTGTTTCGAGACTGGGCATCGATACTCCATTAATAGACTAGTGTATACAGTCGAGACCCCGACAAGGGGCGGTGACCGATCTCACAGGCCATTGGTGTCAGTTGGATCACCTAAGATGTATACAGATGCTCATTGGGTTATGAGTACACCGGACAGGACTCGCCGGGAGCATGCTAGTTGGTATTATACCTCACGTCAGATAGCAGTTCCCTGGTGACATGTGTACAGCTTAGTTCATCGACCTGAGATCGTCATTTGTCTCGTGTGAGTTCTCACTTTGCTTTGATTACTACCCTACCACGGCTCAAAGGAGTCATGCAAACAGGTTTAGTTGGGTACAGTCCCGAGCCACATGGAGGCAGTGAGCGGATCGGCAGAGGTTTCGTCTCTCCCGGTATTGGGGGTGAGATCACGCTGTGTCTAGGAGAGCCATTACACGAAGTCCTTGGCCAAGGCAGGAGATTTACTGGTAGGTATTCCAATAGTATCTCAGGGTGTTCTGGGCTACACTCCGACACGACTTGTACCGCTTTTGGAGGTCTGACTTTTACTAACCCCCTAGGCTCGCCATGCGATGCTCATAGACGAACGGACCGGACTGTACGGATATTGTCACTGACAGGCTCAGTAGGGTGTTAGGATGAGTTCGCTCATCGACCTCCCTTTTGGTCAATACCTGGTAGCCCGTTACGTACGGCTAGTACCTCTGACGTGCTAGTGGTTAAATCCACAGCTAAAGTATTGACGAGTCTTTAGATTCCCCCACAGACAGTTTTCAAGTTTCGGGCAAAACGTTGTAGAGGCCGTATGATATATGGCAGGGTTCGATCATATACGTGCAGTAGTGCACGGATCATGATCGGACGGATCATACTAGTGGGCTTTGGTTTAAGCCGGATCCTAGTATTAGATTTGCTGGATTACTTTGGTCTCATCGCATTCGCATTCGGTCGGAATGCGGATGCAGGTATGTATATACAGGTAAGGGGTACTCTTGTGATTCGTCACGAGTTTACTTTAGTAGATGCCATTCTTTTTTTATTGTTGCAAACATTTGGATTAATGTTTGCATAAGGAAATAATGAGCTCATAATCATGATTAGGTGCATTTAATGTGACACATGCATCCTAGTGACTCATGGTCTCTTTTATTGTGTATATGTCACATTATTTGATGGATTTGAGTGTTGAAATGAGAAGGAGAGAGAGGGGTTGCCATATGATAGAGTTTAGTCTTGTATTTTTGATCATACACTCTCACTCTCATTTTATCATCTCAACAAAAGAAAAAAGAGAGGAATGCTTCTTCTTCCTCCTCCTCTTTCTTGAGCTCATTATCTCCTCACTAATGGCATCCACTAAATCCTCAAGAGACAAAGTGATGACACACATTCTCTACTTCACCTTGGACACGTCGGCTAGCGAATTTCGTGCCCGAGTTGCTTCGGATGAAGCGGGAGCCCGTAAAAAGACTCGAAGATGTGGTGCCCTTTCCGACGAGGAGATCGAGACTGGAGATGCCGCGAGGAGCTTGGGATGGTGGCCAAAGACCGAAGGACACGGATCGATCGGTATAGCCTTTCTATCCCTTCTCTAGTTTTCTAGTTGTAGGTTAATGGTTCGATCCGAGATTTAAGCATACGATAGCACTGGTTTCTAGTTTGAAAAAGTTTTTGTTTCCACATTTTGGCCTCAGACAGACGGCCAGGGCGTTACCGTAGACTTACATCCCCTAACAGAAAGTCGGCCTTCGAAAGATTGGACATTCCCTCTCAAAGGACGTAAGTCTTCGACAGGCTGGCACCAGCAGCAGCCCCTCACTAAAGCAGGGGGTACGACGGAGCCGATTCTACAACTAAGGTGGTCCCGTCTGCACACTCGACATCGCCACTGGCGCCGAGTGAGAAGAATTGGGGATAACTCCCCCTCCGGACTCACCCCACCAACTCTAATGGTGAAAATTGACGCTGCTGTTCCAATCGGAAACAGCTTTGATCTGCTTAGGAGGGTGAGCAAGAACTCTCCAACCATGGTGCTAAAGAAATCTCCCCCACCTGCTGAAAACACGACGCAGGCAAAGCCGGAGCAGGCCCCTCAGCGGCTCTCTTCCCAAATTCACAAGGTCTGGCGGAAAGTCCAAGATTCTGTAATTGACAAAGGCTATTCTCGCTGACTGAAGAAAATGAAGGTTCGGCAGAAGAAAGGCTATCCCTCCGTTATACAGCGAAGGACGTCTTCTACGCAGGCGCCTGTTACAACGGCTCCTTCAACTTCAACCTCCCACAAAAGGACGAGGCTGGAGAAAATCTCACCGCCGGCGGCAAATTCCAAAGGTGATGGACCCAAACGCCCCAAGTCTGGGGGCATGATCATGCACACAGTTTACATGGCTTCCGGGAAAGAGGAAAGCCGTGCTTTCGTAGGTCATCGGCCGCAAATTCGGTCGTTGACAAAAGCTCAGGAGCAACAACAAAAGCTCCAGGAAATGCTGATCAAAATGTCAGCACTCACCAGACAGAAAGAAAGTCCGGAGTCAGCATCTGAACAGCATCAAGAGCAGAAGACCGATACAGAGTTCCTGTGAAGGGTGCTTGAAAGGAAGGATAAGGAGGCCGCGGAATAAGCTGCTAACATAAAGTAGATGGCGCTTCTGTTCCAGGACATGGTTGGAATGATGATTCAGCCAGAAGCTCCAGCTGAAGATCCACCGATAACCATCGAAGATGACAAAGGGGAAACATCGAGCCCTCTTTCAGCTTTATCAGTGGCCAAGGAGGAAACAATCTCAAAGGCTGCTCTTGATGATTATATAGCTCAACAAATACGAGCTCATCAAGCGAATGAAGCGGCCGGCCAAACCGTTAGAACTAGGCGACCGTATCCAAGCTGGTATGACCGAATCAAGTACCCGCCAGAATATACGATCCCCAAATTCCATGTGTACAAGGGAACAGGCAATCCGCATCAGCACATCGCTCAGTTCAAAGCTTTATGCGGCAATACTGGAGGCAACAACAAACTGTTGCTTCGCCAGTTCGTTGGCAGCCTGTCAGAGACAGCCTTTGAATGGTACTCGGAACTCCTAAATGACTCCGTCAAAACATTCACAGAGATGGAACTACTGTTCACACAGCGGTTTGCCAGCACAAGCGAGCGCACCCCGATCACGGCATTAATCAATGCCAGGGTGATGTCAGGAGAAATCTGGGTCCAATACGCAATCTGGTGGCGGAACCTATGGTCGAAGTGTGAACAACGCATCGAAGAATCTCCTGCCGTGGGTATGTTCATCGGGACTCTAAATCCTTAAACGACGGTGTCCCGGTTCATGACATTCTTCAAGCCGAACACCTTCCAGGCTCTTATTGACAAACTGGCCCAAATGGACCAGATAGGCCACGGGACTTCCTCCTCAAAAATGGACCCTCGAAATGCCAAGGGTAAAAGGAAAGCGGCCTTCGTTGCCAACACTCAACAGAAACCGAGTGACCCGAAGCCGGTTTCTCTCCAAAACAACATTCGTCCGCGCTTATCCCTGGAAGAAAGGCTAGGACGCGCTTACTCGTTTCCCCATGACAAGACGAGGAGACTGTTCAAGCTGGTAGTGTGCAAAAAATTTATCACATTGTCGAACCCACGATGTCCACCGCAACCAGGCGATGTCAACAATCCTAACTATTGCTCTTATCACAGAATGGTGAGCCACCCAATTGAGGATTGCTCCATCTACAAGAACTGGGTCGAGAATCGGTATCAACATGGGAAGTTCACGCTTTCTGAGAACTGGAAGGTGAACCCGCCACAGAAGCACACTCTTAAAAAGGTGGATACGCCGGGGGCATCATGCTCGCTTGTGGAAGAAGCTCCATGGGAAGTCGTCCTTTCAGCTAAAACTAAAAAAATGCTGAAGGGTCTCCAGGCATGTCCGGCAATCAGGTGGAAGAGCCCGCTTGAACCGGAAATCATCTAAGGGATGCTGAAACCACGTCCCGTACCGAAAACTGTCAACAAAGGACAAAATCCCCAAGTCTAACCTTCAAAGTCTTCGAAGAAATAGAAGAAGACCAAGAAGCCTGTGCAACCTGCCGAGTACGACAACAAACACACAGACTTACAGAGGTACATTAACGCGCTGGAGGAGTACAACCAGAAGGCGCGGACACCGGTCACCCTCGAAAAGTTCCTCAAGCATATTCTTGAGAACGAAGAGAGTGACAACGGTGAAGAAAATAACTCATCAGAAGAAACTACAAACTATGTAGAAAGTTGCCACATGGTCTCCCATTCGTCGTCAAATGGCGAAGAAGCTCCCTCGGCGTCAGAAAACAACACAGAGGGACTGGGGGCAGGATCAACGCCAAAATCTCCGGAACTGTCGGAAGACCCAATCGATAGGTTGTTAAATGAAGCCTTTCGAAAAAGCAAAGTTGACCAAGAACGCGAAACGGCCATATATGAAAAGGCTAAGCGTCGGCGTTAGGATGAAGAAGCTGCGGTAAGGACAAGTCATAAAGTACTCCAACCAAGCCAAAGCACACCTGCCACAAACAAGAGTAGAATCAAAGCAGAGAAGCGGTTCGCCAAAGCCCTGTCAATATGAATGAAGCTGCCCCCTCTCGTGGAAAACACTCCCGAGGTCATGTGCCTTGACGGAGCGAATATACATCCAAACTACTGCCTATATCATCGGAGGGTTACCTACCCCACCAAGGAATGCAGTGCCTTCAAGAAGTAGTGGCAAGGATACGTTGCCCATCAACAACACTTCAAGAGGATGAAATGCGAAGTCCGTCGACAGCAAAGAAGTTCGACAAGTGCGCGTGAGAAAACGACTGGCAACTATCATATGGTTGATACCAGTCGGGAAAGCGAAAAAATTGAAGTTCTCACCTTCGGGAGCGATTATAAGGAAGAAATAACTCTCAGCCCTCTCTTCAAGGACTCCACCTCTGAAAAGAAGAGGAGGAGAAGAACTGTGGGAACATTCAGCTGCGTAACCGCACGCTGCCTGAAAAGAACCTCGGACCTACAAATAAGGGTTCGAGCAAAAAAGACAAAGGAAAAGAAAAAACCCTGAGGAAATTGCCCTCGACGAAACTTGCCTTATAGCGCAGCAAAACCTAGAAGCTTATAAGGCAAGGATGACACTGTCATATGAAAAACTGACTAGGCCGAGAACATTCTGCTAAGGCGAGCTCGTGCTAGTCGTCAGAAGACCTATGATCCCCAATTGTGTGAAACGGGGGAAATTTGAGCCGAACTAGGAGGGCTCGTACATCATAGACAAGTTCTACAAGGGTGGGGCCTACCTGCTCATGGATATGCATAGCGAAAAACCCTTTCGGCCAATAAATGGCCGATTCCTCAAAAGATACTATGCCTAACGGGTTATGATTCAGGTCAATGATAGATGACGACGCCTGTGTCTGCTCTCTATCTTCCTGATTCAGAACCCTGAAAGTAGTATCCAGAAGATCTGTTGCCTCGAAAATGGTAACAGTGGACCACTACGTCCTTAAACTAGCCATGGACTGAGATGTCCCTAATCTAACAATGGACCGAGATGTCCTTAAACTAAAACATCGAACCGGAATGTCCTTAAACTAGCGCGTCGCCTCAAACACGGAGATAATGGACCGAAATAGCCCTAAACTAGTGTGCCGCATCAAACATAGCGCATCGCCCCAAATACGGCGATATCCATCCTTGAGATCTGTATTGCAATCGAAGTCTCAACAGCAGAAGTTACAACTCAAGTCCTACTGACTACACAGTTTCTACAGAAATGAAGCAACTTCCCAAGTCCCACCAACAAACAGATGGGTTACATGCAGCGAAACTACTTTCAAGAGTCCCACTGCTATAAAAAACGGTATGGTCCACAAGCAAAATAGACACGGATGAAAACCCAAAAGGGCGCCGTGAGTAAAAACAGCAGGGCTTCCGGCGAGTTTGTAAAAACTCGGAAAGGCGCGATCTCGTTAAAAAAAAGGTATGTCCACAAGGAAAATGGGTACGGATGAAAACCCGAAAGGGCACCGTGAGTAAAAACAGCAGGGCTACCAGTGAGTTTGTGAAAATCCGGAAGGGCGCGATCTCGTTAAAAAAATGGTATGTCTGTTGGGGTCAAAATTTACACCCTGGTTGACTAAGTCAAAATCAAAGTTAACCTCAAGCCAAGTGAGCCCAAGCCCAGGTCAAGTGGGCCAATGCCCGAGTCGAGCCCGAACATGAACCGCCGGCCTCCCCCATACCAAAATAAAAATTTTGTAATAAATAATTTTGGTGTATTTCCTTTTTTTTATTTTATGAATAAATGTAAGAAAATGGGCATAAAGCCAATTTTTTGTAAAACCCATGGCTCATGTGCAAAAGAAATGAGCACATGAGGCATGGGATGGGCAAAATGACATTTTGTAAAGCCCAAGGGGCTATATGTAAAGTGTGTAGCCTATAAAGGCAAACATGATGAAAATATCTAAAGATCTTTTTCTCTCTCTAAAAAAAATCAAGGTCTGTGCCTCCTTCTCCTTCCTCAAGGTTCTAAACCTTCTTCTTTGTTTTGAATTAAATCAAGAGTTTTACTCTTCCTTTTTCAAAACTAAATAGTTTTTCACCACAAAACCCACAAAGGGGAGCTTAGATCTTCCATTAGATCTCAAAAAGGGGAGATTTTTAAAATCTCACCCCTCTTGTTCTCCAAGATCCGACCAACAAAGAGGAGGAAGAAGGAGACCCATCTCCGAAAATCCCACTTTGGGAAAAGATCTAAGGCTCAAGAGAAGATCTCAGGCTTAAGATAGAAGAACTTCTGAAGATTTTTAGGGAGTTCAACTCCAAGACCCAAATCCTCAAAGGAGTTTAACTCCTAATCCAGATCTTTTGGAGTTTAACTCCACTCAAAACCCACTTTTGAAGTTTAACTCCTATTTCTGGGGGTAAAAACCCCTTCCTTTCGCTAGCGCTGGAGCCCGAGCGCCCACATGCCGGGAATGTGAGGTGCTAGCGCCCAAAGTGCTAGCGCCCAAAGCGCTAGTGCCCGAACACCCAAGTGCCGGGAACGTGAGGCACCATCTCCCAAAGCGCTAGCGCCCGAGCGCCCATGTGTCGGGCACGTGAGGCGCTAGCGTCCGAGCGCTCACGTGCCGGGCACGTGAGACGCTAGTGTCCAAAGCGCTAGTGCCCAAAGAGCTAGCGCTTGAGAGCCCACGTGCCGGGCACGTAAGGCGCTAGCGCCAGCGCTCAAGCGCCTAGCGCTAACCCAAGCACCCAAACGCTAGCACCATCGTCCAGCGCCAGTGTGCTAGGCATGTGAGGCGTTGGCGCTCATGCGTCCTTTGGACGCCATTTTTCCCTCATTTTACATGTACTCCATACTAAAAATACCTCCCCCGTTAGAAAAAATTTCTAACAGGGCACTGCTCCGCACCCCGCAAGGGGGCTCCTTTTATCTGGGATGCCGAATGTCAAGAAGCGTTCGAAAGCATTAAACAGTACTTGTTGCACCCTCCAGTGCTGGCCGCTCCCATTCCAAATAAACCGTTGATTCTCTACACTGTCGTGCTAGATAAATCACTCGGTGCGCTCCTTGCCTAGAACAACGAGGAAGGAAAAGAAAATGCCCTCTGCTACCTCAGTCGAACTCTAGTCGGGGCAGAACACAACTATTCCCCGATCTAAAAGCAATGCCTGGCTCTGATATTTGCTGTGAAGAAGCTGAAGCACTATCTGCTCGCTCATCGGGTTATGCTGATCTCCAGGGTCGACCCGCTCAAACACTTGATGACCAAAGCAAGCCTAGCCGGTAGAATGGAGAGATGGGCTGTCATGCTGGTTGAATTTGACATAATTTATACCCCCCAGAAAGCAATAAAAGGGCAAGCTCTTGCGGACTTTCTTGCTGCTCATCCCGTTCCAGAAGGGTCACCGCTCAATTGTGAGTTATCCGACGAACAAGTGCTGCACCTCGAGGATGATGAGCCATGTTGGGAGCTCTACTTCGATGGAGCCTCATCAATGAGGAGCTCCGGCGAATCGAGCATCTCGCAGATAAAAGCGGGGATAGGATTGGTGTTCATCACGCCATCGATGGGAACCCTACAACGTTCTTTTGCTCTCACCGAGCCTCGCACAAACAATGAGGCTAAGTATGAAGCTCTAATAGCTGGTCTGGAGCTCGCCATAGAAATGGAAATCCTTCGACTACGGGTTTACGGTGACTCCCAGCTTGTCGTCAACCAAGTAAGCGGCGACTATAAGATATACAAACTCGAGTTAGCTCGGTACAGAAGACGAGTGGTGGAACTCATGAAACGGTTCACTCACATTGAACTAATAGGAGTCCTTAGAGCGTTGAACGGAAAAGCCGACATACTCGCTCGCCTAGCTAAAGAGCTAGCTGATCCTGACATGGACGAAATTCTAATCACAGTCAAAAGCCGGCAAATTCTGCCTCCAGCCTCTTTGCGTGAAGAAGAAAGCGTAGAACAAGAGAACAATCCTGCCGAAAAAGTTTCGATCATCCAAGACGAGCCCGATTGGAGAAAACCCTTCGTAGAGTACTTCCGATACGACAAGCTGCCCGAGGGAAATCTACGAGGATTCAGCTGAAGAAGAGAGCTCTCCGATACGTGTTTGTAAATGACACGCTATACCGCAGGCCATATGACCAACTCTAGCTCGGGTGTCTGTCATTGACCGAAGCCCAAAAGGTCATGAAAGAAGTTCACTCAGGCGTTTGCGGTGCCCACCAATCTGGCCCCAAGATGCGACTTCAAATTAAACGGCTTGGGTATTACTGGCCCACCATGATACGAGATTGCGGAGAGCATGCAAAGAAATGTCATGTCTTCCAAATTCACGGTGATTTCATTCACAAGCATCCCAATCCGTTGCATCCTACGGTGGCGTCGTGGCCTTTCGAAGTTTGTGGCATCGACATTGTCGGCCCAATTGATCCTCCGTCATCCAAAGGCCACTGGTTCATATTGGCCTCAACTAACTATTTCTCCAGATGGGCTGAAGCTGTCCCGCTAAAAGAAGTCAAGACAGAAAATATTCTGATGTTCTTCCAGCATAATATTCTATACTGCTTCGGTACACCAAGAAGAATCATTTCCGACAACGGGCCTTATTTCAAGAGTTTCAAAGTCTCAAGGTTCGCTACTCAACACAAGATAGACTGGAGATATTCCTCCATCTATAATCCAAAAGCCAATGGGCTAGCCGAAACCTTCAATAAGACTCTATGCAAGCTCCTGAGGAAAAATGCTTCAGCCAACAAGAGAGACTGGAATCTCAAACTTCACGAGGCGTTGTGGGCATATCGTACCACGCACCGTACTACAACTCAGTCCATTCCGTACTCATTGCTCTTCGGAGTGGAGGCGGTCCTCCCCCTCGAAGTCGAAGTTCCAAGCTTAAGAATGGTCGTTCAGCACGAGTTGACGGAGGAGGAAAACGTACTCCTTCGGCTTGAAGAGCTCGACGCCCTCGAAGAAAAGAGGCTTGCAGTACAGCAAAATCTAGAGCTGTACCGAGCCCAAATGTTACGAGCCTATGACAAGATGACTCATCTCCGTGCTTTCAAGAAAGGCGAATCGGTGTTGGTCTTCAAAAGACCGATCATCCCCAATCGACATGCCAAGGGAAAATTCGAGCCAAATTGGGAAGAACCATACGTCATCGAGAAAGTGTTCGACGGAGAATCCTACCAACTAATAAGTGCCGAGGGAGAAAGGCCCATGCCACCCATCAATGGCCCAAATCTCAAGAAATACTACGCGTGAATGCTCCAAGTCGCAAGCGAATTGAGCATACCGGCCCTACGGTCTGGATCATACATCCTGCAAAACCGTATACAATCCACGGGCGTAAACGACCCATATCTCTCCCAATTCCGGCCGGTGAGACTACTTTTAAAGTCCAACCGGCGACAAAAAAAGCGTTAGGTTCATAAGTAAAACGGGCACGGATGAAAATACGAAAGGGCTCCGTGAGTAAAAACAGCAGGACTGCCGACGAGTTTGTGAAAACCCAAAAGGGCGCAAACTCGTGAAAAGAGATAAAATACACTCGCAAAGTCATCTCGACCTTATGAGGAGAAAATCCCTGCGTGAGATCCTTACGAATCACAAAGGAGCAACACACTTAGGAATCCCTACGATTCCTAAGGAGAACATACACCTGCGAGATCCTCTCGACTCGTAGGGAGAAAATGCTTTTATGAGACCCTTACGGCTCATAAAATTGAAAAGCCTTAGGTGATAGGGATCTAAACCTGTCTCCTAAGCCATCGCTCCCCAACGGGCAATGGCAAATGATGAGTCGCTCCTGGTATTTCGCTTCAGTGTTAGCGGTGCTGATGCCGACCAGTAACCCAAATCCCAAGTCCTCCCGAAGCAAATGATGAGTTGCTCCTGGAATTATTCCAGTGCAGTAATGCTGATGCCAAACAAGATCCAAATTCTAAGTCCCCAAACGGCGAATGATGAGTCGCTCCTGATATCATATTCCAGTGCAGCGATGCAGACACCAACCAAAATCCAATCACTCAAAATTCTCCCAGCCCTACGGTTGGTCCCCAAGTTGACTACCGTATACAATCCACGGGCTCAAATAATTCTCATCATACCCATTCCCCACCGCAATCACCAATTACGCGGCTGGTCTCCGCCCTTAGAGTTATGCTCCATTTGGGAAGAGCCACTCATGTGTCCTCACAATACATGAGGAGAACAAACTTAAGGGATCCTCACGACTCGTAAGAAAACACCTTCGTGGGATCCTTACGACTCACAAAGGAAAAATACACTTGGGAGTCCCCACGACCCCTAAAGAGAAAGTACACCTACGAGATCCTTTCGACTCGTAGGGAGGAAATGCTTTTATGGAACCCTTACGGTTCATAAACCTGTAAAGCCTTAGGTGATAGGGACCTAAACCTGTCTCCTAAGCCATCACTTCCTAACAGGAAAAGGCAAATGATGAATTGCTCCTGGTATATGTGCTTCAGTGTTAGCAACGCTGATGCCTACCCTAACCCCAAAATTCCAAACTCCAATCCAATAGACCCCTAAGTCTTTAAACTGGGAACAGATGACCTCTAAATCGTTAAACTGGGAACAGAAGACCCCTAAGTCTTTAAACTAAGAACAGATGACCTCTAAGTCGTTAAACTGGGAACAGATGACCCCTAAGTTTAAACTGGAAACGAGGGAGATCCCCTCATGGCAAATGATGATTCGCTCCTGGTACTATATTCCAGTGTAAGCGGTGCTGATGCCAAACTAAAACCAAAATCCCCAAGTCCACTCACGGCAAATGATGATTCGCTCCTGGTGTCATATTCCAGTGTAGTGATCCTGATGTCAACCCAAACCACATTAAATCAGCAAAACAACCAACGACCTCCCTGGCGGAATCAAGCTCCGCCTCGGAAATAAGTCAAATCCTGACACCGCAAGAAGCGGAGTGAATCAAATCCAATCCCTGACACCGTAAGAAGCGGAGCAAGTCAAATCAAGCATCAACGTCCACGTCGCAAAAAAGGCAGCACCGACCGTCCACGTCGCAAAAAGCGCAGAACCGACCGTCCAAGTCGCAAAAAGGGCAACACCAACCGTCCAAGTCGCAAAAAGGGAAGCACCGACCGTCCACGTCGCTAAAAGGGCAGCACCGACCATCCAAGTCGCAAAAAGGGAAGAATCGACCGTCCACGTTGCTAAAAGGGTAGCACTGACCGTCCAAGTCGCTAAAAGGGCAGCACCGACCGTCCACGTCGCTAAAATGGCAGAATCAACCGTCCAACTCGTGAAAATGGCAGCACCGACCGTCCAAGTCGCAAAAATGGCAGCACCGACCGTCCAAGTAGCAAAAAGGGCAGCACCGACGGTCCAAGTCGCAAAAAGGTCAGCGCCGACCGTCCAAGTCGCAAAAAGGGCAGCGCCGACCGTCCAAGTCGCTAAAATGGCAGTATCGACCTCCACGTCGTTAAAACGGGAGCCAGATCAAGTCGACCTCCACGCGAAAGAAAATCCATCAATTTCGTGCATACAACCCACATATGTGGTGTGCACTTATTGATGGGGGGCAATTTGTTGGGGTCAAAATTTACACCCCGGTTGACTAAGTCAAAATCAAAATCAACCCCAAACCAAGTAGGCCCAATCCCAGGTCAAGTGGGCCAATGCTCGGGTCGAGCCCGAACATGAAGCCGCCGGCCTCCCCCATACCAAAATAAAAATTTTGTAATAAATAATTTTGGTATATTTCCTTTTTTTATTTTATAAGAAAAATGAGTATAAAACCAAATTTTTATAAAACCCATGGCTCATGTGCAAAAGAAATGAGCACATGATGCATAGGATGGGCAAAATGCCGTTTTGTAAAGCCCAATAGGCTATATGTAAAGTGTGTAGCCTATAAAGATAAATATGATGAAAATATCTAAAGATCTTTTTCTCTCTCTAAAAAAATCAAGGTCTGTGCCTCCTTCTCCTTCCTCAAGGTTCTAAATCTTCTTCTTTCTTTTGAATTAAATCAAGAGTTTTACTCTTCCTTTTCCAAAATTAAATAGTTTTTCACCACAAAACCCACAAAGGGGAGCTCAGATCTTCCATTAGATCTCAAAAAGGGGAGATTTTTAAAATCTCACACCACTTGTTCTCCAAGATCCGGCCAACAAAGAGGAGGAAGAAGGAGACCCATCTCCGAAAATCCCACTTTGGAAAAGATCCAAGGATCAAGAGAAGATCCCAGGCATAAGAGAGAAGAACCTCTGAAAATTTTTAGGAAGTTCAACACCAAGACCCAAATCCTCAAAGAAGTTTAACTCCTAATCTAGATCTTTTGGAGTTTAACTCCACTGAAAACCCTCTTTTGCAGTTTAACTCCTATTTCTGGGGGTAAAAACCCTTTCTTTTCGCTAACACCCAAAGCGTTGGCGCTGGCACCCACGTGCCGGGCACGTGAGGCGCCTGCGACCAAAGCGCTAGCGCTAGCGCCTGCGCCCAAGCGCCTGCGTGCCGGGCACGTGAGGCGCTAGCGTCCAAAGCGCTAGCACCCGAGCGCCCATGTGTCGGGCACGTGAGGCGCTAGCGCCCGAGCGCCCATATGCCGGGCACATGAGGCGCCCGCGCCCAAAGCGCCTGCGCCAGCGCTAACCCAAGCGCCCAAGCGCTAGCGCCCAAGCGCTAGCGCCATCGCCCAGCGCCAGCGTGCTAGGCACGTGAGGCGCTGGCGCTCACGCGTCCTTTGGACGCTATTTTTCCCTCATTTTACATGTACTCTACACTAAAAAAACCTCCCCCGTTAGAAACAATTTCTAACGGGGCGCTACCCCGCACCCCGTAAGGGGACTGCTAGCCCTCTTGACCCCCAGCCTGCTATCTGGGTAGCGGGACCCCCGTAAAAACTCTGCGGGGCCCCCGATATATCCAAAACCCCTTCAAATCACAACACTGCACATTGAGTTCGCATGACCTGTTTGACCCGTCAATCGGAGGTTCCCTCGCTCCAAAGGCGAAGGGTAATTAATGGGAGCTTAGTCCACGGCTTCCGGAGATTCGGATCCCCATAATCAATAAACCCCAGCCTACCCTAGGCAGGGGAAATCAGTAATGAGCCTGACCACCGCGCGCGTATTCCCATCTCAATGGGGTGACGAAAACACCCTATAATGTCCACAAGAAAAATGGGCACGGATGAAAACCCGAAAGGGCACCGTGAGTAAAAACAGCAGGGCTACCGGCGAGTTTGTGAAAACCCGGAAGGGCGCAATCTCATAAAATTTGCACTTACGAGATCCTCTCGACTCGTAAGAAGAACTCCCCCTATGAGACCCTCATGGCTCATAGGATTCAAAAGCCTTAAGCTACAGGGATCCAAACCTGTTCTTAAGCAATCACATTCCCCAAGTTGCCATACAGGCGGTCTAATATTGGCCCTTGTATACAATACACGGGCACAAATAAATACAACCCTCACCTAGTTCCACCAATGACGCGAAATGTCCCCAAATGTTGAATAACACTTGTAAGCCCTCTCGACTTATAAGGAGAAAACACTCTTGCAAGATCCTTATGACTTGCAAGGGAGAACACACACTTAGGAATCCCCATGATTCCTAAGGAGAAAATACACCTGCGAGATCCTCACGACTCATAGGGAGAAATAACTTTATGAGACCCTTACGGCTCATAAAGTCGAAAAGTCTTAGTCGACAGGATCCTAACCCTGTTTACTAAGCCATTTTTGTTCAAATCGACAAAGGCACATGATGATTCGCTCCTGGAAATATTCAAGTGGTAGCAATGTTGATGCCTAAACAGGTGTCAAACTCTAAGTCCTTTCACGGCACATGATAATTCGCTCCTGGCTATATTCCAGTTATAGCTATCCTGATGCCAAAGTTGGTATCAGATTCCAAACTCGCAATAAAAAAATTAGCGAGCAAAACAATGCATATAAAATAGCCGAAATGATGGGGCAACTCGCAATAAAAATCAACGAGCATAAAATATATATGCATATGAAACAGCCGAAATGTTTGGGCAACTCGCATTAAAAAATAGCGAGCAAAAAAACGATATAGCCGAAATGATTGGGCACCGCGGATAAAAAGCCGAAATGATTGGGCAATCACGACTTTTGCGATATGAAAAGCTGAAAAGATAGAGCATCGTGGAAATCAAAAATAAAATAAAATAAAAGGAAATTTTCTTTGCCCTGCAGGTGAGTCTACACCGACCCCTGTATACAATCCATGGGCACAAATGAAAAAGGGAACCATGTTTTCTAACCAGGCTCCGTCAAAGAGAGAGCCAGATCTTGATGGCAACATCTAAAGACTAGAGATCAGCCCGACATTCCTTCTCATTCCATCAGGATGCAGACGCAACATCAACAAAGGCCCAAAGGTCGAAACAAAATGGAGCCATGACAAATTCCTAACTACAAGTCTTGACGGTTCACATACAACCTAAAGACTCCTCCGGCATACCTTCTTATTCTATCAGGGTGCAGATGCGACGTCAACAAAGACTCCAATGAGCCAAATCAAAAAGAAGTGACGGTAAAATCCCAGCTCCAGCTCAACATTCTTCTCGTTACAGCAGACACAATGTCAACAAATGCTCCAAATAGCCAAAATCAAAAAGGAGTGACGGCAAAATCCCAGCTCCAGCTCGACATTCTTCTCGTTACAGGAGATGTAATGTCAACAAAAGATCCAAATAGCCAAAATCAAAAATGAGTGACGGCAAAATCCCAGCTCCAGCTCGACATTCTTCTCGTTACAGCAGACACAATGTCAACAAAGGCTCAAATAGCCAAAATCAAAAAGGAGTGATGGCAAAATCCCAGCTCCGGCTCGACATTCTTCTCGTTACAGCAGACGCAATGTCAACAAAGGCTCCAAATAGCCGAATCAAAAAGGAGTAACGACAAAATCCCAGCTCCAGCTCGACATTCTTCTCGTTACAGAAGACACAATGTCAACAAAGGTTCCAAATAGCCAAACCAAACTAGAGCAAAGGCATATTCCTAGCTCCGGACTTCAACTGCAAGACATACAACATAGAAGTCCCACAGATGTCTACCTTATTTCAGCAAAGAAACGGCACGGCATCGTCAAAACAAAAAATTAAGCAACGGCATATTCCCAACTTTAGGGTCTCGACAGAAACTCATATAAATCCTAAGAGACTATCGGAGATCATCCCATACTAATGCGGAGTGGTTATGACTCATCGGGGCTTTAAACTGAGCCTAACCTCAAGTAAAAAGCGACATGGAAAATTCCTAACGCTTGTTCTTTCGACGGTCATATAGCTTAAGGAGATTACTTGAAAACGTCGTATCCAACCCCCGAAGGGATCAAAGACACGGCAGTCGCGGGGCTACTCGAACAACAGCTTAAAGACTGCATATCGAGGAATATATCAGCCAACGCGACGGTACCACGGACCAAAACCCTAGTACGACAAAACCTAATGGACCTCAATCGCAAAGAGCATGGTTTATCTATATATAACATTAGGATAAGTTTTCTTGTTAACCCAAGGGAGGTATACTAAACAGACTCCGAAGTGAGTCCATAAACTAACAAACTCCGAAATGAGTTCATAAACTAGAGACTCCGAAATGAGTTCATAAACTAGAGACCCCGAAATGAATGAATAAACTAAAAGCTCCGAAATAGGTACATAAACTACTTTACGTCAAGTCAAGACATCGAAGGATAGAGAGACACAAGTATGAAATGAAATATGTTTTTTATTCATAAATCAAAATGAATACAAGATGCTTTTATTCATGAATCAAAATGAATACAAGGTGTAAAAAGTTTTCTAAGCTGGTGGGAGATTCAAAAATCCAACAAGTTCGTCATTTTTCCGCCGGGCTTCTGCTTTGAACTCTATCAACGCCGCGAGCTGAATCCCTGCCTGTGTCTATTGGTTCTAGTATGAAGAAAATCGACTCTCAAGCACTTTCTCGGTAGCCTTATAGGCCTCGACCATCTCACATATAAAAATAACGGCTTTATCAAGGGCCGCCACCTCTGTAATGGCCTCTTGAAGAACCCGGCAAATTTCATAAGCACGAGTGGTCTTGGCAGTGAGCTGGGCTTAAAGTTCCCCTAAAGCCTTTGAAGCCAACTCCTTTGCCGAACGATTGAGCCTTTTCTCGCATGACTGGAGATTGGCTGCATATAGGTCGATCCATCCACGCAGGCTCTCCTTTACGGACAAGATGTCAGAGGAAAGGCATATGCATTCAATCCCATGTAGGCAGGCCTCCACTCGACGGCAATACTCGACCCAAGTACGCGCCAGTGCATCGTCATGATAAGTGGCAAGAACAAATAAGGAAGCGTTGGTTTCAACAGCAAATTCTTTGGCCGTGACAGAATTACCAGCGTGAAGATCTTCAAGGAAGGTCGCCAATGAAAGAATGCTCTGTTTTGCCATCCTTTCAGACATGCACCGGGCGTAAGGACCTGGCAGCATGGAAATCCGAGACTCTAATGGAGTCAGGACTGGCAAAACTGTGAAGATACATGTGCGGTTAGTTTCCTTTCCAAATATAGAACAAGTAAAAGGATGCCAAGGATAAAGCATCACTTTCCCACGGCCATGCAAGGCGGGTTTGAGAGCTCCCCAGATCCGTCAAGAATTTCGACTCCGTCGTCGGCTTTCAGTACTGTAGTTTAAATAAAAGGGCATATCAGCATCATTGTGAAAATATAAAACAAAAAAAGGCAAAAGAATACCGACCTTGGTCAGAAGAAAGGACTATGCTTTGTGGAGGTATCGCTTGCGGGGCTGCCATATCGAGTAAACGCTGGAAGGTTTTCCTTAGAGAAAGATCCACAATAGAAGATGCTAACTCCCGCAATTCTGAGAGAGAGAAAGGTTCAGATATATGGAGGGGTCGTTAAACAAAATGTATATGTATATAAGATTACCTTCGATACTTCGCCCGCTCTAAACCGGAGGGATGGCAGCTTCGGCAACCTCCTTTACACCCTCAGGCACGTCACTAGAAGTATTCATGAAATCTATGGCCGACGTGGCAGTCTCCAATAGAGGGACAAAAGCCGCCGCTGGAAGCTCCAAAGAAAGGATAGCAGCTTCGACAATCTTTTCTACCCCCTCAGGTGCGTCATTAGAAATATCCATTGAATCTATCACCGATGTGGAAATCTTTGCCGGAGCAACAGAAGCTGTCCCGAGGGCTCCAAAGCAGGTATGGAAGCTTCGATAATCTCTTCTACCCCCTCAGGTACGTCATCGAAAATATCCATGGAATCTATTGCCGGTGTGGTAATCTCTGCTGGAGGGAAAGAAGCCATCACCGGGAGCTCCACAGTGAGGATAGCAGCTTCAGTAATCTCCTTTACACCCTCCGGTTGGTCACGAGAGATAGTCGTAGAACCTATGTCCATGGCACGATCTGGGCTCAAGACTACGCCCCCTGCAGAAGGCCCTACAAAATTTTGTAAAGATGAGATGAGGTGAAAGTAGTACCAATTAATTATTAAAAGAGACGTAGACACACACACACACACACACACACACACATACACACACACACACACACCAGGAAGCTTGAAGTATGGCCTTCTCGAGTCGCTTCTCTTTTCTGATCAGTTGCGCTCATCGGACTTCGTTCGAAAACAAATGCCTGCCCGTCTTCAGAGCGGCCTCGTCTTCAGAAACAGCCGAGATGGGCTGTTTCAGAGCCCGTTCTTCTTCCATCGTTAGAGGACCCATTAGTAGCCTAGGTGATAACGGATCAACGTCATAGAATACGATAGGGGAAAGCCTCCCTTCTTGGGGCGCACATTCTCACTTTCATCCTGCGGTCGTTTCAAGGCCTCGGCCAACTGAGCAGCCTCCTCGGCAGAGGAATCGGGGAAGAGAAGACCGTCGTCCGGCTCCTGCATAGATATCGGCTCATCCTGGATAAGGGTCTCGGATTCAAGCAAAGCGTCGAGTAGGCCGGTGACTAATTTCTTTCTCCTTTTGGAGCCCGAGCTAACACCAGTGGAGGGGCACTTCCTCCCTTTTTGCGCGGCGCTGCCCAACATTTCCTTCGATATCTTCCTTTGTGGACGCCACGGTGCTTTATCAGGAGTTGTTGTCTCGGTTCTAGTACGCACCGGCATACCAGCAGTACAGGGGTTGATTCAGCTTGTGCGGCTTTGGGAATGAGCACTGAGCCGTTGTCCCTTAAAGGAGAGCAAACAACCGACCGTGGCCGCAACGGGGCACTAACAGCTTGATCTGGAACAGGAGCTCTACACTCAAAGAGTACGCGTCTTTCCTCTGCGATGATGGGACCGACCCGGTGGCGATACCAGCCTTTGAAGGGCCCCACGGGCCTTGGAAGATAGTCAGGCTCCGGGATCATGAAAAGAGAACCCATGTTCAACCACATGAAATGATGGATAACATTGCGGGCTACTTCCAGAGAAGGAGTAGGCTTAACTAAAAAGGCTTCAAGGGAGATGCTCTGGTTGTAGCCTAACTGCTGGGCAAAGCGATGCGGATTATACTGCATGAAGAGGGTAGCGTCGTTAAGTCGGAACACCAAATACCCTGGCCTGATTGAGTATAAGTGCATGATCTCTTTTGGCTTTAAAACTGGAGCCCCATTCTTTGATAAATCAAACAATTGTTGAACGGGTCCCATAGGAGCAGAAAGTACTTGATCGCTAAAAACCATCCCGCTTTCGTTTGAATACGGATTAAGTAATACTCGCAAAGCCCCTATCTGGGTCGGGTCAGGAGCGAAAGCATCAACCGGTTTCATAATCCGTGGGAATGTATACGACTTATAGAAAGCAGGCCTCAGGTGTGCGGCAAACGCCCCTAACACGTGAATCTCGATCCACGACATGAAGTAGTAGAGGGAGAAATTCACGGTATCTGTACCTGGGTTCGAAATGTTGGCGGCAGTGCTTAACCCGTGGTATAAATGTGACAATCCCGCAACACCAACAGCCAATCGCGCTCCTTCAGCTATGCGATGATCAAGGTAGAAGACGGAGGCTCTCATGAAGCAGCGATGCATCGGCATGGCAAACCAACTAAGCCAAAGACTAATAAAGCCGACAAAAAAAGTTTCTTCATCCATCCCAGGAGCAGCAATCGTGTCAAAAGCCACAGCTAACGAGTTCAGAATATAAAACTGCGGCAGGTCCTCTTCTTTGGCCGGCAATTTCTTCAAGCCAAATCCGAAAGGATCTTTGACCTTCGTGAATTTCGGAGCTTTCTTGGATAAGACATCTTCACGAAGAAAGCAAGCAATGTAAGCATCAAAAGTGACACCTTGCCCTTCTGATGCAACGAATAGTTTCTCAAAGATACCCAAGGCTTTGGTCAGACTTGGATGCTTGTGCCGAACAGCATTCTCGATCGTCAAGCCCTCAAGCATAGCTGGCACCGTGGAAAATATGTACTCATCAGGAGGCAGTAATTCTTCGTAATTCTCTCCACTGATCGGCAACCCTGAAATTTCATGAAACTCCTCCAGCGAGATCGAGACTTCACGATCCCCTAGCAAGAACTTGTTCATAGGAAGATTCCATTGGTTCAAGAAGGCCTTGACCCACCAAACGTAGGGAGCATGATAATAGAATAGTGACGCATATACTGCTTGGTATAACCCAACCTTCTGCAGCCGTGAGCGTTGAGCGGAGAGAATATATCGGGCCTACGGAAGGTAGCTCACTGGATGGCGCGGGGTAACGCCTACCTTATACACCTGCCCCCAGGGTCAAGCTTCACCCTTACATATCCGGCGTCCCAAAATATCAATGGCCATCAAGGGTTGATTGGGTATCCCGGTCGTTGACGGTTCAAGCCGGCCTGTAAGGGTCCAATTAGTTGCCTCCACCGCATAAGCAGTCTGCGGGCACTCCATCAATGACATTGAGCGGATGGGTTCGATTGGTACTTCGCAAGCTACGGCGGCCCCTGATGATGTGACCGTACCAAACCCCCATAAGAGAAGGCTTGTATTGTCCTTGTCATGTGCTCTAATAATTGCCATAACTTCCTCGTCTGACGGCAATTGTGGGAAAGCGGCATCCGAGCGTGTGAAAGGGAAGTAGGGAAGTGATGCCATCGTACCTTAGAAAAAAGGGGAGTGGACCCATTAATGAAAAATATATATATGAGTTTGTTTCAGGGGACCATTAACTACAAAGCCGGTAGGCCCCACGAAATTAAAATGACGGCTCACCAATGATGAGGCTAGATAATCATTGTGAGAATCCAAAAGGATTCTCATTAAATAAACAGTGGAGTTTAAACAACTCCTAACATTCTCAAAAAACGAGTTATATTAAAATACCCAACAGATTCAAAATCTATGAAAAGGGTATTAAAACCCTTAAAAGAAAAATATAATAATAATAATAATATATATGCTCAAGAACGCCAGGGAATAAATTTCCCAAAAGCTTCCGAGTCTTTCAAAGCTAAGCTCTGTAGTAAGGAATTAAATTCCTTTAATAATGGGATTAAATCCCAGAAACCCTCACGATGGGAAAACGAAGAAAATGGAATTAAATTCTAGAGATACTCAAAGATCAGAGGAGAACTCACGATCCTCAAGACCCTAGGGTTTGCTTAAAAAATGTGTGTTTGGATCTCTAAGAAATCGTTTCAAGAAAAGGAACAACGATATGTTGATGAATTTAAAATCTAAGACAAGAACAAAAAGGGTTTCCTAAGAAATGAATTCCGTTCATAATCCTTACCAGAGAAAGAGTTTTTACAGAGTTTAACTCTGGAGTTCTGCGGACAAAGAACTAAGCTCTGAAAAAGAGAATTAAATTCTCAAAGAAAATAAGCAAGGAAGGAGATGAAAGAACAGTGGTCATCTCAAAGGCCAAGCCCCCATATTTATAAGACATGATGGGGAGCGGTTCATATTCCCGTTCCCTTAGGCAAATCCAACGGCTGTAAGAGTGGACAGCGTTGCACTCACATGCAAGCCATGTGAGAGCAACGCTGGGGGGCATTTGTTCCCTCATAAAAAAGGGAGGAGAGTAAGAAAGGGGGAAACTCCCCACTATTTGAGTCTCACATGTTAAACACGTGAGCGCCTATATGTAAAGAATATAGGCGCCGTCGGTTGCCCTTTCACACAGACTTTCTTAATTTAGAGTGTCCCCTTCGCAAAGGTCGCCCTGTGAATTCGTTCCCATGGTTCGATCCTTCCCAGTAAAACGCGGCGTGTTCGAATGATGATCGCTTTTACGTGAGAAACCAACCAGCAGACATCATCATCTGGCTGGGTCTTGTCGGTATCAACAACGAGAAAAAAACAACCAAATGGAAACAGCAACTAACTATGGCTCTTGGCCCAGAAAATGTCCTAGGCGTAGGGGAGATCAGAGCAACAGGGAACGCCTAGACGACGACGCCCGTCCTAGGCTGCAGTAAGTAGATCGAGAGGTCGTTCCGCCCCCTGTCCCCGAAGATGGGTAATATGTTCTCATACAATATTGCTCCAACTTTCTTCTAGAGGGCCTGGCGAGCGATCCCAGTCCGCGGCATCCCCTCTTTTCCAAAATAAGTGGTTAAGTGCTTGAGACTTCTCTAAAGAGAGTTGACTGGCAAAAAGCGGATCGTCGGCTTCAAAAGATCCTTCGCCCGTCACTTCTACTAGATTCATTCTCTCCTTAAGGTCTCGTTTCAACTCTTTCAATTACCTAGGCTAAAAAAAAGCCTCACGTGTTAAACACGTGAGCGTCTATATGAAAAGCATGTAGGCGCTACAACCAAACAAGAATAGGCTAAATAAGCCTCACATGTTAAACACGTGAATGCCTATATGCAAAGCATATAAGCGCTGCAATCAAACAACTGATAGGCTAAATAAAGCCTCATGTGTTAAACACATGAGCGCCTATATGCAAAGCATATAGGCGCTGCAATAAAACAATAGATAGGCTAAACAAAGCCTTGTTGGATATGTATGCCTTAGAGGCCATTATTGTATATGTATACATGTGGATGCTGGGGATATGTATGTACAGGACATTCTTGCTCAGTTATATAGTATATTGTTTCAGTTGTCTTTTATCAGGATATGTGTATTTGTTTTTATTGATGCTTTATCCAGCTTGCACATATTGATAAAGACTTGATATAGTAGTATACTATTATGGTTTGACTTTATCTTAACATGGTATATGTTATACACATTATTACATATTGAGGTTACATGATGATAAAGCCCATAAGATCTTGCTTGACTACCTGCGTTGTGATGGCGATCATACTTGTGAGAGCAGGGTAGTCCATAAGCACATCCTTAAATGGTCCTCAGTCGCGTGAGTATCGACTGGGCATTGATACTCCAGAGTAGACTAGTGTATACGTTTCTAGAATCGACAAGGGGCAATGGTTGGTCCCGCAGCCATTGGTCAGATGCACCTAAGATCGTATACAGGTGCTCACTGGATGTGAGTGCATTGGACGGACTCGCAGAGAACTTCCAAATGGTACTATACCTATCGTCAGATGGAAGTTCTCAGGTGACATGTGTACAGGTTAGTCTTCGGACCTGAGATCGTCATTTGTCTCGTGTGAGTTCCCACTGTGCTTTAATCACTACCCTACCATGGCTCTACTGAGTCGTGCAAACAGGTTTTGGTTGGGTACAGTCCCGAACCACATGGAGGCAGTGAGTGATTGTTGGGGATCCGTCTCTCCCGGTATTGGGAGTGGATATCGCACAGTGCTCGATTGGTCAGGACCATAAGACCTTAGCCAAGGCAGTAAGGATTTACTGGTAGGTTGATCAGTAGTTTCCCGGATTGGTTCTGAGACACATCAGCACGAATTATCGGGTTATTAGGGTCTGACGTATACCACCCCTAGATCCGGTATGCGATACTCTTAGACGAAGAGACCGTACTGTACGTATATTGTCACAGATAGGCTCAGTAAGGATCCGGATGAGTTTGCTCGTCGGCTTTACTTTTGACAGGTACCCGGGTAGCCGTTACGTACAGTTAGTGCCGCTGACGTGCTTGTGGTTATGGATTTATCCAGTAACGCACTGCCGGCATACTGTCGAGTCTTTAGAGTCCCACACAGAGGGTTTCTCTTCTTCGGGCGAAACGATGTTGAGGCCGTATGGTTTTACGGCAGGGTTCGATCACATACGTGTGTTTGTGCATGTATAATGTTCGGGCGGATAATACTAGCGGGTTTTGGTTTAAACCGGATCCCAGTATTACATTGTTGGAGTATTTTCGTCTCTTTTGTATTCGTGTTTTTAGGAATACGGATACGGGTATGTATATACGGTGAGGGGTATTCATGTAATTTGTTACAAGAGTGCTTCTAGAAGAAGAAACCTCATTATTTGTTTTAACCATTTAGTTAAATGGTTAATAAGGTGGAGGTATGAGGTGTTGACTTTTATTAAGTGAAGCATGGCTATTTATTGACTCACTTGGTGAGTCATGTGTTACTATTGATGCAAGGTGGCATCTAGATATTTTATAGAAAATATCTAGATACTTTGTGGTGAAGATAATTTTTTATTATTATCTTTGGCATGCTTATTTTATTAGTCACAAAACTTAGCCATTCTTCACTTAAGTTTTCTTATGTTGCTCTACAACACTCTTATCTTCTCCAAGCTTCTCTTCTTTTACCTCAAACCCTAATAGTCTCATGTGTTGAGAAACCTAGGGTTCTTGAGACCAATTAATCCATTGTCTCTCTCTACATCACCTAGGCTACTTGGATTAGCAAACCAAGTGACCTAGTTACCTCGGTTTAGAGGTAAGAGCTCATAGTAGACACTCTCGGGTGGATCATCTTCGACGTAAGGAAGCCGTTGATCAAGCTCGATCATGGAAACCACTAGGAGCATGCTAAAGGAGAGGAATGAAGACCCGAAGGACTTGAGCCTCTTGGTATAAACTCCTTTCACAGTAGATAGTTTCTTTTGTAGCTAGTTAGGTTTATGGTAGATCGGGTATAGGGTTATTCTAGCGCCAAGTTTTGATTCGAAGAAAAAAATTTGTTCTGCAAACAGCCACGGATGATGGCCAGGGCGTTAGCATAACATTTCAAGCCTCACGTGCTAACACGTGAGTGCCTGTATGAAAACCATATAAGCGCTACAACCAAATAGCTAAGGGGCCGAACTAAGTCCCACATGCTAAACACGTGAGGACACCTCCTTACGTAGAATTAAATTCTACTTAATGAACCGTTGGATCAAAGAAAAAATTTTGTTCTGCAAACGGCCACGGATGATGGACAGGGCGTTAGCATAACCTTTCAAGCCTCACGTGCTAACACGTGAGCGCCTGTATGCAAACCATATAAGCGCTACAACCAAACAGCTAAGGGGACGAACTAAGTCCCACATGCTAAACACGTGAGGACACCTCCTTACGTAGAATTAAATTCTACTTAATGAACCGTTGGATCAAGGATCCAACGGTGATTAAATATAGAATTAATTCTATTAGGAAGAATATTTTCTGTTAAACATCTGTTAAACAGAGAGTTAGTGGATCAAAGATCCAAAATATTTTCTATATGTTTCTAAACAGAGAAAGATTATACTCTGTTAAACTGAGCACCCTTGAATTAAAAATCGAATGGTGATTAATATATCACCGCTTAATAGAATTTTATTCTGTATATAGAAGAATATCCCCAATCTTGTTAAAAACAAAAACAATATCTTCTGTAAAAAAAACAGAAGTCCTTGGATCAAAGATCCAACGGTGGGTAAAATTCCCCAAATCAATTCTGAGACCAATTATATCAATTGGGATCTCTCAATGAAAGATTTTATCAGAATTAAACAAACTTCTCTCCACTATATAAAGAACCCAAGACTTCAAGTCTCAAAAAAAGAAAGGAAGGAGAAAAAAAGAGAAGAAGAGAAGAAGAAGAAGAAAAAAGAGAAAGAGAAAAAAAGAAAAAGAAAGAAGAGAGAGAACTCCCCAGAGGTTTAAAAAAGAATATACAGTGAGTTTTTGAGGAACGGGAGAATTTAATTCTCAAAGAAAAGACTTGCTTCCTTGAAATACTAGGTAAAAAGAAAACACATATCTTTTGCCTCTCTAAGGGTTTAACCCTTCATATAAGAACTCGGTTCTTTCCTCTGGTTGAGATCTGCAGAAGCAAATCTTCCCACAAGTTGAGAATTTAAATCTCATCGGGGAGATTTTGCTCTGCAAGATTCGAAACCTAGGGGAAAAAGACTAAGTTATATAAAAAAAAGAGAAGAAAAACGGGAACATATATGAATTTAATTCTTCTAAAGAAAAAAAATTAGGGTTTAACCCATATAAAGAACTTAGTTCTTCAATAAAAAAAACAGTGATCTAAGATCTCCAAGGCCAAATCGTTGGTGCTTAGCACTATTTCGAATCCTCACATATTTCCCACATGAGTGCTTCAAACGAACAAGGAAAATAACCAAAACATCCTCACGTGTTTCCCACGTGATTTGTTTAAGAGGAAAATAAGTAAAAGAAAGAGGAAACTATAGCACTCCAATATCAATAAAGAAAAAGGGGACACCCACGTGCTTTGCAGGAGAACTCTAGCCTAGTGCTTAGCACTTATAAAAATGGAGGAAAATAAAACCCAAAGTCCAGCGCCCGTATTTGGGGTGCCTCACATGTGTCATGTGAGTGCCATAAAAATATAGTGTTTAACACTAATCCAGTGCCCATATTTAGGATGCCTCACGTATGTCACATGAACACCATAAAACTCTAGTGTTTAACACTAGTCCAGTGCCTATATTTGGGATGCCTCACGTGTGTCACGTGAGCGCCATAAAACTCTAGTGTTTAACACTAATCCAGTGCCCATATGAAACGCACGTGAGCACTGTATTCCTCAGTGCTTAGCACTGTTGGAGACTCAATCTTAGACCGAATTGGCAAAGTTTCCTGAGATTAGAATTCTTTCATACTAAAACAACCGAGCCCATATTGCTTATGTTTTTCCAAGCTGTCCTCAGTCTCAAAAATGACTAGTGGTCTCCCATTGATGATATCCCAAATGATATTCATCTTATATCACCTAAGATAATTTTAGTCTCAAACATGACTAACATTTCTTAGGTCTACAACAGCCCCTTTTCCCCTCAAATACGGGATTTGGTTTAAGAGTACATCTCTCCACACTTCTGATATATGTCGTTATAATTCCTCAACGTCTTCAGAGAGGTGGTGGGTCCCGACAACCGACAACTCTTTGGTGCACTTCCAAATTGATGTGCACACCTCAAATCAGACCGCACCCCAAACTGGGTGCATTCCATATCACCATTTTTCACTCCATCACGTAACAAATATACGTGTGTGCAAGATAGACAATGGACCGAAATGTCCCTAAACTAATATTCGCCTCCAAAATGGTGATAGCGGACCGAAACGTCCTTAAACTAATATTCGCCTCCAAAATGGCGATAATGGACCGAAACGTCCTTAAACTAAAATAATAGAGCCCAAATGCTCTTTTGTTGGATCCTATATAAAAATGATCCCGAAATCTCGTTAAGTGGATCTTAATCTCAAATTGGACTAATGTATCCTTAACAAAAACAAATCGAACCCCAAATGCTCACATACATTTAAATCGATCTTAATCTCAAAATAGATTAACGACCCATAAATAAAAACCCTAAATCTTAGATATATGGATTTGGACTAATCCACTCCCTACGGGCGACAATATAAATTAGTCTCCGTATACAATTCACGGGCAACCTAAACAAACAAAAACACACACGACACGAAGTGAACTTCCGGAGCAGGAGAAAGTGGTTATCACGATGCGGTAATGTAATTTACTGTAAGGGCTTACGCCTGCAGGGAAGAGCGTCCCCACAATCAAAAACCTCTCGCAAACGAGGGGTATCTGACGAATTCATGCTACAATGGCCGCATCCGTCCAAACCTCTGATATACGGTGCCATAAATCAACTTGGTATCTTCGGAGAGATGGACGGATAAATCCAAATAGCATCTGCCCCCAAATTCAGGCAGGACGATCCATCCCGGATCGTCCATGTTTTCGGCGGTGAACAATCTCTAAAGGAAAGCGCCTGTGGGTATGCGCCAGAGACAGGAGCGCCAATGGGCATGCGCATGTGGCAAGCACCAGTAGCAGGAGTGCCAGTAGCTAATATGATGAATCCAGAAGCGTTCGTGGACATGAACCAGAGGCAGAAACGCTAATAGGTATACGCCACGCAGCAAGCACTTGGTGTTTATTTATTAACCCCATGGGCATGTTCCAGAGGTAGATACGCCAATGGGCATGTACCACGCGGTAAGCGCCAGCGGCAGAAGCACCAGTGGATTATGCAATAAAAGAACTTAAGTTCTAGGCACCAGTGGCCCAAATACAGGATCTCTGAGCCAGTGGCAAAGCGCCAAGTGGCAAACATCACCCTATAAGCGCCAATGGTCATGGAAACCCAATATACATGCGCCCAAGCCATATATGCATGTTTCTTAGTTCCATATTGCCTAAGTTATCTCTCTAAAGCTTAAGCTTCTGGGTCCAGTGCTTAGCACTGTTAGGTTATGTAAAATCCAAAACAAAATGTAGCCTAGTGATTAGCACTGTTGGGTAATACTGAGCCCGACATTTATTCTAAAATTAGACTAACTCCCTGAAGTTTTAAATTTCTTTGATTTTCAAAGGAAAATCAATCATGATCATACATATTTTAAGTCGGCCTTAATCTAAAATAACATTAATAGTCCTTAATCATATTTTAAGTCGATCTTAATCTAAAATTAGATTAACGATCTTTAAACCTTTCGAGCTGATGGTAGAAATTACCTAATCTCAACCCAGATCTGAGATTTACGGATTTGGACTAATCTGTGCCCTACGGGCACGAAAAAATTAGTCTCCGTATACAATTCAAGGGCAACCCCATAATAAACAATATATAACACGATATAGGTGGCATACTGGAGAAGGATAAAGTTGTTGATAACGTAATTAACTGCAGGGGCTTACGCCTGCAGGAAAAATCGTCCCCACAATAAAAAAAATCCTCTCAAATGATGGGAAATCTGATAAGTCTGCAAAAACGGTCGCATCAATCCAAACCTCCGATAAACGGTGCCATAAATCAACCTGGTATCTTCGAAGAGGTGGATGGATATGTTCCATATAGCATTTGCCCCCAAATTTCGGCAATTGGATTTACCTTATGCCATACATCCTACTGAATCTAGTTGTCATCCGATTGATGGAATAGAATCCCCTTACTTACTGGTTTCCCTAGCAGGATATAGAAAGTTCTCAGTTCTTTGATTAAATGAGTCTCAAGTGAGCCGAGCTCTTTGAAGCACTTGGACGGAGTCTTGATGATATGCAAGACTTCCTCAGACTCATCGCTTGAATTGCTGCTTTCCGATTCTTGCTTGGAATTTGAGGCGCATTTTTCTTTGAATTCAACACACAGCTCGACTTCTTCATCTTCGTTGTCACTTCCCAAGTGAGGTGCTCGGGTGCAAGCGGCGACCATGAATTCTTCAAGTTCAGTGTCACTTCCTATATGGGGTACCCAGAGTTGGGCGATAACCACTGCCTACTCTGCTTTAATAGGAATTTTAACAATCTCGGCTTTTGCTTTCGACTATTTAGGTTCTTCTTAAAAGTACCTAGCATTTGCATAGCACGCCTCATGAACATCGAAAGGATGAATGTCACATTTGATGCAGTGTTCTTCATCGTCTTTGACGTATTCATGCATTGGTGCAGAGTTGACGGCACCATATTATATTCATGCAGCCAGGATCTTCCCAATAACGCCTTGTAGGATGCATCGATATTCAGCACATGGAACTTCGCTTTAGTCTCTAATTTGTTGAACCTCAGCGGCAATATGATCGATCCCAATGTTTTAGACTTTTGGGAATCAAGACCAGAGATGGTAATCTTTTCCCTAGACAGATCCTTGACATCCAAGGCTAAAGACATCAGAGTTCTTATTGTCATCAGGTTCACTGAGGACCCGGGATCAATAAAGATTCTTTTAACCCTCACATCATCGCAGACACCTGTTACATATAGAGGTCTGTTGTGTTCAGGAGTGCCCAGTAGGAGATCTTCTTCACCAAAGCTCATCTCGGCTACATTTGCTTCATACAAGCCTTCTTTCATATCTTCTTCTGCGAAGTGGGCTTAAAAGCGTTCCGGATCCTGTAGAGCCATGATCAGTGACTCTCTCAGGTCCTTTGACATAATCAGTGCCTCATTGATGCTTATGAATGCTAGTAGCTTTTTCAGGTGCGACAGTACATTATTGTCGACCATCGGCTTCGTGGAAACTGACTTGGCAACAAGTTCAGGAATGAACCCCTCTTCAATTTCAATATCTTGATCAACGGGTTTCTTTCCCTTATTGATTTTCTTGCCTTTATTTTTATCTTTTGAATTGTAGACGGGCAGAGGGAGCTGCTTGCCCCCTCTCAGTTCGGTGGCGGCCGCTAAAGGCTTTTGGCTCCTTTCTTCATATTCAATGTCGAAGTCGGATTCACTCGCATTGTGGGGTTGTTCGGCAATGGCCCTACACACTTCTTTATTTTTAGCAGACTTCTTCTTCGCCCAGGCTTTCTTTTTCGTGCCCAATGTCAAGGCTTGATTATTTTCCAAAGTCGAAAAAGGGTTATCCCACTTCTCAATCTCTTCAGTTGCTTTTGGTTCAATTATTGTGATAGGACATGTCGTTTCGATCATCTATTTCATTTTTGCTAAACCCTTCCTTTGATAATAGTGTCTTGCATAGATTTTTCTTTCCGTGTTTAACACCGAAATTTCATTACTTTCTGCAGCGATAGCATCATTGTCCTGTTCAAGGACATTTTACAGTGCACCATGTCAGCTCTCGCATGTTCATATGCATGGTTTTCTATTTCGCTCCTTAGCTCGTAACCGGGATGCCACAGGATGTTCGTCTCTAGTCATTCGAGCAGAAATACTAGATTCGATATTTTCCTTCAGACCTTGTCCATAGCTTCGTCCTGCAGGTCGCCGACTCTTTGGACTTCAGTTCTTAAGGCGATGGCTTCCTCCTTGTGCGCCTTCAGAGAATTCACAAAGTCGTGGGCCATGGCGCCCAGATATGTAGCCACTGTTTCTAAATTTCTTTTGCTGGAGGATACTTTCTTTTTGCTTAATTTTCTTAAGCCCCTTCTTGCATTTCTGGCTGCGAATCTTTTGGGTAGAAGATTTTCTTTAGCGAAGTAGAAACCATTGTTGTTATCAATCATGTATTCGTCATTGCGAGCAAAGACATCATTATATTCAGGCTCGTAATTGTCGCTATATGGGGCAGAGTTGTGAAGAGAAGGCCCTTCAGGGCAATCTTCTGATTCCCTGTCAGAAAAATGAACATTATATATCACTCCGCAAACTTCTACTGGAAGTTCAATTGAGTCGTCTTTTTCTTCATGGACCGGCTCCATATTATTCATTCGCCAATACTCTTTTCTAACTTTCCTGATTATAGATTTTCTCTTTCTCGACCTCCTTCATTTTGATGTTGAAGCGGAGGCTTCATTCGGTTATGATGCAAGGACACACGCTGATACTTTGCCTTTATCATCTTTCATTCGGGCAATAAGAGCCATTATCCATTCTTCAAGCAACTTGGCCAGATCATAAATCTGCTCCTGGTTACGCTGTATAGCCTCCATTTGAATGTCGGCTATGTTCGTCAAGTTATTTTTCAGCGCATAAACATGCATGTTTAGCAAGGTCGTTCTTTGTCGCATCTCGCTTCTGAAGGCCATGATTTCTGTATCTTCGACTCTCAATGCACTTGCAATCATATCATTCACCTCTTCCCTTGAAAGCGAGGGCGGAGCATCTGCCTGGGGATGCTGCCCTGTAGGCTCTTGGTTGGACCACATGTTTATAACATCGCAGGTTTCCACCAGCAATGTTTCATCATCTGATTCGGAGTTAAATTCTTTGTCTTCGAACAGTTGTCGCATGTAGTCCTCCAAAGTGATCGGAGAGACTACCCCCTGTTCGTACTCCTCCAAAGAATCTAAATACTAGTAGATTTCCGACTTGGTCTCTCCGCTCTTTTTCGGTTTCACCGGCTTCTTTGCCTTCTTCTTCTTATTTTCAAGAGTGAAAGGCACCTACACCTTTGGCTTAGAGGTGGAGGGTGCGCCAGTTGGCATGTTGACTGGGCCTCTTCTGGATTTACTTGAAGGTATAGAGGAATCTTCCAAGTGACACCATGAGCCTTATGAAACTGTTTTAGCATCTTCTTTGTTTTATAATACAAGAATGTATCCCATCTTTCTTTATTGAGTCCGCTCTCGTCCCAGATTAGGTCAATGATAATGCTCATAAGTGTGGTTCCCCAGATCATGACACGTAGCAAGCGATGTGTCATCCACATAAGCCTACTAGATTCCTAAGGGCTATGGAGCTGGAATAGGTATGATGCAATAGGGACATTCCTCAGCGCCTTACCTCCGAGGTAGCACCCATCCTTTTGGAGGCCTCCCTTGAGTATGTTTCCTCTTCGACCAACCACCGGTTAATAGCTCGTCTCCGAGCTATCCTAGGGCTGAGTTTCCTCGGCCTTCTTTGCCGCCCCGACCAGCTCAGGAGCGGTAGCATAAAGCCCAAGCTTTCTCGGATTGAGCTTCCTCAACTTCCCTTTACTAAGCTTACTTGCTCGTCTTCGAGCTATCCTATGGCTGAGATTCCCCAGCATCCCTGTTTGGTCGGGAGCATGGAGCATAAGCGCCCCCATAATGGCTCCGTGTATCTCGCCACGATGAGATCTCCGCCGCTCCACGTCCCACATCCTACACTAGCGTATCTCGCCATTAATGAGTGTATATCGCCATTGATGAGCATATCCTACCATCAACATGAACATGATGCAAAGGCGAAATGAATAGCGAGAATCTCGTACCGGCTCGCTCCAATACGGCCCCTATATAAACTCCACCTCCAGACGATTCAGGTAACTAAAATTGAATCCAATATGCCGCTACCCTGCCCAATTATTCCTCGGTACTTATTTGATCATCGGAGAGTCCTACGGTGGTTTCCCACCCTGAGAATTCCTTTGCAGGTAGCTCGGCGTTAACAATGACCAAAAAACCCATTGAAATCCACACGCTCACCCATCACTACAAATCTCTACCGTTCAACCCCGTTGGCTACAAGATCGATGGAGAACAAAATCTGAGGGAGATCTAGACCTCCATCAATTGGCGTCGGCTATGGGAACGCCATTTTCCACCCGAAAACTTGATCTTCCTCCTTCAATTCGATGGCCAGCGATCATCGCAACGAGGATCCTAGCATGAGCCATCCCGTCCTCCATAATGGAGGCGGGGGCAGTTCCATTCCTCCTCCCAACATCGTCAAAGTCTTATCGGCGCGGATCGACTGACTGACAGTGATGGTGGATGCGCTCGCTCGTGTCCAAACTGCCGGCCACGCCCGAAAAACCGCCACCCCTGCTCCCCAGAACAATGGCATGCACGAAGCGGTAGAAGGACAGGTTCAGGTCCTTGATCTCGTTCATGCCAATCTCGACGCCACGGAACACCGGCGTGTCGATTCCGGCAGTCGTGACACCCGTATGAGAAATGATTCCATGACTCGTTGGGCACCAGACAGTCCAACACTGAGGTCTCAGGACCAACTAAATTACCACTTCAACGCTCTTCGCACTCCCTCGCCCTTCGAGGCTATGTCGGTCAGGTCACCTGATTCCAGAGAAGACCGACGTCACCGTAATTATCAAGGTCGTGCCCAGGGTGAACGTCGGGGGGAACCATGAAGGGTTCATCCCGAAGAGCTAAGGAACATAATAGAGCGAAGCCGAAGTCCCTCCATCGCGCAATCCAGAAGCAGAGACAGCAGGCACTCCGATTACGGAGAATTCTCAAGGTACCAGCAACGAATCAAGGTCTTCGAGAAGAAAATCGAGGACATGCGGATCGCCACCCATTCACCCGACGGATCGGCAAAATACTCCACGGATTCTCTCACGAAGCCCTTCACGGAGCAATTACTGAAGGAGCGGGTCTCATCCCGGAACAAACCTCCCAAGGTGGTCCTTTTCGATGGGAAGTCTGACCCAAAAGAACACTTGGATGTGTTTACGGCGAGCATGAGCTTCCAAGATTACTCGGACGCGGCTCAGTGCCGAGTCATCCCCACTACCCTCATCCGGGCCGGGCGAGATTGGTTCCACGGCCTGACTCTACGTTCGATCTCAACCTTCGACGAGCTAGCTACTCAGTTCCTCGGCCACTTCATTGACAACCGACGACAGAAGAGGACGGTCGACTGCCTGTTCACCATCAAGAGCAAGGAGAGATAATCTTTCAAGGGTTACGTCACCCGATTCTACAACGCTCTCCTGGAAGTAGCCGAGCACCGGGACGAGACGGTCATCACCGCCCTGAGGTCTGGTCTTAGGCATAAAGAGTGGCTCCGCTCTTTTCCAAAAGCACAACTTAAGAACTTGGCCGAGGTAAAAGGCTGGAGAGAATAGGAAATCCAGCTCGAATTAGAGGTTAATGCTCATCTTTCCCAGGGAAACAGAACAGGCTAGAAGAAAAGGGACCGAGAAGAAGACAAGAAGAAGGCCGATCGGTCGAAACCTTAGACTCTAAGGTTTCACAAGTACACGCCTCGCAATGTCTCGCAGGCCGAGCTGCTAGAAGAGGTGAAGAGCGAAAGATTCTCCAAGCTACCACCGATGACACGAAAGCCAGTCAAGCGACTCCGCAACCCGTATTGTGCCTATCATCAGATACAAGGACACCCGACCGAGGATTGTAAACAACCGTGCAATTACATCAAGGAGCTGATCCGCTCCGGCCACTTAGCGAAATACCTGCGAGACAAACGCCAAGCAGATAGGGGGAAAGCCGACCAACTTGAAGCCGGAAAGCTGACGATTGGGCAGCTCATGGTCGTCACCGACTGACCAAAGTCTAAGCAACAAGGGCACCCGCCGTATCCGATCATTCAATGTAGGAGAGTTTAAACTGAATCAACGAATCTGTATTTTCTTTAATAAATAAAGATTTTAGCTTCCTTCCAATCTAAACTGCTTCTTTTTGTTTTCGAGCTAAGACGCCCCGCATGGTCAGCGGGTAGCTTCCTGCCCGTCATACAAAGACCGGCCTTTTACTCAAGTAAATGAAGCATGTATACGCCTATAGGTAGCCGACTAAAGCCCTCATCACGAGGCCGCCGAACATCTTCCTGCTCGGTCCATCTACAGCGGGTAGCTTCCTGTCCAACAACGCCGTGGATCCAAAGCCCTCATCATAAAGCCGTCGAGCAGCTTCCTTCCTGGCCCATTCACCGCGGGTAGATTACTGCCAACAACGTTGTGAATCTAAAGCCATCATCACGAAGCAGCCAGATAGCTTCCTTCCCGGCCCATCTACAACGGGTAGCATCCTGCCTAACAATGTCGTGGATCCAAAACCCTCATCACGAGGCCGCCGGGAAGCTTCCTGCTCGGCCCATCCACAGCGGGTAGCTTCCTGCCCAACAATACTGTGGATCTAAAACCCTCATCATGAGGCCGCCGGGCAGCTTCATGCTCGGCCCATCCACAGAGGGTAGCTTCCTGCCCAACAATATTGTGGATCCAAAACCCTCATCACGAGGCCGCCGGGAAGCTTCCTGCTCAACCCATCCACAGCGGGTAGCTTCCTGCCCAACAATGTCGTAGATCCAAAGCCCTCATCACGAGACTGCCGGGCAGCTTCCTGCCCGGCCCATCCACAGCGGGTAGCTTCCTGCCCAACAACGCCATACATCCAAAGCCCTCATCACGAGGCCGCCGATCAGCTTCCTGCCCGGCCCATCCACAGTGGGTAGCTTTCTATCCAACAACACCGTGGATCCAAAACCCTCATCACGAGGCAGCCGGGCAGCTTCCTGTCCGGCCCATCCACAGCGGGTAGCTTTCTGCCCAACAACGTCGTGGATCCAAAGCCCTCATCACGAGGTAGCCGGGTAGCTTCCTGTCCGGACTATCCACAACATGTAACTTCCTGCCCAACAACGTCGTGGATCCAAAGCCCTCATCACGAAGCTGCCGGACAGCTTTCTGTTCGGCCCATCCACAGCGGGTAGCTTTCTGCCCAACAATGCCGTGGATCTAAAGCCCTCATCATGAGGCCGCTGGGCAGCATCCTGCTCGGCCCATCCACAGCGGGTAGCTTCCTGCCCAACAATGCCAGGATCCAAAACCTTCATCATGAGGCCGCCGGGCAGTTTCCTGCTCGGCCCATCCACAGCAGGTAGCTTCCTGCCCAATAATGCCGTGAATATAAAGCCCTTATCATGAGGCAGCCGGGCAGCTTCCTGCTCGGCCTATTCACGCGGGTAGCTTCCTACCCAACAATGTCGTGAATCTAAATCCCTCATCACAGGGTAGCAGAGCAGCTTCCTGCTCGGCCTAAATGGTGGATCCTAAGGCCTTACATTAAACCAGCAGGCAAATCTCTACCCAGCGCGCATACTCGAAGTAGGCAGACTCCTGCGTGGCCTAAGTAAAGAAAGCTCGCATACGGTCGATAGCCGGCCCAACTCTAATTTCACTCGAATCTGAAAAGGGGATATCACCGAGCTTTGCTAAGGTCAGTCCGAGTTCCTAAGAGTTTCCAAGAGAACACCGGTCTATCTACACTTGGAAGAATAAACCTAGTGTTCGCTCATCTCACGTTACCCGTCTCTGGGGTGAGGGGCGACTCTGGCCTATCCACACTTGGAAAGGTAAAAATAAGGCGAGACTTTCCAATCAGACGCATCACCGACGAGCAAAAATACTTCATTAATTTCAAAATTATGTACAAGGTATCATGAGCTCCTCAGTTGTACAAAATTGCCCGAAGGCTTTCAAAAAAAGAGAGCAGGGAGAGCGGTGACTTCAAGTCATCTTTTCGGCCAAGGTTTCCTCGCCATCCACCAGTTCGGCGCCTCCGCCAACCTGCTCGCTTATGCCCGCCTGCTCGGTGCCTCCGTCCTTTGGCTCTTCCTCCATGAAGGGGTACCTCACATGGAGCTCCCAATCATCAAACATGGGCATCGTCTCCTTAATGGCATCGAAAGTGTTATGCCACCCAACGGTCGTAGAGTCAGCAAGGTCGACGTAGAACTGGTCAGACATCTTGTGTTCCTCCACAGCCTTCTCCGCCCACTCTTCGGCCCTTTTCGCTGCCTCGTTGGCCGTCCGGGCATCTCCCTTGAACGAGTCTCTTTGCTTCCTCATGGCATCAAAGAGCTCGTTGACGTCACCAACCTGGGCCTGGAGGGCCTGGTTAGACTCGGTCAGGGTCCGGTAGGACTCTTTCAGCCTCGTGTCCTTCACACCCTCCGAGACCAGTCTCAACTTAAGGGAGGCGGCGTTATCCACGGCCTCCTAGCAAAGAGCTCTTCCTCATGTGAAGAATTCTCCCTGGCCTTTTCTATCGTCGGGGAGACTTCTTCAACCTCCATGGAGGCTAAGAGGGCGCAGTGTTGAAAGACCTGAAAAAAGGGGCAAACAACATTTGTCAAGGACTGAACAGGGGAAAAATAACTTGGAAATTTGCGGAAAGATCACTAACCTGGACAGCCTCCTGAGCTATCGACACAACCTAGGCCTTTATGGTGCCCCGAGGTATCTTAGCCCCCACCGCTTTCTCCATATCCACCAGCAGGCTGTCGGCCACGAAAAGCCCCGACGGCACCTCGATGCAGAAGTCACCATCCTATACAAGTATCCCGGCCGGAGGCGGTCGGGAAACCACCTTTTTGAGCCTCTTGGTAGGAGACTCGGCGGAGGAAGGCGCCTCCGGCCTCACCCGGGGAACCTGTTCCCGAGCTTATTTCTACCCTCCGCTCCTGCGCTCCTCGGAGGCAGGTGGAGCGGCGACGACCTTTGCTGAGGGACCCTGGTGGGGAGTCGCGAACGGCACTGGCTTAGACGAGCCGCCACCGCCGCCCTTCCTTCTCGGTACCTTAGCAGCCAAGGCGGCCATTATTTTCGACCGGTCCATGGGCTCTGTGGAAGGAAACAAAAAGGGTTAGCGACAGAAATTGCAAAATATACCATGTCTAAATTGATTGACTAAGACCCAACTTACCTATAAAGCATGCGAGACTGAGTCCCGCCCAGCTCAAGGCCTGCTCAGAAAGCAAGGCGTCGGCATACTGGATCGGCTCCCATCGGGATACGACCCCCGCCTACGGGGCATTGGACTGCTTAGCCTTCGGACAATCTACCCTATGCCATTTAGTGGGCACCGACCACTCCTCTCCCTTCGGAGGACCGACGTTGACGAACTTCTCCTTCTACTCATGGATTGAAGAAGGGACGACCATTACCCCTGACCTGGCCGCCCTATCCTTATACTTTTTAAAGAAGAAGTAGACCCAACTCGGCTCATCCTTACGAGTACCTGGATGGTTCTTATAGCAGAGAAAGGACAGAAGAAGACCTAAGCTAAAGGGGATCTGTTCAATTTTAAGCCGGACCAGGAATTTGAAGAGAATCCTCCATGAGTTCGGTACTAGCTGGCTCGGGGCGAGTTGGAAACAATGAAGGATGGCACAAATCTCGGGTGAAAAGGGTCGATGCATCCCTGCTCGGAACGCTTCTAAGTACAAAGCAATCTCATTACCCTATACCTGGTCTGCCCAGTCACCTTTCCTGGCCAAACGGAGCATGTAACAGAGGGAATATGGAAACGAGCCCGGATGTCGGAAAGCTCATCCAACCTGTTCAGCATCAAGGCAGCGTCATGAGTATTCTCGATACGCACCTTGGGGGTTTTCTTGGCCCTCCGATGACGGGGAACAATGGAATCGCCACCCCTTAGGGGCGAACCCAGCTCGGAGTAAGAAGAACTCCCTCAGCTAGAAGCCGAGGAAGATCCACTAGACTCGGCTTCAGAGACCGAAGTCTCATCGCCTGACTCTACCTTAGCTACATCTATTAGAGGATTAGAGGAAGATATCTGACCTGATTCAAGGGAAGAGGAGTTGAAGAAGGATTTAGAATGGGGATCTGACCTAAGAGCGGGAGCGCCAAGCAATCCACAGACGTCAAAAGGCAGGAGAAGCAAAGGTGTTTCCTAGGGATAGGTATCCCCTATTTATACACTCAACAAAGGCCACCTAGCAGCCTAAATCCGCTCCCGCCAAAGCGAAGCGTCGCACCCGATGGTCCCGATGGTGCCATGTGGTAGCCAAACATTAGGCGCTTTCCCCTCGCATGGATCCAATCGGCGGACGCAACGTCTCACAATCCTCCATCCGATTACGGCCACGTGGCATGAAATCAATGGCCCGAACAGGCGAAGCGACGTCTCCATGATGGCACCGCCCTCTCGGTGATCCACTGACGTCATCAAGGATACGCGTGAAATTAAGGCACACGGTAAAATGACACGTGGACTTAGAGATCAAAAAGACACAACCGCCAAACACATGTCATTTCTATACAATCCACCGCAAAGAATCCTCGGAACCAAGTTGAACAAAGAAAATCGAGCAGACCACTCTCGACCCGACCCATAAATAGGTCGGAACGAGAATGGGGGTTAATGATGATACTCATAAGTAGGAATTCCCCAGATCACGACACGTAGCAGATGACGTATCGTCCACGTAAGCCCACTAGATTCTTGTAGGCTATGGAGCTGAAATAGGTATGATGCAATGGGGGAATTCCTCGGTGCCTCGCCTCCAAGGTAACACCCGGCCTTTTGGAAGCCTCTCATGAGTACATTCCCTCTTCGCCTAACCACCAACCTATAGCTCATCTCTAAGCAATCACAAAAGCTAAGCTTCCTCAGCCCCTTGGCCGTCCCGACCAGCTTAAGAGCGATAGCACAAAGCCCGAGCTTTCTCGGATTGAGCTTCCTCAACTTCCCCTTACCAAGCTTCCTCACTCGTCTTTGAGCTACCCTATAGCTGAGAATCCTCAACATCCCTGTTTGGCCGGGAGCATGGAGCACGAGCACCCCCGTAACAGCTCTGTATATCTCGCCGCGACAAGATCTCCGCCGCTCCACATCCCACATCCCACGCCAGCGTATCTCGCCATTAACGAGCGTATATTGCCGTTAACGAGCATATCCCACTATCAACATGAACGTGATGCAGGGGTGAAACGGACGGCGAGAATCTTGCACCGGCTTGCTCCAATGCGACCCCTATATAAACCCCTCCTCCAGACGATTCAGGTAACTCGAATTGAATCCAATACGCCACTACACTACCCAATTATTTCTCGGTACTTGATCGTCGGAAGGTCCTACGGTGGTTTCCCACCCCGGGACTTTTATTGCAGGTAGCTCGGCATCGACAACAACCAACAAACCCATTGAGATCCACACGCTCAACCTTCCACAGCTGTAACACCCTAGTACATCTATACTATATATTTTGGGTATTTTAAAATCTTGCGGTAAAATTCTTTACTATTGTTGCTATTGGGTTGCGAATGATGCAATTGGTAGCTGTGTTCATTATCCGACCCGGCCCGCATGTTTGAAACCCGATATGGTTCGAGGTTATATCAAATAGTTGCTAGTGCAGTGTATCCATACAAATTTAGAATATATATATATACACATATAATATATTTTAAGCTCTACATATCTCTTTATAATACAATATAAAAACAAAATAATATTTTTCCCATCTAGCCTTGCATGGCAAAGTACCCCATATCAGGTGGTTGCGCCCATATATCATGTTCATATTCTAAGAGTTAGACAGACAGATTATTGGATCGCTACGTATATTTATGCAGACTTTATTTGGGGGTATATGTTTTTAATTACAGACATTTGCATTATGGTTAAAATCCTTACATATATTCTTTATATTTAAAAACTAGATTTTTAGAGGGATACGGGTAATATTCGGAGTAATCTGGTATTATTTATAAAATCCTACCATATATATATATATATATATATATATATATATATATATATATATATATATATATATATATATATAAAACTAATATTATATATATATATAACAATTCAATGTATATATATATTATATTATATATTTAATTTTAACTATTAAAACACTCTCTCTAACTCTCTCTCTCTCTCTGCCTCTCTCTTTATCTCCGTCCCCACCTCCCTCCCACTCTCCCTATATATATATATAAACGCTCGCGCGCGCGCTCTCTCTCTCTCTTCCCTCGTTTTCATTCTCGTTTTCTTCACCTCTCGCTCATGCCAAACCCTAAACCCACGCAGCTCCCTCTCGTCGCCGCCCCTCTCGTCGTCGCCATCTCCATCTCCTCGCCTCCCCTTCACCGTCAGCACCTTCTCCTCCTCTTTCCCCAAGACCTCGACTGAAGACCACCTAACCCGACTCCGACGCCAGAACCCGCCTTCAACCTTCCATTGTCGTCGACCTTACCGGAACCCGACCACCACCCTCACCCTCCATCACCTCCTCGTCTCGTCGGAAACCCCAAAGCACCCACACCACACCTTCCCCTCCTCCTGCTCATCCTCGATCACATCAACCCCATCGGCTATGACCCCTCGCCAGCCCAAATGCCGACCATCAACGGCGCCGAGTGCTAGAGCTTCTGGAGAGCTTGCATGTCACAACCCGAAAGTACGGAACATGACCGGCACTTAAACTACGAACGTCTCAAGGCGTACGTAATCTAAGTAAACCGAAAACCCAGAAATCCAAACCAAGAAAAGTAGTATAGTGCAGGAAAAACCAACTTAAAACAAGTAGTTTCAATAGCATAAGCCGAATTATGCGGTTTTTAAAACATCAAAATTTTACTGAAAATTTCGGCAGAGTCTCCTTTGTAAATACTGGCCCCCAAACGGGATACAACATGAATAGTATACGAAATCAAGAAAAAGGCATCCCCAAGCGGGAGCTAGCTCTTCGTCAATCGACGGTCACAACCACACAAGCAATAATATACAACGCCAACGGCGAGGATCAAAACTCAAAAGGAAACTCAAAACCACCAGAAATAAAACGAGCGACTCTAAGGTCGAAAGAATAAACAACACTGGTCTCAATCTCAAAAAAATACATGTTTGGTTGATGGAATTTACTAGATACAACGGAATAATATTATACAAGGTAATATGATGGGTACGATACAAGAAAAACCCACCTACTAGCAAGTCACTCGAATGAAACTGAGCCCGCAAAGCCGTAATGAAACCTGTACGGCAAACCTGCAAGAAACTGGGGCACAACGGGGTGAGTTGCCAACTCGTGAATAGAAAAATATCTACGCACAGAAATCGCATAAATAACGCAACCTAGGTCAATGGTCATAATATATCCTCAAATATAACCAGCAGCCTATAACAAGGCTAGGGTAAATATCTAACCCGAGTGTAATCTCATATGCCCGTGTCAGTGCCTCAGGTAGCAATATATCATATGAATGAGGTATGAATGCATGAAGACAGAATACATGCAAATGAAGAAACTGTTTTCATAAATTAGTGAGATTTCCTTTGTATATTTTCAAAATGAGGTATCATAATGAAATCAGCATAAAACAGTGCCTAGCATCGGCACAAAACGTAATCCCAATATCTCGATATCTCGGTATCACAGTCTCTGTACCTCAATCACAATATCTAGGGCGCCGTCAGTCCAGACCGGCCCCTACCATCCATCTCAAGACCACGACGGTATCCTCCGGATATCCGACGCGTCGGGTAAAATCACCGGTAAGTAGTGCTCCCCTGCCAGGCTCACATCGTCATCATCACGCGCTTCTTGCCCCGGGGTACATTACCGGGTCCACCATGTACCCGAAACGGTTCATCCATCTCCTCGAATCGGGTCTCGAAATCCATCAGCAAACTCATGGTGGACGACTCATACATCATAGGAAAAACCGCACTTTTATTTACAAAGAGAGAAATCAGTTTATATATGTTTTGCGGTTTTCCTCCAAATCCAGAAAATATCATGGAAATCCGAATCATCAATAGCATGTAGAACCATGAATATAAGCATATGAGAATGAATAACAGTATGCATGAAGCGACAAGTAATAACTACAATATCTAAGCTGGCATATAAGGTATATACACTAATATTATGTCAAACTACTGGCTATCAAACTAAGTTAAGAAACAATATTTTCTAAGGTGTACGTGACATGGCAATTACCGATGAAGATGTGTGTGAGCCGGCAAGTAAGTGTATGTGGTACATACGCATCATCGGTAATGGTGCTGGTGTCCTAACAGCATAATGTCAACAATGCAATATGAAATAACAATGTAAATATGCGATGCGGAGCGAGCAACCAAAATGAGCGGGAGCTAAAAACTAGACGCAGCTATAACTAATCTGCTTTAATCTAATATAGTCCTACAAATGGTGCCTTTTGAAATAACACGAATCATGGGGTTTTGAAAATAGGGGCTACGGTATTTTTGTGAAAAGATACGTCTTTTGAAATATCCGTAGATCCCTTGACCTGTCTTTTAAAATACCCACGATCCGCTAGTTTTGAAATAGGTAGGAGTCTAATCTAATCTAACAACTACACTAAACTATACGGCTGAACTAATAAGCTGAACTACAGGTAAGGAAACCGCCTATCATCTGAGTCGATACATATACATACCTGTATATATACAGTCGGTGATCCCGCCTCAATGATATCATATCCATAACCAGACATCCCAAGTCAAGAGTGCGGATCAATCATCAAAATATAGCTCGTACGTAAATCCGTCGTACGGCATCCCCAAATCTGGGTACGGGTCAATATCACATTTGTCGTATTTTTCATCAAGTATCCTCTTTATCAAGATCATCATCTGGGTACTGACCTACGTCTAGCACAATGCCAACATCACAAAAATCAAGACCTGACTACTGATCGACAGTCTAGTACAAATCGGTATTTTCATCATATATCATCACAAGAGTATACATCGCCCAAGGCGGCCTATCACAAGTATCCTGTCATATCATATCATATCATATCTCATAACATAATCAAATGTCGATCATCTAAAATATATATATCACTATTGCTATGGCATCATCATTCCCAAAATCCTCTAAAGTATCAAGACGTATCTAAATCATGAATTTTACTGTCATAACATGTCATTTCACCGATATCAAAATCTCAGATCGACTCCTCGACTCATATCAATCCCATGTATCATCCTCAAATCCGTATGTGAGCACAATATCCTAAACTCCACGTGAACACATATCCACATAGGATCCTATAACCACATAAAACATAAGGATGCATGCAAGTATGTATGCGTGTGTACGTATGTGTAGTTCACCCAAAACCCTAAGGTTTCGTAACCTTTCATCAATCCGATATACCAATATCCATTTAAACAACAATAATAAACCCAACAACATATAATATTTATAGGTGTGTATACGCATCCGTATACATCACCTCGGACTGCGGGGGTGCTATACGCCATCCACCCGACTTCTCCCCGTAGATATAAATCTACTCACCTGGTCCTCGTTCGCCGGTGCCGACGTCGCCGCGCGCTTGCTTGTCGTCTCGAAGTCCATATGGGGTACCTACATATCATAACGCACCGTATCGTATTAAAATCCGACTCATGACCAAAACGACACACGCATCCCACATAGGTCAAAACCTATGGTTGCTTTCACAAATCAACCCTAAAACCCTCGACGTCGGCGTACAAACGCCAAATCATCGAGAAAAACCCAAACGTACCAATCATGGTTGCAACACTCACTAACTGTATAAGAAATAGGGATTAATCCATCAAATCCATAAAATTAAACCAATCGTTTTATTTTCCAAAAACCTAGTTATCGCAAATTCCTATTTCGGTTCAAAACTTGATGTTTTAACCAATCTACAAATTTTAACGATTCAAATGGCCAAAATGCTCATTAAATAACATAATTAGGTCATACAATCACTTTCATAAATTAAACTCATCAATTTGTATAAATTCCAAATTCCTAGTTTGCAAAAATATCGATTTTAACTCTTTTTAAAGTAAAAATTCACAATTTTACCATTAAGCTTGGTTTTGCATATACTAAAATATTAAACCATAATTTATAATGTTAATAATGCCATGAAAAACTTAATTCGATTTTAATCTCAATTATATGTGTATTTCATTAAAACCTAGTTAGCAAAATTTATGAAATTGGACAAATTTTTGAAGCAACAATTAGTAAACTAACCACTAGCTTACATTTTCCAAAACTTAATATGGTAAACTACCCATTACAACCAAAATCAAGTGATACAACACTCACTTGAATTCCAAAACACCCTCTTGAAATCTTAAACTTGCAATCAAACCAATATTACGAACTAATTATGTCTTGATTCAAAGTATTAATACAACAATTAACTATAGGATTTAGATTATACATCAAAGTTCAAGAGATCCAACATGAAAATCTTGGCCTTTAAATTGCACTCTTGCTCCAAGATTCATGTTAGCTAAGGCAAAGAAATAATGGGTAGGAGTTGGATTTGAATTTTGATTTGAATTTGTGTTGATTTTGAAGCATTTTGTGGACTTTTTGATGCAAAAATTGAGTGGATTTTGGGGGAGGGGGCTGCTGCAGTTTCAGCCAAGGAGGAAGAGAATGGGGGAAAAATGAGTGAGGAAAAGTTAGTCAACTCCAATACCCAAGTACCCATACTTCTTTACTTAATGTTTTCTTAATTTTCTTTTCTTATTTTCTTTTCTTCTCTTGACCTTAGGAGTGAAATGGGTGAACATTTTTTTTTGGGCTGCCAAGGGGGAGGCTCGGCCACAAGGGGAGGGAAAGAGAGGGTGAGGTGTGGGTGTGTGGGTTTGTGTAGGAACTTCTCAAATTTCCATATTCATTAAGTCTTTTTATTAATTAAATAAATTTTCATATAACTCATTCCTAAATTTCAAGAACCCACATGACAAGTCCAATTCATTTTAAAGCCACATGTTACATTTTGTTTTAGTGTGTCATGATGCACAAAATTTGTATCAACCCATTCCAATTTGTAATTTTCCTTAATTAAATGTATTAGTGACGGCTTAAAATAATAATAAAATAATATTTTTTTTCAGAAAATTTGAAATTTCACCAGCGGCTCAATAAACACCAAATAATAGCAATTACATAGCTAGAATATGTATATTTAATTTTTATAATAAGATATTTGCATTTTGACTTTTTACAGAAAACCCTCTTATTTTACCGATTTTTTTGAAATTTCACCGAAACGATTTTCAAAACGTTACATTGCACCTACGGAGTCGCCGCCACTTCCTCTTCTGCTATCTAAGCATTATTGGAATCGTCGGATTTCGACCGAGCTCGCGTTCACCCGAAGTTTCTGCACTCCAATGCGACGCCGCATAAGTGGGCTTTCGGAGCTTTAGCTGAACTTCTTAACAATGCTGTCAATAAGATTTGTAATGGCGCAACATTTGTAATGGTGGATAAAATCAGCAATCCAAGAGATAATGGCCCTGTGTTACTTTTTCAAGATGACGGTGGAGGAATGGATCCTGAAGGTATACGGTGCTGCATGAGCTTAGGGTTTTCAAACAAGAAGTCAAAGACAAAGATAGGACAATGCAGTAATAGCTTCAAGACCGGTACTAGGAGATTAGGTGCCGATGCAATTGTGTTCAGCGGTGCAAATCGTAGAGGTTCGCCGGAGTTGTTCACCACCGACGAGCACGATCCTGATGACCCAGTCACCGTCGTCGTGTATTCTAGTTACCACATCACGCAGTTGCTCAGCCAGGTCAAGTACTATGTACGTGAGTTTTGCATCCTGACGTTATTCGGTGTCGGAACGTGATATCTGTATCTCGACGTGAGATTCGATCAGGCAAGTTCTAAACTTGCAACATACTATTTTGTTTATATCAATATTTATATGAGTAATTATAATACATGTGTTTTACTATTCAGCAAATATTATCGATTTACAGTTTTATATTATCAGTTTGTATCCGTACCATTAATGGTTTATCTACGTGCATGCCGGATCATCACAATATTATCATACTACTATATCAGTTTAGTAATATTTATCTAGATTTCCATATACCTGGTAACAGACGTAAAACGGTTATTACAGATAGATACATATGCATCCTGGTATTAGTTATGGTTACCGTGTTTCGATATTGATTACAGTTTTACACTTGGTATCTATTTTGGTTAAAATATATTGCATGACATGTTCACGACCCATTACCAGACTTGTTACTTGGATTTTTTACTAATGCCGACAATCCTGATTTATTGTCCTGACAGACGTGACTTGTTGTCTACATAGACAAGATTTGTACCTGCTTGATCATGTGTTGGCATTAGATTCATATCATCAATACCCGACTTGAACACAAAACCTGGGGGTAAGGGGAAATCAACAATGAAACCTGACTTGTAACTCAACAGTTTGATATTTCCAGATACTGATCAATCTATACGGGCTTGGCCGGTCCCGGAATGATGCTGCTGACATCATTCGTCTGTACATGTTACCTGCTTTACTGCTTAGCGACACGTCTCGGATTCAGCCCCGAGAGTCTGACTGTGGTCCCGGACATGCACGGGATACTATTGAGTTATATTGATGATTTCATTAAATTGATTTCAAAAACTTGTAGAATAAATAACCTAGAAGCACAAACTCTAGCATACACATCACATACCTATACATCACTGTTTTACACCTATGTTTATTATTCATACTCATGTTTAATTATAGCATCATATCTTGGTTATTACTATTATTTTGGTATTTATGACGCACTGACATCTAGGTTTTGCATGGCCCAGTTCCTCTAACATTGTCGCAGTCAGATCAGGAGTATTTTAGCAAGCAAGCCAAGCAATGAGGAGCTAGATGTTTAGTTTTAGAGATACTTAGTTTATTTATTTCTGTAGTTTTATTTTATCGATGTGAGCCCATAAGGGACGTGATTCAAATATTATTTTTATTGGATCTTGATTCGTTTCCGCTATATATATTTCTTGACTTTTATTTACTATGGCAAATGGACATGTGTTAGCAAGATTTTATTTTACTGTTCTTGATATCCGATTGACAGCCGTAATATAACTATGGAGGGATTATTCCTAGCAATAGGTACCATGGTTGATTCTGTCACGTGCCGTGTTTACGTATTTTGGGAAGCAGGGCGTGACAACAACAAATCTCAACCGTTCCGTCCCACTGGCCACAAGATCGATGAAGAACAACATCTGAGAAAGATTCCGACCTCCATCACCTCTTGATACAGGAGGTCCATTACTTTAGTTGAAATAATGAAAAATCATTTCATTTTCTTAATATAAACCTAGCCTTAGCCATATGGTTTTTCTATAATAATAATATAAAAAAAGAATACATCGCAAAAATTTATTCCTAAAGTCAAGAACCAGAAGGATTGTGGTTTACATTTATAGCTTTCACGCAATTTTGTCAAGTATATATTTTTCCTAATCTTATATCCAAGGATTAATTATATGTACTTAACAGCTCACGTTAATTACTAAGTTTTTCTCCTCCTCAAATAAAGATCAATAATAAAGGATGGCCTTAATTATAAGAAAGCTTTTCTTTTTCTATATTCAATCTCTAGAACTTAGCAAATTATAAATACAACTTTTAGAACTTACTATTCCTAAATGGCAAAAAGGGGATGTAGTGTCCCTGCAGCCCCCGTCTACAGTACCCCCTCACATTGGGAGGGCACTTTTACGGAAAATCCTCTAGAAGTGCCCCCTCAATCCAAGGGATTTTCCGTAAAAGTGCCCCCCAATGTGAGGGGGCACTGTAGGATGTGAGCTGTAGGGACACCGCAGACCCGCAACCTCTTTCTAAATATAACCTTAAAACTTTCTGGTTAATAAGACCCTCTATAAGCTTAACCTGAGTTAATTCTCTCAACTAAACTTTCTTTTTAACTCTCTAATTAAGTGTGAAGAATTCTCCTACTTCCTTTGAACACCTTAATTTATTTCTCTGAAATGAATCTCATTCTCATGATAATATACTCTCAAAACTTTACAGGCTCGTATAATATAACATTTTGAAAATTATAAATATTATTTAATAATTTAAGTATGGATATTATGAGTTTTAGAAAATAATATCATGTATGTATTTTGGGTTTTCGGATCGGTATCCGTAAAAAAATAATTATTTTAGGAAAAATGAAAAATATGAAATATTCTAAAGATGGCGTGTATTTTGTTTTGAGAAAAGATATGTGATTTAAATGAATTATGCATGTTTTATATGGTTTTGTGAGAGAGAGGGAGATATGTTAGCTTATCTTATACCCTCATGCACACCACAACACCTCATAAATATCCTATCATAATATCTAGCATGGATCGTTCTCTCATTACCCTCTCATCTCATTATCTTCATCTCCTTTCATTTTATCTACACAAATATCTCTAATTCCCTTAAACCCTCATCCAAACCCTAGCCTTCTTTCAACAAATCACCATGGATCTTGATGGTTCATCCACATAAATGGATTGAGACATCAAGCTAGACCAATAACTTCTCAAAGATCTTCACCCAGTCATCTCTTATGCTTGGATCCCTCTTCTCTTTACAATATGAGGTAAAAAAATCCTTTCTTTTTTATTCATGTTGTTGTGTCTTGCCTACTGGTTGGGTTTAGTTGTTGATCACTACTTGTTAGAGGGAGAGAGTGGTATTTTGATACTTGGAGATTAAGTTTTGAATGTGTTTTAAGTTTTAAAGTATGGTTTTCATGAAGTTTTTGATGTTAGAATTGAATCTGGAGTAAGTAGGGTTCTCTGAAAATTATTTAGCGAGTACTGTGATATACTAGGACCAGTAGAAGACTATCTTAGAAGCCTGAGCCCCTAACCCGTAGTTCTGGCCATAGATTTAATGCATTCGACCGCAATTTGCAGCCCACTTTTGAATTAGGTCTTGGTTTTTGGTTTGTAGCTTCATCTTGTGGTAATTAAGCCACTGTATTGGGGTTTTTGTTCCAGGTTTCATATAGAGAAATCTGGGAGTGTTTTAATGTGGTTTTGGCGATATTTTTCGGTTTTTAAAACTTGGTTTCTGTATTTCTTTATCTCGACTTGATCGTTCGACGTTTATACGTCGACGTCGGGGGTATTTGATCCTTTTTAGCGTAAGTGAGCCATAGGTTCTAACCTATGTGCGTTTTGCTCGTTATATCGTTTTCGATTTGGATATTTATACCATTGTGTCATGATTTCAATTGTAGGTACGATCGCGGGAATTTCCGAGACGGTGAGGCGATCGTGGGTTTCGACTAGCTCGAGACGTTGGTGAGTAAATTTATATTTACGGGGGAAGTTGAGTGGATGGCGTATAGTACCCCCGCAACCAATTAACTAAGATATCTATACAATATATCTAGGCTAGTGTTTTGTTAGATAACTTAGTTTATAACTAAGTTAGTATATAGTTTGTATCTGGTAGGATATATGTATGCGTGGATATATAGTTATATGTGATTATTGTGATATGCGTACGCAACTATAGATCCGTACGATATCGATTGGGATATTGTTATGATGAGAATAGATTGCCGGATACGGCCGATATGTATTTGACTCGCAAAGTCCTGCTATATCCCGATTGGGATATTATTATATTTGTTGAGTTATACTCTTTTAAAAACTAACGATCTGTTTCCTACTTTTAAATGGTAATATCAAAGATGTACTAAAAATTTCAAAAACACTGTAGCCTCCTTATTTATAAAACAACATTTCGTTCTATTTTAAACCATAACAGTATAGCTCATAAAATTTAGCTACGTTTAACGATTATTCACGTTACGATTAAGATAACTTTTTTATACGCCCGCGTTTCGATTACCTTTTATATATGCTAGTTGCGTTATTATTCTCATACGAACACACTGATAGAACACTGCACAACTACTAATAATTGCTATGTTGCACAAATCACAGACGTGCATGTTACATTACACCTCATTAGTACTGCCATGACACTGTAGGATTTCCACGCTTGTTATGTTAATGTTATTATATGAATGCGATGATTGACATATCCATGTGATAGCGCGATGTTCGAACACCTTTGATAGAACACTTGCACAAATACAAATGATTGCCATGTGATACAAGCATGGACATATATGCTACACAACACATCATTAGTGTTGCCATGACACAGTAGGACTGCCATATTTACTTGTGTTCTAAATATCCATGATAGATGTGATGATACCTATAATGATTTTGATATATGAATACCATCATTACGGATATTCATATATGATTGTTGCCAATGTGACAAAAATGATATATATGTTACGTTTTTATGAACTCGAGACAGATTATATGTATGTTCTTCTGAACTTGTTATTTTCCATGGATTTGAAAATCCGCGGTGGGATTTATAAAAATTGTGAATATTTTTAAATGATATTTTCTCGTGATATGATAATTTAGCGTCCACCGTGAGTTTTGGTTTTTATGATGAGATATCTGAATCGAGAGAGGGGTAAACCGATTACGGATACATGGTGGACCCGGTACGACACCGAGGGGCAGGAAGTCCGTAAGAAGGTACGGGGAGCCTAGCAAGGTGGATCGATACCGGAAAGAGTATTAGAGCGCGGCGGATATCCGGAAGATACCGACCGAGATTATTGATATCGGGAGAGGACCGGTCTGACAAGACGGTGTCTATGATATCTGGATTTACGTGTCGATGATAGACACGAGATTTATGACGATTTTGAGTGTCGGTGATGGACACTCGGTGGATGCTGAGTTTGAATATCGATGTTAGACATTCCTATGTTGATATTTGGTGCGATCCGTCGAAATGCACTGTTATAAATTATGCTATATGGTAGCCGAGCAGGACTGATCCATGGGACAGTACCTGAATACTAGTTCACATATAAATGCACATAAAGATGTTTCCAATTGAGCTATAATCTGACTATTTTGACATGTCTGGGACGACATAAGAAACTTTTAAAACGGAAACCCTCTTAAAACTCATTTCTAAAAAAGCGAAACTTATACTTTAAACAAAATATATATAATATTTCATAAAACTACGTCTGTTACTTGTGCCGTGATATACATATCATACGGCTATTATGAAAGAGTTTTACATACAACTTTCGGCTACTTTATAGGCTTGTACATGGATGCATGTTATATATATATATATATATATATATATATATATATATATATATATATATATTTCCATGTTTACATGATTGATATTGATACGCTTATAGTACTTGTATATGATACATATTTTAGTTCAGGATATGATAGTATTATACTTTATGATCTTGGTAGATCGTTATGCATTTCGATTTCTATCTTGCGATATACTTTTATTCACTGAGTTGGCAACTCACCCCCGTTGTGCCCCGGTTTCTTGTAGGATTGACCGCACGGATCAGTAGCGGCTTGCCGGCACATTTCTTACTTCGGTGATTGCTTTGATAGGTGGGTTACATGTTGGAGGGTAACCTCCGATTATATATGTATATTCTTTTGGATCTAATTAAAAAACTATATCGACCTAAACTTGTATATTTGTGCACTTAGAAGCAAGACTTGGATATTATGTGTTTTTGGGCGTCACACTCGTTTGGAGTCGACTTTATATTGTTGTTGGTTATATTTTGCTTTCTATTTCTTTACCTTGGGCGTCGTATATTATCTGCATGGTTGCTCCGCCGTTTGGGCGTGGAAGCTAGCTTCCGTTGGGGATACTTTATATATATTATGCTTTATATGTGATTTTATTCAAAATTTACAAAGAAGATGCTGCCCAATTTTCAAACGACGTAGGCGTTTTCAAACAAACTTATTTATACCTTAAAAAGAAACTTGATTCTATTTAGTAACTCTTTTTAAAACTTCACCTTCACTATTTCTTTAAAAATGTTTAAATTCCGGGTTTTTGGCTTATTTGAATCGCGTCGACGTCTTTTGACGTCGCGTGATCTAAACGCCGGTAATATGCCACTTTCGGGTCGTGATATATAAGCTATCAAAAATCTCTTGCCCTAACCTTAAGTATGGATTAATGGTATATTTTTAATTTATATAATGTGTTGTTATTTGATATTATATGGTTTTTTATGGTGCACTAACTAGTTTAAGTTAGTATATTTTTATTTTGATTTCACTTAATATCAATGTCTAGGGTTATTTCCCCCCTAGTTTATACAATCTAAATTTTCTTTTTTGACTTAACTATATAACCATCATGTCCAGGGTTTTTCTTTCCTTTGATTTCCATCAAGACAATTTTCATGTTTTTCTTATGATTCATTAAATATAATATTTGAATTTATATTTTCTCAATTCATGCAATCTGACTACAAGAAGAGCATTGGATGAAGGGCTATATATGTCATTGTAACCCTAAATTGCTAGTAGTAATGGTTTGATGGGCTTACGATAATATTTAACCATAGAGGTTTTTCTGGTTTAGTTGTAAGTTTCAGGAGTTGAGTTTAGATATATATAATAAGTTTTATGGGTTGTATTTAGAATAAGCTAAGTTTTGGGGATTAAATATAGAGACGGCTATAAATGCGCCTGATGGAGGGTGGAATCTTCTTCAGATGTTGCCTCCCGTTGATAAGCTGATGGCTGCGATGAGTGGTTGGAATTGGATCTGGAGGCTGCCGCTCTTGATGCGTGTGGATCTCAATGGGTTGAGGTTGTGGTTGTCGAGTTACCTGCAAGGAAGTCCCGGGGTGGTTGACCACCGAGGACCCTCCGACGATCAAGTTAGTCTAGAGATCCGAGCAGAGTAACGGCTTAGTGAGTAAAAATCATAGTCACATAATTCGCGAATTATTCGGTGAAATCGCGAATAATTCGCGAATTATTATATGCCGATTAAATCTGCGAATTATTCGTCGTCGCCGAACGCGGCGAATTATTCGCGAATAATTCCCGAATTATTCAAAAAAAATAGCGAATTATTCAAAAAACAATAAATAATTCACAAAAACAAAATCTAGCGTCTCATATATTAATTTTTTGCTCGAAATCCTTCCCGGATATTTCCCGAACACTTACCGAATCTTTCCCGAATACCTGCCAATTTTTTTTCCGAATAGTTCTCCGAATCCAAATTTTCGACCTCGCCGAATTATTGCCGAATCACGAATTTGTGACTATGGTAAAAATGGCTTACCTTGACCGTCTGAAAGAGGGGTTTAAGTAGCGGTGGCAGCAGGTGCAGCAGGCGCGAGAATCACGCCGGCCGTTACGCTCCCGACGTCATGCCCCCGTGATTAGCGGGACCTCCCATTAATAGCGAGACAGGCTCGTTAATGGAGGATCGTGGTGGCGTGGAACGTGGGATGTGGCCGGCGAAGATCTCGCGCATGGCGAGATTCGCGGGATGGCGGTTACGCCTGCAAGCGGTGCTGTTGGTCGGTCGATGAGACCGACGAAGATGACCTCGGCGAGAGAGCTCGCGGATGAGCGGAAGGGCCGAGGTATCTTGGTTCTGCGGTAGCTCGGAGGCGAGCTGTGAAGCCGAGGAGGCCGGTTATGCAGGGGCTCGTAGGTGAGCCAGCGTTTGCTCGGCAGGACGAGCATAGGTGTGGTCTAGTCGGCCTCTGTAGGCCCTTTCTTGCATGTTCTGGGATACGTCATCTGCCATGTATCATGATCTGGGAGATCACTGATATCGAGCATCATCATTAGCCCCCCACTCTGGTCCCGACCAGCTGACGGGTCGGATCGAGAGTGGTCTGCTGTGTCACCTGAGGTGAGCCCCATTTTCGAAGATATCATTGGGCGTGTCCCGGGGCCATCCGTTGTATTTTCTGGATGATGTCAGCGAATCAGGACGAGATCTTCTGCATTAAAGAGGGAGCGCCGGATCGTGTGCTCTTTGGTGAAGCGACGGGCCACGTGTCGGGTGCCGGTTGCTTATGTGACATGCCGCAGGCTTCTGGCGTCCGATGGGATGCTGCCAATGTGCTGGCGACTGGTGGAGCGATCGTGGCCATCGAGTGCGCTGAAATGTTTTGGTGGGAGTCGGCCGTCTCCATTGGATGAGGATGCCGGCTGTATAAGTCGAGGGGAGGCCTGTTTAAGGATCTCTCTCTTCCCATTTTCCTGATTCTGAGTCTTGTTTGCTCGGCGCTCTCCCTTTAGGCCGGATCTCAGCGTTTTTCTCTCCTTGAGGATTTCTTCCCATCATGTTAGATGTCTTGTTTTGAGGAGTTTGTAGATGTCGTAGGGGTAGATTCTAGGGATTCTCCCCCCGGGTCGGAACCCCTTCGGAAAGTTGGGGTCAGATTCTCTTCCCGGGGTCGCGCGTCTGGGGCGATTCCTGGAGCAGTGGCGGCGGACGCCCCTGGTGCGTCGTCCTCAGTAATATATGAGGACGAGCTTGTCACCGCTCGGGCTCGTTTCCATATTCCCTCCGGCTACACGCTACGATTGGCCGAGAAAGGAGAGAGGGCAGATCAGGTGAGAGGTAGAGAGATTGCCTTATACCTGGAAGCCTTTTGGACCGGAATGCGCCTGCCTTTTTCTCCCGAGGTTGTAGCTGCGTTAGATTACTTTGGGTTAGCCCCGGGCCAGCTAGTGCCGAACTCCTAGAGGATTCTCCTTGGGTTCCTGGTTCGTTTGAAGTTGCAGGCGGTTCCCTTTAGTCTGTCTATCCTTGCCTCCTCCCTTGTTTACAAAAGTCACCCCGGAACTCGCGCGGGCGACCCGAGGTGGGTCTACCTCACCTTTAGGAAGCAGCGGGGGAGTGTAGCCGGGTCAGGAGTTGTCGTCCTGCCTTCTTCCATCCATGATTGGAAGAATAATTTTTTCTTCGTCGGGCTGCCATAGGGTGTGGACTGGCCCGTACCCGTCCAGTGGTCTAGGGATAAGTGCTGGCAGGGAAACCCGTCCAATGACCCCGACGCGGTGAGAGTGGCGGCGTGGGAGCCTGTTCCTCGGGCTGATGTGCTGCTTTCTGAGCGGGCCCTCAGTTGGGCCTGGCTCAGCCTCGCCCAGTTCGTCGGTAAGTTAGGAGCTTGTATTTGTTTTTACTCTGTTTATATCGCTGATTCCATTATATCTTGTCTTGTGCAGAAACCATGGATGCGGACATTCTCCGAGCAGCTATGCGCAAGCCGAAGAAGGGGGCGAAGGCTGGAAGGGTCAGCTCTTCTCGTCAGACGCCGGTCCCGGATCCTCCAGCGGCCGTCCCGCCCCAGCGCTCAAGTGCGGACCGCGCCCCGGAACCCAGCCAGGCGTCGGGCAGAAAAAGGGCTCGGAGAGAGGGCGCCCAAGCTTCGGAGGTGGAGACGAGCTCTCCACCGTTGCCTCTCAAAAGGTTCTTCCAAACCGTTCCGCGGACCCCGGCCTCTCCGATCTTGGTGGACGAGGGAGAGCTCCGCTTTGAGGTGCCCTCGGGGCTTTCCGTCGCTGACAGCTTGTTGCACGCATAGAGAGGTCGGCCGGTGGCCGGGTCGCTGGGGGACGCTGAAGGGACAACTGGCGTCCATCGCCCAATAGGCCCTGCAGGTTAGCGCTCGTACATCGTCTCATTGTTTGCGAGATTTGGTGCCTCTTTTTCTCTCTGACCCCCCCTCCAATTTCTTCAGGTCCTCCAGCACGCCGCCATCGTCATCCGGATGGAGGAGGAGGAGATAGCCCTGGCGATGCGAGCCGTGGGTGAGTTCTCCTCGAAGCGGGAGCTGGAGGTGGCGATGGCGAGGATCGTTGCCCTTGAAGGCGAGGTGGCCGCCGGGAGGCAGGAGGCGGGGGCCGCGAAGAAGGAGGCGGCAGCGGCGAAGCAGGAGCCTGCTGCAGCGAAGCAGGAGGTGGCGGCCTCGAAGCAAGAGGTGGCCAGGCTCCGCCCAGGCCGCCGAGGCCAAGCTTCAGAGCTCCGAGGTGCTCGTCGGCACCATAAAGAAGTCGGTGAGCACTTTCCGCAAGGAGTCGGGGCTGTGGTAGAGGCGGCGAAGAGAGCCGACCTCAGGGCGGTGCAGGCGGTGGAGAACTTTCAAAAGTCGGAGCAGTTCTACACCGTCCTAGCCTCGGCCACCACCATGATCTGGCATGAGGCTCTCGATGCCGTCAAGGCCCGGGTGCCGGAGTTTGCTGATGAAGAGCTCCGCGCAGAATATCCTCGTGGGGATGACGAGTAAGGGGATGCCCCCGGGAGCACTGCCGGGGAATGGACTCTTGGCAAGGGCGACGCCGAGGCTCCGGTGACGGACGCATCCCCAGTCACGGTGGACGTCGAGCTCATCGGTATCGCGCCCGCCCCCAGGGCCTGAAGCCCCTCGTCTTCTCTTTGTCTTTCCTTTTGCCGCGTCGGGTATTTTGTAGGCCTTCGGGCATTTTTGCAAGGCTGGGGAGCCCATAGTACCCTTATAAAGGCTTTGACTTTTTTTTTGAATAAAGATCTTGTTTTTGCAGTAGTGTTTGTGCTTGTACTTTTTTTTGTTGGTAGACACTTGTATCAGTACAGTACTGCCTTATGGTCGGCATGTTCCTCGTCTAGCGATTACTCGTCGACTTGAATCTGATCATTTGCCAAGTGTACGAGGACCGGCGGGAAGACGGTGTCTCCATGGCCCCGAAGTCGAAGTGTAGATCGCTAAGACATTGATAGACCCAATGCCTCTTGTTGAGTTCACGTTCCTTAGTTGTTGGAGGGGTCGTAATAGGCTAACTGAGGATGGTGCTGAGCAGGGTAGCTGCTCGGTGCCTCTTGGCGAGGGCTTTGATCCTTAGCGCGGGAAGGGCCATAAGTGGCCTACTAAGGATGGCCGAGCAGGGTAGCTGCTTGGTGCCTCTTGGTGAGGGCTTTGATCCTTAGCGCGGGAGGGGCCGTAAGTGGCCTACTAAGGATGGCCGAGCAGGATAGATGCTCGGTGCCTCTTGGTGAGGGCTTTGATCCTTAAGGATGCCCGAGCGGGGTAGCCGCCTGGTGCCTCTTGGCGAGAGCTTTGATCCCTAGCATTCTACCAGGGACGACCGAGCATAGGTCGTGCTAAGCGGTCGCCTCTTGCGAGGGCTTTTCATTCTTAGCGCGGGAGGGGCCGTTGGAGGCCTACTAAGGATGCCCGAGAGGGGTTGCCGCCCGATGCCTCTTGGCGATGGCTTGGATCTCTGGTGTGTTGCCAGGGATAACCGAGCACTGGTCGTGCTAAGCGGTTGCCTCTTGCGAAGGCTTTTGGGTCCTTAAAGATGGCCGAGCAGGGTTGCTACCCGGTGCCTTTTGGCGAGGGCTTTGATCCCTGGCGTTGTAGGGTAGGGAAGCTACCAACCAGGGATAGCCGAGCAGGGTAGCTGCGGGGCTATCTCTTGTTGAGGGCTTAGATCCCTGGCGTTGTGGGTAGGGAAGCTACCAGCCAGGGATAGACGAGCAGTGTAGCTGCAGGGCTGCCTCTTATTGAGGGTTTAGATCCTTGGCGTTGTGGGTAGGGAAACTACCGGCCAGGGATAGCCGAGAAGGGAAGCTGCGGGGCTGCCTCTTAGTGAGGGATTAGATCCCTGGCATTGGTAGGGAAGCTACCAGCCAGGGATAGCCGAGCGGTGTAGCTGCAGGGCTGCCTCTTGTTGAGGGTTTAGATCCCTAGCATTGTGGGTATGGAAGCTACCAGCCAGGGATAGCCGAGCAGTGTAGCTGCAGGGCTGCCTCTTGTTAAGGGCTTAGATCCTTGGCGTTGTGGGTAGGGAAGCTACCGGCCAGGGATAGCCGAGAAGGGAAGCTGCGGGGCTGCCTCTTAGTGAGGGCTTAGATCCTTGGCGTTGGTAGGGAAGCTACCAGCCAGGGATAGCCGGGCAGTGTAGCTGCTCGGCTGCCCCTTGTTGAGGGCTTTAGCTCCATGAGGAAGGACCGAGCAGTGAAGCTGCACGGTTGCCTGTTGGCGAGGCTCTGTCGAACTTTCCCAAGGTGAGCACCGAGGAGTGGGACAGTCGCTGGGACACTGTCGCGAGGGCGCGGCGAAGGCGAAGCGCCGGATTGGCGTCGTTTCGGTTTCACATGGGGAGGCGTGACGCCCGCCGCGTTGCGGGCGAAACGGGCGACTGTTGGACTCCTAAGTGTCGTTGGCTATAAAACGGAGGGATTGTTGATTACCCTTCTCCTTACAACTGAAACGCAAAAATGCAGGACTTTCCCTTCACCATCGAAGACATCGTAAGCTTCGAGGATGTCTACCTCTATGACCCGTACTGCACTAAGGACACGGTGCAGTTGGTAATAGGCAGGATCGAGGACCATTTCGGCCGAGTGCTCCGCCGACGGTCCTCCCCCCTTCAGCTGCTGATGTACTCCATCTGGAGGGCGTCGCCGGGGCTTTACAACCTCTTATCTGAAATGTTGTTCAACGAAGCCATAGGCAAGCTAAGGTCCCTAAGGCGCTTCGGCCTGATCTCTGCGAGCCGGCTAAACCGCTCGGAAGCGCTCGTCCGTGAGTGCTACCAGTTGAGGCTCGACGCCGAAGCTCGCGGGGGGGGGATCGGAGGTAGAGGTTAGACGCTGCAAGGGCTCGGCTGGAGGAAATCTGCTCAGAGTACCATGAGCAGTGCTCTCTGCACCCCATTCCCCCACTGTTGTAATTTTTTTTGTACGGCTGAGGAGCCTACAGTACCTCTTGAATGAATAAAATTCTTTTTCTTTCCCGCAATGCTCTATTGATCCCTTTATTATATAAACAAAAGATCTCAAGAAGATGGTACATTGCTTTGAAAAGAAAATACATGCTAGTAGATGCTTTCATTCATGCAGCTTGATCCCCCCATACGTCTGTTGGTATCCATGCTCGGCACGGGATACCGAGCTTCGGGGGTACCAGACACATGCTCCGCTGACACTACCATGATCTGGCCAATGGTCTGCTCGGCTAGAGGGATATGATGTTCCTGCTCGCGGTCAGCTTGTCGCTTGTCCCTCAGGTACGCTGCGAGGTGCCCCGAATGGATGATCTCTTCAATATAATCTCGGAGTTGTTTGCAACTCTCCGTTGAGCCCAGCGACCTATGAAAGCCGCAGTAGTGTAAGACTACGGTAGCGCCCCGGCCGTCTTTCCGAGGCCAAAATGCGGAAACGAAAATTTTTCACAACTAGAAAACCGGCGCTATCGTATGCTTAAAACCCGGATCGTAACCACTAACCTAATGCTAGCTAACAAGAGAATGGGGTAGAGTGCTATACCGAGCGATCCGTGTCCTTCGGTCTTTGGCCTCCACTCCGATCTCCTCGCGGAATCTCCGGTCTTCATCTCCTCGTCGGAAAGAGCACCACATCGAGAAGTCTTTTTACGGGCTCCCGCTTCATCCGAAGCAACTCGGGCACGAAGTGTGCTAACCGACATGCCCAAGGTTGAAGTAGAGAATATTGTGATCACTTTGTCTCTTGCATCCATAGCTTTGGATGGAGGTTAAAGTGTTGCCATTGATGGAAGCTATAAGGTAGAGGAAGAAGAAGAAGAAGAACAAGAGCTTTTCTTTTTCTTTTCTTTTCTTTTGTTGGAATGAGAGTGAGATTATGAAAATACAAGACCAATAATATCAACCATGGCAGCCCCCCTCTCTCTTCATCTCATTTCAACACATTAAACAATTCATTAATGTGACATTTTTGCAAGAAAAGAGACCATGACTCATGATACAAGTCCATGTCACATTAATGCATTGTCATGATGAAAATCTAGCTCATTATTTCCTTAAGCAAACATTAATCCAAATGTTTGCCATAACAAAGAAAATCTGGCAACATCTAAAGTAAACTCGTAACGGATCACAAAGATACCCCTCACCTGTATATACATACCTGCATCCGCATTCCGACTGAATGCGAATGCGATGAGACTAAAGTAATCCAACAAATCTAATACTAGGATCCGGCTTAAACCAAAGCCCACTAGTATGATCCGTCCGATCATGATCCGTGCACTACCGCACGTATATGATCGAACCCTGCCATATATCATACGGCCTCTACAACGATTCGCCCGAAACTTGAGAAACTGTCTGTGGGGGACTCTAAAGAACCACTAGCACGTCAGAGGTACTAGCTGTATATAACGGGCTACCAGGTATTGACCAAAAGGGAAGTCGATGAGCGAACTCATCCTGACACCCTACTGAGCCTGTCAGTGACAATATCCGTACAGTCCGGTCCGTTCGTCTATGAGTATCGCATGGTGGGCCTAGGGGGTTGGTAAAAGTCAGACCCCCAAAATCGGTACAAGTCGTGTCGGAGTGTAGCCCAGAACACCCTGAGATACTGCTGGAATACCTACCAGTAAATCTCCTGCCTCGGCCGAGGGCTTTGTGTAATGGCTCTCCTAAACACAGCGCAATCTCACCCCCAATACCGAGAGAGAAGAAACCCCTGCCGATCCGCTCACTGCCTCCATGTGGCTCGGGACTGTACCCAACTAAAACCTGTTTGCACGACTCCTTTGAGCCGTGGTAGGGTAGTAATCAAAGCACAGTGGGAACTCACACGAGACAAATGACGATCTCAGGTCGATGAACTAACCTGTACACATGTCACCAGGGAACTGCTACGCCTGGTATAATCCCAACTAGCATGTTCCCGGCGAGTCCTGTCCGGTGTACTCATAACCCAATGAGCACCTGTATACATCTTAGGTGAACCAACTGACACCAGCGGCTTGTGAGACCGGCCACCGCCTCTGGTCGGGGTCTCGACTGTATACACTAGTCTACTCTGGAGTATCGATGCCCTGTCTCGAAAACTCCCACGACTAGGGACCTTTTAAGGAAATGCTTATAGACCCCAGCTCCCACGTATATGATCGCCATCATACTGCTGGCCGTCAAGCAAGAATCTTAAGGGCTCTATCAACGTGCAATAGTGACCTGTAAGGTCATCTGAAGCAGTACACGATGATAAAGATAAACCAGATAGCATACTATCATCTTGAGTAAGACTGTCCTACCGGTATAGGTCCTCCCACAATCATTGCAATCACGTGCCTGTGATCCAATAATTGACTCTAAGGGCACTATATCCAACAATCTCCCACTTGCACTCAAGGCTAATTATTGCGATGTCGCATACTCACAGCCCGTGTGATACCGAACACCCAACTCCTCTACTAATTAGTCTCAGAAAGCCCGTTTGCGAAACTATTGTGTTCGAGGAATAGCCTCAGTGAGTGGATCCGCCCTGATATTTCTTTCAATTTCTCTCTTTATCTCAAGTTCACGGAGAAAGCCATCTCCCAAAATGAGCAATACATGTCTTAGAATATGTCTGGATATCTGATGGGACCTAGCTCATAAATGAACTCCAAATCCAAACTTCTTAGACTGTATCGTCAACTGAACTTAATCGGTATCCTACGCCATGCCTCCCTCAGTATCCGCTTGGACCACCTGTCCAAAATACTGCCCCTCGTCAGAGGGAAAACTATAACTCTGACAGTCACTCTTTCATCCAAGTCACCTTGGAAGCCTGGAATGATAATCGTCCCCGAAAGAGTTTGTTGTTATCATATCCCTAGAACATCCACTTGTGTTCTAAAACTACTCCCGATCGTTTCTCCAGGATTGGATCAATATCAACATATTGCATCTCATGCGAAAACAACATCTGGTGTGGTACTTGACATCTCATGATTGACTCAATTGCCTAAGCAAGTGATCTGCCAATCATACGCATCCCTCTCCCCTTTAGTCTGTAAGAAACCTTTAGAGAGGGTGACTCCATCACCTGCATGTACACTACCGTGCCAAGAGTCATCCATTCTAAAACACCTTTAGAATGCTGTCTGAGTACCCAGATTGAGAAACTACCCAAATCTAGATCTAAAACCATAGATCTAGTGACCAGAATGTCTGATATAATATCCAAGTCCTATGTGGAGAAACCACTGTGTGACAACCCAAGTATAACCGATCGTACTATAGGAATTTCACTTCCTACTCTGTGTATGTCATTCAAATACCAGGACATCACACCCTACTACCTTCTTAACAGATCCATCCCCTATTCTGATGAAGTCAAACCTATGACTGTCACGTCAGAAATAGATGATCTATCTCCGCTATATCTGCCTTAGTCTATAAGTAGACATAAGCTACCTGTCCACCAATGCTTCCGCTGCTCCCACTGACTACGACAACCCTCTGGCAGAGTCATATACACGTACACTTCTGAAGCTAGTTCAGAAGGACGCTATACTCATCCTCCTGCCGGGTCTCGCGGCCTGGAACAACAACAATGGCAAATGTGGGTAAACAAGAACCTCCCTGCCACCGTCCTTGAGGCTACCGGAGTACCTCTCGGGTGCCTGAGGTTACCCACCATATCTGCGGAGTGGCCAATGGAATGTCAAGCCAGATTGAATCTTTAGGTTCATATCAAATTTTCAGTAATCGTTTGCGGTTCTGGAATCACTTCCAGTTCTACCATACTCCCACTACTGTTTTCTGAAAAAATCCATTTTTATTAAAACTGTGGCGAGTCAAGAACAATATCACTATTGATCTTCCAGATGGTAGAAAGTTAACCCTCGTCATAGCCCGGGTCAACCCACAAACAGCCATTACAGAAACGTGCCTTGAGTTATCCAAAGTCTGGTTTTAAGCATAAACCGGAAAACTCTCCGTACCTTAACAATGTTAAGATATGAACTATTCTATATCTAATATAGAAACAGAGGCACTGATTTAATTGGAACCAGATTCAAATCATGCAGCTGTCTCCAGTGCATGTCAACTAAATGGAAGGAGGCCGATCAGCATTACTCAACTTAGGAATCCATCCAGATATGAGTAACCTGAAAGAGAAACAAGTTTCTCAAAACCATTACTATCAACTGAATACCATACACAAGTATCTACATCTTCGATCACCTTGAAGAATCCTGATACTTGCAATACCTGGTTCTCTACTCTATTCTTATACTTATAACTTCTCAAAACTTGGACCTTGCATTTCTACGAAACACATGTCTAAGAACTAGAGAAGTCACAAGTAAACAGAATACAGCACGAGTACCAACCCCTCTTTCCTAATGGACACTGGACAACATACAATACTCTGTATAAGTCCCCTGAGTCTAATAACTCAATCCCTGTGTGTCGTAGGTTGAAAACTGTACTTATGGTTAAGAAGAATTACACCGCTGTTTTAATGCTCCTTACCTAACCATCCACTGATATAGGTAAATGTCATAGACATAATTTCAAAAAGGTATATCTCACTCTATAAAAATAGACGTACAGATATATCAATTTGAAATTGGTGCATAGCAGCGGATATTCAAAACCAAATATTTGCCGTCCGGCAAACAACCCGGGTGATTTCCTCAAACATCACCAATTACAACGAATCCCGATATAATGAGGATAATCACCCAATTCCCAATAACTTACTCCCACTCAACATCTGTAAAACCATACAGATGTGAGAATCAAACCTGGTAAATACATACCCTGAAGCAAGGGTTAATTGGGAAATCAGTTTTCTATTAACAATACACAGTGAAACTGAAACATTGAAATGTTTTGTAGGGGTATCCGGGTATTCCTAGTAATGCCTCTTCCATTATCCAGATTCACAACTGTAACCGTATATTTCTTTGCCATCTCTCCAAATCCCTTTATATGTCTTTAGTCATTACCTTCTGTACACCCCTTTAGGCCAAATGGTTTTCCTCCTTCCCTACCGTTCGGCACCAGCCTATGGTTTGGAAGAAGACTATCCAATAAGCATAATGGGTGTACTGTCCTAATCCTAGGAGCACTCGCAATGCGAGAGAAGGTAAAGATAAAAGACAACTGAATAAAACCTTATTCCTATTTCTCCTGAACCAGAATCCATCCCCGAACTGGAACAAGTTCCTTTCGAGTTCGTATATAACCATACGATGGAGTATCCAAATAACTGTGGATCTTCGTAGTGATACGGAGTGTTCTGGAGAAATACAAAGGTGAAGTGGGAGTGGTAATGAAATACTTGGTTTGGTCGTGAATAGCAGTCGCAGTTTACTTTGCCCTCTTACTAATCCCTTTATTTGTCTTTATATAATACCTTCTGTACACCATCGTTAGGCTAATTGGTTTTCTTCATTCCCTACCGTTTGGCACCTGCCTATGGTTTGGAAGAAGACTATCCAATAAGCGTAACAGGTGTACTATCCCCTAATCCAAGGAGCACTCGCAACCTGAGAGAAGATAAAAGGAAAAGACAACTGAATAGTCCTATCCGTTTTCTCCAGAACCGGAAACCATCCTCGAATAAATTCCTTCGAGTTCGTATATAACCATACGATGGTTTTATCCAATGGAAGTGGACGTTCGTAGTAATATGGGGTGTTCTGGAGAAAAGGGTAAAAGTAGGAGTGGCAATGAGGTATGCAACTCTGAAAATCCAAAAGCCAGTGTTATAAGAAGGTTCGGTCAACTTGGTCACTGAGTCATAGTCAAGGGTCGGGTCATGGTCGCTGCCAAAGAGAGAGAGAAAAGAAACACTCAGCGTGCACTCTAACCTAGATCAGAATGGTTATCAATTTATCTAATCAGGAAACCTCCCACTGTAAGCTCAAATTCTCCTCCAAACCTGAAAGAAGAATTAGTCAAGATCACCCGAGGAGTAAACTAACTCATCAGTGGGAATCGGGATCAAACTATCATCGCATGATAACGTGACGGAATCCACTCACGTTATCACACTCCAGAAGGTATGCGCATGCCTGGCAAGTTTCAGTTTCTTTAGAAACTCCCGATGTGTGTTTTTACCCCTAGGACCCAAGTGACCTTGACTGAGCCAACATATCAAAGGATCCTAGCCAAGTTCAACCCGTTATTATCTTGATTGCATTAGACCCACCCGCACGAGTCCTTGACTGAGCCAAAATGACCGTACGACTGTCCTAACCAATCACATATCCATAAGACAGAAAAGCATTACATAGCTACCGCACACTACGCCTCGGCTGAGCACGACATACGTAGCACGAATACTAAGCAATACTAATCTAAAATGACGGAGGGCTACGGTTGGTTTTTGGCAAAAAACCTTTAACGTAATGAACTTGGTATCGTTGAAAGAACCGGATAGCTTTTTATAAAAAATATAGTGGCGAAAACCTTTGCTAAAGAGGTCACTCCCGGTGAAGGGATCTCGGCTCTTTCCCCATAGAATGAGATGCGGGATATTCCAACTGAATACCACGATGCAAAGCAAAAGGCAATCGGCTATAGTGAAGTTATTGCCCTGACGCAAACTTCTGTCCAAGGGGTCACTCCCGGTGAAGGGATCTCAGCCCTTGCCTCGTCGACTGAGGTGCTAGATATTCATAACCGAATACCACTGTCCAAAACAAAAGAGAACGTCCTTGCAATAACAGCTTTTTGAAAAATTGTTCCAACAACATCAGAATAGGTTTGTTTAGCTTGCATTGATCCGAATCAACGCAGTCCCATCAATTGATCACACCACAAAAGAACGAAAATAATGATGTACGTATATACCATCCGCATTCGCCACTGGGTCCCGTCATCACCCGTTAGATTACTTAACTAACGACAGAGCGGGGACTGGACTAGCACGGATGCAAAACATATACAACATCTACTAGTATATATATCAATATATAATATTCACCCAAGGCGTGATAAAATGCAACATCACAGAAATGTAATAAGTATCACAGAACAATACAGATATGTGGGATCCCCTGGTTTCATAGAGCCGCTACTGAAACCCGACGTTCCCCTGGTCGTGTGGATAGCCTGTGCAATGAAATCCTAGACCCCTACGGGCGCGGCAAGTTACCCGCCAAAACCTGAAGCGAGGCAGCCCCCTTGTTTCGCCCAATCAGAGCAAAGCTCTGTTAAAATTCAAAATTCAAAATTTTGAAGCAACGCTTCAAATCTCGGGCACAACGCGCCACATGTCAAGCGCTGATATGTCAGCGCAGCGCCCAAGAAGGTGCGCCCAATCAGAGCAAAGCTCTGTTTAAAGGAAGCAACGCTTCAGTTGCGCATGCACTGCGCTGCGCGACGCGTGTCAGCGTAGATGCGCTTGCGATGTTGCGCTGCGCTGTGCGCTGGGCGACGCGTGTGAGCGCAGATGCGCTAGCACAGTCGCGCTGCGCTCTGCGCTGCGCGACACGTGTCAGCGCAGATGCGCTAGTGCGCTAGCGCAGTTGCGCTGCGCTGTGCGCTGCGCGACACGTGTCAGCGCAGATGCGCTAGCGCAGTTGCGCTGCGCGACACGTGTCACACGCTGGGGCATCTGCGCCAAACTGAATTAAGATTCTAAAGAAATCTTTCTGTTCTTGTTAAAACAAGAAGATTTTCTTGTACAAGGCAGGGGGCCTTTGGATCAAAGATCCAACGGTCGGGAAAATTCCCCAAATCACTCAGAAAAATATTTATGTAACAAATCTAACTAATTTATGGGCACTATAAAAAAGGACCCTAGGCCTCAATTCGAAGGCATGAACATTTCTTAAAAAAAAAAAAAGGTCAAGAGCTTCAAACAGAGAGAACTCTGAGAAAATTCCAAGAAAAAGATAAAGAGCCTTCATAAAATAGAAGAAGAAATTTCTTCTAATAGATCATTGATCTAAAAACAAGATCAATGATCTTTACATAAAAAAAACAGTGATTTGCACTTCTTATGAACCTTTGGTTCTTTTAAAAAAATAAAAAAAAAACAATAAAAAAAAATAGTGCTTTGCACTTTTATGAACCTCTGGTTCTTGAAACAAAAAAAGAAAAATTTATTTTTCTTTTTCTTTGATCTAATTCAGATCAAGAAATCAAATAGTGTTTTGCACTTCTGTTCTTGAATCTAAAAGATTCTTAGTGCTCTGCACTTCCAAATTGCGCTGTTGCGCTCTTAAGAGGGCGCCACGTGTCAACCACAGAACAACTTGCGCTGCGCGCCCTTGAAATAGATCTTCGCTCTCTGGAATTGGCGCAACTCACTAGAGCGCGCCACGTGTCAACAGCGCAACAGCGCAGCGCACTAGCGCAGCGCACTGCGCTGTTGCGCTTGCGCTCGCCAGAGCATGACACGTGTCCTCACCACAAGCGCTTGCGCTCAGTGATTGGCGCAAAGCGCCTGATAAATGCAAGGCATTTCACTTCCTGAAGGGCTAGGCCCAATTAAAAGGCTTAACAGGCCTAATAAATAAAATGCTGTGCATTGTTTGAAAGGGCAGAGCCCAATTGAAAGGTCCAATGGACCAAAACAAATGATCTGCATCATAATAAAAAGGGCAGAGCCCAGTCAAAATAGGCATAAATGGCCTGAAGTAATGCAATGCATTATTTAAGTGGGGGCAAAGCCCTAGCACAGGTCTAATAAACCGAAAATAAATAAGGGTGTTGAACATTTTCAACTGGACTTAGCCCAATTTTGGCCGTAAGTCCTTAAATTAAATCGGTCGAGCAAAGATTGCTCTCTTAAATCAATCTATATCCGGTTCAAGGGTACATCTCCGAGCTCCTCTAACACCTGTCGTTGTAATCCTTCAACGACGTTGGAGAGATGACGGGTCCCGACGACCACATACATGAATCTGGACTGCGGGGTCCCTAAACTCATGGACCGAAACGTCCCTAAACTAATATCGGACCGAAACGTCCCTAAACTAATATTCGGACCGAAATGTCCTTAAACTAATATCGGACCACTACGTCCCTAAAACTGGAACAATAAAGCCTCCGAATGCTCTTTTGCCGGATCTAAACGATCCCGTTTAAGTTGATCTTAGCCCCCAAACACGGCTAATGTATCCTTAAACATTTAAATGAACGATAAAATTCCAAATTAACCTTGGTTCAAGGGTACATCTCTGAACTCCTCTGACATCCGCCGTTGTAATCCTTCAACGACGTCAGAGAGGTGACGAGTCCCAACGGCCATATATTAAATGGATCACCACGTTAAGTTGATCTTAGTCTTAAATCGGACTAACGTATCCTTAACGAACGTTTAAGTTGATCTTAGCCGCAACGCGACTAACGTATCCTTAAACTAAAAAACACCAAACCCAAATCTAAGTAAATACGGATTTGGACTAATCCACGTCCTACGGGCAACGGCATTACTCAGTCTCCGTATACAATCCACGGGCAACCACAAATAAAACAAACGCACACAACACGAAGTGAAATTCTGGAGAAGGAGAAAGTTGTTACCGCGATGCGGTAGCGTAATTAACTGCAGGGGCTTGCGCCTGCAGGGAAGAGCGTACCCACAATCAAAAACCCCTCAAGCCAGGGGGAATCTGACGAAGTCTGCTACATCGGCCGCATCCGTCTAAACCTCCGATACACGGTGCCATAAATCAACTTGGCATTTTTGGAGAGGTGGACGGATAAAACCAAATAGCATCTGCCCCGAATCTCAGCGTCAGGACATCGCGGTCCTGAGCGCCGTCTTTCGGAGGGGAACAGATTCTGGCACGCCCGGTGGGACCTCTTCCTCTTTCCACTCCACACTTCGTGTGTCGTCTTCGCGAACCAATCGCGGTTTGTTAATGGTTGCCTTCGGATTTCAAGTTACTAAGATTTGGTCTTTTGCTTGGCGCAGAACTCAAGATTCAATGGCCTCTAACTGCACCAACTGCTCGAAGTGCCACTGCAACGGACGCTCCACCTCACCGGGAGGTGTAGCATATGGGCCCCAAGCGGCTTCCTTCCTCACTCTGCCGGTAGATCAGGTGACCCAAGCCACCACTGGTCTGTTCTTTGGGACCATGATCCCACCTACAAGCTTCCCTACGCCAATACCTGCACCGGAAGTGAACAAAAAGTCGGTCTTCGACCGGCTCACTGCTACGACGACCCCTGTCAACGAGTCGCCCACTACCAAACCAACAGCCTCTGTTTTCACCAGGCTAAATCAGAACTCTAAATTGGCTGTCCCGAGGAAGGCAATAACTATTGATCCAGAAGTCGTCAAGGCGGCTTCCCCTGTCAAAGAGTCAGTCTTTTCAAGACTGACGATTCCTGCTCCTGCCCTGCTCAAGGATCCGTCTTCGGCAGGTTGAATATCACCCCTCAAAAGACAACCTCAGTCTTTAAGAGGTTAACACTGGCGGCGCCTCATTCAGACAGGGGGCAAAAAGAAACTATCTCAATCTCTGAGCCAATCCCAATAGCTCGCCGTGCTCGACGTCGCCATTGGCAACGAGTGAGAAAGGCAGGGGGCAACTCCCCCTCAGGGCTAACTCCACCTGCTCCAATGGTGGAAGTCAACGCTGCTGTTCCAACTGGGAATAGCTTTGAGCTGCTGAGAAGGGTACGGAAGAACTCTCCAACCGCTACAGTGAAAAGATCTCCTCCACCTGCAGAGAGAGCTCCAGAAACGAAGCAAGAACATCCCCCTCAACGGCTGTCCTCAAAAATATACAAGGTTTGGCGTAGAGTTCAAGACTCCGTGATTGACCCGGACCACTTTCATCGCCAGAAAAAGGCAAAGGTGGAAAAAGACAAAAACCGCCCCATTAAACAACAGGGGGCAACAATTGCTAAGATGCCCACTTCAACGGTCCACAAAAGAAGGAGGCCAGAGAAAGCTCCCGTGACAATGGCAAAGTCTAAAAGCGGTGAACCTAAACGCCCCAAGTCAGGGGGCATAACAGTTCATACGGTTTATATGGCTTCTGGAAAGGAGGAAAGCCGCACTTCTACGGGTCACCGACTGTAAGTGCACGGCGGCGCCCCGGTCGTCAATCCGACGGCCAAATGCGGAAACGGTGATAAACTTTAATTTTGCGAACTTTGCAAACCGGCACCACCGCGCACTAAACTCCGGATCGGGCCATTAAACTAGTTCTAGCAAAGTAACAAGATAAGGAAGAGATATACCGACTGATCCGAGTCCTCCGGTCTTCATCTCCACTCCGATCTCCTCGCGGAAACTCCGGTCGTCGCCTCCTCGCCGGAAAGGCACCACATCGCCTGTTTCTTTTACGGGCTCCCGCCTCTATACCGAGGCAACTCGGGCATGAAGCTGGCAAGTCGACATGCCCAAGATGTGCTATAGAATGTGTAGTGCTTTGTCTCTTTGGGGTTATGTTGCCTTGATGGAGGAATCAAGAAGATATGAACTTGGGGATTTTTAGTGGCAATGGAAAAATGATATGAATGATAATTTTTCCCACACCAAATGAAACTCTCTCATATTCCCACCTCACCAAAATTGTGGCCGGCCAAAACTTCCAAGGAAAAGGTGGAGGGAAACAAAGTATATCACAAGAGGGAGGTGATGGTAGGATAAAGAGAATGGTGACCACATCCATAAAGCAAAGAAACATCAACCATACTTAAAACCCATACCCTTTCAAATCTCCATTAAAGCACCATTATGGATGAAAAACAAAAGATGCTTATCATAATGAATACAAATGCAAGAAACCCCCTCCTCAAAAGTTATTTGCACAATTGCAAATAACCCCCTCCATCGGAAAAGTCCGGCCGGGAAAGAACAAAGGAAAACCGGCCGGAACGGAAAGCAAACTGGCAACTCCAGAAAACTGGTCCCGTAATAAATTACAGGAAAACCCCGATACTGTGCATACACACCCGCATCTGTATTCCGACCGGATACAAATGCAAAGAGACAAAATCTACACTGTACTAAACTAGGATCCGGCTTAAACCAAAGCCGGCTAGTAATGTTCGTCCGATCCTGATTCGTGCAATACCGCACGTATCTGATCGAACCCTGCCATATATCCATACGGCCACTAGTACAAACCGTCCGATCCTGATCCGTGCAATACCGCACGTATCTGATCGGACCCTGCCATATCTCCATACGGCCTCTACAAACCGTCCGATCCTGATCCGTGCAATACCGCACGTATCTGATCGGACCCTGCCATATCTCCATACGGCCTCTACAGCGTTTCGCCCGAAAGCTGAGTAACTGAATGTGTGGTGGACTCTAAAGACTCATCAATACTATGGCTGTGGATTTAACCACTAGCACGTCAGAGGTATAAGCCAATACGTAACGGGCCACCAGCTATTGACCAAAAGGGACGTCGATGAGCGAGCTCATCCTGACACCCTACTGAGCCTGTCAGTGACAATATCCGTACAGTCCGGTCCGTTCGTCTATGAGTATCGCATGTCGGGCCTAGGGGGTTGGTAAAAGTCAGACCCCCAAAAGCGGTACAAGTCGTGTCGGAGTGTAGCCCAGAACACCCTGAGATACTACTGGAATACCTACCAGTAAATCTCCTGCCTTGGCCAAGGACTTCGTGTAATGGCTCTCCTAGACACAGCGCGACCTCACCCCCAATACCGGGAGAGACGAACCCCCGAAGATCCGCTCACTGCCTCCATGTGGCTCGGGACTGTACCCAACTAAAACCTGTTTGCACGACTCCTTTGAGCCGTGGTAGGGTAATAATCAAAGCACAGTGGGAACTCACACGAGACAAATGACGATCCCCAGGTCGATGAACTAACCTGTACACATGTCACCAGGGAACTGCTATCTGACGTCAGGTATAAGACCAACTAGCATGTTCCCGGCGAGTCCTGTCCGGTGTACTCATAACCCAATGAGCACCTGTATACATCTTAGGTGATCCAACTGACACCAGTGGCTTGTGAGACCGGCCACCGCCCCTCGTCGGGGTCTCGACTGTATACACTAGTCTACTCTGGAGAATCGATGCCCTGTCTCGAAACTCCCACGACTAGGGACCATTTAAGGATGTGCTTGTAGACCCCAGCTCTCACGTATATGATCGCCCTCATACTGCTGGTCGTCAAGCAAGAATCCTAGGGGCTCTATCAACGTGTAATAGCGACCTGTAAGGTCACCTGAAGCAGTACACGATGATAAAGGTAAACCAGATAGCATACTATCATCTCGAGTAAGACTGTCTTACCGGGATAGGTCCTCCCTCAATCATCGCAATCACGTGCCTGTGATCCAATAATTGACTCTGAGGGCATTATCTCCAACAATCTCCCACTAGCACTCAAGGCTAATTATTGCGATGTCACATACTCACAGCCCGTGTGATACCGAACACCCAACTCCTCTACTAGTCAGTCTCATAAAGCCTGTTTGCGAAACTCTTGCGTTCGAGGAATAGCCTTAGTGAGTGGATCCGCCTAGATGTTTCTTTCTATGTCTCTCTATATCTCAAGTTCGCGGAGAAAACCATCTCCCGAAATGAGCAATACCTGTCTTAGAGTGTCTGGATGTCTGATGGGACCGAGCTCATAAATGAACTCCAAATCCAAACTTCTTAGACTGTATCGTCAACTGAACTTAATCAGTATCCTGCGCCATGCCTCCCTCAGTATCTGCCTGGATCACCTGTCCAGAATACTGTCCCTCGTCAGAGGGAAAACTATAACTCTGACAACCTCCTTGTCGTCCATGTCACCTTGGAAGCCTGGAGTGATAACCGTCTCCTAAAGGAGGCGGCCGTTGTCATATCCCTAGAACATTCACTTATGTTCTAAAACTGCTTCCGACTGTTCCTCCAAGATTGGATCAATATCAACTTATTGCATCTAGTGCAAGAACAACATCTGGTGTCGTACTTGACATCTCATGATTGACTCAATTGCCTAAGCAAGTGATCTGCCAATCATGCGCATCCCTCTCTACTTTAGTCTATAAGACACCTTTAGAGAGGGTGACTCCATCACCTGTAGGTATACTACCCTGCCAAGAGTCGTCCATTCTAAATACTCTTAGAATGCTGTCAAAGTACCCTGATTGGGAAACCACCGAAATCTAGATCTAAAACAATAGATCTAGTAACCAGTATGTCTGATATAATGTCCAAGTCTCTTGTGGAGAAACCACTGTGTGACGACCAAAGTATAACCGATCGTAGTATAGGAATATCACTTCCTACTTTGTGTATGTCATCCAAAAACCAGGATATCACACCCTACTACCTTCTCAACAGATACATCCCCTATTCTGATGAAGTCAAACCTATGACTGTCACGTCAGAAATAGATGATCTATCTCCGCTATATCTGCCTTAGTCTATAAGTAGACATAAGCTACCTGTCCACCAATGCTTCCGCTGCTCCCACTGACTACGACAACCCTCTGGCAGAGTCATATACACGTACACTTCTGAAGCTAGTTCAGAATGACGCTATACTCATCCTCCTGCCGGGTCTCGCGGCCTGGAACAACAACAATGGCAAATGTGGGTAAACAAGAACTTCCCTGTCACCTTCCTTGAGGCTACCGGAGTACCTCTCGGGTGCCTGAAGTTACCCACCTTATCTGCGGAGTGGCCAATGGAATGTCAAACCAGATTGAATCTTTAGGTTCCTTATCAAATCTTCAGTAATCGTTTGCGGTTCTGGAATCACTTCCAGTTCTACCATACTCCCACTACTGTTTTTGAAAAGATCCATTTTTAATAAAACTGTGGCGAGTCTAGAACAATATTTCTATTGATCTGCCAGATGGTAGAAAGTCAACCCTCGTCATAGCCTGGGTCAACCCACAAACAGCCATTACAGAAACGTGCCATGAGTTGTCCAGTGTCTGGTTTTAATCATAAGCCGGACAACTCCCCGTACCTTAACAATGTTAAGATATGAACTGTACTATATCCAATATAGAACCAGAGGCACTGATTTAATTGAACCAGATTCAAATCATGCAGCTGTCTCCAGTGCATGTCAACTAAATGGAAGGAGGCCGATCAGCGTTACTCAACTTAGGAATGCTTCCAATTATGAGTAACCTGAAAGAGAAGCAATTTCTCTTTATCATTACTATCAACTGAATACCATACACAAGTATCTACATCTTCGATCACCTTGAAGAATCCCGATACTTGCTACACCTGGTTCTCTACTCTATTCAAATACCTATAACTCCTCAAAACTTAGACCCTGTGTTTCTACGAAACACATGTCTAAGAACTAGAGAAGTTAAAAGTAAACAGAATATAGTATGAGGACCAACCCCTCTGTCCTAATGGACACTGGACAACATACAATACTCTGTATAAGTCCGCTGAGTCTAACAACTCTTTCACTGTGTGTCGTAGGTTGAAAACTGTACTTATGGTTAAGAAGAATTACACCGCTGTTTAATGCTCCTTACCTAACCATCCACTGATATAGGTAAATGTCATCGACATAATATCAAAAGGTATATCTCACTCTATGAAAATAGACGTACAAATATATCAATTTGAAATTGGTGCACAACAGCGGATATTCAAAACCAAAAATTTGCCGACCGGCAAACAGCCCAGGTGATCTCCTCAAATATCACCGATTACAACGAATCCCGATATAATGAGGATGATTACCCAATTCCCAATAACTTACTCCCACTCATCATCTGTAAAACCATACAGATGTGAGAATCAAACCTGGTAAATACATACCCTGGAGCAAGTGTTTAATCGGGAAATCAGTTTTCTTTTAACAGTACACAGTTGAACTGAAACATTGAAATGTTTCGATGGGGTATCCTGGTATTCTTAGTAATGCCTCTACCATTATCCAGATTCACAACTATAACCGTAAAATTCTTTGCTACCTCTCCAAATCCCTTTATATGTCTTTAGTCATTACCTTCTGCACACCCCTTTAGGCCAATTGGTTTTCTTCCTTCCCTATCGTTCGGCACCAGCCTATGGTTTGGAAGAAGACTATCCAATAAGCATAATGGGTGTACTGTCCTAGTCCTAGGAGCACTCGCAATGCGAGAGAAGGTGAAGATAAAAGACAACCGAATAAACCTTATTCCTATTTCTCCTGGACCAGAATCCATCCCCGAACTGGAACAAGTTCCTTTCGAGTTCGTATATAACCATACGATGGAGTATCTAATAAACTGTGGATCTTCGTAGTGATACGGAGTGTCCTGGAGAAATACAAAGGTGATTTAGGTTTGGCGAAGAAATACTTGGTTTGGTCGTGAATATCAGTCGCAATTTACTTTGCCCTCTTACTAATCCCTTGCTTTGTCTTAATCTTAATACCTTCTGCACACCGTTTAGGCTAATTGGTTTTCTTCATTCCCTACCGGTCGGCACCAGCCTAAGGTTTGGAAGAAGACTATCCAATTTGCGTAATAAGTGTACTATCTCCTAAACCAAGGAGTACTCACAACTTGAGAGAAGGTAAAAGGGAAAAGACAACTGAATAATCCTATCCGTTTTCTCCAGAACCGGAAACCATCCTCGAATTCCTTCGAGTTCGTATCTAACCATACGATGGTTTTGTCCAATGGAAGTGGACGTTCGTAGTAATACGGGGTGTCCTGGAGAAAAGGGTAAAAGTAGGAGTGGCAATGAGGTCTGCAACTCTGACAATCCAAAAGCCAGTGTTAAGAAGGTTCGGTCAACTTGGTCACTGAGTCATAGTCTTAGGGTCGGGTCAATGGTCGCTGCCAAAGAGAGAGAGAAAAGAAACACTCAGCGTGCACTCTAACCAAGATCAGAATGGTTACCAATTTATCTAATCTGGAAACCTCCCACTGTACCTCAAATTCTCCTCCAAACCTGAAAGAAGAATTAGTCGGGGTAACCCGAGGAGTAAACCAACTCATCAGTGGGAATCGGGATCCAACTATCATCGCATGATAACGTGACGGAATCCGCTCACGCTATCACACTCCAGAAGGTATGCGCATATCTGGCAAGTTTCAGTTCTTTTGAAACTCCAGATGCGGATTTTTACCCCATGCTCTTATGACCTTGACTATGGCCAACAAATCATAAGTCACATGTCAAGTTCTACCCGTCATTATCCAGGTTGATTTGAACCCACCCGTACAAGCCCTTGACTAGGGCCAACAAGGCTATACGACTGTCCCAAACCAACGCATCTATCTATGCTGCATATGAATAACCAACAGCTACCAAACACTGTGCCTTGACTATGGCCAACAAACACAGCTTGAATACTATTGACTATCCATATGAAACGACGGAGGGCTACGAATGGTTTCTGGCGAAAACCTTTAACGTAATGAACTTGATATCGTTGAAGGAACGGATAGCTTTTTAGAAAATATAGTAACGAAAAACCTTCGCTAAAGAGGTCACTCCCGGTGAAGGGATCTCGGCTCTTTCCCCGTAGGATGGGGTGCAGGATATTCCAACTGAATACCACGATGCAAAGCAAAAGCAATCGGCTATAGTGAAGTTAATGCCCTGACGCAAACTTCTGTCCAAGGGGTCACTCCCGGTGAAGGGATCTCGGCCCTTGCCTCGTCGACTGAGGAGCAGGATATTCTAAATGAATACCACGATGCAAAACAAAAGTGAACGTCCTTGCAATAACAGCTTTTTGAAAAGTGTTCCAACAACATCAGAATAGGTTTGTTTTAACTTGCATTGATCCGAATCAATGCAGTCCCATCAATTGATCACACCACAAAGAACGAAAATATACTGACGTACGTATATGCCATCCGCATTCGCCACTGGGTCCCGTCATCACCCGTTAGGTTAGCTAACTAACGGCAGAGCGGGGACTGGACTAGCGCGGATGAAAAACATATACAACATCTACTAATATATATACCAATATATTATATTCGCTCAAGGCGTGAATAAAATGCAACATCACAAAAATGTACAGCATCACAGAACAATACAGATATCTGGGATCCCCGGGTTTCACAGAGCCACTACTGAAACCCGACGTTCCCCTGGTCGTGTGGATAGCCTGTGCAATGAAATCCTATACCCCCTACGAGTGCGGCGAATAGCCAGCCAATCCTGGAGTAAAGCTCCCTCCGTCTCAATGCCATGAGATGCGGGCTTGTTGCCCTCTAGAACCCGGCTATCCGTGCACCCCTCCGCGGGGCAATCCTAGTACAGAAAGTAAAATATACATACAATGGGTACATCGACCGCAACCAGGTCGTGCCCCAAAAGAATAATACAAACAGGCAGTGACGGCAGTCCACATGTCGGACGCTCGCCCCGCAAAATCAAATGTACATAATACAACAACACTGTACTAGCATTGCATCCAGGCTATCCCCCACGACCGATCCGCAACATCACAGCAAAACACAGAACATCAACGTGAAAGTCACGTTCGCAAATCCGTCTAACCGTGCTATAGCAGTTAGACAGGATTTACCGATCGAGTGACATTCACGGTCGCAGATATAATGTAAATACTGTGAAATAATGTGTTTAAAATATCCGATCGATCAAAAATTAACAAGTGGGCCCCCAAGCAATACTGTAGCACTCACAGAAAATCTGGGCCCAATTTTAATATTCCAAAACCCCTATTTTTAGCCCACAAGCCCACTGCAAAAATAACGATCACATGATCTCTCATTACTGCGGCGGATCCGCGGCCTAATAAAGGTTAATGGCCGCTGATCCGCGCTCTTACTGAGTGATCATCTTGTCGAATTTTTCCAGTGTTCTTATAACTCCCTGCACATCATTCTGAGACAACCTGAAAAAATTTTCGAGACCAAAAAATTTCAACAGAAAACTGATGTGAACAAAAATGCGAGTTTTGGAATTTTGGTCGATCGGAAATGTAAAACACATCAAACAAAGCTAGACGAAGTTAATGGCGAGGCTTTGATACCACTGTAAGTGCACGGCGGCGCCCCGGTCGTCAATCCGACGGCCAAATGCGGAAACGGTGATAAACTTTAATTTTGCGAACTTTGCAAACCGGCACCACCGCGCACTAAACTCCGGATCGGGCCATTAAACTAGTTCTAGCAAAGTAACAAGATAAGGAAGAGATATACCGACTGATCCGAGTCCTCCGGTCTTCATCTCCACTCCGATCTCCTCGCGGAAACTCCGGTCGTCGCCTCCTCGCCGGAAGGGCACCACATCGCCTGTTTCTTTTACGGGCTCCCGCCTCTATACCGAGGCAACTCGGGCATGAAGCTGGCAAGTCGACATGCCCAAGATGTGCTGTAGAATGTGTAGTGCTTTGTCTCTTTGGGGTTATGTTGTCTTGATGGAGGAATCAAGAAGATATGAACTTGGGGATTTTTAGTGGCAATGGAAAAATGATATGAATGATAATTTTTCCCACACCAAATGAAACTCTCTCATATTCCCACCTCACCAAAATTGTGGCTGGCCAAAACTTCCAAGGAAAAGGTGGAGGGAAACAAAGTATATCACAAGAGGGAGGTGATGGTAGGATAAAGAGAATGGTGACCACATCCATAAAGCAAAGAAACATCAACCATACTTAAAACCCATACCCTTTCAAATCTCCATTAAAGCACCATTATGGATGAAAAACAAAAGATGCTTATCATAATGAATACAAATGCAAGAAACCCCCTCCTCAAAAGTTATTTGCACAATTGCAAATAACCCCCTCCATCGGAAAAGTCCGGCCGGGAAAGAACAAAGGAAAACCGGCCGGAACGGAAAGCAAACTGGCAACTCCAGAAAACTGGTCCCGTAATAAATTACAGGAAAACCCCGATACTGTGCATACACACCCGCATCTGTATTCCGACCGGATACAAATGCAAAGAGACAAAATCTACACTGTACTAAACTAGGATCCGGCTTAAACCAAAGCCGGCTAGTAATGTTCGTCCGATCCTGATTCGTGCAATACCGCACGTATCTGATCGAACCCTGCCATATATCCATACGGCCACTAGTACAAACCGTCCGATCCTGATCCGTGCAATACCGCACGTATCTGATCGGACCCTGCCATATCTCCATACGGCCTCTACAAACCGTCCGATCCTGATCCGTGCAATACCGCACGTATCTGATCGGACCCTGCCATATCTCCATACGGCCTCTACAGCGTTTCGCCCGAAATCTGAGTAACTGAATGTGTGGTGGACTCTAAAGACTCGTCAATACTATGGCTGTGGATTTAACCACTAGCACGTCAGAGGTATAAGCCAATACGTAACGGGCCACCAGCTATTGACCAAAAGGGACGTCGATGAGCGAGCTCATCCTGACACCCTACTGAGCCTGTCAGTGACAATATCCGTACAGTCCGGTCCGTTCGTCTATGAGTATCGCATGTCGGGCCTAGGGGGTTGGTAAAAGTCAGACCCCCAAAAGCGGTACAAGTCGTGTCGGAGTGTAGCCCAGAACACCCTGAGATACTACTGGAATACCTACCAGTAAATCTCCTGCCTTGGCCAAGGACTTCGTGTAATGGCTCTCCTAGACACAGCGCGACCTCACCCCCAATACCGGGAGAGACGAACCCCCGAAGATCCGCTCACTGCCTCCATGTGGCTCGGGACTGTACCCAACTAAAACCTGTTTGCACGACTCCTTTGAGCCGTGGTAGGGTAATAATCAAAGCACAGTGGGAACTCACACGAGACAAATGACGATCCCCAGGTCGATGAACTAACCTGTACACATGTCACCAGGGAACTGCTATCTGACGTCAGGTATAAGACCAACTAGCATGTTCCCGGCGAGTCCTGTCCGGTGTACTCATAACCCAATGAGCACCTGTATACATCTTAGGTGATCCAACTGACACCAGTGGCTTGTGAGACCGGCCACCGCCCCTCGTCGGGGTCTCGACTGTATACACTAGTCTACTCTGGAGAATCGATGCCCTGTCTCGAAACTCCCACGACTAGGGACCATTTAAGGATGTGCTTGTAGACCCCAGCTCTCACGTATATGATCGCCCTCATACTGCTGGTCGTCAAGCAAGAATCCTAGGGGCTCTATCAACGTGTAATAGCGACCTGTAAGGTCACCTGAAGCAGTACACGATGATAAAGGTAAACCAGATAGCATACTATCATCTCGAGTAAGACTGTCTTACCGGGATAGGTCCTCCCTCAATCATCGCAATCACGTGCCTGTGATCCAATAATTGACTCTGAGGGCATTATCTCCAACACCGACCGCTCACCCGATCAGTGACTAAGGCTCAGGAACAGCAACAAAAGCTCCAGAAGATGATGAATGCTATGGCCGTGCTTACAGAGCCAAAAGAAAACCCTGAAGAGTCCTTAGATGAGCGCCGAGACGAAGAGACCGACGCCGAGTTCCTTCGCCGAATATTGGAAAAGAAGGACAAAGAGGCTGCTGAACAAGCGGCCAACATACAGCGTATGGGCCTCCTCTTCCAGGACATGATAGGGATGATGATACAACAAGATCCCCCGAATGAAGAGCCTCCGATCGTCCTTGGAGACGATAGGGGAGAGACATCGAACCTCAGCCCATTCTATCAACGGCTAAAGAGGATACAATCTCTAAAACTGATCTGGACGAATACATAGCCCAGCAAATAAGGGTTCATCATGCGGCCGAAACAGCCGGCCACGTCGTAAAAACGGGGCGGCCATATCCAGGCTGGTATGACCAAATCAAGTACCCGCCGGGTTACACAATTCCCAAGTTTCATGTCTACAAGGGGACCGGCAATCCCCATCAGCATATTGCCCAGTTCAGGGCGCTTTGCGGTAACACCGGCGGCGATGACAAGCTTTTGCTCCGCCAGTTCGTTGGAAGTTATCAGATACGGCGTTCGAGTGGTACTCTGAACTCCCTAATGATTCTATTAAAACCTTCGCGGAAATGGAGCTGCTGTTTACCCAACGCTTTGCAAGTGCCAGTGAACGTACCCCGATGACGGCACTGATTAACGCTAGGGTAAAACCCGGCGAGACATGGGTTCAGTACGCTATACGGTGGCGTAATCTATGGTCGAAGTGTGAGCAGCGCATAGAAGAAGCCCCTGCGGTGAGAATGTTTGTTGGAACCCTTGATCCACAAGCAACCATCTCACAGTTTATGATGTTCTTCAAGCCGACTACCTTCCAGGCTTTGATTGACAAACTAGCGCAGATGGACCAGATGGGCCATAAACCCCCTCTCCCAAAGCCGGACTCCCGAAATGACAAAGGAAAGGGAAAAGCGATCGTTGTCGCTAATGCTCAACAACAACCGAACGACTCGAAGCCGGTTGCTCGTCCAAACAATACGCACCCGTACGTACCCCTTGAGGATACGATGGGACGTCCTTATTCCTTCCCCCGCGATAAAACGAGGAGGTTATTCGAGCTGGCGTTGCGCAACAGACTCATAAATCTGCCGGATCCAAAACGTCCGTTGCAACCAAGTGACGTCAACGAGCCCAACTACTGTCCTTATCATCGAGTACTAGGCCACCCGATCGAAGATTGCTACGTTTTCAAGAATTGGCTTGAAAACCAATACCGACAAGGCAAGTTCGCGTTATCTGACAAATGGAAGGTGAATCTCCCGCAGCCCCACGCCTCTAAGGGGACGAATACGTCGGGGGCAACATGCTCCGTCATTGAAGAAGCTCCTTGGGAGGTCGTATTATCAGCCAAGACAAAGAGGATGCTAAACGATCTTCAGACATGTCCAGCGGTCAAGTGGAAGAACCCATTGGAGCCACAAATTATGGAGGGAATGCTAAAACCTCGTCCGATTCAAAAGATTGGTGGAAGTGGCCCAAACACTCATAACCAGCCGTCAAAATCTTCGAAAAAGAAGAAGAAGAAATCTAAGAAGCCCGTGAAGCCTGGCGACAAGCGCACGGACTTACAGAAGCAAATTGACGCGCTGGAGGAATACAATCAGAGGGCACGAACCCCCATTACATTCCAAGAGTTCCTCAGCCATGTCTTTCAAGAAGAGGATGAGGGAGAAAGTTCATCAGATGAATCCGAGGAATATGTGGCGAGCTGTCATATGATTTCCCATTCGATCACGAATGATGAGGAGATTCCTTGCACCGAAACGCTGGGGGCAGACTCTGAACCAAAAGTTCTGGGGCCACCAGAGGAAATAATCGACGCATTCCTTAATGAAGCTCGGTTGAAAAGTAAAGCTGATCAGGAGCGCGAGGCGGTTATATTCGAAAGGGCCAAACGCCAACGACTTGATGAAGCAGCTGAGACGATCCCGTTGGAACTAGACGCCTCCGCTACCGACAAAAGCCAATTCAAGATGAGGAAAAAGTTTGCTAAGGCCATATCAATGGGCATGAAGCTACCATCCTCTGAAGGAAACATCACTAGTGAGACGGAAATGCACCCCTCCTATTGCTTATATCATCAAAAGATTTCGCACCCCACTCAAGAGTGCAAAGCTTTCAATAGATGGTGGCAAGGATACGTTGCTCACCGACAACACTTTAAGCGGGAAAAGCGTAAAGCTCGTCGAGAGCAAAGAAATATGACCGAAAGGCTTAAAAGAACTGCTGGCGATTGTTGCGTGGTTAACACCGGTGGGTCACAAGTGCCTACATTCGGGAGTGATTCTGATGAAGAACTAGAACTTGCCCCCCTCTTCAAAGAGTCTGCTTCGAGAACAGAAGAAGAACCAAAGGTTTGCGAAAATATCCGGCTACGTAATCGCACGCTGCCTGAAAAGAACCTCGAACCCTCGAACAGAAAAGATAAAAGGAAAGAAAAGGTCTCTGAAGATATCATCTTAGATGACCAAGTGGCGGAAGAGTTAAACGCCAAGAACCCGCCGAAGAGAAATAAGGTAGACTACAACGTTTTGGCGCATCTGAGGAAGCTGCCCTCACAGCTCAGCATTCTTGACGCCCTTTTGCTATCAAAAGAGGCGAGAGATTCGTTGATTAAGGCGCTCCAAGACCCAGAACAATTCCAAGCATGCCTGGCCGAGGAAAAGATGAAGGATGAATTAGAGGAAGTGCACACGGCTGATGTTACTTTTGGCGATGAAGACCTTCTACTTGGGACGTGCGAACACAATCGCCCTCTCTATGTCTTGGGATACTGCCATGATATAAGGATAGGCAAAATCCTGATCGATAACGGGTCGTCTGTTAACCTACTCAACGTGCGGGTGTTGAAGGAAATCTGCATGAGCGTCCAGCACCTTGCTCGGGACAAGATCACCATCTCCGGGTTCGACTCCCAATCGTCAAAGACTCTTGGATCTGTGATACTGATGCTACGCTTCGGGCTACTCGTCACGGACATTAAGTTCCACGTCATAGACGCCAAGACATGCTATAACGCTTTGCTCGGCCGACCATGGTTACACGAGTACAACATCATCCCTTCTACACAACATCAGTGTATGAAGTATTTTAAGGATGGTTTCGAGTATACCGTGACGGGAGAACTGAACCCGTTCTCTGTGAACGAGGTCCGCAAATACGAAGATGCCAAATACTTCTTGCCGGATTTCGAAGACACGGAGAAGTGTCACAAGCCGGAAAATAAAACTAACGCTACCATCCATGTCTTCGGCAGTGATACCGAGGAGGAAGAGGAGATCGTTTATTCGGGTCCGCCTCAACATAACAAGCCAGGACCGTCCACTCCTACATTGGTCTTTGGTAGTGATTCGGAGGATGAGGTCCATGTCGTATTCTCTGCTCGACCTTCAATACATGCTTCCGCTGACGAAGAGCAAAGTCTGCAAGTCACCATGGTGCCGCCTAAACATCATAAAGAACTGGACGCACTTAATATCTACAGTGTAGAAGAGCTGCGGACATTCTATATCCCTCCCAGGCGAGAAAACGAGAAGGCAATCCTATTCTACCGTTCTGAAGAAAACAAGGTGGAAAAAGAAGTCTGGCATGGCGCGGATCCCACGCTCGACAGGCTTCATCCTATCCGTCTTCCCAGATATTATACAGAAGGTTTGAAGAAGCTGCTGAAACGCCAGGGGATATCCTTCAAACAGACCGTTAGAGAGGCCAAATTCTATGACAGGGTCTGGAACATTCCCGGGATCCAACGCAAACTGCCTAACGGGAGAATGGAAACAAGAGGGCTTGGATACATCCGTTCAAAGAAACGAGAGTTACTACCCGGCTGTTACGTCGTATATGACCTTGATGAAGAAGCGGATGCTCAATGGGAGGACGCTAATCCTAAGCCAGTGAAAGTTCCAGACGCAAAAGAGCCCAGTCCATCGTTCGAGGAACAAATGGATAGACTTGTAAAGAAAGTTGGTCAAAAGGTCCGAGATGATCACAACCGTGAGACGGCCATCTACAAGAAAGCAAGACGCAACGCCTTCTCTAACAGGCCGTAAAGGATGAAAATGCCGCTCCTTGTCAACCCGTTATAAAGAAGGCTCAGCTCAAAAGCAGAAATAAGTCGAAAGGCCAAAAAGGCACTCAACAACAACATAGCAGGGCTGAGAAGCCACGCAAACGGGAGTCGAGCGTTATTGATCTATCCCTTATGAGGAAAATGGGGCGAGCATACTCGTTTCCTCGGGACAAGATGAAGAAAATACTTGATCTCGCCCTGAAACATCAGATGCTTACATTGCCGGAGTCTAAACACCCTGAACAAGCAGGCGAAGCCTCACACCCAGACTATTGCTCTTACCATCGAGTAGTAGGTCATCCTCTTGAAGATTGCTTCACCTTCAAGAATTGGGTCGAAGATCAATATCAACTTGGTAAATTCGCTCTGTCCAACAACTGGAGGGTAGCACCACCACAAAAGCACGAGCCTAAGGCCACGAAAGAAAAACCAGTTCCACATTGGGATTGGAAGCGAATTCGTACCTGTCACATGATAACAATACTACAAGAAGAATCCGAGAACATGGACAGCCTTCCCTGGTGCCTCGAAAACAGCAATGATGAGGTGATCTCAGAATTTCCCCCAGCTCCGAAAGAACTGGAGGACGGAATACATACCACTGCAGATAACCTCAAGAAAATTGAGTTGGGGACGATAAACGATCCGCGACCGACATTCGTCAGCGAGCTGCTGTCTGAAGAAAAGGTGGCTGTGTTAAAGGACGTCCTTGTACAGCATAAAGATTGCTTCGCATGGAACTATTCCGAGATGCCGGGACTTGATCCAGAAGTTGCTGTATATAGACTGGCAATATCCCCGAGTGTCAAGCCAGTCAAACAAGCGCCGAGAAGAATGCGGCTTGAGCTCGAGATGAGCATCAACGCTGAAGTCAAAAAGCTGATAGACTCTGGCTTTATCCAGGAGGTTCAATACCCTGAATGGATTGTTAATATCGTCCCAGTGATGAAGAAAAATGGAACGGTGCGCATATGCGTGGACTTTCGGGATCTCAACAAAGCCTGCCCGAAGGATGATTTCCCAGTACCGGTCACCGAACTGATGATAGACAATACGTCCACGCATGAGATTTTCTCATTCATGGACGGCTCATCAGGATATAATCAAATAAAAATGCACCCTGAAGACCAGAAACATACGGCTTTCCGGACTCCTTTGGGAATATTCTGTTATAAGTGATGCCCTTCGGTTTAAAGAACGCCGGTGCAACCTACCAAAGGGCCATGACGAAGATTTTTGATGACCTTATACACGAAATCGTTGAATGCTATATCGACGACCTCGTTGTTAAAAGCAAATCATATGAGGAACATCTCGAGCATCTGAAGACCGTATTTCAACGTCTTCGACAATACAAATTGAAGATGAACCCTCTGAAGTGTGCATTCGGGGTTTCCTCGGGCAAATTCCTGGGATTCATCGTTCGACACCGAGGCATCGAGATAGATCCGTCCAAGATCAAGGCAATCATGGGAATGCCTCCGCCGAGGACTCTCAAACAGTTGCGGTCTCTCCAAGGGAAGCTCGCATACATACGGCAATTTATAGCCAATCTTTCAGGAAAGTGCCGTCCTTACAGTCACCTGATGAAGAAGGGAACCCCATTCGTTTGGGATCACAAATGCCAAGACGCACTGGATGAGATCAAGCAGTATTTGCAAAACCCTCCAGTGTTGGCTGCTCCAGTGAAGGGAAAGCCTCTCATTCTTTACACGGCCGCCCTTGAAGGTTCTTTAGGCGCATTATGGGCACAAGAGAATGACCAGGGGAAAGAAAGAGCACTTTACTACTTAAGTCGAGTGCTGCTGGGGGCAGAAAGCAATTACTCCCCCATTGAAAAACACTGCCTGGCGTTGATCTTCGCAATAACAAAACTTAGACATTACGCATTAGCGCATGAAGTCCATCTCATTTCAAAGGTGGACCCTCTCAAATATCTAATGTCAAAGGCCATATTGACGGGACGACTCGCTAAATGGGCCCTGCTCTTAATGGAGTTCTCGATAACATATCGACCACTCAAAGCAGTGAAAGGCCAGGCCATCGCCGACTTCCTTGCTGAGCACCCGATACCGGCCGACTCTCCTCTAAATTGCGATCTTCCAGACGAACATGCGTTTGATGCAATCGACGGTGGTGACACCCGATGGGAACTCTATTTTGATGGCGCATCTTCCATGAAGAAGCGCAAACAAAACACCCCTATAATCAAATTGGGGGTAGGCCTCATTTTTGTAACTCCACAAGGAGGAATAATGCGCTTCGCTTTCTCCTTAACAGAACCAAGAACGAATAATGAAGCTGAATACGAAGCTCTGATAGCAGGCCTCGAGATCGCCATTGACATGGGAATTGAAAACCTCCTCATATACGGAGATTCTCAACTGGTCGTTAGTCAAGTAAACGGCGATTACCAAACATGCAAACCGGAATTGGTAAAATACGGTGAAAAGGTGCAACAACTGCTAACCCAAATTCCCTCCTATACTTTGGAGAGCATACCACGCGCGGATAACAGCAAAGCGGACGCATTGGCCAAACTTGCTAAAGAAATGGCTGACGAGAACCTCGATGACGTTAGAATCATGGTACAAAGTCGTCGGGTGCTCGCCCCCGCAGAAATACCTTCGGAATCACCCGAAGAGAAGGGAGTGACTGAACAAGCGACCTTGCAAATAAAAGATCATGAGAAGGTCGAGGATTGGAGAGAAGTCTTTATAGACTACTTTAAGTCCCACCGAATGCCCGAAGAAGCGTCCACAAGACATCAGCTCATGAAACGAGCTCTATCTTTCGCCTTCGTCAATGATACTCTATACAAGAGGTCATTTGATTCTCTGTGGCTGAGATGTTTGGGACCTAACGAAGCAGAACGAGTCGTTCAGGAAGTTCATGATGGAATCTGTGGTTCTCACCAAGCAGGCCCAAAGATGAAGTTAAAGATCAAACGGATGGGCTACTACTGGCCCACGATGATTCAGGACTGCCTCAAATATGCGAAGCAGTGTCACTCATGCCAAATCCATGGGGACTTCATTCATCAGCATCCAAATCCATTACATCCAACAGTGGCTAGCTGGCCATTCGAAATGTGGGGGACTGATATAGTCGGCCCCATCGAACCAGCATCGTCTAGAGGACATCGTTTCATCCTAGCGACGACTGACTACTTCTCTAAATGGGCAGAGGCAATACCGCTGAAAGAAGTTAAGACGGAAAATATCCTCCACTTCTTCGAGACGCACGTCATATATCGGTTTGGAACTCCGAGGCGGATCATCTCCGATAACTGGCCAGCCTACCGAAGTCATAAAATCAGCCGCTTCGCACAGCAGCATAACATAGACTGGAGATATTCCTCAGTCTATAATCCACGAGCTAACGGTCTCGCCGAGGCCTTCAACAAGACCTTGACGAAAATTATAAAGAAAACAGTGTCCCGAAATAAGAAAGACTGGCATGAGAGACTGCAAGAAGCTCTTAGGCGTATCGAACCACGTTCAAGACAGCCACAAACACAACGCCATACGCGTTGGTGTTCGGTACGGAAGCAGTACTCCCTCTCGAGATAGAGTTACCCTCTCTGCGAGTGGCAGTTCACCACGAGCTAACGGACGAAGAAAATGCTCACCTTCGGCTTGAGGAGCTTGACGCCCTTGATGAAACTAGGCTCATAGCGCAACAAAATCTGGAAGCTTATAAAGCAAAGATGACGCGCTCATACGAAAGATTGACCCGACCGAGGACATTCCACCAAGGCGAACTCGTGCTAATGGTCAAAAGGCCTATGATTCCCAATCGCGCCAAGCGGGGAAAATTCGAGCCAAACTATGAAGGCCCGTACATCATAGATAAAGTTTACCAGGGTGGGGCCTATCTACTCATGGACATGCACGGTGAAAGGCCTTTCAGGCCGATAAACGGTCGCTTCCTGAAGAAATACTACGCTTAATGAGCCACAGCCTAGGTCAATGATAGATGACGACGACCATGTCCGCTCGCTATCTCCCTAAGCTCAAGTTTTATAAGCAGTAGCCAACCTCTCAATGTCGGACCGAAATGTCCTTAAACTAATAGCGGACCGAAATGTCCTTAAACTAATAGCAGACCGAAACGTCTTTAAACTACTACCGCAGCATCTTTTAGGCTGACGAGATATAAAAAAAACATATAAAAATAAAATTAAAAAAAATGGTATGTCCATAAGCAAAAGGGCACGGATGAAAACCCGAAAGGGCTCCGTGAGTAAAAAACAGCAGGGCTACCGGCGAGTGTTCATGAAAACCCGAAAGGGCGCGACCTCGTAAAAAAAATAAATAAAAAATAAATTTAAAAAAAATAAAAAGAATATAAAAAAAAACGGTATGTCCATAAGCAAAACGGGCACGGATGAAAACCCGAGAGGGCTCCGTGAGTAAAAACAGCAGGACTATCGGCGATTGTTTGTGAAAACCCGAAAGGGCGCAACCTCGTTAAGAAACACTTGTAGGGTCCTCTCGACCCTATAAGGAGAAACCACCCGCGTGAGATCCTTACGATTCACAAGGGAACAACATACTTAGGAATCCCCACGATTCCTAAGGAGAAAATACACTTGCGAGATCCTCACGACTCGTAAGGAGAACGCTCTTATGGGACCCTCACGGCTCGTAAGATTTGAAAGTCTTAAGTTACAGAGATCTAAACCTGTGCTTAAGCAACCCCACAACTTTCGATATTGCCCTACAAGTGGCTCAGCACTGACCCTTGTATACAATCCACGGGCGCGAATAAACATTTCCCTAACTAAGTCCCATCTGAGACTAGGGATATGTCCACACGGTAAACAACCCTTGTAAATCCTCTCGACTTACAAGGAGAAAACCCTCCTGTAGGATCCTTACGACTTACAGAGGAACAAAACACTTAGGAACCCTCACGATTCCTAAGGAGAAAATACACCTACAAGATCCTCACGACTTGTACGGAGAAATACCTTTGTGAGACCCTTACGGCTCATGAAGTCAAAAGCCTTAGTCGACAGGACCTTAATCCTGGTCGCTAAGCCTCCTTTGTTCGACAACAACAGAAGCAAATGATGATTCGCTCCTGGCAATATCCCAGTTGTAGCGGTGCTGATGCCAAAATCGGTGTCCAAGTTCAGGTTTACGGCGAAAAGCCAGTAGGCCGCACATGCATACAAAATAGCCGAAATGATAGGGCAACTTGCAATAAAAAGCAGCAAGTAAAATGTATGCATGCGAAATAGCCGAAATGATTGGGCAACTCGCAATAAAAAGCAGCGAGTAAAAATAAAATAAACAGCCGAAATGATTGGGCACCGCGAAAAATAGCCGAAATGATTGGGCAATCGCGACCTTCGCGATATAAAAGCTGAAATGATAGAGCATCGCGGAAAGAATAAAAAAAAATGAAAGAATGAAACTTTTTGCCCTACAGTTAAGATCACATCGATCCCTGTATACAATCCAAGGGCATAAACAAAGAGGGAACCATACCCTCCCAACAAATTCCTCGACTCACGGATACAAACACTCCTTGACGAGAGCCTCCTGATCCGCGTCGATCCGCAGAGCCACCAGCGCCTCCGTGGAAATCCTCGACTCGTTTCAAACCCCAAGGAAACAAATAATCCTTGGCGCTTGGGAAATAAATAATCCCTAGCAAATTCCTCGACTCACGGATACAAACACTCCTTGACGAGAGCCTCCTGATCCGCGTCGATCCGCAGAGCCACCAGCGCCTCCGTGGAAATCCTCGACTCGTTTCAAACCCCAAGGAAATAAATAATCCTTGGCGCTTGGGAAACAAATAATCCCTAGCAAACTCCTCGACTCACGGATACAAACACTCCTTGACGAGAGCCTCCTGATCCGCGTCGACCCGCAGAGCCACCAGTGCCCCCATGGGAATTCTCGACTCGTTTCAAACCCCAAGGAAATAAATAATCCTTGGCGCTTGGGAAACAAATAATCCCTAGCAAACTCCTCGACTCACGGATACAAACACTCCTTGACGAGATCCTCCTGATCCGCGTCGACCCGCAGAGCCACCAGTGCCCCCGTGGGAATTCTCGACTCGTTTCAAACCCCAAGGAAATAAATAATCCTTGGCGCTTGGGAAACAAATAATCCCTAGCAAACTCCTCGACTCACAGATACAAACACTCCTTGACGAGAGCCTCCTGATCCGCGTCGACCCGCAGAGCCACCAGTGCCCCCGTGGGAACTCTCGACTCGTTTCAAACCCCAAGGAAACAAATAATCCTTGGCGCTTGGGAAACAAATAATCCCTAGCAAACTCCTCGACTCACGGATACAAACACTCCGTGACGAGAGCTTCTTAACTCATGTCAACTCGCAGAGCCACCACCCTCTCCACAAGCAAATCCCCGATTCGTCTCAATTTGCAAGAAGAAGTCTCAGACAGCAAGGATTGAAAAGCTTGCTTCTTGAGCAATGGGGCCCTGCAAGTCAATCCAAACTGGTCTCTTGCATACTATTCACGGGTCTCACTCTCCGAAGTCAAATTTCGACGAGGAGGGAAACAACCGCTTACGAATCCTCTCGACTCGTAAGAGGGGAAATTCTCTTATAGGATCCTTACGACTTATAAGAGAAAACCACACTTAGGAATCCTCACGATTCCTAAGGAGAAAATCCGCCTATGAGATCCTCTCGATCCGTAGAGAGAAAAGCCTCTATGAGACCCTCACGGCTCATAGAGTTGAAAAATCTTAGGCAGCAGACCAGAACCTGCGGCCTAAGCCATCGCTATTTCCTAAGGAAGTCGGAATACTCGTTTTAGACATCCATCAACCATGGTTATTAAGACAGCCTGCTGACAATAAAAAAAAAGAAGATGACAGAAAGAATATCCGGTCTACATTTGATCTGGCGTGCGTGACGCATTCATTTATGCATGGGCAGAAGACTCAGGACGAGAAATAAGACAAGCTGAAATAGAAAAGGGAAGGGTTTCCATTCATACTGCTAAAAAATTTCTTTTACAAGCATAAGAATAATGAATAAGAAACATTATTCAAATTATTACAACGGTATAACTTCAGATCCGGGGCACGGATTGAGGAAATCAAAAGTAAGGCCATCCAAAGTTCTTCTGGCCTTTCTAATTATTCTTATGCGCAGTCTTTCTCGCTCCTCTGTATCGAGATCATCGGCGAGCCCTCCTGGCCTTTGATAAGCAGCAACTATCGTCGTCTGCTGGAAGACTTGGTGTAGGATGTCAATAAGGCTGTTCCGTCGTTTCTTTGAAATCAGCCCTGTCAGGTACACTGAATGCACCTTGTCTTCGGCATCATCCAGCGCGATGAGCGGTAAGGCCTCATGAAGACCCGGAAGTGCTCTCCATATGGCTCCCAACACGACTTTCAAAAGGGCCGAACGACGAGGCAACAGCCAACCACCGCTTGCGTTCAGACGACCCATGACTTCTGCACATTCAGCGTCTGTAAACTCTTGGTTTTGTTGACAACCCTGAGCGCGGATATCGTCGTAGGTAATAAACTAGTGCAAACTGTATAGATGCACCGCCGCCATTATGCCTGGAGGAAATATTACAGGAAGATCAGCAATAGAAAAGCAATAATATACATAGAGGACTAAATTCCTAGAGAGCAAAACTATGTTCAAGGATAAAGTCCCCTGGATGAAAGCTCTGCTGGTTAAGATTAATCTAAGAATCGATTTTACTTAAAGTTTTCCTAAAAACTTTGAAAAAAAAAAGGAGGAGCAAGGCACCGGAGGTCTTGAAGGCAAGAACAAAGCTCTGAGGTCTTCGAAAATAGAAATCTGAAAGATGATAAATATTTGGGGGGGACGAAAGGTCCTATTTATAGGCATCAAGTGCCTCTTCGACTTTCAAGAGTTGTCACGGCAGTTTACCCTAATCGGAGCGAACTTCTGTTCAAATTCCGAGGCGGGAGATGAAGCAACGCTTCGCCTTCCCCGTGCTCTGACTTGAAAATTAATTTAATAAAGCGACGCTTCAGATTATTTGCGCTGCGCAATACGCCACGTGTCTGACGCAGACGCATCAGCGCAACGCCCAAAGCAGCGCACCCAATCAGAGCAAAGCTCTATTTCAAGCAAAATTAAAGGAAGCAACGCTTCAGCGGCATATGCGCCGTGCGCTGCGTGACACGTGTCGGCGCATATGCGCTAGCGCAGTTGCACTGCACTGTGCGCTGTGCAACACGTGTCATACCCTGGAGCATTTGCGCTAAATAAAATTAAGGTTCTGAAGAAATCTTTTCTGTTCTCGTTAAAACAAGAAGATTTTCTTCTGTAAAACAGAAGCCCTTGGATCAAAGATCCGACGGTGGGGGAAATTCCGCCAAATCATTCAGAAAAGGGGATTTCTTCAACAAATTGGACTTGCTTCTTAATTTGCAAGATGAAGCCTCAGGCAGCAGAGGTGGGAAAACTTGCTTCCTGAACGATGGGACCCTACAAGTCGATCTAAAATGGTCTCTTGCATACTATACACGGGTCTCACTCTCCAAAGTCGAGTTTCGATAAGGAGGGAAACAACCGCTTACGGGTCCTCTCGACTCGTAAGAGGGAAAAATTCTCTTGTAGGATCCTTACGACTTATAAGAGAAAACCACACTTAGGAATCCTCACGACTCCTAAGGAGAAAAAAAAACACCTACGAGATCCTCTCGACCCGTAGGGAGAAAAGTCTCTATGAGACCCTCACGGCTCATAGAGTTGAAAAGTCCTAGGCGGCAGATCTGAACCTGCAGTCTAGGCCATCGTTATCTCTGGGAGAAATGAAGTTATCTGCCAATAAGCTGCATTAAAGATGTCATGCTGGTAATGAAAGAAAGAAAAGACGGAGAAAATGACACATTACAAAAAAAAAAGGGGAGTGTATCTTTTATTCATAAACTTGATTGGGTACAGGATACATTATGTCAAAGAATGAAAAAGTATATATATACATTCTTTTATCTACAATTACAAACGATACAAAGGGGGATAGCTACTGAGGAGGAAGTGTCTTTAGTAAATCCACAAGTTGCTCCCGCACTTCCTTCAGCGCCTCCTCCTGAGCGGCTGCCGCGGCCACCTCCGCTTCCACCCGGGCTCGCTGCTGCAAGAAAGATGAAAGTTGCTCCTCCGCCGCCTTCTGGGCTGCTTCCTGGCTGGGTGCAGCTCGCTCGACAACATCAAGGTGTTGCCTCAATGATAACCCTTCAGAAAGACATTGCAGAAGGCCCTCAAAGACAACCTTCAGCCGTGCGGCATTGGCCTCCACCCGAGCATGCAGTTGGGCAGACCTGCTCGAAGTCTCACCTCGCTCCTTACGTCTTGAAATGACTTCTTGTTCGAGGTGATGGAAGTAAGGAGCACTCTGCTCAATCCACGCTGTTCTTTGATTACTGGCAGCCAAGGCCTCGGGAGCGGGACGCAGCGACTCCAACCGATGCAGGAGGGCCTCGATCTCCCTGCAATGGTTAACCCAAGATGCGATGATACCCTCGTCGTGAAAGTTCACGAGTATCACCAGCATCGGGTTAACCGCTATAGCAAAATCCGCAGCAGGGGTAGGGGTCTCGACGTCAAGCTCCTCAATATAATCGCTCAGCATACGTAAGCTGTTTGCGGCGCCTTTCGAAGATGGACGTCTCAGGTAAGGACCTGCTGGCATTATGATGCGAGATTCAAAGGGCGCCGAGACCGGAACGACAGCTGAAGAGAAACAGGATGTGATCAGATAACAGTTCTCAAATAAAAAAGGAAGACTTTATCAATGTGATAGTCGCTGTACCAGCTGAGGCAGGTGGCAGAGCCGGAAGAGTCGGCAACGCAGCTGATCTCTTATCCCCTCCTTCAATCTGTAGCACTGCAGTTGAGATGAGAAAAAGAGGTTAGAGGTAATTCCATCAATAAAAAAAGGAGGAAGGATGTCAACGGAAATCATACTCACCAACGCCACCAGACGAAGAAGCAAGCTCGGATGGGAAAGAAAAGTGTGGGAGCAACATCTGATATACATGATCAAAAAGTACTCCTGAAAAGACACAACAACACGACTTTAGTACATGCACTATGCATCTGAAAGATAAGACTAATAAGTTGCAAACCCATACCTTCCAACATCTTAGACGGTATGAGAGAGGGTTGGGAGGTAACCACCGCCAAGGCAGTTGTTGAAGGCGCTCCTTCAAGCAGTGGGCCATCGGCGCTGGCTGCACCTGCGTTATAAGAAAAGTGAACTCGTCAGAAAGAATTGTAAAATAAGAAAGACAGTAACCTAAGGTTTACCTGAGGAGCTCCCGGCCGAAACAGAAGCGACTCCCTCCTCTATCGACATAAGGCCACCGCCCGTAGCCTCATCACCCGACTCGATGGGGACCGTCGTCGTGCTAGCGCGACCAGGAGACGGCAGGAGATCGTAAGCAGGGAGGGCAATAATTGGAGCGTTGCCGGATTCTTGGAAGGAAGCGGCTGACTCTTCCCCAAGAGTCGTACCCATCTCGCCCGCAACTTCTTCGAGCTCCGCCGTCTCCATCGGCTCATCCACTGTCACCACGAGGTCGCCGGCCTCAAGCGCCTCGTCCACCACCAGCCTCGGTTCAGTTATAATGATCATATCATCTGCCACCACTTCAGGTTCGGCATCAATGACCTTCTCGGCGGGAGGCCCCTCGACCTCCACTTCAGGCTCCAAAGCCACAGCGACATTGCCCACCGTCGGCTTGAGTTCGGCAGGTACCGCCTCCTCTGCTTCTTTGGGATCAACGGTTTCCGCCTCCCCCTCGATCGGACTCGGCCCTGCAAGATAAGGAATATAAGGACCAATGACATTAAAAACCCTTATAACAAAAACTCTGAGAGAAATATTACCTGAAGCGGATTTACCGTTTGCGCTCCGAACTGCGCACGCCACCTCTCTGCGGGCAGTGGATAAGGCAACAGGGGCATCTTCAGATGGAGTATCAGCACGAGGAGCGGTGCTGGGGCCCGCTCCCGCAGCCAAGGCAGCCCGGCGCGCCTTTGACTCACGCCTTTGCCGCTTCCTTTCCTCCCGCGCTGTCTCGATGGATCTTAGTGACGCCTCCTTCAAGGCGTTGTCATCCTCGTTCAGGGATGCCTCCAGAGCCTTTAAGGCATCCTTCATCGGCTCTTCGAGACAAACCTCCTGCGGTGGCCCAGAGGAAGCGGGAACATCGGCAGCTGGTAAAACATCTGCGTCGCTTGGTGGGAACGGCATTGAGGTTTCTGCAATAAAAAGAGAAAGGTTAGATCGACCATAACACGAGCGGGATGGAGACTTGATGGATTAAAACTTACTAAGGCCCATAGACGCTATAAGACGTTCCTCCTCCTGGAAAGTCTTCAAAGAAGCGGTGATGGCTTCTTCATCAGTGATGCCTGTCGAAAGGAAAGAAAGAAAAACGTTAGTCAAAGGCAATGAAGAGGATATGTTGCAATAAAGAAAAGGCGACTAATAGTTACCTGATTGCGCAAGCTTGGCCATCCACGCGTCACGCTTTGCCAACCACGCCGAAGTTTCGAGGGCGGCTTCCAAGTCTGTATCGTCCGGCGGCGGCATCACTAATCCTTCGTTCGTCCCGTATTCGATCAGGCCCTCGGCATAGGGAGCATGGGGTTCCTGACCGAACACGACGTCCGCAGCAAAGAGCGACTTCTTTTTCTTTTGCCCTCCGACCCTAGGCTCACGAGGGATCGACTTCCATTTAGCAGCTACTTTGGGACGACGGGTCCCGATGTCCGCACCCACGCCAGACTCCGGCGAGGGTACAACCACTGTCTCCGCCAGAGCACGGGGCGCTGCAGGTGCATCTGCGACATCAGGGAGCGACAAGTCACGTGGAGGGCTTCGCGCACGCGATGGTCCGGTTCTGACCTTTTTTAAAGGGGCAACTACTGGGGTCCTTGGGACCAAAGGAGCATTGCGATCGGTACCTGGAGGCACACCCTTACGATCGACCAACAGTCTCCTTTCCTCCTTTATAACTGCTCCTGTTGCATGATTGTACCAGTCTTTGTACACATTGAGGAGTCTCGGAGCATAAGCCGGCGCATTGATAAAAAAATGAGAGCTCGTATTCAGGCGCATGAAATGGTGCAGTGCGATCTCTATCCCTTCTTCAGTGGCAGTGGGTTCCAGCAAGAAGGCTTCCAAGGGGACCCCCTGATCGTAGCCCAGTTGTTAGGCAAAACGATGCGGGTTATACCTCATAAAAATTGCCACACCATCCTGCCTAAAGACTAAGAAACCGGGTCTAATGGAATATAGGTGAAGGGTCTCCCGAGCCGTCAAAACTGAGGCTCCATCTTTAAAGACATCTTGTAATGGCCGCGTCACAGTGGTAGACACATTTCCCATGGTCAATACCTTATCGACAAAGGACATACCGGCTCTAACGGTGTGAGGGCGAAGGAGTAAGCCCCTGGCGTTCCGCGGTGATGGGGTTACAATTGATGCGCCGATCAGCTGTATAATGCGGGGAAAACCGCACTTGTCAAAGAACGAGGGCCTTTTGTGCATGCCAAAGACACCCGCTGTGTGTAGCTCGAGCCACGATGCAAAGTAATACATCGGGAAAACCACATGCAGTACCCCGGGCTCATTAGCATCCGCTGCTCGACTGAGGCCATGGTATACGTGCGCCAAGCCAGCAATCCCAACAGCTACTTTTACCCCGATGACCATCCGGTGAGCTGGGTAAAAGACAGAGGGTCGCATCCGATGAGAGTGCATTGGGATTGCAAACCAGCTCAGCCACAATCCAAGAAATCCCAAGAAAAAGGCCTCCTCATCCATTCCAGGGGCCGCAATTTCTACAAATGACATAGTAGGGAAGTCCGGAAGAAAAAAACCCTTTTGATCTATATCCTTCTCCGGTAGGTTGTCCACACCTAGACCGAAGGGGTCATCCAGGATGGCGAACTTGGCAGCCTCCGATGAAATGACGCTTGGACGAAGGAAACGAGCAATGAAGTCCTCAAAGTTAACTCCCCGACCCCCATGTTCGACGAAGAGGGACTCATATATGTTCAACACTTTAATCAAGCTTGGGAATTGATGTTGAACGGCATTCTCTGGTGTGACCCCCCTTACCATCGGCCTAGCACCAAAGACGTACACATCTGTCGGGAGCAGCTCCTTATAATGTTCCCCCATCACTGGTAAGCCAGATACCTCCGCAAACTCCTCCAAGGAGATTGACACTTCCCGATCCATGGCAAGGAAAGTGTGGGTAGGAATATTCCATTGCTCCAAGAAGGCTTTGAACCACCAGATGGGGAGCGTGGGATACTGGAAAAGAGAGACGTAGACCGCAGTGTACAGTCCTAATCTTATCAACTGCGACTTCTTCGTCGACAGGATGTACCGGGCCCACGGCAGATAGCCAATCGGGTGGCGGGGGATCAGACCAAGGTTATAAGATTGCCCCCAAGGACGTGCTTCACCCTGACAGATACAGCGCCCTAGGATGTCCAAAACCATAGGACGCTGAACCGGTATCGCATCTATAGCGGGATGTAGAAAACCCTTCGATGTCCAATCCACCAACTCCACGGCATACTGCACCGAGGGTGGGGTAGCATAGTGAATCGCCGTGATGGGCTCAGACGGCACTGCGCACGTGAAGCTGCGTCGACCCATAATAATCTGGTTATACCAAGACCCCCAAAGGTGGAGTTTCTTGTACTCCGGGTCATATTCTCTAATCATGGTCAGGATTTCACGGTCCAGGGGTGCCTCAGGAAATCCCCCCTCTGAGCGGACGAACGGGAATGAAGTGTCTAGAGACATGATCGCTGCAAAAAGAACAATTTAGCCGTTAGTATTGTAATTCCAACATTTGGCGTCTAAAAAAAAAGAGAAAATGCATTAGTCAAATTAAAATTAATTAATTACACCGCACTACAGTGCAGTGAGTAGGAGACCAAAGAGGGACCCACAAAATCTAAATGACAATACGTCAGTTAATAAGACAATCTCATCATTGGATAAGATTGTCAGTTGGCCCCAGGAAAACATGCCCATTTAAAAAAAGGGGGGGAAGAATCCCTAGAGACAAAGAGAAAATCTCCTCTTTCAGAGCAAAGCTCTGTCACAGAATGACACTTGTCAAATTCTGGTCTCAAAGGAATAAAATTCCTTAAAAAGAGCATAGCTCTGTGATAATGATGGAAAAGATCCATCAGAAGATCTTAATACTTAAAATTTTTCTTTTAAAAATTTTTGGGACCTTGAAAAACACATGAAAACTTATGATAAGTTCTTCATTTGGCAGATCTAAAAGTTCCACACTTGATCTATGAGCAAAGCTCTGTTCATGGGTTAAAACCCATGAATAAGATCCCTGTAGATCTATAAGTTTTGAGAGCAAAGCTCTGTTTATGAAACCCCAATGGGGATCCCTTTGGATTGAAAGATCTGTGAGAGCAAAGCTCTTTGGTTAAGATTAAGTTAAATTAATTTGATTTAAATTAATTTTTACCTAAAGTTTCTGACTTTAGAAATGAGCAAAGCTCTGAAGTTCTTGAGTGAGAGCAAAGCTCTGGAAAATAAAATCTTAAAACGGTAAGATTTTTTTAAGGGCCAGAGGTCCTATTTATAAGGCGCTTGCGCCCCTTGAGCTCACCCCTTGATCCAACGATCAAGAGTTTGCCACCGCTGCACTCACGTGTGCGCCACGTGAGCGCAACGGTGGGGGGGCATTTGTTTCGCCCAATCAGAGCAAAGCTCTGTTAAAATTCAAAATTCAAAATTTTGAAGCAACGCTTCAAATCTCGGACGCAACGCGCCACATGTCAAGCGCTGATATGTTAGCGCAGCGCCCAAGAAGGCGCGCCCAATCAGAGCAAAGCTCTGTTTAAAGGAAGCAACGCTTCTGTGCGCTGCGCGACGCGTGTCAGCGCAGATGCGCTTGCGCTGTCGCGCTGCGCTGTGCGCTGCGCGACACGTGTCAGCGCAGATGCGCTAGCACAGTCGCGCTGCGCTGTGCGCTGCGCGACACGTGTCAGCACAGATACGCTAGTGCGCTAGCGCAGTTGCGCTGCGCTGTGCGCTGCGCGACACGTGTCAGCGCAGATGCGCTAGCGCAGTTGCGCTGCGCTGTGCGCTGCGCGACACGTGTCACACGCTGGGGCATCTGCGCCAAACTGAATTAAGATTCTAAAGAAATCTTTCTGTTCTTGTTAAAACAAGAAGATTTTCTTGTACAAGGCAGGGGGCCTTTGGATCAAAGATCCAACGGTGGGGAAAATTCCCCAAATCACTCAGAAAAAGATTTATGTAACAAATCTAACTAATTTATGGGCACTATAAAAAAGGACCCTAGGCCTCAATTCGAAGGCATGAACATTTCTTTAAAAAAAAAAAGGTCAAGAGCTTCAAACAGAGAGAACTCTGAGAAAATTCCAAGAAAAAGGTAAAGAACCTTCATAAAATAGAAGAAGAAATTTCTTCTAATAGATCATTGATCTAAAAACAAGATCAATGATCTTTACATAAAAAAAACAGTGCTTTGCACTTCTTATGAACCTTTGGTTCTTTTAAAAAAAAAAGAAAAAAGAAAAAACAATAAAATAAAAATAGTGCTTTGCACTTTTATGAACCTCTGGTTCTTGAAACAAAAAAAGAAAAATTTATTTTTCTTTTTCTTTGATCTAATTCAGATCAAGAAATCAAATAGTGCTTTGCACTTCTGTTCTTGAATCTAAAAGATTCTTAGTGCTCTGCACTTCCAAATTGCGCTGTTGCGCTCTTAAGAGGGCGCCACGTGTCAACCACAGAACAACTTGCGCTACGCGCCCTTGAAATAGAGCTTTGCTCTCTGGAATTGGTGCAACTCACTAGAGCGCGCCACGTGTCAACAGCGCAGCGCACTAGCGCAGCGCACTGCGCTGTTGCGCTTGCGCTCGCCAGAGCATGACACGTGTCCTCACCACAAGCGCTTGCGCTTAGTGATTGGCGCAAAGCGCCTGATAAATGCAAGGCATTTCACTTCCTGAAGGGCTAGGCCTAATTAAAAAGCTTAACAGGCCTAATAAATAAAATGCTGTGCATTGTTTGAAAGGGCAGAGCCCAATTGAAATGTCCAATGGACCAAAATAAATGATCTGCATCATAATAAAAAGGGCAGAGCCCAGTCAAAATAGGCATAAATGGCCTGATGTAATGCAATGCATTATTTAAGTGGGGGCAAAGCCCTAGCACAGGTCTAATAAACCGAAAATAAATAAGGGTGTTGAACATTTTCAACTGGACTTAGCCCAATTTTGGCCGTAAGTCCTTAAATTAAATCGGTCGAGCAAAGATTGCTCTCTTAAATCAATCTATATCCGGTTCAAGGGTACATCTCCGAGCTCCTCTGACACCTGTCGTTGTAATCCTTCAACGACGTTGGAGAGATGACGGGTCCCGACGACCACATACATGAATCTGGACTGCGGGGTCCCTAAACTCGTGGACCGAAACGTCCCTAAACTAATATCGGACCGAAACGTCCCTAAACTAATATTGACCGAAACGTCCCTAAACTAATATTCGGACCGAAATGTCCTTAAACTAATATCGGACCACTACGTCCCTAAAACTGGAACAATAAAGCCTCCGAATGCTCTTTTGCCGGATCTAAACGATCCCGTTTAAGTTGATCTTAGCCCCCAAACACGGCTAATGTATCCTTAAACATTTAAATGAACGATAAAATTCCAAATTAACCTTGGTTCAAGGGTACATCTCTGAACTCCTCTGACATCCGCCGTTGTAATCCTTCAACGACGTCAGAGAGGTGACGAGTCCCAACGGCCATATATTAAATGGATCACCACGTTAAGTTGATCTTAGTCTTAAATCGGACTAACGTATCCTTAACGAACGTTTAAGTTGATCTTAGCCGCAACGCGACTAACGTATCCTTAAACTAAAAAACACCAAACCCAAATCTAAGTAAATACGGATTTGGACTAATCCACGTCCTACGGGCGACGGCATTACTCAGTCTCCGTATACAATCCACGGGCAACCACAAATAAAACAAACACATACAACACGAAGTGAAATTCTGGAGAAGGAGAAAGTTGTTACCGCGATGCGGTAGCGTAATTAACTGCAGGGGCTTGCGCCTGCAGGGAAGAGCGTCCCCACAATCAAAAACCCCTCAAGCCAGGGGGAATCTGACGAAGTCTGCTACATCGGCCGCATCCGTCTAAACCTCCGATAAACGGTGCCATAAATCAACTTGGCATTTTCGGAGAGGTGGACGGATAAAACCAAATAGCATCTGCCCCGAATCTCAGCGTCAGGACATCGCGGTCCTGAGCGCCGTCTTTCGGAGGGGAACACTCCTTCAGCAACGTGAATGGACCACCCAGCACTTCACGGAATCCGATAACTTGAGCACCCCTCCTTGGGTCAACCTGTACCGCCTACGAGTGCGGCGAACAGCCCGCCAATTCTAGAGTGAAGCCCCCTCCGTCTCAACGCCATGAGATGCGGGCCCGTTGCCCTCTAGAACCCGGCTATCCGTGCACCCCTCCGCGGGGTAATCCTAGTACAGAAAGTAAAATATACATACAACGGGTGCATCGACCTCAGCCCGATCGTGCCCCAAAACAATAATATACAAACAGGCAGTGACGGCAGTCCACATGTCGGACGCTCGCCCCGCAATATCAAATGTATATATACAACCAAAATGTACTAACATTGCATCCAGGATATCCACCACGACAAATCCACAACATCACAGCACAACACAGAACATCAACGTGAATGTCACGTTCGCAAATCCGTCTAAAAGGGTTATAGCAGTTAGACAGGATTTACCGATCAAATGACATTCATGGTCGCAGATATAATGTAAATACTGTGAACCAACATATTTAAAATTTCCGATCGACTAAATTTACCGAAGTGGGCCCCAAGCACAACTGTAGAAAATCTGGGCCCAAAACAAATAAACCAAAAACCCTATTTCCATGTCAGAGAGCCTCTGTAGAAATTTGGTGCAGAGAGGAGTTATAATGGACACGGAACCGCGGCCAATGCATGGGTTTGGCCGCGGTTCCGCGGTGGAACAGTAACATTAGGGCACCAAATTTTTACAGAACTCTTAAAAAACCCTGCACGATTTTTTAACATGCCCAGAAAAATTTTTAGAGCACAAAATAAAATCGACAGCAACTAGACCAAAAAAAACGGGTTTTTGAAAATTCATTCGATCGAACTTGTAAACACGTTAGAGCAAGCTAGACTAGGTTAATGGCGTGGCTCTGATACCATGTAAGACTACGGTAGCGCCCCGGCCGTCTTTCCGAGGACAAAATGCGGAAACAAAAAATTTTCACAACTAGAAAACCGGCGCTATCGTATGCTTAAAACCCGGATCGTAACCACTAACCTAATGCTAGCTAACAAGAGAATGGGGTAGAGTGCTATACCGAGCGATCCGTGTCTTTCGGTCTTCGGCCTCCACTCCGATCTCCTCGCGGAATCTCCGGTCTTCATCTCCTCGTCAGAAAGGGCACCACATCGAGAAGTCTTTTTACGGGCTCCCGCTTCATCCGAAGCAACTCGGGCACGAAGTGTGCTAACCGATGTGCCCAAGGTTGAAGTAGAGAATGTTGTGATCACTTTGTCTCTTGCATCCATGGTTTTGGATGGAGGTTAAAGTGTTGCCATTGATGGAAGCAATAAGCTAGAGGAAGAAGAAGAAGAACAAGAGCTTTTCTTTTTCTTTTCTTTTCTTTTGTTGGAATGAGAGTGAGAGAGTGAGATTATGAAAATACAAGACCAATAATATCAACCATGGCAGCCCCCCTCTCTCTCTCCATCTCATTTCAACACATTAAACAATTCATTAATGTGACATTTTTGCAAGAAAAGAGACTATGACTCATGATACAAGTCCATGTCACATTAATGCATTGTCATGATGAAAATCTAGCTCATTATTTCCTTGAGTAAACATTAATCCAAATGTTTGCCATAACAAAGAAAATCCGGCAACATCTAAAGAAAACTCGTGACGGATCATAAGGATACCCCTCACCTGTATATACATACCTGCATCAACATTCCGACTGAATGCGAATGCGATGAGACTAAAGTAATCCAACAAATCTAATACTAGGATCCGGCTTAAACCAAAGCCCACTAGTATGATCCGTCCGATCATGATCCGTGCACTACCGCACGTATATGATCGAACCCTGCCATATATCATACGGCCTCTACAACGTTTCGCCCGAAACTTGAGAAACAGTCTGTGGGGGACTCTAAAGACTCGTCAATACATTGGCTGTGGATTTAACCACTAGCACGTCAGAGGTACTAGCTGTACATAACGAGCTACCAGGTATTGACCAAAAGGGAAGTCGATGAGCGAACTCATCCTGACACCCTACTGAGCCTGTCAGTGACAATATCCGTACAGTCCGGTCCGTTCGTCTATGAGTATCGCATGGCGGGCCTAGGGGGTTGGTAAAAGTCAGACCCCCAAAAGCGGTACAAGTCGTGTCGGAGTGTAGCCCAGAACACCCTGAGATACTGCTGGAATACCTACCAGTAAATCTCCTGCCTCGGCCGAGAGCTTTGTGTAATAAATCTCCTAGACACAGCGCGATCTTACCCCCAATACCGGGAGAGACAAAACCCCTGCCGATCCGCTCACTGCCTCCATGTGGCTCGGGACTGTACCCAACTAAAACCTGTTTGCACGACTCCTTTAAGCCGTGGTAGGGTAGTAATCAAAGCACAGTGGGAACTCACACGAGACAAATGACGATCTCAGGTCGATGAACTAACCTGTACACATGTCACCAGGGAACTGCTATCTGACGTCTGGTATAATCCCAACTAGCATGTTCCCGGCGAGTCATGTCCGATGTACTCATAACCCAATGAGCACCTGTATACATCTTAGGTGAACCAACTGACACCAGCGGCTTGTGAGACTGGCCACCGACCCTCGTCGGGGTCTCGACTGTATACACTAGTCTACTATGGAGTATCGATGCACTGTCTCGAAAACTCCCACGACTAGGGACTTTTTAAGGATGTGCTTATAGACCCCAGCTCCCACGTATATGATCGCCATCATACTGCTGGCCGTCAAGCAAGAATCCTAAGGGCTCTATCAACGCGCAATAGTGACCTGTAAGGTCACCTGAAGTAGTACACGATGATAAAGATAAACCAGATAGTATACTATCATCTTGAGTAAGACTGTCCTACCGGTATAGGTCCTCCCACAATCATTGCAATCACGTGCCTGTGATCCAATAATTGACTCTGAGGGCACTATATCCAACAAGTAGGGGCCACGGGTTCGCTTTGAAGCCGAGCGTGGGATCGGGGGGAACTTGAAGAACCCTTCGCCCTTGGCCTCCTCTGTAGGGTTGCTATGCACGCGCACAAGGGTCTACGCATCAACCATGCCCGATTAAAATTTTAGCCGTGCCGAACAACCCAAAGCCGGATCTTTAAACTAGGATTTAGGCGAAAACTAACATGTTAAACACTTTAACACTAACTGAAAGGGATTACAACCTTGTAGATCCGGTCCTTCACTTCAATAGCTCCATGTAGATGTCCCCTTCGCTGCGATCGTGAACTCCGGACTCTATAGAAGCTCCACAAGAAGAACGAACGTGCTTGCTTCGATGACTTCGAGGCCAAAGATGATCTACGTCGGGGAGACACTAACTCAAGCTATTCCTTCACTAGGTCATGAACTTTGTGAAGAGAACACACTCTACTACATGGCAAGTGGTAGAGGATGATGAAGTAGGAAGTGGGCTCACTTTAGAATTGATTTTCTCACACTTTTTCTCATGGCACCATTGGAGCTAGTAAGCTTTTCATGGAGCTTGATGAAGAAGAAGATGAAGAAAGAATAATCTCATCATATGAATTATATATTCTCTCAATAATGTAACCATGGGTGAGTTAAGCTATCATGCTTAACTCATGTAGAGAATTAACCAAAGCATGAGGATAAGGGTTGGGTTAACTAAATATCCTTAAGAATGACAAAAGAGTTGACTTTGTCAATGTTTCCACAAGCTTGATGAAAGCTTGAGAACTTTGACAAAGTCTTTCTCTTTTGTTATTCTTAAGATATAAACAAAACCCTAATCTTTATCCTAATCTTGATATAAGTCTCATACACCCATCTTTGATGTATCATCAATCATGATACAATCATATTATACAAATATATATCACATATACACTTATGCACAATCAAGTGAGAAAATAAATCTTAAGTGAGCTAATACTAGTTAATGTAATGTAATATATCAAATATATAATTATACATTAAATTATTAAATCAACTCTTGATTTAATAACCCGGCTATAACCGACTAATATCATGTGTAACAACTTATCGAATCAACACTTGATCCGATAACCCGGTTATATCGCATACAACCGATCAATGTCACGAATCGCGAGAATAGAATACGGTATCTCATATCGTATCAATCTCGGTCCCGCACATATCACATATGTGCTCCTACTCCATTTCGCTTGAGCCAGGAAACCCCTGTGTAGGACTCTAAAGACTCGTCAATATGCCGGCAGTAGGTGATGATCATATCAAACACCCACAAGCCGCAAGCGGTCTGCTAAACGTAACGGCCACCCGGGTATTGAGCGATCAGAAGATCAACAAGCAAGCCTGTACATTCTCCTGTGAATCCAATCAGTAACACTCCCGTACAGTCCGGTCTCGTCGTCTGATATGTCGCATATCTCGCCTAGGGGTGGTAAACGTCAGACCCCAGTAGCTCGATAAGTCATGTCGATATGAGGTCTATAACAGTTCGAGAAACTACTGATAACACTTACCAGTAAATCTCAGCAACCCTGGCCAGGGATTTCCGGTTATAGCCAATCGAACACAGCGCAACATCAACTCCCTATACCGGGAGAGACGAATCCCCTTCTATCGCTCATTGCCTCCATGTGATTCAGGACTGTACCCAAAAGCCACCTTTTTGCACGCCCTCTTGGACGTGGTATGATGGAAATCAAAGTACAGTGGGAATCACACAAGACTCTATGACGATCTCGGGTCAACAGACTACTCTGTACCAGTGTCACCGGAGAACTGCCATCTGACGTGAGGTATAATACCATCTAGGAGTTCTCGACGAGTCCGTTCAGTGTACCCAGTCTCCACTGAGCACCCGTACACCATCCTTGATGTCAAACACCGATGGATATGGGATCATCCATCGCCCATCATATGGGTCAAGATGCGTATACGCTAGTCTATTCTGGTGCATCGATGCCCTGTCTCGATACACCCTCGACTAGGAACAGTTATAGGATGTACTCGTCGACTACCGTGGCCCCACTAGTATGATCTCATCATAGTCCCAGTAGTCGAGTACGTATCCTAAGGGCTTTATCAACATGTAACATAGAGACAATCAGAGTACATGTTAAGATAAAGTACAACCAGATAGCATACTATCATGTCGAGCAAGAAAGTCCTCCCTATATATGTCCAAGCATCCATTACAATATACATCATATGTACAGTAATGGCCTCTAGGGCATACATATAACTAACAATCTCCCACTTGCACTAAGGCCATCTGTTGTGGTATCGCATACTCAACCATCCCATAAAAGTCTCTACTGGGGAAAAGGCCTTTGTAAGTGGATCCGCGCTGTTGTCCTCTGTGTCTACTCTCCTAACCTCGATCTCCCTGGAGATCAACCATCTCCATGATCAGGTGATACTGCCTAAGAATTATATCTGGATTTCTGATGGGACGGGGGTTCCTTGGCCAAAGCCATAACTCCGTTGTCACACAATGGTTGGAACGAAGTTCATCTCATGAACTTATATATATCCAGACTGCCTCTTTGGTAGCATCTTTGGTAACGATGTATCTTGCCTTTAATCGTCTAGTATATCACGGTATCTAGCTTGGAACTCTTCCAACATACCGTCCCTCCACTGAGGGTAAAGACAATGCCTACGACTGACATTCAGTTGTCCTTATCACCCTGGAACCTTTCCAGTCATTCTCCCCAGGATCGATTGATACCATCTCACTACAACTAGTGAGAATCCTAACATCTAATTAGATCTATCTCATAGATCCAAAACCTAGGATTTAGGAGGTATCACCTTGATCCTATATGGAGAATCCTCGTGATAAGCGGAGATTGACCGAGCGTAGCATAAGAAACTCCTTCCCTATCAAGAGTATGTCATCCACGTACTCTACGAGGATCACCACCATACTCCCCACTACCTTTTTGTATATACAAGGTTCATCTACCATTTTGATGAAGTCAAACTCTTTGACTACCACATCAAAACAGATGTTCCATCTCCGCGATGCCTGTTTTATCACATAAAACATCTTGCACACGTTTCCGCTGCTCCCACTGTCTACGAAGCCCTCTGGCTGTGTACTTATAGACGCTCTCTTCTAAAACATCATTTAGAAAAGCTGTCATGACACCCAACCACCAGATATCGTAGTCATGGTATGTAGCCGTGGCAAGTCGGATCTGGATGGACTTAAGCATAGCTTTGAAAGTCTCAACTTTTCCATGTACACCAAGTAATCTTCTCAAGATATACTTGCTCCTGATGGGGATTTAACCCTTCAGATAAAGCAACCAAAGTCCATACTTTGTTGGTGTATAAGGATTCCATCTCAGATCGATAAGCATCCAGCCATTCTTACAGAGTCCCACTCCTGATGGCCAGCTCGAAGCTAGTTGGGTCATCATCTCATGATGCAATCCTCGCTCCTACTGTCATAGAGAAACCGAAGTATCTCTCAGGTGGGTGAAGAACCCTACTAGATCGGCGGAGAGGCTGAGGTTCGTTGGTTACTATTGAATCCTTTGGTTCTACCAAATCATCAGCTGCAGTCTGTATAGCTGGAACTCCTTCCAGTTCTACCTCATGACCAATAATTTCTTCACAAGAAATTCCCTTTCACAAAGGTGGCATGCTGAGAAATAAAACACTTTTGTTTCTCGGTTTGGTAGAAGATATTCCCTTGCGAATGCTTGGGATAAAGTACAAATTTCCACAGATCTGACTTTGCCTCGAGTTTGTCCGGATTATACTTTTAGACATAGGCCGGACAACCCCAAATCTTAACAAACTTAAGATATGGGCTCTTCCCTTTCCATATCACATATGAAGTTGTAGGCAACTGATTTGATTTGAACCCTATTCAATAGGTATGCAGCTTCTCAAGCGCATAACACCCAAAAGAAAATAGGAAACTCAGTACTACTCATCATAGAGCACACCATATCACATAGGGTGCTATTGCTCCGCCCCGATACACCGACGTGCTGTGGTGTATACGGAGGAGTAATGCTGAGAGAGAATCCCATTCTCCTTTAGAATAGTCCAGGAATTCCGTGCTTAAGTATTCTCCTCCTTGATCACATCAAAAGACATAATACTTTTACCCGTATTTTGGTTCTCTACTTCTAACTTACATTCTGTGAATATCTCAAAAGGTTCGGACTTGTGTTTCAACAGGAACATATGTCTGAATCTTGAGAGATCATCAGAGAATATAATAAAGTATAAAGAACCGGTCTTGGCATGTGTAGACAGGGGACTTTCATACATCAGCATGTATCAATCCCAAGAGTTCACTAACTCTTTCTCTGTTTCCAATAAACAGAGCTGTGGTCATCTTATCTTTGTGACATGACCGGCAAGTTTCACAAGATGTAAATTCAAACAAATTTAAATATGCATCTAAATGTAACTTTGCTAGTCGAGTCGCATTGATATGACCTAGTCTACAATGCCTCAAGAAGGATCCGTTCATTTCTGAACTCTTCCTCTTGTATGTGTTCTGTATACTAAGAACTGTAGTTTGATTTAGAACGTCTATGCTTTTAGATAACGTGCCTGAACCGATCAACTCTTGATATAGGAAATGTTCAAAATATTATCCAACAATACAAAATTATATCCTTCTTTACTAATAAAGAAAATGATATGATGTTGTATATCAGGTTCGGTAGCTAATAACATTCGTTCAGAATCAATGTATTCTGGTAATACAGGATGATAGTGACCAACAAACTTGGCTGCAACACTTGCACCGTTTCTATCTCATGAAACTTATCACCCGTTCTCAGTTCTCTACCTATCTATAGCCCATGTAACAGATTACATATGCGGAATCCTGATCCGGTATCACATACTCAGGACGTAAAGGATACTGAGAAACGGTTCTCTGTAATGAACACACCCGAAGATGATGCATCAACATGCACTTTCTTCGTTTAGGCGGCACGGGAAATCTGGTATCCCCCAATTTCCTGCTCTGTCTTATAACAATTATAAGTTAGAGCGGGACCAACGTTCCCCAGCTCGGTATAACAAGCGGGTTCGGTCAATATATCCGTATTATTATCTTGATTAAGGCGTGATATGGTCGCTACCTGGAGAGAGAGAGAGAAGAAAACACTCAGCGTATGCTCTTGCAAGATTAGATTGGTTATCTAATATATCTAATCAGGATGTCTCCCACTGTTTTAATCAAATCTTCCTTCAAACCCTAAAAGGAAAGACTAGCCGGGATTAATTACACCCTACAAGTTCGCCAATCTTTCAGCCAGGCCAGTGTCGGTACTTTGAGGGAGGTCCCCCGTGCTTTCGCACGAACCTAATTAATGTAAACCTCGTTTTCCCAGATGCGTAACCCCGTTAACACCTTTCTAGACACCTACTTGATCGGCTAATTGTAATGTGTAAAACTCTCTCAGGAGTAACTCTTACTCGCAGCGGGTATCGGGATCCAACTATCTTATAGAAGGTATGCAATCTCATTGCAAATTTCAACACTTGAAATTCCCAATAATATTTTGCCCCTAGCGTCCCATTACCTTGACGCGGGCCAACAAACCACAGTGCGCTAGTCAAGTTCAACCCGTCATTTCTTGATTGAATTAAACCCATCCGCACGACCCTTGACGCAGGCCAACAAAGTCACACGACTACCCTAATCCAATCTGCATCATATGCATAAACAGATAAATACTAGTTAGCTACCGCACACTACGCCTTGACGCGGGCCAACAAACGTAGCACGAATACTAAGTAGGACTTATCTGAAATGACGGAGGGCTACGACAGGTTTTTATGAAAACCCTTTGCGTAATGAACTTGATATCGTTGTAGAATCGAGTAATTTTAAATGGAGTGTTTTTTAGGCTTTTCTAGTTTTGCTAAAGGGGTCACTCCCGGTGAAGGGATCGTCGGCCCTTTCCTCGTCGAATAAGGTGCAGGATATTTCACAAATACCACTATGCAAAGCAAAAACTATAGAAACAATCAAAAGACAAACCGAGAATGCAGCATCTGCTAGTTTCACTAAAGAGGTCACTCCCGGTGAAGCGAACTCGGCTCTTTCCTTATCGAATAAGGTGCTGGATGTTCTACAAGGAACACCGCTATGCAAAGCAAGAACTAGAGCTACCAGTTTTTAAACAAGTTTCTACAACATCTTTAGGTTTCTTTTATTTCATTAATCTCATTAATGAAGTCCCATCATTTAAGTCACCTAAACATCACAGATAAATACGACGTACACTTATGCCATCCGCATTCGCCTCGATGTCCCCTCGTGCACCGTTAGGTTAGGTAACTAACGACAGAGCGGGGCAGGGCTAGCGCGGGTGTAAAACATAAGTAACGTCTATACAATATATCATATATACTATATACAGTATTTATCACAACATATCAAATGATCACATCACAGATATCGCAGCAGAAGAACATATATGAAATATTGGATATACTAGGACGTCCGTGTTTTCAATACGAGCCTGTATAAAACACGGATTCCACGGTCGCGATGAATAGCCAAACCCACATCCCTAGAGCCCTACGAGAGCGGCAAGTAACACTGCCAATTCTAGGGTTAGGAGACCTGGTCTCGACTCCTCGAGATGGTCTCCCACTGGACCCTAGAACCCGGTTACTTGTGCTCCCCGCCTTGGGTCTACCTAATGCGGAAAAGTAAATAATATACAATGGTGACATCATCCTCAGCCCGGAAGTGCCCCAATAAAAGAATATTACATACAAATGAATTTTACATGAATGAAAATAAAAACCCTTATCTCACATAAAAACCCCGGCTATTCAAACGCGACGATCCAATATAACATATCACAGCAACACATAATATCTCATATCATCAACGTAAGCAAGTATGCGTATCCCGATTGTCTTTGATGTATAGTAACGAAGCCGGCAATACACCACATACTACGCTTACGGTCACAGAAACGAAAGTATAAAATTACAACAGTTGGAATCCGCAACCTCCTTAGATATCGCATGCCTAACCAAATGAATTCCTTAGACATCGCATGCCTAACAATTATAAACCCCGCATTTTAGTCTCTTTATCGAAAACACTTTTCAATATCAAGTCGGCCAATTCAACAAGATTCCCGACATCCTGATCGAATGCTCGTCGCAAACTTTAGTAGACGGCCGCACCCCCGAATGCCGTCGACGAAGTGCACTAAGGCAGAACACCGCTGCCGCGAGCACCCGAACGGATGCTTTTGGCGACGGGGTTCTCCTACAGTCACTTGGTCGGGGCTATGGGGCATGGCTGTCTATTAAGTTTACCTGGCGAGTATCCGCGTACGCTACGTGATTGCGACGGACTTTTGATCACATCAAAATTCTGTGGCAACTGATCATCTGAGACTGAACTGCTATGTTTATAACATTCAAATTAGTTATCTCATAACTGCATGTGGATTCCAAATATTGTATCACATTCCAGATAAATAGACAATGTTAAACTTTCCGATCGAATGATCAAACACCCAAGTTTTCCCAAATAGCTCAACACTTGAGCGGAGTTTAAAAATATCCATCACATGCCACAGTACCAATGGTCCAGCCGTAGAAGGGTCAAGCCAACGCCTCACATGTGGCACGCCGTACTGCCCCAAACCCTAAGATTCAAAAGGCAGTTCAAGACGGTCACATAATCGAGTTAAGGTTTGTTGTCTTCTAGAGGGTCCATCACGTTACTTGCATGACTTAGAACGTTCTTAAACAACGGAAAAATCTAACTCTTGGAAATTTTCCGGGTCGGGAAAAAATGAGTTATTGATATCCGGTCGAACTTTTTAACACTTTCTAAAATTACCCGGAAAAACACATAGACGAAGTTAAACTTTCCGATCGAATCATCGAGTCCCCAATACAACCCAGAAAACTCAACTCTTGAGTATAAATTAAAAATTCCCAGAAACCACAGGAATTACAGAAGGACATTACTGTGCAAACCACGTGCCTTAATTCACCATCTTGGCCGCGGAACCGCCGCGCAAGCCAGGTACGGCCGCGGTTCCGCGGCTCTTTGGTCGAATTGGGGGCACGTGCTGCACAGTAATTCCTAGAAAACCCTGCTGAATTTTTTGAGCATTTTTAATTAGGAAAAATACACAGTTTTAAAAAATGTACAAAGAAGGGTATAGATTAGGGTTTCGGGGTTCGATCGGATTTCTAACTTCGTCTACATTTCGCCTAAAGCTCTAGCTTGGCTCTGATACCACTGTAGGGTAGCTATGCACGCGCACAAGGGTCTACGAGGTATCAACCATGCCCGATTAAAATTTTAGCCGTGCCGAACAACCCGAAGCCGGATCTTTAAACTAGGGTTTAGGCGAAAACTAACATGTTAAACACTTTAACACTAAGTGAAAGGGATTACAACCTTGTAGATCTGGTCCTTCACTTCAATAGCTCAATGTAGATGTTCCATTCACTGCGATCGTGAACTCCGGACTCTATAGAAACTCCACAAGAAAAACGAACGTGCTTGCTTCGATGACTTCGAGGCCGAAGATGATCTACGTCGGGAAGACACTAACTCAAGCTATTCCTTCACTAGGTCATGAACTTTGTGAAGAGAACACACTCTACTACATGGCAAGTGGTAGAGGATGATGAAGTAGGAAGTGGGTTCACTTTAGAATTGATTTTCTCACACTTTTTCTCATGGCACCATTGGAGCTAGTAAGCTTTTCATGGAGCTTGATGAAGAAGAAGATGAAGAAAGAATAATCTCATCATATGAATTATATATTCTCTCAATAATGTAACCATGGGTGAGTTAAGCTATCATGCTTAACTCGTGTAGAGAATTAACCAAAGCATGAGGTTAAGGGTTGGGTTAACTAAATATCCTTAAGAATGACAAAAGAGTTGACTTTGTCAATGTTTCCACAAGCTTCATGAAAGCTTGGGAACTTTGACAAAGTCTTTCTCTTTTGTTATTCTTAAGATATAAACAAAACCCTAATCTTTATCCTAATCTTGGTATAAGTCTCATACACCCATCTTTGATGTATCATCAAGCATGATACAATCATATGTACACAAATATATATCACATATACACTTATGCACAATCAAGTGAGAAAATAAATCTTAAGTGAGCTAATACTAGTTAATATAATGTAATATATCAAATATATAATTATACATTAAATTATTAAATCAACTCTTGATTTAATAACCCGGCTATAACCGACTAATATCATGTGTAACAACTTATCGAATCAACACTTGATCCGATAACCCGGCTATATCGCATACAACCGATCAATGTCACGAATCGCGAGAATAGAATACGGTATCTCATATCGTATCAATCTCGGTCCCGCACATATCATATATGTGCTCCTACTCCGTTTCGCTTGAGCCAGGAAACCCCTGTGTAGGACTCTAAAGACTCGTCAATACGCCGGCAGTAGGTGATGATCATATCAAACACCCACAAGCCGCAAGCGGTCTGCTAAACGTAACGGCCACCCGGGTATTGAGCGATCAGAAGATCAACAAGCAAGCTTGTACATTCTCCTGTGAATCCAATCAGTAACACTCCCGTACAGTCCGGTCTCGTCGTCTGATATGTCGCATATCTCGTCTAGGGGTGGTAAACGTCAGACCCCAGTAGCTCGATAAGTCGTGTCGATATGAGGTCTATAACAGTTCGATAAACTACTGATAACACTTACCAGTAAATCTCAGCAACCCTAGCCAGGAATTTCCGGTTATAGCCAATCGAACACAGCGCAACATCAACTCCCTATACCAGGAGAGACGAATCCCTTCCTATCGCTCATTGCCTCCATATGATTCGGGACTGTACCGAAAAGCCACCTTTTTGCACGCCCTCTTGGACGTGGTATGATGGAAATCAAAGTACAGTGGGAATCACACAAGACTCTATGACGATCTCGGGTCAACAGACTACTCTGTACCAGTGTCACCGGAGAACTGCCATCTGACGTGAGGTATAATACCATCTGGGAGTTCTCGGCGAGTCCGTCCAGTATACCCAGTCTCCACTGAGCACCCGTACACCATCCTTGATGTCAAACACCGATGGATATGGGATCATCCATCGCCCATCATATGGGTCAAGATGCGTATACGCTAGTCTACTCTGGTGCATCGATGCCCTGTCTCGATACACCCTCGACTAGGAACAGTTATAGGATGTACTCGTCGACTACCGTGGCCCCACTAGTATGATCTCATCATAGTCCCAGTAGTCGAGTACATATCCTAAGGGCTTTATCAACATGTAACATAGAGACAATCAGAGTACATGTTAAGATAAAATACAACCAGATAGCATACTATCATGTCGAGTAAGAAAGTCCTCCCTATATATGTCCAAGCATCCATTACAATATACATCATATGTACAGTAATGGCCTCTAGGGCATACATATAACTAACATCCTCAAGTAGCACTGTCTGGGAGACATTAAGCGGCGTGTACTCCTGGAACTTTGGGGGATAGGGCTTTTTCCGTTCAGGTCCCCTTCTCTCGTCCCTTGCCCTCTTTTTCTGGTCGGCTTGCTCTGTTCGGGGGAGTCTTTCGTTCACCTCAGACTCGAGCTGGACCTCGCGCTCGGTCCAGGCCTTTACCTCGGCCATGGTCGTAGGTTGCGCCAGTACAAAAGAGCGTAACCACTCCTTGTGCCTAAGACCAGACCTTAGAGCTGTGATGACCGTTTCGTCCCGGTGCTCTGGGACCTCAAGAAGGGCGTTGTAGAAACGGGTGACGTAGGCCTTGAACGTCTCCCTGTCCCCGCTCTTGATTGTGAAGAAATGGTCGACTGTGCGCTTCTGCCGCCTGTTCCCGACGAAGTGGCCGAGGAATTGTGTGACCAACTCGTCAAAGGTTGAGATCGAGCGCGGCTCGAGTCCTCGGAACCAGTCTCGCCCGGAACGGATGAGGGTGGCCGGGAAAGATCGGCACTGGGCGGCATCGGAGTGGTCTTGGAAGCTCATTCCCGCGGTGAACGCATCCAAGTGGTCCTTCGAGTCAGATTTGCCGTCGAAGAGGGAGACCTTAGGGGCTTGTTGCGGGAGGAGACGTGGACGGCGAGCAGCTCCTCGGTGAACGGTTTTGTGAGCAAGTCGGCGGCATACTTAGCCCCGTCACTCGAACGGTGACCTTCCCGATGCAGCCTCTCGACCATGGTACCCCGACGACTCAACGCATTCTGATCCCAGGCCCCTGCTGTTGGCGGCCTGCGTCTGTCCTTGGACGCGGTTTCTCTCAATAAGGTTCCTCAAATCCACGGGTGAGGTAGCCCTTGAGCTGCCTTGACGAGCCCTGTCTGCGCGGCCCCGTCGGGGGAGGGTGTGTAGGTTATGCCTGGTGACAGGCGAGCTGACCGACATTTCCTCAGGAGGGACAGGCACGCAAAAGACCTCGTGGCGGGGCGCTCTAGCGATGGACCTCGGTGTCGACCTATTGGGCGCCCAACAGGTCGCAGAACATACTGTCCCGGGGGATCCGCGGCCGTGGGAGGCAGCGAGGCGGCGGTCGGCCGTGCCGACGCGGGCTGAGTCTTCTCCTCCCCCGTAAGGGTCCTGGTCCCGAGGCGGGGGAGCGACGGCTTGGGGATTTTGCCCCGCCGTTTGGATGCGGACGAGCGTCTCCATGAAGGATGGGAGTCGGTCTATCCGGACGGCGAGGGCGTTGATGGCATTCGGCGGAGGAGGCTCGTCCGCGCCCCCGTTGAGAGGGAGGCGGCGGTTGGTGCTTGGATCATCTTGATGATCGCTGGCCATTGGAATGTGATCGGAAGGCGGACTTTTGTTTTTGTGGAATCAAAGCTTTCCCACAGACGGCGCCAGCCAGGGATGGAGGGTGGAATCTCCTTCAGATGTTGCCTCCCATTGATCTGCTGATGGCTGCGATGAGTGGCTGGGATTGGATCTGGAGGCTGCCGCTCCTGATGCGTGTGGATCTCAATGGGTTGAGGTTGTGGTTGCCGAGTTACCTGCAAGGAAGTCCCGGGGTGGTTGTACCACCGAAGACCCTCCGACGATTAAGTTAGTCTAGAGATCCGAGCAGAGTAACGGCTTAGTGGAGTAAAAATGGCTTACCTTGACCGTCTGAAAGAGGGGTTTAAGTAGCGGTGGCAGCAGGTGCAGCAGGCGCGAGAATCACGCAGCCATTACGCTCCCGACATCACGCCCGCGTGATTAGCGGGACCTCCCATTAATGGCGAGACAGGCTCGTTAATGGAGGATCATGGTGGTTTGGAACGTGGGATGTGGCCGGCGGAAATCTCGCACATGACGAGATTCGCGGGATGGCGGTTACGCCTACAAGCGGTGCTGTTGGTCGGTCGATGAGACCAAGGTAGATGACCTCGGCGAGAGAGCTCGCGGACGAGCGGAAGGGCCGAGGTATCTTGGTTCTGCGGTAGCTTGGAGGTGAGCTGTGAGGCCGAGGAGACCGGTTATGCAGGGAGGGCTCGTAGGTGAGCCAGCGTTTGCTCGGTAGGACGAGCATAGGTATGGTCTGGTTGGCCGCTGTAGGCACTTTCTTATATGCTCTGGGACACGTCATCTGCCACGTGTCATGATCTGGGAGATAACCGATATCGAGCATCATCAGTGCCCCAGCGGTATGGATATATATTGGGTTAATTGCTAAAATACGTTAATGGTTCATCTATTTTGTACTTATATACCTTATTGATTTTTTCGCTGCAGTACTTATATACCATAAATTACAAATCATTAATAGTTTACTCTCTTCAGTTGATCATCAAATCAATCGTTATTTTAAATGAAATTAATCCATATAGTTTGTAATTTAGGATATATAAGCGTAGCGAAAAAATTAACAGGTATATAAATACAAAATAGATGACAACGGTGGGATGTTATTTAGCAATTAACACTTGTACATTAGAAGTTAGTTAACACTTGTACATTAGAAGTTAGTTGGCTCCTCCTTGATAAAATAAAGCCTTTACGTAGGGCCACCATGCATTGCCCATCGAATCTTACTTTACTTTTATTTATTCTCTCTCTTCAAAACAACAAAATTAGGTACACCTTTTGTTTTGTTGTTGCTGCAACACAATTAATCATCTCTTGTCATCTACAGTGTGAGTTGGTCCCTAATTAATCAACGAGTTCCTGTCCTTTTTTTCTCTTTTTGAGGTTAAAAAAATCTAAATTATAATCCCCAGGATGCCAGGAGATCTAAATGGTAAAGCATTTTTGTTAAGCAAGAGGTTTGTACTTTGCATTTCAAACCCTATTTGAATCAGGTTACCAGCATATTTATTTTTAGAAATTAAAGATGTCAAGGTGATTAAAAGGAAAATGGAACCAACTTAATTAATTTCCTAGAATGAGTTCGTAGCATGATGCTAATGTTTATGCATTCGTTTGGTAGGGATGTAAACGGATCATATACGTACGAATCGAATATAGGAGCTATCATGTAAACGGATCATGTACGTACGGATCGAATATAGGAGCTATCATACCCGTATGCAGTACTCTTACACAGATTCGAATGTGAATACGGATAATTATTGAAAATGAAACCTACTAGCTGTATTTGATATAAATCGGACGAATGAAATGAATATTGGAATAATATAAATATATATACTTGATAATTTCATATATTATTGTTTTTTTATACCAGATACGAAACAGATATAGGTGTCATATTTAGTTGTTGTTGGCGGATATGGGCACAGATATATAGTCATCAGAAATAAAAAAAAAGTACTATCTGTAGTAGATAAAAATCAGTTACAGAGATAAATTCCACTCGGATAATTCATATCTGTTTACATCAAAATGATGAGATTTCCGTATGTCTATTTCTTTTTCTTTCTTTTGTTTTGAGATAATAGATGGAATGGATTAGCCACCACATCATAAATGGAAGACCCGGGCTGTTATTAATTTCTGTCAAAATATCCTTCAATGCCCACTGCTAGTTAATTGATTATAAAACTCCTGTATATTTAGATTAAATTAGCTTTCTTGTTACTATCTGTGTTTAAAACATTTAACAACTTTTTTTTTGATAAAACATTTAACATTTTGTTCGAGCAATAAATTAAAGACCTATCATCTAATACTTTCCATCAGAGAAGTGTTCCCCCCCTCGATTATACTTGCCTATCTGGTATGTGTTTATCCTAAATGTATTTAAACATTTCCATAAAAAAAATATTGGAAACATGCATTAGCTAACATTTATAAGAACTAAATATGTATTTTATCTCTAAATTCATTAAAAAAAATTTATAACTAAGAAATTAAAACTATTCTTACTTTTAAATTATATAATTTAACCCAAAAAAAAAAAAGAAGCAGCAGCAGCAAAAAAATCTATTAAACAAAATTAATTGTTTTTTCCAAATCAAGTTATATATAAGCATATGAAAATAAACAAATATATTTCCTAGCAGAAAATTTCATGATTAACCCTACCAATACAAGGAAACTAAAATGGCTTAGCAATAAATTAGCATAAAGCAAGATGTAATTAAATGTAACTCTAGAAATTAAAAAGCAAATGGATGTGTATAGCCATAAAATAAAGGAGTAAAAGGGTTTAGGATTATTACTATTTTGTCTCTCTCCCTTTGCACAAAATCACCACTGGGATAAAATAAATCTTACAGCCACCTTACTCAAATTGGTATGCTTTTGGTGTTTGAATATATATGAATCCAAAAAAGAGCACCATTCAGAAATCTATATATGAAAATTATTAAATGGGAAAATAGAAAGAAAAAAGAAAAATTGATCACCTAGGAAATTCATCTTATATCGCCTTCAATTGAAATAACACTTACCGACAAACCTCCAAAGCCTTCAATTTATAAAGAATTCCTAGGGTAAGTCTTCCGGATATCGCGTAAACAAATATTTACTGAATACATAAATAAAAAGTTACGTAACTTAAAAATAAGTTGATTAAAATATTTAGCACATCAAAAGGAGAATGAATATGAATTTATATATGTAAACGAATTACAAGAATTTCAACCCAGAAATATTTACTAAATCCGATTGTCCTAAAAAGTGTGGAAACCGAATAGATGAGTACAACGTATATGATTTTTAGTAAATTTAAATAGTTTTAAAATATACATGCGCAGGCACGCACGAACAATAGATTTTGGGTCGTTCCGTCAACAAAAAAATGGAAGAAGGAAAAAAGAGAGATATTTTCGGTGTGAAACATGTCCCAGGAAAGCGGCCATAAAAATATTTTTGCTTCCAAGGTGCAACAAATTTCAAAATAAAATTAGGATTTTTGAGAGTTAAAATCACCAAAGTTCAACAATTTATAGAATGATTTGATGAGCTTGGTAATGGTAGAACCAGCTTCAAATTTATATATGACCAACTGGGCTTAGCTCTGTTCGTACTAATTATTTCCTCTTTAATGTTTAGAGGTCGTAAGTTCGATCCCAAAAAGAGGTTGATATTTTTTTTAAAAACTCAAATTTATGTGCCGGAATTTGATTTCAAAGTATCGTGAAGTATGTAACCATTCAGCAACAAAACAAGTGATTCTGCCCAAAAGTTATCTTGAGATGACACCTTAATTATAGATGCGCATTGACCTCTAGCACAACACTATAAAATTAGTATCTTTTCAGAATCTAGGAGAATCATCATCACCGAGGGCCCAAGCAACATGCCATTAAACTTTATGAATGGTTTCCAAAATCTAGAGTGACGCACAAAAGCTAGGAGCATAATAGTTATTTTAAGAATTTTAGACATCAACAGATGTGTATCATTCACAATTTTAATCAGACATGTTTACAACGCTTAATATGTATAGCTTCATAATAACTCAATTTTACATAAAAATAAATAAGAATGTTATCAGTATATTCAATGGTACAAGATCTTCCCCACTAATGTTACATACAGGTAACAAGCTGGACTCCCCAATTAAGCTTGTGGCATTATGGAAGGCACATCAACATCCAAGACAAACAATGTTGGTGATGGAGGATATCACCTTCTATATCACCCTAAATATACAACATGTAAAAACGGATCTACATGGAACACAAGGCGGGTTCTTGAGCATCATATTCAATCATTTAAATGGAGATATAGATGTGGCAATGGTGCCATTCCACATCAGTTATGAACTCCCAAGGAGAGAACTTCCAGGTGATCGAGCTGCGGTTGATGAAGAGCTCAACAACCGAATCTGTTTGGATTTTGGAAGAAATGTGAAATGATCTCAAAATGATATTATAACATAAAAAAGAAGGAAAATAGTAGTAGTAGAGGTGGTGGTGGTAATAATAATATCAATAACAGTAACAAATGAAATTATATAGAAAAGGGGCCTAAACCTTGTTGACAAGAAGCTCTGCTTGCTTCTGATACATTTTTTTCAAGTCAGATATACAATTTCTGAGTTCTTTCAGCTGCAAAAAGGAAGCAACTCAGTAGGCATTTTGAATTGTTATATATCCTGCAATCACTGCCACCACCTGACTATATCACATGCTTGAATGTAGAGATAAGAGGGGTAACAAATGCAGAGAAAAAATTTCAATTTCCATTCATTTTAGTAGAAGCTGAGGTAATAGTTCAGTCATATAAGATAATTTGATATTCCGTCAAAGAAACCTGCATCTATAAGTAGCAACGGCCTCTTGTGAGATTTTGATGAACTAATTGGACTTAGAATGTACATTTCCATCCCATGTTACTGGCGCTGCCATTCATGCGGTAGCTAGGTCTTGTAGTAAATAGAGCAAGCAACAAGTACAGATCCCTCCTAAATTTTTTTCCATTTTGTTTTACTTTTTAACCTAAGAACAACGAACGCTTCCTCCTTATGTCATTGTACGCATGCACAAACACACAGACATGAACCAAAATGCGCCAACAGGCATCCTCATGCAACTAATGAATTCATAAACGAGATTTAGATTCGCTGGTGGCGAATTACACTGCAGTACCACAATTACTTTGTCATAATAGACAGTTAATTCACATGCGCATGCACAAACAAACATACGTATATTGAGTTAGTTTCTGTGTATTTGCAAGTATCATTATACATTTTACAACTAACCCAGCCAGAGAAATGGACCCACTTTGTCAAAGTAGTTTTAAACAGACACATCCACCTAATAAAACACAAATCTGGCGCTTGGATATACCATGTGGATGGTGATATCCCCATTCGCCAACAATTCTTCATTATCAAAATGCAAAGATGTTCAAAGACTCGCATAGAGACGCCTTTCTCTAGAATACTTATATAAAATAAAATTCCTCTCGTCTAAGTAGATATGTCCTCAAAGACTCAAATCACAGTACGGCTTAAGGATGTACTATCGGTAGACACAAGACAGGATTTGTATTCAACTCTATACATAGAGCATCTCAACCTGGAGTCGGTCTCTTCAAAGCACCCACTATTTCTTTGGCCAAAGAATTAAATGCCAACACAGAGATTTTATGTTCAGGTGAATGTGGGTGAGAAAATATTGTCAATCTTCCCATGGACATGGAGACTTTTCTGCTTCAGTTGCTAGTCTTTATCTGTCCAATTTAGGCAAAGCTTGAGATGGAGATGGTGATGTTGATTAATTATCTTTACCAAAGTCCCTCAATCAACACAAATTTGGTAGAATATTTTGTTTCAGAATAAAATTACTAAGCTGACAACAACTCAGATTCAAATTCGCCCGAAATCAAATCTCTGAGTTGATGTTTAACTCCTTGACCAAGGAATATATCGGAAAGAGAGTATCACCACACGACCTAGAAAGATCGATGGATGTAGGAAAATTTAGCACAACTAGAAGCAGCTATCTGGAAGAAGCTAAGATTTGCTTTAGTCATGATTCATGAATTCATTTGAGGAGGAATATAAGACAAAAAGAGTCGATTAAAAGACAAACCCAGTTTACAAATTTAAGTTTTTTTTTGTCTTTTTCTAGATCATATCATACTCAAATGCCTCCTTTTAGAAGTCCTCGAGTCAAAATGCTGCTCGTATGATGATTGATGACAATAATTATCCACTCCAAATGAATCATCCAAGAAGCGTGTGTAACTCAAGTGGTCATCAATTTTACTTTGTTTTGAGATCAATATAATTCAAAAACTTCAACTACCGTGGTATGGGTCAACCATTGATCTAAAAGAGAGATTGTTGGGATGTGTCTTGTATCTGTTCGCGCACCAAGAGGGGGTCCTCTTTGAACTCGGGCCATATGAGCCAGGCCATCTATTAGTGTGGGCTACTAATAGGTGATGGACCAATTGGGCTTAGCTCAATTGGTACTAATTTCCTCTCCAATGTGAGAGGTCACAAGTTCGAACCCCAAGGGGATCGACTTCAAAATACAAATACTAATAGGTGATGGGTGGTGTTTGGTTTGGTAACACTGTATATCCTCCTATTGAGAGGAGTTGGAATAAGGCAAAGATGTCATCTCAAAGAGGGTTTGGGTGTGCCTTCCTCTCTTGTGTGGAGAGAACAAGAGAGGGAGAGGAGTGATTAGAGTTTGTAAACCCTTGTATGTTATTCTCTAATTATAATGAAACTTCGAGCGAGATGATTGTGACTGCCCCGTGGACTAGACGCCGAAATGGCCGAACCAAATAAATCCGGTGTACTATTTCTTCTTCGTATTATTTTGTGTTTGTCTATTTTGTGTTCTCGATGGTTTGACGGGATCGAAATCCCAAACAATTTCTACATACAAGGGATGGCCTTTATCCAAACTGTTCGATACCCGTTTGTATATTGAACATAGAGTTTGTGACAAGAGCAAACTTAGTAATTTACCTTCACTTCTAGCAGGGTTCTCGTCTAATCCAAAACCACGCCATTTTATACAACTCAAACTTGAAACCAAATCTGCAACAAAAATGAGAACGACAAACTCATTCAGCAGCTGATCGATTGGTTCCTAGAACAAATTTCCATCCCAAAAGATCAAGTCTTCTGGATTAATTACCACCCCAAAAAATCCTAATTTCTCGATTTGATTCAAAATTTACACATTTTAGCTATTAAGATGATCAAACGAGATGAGATCCGATCGAGATCGTATAAAATCGGAAGAAAATTTCATACCTTAGCGCAAACCGATATCGAATCCTGAGATCAACGACATTTTTTTTGGTGAGGTTAGGGTTTCCAAAGCTTCGATTATTGAGACAATTTCGCGAGTTTTGACGGAACGGAAATATTATGGGTTTCACGAAAGAGGATAGATTGTAGAAACCTCGTCAACTTTTGTTTATTTAATTTTTCGTATAACAATTTGTTTCAGGACACCCCTGGCTAGAGGTTTTGTGATGGGGTACAATTTTACTGGCTTTTTGGTGTCAGCGGCACCGTTTCTATATGCATTAATACAGATTAAGTTTTTGATGACCTCCAATTCGTCTGAATTTTAAACGTTATGATAAATACCACATAGCATGAGTTATTTTCAAAAAATCTAATAAGTCTTATTTTCTAGCATCGAGCCTTTGTAAAGCTTGGCTTTCAAACCTTCCAAGGACAAGATTAGAGGGTGAAGCTTTGACCTTTATGAAGAAAGAGTTTTGAATGGACTATGATTCTTAGTTGGGGTGCAGCTTATTTCAATTGTCAAATTTATGAAACCACACCACACTTGCAATAAGGATTGGGTCGAAAGATGTACCTTCCCTTCTCTTGACACATTGCTTTCTTGGATGTTGATTGCTCTGGTCGTGAGGGAGATATTTTTCGGGTCTCCGTTAGATGTTGTCTTCCGTTTATCTCCCGGTGGACTTAGATGGTTATCTTCTGTTGCGTGTGGGTCTCAATGGGTTTTGGTGGAAGAGGTGATATGAGGAGTTTGGTACCGAGTACCTGCAAAGAAGTCCCGGAGTGGTTTGGTACCACCAAGGACCCTCCGACGATCAAGTTAGTAACGAGATCCGAGCAGAGTACGGTTTAGAAAAGTAAAGAATGGCTTACTTGACCCCTCTGTGATGGGGGTTTATATTGCGGTGGTGGTATGCAGCAGCAGGCGCGAGAATCTCGCCGGCAGTTACGCCCCCGACGTCACGCCCGCGTAGAGAACGGATCGCCCATTAATGGGGATCGTAATGGCGTGGAACGTGGGATGTTGCTGGCGTAGAATCTGTGCGTGGCGAGATTTGCGGAGCGGCGGTTACGCCTGTGAGTGGTGGCCTTGGTCGGAGGGCCGAGGAAGACGACCTCGGCCTGGAGCTCGGGACGAGCGAGGAGGCCGAGGAGTCCAGATCTTGTGGCAGCTCGGCGCGAGCTACGGGGCCGAGGAGGCCAATTCGCAGGGCCCTGAGGAGGGCCAGTTTGTGTTTACAGGTCGGGTACAGGGTGGCCTGGTCGGCCTCTGTGGGCCCTTTCTTCTAAGTTCTGGGACACGTCACTTGCCACGTGTCCTGATCTTGGAGATCGCCAATATTGAGCATCATCATTAGCCCCCCACTCTTGTCCCGACCAGCTAGCGGGTCGGATCAGGAGTGGACTACCGGGCCTCCCGAGGTGAGCTCCTTTCTAGGGTTTTGTCGGGACGAGTCCTCGGGCCGTCGGCTGCCTTTTCCGCTAGCGAATCAAGACGGGATCTCTGCATTTAAAGAAGGCGCGCCGGTTCGTACACTCTGCAACTGAAGCGACGGTCCACGTGTCAAGCGTCGACTGGCCGACGCGATATATGCAGGCCTGCGGCGTCTGATGGGACGCGGTTTAGCGCAGGATCGACACGTGGAGCGATCGGAGCCGCTAGGCGAGAGGAGTCATTTCGGCGGGAGATGACGGGCGCCGTTGGATGAGGCTGTATGCAGCAATAAATATGGGTAGGGTCCGCCCTAGGGCCCTTACTCCTTCATATTTCCCCCTCTTAAGTCGTGGTTGCTCGGCGCTCGTCTCCTTTCTCCCGCTTTCAGCCCCTGAAGATTCTCTTCTCCAAGGTTAGATGTCTTCTTCTGTAGAATCAGTAGACGTTGTAGGAGTAGGTTCTAGGGTCCCTTTAGCTGTGTCTGAGTCTCCTCGGGGAGCAGGGGTTGGACCCTCTCCCCGGGATCGTGAGGCGGGGGCCGCCTCCAGGTGGGAGGCGGCAGGTGTGGCCCCTGGCTCCTCTTGCTGGGTGAGGCATGAGGACGAGCTTGCCAATACTCGGGCTCGCTTCCACATCCCCCCGCGCTACACGCTCCGCCTGGCCAAGGAGGGAGAGAGGGCGGATCAAGTACGGGGTAGGGAAATCGCCCTGTATTTGGAAGCTTTTTGGGGCGGAATGTGTCTGCCCTTCTCTCCCGAGGTCGTCGCTGCGCTGAATTTCTTCGGTTTGGCCCCCGGCCAGCTAGTGCCGAACTCGTGGAGGATTCTCCTCGGGTTCTTGATCCGCTTGAAGTTACAGGCGGTTCCCTTCAGCCTTTCCCTTCTCGATTCTTCTCTCGTCTTCAAGAGTCACCCTGGTGGTCGAGCGGGCGACCCGAGATGGTTTATCTCACTTTTAGGAAGCGGTCGGGGTGCGCTGCCGGGACCGGGGTCATAGCCTTGCCCTCCTCCATTCATGATAGGAAAAAGAAATTTTTCTTCGTTTCCCCTCCCGAGGGCGAGAACTGGCCCGTGCCTACCAAGTGGTTGAGGGAGAAATGTCTGCCGATGACCCCACCGCGGTGAGAGTGGCGTCGTGGGAGTCCATCCCCCGACCTGACGTGCTGCTGTCCAAGAGGGTCTTGAGCTAGGCCGGGCTTAGCCCCGTCGAGTTCGTCAGTAAGTTAGGCTTGCTTTTTGGGTTTGGGTTTTACTTGTGTCGCTGATTTATTGGGTATTTGTTTCGTGCAGGATCCATGGACTTCGTCTCCCTCAGAGCCTCCATGCGCCAGCCGAGGCAGCCTACAAAGGCCGGGGGCGCCGGTTCTTCTCGTGCGAAGCCCACCCCGGCTTCTACCGCTCCGGTGGCGGTGTCCCGCGAGCGCCCGGGGGCGGATCCCGCCCCGGGCCCCAGCAGAGTATAGGGCCGGAAGCGGGCCCTAATCCAGGAGGACCCGGCCTCGGAAGAGGAGATCGGTTCTCCCTCGGAGTCGCTCAAGAGAGGCTCCCGGAGGCCATCCCGGGGTCGGTCCTCACCAACCATGGTGGAGGAAGGGGGCCTCCGGTTCGCGGTGCCATCGGGGTTATCCGTCGCGGATAGCCTCCTGCATGAAATAGAGACCTCGGCCGGGGGTAGAGTTCCCGGGGGGACCTTCAGGGCTTAGCTGGCGTCCATCGCCCAGGAGTCTGTGCAGGTAAGTTTTTTGGTTCATTGTGATATTCAGTCCCCCCTTTATCTTTCTGATATTTTCCGTGTCTCCTAGGTTTTCCAGCACGTGGCCCTCGCCCTGTGCATGGAAGCCGAGGTGGTAGCCCCGGCGCTGGAGGCTGCGGGCCGGCTCGCCTCGCTGCAAGAAAGCTCCAAGTAAGAGCTGGAGGCGATGTCGGCGAAGGTCACCGCCTTGGAAGGCGAGGTGGAGGCCGGGAAATGGGAGGTGGCCCGGCACCGCGAGGCTGCGGTGATTGCCGAGGTCAAGCTCGAGGACGCCCAGGTACTCGCCGGCAACCTGAAGAGGACGGTGAAGGCCGGAAGGAGCTAGGGGCGGCGGCCGAGGCGGTCAAGTCGGCTGAATCGAGAGCGGTGGAGGGCTATAAGAAGTCGAAGGACTTCTATGACGACTTGGCCATGGCCACGACCCGCATTTGGCACGACGCCCTCAATGCCGTTAAGGCCCGGATGCCGGAGTTCGCCGACACAGATCTCCGGGCCGAGTTCCCCCTCGTGGGCGCCGACGAGCAGGGGGAAGAGGTTCCTGGCGAGGAGGTCGCCGAAGACCCCGCGCGCTATGTGGTGGAGGTCGAGGACCTCGAGGTCGTACCTGTCCCTGAGGTGTAGAGCCCCTATTTTCCTCCTTTTATTTTGTTTTTTTTAAAAAAATTTATAAGGCTGGGGAGCCCCGAAAAATACCCTCTGTAAAGTCTTTGTTTTTTGGCAATAAAAGAAAGTCCTTGTTTTCATCGGTTAAGATATCTTTGCTTGTACCGTTGTGCTTTCATGTCAGGTTGGCCATCTGTCTGGCGATCGTCCGTCGAGTTGACTTCAATCACTGGCCGACGAGCATGCCAAGCGCCACCGAGAAGGTATCCCCATGGGCCCCGGAGTCGAGGTGAGATCGTTTAGACTTGGATAAACCTGATGCCCCTCATTGGGATCTCGGATCCTCCGCGGGTCACAGGGCATCTTTGATTTCGAGCGTTGAGCACCATCCGGGGGTGACTGAGCAGGGTAGCTGCTCAGTTGCCTCTTGCAAGGGCTTTCTGATCCCTGGTGTTGTGGTAGGGGAGCTGTAACGACCGTGATTTTTAATACCTAACAAAACATATTTTATTTAAATTTCTACTATCAAATAATTATTTACGTGTTTTCTTTATAGAAGAATAATTTTCAAAGTAATGCCAATAATTTTCAAAGCATTGTATATGATTAAAGGAATTTTTCTAAAATCTATTTATTGTTTTTATAGGCTTAAAATGTTTTATAACGCCTTAAAATAATCTACATATTTTTATTATCAATTAAAGTAATTAATTCGTAATTAAAAATATTTTAAAGGATAAACTAGATATTATATAATTTTAATAACTAGCTAAAACCATAGGAATGGATATATTATTTAGTTTTAGCCCAAAATTATTTTTATACTAAAGATAATAATAAAATATATTTTCTGAAATTTTTCCATAATTTTCCCGTTTTTTTTAACTATTTTAAACAAATTTTTAAAGCCAAATTCAAATTTTAAAATAATAAACCGTTATTATTTTTATTAAAAAAATATAAATAAATAAAAATTAAATTCCCCTTGATCTGGACCGTTGGATATAAGATCCAACGGCCCAGAACGCGCCGCGGCGCCCACGTGGTGGGGACCACGTGAAACAGCGTGATCCCCCTCCACGTTGGCACGTGGCAGGCGGCGGTGGGTTTGACGGTGCGTCCTGGGCCGTTAGATGCAGATCCAACGGCCAGGATCCTCTGGCGGCGGGCGCAATCATCAACTGATGATTCGCAATTATTAGCACCGCGGATTTTTGTGTTGATTTAACCGATATTTTGGATTTTATGGTTATTGAAAAAACCCTATAAATAGACACTTCAAATACTGATTTCTCACACCTTAGAATTCCAAAAATTCTGGAAAAAATAACCACGCCTTCGTATCGACAACGCCGACGCTACGGCTCCACCCAATTGCCGAGGAAAAATTGGGACGCGAAGCTTTTGAGGAACTTTGCACAAGCCTGCGTCTTCAATCGTCGGCATCCAACTCAAACAAAAGGTAGGATCCGCCTCTCTCCCCTTTTTCTGTCGCCTTCTTCTTTTCTCAATAACCTAGTTCCAACTTCTAATCATCAACCCCCTATTTAAAATGAGGTTATAATATTCGTGCATGCCTATTCCTTTTATCCTTAATGATGATAATGTTAACCCATGTTTTAAAACGGTGTTTAATTTCCTCCATACGCAAACATATATTGCACTCTCATACTGCCTGGAATCTAATATGCTTAATGTCATAACCCATGAATTGTCAATTCACCTCTGATATACCCACACTTACCCACACTATCAAAATAATCTCAAAATAGGTTACTTCCACAAAATACCCTCGTTTAATTAAAATATTATATTTGTTTATAATATCCATAAAAGATAAGATATGTGAAATAAATATTTTAGACACGACATACATATATTTTACTTACACATTTTCATCAACTACTATAATGTTGTTAAACCCCCTTCAACTTTTTTAAAGAAGAAAATACTAAATTTAAATAACGGCTTATGATTTTTCCAAAACGAACGTATTTTCTAAAACGTTACCCCGAATCTAAAACACTATAATTTCATAAAATTATTAATTTCTTTTAAATAGCTCGACCTTTATTGAAGGGCCATTTTCCACAAGGACCATAATCCGTATAACGATATCTTTTCAAAAAGAATATTTAGTGCCTTGTTAAAAGGAAATTTTCAAATAAACACCAATTCAGATTAGGACAAAGGAAAGGTTGTAGGCATTGGTCGTTTATCTAAACCAGACTTTGTGGTGTCTAGGCTAGACAAGTGGGAAATGTAATTTTAAAAGGCCCGTCTCACGGTGATTCGTGAGCGGATCTCTCCTTTCCTTACTTGTGCTTACCTGGCCACAATTGGCGGTGAAGAGGTAATTTGAGGATCTCACAACTTGCCCTTTTGAAACAGTTAGGAGCAGTCTAGTTTTTCAAATAAAAACTTTTTGCAACTTGTCCTTATAAAAATCTCTTGCAAAAGATTTTCAAATAAACACCACGAGCTTTTATCGAAAGGATATTTTCCCGTAAAACATTATGTTTTTCCAAAATGATAAATATCCCAAATCTCATGGTTTTTCTTAGAAGTAATAAAAGATAATTAAACACCATTATTCTTTTTACTAAGCATTCCCTAAGATGACACGAAGTACTTTACGAAGTTTAGAAAATAAAACGAGTGGTTGTGGAAGGCCATATTAAACGAGATCAATACTTTTAAAATTTCCAGTTTATGACATATACAAAATATGATACGGTTAGGGTTAGAATGCGCAGACCTAGGTATGGAATACTTAATATGAAGATCCCGGTATTCCGGATGAACAGTCCAAAGTATGGACGACTATACAAATATGAAGATCCCGATATTCCGGGTGAACAGTCCAAAATGTGGACGACTATACAATGTGGAAATTTCATGCCTAGAGGTATACGCACTAACTCTAATTCGCCCAAACCTTTATACTGAACCACGGGGATGGGTAGTTTGATTAGGCAAGGAAATTCGGAACTCGGATTCCCCTACTACTCGATCATGATCCCGGAAAGTGAAACGGTACATTTCACTTCTCCAGTTATTGTTCCGTGGCTACAACGGAATAATCGCGAGTATCCGGACCCTTGTTTAACAAACTAAAACGTTTACAATACCTATTGATACTCAACACTAAACCCACATCATGTGATATACCTACATGTTACCTTATCTACCTTTTTTCATGAGATACGAGTTATTCAGTATCTTGGTTGTGGATATTTTACCAGTTTAGACTTGTTGTTTATTATGAAACTGAAGGGTGGTAATACCTGTGCACTTGAGTGATATTCACGCTAGACAAACCTTCATCGTAGTCATGGAACACCTTTCGGGGATGTTCACGCTACCACATTGATTACTATCCCAGGCACGAGCACTAGCTCATACTGCTTCCAGCTAGTCATGGGATGCCTCAAGGATACAAGTATGTTCACCCGTCAATTCCATCCATACACACCTTGTTTAACCTGATCTAACTCTTAGACTGAATATCCGTTTGACTTGACTTGAACCTTTACCAAACATATACCTCACACAACCTACTCATATTCACATATCTAATTTGTATATAACCTCATACCTTTATACACATGTACATCATATTCATTATATACACCTGTTCGTTTCTATACCTTTACTTTCTTATGAGGCAATCCTGCCCGAGTATAACTCGCTGACGGACCTTCCTTTTCTTGCTCTATCTTTGGAATGTTCGTCAGATAAGAATGAGTATTATGGCGAGAATCAAGGTGTGAAGCCAATTTATGAAGATTATGCAGACTGGACGATGGAAGATTAGCTAGATTTAATTTTTTGTTGTTGCCCACATGTTTAGGGCTTTTGTTCCTCCTCGATGTAATTAAACTACTTAGTTTATTTTACTCTTTCTTTTGGGATGTAATAAAGTTTGGTTAATGGAAATAAATGCCTTTCGCTTTTTTTATTTTTGTTTTGATACACATCCTACATGTTAAATATTCATACGCTTAACGTAACTGTATTGAATAGACCACCTTCAATACAGTTAGGTTGCGGACCATACCACGTCATCCTTCTCTTTCTTTTGGGAAGCAAGGCGTGGCAGGTTTTTGTGGTGGCCCATGCAGGTCCTCTTGCATACTAAAATGAAACCGTTAACTGACTTATTATATTTTTGAATCTCATCCATCTATACCGATTTCATAGTTTTCCTATGTCTCTTGTCCCTTCCTTGACATTCTGTACCCTGTCCATGGCCTTCCTTTCATGTCGTGGCAAATCTTTCCGACGAGGATGACATGTCCGATATTACTTTTGAAGCTACAACTAGAGATTCAGACGACGAATTCGTAGACTCTCAGGCGGTTATTTCCGACAGCGACTCGGAAGATGAAGAAGTCGATGCTGCAACTCCGGAGCCTATGATGGCCAATGACTCCGAAGACGAAGAAGAAGATCCCGTGGAAGGGGAGCATATAAAGGATGGGCCAGAAAAAGAGGCTCCTGCGGCGGGAGAGAATCCTATAGAATATGATCCGGATGAGGAGGCCCCTGCAAAGGAACAAAACCTTATAGAGATGGAATCAGAGAACGAGGATCCTGCCAAGGATGAGTCGAAAGACGAAGCTTCGAGTGAGGAGGAACTCGAGGCCGAAGAAACTAAAGCAGTTGTCCCCGCAAGGCACCATGGAAATGGCCGTACCTTTCTTAGTGCGAGGACCTATCACCACTTGTTGAACTCCCATGATCGAGATTAATAAGTCTTTTTCCTTGGCCGAATAAAACGATGTAAGAACATTAAAGGCATGTCCTTACTTTTCGGTTATACTCTCCATATTGAAATCGGATAATAAAATCTTAGTTTCGAGCCAAAAATCTCTCTTGTGTCTCTTTTTCTTCTTGCTAGTCTTTCTCTTGCATTAATTATTGTTCTTCTATGCAAGTTATTATCTTGTCTCACCTCAGCCATTTGTAACCTAACCTATTCTGATTCGGATCATCAATGGCTGGACGACACCATAACCACAACAGAAGGGGAGATGGAGTCAATGAAGCCGCTGCTCAGCAAGCAGCTATGCTACATGATGCAAGGACTACTGGAGCAGCAGCAGCAGCAGACAGCTGCCCTTCATCAGGAGCTACGAGAAAGTAGGCAGCAACAAGCAGAGATATTAAGTAAGGCACTAATCCCAGTTTCTTAAGGTTTGGCAGGAGTGAAGCAGTTCAGATCACTCCACCCTAAGACTTTTTCGGGGAAGGAAACTCCCTTAGAAGCTGAGGAATGGCTCAAGAGAACAGTCAAAGATCTCGGTGCCGCCCAAATTCCGAAGGACGCATGGGTGAACATCGCTAAGCTACAACTTACGGATAATGTCAGGATACGGTGGGAGGCAGATGAAAGTAGATTGAAGGTGCCCATCGACTGGGAAACGTTCAAACAGCGTTTTGATACCAAGTATTTTCCGGTCGTGGCACACTTAAGAATGGAAAGAGAGTTTATATATTTCCAACAAGGGAGCATGTGGGATAAGTCGGTGGACGAGTTCGCTTCGGAGTTCGCAAGGTTAAGTCAGTTCACGCATCATCTGGTGGCAACCCCAGAACCTTATGCTAAGAGATTCGGACAAGGATTGGACCTGAAGACGCAGTCCTCCATGTCTTCTGCTACTCTTTCGACTTATGATGAAATCTTAGAGGCAGCACGAAATTTTGAAAACCTTCAGAGGCGGATGAGGAAGGATGACCGTTTGTCTGGCATTAAGCAACCAGCCAATCAAATTCTTGGAGGATCATCTTCCAGATCCAACGGGAAACAACAAGCTAAGAGACCAACATGACCAACTATCTTCGGAAAACCAGCCGTATATGCAACCTTTGTGGTAGGGCCGGACACTACAAGAGAGACTGTCGCATTTTGCACAAACTTTGCATATTCTGTGGGTCTCCGGATCATGCTATTAGGGACTGTCCTCAGAGAGGAAGACAATCAGGCCCCGTCAACAAGCTGGCTAACTATGTGGCACCAACACAGGGAAACCGGCCACTTTCCGCCACTAAACCAACCGGTCAAGGGGCATCACCAAAGGGACCACTCTTGTCATCACAGGAGCGTGTTTTTCAGCAAGCGCAGAGGAATGGACCAAACGCCAGACCTTCACCATGACAGCCGAGAAGGCTGATGCCACGTGGAAAGACAACAGAGGTACTCTTTGTTTTTCTCAACCTTTCTTTCGATACCATTCTTATTTATCTTTCGATGCAAATCTTGGTTGGACTCACTATAATTCCTCTAGTTTTCGTAATTTCGACTAGTTGCCTTTATGTTATATCTCTCAAGTTTTTCATCAATTCACAACCTTCTTTCAACTTCCAAACCTTTCTACCCGGAAGCAACTACTGATTTTACATTTTCCTATTCCTTATACCTAAACCTTCAGAGACTTTCCATGCATCAAGTGATACACCAACTCTCGGGAGCGACACATGCAGTAAAGAGGATTCATGACGGCGTTACTGATTTCCGTACCTAGTAGTGGCTACTCCTTTGAAAATTTCAAATATGAAATTATTCTAAGGAGGGTAGATCGTAACTAATGCATCCATCCTTACCATACTCAATAGACCCGAAAGTTTTAACATCCACTATGATATTTCGGAGAAGGGACTTGGTGGTGTGATATATCAGCGCGGCAATATAGTTGCATATGCGTCAAGACAACTAAAGACTCGTGAACGCAACCATTCCAATCCAGATCTAGAAATGAAAATGGTAATATTCATCTTGAAGATTTAGAAACACTACTCTAAGGAGAACGTGAGGACACGGATGGTTGAAACACATGAAGCGGATGAGAGGGGTCAAATTTTATATGAGAGAAGTGCTGATCGATTGGGACGACCCTGAAGATGGAGAATTATAAGATTTACATAATTGTAGAGTGGAGATGGTGATATAATGCAGCGAGCGAGGAAAGCTCAGTCCACGACTCATCGGCCGTTTAATATCTTGGAAGGAGACGGTGGGTTTGTGTATAGACTAGCTTTGCTATTTTCTATGGAGGGTGTGCATAATACTTTTATATCTCACAGCTAAGAGGGTATGCTGGCAACCCTAGCCATACTTTTGATCGTTCCGAGATCACGAAAAGGTTAGCATAACCTACGAGCAGCAACCGGTCGGAATACTAGAAGGATAAAATCTTGAGCGACAAAACAATCCAGCTGGCTAGAGCTATATGAAAAAAGAACTACTAGGCAGATATACACGGAAGCGAAGAAACGGAATGAGAGAGCAGCACCCCAAAATTTTCAGCCACGATAAACCATTCTTGGTGATCTTTTTTCTTTCCTGACCTACTTTCTGAAATTTCGAGAACGAAATTATTTTAAGAAGGGTAGATTGTAACGACCGTATTTTCTAATACCTAATAAAATATATTTTATTTAAATTTCTACTATCAAATAATTATTTACGTGTTTCCTTTATAGAAGAATAATTTTTAAAGTAATGCTAATAATTTTCAAAGCATTGAATATGATTAAAGGAATTTTTCTAAAATCTATTTATTGTTCTTATAGGTTTAAAATGTTTTATAACGCCTTAAAATAATCTACATATTTTTATTATCAATTAAATTAATTAATTCGTAATTAAAAATATTTTAAAGGATAAACTAGATATTATATAATTTTAATAACTAGCTAAAACCATAGGAATGGATATATTATTTAGTTTTAGCCCAAAATTATTTTTATACTAAAGATAACAATAAAATACATTTTCTGAAATTTTTCCATAATTTTCCCGTATTTTTAACTATTTTTTAAAGCCAATTTCAATTTTTAAAATAATAAACAGTTATTATTTTTATTAAAAAAATAAAAATAAATAAAAATTAAATTCCCCTTGATCTGGACCGTTGAATACAAAATCCAACGGCCCAGAACGCGCGGCGGCGCCTACGTGGTGGGGACCACACGAAACCGCGTGATCCCCCTCCACGCGGGCACGTGGCAGGCGGCGGTGGGTTTGACGGTGCGCCCTGGGCCGTTGGATGCAGATCCAACGGCCAGGATCTTCTGGCGGCGGGCGTAATCATCAACTGATCATTCGCAATCATTGGCAGCGCGGATTTTTGTGTTGATTTAACCGATATTTTGGATTTTATGGTTATTGAAAAAACCCTATAAATAGACACTTCAAACACTGATTTCTCACACCTCAGAACTCCAAAAATTCTGAAAAAAATACCCACGCCTTCGTATCGACGCCGCCAACGCTATGGCTCCACCCAATCGCCAAGGAAAAATCAAGGCGCGAAGCTTTTGAGGAACTTTGCACAAGTCTATGTCTTCAATCGTCGGCATCCAACTCAAACAAAAGGTAGGATTCGCCTCTCTCCCCTTTTTCTGTCGCCTTCTTCTTTTCTCAATAACCTAGTTCCAACTTCTAATCATCAACCTCCTATTTAAAATGAGGTTATAATATTCGTGCATGCCTATTCCTTTTATCCTTAATGATGATAATGTTAACCCATGTTTTAAAACGGTGTTTAATTTCCTCCGTACGCAAACATATATTGCACTCTCATACTACCTGAAATCTGATATGCTTAATGTCATAACCCATGAATTGTCAATTCGCCTCTGATATACCCACACTTACCCATACTATCAAAATAATCTCGAAATAGGTTACTTCCACAAAATACCCTCGTTTAATTAAAATGTTATATTTGTTTATAATATCCATAAGAGATAAGATATGTGAAATAAATATTTTAGACACGACATATATATATTTTACTTACACTTTTTATCAACTACTATAATGTTGTTAAACCCCCTTCAACCTTTTTAAAGAAGAAAATACTAAATTTAAATAACGGCTTATGGTTTTTCCAAAATGAACGTATTTTCTAAAACGTTACCCCAAATCTAAAACACTATAATTTCATAAAATTATTAATTTCTTTTAAATACCTCAACCTTTATTGAAGGGCCATTTTCCATAAGGAGCATAATCCGTATAACGATATCTTTTCAAAAGGAATATTTAGTACCTTATTAAAAGGAAATTTTCAAATAAACACCAATCCAGATTAGGACAAAAGAAAGGTTGTAGGCATCGGTCGTTTATCTAAACCAGACTTTGTGGTGCCTAGGCTAGACAAGTGGGAAAGATAATTTTAAAAGGCCCGTCTTACGGTGATTCGTGAGCGGATCATTCCTTTCCTTAGTTGTGCTTACCTGGCCACAATTGGCGGTGAAGAGACGATTTGAGAATCTCACAACCTGCCCTTTTGAAACAGTTAGGAGCAGTTTAGTTTTTCAAATAAAAACCTTTTGCAACTTGTCCTTATAAAAATCTCTTGCAAAAGATTTTCAAATAAACACCACAAGATTTTATCGAAAGGATATTTTTCCGTAAAACATTATGTTTTCCCAAAATGATAAATATCCCAAATCTCATGGTTTTTCTTAGAAGTAATAAAAGATAAGTAAACACTATTATTCTTTTTACTAAGCATTCCCTAAGATGACACGAAGTATTTTACGAAGTTTAGAAAATAAAACGAGTGGTTGTGGAAGGCCATATTAAACGAAATCAATACTTTTAAAATTTCCAGTTTATGACATATACAAAACATGATACGGTTAGGGTTAGAATGCGCAGACTTAGGTATGGAATACTTAATATGAAGATCCCGATATTCCGGATGAACAGTCCAAAGTATGGACGACTATACAAATATGAAGATCCCGATATTCCGGGTGAACGGTCCAAAATGTGGACGACTATACAATGTGGAAATTCCATGCCTAGAGGTATACGCACTAACTCTAATTCGCCCAAACCTTTATACTGAACCACGGGGATGGGTAGTTTGATTAGGCAAGGAAATTCGGAACTCGGATTCCCCTACTACTCGATCATGATCCCGGCAAGTGAAACGGTACATTTTACTTCCCCAGTTGTTGTTCCGTAGCCACAACGGAATAATCGCAAGTATCCGGACCCTTATTTAACAAACTAAAACGTTTACAATACCTATTGATACTCAATACTAAACCCATATCATGTGATATACCTACCTGTTATCTTATCTACCTTTCTTCATGAGACACGAGTTATTCAGTATCTTGGTTGTGGATATTTTACCAGTTTAGATTTGTTGTTTATTATGGAACTGAAGGGTGGTAATACATGTGCACTTGAGTGATATTCACGCTAAACAAAGCTCCATCGTAGTCATGGGACACCTTTCGGGGATGTTCACGCTACCACATTGATTACCATCCCAGGCACGAGCACCAGCTCATACTGCTTCCAGCTAGTCATGGGATGCCTCAAGGATACGAGTATGTTCATCCATCAATTCCATCCATACACACCTTATTTAACCTGATCTAACTCTTAGACTGAATATCCGTTTGCCTTGACTTGAACCTTTACCAAACATATACCTCACACAACCTACTCATATTCATATATCTAATTTGTATATAACCTCATACCTTTATACACATGTACATCATATTCATTATATACACCTGTTCGTTTCTATACCTTTACTTTCTTATGAGACAATCCTACCCGAGTATAACTCGCTGACGGACCTTCCTTTTCTTGCTCTATCTTTGGAATATCCGTCAGATAAGAATGAGTATTATGGCGAGGATCAAGGTGTGAAGCCAACTTATGAAGATTATGCAGACTGGACGATGGAAGATTAGCTGGATTTAATTTTTTGTTGTTGCCCACATATTTAGGGCTTTTGTTCCTCCTCGATGTAATTAAACTACTTAGTTTATTTTACTCTTTCTTTTGGGATGTAATAAAGTTTGGTTAATGGAAATAAATGCCTTTCGCTTTTATTATTTTTGTTTTGGTACACATCCTGTATGTTAAATATTCATACGCTTAACATAACTGTATTGAATAGACCACCTTCAATACAGTTAGGTTGCGGACCATACCACGTCATCCTTCTCTTTCTTTTGGGAAGCGGGACGTGACAGGAGCTACCCGCCAGGGATGGCCGAGCAAGGTAGCTGTTCGGTCGCCCCTTGCGAGGGCTTCGATCCTTAGCTTTGGGGGGTGCTGTAAGAAGCCCACTAAGGATGGCCGGGCAGGGCAGCTGCGCGGCCGCCTCGTGGCGAGGGCTTTGTCCTCTGGCATCGGGGGTAGGCGACTACCAGCCGGAGTTGACCAAGCAGGATAGCTGCTCGGTTGCCTCTTGCGAGGGCTTCGATCCTTAGCGCTGGAGGGGCTGTAAGAAGCCCGCTAAGGATGATCGGGCAGTAGAGCTGCGCGGTTGCTTCTTGGCGAAGGCTTTGATCTCTGGCGTCACGGGTAGGCAACTACCTGTCTGGGACGACCGAGCGGGGCAGCCGCTCGGATGCCTCTTGCGAGGGCTTCGATCCCTGGCGTCATGGATAGGGAGCTACTAGCCGGAGATAACCGAGCAGGGTAGCTGCTCTGTTGCCTCTTGCGAGGGCTTTGATCCTTCACAACAGGGACCGAGCAGGGTTGCTGCCCAGTGCCTCTTGGCGAGGACTTTGATCCCTGTCGGTTGTGGTAGGAAGCTACCAGCCGGGGATAGCCGAGCAAGGACTCGGCTGCCTCTGGGAGGACTTTGGTCCTTAGCTCGGGAGGGGATGTAGAAGCCTACCAAGGACCCTTGGCCGGTCAGGGTTGCTGTCCGGTGCCTCTTGGCGAGGGCTTTTGTCCTGAAGGATAGCCGAGCAAGGGATCCTCGAGTTCGACTGCCTCTGGGAGGGCTTTTTGATCCCTGGCGTTGTGGCAGGGAAGCTGCCCGCAGAGGATAGTCGAGTGAAGGATCCTCAGGCTCGACTGCCTCTGGGAGGGCTTTTTGATCCTCGGCGTTGTGGCAGAGAAGCTACCCGCTGGGGATAGCCGAGCGAGGGGTCCTCGGGCTCGACTGCCTCTGGGAGGGCTTTTTGATCCCCGGCGTTGCGGTAGGGAAGCTACCCGCCAGGGGTCACCGAGCAGGGTAGCTGCTGGATTGAATCTTAACGAGGTGTAGCCCGACCGCCTGGCTGTAGGTGTGGGGAACGGGAACGGTCGAGGCGACGGCGTGCGTAGCAAGCGCATTGAATGCGGGGGGAGGCGAAGCGCTAGGGACGCGTCGCTTCGATTCCATCAGAGAAGGCTTGACGACCGCCGCGTGGCAGCGACCGCTTGGGTGAAAGCGGGCGACTGTTGAGCTGCGCAGTGGGCTATTTAAGGCTGAAGAAGTACTGGTCCTTCCACCCTTCATAAACAGGTCGTCGAAAATGGAAGATTTCCCGTTTACCATCCCCGACATCATTCACTTCGAAGACGTGTATCTTTACGACCAGAACTGCACCGAGGACACGGTGCAGTTGGTCTACGGGAGCATTGAGGAACATTTCGGCCGGCTGCTCCCCCGACGCTCCTCCCTACTGCAGCTGCTGATGTACTCCATCTGGAGGGCGTCGCCGGGGCTTTACAACCCCCTGTCCGAGCAGCTTTATGACGAGGCCGTGGGCAAGCTGCGGTCTTTGAGGCGCTTCGGCCTGATCTCCGCGAACCGGCTGGCCCGCTCAGAGGCGCTCGTCCGTGAATGCTACGAGCTGAGGCTTGGGATCGACGCGCACGGGGGGAACCGGGGACAAAGGTTGGACCTTGCAAGGCCCCGGCTGGCGGAGATCTTTACCGAGCACCACGAGCAGTGCTCGTTGCACTCCCTTCCCCCACTGTTGTGATTTCCTTTTCTTTCTGCGTGTATGGCTGAGGAGCCCATAATACCTTTTGAATAAACAAAGCTTTTCTTTCCTTTTCGCAATGTTCCATTGATCTTTATTAAATTAACAATAGATCCTAGGAAGAGTTTACATTGGTTTAAAAGAAAGGTACAGGCTAGTAGATGACTTTATTGGCTTAGGCCGAGCTCCCTGAAGGACTGTTGGCCCCCGCGCCTGGCATAGGGTATGGGGCTCCCTAACCTCCGGGCTGGCCGTCCGCTGAAACGAGCATGATCTGACCGATGGTCAGGTCGGCGGGAGGGCGATGCTGCTCCTGCTCACGGTCGGCCTGCCGTTTGTCCCTCAAGTAGGCGGCGAGGTGCCCAGACCAGATGAGCTATTCGATGTAGTCCCTCAGTTGCTTGCAGTCCTCCGTGGCGTGACCCAGTACCCGGTGGAAAGCGCAGTAGGGGCCCCGGGTTCGCTTTGCGGCCTGACGCGGGATCAGAGGGAACTTGAAGAACCCCTCGTTCTGGGCCTCCTCCAGCAATACTGTGAGGGAGACGTTGAGGGGGGTATACTCCTAGAACTTCGGGTGGTTTTCCCGTCAAACAGGGAGACCTTTAGGGGATTGTTGCGTAAGGAGACGGGGACGGCGAGCAATTCCTCGGTGAAAGGCTTTGTGAGCGAGTCGGAGGCGTACTTAGCCCCGTCGCTCGAGAGGTGAGCCTCCCGGCGCATGCCCTCGATTTTCTTCTAGAGGGCGTCGAGCTGGCCGTGGTATCCCGAGGAATCGACGCCTTGGGATCCCTGGCCTCCGCTGCGGGTGACCTGCGTTTGGGAGTGGCCCCGGTTCCTCTCGATGAGGTACCTCAAATCCCGGGGCGAGGTGGCTCTCGAGCCGCCGAGGTGAACCCCTTCTGTGCGGCCCCGCCGAGTGTGGTGGTGTCGACCATGCCTGTGGATAGGCGAGGTGACTGACATCTCCTCAGGGGGATAAGGGGCGCGAGGAGGCTCGAGGCGAGGCGTTCTGGCGGCGGACCTTGGTGTGGACCCGTGGGGCGCCCAGCGGGCCTCAGGGAGCACCGGCTCGAGAGATCGGTGGCGAGGAGTCGCAGCCTGCTGGTGGTCAGCCGTCCAGACAAGGGCTGAGCCTTCTAGAGGCGCTCGTCCGCATCCCACGAGGGACTGTAGCCGATCTATCCGGCCTGCGAGGGCGTTGATGATGGTCGCTGGAGGAGGCTCATCCCCGCCTTCGGTGAGTGGAAGGCGGCGGCTGGTACCGGGATCTTCAGGATGGCTGCTTGTCATGAGGGCGGAGATAGGAAGGCCAACTTTGTGTTTTGTAGAGTTATGTTCCCACAGACAGCGCCAACTGATGGAGGTCCTTTTCGGGTCTCCGTCAGATGTTGTCTTCCGTTGATCTCCCGGTGGACTTAGATGGTTATCTTCTGTTGCGTGTGGGTCTTAATGGATTTTGGTGGAAGAGCTGGTATGAGGAGTTTGGTGCCGAGTACCTGCAAAGAAGTCTCGGGGTGGTTTGGTACCACCAAGGACCCTCCGACGATCAAGTTAGTGACGAGATCCGAGCAGAGTAACGGCTTAGAAGAGTAAAGAATGGCTTACTTGACCCCTATGTGATGGGGGTTTATATAGCGGCGGTGGCATGCAGCAGCAGGCGCGAGAATCTCGCCGGCAGTTACGCCCCCGACGTCACGCCCGCGTAGAGAACGGATCGCCGATTAATGGGGATCGTAATGGCGTGGAACGTGGGATGTTGCTGGCGTAGAATCTGCGCGTAGCGAGATTCGCGGAGCGGCGGTTACGCCTGTGAGTGGTGGCCTTGGTCGGAGGGCCGAGGAAGACGGCCTCGGCCTGGAGCTCGGGACGAGCGAGGAGGCCGAGGAGTCCAGGTCTTGTGGCAGCTCGGCGCGAGCTACGGGGCCGAGGAGGCCAATTTGCAGGGGGCTTTGAGGAGGGCCAGCTTGTGTTTGCAGGTCGGGTATAGGGTGGCCTAGGCGGCCCCTGTGGGCCCTTTCTTCTGGGACACGTCACCTGCCACGTGTCCTGATCTTGGATATCGCCAATATTGAGCATCATCAGATCGTGTTTGGCTCATGCCAAACCCTCATCATGCAGATTTTTGCCGATTTAAAAAATTTCCTTGCTTATTTTGAATTAGAAATAAAAACATCACGTTACAACCATTTTCATGATTTATTGTCTTCAAAAACCCAAGTTCAGATGTTGTATTTGAGACGATAAAAATTATGGGGGTCCTACCATTAAAACCCATAGGCTTTTAGGGATACAGGGTTGAGATAATTCTAGTTTATTTTTAAGTGGAAGAAGAAGAATACAAACTATGGGTTGCAGGTCTTAAACTCCAAAATTAGAGTTTACAAAACTTTGATGGGATTGGAGTTGAGATAGCTGCAGTTATCTCAACGTTTGTTTGTGAAAACCGCAGTTATCTCAACTCCAAAATAGTCCCATCCAAGGGTTTACTTTGCATTTGGTGTTTGCTTTTCTAAAATTTATGAAAATCCAGCATACAAAACTAAACTGTGTTCCCAAACAGGGCCTTAAGTTTCTTGTCTTGCCTACGAAAATTATTCAAATAACCCCTCGATTTTTGTCAATCATGAGATCCCATATCCTTTTCTCTCATCAAATCCAGAAATTCTCCCCTGCTCCAAGAAAGCGACAGGAAGACAAATCTCATCCGTCCATAAAAAATCGCAACAAACTCAAAATGCAGCCCTACACGTGTCCACGACTACCTCGCATAATTTCTCGCGGGAAATTCTCACTCCTCTGGCATCTACGCTTGCTGTTTAATTATCTCTTATTTTCCCCCTTAAAAAATGGAAATAAACGACAAAAGAGACGACGAAACCTCTGATCCAACGGCTACCAGACCTCTATCTCGACGCCTATGAATTTCAACCGTACGATTCGAACAACGAATCTCATCCCTCCGATTCCTCTCTCCTTCAGATCTCACCGTAAAATAGTGAATTTGAGTTTAAAACAGGAGAGGGAGAGGGAGAGAGAGAGAGAGATAATAGAAAGCGAAAACACCATTAGCTTCATCTCTTCCCCTCGCTCTCTTTTGAATAAATCGAACCCTAATTCTTTCTGTATTCTCTCGTAATCCTCGCTTAATTCATTGATTCGTAAGTAAAAATTGGATCTTTGTTGTTGGATTTGTGTCGAGGGATCCGAGATCTCTTAGTTCGTATTCGTGGCTCGATCTGAAAAGTTGTGAAATTGATGAGAGATTTGGGCTGTGGGAGTTCAATTGGTTCGATTGGGGAGAAAGTTCTTGATAAATTTGTAAATTATGCTCTTGTTTTGTCCATTTCTTTGATTTGAGAGAGAGGAAGAGAGAAGGAGAGAGGAGAAATTGACGGCGCTGATGGAGCAAGCGGCTTCGTCGGGACCATTGGATTTCCCGCCAAAAAAGTTAGTTCGGCAGCTCGATTTCACGACGGCCTACGGTGGCGGAGTGCAGCCGCCGCCGGTGGTGGGAGAGGCGCCGCCGCCGGCGACGCAGCAGCAGGTTCTGCTACCGCCACATCCGGTTCAGATACCGCGGCCCTCGATTCCGGTGACAGCGTGAGTTTTTTTTGTTCCGATTTGGTTTCGAATTGCTTAAAGTTAGAACCTTTCATAGGTTTTTCGATGGTTTGGTGATTGGATGCTTGGCTGACTTTAATTTGGGGCTTTCGCTTTCCTCTTGCTGTAGCTAGTGCGGGATTTGTGTTTACTAGGGCTCTATTTTTGAAATTTTAATTTGAATTTCATATGAATTTTCGATGATGAAGCAATGGGTCTATTTTTTCTTTTTAGGTATATCTAATGTTATCTTAAGCTAGTCACAGTAAAGAGTTTCCTTTTGAAATGTAAATTCATGAACTTGATTGGCTATTTGAATTTCTTCACTGCTGCTAGCGAGGTTACAAATTCTGGTGTCGAAATTTGATGTGGTATTCAGGAACGTCTGTCGCATAGTAATACTTGTGGTTAAAAAATTGTCGTCGATTTAAAAAAAAATTAGACAATGTCTTTTACCATAAATTGTTGAAATTATTTTAAACAATTGTCTGTCCGGTGTATTGCTTACTGTAGTCAACTGCCGATTGAATTGTTCAAATATTTCAATTAGAAGAATTCTCTAGTGTGAGCTTAATTATATTTATTATTTTAAAAATTCTTGATTCTTTCTTAATTCAGCAGTGGAGAGGGCGCATGAGGCTGTTCCAAGCGTTGTCTTATATTTAGTTAAAGATATTTAGCGTTCACATTCATTTGAAACCTTTTCCACTGAACTTTGGTTTTCCAGAGAAAATTATATGTTCATACATCCCCCCTCCACAAGCTCTTGTTAGTTACCAAATAAAGTCGGTAATGGCTAAGTGAACCATATATCTTCATTTTGAGAAAATGATATAGCTATTTAATATATTGGGATGTGAATATATGGTGCATACCGCCATAATATTCTGTGAACGTCTAGATATCCTGCATTGTGGAGTAAAAATGTCAGTGAAATCTTGCAATGAGGAGTATTTTTAACGTGGTTTTTAAATACTTGTCATTTCTTTGCCCATTTTTTTTAATGTTGTTCATATTCTTATCATCTCTTTGTCCATTTTTCCATGCAGGAAGCCAGAATCTCCAAAATCACGTCCAAGACCTATATTTGAAGTGAAAGATGGTACTTCATCCAGAAAAAAGAATTGTAACTGCAAACATTCGAGATGCTTGAAGCTGTATGTGAGGGTCTTTTCGAGCTTTTACTTGGTTTTCATGTTACAATTCTATCTTCCGTCAGTTAGTGCTTATAGTAACTTGCGTTGACTTAACATACATGTTTTTTTTATGTGTGAAACCACACGCTATATAAACTTTACTTGCTAACTTAAATAATTGATCACTTGTATCTGGCTAAATACAACTGTAGTGTTATGCCTAATTCCATGCCATTTGCAGTTGAGGAAGGATGTGGTTAATCAGCCCCATTATGCGACATATATCATTACTACAGGAACCTTAATCAGATCTAGCTTAGAATTTTTTTGTGATTATAAATGCACATATTCTTAGCGAACCAGTAAGCATCGGTGTAATTGATTCAACAAAATATTTGTACCTGACACTCTGCCAGCTCATATATTCATACTAACATGTCTACCTTTATCGAATTTATTTCCGACAGGTCAATATTTAGGAAAAAGAGTAAATATTTTTCGTTTTAAGGAAGAAGTAACTATTTCCCTGTCTTTGTTAACTTTGTTAAAAAGAGAACATTAAAATTATTTCGAAGGAAGGATGAGTAGATGACCAAAGAGTTAAGCAAAACTTTTGTGGATGTGTGTTATATCTTGTTCCTGAAAATTCACTTGAAAGAAATTGATGAGAAGACATGGTTAATGACTATTGGTGCAATTTGTAATTAATTCTTCCATGGGATGTAATCATTTTGTGAAAGTGGATCTCATTTGAATTCTATTCAGGCATTTAGGGTGTTTTCCGACCAATTTGGAATGTATTCTCTTTGGTTTAATGGTGACTTAGAACTGTGTGTAATTTCAAGCAGCAATATATCGTCTCTCCCCTTCTTCCAGACTTTAGAGCAGTCAAGCTGCGGAATGTTAATTCTTGGTTGCATGTGCTTAATCTTCTGGACCAGATGCCTGTTTCAGTGTTTTACTCCCTGCTAAGTGGTCTTTGGGGAATCGTAACAATTTACTACTTGCGAATTGGTCCATAGTTTCGTCCCTAGGAATTTCACACCAGTTTAGTTACGACAGATTATAAAATTTTGTCAGATCATTAACGGAGTTGGTTTTTCTGTTCCCTGTTGACACTTGTGTTATACAATATTCTGTTTTGATTATTTAGAACAAAACTATATTAAAAAAATTCATATGTTACTAACGACGTTTCCAAGTTTTTATACTTGAGTATAGCAAGCATAATATCTCAATATCAAGCCAAATTGCATACAATATGATTCGCACCTAAAATGTCGATATGACATGAAGACTTGACGCAAGCAAAGAACGTGATGCAAGTTTTATCAAGAAACAAAGATGTCTCAAAGTAACATCTTAAGGAATTAAAAACCAAAGAAGAACCAAGTTGAATAAAGTAGACTTAACTTTTGTTATAGTCTAGTGTTGATCTCACAAGGTCAGAAACTATTTTCCAACATATTTCTATTCTTCAGACGACTCCTCTCTCATCAAGAGACGTCTAACATATCCGTTGGAATTCAAACTGTTTAACTTTCAAATCTGATATTTAAAACATGTCAGACTGCAGATGCCTAAGAATTTTTGAATTATTAGACGTCCGTAGAAGGAAATTTTCATTTTCAATTTTCCGTTTATCTTTCAGAGACGACTCATCAAACGTCTCCTTAAGAAAAATTTTGAACACCAAACGCCTCATACGTCTCCTACAAACGTCCGCTGAAGAAAATTTTCATGACAGTTTCTATTTTTGAACTGCAGACGTCTGGTGCCAGAGGTCTGCCTTGGCAGTTTTTGACAGTTATTTTCTGTTTGAATTTTCGAATGAACGTATATTTACGCCAATTTGATTCCAAACCGTTTCCAACCGTCATTAACTGTTTTTGGTAGTTTTTGGCTGTTACAATAACTACCTCTTTCTACTTCTATAAATATCCTAGAGATCAAACACTTGGACATACATTCATTGATCAATTCATTGAGAAACTTCTTGTTCTTCTTGTGGCTAAAAGTTCTTACTTAATTCATTTCTTCAAGAGCCAGAACTTTCAATAATCTCTCAATACAATCATGTACCAAATTAGTATTAATCTTTTGAGATCATAGTATTGTGAGCGGGCATTTGGTCGTTGTAAACGATTGTAAATTCTTGAAGAAGGTTCGATATTCTTCCCTACGAAAGAAGGGGTCTCTCATTGTTTGAATTGCGGATTCAGAGTGGAAAAAGGATTTTTTTCTAGAGAATCGCGGATTCAAGAGGAAAATGAGTTTTCTTAGGGAATCGCGGATTAGAGAAGAAAAAGAGTTTTCCTTGTGAATCGTAAGTTCAAGCGGGAAAAAGGAGTTTTTCCCAAGGTGATCCTAGTGAAAAAGGATTGTGTTCTTCATATTAAAAAATAGTGGAAAATCCTGAGAAGATGTCTCAGGCGGGGACCAGCCATTGGGAGTGGTGAACCTCCGTCAATAATTCTCTCGTATTTGCATTGCTCTTTACTCTAATCTTCTTTCTGTGTTATTTTGATTATTACAATAATTTTCATTATTTAACTTGCTTAAATTATTTCGCAGAAAATTGTTAATCAAAACACAATTAAGTAATTAAGTTTTTAAATTTGCTATAGAATACGTAGTTACCTTATTCATCCCCCTAAGGTATTTTCATTCCCAACCTTAATAATATGATGGACAGGCTCAAAAAAAAATGACCATGATTTTGGAGAATCAATACTGAAGTTACTCTATTGCTATCTTTCTGATAAAGTATTTTTTTTTATTTTACAAATCTAATGCTAGTTTAATATGCTTATGATTTATAGGAACCTTAAGCTTACTGTGGATATACGAAAATTTTCATTAACCAGTAGATATTATCCGAGCATGACATATTAGTTTCTGGGAGATTGTCTTTAATGCATTATTCTGGATTGTTACACATATGTAGGGTTGTTTACTAATTATTATAGAGTTACTAGAAGTCCTATCCTACTGATGTCTACTTCATGGTCTTCAGACTATTGAAAGTTGCAACTCCCACAATTTGCCGACCATATATCTTATGAACATATCTGGAACCGTGACTTGAGATATTCATTATTCATAAAGCCTTCCTCCTACTAACTTGACAAGTCATGATATACAGCATTGGCACATATGTCGAGGGAAGTGATCCGTTGATATATTTGATATATTGATGGTATAATATCCTATTATAGGAAATATACATCTCTATTCTATGATGGAGCAATATCGCTAAAGCTGGCATTCACCATCCTAGGAAGTAATCCACATTAGCTCATTTGTCCTTGCAGAGGCATCCAAGAAGTTCAATATTTCCTGTATTGCAAGTCTTAGCAGCAGCAGCAGCCTGAGGGATGCCTCATACTATGACATGTATACTGCTATAGTAACCAAGCATCATGGACCCAACTTGTCGTAAATAAAAGATCCCCTTCTTACAAGATGGCAGTTTAAAGGAAAAGAAACTGTTTACTCTGGTACTTGCCTTCCTGGAAGTGCTAGTATCACTTAAATTCACATTTACTTCTGTGCTCATATATCCTCTGCGATTGATGGGTCACTCATGGTCACTGTTTATGGTGTTTCTTATTTTGTTGGTTCCTTATCTTTTTATATAGTGGAATTGTTATTAAAAATTCCAACACATCTTTAAAAATGTTGTATAATCCTTTGCAAAACATGCATTTCAGACTCATCTGTGGACTTGTTTGCTAACTTGGATTAGTTATCAGTTTGTCATACTCTATGAAGTTTCATGAATAATAAATTGAGTTTTTCTTTTGGCTTATTGTCTGGATTGTCATTTAATTTTTGTGATGCATTTGCTAGGTATTGTGAATGTTTTGCATCGGGGGTTTACTGTGACGGATGCAACTGTGCCAACTGTTGCAACAATGTTGAAAATGAAGCTGCCAGGCATGAGGCTGTTGAAGCTACTTTAGAGCGCAACCCCAATGCCTTTAGGCCTAAGATTGGTAGTAGTCCACATGCCATCAGGGACAATAGGGTATGAATCAATTCATGCTTTGGTTTGCTCATATGATCTACGCAGAACACACAGCAAAGTACAGTCACAGCTCTTTAGACCTTAAATCTACGCTTGCATGTAATCATATTGAATTCTCTCTTTAAATGGTCACTAATCTTGGTTTTTTTATTGCAATAAGTGCAGTTATTTTGGTTATCAGGCATGGCATGTTATCTCATAATATAATTCTGAGCTATATTCATAACGGCATGTTATCCAGTGACATCTCTGAAGTCTGAACTTTGTTTTTTGTGTAATATTAAGAGCTAATACAGAATCATGGGTCTGACATGCTGATATTTAAACAGATGTTACATAAGAGCTTTGTTAGAGTTTTTTTTAGAATCAGCTATGACCTGTAAATCATAGAAGTTATCTGTAAATCATAGAAGTTTTTTTTTGGGTTGAAAAGAAACGGTGCTAAAGCACCTAAATTCATTAATATAGCAAATGCATTCCGAGACATCTTTTGTGGTATCTTGTGTTCCATCCAAATGCAGTACAGAAAATAGCAAAATGCCGGTCCTGTACACAGACAGGTGAAGTATATATTTCAGGTTTTTAACACTAATTCTGGAAGCCACAACCCCCTTTATTAACTTCAAATGCTATATATCGAAACAATAGGAGAATATTCCAGCACTCATAATTCATCCCCAAGGGGGGAGTTTCCCCTTATGTGTTTCAAAAGTCGAATTGGGGAGTAAAAGAAACTTGTCTGATCAAAACAAGCAGCATTTTGAATTTTGCTTCTCTGCATCAAAGCAAGCAAAGTTTGTAGCTAAAAGTCATTTCTTATACTAATTAATACTGATGGTGCATTTGAGCGATCTAGTTTGGTAATATCATATTACAATTCAAATTTCCATTTCATCTTTGTCAACTATAAAGTGGAATGCATTTATGTGCCAGGAAGAGGCAGGGGACCTTGCTGTGGTGGGAAAGCACAATAAAGGATGCCATTGCAAGAAGTCAGGCTGCCTAAAAAAGTACTGTGAATGCTTCCAAGCCAACATTCTCTGCTCTGAGAATTGTAAATGCATGGACTGCAAGAACTTTGAAGGGAGCGAAGAGAGAAAAGGTCTTTTCCATGGTGAAAATGGAAGCTCGACCTATGTGCAACAAGCAGCAAATGCTGTATTAAATGGGGCTATGGGTCTTTCTAGCTATGGATCTCCAGTATCAAGAAAGAGAAAAAGCCATGAGCTCTACTATGCCACATCAGTTAAGGATCAACCTGTTCACAGGCTTGCACCATTCCAACAGGTACGACATTTCAAATTTTATCATAGGCATGCTTACATTGACTTTGAAGTTTGAACGAATTTATGAACTATTAACTGTTTATCTCTTTAATTATCAGCACAGTAGTTTGAAGCCTTCGGAACCTTCTTCCTCTTTTCCTTCCATTCCTGCAGCTCGTGCTGCAAATCCTGCTCCGCTGGGATCATCTAAAGTTACATACAGGTAGAAACTGTTTTTTGATGACTCGACCTACGAAGCACATACATTTATCAATAGCATTTATTTATGGTGGTTGCGCATGAGGCGATGCCATTTTTTTTTGCATCTTACAGTTCATGTTTTGGTCGTTTATGTTGCAGGTCTCTTCTAGCAGACATTGTCCATCAAGAGGATCCAAAGGAGCTCTGCAGGATGTTGGTGTTGGTTTCAAGACAAGCTGCCAAATCACACTCTGGTATGGCTTATGAATAGCTAGGAAATTTTTCTGGTAGTCAAGCATTTCCATTTAATTCTATTGTAAAGATTTAAGTCATATTCACATAATTTAATCATTGTGAATGTTTTTCAACTCAGAGTTCCTTTGTTGCTTCCCAAATTTTCCTTATGTTTTCTGTGCATATGAAAATAATATTTGATAATTCCCTTGCATGCTTCCGTTCTGCATCTTGCATTGGCTAAACTTGCAAGAATGTTTGATTGGCTATACTTTAGCCTGTACACTTTGGAAGTAAAAGTTGGAAATTTACTGAATCTTGCATTGTTGAAATTCCTGCTATGATCATCAAATTTTCTTTAGCATCATTTTATCTATACCTGTTGAGATTTTAAAATTTTTTTTAGCCCCTTAACCCACAACATAACTTCAGAGTTGTGGAGAGTTGAGGTGCAGTGGCAGGGGCTTTAAAATGGTATGCGAGCAACCCATCTTCAAATCCAACTGGGAGCCTATTTAAATTGGAATTTTTTTATAAAAAACATACAGTTGCACAAAAACCCAGGTTTCAGCCCATAAAAGAACACTCGGCTATTAAGGAATAAATTCATAAACCTCAACCGCCATCATAACTTTGGAGTTGTGGTGCACTGGCATGAAATTTTGGAATATTCAAGGTGTGCAACTCTAAGTCAGATTCTGCAGATAGAAACGTTGGAGAGAAGATGGTAGCAGAGGGAGAGAAACAAACAGGTAGCAACCTTGCATCGTCAAATCATGCAAGACATGAGAGTCAAAGAGATCCAGATAATGGAAAAGAAGCCGAGGATGATAAGCCCAGCGGGACCCATGCCGATAAAACCAGCACAGACGAGTCTAATTTGGATTCTTTGGATGGCCAGAAAGGCGATAGGCCTATGTCACCTGGGACGCTTGCGTTGATGTGTGATGAACGAGACACGATGTTCATGACGACCCGAAACCTGATTACATCTCCAGCAAATGAACAAAGTGTGTCAGAGGTCTATGCAGATCAGGAGAGGGTTGTGCTGACAGCTTTCCGGGACTCTCTTCTAAAACTTATCAATTGTGGAAGACAGAAAGGTAAACTTTCAAGTTTAGATTCATGAGCACGCGCGCACACACACAAGCATGCACACCATGTACATGAGCATATGCATGCGGACATGATTTCTAGGATATAACATATCTTAAATAGATAAGTTGAATCGGTTGATGTCTAAACTGTCTTTGCTTTCTTAAAAGCTTATCAAATTCTTCGAGTTCTGAGTGCTTTTGATTTTTATGTTATTTTCAGAAGCCAAGTACTCAACAATGAAGCTCGACTCACCCAATTATCAGCAACCGGTCACTAATGGCGCTGCGAAACTTGTTCCATCGAGTTCTGCACCGATTCCTCAGACCGCAAATGGCATTCCAAAACTCATGCCATCCGGTTCTGCACTGGTACCTCATACTGTAAATGGCATTCATTTTTCTTTTAGTAACCATCCGCCTCCTAAAGCTGGACCCCCGATGACAGAAAATACGGATGGAAAACATTGAAAAATAAGAAATTAAGAAAGTGAATGTTCAGCGATTTTCTCACATAAAACTCTTATTCTCTGTAATATTTTACAGCCATGGCGATGGTGTGTTATGCTAAATACTGATTGCTAGAGAGAGAGAGAGAGGAGAGAGAGAGAGAGGGAGAGATGCCCAGGCACCTGATCCCCCCCCCCCCCCCCCGATTTATGTAATTTATTGCGTGGTTTGTCATTCAGTAATCTTTGTTTGTTGCAGCTGTAATTATATTCTTTTTTTTTTAAATTTCATTTTCGTATTGTAGCTGTACTAACTATAATTGTTTTTGTATTAAATAGAGATTCAACTACTATTTTCTTCCTATGTTTGCTGCTCATGTTCTGATTTTTCTATAGAGATCCAATTAAGTTGCAGGCAATTTTGACATTATAACTGTTTTTGTAATTTTAGCAAGTGAGGAAACATAAGGAACAGGTTTTAAATCTTTTCACTGATCAATAATTGTACTGTGGTCCAGAGCCTTTAAGCTTTCGTATGCTTTAGGTAAAAGGTGTTGTAAACGTTTTCATATTTTTCCTCTGCAATGTATTCAAGAGTACATATTACCTATGTGGTAGTTTCATCCTTGTATTGTATAGTCTCTCTGTAGTTGTTCAATAGGGGTCTGGGGTTTAAGCCCTGTTTGCATCCGGTAACAGCATATCATTTAGTTTATGTAAATTTAACATTTTGTTAGTAAGACTCTGAGTTGCTTAATTCAGACATCGCTCTGAGGGAGGAAGAAAAAGTAGTGTCCTTTAGAAGGATGGATTTAAAGTGAATAATTCATTGATTTCGAATGTAAATTGTTGTATGAGAAATGAAGCTGCCTTAACAAAAAACAAATATGCCAACCAGTATTTTAATTTCAGTGTTTGGATTTTTGAAAAACAAAAAATCAAGCGCAGCAAATATTGAACAGGAACTTTTTTTTTCCCGTGGTTTACAAACCAATACACTATTGACTAAAATTTTGTCAAGATTTTATTATTTCAATAAGTGGATACGGATTATACAGTGCCACCGTAGGAAATTAGGAATTTCCTGTCATTGATCAAGAAAGGACGAGTATGGAGTATACCTCCGCAGGTTGGGACGAGTTCCTGAGGACGTGTTCGGCCAGATATCTTCTACAGAGTGATGAAGATACCGAGTTCGTGAATTCGAGTCCGTGTGAGAGACTTCGGGTGGACCGTAGCCAAGAACAATTGCAGTGCACAGATAGAGACGTGACATCGACGTGGACGACGATACAGACAAGTGGGACAAGAGCTTCGTGCGAGATGCTGACGAGCTGTTGTTACTCTCCATTAAGATTAAAGGTCAGATATGTCTACAGAGACGTTGGGATGCGACTAGTTTCCAAGGAAATGCTATGCTGAAGACGCAGATGTCCAGAGAGTGAGAAAAGATTATGCAAGAATACCAGCTTCCATATATTCATTCTTTCATGTTTCTTTTCTTCTTCTCAACCAAATAATAAAGATTCATGAATTTTCAATACAAATCTATGCATAGATCAATGGATAGACATATCCTGCCTCCATGTATGAATTTCCTACAATGTCATTTTATACGGTGTTTTCTCTTACAAAAATTCAATGAGCTTCTAGCATGTTTTCGGATAAATACTATATTTTATAAATTGCAATTAAATACCACACACTTAGTGAATTGTAAATAAATATCGTAATACCCCAGGTATTATCCGGTATACCCATTTATACCAGATAAGCATGGGGACCCACTGTAAAACAATGGGGAATCTTCGGAATACATTCCGAAAGAGGACAGATCTGTATTATAAATGGAATGATACCGCTTTTCAATACAGAGGCATCTTTTAAGTGCACTGGCACTACAGGAGTTTGAGAACTCTCTAGTTAAGCGTGCTCGGGCCAGGAGAAGTCCTGGGATGGATGACCTCTTGGGAAGTGGCCTCTGGTCGGGTCCAGTTCGTCCCGGGTTTCGGCCGGAGCGAACAATACTCTCTGTATAGAGGGTGGGACGTGACAAAATTGTATCAGAGCTGGTACAGAATGGTATGAGAGCTGGTTCCTTAATAGTAGTAGGTTTGTGGTTCGAGGGCGAACCATTGTTCTAAATGGGGGAGAATGTAATACCTATTTATACCAGATAAGCATGGGGACCTACCATAAAACAATGGGGAATTTTCGGAATAGCCATTTATACCAGATACACAGATCGACCCACCATAAAAGGTCAGATGGGTGACCTCCTAGGAAGTGTGGCACGAGTTAATCCAGTCAGAATTAACATGATTTTCGAGTTATCGTCCGCATTCATTCCACCTGCCGACACATACACAAGGACTCTCATGGCGCCAACTGCATCACTACTCTCGATGGCGCTGCTTCTCACTCTCCTTACCCTCGTCACGTGCCCCCCTCCCCTGGCTCACGTGCCTCCTCCCACTTCCACCCACTACAAATTCGCTAGTGCAGTTACCCCCACCAAAAGCAACTCCGCCTTCAAAATCAAAATGGAGGAGCACCGCCACAACCAAAAGTCGTCGAAGCTCCGATCAAAGTTCATCGATCACGCGCTCCTCAGTCGCCGCCGGCATCTGCTAGGTCTAATTTCGTTAAAAAGTTTCGATCTTGATCGATTTCTTCCATCGATTTCGTTGTAATTTGTTGTTGTTTTTTGATCTGCAGTTCCTCTGAGAATTGAGCAAGGGAAGCCAGTGGAGCATCCCATGTATCAGGGAAACTCTAGTTTGGGTTCTCGCGAGGTAATTGGTTTAAAGTTGTAATTTTTTCGGATTTTTTTTGATTGATTATGTTTGCAGGTTATGGAATCTTGCCCAAAGGAGGATGTTGAGGGTTTCAAGGAGAAATTGGTGGAGGAAAATCTCTACTTGATTACTGAGGCGAGTTTTTTTCTTTTTTGGGCATAAAGTTGGCATTTTTATCTTGTGGGCTTGTTTTGAAAGCAGCTTGAAAGCTATAGTAGAAGTAACGTCTATGAATTGGACTCTAATACCAGTAGTTGAAAAAGATACATAAATACAAAATTGAAAGAAGGATCCTTAGTTTGGTCTTATTAAGTATTTTTGGTATATCAACCATTTGATATGTTTGAACAATTATTCGGTGAAGTGATAAAGATCTAATCTCTACTAATATAATGGCCATTCCCGAGAGAGATGGCAATGTCTATATTCTATGAAAATACAAGGGCAAAATAGAAAGTGAAAAGATCACAATTTATGATGGATCAGAGCTTGCCATGTTATCTTAATAAAGATGAAAGAAAAGAACTCCCAACCATCAACTACAAACTTAACATTCGAATTCCAATCCAGAATAGGAGACAAATTTCCGTTCTAGAGTTTTCTACACAGTTACGAGGCTAACTTTAGACAACCTAACAATAATAGTGATGAGAAGAAAAAATTCTCATAGTTTTTTTAATAACTAAAATATTTAAAAAATAGCTAACTGTTAAAATCTATTAAAACAAAAATACCTTAATAAAATCCTAAAAGACCTATATTGTTTTAACTAAGATCCTTTAAAATCTTTTTGAAAATTCTTCAATAATCTTTTCTAATATATATACATGATGTTAAAATATATGTACGTGCTGAATGCTAGTAAAACATAAATGACAAGACAAGGGGACTGATGTAATTTATGTGAATTTCTTTCCCTTGAGGTGGTCTAAGTTAATGACTGGTGCTGATCATCAATACCAAGCAACAGCTTCTAGATTTACATTGTCATTTGCAAACTGAACCATATAGTTACTATGAGAGATTCGTCTTGTGTTTTGCATATTGGCTTGATTGCAATTTGCATTCGGTAAATCAATTAATGCCTATTCATTTTCTGAAGCATCAGCTGTGCTATAGCACAAGTCTGTATAATGTAATTTTCATTAAATTTCAGACTATACTATATCTTAGCAATGAATTTGCTCTGATATTGTCTTTTGACCTCTTTTGTAGGCTGGTGAGCAAGGGCATCTTCCTGTGTTGATTTTAAGCATGAAGGAAGATGCTCAGAGAAAACGACCAGCTATTGTATTTTTACATAGTTCTTATAAGTGCAAGGAATGGTTGCGTCCATTGCTTGAGGTGGAAAACCCTTGTTTTTTCTCTTCTTAAATTATATTGCTAGGATAATTGCTCTGTTAAATTACACTTCTTAATACAGGCATATGCTTCAAGAGGATATATTTCTGTAGCGATTGATTCTCGGTACCATGGTGAAAGAGCAAGCAACAAGACCACTTACATAGATGTAATCAACAATACCTTTCACCGATAAGAAAAGTTTGAAAACATCTGAATTCTCATTTTGTAGGAACATATGATGTTACTTTGTTTTTTGACTTCTTGATTTGGCTTCCGCTCCATTGATTAGGCTCTTGTTTCAGCTTGGAAAAATGGTGACACGATGCCTTTCATATTTGATACTGTAATGTCTTTCCCTTCAGATTCCATTTTTTAACTTTATACTGATAGGCCACGTTGCAGCTCGGTCTTCAAGCGAACTAATTGGCATATTGGCAGGTATGGGACTTGATAAAATTGGGAGACTATCTAGTGCAAAGAGAAGATGTTGATCCTGAGAGGATAGGGATTACTGGTGAATCACTTGGAGGTCTGATAGAAGTTAATTGGAGCTGAACTTTATTCGACTAAAAGCTGAAAGCTCATATGGAAGTTTATTGATGCAGGTATGCATGCGTGGTTTGCTGCTGCAGCCGATACTCGCTATGCCGTGGTGGTTCCCATAATTGGGGTTCAGGTGAGATGATTAAATTAAAATGCATATGCATGTTAATGAAAGAGAAATTCCAAACTTCACTTGTGTGTTGTAGGGCTTTCGCTGGGCCTTGGATAATGACAAGTGGCAAGCAAGAGTTGACAGTATAAAACCTGTATTTGAAGGTTTGTTAACAAATATTTATCTATCTGTTTTATTAGGCTTGAACAGCGGTAACGAAAATTATGTGTCTGCTCTGAGCTCGCTGATTCCTCTTCGCCATATACACTTGCTATGTTGTCATCAACATTTTTTTTTTTGCATCTCTCGTGCTCTTTTGCTATAGTATTAGTTATAAAAGGATAGAAGGGGATTGACTCGTCCTTGTGCTCTCGGATCCATTGGCAACACAAGGAGAACCAACATTTCTTAAAACTCCATTTATTGCCACCACTATGACACACTTCTGTTAAAATCCAATGCCGTTCAAAGATTCTTTTGGCATGGAATGTGATCCCCCACCCCACCCAACCCCCCTCCTCCCCACCCCCTGTTTTTTTGGTATGTTAATGAATTTTGTGGTTCCAGAAGCAAGGATTGATTTGGGAAAGACGGCAATCGACAAAGAAGTGGTGGAAAAGGTTAAAACCCCATTTGACTTTTTTTTTATCAGTTCTAACGCCATTAACTGTAATTTCTCTCTTGTATCATTGCGATAATATATTTTTTTCACTCTTCAATTTTCATTAAATACTTTGACTGGTTTGTGACAGGTTTGGAATAGAATTGCTCCAGGTCTAGACTCGCACTTTGACGCGCCTTATACGGTTCCTGTCATTGCACCACGACCTCAACTTATTCTGAATGGTATATCGCATACATATCTTTTGGAGGATATATAACATTTTTTTTACCCAAAACCAAACATGCCCTGATAAAATATAAAATCACAAATGTTTTAACTTGACCCATTCAAGATTCCGTTCGGTATCATCATATCTCCTGGAGAATAAGTTAGTATTGAACTTGGTAACTTGGTTACCAATTGGGCTTTAGCTTATGTGGTAAGAATTTCTCTCCAATGTGAGAGGTCTCCCGTTCAATTCCCGAAGAGGTTACATCCAGAAATAAATATTGAACTTGGTTACTTACATGCTAAATGGTGTATGGAATACGGCAAGTTTGTTCCATTGATTAGGAAATGCAATGAGTTGGTGAAAAATGCTCTCTGTTAATCGCAACACTATGGGCTATCATATCAAATCACCACTTTATATATGTGTGAATTGCTGTCATCGGAAACCTCGCAACACACGCACGCACACAATGCACCTACACACCTGACAGCCAAAGACACCCACCACCATGCGTGCATGTGCACATAGGATCACACGCACACATTTTTTTTAAAAGGCCAAATTTACAGCACCCTTACCTATCTATGTTTTCCCCTAAACTAAAGATTTTTTTTCTTGAAACTATAGTAAGCTCCCTTAAAGTGCTACATTTATGGATATGTTAATGAAATAAATCTCTTAAAACCAAGGTCTTAGGGAGTTTACTGTAGTAGATAACATTATGGTAGTTTTGTTGAAAAGCGATTAAACGTAGTTTAGTGTAATTTAGCTTGAAATGACATATATAATATGGAATAACAAGATTCCCATATATCATCAGAATGATTGCTAGATATTTTTTTATAATTCTTTTAGATGCCAAGTCCAAACTAAATAACTGTATAGAATAGTAATTTGTTGATCCACGATGCATTGTTGGATAAACTTGAGAGCTTGTCCCATTTCACTATGTAATGTTGCTATTTCCCTTTGGAATTCAGGCGCTGAAGATCCTCGTTGCCCTGTTGCTGGCTTGGATATTCCTATCTCGAGAGCACTCCAGGCATACGAAGAGGCCAATTGTCCAAAAAAGTTCAAGGTGCTACCCATATTCTGAACTAATTAAATGTTCATCCTTACTTTTTCTTGCTCATTCTTGATTTTGATGTAAAAGATGAAACCAGCTGTTTCATGAAATTAATCAGAATTTTTAAACACATATTTCAAGCTGTTATCTACTTATCTTAGGTAATTAACTCGTTGTATCCTAATAATGAAAAAGAAACTCAGGCCGCATGCTTTCCTCGTGCAATTGTGAATGCTTGTTTCATCCCTACGTTCATTAATTTACGACAACAAAATAAATTTGCAAATTAGATTTTAGTTTATACCAAGGCTCCTTGCCTTAGTTTGAGGTCATTCAAATTATATATACTTAAAGCGGAGATTGGTAAATCCAAAATTTTCCTTTTCTATCTTTTTCCAGCAAGGACTATGCAAAAACAAAAAAAAAAACAAAAAAAACAAATGGGTTAGTACTTAGTTATTGGCATGAATATTTCAGTTCATAGCGGAGCAAGGAATCGGGCATCAAATGACGGTGTCAATGGTGAAGGAAGCGAGTGATTGGTTTGACAAGTTCCTCAAGGGATGAATCTTTTTATCGGCTCCTCCATTAAATTGTTGCCATGCTCTTTTCTCCCTGCTTTTTGATCTGTTGAATTTACTGTTTTTGGTTGTTTAGAACAAGTTTCTGTATCTCTACTCTGAAACAGGTATTTTAATCTTATCCATCTTGTTGGCGCATTTGAAATTTCACTTTGTTCTTCCTATTGCTGGTAATTTAATGTTATGAAGCATTCTTTTTCGCATGTTACTAGCAAGGCCCCTGCAATGCACGAGTAAGAAGTCCAAAGCACAAAAAGTAAAATTATATTAATTTAAAAGTTTATTGTTAGATGATTTGTAGATTGTAATATCTTATATTTATGAATTAAATAGGTAAAACATACGATCTTGCAAATGCTTCGACATATTTCTTCAGCTTTTCAATTTATTTCCTATGAAAATCATGAAATTTTTATAAATCTTAAAATTTCCTTTTGCATTCGGTTTTTCAATATTTTATTTGTCACACGAGAAATACGAAATGTGCAAAAAAGCTCAATTTTTTTTGTTTTCTTTAAATTTTCAACATATGAATATAGCAAAATTTTACAAATCTTAAAATTTATGTTTTCTTCGGTTTTCCAATTTTGCTTGTTATAACATAGAAAACTATGAGATTTTCAAAACTAACATTTTTTTTGTTTTTATTATTTTTCAATGATTTTTATAATATAATACACGAAAATCGCAAAATTTTAAAATATCTGAAATTTTTTTGTTACCTTCCCTTGCCAATATTATGAATGCATTAGCTAAAGAAAATAAAGAAATTTTAAAAAACATTAAATTTTTATGTTTAATTTGGTTTTTAATATTTTGCATGTCATGGGTTTGGTGAAATTTTTGCATGTTATGTTACATAACAATCGGGAAATTTATAAAAATCTCAAAATTATTTATTTTTTAAATTTACAATATTTTGCATCCTACTATACGAAAATTGCGTATTTTCAAATATCTCAAACTTTTCTATTTTCTTCAGTTTTCCAATATTTTGGTTGTCTTGTGCATATGAAAATTGCAAAATTGTAAAAAATCTAAACAAATATATCAATTTTCTTTGATATTTCAATATTTTGCATGTTATAGCACACGAAAATCGCGACATTTTCAAAAATCCCCAAAATTTTTGTTTCCTTCTGAATTTCAATATTTTGCATATTATATAACACACCAAAATCACAAATTTCTTAAACATTAAAAAAACATTTTCTTCAAAATTTCAATATTTTTTGCAAGCCATACGAAAATGGAAAAATTTTCAAAAATCTCAATATATTCTATTTATTTGGTTTTTTTTAATATTTTGCTTGTTAAGCATACAAAGATTGAAAACATTGCAAATACATCAAAATTTTCCGTTTTCTTTCATTTTTCAATGTTTTGCTTCTTATAGCACAAAAAATGCTAGATTTCACAATATCTCCAAAAAAATTTGTTTTGTTTGGTTTTAAAATGTTTTATATGCTAAAATGCTCAGCAAAAAAAAATTTTGTTTCTTCGGTTATACAATTTTTATGCTTTTATAGTACTCGAAAGTCGTGAAATCTTAAAATTTTATTTTCTCTTTGTGAAATCTTAAAATTTTCTATTTTCTTCGGTTTTATAATATTTTGCTTGTGAGGATGTAAATTGTAATAATTTCAAACTAATATGTTTTCTTCGTTTTTCAACATTTGGTTTGCACAAACGAACACTACAGATTTTTCTGTTTTCTTCACTTTTTCAATATTTTGCATGATATAGCATCTGAAAATCGCAAAATTTTTAAAAACTCAAAAAATTCTGTTTACTTTCTTTTTTCAATATTTCAAAGTTATATAAGCACATAATAATCATGAAATTCAAAAATCTCGGAATTTTTGTTTTATTCGGTTTTCCAATATTTTACTTGCTTATATTTTTGGAGATATTTTGGATATCAAGGAGTCAAAAAAATATGTGAAGTAAAGAAGAATGGTTGTCGATTGCTACTAAAAACCAGACAGAACAAAGAAATTCGGTCAGAGTGACTAATACTTCGGATGTCTTGGAACCCTGACAACATACGAAAATCAGAGAAATCCGAAGAAAAATTGTTTTCTTCAAATTTCCAATATTTTGCATGTTAGCATACGAAAACCACAAAATTTTTAGAAATCTCAAAATTTTTATATTCTTTGGTTTTTCAATATTTTGCTTGTTATAACATATGAAAAGCGCAAAATCTTCAAAAATTCAAGAATCTTTTGTTTTCTTCGGTTTTTCGATATTTTTTGTTTGTTTACACAAGAAAATTGCGAAAGTTCCAAAAATCTTAAATTTTTTTGTTTTTTCAATATTATGCATGATATAGCATGTGAAAATCGAGAAATTTTTAAAAATCTCAAATTTATTTTTCGTTCAAAATTTTAATATTTTACATGCTACAATACATGAAAGCATCGAATATTTCAAAAATGTCAAATTTTTTTGTTTTTTATTTTCTATATTATTTTATAATAGCAAACAAAATTCGTAAAATTTTTAACTTTAACTTTTTTATTTTTTTCAATATTTTGCATTATATAGTATGAAAAAAAGATAAAATTTGTCAGTATTTTACCAATAAAACCTAAGTGAAGAGAGAAAAAACAGAAAGAGATTTTAAAAAAAAGAAGCTGATCAAAATTTATCTATCATATAAATCTAACTGTATGGAATAAAAAAATGATAAATATTAAGTATGGAGTCAATAAAAATTTTCTATGATCCAAATATAGTAAGAGAATTAAACAGCGACTAGATAACAATTTTTTCATTAAAGTCCAACATAGATAATGGAATATTTCAAAAAATATTATCTCATATAGATTTATATATATTACATGGATAGGTAGATGGTCATCTTGATCATGTCATAGCTAAAGTGGTTTGAAGTAGACCCTCTAATTATAAGCGAAGAAAACGTGTCTTGATATGTGAAGTATAATATAAAATGGGTTATTTTTCTATATATTATCCCATGCAATATTTTGTATTTATATATGTAATATTAGGTACACCCTCTTGAAACCTTTTATAGTTGTAAAAAAAACAACCTTTTTATTGATATTGTGTTCAAAACTGGACTTGTTCAAGTTACAATGACCTAAAATAAAGGAAAATGAACACGTTTTCAAATTTATTAATTTTTACCCTATTTTTTTTTATTAATTATATATAAGAAAAATTAGTTCTTCAAATTTCCATCAAATTGACCTAGTTTATAATGCTTTATGATCTATTTCATTATATCATATTCATTTTGCTTAAATAAGGCTCTGATTATGAATACTTGAGTTGTAAATTTGAAGATTTAGTAACAAGGTATAGCAATGAAAATATATGATTAAATAAAAAATTAAAGATAAATATAATTGATCAACTTTGAATTAGCTAATAATACATCAACATATCCTATCAACTTTTTTAGCCATTAGATTCGTTTTGGAATTTATGCATTTAATTATGAGTAAAAACTCTCATTTATTTCAATCATGATATCATTGTTTGTATAAATCTTAAAACAACTCCAATGGCTAAAAACCTGTCATGTCCCGCTTCCCAAAATACGGAATACGAGAATGACTAGACCAGTCATACTCCTGCGGTCAAGGAATAATCCCGCCGTAGTCATACTTCGGATTCTAACAGTACATGGTAAATAGTAAACACAACACTAATAGAGAGAAATATAGTCACTAAATCTATCATATGTAAATGAATCAGAGTGCAACGGATATAAAGCCGTAACATCAAAACAAATAACTAACCAGATAGATTCAAAGAGAATGATAGCGCTGACTTTGCTGATCTAAATGTCTGTAATATCCTCGAAGTAAGGTAGGTCCTGATCTGGGCTAAGTTTATTTTCTCCTCTGAGTATGTATACTCAGGTCGTCAGGACGACATAATATAGCAATATGTGTGTGCGCGCGCACGTGCGGATATTAATGATAAACATGAAATAGCAGGTATATAGTAATGACATGAGTGTGAAATTAATAGGTACAGGTAAAGAGTATAACATGTGAATCACTACAACAATCAAGTTAATATGTCACTTGACTATCAGTCACAAATCTAACATGAACATGTAAGCAGTATAACATGTAACTGTAATGACCCTAAAATTCTTATACACTTTTATTGATTTAATGTTAATAAAAGAGTATATTTCTGTTCTGGTTTCAAATTACAAGTTATTATTGATAACTTATGTACAAGAAACTCTTTGTAGCTTAAAACTCTCTGTTGCTGTCCTATATAACCTACGTGTTCGAATCCAACAAAAATAATATTTTTATTATTTATTTTTATGACGTTTTGAAAGCTCAAAAGTTTGCACGAGTATCGCACGGAGTTACGAAAAGTTTCAGAAGAAAAGATATATGAAAATGGACCAACCGAAATGACCCGAGCCAAACACCCAAGACCCGACCCCAGACTCCCCAATTGGGCCGAGATTTGGCCAAGTTTGGCAGCCCCACCTTGCCCATTTAGGTCCGTCTCATGCATGGACGTCTCTTGCACTCCCACCTTTTCATTTTCCTATCTCGAAACTTCTAATTTAATTCAAAAACTCTCAGACTTTTCATTTCACTATTAAAATCAATTTTAATACTCTTTAAGTCTCTTTTCTACACAATCCTTCTTTGTCCCTCTCCTATAAATACATACTCTCCTATATTCATCCCCATTTCTGAAATTTCCTCTCAAAAAGCTTCATATACCAAATTCAAGTCTATCAAGTCCAAGCCAATATTTCCCACAAGACCGTTCGTCTGATCTCATCGACTCGCGCGCAGTCAGGGCTCTTCCAACCATCTTCGCCTCCCACACCTTTGTTTTTAGCACAGAACGTAAGTCCTCCATCGACCTCTCTTTCTTTTGCTTCTCCCTTCACATTGACGCAAAAGAATACGGTATTATAAACAAAATTTAATTTAAAAATATATTCATTGCAAGTCGACATGTTTATTATAAATTTGCATGCCCTGATACTAAGAAAATACGAATTTACAACTCTATGATTTTGCAATTCACGGCTCATAAAATTTTATATGAAATTATTATGTTAAATAATATGTAGAATACAAATAATGAATAAATATTGTCACGCCCCGCTTCCCAGATACGGGTAGAGGACGCAGTGAGGCCGCTACGTATTTACTCTGAAGTAAATATGCTAAGGGTATCTAAGCAATATAAAAATAAATGCACAAGACAAGATATAATAAAACAACAACTTTATTTATTCACATTCTTTCTGTACAATGCATGGAAAAGTAAATACAACGGGATAAAAGCAATGCCTAAAAAATGGCATAACAGAAAAGGAAAATACTGAAATAAAAAGTGTACAATGAACTAATCCTCCGAGTTTTCAATGAAATGGTCCAAGTCTTCATTAGTGGGCTCGATCTCTGACGTGTCCAGATCACCTGACGACATTCAAAGAATAAAAAAAGAGAATGTCATTAGCGAACAAATCGCTCGGTAAGTCCCAAAGATAAGGTAGAAATAGAATAGACAGAAAGAGAAGGTAGCTTTTAAAGTTGTATTATATGAGTGTTTGGTGTTAACGCTGTTGTTTGTAGCTTGGTACAGAAGGATGCCAGTGTATACGAGAGGAGTCTCTATATGCCAGAGACTAGAGGCAAGTGTAGTACAAGGAACCGTTTATGCCACGGTACAACAGCAAATGGATTCAGGTTAGGTGTATTAAATCTTACCGTCGTGCCACTTCTAACACCTTTCGTACCAATTTACCCCTTAAATCCCGAGATGTCTTATTGTACAGTTGTATTGTATTGTCTTGTATTGTAAACTGTATAGATTGTATAATTGGACGACTTACCGAAACCATGATATCAGTAAATAGATGTAACTGTAGAATCATGGATGTAACCGGAGAATCATGTAAATGGAAGTATATCCATGGTTCGGTTCAGTCAGTATAGATTGAATAGTTTGGACAGATTGAATTCATGTTGAATTGTAATATTGTAAATTGTAGATTGTAAATTGTACTTGAATCATATTCAAGTCAGATTATAATGAGACTCATTCTGAGTCAGAACAATTAGATAAGAAATTAAAGTCCTGATTGTTTTGATATTATCGGTAACCGCTACACATGGGCGGCAGGATTTGTGTCTTTTTCAAAAACGATTACCGTGTTGATAACACCGTTGTTAAGTTGTCTACCTTAAATAGGTAAGCACCCACTTCTCCGGCTCCCTGAGGCTCAAGAGATTGGTCCCGCTTACTATGTTTATTAGGGTTCTTAGGGTAATTTATAGAACTTAAGGGGGTTTTATGTAAAAATACTTTTATATACTTTTCAAAATACACCCCAAGTGTTTAATTATCGTTTTTAGAGTTGTAATAAATGTAGATTTTATATATGTGTTGTTTCTAGTGAAATTAACCTAATTTCATAATATAGGGTATTAAAGTGTAATATTGTACTTTGTATGGAATTCATGGTATTTTAATGTAAAGTGATTCTTGTGATTTTTGAAAAGAGTTGGAATATTTATATTATTACAAAATAGATATTTTAATGTTACATATATTTATATATTTATATAAAAATAATTTTTCATACATATTATATTTCTAGAAATCTCATTTTCTTAAGATTTTGTATTTTGTAAATCTTTCGAGACCGAAAGCTCCTTGCGGAGGTCTGTATCTCGTACTACTAAGCCCGAGGATGTGCGATAATTCGCATCATCCCGAACGGGTTCCCCAAAATGGGTTGTAGCGGCGCTTTGCAAAGATTTATAAAAATACTTAATTTTTTAGAAAACGGTTTTTTTGATAATAAGTGGTATTTATTTGAAAGTTTTCGTTTTCCCATATTCTATGTTCCCGAATTTTTTGTGCTATATGTTGCATATGAGTGTTGTGAGGAGGTAGATCATTACCTCGTGATCTAATTTAAAGGTATAGCAAGGTTGTGATGATTTAGTGTAAAAGTAAACTACATGGTATTTTAGTGAAAGAAATACAATAGAAATTGAAATAGACATCCTTTTGATATGAAACTTGTTCATTATGAATTGTTAATATTTAATAGTCAACATGTAATGGTTTAATAGGGTTGTGTTTAAGAAAAATGGGATTTTTAGAAAGAACCGAATCGGAAATCGGTTTGACTCCGATTCTGTCGGGTTTTATTAAAAGATATTTTTAGAATAGCAAAGGAGAGAGAGAGGTGGGACTTACGGGTTTAAGAATTAGATAAGAGGAATAGGGAATGGGAGGAGGTGCCGGTGCGTCGTTTCGTCGCCGGGAACTCTTAAGGTTGTCGCCGGAAAAATCGCCGGAGGTTCGCCTTTCGCTTCTTCCAAAATACACTAGGGTTCTAGGAAATTTCTTGAGAGTTTTGTTCAGAATTTTGAAGTGAGGGGGTAGTGTTTAGGGGTTGTATTTATAGGGTAAGGCTAGGGTTAGGATAGGTGAAATATTGAAATGAAAAAATGTGATAAATTGTATTAAAATGGGGTAATTAGGGTTTTAAAGAGGCTCGGGTACTGGTCAAAGAATTTAAAGTATACAGATGTGCAGGAAAGATGAAGAGGCAACTTTTTCGTGTTGGGGACTCGGCGGTCCGGCCGAGTCCGGCCGGCGGCGCCGGCCCGAGTCGGCCGAGTCGCCGGCCGACTCGGCCGATCCCGGCCAAGTCCTGTGGTCGGAAAGCACCCCGTCGCTTCATTATCCCCCTGGTACAGTTTGTTAATTTAGTGTAGTGGGGTTTTTGTGAGATATGCACGTGTAAACCCTTGGTATTCTAAAAATTCAAAATAAAACAATATTAAAAATAATGTGGGGTATGGGATTTGAACTCTGGTGGCTTGGTTCAGCAGTGCAAGGTATTACCAATGAGCTACAAGCTTCTTCTTGTAATTAATTAGCAAAATAAGTATTTATGGTACTTACAGAAATGTAATTACTCCAAGTATACATCAACTTTTAAATACATCTTTGTACACAAAAATTGAAGTTGTTACAGTCTACCCTCCTTACAAAAATTTCGTCCTCGAAATTTACAACTTTTATTTGAGGACTAGTTTACAAAGAGGTGAGAATATCTTGCACGCATTTCATCTTCTCTTTCCCAAGTGGACTCTCCTGGAGTGTATTTTCTCCACCTCACTCGAACCAAATTGACTTCTTTATTCCGTAGTGACTTCATTTTTCTGTCCAGGATCTCCACAAGTTGTTGCTCACAAGACAAGTCGGGCTGTATAGTGAGCTCGAAATGATTAAAAACATGGCTGGGGTCACTCACATACTTTCTGAGTTGGGATATGTGGAACACATTATACACTCCTTCTAATGATGGTGGAAGCGCTAGGTGGTATGCCACTTCACCGACTCGTTCGAGTATATCGAACGGTCCAATGTATCTCGGATTTAGCTTACCCCTTCTTCCAAATTGGATCACTCCGCGGTTCGGAGAAATCTTTAAGAGTACGTGATCTCCTGGCTGGAACTCCAAGTGACGTCGCTTTGCATCAGCCCAATGCTTTTGTTGATCTTGGGCTATGCGCATCTTTTCTCTGATAGTACGAACCACATCAACAGTCGCTACTATCATCTCCGGTCCAAGAAGTTCCCTATCTCCGATGTTGTCCCAACTTAATGGCGATCGACACTTCCTTCCATATAATGCTGCAAAAGGTGCCATTCCTATGCTTGCTTGGTAGCTGTTGTTGTACGAAAACTCCACAAGCTGTAGGTGATCTTCCCACGATCCTTTGAAGTATAACATACATGCTTTGAGTATATCCTCCAAGATCTGAATAGTTCGCTCAGACTGACTATCTGTTTGTAGATGATAAGCCGTGCTGAAGTTCAGACTTGTCCCCAAGCTTGCTTGTAAATTCTGCCAAAATTGCTATCGAAACCTGGTGTCACGATCAGAGATAATGCAGACCGGTACTCCATGAAGTCTCACAATTTCCTGTATGAGTTCATGGGTATCAGGGATTGTACATATTTAAAGAGTTTAAATCTTAAGTACATTATTACCTCCATGTATTTCTTTGCTAATGTCTCAGTTGATTGGCCAACTCGGAATGGGATGAAGTGAGCCAATTTTGTGAGTCGATCCACAATGACCCATACCGCATCGTTACCCTTTGTGCTGCGAGGAAGAGCAGTCACAAAATCCATCGTGATGTGTTGCCACTTCCATTCTGGGATTGGTAACGGTTGAAGTAATCCAGCTGTCCTGTGATGTTCAGCCTTTATTTGCTGACACACCAAGCATTTTGCGACGCTTCTGGCTACTTCACGCTTCATTCCATACCACCAGTAATTCTGACGTAGATCTTTGTACCTCCAGGGTGTACTGAGTAGGAAGAGCTGTGAGCTTCTTTCATTAACTCTTTCCAAACAGGACTTTTTAGTACACACAACCTGCTGCCGTGTCTCAAAGATCCGTCTTCATGGATGATGAAGTCTGTTCTGAGTCCATTCTCCACTTGTTCTCGGATCTTTTGCAACTTAGCATCACTTGCTTGAGCTGCTTTGATCTGATTGACAATTAATGATTGAACTTGTAAATTCATCAAGCTTGAAGTGTTACCTGGCATGACTACTTCAATCTCCATTTGATGCAAGTCTTGTTGTAGCTTCCACTGAGCGGTGAGATGCATTGCTAATGGTTGGCGACTAAGAGCATCTGGAACCATATTCACCTTCCCTGGGTGATATTGCACGTCGATGTCAAAGTCAGCCATGAGTTCTAACTATCGTCTCTGCCGCATATTCAACTCCTTCTGAGTACACACATATTTCAGACTCTTGTGATCTGTGTATATATTCACTCATTCACCAAGAAGATAATGGCGCCAAATCTTGAGAGTAAAGATGACGGCTGCCAATTCCAAATCACGCGTCGGATAATTGCGCTCATGAGTCTTTAGCTTTCTTGAAGCATAAGCCACAAGCTTACCGTGCTGATGTAGAACACATCCTAATCCCTTACCGGAAGCATCGCAATGCACTTCGAAACCTCCAGATTGGTCCGGTATAACGAGAATAGGCTGATGTCAATCTTGACTTGAGTTCTACGAAAGCTTGTTCGCATGCTTCTGACCACACAAATTCTTGAGCTTGGTCAGGGGTGTTGCTATCTTTGAAAATCCTTCAATGAACCTTCTGTAATATCCAGCTAAACCCAAGAAACTCCGAATGTCCTTCACTAACTTTGGTGTCGGCCATTCGCATACTGCTGAAACCTTTGCTGGATCCACAGAGATTCCTTCGCCTAATACGATATGTCCAAGAAAACCAACTTTCTTTAGCCAAAACTCGCATTTGCTGTACTTGGTTTATAATTGGTGTTGTCGTAGAGTTTCCAGGACAATTCATAGGTGCTCTGCATGTTCTTTCCGACTCTTAGAATACACCAGGATGTCGTCGATGAAGATGCCAACAAACCTGTCTAAATACTCCTGGAAAACTTGGTTCATCAGGTTCATGAAAATTGCTGGTGCATTGGTCACTCCAAATGTCATTACTAGAAATTCGTAATGGCCATAACGAGTTCTGAAAGCCGTTTTATGAATATCAGCTTCCTTGACCTTCACCTGATGATAACCTGAACGAAGATCTAATTTAGAGAAAACACAAGATCCACTTAGCTGATCGAATAAATCGTCGATGCGTGGGAGTGGATACTTGTTCTTTATAGTGACTTCGTTCAAGGCTCTATAATCAATGCACATTCTGTATGAACCTTCCTTCTTCTTCACAAGTAATATAGGTGATCCCCAACTTGAAGTGCTGGGATGAATCCATCATTTCGCCAATAATTCGTCCAACCGAGTTCGGACTTCCTTCAAACCTTCCGGACTTAATCGATATGGTGCTTTGATCACTGGTTGTGCTCCTGGTACTAAATCAATGCTGAATTCAAGAGCTCGATCGGGAGGCAAACCTGAGATATCATCAGGAAATACATCTTCGAACTCTTGAACCACATCTGGCCTTGATTCTTCCTCCGCTTGCGTTGCTGCAATCACTGCTTCCCTTGGGTTCGCTTTGTATGTACTTGGCTCTAGGGTACGGTCTCCGCTTTTGAAATAGAAGACTGGATGGTCTGGAATCTCGAATACTACTCTCCTTTGACGACAGTCGATGGTAGCATAAAAGGTTCCTAGCCAATCCATACTTAGAACCATATCGAAGTTCGATATGTCCAGCACTTTGAACTCAGCATAAAATTCTCTGCTGTAGACGACTACTAGACACAAGCTGTATCCCATTGTTGCCTTCAGAACGCCATTTCCTGAACTGACATTCCAGCTGGATACAAGCGGTGTGACTGGAATCGCATGGGTTCGGACGAACCGTTGCGACATAGCAGTGAGATGCTCCAGTATTGAACAGTGCTAGTGCAGGTAGTGAGGCTACTAAAATTGTACCTAAGGTATGTGGGATATGTTTTAGGTATAGGAAAATTTATGGGTAGGTATTAAGACTGAAAGAAAAGTTTGAGAAGAAAAGGGTTACCAGTGATAACTTGGTCAGTGGTCTCAGCTTCTTCCACGGTCATCGTGAAAGCCTGGGGCCGTGGTACATTCCTCCTGGCCTGAGGAGCATTCCTCGGAACGTTCCTTTGAGCTTGATGGAACTGAAGAGGAGGAGGTGCAGCTTGTGGTCCTCTAGGTGGTGGAGCAGGCAGTGCAAGTCTTGGAGCAGATGCTTGGATGGCTGGGCGCTGTGGGTAAGTGTTTGCTGGCCTGGGTGTAGCATACGAGTTTTGTCTATGAGGACAAGACACAATATCGTGAGCAACTGAGCCGCAGACTGAGCAAAGGTTATTCGCACGCCGACAATCTTTCGCCAGATGCCCATTTCTCTTGCAGTAGTTACAAAAAGGCTGGGCTGGGCCTGTTGTTTGGTACCCCCGGTCGCCTTGGCATAATAAGTGGCCGATTGAAAGAATTTAAAGTTAACCGCAATCAAGACGGTGTTGCTTTGCAGCTAGCCGGTTGAGCACGGGTCGATCTACAGGGAGACAGAGCGTTTTAGGTTCTTGTTCTCACGAGTTAATGCGCGGGGCGGAAAGTTCTTTATCTACCCTATGTGTTATATGCAAGTATAAAGTTTGTTAGGAAACGATAGGATAATATAAGTTAATGGATTCCGTATTCAAGTCTTTTGAGCCGAACTTAACAAATGAAGCTAGAGCAATCGGCAACAACGTGGATTAGGGTGCTTAAGCACGGTATTCGTGGAATCCGGCTTATTGACCCTTGTCCGTCCGTTCTTGTCTCTTGCTTTCGCCTCCGGCCAATCCGAACGCAATCGGTCGTGGTTAGGAATCACCGTTACCTTGGTAGGGTAGGGTGTCTAACGGAGCGCTTGCGTAACGTTTGGACGGAGTTCAATGGAAAATACGGGAAAAGAAAATGAGCAAAGAAAACCTTAACTTACAATGTCGTATTCGTTTCCTAACAACACATATTCACAAACCATTCATAACAACAACCAAAGAAGAGCAAAAGAAAAGAACAAAGAAAAGAAAAGAAAACATTACTAGTAAGTAAGTGCATGGAATTAAATTACAAGAATGTAAAGCATGGAATGTAAATGACATGAATGTAAAGCAAGTAATAAAAGAGCAAGAAATATAAAAGAGCAAGAATGAGAACCAAAGATCACATGACACACCATGGGTTCAATAACCCAATCTTAAACTTACAAGCTCAATTAAGAGGTTGCAAGATCAAGAAAGAGCTAAGAACTCAAGGCAAATGAAGGCACAAAAGAGAAGGCTTTATTAAACTTCAAGAATGATACAACCCCTTGAGATCAATGACCAAAACTTAAAGTTGCAAGCTCAATGAAGATGTTGCAAGATCAAGTTAAGGTAGAGAGCTCAAGGGGGATTAGCTATGTACAAGAACTAAAATGAAAACTTGGAAAAAGAATGATAAAACTTGGACAAAAGTGAGACCATGAACCCTTGCCCACTGCCTGCTCTATATAGGCACAAAAGAAAAGAAAATAAATAATAAAAATAAGGCTACGTGGCAGCAAGGAGGGGCCCACACAAAGATGGCAGCATATGGGAGCAGGGGGGCCGGCGACCTCGGCTAGGACAGGCATATGCTCGGGTGGTGTGCTGGGATTGTCTCCAATATGACTTTGGTGTTGTTGGTTTTCTCAAATTTGACTTGGTATGCATCCAGTTCTTGGAGGGAAATAAGTAGCTCTGCATCACATCACTACTTTATGCAATAAATGCACCATTAATGCACATCACACCATGCCACTTGCTCTAGCCCACATGCCATGGCTGCCCCCTAGGTCCATGGTCCAAGCCCCAAGAGTTAGTGTGTACACAGTCTATGTGTTGGACCAAAATATTGTGCATACTCTTGTTTGCAAAATAACTCAGGATATCGGTCGGTTTGCGGTTCTGCTTGCAGTGTCGGCTCACAAATGATATATCCGTGATTCTGGATATATTTCTAGTATTTTGTCACAGATACCTGTAATCTGTATTACTGAGCAAACACCGGTTAATAGTACCGATATATACAAAAAATAGATAATGAATGAGCGGTATTAAAAAGCAATATTCTGGTCTGAACAAATACCCCCAAACTTATCTTTTGCTCGTCCCGAGCAAAACAAAATCCTAGCCTCACTTTCGCAGGGAACGCGATTGCACTGAGCGTGTGCAACAAGCCATTAAACCTCTAGGTGTCCCTAGTAGGAGGAGTGTTGTCTCCTGAGGGTTTTCAGCGGATTACACTCACAAAATCCCGTCAAGTTAGTTTCATAAGTTAACGTTGATTCTACTCCTACAGTTTAGTATTTACGTTAGAAATTCTATCATCCTAAATTAGAAATATTCAACCCTTATTCTTCACGCCTCTAATCTATTTAACCTTAGATCCTATACGTTCCAAAAAAGTTTAGAAAGATGTTGGTATCTGCTGAGTTTTCCTTCTAAAGTGCGATCTTAAATCATGGATTTTTATCAACTTTACAGAAAATATAAGTCTTATTCTTCATTTCTATATTTTATCCAAACATCGATTGTATACCCCTACGTGTGTGTAAATTTGCACCCCTACACTTAAGAATTCAATTCAAGCTATAGTACCCTTGCCCTAATCCCTAATACTACTTCTTTTCATTAAAGATGGACGGAGTAGCTCACACACCTTTCATGCGACTATTAATGCTTCTTGAGGCACTAACGGCCGATTACTGAATGTGTGAGCTTAAAGCGTAAATAGCAATTTCCAGGTCTTGACTTTATTTATTTTTCTTTTTCTTTTTCTTTTTCAAGACCGGATATATTTTTCAATGATGCTCTTTTGGTGTTTAGTTTTAAATACCGTTTTTTCTTTCATGCTAGGTTTTCAGGAAAGAGTATTTCTAGGTATCCTCTACTATTCCAAGTTTCAAGGTGCATGTAAGTGCAGTTTGTAGGGTATATACTTTCTAAATTTTAACTTAAGAATAGAAACTATTTTTCAGACTTATTCTTCAGTAAAACTTCAATACTTTCTCTTCATCTCGACTTAACTAAAGAACTGAACTCAAGATTACCTATTTCTCAAAAAAAAAACTGTAAGGACGTATATTTACCAAAGTTAAACAAAAAGAGAGTTATTTTTAGGGTTTTCAATTCCTAAGCCTAAGATTTAGTTATTTCTAACGTATCAACTAAACTTTCGGAATAAAAATCTAAGTTACCCTATTAGCTAACTTGACGACAAAGTTTTTATATTTTTATAAAATTTTCGATTTTTATGGGTTTTTAAATGAGTATGCAAATGCAAAATGTACAAATGAATGCGAAGGAAGAAAACTTACCGAGCACACCCCCAAACATAAACTTGACAGTGCCCTCACTGTCAGGCCACACCAAGAGGGTCAAAATTGTCGGCGCTCCTCAAAAGAAAATTTTATACAAAACAAAAAGAAAACCAAAAATATATACACAAAAAGGTTCCCCCCAAATTTAAGTAAAACAGTGTTTTCACTGTTAAGCGTTGAAGTTCAGGATTGGGGGGAGAGAACAGTATCTATCTATACAAGGCCTTACACAGGTCAAAAGTGAGCACCAACCATTCAATGATTTTATCTCTATAATGTGCTGGTTGGTGAAAGAATGCGGAGAGGTAAGAAATGGAGAATACGCGAGATTATACGGGTATAGAAGTGGTATACGATCCCGGTATATGAGAAGAAGAATGGCGGAAGGGAAAAAAAATGGAGTACGAACTTGAGGGTGAAAATGGAGTGAATAAATTAGCATAATTTGTGATGACCAATGTGTAATAAGCGTTTGTGCTAATCTATTAACCCGTCGAGAAATGGGGTCAAATCCTTCAAGATTCGTGAGAAACCATGGGTAAGCCGAACTTGGAAAACCAGACACAAGAAATGAAAGTGATACGGTTTCTTGCAAGGTCGGAACGATGGAAAGGATGGAGGGGAGTGATTGAGGAAGGTCATCGGTTAAAGGTTCAGGAGGGTGTACACAGTCAATGAAAAGGATAGGATGAATTGGAAAATCCGACTCATCAATTAAAACTGGATCATCCTCAAAACTATCCTCAAAAGTCTCCTCAAAAATTATTTCATCCATGCAAATTTCATCAAAATCGAGACACATATGGAGTTCGGGAAAAACAGTTAATGACTCGGGATTATGAGTTGGAGAGAAAAACTCATCCAAAATTGCGGGTTCATCATCCAAAATATCCCCAGCGTCGATATCCTCAATCAAGTGAAGACCAATTTTCTCAGACACCTCATCAAAAGCATGAATTTCAATCAATTTTGGTTTTAAGATGGAGGTGTAAAGGTCAAAAGGTTTGGGATTGGTTTCACTTGGCAAGGTCCCTTCACAATCGGGTAAATCAAACACTACAAAGTCGTACAACTCATTAACCCCTCTATCTTCAATTGATAAATCATTTGGGACACTCGATAGACTTTCAAAACAGGAGTTGTGGGATTCAATTTGGGACGGGTAAGTTTGATTTAGAAGGGTGTACAACTTTCTTTCTCCACTCAAATTCTCAGCCTGTCCTACCGCCTCTTCATACATTGGAAAATATGGAGCTAGTAGAAAATTATCTACCGGGTCACTAGGTTGTATGACGGCGGCCATGGACGCATTCAAATCCATCATCTGTTGGTACGGCGCTACCCTAAAGTCTTCCAATGACTGTTCCAGACTAGACATGGGTTGTGAAGGGGTTTCAGTAAAAGATTCAAAGTTGTTTTGGTACTGGAAACTCCCAAATGACGGTTCAGAAGCAATGTCTAGGGAAGGCGCAAAAGTCGGGTAGGATGGATAGGAATTGAATGGTTGGACGGGAGTAGGATCAACATTATGATAAGAAGGTGGTTGGAACTGTTGATCAAAAAAATTTGAGGTGGTGAAAGGAGTGAAAGATCGGCTATGAGATTGTTCAATATGTTCAGCAATAGACATGGGTCTTGGAGTAACAACAGGACTCTCAAAAGGGGTATCAACGTAAGAAGGTGGTGAAGGTTGAAACGGTTGATACAAGGTGGATTGCGGAGTCCAATTGTTCGTCCTAGACACGTCTATCCGATTTTTCAAAGAAATTTTTGGTATGGATGGATCGTTTGAAATTCGGCCAAAGCAAGAACCGTAGGAAGTAATGTCTGGTTGTGGGTACCAAAGTTCGGCAAGAGTTTTGCGAGATGGGGTACCCATGATATGAAGAGAAGTAGAAGAGAAGAAAAAGAATGTGGGTTTTTTTAGTTAGTTATTAACAAAAGAATGAAATATACACACAAAAATAATCTGGACAAAAACAATCACGACAAAAATACCACATACCTAATCGGTCTAGGGTTTACCTAGGTCAACTAGACCTGCTCCAGAACTTGATTGTTGGCGTAAAACTGTGTCGAGAAGCGGGCTCAAGATATACTGATCAAGAGGCCAGGTAAGTGCAGAGATAAGGGGAGGTTTTCCGACGCTTTTGCGAAGGTCCTTAATTAAATAACCCTTTCTGTTTTGGTGGTTTCGCCGTTAATACTTTCCTAGACACCCCGTAAACGATATACCATTAAGCGGTGTTCTAAACACAGTTAACCTCTCCTAATGAGCGCGAAGTCCTTAAGTTTTAAAGTCTAGTTTCTTTTAAAATTTGTGCGGGTAAACGTTTATGCACAGTTTCGTGATTTGTGGGCCACGGAAAAGGTGATGAAATCCTTTACCGTATGTTGTGGGGTTCGCTTGCCCTTAAGTCCGTATTAATGTATGCAATGCGCAATTCAATGAAAAAATTTGTTCAAAATTTCAAACTATCTTTTTCTACTTTTAAGCTCAGCACTGCAACAAATACGGGTTAGTCAAGTTTGGCGTTTGAAAGCGAACTTGCAAAGAATCCTGCAAAGATATATAGTGGATGCATCCGATTTAAGAAGAAGGTGTTAGTAAAGTACGTACCGTTAAGTTTTTAGGTTAGGAAACCCCTGTTGAATCAAATCCGGTAAGCTTGAGAAGTTCGCTTGCGCGGGTCAAACTACCCGGATCTTTGGCACTGTACTTCGCAATCACCTTAGCTTGGAATGTACACTTTGCTCCCCATAATCACCGTTCGCAATTCCGCAAAATCTACAAATGTCGGAAAAATGGATATTAGTGCGGAAAAGCGATACGAATGCCCAAATACCTGCACACTAAAAATTATAAAAAAACAAACAATAAAAATAGGACAAAAACAGAACACTGGAGCACAGAGGAAAAATTGGAAGCAAATGGAGGTGCTATGGCCGGCGTCGCCGGATATGGAGGATATGTCGCCGGCTGAGCTTTGAAGTGTGGGCTCCAATTTTCTTCAGGTGTCCCAATGTTCTACTAATATCACACTTGTATTGTTTGATTTTTCAGTTCAGATCCAGAGTGCTCGCAGGTACAAAATCCAGAGAGCAAAATGAGTTAAGAATGTTAGTTTTTTGTTTGGTTTTGGTTTTTTTGAAATTTTTAGTTTGTTTTGAAAATATGGTTAGTTGTATAAGTGAGATGTACAATGATTAACCCGAAATAACAAGAATTAAAAAGTTAACGTTTTCCCAGCAACGGCGCCATTTGATTGAAAGAATTTAAAGTTAACCGCAATCAAGACGGTGTTGCTTTGCAGCTAGCCGGTTGAGCATGGGTCGATCCACAGGGAGACGGAGCGTTTTAGGTTCTTGTTCTCACGAGTTAATGCGCGGGGTGGAAAGTTCTTTATCTACCCTATGTGTTATATGCAAGTATAAAGTTTGTTAGGAAACGATAGGATAATGTAAGTTAATGGATTCCGTATTCAAGTCCTTTGAGCCGAACTTAACAAATGAAGCTAGAGCAATCAGCAACAACGTGGATTAGGGTGCTTAAGCACGGTATTCGTGGAATCTGGTTTATTGACCCTTGTCCGTCCGTTCTTGTCTCTTGCTTTCGCCTCCGGCCAATCCGAACGCAACCGGTCGCGGTTAGGAATCACCATTACCTTGGTAGGGTAGGATGCCTAACGGAGCGCTTGCGTAACGTTTTGACGGAGCTCAATGGAAAATACGGGAAAAGGAAATGAGCAAAGAAAACCTTAACTTACAATGTCGTATTCTTTTCCTAACAACACATATTCACAAACCATTCACAACAACAACCAAAGAAGAGCAAAAGAAAAGAACAAAGAAAAGAAAAGAAAACATTACAAGTAAGTAAGTGCATAGAATTAAATTGCAAGAATGTAAAGCATGGAATATAAATGACATGAATGTAAAGCAAGTAATAAAAGAGCAAGAAATATAAAAGAGCAAGAATGAGAACCAATGATCACATGACACACTATGGGTTCAATAACCCAATTTTAAACTTGCAAGATCAATTAAGAGATTGCAAGATCAAGAAAGTGCTAAGAACTCAAGGCAAATGAAGGCACAAAAGAGAAGGCTTTATTAAACTTCAAGAATGATACAACCCCTTGAGATCAATAACCAAAGCTTAAACTTGCAAGCTTAATGAAGAGGTTGCAAGATCAAGTTAAGGTAGAGAGTTCAAGGGGGATTAGCTATGTACAAGAACTAAAAAGAAAACTTGGAAAAAGAATGATAAAACTTGGACAAAAGTGAGACCATGAACCCTTGCCCACTGCCTGCTATATATAGGCACAAAAGAAAAGAAAATAAACAATAAAAATAGGGCTACGTGGCAGCAAGGAGGGGCCCACACAAAGATGGCAGCATATGGGAGCAGGAGGGCCGGCGACCTCGGCTAGGACAGGTATGTGCTCGGGTGGTGTGCTGGGGTTGTCTCCAATATGACTTTGGTGTTGCTGGTTTTCTCAAATTTGACTTGGTATGCATCCAGTTCTTGGAGGGAAATAAGTAGCTATGCATCACATCACTATTTTATGCAATAAATGCACCATTAATGCACATCACACCATACCACTTGCTCTAGCCCACATGCCATGGCTGCCCCTTATGTCCATGGTCCAAGCCCCAAGAGTTAGTGTGTACACATGCTATGTGTTGGACCAAAATATTGTGCATACACTTGTTTGCAAAATAACTCTTGGGATATCGGTCGGTTTGCGGTTCTGCTTGCAGTGTCGGCTCACAAATGATATATCCGTGATTCTGGATGTATTTCTAGTATTTTCTCACAGATACCTTTAATCTGTATTACTGAGCAAACACCGGTTAATAGTACCGATATATACAAAAAATAGATAATGAATGAGCGGTATTAAAATGCAATATTCTGGTCTGAACAGTGGCCTGGAAGAGACTCCTCCTGTCAGATTGAGGTCTGCCCCCCACCTTTATCACTGCCTCATAACGGCGGGCAGCTTTCAGAGCCGATTCATGGGTCGGAAAATCTCCTGTGGCTAGTGCATCCTGGATCTCCGAATCCAAACCCTATTGAAATCGACGGGCTCTGATCTCGTCCGTCGGTATCAAGTGTGCAACAAAACTGTTTAAGTATTGTGTTAGCTGTGTAATATGTGATATTTAAAAATTCAATTATTGAGACATATCTTACTGACTGAGCATGGTGAACTCAGCGTCATACTCATCTACCGACTTGGTCCACATCGAACCTTGTTGCAGATGAATGAACTGCTGTTCCATGTCGAACCTGGCAGTCTCAGGGAAGTACTTCGCGTCGAACATATCGCGGAAAGTCTTCCATTCAATGGGCTGTTCAAGACAGCTTTCTTCTGCCTTCCACCAGTTCCGTGCATTGTCCGTGAGCTGTAATTTTGCAACATGAACCCAAGCTATTTCTGGCACTTGTGCCGCTGCCAGATCATCTTCTATACTCTGAGCCCATTCCTCAGCTTCTAGTGGGCTCCCCTTTCCTGAGAACTATTTGGGATGTAAAGCTTTGAATTGCTTCACCCCAGGTGCTTCAGCCTCGGTACTGTTCAAGAGCTGCTGCTGTCCCTCTAGGAGGCTGCGGATTGCCTCAAGCAAAACCGTTTGCTCGTTGGGTGGAGCAGGAACGGCAGGTGTGATTGGTAGTGGAGGTGGAGTGTTGTTGAAGTTGGTGCTGGCGGTGTTGTTTGGAGAATCCATAACCTTGAAGAAAATTTTGGGTTAGGACATGTTCAAAGTATATGATTCAAAGAATATGAAATTGTAAGATTCAAGAAACATGAATTGTAAAAAATGTTTTAGTTGCTGGTTCTTGTGTTATATTGCTTAGGTTGTTTATGCAGAACAGAATTGCATGGTAGTGTTCCATACAACTCTGACCTGCATGGGCCACCAACAAAACCCGTCACGCCCCGCTTCCCAGAGTACGGGCAGAGGACGCGACGAGGCCGCTACGTATTTACTATGAAGTAAATACGTTAAGCGTATCTAAGCAATATAAAAATAAATGCACAAGAGACAAGATATAATAAAACAACAACTTTATTTATTCACATTCTTTCTGTACAATGCATGGAAAAGTAAATACAACTGGATAAAAGTAATGCCTAAACAATGGCATAACAGAAAAGGAAAAGTACTGAAATAAAAAGTGTACAATGAACTAAAGCTCTGGGTCTTCAATGAAATGATCCAAGTCTTCACTAGTGGGCTCGATCTCTGACGTGTCCAGATCACCTGACGACATTCAAAGAATAAAGAAAGAGAATGTCGTCGGCGAACAAATCGCTCGGTAAGTCCCAAAGATAAGGGAGAAATAGAATAGACAGAAAGAGAATGTAGCTTTTAAAGTTGTATTATATGAGTGTTTGGTGTTAACGCTGTTGTTTGTAACTTGGTACAGAAGGATACCAGTGTATACGAGAGGAGTCTCTATATGCCAGGGACTAGAGGCAAGTGTAGTACAAGGAACCGTTTATGCCACGGTACAACAGCAAATGGATTCAGGTTAGGTGTATTAAATCTTACCGTCTCGTGCCACTTCTAACACCTTTCGTACCAATCTACCCCTTAAACCCCGAGATGTCTTATTGTATAGTTGTATTGTATTGTCTTGTATTGTAAACTGTATAGATTGTATAATTGGACGACTTACCGAAACCATGATATCAGTAAATGGATGTAACTGTAGAATCATGGATGTAACTGGAGAATCATGTAAATGGAAGTATAATCATGGTTCGGTTCAGTCAATATAGATTGAATAGTTTGGACAGAATGAATTCATGTTGAATTGTAATATTGTAAATTGTAGATTGTACTTGAATCATATTCAAGTCAAATTATAATGAGACTTATTCTGAGTCAGAACAATTAGATAAGAAATTGTAGTCCTGATTGTTTTGATATTATCGATAACCGCTGCACATGGGCGGCAGGATTTGTGTATTTTTCAAAGACGATTACCGTGTTGATAATACCGTTGTTAAGTTGTCTACCTTAAATACGCAAGCACCCACTTCTCCGGCTCCCTGAGGCTCAAGAGATTGGTCCCGCTTAAACCTATGTTTACTAGGGTTCTTAGGGTAATTTATAGAACTTGAGGGGGTTTTATGTAAAAATACTTTTATATACTTTTCAAAATACACCCCAAGTGTTTAATTATCGTCTTTAGAGTTGTAATAAATGTAGATTTTATATATGTGTTGTTTCTAGTGAAATTAACCTAATTTCATAATATAGGGTATTAAAGTGTAATATTGTACTTTGTATGGAATTCATGATATCTTAATATAAAGTGATTCTTGTGATTTTTGAAAAGAGTTGGAATATTTATATTATTACAAAATAGATATTTTAATGTTACATATATTTATATATTTATATAAAAATAATTTTTCATATATATTATATTTCTAGAAATCTCATTTTCTTAAGATTTTGTATTTTGTAAATCTTTCGAGACCGAATGTTCCTTGCGGAGGTCTGTATCTCGCACTACTAAGTCCGAGGATGTGTGATAATCCGCACCATCCCGAACGGGTTCCCCAAAATGGGTTGTAGCGGCGCCTTGCAAAGATTTATAAAAATACTTAATCTTTTAGAAAACGGTTTTTTTGATAATAAGTGGTATTTATTTGAAAGGTTTCGTTTTCCCATATTCTATGTTCCCGAAAGTTTTGTGCTATGTTGCATATGAGTTTTGTGAGGAGGTAGGTCATTATCTCGTGATCTAACTTAAAGGTATAGCAAGATTGTGATGATTTAGTGTAAAAGTAAACTACATGGTATTTTAGTGAAAGAAATACAATAGAAATTGAAATAGACATCCTTTTGATATGAAACTTGTTTATTATGAATTGTTAATGTTTAATAGTCAACATGTAATGGTTTAATAGGGTTGTGTTTAAGAAAAGTGGGATTTTTAGAAAGAACCGAATCGGAAATCGGTTTGACTCCGATTCCGTCGGGTTTTATTAAAAGATGTTTTTAGAGTAGCAAAGGAGAGAGGGAGGTGGGAATTACAGGTTTAGGACTTAGACAAGAGGAATAGGGAACGGGAGGAGGCGCCGGTGCGTCGTTTCATCGCCGGGAACTTCTAAGGTTGTCGTCGGAAAAATCGCCGGAGCTTCGCCTTTTGCTTCTTCCAAAGTACACTAGGGTTCTAGGAAATTTCTTGAGAGTTTTGTTCAGAATTTTGGAGTGAGGGGGTAGTGTTTAGGGGTTGTATTTATAGGGTAAGGCTAGGGTTAGGATAGGTGAAAGGTTGAAATGAAAAAAATGTGATAAATTGTATTAAAATGTATTAAAATGGGGTACTTAGGGTTTTAAAGAGGCTTGGGTACTGGTCCAAGAATTTAAAGTATACAGATGTGCAGGGAAGGTGAAGAGGCAACTTTTTCGTGTTGGGGACTCGGCGATCCGGCCGAGTCCGGTCGGCGGCGCCGGCCCGAGTCGGCTGAGTCGCCGGCCGACTCGGCCGATCCCGGCCGAGTTCGGAGGTCGGAAAGCTCCCCGTCGCTTCATTATCCCCCTAGTATAGTTTGTTAATTTAGTGTAGTGGGGTTTTTATGAGATATGCACGTGTAAACCCTTGGTATTTTAAAAATTCAAAATAAAACAATATTAAAAATAATGTGGGATATGTGATTTGAACTCTGGTGGCTTGGTTCAGCAGTGCAAGGTATTACCAATGAGCTACAAGCTCTTTCTTGTAATTAATTAGCAAAACAAGTATTTATGGTACTTACAGAAATGTAATTACTCCAAGTATACATCAACTTTTAAATACATCTTTGTATACTAAAATTGGAGTTGTTATAGTCTACCCTCCTTACAAAAATTTCGTCCTCGAAATTTACAACTTTTATTTGAGGACTACTTTATAAAGAGCTGAGGATATCTTGCACGCATTTCATCTTCTCTTTCCCAAGTGGACTCTCCTGGATCCACACCACTCGAACCAAATTGACTTCCTTGTTCCGAAATGACTTCACTTTTCTGTCCAGGATCTCCACAGGTTGTTGCTCACAAGGCAAGTCGGCCTGTATAGTGAGCTCGGAATGATCAAGAACATGGCTGGGGTCACTCACATACTTTCTGATTTGGGATATGTTGAACACATTATGCACTCCTTCTAATGAGGGTGGAAGTGGTAGGCGGTATGCCACTTCACCGACTCATTCGAGTATATCGAGCGGTCCAATGTATCTCAGACTTAGCTTACCCCTTCTTCCAAATTGGATCACTCAGCGGTTCGAAGATATTTTTAAGAATACGTGATCTCCTGGCTGGAACTCCAAGTGACGTCGCTTTGCATCAGCCCAATGCTTCTGTCGATCTTGGGCTATACGCATCTTTTCTCTGATAGTACGAACCACATCAACAGTCGTTAATATCATCTCCGGTCCAAAAAGTTCCTTATCTCCGATGTCGTCCCAACTTAATGGCGATCTCGGCCGAGTCCGGTGGTCGGAAAGCTCCCCGTCGCTTTATTATCCCCCTGGTACAGTTTGTTAATTTAGTGTAGTGGGGGTTTTTGTGAGATATGCACGTGTAAACCCTTGGTATTCTAAAAATTCAAAATAAAACAATATTAAAAATAATGTAGGGTATAGGATTTGAACTCTGGTGGCTTGGTTCAGTAGTGCAAGATATTACCAATGAGCTACAAGCTCCTTCTTGTAATTAATTAGCAAAACAAGTATTTATGGTACTTACAGAAATGTAATTACTCCAAGTATACATCAACTTTTAAATAAATCTTTGTACACTAAAATTGGAGTTGTTACAAATACCATAGGTAATTAATTTTATTCCTATGATATGTTAATATAGATCATTCACAGGGTAATGACCTACCCCACTCACATACACAATGGAAATCATAGCACGGTTATATTTTGGTCACATATTTGCTAAAGAAACAATTTTTTTCCATTAAAATACCCTCGTTTCTAAAAATACATTTTTGAATCGCTATTTTAAAACCTTTGCAATTACGCCTCTACAACCGTCGTTAGGGGATCCGTTTATAGATAGTGTGGATTATTGCACATCCTGAGAATAGTACAGTGAGATACAGAACTCATCACAGAAAATTCGGTCTCGAAAGGAATAAAATACGATTTTAAAGAAATACGACTTTTAAAACAAATTAAATTGTTGGAAAATTATATAAAATATAAATCCGTATTTTCAATGAAAATAAATTGTGAAAACTATATTTTTAAATGAAAGATTAAAGTTACACTAAAACACCATCAAGTTTCTAAAAAGTGATATTTTTCATTAAAATATCATAAACTTTAAAAGCTAGTTTTGACACTAAAATACCATCCAAGATGTATGAAAATGGACCAACCGAAACGACCCGAGCTAAATACCCAAGACCGACCCCAGACTCCCCAATTGGGCCGAGATTTGGCCAAGTTTGGCAGCCCCACCATGCCCATTTAGGTCCATCTCATGCATGGACGTCTCTTGCACTCCCACCTTTTCATTTTCCTATCTCGAAACTTCTAATTTATTCAGTAACTCTCAGACTTTTCATTTCACTATTAAAATCAATTTTAATACTCTTTAAGTCTCTTTTCTACACAATCCTTCTTTATCCCTCTCCTATAAATACCTACTCTCCTATATTCATCCCCATTTCTGAAATTTCCTCTCAAAAAGCTTCATATACCAAATTCAAGTCCATCAAGTCCAAACCAACATTTCCTACAAGACCGTTTCTCTGACCTTATCAACTCGTGCGCAGTCAGGGCTCTTCTAACCATCTTCGCCTTCCACACCTTTGTTTCTAGCATAGATCGTAAGTCCTCCATCGACCTCTCCCTCTTGCTTCTCCCTTCAAATTGACACAAAAGAATACGGTATTATAAACAAAATTTAATTTAAAAATATATTCATTGTAAGTCGACATGTTTATTATAAATTTTCATGCCCTGATACCGAGAAAATACGAATTTACAACCCTATGATTTTGCAATTCATGGCTCATAAAATTTTATATGAAATTATTATGTTAAATAATATGTAGAATACAAATAATGAATAAATACCATAGTTAATTAATTTTATTCCTATGATATGTTAATATAGATCATTCACAGGGTAATGACCTACCCCACTCACATACACAATGGAAATCATAGCACGGTTATATTTTGGTCACATATTTGCTAAAGAAACAATTTTTTCCCATTAAAATACCCTCGTGTCTAAAAATACATTTTTGAATCACTATTTTAAAACCTTTGCAATTACACCTCTACAACCGTCGTTAGGGGACTCATTTTATAGATAGTGTGGATCATTGCCCATCCTGAGGATAGTAAAGTGAAATACAGAACACATCACGGAAAATTCAGCCTCGAAAGGAATAAAATACGATTTTAAAGAAATACGACTTTTAAGACAAATTAAATCGTTGGAAAATTATATAAAACATAAATCCGTATTTTCAATGAAAATAAATTGTGAAAACTATATTTTTAAATGAAAGATTAAAGTTACACTAAAACACCATCAAGTTTCTAAAAAGTGATATTTTCATTAAAATACCATAAACTTTAAAAGCTTGTTTTGACAGTAAAATACCACAAAATATAAAATATGTTTTTATGAAAAATCTTGACTTTTTAATCAACTAAGTTTTATTAAAAACATATTCGATATTTTAGGACGAATTAAAAACTCTCGACCATTTTTAAATGACATTTTATAAAAATACCCTAGAAAAAAAAACTAGTCTAGCTTACGTATTTAGGTCGCATATTGGTTTGAGTGGCATCTTCTCTTATCAGTTGCCTCGGGGTTGCCGAAAACAATGATGCACCACTTACCTCTCCCTAAATATAGATCATAATTTTAGGGTGGAAATTATCAAATGACAATCATTTTTGAAAAAGACACAAATCCTGTTGTCCATGTACAGCGGTTGTCGATATTTTCCAAACTCAAGAAATTCACAAGATTAAATTTAGCAATAAGATATGACTATAAGCTGAATACAAACTTGAACTTGATTTGAATTCGAACTCGAATCCAAACTCGAAGCTAATTTTGAACTTGAACTCGAACTTAAACATGAACCCAATATCTACTCTTGAACTGACTTGACTTGAACCATGAATAAAACTTAACATGAATACCTGAATACAACTTGACATGAATATCTAAATACAACCTGACATGAATACTTGAACTTGACATGAATACTCAAAACTTGACATGAACACTTGATCTTGACATGAACTCAATCTTGAACACTTGATGTATTCATGGATTCAAGCAAGACTGGTAACTTTAACTATAATCTAAAATACGCAGGGTGTTGGGATAGTTTAAGTGTGAATCCAATGGAATCTCAGGAGTCCTCCTAGATCATGAATCCATGTCTACTAATACAAGCAATCTATCATGAGGGCCCGTATTTCCTTACTCCTGAATTATAACTTGTTGAGTTTGGAATATGTCAACACTAGGTCGAAATCCCGTTACAAACACTTGATTTATACCCGTGGTTCCTTACCTTTGGATAACAGCTTGTTAGGTTTGAGAACACTCTTGGGATTGATTGACATTCGCACTTGAGCTGACATTAAGTTGGATTACCTTTGTAGAGACCTCTTAGGGCACTTATATTCAATTCATGTTCACTACACTTACACTACATAACCATGTTATATTTGGTTGCTATGCTCACATTACATTACCATGCTTATATTGTAAATCCCCAGTTTTCGTATATATATATTTTTCCGTATTTTTTCCAAATTTTCCATATATTTTTCCATTTTTATATATATTTTTATTATATTTTTATTAATTTAAATATTTTTTCCTAATCTAACTCCTAAACCTAACCCTACGAGACCCGACCCGCTCCTCACGCCCACTTCCCTTCTTCTTCTTCTCCCTCTTCTTTTATTTTCTCGCTACTTCCTCCAACGTTTCCCCGCGACGACCACACCACCTCCGCAAGACCCGCTCGCTAACTCCCCGTGCCCCGCTCACCAACTCCCCGACATCACCTCCCTAAAATCCTCACTGCTCCCTCTCTCTCCCCCTCGCCGACGTCTCCGCGAGACTTTCTCCTCCAACGGCCACGACGACCAAATCTCCACTCGCCTACCCCCACTATCCTCGACGATCCCTTTCCCTCTCTCTACTTCACACTCTCTCTCCCTCGTCTCTTTCCACTTCTCTCTCTCGTTCTCACTCCACTCCACCATCCCTAGCTCCAAGCTCCGTGCTCCACTTCGTCGATGACCACCTCAGGCGACCACCGACGCCTTCGAGCTCCCAAGTCGACCCAACTCCATCCCCGGAGCTCCCCCTTCACAGCTGACGACCTATTCTTCTTTTAGCTCGAGCCTACCAATGCCCCGAACCCACTACCACCTCACCGCCTCCATCGACCCGCCGGGCCTCTGCATCCATCACCGCAACCACTACCAGCTCCACCTCGCCGACGAGCCCCGAGCTCTTCCCCTAACACCCACTGCACCGAATCCCACTACCCACTGCTCCTCGTCACCCTCCCGACGCCGCCACACCTTACCGAGCTCCCTTTGCCGCCTGCATCACCCCGGAGCTCCGCTGCCCCTCACCGCCATGTCACAACGCCCGTGCTTACCCCTGCATCATGCCGAGCCTCCTTAAGTCCTTACCAGAGCCGTGCTAGTCGCGCGTGTATCGTGCCGTGATGTCTCCATGCCATGGTTATATCCCGTGTCGTGCTGCCGCCTCAGTCGTGCCACTTTCGCCAAAGGCAAGAGAAAACCCATCTCTTGTTGTTCATGCTATTTTAATACCTAGGCTAGATTATTTTGTTATATAGTAGTGTGGATGTGTGATTTCGACCGATTACCAAATGCTACCCTAGTGTTTGACGCGAACTATAAACCAAAACATATCTTGTTATGGCGGAACCTACGATAGTTAGATCCCTTTATTGATTAAGAATATCGTATAGAAATTCGGATGCAAAATATCGTGTATAATCACGTAAAGTCGCCTCCTAAAGACAACACTAAATTTGAAATTTTACCGCGCATGTTACCTTGTTAAAATCATCGTAAATTCAATACAGTTTGGGATGTAATGTTCTACAGCTCATATTGAAGCCGACTTAATAATCTAGAACCATCCATAGTTTATTTTTCGATACTGATTGATTACGGCAACAAGAATTGACTGGGAATGTGACTCTGGACTGCTGTCCGGGACGGCATTTCTCGAGGATACCCGAATTTAAATACCTATACATACCTGCTTTAAACTGAAAATGCACGGAGCCCCATATAGTCGTGTAGATAATTTAGTTATTTAACACATTAATCTGGTCCTGTTCAGTTTCATCGTCGTTTGATATTTAGTTTGTATTTTAGTGTATCGACGTGTTCTGCAGTTTCTGCAGTTACAATTCTTACACCTTCACATTAAACAGGACATAACATCTTGTATTGAAAGTCTATTATTAATCCGTTTGATGTGTTGGAAGCCTAACTGATAGAACCGAATTTTATTCAACTAGGACAACACCTGAATTTGAACATAATCCCTAGTAAACTGCGCCCGAAATTAGACTTCTAGTTCTAAAACTGGAATTCCAGCAACTGATCGCTGATTTAAAATAATGATAAGTCCCTAATCCGAATTCCGTTTGACATGAAACTAATTTTACCGCGTAGATAATCAAGTATACATTGTACTCCCTTTATATTGTTTCGGTCGATTCTATACGTGTGATTTATGATGAATTTTGTAAGTCATGTGGCGTTGACTGTCGTAATTTAATGAATATTTGTTCAGTGCATTTTTGCCTATTTTGTGCTTGCTTTATACCTTCTGCATAGTGATTGCTTACACTGAGACCTAGCGACTGTTGTGCATTATTGATTTATAAGTGTTAGTGATTGGGTTGTGGCAAATACGAAAGTGGTATTGATAAGTGGAAATGTGATTGAAAGTGAAAGTGATACGTATTTGTTCACAACCTATCTAATACTTGAATACATATTATAACCTGGGGAATGGAGAAATCAAGGTGGAATTGAACTCGTATTTAGCGAGGTACAGTGACTTATAGGATGATCATTCGATATTAGTGACACACACACACACATTAGGTCGTTGGTCTAGCGGCATGGCTGCAGGGTTATGTCCCGGGCAACAGTGGACCATAGTTTCGGGCATACACGAGGCCCTTGTTAAACACGGGTATCCTTTTCATCAATTGATTTTATTGAATTAGTGACTGATAAGTAGTAACATACACATTTCCTGGTTTACCGACATGATACTTATATTGCTCTGTTCATATGCATTTGATGTTCATAATTCTCATGTTCTATATTTTGTTGTACCTTTCATATTTAATAGCATTGTACTCAATATATATATTTATTGCTATATGTGTCGCCCTGACGACCTGAGTGTGCATGCTCAAAAGACGAAGTGGACCCAGCCAAAGAGCAGGATCTGCCATTCGAGATCGCGGAGGTCTAGACTTCAACATCAGCGCCATTCCCTTTTTCTTTGAGCATATTGTTTTTCGTTGGTTAGTTATTTTATTCTGCAAAATAAATGTATCTTGAACTCTCTTTATTATAATGTAATAAAGTCATGAACTGTGATTTCTTTTACTCTAGTACTGTTTACTGACTACCATGTAATGCTAGAAGCCGAAGTGTGACTATGGCGGGATTATTCCCTGACCGTAGGTGTTAGGCCACGGCAGCGCCCCGGCCGTCATCCCGAGGCCAAAATGCGGAAACCAAAACTTTTCTTAAAACAGAAACCGGCGCTACCGCGGACTAAAACCCGGATCGAACCATTAACCTAATGCTAGCTAATTAGAGAAAGGGTAGAGAGCTATACCGAGCGATCCGTGTCCTTCGGTCTTCGGCCTCCACTTCGATCTCCTCGCGGAATCTCCGGTCTTCATCTCCTCGTCGGAACGGGTACCACATCGCCGGGTTCTTTTACGGGCTCGCACCTCTGGACCGAGGCAACTTGAGCATGAAGTTGGCGAGTCGACGTGCCCAAGGATACTGTAGGCTAAGTGTAATAAGCTTGTCTCATGGGGTTGTGAAGTTGCCATAAAGATGATGGAGGTGAAGAAATCAATTTTGGAGATGTGTTAGGAATTTTGTAGCAAGCAAGGAAAAATATGAGATGAAGAAAAATTCCCACACCAAATGAATTCCCTCTCCCTCTCCCTAATGTGGCCGGCCTATACAAATATGGTGGAGGGAAAAAATCAACAAGGGGGGTGAGCACAAGAAGAGAAAATGGTGAGCATAAGAAAAGTGATGATAATGAGGAATTAATGTCACACCAAGGCCAAATCATTTCTCATCTCATTAAAACAAACCATGATGGAAAAAGAAAAGCATCTAAAGATGCTAGAACCATCATAATCCAAATGCCACATAAAACTCTCCACAATTGCTAATTTGCACATTTGCAAATTAGCCCCTCCCATCACAAAAATCCGGCCGTGAAGGAACAAAGGAAAACTGGCCGGAACGGAATACAAACTGGCAACTTCAAAAAACTGATCCCGTAATAAATTACAGGAAAACCCCACGACTGTATATACATACCCGCATTTGTATTCCGACCGAATACAAATGCAATGAGACAAAATCTACACTGTACAATACTAGGATCCGGCTTAAACCAAAGCCTGCTAGTATTATCCGTCCGATCATGATCCTTGCAATACCGCACGTATACGATCGAACCCTGCCACATCTCCATACGACCTCTACAGCGTTTCGCCCGAAACTTGAGAAACTGTCTGTGGGGGACTCTAAAGACTCGTCAATACTTTGGCTGTAGATTTAACCACTAGCACGTCAGAGGTATTAGCTATACGTGACGGGCTACCAGCTATTGACCAAAAGGGACGTCTGTGAGTGAACTCATCCTGACACCCTACTGAGCCTGTCAGTGACAATATCCGTACAGTCCGGTCCGTTCGTCTATGAGTATCGCATGGCGGGCCTAGGGGGTTGGTAAAAGTCAGACCCCCAATAGCGGTACAAGTCGTGTCGGAGTGTAGCCCAGAACACCCTGAGATACTATTGGAATACCTACCAGTAAATCTCCTGCCTCGGCCGAGGGCTTTGTGTAATGGCTCTCCTAGACACAGCGCGACCTCACCCCCAATACCGGGGGGACGAACCCCTGCAGATCTGCTCACTGTCTCCATGTGGCTCGGGACTGTACCCAACTAAAACCTGTTTGCACGACTCCTTTAAGCCGTGGTAGGGTAGTAATCAAAGTACAGTGGGAACTCACACGAGACAAATGACGATCTCAGGTCGATGAACTAACCTGTACACATGTCACCAGGGAACTGCTATCTGACGTCAGGTATAAGACCAACTAGTATGTTCCCGGCGAGTCCTGTCCGGTGTACTCATAACCCAATGAGCACCTGTATACATCTTAGGTGAACCAACTGACATCAGTGGCTTGTGAGACCGGCCACCGCCCCTCGTCGGGGTCTCGACTGTATACACTAGTCTACCGTGGAGTATCGATGCCCTGTCTTGAAAACTCCCACGACTAGGGACCTTTTAAGGATGTGCTTATAGACCCCAGCTCCCACGTATATGATCGCCATCATACTGCTGGTCGTCAAGCAAGAATCCTAAGGGCTCTATCAACGCGCAATAGTGACCTGTAAGGTCACCTAAAGCAGTACACGATGATAAAGATAAACCAGATAGCATACTATCATCTTGAGTAAGACTGTCCTACCGGTATAGGTCCTCACTCAATTATTGTAATCACGTGCCAGTGATCCAATAATTGACTCTGAGGGCACTATCTCCAACAATCTCCCACTTGCACTCAAGGCTAATTATTGCGATGTCGCATACTCACAGCCTGTGTGACACCGAACACCAAACTCCTCTACTAATCAGTCTCACAAAACCCGTTTGCGAAACTAATGCGTTCGAGGAATAGCCTCAGTGAGTGGATCCGCTCAAATGTTTCTTTCTATGTCTCTCTTTATCTCAAGTTCGCGGAGAAAGCCATCTCCCGAAATGAGCAATACCTGTCTTAGAATATGTCTGGATATCTGATGGGACCTAGTTCATAAATGAACTCCAAATCCAAACTTCTCAGACTGTATCGACAACTGAACTTAATCAGTATCGTGCGCCATGCCTCCCTCAGTATCCGCTTGGACCATCTGTCCAAAATACTGTCCCTCGTCAGAGGGAAAACTATAACTCTGACAGTCACTCTATCATCTAGGTCACCTTGGAAGCCTGGAATGGTAACTGTCTCCTAAAAGAGGCTGTTGTTATCATATCCCTAGAACATCCACTTATGTTCTAAAACTGCTTCCGAATGTTTCTCCAGGATTGGATCAATATCAAATGTGGAGAAACCACTGTGTGACAACCAAAGTATAACCGACCGTAGTATAGGAAATTTACTTCCTACTTTGTGTATGTCATCCAAATACCAGGACATCACACCCTAACTACCTTCTTAACAAATCCATCCCCTATTCTGATGAAGTCAAACCTATGACTGTGACATCAGAAATAGATGATCTATCTCCGCTATATCTGCTTTAGTCTATAAATAGACATAAGTTACTTGTCCACTATACTTCCGCTGCTCCCACTGACTACGACAACCCTCTGGCAGAATCATATAGACGTGCACTTCTAAAGCTAGTTCAGAACGACGCTATACTCATCCTCCTGCTGGGTCTCATAGTCTGGAACAACAACAATGGCAAGTCTGGATAAACAAGAACCTCCCTGCCACCGTCCTTGAGTCTACCGGAGTACCTCTCGGGTGCCTGAGGTTACCCACCATATCTGCGGAGTGGCCAATGGAATATCAAACCAGATTGAATCTTTAGGTTTTTATCAAATTTTCGGTAATCGTTTGCGGTTCTGGAATCACTTCCAGTTCTACCATACTCCCACTACTGTTTTATGAAATAATCCATTTTTATTAAAACTGTGGCGAGTCTAGAACAATATCACTATTGATCTTCCAGATGGTAGAAAGTCAACCCTCGTCATAGCCCGGGTCAACCCACAAACTGCCATTACAGAAACGTGCCTTGAGTTATCCAGAGTCTGGTTTTAAGCATAAGCCGGACAACTCCCCGTACCTTAACATTGTTAAGATATGAACTATTCTATATCCAATATAGAAACAGAGGCACTGATTTAATTGGAACCAGATTCAAATCATGCAACTGTCTCCAGTGCATGTCAACTAAATGGAAGGAGGCCGATCAGCGATACTCAACTTAGGAATGCTTCCAATTATGAGTAACCTGAAAGAGAAGCAAGTTCTCTTAATCATTACTATTAACTGAATACCATACACAAGTATCTACATCTTCGATTACCTTGAAGAATCCTGATACTTGCAATACTTGGTTCTCTACTTTATTCATATTCCTATAACTTCTCAAAACTTAGACCTTGCATTTGTACGAAACACATGTCTAAGAACTAGAGAAGTCACAAGTAAACCGAATATAGTACGAGGACCAACCCTTCTGTCCTAATGGACACTGGACAACATACAATACTCTGTATAAGTCCCCTGAGTCTAACAACTCAATCCCTGTGTGTCGTAGGTTGAAAACTGTACTTATGGTTAAGAAGAATTACACCGCTGTTTAATGCTCTTTACCTAACCATCCACTGATATAGGTAAATGTCATAGACATAATTTCAAAAAGTTATATCTCACTTTATAAAAATAAACGTACAGATATATCAATTTGAAATTGGTGCACAACAACGGATATTCAAAACCAAATATTTGCCGTCCGGCAAACAACCCAGGTGATTTCCTCAAATATCACCAATTACAACGAATCCCGATATAACGAGGACGATCACCCAATTCCCAATAACTTACTCCCACTCATCATCTGTAAAACCATACAGATGTGAGAATCATACCTGGTAAATACATACCCTGGAGTAAGGACTAATTGGGAAATCAGTTTTCTTTTAACAGTACACAGTGAAACTGAAACATTGAAATGTTTCGTAGGGGTATCCGGGTATTCCTAGTAATGCCTATTCCATTATCCAGATTCACAACTGTAACCGTATATTTCTTTGCCACCTCTCCAAATCCCTTTATATGTCTTTAATCGTTACCTTCTGTACACCCTCTTAGGCTAAATGGTTTTCTTCCTTCCCTACTGTTCGGCACCAGCCTACGGTTTGGAAGAAGACTATCCAATAAGCATAATGGGTGTACTGTCCTAATCCTAGGAGCACTCGCAACCTGAGAGAATGTGAAGATAAAAGACAACTGAATAAAACCTTATTCCTATTTCTCCTGAACCAGAATCCATCCCCGAACTGGAACAAGTTCCTTTCGAGTTCGTATATAACCATATGATGGAGTATCCAATAAACTGTAGATCTTCGTAGTGACACGGAGTGTTCTGGAGAAATACAAAGGTGATGTAGAATTGGCGAAGAAATACTTGGTTTGGTCGTGAATAGCAGTCGCAGTTTACTTTGCCCTTATTCTAATCCCTTTATTTGTCTTTACTTAATACCTTCTGTACACCTTTTAGGCTAAATGGTTTTCTTCATTCCCTACCGGTCGGCACCTGCCTATGGTTTGGAAGAAAACTATCCAATTTGCGTAATAGGTGTACTATCTCTTAAACCAAGGAGTACTCGCAACCTGAGAGAAGGTAAAAGGAAAAGAGAACTGAATAGTCCTATTCGTTTTCTCCAGAACCGGAAACCATCCTCGAATAAATTCCTTCGAGTTCGTATATAACCATACGATGGTTTTATCCAATGGAAGTGGACATTCGTAGTAATACGGGGTGTCCTGGAGAAAAGGGTAAAAATAGGAGTGGCAATGAGATTTGCAACTCTGACAATCCAAAAGCCAGTGTTTATGAAGGTTCGGTTAATCTTGGTCACTGAGTCATACTCAAGGGTCGGGTCATTGTCACGACCCGAAGGTACGGAACGTGACTGGCACTTAGATTACGAGACGTCTAAAGGCGTACCGTAACCTAAGTCAGCCAAAACCCAGAAAAATCTAAACCAAAATCAAAAGCGAGTGAAGGAAAACCTTTAATGAAAACGATTTTCAAATCAATTAAGTTGCAAAGAATCCCTTTTTTAAAACATCATAAATTTCCGAAAATTTCGGCAGAGTCTCCCCTGTATTTTCTATCCCCCAAAATGGGTACAACAAGATAATAAACCTGTAATCATAAAAATGGCATCCCCAAGCGGGAGCTAGCTCTTCGCCCAAGGCGGATCACAACCACATGCAATATAATAGCAATATCAAGAAAAGAGCATAAAAGAAACGCAAAATATCAGAAAACACAACGCCGGCTCAAGTGAGCTCGACCCAAAAGAAACCACATATATACAATCTCTCAGTCTCATCAGTAGGTCGCATATACAATATAAAGTGGTAGATGGAGAATACTAGATACAATGATAAAGCAAAAAGAAATAAAGTGTGCTCGCAACCCACCTACGGGCGATGTCGCGAGTCTGAGCAAAAGGAGCCGATGATAAGATAGCCGCCGCTACAAGACTGATGAGTCCGACCTGCAAGACACTGTGGCACAACGGGGGTGAGTTGCCAGCTCGTGAGTAAATATAACATCTAATAAGGCAATTGTAAGAATGCACGCAATGCGGCACAACATATATGTCCAAATGTGATATAATATCTCTAGTATGCATGCACAGGTATGCAATGTCATTACTAAATCTTTAAGTGCTTTAAATACTAAGGGTATTGAATTCTTAACTTTAGAAAATGAATATCTGTATAATAGCTAAGTACCATCAAGAAATCATCTGAAAACCCGTGTCAAGCATCGACACCAAATATGAAATCATATATGTTTCAATATCTCACTGTATCAATGTCTCAAATATCGGGCTCCGTCAGTCCGGATCGGCCCATGTCATCAAATCTCACGACAACGGTCGGTATCCTCTGGATATCCGCCGCGCCAGACATCACCGGTAGGTAGTCTTCCCCTGCCAGGCTCATCGTCTACAACTCGATCTTCTTGCCCCGGGGTACCATACCGGGCCCACCATGTACCCGAGACGGTTCATCCACTCCTCGAATCGGGTCTCGAAATCACACAGAAAACATGAAAACTCATGATGGACGACACATACATCACGAGAAAACTGCAACTTTGTTTTAAAAATGATAAATACAAGCTTTTGTTAAATTCTTGCGGTTTTCCCCAAAAATCCAGAAATCACAGAAAAACTGAAATCCTCAAGAAAATCATAGTGTCCACATGTTAAATATGATAATGTCTATGATATCAATGTATATGATGTGAATTTTGGATAGAATCTATGTAAATATGATGATAATGCGAGGTATAAGCAAGCTATGCAATTTCATATATCATGTATGAATGCAAGTGGCGATACTAAGTTAAACAGGTTCTAAAGTGCACGTGGCATGGCAATTACCAAAGGCGTGTGTGTCACATGAATAGTGCGCATGCAGCAGATGCCAATGGTAACGGTGTTCGTGTCCTACGAAGTGTTATCGCATATGTGTATATGAATGTTATATGAATGTCCATGCAATTTAGTATACGGTTAGCTGTGAGGGTATGCAATGCAATAAAGGGGTAAGCTATCTAGCAACACAAGTCTTGCAAGAAATAGGGTAATCCTAACTAGGGGCGCATCGCGCCATCCAGACGATTCCCCCATAGATGAATACATCTACTCACCTGAAATCCCCGCTAATCCGATCCGGCCACCGCCTTGCCTTTACGCGCCGTGTCCGATATTTCCCCGACCGATCCTATATTTGCACAACACCAAGCATAAGATTACAAAACCTAAAACGATGCAAGTCACAATATACAATTATCGACGCTCTCGAATTAAACATAGCATGCACTCGGTGCGCGGGAAAACGCACGAAAATCGCTAATCTTTAACTAGAATCGTCATTTCGGGGAAATCGACAAAACTAAAACCCGGCTAGACAAAACCCCGCGTTCGCGCACTCTAATAGTCCTATACGAAGCTAATTATATCGCTAACATAACGCAATTTGATCGCATTCTAATTTTTATAAAAATCTAGTAAGCAATTTGCTTACCGATTCGATACAAACATCGCAATTTCGTCGATTTAGCGAGCATAACACTACACAATTAACCACTCCAACCAAATAGGTAACCAAATCCCTAACTTAATCCTTCAACCATGCTTCAAACCCTAGTTCAAAATCAATCCCATTCTTGATTTTTATGAACAATTTATTTACAACTAAATTAATACTTCAAAATTGAATTTTTAGCACAATTAACTACAAGTTAACAAACTAGTTTAGGATTTTACCTCACAAATGGAACCCTAGCATGATCAAGCCACCAAAGAAGCCTCCTTTCTTCTAGTTTTGAGCTAAATTTGGTTGAGGAGAGAGTGGATTAGGGTTTAGCTTTGAATGGGAGAATGAAATTGTGGATTTTTTATGAATTTTGGCATGGAAATTGAAGCAAGAAGAAGTGAGAACCAAGTGGAGTTGCTGCAGAATTGGGGTCGGCCAGCAGGTGGGGAAGGCAAATGGGGATTTTTTGGAGAAGTTTCTAGGTCTAAAAACACATCATGTTCTCATTTAATGCTTTCATATCAACATTTTACAAAAAAAAAACCTTATTTTACATCATTTTTTCATAAAATTTCCAACCCTAAAACCAAAAATTTGCAAGCCATGATACAATTTTATTAACACCATATTTTAGCTTATAAAGATTCCTAATTATGAAATTTACCTAATTAAATTTGTATTTATCACTAATTTAATGTATTTAAAAAGGCTTAAAATAATAAAAAAAATAATTAATTACGATTTTTTTTTTATTTAACTAGAAAATTATAAGTGACATTTTAGTGACAAAATTATAGTAATATCTTATCTAAATTTTGTATAATTAGATCTACAATAAAAAATACCTATTTTGACTTTTTACGGAAAAAGCCGAAAAATTAGCCGATTACTGAAAAACTGCCTAAACGATTTTCGAAGGGTTACAATCTTCCCCCCTTAAAGAAATTCGGTCCTCGAATTTAGAATTTAACTATGCGTACCTTCAAAAAGATGGGGATATCTCTTCCTCATCTCGACCTCGGTCTCCCAGGTGACCTCCTCGCTGTTCGGGCCACGCCAAAGGACCTTGACGGACGGTATAACCTTCGACCTCAATTTCTTCACCTGCCGATCCAAAATGACCACCGACTGCTCGGTGAATGAAAGATCACGCTCTAACTGGATCGTCTGGTGCTGAATCACCGGGAAGGATCATGAAGGTACTTGCGGAGCATCGAGACATGGAATACGGGGTGAACATCGGAGAAGCTGGGCGGAAGAGCTAACCGATAAGCGACTGGACCAACACGCTCTAGGATCTCGAAAGGACCAACATATCTAGGACTCAGTTTCCCTTTCCACCCAAATCTCATCACACCTTTCATCGGAGAGACCTTCAGGAAAACATGATCGCCAACAGCGAACTCGAGTCGGCGACGGCGCCTGTCAGCATATGATTTCTGCCTGCTCTGTGCCGCTCTCATCCTATCCCGAATCAGCTGTATCTTCTCGGTCGTCTCCTGTACAATCTGAGGCCCCAAAATACTGCTCTCCCTGAGCTCTGTCCAACATACAGGCGATCGACATCTCCTCCCATATAAAGCCTCGAAAGGTGCCATCTGAATCGTCTCCTGGAAGCTATTATTGTAGGAAAACTCGATCAAAGGCAAATGACGATCCCAGCTACCACCGAAATCTAAAACAAAAGCTCTGAGCATGTCCTCAAGAGTCTGAATAGTACGCTTCGACTGACCGTCAGTCTGCGGATGAAAGGCTGTGCTAAAACTCAATCGGGTGCCCAAAGCTTCCTGGAGTTTCTGCCATAATCGGCTGGTAAACTGGGTGCCACGGTCGGACACGATGCAAGTCGGAACACCATGCAGTCGCACTATCTCATCAATATAAACCTGGGCGTACTGAGAAAATCCAAAAGTGGTCTTCACTGGCAGGAAGTGAGCCGCTTTCGTCAGTCGATCCACAATCACCCAAATAGAGTCATACCCTCGACTGGTCCTGGGTAGACCCACAATGAAGTCCATGGAGACCTGCTCCCACTTACACTCAGGGATGGGCAAAGGCTGTAACTCGCCGGCTGGCTTCTGGTGCTCGGCCTTGACTTGCTGACAAGTCAGGCATCTCGACACAAAGTCTGTAATATCCTTCTTCATCCCGTCCCACCAGTAAACCTCTCTCAAATCACGGTACATCTTGGTGGAACTTGGATGCACACTGTATACTGATCTATGTGCCTCCTCGAGAATATCACGCCTCAGTCCCTCTGAATCTGGCACGCACAGTCGAGTCCCAAATCGAAGTATCCCCTGATCATCGATCACGAACTCAGAAACTCTGCCCTGCCGAATCTGCTCAATAATCTCTAATGTACGGGCATCGCCGGATTGTGCCTCGCGAATACGGTCAAGTAACTGTGGGCGTGCTCTGAAATGGGCCAGCTGTCCCCCTGTAGGAGTAAACTCGAACTGCACTCTGCTGTCACATAACACCTGCCAATCCGCCGTCGACTGCATCTGCACTGCGCTCAAACAAGATAAGCTACCTCCGGGCCTTCTACTCAAAGCATCTGCCACCACATTCGCCTTGCCCGGATGGTATAAAATCTCGCAGTCAAAATCCTTCACCAACTCCATCCATCGGCGCTGTCTCAGGTTCAGATCTCGCTGCTGGAAGATATACTTCAAACTCTTGTGGTCAGTGAATATCTAGCACGACTCACCGTATAGGTAATGTCTCCAGATCTTAAGTGCAAATACCACTGCAGCCATCTCTAAATCATGTGTGGGGTAGTTCTGCTCGTGTTTCCTCAGCTGCCGAGAAGCATACGCAATAACTCTATCGTGCTGCATCAATACACATCCCAGCCCCACTCTAGAAGCATCACAATATACCACGAACCCGCCTGATCCTGAAGGCAATGCTAACACTGGTGCAGTAGTCAGACGAGTCTTCAACTGCTGGAAGCTATCCTCACATGCCTGGGTCCAATCAAAAGGAACCCCCTTCCGGGTCAACCCGGTCAAAGGTGCAGCAATGCGGGAGAAATCCTGGACAAAACGTCGATAATAGCCGGCCAGACCTAGAAAGCTGCGAACCTCTGTAACTGATACCGGTCTAGGCCAACGCTGAACTGCCTCGATCTTCTTCGGGTCCACACAAATACCGTCTCTCGTCACCACATGACCCAAGAAATCGACACTGTCTAGCCAGAATGCGCACTTGGAGAATTTGGCGAACAGCTGATGCTCCCTCAAAGTCTGTAATGTGATACGTAAGTGCTGCTCATGCTCCTCCCGGCTCCGAGAATAAACCAAGATGTCGTCAATGAACACAATAATGAACTGATCGAGATACGGCCTGAATACACGGTTCATCAAATCCATAAATGCTGCCGGGGCATTGGTGAGCCCGAACGACATCACCAGGAACTCATAATGACCATATCGAGTACGGAAGGCAGTCTTCGGAATATCCTCCTTCCGAACACGCAACTGGTGATAACCTGACCGTAAATCAACCTTCGAGAAAAACCCTGCACCCTGGAGCTGATCAAATAAGTCATCAATGCGGGGTAGGGGATACCTGTTCCGCACAGTAACCCGATTCAGCTGACGATAATCAATGCATAAACGCATACTTCCGTCCTTCTTCTTAACAAACAAGACGGGAGCACCCCAAGGTGACACACTCGGTCGGATAAGCCCTTTGTCCAGCAAGTCCTGTAACTGATCCTTTAGCTCTCTCAGCTCCGCCGGGGCCATCCGATAAGGCGGTATAGAGATAGGCCCCATGCCGGGGATCAAGTCAATACAGAACTCAATCTCACGCTCTGGTGGCAGACCAGGCAGCTCGTCAGGAAATACATCAGGAAACTCTCTCACAACAGGGACCTGGTCCAACGGAACCTCTGTGGAGCTAGTATCACAAATATAGGCTAAGAATCCCTGACACCCTTTCCTTAAGAGCTGACCAGCGTGAAGAGAAGAAATCAAGCTGGGAAGGGTAGCGCTACGATCTCCCTGAATAACAAGAACCGGCTCACCAGGAAAACTGAATCTGACTGCTTTTTCACGGCAGTCCACGGACGCATAACAGGTGGCTAGCCAGTCCATACCAAGAAGAACGTCAAAGTCAAGCATATCGAGGAGAATCAAATCAACTGAAGAATCTCTCTCCCCGATACGAACGCAACACGATCGGTACACAAAACGGGCAACAAACGGCTCGCCTACTGGTGTAATAACGACAAGCGGCTGATCTAACGGAGAAGACTCTCGGCCCAACCTCGGTGCAAAATACGTGGATACATAGGAATGTGTGGAGCCTGGATCAAATAATACCCGTGCATCAAAAGAACTTACTGGCAGAGTACCTGTCATGACTGCATTGGATGCCTGTGCATCCTGAGGAGTCAATGCGAACACTCGGGCCTGTCCACCACTAATAGCTGGCTGTCCTCTGCCTCTACCTCGGCCTCTGCCTCTGTCGCCTCGTCCTCTCGGAACTGGACCGCCATGTCCACGGCCTCTAGAAGCATCTGACTGACGTGGAGCATCGTCAGGAGTAGGAAGTAAAGCTCTCTGAGAAGGTGGTGAGGGTGGTAAAGTCACATGCGGGACTGTCGCCGTGCCCTGGCGTCCCATGGTACAGTCTCTGACACGGTGGTACTGACTCCCGCACCGAAAACATCCTGGAGACGACTGCTGGGTCTGTGGATATGAACCAAATAACTGACCTCGTCTCAATCCTCTGCCTCCACCATCTCCCGGAAATAATCTATCGCGGTGTCTGCCCATCTGCCGCTGAGCTGGCGTATCAGTACGGATCCTCTTCGGCCCAGAAACGACCGGAGTCTCAGAAATACGCTCCTCCAAAAGTAAGGCTGCATCCATCGCGGCTGCGTATGTATCAAAGTGCTGGGTGCCGATGGCAAGGAATAGCTGTGTATCAAGCCCTCGCACGAACCTCTTTATTCTCTTCTCTTCTGTGTCGACTAGGTACGGAGCATATCGAGACAACTGGGTAAACTGTATATCATACTCCGACACCGTCATCCCAGGAGTCTTGCGCAAAGACTCAAAACTACGGGCTCGAGCATCTCGGACACTCTCCGGAAGAAAACGGGCAAGAAATGCAGATGTAAACTCATCCCAGGTCATAGAAGGCAGACCTGTAGCTCGGCCTCTCTCTACTGAGTCGTACCATGTCTGGGCAAGACCCTCCAGACGAAAACTCGCAAACTCCACCAATCTATCATCAGAACACCTCAACGAACGGCAAATCCGAGCCATCCTATCAAGAAATGCCTGTGGGTCCTCTGTCGCATCTGTACCGGTAAAAGCTGGAGGTCTCAATCTCATGAACTCCTGTAGTGAAACAGGGATAGTCTCCGTAGTAGCAGCAGGAGTGACCATCTGTGCAGCAGGTACGATCGTGGTCTGTGCGGCGGAAGGAACGTCCTCGGATCTCTGTGCCCGGCTGGACTCAACTAAAGATCCCATCATCTGCCGCAACTCTTGCATGCCGGCCTCTAATCTGGCAATACGATCAGGATAAGGCGGATCAGTATGACCCTGAGGGGTAGGCGTATCCTCCCGCTCGATCCTCGCCTCAGACGGGCCCGCCCGAATCTCATCCCTAGCGGCAGCCCGCTGAGCTCTCGTAGTCTTTGGCAGCATCGAAACTGGAATAAGAAACAGGATTGATAAGAACATCGCAATTTGATCAAGGAATGCAAGGAATCAAGAAAGGAAACACAAGCAATTATGTCCTAAGGTCACTTAGGCGGAGTACCGTATCGTAAGTATGCCGCGGATCATACCCACGCTACGCCACTCTGCTTAAGTCACCTACTCCATCTACCAAGGTCGTCCTATACTCAGAAAGGTAAAACCTACGCTCTGATACAACCTTTGTCACGACCCGAAGGTACGGAACGTGACTGGCACTTAGATTACGAGACGTCTAAAGGCGTACCGTAACCTAAGTCAGCCAAAACCCAGAAAAATCTAAACCAAAATCAAAAGCGAGTGAAGGAAAACCTTTAATGAAAACGATTTTCAAATCAATTAAGTTGCAAAGAATCCCTTTTTTAAAACATCATAAATTTCCAAAAATTTCGGCAGAGTCTCCCCTGTATTTTCTATCCCCCAAAATGGGTACAACAAGATAATAAACCTGTAATCATAAAAATGGCATCCCCAAGCGGGAGCTAGCTCTTCGCCCAAGGCGGATCACAACCACATGCAATATAATAGCAATATCAAGAAAAGAGCATAAAAGAAACGCAAAATATCAGAAAACACAACGCCGGCTCAAGTGAGCTCGACCCAAAAGAAACCACATATATACAATCTCTCAGTCTCATCACTAGGTCGCATATACAATATAAAGTGGTAGATGGAGAATACTAGATACAATGATAAAGCAAAAAGAAATAAAGTGTGCTCGCAACCCACCTACGGGCGATGTCGCGAGTCTGAGCAAAAGGAGCCGATGATAAGATAGCCGCCGCTACAAGACTGATGAGTCCGACCTGCAAGACACTGTGGCACAACGGGGGTGAGTTGCCAGCTCGTGAGTAAATATAACATCTAATAAGGCAATCGTAAGAATGCACGCAATGCGGCACAACATGTATGTCCAAATGTGATATAATATCTCTAGTATGCATGCACAGGTATGCAATGTCATTACTAAATCTTTAAGTGCTTTAAATACTAAAGGTATTGAATTCTTAACTTTAGAAAATGAATATCTGTATAATAGCTAAGTACCATCAAGAAATCATCTGAAAACCCGTGTCAAGCATCGACACCAAATATGAAATCATATATGTTTCAATATCTCACTGTATCAATGTCTCAAATATCGGGCTCCGTCAGTCCGGATCGGCCCATGTCATCAAATCTCACGACAACGGTCGGTATCCTCCGGATATCCGCCACGCCAGACATCGCCGGTAGGTAGTCTTCCCCTGCCAGGCTCATCGTCTACAACTTGATCTTCTTGCCCCGGGGTACCATACCGGGCCCACCATGTACCCGAGACGGTTCATCCACTCCTCGAATCGGGTCTCGAAATCCCACAGAAAACATGAAAACTCATGGTGGACGACACATACATCACGAGAAAACCGCAATTTTGTTTTAAAAATGATAAATACAAGCTTTTGTTAAATTCTTGCGGTTTTCCCCAAAAATCCAGAAATCACAGAAAAAATGAAATCCTCATGAAAATCATAGTGTCCACATGTTAAATATGATAATGTCTATGATATCAATGTATATGATGTGAATTTTGGATAGAATCTATGTAAATATGATGATAATACGAGGTATAAGTAGGCTATGCAATTTCATATATCATGTATGAATGCAAGTGGCGATACTAAGTTAAACAGGTTCTAAAGTGCACGTGGCATGGCAATTACCAAAGGCGTGTATGTCACATGAATAGTGCGCGTGCAGCAGATGCCAATGGTAACGGTGTTCGTGTCCTACGAAGTGTTATCGCATATGTGTATATGAATGTTATATGAATGTCCATGCAATTTAGTATACGGTTAGCTGTGAGGGTATGCAATGCAATAAAGGGGTAAGCTATCTAGCAACACAAGTCTTGCAAGAAATAGGGTAATCCTAACTAGGGGCGCATCGCGCCATCCAGACGATTCCCCCATAGATGAATACATCTACTCACCTGAAATCCCCGCTAATCCGATCCGGCCACCGCCTTGCCTTTACGCGCCGTGTCCGATGTTTCCCCGACCGATCCTATATTTGCACAACACCAAGCATAAGATTACAAAACCTAAAACGATGCAAGTCACAATATACAATTATCGACGCTCTCGAATTAAACATAGCATGCACTCGGTGCGCGGGAAAACGCACGAAAATCGCTAATCTTTAACTAGAATCGTCATTTCGGGGAAATCGACAAAACTAAAACCCGGCTAGACAAAATCCCGCGTTCGCGCACTCTAATAGTCCTATACGAAGCTAATTATATCGCTAACATAACGCAATTTGATCGCATTCTAATTTTTATAAAAATCTAGTAAGCAATTTGCTTACCGATTCGATACAAACATCGCAATTTTGTCGATTTAGCGAGCATAACACTACACAATTAACCACTCCAACCAAATAGGTAACCAAATCCCTAACTTAATCCTTCAACCATGCTTCAAACCCTAGTTCAAAATCAATCCCATTCTTGATTTTTATGAACAATTTATTTACAACTAAATTAATACTTCAAAATTGAATTTTTAGCACAATTAACTACAAGTTAACAAACTAGTTTAGGATTTTACCTCACAAATGGAACCCTAGCATGATCAAGCCACCAAAGAAGCCTCCTTTATTCTAGTTTTGAGCTAAATTTGGTTGAGGAGAGAGTGGATTAGGGTTTAGCTTTGAATGGGAGAATGAAATTGTGGATTTTTTATGAATTTTGGCATGGAAATTGAAGCAAGAAGAAGTGAGAACCAAGTGGAGTTGCTGCAGAATTGGGGTCGGCCAGCAGGTGGGGAAGGCAAATGGGGTTTTTTTGGAGAAGTTTCTAGGTCTAAAAACACATCATGTTCTCATTTAATGCTTTCATATCAACATTTTACAAAAAAAACCTTATTTTACATCATTTTTTCATAAAATTTCCAACCCTAAAACCAAAAATTTGCAAGCCATGATACAATTTTATTAACACTATATTTTAGCTTATAAAGATTCCTAATTATGAAATTTACCTAATTAAATTTGTATTTATCACTAATTTAATGTATTTAAAAAGGCTTAAAATAATAAAAAAAATAATTAATTACGATTTTTTTTATTTAACTAGAAAATTATAAGTGACATTTTAGTGACAAAATTATAGTAATATCTTATCTAAATTTTGTATAATTAGATCTACAATGAAAAATACCTATTTTGACTTTTTACGGAAAAAGCCGAAAAATTAGCCGATTACCGAAAAACTGCCTAAACGATTTTCGAAGAGTTACAGTCATGGTCGCTGCCAGAGAGAGAGAAAAGAAACACTCAGCGTGCACTCTAACCTAGATCAGAATGGTTATCACTTTATCTAATCAGGAAGCCTCCCACTGTAACGTCAAATTCTTCTCCAAACCTGAAAGAAGAATTAGTCGGGATCACCCGAGGAGTAAACCAACTCATCAGTGGGAATCGGGATCCAACTATCATCGCATAATAATGTGACGGAATCCACTCACGTTATCATACTCCAGAAGGTATGCGCATATCTGGCAAGTTTCAGTTTCTTTAGAAACTCCCGATGTGTGTTTTTACCCCAAGCGGCTTATGACCTTGACTAGGTCAACAAACTATAAACCGCCAGTAAAGTTCAACCCATCATTATTCTGGATTGCATTAAACCCACCCGTACGTGCCCTTGACTAGGTCAACAAGGCAGCACGACTGTCCTAACCAATCCTATTTATGCAACAAACAAGCACCATTTAGCTACCGAACACTATGTCTTGACTAGGTCAACAAACGCAGCACGAATACTAAATAAAACCCGTAAGAAATGACGGAGGGTTACGGCTGGTTTTTGGCGAAAAACCTTTAACGTAATGAACTTGATATCGTTGAAAGAACTGCATAACTTTTTATAAAAATATAGCGGCGAAAACCTTTGCTAAAGAGGTCACTCCCGATGAAGGGATCTCGGCTCTTTCCACGTAGAATGAGGTGCAGGATATTCCAACTGAATACCACGATGCAAAGCAAAAGTAATCGACTATAGTGAAGTTATTGCCCTAACGCAAACTTCTGTCCAAGGGGTCACTCCCGGTGAAGGGATCTCGGCCCTTGCCTCGTCGACTGAGGTGCTGGATATTCATAACCGAATACCACTGTGCAAAACAAAAGAGAACGTCCTTGCAATAACAGCTTTTTGAAAAATGTTCCAACAACATCAGAATAGGTTTGTTTAGCTTGTATTGATCCGAATCAACGCAGTCCCATCAATTGATCACACCAATAAAGAACGAAAATAATGATGTACGTATATGCCATCCGCATTCGCCACTGGGTCCCGTCATCACCCGTTAGGTTACTTAACTAACGACAGAGCGGGGACTGGACTAGCGCGGATGCAAAACATATACAACATCTACTAGTATATATATCAATATATAATATTCGCTCAAGACGTGATAAAATGCAACATCACAGAAATGTAATAAGCATCATAGAATAATACAGATATCTGGGATCCCCGGGTTTCATATAGCCACTACTGAAACCTGACGTTCCCCTGGTCGTGTGGATAGCCTGTGCAATGAAATCCTAGACCTCTACGGGCGTGGCAAGTTACCCGCCAAAACCTGAAGAGAGGCAGCCCCTTCAACAACGTGAATGGACCACCTAGCACTTCACGGAATCCGGTAACTTGAGCACCCCTCCTTGGGTCAACCTGTACCCCCTACGAGTGCGGCGAACAGCCCGCCAATTCTAAAGTGAAGCCCCCTCCGTCTCAATGCCATGGATGCGGGCCCGTTGCCCTCTAGAACCCGGCTACCCGTGCACCCCTCCGCGGGGTAATCCTAGTACAGAAAGTAAAATATACATACAATGGGTACATCGACCTCAGCCCCGTCGTGCCCCAAAAGAATAATATACAAACAGGCAGTGACGGCAGTCCACATGTCGGACGCTCGTCCCGCAGTATCAAATGTGCATAATAAAACCAAACTGTACTACCATTGCATCCAGGCTATCCACCACGACAAATCCGCAACATCATAGCACAACACAGAATATCAACGTGAATGTTACATTCGCAAATCCGTCTAAAAGGGCTATAGCAGTTAGACAGGATTTACCGATCAAATGACATTCACAGTCGCATATATAATGTAAATACTGTGAACTAACATGTTTAAGATTTTCGATCGACTAAATTTTCCGAAGTGGGCCCCAAGCACAACTGTAGCACTCAAAGAAAATCTGGGCCCAAACAGTATATACCAAAAACCCTATTTCCAAGTCAGAAGCCCACTGTAAAAATTTGGTGCAATGGAGAGGAATAATGGCCGCGGAACCGCGGCCACAACTAGGGTTTGGCCGCGGAACCGCGGCCACAACTAGGGTTTGGCCGCGGTTCCGCGGCGGTCCTGAGGAATCAATCTACCAAATTTTCACAGAAAGCATAAAAAACCCTGCACGATTTTTTGACATGTACCAAATAATTTTTTGAGCACTGCAAAAATTCGACAGAAAACTGATACATGAAAACGCGGTTTTTGGAAAATCCGTTTGATCGAACTTGTAAATATGTTAGAGCAAGCTAGACTAGGTTAATGGCGTGGCTCTGATACCATGTTAGGCCACGGCAGCGCCCCGGCCGTCATCCCGAGGCCAAAATGCGGAAACCAAAACTTTTCTTAAAACAGAAACCGGCGCTACCGCGGACTAAAACCGGGATCGAACCATTAACCTAATGTTAGCTAACTAGAGAAAGAGTAGAGAGCTATACCGAGCGATCCGTGTCCTTCGGTCTTCGGCCTCCACTCCGATCTCCTCGTGAAATCTCCGGTCTTCATCTCCTCGTCGAAACGGGCACCACATCGCTGGGTTCTTTTACGGGCTCCCACCTCTGGACCGAGGCAACTCGAGCACGAAGTTGGCGAGTCGACGTGCCCAAGGATGCTGTAGGCTAAGTGTAGTAAGCTTATCTCATGGGGTTGTGAAGTTGCCATAAAGATGATGGAGGTGAAGAAATCAACTTTGGAGATGTATTAGGAATTTTGTAGCAAGCAAGGAAAAAAATGAGATGAAGAAAAATTCCCACACCAAATTAATTCCCTCTCCCTCTCCTTAATGTGGCCGGCCTATACAAATATGGTGGAGGGAAAAAATCAACAAGGGGGGTGAGCACAAGAAGAGAAAATGGTGAGCATAAGAAAAGTGATGATAATGAGGAATTAATGTCACACCAAGGCCAAATCATTTCTCATCTCATTAAAGCAAACCATGATAGAAAAAGAAAAGCATCTAAAGATGCTCGAACCGTCATAATCCAAATGCCACATAAAACCCTCCACAATTGCTAATTTGCACATTTGCAAATTAGCCCCTCCCATCACAAAAATCCGGCCGTGAAGGAACAAAGGAAAACTGGCCGGAATGGAATACAAACTGGCAACTTCAAAAAACTGATCCCGTAATAAATTACAGGAAAACCCCGCGACTGTATATACATACCCGCATTTGTATTCCGACCGAATACAAATGCAATGAGACAAAATCTACACTGTACAATACTAGGATCCGGCTTAAACCAAAGCCTGCTAGTATTATCCGTCCGATCATGATCCGTGCAATACCGCACGTATACGATCGAAACCTGCCATATCTCCATACGACCTCTACAGCGTTTCGCCCGAAACTTGAGAAACTATCTGTGGGGGACTCTAAAGACTCGTCAATACTTTGGCTGTGGATTTAACCACTAGCACGTCAGAGGTATTAGCCATACGTGGCGGGCTACCGGCTATTGACCAAAAGTGACGTCTGTGAGCGAACTCATCCTGACACCCTACTGAGCCTGTCAGTGACAATATCCGTACAGTCCGGTCCGTTTGTCTATGAGCATCGCATGGCGGGCCTAGGGGGTTGGTAAAAGTCAGACCCCCAATAGCGGTACAAGTCGTGTCGGAGTGTAGCCCAGAACACCCTGAGATACTACTGGAATACCTACCAGTAAATTTCCTGCCTCGGCCGAGGGCTTTGTGTAATGGCTCTCCTAGACACAGCACGACCTCACCCCCAATACCGGGGGAGACGAACCCCTGTAGATCCGCTCACTGTCTCCATGTGGCTCGGGACTGTACCCAACTAAAACCTGTTTGCACGACTCCTTTAAGCCGTGGTAGGGTAGTAATCAAAGTACAGTGGGAACTCACACGAGACAAATGACGATCTCAGGTCGATGAACTAACCTGTACACATGTCACCAGGGAACTGCTATCTGACGTCGGGTATAAGACCAACTAGCATGTTCCCGGCGAGTCCTGTCCGGTGTACTCATAACCCAATGAGCACCTATATACATCTTAGGTGAACCAACTGACACCAGTGGCTTGTGAGACCAGCCACCGCCCCTCATCGGGGTCTCGACTGTATGCACTAGTCTACTGTGGAGTATCGATGCCCTGTCTCGAAAACTCCCACGACTAGGGACCTTTTAAGGATATGCTTATAGACCCCAGCTCCCATGTATATGATCGCCATCATACTGCTGGCTGTCAAGCAAGAATCCTAAGGGCTCTATCAAAGCGCAATAGTGACCTGTAAGGTCACCTAAAGCAGTACACGATGATAAAGATAAACCGGATAGCATACTATCATCTTGAGTAAGACTGTCCTACCGATATAGGTCCTCACTCAATCATTGCAATCACGTGCCTGTGATCCAATAATTGACTCTGAGGGCACTATCTCCAACAGTAGGAGCATGGCTAGTCTAGTCACCCTTCGTATTCCGTATTTTGGGAAGTGGGGTGTGACATGGTTTTGTTGGTATCAGAGCCAGATTTTGGATGAATCGTAGTTCCGTCAAGGGATCCCTAGATTGAGTTTTACCCTTGATGTGTGCTTTATTACATTTCTTTTCACTTCCTAATCCTCGTTGAATCCTCATGAAATCTTTGACTAAATCTGATTTCTTTCTTGATTATCTTACAGAAATATGGACTCCTTGGGCAACTCCTCAGGTGCCGGTTCCCACGATCGTACCGAGAAGATTCTTAGCACACTGACGACCTTAGCCCATGCTCAAGAAAAGAAGAACGATCTCCTGGCCGAGAGATTGAAAGTGGTGCAGGAGACCGCAATTACCGCTCTAGAGAGATCTACGGCTATCCCCGCCGCTTCCGAGGGCGCCCTCGTACCGACTATACAAGCTCGGGTTGGTACTGTTTTAGACTTTAGGAAGCTTCATCCAGCGGTTTTCACGGGATCAGCAAATCCACTCGAAGCCGAGCAATGGCTCATCAACATGGAGAACCTTCTGACGGCCGCTCAGGTCCCTGACGATGACAGAGTGAACGTGGTGAAGATTCAGCTGGAGGACGAGGCCCGCACATGGTGGTCCATAGTGGAAAGCCGGCTAAAGAAACCTATTGGATGGGACACGTTCTCTGCGTGCTTTCTGGATCACTATTTTCCGGCCACTGCTAAGGACGAGATGGAGGAGAAATTCATCATGTTAAAGCAGAATGGACGCTCAGTGGATGTCTACGCCGCAGAGTTTAACCGGCTGAGTTGCTTCGCACCGTACATGGTTGCCACCGAACCCGCTAAGGAAAGACAGTTTCAGCAGAGGCTCGACATTGAACTACAGAAGCTAATTGCTTCTCTCAACCTACAGACCTTCGCTCAAGTGTTGAACGCTGCCCGAGTATAGGAAAGATTAGCGGAGAAGGACAAGGGTCAACGATCGGTGGACAGGAGACCCCACGTAGTTCCAGCACGGGCTACCCTTTCCACCCTATGGTGATCCCAGTTCACAGGCCGGTTGTTACGCAGATGAAGCGTACTTTCTCACCTCAGCAGCCACAGTGGAGGGCCCTGTTTTGCGATTATTGCTAGAGGCCAGGGCACATGCAGAGAGATTGTAGCAGAGCTAAGGGGCAGTGTTTTCTTTGTGGATCCAGTGAGCACAGGGTCGGTGGATGTTCCCAGAGACCTGAGCTACAGGGAGGGTTCGAGCAACATCAACCGTCGTACGGCACATCAGCTCAGAGGAGTCCACTTCTGGTATCCCGGCAGCGGTTATTCGATCATAGGCATACTGGTACAGGTTGGAATCAGGGGCGGGCTTTCACCCTGTCCGCCGAGCAGGCAGAGACTTCTGGAGAAGTAGTTACAGGCACCCACCTTATTTATTCTGTACTATAGGGTGTTTTTCGTCACCCCATTGAGATGGGAATACACGCACGTTTGTTAGGCGCATTACAGATTCCTCTTGCCTAGGGTAGGCTGGGCTTTATTGATTGTGGGGCTCCGAATCTCCGGCAGCCACGGACTAAGCTGCCGTTAATTACCCCTTGCATTTGAAGCGAGAGAACCTCCAATGGATGGGTTAAACTGTTCATGCAAACTCAATATGCAGTATTGTGTTTTAAAGGATTTTGGATATATCGGGGGCCCCACAGAGTTTTTTATGGGGGTCCCTCTACCCCGATAGCGGGCTGGGGGTCAAGAGGGCTAGCAGCCCCTTTGCGGGGTGCGGGGCAGCGCCCCGTTAGAATTTTTTTCTAACGGGGGAGGTATTTTTAGTGTGGAGTGTATATATAAAATGAGGGGGAAAATGGCATCCAAAGGACGTGACGTGTGAACGCCAGCGCCCAAAGCGTTAGCGCCTCACGTTCCCGGCACGTGGACGCTCGGGCGCTAGCGCTAGCTCTTTGGGCGCCAGCACTTCACGTGCCTGGCACGTAGGTGCTCGGGCGCTGGCGCTAGCGCCTTACGTGCCCGGCACGTGGGCGCTCGGGCGCTGGCGCTAGCGCTTTGGGGGCTCGGGTGCTGGCGCTAGCGCTTCACGTGCTCGGCACGTGGCGCTCGGGCGCTGGCGCTTTGGGCGCCTGCGAACAGAAGGCCACGTGCTGGGCACGTGAGGCACCAGCGCCCAAGCGCCCATATGCCAGACACGTGAGGCGCTCACGCTAGCGCCAGCGCCCGAGCGCCCAAAGCGCTAGCGCCAGCGCCCGAGCGCCCACGTGTCGGGCACGTGAGGCGCCAGCGCCCGCGTTCTAGGCACGTGAGGCGCTGGCGCTCACGCGTCCTTTGGACGCCATTTTTCTTCTCATTTTATATATACACTCCACACTAAAAATACCTCCCCCGTTAGAAAAAATTTCTAACGGTGCGCTGCCCCGCACCCCGCGAGGGGGCTGCTAGCCCCCTTGACCCTCATCCTGCTATCCGGGTAGCGGGACCCCCGTAAAAAACTCTGCGGGGCCCTCGTTATATCCAAAACCCCTTCTAAACACAACACTGCATATTGAGTTCGCATGACCAGTTTAACCCGTCAATCGGAGGTTCTCTCGCTCAAAATGCGAGGGGTAATTAACGGCAGCTTAGTCCGCGGCTGCCGGAGATTCGGATCCCCACAATCAATAAACCCCAGCCTACCCTAGGCAGGGGGAATCTGTAATGCGCCTGACAAGCGCGCGTGTATTCCCATCTCAATGGGGTGACGAAAAACACCCTACAGATTCTGGCACGCCCGGTGGGACTTTGAATGTGGTCTCGCCGGTAGGACTTGGGAGAGATTGGGATCATTTTATGCCTGTGGATCATATACGGTTTTGCAGGATGTATGATCCAGACCGCAGGGCCGGAAGAATTTTGGGATTTTGTCGGCGTCTGCATCGCTGCACTGGAATATGGTATTAGGAGCGACTCATCATTCGCCGTGAGGGGATCTCCCTCGTTTCTAGTTTAACGACTTAGGGGTCATCTGTTCCCAGTTTAACGACTTAGAGGTCATCTGTTCCCAGTTTAAAGACTTAGGGGTCTATGGATCGGAAGCTTGAAATTTTGGGGTAGGGGTCGGCATCAGCGTTGCTAACACTGAAGCACAGGTGCCAGGAGAAATTCATCATTTGCCTTTGCCTGTTGGGGAGCGATGGTTTAGGAGACAGGTTTAGATCCCTATCACCTAAGGCTTTTCAATTTTATAAGCCGTAAGGGTCCCATAAAAGTATTCTCCCTATGATTCGAAAGGATCTCGTAGGTGTACTTTCTCCTCAGGAGTCGTGGGAACTCCCAAGTGTGTTTTTCCTTTATGAGTCGTAAGGATCCCACGAAGGTGTTTTCTTACGAGTCAAGAGGATCTCGTAAGTTTGTTCTCCTCATATATCGTGAGGACACATGAGTGGGTCTTCCCAAATGGAGCATAATTCCAAGGGCGGAGACCAGCCGCGTAGGCATGGGTATGATGAGAATTATTTGAGCCCGTGGATTGTATATGGTAGTCAACTTAGGGACCAACCGTAGGGCTGGGGGAATTTTAGGAAATTGGATTTTGATTGGCGTCTGCATCGCTGCACTGGAATATGGTACCAGGAGCGACTCATCATTCGCCGCTTTTTTGTTTTTTTGTTGTTTTTTTGTTTTTGTTTTGTTTTACCACGATTGCTCTATCATTTCAGCTTTTCTTATCGTGAAGGTCGCGATTGCCCTATCATTTCGTCTTTTTATTTGCGGTTGCCCTATCATTTCGGCTTTATTTTTCATCTTTATTTTACTTGCTGATTTTTATTGCGAGTTGCCCTATCATTTCGGCTTTATTTTTCATCTTTATTTTACTCGCTGATTTTTATTGCGAGTTGCCCTATCATTTCGGCTTTTTTTTTATTTACACTTTTTTATTTACACATTTTTTTTACATTCCCAGTTTAACGACTTAGAGGTCGATTGTTCCAAGTTTAACGACGTGGTGGTCAGTTTGCTTATCCCAGCTCCTTGAATTTTGATCTTGGCGGAGTTGTGTTGATGACCGTAGCTCTGTGGCTTGTCGGTACATCTGACGACTGTGAGGCTTTCCCAAGTTTGTATTGGTTCTCCACCCAATCTTTGAAAACATAGCAGTCTTCAATGGTATGACTCACCATTTTATGATATGGGCAATATATGGGATTGCCGGTCATGTTCATTTCATGTGGCCTCTTTGGAACAGGCAGTTGCAGACCGTTGTTCAAGGCGTTCACGAATATTTTGCGGACTTCATACCTCCTGAAGGAGTAAACCTTTTTCTTTCTCTCCATTGGAGTAGGTGCCTTTACTGATGCTGGTCCTTGAGGATGTTGGAGATAGTGCCCTCAGAGTCAATTATTGGATCACAGGCACGTGATTGCAATGATTGAGGGAGGACCTGTCCCAGTAGGACAATCTTACTCAAGATGATAGTATGCTATCTGGTTTATCTTTATCATCGTGTACTGCTTTAGGTGACATTACTGATCACTATTACACGTTGATAGAGCCCTTAGGATCCTGCTTGACTACCAATAGTATGATGGCGATCATATACGTGAGAGTTGGGTAGTCCATAAGCACATCTTTAAAGTGGTCCCTAGTCGTGGGAGTTTCGAGACTGGGCATCGATACTCCATTAGTAGACTAGTGTATACAGTCGAGACCCCGACGAGGGGCGGTGGCCGGTCTCACATGCCACCGGTGTCAGTTGGTTCACCTAAGATGTATACAGGTGCTCATTAGGTTATGAGTACACCGGACAGGACTCGCCGGGAACCTGCTAGTTGGGATTATACCAGATGTCAGATAGCAGTTCCCAGGTGACATGTGTACAGGTTAGTTCATCGACCTGAGATCGTCATTTGTCTCGTGTGAGTTCCCACTGTACTTTGATTACTACCCTACCACGGCTCAAAGGAGTCGTGCAAACAGGTTTTAGTTGGGTACAGTCCCGAGCCACATGGAGGCAGTGAGCGGATCTTCAGGGGTTCGTCTCTCCTGGTATTGGGGGTGAGGTCGCGCTGTGTCTAGGAGAGTCATTACACAAAGCCCTCGGCCGAGGCAGGAGATTTACTGGTAGGTATTCCAGTAGTATCTCAGGGTGTTCTGGGCTACACTCCAACACGACTTGTACCGCTTTTGGGGGTCTGACTTTTACCAACCCCTTAGGCCCGCCATGCGATACTCATAGACGAACGGACCAGACTGTACGGATATTGTCACTGACAGGCTCAGTAGGGTGTCAGGATGAGTTCGCTCATCGACGTCCCTTTGGTCAATAGCTGGTAGCCCGTCACGTATGGCTAATACCTCTGACGTGCTAGTGGTTAAATCCACAGCCATAGTATTGACGAGTCTTTAGAGTCCACCACACACACAGTTACTCAGGTTTCGGGCGAAACGCTGTAGAGGCCGTATGGAGATATGGCAGGGTTCGATCAGATACGTGCGGTATTGCACGGATCGTGATCGGACGGTTTTTACTAGCCGGCTTTGGTTTAAGCCGGATCCTAGTATTAGACAGTGTAGATTTTGTCTCTTTGCATTTGTATTCAGTGGGAATACAAATGCGGGCATGTATATGCAGTCGCGGGGTTTTCCTGTAATTTATTACGGGATCAGTTTTCTGAAGTTGCCAGTTCGTATTCCGTTCCGGCCAGTTTTCCTTTGTTCCTTCGCGGCCGGACTTTTCTGGTGGAGGGGGTTATTTGCAAGTTTGCAAATAACTAATTGTGGAGGGGTTTCTTGCAATTGTAGCTTCATCATGATGAGATTCTCTTTGAGTCTTATCCTTTGCACTTATGAGAAAGGGATTGATTTGGTTTTGAGAGGATTTTTGATGTGAGATTATTTTGATCATTATCTTCACTTATTTGGTTTTATGCTTGCTCTCTCTCTCATCAATCTATCATGGGAGAGGCCGGCCACTTTGGTGGGAGAGGGAGAGAGTTTTCATTTTTGATGAGGGACATTGATTCATATCATTTTTCATGCTTGCAAAAATATATATACCATCCTCCTCCCAAAGTTCTTCTCTCCTCCACATCCATGGCAACTTCACTACCCCAAAGAGACATGGTTTCTACACTTGCTTACAGCATTCCTTGGACGCGTCGGCTAGCCAACTTCGCCCGAGTTACTTCGGTCCAGAGGTGGGAGCCCGTAAACGAACCCGGCTACGTGGTGCCTTTTCCGACGAGGAGGTGACAGACGGAGATTCCGCGGGAGATCGGAGTGGAGACGAAGACCGAAGGACACGGATCGCTTGGTATATCTCTTCACCCATCTCTTGTTAGCTAGCATTGGGTTAATGGTTACGATCCAGGTTTATTGTCCGCGGTAGCGCCGGTTTAAAGTTAAGAAAATTTTTGATTCCGCATTTTGGCCTCGAGTAGAAGGCCGTGGCGCTGCCGTGGCGCATCATGGTATCAGAGACACGCCATTAAGCTAGTCTAGCTTGCTCTTGTATGTTTAAAGACTCGATCGATCAAAAGTCCCAAAAACCGTATTTTCAAAAGCACAGGTTTCTGTCGAAATTTTTTGGGCTCTAAAAATTTTTCAGGTTGTTTCAGAAACATGTGCAGAGAATTCTAAGAATACTGTAAAAATTTGGTGACCTAATCCCTCAATAGTGCCGCGGAACCGCGGCCATAACCCCACTGTGGGGATGCTCTTCCCTGCAGGCGCAAGCTTCTGCCGTTAATTACGCTACCGCATCGCGGTAACAACTTTCTCCTTCTCCAGATGGTCACTTCGTGTCGTGGGTGTTTGTTTTGTGTTCGGTTGCCCGTGGATTGTATACGGAGACTAAGTTATGCTGTCGCCCGTAGGACGTGGATTAGTCCAAATCCGTATCTTTCTTAGATTTGGGTTTGGGGGGGGGTTGTGTTTAAGGATACGTTAGCCTTATTTGAGGCTAAGATCAACTTAAACGTTTGTTAAGGACACGTTAGTCTAATTCTAGACTAAGATCAACGTAACGGGATCGTTTAGATTCGACAAGAGAGCAATTGGGCTCTATTGTTTAGTTTAATGATATTGCGGTCGATAATCAGTTCAAGGACATTACGGTCCATTGTTAGTTTAAGGATATCTCGGTCCAATGTTAGTTTAAAGACATTACGGTCGAGATTAAGGACATCATAGTCCGTGGATTTAAGGACTCCACAGTCCGATGTTAGTTTAAAGACATCACGGTCGAGGTTAAGGATATCATAGTCCATGAGTTTAAGGACCCCACTGTCCGTAGTAATGTGTCGTCGTCGGGATCCGTCACCTCTCTGACGACGTTGAAGGATTACAACGACAGATGTCAGAGGAGTAAAGAGATGCACCCTGGAATCGGGTGTAAATTGATTGGAAGAGCAGGTGTGCTCAGTTCAATTTAAATTGAGGACTTATGGCCAGAATTGGGCTAAGTCTAGTTAAAAATGTTTAACATTTCATTTTTGTTCTGCCTATTAGGCCTTTATTTGGGCTCTGCCCTTTTAATAATGCCAAGCATTGGGCTATGACATTTTGTCTGGAATTAAATGCATAGCATTTATCAAAATAAAGTATGTTCTGACAGCACGCCACGTGGCGCATCAGGCGCTTTGCGCCAATTAAAGAGCGTATTGCGCTAGCGCACATGAGGGTGACACGTGTCGCTTAGCGCTAAGCGCTAGTTTGTTAGCGCACTGCGCATTTAATTTATGAGCGCGCTGCGCCAGTTTATGGGTGCGCCAGTGAGTGACACGTGGCGCGCTTAGCGCTGAGCGCCAACCCAAGAGCGCAGTGTGCTGTTTTCAGGAGCACAAACCGCAAGCTGTGTCTGTGGTTGACACGTGGCATGTTTTGGCGCTGAGTGCCGGTCCAAGGAGCGCAAAAGCGCAGTTCAAGAGTGCAAAGCACTTTCCAGTAGCACAAAGCGCATCAGATCAAATTTAAGACCAAAGAACAAGTTTATATTCTTCAAAGGAGGCCTTGCCTCAAGATCCAAGAACCAAAGTTCTTGTTTTTTATTAAAAGGCTCTGCCTTTGTAGATCAGAAGATCTGTGAATGAAGTAAAATATTTCTTTTTTATATTTTAAGGATTGGATCTTTTAATCTTTTATGTTTAATCAAAGAGCTTGTTCTTTTTTTATAGATCTAAGATCTTTTTAGAAAATGTTTCTTCTTTTTACGAGATGATTTCATCTCTGTTGTTCAAGAATTAATTGTTTTACCTTTAAAGATGAAGAAATGCTCTTCTTTCTTCAAAGGCTTGCCTTTCTTTCTTTTTGAGTCTTCTCAAAATTTGCAGAAGGTTTTTTCTATATGGGACTTGAAGTATTGAGGCCTTTATATAGGGCCAATTGATTTGTTAAGTTAGTTGAAGAGATCTTTCTCTGATTGATTTGGGAATATTTTCCACCGTTGGATCTTTGATCCTAAGGCTTCTTCTGTTTTACAGAAGATAATTTTCTAGTTTTATTAAGATTGGAAAATCTTTCCGTAACAGAATTTTAATTCTGATTAATTAAAGATTTATTATTATTAGATCTTTTGATCTAACGGTGGTGAATTCTTTTAATTCCAGCGCTGGCGCACTCGGCACGAGCGCACCTACGTTTGACACGTGGCGCGCAGCGCAGAGCGCAGCGCATCTGCGCTAGCACGTGGCGCGCAGCGCAGAGCGTGGCGCAACTGCGCTAGCACACCTGTGTCCGACACGTGGCGCGCAGCGCAGAGCGCACCTGTGCTAGCGCACCTGTGTCCGACACGTGGTGCGCAGCGCAGAGTGCAGCGCACCTGCGCTAGCGTACCTGTATCTGACACGTGGCCCACAGCGCCGAGCGCAGCGCAACTACGCTAGCGCACCTGTGTTTGAAACGTGGCGCGCAGCGCAGAGCGCTGGATCTGAAGCGTTGCTTCAACTTTTAAAATTTGAATTTTGAAACAGAGCTTTGCTCTGATTGGGGTGCGCTGCCTAGGACGCAGCGCTCCTGGCACTGGCGTGTCTGCTTTTGACACGCAGTACGCAGCGCGCAGCGCATGGGATCTGAAGCGTTGCTTCAATTTTGAATTTTGAAATTCATAACAAAGTTTTGCTTTGATTGGGGGAAACAAATGCCCCCCCACCGTTGTGCTCACGTGGCGCACACGTGAGTGCAGCGGTGGCAACATCTGAGCCTTTGGATCAACTCAGAAGTTGAGGAGGCGGTTCAGCGCCTATAAATAGGACCTTCTGGTCCTCAAATTATCTTCATCTTCTTCTTAAGAATTTTATTCAGAGCCTTGCTCTTTTATTCAAGAACTTTCAAGAGTTAAAACTCCACTAAATTTAGGTAAAATTAAATTAAATTAAATTAATTCTAATAAATTGGGGTTTTTACCCATTAACAGAGCCTTACTCTTCATAGATCTTTTGATCTAAAGAAAACCCCTTTAGGGTTTCATAAACAGAGCCTTGTTCTCATGAACCCATAGATCTAAACAGGTCTTTTTTAGGGTTTCTTAGCCCATGAGTAAGAGCTCTACTCTTTTGACCATATATAGATCTTTTGATCTTTTGATGAAGAACTCTTAAGAGTTTTTTTCATGGATCTCTAAGATCCCAGAATTTTAATTCTCAAGAATTAATTTTCATTAATCTTTGATGGATTTTCCATCATCATTACAGAGCTAGGCTCTTTAAGGAATTCTATTCCCTCGTGACCAGAGTTTAACAAGTGTCACTCTGTTATAGAGCTTTGCTCTAAAAGGGAGATTTTCTCCTTCTCCCGAGAGATTTCTCATTCAATGAGAATATTCTTTGAGAATTTCCTCATTAATTGACAGTCTCATCCAATGAAGAGGCTGTCTTATTAATTGATGCATTGTCATCAGGATTTTGTGGGTCCCCCTTTGGTCCCCTCTCCACTGCATTGTAGTGTGGTATAGATTTTAAAGTACCGAGCGTCGGGATTTTTTTTTAAAAATTAAATTATGACACTGATAATTGAATTTCGTTCTTTCTTGCAGGCGACATGTCTTATGATCTTTCTTTCCCATTTTTCCGCTCAGAGGGAGGATTCCCTGAAGCATCGGTAGACCGGGAGGTTCTTGCGCTCATTAGGGACTATGACTCGGAATACAAAAACCTTCACCTGGGGGGTAGGTGGTATGACCAAATTATCAAAGGTCATCGAAGCTTCTCTTGTGCGACGCCATCGGATCCGATCTCATCAATCTCGTATGCAGATATACCCCCGGTGAACTATGCCGTGGAGGTCGTTAATTGGACTTCGGAGGGTCTTCTTCAACCTTCCATTGCTGCCATACCCATGCAGCTGCCGGCAGCCTTGGATATTTTGGGGCGGCGCATATGCCAGGGCGAGTTGCGCCCTTGGGGACAACCCTACAACATTGGGTTGACCCCTCGACATTCGGCTGGGTATTTGCAGTGGGCTAGGTACATTTTGTCAGCGAAGAAGGTGCACCTACTGAAGATCGGTCTATACCCTGCGGTTTATATCTCGTTGTTCCAGTATTCTGCTCCTCCGACATGGTGGATTAAGGCGTTCGTGGAGCAATGCAACATCCCCACCCATACCTTTCTTCTTATGGACAGAGAAGTTTCCATCTCTCTAGAAGAATTTACTGAGATTTCCGGCCTGCCGGTGAGGGGGGAGCACTATGAGGAGCTGCTTCCTCCGGATGAATACATTTTTGCCACCAAGCCGTTGATGATGGACCTAACGCCAGAGAACGCTATTCAGCACCAGTTTTCGAGTCTGATAAAGGTGCTGAATATGTACGAGAGTCTTTTCTTGGAATCCGGAGGCCGGGGAGTTAATTTCGCAGACTTCATTGCCCGTTTTCTTCGACCGGAGATTCTATCGCAACGGGGCGAAAAATTTGCCAAGCTCGACGATCCCTTCGGCTTTGGCTTAGATCGTCAACCAGTACTGGAAGATGATCAAAAAGGCTTTTATCTCCCTGATGCCGCAATCATTCCTTTGTCGGAAATCACTGCTCCGGGCATCGACGAGAAGACTTTCTTTCTCGGATTTCTGGGGCTATGGTTGTGCTGGTTCGCGCTCCCCATGCACCCTCGCTATATAAGGCCGTCCGTCTTCTACCCAGCATATCAAATGGTGGCTGGCATACAATTGGCCATCGGGATTGCCGGGTTGGCCCACCTGTACCATGGTCTTAGCGTGGCGGCGGACACAACTGAACCGGGGGTGCAAGCCGCCAATTTCCCAATGCACTACTTTACTTCGTGGATAGAAATGCACGTGCTCGGGGTGTTTGGTATTCATGAAAGACCCTCGTTTTATGAGAAATATAGATTCCCGATAATTATGCGGGTGATCGACGCTTCTATCGTGAATCCGCCTCAGCGGGAGGCCAGGGGGTTGCTTCTTCGTCCGCGCACGGTCGGAGCAGGTATTTCTTTCACGGACAAGGTCTTGTCAATCGGCCAGGAAACTTCGAAGACTGTGCTGGCGTTGCGCGACAGTTTCAAGGACGGGGCCTCCGTGTTGAAAGCTTGAGAGATTCTACATCTATACTCCATCAGGCCGGGCTTCCTCGAATTCAAGCAAAATGATGCGGCACTTTTTATGAGATACAACCCCCATCGTTTTGTTCAGCAGCTAAGTTATAACCAGGGGGTCCCACTGGAGGCGTTTTTGGAAGAGCCTATGGCCACCAGAGAGAGAATACGGAGTGCACTGCATCACTTTATGCGGTTAAATACGGGCTCCCACTTCTTCATTAGCGAGCCGAGTTGCATTCCAAGGGCCCTTAATGTATACGGGGCCTGGTATCAATACGTGATGGGCGCTGTCATCAGGGAAGAGAAGCGGTTGCTGCTCGATCGCAAGAGTGCGCCCCCCGCCAGCGATCTCAACGTCCCTTTAAAGCGAAGGACCCCTGTCCCTCCTCCACTAAGAGAAGATGCTGTAGTTGAGCCTCCACATGTGCTAAGCTCCACACGTGGATTGCCTCGTGATCCTGTGGACGTGCCATCAGCGCCCTGTGCTCCCGTGGAGACGGTAAACATGGTTTCACCCAAATCCGGCATGGGCTCGGATATCGGGACCCACCGTCCCAAGGTGCCCACGAACCGTAAGCTGATTTTGGCTGCGTCCGGAGTTCACGCGCAGAAGAGGAAGAAGATGTCGATCCTCTCTGCTGACGTTGTATTGGGTCAGGAACCTCATGCTTCTTATAGCTAGGGCTAGAGTGAGTACGGGACCAACGACGGCCTATTTATGCCGCCAGATGACACTGATCTGGCGGCTGCTATCGCAGCTTCCGAGCGATTGGCAAGGCGTAATGAGTGGTTGGCTAAACTCGCGCAATCAGGTAATCATTAGTTGTATTTTTCGTCATTGCATCATACCTCTATCATCGTTTTTGACTAACGCTTTTCCTTCTTTAATAGGCATTTCTACCGAAGAAGCTCTCGCTGCTTCTCTCAAGACTTTCGAGGAGGAGAAACGACTTAGAGCATCCTTAGGCCTTGGTACATTTCGGTTCGCTATGTTTCTGCTTCCATTTCTTATGAGTAATCCGACCCTCTCTTTGTCTTATCGCAGGGACCACAAGGCCTATCCCACAAGCTGATGTGGAAATTCTCCCCGGGCCAGATACCGAAGTCCCGGCCTCTTCGGCATTGCCGCAAGAGGCCCTGCTTAAAAAACCGATGATGGAAGCCTTGACGGCTCTGGAGGTAACCCTGAATGCGGACGACGACGCCTTGCTGAAGGAGGCTTCCAAAAGGTCTGTCGTGACGGCCCGGGAGGAAAGGAAACGCTTGAGGCGTGCAACAAGGGAACGTAATGCTGCTTTGGCTGCGGGGGCAGGTTCAAGCGCCATTACTCCCGCTGCTATTCCTTCAGAGGAGCTCCCGGTCGCCTTGTCTACTGCTTATAGACGGGCGGCCCGTGCAGCTCGGGAAGCCAACGGTAAATCAACCCCAGGTAATGTGTTTTGAGGTTTCTTTGTCAAAGCTTTAAACTATCAGTTCTTATATATCTTATCCTGCAGGGCCGAGTCTTACTGAAGGAGTGGCAGCGACCGTTGAGCCTGAAGGGGCGGTGGAGGAAGCTGCTGAACCCGAGGCGACGGTAGGCGATGTAACCATAGTTGCCGGGCCCAAGATAGCGGTTGACGAGACAGTCATGACTGCTATGCCCGAGGTGGCTACCAATGCCGAGCCCGAGGTGGCGGCGGGTGAGACGGCTGCTACGGCCGACCTGAGGCAGCAGTGGACGAAACGGCTGCTACGGACGAGTCTAAGGCAGCGATGGACGAGACGGCTGCGACCACTGAGCCCGAGGTGGTAGCGGGCGAAACGAGTACGATCGCTGGGCACGAGATGGCCACTCTTTCTCAAGAGTCGGGCACTGCTCCGATTATCGCTCTCCCCGCTTACGGTTCCTTGTCATCTCCTGGCGTCGCGAGCGTGACGACGGCTCTTGTAGAGTCAGGCGATGAGGCAACGGGAGATGAGACCATCCCAATGGAGGAGGGAGACGCCACCGTTGCATCAAGTGACGCCCTCGTCATGGCTCCGGCCGGCGACTCATCAGGTAAATCTTGGGTCACCGCCCTTCTTTCTTTATTCTGCAATCCTTCCTGACAGGGTTTATCTTGTTTCTAACGCAGGTGCGGCTAGTGCTGATGTCGCATTGCCCGTGGCAGCGCCGTCAGTTACCGCTCTGACGGTGACTACTTCTCTACCTTCTCTCGCACCATCTCAGATGCTGGAAGGTATGGATTTGTGACCCACCGGTCTTATCTCTAGGCTGTATAATTTATATACTGACGTTGCATTATTGTGTCTTTGTAGGAGTCCTTTTTGACCACCTGTACCAGGTGCTGCACCCACACTTCTCCTTCTTGTCCGAGATTAGTCTGCCTGCTGGTGTCGGTGAGTATTTTCTTTAAACGACGTCCTCTTCTTTAACGGGCAGTCGCATTATTGCTAACTCTTCTTTATATTGCTTGTAGCCTTACAAATCGAAGGAGGGGACGAGGCTGTCATTGCGCCACCAGTACTCCCAGCTCTGCCCCCTGCTGCAGCCGGTATAGTAGACTCTACTTTTTGCGTGTTTTCTTTATTTCCTGAGCCGACATCTGATTATTTTTAGGTCCACGTTACCCACCCCAGTTCTTTCGGGGAGGCGGAACAGGTAAAAATCGAATTTTTCCTCGATAGGTAACATGGACCGTTCATGAAGGATCATGGCTAAACAAAAACTAACAAAAGAACTACAAGTTCTAACTACTATGTAGAATGGTTATACCTAGGTCTTGAACTCCTTCTCTTCTTGTTGTTCTTCTCCTTGCTAGCTCCTTGTGGTAGTTTGAACGGCTCCTCCTTGTCGTCTCCTCTTTGCCGAAGATAGATCCACCCGAGGGCCTCGAACTTGAGCTCCTTTCTCAAACTTGAGGTAACTAAAGTGTTAGGTTTGCTAAACCTTCAACCTTAGGATGAGTAGAGATGAGTTTTGGTGTTTTATCTCCAAGGCAAATGGTTCTCAACTCATGAGAGATTTGCCTTGAGCTAGAGGAAGAGGGAGAGCAAAGGATGAGAGAGAATGAGAATGAGATTGTGAGAAGAAAAAATCACAACCATATCATAATATGTGAATTATCAAATTAATAATATTAATCAAAATGAAAAAGGTGATGGTTGGTTTGATAAGACCATTATCATTTCACATTTAATGATTTTGCTAAGATCAATGAGCATCTTTGGTGTGAAATGATGATGGTCAAAGTTTCAACCTTGGTCAACAAGTCAACCTTGGTCAAAAAAGGTCAACAACCCTAACCATAACTCAATTTCCTTTTAATTAACATTATTAATGATATTTCACATATTCATTAGGGTTTGGAAAAAGACAACCGTCATCAACCCTAATGAGGATCCTCTACCTCTGCCTCAGTCAACTGTGCATACACACCCACATCCGTGTTCCGAGGAACACGAATACAATGAGATAAAATCAATCCCAAAACATATACTAGGATCCGGCTTAAACCAAATCCCGCTAGTAATAACTGTCCGGACACCAAACGTGCACAAGTGCGCGGATGTGAACGAACCCTGTCGCAGAACCATGCGACCTCTACTCTGTTTTGCCTAAAGGCGAGTAACCCTCTGTGTGGGACTCTAAAGACTCGACACTACGCTGGCAGTGGGTTTAACCACAGACCACAAGCGGCACTAGTTGTACGTAACGGTCCCCAGGTAGATGCCGATAAGAAGACTGATGAGGTGAACCCATCCGAACTCCTACTGAGCCTGTATGTGACAATCTCCGTACAGTCCGGTCTGTTCGTCTGAGAGTATCGCATGGCGGGCCTAGGGGGTTGGTAAACGTCAATCCCTTAATAGCGGTACAAGTCGTGTCGGAGTGTAGTCTAAAACACCCTGAGAAACTACTGGTAACACTACCAGCAAATCTCGCTTGCCCTGGCCAGGGACGACTATGTGTAATGGCTCTCCTAAACACAGCGCGATATCAACTCCCAATACCGGGAGAGACGAATCCTGTCTAATCGTCACTGCCTCCAAGTGCTTCGAGACTGCACCCAACTACTACCTGTTTGCACGACTCAGTAGAGCCGTGGTAGGGTAGTAATCTAAGAACAGTGGGAACACACTCGAGGCGAAGTGACAGTGTCAAGTCAGCGGACTAAGCTGTACTCATGTCACCTGGGAACTGTTAACTGATGATAGGTATAATACCAACCAACAGTTCCCGACGAGTCCTGTCCAGTGTACTCGTAACCTAACGAGCACCTGCATACTATCTCCAGTACGACGTACTGATGGCTGTGGGACAGACCATCTTCCCTGCTGGGAAGAGAAGCGTATGCACCAGTCTACTCTGGAGTATCGATACCCTGTCTCGATAATCCTACGACCAGGGACTAAAATAAGGATGTGCTTATAGACTACCCAGCCCCCACCAGTGTGATCGCCATCACAACGCCGGTAGTCAAGCAAAGATCCTAAGGGCTCCATCAATATGTATTAGCGATATGTTAAAAGAAACATATACACATATTAAGATAGAAACAAACCAAGTAGCATACTACTATATCGAGCAAGATTGTCTATACAACTGTGAATATCCCAAGCTTCCAGCAAGTAATATACAAGATAATATGATACAGTAATGGCCTCTAGGGCATATACACAAACAAGACTATCGTGAAACCGTGTATATATATATCCCAAGCCTCCAAAATGTATTATACAAACTAGTACTATACAATAATGGCCTCTAGGGCATACATATCTAACAATTATGATCTATTTTGCAGCAATCACATCGACTCCAACCCCGTTCGAGTCTCGTATTATAATGCCGACAGGATCTTTTTCCAGGCGTCTAACATCCAAAGGTGCTGTGACCAGTCTACGCATGCTGAGCGAGTATATTGAGGAGTTTGACGTAGAGACTCCCACATCTGCTGTGGATTTTTCCGTAGAGGTTAACCCTATGCTGGAGACGCTCATGAACTTCATGGTGAGGGCATCGTTGAGTCTTGGGTTAATCGCTGTAGGGAGATCGAGGCTTGCTTGCATGAGCTTGAGCTTAAGCGTCTCGCACCTGAGATTCTGGCTATGAGCACTCAACGGGCGGCATGGATTGAGCAGAGCACTTCTTACTTCCGCCATCTTGAACAAGAAGTGGCTTTAAGGCTAAGGGAATGTAAAGAAACTTCAGGCGAGTCTGCTTGACTGCATGCTTAAGTCGACGCGAACGCTGCCCAGTTGAAAGTTATCTTCGAAGGCCTTCTGCAATGTATCTCTAATGGGTTAACATTGAGGCAGAAGCTCGATGTCGTTGAGTGTGATGCACAAGATCGTGAAGTAGCTCAGCGAGCCGTCGAGGAACAACTCTCGTCTTACTTGCAGCAGTGAGCCCAGGTCGAAGCAAAGTTGGCCGCGGTAGTTGATCAGGAAGAGGGGCTGAAGGAAGTGCACGAGCGGCTGACTGGATTATTGAAAGAGCTTTCCTCTCAATAAAATTTTATACCATTTGTAATTTTGAATAAAATGTATTTGTTCTTTTATTCTTTCATATGATGTATTTTGTACCCAATCGAATTCATGAATAAAAGATACACGTTCTTCGTAATGTCTTGTGTCATTTCTCTGCTTTCTTCTTTCTTGCTGTGTTGTTTGCCATGTGACTTTAGCAAGTGTGGTCCGTAGATAGCGTATAGCTGTCAGTCTTGGGCTCGTTGTAGAGTGGCGATGGCTTAGAAAACAGGGTTAGGATTTGTCACCTAAGACTTTTCAACTTTATGAGTCGTGAGGGTCTCATAAAGAATTTTCTCCCTACCGGTCGAGAGGATCCCGTAGGTGTAATTTCTCCTTAAGAATCGTGAGGATTCCTAAGTGTGTTTTATCTTGAAAGTCGTAAGGATCTCACAAAAGAATTTATTCCCTTACGAGTCGTGAGGACCCGCAAGTGATGGATGAAGTTGTCCTTATCCACATTTCACGGAGTCAGGGGTTGCTCTGGATGCTTCCCACGGGTTCACTGCCATGTTTGGTGAGGACCAGGCCCTGCTCTGGACGTTTTCCAGGATACCGTAGTTTAAAGACATCACGGTCGAGGTTAAGGACATCATAGTCCGTGAGTTTAAGGACCTCACAGTCCAATGTTAGTTTTAAGACATCACGATCGAGGTTAAGGACATCATAGTCCATGAGTTTAAAGACCTCACAGTCCGGTGTTAGTTTTAAGACATCACGGTCGAGGTTAAGGACATCATAGTCCATGAGTTTAAGGACCTTACAGTCCGGTGTTAGTTTTAAGACATCACGGTCGAGGTTAAGGACATCATAGTCCATGAGTTTAAGGACCTCACAGTCCGATGTTAGTTTTAAGACATTACGGTCGAGCTTAAGGACATCATAGTCCATGGATTTAAGGACCCCACAGTCCGTGAAATGTGTGGTTGTCGGGCTCTTTGAAGACGTTGAGGAATTACAACGACAAATATCAAAGGAGTGAAGAGATGTACCCTTGAACCAAGGTAAAACTAGTAAAAAAAATCATTACGGTTGATTGTTAGTTTTAAGACATCACGGTCGAGGTTAAGGACATCAGAGTCCGTGAGTTTAAGGACCTCACAGTCCGATGTTAGTTTTAAGACATCACGGTCAAGGTTAAGGACATCATAGTCCGTGGATTTAAGGACTCCACAGTCCGATGTTTGCCCTGGATGCTTCCCACGGGTTCACTGCCGTGTTCGGCGAGGACCAGGCTCCGCTCTAGATACTTTATACGGGTTCACTGCCGTGCTCTGCGAGGACCAGGATCCGCTCTGGACGTTTTCCATGGGGTCAGAAGTATCCGCGTTCCACGTGACCAGGGATTTTGCTCTGGATGCTTCCCACGGGTTCACTGCCGTGTTCGGCGAGGACGAGGCTCCGCTCTGGATGCTTCATACGGGTTCACTGCCGTGTTCTGCGAGGACCAGGATCCGCTCTGGACGTTTTCCACGGGGTCAGAAGTGACGTTATCCGCATTCCACATAACCTGGAATTTTGCTCTAGATGCTTCCCACGGGTTCACTGCCGTGTTCGGCGAGGACTAGGCTCCGCTCTGGATGCTTCACACGGGTTCACTGCTGTGCTCTGCGAGAACCAGGATCCGCTCTGGACGCTTCACACGGGTTCACTGCCGTGCTCTGCGAGGACTAGGATCCGCTCTGGACGTTTTCCATGGGGTCAGAAGTGACGTTATCCGTGTTCTACGTAACCAGGAATTTTGCTCTAGATGCTTCCCATGGGTTCACTGCCGTGTTCGGAGAGGACTAGGCTCCGCTCTGGATTCTTCACATGGGTTCACGGCCATGCTCTGCGAGGACCAGGGTCTGCTCTGGATGTTTTCCACGAGGTCAGAAGTGACGTTATCCGCGTTCCACGTAACCAGGAATTTGTTGATTATATCCGCATTTCACAGAGTTGGGATTTGACTCTCGGTCATTTGTACACCGCCGAGTCATGGAACTGGGAGTTGCCGCTGTTCTGCTTTGCTTGATGTTGTGTCTGCTGAGACGAATGTTGAGATGATCTCCAGGCTATCTGTGACCCATCGAGATTTGGCTTCTTCTTCTGATGAAACCTGGGGAGGAGGAGTGTGATTCCTTCTTTGTTTGCGCCCCTAGATTGTATACAGGGATTGATGTAATATCACCTGTAGGGCATAAATTTCATTTTCATTTTTATTTTATTTCTTTCCACGATGCTCTATCATTTCAGCTTTTATATCGCGAAGGTCGCGATTGCCTCATCATTTCGGCTATTTTTCGCGGTGCCCAATCATTTCGGCTATTTTTCATGCATACATTTTTACTTGCCGATTTTGTTGCAAGTTTCCCCATCATTTCGGCTATTTCGTATGCATGTGTGGCTTGCTGGCTTTTCGCTGCAAGCTTGGAATCAGACACCGATTTCGGCATCAACACCGCTACAACTGGGATATTGCCAGGAGCGAATCATCATTTGCCTCTGTCGATATCGAACAAAGGTGGCTTAGCAAACAGGGTTAGGGTCCTGTCGACTAAGACTTTTGACTTCATGAGCCGTAAGGGTCTCACAAAGGTATTTCTCCCTGTGAGTTGTGAGGATCTCGTAGGTGTGTTTTCTACTTAGGAATCATGGGGATTCCTAAGTGTATGTTCTCTTATAAGTCGTAAGGATCTTACAAGAGGGTTTTCTCCTTATAAGTCGAGAGGACTTATAAGGGTTTTTCACCATATGGACATATCCCTAGTCACGGGTGGGACTTGGTTAGAGAAATGTTTATTCGCGCCCGTGGATTGTATACAAGGGTCAGTGTTGCACCGCTTGTAGGGCAGTATCGAAAGTTGTGGGGGTTGCTTAAGAACAGGTTCAGGTTTTTGTAGCTTAAGACTTTCAAATCTTATGAGCCGTGAGGGTCTCATAAGAGAATTCTCCTTACGAGTCGTGAGAATCTCGCAAGTGTAATTTCTCCTTAGGAATCGTGAGGATTCCTAAGTGTGTTGCTTCCTTGTGAGTCGTAAGGATCTCACGCAGTTGGTTTCTCCTCACAAGGTCGAGAGGACCCTGTAAGTGTCTTTTAACGAGGTTGCGCCCTTTCGGGTTTTCACAAACACTCGTCGGTAGCCCTGCTTTTTTTACTCACGGAGCCCTTTCGGGTTTTCATCCGTGCCATTTTGCTTATGGACATACCGTTTTCTCTTTTTTTTATTCTCTCTTTTTTTTAACGAGGTTGCGCCCTTTCGGGTTTTCACAAACAGTCGCCGGTAGCCCTGCTGTTTTTACTCACGGAGCCCTTTCGGGTTTTCATCCGTGCCCATTTTGCTTATGGACATACCGTTTTCTTTTTTTTTTTTTCTCTTTTTTTTATTCTAGTATCAACTGTGGGATGCTGCAATCCACCGTAGTTTATCAACATCTCGGTCAACAGCTAGTTTTAGGACGTAGTGGTCCGTTGTTAGTTTAAGGACATTTCGGTCCGTCGTTAGTTTAAGAACGTTTCGGTCCGCTGTTAGTTTAAGGACGTTTCGGTCCGTTGTTAGTTTTAAGGATGTTTCGGTCCGCTGTTAGTTTAAGGATGTTTCGGTCCGTAGTAAAGAAAGCCGGTTACTACTTACAGAGTTTAGGCTCAGGAAGATAGCTAGCGGACCTAGCCGTCGTCATCTATCGTTAACCTAGGCCGTGACTCGTCAAGCGTAGTATTTCTTCAGGAAGCGACCGTTTATTGGCCTGAAGGGTCTTTCACCATGCATGTCCATGAGTAGATAGGCCCCATCCTGGCAGACCTTGTCTATGATGTACAGGCCTTCATAGTTCGGCTCAAATTTTTCCCGCTTGGCGCGATTGGGGATCATAGGTCTTTTGACTACTAGCACGAGTTCGCCTTGGCGGAATGTCCTCGGCCTGGTCAATCTTTCATATGATCGCGTCATCTTTGCTTTATAAGCTTCCAGATTTTGCTGCGCCAGGAGCCGGGTTTCATCAAGGGCATCGAGCTCCTCAAGCCGAAGGTGGGCATTCTCTTCGTCTGTTAGCTCATAATGGACTGCCACTCGTAGAGAGGGTAATTCTATCTCGAGGGGGAGTACCGCTTCTGTACCGAATACCAATGCGTATGGAGTTGTGTTCGTGGCCGTCTTGAACGTAGTTCGATATGCCCAGAGAGTCTCATGCAGTCTCTCGTGTCAGTCCTTCTTATTTCGGGACACCGTCTTCTTCACGATCTTTGTTAAGGTTTTGTTGAAAGCCTCAGCTAGACCGTTAGCTCGGGGGTTATAAACTGAGGAGTATCTCCAGTCTATGTTATGTTGTTGTGCGAAGCGGCTGATCTTGTAGCTTCTGTAGGCTGGCCCGTTATCGGAGATGATCCGTCGCGGAGTTCCAAACCGATAAATAACATGCGTCTTGAAGAAAGGGAGGATGTTCTCCGTATTCACTTCCCTCAGAGGTACTGCTTCTGCCCATTTGGAGAAGTAACCAGTTGTCGCCAAAATGAATCGATGTCCTCTGGACGATGTTGGCTCGATGGGGCCGATTATGTTAGTTCCCCACATTTCGAACGGCCAGCTAGCCACTTTCGGGTGTAGTGGATTTGGATGCTGGTGGATGAAGTCCCTATGGATCTGGCATGAGTGGCATTGCTTCGTATATTCGAGGCAGTCCTGAATCATCGTGAGCCAGTAGTAGCCCATCCGTTTAATTTTCAACTTCATCTTCGGGCCTGCTTGGTGAGAACCGCAGAGTCCGTCATGAACTTCTTGGACGACTCTTTTTGCTTCTTCAGGTCCCAGGCATCTTAACCATAGAGAATCAAATGACCTCTTGTATAAAGTGTCATTGACGAAGGAAGACGACAGAGCTCGTTTCATAAGCTGATGCCTTGAGGATGCATCTTCAGGTGCTCGACGGGATTTGAAGTAGTCTATAAAGACTTCTCTCCAATCCTCAACCTTTTCCTAGTCCTTAGCTTGCAGAGCCATTTGCTTGGTCGTTCCTTTTTCTTTGGACGACCCCGGAGATATTTCTGCCAGTGCAAGAACCCGACGGCTTTGCACAACGATTCCCACGTCATCGAGGTTTTCGTCGGCCAGTTCTTTAGCGAGCTTAGCTAGTGCATCCGCTTTGCTATTTTCCGCACGCGGTATTCTTTCCAAGATGTAGGAAGGAATTTGAGTCGGCAGTTGCTGTACTTTCTCATCGTACTTTACCAACTCTGATTTGCACGTTTGGTAGTCGCCATTTACTTGACTAACGACCAGTTGGGAGTCTCCGTATATGAGGAGGTTTTCAATTCCCATGTCGATGGCAATTTCGAGGCCTGCTATCAAAGCTTCATACTCGGCTTCATTGTTTGTCCTTGGCTCTGTTAAGGAGAAGGCAAAGCGCATTATCCCTCTTTGTGGAGTTACGAAGACGAGGCCTACCCCTGATTTGATTATGGGGGTGTTTTGTTTGCGTTTCTTCATCGAAGATGCTCCATCGAAGTAAAGTTCCCATCGGGTATCACTTCCGTCGATCGTGTCAAACGCATGTTCATCTGGCAGTTCGCAATTCAAAGGAGAATCGGCAGGTATTGGATGCTCAGCGAGGAAGTCGGCGATGGCTTGGCCTTTCACTGCCTTAAGAGGCTGATAAGTTATTAAGAACTCTATCTAGAGCAAGGCCCATTTAGCGAGCCGCCCCGTTAATATGGCTTTTGACATCAAATATTTGAGATGATCCACTTTCGATATGAGACGGACTTCATGCGCCAATGCATAGTGCCGGAGTTTCGTTATCGCGAAGATCAACACCAGGCAGTGTTTTTCGATGGGAGAATAATTCCTTTCTGCCCCCAGGAGAATTCGACTCAAGTAATAGAGAGCTCTTTCTTTCCCTTGGTCGTTCTCTTGTACCCATAATGCGCCTAAGGAACCTTCGAGGGCTGTTGTATAAAGAATAAGGGACTTTTCCTTGACCGGAGTGGCCAGCATTGGCGGATTCTGCAGGTTTTGCTTGATTTCGTCCAGCGCGCTTTGGCATTTGTAATCCCAGACGAACGGGGTTCCCTTCTTCATCAGGTGACTGTAAGGACGGCCCTTGCCAGAGAGATTGGCTATAAATCGCCGGATATACGCGAGCTTCCCTTGGAGAGACCGCAATTGCTTGAGAGTCCTTGGCGGGGGCATCTCCATAATTGCTTTAATCTTTGACGGATCTATCTCTATGCCTCGGTGTCGGACAATGAATCCTATGAATTTGCCCGAGGAAACTCCGAATGCGCATTTGAGAGGGTTCATCTTCAAGTTGTATTGCCGAAGACGTTGAAATACGATCTTCAGATGCTCAAGATGTTCCTCGTATGATTTGCTTTTCACCACGAGGTCGTCGATATAGCATTCGACGATTTCATGTATAAGGTCATCGAAGATCTTCGTCATGGCCCTCTGATAGGTGGCACCGACGTTCTTTAGACCGAAGGGCATCACCTTGTAGCAAAATATACCCAAAGGGGTCCGGAAAGCGGTGTGCTTATGGTCCTCGAGATGCATCTTTATCTGATTATATCCTGATGAGTCGTCCATGAAGGAAAAAACTTCGTGAGTGGACGTATTGTCTATCATCAGCTCGGTGACCGGTGGTGGGAAGTCGTCCTTCGGGCAAGCTTTATTGAGATCCCAAAAGTCTACGCAGATGCGCACCGTCCCATTCTTCTTTATCACTGGGATGATGTTGGCGATCCAATCAGGATACTGAACTTCTTGGATGAAGCCGGAGTCGATTAGCTTCTTGACCTCGGCGTTGATACGCATCTCAAGCTCAAGACGCATTCTCCTTGGCGCTTGTTTGATTGGCTTGACATCCGGGGATATTGCCAGTTTGTGGACAGCAATCTCTGGATCTAGTCCTGGCATCTCGGAATAGTTCCATGCGAAGCAATCTTTATGCTGCATAAGCACGTCTTTTAGTGTAGCTACCCTTTCTTCAGACAGCAACTCACTGACGAATGTCGGTCGCGGGTCACTTGTCGTCCCTAACTCAATTTTCTTGAGGTTATTTGCAGTTGTATGTATTCCATCTTCCAGCTCTTTTGGCGCCGGTGGAAATTCTGAGATCACCTCGTCATCATTGTTTTCGAAGCACCAGGGGAGGTCATCCCTATCCTCAGGCTCTTCTTTTGATAGTGTTATCATATGACAAGTACGAGCTCACTTCCAAGACCGATGTTGATCTGGTTCTAATCTCTATGTATGCGCGGCTTATGGTTCATGTTTCTGTGGTGGATTTATCCTCCAACTGCTGGATAGAGCGAACTTGCCTAGCTGATATTGGTCTTTGACCCAGTTCTTGAAGGTGAAGCAGTCTTTGAGAGGGTGTCCTATTGCTCGGTGATAAGAGCAATAGTCTGGGTGAGAGACCTCATTAGCTTGCTCGGGGTGCTTGGACTCCAGGAGTGTAAGCATTTGATGTCTTATGGCAAGATCAAGTATCTTCTTTGTCTTGTCTTGAGGAAAAGAGTATGCTCGACTCATCTTCTTCATAAGGGACAAATCCGGACAGCTCGATTCTCGATCGCATGACTTCTTGGTCCCGCTTTGTCGCTGTTGAGCGCCTTTTCCGCTCTTTGAGTTGTTTCTGCCTCTGCGTCGGGCCTTTTGTACAACAGGTTGACAGGGAAGGGCATTTTCATCTTTCGCAGCCTATTGAAGAAGGCGTTGCGTCCTGGCTTTCTCGTAGATGGCCATTTCACGATTATGGTTGTCTCGAACTTTTTGACCAGCTTCCCTTATAAGCTTGTCCATTTGTTCTTCGAACGACGGACTGGGCATTTTCACGTCAGGGGCTTTTTTTGGTTCAGGGTTAGCATTCTCCCATTGAGCATCTCCTTCTTCATCAAAGTCATGTACGACATAGCAGTCGCGGAGTAGCTCCCGTTTCTTGGACCGAACATATCCAAACCCGATCGCTTCCATTCTCGCGTTGGGCAACTTGCTCTGAGTTCCGGGAACGTTCCAGATCCTATCATAGAACTTAGCTTTTCGAGCGGTCTGTTTGAAGGGTATCCCTTGGTGCTTCAATAGCCTTTTCAAGCCTTCTGTGTAATATCTAGGCAGACGGATGGGCTGGAGCCTGTCAAGTATAGAATCCGTGCCATGCCAAACTTCTTTCTCCACTCTTGTTTCCGTGGATCGGTAGAATGGGATTGCTTGTTCATCTTTTCGCCTGGGAGGGACGTAAAATGTTTAGAGCTCTTGCGTGCTATAAGCTTCAAGTGCGTCGAGATCTTTATAGTGCTCCCGCGAAACCATAGTAATTTGCAAACTCTGATTATCACCAGCGAATGCTTGTATTGGTGGCCGAGCGGAGAATATAGCATGGAACTCATCTTCTGAGTCGCTGCCAAAGATCAACGTAGGAGCGGACGGTCCTGGCTTGTTGTACTGGCGTGGACCTGAATAAACTATCTCTTCCTCTTCTTCAGTATCACTCCCAAAGACCGGAATGGTGGTGATAACTTTGTTCTCCGGTTTGTGACATCTCTCCGTGTCCTCGAAATCTGGTAAAATGTATTTTGCATCTTCGTACTTGCGGACTTCGTTCACGGAGAATGGGTTCAGCTCTCCTGTTACGGTATACTCGAGACCATCCTTAAAGTATTTCATACACTGATGTTGTGTAGAAGGGATGATGTTGTACTCGTGTAGCCAAGGCCGGCCGAGCAAAGCGTTATAGTATGTCTTGGCGTCAATGACATGAAATTTAATATCCGTGACAAATAGCCCGAATCGTAATGTCAATATCACAGACCCGAGAGTCCGCGATGACTGGGAGTCAAAACCAGAGATGGTGATTTTATCACGAGCGAGATGCTGGACGCTCATGCAGATTTCCTTGAACACTCGCACGTTGAGAAGATTGACAGAAGACCCATTGTCGACCAGGATTTTGCCTATCTTTATATCGTGGCAGTATCCTGAGACATAGAGGGGACGGTTGTGCTCGCACGTCCCAATGAGGAGGTCTTCGTCGTCGAAGGCGATATCGGCTATGTGTACTTCCTCTAGCTCGTCCTTCATCTTCTCTTCGGCGAGAAAAGCTTGGAATCGCTCTGGCTCTTGTAGCGCCTTGATCAGTGAATCTCTTGCTTCTTTGGATAGTAGAAGGGCATCGAGAATACTGAGTTGCGAGGGTAACTTCCTCAAGTGCGCCAGAACGTTATAGTCCACCTTACTCTTCTTTGGCGGGTCCTTGGCGGTCAGTTCTTTCATGACTTGGTCATCCCGGGCGACATCCTCGGAGACCTTTTCTTTTCCCTTATCTTTTCTACTCGTGGATCCGAGATTCTTTTCTGGAAGCGTGCGATTGCACAGCTGAATGTTTTCACAGGCCTTCGGTTCTTCCTCCTTCCCCAAGGTGGATTCTTTAAAGAGAGGGGCAAGAGCCATCTCTTCGTCAGAGTCGCTTCCGAAAGTGAGAATTTGCGATCCCCCGGTGTTGACCATGCGACCGTTACCGGTATTTCTTTTATGCTCCTCAGTCGCACTTCTTTGCTCCCGACGAGTTTTGCATTTCACCCGCTTAAAATGTTGCCGGTGAGCAACATATCCCTGCCACCATCTTTTAAAAGCATCGCACTCTTCGGTAGGGTTCCAAATCTTTCGATGATATAAGCAGTAGCTGGGATGTGTTTCTGTTTCACCAGGAGTGTTTCCTTCAGAGGGTGGTAGCTTCATTCCCATTGATATGGCTTTAGCAAACCTTTTCCCCGTCTTGAACTTATTTTTATCCGCGACGGATGTTCCTTGATTCGGCGGGAGTGGCTCGACTCTTTCTTCTAGTCGCCGGCGTTTGGCTCTTTCAAATATGGCCATCTCACGCTCTCGATCGGCTTTGCTTTTCAGAAGAGCTTCGTTTAGGAATGCGTCGATTATCTCATCTGATAGCCCTGGAAGTTCCAGCTCGGGACCTGCCCCCAGTCTCTCTGTGTAAGGATCTTCTTCATCGTCTGTAGACGAGTAAGAGATCACATGACAACTCGCTACGTAATCCTCAGATCCATCTGATGAGTCTTCTCCATCATCTTCGTCCTTAAGGACGTGGCCAAGGAACTCTTGGAGCGTGATTGGAGTCCGCGCCTTCTGGTTATACTCTTCCAGCGCGTCGATCTGTTTTTGTAGGTCCGTGCGCTTGTCGCCAGGCTTCACGGGCTTTTTGGATCTCTTCTTCTTCTTCTTTGAAGATTTTGACGGCTGGGTGTGAGTGCTTTGGCAATCACCACCAATCTTTGGAGTTGGGCGTGGCTTCAGCATCCCTTCGATGATCTGGGGTTCTAGCGGGTTCTTCCACTTGATCGTCGGGCATGTCTGAAGATCATTCAGCATCCTTTTGGTTTTAGCTGAAAGCGCGACCTCCCATGGAGCTTCTTCAACAAAAGAGCACGTTGCCCCCGGTGTGTCCGTCTTCTTAGGAGTGTGCGGTTGTGGTGGGTTTACTTTCCACTTCTCAGGCAGCGCAAACTTGCCTTGTGGGTACTGATCCTCGATCCATCCCTTAAAGACAAAGCAATCCTCGATCGGGTGGCTTACCATTTGGTGGTAAAGGCAATAATTGGGATTATTCACTTCGTTGGGTTGCGGTGGTCGCTTTGGATTCGGCAAATTGATAAGCCTGTTGCGCATAGCCAGCTCGAACAGCCTCTTCGTTTTGTCCCGTGGGAATGAGTAAGGACGCTTCATTTTCTCATTGTAATAACGCCATCTCTCCTCCAGTTGATCCGCTACCTTTGGGGCACTGGGCTGCTGTTGGGTGTTTGCAACGAAGATCGCCTTCCCTTTACCCTTTTCATTCCGCGGTTCTGGCTTTGGGGGAGATGGTCTATGACCCATCTGATCCATCTGGGCCAACTTATCGATTAAAGCCTGGAACGTGGTTGGTTTGAAGAACATCATGAACTGTGAAATAGTTGCATGGGGGTCTAGGGTTCCCACGAACATGCCCACCGCTGGTGCTTCTTCGATGCACTGTTCGCACTTTGACCACAGATTCCGCCATCGGATTGCGTTTTGAACCCAAGTATCGCCCGACTTTACCCTAGCATTGTTCAATGCCGTTATTGGGGTGCGTTCACTGGCACTTGCAAATCGCTGGGTGAACAATAACTCCATTTCTGCGAAAGTTTTGAGGGAGACGTTTGGAAGTTCGGAGTACCACTCAAACGCCGTCTCCGATAAGCTGCCGACAAATTGGCGGAGCAAAAGCTTATCATCGCCCCCGGTGTTGCCGCACAGAGCTCTGAACTGGGCGACGTGCTGGTGCGGATTGCCCGTCCCCTTGTACACGGGGAATTTCGGGATCGTATAGCCTGGCGTGTATTTTATCTGGTCATACCAGCCCGGGTATGGTCGCCCAGTTTTGACGACCTGGCCAGCCGCTTCATTCGCCTGGTGAACTCGTATTTTTTGAGCAATATAATCATCCAGGGCGGCCTTGGAGATAGTTTCCTCTTTGGCTGTTGAAAGAGCCGGAGGTGGATTTGATGTTTCTCCTCTGTCGTCTTCGAGGATAATCGGAGGATCTTCAGCTGGAGGGTCCTGCTGGATCATCATACCCACCATGTCTTGGAACAGAAGAGCCATTTACTTTATATTGGCCGCTTGTTCCGCAGCCTCCTTGTCTTTCTTTTCGAGCATTCTCCGAAGGAATTCGGCATCAGTCTCGTGTTCGTGACGCTGTTCCGATGATGCATCTGGGCTTTCTTTTGGCCCGGTGAGTGCAGCCATGGCAGTCAGCATCTCCTGAAGCTTCTGCTGTTGCTGTTCCTGAGCTCTTGTGATGGATTGGGTGAGTGGTCGGTGGCCCATAGAAGCGCGGCTATCCTCCTTCCCGGCTGCCATGTAGACGGTATGCACCACCATGCCCCCAGACTTAGGGCGTTTGGGCTCGATGTTTTTGTAGTCTGCCACGTTTACAGGGGCTTTCTCTGGCCTCCTCTTCTTATAAGCGGTCGAAGTTGAGGGGGCCATCGCGGTGGGCACCTAGATAGCTTTTTGTGGCTTAGCAGGATGGCTTTCTTCTTGTTGAACCTTCGCCCTTTTTTGTCGGCGAGGGTAATCTTGATTAACCACTGAGTTCCTGACCTGCCACCAGACTTTGTAGATCTTGGAGGACAGCCGCTGAAGGGACTGTTCTGGCTTTTCTTCCGCAACATTCTCCACCTGAGGAGGAGATCTTTTCAGTATGGCGGTAGGAGAATTCCTACGCACTTTATTCAGCAGCTCGAAGCTGTTCCCGGTTGGAACAACAGCATTAATTTCCGCCGTTGGGGCTGGTGGAGTTAGCCCAGAAGGGGAGTTGCCTCCGGCTTTCCTCACTCAGCGCCAGTGGCGACGTCGAGCGTGTCAAGCTGATGGAGTTGGCTCGGTGACGGGGATGGCCTTGTCTTGCCCCCTATTCAGTTGAGGGGCTGCTGCTGGTGTCAGCCTATTAAAAACTGATGTCCTTTGAGTAGCAGGAGTGGGAGTTGGGACGGTCAGTCTTGTAAAGACCGACCCCTTGGCAGGAGAAGCCGCCTTGACGACTTCGGGAGCAGGGTTGGTTACTCTCTTCGGAATAACCTTCTCTGGGATTGCAGGTTTCATTGTGGGCTCACAGGAATTTTGGCCCAATCTAGAGAAGACCGAGGCGCTGGTGCTGGACGACCCGTTGAGAGAGGCCGCAGTAGCTGTAAGTCGATCGATGACTGACTTCTTGGGAGCTTCTGGTACGGGCACAGGAGCGGTGAAGCTCGTTGGCGGGAGCATGGTCCCGAAGAACAGCCCTGTGGTAGCTTGAGTGACCTATTCCACGGGCATCATGAACAGGGAAGCCGCTTGGGGTCCGTAGGTTATGCCCCCAGTTGAGGCAGGACGTGGGTTGTAGTTGCATGTGGAACACTTTGAGCAGGTGAACGCCATTGACCCTTTGCTTTCTGCACCAAGCAAAACGCCAAATCTTAGTACCTTGAAACCCAAGGGCAACCATTAACAAACCGCGATTCGTTCGTGAACACGACACACGAAGTGTGGAGTGGAAAGAGGAAAAGGTCCCACCGGGCGTGCCAGAATCTGTTTACCACCGGAAGCCGGGAAGACTGGACGTCTTGCCTGAATCTGGGGGCAGATGCTAATTGGTGCTATCCGTCTACCTCTCCGAAAATGCCAAGTTGATTTATGGCACCATGTATCGAAGGTTTAAACAGTTGCGGCCGATGTAGCAGACTTCGTCAGATTCCCCCTCGTTTGAGGGGTTTTTGATTGTGGGGACGCTCTTCCCTGCTGGCGCAAGCCCCTGCAGTTAATTACACTACCGCATCGCGGTAACAACTTTCTCCTTCTCGAGATGGTCACTTCGTGTCGTGGGTGTTTGTTTTATGTTCGGTTGCCCATGGATTGTATACGGAGACTAAGTTATGCTGTCGCCCGTAGGACATGGATTAGTCCAAATCCGTATCTTTCTTAGATTTGGGTTTGGGGGGGTTGTGTTTAAGGATACGTTAGCCTTATTTGAGGCTAAGATCAACTTAAACGTTTGTTAAGGACACGTTAGTCTAATTCTAGACTAAGATCAACTTAACGGGATCGTTTAGATCCGACAAGAGAGCAATTGGGCTCTATTGTTTAGTTTAATGACATTGCGGTCGATAATCAGTTTAAGCACATTACGGTCCATTGTTAGTTTAAGGACATCTCGGTCCAATGTTAGTTTAAAGACATTACGGTCGAGGTTAAGGATATCATAGTCCGTGGATTTAAGGACTCCACAGTCCGATGTTAGTTTAAAGACATCATGGTCGAGATTAAGGACATCATAGTCCATGAGTTTAAGGACCCCACAGTCCGTAATAATGTGTGGTCGTCGGGACCCGTCACCTCTCTGACGACGTTGAAGGATTACAACGACAGATGTCAGAGGAGTAAAGAGATGTACCCTCGAACCGGGAGTAAATTGATTGGAAGAGCAGGTGTGCTCAGTTCAATTTAAATTGAGGACTTATGGCCAGAATTGGGCTAAGTCCAGTTAAAAATGTTTAACATTTCATTTTTGTTCTGCCTATTAGGCCTTTATTTGGGCTCTGCCCTTTTAATAATGCCAAGCATTGGGCTCTGACATTTTGTCTGGAATTAAATGCATAGCATTTATCAGAACAAAGTATGTTCTGACAGCACGCCACGTGGCGCATCAGGCGCTTTGTGCCAATTAAAGAGCGTATTGCGCTAGTGCACATAAGGGTGACATGTGTCGCTTAGCGCTAAGCGGTAGTTTGTTAGTGCACTGCGCTTTTAATTTATGAGCGCGCTGCGCTTTTAATTTATGAGCGCACTGCGCCAGTTTATGGGTGCGCCAGTGAGTGACACGTGGCGCGCTTGGCGCTAAGCGCCAACCCAAGAGCGCAGTGCGCTGTTTTCAGGAGCGCAAAGCGCAAACTGTGTTTGTGGTTGACACGTGGCATGTTTTGGCGCTGAGCGCCGGTCCAAGGAGTGCAAAAGCGCAGTTCAAGAGTGCAAAGAACTTTCCAGTAGCGCAAAGCGCATCAGATTAAATTTAAGATCAAAGAACAAGTTTATGTTCTTCAAAGGAGGCCTTGCCTCAAGATCCAAGAACCAAAGTTCTTGTTTGTTATTAAAAGGATCTGCCTTTGTAGATCAGAAGATCTGTGAATGAAGTAAAATACTTCTTTTTTATATTTTAAGGATTGGATCTTTTAATCCTTTATGTTTAATCAAAGACCTTGGTCTTTTTTTTATAGATCTAAGATCTTTTTAGAAGATGTTTCTTCTTTTTACGAGATGATTTCATCTCTGTTGTTCAAGAATTAATTGTTTTACCTTTAAAGATGAAGAAATGCTTTTCTTTCTTCAAAGGCTTGCCTTTCTTTCTTTTTGAGTTCTTCTCAAAGTTTGCAGAGGGTTTTTTCTATATGAGACTTGAAGTCTTGGGGCCTTTATATAGGGCCAATTGATTTGTTAAGTTAGTTGAAAAGATCTTTCTCTGATTGATTTGGGAATATTTCCCACCGTTGGATCTTTGATCCTAAGGCTTCTGTTTTACAGAAGATAATCTTCTAGTTTTAATAAGATTGGAAAATCTTTCCATAACAGAATTTTAATTCTGATTAATTAATAATTTATTATTATTACATCTTTTGATCTAACGGTGGGGAATTCTTTTAATTCCAGCGCTGGCGCACTTGGCGCGAGCGCACCTACGTTTGACATATGGCGCGCAGCGCGCAGCGTAGCCCAACTGCGCTAGTGCACCCGTGCTTGACACGTGGCGGGCAGCGCCGAGCACGGCGCAACTGCGCTAGCACACCTGTGTCCGACACATGGCGCGCAGCGCCGAGCGCAGCGCAACTGCGCTAGCGCACCTGTGTCCGACACGTGGCGCGCAGCGCAGAGCGCTGGATCTGAAGCGTTGCTTCAACTTTTAAAATTTGAATTTTGAAACAGAGCTTTGCTCTGATTGGGGTGCGCTGCCTAGGGCGTAGCGCTCCTGGCATTGGCGTGTCTGCTTTTGACACGTCGCGCGCAGCGCGCAGCGCATGGGATCTGAAGCGTTGCTTCAATTTTGAATTTTGAAATTCAAAACAGAGCTTTGCTCTGATTGGGGGAAACACTGTAATTGCAATCGGGCGACTTGGGTCACGAGATCTGCCACGATGTTTACCAGTTCGTCGACGTTAGACTGTACCTTGGCTAACTTCTTATCCCTGTCCTGAAGCTGCCTCTGAAGCCATCGGAATAATACATGTTCTGTAGTTCCGGATATGACAACCGGGTCATCCTTATTGCCTGAGCTCAATTCAGCAGGAACCACGGGCTCCTCTGGCTTATCGGCCTGAGCGGGCTCTTCATCATTTAGACCGAGCCGATGCTGGGTAGCGTCAACCATATCATCACCATGGCTGTGAAGAAGAGGAGGGTTCGTTTCTTCAAGTCCGACCATGTTGACAGTGTGGACCACATACCCAGCCATCTCTTTATCTTTGGCGGCTGATTTTTCGGACCATCGTCGCGGCCCTTCATCCTTTAGAAAGGACAGGCGACGGAAGACGGTTGGCCCGGCTGGGTCCTTGGGCGGTGCTGTCTGGATCACAGCTCTCTTGACCTTTGCGGTCATGGTATTCTTCTGAACCAATTTCAGTGGTTCAAAAGAGTTAGCGAGATTTACAGCCGTTTCAGCTGTCGTTGCTGGGTAATCTCATTCTTGGAACCTGTTCATAACAGATTTTTGCATTTTTATACCGCCCACTTTTTATCACATTGCTTATCGGTAGGTACTCTTGAGCCGTGCTTGCTAGTTAATTGCAGGATACAGGTTCTCAGCTCTAAACAGTGAAATTCATGGAAAAGCACGACAAATACTGGATTACTGCCAACCACAGATAAAACACGGGTCTCCGCTCTCTATCCGTATGTTGCCGCACACCAGTTTAAGGGACAAAATGGTAAATCGATTGTCATTTTCATGCACAAAGCACAATATCAACACAAGATCCAACATGTCTACGCGGAGCTCAAGAAAAATCATGACAAAAGATCCACATCAAATCACCTTTTGATCTGCTAAAATTCTGAAAGAAATGTGAAAAGATTCTGAGAAACCACATACACCAAACTGAAGATAACAGCAAACCAGGGAAACCGACAAAAAATGAAGGCCCAACTCCCCATTATGGCCGCGGAACCGCGGCATAAGCAGTCTCAGGCCGCGGATCCGCGGCCTTATTGACACGGCAATTGGTGATTTTTCAGGGGCAGTTTGGTACTTTTATTTGGTGGCAGATTGTTGCCCTAATTTTCCAGTTTCCTGCCTATAAATAGCCCAGATCTTGCCAAGCCAAGGGGATCAATTCTTGTATTAGGTTTTAGATATACTTTGTTGTTCTTCTTCCTCTTTTCATCTTTTCTCCATTAAAATTTTGTAGTGAGGTTTCATGAGTGAAGTGATGAATAAAAGAGTTCTTTTTGTTATCATGCTTGTCTTGTTATGTTGTTAATTATAATTACTTGTATTTTTCATTTGCTAATCTAGTTGTTGATATTTGTTGTTTGTTTCTTTTTTGTTCTCTTTTTTCTTTATCCTTAACAACAATGATGCTTAAGCTTGATCCTTGCCAAGGTGAGGTCTCAAATAGCTAGTTGTAATCTCCTAACCTCTTTCTTTCTATCTTCCTCCTTTTGTTGTATTTTCTTTTTCTTGTAATGGGTGAGTAGTTTTCTTACTTGTTAGGGTAGGATAAGGAAAGTTTGAGAGAAGGAAATCTCTTTCACTCTTTCCTTGCCCAACATCTTAATTCGAACTCCCGTTAATTGAACCATAATCCGCTCCCTACGGCACCCTATCCTACATGATAGCGGTGATTTCTTAGTGAGACCGGTTGTGGTTGAATTAACCGGAGGTTAAGGCTAAGAGCCAAGAACGGACAGACAAGCACCAAAAGGAAGAACTTAAGCATTGGAAAGCCTAGCTTATACTCGCAAGTTCCTTCCTAGTCGTGCTAATCCCCGTTGTTGCCGATTACCGTAACACCGATATTAAGAGTGGCAACGAAAGAAGTGAGCGACTCCTAACTCAAACTAACTTAATCCTAACCCTAACAAGCTCTCTTTATATAACATTTTAGCACATAGTTAATCTCAAACAAACCTGGACATTTGGACTTAACTCGTTAAAGCACATAGAAAAAGATTCCCATCTCCTTGCGGACTACCCGTACTCAACCGGCTAGCTACAAGCGAAACCGACTTGATTGCGGTAATAAACTTGAACACGCAAAACTCCAACAATCAAATGGCGCCGTTGCCGGGGAGACGATAGTTTATTTCTTTGTGTAATTTCGGGTTAATTTGCGAATATAAATATAACCGAAAAAAATACTTTGTAAAAAGATCATCTTGTTATTTTCGATTAGTTTTTGTGCAAGTGTGCAGGATAAAAAGAAGGGTCGAGTTCAGTGCCAAAGACGTGGGAAGTTAGACCCATATCTCGCAGCTACACCGCGTTTGATCAAAACGGAACCAATGGGCTACTGTAAAATTCTGGAGCAGACCCAGTAAGCAAATCAAGATTCAGGGGCTCCAAATAAAAAGAGGACACCCAACCCAGCATGTGCAGGAAATTTAAAGCGCCAAGCTTACTTTCTGGCCGCGGAACCGCGGCCTAAGCGCTCTCTGGCAGCGGAACCGCGACTTGTTGGTGCCCTCATCAACCCATAATCCCTGTGAGTCTTTCTGCCTTCTTCCCCACTCCTCTGAACTCCACTGAACTGTGTTTTCTGCAGCATTCTTTGCGCAAACTCTCTTCCCCCTTCCAATAAATTGGTTTTGTGTAGAATTCTTTGCGCCGCGCTAAAAAAAATAAAAAATTGATTGTTGTTGATTGTTACCGCTTTGCATATTTTAATCGGACTTTAAGGGGCTTGAAACCAATCTAGATTAGGTGAGGATTTCATCACCCTTCTCTGGACCCCAGAAATCACAAAAAGCATATGCATTGACCATTGTTTAATTAAAAAAATACTAGACTCAGCCCTAAGGACGTCGCGCTCAATAGGACAGAGGACTGACTGTAGGCATCGGCCGTTTATCCTATCCTGACTTTGCGGTGTCTAGGCAAGTGTGTCTAAAGCAAGTGGTTACTTAATTAGGACCACGACTTACGTAGTGGGGAGCCTCCCACTTACCTGGCACTTACTTGGCCGCAATTGGCGGAGAAGAGACAGTTTGAGATCCTATTTCTAGCCTTTTGGAACAGTTAGGAGCTGTCTAGCTGACCTAGGTGACCCTAGATCTAGGTGTGATTGTGCATATTTTGTCTGTGATTGTTTGAAGCCGTAAGTCCGTACATATTTCTATAAAGCTCTTTCTAAAAAACAAAAATAAAAAAACACAAAACAAAAACTTTTATAAAAACTTGCCCTTTGTCGCCCAAAATCCCATTTTTCACCCACCACCCATCGTATTCCTCCATTGACGTTTTCTTACCCTCACCTTCTCCGCTTTGACTACACTAAAATAGTTTAGTGTATGTCCGCTTGGACTCGGGACACTAGCGCTCGCCTAGTCCGTGTTATGTTAGTCGCTACCGACTACGCGTTCGACTCAGACGTCGAAACTCCTTCCACGCCTCTTTCACCCATACCTTTGCCGGCCAACTCCGACGTTGACCGGAATTCTGTTCATACATCCTCACCTTCACCATCACCAACCTCTTCTTCTGTGATGTTAGGATTTAATTCAAACATCCCTTTGACTCCCCCGGGATTGATTCCACCTCCTATGGATGCGAATAACCCACCACCACCGCCTGTTGTAGCGCCACAGCGAATCACTCTCCAGGATCGTTTCTATCCCACCCGCTCTGCACTTCCCACCTGTCTTTCCCTTCCACCAGCCAATGGGGATAATTTTGAAATTAAGCCCCACTTCATTAACATGCTTCCGAAATTTCATGGGCTTGAATCTGAAGATGCCTATATCTTCATCAACAAGTTCCAGAATGTTTGTGCCATGATGAAAACGACCCAGCTGTCTGACGATGCTATACGGCTACGGGTCATTCTGTTCAGTTTGTGCGATCTTGCTGAAAAATGGCTGTATAGCATTGCTTCCCACTCCATAACCAGTTGGGACGAGTTTATGAAAGCGTTTCTCAAGAAATTCTATCCGAATCATAAAACCGCGATGATCCGTAACGAAATCAACCAATTCTCCCAGCTTCCTACTGAACCCTTTTGGAAGTGCTTTGACCGGTATAAAGACCTTCTTGTTCAATGCCCTCACCACTGTATTGAGAAATGGCAACTTTGCCAAACCTTATACGAGGGCCTGAACCCAGCAACCAAGCAGTTGTTGGAAACCATTTGTCAGGGCCACTTCCTATCGAAATCTGACGAGGAAGCGTGGCAATTCTTCGACGACCTTGCGGAACAAACGCTTCAATGGGAGAGCACCAGACCAACTTCTTCTTCTTCTTCCTCCACTTCTACTGGTCAGTCTAGGGTAGGCATTCACCAACTTGATGTCTCTATTGCGATGAAAGCTGAAATGGCTGCAATAATGAGAAAACTTGAAGCGATAGAGAGCAAATTTTCATCTCCTGCTCCTGCCCCTGTTCTTCCCCTTCGTACCATTTGTGCTTGTTGTTCCGATCCATCTCACTTAACCGAAGAGTGTCCGTACAATCCACCATCTCAAGGACAGGATCAGGTTAATGCTGCATTTCAGCAAAGACCAAGAAACGATCCATACTCTTCCACCTACAATCCCGGTTGGAGAAACCACCCCAACTTCGCCTGGAATCAGAACCAGCATCAATTCCAAGGTAACAATTTTCAGAGGCCCCCTCCTGCGCAACAACAAGCGCAACAACAAACTCAACATCAATTTTAGCAGCCCTTCCAACCCCAACCTTTTCAAAATCAGACGAACAACTTTGCACCCAATAATTCTTTTCCCCAAAACAACTTTGTTCCGTCAAACAATGATAAGGTTTCCTCGCTCGAATGAAGTCTGGAGGCGTTTGTAAAGCAATCAACTCAATCCACCACCAACATCCAGTCTTCCATTCAGTCGTTGGTGCAACACACCGCCGCTCACGGGCAAAGCATCAAAACCATCGAAGCCCAGATAGCACAACTGAATGCGGCCTTAAGCGAGCGAGAGAAGGGGAAGCTTCCATCTCAACCACTCCCAAATCCCAGTCACCCACATAATATACATGCTGCTCTTGAACAACAGAACCATAATATGAGTGCCGTGACTACATTGAGATCGGGAAGGATACTGCAAAACAACATTGGCACACGGATCGACGATGACACCCCGACCGCTTCTTTTTCTTCTTCGTCTTCTGAGCCTATTCTCCATTCTTCAAAAGGCTCTTGCTCTTCTTCTGCTCTAAACGGAGCCATTTCTCACTCCACGAAAACACCAGCTCTGGGATCCGTTCCAACTCCACAATCTCTTCCACAAGCATTGGACTCAACCTGTCACGACCCGAAAGTACGGAACATGACCGGCACTTAAACTACGAACGTCTCAAGGCGTACGTATTCTAAGTAAGCCGAAAACCCAGAAATCCAAACCAGGAAAATAGTAGAGTGAAGGAAAACCAATTTAAAACAAGTAGTTTTAATAGCATAAGCCGAATTATGCGGTTTTTAAGAACATCAAAATTTACTGATCTCCTTTGTAAATACTGGCTCCCAAACGGGATACAACATGAATAGTATACGAAATCAATAAAAAGGCATCCCCAAGCGGGAGCTAGCTCTTCGTCAATCGACGGTCACAACCACACAAGCAATATAATATACAACGCCAACGGCGAGGATCAAAACTCAAAAGGAAACTCAAAACCATCAGAAATATAACGAGCGACTCTAAGGTCGAAAGAATAAACAACACTGGTCTCTATCTCAATAAATACATGTTTGGTTGATGGAACTTCTAGATACAACTGAATAATAATATACAATGTATAGTGATGGGTACGATACAAATAAACCCACCTACTAGCAAGTCACCCGAACGAAACTGTACCCGCAAAGCCGTAAAGAAACCTGTACGGCGAAACCTGCAAGAAACTGGGGCACAACGGGGGTGAGTTGCCAACTCGTGAATAGAAAAACATCTACGAATAGAAAATCGCATGTATGACGCAAACCTAGGTCATACGATCAATATATATATCCTCAAAAATGTATATAACATGCAGCCTATAACAAGGCTAGGGTAAATATCTAACCCGAGTGTAATCTCATGTGGCCGTGTCTGTGCCTCATGTAGCAATATATCATATGAATGAGGTATGAATGCATGAAAACAGAATACATGTAAATGAAGAAACTGTTTTCATAAATTAGTGAGATTTCCTTCGTACTTTTAAACTGAGGTATCATAATGAAATCAGTATCAACAGTGTCTAGCATCGACACAAAACATAAATCTTACTGTCTCGAAATATCAATGTCTCAATCTCAATATCTAGGGCGCCGTCAGTCCAGACCGGCCCCTACCATCCATCTCAAGACCACGACGGTATCCTCCGGATATCCGACGCGTCGGGTAATATCACCGGTAGGTAGTCTCCCCCTGCCAGGCTCAACGTCAACACCACATTCATCTTGCCCCGGGGTACCATATCGGGCCCACCATGTACCCGAAACGGTTCCTCCACTCCTCGAATCGGGTCTCGAAATCCATCAGCAAACTCATGGTGGACGACTCATACATCATAGGAAAACCGCACTTTTTATTTTAAAAGAGAGAAAAGGTTTATTTATGTTTTTGCGGTTTTCCTCCAAATCCAGAAAATCTCATGGAAATCCGAATCCAAAACCTCAATAACACGTAAAATAGTGAATATATGCATGAGAATCCATGAATGCGGCATAACGATGAATAACAGTATGCATGAAGTGACAAGTAATAACTACAATATCTAAGCTGGCATATAAGGTAAGTACACTAATATTATGTCAAACTACTAGCTATCTAGCTAAGTTAAGCAATAATGTTTTCTAAGGTGTACGTGACATGGCAATTACCGATGAAGATGTGTGTGAGCCGGCAATTAAGTGTACGTGGTACCTACGCATCATCGGTAATGGTGCTGGTGTCCTAACAGCATGATATCACTAATGGAGTATGAAACATAAAATAAGCATGCGATGCGAAGCGGACCACAAAAATGAGCGGGAGCTGAAAACTAGACGCAACTATAACAATCTGCATTAATCTAATATAAGTCCTACAAATGGTGCCTTTTGAAATAACACGAATCATGGGTTTTGAAAATAGGGGCTACGGTGTTTTTATGAAAAGATACGTCTTTTGAAATATCCGTAAGATCCCTTGGGCTGTCTTTAAGAATGCCCACGATTCGTTGGTTTTTGAAATAGGTACGAAGTCTGATCTAATCTAACAACTACACTAAACTATACGGCTGAACTAACAAGCTGAACTACAGGTAAGGGAACCGCCTATCATCTGAGTCGATACATATACATACCTGTATATGTATAGTCGGTGATCCCGCCTCAATAATATCATATCCGATACCCTATCTATAATCAGGCATCCCAAGTCAAGAGTGCGGATCAATCATCAATATAGCTCGTACGTAAATCCGTCGTACGGCATCCCAATCTGGGTACGGGTCAATATCACATTCATCATACTATTCACCGGGTATCCTCTTTATCAAATATCATGATCGGGGTACTGATCTACGTCTAGTACCATACTGATACCGCCTACGTATGCATGGACGTGTGTGAAACACTACGTCAAGGACCCGCTACAACGTCATGTCGTATCTCAAATACGAACCCTGCTATATCGCCGATCTCACGGCCTCAAATCAAATCTCATCGACTCAGCTCAATCCCAAGTATCATCCTCAAATTCGTATGTGAACACATAGTCCCATACCCATGTGAACCCATAACTATAAAGAATCCCATGAGCACATATAAATAGGAATGTATGCAAGTATGTATGTGTGTATGTATGTGTGTATGTGTAGTGCAACACTACCCTAGGGTTCGCAACAACAAGGTAATCCAATACACCAATATCCATCCTAACATCATTATTAATCCCAAATAACATATAACAATTGTTGGTGTGTATACGCATCCGTATACACCACCACGGACTGCGGGGGTGCTATACGCCATCCACCCGACTTCTCCCCGTAGATATAAATCTACTCACCTGGTCCTCGCTCGCCGGTGCCGACGTCGCCATGCGCTTGCTTGTCGTCTCGAATTCCATATGGGGTACCTACATATCATAACGCACCATATCGCATTAAAATCCGACTCATGACCAAAACGACGCACGTAACCCACATAGGTCAAAACCTATGGTTGCTTTCACAAATCGACCCAAAAACCCTCGACGTCGGCGTACAAACGCTAGACCATCGAGAAAAACCCAAATACACTCATTTGCATATTCACGAACACTAATTTTAATATAAAATAGGTTAAAACTCACAAAAACCCCAAATTCACTTTAAAAGCCGTTTTTCCGAAAAACTAGCAAGCAAAATTACCCGTTTTAGTACAAAACTCGATGTTTAAACAATTCTAGAGGCCATAATACTTATTAAATAACTTAAATAAGTCATAAAAACCATTTCCATAATTTAATCACATAAATTTGCATAATTTCCAAAATCCTAGTTTGCAAAAATATCAATTTTAACACTTTTTAATGTAAAATTCATAATTTTACAATTAAACTTGGTTTTGCATATTTTAAATGGTTAAACCACTCATGGAAACCTTAATGATGTGCTAAAAATCCTAACTAGATTTTAATCCCACATTTTTATTTAATTTCAAAAACCTAGTTAGCAATTTAGCATAATTATCACCATTTTTAAACTAACAAATTAGCAACTAGTAACCAAATTAGATTTTGCATTCAATTACATGTTAATCCCCTCATTACAATCATAAGCTAATGATAAAGAACCTAATTTAATTCAAACCCTAGCTTCAATTCAAAATCCCCACTTGAATTTCCAAACATTCAATTAAACCCACAATTTAACACCTAATTAGACTACATTGAAGTAATTAATCGAAAATTACATTATGGTTTAGGATTTATACCTCAACATGATTGAGATCTAGCATGCTATCATAGCCTCCAAATGTAGCTTCCAAGCTCCTAGATCCATGCTAGATTGGTTGAAGAATAATGGGTAAATGGTAGATTTGGGATTTGTGAGGTATTAATTTGATTTTTTGTGGAATTTGTGAGGAATTTTGTGTGGAAATGAAGTGGGAAATTGGGGGGGGGGGGGGCTGCTCATGGAAGCTCTCGGCCAGAAATGTGGAGGAATGAGTGAGGAGAGAGAGTGAGAATGAGGTTTGTGGCAAAAGTCAAACAAAACTCATACTTCTTTAATTAAAGTTTCATGTTCATTCTTTCTTTTTTTTATTCCATTTTAAAAGTGGTGAAAAATGAGTTGATTGGAGAGAGAAAGAGAGAGAGAGGGCTGTCAAAAATAGGGCCGGCCACATGGTGGGGAGGAGAGAGGGTGTGTGTGTGTGGAGCAATGAACACCAAACACCAATACAATATGTACCAAAACCCTTTTATTTTCACAAAATAAGCCTTTTTCTTCAATATTTTCTAAACCGTTTTGGCAAACGATTTCATTTCAAAAACCACATGATAAAATTTTATTTAATGTTTTATGATGCACAAAATTTGTTTCAACTCATTCCAATTTGTAATTTTCCCTAATTAAATGTATTAGTAACTGCTTAAAATAATATTAAAATAATTTTTTTTCAGAAAATTTGAAATTTCACCAGTGGCTCAATAAATACCAAATACTAGCAAATTCATAGATAGAATATGTATATTTAATTTTTATAATAAGATATTTGCATTTTAACTTTTTACAGAAAACCCCCTTATTTTACCGATTTTTCGAAATTTCACCGAAACGATTTTCAAAACGTTACAAACTTCCCCCCTTAAAGAAATTCGGTCCCCGAATTTAAATTCAAACTCCCCCAAATACTAAAACATCTAAGAAAAAGCATCAAGTCGTCGGGGCTCCAAAATTGTAAATAGATAAAACAAATCGTAGCGCAGCGCATGCGCCTGAAAAATGAGTATATAACTTAAATCAAAACTCCGTCAAGCATCCCGCAATCATCGGAGTCATGGAGAAGACATCAATGCCAAATCCAAATCAAAACCAATATGACATAACTCGAAACTATACATGTAAATATCGAATCTATATCTGTAAGTATCTGAAGGAAATGCATGTCAAATCTCTTTAAGTCGCTGTGCAACGCGTATAACACTGCACTGTGGCGGACGTCTATCATAAGAAAATAACTATATACATATATACCTTTGTTTGAAATGTACGTTCCGCCGTTTTGGAAACAATTTAGAAGGGTCTCCTTATTTTAAACATTTCGTGTCATATCAGACACGTAGGTAAATACTGAGGCTATAGCTCACTTTTTGGAAATCCCTTCAATAACTATCAATGCATGCAAAATATATTCAGGTGCTGTCCTCTGACTAGTCCTGCTCAGTACGAAAACACATAGCAATATCATAAAAACGTACTGCTCTATACGAAATCAATCCCCAAAATATGCACATGAATGCTACGTGCGTCTGGTGCGCACGGAAATCAAAATCCATGAATACATGCGCACAGAAACAACATCTAAGTGCATCGGGTGTGCACGAAACATCTGTCGTAGGCAACATGTGTGCCTGACAGCAAAATCAGGTGCATCTGACATGCACGAAAAATCTCGATTTAGTGCATCTGGTGTGCACCAAAATCGCATCTCAAGACATGCGCTCAACATGCGCGAAAATCCAAATCAGGTGCATCCATCGTGCACGAAATCATGAAATCCAATATCAAGCGCCGAACGTGCGCAAAATCAATCAGGTGCACAAAACAAATATCGAGTATCACAATCGAAATCGAAGTCCAGTGCACACTGCAAGTATATAATAACTATACAGAGTGCAGGAACCATTTCGTGTGCGTGCATACGCACAAAATCAACTCAAATGTCTGAAACCGTAAAATCACAAACATGTGAAACCCAAGCACGAAAACGATATCAAGTGCAACACTATGCAAAGATCGTAAATCCTCAATCATCAAAATCAAATCATGCGAATAAATCACCCAAAACATCGAAATCAATAATGGCGGAATAGTATCGCTCAAGTGCATCCTCTAAGAATCTCGGGCCAACTGTCGCGGTCACTAATGGGTCGTCTCGTCGATGATCATGAACTCTGGCCTGCCGGTGTGCGTAACCATGACCACTCCTGAGTCAAGGTCTTTACTGTGAATTACCAATCTTTCGGTCCATCGGCTAATCGGCCCTGTCAGGTGTGCTAACGGGGACGATTCCGTTCTGGCACTTCTCTGGTCATCTCTTGGTCAATCATCGCGACCACTCGTAAGACAGCATATCACTGGCGTCGGCCTCTGGCTCTCTGAATGTACGTGACACATATGATCCTGAGTGCAAGTATCATTACAGCAGTGTCCTGGAAGGAATCCTGCTCACGGTCTCTTCCATGTCTCGTCTCTGCCAACTGTCCGGAAGTCATTGTCCTTTCCTATATCTGCATCTTGCTCTGGAACGACTGCATACTCATCGCGACTCCTTCTGGAAGGTAAGTCCAAGTACCATGCCTCGGCATGCGCATCGCCTCTCTGATGTCGGCGGAGTGGAACATCATCTCATCTAGATCTGGTGCGAACCTCTTACTCCACTTTTCTCTAATGTCGTCTGCTTTGGACTCGTCTCGTCGCGGCTGCATGGACTGAGCTCCAACGACTATCCTCGAATCTGGAGTCTCCCAAGAAATGCATCTCACCACCTAGCATCCGAATTAAGTCGAACCATCCAATCGATTGTCAAAACCCTATAATCCCCCAAGGGCTCAACATCTTGGGTACAGTTTAATAGTATCGAGTACATACCACAGCATCGGTGGTCCAGCCGTAGAAGGGCAAACCCAAGCCTCACTAATGGCGCCGTAGAACTGCCGCAAACCCGAAGGTTCAAAGGCTTTCACACGGTCATTAAGTCGAGTTAGGGTTTCATTCTTCTAGAGGGACCATAGAATTGCCTGCATGTCTTTCCGACTACTTTAAACTTGGAATAATAGGTTTCCGACATTCGATCGTCTCTGTCGACCCTCACGTCTCTGCGTGAAGTCGTCTCTTGCTGGAATCAATCTATCTGATGACCTCGCATCGGGGTAGGCGAACAACCACATGTCCTAGTCATTCATCCTCGGGTGACTAGCGACCTTCTATCATCTCTTAGTACAACTTGTACTGCAATAGCTCCAACATATGGGGCGATATCTCGTCGCTCGCAGCAACAACTGGCTCACTCGTCTGCACGCTGAACAGTGCCTCAATCATCATGAGTAAGCAATACACCAACGGTCATCAAAATCTGGCTGGCCTCTATCATTGGCTCAATCCTTTAGTGTCGATCAACACATCCGAGTAACCTCATAAAGGCGATCCGCCAAACGCTCGTAGCGCGGAAACACAGTAAAAAGACACATCTCCACAATCGTGTGTTGCCGGAATTTCTCCTTGGTCAGTCCTCGTTCGTGACGAGCTCGTGCAGACCGCAACTCTAGCTGTAGCTCTACCTGCCCGTAATCGTGGCAGCAAAACCATAACTGGTACCGATGAGGCTAGATCAGGAATGGATATAATACTGAGCAAAGAAATGTACATCCTAAGGCTTCTTAAGTGGAGTAGCGTATCGTAAATATGCCGCGGAACATACCAACGGTACGTCACTCTACTTTAGTCACCTATTCCATCAACCAAGGGTCATCCTACGCTCCGAAGGTAAAACCTAACGCTCTGATACCAACTTTGTCACGACCCGAAAGTACGGAATATGACCGGCACTTAAACTACGAACGTCTCAAGGCGTACGTATTCTAAGTAAGCCGAAAACCCAGAAATCCAAACCAGGAAAATAGTAGAGTGAAGGAAAACCAATTTAAAACAAGTAGTTTTAATAGCATAAGCCGAATTATGCGGTTTTTAAGAACATCAAAATTTACTGAAAATTTCGGCAGAGTCTCCTTTATAAATACTGGCTCCCAAACGGGATACAACATGAATAGTATACGAAATCAATAAAAAGGCATCCCCAAGCGGGAGCTAGCTCTTCGTCAATCGACGGTCACAACCACACAAGCAATATAATATACAACGCCAACGGCGAGGATCAAAACTCAAAAGGAAACTCAAAACCACCAGAAATATAACGAGCGACTCTAAGGTCGAAAGAATAAACAACACTGGTCTCTATCTCAATAAATACATGTTTGGTTGATGGAACTTCTAGATACAACTGAATAATAATATACAATGTATAGTGATGGGTACGATACAAATAAACCCACCTACTAGCAAGTCACCCGAACGAAACTGTACCCGCAAAGCCGTAAAGAAACCTGTACGGCGAAACCTGCAAGAAACTGGGGCACAACGGGGGTGAGTTGCCAACTCGTGAATAGAAAAACATCTACGAATAGAAAATCGCATGTATGACGCAAACCTAGGTCATACGATCAATATATATATCCTCAAAAATGTATATAACATCCAGCCTATAACAAGGCTAGGGTAAATATCTAACCCGAGTGTAATCTCATGTGGCCGTGTCTGTGCCTCAGGTAGCAATATATCATATGAATGAGGTATGAATGCATGAAAACAGAATACATGTAAATGAAGAAACTGTTTTCATAAATTAGTGAGATTTCCTTCGTATTTTTAAACTGAGGTATCATAATGAAATCAGTATCAACAGTGTCTAGCATCGACACAAAACATAAATCTCACTGTCTCGAAATATCAATGTCTCAATCTCAATATCTAGGGCGCCGTCAGTCCAGACCGGCCCCTACCATCCATCTCAAGACCACGACGGTATCCTCCGGATATCCGACGCGTCGGGTAATATCACCGGTAGGTAGTCTCCCCCTGCCAGGCTCAACGTCAACACCACATTCATCTTGCCCCGGGGTACCATATCGGGCCCACCATGTACCCGAAACGGTTCCTCCACTCCTCGAATCGGGTCTCGAAATCCATCAGCAAACTCATGGTGGATGACTCATACATCATAGGAAAACCGCACTTTTTATTTTAAAAGAGAGAAAAGGTTTATTTATGTTTTTGCGGTTTTCCTCCAAATTCAGAAAATCTCATGGAAATCCGAATCCAAAACCTCAATAACACGTAAAATAGTGAATATATGCATGAGAATCCATCAATGCGGCATAACGATGAATAACAGTATGCATGAAGTGACAAGTAATAACTACAATATCTAAGCTGGCATATAAGGTAAGTACACTAATATTATGTCAAACTACTAGCTATCTAGCTAAGTTAAGCAATAATGTTTTCTAAGGTGTACGTGACATGGCAATTACCGATGAAGATGTGTGTGAGCCGGCAATTAAGTGTACGTGGTACCTACGCATCATCGGTAATGGTGCTGGTGTCCTAACAGCATGATATCACTAATGGAGTATGAAACATAAAATAAGCATGCGATGCGAAGCGGACCACAAAAATGAGCGGGAGCTGAAAACTAGACGCAACTATAACAATCTGCATTAATCTAATATAAGTCCTACAAATGGTGCCTTTTGAAATAACACGAATCATGGGTTTTGAAAATAGGGGCTACGGTGTTTTTATGAAAAGATACGTCTTTTGAAATATCCGTAAGATCCCTTGGGCTGTCTTTAAGAATGCCCACGATTCGTTGGTTTTTGAAATAGGTACGAAGTCTAATCTAATCTAACAACTACACTAAACTATACGGCTAAACTAACAAGCTGAACTACAGGTAAGGGAACCGCCTATCATCTGAGTCGATACATATACATACCTGTATATGTATAGTCGGTGATCCCGCCTCAATAATATCATATCCGATACCCTATCTATAATCAGGCATCCCAAGTCAAGAGTGCGGATCAATCATCAACACGAATCATCAATATAGCTCGTACGATAACCTTAACGCCACTAGTGCGTTCCTCTTCGAACCTGCTGCTGCTTCTACGCCCGACAATGACTACGAGTGTTTCACTTTCTCGACCGATCTTAGCCAGTCACCACCCGAGTTGGAATCCTTTGAATTTCCGGATGAGTTACCTGAACCATCCAACTCAGTCGCTTACACTCATTTTGAACCTTTGCTGGAATCCTTTGAGTTCGAGACCTTTTCACCAATCTTGCCTTCCATCGTTTCACCTCCAATGCTCGAACTCAAGCCTTTGCCGTCTCACCTTAAGTACGCTTACTTGGGTGAGAACGAGACCCTCCCTGTTATCATCTCGGCTTCTCTAGCTCCAGAGCAAGAGAAAGCCCTTCTTGCAGTCTTGCACAGCAATAGGCAAGCTTTTGGCTGGTCAATGGCGGACATCAAGGGGATTTGTCCCCTGATCGTTGAACATCACATTCATTTGATGGATGATGCCAAACCAGCCAGGGATCCACAAAGGCGACTCAACCCAGTCATGAAGGAGGCTGTAAAAAAGGAGATCGTAAAGTGTTTGGATAGTGGTATCATTTACCCTATCTCTGATAGCCAGTAGGTAAGCCCCATTCACGTTGTCCCTAAAAAATCAGGCATAACGGTCATAACCAACGAGGCGAACGAGTTAATCCCTACTCGCACCCAGACTGGATGGCGAGTATGCATCGATTACAGAAAACTCAACGCCGCAACGCGGAAGGACCACTTTCCGCTACCTTTCATTGACCAGATGCTTGAACGATTGGCTGGATACGAGTACTACTACTTTCTTGATGGCTACTCCGGCTATAATCAAATTTCCATAGCCGAAAAAGACCAGGACAAGACCACATTCACTTGTCCTTTCGGCACGTTTGCATATCGTCGTATGCCCTTTGGGTTGTGCAATGCGCCCGCTATCTTCCAGCGGTGTATGATGGGAATCTTCTCAGACATGGTGGAAAAATTCTTGGAGATCTTCATGGACGATTTCTTCATTTTCGGCGATTCCTTTGATGAGTGTTTGCTGCATCTCGACGCTGTCCTTACCCGGTGTAAGGACAAGAACCTCACTTTGAACTGGGAAAAGTGCCACTTCATGGTGCGCGAAGGTATTGTCTTAGGACATATCATCTTGCAAAGAGGCATTGAGGTAGATAAAGCAAAGATTGAAGTCATTTCCAACATCCCTCCTCCCAGATGCGTCAGAGACATCCGAGCCTTCCTTGGCCATGCCGGTTTCTATAGACGGTTCATCAAGGACTTTAGCAAGATTACTAGGCCCTTGACTCTTTTGCTGGCCAAGGACACGACATTCGATTTCAACTCGAGCTGTGTGACTGCTTTCGAGTCATTAAAAAGCTCACTCACTTCTGCTCCCTTTCTTTCTTCTCCTGACTGGACGCACCCATTTGAGATTATGTGCGATGCATCCGACTTTGCCATCGGTGCTGTCCTTGGACAACACATCAACAAGATGCCGCACGTAATCTATTATGCTAGCCGAACCCTGAACGACGCCCAACTGAATTATACGACAACCGAGAAGGAATTCTTGGCTGTTGTATTTGCTTTAGAAAAGTTCAGGCCCTACCTCATCGGCTCTCCAGTCATCATCTATACGGACCATTCTGCTCTGCGCCATCTTTTTGCGAAGAAAGATGGAAAATCTCGGTTGATACGTTGGATCCTCTTGCTTCAAGAGTTTGACCTTGTCATCAAGGACAAAAGAGGATGTGAAAATGTAGTCGCCGACCATTTCTCACGACTTCCTTCTTCGCCGTCGCTTCAAATTCCGATCAACGACGTTTTTCCGGATGAACAGCTCTTGACAGTATCTCGCGAACCCTGATTCACAGATATTGTGAGTATTTGGCCATAGGATTACTACCGACTGAATGGTCAAGTCAGGACAGACTTCGATTCTTATCCCAAGTAAAACAATTTTACTGGGACGAACCCTATCTGTTCAAGTACTGTCCCGACCAGATTATTCGTCGGTGTGTCCCTGACGATGAATTCAAGAGTGTGCTGTCGTTTTGCCACGATCAAGCATGTGGCGGGCATTTTGGCCCCAGAAAGACAGCTGAGAAGATCTTGCAGTGTGGTTTCTACTGGCCACAGCTCTTCAAAGACACTCATGACTACTGCAAGACTTGCTCCCGGTGTCAACACTTGGGCCGGATATCCAGGAGAAACGAGATGCCGCTCCAACCAATCTTGGTTGTGGAGATTTTCGATGTTTGGGGGATCGATTTCATGGGGCCGTTTTCTAGCTCTTTTGGAAACTTGTACATCCTTCTCGCTGTTGATTATATCTCTAAGTGGGTCGAGGCTGTGCCCAGCCGGACTAACGACAACAAGGTTGTCGTTAGATTTCTTAAGGAAAACATTTTCTCCCGGTTTGGGCACCCCCGAGCGATCATTAGCGACAATGGAACTCATTTCTGCAATAAGACTTTCGAGGCCTTGATGCGGAAATATTCCATTAATCATAAGCTATCTACGCCCTACCACCCCCAAACCTGTGGGCAAGCCGAAGTTTCAAATTGGCAAATCAAGCAGATACTGGAGAAGACGGTTTCCAATAACCGTAAGGATTGGTCGTTGAAACTCACTGATGCCCTTTGGGCATTTCGAACTGCTTATAAGACCGATCTTGGCATGTCTCCCTATCGGCTTGTTTACGGAAAGGCTTGCCACCTTCCTGTGGAAATAGAGCATCGCGCATTTTGGGCGATAAAAGAGCTGAATCTGTCTCTCGAAGATGCGGACAGCCATCGGAAGCTGCAGTTGAACGAATTGAGCGAGCTTCGGGATGAGGCTTACGAAAACGCGGTTGTCGTTAAGAACCGAATGAAGGTGTTTCACGATAAACACCTTTTGTGCAAAACATTCGCACCTGGTCAACAGGTACTGCTTTACGACACCCTGCTACATTTCCATCCAGGTAAGCTCAGATCTCGCTGGAAAGGGCCATATTTTGTGCGGAATGTGTATCCGCATGGAGCTGTGGATTTAGAGAATCCAAAGGACGGTTTATTTTTCAAAGTAAACGGACACAGACTAAAACCGTACCTTAGCGCCGAACCAACAGAGGAGCTCCTGGTCTTACAGGAGCCGGTTTACCCTGCATAATCTTCCTCTGCTACCACCAAACTTCGGTTATCCAGCCAAAACAATGGACACTGTTTCAAATAAGTTTGGGGGTATGTATATACCATTTTGTATATATATGTGGATATTCTTGTCCGGTGCATATCCATTTTTATTATGTTTCTTTTCGTTAAAAACAAAAAAAAATTGTGTATATCTAACCGACAATTTTGACCCTTCAATGATTTCTTCATACAATGACAGTGAGGACACTGTCCAGTTTAAGTTTGGGGGTACGCTCGGTACGCATTTTTAACCTTCGCATTCATATGTATATTTTGCATCTGCATACTAAAATCCATAAAAATCAGAAAATTTTCTAAAAACATAAAAACTTTTTTGTCAAGTTAGCTAGTGGGAGAACTCAGATTCAACATTTCAACGGTTTTGTTTGATAAGATAAGAATAACTAAATCTTATTTTTAGATTTTGAAAACTTGAAAGATAACTCTCCTTTGAAGTTAACTATAGCTGATATACGTCTTTACATCACGTTACACGTGTCGTAAGTTTTTGAAAATTAGATGACAAGTCTATTATGTCTGAAAACTTTTAAATGGATAAATTATTTTCTGAGGATCAAATAGGTTTGTTCTGAAATAAGTAATATCAAGAATAGTTTATGAGGTGAAGCGGATATGAAGGGATGTTATTAATGCCTTAATTGGAACTAATTCTGAAAAATAACCCATCTGGAACTTGATTGGAATGATTACACACCGAACTCACTAAACACGTCTTTTATCCAAAAAAAAATAATTGAACTGCCGGTTATATCTCCGTTCGCATTGAATCATCATGATTTTCACGCTAAATTGTCTTTTGTTTTTGGGCCTAGGTAACTTGAGTAATTAAGTCCGCTGGGGTATCTCTACACCTAATACCCTAAAGCCAACTGGTTTGGGTGCATTGGCCCAAGCTCGTTAAGAAGCCTAGAAAGTCCAGATTAAAACAAAGTCAAGCAAGTGTTCTCTCTGAGTTAAAATTCCTAACGGTCCTTTGTGTGAGAATAATCTTGACAAAAGACAGGTTTTTATAAAAAAAATATATTTCTAGCGGAGATATGAAGGTTTTATTCTATGATAAAGACTATTGCATGTTCACAGAGGTGTGTATAAAATGAAAATAAGAAAAATGTGGAGTGAAAAATAAGACCTAGTTTCCTGTTAAGGAAGATAGAAATTCTGAAATTGAAACCTTACTGGAAAACGAAACTTGAAAAATACTTAACTCTTTATAAAACTTATGTGATCCTTTTGAAATTTTTATCTGGGCCTTATTGTGTGACATGATGACTTTAACCGATCCTTCTAGAACTTAACGACACTATTTGCACTGCACGTAAAGACATATAAAATCTTAAGTTAAATAAGAAGCGAGGTGTGAAAAATAAAGGTTCGATAGTCTAGACTTAGGATAATAGAATTGTTATTTTCTGAAACAAAACCTTTAAGTTTGGATCATAGTTATTTTGCAAAACTAGCTTGACGGGATTTTGTGGGTAGTATCAGCTGAAAACCCTCAGGAGACAACACTCCTCCTACTAGGGACACCTAGAGGTTTAACGGCTTGTTACACATGCTCAGTGCAATCGCGTTCCCTGCGAAAGTGAGGTTAGGAATTTTTGTGAATAAATTGACTTTGCTCGGGACGAGCAAATGATAAGTTTGGGGGTATTTGTTTATAACAGATTTTTGCATTTTTATACCGCCCACTTTTTATCACATTGCTTATCGGTAGGTACTCTTGAGCCGTGTTTGCTAGTTAATTGCAGGATACAGGTTCTCAGCTCTAAACAGTGAAATTCATGAAAAAGCACGACAAATACTGGATTACTGCCAACCACAGATAAAACATGGGTCTCCACTCTCTATCCGTATGTTGCCGCACACCAGTTTAAGGGACAAAATGGCAAATCGATTGTCATTTTCATGCACAAAGCACAATGTCAACACAAGATCCAACATGTCTACGCGGAGCTCAAGAAAAATCATGACAAAAGATCCACATCAAATCACCTTTTGATCTGCTAAAATTTTGGAAGAAATGTGAGAAGATTCTGAGAAACCATATACACCAAACTGAAGATAACAGCAAACCAGGGAAACCGACAAAAAATGAAGGCCCAACTCCCCATTATGGCCGCGGAACCGCAGCATAAGCAGTCTCAGGCCGCGGATCCGCGGCCTTATTGACACGGCAATTGGTGATTTTTCAGGGGCAGTTTGGTACTTTTATTTGGTGGCAGATTGTTGCCCCAGTTTACCAGTTTCCTGCCTATAAATAGCCCAGAACTTGCCAAGCCAAGGGGCATAATTCTTGTATTAGGTTTTAGATATACTTTGTTGTTCTTCTTCCTCTTTTCATCTTGTCTCCATTAAAATCTTGTAGTGAGGTTTCATGAGTGAAGTGATGAATAAAAGAGTTCTTTTTGTTATCATGCTTGTCTTGTTATGTTGTTAATTATAATTACTTGTATATTTCATTTGCTAATCTAGTTGTTGATATTTGTTGTTTGTTTCTTTCTTATTCTTTTTTTTTTTATCCTTAACAACAATGATGCTTAAGCTTGATCCTTGCCAAGGTGAGGTCTCAAATAGCTAGTTGTAATCTCCTAACCTCTTTCTTTCTATCTTTCTCCTTTTGTTGTATTTTCTTTTTCTTGTAATGGGTGAGTAGTTTTCTTACTTGTTAGGGTAGGATAAGGAAAGTTTGAGAGAAGGAAATCTCTCTCACTCTTTTCTTGCCTAACATCTTAATTCGAACTCCCGTTAATTGAACCACAATCCGCTCCCTATGGCACCCTATCCTACATGATAGCAGTGATTCCTTAGTGAGACCGGTTGTGGTTGAATTAACCGGAGATTAAGGCTAAGAGTCAAGAACGGACGGACAAGCACCAAAAGGAAGAACTTAAGCGTTGGAAATCCTAGCTTATACTCGCAAGTTCCTTCCTAGTCGTGCTAATCTCCGTTGTTGCCGATTACCGTAACACCGATATTAAGAGTGGCAACGAAAGAAGTGAGCGACTCCTAACTCAAACTAACCTAATCCTAACCCTAACAAGCTCTCTTTATATAACATTTTAACACATAGTTAATCTCAAACAAACCTGGACATTTGGACTTAACTCGTTAAAGCACATAGAAAAAGATTCCCATCTCCTTACGGACGACCCGTACTCAACCGGCTAGCTACAAGCGAAACCTCCTTGATTGCGGTAATAAACTTGAACACGCAAAACTCCAACAATCAGAACCCTACGATGTTCAAATCAGCAGAAGCCCTAGCCCTTTTGTTGGCTCTGTACCTGAGCCTTTTCTGTCTTAGCTTCTCGATTTTGAGGGCTTGACGGGCATCCGTCTAGGAAGCCATCGTGAGCCGATTAACGGGGAGCTAAGAGAAGATACCCAATTAAGCAGTTGTCAGGGGTGCCGCTGGAGCTTGTCCGAGATTCCTTGTTGCTTTGTTGGTGTTGATGGCCTTGCCCCCAGCTGGGGCCAAGGAAAGTCGTTCAAACATCGACTTGCTTTTAGGCAGTGGTGCCCTCGAGATTACCATATTTGGTCTCCTGCCTTTCGAGGCCGGTCTGTTTGTTTTTACTCACGGAGCCCTTTTGGGTTTTCATCCATGCCCATTTTGCTTGTGGACATACCATTTTTTTTGTTTTTTTAGCGGGAGAGAAAAAGATCTTTAGATATTTTCATCATATTTGCCTTTATAGGCTACAAACTTTACATGTAGCCCCTTGGGCTTTACAAAATGGCATTTTGCCCATCCCATGTCTCATGTGCTATTTCTTTTTGCACATAAGCCATGGGCTTTACAGAAATTTGGCTTTATGCCCATTTTCTTACATTCATGCATAACAAAATTACATCAAAATTATTTATTACATGATTTTTATTTTGGCATGGGGGAGGCCGGCCGCTTCATGTCCGGACTTGACTCGGGCATGAGCCCACTTGATCTGGGTTTGGGCCCACCTGGCTTGGGGTTGACCTTGACTTTGACTTGGTCAACCGGGTTACAATTTTCGACCTCAACATGTGCTAGCTAGAGTTCTTTTTGATTCGGATGCTTCGCATTGCTTTATTTTTACGCGGTTTGTTGGCACACACTCTATACCTCATGAGCCGTTGACCAAGGGTTGGGAGATACATATGGGTAACAGAATTATTGTGTCTAATCAAGAGTGTAGGTTATGTCCGGTGGTAGTATGCGGCAGGGAATTCTATGCGAATTTCTTTTTAATCGGGACAGGTAGTTATGACGCAATTCTCAGGATGGTTTGGATGAGTACCTTCCATGCCATCATCGATTGCCGAGCTAGGAAAGTGACTTTCCGCATCCCCAACCATCCTGAGTTTGTTTTCGAAGGCGGAAGCGAGTTTTTGGAGCCAGCCAAGTTTAGAGCCAAGACAAAAGCGTCAACGGCTATGGAGATTGATGAGAGTCCAGCCCCAGAGATCGTTCGGGATTTTCTTAATGTGTTCCTTGAAGATTTACCAGGTCTACCACCTCCTCGCGTCTTGGGATTCTCAATCAACTTGATTCTAGGTACATCACCAGTCTCGAAAGCACTGTACAGAATGGCACCGGTAGAGTTGGCAGAATTAAAAAAGCAGATAGAAGATCTTTTGGACAAGGGATTTATCCGTCCAAGTGCCTCCCCATGGGGTGCTCCTATGTTACTGGTTAAGAAGAAGGACAGTTTCTTGCGCATGTGCATTGACTATCGGGAGTTGAATGGGGTGACTGTGAAGAATAAGTACCCCATCCCCCGCATCGACGACTTGTTTGACTAGCTTGGTGGCGCTCGGGTATTTTCTAAACTAGACCTTAGGTCAGGGTATCACCAGATCATGGTTAAGCCAGAGGATATATGCAAGATGGCTTTCCGAACCCGATATGGCCACCATGAGTTTCTTGTGATGCCGTTCGGTGTCACCAATTCACCGGCCATATTTATGGACTTGATGAACAGGGTTTTCTCCAAGTATTTGGATCAGTTTGTTGTTGTATTCATCGACGACATTCTTGTCTATTCGAGAAGTCGAGAGGAGCACGTCGAGCACCTATGAATTGTATTGCAGGTTCTACGGGAGGAGAAGCTCTATGCTAAGCTAAGCAAGTGCGAGTTTTGGCTCAAAAAAGTACAATTCCTGGGGCATATCATTTCGGGTGACGACATTTCAGTGGATCCGATGAAAATCGAATCTATTAAAGACTGGCCGACACCGAAATCAGTTGTTGAGATAAGAAGCTTCTTAGGATTGGCTGGGTATTATTGACGGTTGTCCAAAATTTCGCTAGCGTAGCGGAACCCTTGACGAAGCTCACACAGAAGGAGGTGCCTTATGTTTGGTCGGAGGAATGCACCCAGGCGTTCGAGCTGTTGAAACTAAAGTTGACCTCGGCCTCAATCCTGATTGTGCCAGACAGCTCGGGTGGCTTGGTTGTTCATAGTGACACGTCGGGAAAAATTTTGGGTTGTGTATTAATGCAGCACGGTCGAGTGGTGGCTTACGCGTCTCGTCGGCTGAAAACTCACGAGAAGAACTACCCGACGCATGATTTGGAGTTAGCAGCCGTTGTGTTCGCCTTAAAGATTTGGAGGCATTAGTTGCTAGGCAAAAGAGTGGAGGTGTACACGGATCAAAAAAGTTTGAAATACGTGTTCACTCAGAAGGAACTGAATATGAGACAACGCAGATGGTTGGAATTGATGGCAGACTACGACATTGATCTACAGTATCACCTGGGGAAGGTGAACGTCGTTCCTGATGCTCTCAGTCGCAGGCCATCAGCTGCGTTGCTGACTTGTCAGAAAGGGATTCTCGATGTACGGTTCCTAGGCACACACTAGAGGTTCTACAACTGATCAACCATGCCAAAATCAAAAATTTCCTTGTGACAAAGAACCCTATACTAGATCGTTAACTAGAGGTAAGGCGAAAGAATGCAAGTTAACAAGTTTAACTAAAAGGAAAGTGACTACAACCTTTGTAGATCCGGTCCTCCACTTCCTTAGCTCCGTGATGACGTCCCTCCGCTGCGATCATTGGATCCTGGACTCTAGCGTCGGTTTCATCGGAGAAATGGGCGGGCTAGGTCGTCGACTTCGATGCCGAAGATGATCTACGTCGAGGCAACTCAAACTCAAGCTCCACCTTTACTAAGTCATGAAACTTGTGAAGATAACACACTCTACTACATGGCAAGTGGTAGAGGATGAAGAAATAGGAAGTGGGTTCACTTTGGATTTGGATTTCTCACTTGGAATCATCACTTGGAAAAATCTAGCAATGGTTTCTTCTCTTCATGAAGAAGATGAAGAAGAAGGAAAAAGAATAATGAATTATTTCCAAAAGGAAAATCAAGTGATGGTTATCATAATGCAACCATGGGTGAGTTTAACTAGTGTAGAGACTAAATTAGGGTTTAGGTGAATGGTTAGGCTTAGGAAAGAAACAAAGTGGTCAAAGCTTCATGAAGCTTCAAGAAAAAAAAATAAAGAAGCCACCATTTTATTTCTTGCCCAAAAAGAATTAAAGAAAATAAATAAACCAAATAAAATCCTAACTATTAACCTAAATATGGTTTAAATCAAACACACACCCAAGTTTGCATGTATCATCCAACATGATACAAAGTAGTGCACAAAACTATATCATATATACAATGTGCACATCAAGTGAGAAAATAATCTTAAGTGAACCAATACTAGTTAATGTAAAGTAATATATAAAATATATAATTATACATTAAATCATTAAATCAACACTTGATTTAATGATCCGGTCATACTGCATATAACCGACTAATATCAAGTGTATCAATGTATCGAATCAACACTTGATTCGGTAACCCGGCTATATCATATACAACCGTCCGATGATACAAATCGCAAGAATAGAATACAGTATCACATACTGGTATTATTCTCGGTCCCGCACATATCTCATATGCGCTCTTATTTCGTTTCGCTTGAGCCAGGAAACCTCTGTGTAGGACTCTAAAGACTCGTCAATACGCCGGCAGCAGGTGATGATCATATCAAACACCCACAAGCCGCAAGCGGTCTGCTAAACGTAACGGCCACCCGGGTATTGAGCGATCAGAAGATCAACGAGCAAGCCCGCTCACACTCCTGTGAATCCAACCAGTAACACTTACCGTATAGTCCGGTCTGTTCGTCTGATATGTCGCATATCTCGCCTAGGGGTGGTAAACGTCAGACCCCAGTAGCTCGATAAGTCGTGTCGATATGAGGTCTATAACAGTTCGAGAAACTACTGGTAACACTTACCAGTAAATCTCAGCAACCCTGGCCAGGGATTTCCGGTTATAGCCAATCGAACACAGCGCAACATCAACTCCCTATACCGGGAGAGACGAATCCCCTCCTATCGCTCATTGCCTCCATGTGATTCGGGACTGTACCCAAAAACCACCGTTTTGCACGCCCTCTTGGACGTGGTAAGGTTGAAATCAAAGCACAGTGGGAATCACACAAGACTCTATGACGATCTCGGGTCTACAGACTAACCTGTACCAGTGTCACCAGAGAACTGCTATCTGACGTAAGGTATAATACCATCTGGGAGTTCTCGGCGAGTCCGTCCAGTGTACCCAGTCTCCACTGAGCACCCATATATCATCTCTGATGTCAAACACCAATGGATATGGGATCATCCATCGCCTATCTGTATGGGTCGAGAAGGTATACGCTAGTCTACTCTGGTATATCGATGCCCCGTCTCGATACACCCACGACTAGGGACCTTGAAGGATGTACTTATAGACTACCATGTCCCCACTAGTATGATCCGCATCATAGTCCAGGTAGTCAAGTACACATCCTAAGGGCTTTACCAACATGTAGCAGAAAGACAATCAGTGTACTCGTTAAGGTAAAGAGCAACCATATAACATACTCTCATGTCGAGCAAGAAAGTCCTCCCTATATATGTCCAAGCATCCACTACAATATATATCCTATGTAAAGTAATGGCCTCTAGGGCATACATATAACTAACAATCTCCCACTTGCACTAGGGCCATCTGATAGCAGTGGTTGTAGTATCTTATACTCAACCATCCCATAAAAGTCTCTCTCTGGGAAAAGGCCTTTGTGAGTGGATCCGCCGTGTTGTCCTCTGAGTCTACTCTCCTAACCTCGATCACCCTGGAGATCAACTATCTCCATGATCAGGTGACACTGCCTCAGAATATGTCTAGATCACTGATGGGACGGGCGTTCCTAGGCATAAGCCACAACTCCATTGTCACACAATGGGAGGAACTAAGTTCATCTCATGAACTAATATACACCCAGACAGCCTCTTTGGTAGCATCTTAAGTAGCGATGTATCCAGCCTTTATCGTCTAGTTTGCCTCGGTATCTAGCTTGGAACTCTTCCAACATACCGTCCCTTTTCTGAGGGTAAAGAGAATGCCTGTGACTGACTTTCAGTTGTCCTTATCACTCTGGAACCTTTCCAGTGATTCTCCCCAGGATCAATTGATACCATTTCACTACAACTAGTGAGTATGCTAATATCCATTTAGATCTATCTCATAGATCCAAAATCCAGGATTTAGTAGGTATCACTTTGATCCTATGTGGAGAATCATTGTGATAAGCGGAGATTGATCGAGCGTAGCATAGGAAACTCCTTCCCTGTCAAGAGTATGTCATCCACGTACTCTACGAGGATCACCACCATACTCCCTACTACCTTTTTTGTATATACAAGGTTCATCTACCATTTTGATGATGTCAAACTCTTTGACTATCTCATCAAAAACATATGTTCCAACTCCGTGATGCCTGCTTTAATCTTATAAAGCATCTTGTACACGTTTCCGCTGCTCCCACTGTCTACGAAGCCCTCTGGCTGTGTACTTACAGACACTCTCTTCTAAAACATCATTTTAGAAAAGCAGTCATGACACCCAACCGCCAGATATCGTAGTTATGGTATGTAGCCATGGCAAGTATGATCTGGATGGACTTACGCATAGCTACTTAGAAAAGGTTTCAACAAAATCCATACCTGGTCAATGATGCAAACCTTTTACAAGTCTAGTTTTGAAAGTCTCAACTTTTCCAAGTACACCAAGTAATCTTCTCAAGATATACTTGCTCCTGATGGGGATTTAACCCTTCAGATAAAGCAACTAAAGTCCATACTTTGTTGGTGTATAAGGATTCCATCTCAGATCGGTAAGCATCCAGCCATTCTTACAGAGTCTCACTCCTGATGGCCAGCTCGAAATTAGTTGGGTCATCATCTCATGATGCAATCCTCGCTCCCACTGTCATAGAGAAACCGAAGTATCTCTCAGGTGGGTGAGGAACCCTGCTAGATCGGCGGAGAGGCTGAGGTTCGTTGGTTACTATTGAATCCTTTGGTTCTATCAAATCATCTGCTGTAGTTTGTATAGCTGGAACCTTTCCAGTTCTACATAACAGACCTGGCCTCGAGCTTGTCCGGATTTTGCTTTTAGACATAGGCTGGACAACCCCAAATCTTAACCAACTTAAGATATGGGCTCTTCCCTTTCCATATCACATATGAAGTGGTAGGCAACTGATTTGATTTGAACCCTATTCAATAGCTATGCAGCTTCTCAAGTGCATAACTCCCAAAAAGGAAATAGGTAACTCAGTAGTACTCATCATAGAGCACACCATATCATATAGGGTGTGATTGCTCTGTCCCGATACACCGATGTGCTGTGGTGTATTCAGAGGAGTAACACTGAGAGAGAATCTCATTCTCCTTTAGAATAGTCCAAGAATTCCATGCACAAGTATTCTCCTCCTTGATCACATCAAAGGACATAATACTTATACCCATTTTGGTTCTCTACTTCTAACTTATATTCTGTGAATATCTCAAAAGGTTCGGAGTTGTGTTTCAACAGGAACATATGTCTGAATCTTGAGAGATTATCAGAGAATGTAATGAAATACAAAGAACCGGTCTTGGCATGTGTAGACAGGGGACCTACATACATCAACATGCATCATCCCAAGAGTTCACTAACTCTTTCTCTGTTTCCAGTAAACAGAGCTATGGTCATCGTATCTTTGTGACATGACCGGCAAGTTTCACAAGATGTAAATTCAAACTAATTTAAATATGCATCTAAATGTAACTTCAGCCAGTCGGGTCGCATTGATATGACCTAGTCTATAATACCTCAAGAACGATTCGTTCATATCTGAACTCTTCCTCTTGTGTGTGTTCCGTATACTAAGAACTGTAGTTTGATTTAGACCATCAATGCTTTTAGATAACGTGCCTGAACCGATCAACTTTTGATATAGGAAATGTTCAAAACATTATCCAACAATACAAAATTTTATCATTTCTTTATTAATAAAGAGACTGATATGATTTTGTATATCAGGTTCGGTATCTAATAACATTCGTTCAGGATCAATGTATTTGGAATACAGGGTGACAGTGACCAACAGACTTGGCTGCAACACTTGCACCATTTTCTGTCTCATGAAACTTATCACCCGTTCTCAGTTCTCTACCTTTCTGTAGCCCTATGCAACAGATTACATATCTGAAATCCTGATCCGGTATCAAATACCCAGGACGTAGAGGATACAGAGAAACAATTCTTTGTAATGAACACACCCGAAGGAGATGCATCATATGCACTTTCTTCGTTTGGGCGGCATAGGAATTCTGGTATTCCCCTATTTCTAGCTCTGTCTTATTACAATTATAAGTCGGAGCGGGACCAACATTCCACAGCTCAGTATAACAAGCGGGTTCGGTCAATACATCCGTATTATTATCTTGATTAAGGCGTGATATGGTCGCTACCAGGAGAGAGAGAGAAGAAAACACTCTGCGTATGCTCTTGCAAGAATAGATTGGTTATTATTTTATCTAATCAGGATGGCTCCCACTGTTTTTATCAAATCTTCCTTCAAACCCTAAAAGGAAAGACTAGTCGGGATTAATTACACACTATAAGTTCACCAATCTTTCAGTCAGGCCAGTGTCGGTACTTTGAGGGAGGTCCCCCGTGCTTTCGCACGAACCTAATTAATGTAAACCTCGTTTTCCCAGAGGCGTAACCCCATTGACACCTTTCTAGACACCTACTTGATCGGCTAATTGTAATGTGTAAAACTCTCCCAGGAGTAACAATTACTCGCAGTGGGTATCGGGATCCAACTATCTCATAGAAGGTATGCAATCTCGTTGCAAATTTCAACACTTAAAATTCCCGATAATTTTGCCCCTAGCGTCCTGTGACCTTGACGCAGGCCAACAAACCATAGTGCGCTAGTCAAGTTCAACTCGTCATTTCCTGATTGAATTAAACCCACCCGCACGATCCTTGACGTAGGCCAACAAAGTCGCACGACTATCGTAATCCAATCTGCATCATATGCATAAGCAGATAAATACTAGTTAGCTACCGCACACTACGCCTTGACGCAGGCCAACAAACGTAGCACGAATACTAACTACTACTTATCTGAAATGACGGAAGGCTACGACAGGTTTTTCTGAAAACCTATTGCGTAATGAACTTGATATCGTTGTAGAATCAAATGATTTTAAAATGGAGTGCTTTTGAGGCTTTTCTAGTTTTGCTAAAGGGGTCACTCCCGGTGAAGGGATCGTCGGCCCTTTCCTCATCGAATAAGGTGCAGGATATAACATATATACCGCTGTGCAAAGCAAAAACTATAGAAGCAATCAAAAGACAAACCGAGGGTTGTAGCATCTGCCAGTTATTGCTAAAGGGGTCACTCCCGGTGAAGGGATCGTCGGCCCTTTCCTCATCGAATAAGGCGCAGGATGTTCTACAAGGAACACCGCGATGCAAAGCAAGAACTGTAGCTACCTGTTTTTGAAAATTCAATTCCACAACATCTTTAGGTTTCTTTTATTTTATTAATCTCATTAATGATGTCCCATCATTTAAGTACCTAAACATCACAGATAAATACGACGTACACTTATGCCATCCGCATTCGCCTCGATGTCCCCTCGTGCACCGTTAGGTTAGGTAACTAATGGCAGAGCGGGGCAGGGCTAGCGCGGGTGTAAAACATAAGTAACGTCTATATAATATATCATATATACTATATACAGTATTTATCACAGAACATCAAATGATCACATCACAGATATCGCAGCAGAAGAATCATATGAAACATTGGATATACTAGGACGTCCGTGTTTTCAATACGAGCCAGTATAAAACACGGATTCCATGGTCGCGATGAATAGCCAAACCCACACCCCTAGATCCCTACGAGAGCGGCAAGCAACCCTACCAATTCTAGAGTTAGGAGACCCGGACTCGACTCCTCGAGTTGGTCTCCCACTGGACTCTAGAACCCGGTTACTTGTGCTCCCCTCCTTGGGTCTATCCTAGTGCGGAAAAGTAAATAATATACAAAGGTGACATCTTCCGCAACCTGGAAGTGCCCCAATAAAAGAATATTACATACAAGTTTTTTACATGAATGAAAATGAAAAACACTCATCTCACATAAAAACCCCCCGGCTATTCAAACACGACGATCCAATATAACATATCCAGCAACACATAACATCACATGTCATCAACGTAAGTAAATATGCCCATCCCAATTGTCATTGACATATAGCAACGAAACCGGAGATATCACATATTACACTTACGGTCGCAGAAAAGAAAGTGTAAAACTACAACAGTTGGAATCCGCAAACGCTTTAGACATCGCATGCCTAAACAAATGAATTCCTTAGACATCGCATGCCTAACAATTATAAACCCCGCACTTTAGTCTCATTATCGAAAACTCTTTTCAATATCAAGTCGGGCAATTCAACAAGATTCCCGACATCCTGATCGAATACTCGTCGCATACTTTAGTAGACGGCCGCACCCCCGATACCGTCGACGAAGTGCACCAAGGCGGAACACCGCTACCGCGAGCACCCGAACGGATGCTTTCGGCGACGGGGTTCTCCTACAGTCACTTGGTCGGGGCTAAGGGGTGTAGCTGTCTATTAAGTTTATCCGGCGAGTATCCGCGTACGCTATGTGATTGCGACAGACTTTTGATCGCATCAAAATTCCATGGCAACCGATCAAGTGAGACTAAAGTGCTATGTTTATAACATTCATATTAGTTATCTCATAACTACTTGTGAATTCCAAATATTGTATCACATTTCAGATAAATAGAAAATGTTAAACTTTCCGATCGAACAATCAAACACCCAAGTTTTCCCGAAACAGCTCAACACATGAAATAAGTTTTAAAACATTCACTTCATGCCTCAGTACCAAAGGTCCAGCCGTAGAAGAGTCAAGCCAACGCCTCACATGTGGCACGCCGTACTGTCCCAAACCCTAAGGTTCAAAGGGCAGTTCAAGACGATCACATAATCGAGTTAAGGTTTGTTGTCTTCTAGAGGGACCATCGCGTTACTTGCACTACTTAGAACGTCATTAAACTACGGAAAAATCCAACAATTGGAAATTTTCCGGCAGGGGGAAAAAGTGGGTATTTATATCCGGTCGAACTTTTTAACATATTCTAAAATTACCCGGAAAAACACATAGACAAAGTTTGACAATCCGATCGAATCTATGAACTCCCAATACAACCCAGAAAACTCAACTCTTGAGTAGAATTAAAAAAATTCCCAGAAAATACAGCACTAAAAGATAGGAATTACTGTGCAAAATTGGATAAAAGATGCTACCGTACGACCGCGGAACCGCCGCACGAGCCATGCTCGTGCCGTGGTTCCGCGGCGGTTTATTTGAGTTAGGCTCTCGTTTTGCACAGTATTTATTAGAAAAGCCTGCTGATTTTTCTGCATATTTTTAATTTGGAAAAATCCACTTTTTCAGAAAAAATCCAGAGAGTGGTTTTGGATTAGGGTTTCGGGTTCGATCGGGTTTCTAACTTAGTCTACTCATTGCCTAAGGCTCTAGCTAGGCTCTGATACCACTGTAGGGTTCCTAGGCACATACTAGAGGTTCTACAACTGTTCAACCATGCCAAAATCAAAAATTTCCTTGTGACAAAGAACCCTATACTAGATTGTTAACTAGAGGTAAGGCGAAAGAATGCAAGTTAACAACTTTAACTAAAAGGAAAGTGACTACAACCTTTATAGATCCGGTCCTCCACTTCCTTAGCTCCGTGATGACGTCCCTCCACTGCGATCATCATATCCTGGACTCTAGTGTCGGTTTCATCGGAGAAATGGGCGGGCTAGGTCGTCGACTTCGATACCGAAGATGATCTACGTCGAGGCAACTCAAACTCAAGCTCCACCTTCACTAAGTCATGAAACTTGTGAAGATAACACACTCTACTACATGGCAAGTGGTAGAGGATGAAGAAATAGGAAGTGGGTTCACTTTGGATTTGGATTTCTCACTTGGAATCATCACTTGGAAAAATCTAGCAATGGTTTCTTCTCTTCATGAAGAAGATGAAGAAGAAGGAAAAAGAATAATGAATTATTTCCAAAAGAAAAATCAAGTGATGGTTATCATAATGCAACCATGGGTGAGTTTAACTAGTGTAGAGACTAAACTAGGGTTTAGGTGAATGGTTAGGCTTAGGAAAGAAACAAAGTGGTCAAAGCTTCATGAAGCTTCAATAAAAAAAATTAAAGAAGCCACCATTTTATTTCTTGCCCAAAAAGAATTAAAGAAAATAAATAAACCAAATAAAATCCTAACCATTAACCTAAATATGGTTTAAATCAAACACACACCCAAGTTTGCATGTATCATCAAACATGATACAAAGTAGTGCACAAAACTATATCATATATACAATGTGCACATCAAGTGAGAAAATAATCTTAAGTGAACCAATACTAGTTAATGTAAAGTAATATATCAAATATATAATTATACATTAAATCATTAAATCAACACTTGATTTAATGATCCGGTCATACTGCATATAACCGACTAATATCAAGTGTATCAATGTATCGAATCAACACTTGATTCGGTAACCCGGCTATATCATATACAACCGTCTGATGATACAAATCGCGAGAATAGAATACAGTATCACATACTGGTATTATTCTCGGTCCCGCACATATCTCATATGCGCTCCTATTTCGTTTCGCTTGAGCCAGGAAACCTCTGTGTAGGACTCTAAAGACTCGTCAATACGCCGGCAGCAGGTGATGATCATATCAAACACCCACAAGCCGCAAGCGGTCTGCTAAACGTAACGGCCACCCGGGTATTGAGCGATCAGAAGATCAACGAGTAAGCCCGCTCACACTCCTGTGAATCCAACCAGTAACACTTACCGTATAGTCCGGTCTGTTCGTCTGATATGTCGCATATCTCGCCTAGGGGTGGTAAACGTCAGACCCCAGTAGCTCGATAAGTCGTGTCGATATGAGGTCTATAACAGTTCGAGAAACTACTGGTAACACTTACCAGTAAATCTCAGCAACCCTGGCCAGGGATTTCCGGTTATAGCCAATTGAACACAGCGCAACATCAACTCCCTATACCGGGAGAGACGAATCCCCTCCTATCGCTCATTGCCTCCATGTGATTCAGGACTGTACCCAAAAACCACCGTTTTGCACGCCCTCTTGGACGTGGTAAGGTGGAAATCAAAGCACAGTGAGAACCACATAAGACTCTATGATGATCTCGGGTCTACAGACTAACCTGTACCAGTGTCACTAGAGAACTGCCATCTGACGTAAGGTATAATACCATCTGAGAGTTCTCGGCGAGTCCGTCCAGTGTACCCAGTCTCCACTGAGCACCCGTATATCATCTCTGATGTCAAACACCAATGGATATGGGATCATCCATCGCCCATCTGTATGGGTCGAGAAGGTATACGCTAGTCTACTCTGGTATATCGATGCCCCGTCTCGATACACCCATGACTAGGGACCTTGAAGGATGTACTTATGGACTACCATGTCCCCACTAGTATGATCCGCATCATAGTCCAGGTAGTCAAGTACACATCCTAAGGGCTTTACCAAGATGTAGCAGAGAGACAATCAGTGTACACGTTAAGGTAAAGAGCAACCAGATAGCATACTATCATGTCGAGCAAGAAAGTCCTCCCTATATATGTCCAAGCATCCACTACAATATACATCCTATGTATAGTAATGGCCTCTAGGGCATACATATAACTAACACTCGATGACCTTCAGAGACTCGAGTTGGAGGTAGTTACTTCGGGTGTGCCCGGAAAGCTCTGGTAGTTGCAAGTTCAATCATCGCTTATAGATCGCATCAAAGCTGCATAGGTTGGAGACCCTCAGTTGCAGAAGTTCAGAGGGTTAGTGTTCATATCAGAATTTTTCATTAATATATCACCCATTCTTAATCATATTACAAATAAATAGGTACTTTTAATCCATGTCTGCTAAATAGTTGCAGGTTACAGGTTCTCAGATCATTACAGTGAAATTCATGAAAATACGCTACAAATGTGAGGCTACGACCAACAATAGATGAATCCGTATGATGCCGCCCACCATTTCAAAGAACAACTGAAAATCATTAGACAGTTCAATACACAAAGTTCAAGGGCAGCACAAGATTCAAGACTTCAACGTGAAACTCACGGTAAAAGTCCACTGTTGAATATCTGGAAGAGAATTGAAGAGATTCTGAGAGACCAAGTGAAGAAAACAGAAGATAAAAGCAATTTGAAGAAACCCTAAAGAATTGGGCCCATGAGCCTACCAAATGGCCGCGGATCCGCAGCTAAACAGGCTATTCTGCAGCGGTTCCGCGGCCGTGCAATGCACGTGTCGGTGGAGGTGTCGGTGCTTTGACTCGGTCTTTGGGGTTGTTTTGTAATTTCATTATGGATCAGAATGTAAACCTAGGGTTTTTCCTATCTATAAATAGGATGGCTCAAAATCAAATAATGGGTGCCTCTTCTAGGGTGCCTTTCTTAGGATGCCCCTCTTTACCTTTTTTCTAGATCTAAATTCAATTTTCTAGGGCTCAAAGCCAACAGTGGACTTTTCACTGTATTTGTTCATATCAGAATATTGCATTATTATATTCCCCATTCTTAATCATATTACAAATAAATAGGTGCTTTTGATCCATGTCTACTAAATAGCTGCAGGTTACAGGTTATCAGAACAATACAGTGAAAATGGTGAAAAGACACTACAAATGTGAGATTATGACCAACAAATAGATGAATCTGTTTGATGCCGCCTACAGTTTAAGGAACAAATGAAAATCGATGAACAGTTCGATTGCACAATGTATGAGGGCAGCACAAGATTCAAGACTTCAACGCAAAGCTAACGGTAAAATTCCACAAATTCTGCACTGTTGGAAATCTGGAAGAAAGTAGAAAAGAGTCTGAAGAACCAAATAAAGAAAACAGGAGAAAAAGGCAACATGAAGCAACCTTGGAAAGATGTGACAGAGAGCCCCCGAGATGGCCACGGAACCGCGGCCAAACAAGGCTTCTGGCCGCTGTTCCGCGGCCGTGCAGAGCACGTGTCGGTGGTGTCGGTGCTTTGACCCGGTTTTCTTAGGGCAGTCTTGTAATTTCAGATGTGGATCAGATGTAAACCCTAGGGTTTCTTCTATCTATAAATAGGAAAGCCTACAGCCTCTTTTGGGGTGTGCCTCTTTTGAAATGCCTCTTTTTATTTTCTAGATTAAATTTTAATTTCCTTGTAATGCGTTCTTGAAGTCATCAATAAAGTAAGAGTTTTTATTTTATCTCGCATTCTTTTATTATCTGAATTTAATTCTTGAAATATTTATCTGTTCTTTTAATATCTGCAATTTAGTTTTCTAATATAAAAATTATAAAAAAATGAATTTCATTGATCATAACTTTCCTAATGAGTGAGTAATCCCTCACTTGTTAGGGTTAGGATAGGGAAGGTTTGAGAGATAGAAATCTCTCTCACTCCTTTCTTTGCTCATATAATTTTATTAAAAGGACTCTTTTTAAATCAACCACACACCGCTCACTACGGCACCCTATCCTACGTGATAGCGGTGATTCCCTTGTTAGACCGGGTGTGATTGAATTAACTGGAGGTTAGGGCTAAGAGCCAAGAATGGACGGACAAGGACCAAAGGGAAGAAACTTAGTTTCTTCCCAGTCGTGCTGATCCCCGTTGTTGCCGATTACCCTAACACCTTTATTCATAACTAAGGTATTGATAGAACCGAGAAGATCCTTATCTCGAACTAACCTAATCCTAACCCAAGCAAGCTTTTTATCAACTTTTATCTCATTCTTAGATCTTAAAACAAAACCACCAATTTTTTGGACTTAACTCGTTAAAACATAAAGAAAAGGAATTCTTCTCCCTGTGAATCGACCCGTACTCAACCGGCTAGCGACTAAGCGACACCTTTATTGATTGCGGTATATTCTTAACTTTGATTTTAAAACGCATACGCAAAGTACGAACAATCAAATGGCGCCGTTGCCGGGGATAACGGTAGTTATTTTCTTTGTGTAATTTCGGGTTAATTAAAAATTAAAAAATCATAAAAACTGAAAAATATAAAAACAAAAAAATTATCATCTGGTTATTTTTTGAAGGGTTTTTGTGCGAATTGTGCAGGAACGGAAAGACGAACAGATTCAGATCTGGAGCAAGCTCGATGAACAAATCCAGAAACAGAAGATCTGAACAGACAGAGGAGAACCACAACAGAAAACAGAAAGATTTTGGAGATCTGAACCTATTCTTCCACCGCGGAACCGCGACACCAACATACAATTGGCGGCGGAACCGCGGCGTCTTGCTGACGTCAGCAATCTAAATTCTCTGTAAGTGTTCCTTACTTTCTCTGTAACCCCCTGATCTCCTCTAAAAAAAATTTCCTGCAGGGTTCTTTGTGCAAAACTTCTTTCCCCTCTCCAATAAATCAATCTTATGCAGGATTCTTTGCGCCGCAAATAAAAGAAAAATTTTTTGGCAAGTGTTTTGGATTTTTGTGTGTTTGCTGCTTTGCATTTTTAAAACGGACTTTTAAGGGGCTATAACACCAATCCAGATTGGGTGGGGATTTCATTACCCTTCCTAGGACCCCAAAAATTACAAAAAGCATTTGCATCAACCCTCGAGTTAATAAAACATATTAGACTCAGCCTATAAGGATTATCATGCTCATTAGGACAAAGGAAGGTTGTGGGCATCGGTCGTTTATCTAAACCTGACTTTGTAGTGCCTAGGCTAGACAAGTAGGAAAGGTAATTTTAAAAGGCCTGTCTTATGGTGATTCGTGAGCGGATCTCTCCTTTCTTTACTTGTGCTTACCTGGCCATAATTGGCGGTGAAGAGGCGATTTGAGGGATATCTCACAACTTGTCGCTTTGGAACAGTTAGAAGCAGTCTAGTTGACTTAGGAGACCCTAGCTCTAGGCTTGATTGTGCATGCTTAAATTGTGATTGTGCCGTAGTTCCGTACAAATTTGTGCAAAACTCTTTCTAAAAAAAAACACTTTCAAAAATTTCAAAACTCCAAAAACAAACAATTTTTTTTAAATAAAAAAAATCAAAAAAAAAATCATCACATTCTTTTTCTTCTCCTTTCTCACATCATGGGTACCCCACCCCGCAAAACTCTTGCCGAATTTTGGTACTCTCAACCAGACATTACTTCCTACGCGCATTGTTTTGGTCGAATCTCGGACGACCCCTCCATGCCCAAAATTTCTTTGAAAGATCGAATAGACGCGTCTCGGAGAAATAGTTGGACTCTGCAATCCACTTTGTATCAACCGTTTCAACCTTCACCACCTTCCTACGTTGATACCCCTTTTGAGAGTCTGGTGGTAACTCCGAAACCCATGTCTATTGCTGAACATATTGAACAATCTCGTAGCCGATCTTTCACTCCTTTCAACACTTCCAGTTCTTGGGATCAGCAATTCCATTCACTTTTTTATCCAAATGTTGATCCTAATACTGTCCAACCATTCAATTCCTATCCATCTTACCCAACTGTTGCACGTTCCCTAGACATTGCTTCTACACAGTCTTTTGGGAGTTTCCAGAATCCAAACAACTTTGAATCTTTTACTGAAACCCTGTCACAACCCATGTCTAGTCCGGAACAGTCGTTGGAAGATTTTTTGGTAGCGTCAAGACAACAGATGAGGGATTTGAATGCGTCCATGGCCGCCCTTATACAACTTAGTGACCTGGTAGCTAGTTTCCAACTAGCTCCAAATTTTCCAATGTATAATGAGGCGGTTGGACAGATTGAGAATTTGAGTGGTGAGAGTGAGCTGTGCACCCTTCTAAATCAAACTTACCCATCCCCAATTGAATCCCACAACTCCGGTTTTGAATGTCTATCAAGTGTTCCAAATGATTCACCAGTTGAAGATAAAACTTCTAATGAGTTGTGCGACTTTGTAGTGTTTGATTTACCTGATTGTGAAGGGTCCCTTTCGAGTGAAATCACCACCAATCCTTTTGACCTCTACACCTCTACTCTAGAACCTGAATTGATTAATATCCATGCTTTTGATGAGGTGTCTGAGAAATTTAATTTTCACTTGATCGAGGATATTGACGCTGGGAATATTTTGGATGATAAACCCATAAATTTGGATGAGTTTTTCTTTCCAATTCATTATCCCGAGACATTAAATGTTTCTCCCGAACTTCATACGCGTCTTGATTTTGATGAGAATTGCATGGATAAGCTAAATTTTGAGGAGAGTATTGAGGAAATTATTGAGGATGAAGCAGTTTTACTTGAGGCGTCGGATTTTCCAATTCATTCTATCCCTTTCATTGATTGCGCACACCCTCCTGAATCTTTAACCGATACCTTTCCTCAATCACTTCCCTCCATCCTTGTTCCGACTTTGCAAGAAACCGTTACACTTTCATTTTCAATGTCTGGTTTACCAAGTTCAACGTACCCATGTTTTCTTACGAATCTTGAGGGATTTGAGCTCATTTCTCAGTGGGTTGATAGATTAGCACAATCGTTTTTTACACATCGGTCATTACAAATTGTGCTAATTTATACACTCCATTTGCACCCTCAAGTTCATATTCCACTTCTTTTTCCCACTTTCTCTGGTTCTTCTTCTAATCTTCCTGTAATGATAGCGAGTGTTAATGAATCATAATCCGATATTTTGAGTTCGATAATTCTAGAAAAACAACTTGATTTAGACTCTTTTGAAAATAAGATAAATGAGCCTTACGATTATCCTACCTTCATAATTTTTGAAAAATCAAGTGTGTTGAATTCTGGCGCGACACTTATTGACATTGAAACGTTCAATCGGACCTTCGATGAAAGTTTTGAAGATATTTTCGCTGACAAACTCGCATTCTTAAACGACACGGATTTTGTGATTAATCAACCCCCACCTGAAGAAGTCGAACCACCACCATTTCTTTTTCCCTTCCGCCATTCTTCTCCTCCACCGAGACTATATACTGCTTTTATCTCCACACGGTCTCGTGTGTTTCTTATTTCTTTTCTTTACACTCCATTCTTTCACCAACCGCACCATTATAAAGATAAATTTTTTGAATGGTTGGTGTCAACCTTTGGCCTGTGTAAGGCCTTGTATAGCTTGATACTGTGTTTTTCTCCCTCCTAACTCTGAACTTTAACGTATAAACTGTGAAAACACTGTTTCACTTAAGTTTAGGGGGGACCTTTTTGTGTATATATATTTTGTTTTTTTTAATAATAAAATTAAAAATAAAAATAAAAAAAATAAACAGGGGAGTGCCGACAATTTTGACCCTCTTGGTGTAGCCTAACAGTGAGGACACTGTCAAGTTTAAGTTTGGGGGTATGTTTGGTAAGCTTTCTTCCTTCGCATTCATGTGTATAATTTTGCATTTGCATACTTATTTTAAAACCCATAAAATTTGAAAAATTATAAAAATTGAAAAGTTCAATTTTGGCCATATTTGACTTAAATTCAACATGACGGTTGAATAGTAGGGAAAACTAGATCCTAAACTTAGTAAATTAAAAATCCTAAAAATAATATTTCTTAAAGTTTAACTGTAGAAAATATATGTCCTTGTAGTTTATTTAGAAATAGGCAAATTTTGAGTTCAGTTCTTGGGCTAAGTCAAAATAAGGGAAGAGTATTGAATTTTTATTTGAAGTGTGAGTCTGAAAAATAATTCTGAACCTTATGTCTAAATTCTGGAAATATATACCCTACAATTAGCACATACACGCACCTTGAAACTTGGAATAGTAGAGAATACCTTGAAATGCTCTTGTCTAAAATCCTTAGTATGAAGGAAAATAAAATAAAAGTACAAGAGTGAATAAAGAGATATAAAAAATGAACACTGGTTTTGTAATTACTTAAGGCTGCGTAAAATGAAAAAAATATATAGCAAAGATGATTTATCACCTAGTGCCTTAGACCAACTGGTTTGGGAGTCACTGCTAAGCCTTAGGTATTACAAGACGAGAAATTACACCTTAATGCGCGAACACATTTTGTAATCGGTCGTTACTACCTCAAGAAGTATTAACGGTCGCATGAAGGATGTGTGAGCAATTTCATCTAAAATTCACCAACTAAAAGTACTTTGGACGATGGACAAGGGTATGATAGCTTGAATTGAATTTCCAAGTGTAGGGGTGATACATACACACACGTAGGGGTATATGATTGGGGTTTGGATGAGAGATATAGATGAAAGATAGGGCTTATACCTTCAGTAGAGATGATAGAAATTCCTATGTTGAGATGAAACCTTAGAAGGAAAATTCAAAAGATGCTGAAAGCTTAATAAATTTGCAAAACATATACGATCTTAACTTAAATGATAAGTGAGTGTGAAAAATATGGGTTGATGATTTCTAAGTTGAAGATAATAGAATTTCTTGCTACAATACCGAATTGAAGAATGAAAGTCGACAGGCCAAATTGATCGGATTTTGTGGGTAGTATCCGCTGAAAACCCTCAGGAGACAGCACTCCTCCTACTAGAGACACCTAGAGATTTAACGGTTTGTTGCACGAGCCTAGTGCAATCACGTTTCCTGCGAAAATAAGGTAAGGATTTTTCGAGAATAAATTGGGTTTGCTCGAGACGAGCAAAAGATAAGTTTGGGGGTATTTGTTCATATCAGAATTTTGTATTATTATATCGTCCATTCTTAATCATATTACAAATAAATAGGTGCTTTTGATCCATGTCTGCTAAATAGTTGCAGGTTACAGGTTCTCAGACCATTACAGTGAAATTCATGAAAATACGCTACAAATGTGAGATTATGACCAACAATAGATGAATCCGTATGATGCCGCCCACCATTTCAAGGAACAACTGAAAATCATTAGACAGTTCAATGCACAAAGTTCAAGAGCAGCACAAGATTCAAGACTTCAACGTGAAGCTCACGGTAAAAAGTCCACTGTTGAATATCTGGAAGAGAATTGAAGAGATTCTGAGAGACCAAGTGAAAAAACAGAAGATAAAAGCAACTTGAAGAAACCCTAAAGAATTGGGCCCATAAGCCCACCAAATAGCCGCGGATCCGCGGCCAAACAGGCTATTCTACAGCGGTTCCGCGACCGTGCAATGCACGTGTCGGTGCAGGTGTCGGTGCTTTGACTCGGTCTTTGGAGTTGTTTTGTAATTTCATGTATGGATCAGAATGTAAACCTAGGGTTTTTCCTATCTATAAATAGGAGGGCTAAAGCCAAATAATGGGTGCCTCTTCTAGGGTGCTTTTCTTAGGATGTCTCTCTTTACCTTTTTTCTAGATCTAAATTCAATTGTAATGCGTTCTTGAGGTCATCAATAACGTAAGAGTTTTTATTTTATCTCGCATTCTTTTATTATCTAAATTTAATTCTTGTAATTTTTATCTGTTCTTTTAATATCTGCAATTTAGTTTTCTAATATAAAAATTATAAAAAAATGAATTTCATTGATCATAACTTTTCTAATGAGTGAGTAATCCTCACTTGTTAGGGTTAGGATAGGGAAGGTTTGAGAGATGGAAATCTCTCTCACTTCTTTCTTTACCCATATAATTTTATTAAAAGGACTCTTTTTAAATCAACCACACACCGCTCGCTACGGCACCCTATCCTACGTGATAGCGGTGATTCCCAAGTTAGACCGGGTGTGATTGAATTAACTGGAGGTTAGGGCTAAGAGCCAAGAACGGACGGACAAGGACCAAAGGGAAGAAACTTAGTTTCTTCCCAGTCGTGCTAATCCTCGTTGTTGCCGATTACCCTAACACCTTTATTCATAACTAAGGCATTGATAGAAGCGAGAAGATCCTTATCTCGAACTAACCTAATCCTAACCCAAGCTAGCTTTTTATCAACTTTTATCTCATTCTTAGATCTTAAAATAAAACCACCAATTTTTTGGACTTAACTCGTTAAAACATAAAGAAAAGGAATCCTTCTCCCTGTGGATCGACCCGTACTCAACCGGCTAGCTACCAAGCGACACCGTTATTGATTGCGGTATATTCTTAACTTTGATTTTAAAACGTATACGCAAAGCACGAACAATCAGTTAGTTGAGGCTGGTTTGATGACGGATTTGTAGATTCACGAAGATGGTTCTTTGAGATTTGGCAGTCGGTTGTGTGTTCCAAAGGGGGGTATTCAAGATGAAGTTCTAGCTGAAGTACAAAGTTCCGCTTACTCGGTGCACCCAAATGGCACCAAGATGTACAGAGACCTGAGGTAGCACTTCTGGTTGAACGGAATGAAGAGGGAGATTGCTCGCTTTGTCTCCAAATGTTTGGTATGCCAACAGGTGAAAGCTGAGCATCAGAGAATCGCGAGGTTGTTACAACCACTTCCAGTGCTAGAGTGGAAATGGGATCACATCACCATGGATTTTGTGACGGCACTACCTCGAAGTCCAAGGGGAAACAATGCTGTCTGGGTTATTTTTGATCGTCTTACAAAGGCAGCGCTTTTCTTACCCTTCCGAGTCGGAAAATCGACGGAGTCGCATGCAGAGAAATATATGCAAGAGATTGTGAGACTGCACGGGGTGCCCGTTAGTATCGTGTCTGATCGAGACACCAGGATCATCTCCCATTTCTGGAAGAGCCCGCAGAAGAGTTTGGGCACGCGTGTCAAGTTTAGCACGGCCTATCATTCGCAAACAGATGGGCAATTCGAGCATACTATCCAGATGCTCGAGGATATGCTGAGCGCATGCATTCTCGATTTTCAGGGTTCTTGGAAGGATCACCTCCATCTGGTAGAGTTTTCGTATAACAAAAGCTACCAAGCTACCATCCAGATAGCACAGTTCGAGGCTCTGTATGGACGGAAGTGTCGGTCCCCTCTTTGTTGGGATGACATGGGTGAATGAAGGTTGTTGGGCCCTGAGCTTATAGTGCAGACAATGAGCAAAGTTCAGACGATCATGCAACGTATCAAGGCGGCTCAGGACCGACAGAAGAGTTGGGCAGATGCCGGCAGAGGGTCGTTGGAATTTGGTATTGGTGACGACGTGTTTCTGAAGATATCGCCCGCTCGGGGAGTGATCAGGTTTGGTAGTCGCGGAAAACTCAGTCCCCGATTCATCGGACCTTTTGAGGTGCTAGAGCGAGTAAGAGAGGTGGCTTATCGACTTGCCTTGCCTCCATCGCTAGCTGGTGTGCACAATACTTTCCATGTATCTCAGTTGAGACGCTATGTTCGGGACGACAGCCATATCTTGGACCATTCAGAGTTAACGTTGAGCACTAATCTGTATTACGAGGAGCAGCCTACCACCATTCTCGATCGTCGGGAAAACGTGCTAAAGAAAAAAGTCATTCCCTTGGTTCGAGTTTCTTAGGGGTGGCCATTCGCCATAAGAGTCTACCTGAGAACGCGAGGAGGACATCCGTCCACGTTTTCCGCACTTGTTCGAGTAGTGTTGTTGTTCCTTTGTTTTCGTTCTTTAATTTCGAGGACAAATTTTTTTGTAAGGAGGGCATGATGTAAATCCCCAGTTTTCGTATATATATTTTTTCTAGATTTTCCCTATATTTTCCCACTTTTATATATGTTTTTATTATATTTTTATTAATTTAAATAATTTTTCCTAATCTAACTCTTAAACCTAACCCTACGAGACTCGACCCGACTCACGCCGACCCGACCCGCTCCCCACGCCCACTTCCCTTCTTCTTCTTCTCCCTCTTCTTTCATTTTCCAGCCACTTCCTCTAACATTTCCCCACGATGACCGTGCCACCTCCATGAGACTCGCGCCCCGCTCACCAACTCCCCGTGCCCCACTCGCCAACTCCCCGACATCACCTCCCCTAAATCCTCACTGCTCCCTCTCTCTCCCCCTCGACGACGTCTCCGCGAGACTCGCTCCCCCAATGGCCATGACGACCAAATCTCCACCCACCTACCCCTCGCTATCCTCGACGATCCCTTGCCCTCTCTCTACTTCACTCTCTCTCCCTCGTCTCTCTCAACTTCTCTCTCTCGTTCTTACTCCACTCCACCATCCCTAGCTCCGTTCTCCACATCGCCGACGACCACCTCAGGTGACCACCGATGCATTTGAGCTCCCAAGCCGACCCAACTCCATCCCTGGAGCTCCCACTTCACAGCCGAAGAGCTCTTCCTCCTTCAACCCGAGCCCACCAACGCCCCGAACCCACTGCCACCTCGGCGCCTCCATCGACCCACCGGGCCCCTGCATCTATCGCCGCAGCCACCACCAACTTTACCTCGCCGAAGAGCCCCGATCTCCTCCCCCAACACCCACTGCACCTAAGCCCACTACCCACTGCTCCTCATCACCCTCCTGACGCCACCAACACCTTATCGAGCTCCCTTCACCGCTTGCATCACCCCAGAGCTCCGTTGCCCCTCACCGCCGTGTCACAGCGCCCGTGCTCACCTCTGCATCATGCCGAGCCTCCCCAAGTCATCACCAGAGCCGTGCTAGTCGCACATGTATCGTGCCGTGATGTCTTTGTGCTGTGGTTATAGCCCGTGTCCTGCCGCCGCCTCAGTCGTGTCACTTTTGCCAAATGCAAGAGAAAATCCATCTCTTGTTGTTCATGCTATTTTAATACCTAGGCTAGATAATAATGTTAGATTATTTTGTTATATAGTAGTGTAGATGTGTGATTTCGACCGATTACCAAATACCACCCTAGTGTTTGATGCGAACTATAAACCAAAACATATCTTGTTATGGTTGAACCTGCGATAGTTAGATCCTTTTATTGATTACGAATACCGTATAGAAATTCGGATGTAAAATATCGTGTATAATCTTGTAAAGTCGCCTCCTAAAGGTGACACTAAAGCTGAAATTTTACCGCGCATGTTACCTTATTAAAATCATCTTAAATTCAATATAGTTTGGGATGTAATATTTTACGGCTCATATCGAAGCCGACTAGATAATATAGAACCATCCATAGTTTATTTTTCGATACCGATAGATTATGGCAACAAGAATTGACTAGGAATGCGACTCTGGACTGCCGGGGCGACATTTCTCGAGGATACCCTAATTTAAATACCTGTACATACTTGCTTTAAACTGAAAATGCACGGAGCCCCATATAGTTGCATAGATAATTTAGTTAGCTAACACATGAATCTGGTCCCGTGCAGTTTCACCTTCACCATCGTTTGATATTTAGTTTGTATTTTAGAGTATTGACGTGTTCTGCAGTTTCTGCAGTAACAATTCTTACACCTTCATATTAAACAGGACATACCATCTTGTATTTAATGGCTATTATTAATCCGTTTGATGCGTTGGAAACTTAACGGATAGAAATGGATTTTATTCAACTGGGGAAACACCTGAATTTGAACATAATCCCTAGTAAACCGCACGCGAAGTTAGACTTCCAGTTCTGAAACTGGAATTCCAGCAACTGATCGCTGATTTAAAATGATGATAAGTCCCTAACCTGAATTCCGTTTGACATGAAACTAATTTTATCGCGTAGATAATCAAGTATACATTGTACGCCTTTTATATTGTTTCGGTCCATTCTATACGTGTGATTTATGATGAATTTTGCAAGTTATGTGGCATTGGCTGTCTTAATTTAATGAATATCTGTTCAATGAATTTTTGCCTATTTTGTGCTTGCTTTATACCATCTGCATAGTGATTGCTTACACCGAGACCTAGCGACTATTGTGCATTGTCGATTTATAAGTGTTAGTGATTGGGTTGCGGCAAATACGAAAGTGATATTGATAAGTGGAAATGTCATTGAAAGTGAAAGTGATACGTATTTGTTTACAACATATCTAATACTTGAATACATATTATAATCTGGGGAATGGGGAAATCAAGGTGAAATTTAACTCGTATTTAGTAAGGTACAGTAACTTAGAGGATGATCATTCGATATTAGTGATATATATATACATACACACATATACGTATGTATCTACATGCGTATATACGTATGTATCTACATGCGTATATACGCATGTACATTAGGTCATGGGCCTAGCGGCACGGCTGCAGAGTTATGTCTCGGGCAATAGTGGACCGTAGTCTAGGGCATACTCGAGACCCTTGTTAAACATGAGCATCCTTTCCACCAATTGATTTCATTAACTTAGTGACTGATAAGTAATGACATACACATTGCTTGGTTTACCGACATGATACTTATATCGCCTTGTTCATATGCATTTGATGTTCATTATTCTCATGTTCAGTATTCTATTGCACCTTTCATATTTAATAGCATTGTACCCAATATATATATATATATATTTATTGCTATATGTGTTGCCCTGACGACCTGAGTGTGCATACTCAGAGGACGAAGTGGACCCAGCCCAGGAGCAGGATCTGCCATTCGAGATCGCGGAGGTCTAGACTGCAACATCAGCGCCATTTCATTTTTCTTTGAGCACATTGTTTTTCGTTGGTTAGTTATTTTATTCTGCAAAATAAATGTATCTCAAACTCTCTTTATTGTAATGTAATAAAGTTGTAAATTGTGATTTCCTTTACTCTACTACTGTTTACTGGCTACCATGTAATGCTAGAAGCCGAAGTGTGATTACGGCGGGATTATTCCCTGACCGTAGGAGCATGGCTGGCCTAGTCACCCTTCATATTCCGTATTTTGGGAAACAGAGCGTGAAATATATAGTTTCTTTTACATTGTCATGTTATAATAGAATTGTCATGTTATATTAATTGTATGCTTAACCACCATATTATTCCGTCCATCCTTCTATTTAGTCATTATACTTTTATACTTCCCACCTTTCCTTGGGTACTTACCGAGCGCAAGTTCGCTGACGGACATCCACCCATCTCTTTCTTTCTTTTGGATATTCATCAGGTGGTCTAGAGACTGAGAAGAAAGAAGCGACTGCAGGGGATTACGACCAGCTAGTTTCACAGGCCGATCTCTAATTTTCTTTCCAGCTCTAGTATCAGTATGCCACATGTTTAGGCATTTTATGTTATTGTACTTTGTTTTCAGTTATCTTGTATCCCAACTATGTGAGAATTATGAATGTAAATAAAGTTGTTGAAGTTTCAATCTCATATTAATTTCTTATCATTTTTATATTGCTTAGTTACGCTTAGCGTATTTATTCTGGGAAATGACCTTCTCGAAATAAATATGTCACAAGCCTCATCACGTACCTGCTCTTGTCTTTTGGGAAGCAGGGCGTGGCATTAACTCATGACGGCAGTATATGGTAAATATGCAGGTCACTAATTTGTCAGTCTTTAAGTCAGTCGAACTAACCTATCGTTAGTTCGAGCGTAAGCGTCAACCACCGCAGGAGTATTTCCAACCTAAGGATAAGCCTCAGGGATAAGGAAACACAGGCCCAATTGTCATATAATGTATTGGTACCGTTCCGTGCCCGGTCTCCCCAGCAAAACGAAATGATTAATACCGTTCTGTGCCCGATCTGCCCAGCAAAACGAAGTAATTGGTACTGTTCCGTGCCCGGTCTCCCTAGCAAAACGAAATGATTGGTATTGTTCCGTGCCCGGTCTTCCCAGCAAAATGAAATGATTGTGCTAACAATAGGACTTCTGAGATTCTGTTGATCGAACTCACACTCAAATTACATCAACACCTCGCGATCTACATCAAGTCCGACCATGAATCTAAATAATAGTCGCTCCATGAAAAGTCTACGTGAGAATTGAAGACAGGGTCTCCATCAAGCATGTTTCGACTGGTATCTGAGACAAGTGGGCAGTACTCGATATATTACCTATAACATTAATATAAGTGCTTCCATACCCGTCTCATACAAGTTATAGTTACACTTATATAAGTCTCATAGACGTCGACAATACAATAACTAAATGGATGTCAATACAGGTGAATTCTAAACATGGTTCCGTCGATTTTGTACAAGTACGTATCATTTTAATCACACTTCACGCTTATCAATATCACTTTCAATCACTGGTTCGCTATCGTACTTATCATAACTCAGTTCACAATGCAAAATAATCATTAGGGTTGCAGTATAAACAGTCACTAAACAATGGGTGTAAAACAATCACAGAATAAGGTAAACCTTCACTAAATTAGGGACAGCCAGTATCATGCAGTTTGCAAAATTCACAATAAATTATACACGCAAAATCGGACAAAACAATATAAAAGGTTTATGAAGTATACTTGATTAACTAAGCATTAAAATTGGTTTCATATCAATATGCATTTGGGTTAAATAGTTATGTTCATTTTAAAACAGCCATGTACTACTGGAATTCCAGTTTCTGAACTGAAAGTCCAACTTCGAACGCATATTTCCATTGGTTATGTTCAGAATTAGGAATTGCTACAGTATAGTGAAATATAGATTTATAAGTTAAATTTCCAACGCAACTTACGGATCAGTAATAGCCACTATATACAGGGAGTTATGTTCATTTTAAATTCAATATGTATAATTTATCACTGCAGAAATTAGCCAGACACGTCGACAATTAAAATATCTTTAAAATATCAAATAACATTCAAATTCGATGAAAACAACACCATCAGTTATTTAACTCAATTATATACGCAACGGTTTGAGTCTCCTCATATTTTCAGATGTGTACAAGGATATATAGGTGTTTCAAAACAGGTATCGATGGAAGGTATTGCTCTGTACTGCAGTCCAGAGCCGTATCTCTCTCAAGTTTTCATTATTGTAACATAGTCATATTAAATAACAATTTGAAGAGGGTTCTAGGTTATCTAGTCTTCTTCTATACGAGCCTTAGAACATTATATTATGTTCTATATATAATTTAATATGGATTTTACAGTGCAACGGGTACGGTAATTTCCAGATTTAACGTAACCAATTGGGGGTGTCATTTCATGACCTAAACGTCGATAATTTGTGTCTAACTTCTACACGATGTTAGTTAATAAGAAAAAGAAACTATTGATCATAAAGTATGGGATTTTAAATAGTATTTTGATCCAGATCATCGCACGAACACTTAGACTATATATTTGTAACAAACGGACTGTTGGTTTTAGCCAATAGATTTAAAACGAAATTTGACTTCGATGAATCCTATATGATATTAATATAGGTCCTTCGAACCATTTCATGTTCAATCCAATACAACTACATAAATACGGGTCGTAAATTTGAACTCACCTATAAATTTCAATATAGTTATATAACTAAACATTTTAATTAGTAGTATTCATAGTGTTGGTTCCTAGTGCCCTCTCCGCTAACCCGCGGCCAATGCGAAATAAAAAAACAAAAATTTTCGTGGTGTTATAAACTAAAACCCAAGAATCTAATCAAACACCTAAACTAGAACCATAACAAGATAGAAATCACAACCTTTATAGCGTCTTCATTTGCTCCAATTGGGTTGGACTCTAGCATATTCTCAAGAGCTTCGGATTGCGTTTGCAAACCGGTCCTCCTTCGTCAAAGATGATACACCGGAGGAAACCGATCCTAGCTCTGGTTTCACCTAGTGAAGCAATCGACACTCTAAGCTTGCTAGAAATAGAGAGTGGTGATGTAGGAATTTTCCACTATCTTTATCTCTAAATATAAGCTCAAGTGAGCAAGTGTAGAAGAAGGAGGAGGTGAGAAAAAATAGCCATGAGTAAGTGTTGAAGAATATGATAGAATGAATCAAGTGTGAAATGAATAGAATGGCTTCTTGATTAGTCTAAAATATTGCACATTTGAATGAACATTTTCCCTACTATTATTAATAAATAAAAGGTGTTAATGGTAAATATGGAACATATGTGGGTTTATTTGTAAAAAAATTATTATCATATGTTTCTACATTTTAATTAACATAATTAGGGAAAATATATGAATATAATATTTATATGAAATCTTTGTAATTAAAATATGCATATCATATCAAATATTTCTAATCAATATTCTTAACATATTATATCATATAAATAGTTAGGATAATATCTCAAAAAATATCAAATACTACTAACACCATGATTTGAGATATTGTGCAGAAATTAGCTCAGGTCTGAATCCAAACAAGAGATCCAAGTCAAATCGGGATATCGAAACCGAATCTGCCAAAATTTAGAAGCAAATCGAGAGATCTAGCAACGATAGAGACTCATAGCATTATTTTAAGAATGTAGACATCAAGAGAATCTCCAAACATCAAGATAAAAGACCAGAAAAAATACCAAAAATTGATTCCATCAAGATGTCGTGGAACCGCGGCCAAAAAAGCCTATATGCGGCGGTTCCACGGCGGTTCGAGGTCCATTGGATGTGATATTTTCAATATTGGATCGTAACAGCATATATTCATATAGGGAATCTAGGGTTTCTGGTTCAGTGACTATATAAGAGACCGAGAGCTTCACATTAAAGATCATCATCGAAGAGATCAAGAGGTCCAAGCGATCCACGCATCCAAGTGATCATAAGCTATTCATCTACTTCCAACAAGAAAGAGATCTAGAGCAACTAGGGTTCTTGTACTATACTTTTAAAGGATTTGTAAATGCAATAGTTGATTAATAAAGATAGTTGTTATTTAATTCTTTTTGCATTTACTTTCTGCACTTACTTTCTGCATCTTAATCATGTTTTCACTCTTCTTCATCCTTTCTTCTATTTTAAACATGAGCGAGTAATTCCTAGCTTGCTAGGGTTCGTAGGATAGGGTAGAACAATGGATGAGAAAATCTTTTAACCTCTTTTATACATTTTAAAGTTTATAAATTTTAGCAAAATAAATGTTAATATCCTTATCGGGCGCGCTACCAATTTATTGATAGTCACGACCACGATTTGAGATTGGTTTAATACTTGTTTTGTTAGGGGCTAGACATGAATAGAGATCAATGCAAGGATAAGGGTTAGCAGTGGGGAAACCCTAGTTTTTCTAAGAAACCCTAATCTACATTCATCACTATCGATCTAGTTTTAAACTATTAAAAGATAAAAAAAGTCATTTTTAATTATTCATTCATTACTACTAAGTCCTATGAACCCTACAAGCTTTTTCTTTATAAATCTTATATCCGTATTATATCCGTAACGACAAACAGTCAGCCTTCTTCAATCAGCTCGTCTAAAGTAAGAAAAAAGTTCACGTTTCCCTGCGGACGACCCGTACTCATCGCGGCTAGCTACTAGCGATACCGTATTGATTGCAGTTACTTTACGAAAACACTTTTTAGCAGATCAATCAAATGGCGCCGTTGCCGGGGAAACGATCGTAATTTTTTTCTTGTTATTCGGGTTGATTTCTTATAAAATTCAGCAAACATATTATAAACGAGAACCAAAACCGCATCTTGTGTATTTAACGATTATTGTACGAGTTTTGCAAGGGAATCTGGAGTAACTGGAGCAAGAAAATGCGTTTTGCGGCGGAACCGCGACAGAATAGTGCGTTTTACGGTGGAATCACGGCGGCTTGGTGGAGTTGGGCCCCCAAAATCCTCAGGTAATTTCATAATATCTTTCTCTCTCCTATAAGCCCCAATAATTTGATTTTTTTCTGCAGGATTCTTTGCGTGTTTTGATATCGGTTTGTTTGTGCATATCTTAACCAGACATTAAGCGGCAATAACCCAAATTCAGGTTAGGTGGGGATTTTATCACCCTTCCTAGGCCTTACAAATCATAAAACGAGCATATTATCACCCTACAGTAATTAAAAAAATCTAGACCAAGCCTCTAAGGACCGTCGTGCTCAATTAAGACATAGAAAGGTCGTGGTTAATCTATCGCTTATCTGCATTTCTCTTGTGGTATCTAGGCAAGTGTGACTAAGGAATGTGGTTACTTAATTAGGCCCGCTATTTCGGTGATTCGTATAGCGGATACCTCCCACTTATTTGGCACTTACCTGGCCACAAGAGTGATAAAGAGGTGGTAGAGAATTGATATTGCGACTTATCCTTTGGAAGTATAGGAGTGGTCTAGTGACATGACCTAGGTGACCCTAGTTCTAGGGATTGATTATGCATTTTGTGATTTGTTGATTCAAGCTTCATGTCCGACACTTTTTCAAAACAAACCTTATTAAAATCGTTCTCACATACGCTGCCACGTGTGCTAAACCCGCTTAGTGCATGATCGGCTGGACACGGGATTCTAGTTCCCTTCTTGTCCGCGTTTTTTCTATCAACTCCGAAGTCGGTATTTCTTTATCTTCTATTTCTCCTCCACCTACCACATCTTCCGTAATGGACGGATCTCCATCGGGATTTAACGATACCACCCTTCCACCACCCGTAGGTGTGCAGAATCCACCGCGCATCTCTCTCCAAGAAATATGCTACCCCATACGTGGACCCCTTCCTACTTGTCTATCTCTTTCGCCAGCCAATGGGGATAATTTTGAAATAAAACCCCATTTCATCAACTTGTTGCCCAAATTCCATGGGCTTGAATCCGAAGACGGATATGTTTTCATAACCAAATTCGAGAACGTATGTGCAATGATGAGCATAACCTAACTTTCAGTGGATGCTATGAGATTATGTCTTCCCACTTTTACTTTGTGTGATCTAGCAGACAAAAAGCTTTATAGCACTGCCGCACATTTTATCGCTAAATGGGATGAATTCGTTATATCATTTCTTAAGAAATTTTATCCTAATCACAAAACCGCCCGTGTTCGAAGCGAGATTAACCAGTTTACCCAACTTCCCAACGAACCATTCTGGAAATGTTTTGAACGGTTTAAGGATCTTCTTGTATAATACCCTTATGACGGAATTGATAGATGGCAACTTTGCCGAATTATATAAGAGGGCGTTAATCCTGCCACAAAACAAATGCTTGAAACCATTTGTCAATGCCATTTCATGTCAAAAAACGATGGCGAAACTTTGGCAATTTATAGAGGATCTCGCCGAACAAACCTCACAATGGGAGAGCACTAGACCAACATCGTCTTCATCTAGGGCAGGTATCCATCAGCTCGACGTTTCCATCGTAGTGAAAGCCGAAATGGCCGCGATGCAAAAGAAACTCCAAACTATCGAAAACAAGGTCTCATCAACCTCCCTAAACCAAGTTACGCTCTCCAAAACTGTGTGTGGTTGCTGTTTTGACCCATCACATTTAATGGAAGAATGTCCTTTGAATCCTCCGTCTCAAGATCATGAACAAACCAATGCTGCTTTTCAGTAACAACCTAGAAATGACCCTTATTCATCCACATATAATCAGTGATGGAGGAATCATCCTAATTTTGCTTGGAACCAAAACCGATCTCAAAATCAAAACCAGTTCCTAAGCCAAAATAACTATCAAAGGCTTCCTCCACAGCAACAGCCACCACACCAAATTTAGCACCCCTTTCAACCACAATCTCTTCAAAATCCGGCCAACAACTTTGCTCCTTATAATAATATTTCAACGGCCGGTACCGATAAAACTGTTCACCGCCGGAAACGGGGATGAAACCGGGATAGATCGTCCTGCCTGAATTTGGGGGAAAATGCTATTTGGATTTATCCGTCCACCTCTCCGAAAATGCCAAGTTGATTTATGGCACCGTATATCGGAGGTTTGGACGGATGAGGCCATTGTAGGAGACTTTCCCCCACGTTTGTGAGGGGTTTTTGATTGTGGGGATGCTCTTCCCTGCAGGCGCAAGCCCCTGCAGTTAATTACGTTATCGCATCGCGATAACCACTTTCTCCTTCTCCGGAAGTTCACTTCGTGTCGTGTGTGTTTTTGTTTGTTTAGGTTGCCCGTGGATTGTATACAGAGACTAATTTATGTCGTTACCCATTGGGTGTGGATTAGTCTAAATCCGTATATTTTTAGATTTGAGTTTGGGTTGATTTAAGGATCGTTAATCTGGTTTGAGATTAAGATCGACTTAAATGTATGTGAGCATTTGGGGCTTGATTTGTTTTTTTTTATTAAGGATACATTAGTCCAATTTGAGACTAAGATCCAGTTAATGGGGTTTCAGGATCATTTTTATTTCCAGATCCAACAGAAGAGCATTTGGGCTCTATTATTTTAGTTTAAGAACGTTTCGCTCCATTATCACCATTTTAGAGGCGAATATTAGTTTAAGGACATTTTGGTCCATTATCGCCGTTTTGGAGGCGAATATTAGTTTAAGGACATTTCGGTCCATTGCCAGTTTAAGGACGTAGTGGTCCAGTGTGTTCATCTTACGCGCACGTGTATTTGTTACATGACGGAATGAACATGGGTGATATGGAATGCACCAAGTATGGGATGCGGTCTGATTTAAGGTGTGCACGTCGGTTTGGACGGTTTGGAAATGCACTGAAGAATTATTGGTTGTCGGGACCCGCCACCTTTCTAAAGACGTTGAAGAATTACAACGGCATATATCAGAGGTGTGGAGAGATGTACCTTTAAACCGAATCCCGTATTTGAGGGAAACGAGTTATGGTGACCCTAGGAATCGTTAGTTATGTTTGAAACTAAAATTATCTTAGGAGATATAAGATGAATATCATTTGGGATATCATCAATTGAAAGATCAATAGTCATATGTGAGACTGAGATTAGGTTGGGCAATCATGAGCATATGGGCTCGGTTGATTTGAATCAAGAAGGTTCTTTTCTCAGAGGGCCTAGCCAATTTTGGGCTTGATCTGCTCAGTGGTCTTTTTTTTATTGAAAAGTGCTAAGCGCTTGCTTGGGCTCTGTTTAATCAGTCCCCTTTTATGCAAACAGTGCTGAGCACTTATATAAGTTTTGACGCGCACATATGATCATGTGAAGTTTTCATTCATGGGGAATTACCCAATAAGTGTAAAACACTTTACTCCTTTTGTCTTTATATGGAGTGCTAGGCGCTCTTTATGGCGTCCACGTGGGGAGCTCATGAGGCGCTAGGCGCTGGACGTTGCCCGATGAGTGCTAAGCACTCTTTTCTTCTGTGGCGCCCAGGTGACGGACACGTGAGGCTCTGGGCGCTGCCCGATGAGTGCTAAGCACTCTTTTCTTCTGTGGCGCCCACGTGAGGGACACATGAGACGCTGGACGCTAGGCGCTGCCTGATGAGTGCTAAGTACTCCTTTCTTCTATGGCGCCTACGTGAGGGACATGTGAGGCGTTGGGCGCTGCCCAATAAGTGCTAAGCACTCCATTCTTCTGTGGCGCCCACATGAGGGACACGTGAGGCGCTGGGCGCTAGGTTTTTTTCCTTATATGCTTTGTTTTAAGGAATTTGATTCCTAATTCTTTTTTGAATCTTTGATTCTCAAGAACAAGTTCTTCCCGATGAGAATTAAATTCTCAACTTGTGGGAGACTTGTCTAGTGGATCTCAGATCCAGATAAATAACTAAGTTCTTTTAACAGGGTTAAACCCTTCAATAGGTAAATGAGATGTTTTGATCTCTTTTTTTTTTATTTACCTAGAGTTTCTTGAGGAGGGAGATCTTCTTTTCTATTCCTTTCTCAAGTTTTCCTCTTTAGTTTTTTTTAGAATCTTATGGGGGGTTCCTCCCTCTCAGACTTAAAGTCTTGGGTCCTTTATATAATAGAGGCAAGTTTTTTAATTAGTTTTTGAAGAAATCTCTCATTAAGAGATCCTAATTGATTTGGGGATTTTTGCCCACCATTGGATATTTGATCCAAGAGTTTCTATTTTACAGAACATATTTTCTTGTTTCTAACAAGATTGGGGAAATATTTCCCTTGCACAGAATTTATTCTGTGAAACGGTGATTTTTTAATCACTGTTGGATTTTTAATCCACCGGTTCTCTGTTTTACAGAGGACAATCTTTCTTATTTAGAAAGATTGAGGGAATATATCCCAAAATAGAATTTTATTCTATAATGCAATTTGGGGGATGTTTTCTCTCGACAGAATTTAATTCTGTATTTTTGATGATTTATCATCTCCATTGGATCTTTAATCCAACAGTTCTGTTTAATAAAGAGTAGAATTTAATTCTACCTGGGCGCCGGCGCTCACGTGTTGTGCATGCACGTGGGCGCTACTCAAGGTTTTTAATTCTTATAATGGGTATTCATGTGCTTTGCACATTGGCGCCTTTGTGAGGAGCACGTAAGACGCAACCAGATGATTAATTCCTATCAGATTGGTCTTGGCGTCGGCGCCCGTGTGAGGAGCACGTGAGGCGCCACCATAGGATTAATTCCTATCAGATTGGTCTTAGCGCTGGCGTCCTCGTGGGAAGCACGTGTGACGCTGCCTCATTAATTTTTAAACAGAGATTTGCTCTTTTATTGGGGAAACAAAAACCTCTGCACTCGAACGAAACTTAGAAACGTTCATTAAACAATCCATACAAACGACAGCTAATTTAACGTCTTCTATCCAAATGTTAGTGCAACACACTGCTTTCCACGGTGAAAGCATAAAATCGATAGAAGCACAACTTGCACAGTTAAATGCCGCAATGAGTGTGAGAGAGAAAGGGAGAATTCCATCTTAACCTCTACCAAATCCCGGCCACTCACAAAGCGTGAATCTCATCCTTGAAAATCATATTGTGAGTGCCGTAATGTAACATTTTGAAAATAGTTTAGGTGAAATTTCCGATAATCGGTAATATAACGGGTGTTTTCCGTAAAAACCAAGATATAATTATTTTTCAACATAGACTTAAATATACCTATTCTAGCTATGAAATTGCTAGTATTTGGTATTTAATTGGTCACTTGTAAATTTCTAGTTTACTCAAATATTTTCCTTAATTAATTATTTTTAATATTATTTTAACTTTTCACTAATACATTTAATTAGTGATAATTACAAATGGGAATAGGTTAAACACACATTAGTGCACCATGACAACACAAAACTTAGTTTGTAACATTCTCTTTTCTTCTCTAGTTGTTTCCATGGTTCTAGACTTTTCTAGGGTTAAAGAAATAAGAAAATAAAATAATTAAAGAGAAAAGATGACATGATGTTGATGTGTATATGGGGGTAAGGTTACCTCTCTTTCTCTCACTCACCCACACACACAAAACCCCTCACACTCTTGGTCGAAACTTGGCAGCCCCTATCCCCAATTCTCCATCTCTTTTCCACTTCTAAAACTTCACAAAAAGAAAATCAAAAGAATATAATAAAGATTGAGGTATGGGGTATTTTGTTGACTTGGGAAATTCAACCCACAAACATATCACACTCACCTCACTCTCCCCCTACCAAAAATCTGGCCGAGCCTCCCCCTTGAGCTGCCCTCATTTCCCCACCTCTTTTTCCATCTCAAAAATCCCCCAAAAATCCATCTAAAATCCACATTTAATCTCACAAATTCAGAGCTTATCCTTCACCATTTCTCCTTAGCCTATTCTAACATGGATCTTGGGCAAGATGAGTTTTTTTGAGGCTATGTTGCAAGTTGGATCTACAAATTGTTAGGTATAAAATCTTAACCCTATGGTTAAGTGTTGATTAATTACTCCAATTTAAGTTATTTTGATATTTAATTATGGTTCTAATTGCTAACTTGAAATTTCAAGAAAGGGGTTTAAACTAAAATTTGGGTTTTTACTACTTGTTTATGTTTACAAGGTGTAGTTTAACATCTTATGATTTGGAAAATCTAACCTAGTTGCTAAATTGATAATTGTTATATTTAATTTGTCCTAATCATATAATTTTGCAAACTAAGTTTATAATTAGAGTGTAAATAGGTGAAATTAAAATATAGTTAGTAATTGTGTGGCTTAATTAAGTTATTAAGTGATTATTGTGGCCACTAGTTTTGTTAAAATATTTAGTTTTGAACTAAAATGGTAAATTGATGCTTACTAGGTTTTTAGAATAAATCGATTTTAATTAAGTTTGAGGTTTTGTTGATATACAACCTATTTCATATAAAATTTAGGGTGTTGTGAAAGCGCGATGGGTTTTGGTTTGGTAGTTGCCACGTATAGCGACCCTAGTTATGGTCTGTGGCGTTGTCGTGAGCGCGTTTTGTGCACCAAGTGCATGCGCGTTTAGTTAATGCGCGTGGTTGACTTGTATTGGTTGTGTCCGCGACTAATTATATATTTATTCTCTTTTTTACTTATGTACGTTTCTAGGATCGGCTGCAGAGGCGTCGAATGTGGCGCGGAAATATCAGAGCTGGAATCAGATCAGATTAACCGAGGCGTCCAGGTGAGTAGATGTATATTTACGGGGGAAGTCGGGTGGATGGCGTATATCCAATTTCGTAGGATATGATGTGATATGATATATTTACGTATATGTTATTGCGAGATATGAATACTTAGTAAGAAAGGCCTTAGAAGATCATGGGTTGGATTTTGTGTAACTGGATGAAAGAGGTTTTAGTTCAGTTTCTTAGTCGCAAAACCCTAGAGTAAAAGGTTGACACACACACACATGCACACACGTGATTTGATTTAGGTGTATATGTTTATATGTGTGTGTGTGTGTGTGTGTACCAACGCATACACACACACACACGGATGATGAGCCCAGTATATGATACTTGGAGATGGGCCAATATGATCGGACATGATGCCGTGAGATTGCGATATGTGATTGGGTCATGATATGATATACGACATGATATTTTAGCGGATCGTTGGGCGATGTGTTTTCATACGCACGAGGATATATGTTTGATGATATTGGAATGTACTAGATTTTAGAACGGTACCCCTAATTCATGATTTTGCGATAATGATACTATATGAATAATGAGGTATAGTGATATTTGACCCGTACCCCGATTTTTGGGATGCCGTACGATGGATTTTACCGTACGAGATATAAAAATGATGATTGATCCACACTCTTGACTCAAGGATGTCGTATTATATATTTTACCGTACGTGACACCATTGATGCGGAATCGCCGACTAGTAGATATATCGACTCGGACTTTAGGTGGATTTTCTTACCCTTTCGATTAGTCTCTTAGTGTAGTCCTATAGTTTATTAGGTAGATGTTAGACTGGGCTCGAGTCATACTTATTTTAAAAACTAACGAATTGTGAGTATTTTAAAGACATGCCGAGGGATACTATGGATTTTTCAAAGGATGTAACTTTTCTCAAAGACCCCGTAGCCCCTATTTTTCTAAAACCACGATTCGTGCGATTTCAAACCCAAAAACTGTATGACTCGTACATAGAAATGTATAATCTTCAATGTTGCGGTTACTACATTCTTTTACGTATATTCATGCTGTTATCATCGCATTGCATGCTTATAAATGTGTTTTCTTTAGTTATTATGAAACCCTGTTGTCAGGACACCAGCACCATTACCGATGATGCGTATGCTCCACGTACACTTGCTTTCCGGCTCACACACATCATCATCGGTAATTTCCATGTCACGCATACATTAGAAAAACATTGCTTCATTGGTATAAATTGCTAGCTGGTAGTTTCAACATAGTACTAGTACGCTTGCTTTCATATGCTAGTTTAGATATTGCATTTCTTATTTAGATACTTCATGCACTTATACATTCATTCTGTTATGCAATATCGTGAGGCTTTATGCCGGTATTCACTATTTACTGACTCTTGATTATGGGATTCGGATTTTCCATAAGATTTCTGGATTTGGAGAAACCGCAAGGATTTATAAACTCATTATCATTTCTAAAAATAGAAATTTTCGGTTTTCTCGTGATATGATATTTGTGGTGTCCACCATGAGTTTTCTCGGTTCTTGAGCGGTATCATACACCCGATTCGAGGTAGGGGAAGGGACCATCTGCGGGTGCATGGTGGACTCGGTGCGGTACCCCGGGACAAGAGGATCGTATAGAAAGGTGTTGAGCCCGGCAGGGGAGCACTACCAACCGGTGATTGTATGGAAAACTCGACGGATATCCATAGGATACCGTTCAGAGTTATGAGAGAGATGGATATAAGGGCCGATCTGAGAATGCGGCGCTTGAGATATGAGGATTTACGTGTCGATGCTGGACATGAGTTTCATGATGTTTCGAGTGTCGGTGATGGACACTCAGGTTTTATCGTGAGTTTGTGTATCGTTGTTGGACACACGTTGGATGACGCATTCATACATGATACACATGATATATTATTATTCTTGACACCGACACGAGTACTTGATGTCATATTTATGATATGCTGTCACCCTTGTTGTAGTATTGTGTATTTTAGTGTATAACCTAGGAGAGAGTCTTACATGCGATTTCTTCTCGGTGATGTCTTCTACTCACGAGTTGGCAACTCACCCCCGTTGTGCCACAGTTTCTTGCAGGTTTGGCCGTACAGGTTTCGTTGCGGCTTGTTGGCACACTGCTTCCTTCTGGGTGATTGCTTTGGTAGGTGGATTCACTTGCATCATGACCACCATTGTACTTTATTTATTTCAGTTGTATCTAGTAAGCTCCAATCAGACTAGTGTATTTAATAGACTTAGAAGACCAGTTGTATATTCTTTCGACCTTAGAGTCGCGCGTTTGTATTATTATGATTCTTCTCTGGTTTTCTTGAGAATGTTGGTTTTCTTCTGAGTTTTGATCCTCGCCCTTCGGTGTTGTATATTATATTGCTTGAGTGGTGGTTTCCGCCAATTGGAGAAGAGCTAGCTCCCATTTGGGGATGCCTTTATTCATTACTTATGTTTATACATGTTTGTACCCGTTTGGGGCCAGTATTTACAAGGGAAACTCTGCCGAAATTTTTGGGAAAAACTTGATGCTTTTAAAAATGTTTACTATGACTTTCAAGTGATTTCATATGTTAACTTTTAAATAAGTATTCCTTCACTCCTTTTAAATGGTTTAGATTTCTAGGCTTTTGGCTTACTTGAATTAGGTGGGGCCGTATAGACTTCACATGATTCAAGTGCCAGTCACATGCCATTCCGGGTCGTGACACGTAACTACGTTGAGATCGAGAAGAGTGCTGAATAACAATGTTGGTGAACAAATTGAAGTTAATGACATTGATGAAACCACGGCTACTACTTCTACTTCTAGTTCGTCCAATCCAACATCTTCTTCCAAGCCTATTCTCCGTTTTCCACTAGGCTCGAACCCTCAGCCCATTTCCTTGAAGGAATTACCATCTACGACCATCCCAAATCCAATTTTGGGATCCATTCCATCCCTACAAACTTCTCCTCAAAAGTTGGACCCAACCCTTATTGATAAATCCCCTTTTCCACACAAGTTAAGGGCTAAAAGACCAAGTCCCCAAATGGAGAAGATTGTGAAATTTTTTAAATAAGTTAACATAAATATTTCTTTCCTAAAGGCGATGTTTTATTGAGGGATGATGTGATTTTTGACATTTTTTCAAGACCATTAAGATAGGGCTCATGGCAACTCAAAAGCTAGTGTAGTTTGAAACGCTTATTTTCAAGTTCTTTCTTTTAAATATTTTTATCTTTGCATGTAACTTTCATCTTCTTTCTTTTCTTATGGGATTTTGTGGGTGTAATCTGCTGAAAACCCTCAGGAGAAAACACTCCTCCTACCAGGGACACGTAGAGGTTTAACGGCTTGTTGCACATGCTAAGTGGAATCGTGTTGCCTACGAAAGTGTGCTAGGTTTTTCTTTTTCTTTTTCTTCTTCTTCTCTTTAATAACTAGTTTGCTCGGGACGATCAAAGATAAGTTTGGGAGTATTTGATTAGTCTAAAATATTGCACATTTGAATGAACATTTTTCCTACTATTGGTAATAAATAAAAAGTGTTAATGGTAAATATAGAACATATGTGGGTTTATTTGTAAAATTTTTTATCATATGTTTCTACATTTTAATTAACATAATTCGGGAAAATATATACATATAATATTTATATGAAATCTTTGTAATTAAAATATGCATATCATATCAAATATTTCTAATCAATATTCTTAACATATTATATTATATAAATGGTTAGGATAATATCTCAAAAATACCAAATGCTACCAACACTATAATTTGAGATATTGTGCAGATATTAGCTTAGGTCTGGAATCCAAACAAGAGATCCGAATCAAATCAGGATATCGAAATTGAATCTGCCAAAATTTAGAAGCAAATCGAGAGATCTAGCAGCAGCAGAGACTCGGAGTATTATTTTAAGAATCTAGACATTAAGAGGATCTCCAAATATCAAGATAAAAGACCAGAAAAAATACCAAAAATTGATTCAATCAAGACGCCACAGAACCGCGGCTAAACAAGCCTATATGCAGCGGTTCCACGGCGGTTCGAGGTCCATTGGATGTGATATTTTGGATATTGGATCGTAACAGCATATATTCATATAGGGAATCTAGGGTTTCTGGTTTAGTGACTATATAAGAGACCGAGAGCTTCACATTAAAGATCATCATCGAAGAGATCAAGAGGTCCAAGCGATCCACGCATCTGAATGATCATCATCTATTCATCTACTTCCAACAAGAAAGAGATCTAGAGCAACTATGGTTTTTGTACTCTACTTTCAAAGGATTTGTAAATGCAATAGTTGATTACTAAAGGCAGTTGTTATTTAATTCTTTTTGCACTTACTTTCTACACTTACTTTCTGCATCTTAATCATGTTTTCACTCTTCTTCATCCGTTCTTCTATTTTAAAAATGAGCGAGTAATTCTTATCTTACTAGGGTTCAGAGGATAGGGTAGAACAATGGATGAGAAAATCTTTTAACCTCTTTTATATATTTTAAAGTTTATAAATTTTAGCAAAATAAATGTTAACATCCTTATCAGGAGCGCTACCAATTTATTGATAGTCACCACCACGATTTGAGATTGGTTTAACATTTTTTTGTTAGGGGCTAGACATGAATAAAGATCAATGCAAGGACAAGGGTTAGTAGTGGGGAAACCCTAATTTCTTCCAAGAAACTCTAATCTACATTCATCATTATCGATCTAGTTTTAAACTATTAAAAGATAAAATGAGTCATTTTTAATTATTCATCCATTACTATAAAGTCCTATGAACCGTACAAGCCTTTTCTTTATAAATCTTATATCCGTATTATATCCGTAACGACAAACAATCCCCCTTCTTCAATCAACTCGTCTAAAGCAAGAAAAGAGTTCACGTTTCCCTGCGGACGACCCGTACTCATCGCGGCTAGGTACTAGCGACACCTTCTTGATTGCGGTTATTTTTAACACACTTTTCAGCAAGATCAATCACTTCACAATTTTTACAACCATACAAAATAAAATATCATAACCAATTTGTGAATAAACAAATGAAGCCCATTTTTCTTTACATGTCTTCAACCATGCTCAATGCCAGCTCACCTTCCACCTCATTTTATGAATATTCATAAATGAATATTCACAAATGATGTGTCCATCTTCTAGAACAAATTGCGTATAAATACGGAATACAACCCGGTATACGTATCAAATACATATACGCATATCCGTATAAAAATACGATAGCCAAGAGAGAAAATGAATAGTGAACAATAATACTAGAATGCATATATATATATATATATATATTAAATTAAAACTTGATTTAATAATCCGGCTTAATTCTAAACCGTTAGTATTATCAACCGTCCGATTAAAATCCGTGTAGCCTGTACACATATTTTATCGGACACATGTATGTACCAACATATATCATCTATATCATATCACCTGAACCGGAAAACCCTCTGTCTGGGACTCTAAAGACTCGTCAATACGCCGACAATGGCTTAACCACAAGCACGTTAGCGGCACTAGTTGTACGTAACGGCTACCCAGGTATTGAGCGAAAAGAAGGCCGACGAGCAAACTCATCCGTACCCCTACTGAGCCTGTCTGTGACAATCTCCATACAGTCCGGTCTGTTCGTCTAAGAGTATCGCATATCGGGTCTAGGGGTGGATAAAGTCAGACCCCTAATAACACAATATTTCGTGTCAGTTTGAAGCTCATCACCCACTGAGAAACTACTGCTCCAAATCAGTAATTCTCGTCCACCTTGGCCAAGGATTTCTGAATTTCAAAGTACTGGACATTCCAAATTTCGATGTTGTGTTGGGAATAGACTGGCTGGGAGTTTTCTATGCAATGATTGATTGCCGTCAAAAGAGGGTAGTATTCGAGACACCAGATCACCCAGTCTTCTAATTCAAGAGTGGAAATAGAACGTTGGAGCCAGGGAGATACCGTGCTAAACCGAAGGATGCAGAAGTGTTTTCTCTCCCGGCGGTACCAAAATGTATAAGGATCTACGGCAACACTATTGGTGGCATGAAATGAAGCGCAAAGTAGCCAGAAGCGTAGCCAAGTGTTTGGTGTGTCAGCAAGTAAAATTTGAACATCACATGACTGCTGGTTTATTTCAATCGTTACCAATCCCAGAATGGAAATGACAGCACATTACCATGGACTTCGTGACTGCTCTTCCTCGCAGCACGAAAGGTAACGACATAGTATGGGTTATTATGGATCGACTCACTAAGTCGGCTCACTTTATTCCCTTTCGAGTTGGCCAAACTACCGAGATGTTAGCAAAGAAGTACATGGAGGAGATCGAGAGATTACATGGAGTACCACTTTGCAGCGTCTCTGATCGTGACACCAGATTCCGATCACAGTTTTGGCAGAGTCTGCAAGCTTGACTGGAAACGAGTCTGAACTTCAGCATGGCTTACCATCCATAAACGGACGGACAGAACGAGCGGAAAATTCAGATTCTAGAAGACATGCTAAGAGCTTGTATGTTAGACTTTGGAGGTTCGTGGAAAGATCACCTACACCTTATGGAGTTTTCATACAACAACAGCTAAAAGACAAGTATTGGAATGACACCATTTGCAACTCTCTATGGAAGGAAGTGTCGTTTACCACTAAGTGGGACGACATCGAAGATCGTGAACTCCTTGGACCAGAGATGATCGTGGCCACTGTGGACGTAGTTCGTACGATCAGAGAAAGAATGCGCATAATCCAAGACCGACAAAAGCACTGGGCTGATGCAAAGCGTCGACACCTGGAGTTCCAACCTGGAGATCATATTTTCTTAAAGATCTTTCCAAACCGAGAAGTAATCAGTTTTGGCAAGAGGGGTAAGCTCAGTCCGAGATATATAGGACCGTTCGACATTCTCGAACGAGTCAGAGAAGTGGCATACCGTTTAGCACTACCCCCCTCATTGGAAGGAGTGCACAACGTGTTCCACATATCCTAACTTCGAAGATATGTGAGCGACCCCAGCCACATCGTTGATCACTCCGAGCTCACTGTACAGACTGACCTGACTTGCAAGCAACAACCCGTAGAGATCCTGAATAGAAAAGTGAAGTCACTGCGTAACAAGTAAGTAAACTTGGTCCGAGTGATGTAGAGAAAAGATTCTCCAGGAGAATCAATGTAGGAACGAGAAGATGACATGTGTGCAAGATACCCTTACTTATTTGTAAACTAGTCCTTATGTAATTGTAAATTTCGAAGACGAAATTTTTATAAGGAGGGTGGAATGTAACGACTCTGAATTTATTGTACGAAATTTTTTCAATTTAATGTACAGAAAAGAGTTTGCAAGCTTGAGTACAATTTAAAAGTTAATTTTTATTTAAGAATAGCAAGAAATAGCTTGTAGCTCATTGGTAAAGCCTTGCACTGTTGTGACGGAGCCCCTGTGTTCAAACCCCATCATACACATTATATTTTTTCTGATTTTTCTTTTAAACTTTTTAGAAGCCCAAAAGTTTACACGTGCAATGCACATAAAAATGAAAATTCTGAAAAAATAAACATGTGGAAAGGGGTATTTATACAGAGAGGAACACGTGGCATAAATCCTACGGCCCATCTCCCAAATTCGACCGGCCAAATCCCTTAAAAAACCGGCACCGACGGGTGAACCGTGGGCAATAAGCACCGGGCTTTGCACACAAGTCTCTTGGCCTACCCCTAACTCCCCTGCACTGTTTGATTACTCTGCAATAAAACAGAGACCCCTCAATTCCCTATTTATCATCTTTTTAATGCATTTTAATTCACTCTTTTAATTCCAAAACCTTAATTCCACACTATAAATACTATTCCATGTCCCAGCCTTTCCTCATTCTGAAAATTCTAGCCAAAACTCTTAAATTTTCTCAAGTACAAGTGGAGTAGAAGAGGACTTAGCCAACGACCAATTTCCAGCAAGAAATCGAGGCTATTCCGGCGACCTCGCGACACCACGACGATAACCCACTCTTCTTTTACCTCTCCTTAAAATATTTCACTAGTAAGTCCCTATCAATTTCTCACCTTCTTCTTTAAATATCCCTACTCAAAATATATGTTGAAAGTGAAGTTACTACCGACAACTTTTACTAAAACCTAGAAAATTACTCATCTTTAATACTTCGTTAAGTCCAATTTGTACACATCACTTGTAACTTTAACTCATAGTTATCTAGAATCAAATTACATCTAAATTCTCATGTAAAATAACTTTAAATTGAGTTTTTCGTTTAAATACCATGAACTTTATATATATCATCTTATTTTCCTTTGTTGAAACATTCCTTTAGAAAACTTTACGGGGTAATGACCTACCCCTCACATACACACATGGTTCCATAACACGATTTTCTTTGAACCTATTTTTATGGCAAATACAATATATTTCATTAAAATACCAATACTATAAAAAATCGGTTTTCTTTTGAATTGTATTTCAAATCACTTTGCAAATAAGCCTCTACAACCTGTTTTAGGGGACCCGCTATTGGATGACGTGCATTATCGCACATCCTTAGGCTAGTAGAGCGAGATGCAGACATTTTCACAGAGCATTCGGTCTCGAAAGGTTATTAATACGATTTTTAAGAAAAAACGCAATTTTCTACTTAATAATAAAATTAATTTTTAATAATTATATAAATATTATAAAATTCATATATTTTCAAAATATAATAACCTTATAATTTTTCAAAGGAAAGAATTACAAGTATCATCAAAATACCGTCAAGATACCAACAAAAATCAAGCTTTACAGTAAAATACCATGAACTATTCAAGTTAAGGTAATTATCACTAAAATACCTCAAATCCATAAAATACACATCCATGGAAACCCTAAATAATATAAATAATTTCTAAAGATTATTTTGAAATTATATGTAAAAATATTTTTCATAAAACCCCCTCGAGGTATATAAAATTACATTTAAGGACTTTAGTAAATATGGGTTTAAGCGGGATCAATTCTCTTGAGCCTCAGGGAGTCGGAAAAAGTGAGTGCTTTCCTATTTAAGATAGAAAAACTTAACGGTGTTATCAATGGTAATTGTCTTGGATAAAAACACAAATCCTGCCGTCCATGTGCAGCAGTTACCGATAACTCCCAAACATAATTCAGGATCAAAATTAGTTATAAGTGTCTGACTCAAGTCTGAGTCTAAATCAAACTTGAATCCAAACTTAAAACAGAATCCAATTCAAACATGAATCCAAACTTTAACATGTATACTTGAACCTGAACTTAAATATAACCTGACTTGACTTGACCGAACCATGTCTATAACTTGACTTGATTACATGACTACTTGTTTACATCCTGAACCTGATTACATGAACAACTTGTATCCATGGTCTCGGCAAGTCTGATAATTATAATCTATATAAAACATTACACGGGATTAACGGGGTAGATTGGTACGGAATGTATTAGAAGTGGAACGAGATGGTCACTAAAAGACACTTACATGAACTCTCGTGCCGTTGTCCCTTGGATTTTGACGGGGCTTTGTACTACCTGTTACCATAGTCTACAGAGCAAGTTGGACTCCTCTCGTATACACTGATACCTTCTGTACCAAGCTACAAACAACTATGTTAGAATAATAAACTGATACCTGTATAACTTAACAGTTTCCTTCCACATTACTTGTTGTATTCCTTCCTTTCTTTTGGGACTTACCGAGTGCTAGTTTGCTGACGACATTCCTGTCTTTTCTTTCTTTGGAATGTTCATCAGGAGGACCGGACTCTCTCGAGATCGAGCCTAGCCAGGAGGACATGGACCAGTTCACCGAGCAGCAAGATTTCTAGCTTTACTTGTACTTATCTTCCAATTTGTATGCCACTGTTTAGGCATTGCTTTTATCATTGTACTTTTCCTTTTCAAATCAGTTGTATTATAAAGATGAATGTTAATGAAAATTGCTGTTCATTTTATATCTCTTGTCATTTCTTGTGCATTTCATATATTGCTTATTTATGCTTAACGTATTTATTTCTGAGTAAATACGCCGCGTGCTTGCCACGTCTCTGTCTCCGTATACTGGGAAGCGGGGCGTGACACCTACAGCAGAAGCATAGGGTATAATAGTCATGCGATCCCTTTCCAAATCAGTCTTGGGAGATATCTCTTTGGAGAGGGTGATTCCATGACAAGCTGGTAGATTACCGTGCTTTGAATCTTCCATACTAAATCTTTTCAATATGGTGTCGATGTACCTAGACTGTAAAAGTCCCAACATTCTTTTAGATCTATCACGATAGATCTGGATCCCCAGAATGTAGGCATCACCTAGGTCTTTAATGGAGAACCTTTATGACAAGAATCTTTTGACTGATTATAGCATAGGAATGTCATTTTCTATCAGGAGAATGTCATCCACGTACAAGACGAGGAATACCACAGTTCTTGCTACAATCTTACTATAAATATATGGTTCATCTGGATTTTTGATAAAGTCGAATTCCTTGACCATCTCATCAAAACAGATGTTCCAACTCCGCAATACCTGCTTTAATTTATAAATGGATTTAAGCAACTTGCACACTCTTCCGCTGCTCCCACTCTCTATGAAACTCTCCGGCTGATCCATATAAACACACTCTTCCAAATTTCCATTCAGAAAAGCGGTCTTTACGTCCATCTGCCAAATTTCATAATCGTAGAAGACAGCAATGGTAAGAAGGATCCGAATGGATTTGAGCATAGCCACTGGAGAAAAGGTTTCATCATAGTCCAAATCAGGTCTTTGACGAAAACCTTTTGCAACAAGTCTAGCCTTATAAGTTTCAATCTGTCCATCTACACCAATCTTCTTTCTGAAGATCCATTTACAGCCTATGGGTTTTACCCCTTCTAGAGCAATGTCCAAAGTCCATACTTTGTTGGTATACATGGACTCCATTTCGGCCCGCATTGCATCCAGCCATTTTACCGAGTCTCTGCTCCTAATGGCTTGCTGGAAACTAGTTGGCTCATCATCGTCAATAATCCAATCCTCTCTATCCCCGTCTATAAGAAAACCGTAGTATCTCTCGGGCGGATGAGACTGCCTACTAGTCCCGCAGAGTGGCGCGGGGATGTCCGGTTCTTTCGAAACTTCTGGTTCCACCATGCTTTCAGTAATAGTTTTTGGTTCTGGAATTTCTTCCAGTTCTATTGCGCTCCCACTTATTTCTTTTTCAAGAAATCGTGTCTCCAAAAAGTGGGCATGCCGAGAAACAAAGACCTTTTGTTCCTCCGCGTAATAGAAAAGATACCCCCTAGAGTTCTTTGGGTACCCCACAAACTTACACAGTACTGAGCGTGCTTCGAGCTTGTCCTCATGCTGCTTTTTTACAAAAGCTGGTCATCCCCATATCTTTAGATACTTATGATAGGGTTTCTTCCCACTCCATATCTGATATGGTGTGGTAGGCATCGACTTAGTTGGAATTTTGTTCAAAAGATATGCAGCTGATTCTAGTGCATAACCCCAGAAGGATCGCGGTAACTCAGAGTTACTCATCACGGAATGTACCATATCCAATAAGGTTCGGTTTCGCTTTTCCGATACACCGTTGTGTTGAGGTGTGTATGGAGGAGTAAGTTGAGAGAGAATTCCATTCTCTTTTAAGTAATCCAAGAACTCGGCACTTAAGTATTCACTACCTTGATCAGATCTAAGTGTCTTGATACTTTCGCCGGTTTTTTTCCCACTTCATTCTTGTATTCCCGGAATTTCTCAAAGGCCTCGGATTTTTGTTTCATCAAGAATATATGTCCATACCTTGAGAAGTCATCCGTAAAAGTAATGAAGCAGGAATAACCACTTCTTGCATGTGTAGACATTTGACCACATACGTCGCTGTGAATGAGCCCCAAGAGCTCGCTTGCTCTTACTCCGTGTCCAGTGAATGGAGTCTTTGTCATCTTTCCTTTGAGACATGATTGACAAGTTGCATAAGACTGATATTCAAACGTATCCAAATATCCCTCTTTATGTAACTTCGTCAACTGTGTTTCATTGATGTGACCCAGTCTACAATACCATAAGAAAGCCTGATTTAATTCTGGAGACTTTCTTTTAAGTATGTTCAGGATATTGAAAACCTGAGCTTGATTTAATAAGTATATATCGTTATCTAGTGTACCTGACTCAATCAAAGCTTGATTAAGGTGAATGTGGACGACATCGCTTACAAATGTAAAGTCATAACCTTCTTTAGATAGTAAAGATACAGAGATGATATTACATGCCAAACTAGGTACACACAAACAATTATGCAAAATCAAAATCTGCCCACTTATCAATCTTAGATGATATTCCCCTACGGATATAGTATCCATGCTCATTCCGTTAGCAACCCTGAGAGTCATATCACCAGCTTTGATAACTCTACAGTTTCTCAGAGCCTGCAATAAATTACAGATATGAGATTCTGATCCGGTATCTAGTACCTAGAAAGTAGAGTTAATTGACAGACAGTTTTCAATCATAAACACACCTGAAACCGAAGCCACAACGTGCTTCGAATCATGGTTTCTGGATTTCCAAGCCCTGCAGTCCTTCTTCCAATGCCATTTCCCGTGATAATAGAAACATTCATCCTTCTCTACTGTCAGCCCCGAAACTTTTGCCCTGCCCTTTCCCTCTACCTTACTGACACCGTCTTTCGGCTTGGTGGAGGTCTTCTTCTTCTTCCCTTTGGCTTTCACCTTGGATTTATAAGAGGAAGATTACCCAATAAGAAGAGCGGGTGTCTCCCTAGATTTCTGCAGGATGCTCTCAGCGCTCCTCAACATGTTGAGGAGTTCTGGAAGTGAAACTTTTTTCCCTTGAATGTTGAAATTCAAGATAAACTGGGCGTAGGTAGAAGAGATGGACTGTAGAATCAAGTCAGTATATAACTAGTTCTCCAACGTAGTCCCAAGGTCTGTGAGCTCTTCAATATAGCTGATCATCTTAAGGACGTAGTCCCCTACAGATGACCCGACAGCCAACCTCGTCTGAAACAATTTCTTCGAGGTCTCATATCTTGCGATACAAGATTGCTCTCCATATAAATCTTTGGTATGGAGGATGATGGAAGCTAATTCCATCTTCTCGTGCCGCCTCTGGTGTTCATTATCCATTGATGCCAACACGAGGCACTTGACTCTCGCACTGTCTATTTCCCATGTCTTACGGATTTCAACATCCGTGACGGTGGAATCTGGACCTGGGACGATGGGGGCTTTGGTAGTAAGGAGGTAGCCCATCTTGTCATAGGTAATGGTCATCTGGATATTTCTTAACCAATCTTTATAGTTTGGCCCAGTCAGTTTATTATTATATAGCAGTAACTTAAGCCCGGTCATTTTGGTCGCTGCAATTAGGAGAGAGAGAGAAGAAACACTCAGCATGATGCTCTTGCAAGTTTAGATTGGTTATTAGTTTATCCAAAAGGATGGCTCCCATTGTTCCTCGAATCCTCCTTTAAACCATAAAAGAAGAATTAGTCAGGATTAATCTCACACTACAATTCTTGCTTAATCTTTCGGCCATGCTAGTGTCGGTACTTCGAGGGAGGTTTTCCAACGCTTTCGGGAAGTTCCTTAATTACATAACCTCTTTTCGCTAGAGGCGTAGCCCCGCAAACACCGTTCTAGGTACCTACTTGGTTTATAGTATTGATTGTTCAGTGAAAAAATCTCCCGAAGAGTAGCGGATACTCACAGTAGGATCGGGATCCAAATATCATCGTGTGGCAACCTTGAAGGAATCCTACCAAAATCATTGCACTCCAAATGATATGCAACACTAACAAGTTTCATTTTTCTTTGAAACTCCCAATGTGGATTTTTTCCCCAGGCGCTTATGACCTTGACGAAGGACAACATATCATAAGACGCAAGTCAAGTTCTACCCGTCATTATCCAGATTAATTTGAACCCATCCGTACAAACTCTTGACGAAGGCTAAAATAGCTATACGACTATCCCAAATCAACGCATCTATCTATACTACAGATGAATACCCAGCAGCTACCAATCACTATGCCTTGGCGAAGGTCAAAATACATCGCTTGAATATTACTGAATACCCATCTGAAATGACGGAGGGCTACAGATGGTTTTGGCGAAACCGTGAACGTAATGAACTTGATATAGTCGAAGGAACCATGATAGCTTTTAAAAGGAGCGGTTTAGGCTCCGCATTTAAAAGTTGTTTTTCAAGAAAACCGAGTGGTTTTGAAATTGTTCCAACGATTTAAGCTTTAGTTGTTTTCCTTGCATTAATCAATATTAATGCGGTTCCATCATTAACCCTATCATTGCAGAAAAGAAATGAAAATAGAACGTACGCTTATGCCATCCGCATTCACTACGGGGCCTCGTCATGCACCGTTAGGTTACTTAACTAACGACAGAGCGGGGGCTGGACTAGCGCGGGTGCAAAACATAAGCAACGTTTATTATATATATATATATCCATTCGTCTCAAGCAATAATAGGCATTCCAGATTACAGATGAATATATTGGATATACTAGTAATTCCGTGTTTCGTTTCAGCCTAGAACGAAAGACGGATTCCACAGTCGTGATGAATAGCCAAACTCCACCCTAGACCCCTACGGGTGCGGCATACTACCCGCCAAATTCTCGAAGTGAAGCAACCTCCCTCAATAAAATGAGTAGGCCACTCGGCATTTCAAGAACCCGGTAGTTTGTGCACCCTACCTTAGGTCTATCCTAGGTGCAAAAAAAGTAAATGAAATAATACAACTATGGTTACAACCTCAACTTGGATGTGCCCCGTAAAAATAATATTACATCAATTTACAAATTTACATGAATGAAAGAAAAGAAAACACTCATCTCACATCCCCGGCTATTCATCCACGACGATCCAATACTTTATATACACAAACCATCACAATACAGATATGTGCAACTCCCACTAATCGACATATAGCGATTAGCAGACGTTTAGCAATACATATATAATCATAGAATCACATATTAGCTAAGAACTTAGAATTTCGATCGATAATACTTATCCGTGTTTACCCCATGCACAAACCAGTACACAAACAATCTGGGTAAAAACCAAATATACTAAAAATCATAATTCTAATAACCAAAACCACAGAAAAAATTGGAAGCAACTCGGCCACAACTCGGCAGCGGTTCTGCCGCAATGTTGATGAGTTAGGTGCTCAGTTTTTTTTCCAGGTCTTAGAAATGCCTGCATGTATTTTTAAGCTCATTGAAATAATTTTTTGAACAGTTTTAAAAAATCGACAGCAAGTATATCTTGGAAATTTAATTTTGGGTATTTTTCCGTTGATCGAAGTTCTAATCACTTACTAACCAGCTAGTTAAGGTTTAAAAGTCTCTGATACCACTGTAATACGATGTCGCACACCCCACGCAGTTGCGGGGAGGCGGAATTTAAAAAAACGATTTTTTCATACTTTGCTACACCGACTTTAACTCCAGGATCTTAACAGAAACCTTAACTAGCTATATTACCAGGAGGTTCTAACTACTATGATAGTATTATACCTCTTTGATTCTAGTCCTTCGGGTCTTCTTCTCCTCCTCTTTGAGCTCCTTTAAGATTCGGATTGCGTTTGATCGTCGGCCTCCTCATGTCGAAGATGATCCACCCGAGAGTCTATACTTCAAGCTCCAACCTCTAAACCGAGGTAACTAAGGTACCTAGTTCGCTAAGCTAGATACCTTAGAAGATATAGAGTATCTAATGGAGTATTTTATCTCAAGAGACCTAATGGCTCACAACACATATGAAGGTTTTAGGTCTTGAGGAAGAAGGAGAGAAAAATAGAGAGAGAAAATGAAAATGCAAATGAGCTAGTGAGAAGGCAAGTGAAGAATGGCTCCTACACTCATCTTACTCAAGCATGCAATATTTTCAAATTGAAAATATCAACCATGCTTGAATAGTGAGTCCAAACCAATAAAATAAAACAATAAGCCATGTTTTACTCCATGCCTCAAATATCTCCAATTTCCACCTCATTAATCTATTTCTTAAAATAGATAAATCCAAATAATAAGGTGTCCCCTTCTAGAAGCATGTCTTATGAAATTGCAAGAATACCCTCACCGTATATACATACCCATATTCGTATTCCGAAAAATACGAATACAATGACATAATAATAATCCAATAATATAATACTAGAATCCGGTTTAAATCGAATCCCACTAGTATTATTCGTCCGAACATCATCCATGTAGCCAGTACACGTATATGATCGGAATCCTGCCGTAAAACCATATGGCCTCTACATCGTTTCACCCGAAGCAGGGAAACCCTCTGTGTGGGACTCTAAAGACTCGACAGTACGCTGGCATTGGGTTTAACCACATGTCCGTCAGCGGCACTAGCTGTGCGTAACGGCTATCCAGGTATTTGTCGATAAGAAGGCCGATAAGCAAACTCATCCGAACTCCTACTGAGCCTATCTGTGACAATCTCCGTACAGTCCGGTCTGTTCGTCTAAGATACTTGCATATCGGGCCCAGGGGGATGGTAACCGTTAGACCCCTAATAGCGCAATAATTCGTGGCGGGGTAGAGTTCAATACACCCTGAGAAACTACTGGAGTACCTACCAGCAAATCTCGCTTGCCCTGGCCAGGGACTTTGTGTAATGGCTTTCCGAACACAACGCTATATCAACCCCCAATACCGGGAGAGACGAATCCTATCTAACCACTACTGCCTCCCAGTGCTTCGGGACTGCACCCAACTAATACCTGTTTGCACGACTCCTTTGATCCGTGGTAGGTTAGTAATCTAAGTACAGTGGGAACACACTCGAGACGAATAGTGATGTCAAGTCAACGGACTAACCTGTACTCATACCACCCGGGAACTGCTACCTGACAATAGGGATAATACCAACAAGCAGTTCCCAACGAGTCCGTCCAGTGTAACTCATAACCCAATGAGCACCTGTATAGTATCTCCGGTATGACATACCAATGGCTGTGGGACAGCCCATCTCCCATGCTGGGATAAGAAGTGTATACACTAGTCTACTCTGGATTATCGATATCCCATCTCAATAATCCTACGACTAGGGACCTTTATAAGGATGTGTTTATAGACTACCCAGCCCCCACTGGTGTGACTGCCATTACAACGCTGGTAGTCAATCAAAGATCTTAAGGGCTCTACCAATATGTATTAGAGATATGCTAAAAGAAACATATACACATAATGAGGTAGAATCAAACTAAGTAGCATACTACTATTTTGAGCAAGACTGTTATTATATCTGTGGATATCCCAAACTTCCAAAATGTAATATACAATTCAGTACTATACAATAATAGCCTCTAGGGCATATATCACCAACAACATACTCATAGATCATGTGCTACCGATCAACCAACTTCTTTACTAATCAGTTTCGCAAAGCACGTTTGCGAGACATTCGCATTCGAGAAATAGCATCAGTGAGTGGATCCGCTCCAATGTTTCTATCTTTATTTCTCTATATCTCAACTTCGTGAAGAAATACTATCTCCTGAAATAAGCTATACCTATTTTATAATTTGTCCGGATATCTGACGAAACCAAGTTTGTAAATGAACTCCAAATCCAATAAACTTCTTAAACTGTATTTTCCACTGAATTTAATCAGTATCCTGCACCATTCCTTCCTTAGTATCCTCTTGGACCCCTTGTCCAACATATTTCCCCTCAGAAGAGGGTAAACTTTAACTCTGACAGTCACTCTGTCATCCAGGTCACCTTAGAAGCCTAAAATGATAACCGCCTCTTAAAGGAGGCTGCCGTTACCATATACCAAGAACATCCTCTTATGTTCATAACTACTTCCCAATGTTTCTTCAGGATTCGATTAATATCTGCTTATTGCAGCTAGTGCAAAAGTAATATCTGGTGCGGTACTTGACAAAGCATGATTGACTCAATTGCCTAAGTAAGTGATATGTCATTCATGCAAATCTCTTTTCTCATCAGTCTAGAAGACATCTCTTTAGAGAGGGTGACTCTATCACCTGCGGGTACACCACCATACGAGGAGTCGTCCATTTAAAACACTTTAGAATAGTGTTAAAGTACCTGAATTAGGACACTTCCCAAATCTAGATCTAAAACCATAGATCTAGTCACTAGAATCCCTGTTATTTTGTCCAGATCGTATATGGAGAAACACCTTGTGACAACCACAGTATAACCGATCGTAGTATAGGAACATCACTTCCTATCAGGAGTACGTCATCCAATTACTAGGACATCACTCTGTACTACCTTCTTACCAGGTCCATCTGTTGTTCTGATGAAGTCAAACTCTATGACCGTCATATCAAAAATAGATGATCTATCTCCGCTATACTTGCTTTAGTCTATAAATGGACATAAGCTACTGGCCCACCACGTTTCCGCTGCTCCCACTGACTACAACAACCCTCTGGCAGAGTCATATACACGTGCACTTCTAAAACTAATTTAAAACGACGTTATAGTCATCCACCTGCTAGATCTCATAGTCTAGGACAGTAGTAGTGGAAACCTTGGGTCATCAAAAACCTCCTTGTTATCGTCTTTGAGAAGACCGAAATACCTCTCGGATGGCTGAGGTTACCCACCAAATCTGAGAAGTGGCTAATGGATTGTCTAATCCAATTGAATTTTTAGGTTCTACCAAATTTTCAGTAACAGTTTGTGGTTCTGGAATCAGTTCCAGTTCCAGTTCTACCATACTCCCACTAATGTTTGCTGAAAAGAATTCATTTTACTAAAACAGGTGGCGAGTCAAGAACAATATAACTATTGATTCTGCAAATGGTAGAATGTTATCCCTCGTCAATACCCGGGATAACCCACAAACTGTTATCACTGAAACGTGCATTGAGTTTATCTGGATTCTGGTTTTAAGAATAAGCCGGACAACTCCATATACCTTAACATCATTAAGATATGAATCCATTCTATATCCAATATAGAAACAAAGGCACTAATTTAATTGGAACTAGATTCAAAAAACATGCATCTATTTCCTGTGCATATTGACTAAATGGAAGAAGGCCATGCAATATTACTCATCAAGGAGTGCACCCCATGATTGGTCTTTTGTTGAAAGTGTGTTGTAAATAACCGCAATCAAGACGGTATCTCTAGTAGCTAGCCTCGATGAGTACGGGTCGTCCACAGAGAAACGTGAACCTTTTTCGTGCTTTAGACGAGTTGATAGAAGAAGGGTGATTGTTTGTCGTTCTATTTTAATACGAATGTAGAATTTATAAAGAAGAGACTTGTAGGGTTCATAGGACTTAGTAGTAATGGATGAATAATTAAAAATCACTCATGTTATCTTTTAATAGTTTAAAACTAGATCGATAGTGATGAATGTAGATTAGGGTTTCTTGGAAGAAACTAGGGTTTCCCCACTCTTAACCCTTGTCCTTGCATTGATCTCTATTCATGTCTAGCCCTTAACAAAACAAGTGTTAAACCAATCTTAAATCATGGTCGTGACTAGCAATAAATTGGTAGCGCGCCCGATAAGGATGTTAACATTTATTTTGCTAAAGTTTATAAACTTTAAAATATATAAAAGAAATTAAAATATTTTATCATCCATTGATCTACCCTATCCTACGAACCCTAGCAAGCTAGGAATTACTCACTCATGGTTTGAGATTTAGAAGAAATGTTGAAGAATGAAAGCATGATTATGATGCAGAAAGTAAGTGCAGAAAGTAAGTGCGGAAATTAATTGCAAAAAGAATAATAAAGACACTACCTTTATTAATTAACTATTGTATAAAACTTTTGAAAGTAGAGTACAAGAACCCTAGTTGCTCTAGATCTCTATCTTATTGGAAGTAGATGACTAGCTGATGATCACTCGGATATGTGGATCGCTTTGGGCCTCTTGATCTTTTCGGGATGATTATTTTGATGTGAAGCTCTTGGTCCTATATATAGTCACAGAAACTAGAAACCCTAGATACCATCCGTGATTATATGCTGATACAATCCAATCAGCAAAACCTCTCATCCAACGGCCCTAGATCCGCCACGGTTCCGCCGCATATCTCACTCTTTGGCTGCGGATCCGCCGAAGTATTGTAGCATCAGGTCTTGGGATTTTTTGTGGTGTTTTGTATTGTTATTTGGAGATCCTCTAGATGTCTATTTTCTGATAATAATGCACTGAGTCTCTGCTGTTGCTAGATCTTACGATTTGCTTCAATATTTTGGCAGATTTGATTCTGACATCTTGATTTATCCCGGATCTCTTGGATTCCAGACCTGAGCTAATCTGCACAATATCTCAAATCAAAGTGTTAGTAGTATTTGGTATTTTTGAGATATTATCCTAACCATTTTATGTGATATTATATGTTAAGAACATTGATTAGAAATATTTGATATGATTTGCATATTTTAATTACAATTTTCATATAAATATTATATGCATGTATTTTCCCTCATTATGTTAATTATAATGTAAAATCATATGACAATAACTTTTTACACATAAACCCTCATATGTTCTATAATTACAATAAACACATTTTAGTACTTAACAATAGTGAGGAAAATAATCATTCAAATGTGTAATATTTTAGACTAATCAAATACCCCCAAACTTAACTTTGATCGTTCCGAGCAAACTAGTAGTTAAAGAGAAGAAGAAGAAAAAGAAAAAAAGAAAAACCTAGCACACTTTCGTAGGAAACACGATTACACTTAAACACGTGCAATAAGCCTTTAAACCTCTAGGTGTCCCTAGTAGGAGGAGTGTTGTCTCCTGAGGGTTTTCAGCGGATTCCACCCAAAAAATATCATAATAAAAGAAAGATGATAAAAGTTACATACAAAGATAAAGAATATATAAAAGAAAGAACTTGAAAATAAGAGTTTCAAACTACATTAGCTTTTTAGTAGCCATGAGCCCTATCTTAATGGTCGTGAAAAGATATCAGAAATCACATCATCTTTCAATAAAACATCGCCTTTAGTCTTCCTCCCTACCTTTCTTCCAAACATTGATCATATACCCCTACGTGTGTGTAAAATACATCCCTACACTTAGAGAATTCAATTCAAGCTATCATACTCTTGTCCATCTTCCTAAGTCGGTGAATATTTTCAGATAGAATTGCTCACACATTCTTCATGCGACCGTTAATACTTCTTGAGAAACTAACCAACCGATTACCAAACATGCTCACTCTTTTAGGCATAATTAGTAATATTCTAGTCTTGCAACACTTAAGGCTTAGCAGTAGCTCCCAAACCAGTTGGTCTAAGGCACGAGGTGATAAAGCACCCTCGCTATATTTTTTTTATACTGCTTAAGTAATTACAAAACCAGTGTTCATTTTTCTTCACCATTTTTTTCATTTATATTTGGTTGATTTATTTACTTTTTTTCTTCATACTAAGGCTTTTAGACAAGAGCATTTCAAGGTATTCTCTACTATCCCAAGTTTCAAGATGTGTGCAAGTGCGTATAGTAGGGTATCAACATTCAGATGTTTGGACTCAAGAATAGGGACCGTTTTTCAGACTTATTTTTATCCCCAGATTAGTGATTTCCTTCATCTTACTAACCCTTGGGACAACAGATCATAACTACCTATTACTAGCTTCGTTATAAAACATCTAATTTTCTTGCTTTTCTTAAATTTTTCCTTCCTATCATACGCATTTTTCACTTTCTAACTTTCATTTCCAAGAAAATTTTAAATTTTTTTGTGTTCTATTTATTAGTATAATGCAAAATGATGCGTGAATAAGCACAAATCTCCCCCAAACCTATTTGTAGCAGTGTCCTCACTGATATCATCTGTTAAGCTTAAAACCTGTAGACTTGGGAGGAAAAGTTAGTAACGAGGACAAGAATTAATGACAGTGAAATCCCCCCAAAACTTATTTTTGGCTCACAATTTTTTAAAATTTTTGTTTTTCTTTAAAGAGCCAAAACATTTTTTTCCCCCTAAACTTGAGTGAAATAGTATTAAGTATTAAAATTATAATAGGGAGGGGGGGGTTAAAGTTATTGGTCTATGCAAAACTTTATAAAGACCAAAAGTTAACACCAACCATTCGAATATTTTATCAATGTAACACCATGGTTGGTGGAAGATCATAGTTGTGAATAAGTAGGGAGATAAGAGGCGTAATCGATCGGGTTTATGTCTCGGTTGGTAGAGACGAAACAGTGATGGTACATTACTCGCATTCTCGTTCTTGATAAGAAGAAGGGGTGGCGGTTCAACTTCTTTAGGTGGGGGTTGATTCATCACAATTCCCATGTCTTCTAGGAATGCGAGTTCTTCGGCAAAAATGTCTTCAAAACTTTCATCGAGATTCCGAAAGATAATCTCATTGGAAAGGAAGTTATATGACTCGGATAGCCCGGCTAAATCATTCGAAAAGTCAAAGGGTTCGATCTTAGGCGTGAACTTATCAACAGAAGGGTCTTCACTTGTATAATAAACAGTAGGATCAAACCATAACGCACTAGTGGCGTCGAGATCATAATCGTGAAGCTCCACAAATTCGCAATTGTCGGTATCTATCTTTTTGACAGAACATATATCAACTATATGAGTATAGGGTTCGGAGGGTTGACTTCCTAACTTATAAATATTAAGCTCAATTGTCATCTTCCCAAAGGACAGGTTCATTGAACCGTTACGACAATTGATTATCGCGTTTGAAGTTGCTTGGAAAGGTTGACCTAGAATCACCGGAATTTGGTTCTGTGGGTTCGCTACAGGATGTGTATCTATGACTATAGTCCACAGGGAATATAAATTTCTCGACTTTGATTAACACGTCCTCTAGCTCATCCCGATGTTGGGTGATAGATCGATCGGCCATCTGGAGAGTGCAATGCGTAGATTTCAACCCTCCTATCCCTAATTGCTCATAAACAGATTACGGAAGCAAGTTAACACTAGCACCTAAATCGAGTAAAGCACGATTGATATTTTTACCCCCAATAGTTATAGATATTGCAGGACAACCGGGGTCCTTACGTTTTGTGGGCACCAATTGGGTAAGAGAATTACTCATATTACTCGCTCAGAAAACCTTTTAGGTACTTGAGTTTTCCTCTTCCTAGTGCACAAGTTCTTTAAAATTTTCGCATAGAAAGGAACTTGTTTGATAGCATCTAGGAGAGGGATATTTATGTTAACTTGCTTAAAAATATCCACAATCTTCTCCATTTGGGGACTTGGTCTGTTGGCGCTCAACCTATGTGGAAAAGAAGCTTTATAAATAAAGGTTGGGTCCAACTTTTGAGGAGAAGTTTGTGGGGATGGAATGGATCCCAAAATTGGATTTGGGATGGTCATAACTGGTAATTCCTTCAAGGAAATGGGCTGAGGGTTCGAGCCTAGTGGAAAACGGAGAATAGGCTCGGAAGAAGATGTTGGATTAGACGAAATAGGAGTAGAAGTAGTAGCCGGGATTTCATCAATATCATCAACTTCAACTTGTTTACCAATATTATTGTTCAACACTCTTCCCGATCTCAACGTGGTTATGGCACTCACATTATGATTTTGAAGGATGAGATTCGCGCTTTGTGAGTGGCCGGGATTTGGTAGAGATTGAGAAGGAAGTCTCTCTTTCTCTCTCTCACTCATCGTGGCATTTAACTGTGCAAGTTGTGCTTCTATCGATTTTATGCTTTCACCGTGGGGAAGCAGTATGTTGTACTAACGTTTGGATAGAAGACGTTAAATTAGCCGTCATTTATGTAGATTGTTTAATGAACGTTTCTAAGTTACGTTCGAGTGCAGAGGTTTTATCGGTACCGGCCGTTGGGAAAGAATTATTATAAGGTGCAAAGTTGTTGGCCGGATTTTGAAAAGATTGCGGTTGAAATGGGTGCTGACTCTGTTGTGGTGGCTGCTGTTGCTGTGGAGGAAGCCTTTGATAATAATTTTGGCTTGGGAACTAATTTTGATTTTGAGACTGGTTTTTATTCCAAGCGAAATTAGGGTGATTCCTCCATCCCTGATTATAGGTAAATGAATAAGGGTCATTTTTAGGTTATTGCTGAAAAGCAGTATTGGTTTGTTCATGACCTTGAGACGGAGGATTCAAAGGACATTCTTTCGTTAAATGTGATGGGTCAAAACAACAACCACACTTGGTTTTGGAGAGCATAACTTGATTTAGGGAGGTTGGCGAGTCTTTGTTTTCGATAGCTTCGAGTTTGTTTTGCATCGTGGCCATTTCAGCTTTTACTACGATGGAAACGTCGAGCTGATGGATACCTGTCCTAGATGAAGATGATATTGGTTTAATGCTCTCTGTAACAACTCCAATTTCAGTGTACAGAAAATTGTTTAAAAATTAATGTACAAATGGAGTATTTGCAATCCTGAGTATGCAATAAGTATTCGATTTGCTTTTGAACAGTAAGAAACAACTTGTAGCTCACAGGTAAAGCCTTGCACTGCTGTGACGTAACCCCTGTGATCGAATCCCCCCAGACACGTTATGTTTTTATTGATTTTTTATTTTAATCTTTTAGAAACCCAAAGGTTTACACGTGCACTACACGTAAACTGAAAAGTCACAGATTAAACAAACACGTGCACTAAGATATACCAACAGACCCTGACACGTGGCCAAAATCCCACCATCCCTCACCGGGCTTCGACCGACGAGATCTTCATTGGTGACCAGCATCGCCGGGCCCCCCGTAGGGGATGCTCCCCAATTTCTTCCCCTGACCCCCCTTCACCTACCCCACCACCCCATGTTGTTTGTTTACTCTGCAATTATGCAGAGAGTGTAATTTCACTACTTAATTCTAATTTTAATGCATTCTTTAACCCTCAAAACCTTAATTTTCCCTATAAATACTATACTTCATTTCACCCCTCCTCACTCAAAATTCTATTACAAAAACTCTATAAAATTTTCAAGTCCTAAGTTGTGCAAGTGGAGTTAGCAAAGGGTGAAGTCCCGACGAAGTTTCGAGGAGATTCCGACGACGAAACGACGCCCCGACGGTTCCGAGAGCTTCCTCCTTCACCCTTATTTCTATATAGCTTGTAAGTCCCCTCTCCCCTTCTCTTTTGCTATTCTAAAATTTGTTCTTTTCAAAACTCGTCGGAAGCGGAGTTATTCCGACTTCTGACTCTCTTTTCTTTCAAAACACAATTTTTCTTAAACAATAAATTACCATATTCTCTCATAATATTTAACAAACATAAATAAAAAAATTAGAACAAGTTTCATCTCAAAATAATTCATGTTGCAATTTCTATTGCACTTTTACAGTAAAATACCATCATATTTACAAACGATATTGTTATCCACTTTTAACCGTATTACCTTTAGAAAACTCACGAGGTAATGACCCACCTCATCACAACACACATTTTGACATAGCATGATGAATTTTGGGATTCTAGATTATGGGAAAATACACTTTAACGAACAAATACCTTAAACAATTAAAAACTGTTTTCTTTAAAAAGAGTGTTAATTAATTCCTTGCAAATACGCCTCTACAACCTATTTTGGAGAACCCCGATCGGGATGGTGCGGGTTATCGCACATTCTCGGGCCTAGTAGAGTAAGATGCAGACCTCCGCAAGGAGCATTCGATCTCGATAGAATTTCTAATGCAACTTTTAAGAAAATGAGATTTATACAAAATAAATAAAATTTATTTTTATTATATATATATATATATATATATATATATATATATATATATATATATATATGAATATTATGAAAAGATCTATTTTAAATATATTATATAAATATTCCATGTTTTCTAAGGCAAAGGAACCACAATTTCATAAAACTACTATTTCAATTCAATATAATTCCAATATTTCATTAAAATACCATATACAATGAAAACTGGGTTCTACTTACTAGAGAATTTCACTTTTATAAAATATACATCTATGAAAAGCCTAAATACGACAATTAAATACTTGAGGTGTATTTTAAAATTATACCAAAACTATTTTTATATAAAACCCCCTCAAGTTATACTAAATTACAATAAGGACCCTAGTAAATATAGGTTTAAGCGGGACCAGTTCTTTTGAGCCTCAGGAAGCTGGAGAATATGGGTGGTTGCCTATATAAGGTAGACAATCTAACAACGGTGTTATCAACACGGTAATTGTCTTGAAAAAAGACACAAATCCTGCCGTCCATGTACACCAGTTACCGATAACTCCAAAAAAATCAGGACTCCAATTCTGTTTAAAATTCTGACTCAGTTCGAGTCAAGGTCAAATCTGAAATCAATCTGACTTGAATATGATTCAAGTATAACTGTAATTCAACATGAATTCGTCTATACCAGAACTCAATCTATATCAATCTATTTTGACTGAACTGAATCATGGATATACTCTGTTTACATGAATATTCATTTATATCCATTCCGTTTACTGATATCATGGTTTCGGCAAGTCATCCATTTGTATAACAAAACAATATAATCAATACAAAAGACATTACGGGGTTTTATAAAGGGGTAGACTGGTATGGAATGTGTTAGAAATGACATGATACGGTCACTTTAATACACCTAACCTGAATATCTATTGCCGTTGTACCGTGGTTGAACGGTTCCTTGTGCTCCGTATACCTTAGTCTCTGGAATAGTGGGACTCCTCTCATATACACTGGCATATTCTGTACCAACCTACAAACAACTGTGTTAACATTATAATCAAACTTTACTAGTTATACTCTCTTTCTATCTATTCTATCTCTACTCATCTTTAGGAGTTACCGAGCGATTATTCGCTGACGACATTCCTTTTCTTCTTTCTTTGGAATGTTGTCAGGTGGATCGGACTCACTGGAGATCGAGCGCAGTAAGAAGACTTGGAGCAGTTAGCCTTTGACCCCGAGCTCTAGATACTTGTATATACTTTTCATTTCAGTTATGCCATTATTTAGGCATTGCTTTCTTTTCATCTATTTCCATTTCCAGTTGTACCTGTAAAAAATTGTTTAATAAATAAAGTTGCTGTTCATTTACATTCCTGTCTCTTGTGTACATTTTACTTTATATTGCTTAGATACGCTTAGCGTGTTTACTTCGGAGTAAATACTTAGCGGGCCCAGTCGCGTCCTCTTGCTCGTACACCGGGAAGCGGGGTGTAACACTTTCCCATTGTGAGGTTTGTTCGGTGAGATCTTCCAGAAATTACCAAGCTTCGCCATCGTATTTTGATATAAAATGGCATTGACAAATGGTTTCAAGCATTTGTTTCGTGGCAGGATTAACACCCTCGTATATAATTCGGCAAAGTTGTCATCTATCAATTCCGTGATGGGGGCATTGTACATGAAGATCTTTAAACCGTTCAAAGAATTTTCAGAATGGTTCGTTTGGAAGTTGGGTAAACTGGTTAATCTCGCTTCGAACATGGGCGGTTTTGTGATTGGGATAAAATTTCTTAAGCAATGCTATAACGAATTCATCCCATTTGGCGATAGAATGTGTGGCAGTGCTATAAAGCTATTCTTCTGTTAGATCGCACAGTGTAAAAGAGAGAAGACGTAATCGCATAGTATCCACAAAAAGTTGTGTTGTGCTCATCACTGCACATACATTTTTGAATTTGGTTATGAAAACGTATGCGTTTTCGGATTCAAGCTCGTGAAATTTGGGCAACAAGTTGATGAAGTGGGGTTTAATTTCGAAATTACCCCCATTGGCCGGTGGAAGAGACAAAAAAGTAGGAAGGGGTCCACGTATGGGGTAGCATCTTTCTTGGAAAGAGATGCGCGGTGGATTTTGCACACCTACGGGTGGTGGCAGGATGGTATCGTGAAATCACGATGGAGATCCGTCCATTTTGGAAGATGTGGTAGGTGGAGGGGAAATAAAAGATGAAGAAGTACCGATTTCGGAGTCGATAGAAAAAATGCGGACAAGACGGGCATTAGAATCTCGTGTCCAGCCGATCATGCACTAAGCGGGTTTAGCGCACGTGGCAGCATGTGTGAGAATGATTTAAAACGTTTATTTTGAAAAAGTGTCGGAAGTGAGCCTTGACTCAACAAATCACAAAATGCACAATCTTCCAGAAATTACCAAGCTTCGCCATCGTATTTTGATATAAAATGGTATTGACAAATGGTTTCAAGCATTTGTTTCGTGGCAGGATTAACACCCTCGTATATAATTCGGCAAAGTTGTCATCGATCAATTCCGTGATGGGGGCATTGTACATGAAGATCTTTAAACCGTTCAAAGAATTTTCAGAATGGTTCATTGGGAAGTTGGGTAAACTGGTTAATCTCGCTTCGAATATGGGCGGTTTTGTGATTGGGATAAAATTTCTTAAGCAATGCTATAACGAATTCATCCCATTTGGCGATAGAATGTGTGGCAGTGCTATAAAGCCATTTTTCTGCTAGATCGCACAGTGTAAAAGAGAGAAGACGTAATCGCATAGTATCCACAAAAAGTTGTGTTGTGCTCATCACTGCACATACGTTTTTGAATTTGGTTATGAAAACGTATGCGTTTTCGGATTCAAGCTCGTGAAATTTGGGCAATAAGTTGATGAAGTGGGGTTTAATTTCGAAATTACCCCCATTGGCCGGTGAAAGAGACAGAAAAGTAGGAAGGGGTCCACGTATGGGGTAGCATCTTTCTTGGAGAGAGATGCGCGGTAGAATCTGCACACTTATGGGTGGCAGGAGGATGGTATCATGAAATCACGATGGAGATCCGTCCATTTTGGAAGATGTGGTAGGTGGAGGGGAAATAAAAGATGAAGAAGTACCGATTTCGGAGTCGATAGAAAAAACGCGGACAAGACGGGCATTAGAATCTCGTGTCCAGCCGATCATGCACTAAGCGGGTTTAGCGCACGTGGCAGCATGTGTGAGAATGATTTAAAAGGTTTATTTTGAAAAAGTGTCGGAAGTGAGGCTTGACTCAACAAATCACAAAATGCACAATCAATCCCTAGAACTAGGGTCACCTAAGTCAAGTCACTAGACCGCTCATAGACTTTTAAAGGACAAGTTGTATGATCAATCCTTTATCACCTCTTTATCGCTCTTGTGGCCAGATAAGTGCCAGGTAAGTGGGAGGTATCCGCTATACGAATCACCGAAAATAGCGGGCCTAATTAAGCAACCACTTTCTTTAGTCACACTTGCCTAGACACCACAAGAGAAATACGGATAAGCAATAGATTACCCACGACCCTCCTCTGTCCTAATTGAGCACGACGGTCCTTAGAGACTTGGTCTAGATATTTTTTAATTTATGTTGGGTGAAAGTATGCTCGTTTTATGATTTGTGGGGCCTAGGAAGGGTGATGAAATCCCCACCTAATCTGGATTTGGGTTATTGCCCCTTAATGTCCGGTTTAGATATGCACAAACAAACCGATATCAAAACACGCAAAAAGATTTTTGAGCAGTGCTTTTTGCAAAGAATCCTGCAGAAAATATCAGATTATTGGATTTTAGAGGAGAGAGAAAGATTTGAGAAAAATACCAGAGGATTTTGGCGCTGCAATTATCCCACTCCGCTGCGGTTTCGCTGCAAAATCCTTGTTCCCGCTGCGGTTCCGCCTCAAGTTGGTAGGGTTGTTTGCCAAATTTTCTTTAGTGCTCCCCTCTACTCCTCTGGGCTATGTTGAAACTCTCTGAATCTCTGTTTCCTTACTCCAGTTACTCTAGATTCCCTTGCAAAACTTGCACAATAATCGTTAAATATGCAAGATGCGGTTTTTGGTTCTCGTTTATAATATGTTTAATGGATTTTATAAAAAAAAATTACAGCCGTTTCCCCGGCAATGACGCCATTTGATTAGTCTTTTGCTGAAAGTGTGTTGTAAATAACCGCAATCAAAACGGTGTCGCTAGTAGCTAGCCGCGATGACTACGGGTTTTCCGCAGGGAAACGTGAACCTTTTTCTTGCTTTAGATGAGTGGATAGAAGAAGGGTGATTGTTTGCCGTTCTATTTTAATACAGGTGTAGAATTTATAAAGAAGAGGTTTGTAAGGTTCATAGGATTTAGTAGTAATGGATGAATAATTAAAAATGACTCCTTTATCTTTTAATAATTTAAAACTAGATCGATAGTGATGAATGTAGATTAGGGTTTCTTGGAAGAAACTAGGGTTTCCTTGCATTGATCTCTATTCATGTCTAGCCCTTAACAAAACAAGTGTTAAACCAATCTCAAATCATGGTCGTGACTAGCAATAAATTGGTAGCACTACCAATAAGGATGTTAACATTTATTTTGCTAAAATTTATAAACTTTAAAATGTATAAAAGAAGTTAAAAGATTTTATCATCTATTGATCTACCCTATCCTACGAACCCTAGCAAGCTAGAAATTACTCACTCATGGTTTAAGATTTAGAAGAAAGGTTGAAGAATGAAAGCATGATTAAGATGTAGAAAGTAAGTGCAGAAAATAAGTGCGGAAATTAATTGCAAAAAGAATAATAAAAACACCATCTTTATTAATCAACTATTGCATACAACTTTTGAAAGTAGAGTACAAGAACCCTAGTTGCTCTAGATCTCTGTCTTATTGGAAGTAGATGACTAGCTGATGATCACTCGGATGCATGGATCGCTTTGGACATCTTGATCTCTTCGGTGATGATTTTTTTGATGTGAAGCTCTCGGTCCTATATATAGTCACAGAAACTAGAAACCCTATGTCACGTCCCGCTTCCTGGTGTATAGTAAGGAGACGCAACGGGTTACGCGATGTATTTACTCAGAAGTAAATATGCTAAGTGTAACTAAGCAATATAAAGTAAAATGAACACAAGAGACATTAATATAAATGAACAACAACTTTTATTTATTTAACAATTCTTTACAAGTACAACTGGAAATGTAAATACAAGTCTGGAATGCAATGCCTAAATAATGGCATAACTGAAATGAAAAGTATGTACAAGTAAAGCCTAATGGTCATGCTACTCAGTGGTCGGCTCCAAGTGCTCCGGGCTGGTCTCGAACTCCTCAGCGTCGGGTCCTCCGACAACATTCTAAAGAAAGAAGAGAAATAGAAATGTCGTCAGCGAACAATCCCAAAGAAAGAGAGAAGTAGAATAGACACATAAGAGAGTATAAATAGTAATATTTGATTGTTATGTTAACGCAGTTGTTTGTAGCTTGGTATAGAATATGTCAGTGTATACGAGAGGGGTCCAACTTACAGCGTGGACTTTGATAACCCGTAGTATAAGGCTCCGTTGATAAAACCACAGAACAACAGCATGGATGTATAGATACGTCTTTTAATGGCCATCTTGTGCCACCTTTAACATGTTACATACCAGTATACTCCTTTATAAACCCCGTAATGTCTTTTGTATTGATTGTATGGTTTGTTTTGTAAATGGAAGACTTGCCGAAACCATGATATCATGTAAACGGAATGGGTATAAATGGATAATCATGTAATCAGAGTATATCCATGGTTCGGTTCAAGTCATGTTCATGTTGATATGGATTGTGTTATGGTATTCATGGATTCATGTTGCATGCAGTTATTGAAAAGAATTCAAGTCTTATTGTATTCAGATTTGACCATGACTCGAACTGAGTCAGACTTTTAAACGGAATTTGAAGTCCTGATTGTTTTGGAGTTATCGGCAACTGCTGCACATGGACGGCAGGTTTTGTGTTTTTTTCCAAGACAATTACCGTATTGATAACACCGTTTTTAGGTTGTCTACCTTAGATAGGTAAGCACCCATATTCTTCGGCTCCCTGAGGCTCAAGTGAACTGGTCCCGCTTAAACCTATGTTTACTAGGGTCCTTATTGTAAATTAATATAACTTGAGGGGGTTTTATGAAAAATAGTTTTGATATGTTTTCAAAATAAATCTCAAGTATTTATTTATCGTCTTTAGGGTTTTCATAATTGTAATTTTTATAAAATAGCATATTCTAGTGGATATAAACCTAATTTTGAATAGCATATGGTATTTTCATGTAATTTGACTTGTATTGAATGTGATGGTATTTTCATGATCTTTTGCGATTCTTTTCTTTTGATTACAAAACATGGAATATATTATATATTTAAAATAGATATTTTAATAATATATATGTATATATATATATATTTATTAAAAAATAGAATTTATTTATTAAATAGAAATCACATTTTTCTTAAAAATTGCATTAAAAATTCCATCGAGATCGAATGCTCCTTGCGGAGGTTTACATCTCACTCTACTAGGCCCGAGGATGTGAGATAACCCGCACCATCCCGATCGAAATTCTCCAAAATGGGTTGTAGAGACTTTTAAAGAAAACAGTTTTTGAATATTTATGGTGTTTAAATGTAAACTCGTATTTTCCCACAAACTAATGTTCCACAAATCATCGTGGTATGTCAAGAATGTGTATTGTGATGAGGTAGGTCATTATCTCATGAGTTTTCTAAAGGTATTATGGGTAAAATGAATAAATAATGGCGTATGTAAACATGATGGTATTTTATTGTAAAAGTGGAATAAAAATTGCAATACGAATTATTTTGAGATGAAACTTATTCTAATGTGTTTATTTATGTTTTTTAAACATTATAAGAAGATATGGTAATTTATTTTTTAAGAGAAATTGTGTTTTTAAAGAAAAGAGAGTCGGAAGCCGGAATAACTCCGCTTCCGATGAGTTTTGAAAAGAAGATATTTAAGACTAGAAGTTGAGAAGGGTGAAAGGGACTTACTGATTGAATATAAAGAGGAGAGATAGAGGAAGCTATTGGAATCTTCGGAAAGTCGTTTCGTCGCCGGAATCTTCCCGAAACGTCGCCGGAATTTCGACCTTGCTAACTCCATTTATACAACTTGGGACTTGGAAATTTTAGAGAGTTTTTGTATGGGATTTCTGAATGAGGAGGGGTGAGATGTAGTGTGGTGTTTATAAGGAAAATTATGGTTTAGGGTAATGAATTTGAGAATTAAAATGTGCATTAAAAATGGATTAAAGAGGTGAATTTAATCCCTATGTAAATTTGCAGAGAAATCAATTAGAATAGGAGTAGTGGGGGGGGGGGGTCCAAGGGGCGTGGGGGAAAATTTTGGGAGCATTTGCCCTGGGGGGCCCGGCGGTGCCGGTCTCATCAAGCCTCTTGCTGGACTAAGTCCGGTGGAATGGGCTTGGATCTCTGCCACATGTCAGGGTCTGTATGAATAGTATTTTGCACATGTTTGTTTTCTGTGTGACTTTTCATTTTACGTGTAGTGCACGTGTAAACCTTTGGGCTTCTAAAAGATTAAAAGAAAAATCAATTAAAAATATATGTGGCTGGGGGATTCGAACACAGAGGCTACGTCATAGCAGCACAAGGCTTTACCAATGAGCTACAAGTGCTTTCTTGCTATTCAAAAGAAAATTAAATTTATAATTTGTGCTCAGGCTTATGTATTCCTTTCTGTATTTTTGAAAATATTCTGTACAGAAAGTTTAGGGTTGTTACATTCTACCCTCCTTATACAAATTTCGTCATCGAAATTTGTAGAAGGAAAGTGTAACAAATTTCAAAAAAAGTTTGGCAATAGAACTATTGATAGTGCATAAAAATATTTGGAAGAACGAAAGAATGCAAATGTTTTGATAAGATTGAAAAAGATGTAAGGAAATTACCAGGGTTACCTTAGTCTACAGTCTCGGTTTCTACGGCCGCTAAAGTGAAAGCCTGACGCCGGAGTACATTCCTCTTAGCTAGAGGCACATTCCTCTGTCCTTGGGGCATGTTCCTCTACCCTAGAGGTATGTTCCTTAGTGCTTGATGGAATTGGCGTGGAGGCTATGCAGGAGGTCCATGTAGAGGTGGAGCTGGGAGAGCAAGACGGGGTGTAGGAGCCTGGATAGTTGGCCGCTGCGGATAAGTGTTGTGAGTTGGAACTGTGTTGCGCTTATAAGGACATACTCCAATTCCATGATTGGATGCACCACAAACTAAGCATATGCCTTTTGCGCGCCTACAGTCCTCTCTCCCCGAGCATCAGGATCCATCGTGGTACCTTTCTTCCTTCTGTCCTTGCCGGGTGCCACAGATGTCCATCCCTCTTGCAGTAGAAGCAAAAATTTGGACTTGGCCAGTTATTTGTTTCTTCCGGTCTCCTGGGTTCAAAAGTTGGCCTTGAAGAGGCTCTTCCTTCCATCTAAGTGGCAGGGCGCTTCACTCCGACAGATTGGGGTCTGCCCTTCCTTTTCACTACTGTCTCATATCGACGGGCAGCTTTCAGGGCCAGTTCATGGGTTGGGTAATCCCCTGTAGCTAAGGCAGCTTGGATCTCCGGATCTAACCCTTACTGAATTCGTCTGGACCTGATCTCAGCAGTCGGTATCAAGTGTGCCGCAAACCTGTTAAGGTCTTGCGTAGCTGTGTAGTATGTGGTATTTGAAAATCGAATATTGAGACATATCTTACCTACTGAGCATGGTAAACTCAGTATCATACTCATCCACAGATTTGGTCTACATCGAACCCTGTTGTAGGTGGATGAATTGCTGTTCCATATCAAATCGGGCAGTCTCCGGAAAGTACTTCGCGTCGAATATGTCGCGAAAAGTTTTCCATTCGATCGGCTGGTTAAGACTGCTTTCTTCCTCCTTCCACCAAACTCGGGCGTTGTCGGTGAGTTGCAGCTTCGCAAATCATACCCAAGCGATCTCTGGCACTTGTGTTGCTACCAGATCATCCTCAATGCTCTGAGCCCATTCTTCCGCTTCCAGAGGGCTCTCTTTCCCCGAAAATTGATTTGGGTGCAATGCCCGGAATTGCTTCACTCCGGGCGCTTCCTCTTCTGGACAGTTCAGTAATATAGCAGTCTGCTGCTGTTGTCCTTCCAGAAGGCTTCAGATTGCCTTAAGCAGTACCGTCTGCTCATTGATCGGAGCAGCAACGGTAGGCGTAAGCGGTAGAGGTGGTGGTGTGTTGTTGAAGTTGGTGCTTGTATTGTTTGGAGAATCCATAACCTTGAAAGAAAAATAGGGTTAGGATAGATTCAAAGTATATGAAATTGTAAGATTCAAGGAACATGAAATGTAAAGAATGTTTTTAGTTGCTAATTCTTGTGTTATATTGCTTAGGACTTCATGCAGAATTGACCTGGATGTCTATGCAGAACTGACCTGCATGGTAGGGTTCCATGCAGCACTGACCTGCATGGGTCGCCAACAAAACCTATGACGCCCCTTTTCCCGGTGTACGGTAAGGAGACGCGACAGATCGCGCGACGTATTTACTCAGAAGTAAATACACTAAGCTTAACTAAGCAATATAAAATAAAATGTACACAAGAGACATGAATATAAATGAACATCAACTTTTATTTATTTAACAATTCTTTACAAGTACAACTGGAAGTGTAAATAGAAGTCTGGAATGCAATGCCTAAACAATGGCATAACTGAAATGAAAAGTATGTATAAGTAAAGCCTAATGGTCGTGCTACTCAGTGGTCGGCTCCAAGTGCTCGTGGCTGGTCTCGAACTCCTCAGCGTCGGGTCCTCCTGACAACATTCTAAAGAAAGAAGAGAAATAGGAATGTCGTCAGCGAACAATCACTCGGTAAGTCCCAAAGAAAGAGAGAAGTAGAATAGACAGATAAGAGAGTATAACTAGTAATGTTTGATTTTTATGTTAACGCGTTTGTTTGTGTTAGTTATATATATGCCCTAGAGGTTATTACAGTACATACGATGTATATTGTAGTGGATGCTTGGATATATATAGGGAGGACTTTCTTGCTTGACATGATAGTATGCTATCTGGTTGCACTTTATCTTAACATGTACTCTGATTGTCTCTATGTTACATATTGATAAAGCCTTTAGGATGAGTACTTGACTATCAGGACTATGATGCAGATCATACTAGTGGGGACAGAGTAGTCGCTATGTACATCCTTCAAAATGTTCCTAGTCGTAGGTATATCGAGATAGGGCATCGATATTCCAGAGTAGACTAGCGTATAACTTCTCGACCCATGTAGATGGGCGATGGATGATCCCATATCCATTGGTGTTTGACAATAAAGACAGTATACGAGTGCCCAGTGGAAACTGGGTACACTGGACGGACTCGCCGAAAACTCCCAGATGGTATTATACCTCACGTCAGATGGTAGTTCTCTGGTGACACTGGTACAGGTTAGTCTGTAGACCCGAGATCATCATAGTGTCTTGTGTCATTCCCACCGTGCTTTGATTTCCACCTTACCACGTTCAAGAGAACGTGCAAAACGGTGGCTTTTGGGTACAGCCCCGAGTCACATGGAGTCAATGAGCGATAGGAGGGGTTTCGTCTTTCCCGATATAGGGAGTTGATATTGCGCTGTGATCGATTGGCTATAACACGAAGTCCTTGGCCAAGGATACTTCAGAGATATACTGGTAAGTGTTATCAGTAGTTCCTCGACCCGTTATGAGCCTCATATCGACACGACTTATCGAGTTACTGGGGTCTGACGCTTACCATCCCTAGACGAGATATGCGACATATCAGACGAAGAGACCGGACTGTACGGTAGTGTTACTGATTGGATTCGCAGGAGTGTGAGCAGGCTTGCTTGTTGATCTTCCGATCTCTCAATACCCGGGTGGCCGTTACGTTTAGCAGACCGCTTGCGGCTTGTGGGTGTTTGATATGATCATCAACTACTGCCGGCGTATTGACGAGTCTTTAGAGTCCTACACAGGAGTTTCCTGGCTCAAGCGAAACGGAGTAGGAGCACATATGTGATATGTGCGGTGCCGAGATTAATACGATATGAGATACCATATTCTATTCTCGCGAATTGTGACATTGGTCGGTTGTATGCGATATAGCCTGGTTATCGGATAAGTGTTGATTCGATAAGTTGTTACACATGATATTAGTCGGTTATATATGATATAACCGGATTATTAAATCAAGAGTTGATTTGATAATCTAATGTATAATTATATATTTGATATATTACATTACATTAATTAGTATTAGCTCACTTATGATTTCTTTTCTCACTTGATGTGCACATTGTATATATGTGATATGTATATTTGTGTACATGTTTTGTGTCATGCTTGATGATACATGCAACAAAGGTGTGTGTATGACTTACACCATACTTGGTTTAATTGCTAGGGTTTTATTTATTTTGCTAATTATAAAAGGTGGTATTTTTTCATGGATGAAAGCTTGTAGAAGCTTGTAGTCTTCATTGACCAAGTCCACTCTTTTGTTTTGGCTAAGATATTTGTTAACCCAACCAATTAAATCTAGCCATGGTTAACTCTCTACAAAGGTTAATATATGATATTAACTCACCATGGTTGCTATTCTCACTTGAATAATTATTCATGAGAGATATTTCTTCATCTTCTTCTTTTTCCTCAAATGGAGATGTGAGAAAATGAGTGAGAAAATCAAATCTAAAGTGAACCCACTTCCTACTTCATCATCCTCTACTACTTGCCATTTAGTATAGGGTGTTTGCTTCACTAATTCCATGATTAGTGAAGAGATAGCTTGGGTTAGTGTCTCCTCGATGTAGATCATCTTCGGCCTCGAAGTCTTCGAAGCAAGCATGTTCGTTTCTTCAAGAGAGCCTCTCTAGAGTCCGGAGTTCACGATCGCAGCGAAGAGGACTACTACACGGAGCTATTGAAGTGAAGGACCGGTCTATAAAGATTGTATTCCTTGCTCACTTAGGATGTAAAGTGTTTACATATGTTATTCCGTCGATTTCTAGTTAACGATTCTTAGTAACGGTTAGCTAAAACGCAAATTTTTGAATTTGGCATGGATGATGCCTCCCGAAACCTTGACGCCGTCTTAGGTAGCCTTGCAGTGGTATCAGAGCCATGCTAGAAATTTAGACGGATATTGTTAAGATTACGAAACCGAAATACTCCGAAACTTGAGATGGAAAATTCAAGTTTCTGTCGATTTTAAAAGTTGTTCAAAAAAAGTTTCAAACAAGTACAGAGTGATGTATGAGATATATCATGAACACTGTGAAAATTTTATTGGATTCCAAGAAATTTTGGCCGGCCACCATAGGCATGATCTCGGCCAAAACCGAACCCCCCCTGAATTTTTTTGTGTGTTCCAGAAACTTGGTTTTGATGTTTCAGGTGTTGTTTGTTTTTGCTAATTTTGCATGTGATATAATCTTACATTATAAACAATTCAGAGTGTTTCGTATTCGTATTTTAACATAGTTTCGGGTGATTCGCATGTTATCTAGACGAAATTAAAACGTTCGATCGAATGTCAAAAACCCATTTTTCCAAGTTTAACGTATTCGGAAAAACATGCAAGTGATCCTATGAACCCTCTTGAAGAATGAAACCCTAACTCGACTTTTTGGATCATGGAACCATGGTCAAACACTAGGGTTTGCCGTAGTTCCGTGGCGACATGAGTGAGGCTTGGGTTTGCCCTTCTACGGCTGGTGCATAGGTACTGTGGCATATTCTGGGTATTACTAAAACTCTGCTCAAGTGTTGAGCTGTCGGGAAATTGTGGGACTTTGATGAATCGATCGAAAAGTTTAACGTCGTCCGGGTATCTTGTGATGGGATACAATATTTGGAATCCACAAGTAGTTATGAGATAACTAGTTTGAATGTTATAAATCTAGCAGTTTAGTCTCAATTGATCGGTTGCCACGGGATTTTGATGAGATCAAAAGTCCGTCGCAATCACTTAGCGTACGCGGATACTCGCCAGGTAAATTTAATAGATAGCCATGCCCCATAGCCCCGACCAAGTGACTGTAGGAGAACTCCGTCGCCAAAAGCATCCGTTCAGGTGCTCGTGGCAGCGGTGTTCCACTTTAGTGCACTTCGTCGACGGCATCGGGGGGTGCGGCCGTCTACTAAAGTTTCCGACGAGCATTCGATCAGTATGTCGGGAATCTTGTTGCATTGCCCGACTTGATATTGAAAAGTGTTTTCTAGATCGAGACTAAAATGCGAGGTTTATAATTGTTAGGCATGCGATATCTAAGGAATTCATTTGGTTAGGCATGTGATGTCTAAGGTGGTTTCGGATTCCAACTGTTGTAGTTTTTCACTTTCTTTTTTGCGACCGTAAGTGTAATATGTGGTGTATCGCCAGTTTCGGTGCTATATGTCAACGACAACTGGGATACACATATTTACTTACGTTGATGACATATGATGTTATGTGTTGCTGTGATATGTTATATTGGATCGTCGTGTTTGAATAGCCGGGGTTTTTATGTGAGATGAGAGTTTTTCATTTTCATTCATGTAAAATTCATTGTATGTAATATTCTTTTATTGGGGCACTTCCGGGTTGAGGATGATGTCACCATTGTATATTATTTAATTTTCCGCATTAGGATAGACCCATGGCGGGGAGCACAAGTAACCGGGTTCTAGGGTCCAGAGGGAGACCATCTCGAGGAGTCGAGACCGGGTCTCCTAACTCTAGAATTGGTACGGTTGCTTGTCGCTCTCGTAGGGGTCTAGGGGTGTGGGATTGGCTATTCATCACGACCGTGGAATCCGTATTTTATACAGGCTTAAAATAAAACACGAAAATCCTAATATATTCAATATTTCATATGTTGTTTTCTGCTGCGATATCTATGATGTGATCATTTGATATATTGATGTGATGAATACAGGATATAGTATATGTGATATATTATATAGACGTTGCTTATGTTTTACACCCACGCTAGCCCTGCCCCGCTTTGCCGTTAGTTACCTAACCTAACGGTGCACGAGGGGACATTGAGGCGAATGCGGATGGCATAAGCGTACGTTGTATTTATCTGTGATGTTTAGGTAACTGAAAATGATGGGACTTCATTAATGAGATTAATGAAACTAAAAGAAACCTAAAGATGTTGTAGAAACTTGTCTCGAAAACTGGTAGCTCTAGTTCTTGCTTTGCATAGCGGTATTCCTTATAGAATATCCAGCGTCTTATTCGATAAGGAAAGAGCCGAGATCCCTTCATCAGGAGTGACCTCTTTAGCGAAACTAGCAGATGCTACAAACTCGGTTTGTCTTTTGATTGCTTTTATAGTTTTTGCTTCGCGTAGTGGTATTTGTGAAATATCCTGCACCTCATTCGATGAGGAAAGAGCCGAGATCCCTTCATTGGGAGTGACCTATTTAGCAAAACTAGTAAAAACCTCAAAAACACTCCTTTTCAAAATCACTCGATTCTATGACGATATCAAGTTCATTACGCAAATGGTTTTCTTAAAAGCCTGTCGTAGCCCTCCGTCATTTCAGATAAGTAATAGTTAGTATTTGTGCTGCGTTTGTTGACCTTGTCAAGGCGTAGTGTGCTGTAACTCATTAGTGCTTACCTGTAAAGCATATGATGCGATTGGATTAAGGTAGTCATGCGGCCTTGTTGACCTTGTCAAGGGTCGTGCGGGTGGGTTTAATTCAATCGGGAAATAACGGGTTGAACTTGACTTGCGGTCTATGGTTTGTTGACCATGTCAAGGTCATAGATCGCTCGGGGCAAAATATTATTGGGAATTTCAAGTGTTGAAATTTGCAATGAGATTGCATACCTCCTATGAGATAGTTGGATCCCGATACCCACTGCGAGTAAGATTTACTCCTGGGAGTGTTTTACACATTACAATTAACCGATCAAGTAGGTGTCTAGAAAGGTGTCAATGGGGTTACGCCCCTGGGAAAATGAGATTTATTTTAATTAGGTCCGTGCGAAAGCACGGGGCACCTCCCTCAAAGTAATGGCACTGGCCTGGATGAAAGATTGGTGAACTTATAGGGTGTAATTAATCCCGGCTAGTCTTTCCTTTTAGGATTTGAAGGAAGATTTGACTAAAACAGTGGGAGCCATCCTGATTAGATAAATTAATAACCAATCTAATCTTGCAAGAGCATACGCTGAGTGTTTTCTTCTCTCTCTCTCTAGATAGCGACCATGTCACGCCTTAATCAAGATAATAATACGGATGTATTAAATGAACCCGCTTGTTATACTGAGCTGGGGAACGTTGGTCCCGCTCCAACTTATAATTGTTATAAGACCGAGCAAAAAATAGAGGATTACCAGAATTCCCGTGCCGCACACACGAAGAAAGTGTATGTTGATGTATCTTCTTTGGGTGTGTTCATTACCGAGAACTGTTTCTCATTATCCTTTACGTCCTGGGTATGAGATGCCGGATCAGGATCCCGCATATGTAATCAGTTACATGGGCTACAGATAGATAGAGAACTGAGAATGGGTGATAAGTTTTAAGAGTTAGAAATGGTGCAATTGTTGTAGCCAAGTCTGTTGGCTGTTATCACCCTGTATTACCAAATACATTGATTCTGAACGAATGTTATTAGATACCGAACCTGATATACAATATCATATCAGTCTCTTTATTTAGTAAAGAAGGATATAATTTTGTATTGTTGGATAATATTTTGAACATTTTTCCTATATCAAGAGTTGATCGGTTTAGGCACGTTATCTAAAAGTATATACGTTCTAAATCAAACCACAGTTCTTTAACGTACAGAACACACACAATAGGAAGAGTTCATAAATAAACAAATCCTTCTTGAGGCATTGTAGACTAGGTCATATCAATGCGACCCAACTAGCTAAGTTACATTTAGATGCATATTTAAATCGGTTTGAATTTATATCTTGTGAAACATTCCAGTCATGTCACAAAGATAAGATGACCATAGCTCCATTTATTGGAAACAGAGAAAGAGTTAGTGAACTTTTGGGATTGATACATGATGATGTATGTTGGTCCCCTATCTACACATGCCAGGACCGGTTTTTTGTACTTCATTACATTCACTGATAATCTCTCAAGATTCGGGCATATGTTCTTGTTGAAACACAAGTCTGAACCTTTTGAGAAATTCAAAGAATATAAGTTAGAAGTAGAGAACCACAATAGGTATAAGTATTATGTCCTTTGATGAGATCAGGGAGGAGAGTACTTAAGCACGGAATTCCTGGACTATTCTAAAGGAGAATGAGATTCTCTCTCAGCATTACTCCTCCGGATACACTACAACACGTTGGTATATCGGGGAGGAGCAATCGCACCCTATGTGATATGGTGTGCTCTATGATGAGTATTACTGAGTTTCCCATTTCCTTTTGGGGTTATGCACTTGAGAAGCTGCATACTTATTGAATAGGGTTCCAATCAAATCAGACGCCTACCACTCCATATGTGATATGGTATGGGAAGAGCCCATCTCTTAAGGATATTAAGATTTGGGGTTATCCGGCCTATGTCTAAAAGCAAAATCCGGACAAGCTCGAGGCAAGGTCAGTTCTGTGGAAGTTTGTTAGATATCCCAAGCATTCGCAAGGGAATATCTTCTACCACACTGAGGAGCAAAAGGTGTTTTGTTTCTCAGCATGCCACCTTTTTGGAAAGGGAATTTCTTGTGAAGAAATTAGTGGTCATGAGGTAGAACTGGAAGGAGTTCCAGCTATACAAACTGCAGCTGATGATTTGGTAGAACCGGAGGATTCAATAGCTTTCCGACGAACCTCAGCCTCTCCGCCGATCTGGTAGAGTTCCTCACCCACCTAAGAGATACTTCGGTTTTCTCTATGACAGTGGGAGCGAGGATTGCATTATGAGATGATGACCCAACTAGTTTCGAGCAGGCCATCAGGAGTAGGGACTCTGTAAGAATGGCTGGATGCTAAGCGATCTGAGATGGAATCCATATACACCAACAAAGTATGGACTTTGGTTGCTATATCTGAAGGGTTAAATTCCCATCAGGAGCAAGTATATCTTGAGAAGATTACTTGATGTACATGGAAAATTTGAGACTTTCAAAGCTAAGGCTTGTTGCAAAAGGTTCTCATCATCGACCAGGTGTGGATTATGATGAAACCTTTTCAAGTGTCTATGTTTAAGTCCATCCGGATCCTACTTTCCATTGCTACATACCATGACTACGATATCTGGCGGTTGGGTGTCATGACTGCTTTTCTAAATGGTGATTTAGAAGAGAGCGTCTATAAGTACACAGCCAGAGGGCTTCGTAGACAATGGGAGCAGCGGAAACGTGTGCAAGTTGCTTTATGGGTTAAAGCAGGCATCACGGAGTTAGAACGTCTGTTTTGATGTAGTAGTCAAAGAGTTTGACTTCATCAAAATGGTAGATGAACCTTGTATATACAAAAAGGTAGTAGAGAGTATGGTGATGATCCTCGTATTGTACGTGGATGACATACTCTTGATAGGAAAGGAGTTTCCTATGCTACGCTCGGTCAATCTCCTCTTATCACAAGGATTCTCCATATAGGATCAAGGTGATACCTCCTTAATTCTGGGTTTTGGATCCATGAGATAGATCTAATTGGATGTTAGGATTCTCACTAGGTGTAGTGAGACGGTATCAATAGATCCTGGGGAGAATCACTGGATAGCTTCCAGGGTGGTAAGGTCGACTGAATATCAGTCACAGGCATTGTTTTTACCCTCAGTGGAAGGACGGTATGTTGGAAGAGTTCCAAGCTAGATACCGTGGCATACTAGATGATAAAGGTTGGATACATTGCTACCAAGGATGCTACCAAAGAGGCAGTCTGGATGTATATTAGTTCATGAGATGAACTTCGTTCCTACCATTGTGTGACAATGGAGTTATGGCTTAGGCCTAGGAACCCCCGTCCCATCAGAAATCCAGACATATTCTTAGACAGTATCACCTGATCATGGAGATAGATGATCTCCAGGAAGATCGAGATTAAGAGAGTAGACACAGAGGACAACAACACGGATCCACTCACAAAGGCCTATTTCTCAGTAGAGACTTTTATGGCATAGTTGAGTATGAGATACTTCAACCACTGCTGATTGTTGGGTATGAGATACTACAACAGACGGCCCTAGTGCAAGTGGGAGATTGTTTGTTATATGTATGCCCTAGAGGTCATTACTGTACATACGATGTATATTGTAGTGGATGCTTGGATATATATAGGGAGGACTTTCTTGCTCGACATGATAGTATGCTATCTGGTTGCACTTTATCTTAACATGTACTCTAATTGTCTCTATGTTACATGTTGATAAAACCCTTAGGATGAGTACTTAACTACCAGGACTATGATGCAGATCATACTAGTGGGGACAGAGTAGTCGCTAAGTACATCCTTCAAAATGTTCCTGGTCGTAGGTACATCGGGATAGGGCATCGATATACCAGAGTAGACTAGCGTATAGCTTCTCGACCAATGTAGATGGGTGATAGATGATCCCATATCCATTGGTGTTTGACATCAGAGACAGTATACGGGTGCTCAGTGGAGACTGGGTACACTGGACAGACTTGCTGAGAACTCCCAGATGGTATTATACCTCACGTCAGATGGCAGTTCTTTGGTGACACTGGTACAGGTTAGTCTATAGAACCGAGATCGTCATAGTGTCTTGTGTGATTCCCACTGTGCTTTGATTTCCACCTTACAACGTTCAAGAGAACATGCAAAACGGTGGATTTTGGGTACAGTCCCGAGTCACATGGAGGTAATGAGCGATAGGAAGGGTTTCGTCTCTCCCAGTATAGGGAGTTGATGTTGCGCTGTGATCGATTGGCTATAATAGGAAGTCCCTGGCCAGGGCTGATACGGAGATTTTCTGGTAAGTGTTATCAGTAGTTTCTTGACCCGTTATAAGCCTCATATCGACATGACTTATCGAGTTACTAGGGTCTGAAGTTTACCACCCCTACACGAGATATGCGACATATCAGACGAAGAGACCGGACTGTACGGTAGTGTTACTGATTGGATTCGCATGAGTGTGAGCAGGCTTGCTTGTTGATCTTCCGATCGCTCAATACCCGGGTGGCCGTTACGTTTAGCAGACCGCTTGTGGCTTGTGGGTGTTTAATATGATCATCACCTACTACCGGCATATTGACGAGTCTTTAGAGTCCTATATAGGGGTTTCCTGGCTTAAGCGAAATGGAGTAGGAGCACATATGTGATATGTGCGTGATCGAGATTAATATGATATGAGATACCGTATTCTATTCTCGCGAATTGTGACATTGGTCGGTTGTATGCGATATAGCCTGGTTATCGGATCAAGTGTTGATCGATAAGTTGTTACACATGATATTAGTCGGTTATATGTGATATAGCCGGATTATTAAATCAAGAGTTGATTTGATAATCTAATGTATAATTATATATTTGATATATTACATTACATTAACTAGTATTAGCTCACTTATGACTTCTTTTCTCACTTGATGTGTACATTATATATATGTGATATGTATATTTGTGTACATATTTTGTGTCATGCTTGATGATACATGCAACAAAGGTGTGTGTATGACTTACACCATGCTTGGTTTAATGGCTAGGGTTTTATTTATTTTGCTAATTATAAAAGGTGGTATTTTGTCATGGATGAAAGCTTGTAGAAGCTTGTAGTCTTCATTGACCAAGTCCACTCTTTTGTTTTGGCTAAGATATTTGTTAACCCAACCAATTAAACCTATCCATGGTTAACTCTCTACAAAGATTAATATATGATATTAACTCACCATGGTTGCTATTCTCACTTGAATAATTATTCATGAGAGATATTTCTTCATCTTCTTCTTCTTCCTTAAATGGAGATGTGAGAAAATGAGTGAGAAAATCAAATCTAAAGTGAGCCCACTTACTACTTCATCATCCTCTACTACTTGCCATTTAGTATAGGGTGTTTTCTTCACTAATTCGATGATTAGTGAAGAGATAGCTTGGGTTAGTGTCTCCTCGACGTAGATCATCTTCGGCCTCAAAGTCTTCGAAGCATGCATGTTCGTTTCTTCAAGGGAGCCTCTCTAGAGTCCGGAGTTCACGATCGCAGTGAAGGGGACTACTACACGGAGCTATTGAAGTGAAGAACCGGTCTACAAATGTTGTATTCCTTACTCACTTAGGATGTAAAGTGTTTGCATATGTTATTCCGTTGATTTCTAATTAACGATTCTTAGTAAGGGTTAGCTAAAACGGCAAATTTTTGAATTTGGCATGGACGATGCCTCCCGAAACCTTGCTGTCGTCTTAGGTAGCCCTGCAGTTTGTAGCTTGGTATAGAATATGCCAGTGTTACGAGAGGAGTCCAATTTACACCGTGGACTTTGGTAACCCGTAGTATGTTCATACCAGAATATTGCATTTAATACCGTCCATTTTTCTGCTCGTTTGTTTATAGGCAGGTGATTTTGATCCATGTTGCTACATATTTACAGGTTACAGGTTTCCAGTCCAAAATAACGCAAATCATACAAAATCTCCACAGTTATGCCAAAATCCAGAACATCTGTCACAAACAGATAAAATCCGGGTTCCGGTCATCCGCATCCGTCTAGTGCCGCTTACCAGTTCAAGAGACAAGACAAATAATGGTGGTCATTCATGTCTCAGTCAAGCACAAAGCACGGGAAGGGCAGCATAAGATTTAATGGGTGCGCGGAGCTCGAGAGAGATAAAAGTCAAATGAATTAAAAGTGAAGCCATTTTGGACTGTTGCAAATCTGAAGAAACTTTAGAAGCATTTTGCAATTTGGGACATGTAGAACAATAGAATAAAGCAACACAAGAAACCTCACAAAAAATGACAAACCAATACCCCCAAAGAGCCACGGAACCGCGTCCAATGTGGCCATTATGCGGCGGTTCTGTGGCCGAGTTAACTCGGCGCCAGAAGATATTTTGGGGTATTTTTGTAATTTCATTTGGGTTCAGAATTTGTCCCTAGGGTTTCAGCTCTCTGCCTATAAATACTCCAGTTTTGAGCCATTATAGGAATGCTTCTTTTTAGTTAGATTTTAGTGTAGTTTAATCTGTAGTTCTTCTTCTTCTTCATCTTTCCTCCATTAAAGTGTAGTGAGAGCTCTTGAGTGGAAGTTAAATCAAGATGAGGGTGTTTTTATTATCTTGTATCTTTAATTTTCTTGTATTGTAATTTCATTTCTTGTCTTGTAATTTTAATTCCTAATCTAACTATTATTTATTGTTGTTAAATAGTTTTTGTTATTTCTTGCTCTTTTTCTTTCCTACTTATCCGTATTTTCAAACCATGATACTCAATGGAGTTCCTTGCTTAGGTGAGGGCCCAAGTAGTTAGCTTGCTACCATTTTGTAAAACCGTATTTTTCCTTTCTTTCTTTTCTTGTTTTCTTTTCCTTTTAAATGTGTGAATAATTTCCACACTTGTTAGGGGCTAAGGAAGGTTAGTATGAGGAACGGAAAAATCCCTTGTGCTTCTCTTCGCCAAACACCTTGAAATGAACCTAAACCAAACAATCACAACCCCCTCACTTAGGCGCGCCATACGTGACATATAGCCGTGACCTAAGTCGAGAAGTCCTTTGGGCGCACTACAACGTGACATGTAGTTGTGACTTAATTAGATATATTGTTGTGGATGTTTGGCTTAGGGTTGGAAATAAGTGCACGTAGCGGAAGGACAAGGGGTACTAAGAATGGATTTAGCATTGGAAAGCTTGCTTAAACTCGTAAATCCCATTCCTATGTCCTCTCAATCCCCGCTATGTTCGATTATCCCAACATCATTTTAAGAACGGCAAAAGAAAAGTACAAGACTAATCCTAACTCTACTAACCAATCTTAACCCTAACAAGCTTACTTGAACATAAATACAAACACTTAGGATAGATTTGGACCAATACATAAACATTCTTTATTGACTCGTCTAAGACACAAACAAACATACAACCATCTCCCTGTGGATCGACCCGTGCTCAACCGGCTAGCTGCAAAGTGACACCGTCTTGATTGCGGTAAGTAGAACAAATAGGACAAGGTAGAACGCACAATTCTGCCGAACAATCAAATGGCGTCGTTGCCGGGGAGACGGTAACGTATTTTCTTTCTTGTCATTCGAGTTAATATTCTTTTTGTATATATATAATTTATAAATAAATAATTAAATAAATATAACAAAAACCCTTTTTTTTATTTTTGATATTTTTTGTGTGCAAGTATGCAGGTTATCTGGAGTAAATACTGTAATCAAATCAAGAAACAGAGCATTTCATTTTGGAGTTGAGAACAAGGGGAGCACAGGGACCAAAGTTGAAGCCCCAAGTCCACATTTTGACCACGGAACCGCGGTCAAAGCTTGGATTTCGTGGCGGTTCTGCAGTTGTATTGAGGTTTCTGAGCCCCAATTTTTTCCAACCCTTTCTCTCCTCCAAAACTCTCTGCAAACTCCATTGAACTGTATTTTCTGCAGGTTTCATTGCACAGATTGCGTCGCCGCCAATATTTTTTTTTGTTGTTTTAGATTTTGTTTGTTTATACGCTTTGCATATAATAATACGAACATTAAGGGGCTTGAACACCAATTAAGATTGGGTGGGGATTCATCACTTTTCCTAAGACCCCACAAATCACAAAAGCATACGCATTACCTTGAGTTAATAAAAAACATCTAGACCAAACCTATAAGGACTTGTCGCGCTCATTTAGGACTAGTGAAGGTTGTGTGGAATCGGTCGTTTATCTAAACTTGACTTTATGGTGCCTAGGCTAGACAAGTGAGGAGGAAATTTTAAAAGGCCCGTCTCACGGTGATTTGTGAGTGGGACCCTCCTTACCTCACTTGTGCTTACCTGGCCACAATTAACAGTGAAGAGGCGATTCGAGAGTTATCCTGCAACTTGTCGCTTGGAAGTCTAGGAGCGGCCTAGTTAGACTTTGAAGAGCTTAGCTCTAAGTGTTGTTTGTGCATATTATGATTGTGATTATGCTTGTATAAAGCTTAGTCCCATAATTCCGTATTTACTCTAAAAACTGAACAAACAATTTCAAAAACTCTAAAAACAAAAAATATTTAAAAATTCAACCGCTTTCCTCCTTCCCTACCTTTTCATTGTAGGAATGCCTAGCACGACAGCAAGGTTTCGGGAGGCATCGTCCATACCATTTTCAAAATTTTGCCATGCTAAACAATCCTAACCCTAGAATCTTAACTAGAGATTTAGACAATATAAAATGTAAACAACTTTACATCTAAGTGAATATGGAATACAACCTTTGTAGACCGGTCCTTCACTTCAATAGCTCCGTGTAGTAGTCCCTTCGCTCCAAATAGTGATCTTCTGGACTCTAGAATGGCTCCACAAGATGAAAGGAACGAGCTTGCACAAAGTCTTCGAGGCCGAAGATGATCTACGTCGAGGAGATACTAACCCAAGCTACCTCTTCATTAATGAGAGATTAGTGAAGCTAACACCCTAAAATAAATGGCTAATCTAGTAGAGGATGATGAAGTAGGATTTTTGCTCACTTTAGAATTAATTTTCTCACTCTTTTTCTTCTCCTCTCAAAAACCTAGAGAGCTCTCTCATGAGCAAGAAGAAAATGAAGCAAATAATGGATGAGAGAATGAATGGCAACCATGAGTGAGAAATATCTCATATAACTCATGTAGAGACTTAACCATGAGTTTAGATAATGGTTGGTTTAATAAATATCTAGGGTAAGACAAAACTAGTGGACTAAGTTAATGGTTCTACAAGCTTCCACTAAGCTAACCTATGTGACTAATTTCCAACTAATATTTGATTTACTCCAAATAAATAAACCCTACATTGTCATTAGCATGGTGTAAGTCTCATACACCCATGTTGCATGTGGCATCAAGCATAGCACAATAAGAAATACAATGAATATATATCACATATATATTAAATGAATAAGTGAGAAAAGAAATGCTTAAGTGAGCTAATATTAGTTAATGTAAATTGATATATCAAATATATAATTATACATTAAATCATTAAATCAACACTTGATTTAATAATCCGGTTATATCTCATATGACCGACTAATATTATTTGTATCAACTTATCGAATCAACACTTGATTCGATAACCCGGTTATATCTCATAAAACCGACCGATATCATAAATCGTGAGAATAGAATACGATATCACGTACTCGTATTAATCTCGGTCCCTCACATATCATATATGTGCTCCTACTTCGTTTTGCTTGAGCCAGTAAACCTCTGTGTAGGACTCTAAAGACTCGTCAATATGCCGGCAGTAGGTGATGATCATATCAAGCACCCATAAGCCGTCAGCAGTACTAGCTGGATGTAACGGCTATCCGGGTATTGAGCGATCAGAAGATCAACAAACAAGCCCGCTCTAACTCCTGTAAAGCCTGTCAGTAACACTACCGTACAATCTGGTCTTTTCGTCTGATATGTCGCATATCTAGTCTAGGGGTGGTAAACATCAGACCCCAGTAACCGATAAGTCGTGCCGATGTGAGGCTCATAACGGGTCGAGAAACTACTGATAGGACTTACCAGTAAATCTCCGTATCAGCCCTGGCCAAGGACTTCCTGTTATAGCCAATCGAGCATAGCGTAACATCAACCCCCAATACCGGGAGAGACGAATCCCCTCCTATCGCTCATTGCCTCCATGTGATTCGGGACTGTACCTAAAAGCCACCGTTTTGCACGTTCTCCTGAACGTGGTAAGGTGGAAATCAAAGCACAGTGGGAATCACAGAAGACTCTATGACGATCTCGGGTCTACAGACTAACCTGTACCAATGTCACCAGAGAACTGCTATCTGACGATATGTATAATACCAACTAGGAGTTCTTGGCGAGTCCGTTCAGTATACTCAGTCTCCACTGAGCACCTGTATACCATCTTTGATGTCAAACATCGATGGATGTGGGATCATCTATCGCCCATCATATGGGTCAAGAAGCGTATACACTAGTCTACTCTGGAATATCGATACCCTGTCTCGATACACCCTCAACTAGGAACAAGGATGTACTTGTGGACTACCCTTGGCCCCACTAGTATGATGTACATCATAGTTCTGGTAGTCAAGTATACATCCTAAGGGCTTTATTAACATGTGAGAGCAAGCAGTATCACAATACAAGTCTACATGTTAAGACAAAGTGCAACCAGATAGTATACTATCATGTCGAGCAAGAAAGTTCTCTCTCTATATATCCAAGCATCCACTATAATAAACATCACATGTACAATAATGGCCTCTAGGGCATACATATAACTAACAACCTCCTATTTGCACTAAGGCTAGTTGTTGTAGTATCTCATACCCAACATCCCGAAGAGTCTCTCAAATTGTATCTGGGGTATGGCCTTTGTAAGTGGATCCGCTATGTTGTCCTTCGTGTCAACTCTCCTGACCTCAATCTCTCGGCGATCAACTATCTCCCGGATCAGGTGATACCGCCTCAGAATATTCCTGGATCGCTGATGGGACCTGGGTTCCTTGGCCAAGGCCATTGCTCCATTGTTATCGCAATACAAAGGTATTGGATGCTCAATGGACGGAACCACACCAAGTTCGTTTATGAACTTCTTCATCCAGACAACCTCTTTGGCAGCATCGTTGGCAGCAATATATTCAACCTTCATCATCGAGTCTACCACGGTTTCCTGCTTGGAACTCTTCCAACAAACCGCCCCTCCATTGAGGGTAAAGTCAAATCTCGAGACCGACTTAGAGTCGTCCTTATCACTCTGGAAGCTCGAATCGGTAAAGGACTCCACTTAGAGTTCACCGTTACCATACACTAAGAACATCTCTTTAGTCCTTCTCAAGTACTTGAGAATGTTCTTTATAGCTGTCTAGTGACTCTCTTCTGGATCTGCTTGATACCTACTCACTACACTTAGTGAGTATGCTACATCGGGTCTGGTACATAACATCGCGTACATGATAGAGCCTACTGTCGAAGCATAGGGTATCCCTTGCATGCGAGCTCTCTCCAAATCAGTCTTGGGAGACATCTCTTTGGAGAGAGTGAGTCCTGTGATCGTGGGTAAATTCCCACGCTTGGATTCTTCCATACTAAAGCTCTTTAGTATGGTGTCAATGTACCTGGATTGGGGCAATCCCAGTATTCGTTTAGATCTATCTCTATAGATCTTAATCCCCAAGATGTAGGAGGCATCACCTAGATCTTTCATTGAGAATCTTTATGATAAGAAGAGCTTGACCGAATGCAGCATATGAACATCATTTCCTATCAAGAGTATATCATCCACGTACAATACGAGGAAGACAACCTTACTCTTTGCCACCTTCTTGTATATACAAGGTTCATCTACGTTTTTGATGAAGTCAAACTCTTTGACTACCACATCAAAACAGATGTTCCAACTCTGCGATACCTGCTTTAACCCGTAAATGGATTTAAGCAGCTTGCACACCTTCCTGCTGCTCCCACTGTCCATGAAGCCCTCTGGCTGAGTCATGTACACGCTCTCTTCTAAATCACCATTTAGAAAGGCGGTCTTAACATCCATTTGCCAGATTTCGTAGTCATGGTATACAGCGATGGCAAGCAGGATCCGGATGGACTTAAGTATAGCCACTGGAGAAAAGGTTTCATCATAATCCATACCTGGTCGTTGACGAAAACCTTTTGCAACAAGTCTAGCTTTGAAAGTCTCAACTTTTCCATCTACACCAAGTTTCTTCTTAAAGATCCATTTGCTCCCAATGGGTTTTACCCCTTCGGGAGCAACTTCCAAAGTCCATACTTTGTTGGTATACATGGATTCTATCTCAGATCGCATTGCATCCAGCCACTTCACAGAGTCCCTACTCGTGATGGCCTGCTCGAAACTAGTTGGGTCATCATCTTCCATGATGCAATCCATGCTCCTACCGTCTATGAGAAAACCGTAGTATCTCTCAGGTGGATGAGGAATCCTACTAGATCGGCGGAGAGGCTGAGGTTCGTTGGGAGCTATCGAATCCTCTGGTTCTACCAAATCTTCTGTCGTAGTTTGTATCGCTGGAACTTCTTCCAGTTCTACCTCCTCGCCACTAATTTCCTTTACAAGAAATTTCTTTTCTAAAAAGGTGGCATGCTGAGCAATAAACACTTTTTGTTCTTCAGGATAGTAGAAGATATGTCCTCGCGAATGCTTGGGATATCCTACAAACTTGCACAGAACTGACCTTGCCTCGAGCTTGTCCGGATTTTGCATTTTTAACATAGGCCGGGCAACCCCATATCTTAACAAAATTATGACACGGTATCTTCCGCTCCCATATCTCATATGGAGTGGTAGGCACTGATTTGGTTGGAACTCTATTCAATATGTATGTTGCTGTCTCAAGCGCATAACCCTAAAAGGAAATAGGTAACTCGGCAGCGCTCATCATAGAGCGCACCATATCTAATAGGGTGTGATTCCTCCTCTCCGATACACCGTTGTGCTGTGGTGTATACGGAGGAGTAAGCTGACAGAGAATCCCATTCTCTTTTAGATAGTCCAGGAACTCATTGCTCAAGTATTCTTCTCCTCGATCAGATCGAAGGATTTTAATATTTTTACCTTGTTTCCCTCAATCAGAGCAAAGCTCTGTTTTGAATTTCAAAATTCAAAATTGAAGCAACGCTTCAGATCCCATGCGCTGCGCGCTACGCGCCACATGTCAAAAGTAGACACGCCAGTGCCAGGAGCGCTGCGTCCTAGGCAGCGCACCCCAATCAGAGCAAAGCTCTGTTTCAAAATTCAAATTTTAAAAGTTGAAGCAACGCTTCAGATCCAGCGCTCTGCGCTGCGCGCCACGTGTCGGACACAGGTGCTCTAGCGCAGTTATGCCGCGCTCTGCGCTGCGCGCCACGTGTCGGACACAGATACGCTAGCGCAGTTGCGCCGCGCTCTGCGCTGCGCACCACATGTCAAGCACGGGTGCCCTAGCGCAGTTGCGCTGCGCTCTGCGCTGTGTGTCAAACGTAGGTGCGCTAGCGCCAAGTGCGCCGGCGCTGGAATTAAAAGAATTCCCCACCGTTAGATCAAAAGATCTAATAATAATAAATTATTAATTAATCAGAATTAAAATTCTGTTATGGAAAGATTTTCCAATCTTATTAAAACTAGAAGATTATCTTCTGAAAAACAGAAGCCTTAAGATCAAAGATCCAACGGTGGGAAATATTCCCAAATCAATCAGAGAAAGATTTCTTCAACTAACTTAACAAATCAATTGGCCCTATATAAAGGCCCTAAGACTTCAAGTCTCATATGGAAAGAACCCTCTGCAAACTTTGAGAAGAACTCAAAAAGAAAGAAAGGCAAGCCTTTGAAGAAAGAAGAGCATTTCTTTATCTTTAAAGGTTAAACAATTAATTCTTGAACAACTGAGATGAAATCATCTCGTAAAAAGAAGAAACATCTTCTAAAAAGATCTTAGATCTATAAAAAATACCAAGGTCTTTGATTAAACATAAAGGATTAAAAGATCCAATCCTTAAAATATAAAAAAGAAGTATTTTACTTCATTCACAGATCTTCTGATCTACAAAGGCAGAGCTTTTTAATAAAAAACAAGAACTTTGGTTCTTGGATCTTGAGGCAAGGCCTCCTTAGAAGAACATAAACTTTTTTTTTTGATCTTAAATTTGATCTGATGCGCTTTGCGCTACTGGAAAGTGCTTTGCACTCTTGGACTGCACTTTTGCGCTCCTTGGACCGGCGCTCAGCGCCAAAACATGCCACGTGTCAACCACAGACACAGCTTGCGCTTTGCGCTCCTAAAAACAGCGCACTGCGCTCTTGGGTTGGCGCTCAGTGCCAAGTGCGCCACGTGTCACTCACTGGCGCACCCATAAACTGGCGTAGCGCGCTCATAAATTAAAAGTGCAGTGCGCTAACAAACTAGCGCTTAGCGCTAAGTGACACATGTCACCCTCATGTGCACTAGCGCAATGCGCTTTTTAATTGGCGCAAAGCGCCTGATGTGCCACGTGGCGCGCTGTCAGAACATACTTTGTTCTGATAAATGCTATGCATTTAATTCCAGACAAAATATCAGAGCCCAATGCTTGGCATTATTAAAAGGGCAGAGCCCAAATAAAGGCCTAATAGGCAGAACAAAAAATGAAATGTTAAACATTTTTAACTGGACTTAGCCCAATTCTGGCCATAAGTCCTCAATTTAAATTGAACTGAGCACACCTGCTCTTCCAATCAATTTACCTCCGGTTCGAGGGTACATCTCTTTACTCCTCTAATATCTGTCGTTGTAATCCTTCAACGTCATCAGAGAGGTGACGGGTCCCGACGACTACACATTACTACGGATTGTGGGGTCCTTAAACTCATGGACTATGATGTCCTTAACTTCGACCGTGATGTCTTTAAACTAACATCGGACTGTGGAGTCCTTAAATCCACGGACTATGATGTCCTTAACCTCGACCGTAATGTCTTTAAACTAACATTGGACCGAGATGTCCTTACACTAATAATGGACCGTAATGTCCTTAAACTGATTATCGACCGCAATGTCATTAAACTAAACAATAGAGCCCAATTACTCTCTTGTCGGATCTAAACGATCCCATTAAGTTGATCCTAGTCTAGAATTAGACTAACGTGTCCTTAACAAACGTTTAAGTTGATCTTAGCCTCAAATAAGGCTAACGTATCCTTAAACACAACCCCCCCAAACCCAAATCTAAGAAAGATACAGATTTGGACTAATCCACGTCCTACGGGCAACAGCATAACTTAATCTCCGTATACAATCCACGGGCAACCGAATACAAAACAAACACCCACGACATGAAGTGACCATCTGGAGAAGGAGAAAGTTGTTACCACAATGCGATAGCGTAATTAACTATAGAGGCTTGCGCCTGTAGGGAAGTGCGTCCCCACAATCAAAAACCCCTCAAACGAGGAGGAATCTGACGAAGTCTGCTACATCGGACGCATCCGTTTAAACCTTCGATACATGGTGCCATAAATCAACTTGGCATCTTCGGAGAGGTGGACAGATAGCACTAATTAGTATCTGCCCCAAGATTCAGGCAAGACGTCCAGTCTTCACGGCTTCCGGCGGTAAACAGATTCTGGCACGCCCGGTGGGACCTTTTTCTCTTTCCACTCCACACTTCGTGTGTCGTGTTCGCGAACGAATCGCAGTTTGTTAATGGTTGCCCTTGGGTTTCAAGGTACTAAGATTTGGCGTTTTGCTTGGTACAGAAAGAAAAGGATCAATGGCGTTCACCTGCTCAAAGTGTTCCACATGCAACTGCAACCCACGTCCTGCCTCAACTGGGGGCATAACCTACGGACCCCAAGCGGCTTTCATGTTCATGATGCCCGTGGAACCTGTCACTCAAGCCACCACAGGGCTGTTCTTCGGAACCATGCTCCCGCCAACGAGCTTCACCGCTCCCGTGCCCGTTCCAGAAGCTCCTAAGAAGTCGGTCTTCGATCGGCTTACAGCTACTGCGGCCCCTCTCAACGGGTCGTCCAGCACCGGCGCCTCGGTCTTCTCCAGATTGGGCCCAAATTCCTGTGGGCCCACAATGAAGCCTGCAATCCCAGAGAAGGTTATTCCGAAGAGAGCAACCAACCCTGCTCCCGAAGTCGTCAAGGCGCATTCTCCTGCCAAGGGGTCGGTCTTTACAAGACGGACCGTCCCAACTCCCACTCCCACTCCTACTACTCAAAGGACATCAGTCTTTAACAGGCTGACACCAGCAGCAGACCCTCACCTGAACAGGGGGCAAGACAAGGCCATCCCCGTCACCGAGCCAACTCCATCAGCTCGACACGCTCGACATCGCCACTGGCGCCGAGTGAGGAAAGCCGGAGGCAACTCCCCTTCTGGGCTAACTCCACCAGCCCCAACGGCGCAAATTAATGCCGCTGTTCTAACCGGGAACAGCTTCGAGCTGCTGAATAAGGTGCATAGGAATTCTCCTACCGCCATACTGAAAAGATCTCCTCCTCCGGTGGAGAATGTTGCGGAAGCAAAGCCAGAACAGTCCCCTCAGCGGCTGTCCTCCAAGATCTACAATGTCTGGCGACAGGTCCGGAACTCAGTGGTTAATCAAGATTACCCTCGCCGACAAAAAAGGGCGAAGGTTCAACAAGAAGAAAGCCATCCTGTCAAGCCACAAAAAGCTATCTGGGTGCCCACCGCGACGGCCTCCTCAACTTCGACCGCTTATAAGAAGAGGAGGCCAAAGAAAGCCCCTGTAAACGTGGCAGACCGCAAAAACATCGAGCCCAAACGCCCTAGGTCTGGGGGTATGGTGGTGCATACCGTCTACATGGCAGCCGGGAAGGAGGATAGCCGCGCTTCTACGGGCCACCGACCACTCACCCAATCCATCACAAGAGCTCAGGAATAGCAACAGCAGAAGCTTCAGGAGATGCTGACTTTCATGGCCGCACACACCGGGCCAAAAGAAAGCCCGGAGGCGTCATCGGAACAGCGTCACGAACACGAGATTGATGCTGAATTCCTTCGGAGAATGCTCGAAAAGAAGGACAAGGAGGCTGCGGAACAAGCGGCCAATATAAAGCAAATGGCTCTTCTGTTCCAAGACATGGTGGGTATGATGATCCAGCAGGACCCTCCAGCTGAAGATCCTCCGATTATCCTCGAAGACGACAGAGGAGAAACATCAAATCCACCTCCGGCTCTTTCAACAGCCAAAGAGGAAACTATCTCCAAGGCCGCCCTGGATGATTATATTGCTCAACAAATACGAGTTCACCAGGCGAATGAAGTGGCTGGCCTGGTCATCAAAACTGGGCGACCATATCCGGGTTGGTATAACCAGATAAAATACCCGCCGGGCTATACGATCCCGAAATTCCACGTGTACAAGGGGACGGGCAATCCGCACCAGCACGTCGCCCAGTTCAGAGCTCTATGCGGCAACACCGGGTGCGATGATAAGCTTTTGCTCCGCCAATTCGTCGGCAGCTTATCGGAGACGGCGTTTGAGTGGTACTCCGAACTTCCAAATGACTCCGTCAAAACTTTCACAGAAATAGAGTTATTGTTCACCCAGCGATTTGCAAGTGCCAGTAAACGCACCCCAATAACGGCATTGATCAATGCCAGGGTAAAGCCGGGCGAGACTTGGGTTCAATACGCAATCCGATGGCGGAATCTGTGGTCAAAGTGCGAATAGCGCATCGAAGAAGCACCAGCGGTAGGCATGTTCGTGGGAACCCTAGACCCCCATGCAACTATTTCACAGTTCATGATGTTCTTCAAACCGACCACGTTCTAGGCTTTAATCGATAAGTTGGGCCAGATGGATCAGATGGGTCATAGACCATCTCCCCCGAAGCTGGAACCGCGGAACGTAAAGGGTAAAAGGAAGGCGATCTTCGTTGCAAACACCCAACAGCAGCCCAGTGCCCCAAAACTAGCGGATCAACTGGAGGAGAGACGGCGTTATTACAATGAGAAAATGAAGCGTCCTTACTCATTCCTACGGGACAAAACGAAGAGGCTGTTCGAGCTGGCTATGCGCAATAGGCTTATCAATTTGCCGAATCCAAGGCGACCACCGCAACCCAACGAAGTGAATAATCCCAATTATTTCCCTTACCACCAAACGGTAAGCCACCCGATCGAGGATTGCTTCGTCTTTAAGGGATGGATCGAGGATCAATACCTACAAGGTAAGTTTGCGCTGTCTGAGAAGTGGAAAGTAAACCCACCACAACCGCACACTCCTAAGAAGACGGACACACCGGGTCAACGTGCTCTTTTGTTGAAGAAGTTCCATGGGAGGTCGCGCTTTCAGCTAAAACCAAAAGGATGCTGAATGATCTTCAGACATGCCCGGTGATCAGGTGGAAGAACCCGCTAGAACCCCAGATCATCGAAGGGATGCTGAAGTCGTGCCCAACTCCAAAGATTGGTTGTGATGGCCAAAGCACTCACACCCAGCCGTCAAAATCTTCAAAGAAGAAGCAGAAGAGATCCAAAAAGCCCGTGAAGCCTGGCGACAAGCGCACGGACCTACAAAAACAGATCGACGCGCTGGAAGAGTATAACCAGAAGGCGCGGACTCCAATCACGCTCCAAGAGTTCCTTGGCCACGTCCTTGAGGACGAAGATGATGGAGAAGACTCATCAGATAGATCTGAGGATTACGTAGCGAGTTGTCATGTGATCTCTCACTCGTCTACAGACGATGAAGAAGATCCTTACACAGAGAGACTGGGGCAGGTCCCGAGCTGGAACTTCCAGGGCTATCAGATGAGATAATCAACGCATTCCTAAACGAAGCTCTTCTGAAAAGCAAAGCCGATCGAGAGCATGAGATGGACATATTTGAAAGAGCCAAACGCCGGCGACTAGACGAAAAAGTCGAGCCACTCCCGCCGAATCAAGGAACATCCGTCGCGGATAAAAATAAGTTCAAGACGGGGAAAAGGTTTGCTAAAGCCATATCAATGGGAATGAAGCTACCACCCTCTGAAGGAAATACTCCTGGTGAAACAGAAACACATCCCAGCTACTGCTTATATCATCGAAAGATTTCGCACCCTACCGAAGAGTGCGACGCTTTTAAAAGATGGTGGCAGGGATATGTTGCTCACCGGCAATATTTTAAGCGGGTGAAACGCAAAACTCGTCGGGAGTAAAGAAGTGCGACTGAGGAGCATAAAAGAAATACCGGTAACTGTCGCATGGTCAACACCGGAGGATCGCAGATTCTCACTTTCGGAAGCGACTTTGACGAAGAGATGGCTCTTGCCCTTCTGTTTAAAGAATCCACCTTGGGGAAGGAGGAAGAACCGAAGGCCTATGAAAACATTTAGCTGCGCAATCGCACGCTTCCAGAAAAGAATCTCGGATCCACGAGTAAAAAAGATAAGGTAAAAGAAAATGTCTCCGAGGATATCGCCCTGGACGACCAACTCATGAAAGAACTGACCGCCAAGGACCCGCCAAATAAGAGTAAGGTGGACTATAACGTTCTGGCGCACTTGAGGAAGTTACCCTCGCATCTCAGTATTCTCGACGCCCTTCTACTATCTAAAGAAGCGAGAGATTCACTGATCAAGGCGCTACAAGAGCCAGAGCAATTCCAAGCTTTTCTCGCCGAAGAGAAGATGAAGGACGAGCTAGAGGAAGTACATACAGCCGATATCACCTTCGGCAACGAAGACCTCCTCCTTGGGACGTGTGAGCACAACCATCCCCTCTATGTCTCAGGATACTGCCACGATATAAAGATATGCAAAATCCTGGTCGACAATGGGTCTTCCGTCAATCTTCTCAACGTGCGAGTGTTGAAGGAAATCTCAATGAGCATCAAGCATCTCGCTGGTGATAAAATCACCATCTCTGGTTTTGACTCCCAGTCATCGCGGACTCTCGGGTCTGTGATATTGACATTACGATTCGGGCTACTTGTCACGGATATTAAATTTCATGTCATTGATGCCAAGACATGCTATAACGCTTTGCTCGGCCGGCCTTGGTTACATGAGTACAACATCATCCCTTCTACACAACATCAGTGTATGAAATACTTTAAGGATGGTCTTGAGTATACCGTAACAGGAGAGCTGAACCCATTCTCCGTGAACGAAGTCCGCAAGTACGAAGATGCAAAATACTTTTTGCCAGATTTCGAGGACACGGAGAGATGTCACAAATCGGAGAACAAAGCTATCACCACCATTCTGGTCTTTGGGAGTGATACTGAAGAAGAGGAAGAGATAGTTTATTCAGGTCCACCCCAGTACAACAAGCCAGGACCGTCCGCTCCTATGTTGATCTTTGGCAGCGACTCGGAAGATGAGGTCCATGCTATATTCTCCGCTCGGCCACCAATACAAGCATTCGCTGGTGATAATCAGAGTTTGCAAATTACCATGGTTCCGCTGGAGCACTATAAAGATCTCGACGCACTTGAAGCTTATAGCGTGCAAGAGCTCCAAACATTTTTCGTCCCTCCCAGGAGAAAAGGTGAACGGTAATCCTATTCTACCGATCCATGGAAACAAGAGTGGAGAAAGAAGTTTGGCATGGCGCGGATTCTATACTTGACAGGCTCCAGCCCATCCGTCTGCCTAGATATTACATAGAAGGCTTGAAAAGGCTATTGAAGCGCCAAGGGATACCCTTCAAATAGACCGCTCGAAAAGCTAAGTTCTATGACAGGATCTGAAACGTTCCCGGAACTCAGCGCAACTTGCCCAACGGGAGAATGGAAGCGATCGGGCTTGGATATGTTTGGTCCAAGAAACAGGAGCTACTCCGCGACTGCTATGTCGTACATGACTTTGATGAAGAAGGAGATGCTCAATGGGAGAATGCTAACCCTGAACCAAAAAGAGCCCCCGACGTGAAAATGCCCAGTCCGTCGTCCGAAGAACAAATGGACAAGCTTATAAGGGAAGCTGGTCAAAAAGTTCGAGATGACCATAATCGCGAAATGGCCATCTACGAGAAAGCCAGTACGTAACGCCTTCTTCAACAGGCTGCGAAAGATGAAACCAAATATGAACTGGTACCATAGGCACTTTGACCTTCGAAAAGGAAGAGCTCGTCAGTGAAAAAAGAAATGCCCTTCCCTGCAACCTGTTGTACAAAAGGCCCGACGCAGAGGCAGAAACAAGTCAAAGAGTGGAAAAGGCGTTCAACAGCGACAAAGCGGGACCAAGAAGTCACGCGATCGGGAATCGAGCAGTCCGGATTTGTCCCTTATGAAGAAGATGAGTCGAGCATACTCTTTTCCTCAAGACAAGACAAAGAAGATACTTGATCTTGCCATAAGACATCAAATGCTTACACTCCCGGAGTCCAGGCACCCCGAGCAAGCTAATGAGGTCTCTCACCCAGACTATTACTCTTATCACCGAGCAATAGGATACCCTTTCGAAGACTGCTTCACCTTCAAGAACTGGGTCGAAGACCAATATCAGCTAGGCAAGTTCGCTCTATCCAGCAGTTGGAGGATAAATCCGCCACAGAAACACGAACCAAAAGCCACGCATACATCGAGATTAGAACCAGATCAACATCGGTCTTGGAAGCGAGCTCATACTTGTCATATGATAACACTATCAAAAGAAGAGCCTGAGGATAGGGATGACCTCCCCTGGTGCTTCGAAAACAATGATGACGAGGTGATCTCAGAATTTCCACCGGCGCTAAAAGAGCTGGAAGATGGAATACATACCACTGCAGATAACCTCAAGAAAATTGAGTTGGGGATGACAAGTGACCCGCAACCGACATTCGCCAGTGAGTTGATGTGTGAAGAAAGGGTAGCTACACTAAAAGACGTGCTTATGCAGCATAAAGATTGCTTCGCATGGAACTATTCCGAGATGCCAGGACTAGATCCAGAGATTGCTGTCCATAAACTGGCAATATCCCCGGATGTCAAGCCAATCAAACAAGCGCCAAGGAGAATGCGGCTTGAGCTTGAGATGAGTATCAACGCCGAGGTCAAGAAGCTAATCGACTCTGGCTTCATCCAAGAAGTTCAGTATCCTGATTGGATCGCCAACATTGTCCCAGTGATGAAGAAGAATGGGACGGTGCGCATCTGCGTAGACTTTCGGGATCTCAATAAAGCTTGCTCGAAGGACGACTTCCCAGTTCCGCTCACCGAGCTGATGATAGACAATACGTCCACTGACGAAGTTTTCTCCTTCATAGACGGCTCATCAGGATATAATCAGATAAAGATGCATCCCGAGGACCAGAAGCACACCGCTTTCCGGACCCCTTTAGGTATATTTTGCTACAAGGTGATTCCCTTCGGTCTAAAGAACGCCGGTGCCACCTATCAGAGGGCCATGACGAAGATCTTCGATGACTTTATACATGAAATCGTCGAATGCTATATCGACGATCTCGTGGTGAAAAGCAAATCATACGAGGAACATCTTGAGTATCTGAAGATTGTATTTCAACGCCTTCGCCAATACAACTTGAAGATGAACTCTCTCAAATGCGCATTCGGAGTTTCCTCGGGCAAATTCCTAGGATTCATTGTCCGACACCGAGGCATCGAGATAGATCCGTCAAAGATTAAAGCAATTATGGAGATGCCCCCGCCAAGGACTCTCAAGCAATTGCGGTCTCTCCAAGGGAAGCTCACGTATATCCGGCGATTTATAGCCAATCTCTCTGGCAAGTGCCGTCCTTATAGTCACCTGATGAAGAAGGGAACCCTGTTCATCTGGGATTACAAATGCCAAAGCGCACTGGACGAAATCAAGCAATACCTGCAGAATCCGTCAGTGCTGGCCGTTCCGGTCAAGGAAAAGCCCCTTATTCTTTATACAACAGCCCTCGAAGGTTCCTTAGGTGCATTATGGGCACAAGAGAATGACTAAGGGAAAGAAAGAGCTCTCTATTACTTGAGTCGAGTTCTCCTGAGGGCAGAAAGCAATTATTCTCCCATCGAAAAACACTGCCTGGCGTTGATCTTCGCGATAACGAAACTCCGGCACTATGCATTGGCGCATGAAGTCCGTCTCATATCGAAAGTGGATCCTCTCAAATATTTGATGTCAAAAGTTATATTAACGGGGCGGCTCGCTAAATGGGCCTTGCTCTTGATGGAGTTCTCAATAACTTATCAGCCTCTTAAGGCAGTGAAAGGCCAAGCCATCGTCGACTTCCTCGCTGAGCATCCAATACCTGCCGATTCTCCTTTGAATTGCGAACTGCCAGATGAACATGCGTTTGATACGATCGACGGAAGTGATACCCGATGGGAACTTTACTTCGATGGAGCATCTTCGATGAAGAAACGCAAACAAAACACCCCCATAATCAAATCAGGGGTAGGCCTCATCTTCGTAACTCCACAAGGAGGGATAATGCGCTTTGCCTTCTCCTTAACAGAGCCAAGAACAAACAATGAAGCCGAGTATGAAGCTTTGATAGCAGGCCTCGAAATCGCCATCGACATGGGAATTGAAATCCTCCTCATATACAGAGACTCCCAACTGGTCGTTAGTCAAGTAAATGGCGACTTCCAAACGTGCAAACCAGAGTTGGTAAAGTACGGCGAGAAAGTATAGCAACTGCTGACTCAAATTCCTTCCTACACCTTGGAAAGCATACCGCGTGCGGAAAATAGCAAAGCGGATGCACTAGCTAAGCTCGCTAAAGAACTGGCCGACGAGAACCTCGATGATGTGAGAATCATTGTGCAAAGTCGTCGGGTTCTTGCACCGGCAGAAATATCTCCGGGGTCATCCAAAGAAAAGGGAAGGACCGAGCAAATGGCTCTACAAGCTAAGGACCAGGAAAAGGTTGAGGATTGGAGAGAAGTCTTTATAGACTACTTCAAATCCCGTCGAGCACCTGAAGATGCGTCCTCAAGGCATCATCTTATGAAACGAGCTCTGTCTTTTGCCTTCGTTAATGACATTCTATACAAGAGGTCATTTGATTCTCTGTGGTTAAGATGCCTGGGACTTGAAGAAGCAAAAAGTGTCGTCCAAGAAGTTCACGACGGACTCTGCGGTTCTCACCAAGTAGGCCCGAAGATGAAATTGAAGATTAAACGGATGGGCTACTACTGGCCCACGATGATTCAGAACTGTCTCGAATATGCGAAGCAATGCCACTCATGCCAGATCCATGGGGACTTCATCCACCAGCATCCAAATCCACTACACCCGACAGTGGCTAGCTGGCCGTTCGTAATGTGGGGAACTGACATAATCGGCCCCATCGAGCCAATATCGTCCAGAGAACATCGATTCATTTTGGCGACAACTGATTACTTCTCCAAATGGGCAGAAGCAGTACCTCTGAGGGAAGTGAAGACGGAGAACATCCTCCATTTCTTCAAGACGCACGTTATTTATCGGTTTGGAACTCCGCAACGGATCATCTCCGATAACGGGTCAGCCTACAGAAGCCACAAGATCAGCCGCTTCGCACAACAACATAACATAGACTGGAGATACTCCTCAGTTTATAACCCTCGAGCTAACGGTCTAGCTGAGGCTTTCAACAAAACCTTGACAAAGATCGTGAAGAAGACGGTGTCCTGAAATAAGAAGGACTGGCATGAGAGACTGCATGAGGCTCACTGGGTATATCGAACTACGTTCAAGACGGCCACGAACACAACTCCATACGCATTGGTATTCGGTACAGAAGCGGTACTCCCCCTCGAGATAGAATTACCCTCTTTACGAGTGGCAGTCCATTATGAGTTAACAGACGAAGAGAATGCTCACCTTCGGCTTAAGGAGCTCGATGCCCTTGATGAAACCCGGCTCCTGGCGCAGCAAAATCTGGAAGCTTATAAAGCAAAGATGACGCGCTCATATGAATGATTGACCAGGCCGAGGACATTCCGCCAAGGTGAACTCGTGCTAGTAGTCAAAAGACCTATGATCCCCAATCGCGCCAAGCGGGGAAAATTCGAGCCGAACTATGAAGGCTCGTACATCATAGATAAGGTCTACCAGGGTGGGGCCTATCTAGTTATGGACATGCATGGTGAAAGACCCTTCAGGACAATAAACGGTCGCTTCCTGAAGAAGTACTACGCTTGATAAGTCACGGCCTAGGTTAACGATAGACGACGATGACTAGGTCCGCTCGCTATCTTCCTGAGCCTAAACTCTGTAAGTAGTAACCGGCTTTCTTTACTACGGACCGAAACGTCCTTAAACTAATAGCGGACCGAAACGTCCTTAAAACCAACAACGGACCGAAACGTCCTTAAACTAACAGCGGACCGAAACGTCCTTAAACTAACGACGGACCGAAATGTCCTTAAACTAACAACGGACTACTACGTCCTAAAACTAGCTGTTGACCGAGATGTTGATAAACTACGATGGATTGCAGCATCCCAAAACTGATACTAGAATAAAAAAAAAGAAAACGGTATGTCCATAAGCAAAATGGGCACGGATGAAAACCCGAAAGGGCTACGTGAGTAAAAACAGCAGGGTTACCGGCGAGTGTTTGTGAAAACCCGAAAGGGCGCAACCTCGTTAAAAAGAGAGAGAGAGAGAATAAAAAAAAGAGAAAACAGTATGTCCATAAGCAAAATGGGCACGGATGAAAACCCGAAAGGGCTCCGTGAGTAAAAACAGCAGGGCTACCGGCGAGTGTTTGTGAAAACCCGAAAGGGCGCAACCTCGTTAAAAGACACTTACAGGGTCCTATCGACCTTGTGAAGAGAAACCACCTGCGTGAGATCCTTACGACTCACAAGGGAGCAACACACTTAGGAATCCTCATGATTCCTAAGGAGAAATTACACTTGCGAGATCTTCACGACTCGTAAGGAGAATCCTCTTATGAGACCCTCACGGCTCATAAGATTTGAAAGTCTTAAGCTATAGAGACCTGAACCTGTTCTTAAGCAACCCCCACAACCTTCGATACTGCCCTACAAGCGGTGCAACACTAACCCTTGTATACAATCCACGGGCACGAATAAACATTTCCCTAATCTAGTCCTTCCCGTGACTAGGGATATGTCCATATGGTGAACAACCCTTGTAAGTCCTCTCGACTTATAAGGAGAAAACCCTCTTGTAAGATCCTTACGAGTTATAAGAGAACATACACTTAGGAGTCCCCACGATTCCTAAGGAGAAAACACACCTACGAGATCCTCACGACTTGCAGGGAGAAATACCTTTGTGAGACCCTTATGGCTCATGAAGTCAAAAGCTTTAGTCGACAGGACCCAACCCTGTTTGCTAAGCCACCTTTGTTCGATATTGACAGAGGCAAATGATGATTCGCTCCTGGCAATATCCCAGTTGTAGTGGTGCTGATGCCGAAATCGATGTCTGATTCCAAGCTTGTAGCGAAAAGCCAGCAAGCCGCACATGCATACGAAATAGCCGAAATAATGGGGTAACTTGCAACAGAATCGGCAAGTAAAAATGTATGCATGCAAAATAGCCGAAATGATTGGGCACCGTGAAAAATAGCTGAAATGATGGGGCAATCGCGACCTTCGCGATATAAAAGCTGAAATGATAGAGCATCGCGGAAAGAAATAAAATAAAAATAAAAATGAAATTTATGCCCTACATGTGATATTACATCAATCCCTGTATACAATCCAGGGGCACAAACAAATAAGGAATCACACTCCTCCTCCTCAAGTTTCATCAGAAGAAGAAGCCAAATCTCGATGGGTCACAGATAGCCTGGAGATCATCTTAACATTCGTCTCAGCAGACACAATATCAAGCAAAGCGGAACAGCGGCAACTCCCAGTTCCATGACTCGGCGGTGTACAAATGACCGAGAGTCAAATCCCAACTCCGTGAAATGCAGATATAATCAACAAATTCCTGGTTACGTGGAACGCAGATAACGTCACTTCTGACCCCGTGGAAAATGTCCAGAGCGGACCCTGGTCCTCGCAGAGCACGGCTGTGAACCTGTGTGAAGCATCCAGAGTGGAGCCTAGTCCTCGCCGAACACGGCAGTGAACCCGTGGGAAGTATCTAGAGCAAAATTCTTGGTTACGTGGAACGCGGATAACGTCACTTCTGACCCCGTGGAAAACGCCCAGAGCGGATCCTGGTCCTCGCAGAGCACGGCAGTGAACCCGTGTGAAGCATCCAGAGCGGATCCTGGTCCTCGCAGAGCACGACAGTGAACCCGTATGAAGCATCCCGAGCGGAGCCTAGTCCTTGCCGAACACGGCAGTGAACCCGTGGGAAGCATCTAGAGCAAAATTCCTGGTTACGTGGAACGCGGATAACGTCACTTCTGACCCCGTGGAAAACGTACAGAGCGGATACAGGTCCTCGCAGAGAACGGCAGTGAACCCGTGTGAAGCATCCAGAGCGGAGCTTAGTCCTCGCCGAACACGGCAGTGAACCCGTGGGAAGCATCTAGAGCAAAATTCCTGGTTATGTGGAATGCGGATAACGTCACTTCTGACCCCGTGGAAAACGTCCAGAGCGGATCCTGGTCCTCGCAGAACACGGCAGTGAACCCGTGTGAAGCATCCAGAGCGGAGCCTGGTCCTCGCCGAACATGGCAGTGAACCCGTGGAAAGCATCCAGAGCAAAATCCCTGGTCACTTGGAACGCGGACAACGTCACTTCTGACCCCGTAGAAAACGTCCAGAGCGGATCCTGGTCCTCGCAGAGCACGGCAGTGAACCCGTGTGAAGCATCCAGAGCGGAGCCTGGTCCTTGCCAAACACGGCAGTGAACCCGTAGGAAGTATCCAGAGCAAACATCAGATTGTGGAGTCCTTAAATCCACGAACTATGATGTCCTTAACCTTGACCGTGATGTCTTAAAACTAACATCAGACTGTGAGGTCCTTAAACTCACGGACTATGATGTCCTTAACCTTGACCGTGATGTCTTAAAACTAACAATCAACCGTAATGATTTTTTTTACTAGTTTTACCTTGGTTCAAGGGTACATCTCTTCACTCCTTTGATATTTGTCGTTGTAATTCCTCAACGTCTTCAAAGAGGTGACGGGTCCCGACAACCACACATTTCACGGATTGTGGGGTCCTTAAACCCATGGACTATGATGTCCTTAACCTCGACCGTAATGTCTTAAAACTAACATCGGACTGTGAGGTCCTTAAACTCATGGACTATGATGTCCTTAACCTCGGCCGTGATATCTTAAAACTAACACCGAACTGTGAGGTCCTTAAACTCATGGACTATGATGTCCTTAACCTCGACCGTGATGTCTTAAAACTAACATCGGACTGTGAGGTCTTTAAACTCATGGACTATGATGTCCTTAACCTTGAACGTGATGTCTTAAAACTAACATTGGATTGTGAGGTCCTTAAACTCATGGACTATGATGTCTTTAACTTCGACCGTGATGTCTTTAAACTACGGTATCCTGGAAAACGTCCAGAGCAGGGCCTGGTCCTCGCCAAACATGGCAGTGAACCCGTGGGAAGCATCCAGAGCAACCCCTGACTCTGTAAAATGCGGATAAGGACAACTTCATCCATCACTTGCGGGTCCTCACGACTCGTAAGGGAATAAATTCTTTTGTGAGATCTTTATGACTTTCAAGAGAAAACACACTTAGGAATCCTCATGATTCTTAAGGAGAAATTACACCTACGGAATCCTCTCGACCGGCAGGGAGAAATTCTTTATGAGACCCTCACGACTCATAAAGTTGAAAAGTCTTAGGTGATAGATCCTAACCCTGTTTTCTAAGCCATCGCCACTCTACAACGAGCCCAAGACTGACAGCTATACGCTATCTACGGACCGCACTTGCTAAAGTCACATGGCAAACAACACAGCAAGAAAGAAGAAAGCAGAGAAATGACATAAGACACTACGAAGAACGTGTATCTTTTATTCATGAATTCGATTGGGTACAAAATACATCATATGAAAGAATAAAAGAACAAATACATTTTATTCAAAATTACAAATGGTACAAAATTTTTATTGAGAGGAAAGCGCTTTCAATAATCCAGTCAGCCGAGCCCCTCTTCCTGATCAGCTGCCGCGGCCAACTCTACTTCGACCTGGGCTCGCTGCTGCAAGTAAGACGAGAGTTATTCCTCGACGGCTCGTTGAGCTGCTTCACAAACTTGTGCATCACGCTCAACGACATCGAGCTTCTGCCTCAATGTTAACCCATTAGAGATACATTGCAGAAGGCCTTCGAAGATAACTTTCAACTGGGCAGTGTTCGCGTCGACCTCAACATGCAGTCGAGCAGACTCACTTGAAGTTTCTTTACATTCCCTTTGCTTTAAAGCCATTTCTTGTTCAAGATGGCGGAAGTAAGAAGCACTCTGCTCGATCCATGCCGCCCGTTGAGTGCTCATAGCCAGAATCTCAGGTGCGGGACGCTTAAGCTCAAGCTTATGCAAGCAAGCCTCGATCTCCTTGCAGCGATTAACCTAAGACTCAACGACGCCCTCACCATTAAAGTTATGAGCGTCGCCAGCATAGGGTTAACCTCTACGGCAAAATCCGCAGCAGATGTGGGAGTCTCTGCGTCAAACTCCTCAATATACTCGCTCAGCATGCGTAGACTAGTCACAGCACCTTTGGATGATGGACGCCTGGAAAAAGATCCTGTCAGCATTATAATACGAGACTCGAACGGGGTTGGAGTCGATGTGATTGATGCAAAATAGATCATAATCAGATGTCAGCTCAGGAAATAAAGAAAACACGCAAAAAGTAGAGTCTACTATACTGGCTGCAGTAGGGGGCAGAGCTGGTAGTACTGGTGGCGCAACGACAGCCTCGTCCCCTCCTTCGATTCATAAGGCTACAAGAAATATAAAGAAGAGTTAGCAATAATGCAACTGCCCGTTAAAGAAGAGGACGTCGTTTAAAGAAAATACTCACCGACACCAGCAGGCAGACTAATCTCGGACAAGAAGGAGAAGTGTGGGTGTAGCACCTGGTACAGGTGGTCAAAAGGGACTCCTACAAAGACACAATAATGCAACGTCAGTACATAAATTATACAGCCTAGAGATTAGACCGGTGGGTCACAAATCCATACCTTCCAGCATCTAAGACGGTGCGAGAGAAGGTAGAGAAGTGGTCACCGTCAGAGCGGTAACTGACGGCGCTGCCTCGGGTAATGCGACATCAGCACTAGCCGCACCTGCGTTAGAAATAAGATAAACCCTGTCAGGAAGGATTGCAGAATAAAGAAAGAAGGGCGGTGACCCAAGATTTACCTGATGAGTCGCCGGCCGGAGCCGTGACGGTGGAGTCACTTGATGCAACGGTGGCGTCTCCCTCCTCCATTGGGATGGTCTTACCTCTCGTTGCCTCATTGCCTGACTCTATAGGAGCCGTCGTCACGCTCGCGACGCCAGGATATGAAAAAGAACCGTAGGCGGGGAGAGCGATAATCGGAGCGGTGCCCGACTCTTGAGAAAGAGCGGCCATCTCGTGCCCAGCGATCGTACTCGTTTCGCTCGCTAACACCTCGGGCTCAGTGGTCACAGCCGTTTCGTCCATCGCTGCCTTAGGCTCATCCGTAGCAGCCGTTTCGTCCACTGCTGCCTCAGGCTCGGCCGTAGCAGCCATCTCACCCGCCGCCACCTCGGGCTCAGCATTGGTAGCCACTTCGGGCATAGCAGTCGTGACTGTCTCGTCAACCACTATCTCGGGCCCGGCAACTATGGTTACATCGCCTACCGTCGCCTCGGGTTCAGCAGCTACCTCCTCCACCGCCCCCTCAGGCTCAACGGTCGCCGCCACTCCTTCAGTAAGACTCGGCCCTGCAGGACAAGATATATAAGAACTGATAGTTTAAAGCTTTGACAACGAAACCTCAAAACACATTACCTGGGGTTGATTTACCGTTGGCTTCCCGAGCTGCACGGGCAGCCCGTCTATGAGCAGTAGACAAGGCGACCGGGAGCTCATCTGAAGGAATAGCAGCGGGAGTAATGGCGCTTGAACCTGCCCCTGCAGCCAAAGCAGCATTACGTTCCCTTGCTGCGCGTTTCAGGCGTTTCCTTTCCTCCTGGGCCGTTACGACAGACCTTTTGGAAGCCTCCTTCAGCAAGGCGTCATCGTCTGCATTCAGGGTTACCTCCAGAGCCGTCAAGGCTTCCATCATCGGTTTTTTAAGCAGGGCCTCTTGCGGCAATGCCGAAGAGGCTGGGACTTCGGTATCTGGCCCGGGGAGAATTTCCACATCAGCTTGTGGGATGGCCTTGTGGTCTCTGCGATAAGACAAAGAGAGAGTCAGATTATTCATAAGAAATGAAAGCAGAAATACAGCGAACCGAAATGTACCAAGGCCTAAATGCTCTAAGTCGTTCCTCCTCCTCGAAAGTCTTGAGAGAAGCAGTGAGAGCTTCTTCGGTAGAAATGCTTATTAAAGAAGGAAAAGCGTTAGTCAAAAACGATGATAGAGGTATGATGCAATGACGAAAAATACAACTAATGATTACCTGATTGCGCGAGTTTAGCCAACCACTCGTCGCGCATTGCCAATCACTCGGAAGTTGCGATGGCAGCCGCCAGATCAGTGTCATCTGGCGGCATAAATAGGCCGTCGTTGGTCCCGTACTCACTCAAGCCCTTGCTATAAGGAGCATGAGGTTCCTGACCCAGTACAACGTTAGCAGAAAGGATCGACTTCTTCTTCCTCTTCTGCGTGCGAACTCCGGTCGTATCCAAAATCAGCTTACGCTTCGTGGGCACTTTGGGACGGTGGGTCCCGATATCCGAGCCCATGCCGGATTCGGGTGAAACCACGTTTAATGTCTCCACGGGAGCACGGGGCGCTGATGACACGTCCACGGGATCACGAGGCAATCCATGTGTGGGGCTTAGCACACATGGAGGATCAACTACAGCATCTCCTCTTAGTGGAGGAGGGACAGGGGTCCTTCGCTTTAAAGGGACATTGCGATCGCTGGCGGGGGGCGCACTCTTGCGATCGAGCAGCAACCGCTTCTCTTCCCTGATGACAGCGCCCATCTTGTGTTGATACCAGGCCCCGTATACGTTAAGGTCCCTTGGAATGCAACTCGGCTTGCTAATGAAGAAGTGGGAGCCCGTATTTAACCGCATAAAGTGATGCAGTGCACTTCGTATTCCCTCTCTGGTGGCCGCAGGCTCTTCCAAAAATGCCTCCAGTGGGACCCCGTGGTTATAACTTAGCTGCTGAGCAAAACGATGGGGGTTGTATTGATTGATAGGATACGTGCGTGTTCAAGTTCTAGTTTAAATACCGCAATCAAGACGGTTTCGCTTGTAGCTAGCCGGTTGAGTACGGGTCGTCCGCAGGGAGATGGGAATCTTTTTCTATGTGTTTTTCGACGAGTTAAGTCCGGTTGTTCAGATTTTGTTTGTGATTAACTAAGTGTTGAGTTGATATTTAAAGAGAGCTTGTTAGGGTGAGGATTAGGTTAGTTTGAGTTAGGAGTCTCCACATCTTTCGTTGCCCCACTTAATATCGGTGTTACGGTAATCGGCAACAACGGGGATTAGCACGACTAGGAAGGAACTTGCGAGTATAAGCTAGGCTTTCCAACGCATAGTCCTTCCTTTTGGTGCTTGTCCGTCCGTTCTTGGCTCTTATCCATAACCTCCGGTTAATTCAACCACAACCGGTCTCACTACGGAATCACCGCTATCATGTAGGATAGGGTGCCGTAAGGAGCGGATTGTGGTTCAATTAACGGGAGTCGATTTAAGTTGTTGGGCAAGGAAAGAGTGAGAGAGATTTCCTTCTCTCAAACTTCCCTTATCCTACCCTAACAAATATAAAACTACTCACACTTCATAATACGGAAAAATAAAACAAACAAAGAGGAAGATAGAAAGAAGGAGGCTAGAAGAATACGACTAACTATTTGCGACCTCATCTTGGCGAGGATCAAGCGTAAGTATCATTGTCGTATGAATGATAAAGGAAAAGAGAGAAGAAAGAAACAATCAAACAAATAACAACAACTACTTAACAATTAAAATTACAACACATTACAACAAGTAAAAGAAAGAGACAAGCATGATATAAAATGGTCTTCTTTATTCATCACTCTTCACTCAAAAGCTCACTACAAGTTTAATGGAGAAGAGGTGAGAAGAGGAAGAAGAACAATACTAAAACTAGGCAAAATAAGAATACAAAAATTGACCCCTTCCTTCACAAACTTCTGGGCTATTTATAGGCCAAAAACTGAAAACCTAGGGCAACCACCAGAACCCATATGAAAAGACAAAAACACCCCTGAAACATTTCTGTCTTTGGCGCCATAATGGCCGCGGATCCGCGGCCTGGACCCACCTTTGGCCGCGGATCCGCGGCCCATTAGAGGAATTGGGCTTCGTGCTTTTTTGTGGTGGCCTGATCTGCTGTGTGCTTCATTCTGGTTCATATATTTTCTGAAAATACTTCCATATTTCTTCCAGAATTTCTGTTGAGGGAAAGGTGGACTTTTTGTCAAGATTTTGTCATGATTGCCTCGAGCTCCGCGTAGATCTCTTGGATTTTGTGCTACCATTGAGCCTTGTGCATGAGAGTGACATTGATTTGACATTTTGTCTTCCTAAACTGGTATCTGGCAACATACGGATGACGAGCGGAGACCGTGTTTTCTCAGTGGTTGGCAGGAACCCGGATTTTGTTGTGTTTTCCATGAATTTCACTGTTTTAGAACCGAGAACCTGTATCCTGCAATTGACTAGCAAACACGGCTCAAGAGTATCTACCGATATGCAATGTGACAAAAATTGGGCGATATGAAAATGCAAAAATCTGATATGAACAAATACCCCCAAACTTATCATTTGCTCGTCCTGAGCAAAGCCCATTTATTCGCAAAAATTTCCTAAACTCACTTTCGCAGGGAACGCGATTGCACTGAGCATGTACAACAAGCCGTTAAACCTCTAGGTGTCCCTAGTAGGAGGAGTGTTGTCTCCTGAGGGTTTTCAGCGGATACTACCCATAAAATCCGGTCAAGTTGGTTTTGTAAAATAACTAAGCTTCAAACTCTAAAGTTTTGTTTTAGAAAATAACAATTCTATAATCCTAAGTCTAGACCATCGAACCTTTATTTTTCACACCTCGCTTCTTATTTAACTACAGATTTTATATGTCTTTACGTGCAGTGCAAATAGTGTCGTTAAGTTCCAGAAGGATCGATTAAAGTCATCATGTCGCACAATAAAGCCCAGATAACAATTTTAAAAGGATCACATAAGTTTTATAAAGAGTTAAGCATTTTTCAAGTTTTTGTTTTCCAGTAAGGTTTCAACTTCAGAATTTCTATCTTCCTTAACAGGAAATTAAGTCGTATTTTTCACTCCACCTTTTTCTTGTTTTCATTTCATACACACCTCTGTGAACGTGCAATAGTCTTTATCATAGAATAAAACCTTCATATCTCCGTTAAAATTTTTTTTTATAAAAGCCTGTCTTTTATCAAGATTATTCTCACATAAAGAACCGTTAGGAATTTTAACTCGGAGAGAACACTTGCTTGACTTTGTTTTAACCTGGACTTTCTAGGCTTCTTAGCGAGCTTTGGGCCAATGCACCCAAACCAGTTGATTTTAGGGCATTAGGTGTAGAAACACCCCAGCGGACTTAATTACTCAAGTTACCTAGGTCCAAAAACAAAAGACAGTTTGGCGTGAAAATCAGATGATTTAATATGAACGGAGATATCACCGGCAGTTCCATTATTTTTTTGGATAAAAGACGTGTCTAGTGGGTTCGGTGAGTAATCATTCCAATCAAGTTTCAGATGGGTTATTTTTCAGAATTAGTTCCAATTACGGCATCAATAACATTCCTTCATATTCGCTTTACTTCATAAACTATTCTTGACATTACTTATTTCAGAACAAACCTATTTGATCCTCAGAAAATCATTTATCTGTTTAAAAGTTAAACATGAAAGACTTGTTATCTAATTCCCAAAATCTTACGACACGTGTAGTGTGATGTAAAGACGTATATCAGCTATAGTTAACTTCAAAGGAGAGTTATCTTTCAGGTTTTCAAAATCCAAACATAAGATCTAGTTATTCCTATTTTTTCAAACAAAAACCGTCGAATGTTGAATCAGAGTTCTTCCACAAGCTAACTTGACAAAAGAGTTTTTATATTGTTAGAAAATTTTCAAATTTTTATGGATTTTATGGATTTTAATATGCAGATGCAAAATATACATATGAATGCGAAGGTAAGAAATGCGTACCGAGAATACCCCCAAACTTAAACTGGACAGTGTCCTCACTGTCGTTGCATGAAAAGAGCAGTTGAAGGGTCAAAATTGTCGGTCAGCGATACACAAATTTTTATTTGTTTTTGTTTTTAAAGAAAAGAAAAAGAATATACACAAATATATACAAAAATGGTTTGTACATACCCCCAAACTTATTTGGAACAGTGTCCACTGTTCTTGGCTGGAAAACCGAAGTTTGGAGGTAGGCAGAGGAAGATTATTCAGGGTAAACCGGCTCCTGTAAAAACAGGAGCTCCTCTGTTGGTTCGGCGCTAAGGTACGGTTTGCATCGGTGTCCGTTCACTTTGAAAAGTGAACCGTCCTTTGGATTTTCCAAATCCACAGCGCCCTGCGGATACACATTCCGCACAAAATACGGCCCTTTCCAGCGAGATCTCAGCTTTCCAGGATGGAAGTGAAGTCGGGTGTCGTAAAGCAGTACCTGCTGACCAGGTACGAAGGTTTTGCACAAAAGGTGTTTATCGTGAAACACCTTCGTTCGATTCTTAACGACAACCGCGTTGTCGTAAGCCTCATCCCTAAGCTCGCATAGTTCGTTCAGCTGCAGCTTCCGATGGCTGCCCGCGTCCTCAAGAGACAGATTCAACTCCTTTATCGCCCAAAATGCGCGATGCTCGATTTCGACAGGAAGGTGGCAGGCTTTTCCGTACACAAGCCGATAGGGAGACATGCCAAGGTCGGTCTTATAAGCGGTTCTAAATGCCCAAAGGGCATCAGTGAGTTTCAGAGACCAATCCTTACGGTTCTTGGAAACCGTCTTCTCCAGTATCTGCTTGATTTGCCGATTTGAAACTTCGGCCTGCCCGCAGGTTTGGGGGTGGTAGGGCGTAGAGAGCTTATGATTAATGGAGTATTTCCGCATCAAGGCTTCGAAAGTCTTATTGCAGAAATGACTTCCATTGTCGCTAATGATCGCTCGGGGGTGCCCAAACCGTGAGAAAATGTTTTCTTTAAGGAACCTAACGACAACCTTGTTGTCGTTAGTCCGGCTGGGCACAGCCTCGACCCATTTAGAGACGTAATCAACAGCTAGAAGGATGTACAAGTTCCCAAAAGAGCTGGGAAACGGCCCCATGAAGTCTATCCCCCAAACATCGAAAATCTCCACAACCAAGATCGGTTGGAGCGGCATCTCGTTCCTTCGGGATATCCGGCCCATGTGTTGGCACCGGGAGCAAGTCTTGCAATAGTCGTGAGCGTCTTTGAAAATTTGTGGCCAGTAGAAACCACATTGCAAGATCTTCTCAGCTGTCTTTCTGGGCCCAAAATGCCCGCCACACGCTTGATCGTGGCAAAATGACAGCACACTCTTGAATTCCTCATCAGGGACACACCGACGAATAATCTGGTCGGGACAGTACTTGAACAAGTAGGGTTCGTCCCAGTAAAAGTGTTTTACTTGGGATAAGAAGCGAAGTCTGTCCTGACTTGACCATTCGGTCGGTAGTAATCCCGTGGCCAAATAGTTCACAATATCTGCGAACCAGGGTTCGCACGATACTGTCAAGAGTTGTTCATCCGGGAAAACGTCATTGATCGGAATTGGAAGCGAAGGCGACGAAGGAAGTCGTGAGAGATGATCGGCAACCACGTTTTCACATCCTCGTTTGTCCTTAATGACAAGGTCAAACTCTTGGAGCAAGAGGATCCAACGTATTAACCGAGATTTTGCATCTTTCTTCGCAAAAAGATGGCGCAGAGCTGAATGGTCCGTATAGACAATGACTGGAGAGCCGATGAGGTAGGGCCTGAACTTTTCTAAAGCAAATACAACAGCTAAGAATTCCTTCTCAGTTGTTGTATAGTTGAGTTGGGCATCGTTCAGGGTTCGGCTAGCGTAATAGATTACGTGCGGCATCTTGTTGATGTGTTGTCCAAGGACAACACCAATGGTAAAGTCGGATGCATCGCACATAATCTCAAATGGGTGCGTCCAGTCAGGTGAGGAAAGAACGGGAGAAGAAGTGAGTGAGCGTTTTAGTGACTCGAAGGCAGTCACACAGCTCGAGTTGAAGTCGAAAGGCGTATCCTTGGCCAGCAAAAGAGTCAAGGGCCTAGCAATCTTGCTAAAGTCCTTGATAAACCGTCTATAAAAACCGGCATGGCCAAGGAAGGCTCGGATATCTCTGACGCATCGGGGAGGAGGCAGATTGGAAATGACCTCAATTTTTGCTTTGTCAACCTCTATGCCATTTTGCGAGATGATATGTCCTAAGACAATACCTTCGCGCACCATGAAGTGGCATTTCTCCCAATTCAAAGTGAGATTCTTGTCCTTACATCGGGTAAGGACAGCGTCAAGATGCAGCAAACACTCGTCAAAGGAGTCGCCGAAGATGGAGAAGTCATCCATGAAAATCTCCAGAAATTTTTCCACCATGTCAGAGAAAATTCCCATCATACACCGCTGGAAGGTAGCGGGCGCATTGCATAACCCAAAGGGCATGCGTCGATATGCAAACGTGCCGAAAGGACAAGTGAAAGTGGTCTTGTCCTGGTCTTTTTCGGCGATGGGAATTTGATTATAGCCAGAGTAGCCATCAAGAAAACAATAGTACTCATGTCCGGCCAATCGTTCCAGCATCTGGTCAATGAAAGGTAGCGGAAAGTGGTCTTTCCGTGTTGCGGCGTTGAGTTTTCTGTAATCAATGCAAACTCGCCACCCAGTTTGGGTGCGAGTAGGGATTAACTCATTCGCCTCGTTGGTTATGACCGTGATGCCCGACTTCTTGGGGACAACATGAATGGGGCTAACCCACTGGCTATCAGAGATAGGGTAAATGATACCACTATCTAGACATTTGACGATCTCCTTCTTCACAGCCTCCTTCATGACTGGATTAAGACGTCTTTGTGGATCCCGGGCTGGTTTGGCATCATCCATCAGATGAATGTGATGCTCAACGATCAGGGGACTAATCCCCTTGATGTCCGCCATGGACCAGCCAAAAGCTTGCCTGTTGCTGTGCAAGACCGCGAGAAGGGCTTTCTCTTGCTCGGGAGCTAGAGAAGCTGAGATGATGACAGGGAGGGTCTCGTTCTCACCTAAGTAAGCATACTTAAGGTGAGACGGCAACGGCTTGAGTTCGAGCGTTGGAGGTGAAATGATGGAAGGCAAGACTGGTGCAAAGGTCTCGAACTCAAAGGACTCCAGCAAAGGTTCGAAACGAGTGTAGGCAACCGAGTCGGATGGTTCAGGTAACTCATCCGGAAAGTCGAAGGATTCAAACTCGGGTTGTGCGCGGCTAAGATCGTTCGAAAATGTGAAACACTCGTATTCGTTGTCGGGCGCAGAAGCAGCAGCAGGTTCGAAGAGAAACGCACTAGTGGCGTCAAGATTATCGTGTTCAAACAGAAACTCCTCGAATTCACACTCTTCTGGGGTGATCTCCTGGATCGAGCAGACATCCAGTATATGAGCATTAGGTTCGGCGGGCTGATTCCCCAACCTAAAAATGTTGAGTTCAATCGTCATATTTCCAAAAGAGAGGTTCATTGAACCGTTGCGACAATTGATCACAGCATTTGAGGTTGCGAGAAATGGTCGACCGAGTATCACCGGAATTTGATTCCGGGGGTTAGCTACAGGCTGTGTATCTAATACAATGAAGTCAACGGGGAATATGAAGTCCCCGACTCTTATCAACACATCCTCTAGCTCACCCCTAGGATGGGTGATCGATCGGTCGGCCATCTGGAGAGTGCAGTGTGTGGGTTTCAGCTCTCCAACGCCTAATTGCTCGTATACTGAATATGGAAGCAAGTTAACACTGGCACCAAGATCTAATAGTGCGCGGTTGATGTTCTTATCCCCAATAGTGATTGAAATCGTAGGACAGCCAAGGTCCTTCCGTTTTTGTGGTAAAGATTGGGTAAGAGCATCACTCACAGCACTGGCCAAGAAAACTTTCTTTGGTACCTGAGACTTCCTCTTTTTCGTGCACAAGTCCTTTAAGATTTTCGCGTAAGACGGGACTTGTTGGACAGCATCTAAAAGAGGAATGTTAATGTTAACTTGCTTAAATAACTCCAGAATCTTCTCCATTTGTGGATTTTGTTTGTTAGACCTCAACCGGTTTGGAAATGGAACATTTTGAAAATTGGTTGAGTCTAAAGCTGGAGGAGGAGATTGTGGAGTTGGAACGAATCCCAAAATAGGTGTCTTCGTGGAGTGAGAAGTGGGTCCGTTCAGAGAAGAAGAGGAAGGAGAGCCTTGCGAAGAACGGAGAATAGGCTCAGAAGACGAAGAAGAAGAAGAAGAAGAAGAAGAAGAAGAAGAAGCAGCGGCCGGGGTGTCATCGTTGATCTGCTTGCCAATGTTGTTTTGCAGCATCCTTCCCGATCTCAGTGTAGTCACGGCACTCACATTATGGTTTTGTTGTTCAAGAGCAACATGTGCATTATGTGGGTGACCGGGATTTGGATGTGGCTGGGACGGGAGCTTCCCCTTCTCTCGCTCGCTCAAGGCTGCGTTCAGCTGTGCAATCTGGGCCTCAATGGTCTTGATGCTTTGCCCGTGTGCGGCAGTGTGTTGCACTAAAGATTGAATCGAAGACTGGATGTTGGCGGTGGATTGAGTCGACTGTTTAACGAACGCCTCCAGACTTCGCTCGAGCGAGGAAACCTTATCGTTGTTCGACGGAACAAAGTTGTTTGGTGGAAAAGAATTGTTTGGTGCAAAGTTGTTCGTCTGGTTTTGGAAAGGTTGGGGTTGGAAGGGCTGCTGATACTGAGTTTGTTGCTGCGCTTGTTGTTGCGGCGGAGGGGCCCTTTGGAAATTGTTGCCCTGGAATTGATTTTGATTCTGATTCCAGGCGAAATTGGGGTGGTTCCTCCAACCGGGATTGTAGGTGGAAGAGTATGGATCATTCCTCGGTCTTTGCTGGAAGGCAGCATTAACCTGATCCTGTCCTTGTGAGGGTGGATTGTAAGGACACTCTTCGGTCAAGTGGGAAGGATCGGAACAACAAGCGCAGATGGTACGAAGGGGGAGAACAGGTGTGGGGGCAGGAGCAGAAAATTTGCTCTCTATCGCTTCAAGCTTTCGTGTTATTGCAGCCATTTCAGCTTTCATCGCAATAGAGACATCGAGTTGGTGGATTCCTACCCTAGACTGACCGGTAGAAGTGGAGGTAGAAGAAGAAGAAGTCGGTCTGGTGCTCTCCCACTGTAGCGTTTGCTCCGCAAGATCGTCAAAGAACTGCCACGCTTCCTCGTCAGATTTGGATAGGAAGTGGCCCTGACAGATGGTTTCCAGCAACTGCTTCGTTGCTGGGTTCAGTCCCTCGTATAAGGTTTGGCAGAGTTGCCATTTCTCTATACCGTGGTGAGGAAACTGAACAAGAAGGTCTTTGTACCGGTCAAAGCACTTCCAGAAGGGTTCAGAAGGAAGCTGGGAGAATTGGTTGATCTCATTTCGAATTCTTGCGGTCTTATGATTTGGATAGAATTTTTTCAGAAACGCTTTAACAAACTCGTCCCAGCTGGTGATTGAGTGGGAAGCGGTGCTATACAGCCATTTTTCAGCGAGATCGCATAAAGTGAACGGAATGACCCGTAGACGTATAGCATCGTCCGACAGCTGGGTTGTTTTCATCATGGCACAGACATTTTGAAATTTGTTGATGAAGATATAGGCATCTTCAGATTCAAGCCCCTGAAAACGTGGAAGCATGTTGATGAAATGGGGCTTAATTTCAAAGTTGTCCCCATTGGCCGGAGGAAGAGAAAGGCAGGTGGGAAGTGCAGAACGGGTGGGATAGAAACGATCCTGGAGCGCGATTCGCTGCGGCGCTACAACAGGCGGAGGTGGTGGAAGATTGGTCTCCGTAGGAGGTGGAGCCAATCCAGGGGTGGTCAAAGAGATGTTCGGATTAAATCCCGACATCGCGGAAGAAGAGGAAGGTGAAGGTGAAGGTGAAGATGTATGAACAGAGTTCCGGTCAACGTCGGAGTTGGCCGGCAGAGGAAGGGGTGAAAGAGGAGTGGACGGAGTATCGACTTCGGAGTCGATCGCGTAGTCGGTCGCGACTAACGTAACGCGGACAAGACGGGCGCTAGTGTCCCGAGTCCAAGCGGACATACACTAAACGAGTTTAGTATAGTCAAAGCGGAGAAGGTGAGGGTAAGAAAACGTCAATGGAGAAAGGCGATGGGTGGTGGGTGAAAATGGATTTGGCGACAAAGGGGCAAGTTTTTATAAAAGTTTTTGATTTTTTCTTTTTTCTTTTTTTTTTATTTTTAGAAAGAGATTTACAGAAATATGTACGGAAATACGGCTTAAGCAATCACAAACAAGATATGCACAATCACTCCTAGATCTAGGGTAGCCTAGGTCTACTAGACCTGCTCCTGAACTTGATTGTCGAAGTTAAACAATGTCGAGAAACGGGCTTAAAAATACACTGATCACGAGGCCAGGTAAGTGCAGAGATAAGGGGAGGTTGTCCAACGCTTTCGCGAAGTTCCTTAATTAAATAACCCTTTCTCTTTCGGCGGTTGCGCCTTTAACACTTTCCTAGACACCCCGTAAACAATATACGGTTAAGCGAGGTTCTAAACAAGGTTTATCTTCTCCTAATGAGCGCGAAGTCCTTAGGGCTGAAGTCTAGTATTTTTTAATTTACAATGGACAATACATATGCTTTAGTGATTTCCGGGGTCCTGGGAAGGGTGATGAAATCCCCACCCAATCTGGATTGGTTTCAAGCCCCTTAAGTCCGTATTAAAGAATGCAAAACAGTAACAAATCAACTGCAAACAATTTTTATTTGCGGCGCAAAGAATCCTGCACAAGAACAGTTTATTGGAAGGGGGAGAAGAGTTTGCGCAAAGAAGGCTGCAGAAAGCACAGTTCAGTGGAGTTCAGAGGAGTGGAGAGAAGAAAGAGACTCACCAGAAAGAAATTTGCACCCCTGAAGCCACCAAGTGGCCGCGGATCCGCGGCCTAAGCCCTCTGTTGCCGCGGATCCGCGGCAGGAAGGAGAGATTGGGCCTTCATTTTTTCTGTGGGTGCTGGTATGGGTCTCCTCTGCTTGTCTGGAACTTCTGAATTTTTATTTGCTCACTGTAACTGCTCCAGATCTTGACAGTAGACCATATGCTTCGTTTTGTCCGTCGCGGTGTAGCCGCGAAATGTGGGTCTATCTTCCCACGTCTTTGGCACTGTACTTGAACTCCGTATTTCCAACGTCTTTGGCGTCGATCTTGAGCTTCGTATTTCCTGCACACTTGCACAAAAACTAATCAAGAATAACAAGATGGTTCCTTTTACAAAGTATATTTTTTTTTTCGTTTTTTTTTATACTTACAAATTAACCCGAAATTACACAAGGAAATAAACTACCGTCTTCCCGGCAACGGCGCCATTTGATTGTTAGGATACGTGCGTGTTCAAGTTCTAGTTTAAATACCACAATCAAGACGGTTTCGCTTGTAGCTAGCCGGTTGAGTACGGGTCGTCCGCAGGGAGATGGGAATCTTTTTCTATGTGTTTTTCGACGAGTTAAGTCCGGTTGTTCAGATTTTGTTTGTGATTAACTAAGTGTTGAGTTGATATTTAAAGAGAGCTTGTTAGGGTGAGGATTAGGTTAGTTTGAGTTAGGAGTCTCCACATCTTTCGTTGCCCCACTTAATATCGGTGTTACGGTAATCGGCAACAACGGGGATTAGCACGACTAGGAAGGAACTTGCGAGTATAAGCTAGGCTTTCCAACGCATAGTCCTTCCTTTTGGTGCTTGTCCGTCCGTTCTTGGCTCTTATCCATAACCTCCGGTTAATTCAACCACAACCGGTCTCACTACGGAATCACCGCTATCATGTAGGATAGGATGCCGTAAGGAGCGGATTGTGGTTCAATTAACGGGAGTCGATTTAAGTTGTTGGGCAAGGAAAGAGTGAGAGAGATTTCCTTCTCTCAAACTTCCCTTATCCTACCCTAACAAATATAAAACTACTCACACTTCATAATACGGAAAAATAAAACAAACAAAGAGGAAGATAGAAAGAAGGAGGCTAGAAGAATACGACTAACTATTTGCGACCTCACCTTGGCGAGGATCAAGCGTAAGTATCATTGTCGTATGAATGATAAAGGAAAAGAGAGAAGAAAGAAACAATCAAACAAATAACAACAACTACTTAACAATTAAAATTACAACACATTACAACAAGTAAAAGAAAGAGACAAGCATGATATAAAATGGTCTTCTTTATTCATCACTCTTCACTCAAAAGCTCACTACAAGTTTAATGGAGAAGAGGTGAGAAGAGGAAGAAGAACAATACTAAAACTAGGCAAAATAAGAATACAAAAATTGACCCCTTCCTTCACAAACTTCTGGGCTATTTATAGGCCAAAAACTGAAAACCTAGGGCAACCACCAGAACCCATATGAAAAGACAAAAACACCCCTGAAACATTTCTGTCTTTGGCGCCATAATGGCCGCGGATCCGCGGCCTGGACCCACCTTTGGCCGCGGATCCGCGGCCCATTAGAGGAATTGGGCTTCGTGCTTTTTTGTGGTGGCCTGATCTGCTGTGTGCTTCATTCTGGTTCATATATTTTCTGAAAATACTTCCATATTTCTTCCAGAATTTCTGTTGAGGGAAAGGTGGACTTTTTGTCAAGATTTTGTCATGATTGCCTCGAGCTCCGCGTAGATCTCTTGGATTTTGTGCTACCATTGAGCCTTGTGCATGAGAGTGACATTGATTTGACATTTTGTCTTCCTAAACTGGTATCTGGCAACATACGGATGACGAGCGGAGACCGTGTTTTCTCAGTGGTTGGCAGGAACCCGGATTTTGTTGTGTTTTCCATGAATTTCACTGTTTTAGAACCGAGAACCTGTATCCTGCAATTGACTAGCAAACACGGCTCAAGAGTATCTACCGATATGCAATGTGACAAAAATTGGGCGATATGAAAATGCAAAAATCTGATATGAACATGTATCTCATAAAAAGTGCCGCATCATTTTGCCTAAATACGAGGAAGCCCGGCCTGATATAGTATAGATGTAGAATCTCTCGAGCTTTCAACATGGAGGCCCCGTCCTTGAAACTGTCGTGTAACGCCAGCACAGTCTTGGAAGTTTCCTGGCCGATTGACAGGACCTTGTCCGTGAAAGAAATACCCACTCCGACCGTGTGCGGACGAAGAAGCAACCCCCTGGCCTCCCGCTGAGGCGGATTCACGATAGAAGCATCGATCAGTCGCATAATTCTCGGGAATCTGTACTTCTCATAAAACGAGGGTCTTTTTTGAATACAAAACACCCCGAGCACATGTATTTCCATCCACGAAGTAAAGTAGTGCATCGGGAAATTGGCGGCTTGCACCCCCGGTTCAGTTGTGTCCGCCGCCACGCTAAGACCATGGTACAGGTGGGCTAACCCGGCAATCCCGATGGCCAATTGTATGCCAGCCACCTTTTGATGTGCTGGGTAGAAGACGGACGGCCTCATATAGCGAGGGTGCATAGGGAGCGCGAACTAGCACAACTATAGCCCTAGAAACCCGAGAAAGAAAGTCTCCTCGTCGATGCCCGGAGCAGTGATTTCTGACAAAGGAATGATTGCGGCATCAGGGAGATAAAAGCCTTTTTGATCATCTTCCAGTACTGGTCGACGATCTAAGCCAAAGCCGAAGGGATCGTCGAGCTTGGCAAATTTTTCGCCCCGTTGTGATAGAATCTCCAGTCGAAGAAAACGGGCAATGAAGTCTGCGAAACTAACTCCCCGGCCTCCGGATTCCAAGAAAAGACTCTTGTACATATTCAGCACCTTTATCAGACTCGGAAACTGGTGCTGAATAGCGTTCTCTGGCATTTGGTCCATCACCAACAGCTTGGTGGCAAAAACGTATTCATCCGGAGGAAGTAGCTCCTCATAGTGCTCCCCCCTCACCGGCAGGCCGAAAATCTTAGCAAATTCTTTTAGAGAGATGGAAAATTCTCTGTCCATAAGAAGAAAGGTATGGGTGGGGATGTTTCATTGCTCCACGAACGCTTTAATCTACCATGTCGGAGGAGCAGAATATTGGAACAACGAGGCATAAACCACAGGGTATAGACCGATCTTCAGCAGGTTCACCTTCTTCGCTGACAAAATGTACCTGGCCCTCTGCAAATACCCGGTCGAATGTCGAGCGGTCAACCCAATGTTGTAGGGTTGTCCCTAAGGGTGCGACTCGCCCTGGCATATGCACCGCCCCAAAATATCCAAGGCTGCCGGAAGCTGCATGGGTATGGCAGCAATCGAAGGTTGAAGAAGACCCTCCGAAGTCTAATTAATGACCTCCACGGCATAGTTCACCGGGGGTATATCTACATACGAGATTGATGAGATCGGATACGATGGCGCCGCACAAGAGAAGATTCGGTGACCTTTGATAATTTGGTCATACCACCTACCCCATAGGTGAAAGTTTTTGTATTCCGGGTCATAGTCCCTAATAAGCATAAGAACCTCCCAGTCTACCGGTGCTTTAGGGAATCCTCCCTTTGAGCGGAAAAACAGGAAAGAAAGATCAGAAGACATGTTGCCTGCAAGAAAGAACGAAATTCAATTATCAGTGTCATAATTTAATTTAAAAAAAAAAATCCCGACGCTCGGTACTTTAAAATCTGTACCACACTGCAATGCAGTGGAGAGGGGACCAAAGGGGGACCCACAAAATCCAGATGACAATGCATCAATTAATAAGACAGCCTCATCATTGGATGGGACTGTCAATTAATGAGGAAATCCTCAAAGAATATTCTCATTGAATGAGAAATCCCTCGGGAGAAGGAGAAAATCTCCCTTTCAGAGCAAAGCTCTATAACAGAGTTACACTTGTCAAACTCTGGTCATGAGAGAATAAAATTCCTTAAAGAGCCTAGCTCTGTAATGATGATGGAAAATCCATCAAAGATTAATGAAAATTAATTCTTGAGAATTAAAATTCTGGGATCTTAGAGATCTATGAAAAAACTCTTAAGAGTTCTTCATCAAAAGATCAAAAGATCTATATATTGTCAAAAGAGCAGAGCTCTGACTCATGGGCTAAGAAACCTTAAAAAAGATCTGTTTAGATCTATGGGTTCATGAGAGCAAGGCTCTGTTTATGAAACCCTAAAGGGGTTTTGTTTAGATCAAAAGATCTATGAAGAGTAAGGCTCTATTAATGGGTAAAAACCCCAATTTATTAGAATTAATTTAATTTAATTTAATTTAATTTTACGTAAATTTAGTGGAGTTTTAACTCTTGAAAGTTCTTGAACAAAAGAGCAAGGCTCTGAATAAAATTCTTAAGAAGAAGATGAAGATAATCTGAGGACCATAAGGTCCTATTTATAGGCGCTGAACCGCCTCCTCAATTTCTGAGTTGATCCAAAGGCTCAGATGTTGCCACCGCTGTATTCATGTGTGCGCCACGTGAGTGCAACGGTGGGGGGGGGGGGCATTTGTTTCCCCCAATCAGGGCAAAGCTCTGTTTTGAATTTCAAAATTGAAGCAACGCTTCAGATCCCATGCGCTGCGTGCTACGCGCCCCGTGTCAAAAGCAGACACGCCAGTGCCAGGAGCGCTGCGCCCTAGGCAGCGCACCCCAATCAGAGCAAAGCTCTGTTTCAAAATTCAAATTTTAAAAGTTGAAGCAACGCTTCAGATCCAGCGCTCTGCGCTGCACGCCACGTGTCAGACACAGATGCGCTAGCGCAGTTGCGCTGCGCTCGGCGCTGTGCGCCACGTGTCGGACACAGGTGTGCTAGCGCACTTGCGCCGCGCTCTGCGCTGTGCGCCGCGCTCTGCGCTGTGCGCCACGTGTCAAGCACGGGTGCGCTAGCGTAGTTGCGCCGCGCTTTGTGCTGCGCGCCACGTGTCAAGCACGGGTGCGCTAGCACCAAGTGCGCCAGCGCTGGAATTAAAAGAATTCCCCATCGTTAAATCAAAAGATCTAATAATAATAAATTATTAATTAATCAGAATTAAAATTCTGTTATGGAAAGATTTTCCAATCTTATTAAAACTAGAAGAATATCTTCTGTAAAACAGAAGACTTAGGATCAAAGATCCAATGGTGGGAAATATTCCCAAATCAATCAGACAAAGATCTCTTCAACTAACTTAACAAATCAATTGGCCCAATATAAAGGCCCCAAGACTTCAAGTCTCATATAGAAAGAACCCTCTGCAAATTTTAAGAAGAATTCAAAAAGAAAGAAAGACAAGCTTTTGAAGAAAGAAGAGCATTTCTTCATCTTTAAAGGTAAAACAATTAATTCTTGAACAACAGAGATGAAATCATCTCGTAAAAAGAAGAAACATCTTCTAAAAAGATCTTAGATCTATTAAAAAAGACCAAGTTCTTTGATTAAACATAAAGGATTAAAAGATCCAATCCTTAAAATATAAAAAAGAAGTATTTTACTTCATTCACAGATCTTCTGATCTACAAAGGCAGAGCCTTTTAATAAAAAACAAGAACTTTGGTTCTTGGATCTTGAGGCAAGGCCTCCTTTGAAGAACATAAACTTGTTCTTTGATCTTAAATTTGATCTGATGCTCTTTGCGCTACTGGAAAGTGCTTTGCACTCTTGAACCGCGCTTTTGCGCTTCTTGGACCGGCGCTCAGCGCCAAAACATGCCACGTGTCAACTACAGACACAGCTTGCGCTTTGCGCTCTTGAAAACAGCGCACTGCGCTCTTGGGTTGGCGCTCAGCGCCAAGTGCGCCACGTGTCACTCACTGGTGCACCCATAAACTGGCGCAGCGCGCTCATAAATTAAAAGCGCAGTGCACTAACAAATTAGCGCTTAGCGCTAAGCGACATGTATCACCCTCATGTGCGCTAACGCAATGCGCTCTTTAATTGGCGCAAAGCGCCTGATGCGCCACGTGGCGCGCTGTCAGAACATACTTTGTTCTGATAAATGCTATGCATTTAATTCCAGACAAAATGTCAGAGCCCAATGCTTGGCATTATTAAAAGGGCAGAGCCCAAATAAAGGCCTAATAGGCAGAACAAAAATGAAATGTTAAACATTTTTAACCGGACTTAGCCCAATTCTGGCCATAAGTCCTCAATTTAAATTGAACTGAGCACACCTGCTCTTCCAATCAATTTACACCCGGTTCGAGGGTACATCTCTTTACTCCTCTGACATCTGTCGTTGTAATCCTTCAACGTTGTCAGAGAGGTGACGGGTCCCGACGACCACACATTACTACGGACTGTGGGGTCCTTAAACTCATGGACTATGATATCCTTAACCTCGACCGTGATGTCTTTAAACTAACATCGGACTGTAGAGTCCTTAAATCCACGGACTATGATGTCCTTAACCTCGACCGTAATGTCTTTAAACTAACATTGGACCGAGATGTCCTTAAACTAACAATGGACCGTAATGTCCTTAAACTGATTATCGACCGCAATGTCATTAAACTAAACAATAGAGCCCAATTACTCTCTTGTCGGATCTAAACGATTCCGATAAGTTGATCTTAGTCTATAATTAGACTAACGTCTCCTTAACAAACGTTTATGTTGATCTTAGCCTCAAATAAGGCTAACGTATCCTTAAAAACAACCCCCTAAACCCAAATCTAAGAAAGATACGGATTTGGACTAATCCACGTCCTACGGGCGACAGCATAACTTAGTCTCCGTATACAATCCACGGGCAACCGAACACAAAACAAACACCCACGACACGAAGTGACCATCTGGAGAAGGAGAAACTTGTTACCGCGATGCGGTAGCGTAATTAACTGCAGGGGCTTGCGCCTGCAAGGAAGAGCGTCTCCACAATCAAAAACCCCTCAAACGAGGGGGAATCTGACGAAGTCTGCTACATCGGCCGCATCCGTTTAAACCTTCGATATATGGTGCCATAAATCAACTTGGTATCTTCGGAGAAGTGGACGGATAGCACCAACTAGCATCTGCCCCCAGATTCAAGCAAGACGTCCAGTCTTCCCGGCTTCCGGTGGTAAACATACCTGTCTGGTTATCAACTTCATGCTTATATTCTTTGAATTTCTCAAAAGCTTCAGACTTGTGTTTCAACAGGAACACATGTCCGTATCTTGAGAGATCGTCAGTGAATGTAATGAAGTACGAGAAACCATTCCTGGCATGTATATGTTGGAGATAGTGCCCTCAGAGTCAATTATTGGATCACAGGCAAGTGATTGCAATGATTGAGGGATGACCTATCCCGGTAAGACAATCTTACTCGAGATGATAGTATGCTATCTGGTTTACCTTTATCATCGTGTACTGTTTTAGATGACCTGACAGGTCGCTATTACACGTTGGTAGAGCCCCTAGGATTCTTGCTTGACCACCAGCAGTATGAGGGCGATCATATACGTGGGAGCTGGCAGTCTATAAGCATATCCTTAAATGGTCCCTAGTCGTGAGAGTTTCGAGACAGGGCATCGATACTCCAAAGTAGACTAGTGTATACAGTCGAGACCCCGACGAGGGGCGGTGGCCGGTCTCACAAGCCATTGGTGTCAGTTGGATCACCTAAGATGTATACAGGTGCTCATTGGGTTATGAGTACACCGGACAGGACTCGCCGGGAACCTGCTAGTTGGTCATATACCAGACGTCAGATAGCAGTTCCCTGGTGACATGTGTACAGGTTAGTTCATCGACCTGGGGATCGTCATTTGTCTTGTGTGAGTTCCCACTGTACTTTGATTACTACCCTACCACGCTCAAAGGAGACGTGCAAACAGGTTTTAGTTGGGTACAGTCCCGAGCCACATGGAGGCAGTGAGCGTATCTTCAGGGGTTCGTCTCTCCCGGTATTGGGGGTGAGGTCGCGCTGTGTCTAGGAGAGCCATTACACAAAGCCCTCGGCCGAGGCAGGAGATTTACTGGTAGGTATTCCAGTAGTATCTCAGGGTGTTCTGGGCTACGCTCCGACACGACTTGTACCGCTTTTGGGGGTCTGACTTTTACCAACCCCGTAGGCCCGCCATGCGATGCTCATAGACGAACGGACCGGACTGTACGGATATTGTCACTGACAGGCTCAGTAGGGTGTCAGGCTGAGTTCGCTCACAGACGTCCCTTTTGGTCAATACCTGGTAGTCCGTTATGTATTGGCTTATACCTCTAACGTGCTAGTGGTTAAATCCACAACCAAGGTGTTGACGAGTCTTTAGAGTCCCCCACATTCAGTTACTCAGCTTTCGGGCGAAAAGTTGTAGAGGCCGTATGGAGATATGGCAAGGTCCGATCAGATACGTGCGGTATTGCACGGATCAGGATCGGACAGTTTGTACTATAGGCCGTGTGGATATATGGCAGGGTTCGATCAGATACGTGCGGTATTGCACGGATCAGGATCGAACGGACAATACTGGCCGGCTTTGTTATAAGCCGGATCCTAGTATAGTACAGTGTAGATTTTGTCTCATTGCATTTGTATTTCGGTCGAAATACAGATGCGGGTGTGTATGCACAGTATCGGGGTTTTCCTGTAATTTATTACGGGACCAGTTTTCTGGAGTTGCCAGTTTGCTTTCCGTTTCGGCCAATTTCCTTTGTATCGTTCATTGGCCGAAGATTGGTGGAGGAGGGCTTATTTGCATTGTTGCAAATAGGCTTTTGTGGAGGGGGTCTTTGCATATTTCCTTGTATCTTGATGGTGCACCATTCTTTTGACCTTGACTTCTTCTTCTATCATGATTTCTTGACTTTGTGAGCAATCATGGTTGTAGTAGGTGGGTTTTTGGAGTATGGGTTTGATTTTGTGATCATTGCTTTTCATGATAACCATTCCTCTCTCTCTCTTGCATGAGATGAGTATGGCTCCCATTTTTTGATATACAACTCCCTTTCTCTCATTCCCATGGTCATGGCCGGCCACTCTCTTGGTGGGGCTGTCCAAACATTTTGGTGTGGGTTTTTTGGCTCATTTCATGTTGCAAAATCCCACAAGTTCCATCTCCAAACTCCATAGTTCATCCCTCCACCAAAAGGCAATTCCTACAACCCCAAAATGAGACTTGAGCACTACACTTTCTACAGCAAATCTTGGGCACGTCGACTAGCCAGTTTCGTGCCCGAGTTGCCTCGGCATTGAGGTGGGAGCCCGTAAAAGAAGTAGGCGATGTGGTGCACTTCCGGCGACGAGGTGGAGACCGGAGCTTCCGCAGGAGATCGGGACGACGACGAGAAGACCGGAGGACTTGGATCAGTCGGTATATCTCTCTTCCCCATCTTGTAGTTAGCTAGAACTAGTTAATGGTTCGATCCGGGTATTAGTGCGCGGTGGTGCCAGTTCATGAAAAATTAAAGTTTATCACCGCTTCCGCATTTGGCCGTCGGATTGACGGCCGGGGCGCCGCCGTGCACTTACAGTGGTATCAAAGCCTCGCCATTAACTTAGTCTACCTTGGTTTAATGTGTTTTACAATTCCGATCGAACAAAAATCCCAAAACCGCATTTTTGCTTGCATCAGTTTTCTGTTGAAAATTTTTGGTGTCGAAAATTTTTTTAGGTTACAGAAAAGTGATCTAGTAGAAAAAATAAGAATTCTGTAAAAATTCGATGCAACAAATCTACAGTAGGAGCACGGAACCGCGGCCAAACACTCCTTTGGGCCGCGGTTCCGCCGCACACTGTTGGGTTCCCTGCACCAAATTTCTACAGTATCTTTCTGGGGTTAAAATTGGGGTTTTGGAATATTAATATTGGGCCCAGAATTTCCTGATCTGCTACAGTAATGCTTGGGGGCCCACTTGTTAAAATTTGATCGATCGGATATTTTAAACACATTATTTCACAGTATTTACATTATATCTGCGACCGTGAATGTCACTTGATCGGTAAATCCTGTCTAACTGCTATAGCCCGGTTAGACGGATTTGCGAACGTGACTTTCACGTTGATGTTCTGTTTTTGCTGTGATGTTGCGGATCGGTCGTGGGGATAGCCTGGATGCAATGCTAGTACATTTTTTGTTGTATTATGTACATTTGATATTGCGGGGCGAGCGTCCGACATGTGGACTGCCGTCACTGCCTGTTTGTATTATTATTTTGGGGCACGGTCAGGTTGCGGTCGATGTACCCGTTGTATGTATATTTTACTTTCTGTACTAGGATTACCCCGCGGAGGGGTGCACGGATAGCCGGATTCTGTAGGGCAACAAGCCCGCATCTCATGGCATTGAGACGGAGGGGGCTTCACTCTAGGATTGGCGGGCTATTCGCCGCACTCGTAGGGGGTACAGGTTGACCCAGGAGGGGTGCCCAAGTTACCGGATTCCGTGAAGTGCTGGGTGGTCCATTCACGGTGCTGAAGGGGGCTGCCTCGCTTCAGGTTTTGGCGGGTAACTTGTCGCGCCCGTAGGGGTCTAGGATTTCATTGCACAGGCTATCCACACGACCAGGGGAACGTCGGGTTTCAGTAGTGGCTCTGTGAAACCCGGGGATCCCAGATATCTTTTTTGTTCTGTGATGCTGTACATTTCTGTGATGTTGCATTTCTTATCACGCCTTGAGCGAATATAATATATTGGTATATATATTAGTAGATGTTGTATATGTTTTGCATCCGCGCTAGTCCAGTCCCCGCTCTGTCGTTAGTTAGCTAACCTAACGGGTAATGACGGGACCCAGTGGCGAATGCGGATGGCATATACGTACATCAGTATATTTTCGTTCTTTTTGGTGTGATCAATTGATGGGACTGCGTTGATTCGGATCAATGCAAGTTAAAAAAAAACCTAATCTGATGTTGTTGGAACACTTTTTCAAAAAGCTGTTATTGCAAGGACGTTTACTTTTGTTTTGCATCGTGATATTCAGTTGGAATATCCTGCTCCTCAGTCGACGAGGCAAGGGCCGAGATCCCTTCACCGGGAGTGACCCCTTGGACAAAAAGTTTGCGTCAGGGCATTAACTTCACTATAGCCGATTGCTTTTGCTTTGCACCGTGGTATTCAGTTGGAATATCCTGCACCTCATTCTACGGGGAAAGAGCCGAGATCCCTTCACCGGGAGTGACCTCTTTAGCAACGGTTTTCGTCACTATATTTTTAAAAGCTATCCGTTCCTTCGACGATATCAAGTTCATTACGTTAAAGGTTTTCGCCAGAAACCATTCGTAGCCCTCCGTCATTTCAGTTAAATATTCGGTAGTATTCAAGCTATGTATTTTGACCTCACGCCAAGGCATAGTGATTGGTAGCTGCCGGGTATTTATCTGTTGCATAGATAGATGCGTTGGTTTGGGACAGTCGTACTACTATTTTGGCTCACGTCAAGGGTATGTACGGGTGGATTCAAATTAACCTGGATAATGACGGGTAGAACTTGACATGTGACTTATGATATTTTGACCTCACGCCAAGGTCATAAGAGCATGGGGTAAAAATCACATCGGGAGTTTCAAAAGAACTGAAACTTGCCAGATATGCGCATACCTTCTGGAGTGTGATAGCATGAGCGGATTCCGTCACGTTATCATGCGATGATAGTTGGATCCCGATTCCCACTGATGAGTTAGTTTACTCCTCGGGTGACCCCGATTAATTCTTCTTTAAGGTTTGGAGGAGAATTTGAGGAACAGTGGGAGGTTTCCAGATTAGATAAATTGGTAACCATTCTGATCTAGGTTAGAGTGCACGCTGAGTGTTTCTTTTCTCTCTCTCTTTGGCAGCGACCATTGACCCGACCCTAAGACTATGACTCAGTGACCAAGTTGACCGAACCTTCTTTAACACTGGCTTTTGGATTGTCAGAGTTGCGAACCTCATTGCCACTCCTACTTTTACCCTTTTCTCCAGGACACCCCGTATTACTACAACGTCCACTTCCATTGGACAAAACCATCGTATGGTTAGATACGAACTCGAAGGAATTTATTCGAGGATGGTTTCAGGTTCTGGAGGAAACGGATAGGACTATTCAGTTGTCTTTTCCTTTTACCCTCTCTCAGGTTACGAGTACTCCTTGGTTTAGGGGTAGTACACCTGTTATGCAAATTGGATAGTCTTCTTCCAAACCATAGGCAGGTGCCGACCGGTAGGGAATGAAGAAAACCAATTAGCCTAACGATGGTGTACAGAAGGTATTAAGTTAAGAAAAATCAAGGGATTAGTAAGAGGGCAAAGTAAATTGCGACTGTTATTCACGACCATACCAAGTATTCCTTTACCACTCCCTAATCACCTTTGTATTTCTCCAGGACACTCCGTATCACTACGAAGATCCACAGTTTATTGGATACTCCATCGTATGGTTATATACGAACTCGAAAGGAACTTGTTCCAGTTCGGGGATGGATTCTGGTTCAGGAGAAATAGGAATAAGGTTTATTCAGATGTCTTTTATCTTCACCTTCTCTCATTACGAGTGTTCCTAGGATTAGGACAGTACACCCATTATGCCTATTGGATAGTCTTCTTCCAAACCATAGGCTGGTGCCGAACGGTAGGGAAGGAAGAAAACCATTTGGCGTAAGGGGTGTGCGGAAGGTAATGACTAAAGACATATGAAGGGATTTGGAGAGGCGGCAAAGAATTATACGGTTACAGTCGTGAATCTGGAAGAGGCATTACTAGGAATACCGGGATACCCCGTCGAAACATTTCAATGTTTCAGTCTCACTATGTACTGTTAAAGGAAAACTGTTTTCCCGATTAGATACTTACTCCAGGGTATGTATTTACCAGGTATGATTCTCACATCTGTATGATTTTACAGATGATGAGTGGGAGTAAGTTATTGGGAATTGGGTGATCATCCTCATTATATCGGGATTCGTTGTAATCCGTGATATTTGAGGAAATCACCTGGGCTGTTTGCCGGTCGGCAAATATTTGGTTTTGAATATCCTCCGTTATGCACCAATTTCAAATCGATATATCTGTACGTCTATTTTCATAGAGTGAGATATACCTTTTTGGAATTATGTCTACGACATTTACCTATATCAGTGGATGGTTAGGTAAGGAGCATTAAACAGCAGTGTAATTCTTCTTAACCATAAGTACAGTTTTTAACCTACGACACACAGTGAATGAGTTATCAGACTCAAGGGACTTATACAGAGTATTGTATGTTGTCCAGGGTCCATAAGGACAGAAGGGTTGGTCCTCGTACTATATTCGGTTTACTTATGACTTCTCTAGTTTTTAGACAGGTGTTTCGTGGAAACACAGGGTCCGAATTTTGAGAAGTTATAGGTATTTGAATAGAGTAGAGAACCAGGTATAGCAAGTATCGAGATTCTTCAAAGCGATCGAAGATGTAGATACTTGTGTATGGTATTCAGTTAATAGTAATGACTAAGAGAACTTGCTTCTCTTACAGGTTACTCATAATTGGAAGCATTCCTAAGTTGAGTAACGCTGATAGGCCTTCTTCCATTTAGTTGACATGCACTGGAGACAGTTGCATGATTTGGATCTGGTTCAATTAAATCAGTGCCTCTGTTTCTATATTGAATATAGAACAGTTCATATCTTAACGATGTTAAGGTACGGGGAGTTGTCCGGTTTATGCTTAAAACCAGACACTGGACAACTCAAGGCACATTTCTGTAATGGCTGTTTGTGGGTTGACCCAGGCTATGACGCGGGTTGACTTTCTACCATCTGGATGAACAATAGCAATATTGTTCTAGACTCGCCACAGTTTTATTAAAAATGGATTTTTTCAGAAAACAGAAGTGGGAGTATGGTAGAACTGGAAGTAATTCCAGAACCACAAACGATTACTGAAGATTTGATGAGGAACCTAAAGATTCAATCTAGATTGACATTCCATTGGCCACTCCGCAGATAAGGTGGGTAACTTCAGGCACCCGAGAGGTACTACGATAGCCTCAAGGACGGTGACAGGGAAGTTCTTGTTTACCCACAATTACCATTGCTGTTGTTCCAGGCTGCGAGACCCGGCGGGAGGATGAGTATAGCGTCGTTCTAAACTAGTTTTAGAAGTGTACGTCTATATGACTCTGCCAGAGGGTTGTCGTAGTCAGTGGGAGTAGCGGAAGCATTGGTGGACAGGTAGCTTATGTCTATTTATAGACTAAAGCAGATGTAGCGGAGATAGATCATCTATTTCTGACGTGACAGTCATGGGTTTGACTTCATCAGAATAGGGGATGGATCTGTTGAGAAGGTAGTAGGGTGTGATGTCATGGTGTTTGGATGACATACACAGAGTAGGAAGTGATATTCCTATACTACGATCGGTTATACTTTGGTCGTCACACAGTGGTTTCTCCACAAAGGAGATGGATTTTATATCTGACATACTGGTTACTAGATCTATGGTTTTAGATCTAGATTTGGGTGGTTTCCCAATCAGGGTACTCAGACAGCATTCTAAGAGTATTTAGAATGGACGACTCCATGCACGGTAGTCTACCTGTAGAAGATGGAGTCACCCTCTCTGAAGGTGTCTTACAGACTAAAGGGGAGAGGGATGTGCATGATTGGTAGATCACTTGCTTAGGTAATTGAGTCAATCATGAGATGTCAAGTACCACACCAGATATTGTTCTTGCACTAGATGCAATAAGTTGATATTGATCCAATCCTGGAGAAGCAGTCAGAAGCAGTTTTAGAACATAAGTTGATGTTCTAAGGATATGATAGCAGATTTCTCCTTCGGGATACAGTTATCATTCCAGGCTTCCAAGGTGACCTGGATAGCAGAGTGGCTGTCGGAGTTATAGTTTTTCCTTCTGATGAGGGGCAGTATTTTGGACAGGTGGTCCAAGGCAATACTGAGGGAGGCATGGCGCAGGATACTGATTAAGTTCAGTTGACGATACAGTCTAAGAAGTTTGGATTTGGAGTTCATTTATGAGCTAGGTCCCATCAGACATCCAGACACATTCTAAGACAGGTATTGCTCATTTCGGGAGATGGGTTTCTCCGCGAACATGAGATATAGAGAGACATAGAAAGAAACATCAAGGCGGATCCACTCACTGAGGCTATTCCTCGAACGCAATAGTTTCGTAAACAGGATTTGTGAGACTGACAAGTGGAGGAGTTGGGTGTTCGGTATCACACGGGCTGTGAGTATGCGACATCGCAATAATTAGCCTTGAGTGCAAGTGGGAGATTGTTGGAGATAGTGCCCTCAGAGTCAATTATTGGATCACAGGCAAGTGATTGCAATGATTGAGGGAGGACCTATCCCGGTAAGACAATCTTACTCGAGATGATAGTATGCTATCTGGTTTACCTTTATCATCGTGTACTGTTTTAGGTGACCTGACAGGTCGCTATTACACGTTGGTATAGCCCCTAGGATTCTTGCTTGACCACCAGCAGTATGAGGGCGATCATATACGTGGGAGCTGGCAGTCTATAAGCATATCCTTAAATGGTCCCTAGTCATGAGAGTTTCGAGACAGGGCATCGATACTCCAGAGTAGACTAGTGTATACAGTCGAGACCCCGACGAGGGGCGGTGGCCGGTCTCACAAGCCATTGGTGTCAGTTGGATCACCTAAGATGTATACAGGTGCTCATTGGGTTATGAGTACACCGGACAGGACTCGCCGAGAACCTGCTAGTTGGTCATATACCAGACGTCAGATAGCAGTTCCCTGGTGACATGTGTACAGGTTAGTTCATCGACCTGGGGATCGTCATTTGTCTTGTGTGAGTTCCCACTGTACTTTGATTACTACCCTACCAAGCTCAAAGGAGACGTGCATACAGGTTTTAGTTGGGTACAGTCCCGAGCCACATGGAGGCAGTGAGCGTATCTTCAGGGGTTCGTCTCTCCCGGTATTGGGGGTGAGGTCGCGCTGTGTCTAGGAGAGCCATTACACAAAGCCCTCGGCCGAGGCAGGAGATTTACTGGTAGGTATTCCAGTAGTATCTCAGGGTGTTCTGGGTTACGCTCCGACACGACTTGTACAGCTTTTGGGGGTCTGACTTTTACCAACCCCCTAGGCCCGCCATGCGATGCTCATAGACGAACGGACCGGACTGTACGGATATTGTCACTGACAGGCTCAGTAGGGTGTCAGGCTGAGTTCGCTCACAGACGTCCCTTTTGGTCAATACCTGGTAGTCCGTTATGTATTGGCTTATACCTCTAACGTGCTAGTGGTTAAATCCACAACCAAGGTGTTGACGAGTCTTTAGAGTCCCCCACATTCAGTTACTCAGCTTTCGGGCGAAAAGTTGTAGAGGCCGTATGGAGATATGGCAAGGTCCGATCAGATACGTGCGGTATTGCACGGATCAGGATCGGACAGTTTGTACTATAGGCCGTGTGGATATATGGTAGGGTTCGATCAGATACGTGCGGTATTGCACGGATCAGGATCGAACGGACAATACTGGCCGGCTTTGTTATAAGCCGGATCCTAGTATAATACAGTGTAGATTTTGTCTCATTGCATCTGTATTTCGGTCGAAATACAGATGCGGGTGTGTATGCACAGTATCGGGGTTTTCCTGTAATTTATTACGGGACCAGTTTTCTGGAGTTGCCAGTTTGCTTTCCGTTTCGGCCGATTTCCTTTATATCGTTCATTGGCCGAAGATTGGTGGAGGAGGGCTTATTTGCATTGTTGCAAATAAGCTTTTGTGGAGGGGGTCTTTGCATATTTCCTTGTATCTTGATGGTGCACCATTCTTTTGACCTTGACTTCTTCTTCTATCATGATTGCTTGACTTTGTGAGCAATCATGGTTGTAGTAGGTGGGTTTTTGGAGTATGGGTTTGATTTTGTGATCATTGCTTTTCATGATAACCATTCCTCTTTCTCTCTTGCATGAGATGAGTATGGCTCCCATTTTTTGATATACAACTCCCTTTCTTTCATTCCCATGGTCATGGCCGGCCACTCTCTTGGTGGGGCTGTCCAAACATTTTGGTGTGGGTTTTTTGGCTCATTTCATGTTGCAAAATCCCACAAGTTCCATCTCCAAACTCCATAGTTCATCCCTCCACCAAAAGGCAATTCCTACAACCCCAAAATGAGACTTGAGTACTACACTTTCTACAGCAAATCTTGGGCACGTCGACTAGCCAGCTTCGTGCCCGAGTTGCCTCGGCATTGAGGTGGGAGCCCGTAAAAGAAGTAGGCGATGTGGTGCACTTCCGGCGACGAGGTGGAGACCGGAGCTTCCGCAGGAGATCGGGACGACGACGAGAAGACCGGAGGACTTGGATCAGTCGGTATATCTTTCTTCCCCATCTTGTAGTTAGCTAGGACTAGTTAATGGTTCGATCCGGGTATTAGTGTGCGGTGGTGCCAGTTCATGAAAAATTAAAGTTTATCACCGCTTCCGCATTTGGCCGTCGGATTGACGGCCGGGGCGCCGCCGTGCACTTACAGTATAGACATGGGTCCGCATACATCACTATGTATCAGTCCCAAGAGTTCCGTAACTCTTTCTCCGTGTCCAGTAAACGGAGTTTTGGTCATCATGCCTTTGAGACATAAATAGCAAGTTTCAAAAGATGATGATTCGAACGAATTCAAATATCCATCCTTATGCAACTTAGCTAGTTGTGTCGCATTGATATGACCTAGTCTACAATACCACAAGAAGGATTCATTCATTTCTGAACTCTTCCTCTTGTGTGTGTTTTGTACGTTAAGAACCGTGGTTTGATTTAGAATGTATATGCCATTACTTAGCGAGCCTGATCCAATCAAATTTTGATCCAGGAAGATATTCATAAAATTATCCTGTACTACAAAACTATATCCTTTATTTACTTAAGAAAGAAACTGATATAAGATTGCATATCAGGGTCGGTTTGTAATAGCATTCGTTCAGAATCAATGTATTGCTATTGTTAGTTATATGTATGCCCTAGAGGCCATTACTGTACATAGGATGTATATTGTAGTGGATGCTGGGACATATATAGGGATGACTTTCTTGCTCGACATTATAGTATGCTATCTGGTTGAACTTTACCTTAACGTGTATACTGATTGTCTCTCTGTTACATGTTGGTAAAGCCCTTAGGATGTGTGCTTGACTACCTGGACAATGATGCGGATCATACTAGTGGGGACATGGTAGTCCATGAGTACATCCTTCAAAGTCCCTAGTCGAGGGTGTATCGAGACGGGGCATCGATATACCAGAGTAGACTAGCGTATACCTTCTCGACCCATACAGATGGGCGATGGATGATCCCATATCCATTGGTGTTTGACATCAGAGATGATATACGGGTGCTCAGTAGAGACTGGGTACACTGGACGGACTCGCCGAGAACTCCCAGATGGTATTATACCTCACGTCAGATGGCAGTTCTCTGGTGACACTGGTACAGAGTAGTCTGTTGACCCGAGATCGTCATAGATTCTTGTGTGGTTCCCACTGTGCTTTGATTTCCATCTTACCACGTCCAAGAGGGCGTGCAAAACGGTGGTTTTTGGGTACAGTCCCGAGTCACATGGAGGCAATGAGCGATAGGAGGGGATTCGTCTCTCCCGGTATAGGGAGTTGATGTTGCGCTGTGTTCGATTGGCTATAACAGGAAATCCCTGGCCAGGGTTGCTGAGATTTACTGGTAAGTGTTACCAGTAGTTTCTCGAACAGTTATAGACCTCATATCGACACGACTTATCGAGCTATTGGGGTCTGACGTTTACCACCCCTAGGCGAGATATGCGACATATCAGACGATCAGACCGGACTGTACGGTAGTGTTACTGGTCGGATTCACTGGAGTGTGAGCGGGCTTGCTCGTCGATCTTCAGATCGCTCAATACCCTGGTGGCCATTACGTTTAGCAGACCGCTTGCGGCTTGTGGGTGCTTGATATGATCATCACCTGCTGCCGGCGTATTGACGAGTCTTTAGAGTCCTACACAGAGGTTTCCTGGCTCAAGCGAAACGAAATAGGAGCGCATATGAGATATGTGCGGGACCGAGAATAATGCGTGTATGTGATACCGTATTCCATTCTCGCGATGAATGTATCGAATGGTTGTATGCGATATAACCTAGTTATCGATTCAAGCGTTGATTTGATAAGCCGATACATTGTATACTAGTCGGTTGTGTGCGACATGACCGGATCATTGAATCAAGTGTTGATTTAATGATTTAATGTATAATTATATATTTGATATATTACTTTGCATTAACTAGTATTGGTTCACTTTAAATGGATTTTCTCACTCGGTTGTACACATTGTATATGTGATATACTTTTGTGCACTTGATTGTATCATGTTTGATGATACATGTTTAACTATAGTTAAGTGTAATGGATTAAGCCATGGTTAAACTAATGATTAGGGTTTTCTATTCTTACTTATTTATTTATTTATTTATTTTGAATAGATAAGAAAAGAATGGTTGCTAATTTTGGAGTTTAGTTGAAGCTTCATGAAGCTTTGACTTTGTAACCATTCTTGTCTTCATCTTTAACCCTAACCATTAATCTAACCTTAGTTAATTCTCTACACTTGACCATGGTTCTAATATGATAAGTATTCATTTTCTTTTCCAATAATAAAAAACTTATCATATATCATTTTCTTCTTCTTCTTCCTTGAACTCAAGAAGAAAACCATTCTTCATCAATGGTGATTGATGAAAACAAGTGAGAAATCCAATTCTAAAGTCTACCCACTTCCTATTTCTTCATCCTCTACCTCTTGCCAAGTAGTAGAGTGTGTTTCCTTCACAAGTTTCTTGACTTGGTGAAGTGAGAGCTTGATCTTGCGATGCTTCGACGTAGATCATCTTCGGCATGGACATCGACGACCTAGCTCGCCTATTCTCCGATGAAGTCGACGCTAGAGCCCGGATTTGATTTGGACAGCGGAGAGGACCTCATCTCGGAGCCGTGGAGGTGGAGGACCGGATCTACAAAGGTTGTATTTCCGTTTCCCATTAGTTAATTGTTAACTAGTTTACTTTTCGCCTAGTTTTCTAGCAAACGATCCGTAGTCGGGTCTCTCGGCACCCATAAATTTTTATATTGGCATGTTCGATGCCTTGTGAGACCTCACTAGGGTGCCTAGGAACCCTACAGTAGTATCAGAGCCTAGCTAGAGCCTTAGGCGAAGTCTAGACGGAATTTGAAGTCCGAACGAATCCGAAACCCCAATACAAAATGTGCTCTCTGTACTTTTTCTAAAAACAGGGATTTTTCAATATTAAAAATATGTAGAAATATCAGCAGGCAAATATAAGAGTAACTGTGCAATTCGTAACCCTAATTCCATTAAAGCGCCGCGCTTCCGCGGCACGAGCTTGGCTCATGCGGCGGAACCGCGGCCTGTTTGTCGTTTTGTGGGGTGATGTTTGCACAGTAACTCCTATTTAACAGTGCTGGTTTTCCTGGGTATTTTTAATATTTATTCAAGTGTTGAATAATCTGGGATGTTTTGGAGCTTCGATGATTCGATCGGGTTTATCAAATTTTGTCTGTTTGGCTTTCCGGATAAATTTTTAGAATATGTTAAAAAGTTCGACCGGATATAAATACCCAATTTTTCCCCTGTCGGGAAATTTCCAAGTGTTGGATTTTTCCGTAGTTTAACGGCGTTCTAAGTAGTGCAAGTAACTCGATGGACCCTCTAGAAGACAACAAACCTTAACTCGATTATGTGACCATCTTGAACTGCCCTTTGAACCTTCGGGTTTGGGGCAGTACGGCGTGCCACATGTGAGGCGTTGGCTTGACCCTTCTACGGCTGGACCGTTGGTACTGAGGCACGAACGGAATGTTGTTAGACTTATTTCATGTGTTGAGCTGTATCGGGAAAACTTGGGTGTTCGATTGTTCGATCGGAAAGTTTAACATTTTCTATTTATCTGGAATGGGATACAATAATTGGAATTCACAAAAAGTTATGAGATAACTGAATGAATATTATAAACATAGCAGTTTAGTCTCACTTGATCGGTTGCCACGGAATTTTAATGTGATCAAAAATCCGTCGCAATCACGTAGCGTACGCGGATACTCGCCGGGTAAACTTAATAGACAGCCTCACTCCATAGCCCCGACCAAGTGACTGTAGGAGAACCCCGTCGCCGAAAGCATCCGTTCGGGTGCTCGCGGTAGCGGTGTTCCGCCTTGGTGCACTTCGTCGACGGTATCAGGGGTGCGGCCGCCTACTAAAGTTTGCGACGAGCATTCGATCAGTTTTTCGGGAATCTTGTTGAATTGCCCGACTTGATATTGAAAAGTGTTTTCGATAATGAGACTAAAATGCGGGGTTTATAATTGTTAGGCATGCGATGTCTAAGGAATTCATTCGGTCAGGCATGTGATGTCTGAGGTGGTTGCGGATTCCAACTGTTGTAGTTTTACACTTTCTTTTCTGTGACCGTAAGTGTAATATGTGATATCGCCGGTTTCGTTGCTATATGTCAACGACAATTGGGATGCGCATATTTACTTACGTTGATGACATGTGATGTTATGTGTTGCTGGATATGTTATATTGGATCGTCGTGTTTGAATAGCCGGGGGTTTTTATGTGAGATGAGTGTTTTTCATTTTCATTCATGTAAAAACTTGTATGTAATATTCTTTTATTGGGGCGCTTCTAGGTTGCGGAAGTAGTCACCTTTTGTATATTATTTACTTTTCTGCACTAGGATAGACCCAAGGAGGAGGGCACAAGTAACCGGGTTCTGGAGTCCAGTGGGAGACCAACTCGAGGAGTCGAGTCCGGGTCTCCTAACTCCAGAATTGGTAGGGTTGCTTGCCGCTCTCGTAGGGGTCTAGGGGTGTGGGTTTGGCTATTCATCGCGACCGTGGAATCCGTGTTTTATACCGGCTCGTATTGAAAACATGGACGTCCTAGTATATCCAATATTTCATATGTTTCTTCGGCTGCGATATCTGTGATGTGATCATGTGATGTTCTGTGATAGATACAGTATATAGTATATATGATATATTATATAGACGTTACTTATGTTTTACACCCGCGCTAGCCCTGCCCTGCTCTGCCGTTAGTTACCTAACCTAACGGTGCACGAGGGGACATCGTGGCGAATGTGGATGGCATAAGTGTACGTCGTATTTATCTGTGATGTTTAGGTACTTAAATGATGGGATTTCATTAATGTGATTAATGAAAATAAAAGAAACCTAAGATGTTGTAGAATCGAATTTCAAAAAAAAACAGGTAGCTACAGTTCTTGCTTTGCACAGTGATATATGTGATATATCCCGCACCTCATTCGACGAGGAAAGGACCGACGATCCCTTCACCGGGAGTGACTCCTTTAGCAAAACTAGAAAAGCCTCAAAAGCACTCCATTTTAAAATCATTTGATTCTACAACGATATCAAGTTCATTACGCAAAGGGTTTTCTGAAAATCCCGTCGTAGCCCTCCGTCATTTCAGATAAGTACTGGTTAGTATTCGTGCTACGTTTGTTGACCTTAGCCAAGGCGTAGTGTGCGGTAGCTGATTAGTGCTTATCTGTATAAGCATATGATGCGATTGAGTTAGGGTAGTCGTGCGACTTTGTTGACCTTAGCCAAGGGTCGTGCGGGTGGGTTTAATTCAATCGGGAAATGACGGGTTGAACTTGGCTAGCACTTATGATTTGTTGACCTTAGCCAAGGTCATAAGCTGCTAGGGGCAAAATATTATCGGGAATTTCAAGTGTTGAAATTTGCAATGAGATTGCATACCTTCTATGAGATAGTTGGATCCCGATACCCGCTGCGAGTAAGTGTTACTCCTGGGAGAGTTTTATACATTACAATTAGCCGATCAAGTAGGTGTCTAGAAAGGTGTCAACGGGGTTACGCCTCTGGGAAAACGAGGTTTACATTAATTAGGTTCGTGTGAAAGCACGGGGGACCTCCCTCAAAGTACCGACACTGGCCTGGCTGAAAGATTGGCGAACTTGTAGTATGTAATTAATCCCACCTAGTCTTTCCTTTTAGGGTTTGAAGGAAGATTTGATAAAAAGCAGTGGGAGCCATCCTGATTAGATAAAATAATAACCAATCTATTCTTGCAAGAGCGCACGCTGAGTGTTTTCTTCTCTCTCTCCAGGTAGCGACCATATCACGCCTTAATCAAGATAATAATACGGAATATTGACCGAACCCGCTTGTTATACTGAGCTGGGGAACGTTGGTCCCGCTCCAACTTATAATTGTTATAAGACAGAGCAGGAAATTGGGGAATACCAGATTTCCCGTGCCGCCCAAACGAAGAGAGTGCATGCTGATGCATCATCTTCGGGTGTGTTCATTACAGAGAACTGTTTCTCAGTATCCTCTACGTCCTGGGTATGTGATACCAGATCAGGATCCCAGATATGTAATCTGTTACATAGGGCTACAGCTAGGTAGAAACTGAGAACGGGTGATAAGTTTCATGAGGCAGAAAACGGGGCAAGTGTTACAGCCAAGTCTGTTGGTCACTGTCACCCTGTATTACCAATACATTGATTCTGAACGAATGTTATTAGATACCGAACCTAATATACAAAATCATATCAGTCTCTTTATTAGTAAAGAAATGATAAAATTCTGTATTGTTGGATAATGTTTTGAACATTTCCTATATCAAAAGTTGATCGTATCAGGCACGTTATCTAAAAGCGTTGATGTTCTAAATCAAACTACAGTTCTTAGTATATGGAACACACACAAGAGGAAGAGTTCAGAAATGAACGAATTCTTCTTGAGGCATTGTAGACTAGGTCATATCAATGTGACCCGACTAGCTAGAGTTACATATAGATGCATATTTAAATCAGTTTGAATTTACATCTTGTGAAACTCGCCAGTCATGTCACAAAGATAAGATGACCATAGCTCCGTTTACTGGAAACAGAGAAAGAGTTAATGAACTCTTGGGATGATACATGTTGATGTATGTAGGTCCCCTGTCTACACATGCCAAGACTGGTTCTTTGTACTTCGTTACATTCTCTGATAATCTCTCAAGATTCAGACATACGTTCCTATTGAAACATAAGTCCGAACCTTTTGAGATATTCACAGAATATAAGTTAGAAGTAGAGAACCAAAACACGGGTATAAGTATTATGTCCTTTGATGAGATCAAGGAGGAGAATACTTGAGCACGGAAATACTGGACTATTCTAAAGGAGAATGAGATTCTCTCTCAGCATTACTCCTCTGTATACACCATAGCACGATGGTATATCGGGGCGGAGCAATCACACCCTATATGATAAGGTGCGCTCTATGATGAGTATTACTGAGTTACCTATTTCCTTTTAAGGGGGTTATGCACTTGAGAAGCTGCATACCTATTGAATAGGGTTCCAGTCAAATCAGTTGCCTACCATTTCATATGTGATATGGAAAGGGAAGCGCCCATATCTTAAGTTAGTTAAGATTTGGGGTTGTCCGGCCTATGTCTAAATGCAAAATCCGGACAAGCTCGAGGCAAGGTCTGTTATGTAGAACTGGAAAGGTTCCAGTTATACAAACTACAGCAGATGATTTGGTAAAACCAAATGATTCAATAGTTACCAACGAACCTCAGCCTCTCCGCCGATCTAGTAGGGTTCCTCACCCACCTGAGAGATACTTCGGTTTCTCTATAACAGTGGGAGCGAGGATTGCATCATGAGATGATGACCCAACTAGTTTCGAGCTGGCCATCAGGAGTAGGACTCTGTAAGAATGGCTGGATGTTTATCGATCTGAGATGGAATCCTTATACACCAACAAAGTATGGACTTTGGTTGCTATATCTGAAGGGTTAAATCCCCATCAGGAGCAAGTATATCTTGAGAAGATTACTTGGTGTACATGGAAAAGTTGAGACTTTCAAAGATAGACTTGTTAAAGGTTTTCGTCATCAACCAGGCATGGATTATGTTGAAACCTTTTCTAAGGATCTATGCTTAAGTCCATCCAGATCCTACTTGCCACGGCTACATACCATGACTACGATATCTGGTGGTTGGGTGCCATGACTGCTTTTCTAAATGATGATTTAGAAGAGTGCGTCTGTAAGTACACAGCCAGAGGGCTTCGTAAACAGTGGGAGCGGCGGAAACGTGTGCAAGATGTTTTATCTGATAAAGCAGGCATCGCGGAGTTGGAACGTCTATTTTGATGTGTTAGTCAAAGAAGTTGACATCATCAAAATGGTAGATGAACCTTGTATAAACAAAAAGGGTAGTAGGGAGTATGGTGACGATCCTCGTAGAGTACGTGGATGACATACTCTTGATAGGGAAGGAGTTTCCTATGCTACGCTCGATCAATCTCCGCTTATCACAATGATTCTCCATAAAGGATCAAAGTGATACCTCCTAAATCCTGGATTTGCATCTATGAGATAGATCTAATTGGATGTTAGGATACTCACTAGTTGTAGTGAGATGGTATCAATCGATCCTGGAAAGAATCGCTGGAAGGGTTCCAGTGTGATAAAGACGACTGAATGTCAGTCGCAGGCATTGTCTTTACCCTCAGTAGAGGGACGGTATGTTGGAAAAGTTCCAAGCTAGATACCGTGACATACTAGACGATAAAGGCAGGATACATCGCTATATAAGATGCTACCAAAGAGGCCGTTTGGGTATATATTGGTTCATGAGATGAACTTAGTTCCTGCCATTGTGTGACAATGGAGTTGTGGCTTATGCCAAGGAACGTCTGTCCCATCAGTGATCCAAACATATTCTAAGGCAGTATCACCTGATCATGGAGATGGTTGATCTCCAAGGGATCGAGGTTAGGAGAGTAGACTCAGAGGACAAACACAGCGGATCCACTCACGAAAGGCCTTTTCCCAGAGAGAGACTTTTATGGGATGGTTGAGTATGAGATACTACAACCACTGCTACAGATGGCCCTAGTGCAAGTGGGAGATTGTTAGTTATATGTATGCCCTAGAGGCCATTACTGTACATAGGATGTATATTGTAGTGGATGCTGGGACATATATAGGGATGACTTTCTTGCTCGACATTATAGTATGCTATCTGGTTGAACTTTACCTTAACGTGTATACTGATTGTCTCTCTGTTACATGTTGGTAAAGCCCTTAGGATGTGTGCTTGACTACCTGGACAATGATGCGGATCATACTAGTGGGGACATGGTAGTCCATGAGTACATCCTTCAAAGTCCCTAGTCGAGGGTGTATCGAGACGGGGCATCGATATACCAGAGTAGACTAGCGTATACCTTCTCGACCCATACAGATGGGCGATGGATGATCCCATATCCATTGGTGTTTGACATCAGAGATGATATACGGGTGCTCAGTAGAGACTGGGTACACTGGACGGACTCGCCGAGAACTCCCAGATGGTATTATACCTCACGTCAGATGGCAGTTCTCTGGTGACACTGGTACAGAGTAGTCTGTTGACCCGAGATCGTCATAGAGTCTTGTGTGGTTCCCACTGTGCTTTGATTTCCATCTTACCACGTCCAAGAGGGCGTGCAAAACGGTGGTTTTTGGGTACAGTCCCGAGTCACATGGAGGCAATGAGCGATAGGAGGGGATTCGTCTCTCCCGGTATAGGGAGTTGATGTTGCGCTGTGTTCGATTGGCTGTAACAGGAAATCCCTGGCCAGGGTTGCTGAGATTTACTGGTAAGTGTTACCAGTAGTTTCTCGAACAGTTATAGACCTTATATCGACACGACTTATCGAGCTATTGGGGTCTGACGTTTACCACCCCTAGGCGAGATATGCGACATATCAGACGATCAGACCGGACTGTACGGTAGTGTTACTGGTCGGATTCACTGGAGTGTGAGCGGGCTTGCTCGTCGATCTTCAGATCGCTCAATACCCGGGTGGCCGTTACGTTTAGCAGACCGCTTGCGGCTTGTGGGTGCTTGATATGATCATCACCTGCTGCCGGCGTATTGACGAGTCTTTAGAGTCCTACACAGAGGTTTCCTGGCTCAAGCGAAACGAAATAGGAGCGCATATGAGATATGTGCGGGACCGAGAATAATGCGTGTATGTGATACCGTATTCCATTCTCGCGATGAATGTATCGAATGGTTGTATGCGATATAACCTAGTTATCGATTCAAGCGTTGATTCGATAAGCCGATACATTGTATACTAGTCGGTTGTGTGCGACATGACCGGATCATTGAATCAAGTGTTGATTTAATGATTTAATGTATAATTATATATTTGATATATTACTTTGCATTAACTAGTATTGGTTCACTTTAAATGGATTTTCTCACTCGGTTGTATACATTGTATATGTGATATACTTTTGTGCACTTGATTGTATCATGTTTGATGATACATGTTTAACTATAGTTAAGTGTAATGGATTAAGCCATGGTTAAACTAATGATTAGGGTTTTCTATTCTTACTTATTTATTTATTTATTTATTTTGAATAGATAAGAAAAGAATGGTTGCTAATTTTGGAGTTTAGTTGAAGCTTCATGAAGCTTTGACTTTGTAACCATTCTTGTCTTCATCTTTAACCCTAACCATTAATCTAACCTTAGTTAATTCTCTACACTTGACCATGGTTCTAATATGATAAGTATTCATTTTCTTTTCCAATAATAAAAAACTTATCATATATCATTTTCTTCTTCTTCTTCCTTGAACTCAAGAAGAAAACCATTCTTCATCAATGGTGATTGATGAAAACAAGTGAGAAATCCAATTCTAAAGTCTACCCACTTCCTATTTCTTCATCCTCTACCTCTTGCCAAGTAGTAGAGTGTGTTTCCTTCACAAGTTTCTTGACTTGGTGAAGTGAGAGCTTGATCTTGCGATGCTTCGACGTAGATCATCTTCGGCATGGACATCGACGACCTAGCTCGCCTATTCTCCGATGAAGTCGACGCTAGAGCCCGGATTTGATTTGGACAGTGGAGAGGACCTCATCTCGGAGCCGTGGAGGTGGAGGACCGGATCTACAAAGGTTGTAGTTCCGTTTCCCATTAGTTAATTGTTAACTAGTTTACTTTTCGCCTAGTTTTCTAGCAAACGATCCGTAGTCGGGTCTCTCGGCACCCATAAATTTTTATATTGGCATGTTCGATGCCTTGTGAGACCTCACTAGGGTGCCTAGGAACCCTACAGATTGCTATTTGGTAATACAAGGTGATATTCGCCAATTGCTTTAGCTGCAACATTTGCACTATTCCCTACTAGTATGGAATGATCACCTATTCCCAGTTTTCTACCTTTCCTTAGCCCATGTAACATATTACATATGTGGGATCCCGATCCAGTATCTAATACCCAGGACGTAGAGTGTATTGAGAAATAGTATTATTATCTTGATTAAGGCCTGACATGGTCGCTACCTGGAGAGTGAGAGAAGAAAACAGTTAGCGTATGCTCTTGCAAGATTAGATTGGTTATTATCTTATCTAATTAGGATGGCTCCCACTATTTTTATCAAATCTTCCTTCAAACCGTAAAAGGTAAGACTAGCCGGGATTAATTACACCTTACAAGTTCGCCAATCTTTTAGCCAGGTCAGTGTCGGTACTTTGAAGGAGGTTACCCGTGCTTTCGCATGGACCTAATTAAAATAAATCTCGTTTTCCTAGGGGCATAACCCCGTTAACACATTTCTAGACACCTACTTGATCGGCTAATTGTGATGTGTAAAACTCTCGCAGGAGTAACTCTTACTCGCAGTGGGTATCGGGATCCAACTATCTTATAGAAGGTATGCAATCTCATTGCAAATTTCAACACTTGAAATTCCCGATCAAATTTTGCCCCTAGCATCCTATGTCCTTGACGGAGGTTAACAAACCATAGGCTGCTAGTCAAGTTCAACTCGTACATTTCATGATTGAATTAAACCCACCCGCACGACTCTTGATGGAGGTTAACAAGGTCGTACGATTACCCTAATCCAATCGCATCATATGTAGTAGATAAGCACTAGTCAGCTACCGCACACTACGCCTTGACGGAGGTCAACAAACGTAGCACAAATACTAAGTAGCACTTATCTGAAATGACGGAGGGCTACGACAGGTTTTAAAGAAAATCTTTTGCGTAATGAACTTGATATCGTTGTAGAATCGAGTGATTTTTAAAAGGAGTGTTTTTTAGGCTTTTTACTAGTTTTGCTAAAGAGGTCACTCCCGGTGAAGGGATCTCGGCTCTTTCCTTATCGAATAAGGTGCAGGATATTTCACAAATACCGCTATGCAAAGAAAGAACTAAAAGAAGAAATCAAAAGACAAAACCGAGTGGGTTGTAGTATCTGCTAGTTTCGCTAAAGAGGTCACTCCCGGTGAAGGGATCGTGGCTCACTCTTCATCGAATGAGGTGCTGGATATTCTATAAGGAATAACGCTATGCAAAGCAAAAACTAGATCTACCATTTTTGAAAATTTGATTCTACAACATCATTTAGGTTTCTTTTCTTTCATTAATCTCATTAATGAAGTCCCATAATTTATGCTTCCTAAGAATCACAGAAGAAACGAAAATACAACGTACACTTATGCCATCCGCATTCGCCACAGTGTCCTGTTATGCACCATTAGGTTACTTAACTAACCGCATAGCGGGATGGGACTAGCACGGGTGCAAAACATAAGTAACATTTATTATATATCATATATACAATAATAAAGCATTCGTCTCAAGCATATAAAGTGATCACATCACAGAATATCAGCAGCAGAAGATAACATATGAAATATTGGATATACTAGGAATTCCGTGTTTTAAATTAAGCCAGTATAAAACACGGATTCCAAGTTCGCGATGTATAGCCAAACCCACATCCCTAGACCCCTACGAGAGTGGCAAGCAACCCTACCAATTCTAGAGTAAGGAGACTGTTCCCCGCCGAAACATGGAGACGCGACCGCGCAGGTCCGTCTTGCCTGAATTTCAGGGTAGATGCTAATTGGTGCTATCCGTCCACCTCTCCGAAGATACCAAGTTGATTTATGATACCATGTATCGAAGGTTTAAACGGATGCGGCCGATGTAGCAGACTTCATCAGATTCCCCCTCATTTGAGGGGTTTTTGATTGTGGGGACGGTCTTCCCTGCAGGTGCAAGCCCCTGCAGTTAATTACGCTACCGCATCGCGGTAACCACTTTCTCCTTCTCCAGATGGTCACTTCGTGTCATGGGTGTTTGTTTTGTTTTTGATTGCCCGTGGATTGTATACGGAGACTAATTTATGTTGTCGCCCGTAGGGCGTGGATTAGTCCAAATCCGTATCTTCTTAGATTTGGGTTTTGGTTTGGGTTTAAGGATACGTTAGCCTCATTTGAGACTAAGATCAACTTAAACGTTTGTTAAGGATACGTTAGTCTAATTTTAGACTAAGATCAACTTAACAGGATCATTTAGATCCAACAAAAAAGCATTTGGACTCTATTGTCTAGTTTAAGGACATTGCGGTCAATTAGTTTAAGGACATTACGGTCCAATGTTAGTTTAAGGACATCTCGGTCCAAGGTTAAGGACATCGTAGTCCGTGAGTTTAAAGACATCACAGTCAAGGTTAAGGACATCATAGTCCATGGGTTTTAAAGGACCCCACAGTCCGTGGAATGTTTGGTTGTCGGAACCTGTCACCTCTCTGAAGACGTTGAAGGATTACAATGACAAATATCAGAGGAGTAAAGAGATATACCCTCGAACCGATGTGAGTTGGTTGGAAGATCTGTAGTCCAATTTGGGGCTAAGATCTGTTAAAATATTTATGAGCAGATGGGCTCAATTAATATGAGTTGAGGACTTATGGCCAATCTTGGGCTTAGTCCAATCGAGTTAAAATGTTTAATATTTATCTTGGGCTGCTGGGCATTTGCTTGGGCCTGGCCCTTTTAACAATGCTTGAATTCTGACAATATTTTGTCTTTTATTGAATGCTGGGCTTTCATCATAGCTCTGTGGATTATTAAAGAACGATTTATGTTCTATGAGCGCATACGTGAGTGACACGTGGTGCGTTTGGCGTTTTGCGCCAGTCAAAGAGCGCAGTGCGCTTCTGCCAAGTAGTGCACACGTGAAGGACACGTGTCGCGCTTGGCGCTAAGCGCCAGATGATGGGCTCATTGCGCCAGTTTATAAGCGCATTGCGCTAGTAGTTTAGTGGCGCACATGTAATTAACACGTGGTGCGCCTGGCACTGAGCGCCATCCCATGAGCGCAGTGTGTTATTTCAAGAGCGCAAAGCGACACGTGTTACACTCGGTGCCGAGCCCACTCTAAGAGTGCAGAAGCCCAGTTCAAGAGCGCAAAGCGCAGTTTAAGAGCGCAAAGCGCATATGATCAATGTTGTGATCCAAAGAGAGACTTTGTCTCAAGATCTGAGAACAACCGTTTCACTCTCTTATATTGATGAAAGGGCTTTTCCTTTATGGATCTATGATCCTTAAGAAAATTGAATTATTCTCCTCTCCTTTCTATAATGAGACGTTCATGATCTCTTTGAGAAAGACTTTAGTCTTATAGATCTATGATCTGTGAGAAGTAAGTTCTTCTTTTATTTTATGATGAGATCTTTTGATCTCTTTGTGAAAGACTTTTTGTATTTTTAGATCTATGATCTTTTTAAAGAAATGAATTCTTGTTTCTTAATCATGAGATGATTTCATTTCTGTGTTCATCATCATCATTTTTACCTTGAAGAAAGATCTTCTTGCAAGAGCTTGCTCTTTGAATTTTCTCAATGTTTTTGGGGAGGTTTTTCTCTCTTTCTGTATATCCGAGACTTGAAGTCTAGGGGCCTTTTTATAGGGTAGGCTGATTTGTTGAATCAGTTAAAGAGATCTTTCTCTGATTGATTTGGGGATGTTTCCCCACCATTGGATTTTTGATCCCATGGCTTCTATTTTACAGAAGGCAATCTTCTTGTTTTTAACAAGATTGAAAAATCTTTCCATATAGAATTTATTCTGTTTTTTTTTGGTAATTTTTATTTACCATTGGATCATTATTCTGTTTTTTTGGTAATTTTTATTTACCATTGGATCATTGATCCAACGGTGCTCTGATTTACAGAGCACAATCTCGTTATTTGGAAAGATTTTGAGGAATCTTTCCTTAACAGAATTTAATTCTAATTAATTAATGATTTATCATTATTATTAGATTTTTGATCTAACGGTGGGGAGCTATTAGTTCCAGCGCTAGCGCACCCGTGCTTTACACGTGGTGCGCTGCTTAAAGAGCAGCGCATATTGCGCTAGCGCACCTGTGTTTGACACGTAGTGCACTGCTTGGAGTGCAGCGCACCTAGCACTAGCGCACACGTGGCGTGCTGCTTAGAGCGCAGCGCACCTAGAGCTAGCGCCCACGTGCTTTGCACATGGTGCGCTGCTTAGGGCGCAGCGCACTTGGCGCTGCATCTGAAGCGTTGCTTCATTTCAAAAATTTGAATTTTAAACAGAGTTTTGCTCTGATTGGGGGAAACAAATTCCCCCCACCGTTGCGCTCACGTAGCCCACATGTGAGTGCAGCGGTGGCAGCATCTGCGCCCTTGGATCAACTCAGAAGTTGAAACGGCACTCAGTGCCTATAAATAGGACCTTTGGTTCTCAGGATGATTTCTGTTCATCTTCTTTCTTATTTTCTGAGAATTTTTATTCTCTTACAGAGCATAGCTCTCCATCTTAAGAATTTTCTTAAGGACAAAAACTCTGTCAAAATTTAGGTAAAGATTAAATCTTTTAATAATCTAGGGTTTTATCCATTAACAGTGCCTTGCTCTTCGTAGATCTTTGATCTAATGAAAACCCTTTTAGGGTCTCATTAACGGAGCTTTGCTATCTTGGAATCATAGATCTAAAGAGATCTCTTTCAGGGTTTCTTAACTCGTTAACAGAGCTTTGCTCTTTTCAAATCATGTAGATTTATTAATCTCTTATAAAGAATTCTTGAGAGTTTGTTCATGAATCTTGAAAATCTCAGAATTTTTAATTCATAAAAATTGATTTCAATTTTTCTGATGGATTATTCCATCATCATTTTTTTCAGAGCAAGGCTCTTGAGAAATTTTTATTCTTTCATGATTAGAGTTTGACAAGTGTCACTCTGTCACAGAGCACTGCTCTCAAAGGGAGATTTACTCCTCTGCCCGAGGGATTTCTCATTTAATGAGAATTTCTTGAGGATTTCCTCATTTAATGACAGCCTCATCAAATGATGAGGCCGTTTTATTAATGATGAACTGTTATCTAGATTTTGTAGGCCCTCTTTGGTCCCTCTCCACTGCATTGCAGTGTGGTATAAATTCAAAAGTACCAAGTGTCAGAATTTAAATTAAATCATAGCACTGACAGTTGACTTTTGTCCCTTTTCACTCAGGCGACATGTCTTTCGATCCCTTTTTCCCGTTTGTTCGTTCAGAGGGAGGATTCCCTGGAGCGCCTGTAGACCGGGAAGTCTTAGCATTGATCAAAGATCATGACCCGGAACATAAGAATCTTCATCCCTGGGGGACATGGTACAATCAAATTATTAAGGGTCGGCAGAGCTTTTCGTGCGCGGTACCCTCAGAGCCCATCATGGTGATCCATTACGCCGACCCACCCCCGGTGAACTATACCGTGGAAGAAGTCAACTGGATTTCGGGAGGTCTTCTTCAGCCTGCTATGGCTTCGATACCTGTTCAGCCTCTAATGGCTTTGGATACCCTGGGGCGACGTATTTGTCAAGGCGAGGCGCGACCGTGGGGATAACCCTATATGATTGGGCTAATTCCTTGTCATCCACCTGGCTATCTGCAATGAGCCTGCTATATTCTGTCAGCGAAGAAGTCACAGTTGTTGAGGCTTGGGTTGTATCCCGCCATTTATGCTTCTCTCTTCCAGTATTCTACGCTTTCCGCCTGGTGGGTTAAGGCCTTTCTGGAGTAGTGGAATATTCCTACTCATACCTTCCTTTCGCTGGACCGAGAAGTATCAATTTCCTTAGAGGAATTTGCAGAAGTTTCTGGTTTACCGGTTATGGGGGAGCATTATGAGGAACTGCTTCCTACAGATGAATACGTTTTTGGTGCCAAACCAGTGATGACAGGCCTTACCTCGGAGAACGCCATTCAACACCAGTTCCCTAGTTTAATCAAAGTGTTGAATATTTATGAGGGCCTTTTTCTCGAATCTGGGAGCCGCGGGGTTAATTTCGAGGATTTCATTGCTCGTTTTCTTCATCCGGAAGTCCTCTTGAAGGAGGCTGCTAAATTCACCAAACTTGACGATCCTTTCGGCTTAGGGTTAAACAACTTCCCAACGGCGGAGGCAGATCAAAAGAGTTTCTTCCTTCCCAACACTCCAGTTGTTTCTTTCGCGGAGGCCACAGTCCCTGGGATTGATGAGGAAACATTCTTTTTGGGGTTTCTTGGGCTATGGATGAGTTGGTTTGCGCTCCCGATGCACCCTTGCCGTATGAGGCCGTCTGTCTTCTACCCAGCTCACCAAATGGTCATTGGGGTGAAAGTGGCTGTCGGGGTTGCCGGGTTAGCTCATCTGTATTACGGCCTCAGCCAAGCGGCGGATACTACTGAACCCGGAGTGCAGCATGTGAACTTCTCGATGCATTACTTTATGTCATGGCTCGAGCTACATGCACTTGTCATTTTCGGTATTCATAAATGGCTGTCCTTCTACGATAGGTGCGGCTTCCCCCGGATTATGCGATTAGTCAATGCGTCTATTGTAAATCCGTCACCGTGGGAAGCTAGAGGTTTGCTCCTTCTTCCTCGCACGGTTGGAGATGGCATGACTTTCACTGACAAGATCCTGACTATCGGCAAAGAGTCCGCGACAACGGTGCAACCATTGTGGGACATTTTTAATGATGGAGCCTCTGTTTTGAAATCTCGGGAAATCCTTCATTTATATTCCATCAGACCGGGCTTTTTAGTGTTTAGGCAAAATGATGCGGCGTTATTCATGAGATACAATCCGCACCGTTTCGCCCAGCAGCTGAGCTACAATCAGAGAGTTCCGCTTGAGGCTTTCTTGTTAGAACCTGCTGTCACTAAAGAGGGAACGCGAAACTCGCTGCATCATTTCATGCGCATGAACACGGGGTCCAACTTCTTTATCAGCGAACCGAGCTGTGTCTCGAAGGCCCTTAGTGTGTACGTGGTGTGGTACTAGCATTCAATGGGCGCCGTCATCAGGGAGGAGAAGCGACTGCTTCTCGATCACAAAGGTGCACCATATGCTGGTGATCGAAACGTCCCTCTGAAGCGATGGACCATTGTCCCACCTCCCTTAAGAGAAGCTGCCGTGATCGAAGCCCCGCACGACAGGCCCGAGCTAACGATCCCCTAGGCTCCTGTAGAAACGGCGACTGTAACTTCCCCCGATTCTGGCGTAGGTTCAGATATCGGGACTCGTCGTCCTAAAGTGCCTACCAAGCGTAAGCTTGTGCTAGCTACGACCGGAGCTCGCTCGCAGAATAGGAAGAAAAAGTCGATTCTTTCTGCCGACGTTGTACTCGGCCAGGAGCCTCATGCTCCTTATTGCGAGGGCCTGAGCAAGTATGGGACAAACGAGGGTCTATTCATGCCGCCAGATGATACTGATCCGGCGGCTACCATTGCAGCTTCTGAGCAATTGGCAAGCCACGAAGCGGGACTGGCCATCCTCGCGCAATCAGGTAACCATCACCTGTATCTTTTGTCATTGCATCATATTTTTATCATCATGTTTTGACTGACATTTCCCCCCCTTTTTTAACAGGCATTTCCACCGAAGAAGCTCTCGCAGCTTCTCTCAAGACTTTTGAGGAAGAGGAAAGACTTTGAGCATCCTTAGGCATCGGTACATTTTGGTTCACCGCGTCTCCGTTCCCGTTTCTTATGGGTAATCTGACCCCTCCTTTTCATCTTATTACAGGAACTACCTCTACTCAGGTTATTCCAGGCATGGCACCGACTTCGCAGGGTGGTGCGGGGACACTTCCCGGGTCGGCTATCGAAGTCTCAGTTCCGCCGGTATTGCCGAAAGAAGCTTCACTTAAGCAACCGATGACGGATGCCATAACAGCTCCAGAGGTAACTATTGGCGCAGACGATGACGTCCTGTTGACGGAGGTCTTTAGAAGATCTGCCCTCACGGCCCGGGCGGAAAGGAAGCGTAGAATGTGCGTGGCAAGGGAGCGTACTGCCGCCTTGGATGCGGGTGCAGGTCCAAGCGCTGTTACCCCTGCCCCTACTCCTTCAGAGGATACTTCGGCTGCCTTGTCTACCGTCCACAGACAGGCAACACGTGTAGCTCGGGAGGCAATCGAAAAACCAACCCAAGGTAACGTGACATTGGGCTCTTTTGTCAAAGTTTTAATTTTCAGGTTCTCATATATCCTATCCTGCAGGGCCAAGTCTTGCCGAGGAAGTGGTAGGTGATGTGCCCACCGAGCCTAAGATAGCGGCAGGTGAGACAGCCACAATCGTCGAGCCCGAGGTAGCGGTAGGTGAGATGGCTACAATCGCCGAGCCCGAGGTAGCCACTCTTTCTCAAGAGTTGAGCACTGCTCCAATCGTCGCTCTTTCCCCTTGCGGTTCCTTGCCGTTGCCAGGCGCCGCGAGTGTCATAACGATTCTCGTGGAATCGGGAGATGAGGCTACGGGCGGCGAGACCGTTCCGATGGAGGAGGGTGAAGCATTCGCTGCATCCAGTGGCGCCCTTGTCGCGGTCTCGACTGGTGACTCACCAGGTAGATTTTGGGTCATTACTTTCCCCTTTATTCTGCAATCCCTTTCAATTTATTTTGACAATGTTTCTCTTATTTCTAATGCAGGTGTGATGAGCGTTGGGGTTATGCCATCTGTAAATCCCCGTTTCCTTTCTAAATGAAGTTTCTTATTTTCCGAATTCTAGTGATTACCTTATTCTTGTCTTCGTATATTTTTTAGTTGGTTGTTAAGGTTGATATTTAAACCCTATTTTTCCAGCTCTTTTGGAATTATAGTCCAAACCCTAAAAGCTAAAACCCAAGATTTAAAACCAAAGCCGAAATAAACCAAAATGAGCAAAACACTTAACCTTAGACCAAATTTTAAACATTCAGCCCTTACTAAATTTTCCGGCCCTTACTGTTTTTTTTTCCCTCAGCCCACTAATAAATTTTTTTCAACCAATTTATAGAAATTTTCCCCGGCCCATCCCCTTTAATTTCCTTCAGCCCAATCAAAATTATTTTTGGAATTAAGCCGGCCCGTTTCTTCACCTGCAGCCTACGAGATTATTTTTTAAAGGGGATTTCTTTTTTTACGGGCCCGACCCAGCTTAGGAGCCCAACTCCCTTCCCTTTCTCCTCAACTCACCCGACGCCACCACTGTTCATCTCCTTCTTAAATCCCAACGGTAACCTCCCATAATTTACGCGCGCGACCCGTCTCCTCCGCCGTCGCCAACGCTCGCGCTTACGTCGCAGTACCGTTGCCCTCTCCCCCACGACGCGCTCCTCTCGTCTCTCTTATCTCTTTCCCACCTTGCTCACTCCCTCACTTTTTCCAGTTCCCTCATCTCTCTCCCTCTCGAAACTTACGAACCCATTTTGGCCCCGATCACTCGTCGCCCCATCGAAGGCGACAACACCTCGACAACCCCTCGGCGACCCTCTTTCATCCTCCCTTGTCCTCTACGACTCCATCCGACCTAGTACACCCGAGCCCCTGCCAAGCAACCCCCTGCACTCCCAAACCCACTTGCACCCAACCTCGGTCATCTTGCAACCGACGCCGACGAGCCCCCCCACTTCACCTGAACCACTTCTGCGGCCCTCTACATCCTCAGCACCACCCTCATCGCTCCAAACCCGACCCCCACTGCTCCCCTCTCTCCAAAACCCACATCCTTTGATCACTGAAAACTTCGACCCCCGCTGCTGTCCATTGCCGGAGCGCCGCCGCCGACCGACGCCGACCCCAGCACACCCCGGGAGACCCATAGAGCACCACTCTATACTTCCAGCAAGCACTTGACGGCTCCGGCGAACTCCGACGTCAAACCCGTGTCTCGAGCCAAGCTCGCGCGAACTTGTTTCGCGGCGTACAACGCGCGTTCGCGACATCGTTGCTGCCGTGCGACCCCGAGGCATTTTTCAGGCAAGTATTTACTTGCTTCATGCTAATTTAGTGGTGTTACAAACATAAATCACATAGTTATTAAACTTACCGATTACCGATGTATATCATGACCTAAGTGCTCGATGTTAGATCCCAATGGAAATGATTATTTATTTTTACGGAGACTGATATTTTCTGTTGGCCCATAGGATAATAAATATCGTGTATGAATCTCGCTGGAAAATACTATTGTTAGTGACAAAAATCGATACCCCCAAACATGCCGTTAAAACTAATATTTTCTCGTATCTGAAAACGAATAAAATCACCGTAAATTACATATATGCTGGAAAGATGCGTTCGAGGGCTTAAATCGAAGCCGACTCAACGAACTTTAACCCTATGTAGAATTTTAATGTTTTCTTTTCTGAAACCGTGATGATAGTTGGATCGGAATGCGACTCTGGACTGCAGTCCAGAGCGTTTCTGATTATTGTGTTCTGTCCTAAGACCTGCGTCACTGTGTTTTCTGAAGACGTATGTTGCGGAACCCTGCAGTAGATTAAAGATAATTCTATTAGTTAAACCAAACTGGTGGTTCCATTCCGATTCATCGCCGTTTGCTATTTTAAACTGTATTTGAAAGGGCAGAACGTATAACTGTCCAGAACAGATTCTGAAATGACACCCTGAGGTTAAACTGTGTATAACTTTCAACATACAGATGAGATTGAGGATCCGTCTCTTGCGTTGAATACCTTATCGAGAACCCTATATTTCATTTAACTGTGACATCGCTAAATTCTGACCCCAACTTGGTGCAATTCGTGTCGCGAAACGGACGTTCAGTTCTGAAACTGAATTTCCAGCCGTGAGCACTTAAAATGAAACAACCATATCTTGAAAACCGGAATTCCGATTGAACTGAAACAAATTTTGATGAATTGCTGACTGAGTGTTCTATTTATCTTACTTGTATCATTTTGCTGAATTCCTAACATATTAATTTATGTAAATTAGTTTAGTTAATGACATGCATGTGGATTCATAACATACAGAGTTTATTGGTAGCATACAATACATATATCATACCCTTGCCATATACTCAGTGTTAGTGCGTGTGGACATTGCATTATCGTGCGTGATAGATGTTGGTTTAGGAGTGACGAGTACACCAATGGAAAGTGAATATTCGTGACAGTGATTGATATAGTGAACAGTGACAAAACCGTGCCATTGGTATACTCGTACACGACTAAATCAAGATCATAACTAGTGAGAACCTGGGGAAAAAGGGGGAGTCAAAGTGGAAAGAGTATCGTATTTAGCGGGACCGTGTTTAGAGGATGATCATTCGAACTGTGATATTGATACGTGTAGGATAGGATCTAGCGATCCGGCTGACAGGGTTATGTCCCGGGCATGTGGGCCGTTGTCTCGGGTATGTACGAGACTCCTGTTAAACATGATCCTCCTTCCACTATGTGATTTCAAACATGACCTAGAGACTGATAGGGATACATGTTATATTCTGCATCATATAGTGACACAGTGATTACTTGCATTGTTCTTATACCAGTGTTACCTCATATACCTGTTTCATATTATTATTATAATATTGTTATTGTGTCGCTCTGACGACCTGAGTGTGCATGCTCAGATCCCGCGGGAGGACCAGCACAGGAGACGGATCTACCCTTTGAGTTCACGGAGATATAGTTTGGTGTACCTTCTTCTTTTACTGCTTTCCATAAAAGCGATCGTGAGATTGAACTTGGTTAGTTATTGTTCTTATTATCTATAATTTGTGAACAATGAAATTTTAATGTAATAAATTAGTGATGTGATTCCTTTAATACTGTGCTTTATTTACTGATTACCATGTAATGCTAGAAGCCGAAGTGTGACTACGGCGGGATGATTCCTTGACCGTAGGAGCATGGCTGGCCTAGTCATCCCTCGTTTCCGTATTTTGGGAAGCGGGGCGTGACACCATCCGAGGAAGCGTCTTCAGTTGCTTCTTTGAAGGTGACCGCTCCTTTACCTTCTCTCGTACCCTCTCAAATGCTGGAAGGTGCAGATTTGTGACCCATCAGTTTCATTGTAGGCAGTATACTTCATGTACTGACATTGCATTATTATATCTTTGCAGGAGTCCTTTTTGATCACCTGTATCAGGTGCTACACCCACACTTCTCCTTTCAATCAGAGATTGCCTCTTCTAGTGGAGCTGGTGAGTACAACCTTTAGCTAACGTCTCTTCTTTTCTTTGACGAGTAGTCAAATCATTTCTAATTCTTCTTTGTTTTAATTGCAACCTACAGATCGAAGGAAGAGACGACAGAACAGTTGCACCGTCGGTACTCCCGGCCTTGCCACCTGCTGCAGCGGTATAGTAAACTCCGTTGTTCATGAACCTCTTTTATTTCTTGAACTGTTATTTGACTGTGATTTGCTTTGTAGCTGTGACACCGACTTCAGCTCTGTTTGAGTCTCAAGTCATAATACTAGCAGGCCCCTTCTCTCGATGCCCCTCCTCCAAAGGTGCTGTGAATGTTAGTTGTATGTATGCCCTAGAGGCCAGTATTGTACAGATGATGTATATTATATTGGATGCTTGGACATATATAGAGATGACTTTCTTGCTCGATATGATAGTATGCTATCTGGTTGCTCTTTATCTTAACATGTACACTTGTCTCTTTAAACTGTCTTATAGTTACATGTTGGTAAAGCCCTTAGGATGTGTACTTGACTACCTGGACTATGATGCAGATCATACTAGTGGGGACATAGTAGTCCATAGGTACATCCTTCAAGGTCCCTAGTCGTGGGTGTATCGAGACGGGGCATCGATATACTAGTGTAGACTAGCGTATACGCTTCTCGACCCATGAGATGGGCGATGGATGATCCCATATCCATTGGTGTTTGACATCAGAGATGGTGTACGGGTGCTCAGTGGAGACTGGGTACACTGGACGGACTCGCCGAGAACTCCCAGATGGTATTATACCTCACGTCAGATGGCAGTTCTCAGGTGACACTTGTGCAGGTTAGTCTGTAGACCCGAGATCGTCATAGAGTCTTGTGTGATTCCCACTGTGCTTTGATCTCCACCTTACCACGTCCATGAGGGCATGCAAAACGGTGGTCTTTGGGTACAGTCCCGAGTCACATGGAGGCAATGAGCGATAGGAGGGGTTTCGTCTCTCCCGGTATTGGGGGTTGATGTTGCGCTGTGCTCGATTGGCCGTAACAGGGAAGTCCCTGGCCAGGGCTGATCAGAGATTTGCTGGTAAGTGTTACCAGTAGTTTCTCGACCCGTTATGAGCCTCACATCGGCACGACTTATCGGTTATTGGGGTCTGACGTATACCACCCCTAGACTTGATATGCGACATATCAGACGAACAGACCGGACTGTACGGTAAGTGTTACTGGTTGGATTCACAGGAGTGTGAGCGGGCTAGCTCGTCGATCTTCTGATCGCTCAATACCTGGGTGGCCGTTACGTTTAGCAGACCGCTTGCGGCTTGTGGGTGATTGATATGATCATCATCTGCTGCCGGCGTATTGACGAGTCTTTAGAGTCCTACACAGAGGTTTCCTGGCTCAAGCGAAACGAAATAGGAGCGCATATGAGATATGTGCAGGACCGAGAATAATGCGTGTATGTGATACCGTATTCCATTCTCGCGATGAATGTATCGATTGGTTACATTCGATATGACCTAGATATCGAATCAAGGATTGATTCGATAAGCCGATACATAGGATACTAGTCGGTTATATGCGATATGACCGGATCGTTAAATCAAGTGTTGATTTAATGATTTAATATATAATTGTATATTTGATATATTACTTTGCATTAACTAGTATTGGTTCACTTTAAATGGATTTTCTCACTTGATGTGCAAGTTGTATATGTGATATACTTTTGTGCACATGTTTGTATCATGTTTGATGATACTTGCTCATTTGGTTAAGTGTAAAGAATTAAACCTTGGTTAAGTAAATGATTAGGGTTTTTATTTATTCACTCATTTTTTTAACCATTCTTTATTTATTTAAATGGATAAATGAAAATAAAATGGTTTAATTCTTTATCATGAAGCTTGTTGAAGTTTCATGAAGCTTTGACTAAAGAGACCATTTTGTCTTCATGCTTAACCCTAACCATTCCCACTTACCATGGTATATTCTCTACATTTGACCTTAGTTAGGATATGATAAGTATTGATTTATTTTCTATTATGAAAATACTTTTATCATATTCTATCTTCATCTTCTCCTTCTTCATCAAGAAAGAAAGCTTGATTCCATCAATGGCATCTTGAGCTAAAGTGTGAGAAATCCAATTCTAAAGTGAACCCACCTCCTATTTCTTCACCCTCTACCTCTTGCCAAGTAGTATTGGTTGTTTTCTTCACAAATTTCACAACTTGGTGAAGTTGGAGCTTGATCTTGTGAAGCCTCGACGTAGATCATCTTCGGCATCGAAGCCGACGACTGTTCCGCTCATTTCTCCGATGAAGCCGATGCGAGAGTCCGGGATTCGAGATGGACAGCGAGGCGACAACCATGTGGAGCTAAGGAAGTGGATAACCGGATCTACAAAGGTTGTAGCATCTCACTTTTAGTTAAGATGTTAACTAGTTTCCTTTTTCGCCTAAATTTCTAGTTAACGATCCGTATTAGAGTTTCTCGGCACTTGTAAAATTTAAAATTGGCATGGTTGATGCCTTGTGAGACTTCATTAGAGTGCCTAGGAACCCTACAGTGGTATCAGAGCCTAGCTAGAGCCTTAGGCGAAGTCTAGACGACGTTTGAAACCCGATCGAACCGAAACCCTAAATTTTCCACGCTCTCTGGACTTTTTCTAAAAACTGGGGTTTTTCCAGATTAAAAATGCTTAAAAAACTCAGCAGGAAGATATAAGAATTACGGTGCAAAATTGGAGAAATGATGCCTCCAACATGCGGCGGAACCGTGGCAGAAGCCTAGCTTCTGCGGCGGTTCCGCGGCTACATGATGACGTAAGCCCTCCAAATTTGCACAGTAACTCCTATTTTACAGTGCTGAGTTTTATGGGAATTTTTAATATTTATTCAAGAGTTGAATTTTCTGGGGTGTTTTGGGAGTTCGCTGATTCGATCGGATTATCAGATTTTGTCTATGTGGTTTCTGGATAATTTTAGAATATGTTAAAAAGTTCGACCGGATATAAATACCCAACTTTTCCCCCGCCGGAAAATTTCCAAGTGTTGGATTTTTCTGTAGTTTAAAGACGTTCTAAGTAGTGCAAGTAACACGATGGTCCCTCTAGAAGACAACAAACCTTAACTCGATTATGTGACCGTCTTGAACTGCCCTTTGAACCTTCGGGTTTGGGGCAGTACGGCGTGCCACATGTGAGGCGTTGGCTTGACCCTTCTACGGCTGGACCGTTGGTACTGAGGCATGAAGTGAATGTCTTTGAACCTATTTCATGTGTTGAACGGTCTCGGGAAAACTTGGGTGTTCGAATGTTCGATCGGAAAGTTTAATATTTTCTATTTATCCGGAATGGGATACAATAATTAGAATTCACAAACAGTTATGAGATAACTGAATGAATGTTATAAATCTAGCGGTTTAGTCTCACATGATATTGAAAAGAGTTTTCGATAATGGGACTAAAATGCGGGGTTTATAATTGTTAGGCATGTGATGTCTAAGTATTTCATTTTATTAGGCATGCGATGTCTAAAGAGATTGCGGATTCCAACTGTTGTAGTTTTACACTTTCTTTTCTGTGACCATAAGTGTAATATGTGATATCGCCGGTTTCGTTGCTATATGTCAACGACAATTGGGATGCGCATATTTACTTACGTTGATGACATGTGATGTTATGTGTTGCTGGATATGTTATATTGGATCGTCGTGTTTGAATAGCCGGGGATTTTTATGTGAGATGAGTGTTTTTCATTTTCATTCATGTAAAAACTTGTATGTAATATTCTTTTATTTGGGGCACTTCCAGGTAGCGGAAGATGTCACCCTTTGTATGTTATTTTCTTTTCCGCATTAGGATAGAACCAAGGAGGGGAGCACAAGTAACCGGGTTCTAGGGTCCAGTGGGAGACCATCTCGAGGAGTCGAGTCCGGGTCTCCTAACCCTAGAATTGGTAGGGTTGCTTGCCGCTCTCGTAGGGGTCTACGGGTGTGGGATTGGCTATTCATCATGACCGTGGAATCCGTGTTTTATACTGGCTCGTATTGAAAACACGGACGTCCTAGAATATCTAATGTTTCGTATGTTTCTTCTGCTGCGATATCTGTGATGTGATCATGTGATGTTCTATGATAGATACTTTATATAGTATATATGATATATTATATAGACGTTACTTATGTTTTGCACCCGCACTAGCCCTGCCCTGCTCTGTCGTTAGTTACCTAACCTAACGGTGCACGATGGGATATCGAGGCGAATGCGGATGGCATAAGTGTACGTCGTATTTATTTGTGATGTTTAGGTGACTTAAATGATGGGACTTCATTAATGTGATTAATGAATGAAAAGAAACCTAAGATGTTGTAGAATCAAATTTTAAATAAAACAGGTAGCTACAGTTCTTGCTTTGCATAGCGGTATATATGATATGCCCTGCACCTTATTCGATGAGGAAAGGACCGAGATCCCTTCACCGGGAGTGACTCCTTTAGCAATAACTGCCAGATGCTACACACTTGGTTTGCTTTTGATTGCTTTTGGAGTTTTGCTTTGCACAACGATATATATGATATATCCCGCACCTCATTCGACGAGAAAAGGGCCGACGATCCCTTCACCGGGAGTGACCCCTTTAGCAAAACTAGAAAAGCCTCGAAATCACTCCATTTCAAAACTTTATTTGATTCTACAACGATATCAAGTTCATTACGCTCATGGTTTTTCAGAAAAACCTGCGTAGCCCTCCGTCAATTCAGATATGTAATATTCAGTATTCGTGCTACGGTTGTTTGGCATGCGTCAAGGCGTAGTGTACGGTAGCTGATTATTACTTATCTGTAGCATGAGATGCGATTGGATTAAGGTATTCGTACGGCGTTGTTTGGCATGCGTCAATGGTCGTACGGGTGGGTTTAATTCGATCACGAATTGTACGGGTTGAACTTGACTAGCGGACTATGGGTTGTTTGGCATGCGTCAAGGTCATAGCACGCTAGGGGCAAAATATTATCGGGAATTTCAAGTGTTGAAATTTGCAATGAGATTGCATACCTTCTATGAGATAGTTGGATCCCGATACCCACTGCGAGTAAGAGTTACTCCTGGGAGAGTTTTACACATTACAATTAGCCGATCAAGTAGGTGTCTAGAAAGGTGTCAACGGGGTTACGCCTCTGGGAAAACGAGGTTTACTTTAATTAGGTCCGTGCGAAAGCACGGGGAACCTCCCTCAAAGTACCGACACTGGCCTGGCTGAAACATTGGCGAACTTGTAGTGTGTAATTAATCCCGGCTAGTCTTTCCTTTTAGGGTTTGAAGGAAGATTTGATAAAAACCAGTGGGAGCCATCCTGATTAGATAAGATAATAACCAATCTGATCTTGCAAGAGCATACGCTAAAGTGTTTTCTTCTCTCTCTCTCCAGGTAGCGACCATTTCATGCCCTAATAAAGATAATAATATGGATGTATTGACCGAACCCGCATGTTATACTGTGCTGGGGAACGTTGGTTCCGTTCTTTCTTATAAGAGTTATAGGAATGAACAGGATATAGGGGAATACCAGGATTCCCATGCCACCCGAATGAAGAAAGTACATGATGATGCATTTTCTTCGGGTGTGTTCGTTACAGAGAACTGTTTCTCCATTTGCCCTACGTCCTGGGTATTAGATACCGGGTCAGGATCCCATATATGTAATCAGTTACATGGGCTTAGAAAAGGTAGAGAACTTGGAGAAGGTGATAAAGACATTAGAGTTGGAAATGGTGCAATTGTTGCAGCTGAGACTGTCGGGGAATATCACCTTGTATTACCAACTGGTAATACATTGGTTCTGAACGAATGCTATTACATGCCGAACCTGATATGCAACATTATATCGGTTTCTTTGTTGAGTAAAGAGGGATATAATTTTGTATTACAGGACAATGTTATGAACATTTTCCGTAACCAAAAGTTGGTTGGATCAGGCACGTTGTGCAATGGCATTTATGTTCTAAATCAATCAACAGTTCTGAGCATAACAAACACACACAAGAGGAAGAGTTCAGAACTGAACGAATCCTTCTTGTGGCATTGTAGACTGGGTCACATCAATGCGACACGACTGGCTAAGTTGCATAAGGATGGATATTTGAATCCGTTTGAATTTTCATCTTATGACACTTGCCAGTCATGTCTCAAAGGCAAGATGACCAAAACTCCGTTTACGGGACACGGAGAAAGAGTTACTGAACTCTTAGGACTGATACATAGTGATGTATGCGGTCCTATGTCTACACATGCCAGGGATGGTTCTTCATACTTCATTACATTCACTGACGATCTCTCTAGGTTCGGGTATGTATTCCTGATGAAACACAAATCAGAAGCTTTTGAGAAATTTAGAGAATATAAACAAGAAGTTGAGAAACAAACCGGAAAAAGTATTAAAATCCTACGATCTGATCGAGGAGGTGAATACTTGAGTAATGAATTCCTGGACTTCCTAAAAGAGAATGGGATTCTCTCTCAGCTGACTCCTCCATATACACCACAGCACAACGGTGTATCAGAACGAAGGAACCGCACCCTATTAGATATGGTGCGCTCTATGATGAGCACAGCTGAGTTACCTATTTCCTTCTGGGGATATGCGCTTGAGACAGCCATGGACCTATTGAATAGAGTTCCTACCAAATCAGTGCCTACCACTCCATATGAGATATGGAAAGGAAAGAGACCACATCTTAATTATATTAAGATATGGGGTTGTCCAGCCTATGTCAAAACACAAAATCCGGACAAACTTGAGGCAAGATCAGTCTTATGTAAGTTTATAGGATATCCCAAAAATTCACAAGGGTATATCTTCTACCATCCCGAGGAACAAAAGGTGTTTGTTTCTCGACATGCCACTTTCTTAGAAAAAAGTTTTCTTATGAAACAGATAAGTGGCATTGAGGTAGAACTGGAAGAGGTTCCAGCGACACAAACTATAACACAAGACTTGGTAGAACCAGAGGATTCAGTAGTACCCGATGAACTCCAGCCTCTCCGCCGATCTAGTAGGGTTCCTCGCCAACCTGAGAGATACTACGGTTTTCTCATGGATGGTGGGAGCGAGGATTGCATCATGGAGGATGATGACCCAACTAGCTTCGAGCAGGCCATCACGAGTAGGGACTCAGTGAAATGGATGGATGCAATGCGGTCCGAGATGGAATCCATGTACACCAACAAAGTATGGACTTTGGAAGTTGCTCCTGAAGAGGTAAAACCCATTGGGAGCAAGTGGATCTTCAAGAAAAAACTTGGTGTAGATGGGAAAGTGGAGACTTTCAAAGCTAGACTTGTTGCAAAGGGTTTTCGTCAAAGACCAGGAGTGGACTATGACGAAACCTTTTCTCCAGTGGCTATGCTTAAATCCATCCGGATCATGCTTGCCATCGCTGCATATCATGACTACGAAATCTGGCAAATGGATGTTAAGACCGCCTTTCTAAACGGTGATTTAGAAGAGTGCGTGTACATGACTCAGCCAGAGGGCTTCGTAGAAAGTGGGAGCAGCGGGAAGGTGTGCAAGCAGCTTAAATCCATTTATGGATTAAAGCAAGCATCGCGGAGTTGGAACATCTGCTTTGACATCGTTATCAAAGAGTTTGATTTCGTCAAAAACCCAGATGAACCTTGTATTTACAAGAAGGTAGCAGAGAGTAAGGTTGTCTTCCTCGTATTGTACGTGGACGACATACTCTTGATAGGAAATGATATTCCTATGCTGCAATCGGTCAAGCTCTTCTTATCACAAAGATTCTCAATGAAAGATCTTGGTGATGCCTCCTGCATATTGGGAATTAGGATCTATAGAGATAGATCCAAACGGATATTGGGATTGTCCCAATCCAGGTACATTGACACCATACTAAAGAGGTTTAGTATGGAAGAATCCAAGCGTGGGAACTTGCCCACGATCTCTGGAGTCACTCTCTCCAAAGAGATGTCTCCCAAGACTGATTTGGAGAGAGCTCGCATGCAAGGGATACCCTATGCTTCGGCTGTAGGCTCTATCATGTACGCGATGCTATGTACCAGACCCGATGTAGCATACTCACTAAGTATAGTGAGCAGGTATCAAGTTGATCCTGGAGAGAGTCACTGGACAGCTGTGAAGAGCATTCTCAAGTACTTACGAAGGACTAAAGAGATGCTCTTGGTGTATGGTAATGGAGAACTCCAAGTAGAGTCCTTTACCGATTCGAGCTTCCAGAGTGATAAGGACGACTCTAAGTCGCAGTCGGGATTTGTCTTTACCCTTTACGGAGGGGCGGTTAGCTGGAAGAGTTCCAAGCAGGAAACCGTGGCAGACTCGACGATGGAGGCTGAATACATCGCTGCCAACGATGCTGCCAAAGAGGCTGTCTGGATCAAGAAGTTCATTACTGAATTTGGTGTGGTTCCATCCATTGAGCATCCAATACCTTTGTATTGCGATAACAATGGAGCGGTGGCTTTGGCCAAGGAACCCAGGTCCCATCAGCGATCCAGGCATATTCTGAGGCGATATCACCTGATCCGGGAGATAGTTGATCGCCGGGAGATCGAGGTCAGGAGGGTTGACACGAAGAACAACACGGCGGATCCACTCACGAAGGCCATTCCCCAGATACAGTTTGAGAGACTCTTCGGGATGCTCGGTATACGATACTACAGCAGCTGGCCCTAGTGCAAGTGGGAGATTGTTAGTTGTATGTATGCCTTAGAGGCCAGTATTGTACAGATGATGTATATTATATTGGATGCTTGGACATATATAGAGATGACTTTCTTGCTCGATATGATAGTATGCTATCTGGTTGCTCTTTATCTTAACATGTACACTTGTCTCTTTAAACTGTCTTATAGTTACATGTTGGTAAAGCCCTTAGGATGTGTACTTGACTACCTGGACTATGATGCAGATCATACTAGTGGGGACATGGTAGTCCATAGGTACATCCTTCAAGGTCCCTAGTCATGGGTGTATCGAGACGGGGCATCGATATACCAGTGTAGACTAGCGTATACGCTTCTCGACCCATGAGATGGGCGATGGATGATCCCATATCCATTGGTGTTTGACATCAGAGATGGTGTACGGGTGCTCAGTGGAGACTGGGTACACTGGACGGACTCGCCGAGAACTCCCAGATGGTATTATACCTCACGTCAGATGGCAGTTCTCAGGTGACACTTGTGCAGGTTAGTCTGTAGACCCGAGATCGTCATAGAGTCTTGTGTGATTCCCACTGTGCTTTGATCTCCACCTTACCACGTCCATGAGGGCATGCAAAACGGTGGTCTTTGGGTACAGTCCCGAGTCACATGGAGGCAATGAGCGATAGGAGGGGTTTCGTCTCTCCCGGTATTGGGGGTTGATGTTGCGCTGTGCTCGATTGGTCGTAACAGGGAAGTCCCTGGCCAGGGCTGATCAGAGATTTGCTGGTAAGTGTTACCAGTAGTTTCTCGACCCGTTATGAGCCTCACATCGGCATGACTTATCGGTTATTGGGGTCTGACGTATACCACCCCTACACTTGATATGCGACATATCAGACGAACAGACCAGACTGTACGGTAAGTGTTACTGGTTGGATTCACAGGAGTGTGAGCGGGCTAGCTCATCGATCTTCTGATCGCTCAATACCCGGGTGGCCGTTACGTTTAACAGACCGCTTGCGGCTTGTGGGTGATTGATATGATCATCATCTGCTGCCGGCGTATTGACGAGTCTTTAGAGTCCTACACAGAGGTTTCCTGGCTCAAGCGAAACGAAATAGGAGCGCATATGAGATATGTGCAGGACCGAGAATAATACGTGTATGTGATACCGTATTCCATTCTCGCGATGAATGTATCGATTGGTTACATTCGATATGACCTAGATATCGAATCAAGGATTGATTCGATAAGCCGATACATAGGATACTAGTCGGTTATATGTGATATGACCGGATCGTTAAATCAAGTGTTGATTTAATGATTTAATGTATAATTGTATATTTGATATATTACTTTGCATTAACTAGTATTGGTTCACTTTAAATGGATTTTCTCACTTGATGTGCAAGTTGTATATGTGATATACTTTTGTGCACATGTTTGTATCATGTTTGATGATACTTGCTCATTTGGTTAAGTGTAAAGAATTAAACCTTGGTTAAGTAAATGATTAGGGTTTTTATTTATTCACTCATTTTTTTAACCATTCTTTATTTATTTAAATGGATAAATGAAAATAAAATGGTTTAATTCTTTATCATGAAGCTTGTTGAAGCTTCATGAAGCTTTGACTAAAGAGACCATTTTGTCTTCATGCTTAACCCTAACCATTCCCACTTACCATGGTATATTCTCTACACTTGACCTTAGTTAGGATATGATAAGTATTGATTTATTTTCTATTATGAAAATACTTTTATCATATTCTATCTTCATCTTCTCCTTCTTCATCAAGAAAGAAAGCTTGATTCCATCAATGGCATCTTGAGCTAAAGTGTGAGAAATCCAATTCTAAAGTGAACCCACCTCCTATTGTGGCCATGTCACCGGGTCAAATCCGGCCAAATGTGCTCGTTTTTGTCCAGTGTTCATGTTACATCTCATATAAAATTCTGTAGTTGCTTAAAATTTTTTTCTAAGACTTAAATTTTTTGACAGAACTGGGGTTTAGTTTCGAGTGTCTTGGAGTTGTTTCGGTTTCATAATTCTATAAATATCGTCTAAATATCTAGCTTAGCTCTGATACCACTGTAGGAATGCCTAGCACGACAGCAAGGTTTCGGGAGGCATCGTCCATGCCATTTTCAAAATTTTGCCATGCTAAACAATCCTAACACTAGAATCTTAACTAGAGATTTAGACTACAAAATGTAAACAAATTTACATCTAATTGAATATGGAATACAACCTTTGTAGACCGGTCCTTCACTTCAATAGCTCCGTGTAGCAGTCCCTTCGCTCTAAGTAGTGATCTTCCGGACTCTAGATTGGCTCTACAAGATGAAAGGAACGAGCTTACATGATATGCGTCGAGAAGACACTAACCCAAGCTACCTCTTTACTAATGAGGGATTAGTGAAGCTAACACCCTAAACTAAATGACTAATCTAGTAGAGGATGATGAAGTAGGATTTTTGCTCACTTTAGAATTAATTTTCTCACTCTTTTTCTTCTCCTCTCAAAAACCTAGAGAGCTCTCTCATGAGCAAGAAAAAGATGAAGCAAATAATGGATGAGAGAGTGAATGGAAACCATGGGTGAGAAATATCTCATATAACTCTAGTAGAGACTTAACCATGAGTTTAGATAATGGTTGGATTAATAAATATCTAGTGCAATACAAAACTAGTAGACTAAGTCAATGGTTCTACAAGCTTCCACTAAGCTAACCCATGTGACTAATTTCCAACTAATATTTGATTTACTCTAAATAAATAAACCCTAAATTATCATTAGCATGGTGTAAGTCTGATACACCCATGTTGCATGTGGCATCAAGCATGACACAATAAGAAATACAATTAATATATATCACATATATATTAAATGCATAAGTGAGAAAAGAAATGCTTAAGTGAGCTAATATTAGTTAATGTAAATTAATATATCAAATATATAATTATACATTAAATCATTAAATCAACACTTGATTTAATAATCCGGTTATATCTCATATGACCGACTAATATTATTTGTATCAACTTATCGAATCAACACTTGATTCGATAACCCGGCAATATCTCATATAATCGACCGATATCATAAATCGCAAGAATAGAATACGGTATCATATACTCATATTAATCTCGGTCCCGCACATATCACATATGTGCTCCTACTTCGTTTTGCCTGAGCCAGTAAATCTCTGTGTAGGACTCTAAAGACTCGTCAATACGCCGGCAGTAGGTGATAATCATATCAAGCACCCACAAGCCGTCAGCGGTACTAGTTGGATGTAACGGCTACCTGGGTATTGAGCGATCAGAAGATTAACAAGCAAGCCCGCTCTAACTCCTGTAAACCCTGTCAGTAACACTACCGTACAGTCCGGTCTTTTCTTCTGATATGTCGCATATCTAGTTTAGGGGTGGTAAACGTCAGACCCCAGTAACCGATAAGTCATGCCGATATGAGGCTCATAACGGGTCGAGAAACTACTAATAACACTTACCAGTAAATCTCCGTATCAGCCCTGGCCAGGGACTTCCTGTTATAGCCAATCGAGCATAGCGCAATATCAACCCCCAATACCGGAAGAGACGAATCTCCTCCTATCGCTCATTGCCTCCATATGATTCGGGACTATACCCAAAAGCCACCGTTTTGCAAGTTCTCTTGAACGTGGTAAGGTGGAAATCAAAGCACAGTGGGAATCATACAAGAATCTATGACGATCTCGGGTCTATAGACTAACCTGCACCAGTGTCACCAGAGAACTGCTATCTGACGATAGGTATAATACCAACTAGGAGTTCTCGGCGAGTTCGTTCAGTGTACCCAGTCTCCACTGAGCACCCGTATACCATCTTTGATGTTAAACACCAATGGATGTGGGATCATCCATTACCCATCATATGGGTCAAGAAGCGTATACACTAGTCTACTCTGGAATATCGATGCCCTGTCTCGATACACCCTCGACTAGGAACAATTATAGGATGTATTTGTGGACTACCCTTGGCCCCACTAGTATGATCTGCATCATAGTCCTGGTAGTCAAGTACACATACTAAGGGCTTTATCAACATGTGAGAGCAAGACAGTATCACAATACAAGTCTACATGTTAAGACAAAGTGCAACCAGATAGCATACTTTCATATCGAGCAAGAAAGTACTCTCTATATATATCAAACATTCCACTATAATATACATCACATGTACAATAATGGCCTCTAGGGCATACATATAACTAACATTCATAACATGGGTACCCCAAAATGACCAACTCTTACTGAACTTTGGTACCCACAACCAGACATTTCTTCATATGGTTCTTGCTTTGGTCGAACTTCGAACGATCCATCCATGCCCAAAATTTCTTTGAAAGATCGGATAGACGCGTCTAGGACAAAAAATTGGACTCCGCAATCCACTTCGTATCAACCATTTCAACCTCCCCCACATTCTTACGTTGATACCCCTTTTGAGAGTCAAGTTGCGACTCTGAAACCCATGTCCATCGCTGACCGAATTGAACAATCTCGTAGCCAATCTTTCACTCCTTTCACCACTCCAAATTCCGTAGGACAACAATTCCTATCATCTTCATATCAGAATGTTGATCCTAATCCTATCCAACCATTCGATTCCTATCAATCCTACCCAACTTTTACACCTTCCTTAGACATTGCTTCTGAATAGCCTTTTGGGAGTTTCACATATCCACACGAATTTGATTCTTTTACTGAAACCCTTTCACAGCCTATGTCTAGTCTTGAGCGAACTTTGAAAGAATTTCGGGTAGCGTCATGCCAACAGATGGTTGATTTGAATGCGTCCATGGCTGCCCTCATACAACCTAACGAATCGGCAGCTAGTTTCCAACTATCTCCGAATTTTCCAATCTATGATGAGGCGATTGGACAGTTTGCGAATTTGAGTGGTAAGAGTGAGCAGTACACCCTTCAAAATCAAACCTTCCCATTGAAAATTGAATTCCATAACTCCGGTTTCGAAAGTCTATCGAGTGTCCCAAATGAATCACAAATTGAAAATAGAATGTTTGATGAGTTGTGCGACTTTGTAATGTTTGATTTACCTGATTGTGAAGGGACCCTGTCAAGTGAAAGCACACCCGATTCCTTTGACCTCTACACCTTCATCCTAGAACCACAATTGATTGAAATCCATGCTTTTGATGAGGTGTCTGAAAAATTTGATTTTCACTTGATTGAGGATATCGACGCTGGGAATATTTTGGATGATGAACCCACAGTTTTGGATGAGTTTTTCTCACCAATTCATCATGTCCTTTCACTTCCGTGTAGACATCATCCCGAGTCATTAAATATTTTTCCCGAACCCTATATGCGTCTGGAAATTGATGATGAATGCATGGATGTGCTAATTTTTGAGGAGAATTTTGAGGATAGCATTGATGATGAAGCAGTTTTACTTGATGAGTCAGATTTTCCAATTCACCATGTCCCTTTCATTGACTGTATACATCCTCCTGAATCTTTAACCGATATCATTCCTCAATCACTCCCCTCCATCCTTTCCATCGTTCCCACTTTGTAAGACACCGTATCACTTTCATTTCCTGTGTCTGGTTTACCAAGTTCGGTCGACCCATGTTTTCTTACGAATCTTAAGAGGTTTGACCCCATTTTTCGACATGTTGATAGATTAGTACACTCCATTCTTTCACTCCGATCATTACAGACTATACTAATTTATTCAATCCATTTCCACTCTCAAGTTCGTATTCCATTTCTTTCTCCCCTCCACCATTCTTCTCCTCTACCGAGATCGTACCTCGCTTCTATCCCCATACAGTCTCGTGTATTCTTCATTTCTTTTCTCCACACGTTTTTTCACCAACCAATGCTTTATCATGATAAATTTTTTGAGTGGTTGGTATTAACTTTTGGCCTATGTAAGGCCTTATATAGATTGATACTGTTCTCTTCCCCCCTAACTCTGAACCTTAACGCTTAAACAGTGGAAACACTGTTTTATTGAAGTTTGGGGGGACCTTTTTGTTTATATATATTTTGTTTGCTTTTTCTTTTATAAAAAAAATAATAAGAAAAAAAGGGAAGCGCCGACAATTTTGACCCTCTTAGTGTAGCATGACAGTGAGGGCACTGTCAAGTTTAAGTTTGGGGGTGTGCTCGGTAAGCTTTCAACCTATGCATTCATGTGTATATTTTGCATTTGCATACTTATTTAAAAACCCATAAAAATCGAAATTTTTTCTAAAAATATAAAAACTTTGTCGTCAAGTTAGCTAGTAGGATAACTTAGATTTTTATTCCGAAAATTTAGTTGATAGGTTAGAAATAACTAAAGCTTAGGTATATGAATTGAAAATCCTAAAAATAACCCTCCTTCTGTTTAACCTTGATAATTATACATCCTTGCAGTTTTTTTTAGAAGTAGTTAATCTTGAGTTCAGTTCTTAAGTTAAGTCGAGATGAAGGGAATGTATTGAAAGCTTTATTAAAAGATAAGTCTGAAAAATAGTTCCTATTCTTAAGTCCAAATTTAGAAAGTATATACCCTACAAACTGCACTTACACGCACCTTGAAACTTAGGATAGTAGAGAATACTTAGAAATATTCTTACCTGAAAACCTAGTATGAAAGAAAAAACGGTATTTAAAGCTAACCACCAAAAAGAGCATCATTGAAAAATATATATTCGGTCTTGAAAGGAAAAGAAAAAAAAATAAAGTCAAGACCTGAAAACTGCTATTTACGCTTTAAGCTCACACATTCAGTAATCGGCTGTTAATGCTTCAAGAAGTATTAATAGTCGCATGAAAGATGTGTGAGCAAATCCATCCATCATTAACAAAAAGTAGTATTAGGTATTAAGGCAAAGAACTATGGCTTGAATTGAATTGTTGAGTGTAGGGGTGAAAAATTTATACACACGTAGGGGTATATGATCGATATTTGTAGGAAAGATAAGGAAAGAGAATAAGACTTATGTTTTCCGTAAAGATCATAAAAATCCCGGATTGGAAACTGCGCTTTAGAAGGAAAACTCAAGAGAAACCGAGATCTTTCTAAACTTTCAAAACGTATAGGATCTTGGGTTGAATAAATAAGAGGTGTGAAAAATAAGGGTTGAATATTTCTAAGTTAGGATGATAGAATTTCTAACTTAGATACTAAACTGTAGGAGTAGAATCAACGTTAACTTATGAAACTAGCTTGATAGGATTTTATGGGTAGTATCCGCTGAAAACCCTCAGGAGACAACACTCCTCCTACTATTGACACCTAGAGCTTTAAAGGCTTGTTGCACGAGCTCAGTGCAATCGTGTTCCCTACGAAAGCGAGGTTGGGACTTTTTGTGAATAATTGGTTTTTCTCGGGACGAGCAAAAGTTAAGTTTGGGGGTATTTGTTCATACCAGAATATTGCATTTAATACCGCCCATTTTTCTACTCGTTTGTTTATACGTAGGTGCTTTTGATCCATGTTACTACATATTTACAGCTAACAAGTTCCCAGTCCAAAATAACGCAAATCATACAAAATCTCTACAGTTATGCCAAAATCCAGAATATCTGTCACAAACAAATAAAATCCGGGTTTCGGTCATCCGCATCCGTCCAGTGCGGCTTACCAGTTCAAGAGACAAGACATATAACAGTGGTCATTCGTGTCTCGGTCAAGCACAAAGCACGAGAGGGGCAGCACAAGATTCAATGGGTGCGTGAAGCTCGAGGGAGATAAAGGTCAAATGAATTAAAAGTGAAGCCATTTTGGACTGTTGCAAATCTGAAGAAACTTTGGAAGCATTTTTTAATTTGGGACATGTAGAACAACAGAAGAAAACAACGTGGAAAAGCCCTAGAAAAATCACCCCACAATCCCCCCAAAGAGTCGCGGAACCACGGCCAATGTGTCCATTATGCGGCGGTTCTACGGCCGAGTTGACTCAGTGTCAGAAGATATTTTTGGGGTATTTTGGTAATTGCATTTGGGTTCAGAATTTGGCCCTACGGTTTCAGCTCTCTGCCTATAAATAGCCCAGTTTTGTGCCAAGTAAAGAATGCTTCTTTTTAGTTAGAATTAGTGTAGTTTAGTTTGTATCTTCTTCTTCTTCTTCATCTATTCTCCATAAAAGTGTAGTGAGAGCTCTTGAGTGGCAGTTAAGATGAGGGTTTTTCTTAACTTATATTTTTACTTTCCTTATCTTGTAATTTTAATTCCTAGTGTAATTTTATTTCTTATTGTTAAGTAGTTGTTGTTATTTCTTGTTTTATTTTCCTTCTCTTTTTATCCGTATTTTTAAGCCATGATACTCGATGGAGTTCATTGCTTAGGCGAGGACCCAAGTAATTAGCTTGCGTTTTGGAAAACCGTATTTTTCCTTTCTTTCTTTTCTTCTTTTCTTCTTTTCTTTTCGTTTTAAATGTGTGAATAATTTCCACACTTGTTAGAGGCTAAGAAAGGTTAGTATGAGGGACGAAAAAATCCTTTGTGCTTCTCTTCGCCAAACATCTTGAAATGAACCTAGACCAAACAAACACAACCCCTTCACTTAGGTGCGCTATACGTGACATATAGCCGCGACCTAAGTCGAGAAGTCCTTTGGGCGCACTACAACGTGATATGTAGTTATGACTTAATTGGATACATGGTTGTGAGTGTTTGGCCTAGGGTTGGAAATAAGCGCACGTAGCGGAAGGAAAAGGGGCACTAGGAATGGATTTAGCGTTGAAAAGCTTGCTTAAACTCGCAAAACTTATTCCTATGTCCTCCTAATCCCCACTACGTTCGATTATCCCAACATCATTTTAAGAATGACAAAAGAAAAGTACAAGGCTAATCCTAACTCTACTAGCCAATCTTAACCCTAACAAGCTTACTTGAAGATAAATACAAACACTTAGGATAGACTTGAACATACACATATACATTTTTTAATTGACTCGTCTAAGATAAGAACGGACATACTACCATCTCCTTATGGATGATCCGTGCTCAACCGGCTAGCTGCAAAGCGATACCATCTCGATTGCGGTAAGTAGAACAAATAGGACAAGGTATAATGCACAACTCTGCCGAACAATCATAGTACAAGGCTCCATCGATAAAACCATGGAACAATGGCATGGATGTATAGATACGTCTTTTAATGACCATCTCGTGCCACCTTTAACATGTTCCGTACCAGTCTACCCCTTTATAAACCTCGTAATGTCTTTTGTATTGATTGTATGGTTTGTTTTACAAATGGAAGACTTGCCGAAACCATGATATCATGTAAACGGAATATATATAAATGGATAGTCATGTAATCAGATTATATCCATAGTTCAGCTCAAGTCATGTTCATGTTGATATGGATTGTATTATGGTATTCATGGATTCATGTTGTATGCAGTTATTGTTAGTTATATGTATGCCCTAGAGGCCATACTATACATATGATGTATATTGTAGTGGATGCTTGGACATATATAGGGAGGACTTTCTTGCTCGACATGATAGTATGCTATCTGGTTGCACTTTATCTTAACATGTACTCTGATTGTCTCTATGTTACATGTTGATAAAACCCTTAGGATATGTACTCGACTATTGGGACTATGATGAGATCATACTAGTGGGGCTACGGTAGTCGATGAGTACATCCTATAACAGTTCCTAGTTGAGGGTGTATCGAGACAGGGCATCGATACACCAGAGTAGACTAGCGTATACGCATCTTGACCCATATGATGGGCGATAGATGATCCCATATCCATCGGTGTTTGACATCAAGGATGGTGTATGTGTGCTCAGTGGAGACTGGGTACACTGGACGGACTCGCCGAGAACTCCCAGATGGTATTATACACCACGTCAGATAGCAGTTCTCTGGTGACACTGGTACAGGTTAGTCTGTAGACCCGAGATCGTCATAGAGTCTTGTGTGATTCCCACTGTACTTTGATTTCCATCATACCACGTCTAAGAGGGTGTGCAAAAAGGTGGCTTTTGGGTACAGTCCCGAATCACATGGAGGCAATGAGCGATAGGAGGGGTTTCGTCTCTCCCGGTATAGAGAGTTGATGTTGCGTAGTGTTCGATTGGCTATAACTGGAAATCCCTGGCCAGAATTGCTGAGATTTACTGGTAAGTGTTATCAGTAGCTTCTCGAACTGTTATGGACCTCATATCGACATGACTTATCAAGCTACTGGGGTCTGACGTTTACCACCCCTAGGCGAGATATGCGACATATCAGACGAAGAGACCGGACTGTACGGGAGTGTTACTGATTGGATTCGCGGGAGAAAGTACAGGCTTGCTTGTTAATCTTTTGATCGCTCAATACCTGGGTGGCTGTTACGTTTAGCTGACCGCTTGCAGCTTGTGAGTGTTTTGATATGATCATCAGCTACTGCCGGCGTATTGACGATTCTTTAGAGTCCTAGACAGAGGTTTCTTGACTCAGGCAAAACGGAGTAGGAGCACATATATGATATGTGCGGGACCGAGAACAATACATGTATGTGATACCGTATTAGATTCTCGTGATATGAGATATCGGCCAGGTATATGTGATATAGCCGGGTCATCGGATCAAGTGTTGATTCGATGAACTGATACTGATAATATTAGTCGGTTATTTGTGAAATAGCCGGATTATCGGATCAAGTGTTAATTCGATAATTTAATGTATAATTATATATTTGATATATTAAATTACATTAACTGATATAAGCTCACTAAAAGATTCTTTTTCTCACTCGGGTAATACATTGATATATATGCGATATATGTTAATTGTATTATTTTATTTTGTTACAATAAATATTGTATATATGATATATAATATTGTAACATGTTAGGGTTATTAATGCAACATGTTTATTGGAGATTAAACGAGGTTAGGGTTTGATTTGGGTTAAACTTTTCTAGAAGCTTCTAGAAGCTTTTATTTTGTTTCTTGCAAAGATATTTAGTTTAGATATTTTGCAAGATATTCTTTAACCCAACCCAAACCCTTAACCCTAGTAAACTCTCTACAATGGTTAAGTCTTCTCACTTGAACTATGGTTGCATTTCTAACCTCACACTACTTTCATTATTCATCACAAAAGGATTCATTCTTCTTCTTCTTCCTTCTTCTTTCATGAAAAGCTTTCTAGCTTTTTATGAGGTGATGAAAATGAGTGAGTTAATAAAAATAAATGAGAGCTAAAATCCTACTTCATCATCTTAATCTATCCTAGCCATTTAGATTAGGGTGTTCACTTCATTTAGTGAGTGAGAGCTTGTGTTAAAGAAACTTCAAGATAGATCATCTTTGTTATCGAAGATCGGAAGCAAGCTTGCATCTTTCTCTTCGTGGAGCCTCTCTAGAGTCCGGATACTCGATGATCGCAGCGAAGGGACCTCAACACGGAGCTTTAGAAGTGAAGGACCGGACTACAAAGGTTGTAATCCCAAACTCTTAGTGTTAAAGTGTTTAACATGCTTTATTTCGCCTAATCTCTAGTTTAAAGATCTTGGTTAGGGTTGTTCGGCACGTCTAAATTTTAAATCGGGTATGGTTGATACCTTATAGACCCTTGTGAGAGTTCCTAGCATCTCTACAGTTATACTTGAAAAGAATTCAAGTCATATTGTATTCATATTTGACCATGACTCGAACTGAGTCAGACTTTTAAATGGAATTTGAAGTCCTGATTGCTTTGGAGTTATCGGTAACTGTTGTACATGGACGACAGGATTTGTGTCTTTTTCCAAGACAATTACCGTGTTGATAACACCGTTTTTAGGTTGTCGCACCTATATTCTCCGGCTCCCTGAGGCTCAAGAGAACTGGTCCCGCTTAAACCTATGTTTACTGGGGTCTTTATTGTAAATTAATATAACTTGAGGGGGTTTTATGAAAAATAGTTTTGATATGTTTTTAAAATAAACCTCAAGTATTTATTTATCGTCTCTAGGGTTTTCATAATTTTAATTTTTATAAAATGACATATTCTAGTAGATATAAACCTAATTTTGAATAGTATATGGTATTTTCTTGTAATTTGACTTGTATTGAATGTGATAGTATTTTCATGATCTTTTGCGATTCTTTTCTTTTGATTAGAAAACATGGAATATATTATATATTTAAAATAGATATTTTGATAATATATATATATATATATTTATTAAAAATAGAATTTATTTATTAAATAGAAATCACATTTTTCTTAAAAATTGCATTAAAAATTCCATCGAGATCGAATGCTCCTTGCGGAGGTCTGCATCTCGCTCTACTTGGCCCGAGGATGTGCGATAACCTGTACCATCCCGATCGGGGTTCCCCAAAATGGGTTGTACAGGCGTATCTGTAAGGAATTAAGTAATACACATTTAAAGAAAACGGTTTTTGAATGTTTATAGTATTTAAATGTAAACTCGTATTTTCCCACAAACTAATGTTCCACAAATCATCGTGGTATGTCAAGAATATGTGTTGTGATGAGGTAGGTCATTACCTCGTGAGTTTTCTAAAGGTATTATGGGTAAAATGAATAATCAATGGTGTATGTAAACATGATGGTATTTTACTGTAAAAGTGAAATAGAAATTGCAATACGAATTATTTTAAGATGAAACTTGTTCTAATGTGTTTATTTATGTTTGTTAAATATTATAAGAAGATATGGTAATTTATTTTTTAAGAGAAATTATGTTTTTAAAGAAAAGATAGTCGGAAACCGGAATAACTCCGCTTCCGACGAGTTTTGAAAAGAAGACATTTAAGACTAGAAGTTGAGAAGGGTGAAAGGACTTACTGATTGAATATAAAGAGGAAAGATAGAGGAAGCTATTGGAATCATCGAGAAGTCGTTTCGTCGCCAGATCTTCCCGAAATGTCGTCGGAACTTCGACCTTTGCTAACTCCACTTGTACAACTTGGGACTTGGAAATTTTAGAGAGTTTTTGTATGGGATTTCTGAATGAGGAGGGGTGAAATGTAGTGTGGTATTTATAGGGAAAATTAGGGTTTTGGGTAATGAATTTGAGAATTAAATTGTGCATTAAAAATGGATTAAAGAGGTGAATTTAATCTCTCTGTAAATTTGCAGAGAAATTAAACAGAATAGGAGTAGTGGAGGGGTCTAAGGGGTGTGGGGGGAAATTTTGGGAGCATTTGCCCAGGGGAGCCCGGCGGTGCCGGTCTCATCAAGCCTCTCACCGATCCAACTCCGGTGGAATGGGCTTGGATCTCCTCCACGTGTCAGGGTCTATATGAATAACATTTTTCATATGTTTGTTTTCTGTGTGACTTTTCATTTTACGTGTAGTGCACGTGTAAACCTTTGGGTTTCTAAAAGATTAAAAGAAAAATCAATTAAAAATATATATGGCTGGGGGATTTGAACACAGGGGCTACGTCACAGCAGTGCAAGGCATTACCAATGAATTACAAGTGCTTTCTTGCTATTCAAGAGCAAATTAAATTTATAACTTGTGCTCAGACTTAGATATTCCTTTATGTATTTTTGAAAAAATTCTATACATAAAGTTTAAGGTTGTTACACCCTAGATACCATATGTGATTATATGCTGATATGATCCAATCACCAAAATCTCTCATCCAATGGCCCTAGATCTGCCGCAGTTCCGCCACATATCTCACTCTTTGGCCGCGGATCCGCCACAGTATTGTAGCATCAGGACTTGGGGATTTTTTGTGGTGTTTTGTATTGTCATTTTGAGATCCTCTAGATATCTAGATTCTTAAAATAATGCTCTGAGTCTCTGCCGTTGCTAGATCTCACAATTTGCTTCAATATTTTGACAGATTTGATTCCGACATCTTGATTTATCCCGGATCTCTTGGATTCCAGACCTGAGCTAATATGCTCAATATCTCAAATCAAAGTGTTTGTAGTATTTGATATTTTTGAGATATTATCCTAACCATTTTTATATTATATTATATGTTAAGAATACTGATTAGAAATATTTGATATGATATGCATATTTTAATTACAATATTTCATATAAATATTATATGCATGTATTTTCCCTCAATATGTTAATTATAATGTAAAAACATATGATAATAAACTTTTTACACATAAACTCTCATATGTTCTATAATTACAATAAACACGTTTTAGTACTTAACAACAGTGGGGGAAATAATCATTCAAATGTGCAATATTTTAGACTAATCAACCCACGGATGAGTAACCCGAGAGAGAAACAAGTTCTCAAATATATTACTTACGATGGAATACCTAGCATAACTATCTACATTTTCGATGACCTCGAAGAATCCTGATACTTACAATATACGGTTCTCTAATTTATTATTATACCTATAACTTCTTAAAATTTAGACCTTGTATTTCAACGAAATATGTGTCTAAAACTAGAGAAGTCATAAGAAGACGGAATATAGTACGAGTACCAACCCCTTGTCCTAATGGACATCGGACAACATACAATACTTTATATAAGTCTTCTGAGTTTAATAACTCAAACTCGGTGCATCATAAGTTGAAAATTGTATTATGGTTAAGAAAATTACACTGTTATTAAATGCATCTTACTTAACCATCAACTAATATAGGTAAATGTCGTAAATATAATTTCAAAAAGTTATATATTACTTTATAAAATAAACGTACAGATATATTAGTTTGAAACTGGTGCATAATAATGGATATTCAAAACCAAATATTTACTGTTAGGCAAAACCCAGGCGACTTTCTCAAATATCATCAATTACAAAGAATTCTGATATTGAGGATCTTATCACCCAATTCCCAATATTTTACTCCCACTCACCAGCCGTAACGCCATACAGATATGAGAATCAAGTCTGGTAAATACATACCCTGGAGTCAGAATCTAATTGGAAAAGTGGTTTTCAATTAATATCGCACAGTAAATTTGAAACATGAAACTGTTTCGAGGGGGTGGCCGGGTATTCCTAGTAATACCACTTCCACTATCCAGATCTATAATAGTACTCACAATTTTTTCTGCCCTCACTTCAATCCCTTTATATGTCTCTACATCATACCTTATGTACACCATATTTAGGCTAATTGGTTTTCTTCTTTCCCTACCTTTCAACACCTGCCTAAGATTTGGAAGAAAATTATCCAATAAGCGTAATAGGTGTACTCTCCTAACACTAGGAGCCCTCGCAACCTGAGAGAAGGTAAAGAGAAAAGACAATCGACTAATCTTATTCAATTTCTTTAGAACCAGAATCCATCCTCGAATTGAAACAAATCTCTTCGAGTACGTTTGTAACTATATGATGCCATACCTAAGAAATATGGATCTTCGTAGTGATACAGAGTGTTCTAGATAAATGCAAAGGGGAAGTAGGAGTGACAGGGATATATGCGATTTTGTTGTGAATCATGACAATCCAAACCCAAAGTGTGTAAGAAGGTTCGGTTAACTTGGTTCATGAGTTTAAGTTTAAGGTCGGGTCATGATCGCTACCAAAGAGAGAGAGAGAGAAAAGAAACACTCAGCATGCACTCTAACCTAAATTAGATTGGTTAATCACTTCATATAATTAGGATGGCTTCCACTGTTTTCTCGAATTCTCCTTCAAACTCTAAAAGGAGAATTAGTCGGATCGTATGAAAATCACCCGAGGAGTAACACTTACTCATCAGTGGGAATCGAGACTCAACTATCATCGCATGATAACTTGATGGAAGCCACTCAAGTCACCACACTCCAGAAGGTATGCGTATTCCTGACAAGTTTCCTTTATATTAAAACTCCCGATATGGTTTTTACCCCTAGGACCCAAGGACCTTAACGCTTGTCAACAAATTAAGGGTCCTAGTCAAGTTCAACCCTGTAAGTCTACGGTAGCGCCCCGGCCGTTTGTCCGAGGCCAAAATGTAGAAACGAAAACTTTTTCTAAACTAGAAACCGGCGCTATCATAGACTTTAATCCTGGATCGAACCATTAACCTATAACTAGCTAACTAGAAAAGGGTTAGAAAAGCTATACCGATCAATCCGTGTCCTTCGGTCTTTGGCCACCAACCCAAGCTCTTCGCGGCATCTCCAATCTCCGGTCTCCTCGTCGGAAAGGGCACCACATCTTCGAGTCTTTTTACGGGCTCCCGTTTCATCCGAAGCAACTCGGACACGAAGTTTGCTAGCCGACATGTCCAAGGTGATGTAAAGAATGCGTGTGATCACTTTGTCTCTTGCATCCATTGATTCTCAATGCATGAGAGTGTATGGATGGAGGTTGAAGATGAAGCCATTAATGGAAATGGTGAGCTAGAGGAAGAAGAAGAAGAGGAGCCTTTCTTTTTCTTGTGTTGTATGATAAAATGAGAGAGTGAGAGTGAAAATAATACAAGAGTAAACCCTCATATGGCTGCCCTTCTCTTTCTTCCTCTCATTTCAGCTCACAAATCAATCAGATAATATGACACATGCATAAAGAAAGAGACCATAAGTCACCACTTGTGCATGTGTCACAATTAATGCTCCTAATCATGATTTCTAGCTCATTATTTCCATTTGTAAATATTAACCCAAATGTTTACAACAAAAAAAAGATACGGCAACATCTAAAGTAAACTCGTGACGGATCACAAGGATACCCTTCACCTGTATATACATACCTGCATCCGTATTCCGACTGAATGCGAATACGATGAGACTAAAGTAATCCAACAAATCTAATACTAGGATCCGGCTTAAACCAAAACCTACTAGTATGATCCACCCGATCATGATCCGTGCACTACTGCATGTATATGATCGAACCCTGCCATATATCATACGGCCTCTACAACGTTTCGCCCGAAACTTGAGAAACTGTCTGTGGGGGACTCTAAAGACTCGTCAATACTTTGGCTGTGGATTTAACTACGAGCACGTCAGAGATACTAGCCGTACGTAATGGGCTACCAGGTATTGATCAAAAGGGAGGTCGATGAGCGAACTCATCCTGACACCCTATTGAGCCTGTCAGTGACAATATCCGTACAGTTCGGTCCGTTCGTCTATGTGCATCGCATGTCGGGCCTAGGGTGTTGGTAAAAGTCAGACCCCCAAAAGCGGTACAAGTCGTGTCGGAGTGTAGCCCAAAACATCCCGAGATACTACTGGAATACCTACCAGTAAATCTCCTGCCTTGGCCAAGGACTTCATGTAATGGCTCTCCTAAACACAGCGCGATCTCACCCCCAATACCGGGAGAGACGAAACCCCTGCCGATCCGCTCACTGCCTCCATGTGGCTCGGGACTGTACCCAACTAAAACCTATTTGCACGACTCCTCTGAGCCGTGGTAGGGTAGTAATAAAAGCACAGTGGGAACTCACACGAGACAAATGACGATCTCAGGTCGATGAACTAACCTGTACACATGTCACCAGGGAACTGCTATCTGACGTCAGGTATAATACCAACTAGCATATTCCCGGCGAGTCCTGTCCGGTGTACTCATAACCCAATGAGCACCTGTATACATCTTAGGTGATTCAACTGACACTAATGGCTTGTGAGACCGGCCACCGCCCCTCATCGGGGTCTCGACTGTATACACTAGTCTACTAATGGAGTATCGATGCCCAGTCTCGAAACTCCCACGACTAGAAACCACTTTAAGGATGTGATTATAGACTACCCAACTCTCACGTATATGATCGCCATCATACTGCTGGTAGTCAAGCAAGAATTCTAAGGGCTCTATCAATGTGTAATAGTGACCTGTAATGTCACCTAAAGCTGTACACGATGATAAAGATAAACCAGATAGCATACTATCATCTTGAGTAAGACTGTCCTACCGGCATAGGTCCTCCCTCAATCATTGCAATCACGTGCCTGTGATCCAATAATTGACTTTGAGGGAACTATGTCCAACAATCTCCCACTTGCACTCGAGGCTAATTATTGCGATGTCGCATACTCACAGCCCGTGTGATACCGAATACCCAACTCCTCTACTAATTAGTTTCACAAAGCGTTTGCGAAACTATTGTGTTCGAGGAATAACCTCAGTGAGTGGATCCGCCCTAATGTTTCATTCTATATCTCTCTTTATCTCAAGTTTGCGGAGAGAGCCATCTCCCGAAATGAGCAATACCTGTCTTAGAATATTTCTGGATATCTGATGGGACCTAGTTCATAAATGAACTTCAAATCCAAACTTCTTAGACTATATCGTCAACTGAATTTAATCAGTATCCTGCGTCATGCCTCCCTCAGTATCCGCTTAGACCACCTGTCCAAATTACTGCCCCTCATCAGAGGGAAAACTATAACTCTGACAGTCACTCTGTCATCCAGGTCACCTTGGAAGCATGGAATGATAACCGTCTCCTTAAAGAGGCTGTTGTTATCATATCTCTAGTACATCCACTTATGTTCTAAAACTGCTTCCGAACGTTTCTCCAGGATAGGATTAATGTCACAACTTATTGCATCTAGTGCAAAAACAACATCTGGTGTGGTACTTGACATCTCATGATTGACTCAATTGCCTAAGCAAGTGATCTTCCAATCATGCACATCCCTCTCCCCTTTAGTGTGTAAGACACCTTTAGAGAAGGTGACTCCATCACCTGCAGGTACACTACCGTGCCAGGAGTCGTCCATTCTAAAGAACCTTTAAAATGCTGTCTAAGTACCCAGATTAGGATACTACCCAAATCCAGATCTAAAACCATAGATCTAGTAACTAGAATGTCTGATATAATATCCAAGTCCTATGTGGAGAAACCACTGTGTGACAACCAAAGTATAACCGATCGTAGTATAGGAATTTCACTTCCTACTCTGTGTATGTCATCCAAATACCAGGACATCACACCCTACTACCTTCTTAACAGATCCATCCTCTATTCTGATTAAGTCAAACTTATGACTGTCACATCAGAAATAGATGATCTATCTCCGCTATATCTTCTTTAATCCATAAATAGACATAAGCTACTTGTCCACTATGCTTCCGCTGCTCCCACTGACTACGACAACCCTCTGGCAGAGTCATATACACATACACTTCTAAAGCTAGTTTAGAACGATGCTATACTCATCCTCCTGCCGGGTCTCACAGTCTGGAACAACAGAAATGACAAGTCTGGGTAAACAAGAGCCTCCTTGTCACCGTCCTTGAGGCTATCGGAGTACCTCTCGGGCGTCTGAGGTTACCCACCACATCTGCGGAGTGGCTAATGGAATGTCAAACCAGATTGAATCTTTAGGTCCTATTAAATTTTCAGTAATCGTTTACGGTTCTGGAATCACTTCCAGTTCTACCATACTCCCACTACTGTTTTCTGAAAAAATCCATTTTTATTAAAACCGTGGCGAGTTAAGAACAATATCACTATTGATCTTCCAGATGGTAGAAAGTCAACCCTCGTCGTAGCCCGGGTCAACCCACAAACAGCCATTACAGAAACGTGCCTTGAGTTATCCAGAGTCTGGTTTTAAGCATAAGCCGGACAACTCCCCGTACCTTAACATTGTTAAGATATGAACTATTCTATATCCAATATAGAAACAGAGGCACTGATTTAATTGGAACCAGATTCAAATCATGCAGCTGTCTCCAGTGCATGTCAACTAAATGGAGAGAGGAAGATCATCATTACTCAACTTAGGAGTGCTTCCAATTATGAGTAACCTGAAAGAGAAGCAAGTTCTCTTAATCATTACTATTAACTGAATACCATATACAAGTATCTACATCTTCGATCACTTTGAAGAATCCCGATACTTGCAACACCTGGTTCTCTACTTTACTCTTATACCTATAACTTCTCAAAGCTTAGACCTTGCGTTTCTACGAAACACATGTCTAAGAACTAGAGAAGTCACAAGTAAACAGAATATAGTACAAGTACCAACCCCTCTATCCTAATGGACACTGGACAACATACAATACTCTGTATAAATCCCCTGAGTCTAATAACTCATTCCCTGTGTGTCGTAGGTTGAAAATTGTACTTATGGTTAAGAAGAATTACACCGCTGTTTAATGCTCCTTACCTAACCATCCACTGATATAGGTAAATGTCATGGACATAATTTCAAAAAGTTATATCTCACTTTATAAAAATAAACGTACAGATATATCAATTTGAAATTGGTGCATAAGAACGGATATTCAAAACCAAATATTTGCCGTCCGGCAAACAACCCAGGTGATTTTCTCAAATATCACCAATTACAACGAATCCCGATATAATGAGGATGATCACCCAATTCCCAATAACTTACTCCCACTCATCATCTATAAAACTATACAGATGTGAGAATCAAACCTGGTAAGTACATATCCTGGAGCAAGGGCTAATTGGGAAATCAGTTTTCTTTTAACAATACACAGTGAAACTGAAACATGTAAATGTTTCGAAGGGGTATCCAGGTATTCTTAGTAATACCTCTTCCATTATCAGATTCACAACTGTAACCGTATATTTCTTTGCCATTTCTCCAAATCCTTTTATATGTCTTTAGTCATTACCTTCTGTACACCCCTTTAGGCTAAATGGTTTTCTTCTTTCCCTACCGTTCGGCACCAGCCTATGGTTTGGAAGAAGACTATCCAATAAGCGTAATAGGTGTACTGTCCTAATCCTAGGAGCACTCGCAACTCGAGAGAAGGTAAAGATAAAAGACAACTGAATAAACCTTATTCCTATTTCTCCTGAACCAGAATCCATCCCCGAACTGGAACAAGTCCCTTCGAGTTCGTATATAACCATACGATGGAGTATCCAATAAACTGTGGATCTTCGTAGTGATACGGAGTGTCCTGGAGAAATACAAAGGTGAAGTAGGAGTGGCGATGAAATACTTGGTTTGGTCGTGAATGATAGCAGTCGCAATTTACTTTGCCCTTTTACTAATCCCTTTATTTGTCTTTACTTAATACCTTCTGTACACCTTTTAGGCTAAATGGTTTTCTTCATTCCCTACCGTCCAGCACCTGCCTATGGTTTGGATGAAGACTATCCAATTAGCGTAACAGGTGTACCGTCCTAATCCAAGGAGCACTTGCAACCTGAGAGAAGGTAAAAGGAAAAGACAACTGAATAGTCCTATTCATTTTCTCCAGAACTGAAAACCATCCTCGAATCTGGAACAAGTTCCTTCGAGTTCGTATATAACCATATGATGGTTTTATCCAATGGAAGTGGATGTTCGTAGTAATACGGGGTGTTCTGGAGAAAAGAGTAAAAGTAGGAGTGGCAATGATGTATGCAACTCTGACAATCCAAAAGCCAGTGTTTTAAGAAGGTTCGATTAACATGTCACTGAGTCATAGTCAAGGGTCGGGTCATGGTCGCTGCCAAAGAGAGAGAGAAAAGAAACACTCAGCGTGCACTCTAACCTAGATTAGAATGGTTATCAATTTATCTAATCAGGAAACCTCCCACTGTAACCTCAAATTCTCCTTCAAACCTAAAAGAAGAATTAGTCGGGATCACCCGAGGAGTAAACCTACTCATCAGTGCGAATCGGGATCCAACTATCATCGCATGATAACGTGATGGAATCCACTCACGTTATCACACTCCAGAAGGTATGCGCATATCTGGCAAGTTTCAGTTTCTTTAGAAACTCCTGATGTGATTTTTACCCCATGCTCTTATGACCTTGACGAAGGCCAACAAATCATAAGTCACATGTCAAGTTCTACTCGTCATGTCCAGGTTAATTTGAACCCACCCGTACAAGCCCTTGACGAAGGCCAACAAGGCTATACGACTGTCCCAAACCAACGCATCTATCTATGCAGCAGAAAAGTAACAAATAGCTACCATACACTATGCCATGATGAAGGCCAACAAACATAGCATGAATACTAAGTGCTACCCGTCTGAAATGACGGAGGGCTACGAATGGTTTTTGGCGAAAAACTTTTAACGTAATGAACTTGATGTCGTTGAAGGAACCGGATAGCTTTTTATAAAAATACAGTGGCGAAAACTTTTGCTAAAGAGGTCACTCCCGGTGAAGGGATCTCAGCCCTTTCCCCGTAGAATGAGGTGCAGTATATTCCTACTGAATACCACGATACAAAGCAAAAAGTAATCGACTATAGTGAAGTTATTAACCTGATGCAAACTTCTGTCCAAGGGGTCACTCCCGGTGAAGGGATCTCGGCCCTTGCCTCGTCGACTGAGGTGCTGGATATTCATAACCGAATACCACTGTGCAAAACAAAAGAGAACGTCCTTGCAATAACAGCTTTTTGAAAAATGTTCCAACAACATCAGAATAGGTTTGTTTAGCTTGCATTGATCCGATTCAATGCATTCCCATCAATTAATCACACCACAAAAGAACGAAAATATGATGTACGTAAATGCCATCCGCATTCGCCACTGGGTCCCATCATCACCCGTTAGGTTACTTAACTAACGACAGAGCAGGGACTGGAATATCGCGGGTGTAAAACATATACAACATCTCCTAGTATATATATATATATATATCAATATATAATATTCGCTCATGGCGTGATAAAATGCAACATCACAGAACAATACAGATAATCTGGGATCCCGGGTTTCATAGAGCCGCTACTGAAACCCGACGTTCCCCTGGTCGTGTGGATAGCCTGTGCAATGAAATCCTAGACCCCTATGAGCGCGGTAAGTTACCCGCCAAAACGTGAAGCGAGGAAGCCCCCTTCAACAAAGTGAATGGACCAACCAACACTTCACGGAATCCGGTAACTTGAGCACCCCTCCTTGGGTCAACCTGTACCCCCTACGAGTGCGGCGAATAGCCCGCCAATTCTAGAGTGAAGCCCCCTCCATCTCAAAGCAATGAGATGCAGGCCCGTTGCCCTCAAGAACCCGGCTACCCGTGCATCCCTCCACGGGGTAGTCCTAGTACAAAAAACAAAATATATATACAACGGGTACATCGACCTCAGCCCGGTCGTGCCCTAAAAGAATAATATACAAACAGGCAGTGATGGCAGAAGCTCGCCCCGCAATATCAAATGTACAAATATAACTAAACTGTACTACCATTGCGTCCAGGCTATCCACTACGACAAATCCGCAACATCACAGCATAACACAGAACATCAACGTGAATGTCACATTCGCAAATCCGTCTAAAAGAGTTATAGCAATTAGACAAGATTTACCGATCAAATGACATTCACGGTCGCAGATATAATGTAAGTACTGTAAACTAACATATTTAAATTTTTCGATCGACAAAATTTCCCGAAGTGGGCCCCAAGCACAATTCCTAGTACTCAAAATAATCTGGGCCAAAACTAAAATTACCAGAAACCCCAATTCAAATTCAGAGACCACTGTAGAAAAATTGGTGGACTGATGCTACAGTAGTGCGGCGGAACCGCGGCCAAAACGTGGGTAAGGCCGCGGTTCCACGGTGATACAGTGAGATCACTCCACAAAATTTCAGCAGTGGTCTTAAAAAAGCCTGCCTGATTTTCTGCAATACTCAAAATAATTTTTTGACCATAAAAAAAATTCGACAGAAACTTCGTTTTTGAAATTGCGGTTTCGGAAATTTTGTTCGATCGATATTTTAAACACGTTAGAGCAAGCTAGTAAAGGTTAATAGCGTGGCTCTGATACCATGTAAGTCTACGGTAGTGCCCCGACCGTCTGTCCGAGGCCAAAATGTGGAAACGAAAACTTTTTCTAAACTAGAAACTGGCGCTATCGTAGACTTTAATCCCGGATCGAACCATTAACCTATAACTAGCTAACTAGAGAAGGGTTAGAAAAGCTATACCGATCGATCCGTGTCCTTCGGTCTTTGGCCACCAACCCAAGCTCTTCGCGGCATCTTCGATCTCCGGTCTCCTCATCGGAAAGGGCACCACATCTTCGAGTCTTTTTACGGGCTCCCGCTTCGTCCGAAGCAACTCGGACACGAAGTTTGCTAGCCGACATGTCCAAGGTGATGTAGAGAATGTGTGTGATCACTTTGTCTCTTGCATCCATTGATTCTCAACGCATGAGAGTGTATGGATGGAGGTTGAAGATGAAGCCATTAATGGAAATGGTGAGCTTGATGAAGAAGAAGAAGAGGAGCCTTTCTTTTTCTTATGTTGTATGATAAAATGAGAGAGTGAGAGTGAAAATAATACAAGAGTAAACCCTCATATGGCTGCCCTTCTCTTTCTTCCTCTCATTTCAGCTCACAGATCAATCAGATAATGTGACACATGCACAAAGAAAGAGACCATGAGTCACCACTTGTGCATGTGTCACAATTAATGCTCCTAACCATGATTTCTAACTCATTATTTCCATTTGTAAACATTAACCCAAATATTTACAACAACAAAAAGATACGGCAACATCTAAAGTAAACTCATGACGGATCACAAGGATACCCCTCACCTGTATATACATACCTGCATCCGCATTCCGACTGAATGCGAATGCGATAAGACTAAAGTAATCCAACAAATCTAATACTAGGATCCAGTTTAAACCAAAGCCTACTAGTATGATCCGCCCGATCATGATCCGTGTGCTACTACACGTATATGATCGAACCCTGCCATATATCATACGACCTCTACAACGTTTCGCCCGAAACTTGAGAAACTGTCTGTGGGGGGCTCTAAAGACTCGTCAATACTTTGGCTGTGGATTTAACCACTAGCACGTCAAAGGTACTAGCCGTACGTAACATGCTACCAGGTATTGACCAAAAGGGAGGTCGATGAGCGAACTCATCCAGACACCCTTCTGAGCCTGTCAGTGACAATATCCGTACAGTCCGGTCCGTTCGTCTATGAGCATCGCATGATGGGCCTAGGGGGTTGGTAAAACTCAGACCCCCAAAAGCGGTACAAGTCGTGTCGGAGTGTAGCCCAGAACACCCTGAGATACTACTGGAATACCTACCAGTAAATCTCTTGCCTTGGCCAAGGACTTCGTGTAATGGCTCTCCTAGACACAGCGCGATCTCACCCCCAATACCGGGAGAGACGAAACCCCTGCCGATATGCTCACTGCCTCCATGTGGCTCGGGACTGTACCCAACTAAAACCTGTTTGCACGACTCCTTTGAGCTGTGGTAGGGTAGTAATCAAAGCACAGTGGGAACTCACACGAGACAAATGACGATCTCAGGTCGATGAACTAACCTGTACACATGTCACCAGGGAACTGCTATCTGACGTCAGGTATAATACCAACTAGCATGTTCCCGACGAGTCCTGTCCGGTGTACTCATAACCCAATGAGCACCTGTATACATCTTAGGTGATCCAACTGACACCAATGGCTTGTGAGACCAGCCAGCACCCCTCGTCGGGGTTTCGACTGTATACACTAGTCTACTAATGGAGTATCGATGCCCAGTCTTGAAACTCCCACGACTTGGGACCACTTTAAGGATGTGCTTATAGACTACCCAACTCTCACGTATATGATCGCCATCATGCTGCTAGTAGTCAAGCAAGAATTCTAAGGGCTCTATCAATGTGTAATAGTGACCTGTAATGTCACCTAAAACTGTACACGATGATAAAGATAAACCAGATAGCATACTATCATATTGAGTAAGACTATCCTACCGGTATAGGTCCTCCCTCAATCATTGCAATCACGTGCCTGTTATCCTATAATTGACTTTGAGGGCACTATATCCAACAAACCCGTCATTATCTTGATTGTATCAAACCCACCCGCACTAGACCTTGAAGCAGTGTGACTGTCCCGATCAATCGCATCTCTACGCAACAGATAAGCATCACTCAGCTACCGTACATTATACCTTGAATCTTTCCAACAAACATAGCATGAATACTAGATGCTATATATTGTAGGGTGTTTTTCGTCACCCCATTGAGATGGGAATACGCACGCGCTTGTCAGGCGTACTACAGATTCCCCCTGCCTAGGGTGGGCCAGGGTTTATTGATTGTGGGGATCTGAATCTCCGGCAGCAGCGGACTAAGCTGCCGTTAATTATCCTTCACCTTTGGGGCGAGGGAACCTCCGATTAACGGGTTAAACTGGTCATGCGAACTCAATGTGCAGTGTATGTGTGTTGTGTTTTGAAGGGGGTTTTGGATATATCGGGAGCCACGCAGAGTTTTTACGGGGGTCCCGCTACCCGGATAGCGGGCTGGGGGTCAAGGGGGCTAGCAGCGCTCTTGTGGGGTGTGGGGCAGCGCCCCGTTAGAAATTTTTTTCTAACAGGGACAGTGTCGTGGAGTATGTGTATGTGTACATATGTATACATATGTATATATATATGTATATATAAATAAAGAGGGAAAAAGACATCCAAAGGATGCGTGGGGCTAGCGCCTAGGCACTTGAGTACAAGAGCACCACGTGTCGGCACGTGGGCGCTTTGCGCTCGAGCGCGGAGTGCTGGAGCGCAAGCGCGCCAAGTGTCGGCACGTGGGCGCTTTGCGCTCGGGCGCTGGGCTCTTGAGCGCAAGCGCGCCACGTGTCGGCACGTGGGCGCTTTACGCTCGAACGTAGAGTACTGGAGCGCAAGTGCGCCACGTGTCGGCACGTGGGCGCTTTGCGCTCGGATGCTGGGCGCTTGAGCGCAAGAGCGCCACGTGTCGGCACGTGGGCGCTTTGCGCTCGAGCGCAGGGCACTGGAGCGCAAGCGCGCCACGTGTCGACACGTGGGCGCTTTGCGCTCGAGCGCTAGCGCGCCGGCGAGGAAAAGGGGGCTTTTAGCCCCGGAAATTCTCTAAAGAGAAAATAGGGTGGAGTTTAAACTCCTAAGATGCTTTGGGTTAATGAAGGGGGTTCTTCTTCTTCCTCTTCTGTTGGCTGGATCTTGAAGATCAAGAGATATGGGATTTTTAAAAATCTCTCATTTTTGAGATCTAGTGACAGATCCAAGTTCCCCTTTGTGGGTTTGGTGGTGAAAAACTATTTTGTTTTATAAAATGAAGAGTAAAACTCTTGATTTAATTCAAAAGAAAGAAGAAGATTTTTGGAATCTTGAAGAAGGAGAAAAGATCTCAGATCTAAATTTTTTGGAGAGAGAAAAGTTGTGAGATATTTTCATTATCCTTGCCTTTATAGGCTATACACTTTACACATAGCCCCTTGGGCTTCACAAAATGGCATTTTGCCTATCCCATGGCTCATGTGCCATTTCTTTTTGTACATAAGCCATGGGCTTTACAAAAATTTGGCTTTATGCCTATTTTTCTTACATTTATCCATAAAATAAAATAAAAGAAATGCAACAAAATTATTTATTACAAAATTTTTATCTTGGCATGGGGGCACGCCGGCCGCTTCATGTTCGGGCTCGACCCGGGCATGGGCCCACTGGATCTGGGCTTGGGCCCACTTGGCTTGGGGTTGAATTTGATTTTGACTTAGTCAACCGGGGTGTAAATTTTTACCCCAACAAATTGCCCCCCATCAATAAATGCACACCACATATGTGGGTCGTGTGCATGAAATTGATGGATCTTTTTTCACGTGGAAGCAACTTGATTCGGTTCCCACCTTTTGGGAAGCTGGCACTGCCCTTTTTACGACATGGACGGTCGATGCGGCCCTTTTTACGACTTGAACGGTCGGTTCTGCCCTTTTTGCGACTTGGACGGTCGGTTCTGCCATTTTAGCGACGTGGACGGTCGGTGCTGCCCTTTTAGCGACGTGGACGGTCGGTTCTGCGCTTTTTGCGACTTGGACGGTCGGTGTTGCCCTTTTAGCGACGTGGACGGTCGGTTCTGCCCTTTTTGCGACTTGGACGGTCGGTGCTGCCCTTTTAGCGACGTGGACGGTCGGTTCTTCCTTTTTTCCGACTTGGACGGTCGGTGCTGCCCTTTTAGCGACGTGGACGGCCGGTTCTGCCCTTTTTGCGACTTGGACGGTCGGTGCTGCCCTTTTAGTGACGTGGACGGTCGGTACTGCCCTTTTTGCGACTTGGACGGTCGGTGCTGCCCTTTTAGCGACATGGACGGTCGGTTCTGCCCTTTTTGCGACTTGGACGGTTGGTGCTGCCTTTTTAGCGACGTGGACGGTCGGTTCTGCCTTTTTTGCGACTTGGACGGTCGATGCTGCCGTTTTAGCGACGTGGACGGTCGATGTTGCCCTTCTTTCGACTTGGACGGTCGGTTCTGCCCTTCTTGCGACTTGGACAGTCGGTTCTGCCCTTTTTGCGACGTGGACGGTTGGTGCTGCTCTTTTAGCGACGTGGACGGTTGGTACTGCCTTTTTTACGACTTGACGGTGGGTGCTGCCCTTTTAGTGACGTGGACGGTCGGTTCTGCCATTTTTGCGACTTGGAAGGTCGGTGCTGCCCTTTTAGCGACGTGGATGGTCGGTTCTGCCCTTTTTGCGACTTGGACGGTCGGTTCTGCCCTTTTTGCTAATTGGACGAACGGTGCTGCCCTTTTAGCCACGTGGACGGTCGGTTCTGCCCTTTTTGCGACTTGGACGGTCGGTTATGCCCTTTTTACGACTTGGACGGTTGATGCTGCCCTTTTAGCGACGCGGACGGTCGATGCTGCCCTTTTTGTGACTTGGACGGTCGGTTCTGCCCTTTTTGCGACTTGGACGGTCGGTGCCGGATTTGACTTGCTCCGCTTCTTGCGGTGTCAGGGATGAAGTTGACTTGTTTCCGAGGTGGAATTTGATTCTGCCAGGGAGGTCATTGGTTGTTTTGCGGACTTGATGTGATTTTGGTTGACATCAGCATCGCTACGCTGGAATATGGTACCAGGAGCGAATCATCATTTGTCATGACAGGATTTGGAGATTCTGATTTTGGTTTGGCATCAGCATCGCTGCACTGGAATATGGTACCAGGAGCGAATCATCATCTGCCATGAGGAGATTTCCCTCGTTCCCAGTTTAACGACTTAGGGGTCATCTGTTCCCAGTTTAACGACTTAGGGGTCATCTGTTCCTAGTTTAAAGACTTAGGGGTCTATTGGATTGGAGTTTGGGATTTTGGGGTTTAGGATAGGCATCAGCATTGCTAACACTGAAGCACACGTGCCAGGAGCAATTCATCATTTGCCTATTCCTGTTGGGGGAGCGATGGTTTAGGTCCCTATCACCTAAGGCTTTTCAATTTTATGGGCCGTGAGGGTCCCATAAAAGCATTTTCTCCCTACGAGTCATAAGGATCCCATAGGTGTATTTTCTCCTTAGGAGTCGTGAGGACTCCTATGTGTGTTTTTCCTTTATGAGTCGTAAGGATCCCACAAAGGTTTGTTCTTCTCATGTATCATGAGTACACATGAGTGGGTCTTCTCAATGGAGCATAATTCCAAAGGCGGAGACCAGCCGCGTAACTGGTGATTGTGGTGGGGCATGGGTATGACGAGAATTATTTGAGCCCGTGGATTGTATACGGCAGTCAATTTGGGGACTGGCCGTAGGGCTGGAGAATTTTGAGAAATTGGATTTTGGTTGGCGTCTGCATCGCTACACTGGAATATGGTACCAGGAGCGACTCATCATTCGCCATTTGGGGACTTGGAATTTGGATCTTGTTTGGCATCAGCATTGCTGCACTGGAATAATGCCAGGAGCAACTCATCATTTGCCTTGGGAGGACTTGGGATTTAGGTTTTTGGTCGGCATTAGCACCGCTAACACTGAAGCGAAATGCCAGGAGCGACTCATCATTTACCGTTGCCCGTTGGGGAACGATGGCTTAGGAGACAGGTTTGGGTCCCTATCACCTAAGGCTTTTCAATTTTATGGGCCGTGAGGGTCCCATAAAAGCATTTTCTCCCTACGAGTCATAAGGATCCTGCAGGTGTATTTTCTCCTTAGGAATCGTGAGGATTCCTAAGTGTGTTGCTCCTTTGTGAGTCGTAAGGATCTCACGCAGGGGTTTTCTCCTCACAAGGTCGAGAGGACTTTGTGAGTGTATTTTATCTCTTTTCACGAGTTTGCGCCCTTTCGGGTTTTCACAGACTCGCCGGTAGTCCTGCTGTTTTTACTCACGGAGCCCTTTCGGGTTTTCATCCGTGCCCGTTTTGCTTGTGGACATACCGTTTATTTTTTATTTCTTTCTTTTTTTTCTTTCTCTTTTTTTTTTCTTTTTTTTTTGCCGCTGGTGGGACTTTAAAAGTAGTCTTACCGGCAGGATTTGGGAGAGATAGGGGTCATTTACGCCCGTGGATTATATACGGTTTTGCAGGATGTATGATCCAGACCGTAGGGCTGATGTGCTCAATTCGCCTGCGACTTGGAGCATTCACGTGTAGTATTTCTTGAGATATCGGCCATTGATGGGGGGGCATGGGCCTTTCTCCCTCGGCACTTATTAGTTGGTAGGATCCTCCGTCAAACACTTTCTCGATGACGTATGGTCCTTTCCAGTTTGGCTCGAATTTTCCCCTGGCATGTCGATTTGGGATAATCGGTCTTTTGAGGACCAACACCAATTCACTTTTCTTGAAAGTGCGGAAACGGGTTATCTTGTCATAGGCCCGTGACATTTGGGCTCGGAATACCTCCAGCTTTTCCTGCACCGCGAGCCTCTTTTCTTCGAGCGCGTCGAGCTCTTCAAGCCAAAGAAGCAAGTTTTCCTCTTCCGTCAACTCGTATTGGATGGCCATTCTTAAACTTGGAACCTCGATTTTGAGGGGGAGGATCGCTTCCACTCCGAAGAGCAATGAGTATGGAGTGGACTAAGTTGGAGTACGGTGCGTGGTACGATATGCCCACAACGCCTCGTGAAGCTTGAGATTCCAGTCTCTCTTGTTGGCTGAAGCATTTTTCCTCAGGAGCTTGCATAGAGTCTTATTGAAGGCTTCGGCTAGCCTATTGGCTCTTGGATTATAGATGGAGGAATATCTCCAGTCTATCTTATGCTGAGTAGCGAACCTTGAGACATTGAAGCTCTTGAAAGAAAGCCTGTTGTCAGAAATGATTCTTCTTGGTGTACCGAAGCGGTATAGAATATTACACTGGAAGAATGTCAGAATATCTTTTGTCTTGACTTCTTTTAGCAGGACAGCTTCAGCCCATCTGGAGAAGTAGTCTGTCGTGGCCAGTATGAACCGGTGGCCTTTGGATGACGGAGGATCAATTGGGCCAATAATGTCGGTGCCCCAGACTTTGAAAGGCCACGACGCCACCGTAGGATGCAACGGATTGGGATGCTTGTGAATGAAATCACCATGGATTTGGCAGATCTGACATTTCTTTGCATGCTTTCCACAATCCCGTATCATGGTGGGCCAGTAATATCCAAGCCGTTTGATTTGAAGTCGCATCTCGGGGCCAGATTGGTGAGCACCGCAAACGCCCGAGTGAACATCTTTCATGACCTTTTGGGCTTCGGCCAATGACAGACACCTGAGCCAGAGTTGGTCATATGACCTGCGGTATAACGTGTCATTTACAAACACGTATCGGAGAGCTCTTTTCTTCAGCTGAATCCTCGCAGATTTTTCTTCGGGCAGCTTGTCGTATCGGAGGTACTCTATGAAGGGTTCTCTCCAATCGGGCTTGTCTTGGATGATCGAAGCTTCTTCGGCGGGACTGCTCTTCTGTTCCGCGCTTTCCTCTTCTCGTAGAGAGACTGGGGGTAGAATTTGCCGGCTCCTGACTGTTAGTTATATGTATGCCTTAGAGGCCATTACTATACATAGGATGTATATTGTAGTGGATGCTTGGACATATATATGGAGGACTTTCTTGCTCGACATGATAGTATGCTATCTGGTTACTCTTTACCTTAACGTGGATACTGATTGTCTCTCTGTTACATGTTGGTAAAGCCCTTAGGATGTGTACTTGACTACCTGGACTATGATGCAGATCATACTAGTTGGGACAGATAGTCTATAAGTACATCCTTCATAGTCCCTAGTCGTGGGTGTATCGAGACGGGGCATCGATATACCAGAGTAGACTAGCGTATACCTTCTCGACCCATACAGATGGGCAATGGATGATCCCATATCCATTGGTGTTTGACATCAGAGATGATATACGGGTGCTCAGTGAAGACTGGGTACACTGGACGGACTCGCCGAGAACTCCCAGATGGTATTATACCTTACGTCAGATGGCAGTTCTCTGGTGACACTGGTACAGGTTAGTCTGTTGACCCGAGATCGTCATAGAGTCTTGTGTGGTTCCCACTGTGCTTTGATTTCCACCTTACCACGTCCAAGAGGGCGTGCAAAACGGTGGTTTTTGGGTACAGTCCCGAATCACATGGAGGCAATGAGCGATAGGAGGGGATTCGTCTCTCCCGGTATAGGGAGTTGATGTTGCGCTGTGTTCGATTGCTATAACCGGAAATCCCTGGCCAGGGTTGCTAAGATTTACTGGTAAGTGTTACCAGTAGTTTCTCGAACTGTTATAGACCTCATATCGACACGACTTATCGAGCTATTGGGGTCTGACGTTTACCACCCCTAGGCGAGATATGCGACATATCAGACGATCAGACCGGACTGTACGGTAAGTGTTACTGGTTGGATTCACAGGAGTGTGAGCGGGCTTGCTCGTCGATCTTCTGATCGCTCAATACCCGGGTGGCCGTTACGTTTAGTAGACCGCTTGCGGCTTGTGGGTGTTTGATATGATCATCACCTGCTGCCGGCGTATTGACGAGTCTTTAGAGTCCTACACAGAGGTTTCCTGGCTCAAGCGAAACGAAATAGGAGCGCATATGAGATATGTGCGGGACCGAGAATAATGCGTGTATGTGATACCGTATTCCATTCTCGCGATGAATGTGTCGAGAGGTTGTATGCGATATAACCTAGTTATCGAATCGAGGATTGATTCGATAAGTCGATACATTGGATATTAGTCGGTTATATGCGATATGACCGGATCGTTAAATCAAGTGTTGATTTAATGATTTAATGCATAATTATATATTTGATATATTACTTTGCATTAACTAGTATTGGTTCACTTAAGATGGATTTTCTCACTCGGATGTGCACATTGTATATACGATATAATTTTGTGCACTAGTTTGTATCATGTTTGATGATGCATGCAACATTGGCTAAGTGTAAAGATTAAACCATGGTTGTGTAATGGTTAGGGTTTTGTTTTTACTTATTCATTTATTTATTTATTTATTTTTGGAAAAGATTAGATATGAATGGTGGCTATGTTTGTTTTTAGTTGAAGATTCATGAAGCATTGACTAAGTCACCATTCTTGTCTCATGCTTAACCCTAACCATTTAAACTAACCCTAGTTCATTCTCTGCACTTAACCAAGGGTTAGTATATGATAAGTATGATTTTCTTTTCTATTATTATTAACTTATCATATTCATCTTCATCTTCTTCTTCATCTTGAACAAGAAGAGAACCTTGCCACCATCAATGGCAACTTGAGAAAATGAGTGAGAAATCCAATTCTAAAGTGAACCCACTTCCTATTTCTTCATCCTCTACCACTTGCCAAGTAGTATAGGGTGTTTTCTTCACAAGTTTCATGACTTGGTGAAGTGGGAGCTTGATCTTGTGATGCCTCAACGTAGATCATCTTCGGCACGAAGCCGACGACCTTGCCCGCCCATTTCTCCGATGAAGCCGACGCTAGAGCCCGGGTTTCCATTTGGACAGCAAGGAGACTTCATTACGGAGCTATTGAGGTGGAGGACCGGATCTACAAAGGTTGTATTTCCGTTCTTTTAGTTAAATTGTTAACTAGTTGCATTTGTGGCCTATATATCTAGTTAACGATCCGTATTAGGGTTTCTCGGCACCCGTAAAATTTGAAATTGGCATGGTTGATGCCTTGTGAGACCTCATTAGTGTGCCTAGGGACCCTACAGTGGTATCAGAGCCTAGCTAGAGCCTTAGGCGACGCATAGACGGAGTTAGAAGTCCGATCGAACCAAAACCTAACCCGGAAAATGCTCTCTGGACTTTTTTCAAAAACTGGGTTTTTTCCAGATTAAAAATTCTTAAAAAATTCAGCAGGAAAAACTAAGAATTACGATGCAAAATTTATCGAGTGACGATGCTATAGTGCGGCGGAACCGCGGCAGAAGCTTGGCTTCTGCGGCGGTTTCGCGGCCAATACATGTGATCACTGTTTAATTTTTGCACAGTAATTCATGTTTTCAGGTGTTGAGTTTTCTGGGAATTTTTAATATTTATTCAAGAGTTGAATTTTCTGGGGTTGTTTTGGGGATTCGATGATTCGATCGGATTATCTGATTTTGTCTATGTGGCTTCCGGATAATTTTTGAATATGTTAAAAAGTTCGACCGGATATAAATACCCAACTTTTCCCCTGCCGGAAAATTTCCAAGTGTTGGATTTTTCCGTGGTTTAGAGACGTTCTAAGTAGTGCAAGTAACTCGATGGACCCTCTAGAAGACAATAAACCTTAACTCGACTATGTGACCGTCTTGAACTGCCCTTTGAACCTTCGGGTTTGGGGCAGTACGGCGTGCCATATGTGAGGCGTTGGCATGACCCTTCTACGGCTGGACTGTTGGAGATAGTGCCCTCATAGTCAATTATTGGATCGCAGGTACGTGATTGCAATGATTGCGGAGGACCTATACCGGTATGACAGTCTTACTCGAGATGATAGTATGCTATCTGGTTTGCCTTTATCAGTCGTGTACATGTTCAGGTGACTGATTACATGTTACACTTTGATAGAGCCCTTAGGATCTTGCTTTACCACCAACAGTATGATGGCGATCATATACGTGAGAGTTGGGTGGTTTATACGCATATCCTTAATTGTAGTCCCTAGTCGTGGGAGTTTCGAGACAGGGCATCGATACTCCGGAGTAGACTAGTGTGTACAGTCGAGACCCCAACGAGGGGAGGTGGCCGGTCTCACAAGCCACTGGTGTCAGTTGGATCACCTAAGATGTATACAGGTGCTCATTGGGTTATGAGTACACCGGACAGGACTCGCCGGGAATCTGCTAGTTAGTACTATACCTAGCGTCAGATAGCAGTTCCCTGGTGACATGTGTACAGGTTAGTTCATCGACCTGAGGTCGTCATTTGTCTCGTGTGAGTTCCCACTGTACTTTGATTTCTACCCTACCACGGCTCAAAGGAGTCGTGCAAACAGGTAGTTTTTGGGTACAGTCCCGAGCCATATGGAGGCACGTGAGCGGATCGGCAGGGGATTCGTCTCTCCCGGTATTGGGGGCGAGGTCGTGCTGTGTCTAGGAGAGCCATTACACATAGTCCATGGCCATGGCAGGAGATTTACTGGTAGGTACTCCAGTAGTATCTCAGGGTGTTATTGGGCTACACTCCGACACGACTTATACTGCTATTGGGGGTCTGACGTTACTAGCCCCCTAGGCAGATATGCGATACTCATAGACGAACGGACCGGACTGTATATACATTGTCTCTGTTAGGCTCAGTAGGGTTTCCGGATGAGTTCGCTCATCGGCCTCTCTTGAGGTCAGTCCATGGGCAGCCGTTACGCATAGCTAGTGCCGCTGACGGTTTGTGGTTAAACCCACTGCCAGGGTACTGACGAGTCATTAGAGTCCCCCACAGACAGTTTCCCAAGTTCGGGCGAAACGTTGTAGAGGCCGTATGGTTTTATGGCAGGGTTCGGAAGATGCACGTGCGTTTACGCACGTGTTATTTTTCGGGCAGATGATACTGGTCGGCTTTGGTTTAAGCCGGATCCGAGTATTATATTGAGTAGATATAATATCTTTGTCTCAGTTGCATTTGTATTCGGTCGTAATACAAATGCGGGTATATTTATACAGTTTCGGGGTTATCCTGAAATTCGTTTCAGGATCACTTTTGGAAGTTGCCAGTTTCCAGTTTTCTATCAGCCGTCTTTTAACATTCGGTTAAAGACGGATTTGTCTTTTCTTGGATGAGAGTGACTCAGTGTTCTAGAAGGTTCTAGAGAGGGTGACATGGATCGGTGAGTCATTAGTGCATTAATGGTGCCATTAATGCTTGATGACTAAGGTTGTTTAGATTCATTGTTTCTAAGTGAGTCATGCTCTTCATTTATGATAAAAGATAAGCTTTATGTTTATGGTCACCCCCTTGATTGCTCCTACCATCACCTCCCTCTTTCATAAATAGTGGCCGGCCCCCTTGAGTGAGAGAGTGAGAGATTAATTTCATTCTTGTGAGAAAAGACTATGGTTAAGGGTGCATGGAAATTTCATTGCCTCTTTCATTCCATCACCCGATTCCCTCGGCAACTTCATTAACCGATCGTCCACGGATTTGGACGAAGTGAGACAAAGTCATCTACTCATTCTCTACATCATTCTTGGTCGTCTCTTTTAGCAAACTTGACGACCGAGTTGCCTCGAGTCAGAGGCGGGAGCCCGTTTAAAGAATCAGTGATGTGGTGCCACCTGGACGAGCAGATCGGAGATCGACGAGATCGGAGCAGCCGCAACGGAGCGTGGGATGATGGTTAAAGAACGAAGGACTCGGATCGTTCGGTATAACCTTTCTACACTCTTTACAGTTTGTTAGTTTAGCAATAATGGCAGATCCGGGTTAAAGTATACGATAGCGCCAGTTAAAAATTTTTTGTTCCGCATTTGGCGTCTGTAGACGGCCGGGGCGCTAGCGTAGACTTACAGTGGTATCAGAGCCTCACCATTTTGCTATACTAACTTGTGCTAACGCGTTTAAAACATCGATCGAACCGGAAATCAAAAATCGCATTTTTCCAATTTGACAGAATCTGTTGATTTTAAATGGTGTCCTAAAAATATTCCACACATCTCAGAAAACTGTGCAGGGTTTTTTACGAACGCCGTACAAATTTGAGCACGTGAATCGACAAGATAGCCGCGGAAACGCGGCCAAACCCATGGTTTGGCCGCGCATCCGCGGCTGTTCTGAGCGATCATGCCCCCAAATTTGCACAGTGTATTCTTCTCTGGAATTTGGGATTTTTGGTATATATCTTTTGGTCCCAGATTTTATTACTGTTCAACAGATTTGCGTGGGGCCCACTTTATGATATTTAGTCGATCGAAATTTAAACATGTTAGTTTACAGTGCTTACATTATATCTCCGACCGGGAATGTCATTTGATCGGTAAACCGCGTCTGATTGCTATAGTTCTTTTAGACGGGTTTGCGAACGTGACATTCGCGTTGATGTTCTGTGTTGTGCTGTGATGTTGCGGATTTGTCGTGGTGGATAGCAGTGTGCAATGGTAGTACAGTTTGAGTTTATTTGTACATTTGATATTGCGGGGCGAGCGTCCAACATGTGGACTGCCGTCACTGCCTGTTGTATAATATTCTTTTGGGGCACGACCAGGTTGCGGTCGATGTACCTGTTGTACTATTTTTCATTACTGTACTAGGTTTTGCCCCGCGACGGAGTGCACGGATAGCCGGGTTCTGGGGGGCAACGGGTCCGCGTCTCATGGCTTTGAGAGGTAGAGGGTTCCCACTCTAGAATTGGCAGACTATTCGCCGCACTCGTAGGGGGTACAGGTTGACCCATGGAGGGGTGCTCAATTTACCGGATTCCGTGAAGTGCCGGGTGTTCCATTCACTATGCTGTGGGGACTACCTCGCTTCAGGTTTTGGCGGGTAACTTGCCGCACCCGTAGGGGTCTAGGTTTCATTGCACAGGCTATCCACACGACAGGGGAACGTCGAGTTTCAGCAGCGGCTCTGTGAAACTCGGGGATTCCAGATTATCTGTATTGTTCTGTGATGCTTATTACTTTTCTGTAATGTTGCATATTATCACGCCTGGAGCGATTATTGTATATTGGTTTATATACTATTAGATATTGTATATGTTTTACACCCGCGCTAGTCCAGTCCCCGCTCTGTCGTTAGTTAAGTAACCTAACGGGTGATGACGGGACCCAGTGACGAATGCGGATGGCATATACGTACATTTTATTTTCGTTCTTTTCTGGTGTGATTGATTGATAGGACTGCGTTGATTCTGATCAATGCAAAGTAAAACAAACCTGTTTTCAGTTGTTGGAACAAATTTAAAAAGGTGTTATTGCAAAGACGTTTCCTTTTGTTTTGCATAGCGGTATTCAGTGGAATATCCTGCACCTCATTCGACGGGGCAAGGGCCGATATCCCTTCACCGGGACTGACCCCTTGGGCAGAAGTTTGCGTCAGGGTAATAACTTCACTATAGTGGATTACAAGTTGCTTTGCATCGCGGTATTCAGTGGAATATCCTGCACCTCATTCCACGAGGAAAGAGCCGAGATCCCTTCACCGGGAGTGACCTCTTTAGCAAAAGGTTTTCGCCACTATATTTTAAAAAGCTATCAGGTTCCTTCAGCGATATCAAGTTCGTTACGTTAAAGGTTTTTCGCCAAAAACCAGCCGTAGCCCTCCGTCACTTCTTTTGCGTATTCAGTAGTATTCAAGCTATGTATTTTGACCAACGCCAAGGCATAGTGTTTGGTAGCTGCTGGGTATTCAATTGTTGCATAGATAGATGAGTTGGTTTGGGACAGTCGTTCTGCCATTTTGGCCAACGTCAAGGGCATGTGCGGGTGGGTTCAAATTGACAAGATAGTGACGGGTAGAACTTGGCATGTGACTTATGACATTTTGACCAACGCCAAGGTTATAAGAGCATGGGGAAAAAATCCTATCGGGAGTTTCTAAAGAAACTGAAACTTGCCAAGTATGCGCATACCTTCTGGAGTATGAGTAACGTGGATGCATTCCATCACGTTATCATGCGATGAGAGTTGGATCCCAATTCCCACTGATGAGTTGGTTTACTCTTCGGGTGATCCCGATTGATTCTTCTTTCAGGTTTGGCGGAGAATTTGACAGGACAGTGGGAGGTTTCCGGATTAGATAAAGTGATAACCATTATGATCTAGGTTAGAGTGCACGCAGAGTGTTTCTTTTCTCTCTCTCTTTGGCAGCGACCTTTGACCGACCCTAGACTATGACTCAGTGACCAAGTTGACCGAACCTTCTTAAAATACTGGCTTTTGGATTGTCTATATTGCATAAGTCATTGTCACTCCTTCTTTTACCCTTTGCATTTCTCAGAACACCCGTTTTACTACGGATATCCACTTCCATTGGATAGATCCATCGTATGGTTATATACGAACTCGAAGGGACTTCTTCGAGGATGGATCCAGGTTCAGGAGAAATAGAATTGGTTTATTCAGTTGCCTTTTATTATCACCTTCTCTCAGGTTGCGAGAACTCCTTGGTTTAGGAGAGTACACTTATTACGCTTATTGGATAGTCTTATTCCAAACCATAGGCAGGTGCCGAAAGGTAGGGAATGAAGAAAACCAATTAGCCTAAGTAGGGTGTGCAGAAGGTAATATGTAAAGACAAAATAAAGGGATTAGAAAGAGAGCAAAGTAAATTGCGACTGATATCATTCACGACCAAACCGCGTACTTCATCGCCACTCCTATTTCACCTTTAAAGGAATAAGGTATTATTCAGTTGTCTTTTATCATCACCTTCTCTCAAGATACGAGTACTCCTTGGTTTAGGAGGGTACACCTATTATGCTTACTGGATAGTCTTCTTCCAAACCATAGGCTGGTGCCGAACGGTAGGGAAGGAAGAAAACCATTTAGCCTAACGACGGTGTACAGAAGGTAACGACTAAAGACAAATAAAGGGATTTGGAGAGATAGCAATAAAATATACGGTTGAAGTCATGAATTGGATTATGGAAGAGGCATTGCTATGAATACCAGGATACCCCTACGAAATATATTCATGTTTCAGTGCATTGTTAAAGAAAAACTGTTTTCCCGATTAGACACTTACTCCAAGGGTATGTATTTACCAGGTTTCATTCTCATATCTGTATGGTTTTACAGATGATGAGTGGGAGTAAGTTATTGGGAATTAGGTGATTATCCTCATTATATCGGAATTCGTTATAATTGGTGATATTTGAGGAAATCGCCAGGGTACAGTTTTCAACCTACGACGCACAGATTTTGAGTTGTTTAACTCAGCGGACTTATACAGAGTATTGTATGTTGTCCAGTGTCCATCAGGACAAAGGGGTAGGTCCTCGTACTATGTTCTATTTACTTATAACTTCTCTAGTATTTAGACAAGTGTTTCGTAGAAATACAAGGTCTAAGTTTTGAGAAGTTTTGGGTATAAGAATAAAGTAGAGAACCAGGTATCACAAGTATCGGGATTTTTCAAAGAGATCGAAGATGTAGATTCTTGTGATTGGTATTCAGATGATAGTGATGGTTTTGAGAAATGTGTTTCTCTTTCAGGTTACTCATAATTGGATGGATTCCTAAGTTGAGTAATGCTGATTAGCCTTTTTCCATTAAGTTGATATGCACTGGAGACAGCTGCATGATTTGAATCAGGTTCCAATTAAATAAGTGCCAAAGTTTCTATATTGGATATAGAATAGATCGTACCTTAAAAGATGTTAAGGTACGGGGAGTTGTCCAGCTTATGCTTAAAACCAGACTCTGGATAACTCAGGGCACGTTTCTGTAATGGCTGTTTGTGGGTTGACCCTGGCTATGACGAGGGTTGATATTCTACCATTTGGAAGATCAATAGTGATATTGTTCTTGACTCGCCACAGTTTTAGTAAAATGGATTCTTTTTCAGAAAACAGTAGTGGGAGTATGGTAGAACTGGAAGTGATTCCAGAACCACGAACGATTACGGAAAATTTAATAGGACCTATATATTCAATCAGGTTTGACATTCCAATAGCCACTCCGCAGATATGGTGGGTAACCTCAGACACCCGAGAGGTACTCCGGTAGTCTCAAGGACGGTGACAGGGAGGTTCTTATCTACCCAGACTTGACACTACTGTTGTTCCAGGCTATGAGACCTGGTAGGAGGGTTGTCGTAGTCAGTGGGAGCATCGGAAGCATAGTGGGCAAGTAGCTTATGTCTTTTTATAGACTAGAGCAGTTATAGCGGAGATAGATCATCTAATTTTGATGTGACAGTCATGGGTTTGACTTCAATCAGAATAGGGGATGGATCTGTTAAGAAGGTAGTAGGGTGTGATGTCATGGCATCTGGATGACATACACAGAGTGGGAAGTAAAATTCCTATACTACGAACGGTTATACTGTGGTCGTCACACAGTTGTTTCTCCAGACAGGATATGGATATAATATTTGACATTCTGGTTTCTAGATCTATGGTTTTAGATCTGGAATTGGGTAGTTTCCCAAAGTGAGTATTTTGGCAGATATTCTAATGGTTTTTAGAATAGTTGACTCCTAGCATGGTGGTGTACCTGCAGGTGATGGAGTCACCCTCACTAAAGGTGTCGTACAGACTAAAGGGGAGAGGGATGTGCATGATTGGCAGATCACTTGCTTAGGCAATTGAGTCAATCATGAGATGTCAAGTACCGCACCAAATGTTGTTTTTGCACTAGATTCAATGAGTTTGTATTAATCCAATCCTGGAGAGACATAAGGAAGCAGTTTTAGAACATAAGTGGATGTTCTACGGATTTGAAGACGACAGCCTCCTTCGGGAGACGATTATCATTCCAGGCTTTAAAGGTGACGTGGATGACAGAGTGATTGTCAGAGTTATAGTTTTCCCTCTGACGAGGGACAGTATTATGGACAGGTGGTCCAAGAGGATACTGTGGGTGGCATGGTGCCAGATACTGATTAGGTTCAGTGATCGATACAGTCTAAGAAGTTTGGATTTGGAGTTCATTTATGAACTAGGTCCCATCAGATATCCAGACATATTCTAAGACAGGTATTACTCGATTCGGGAGATGGCTTTCTCCGCGAACTTGAGATTTAGAGAGATATAGAAAGAAACATCTAGGCGGATCCACTCACTGAGGCTATTTCTCGAACACAATAGTTTTACAAACGGGCTTTGTGAAACTGATTAGTAGAGGAGTTGGATGTTCGGTTTCACACGGGCAGTGAGTAGTCGACATCGCAATAATTAGCCTTGAGTGCAAGTGGGAGATTGTTGGAGATAGTGCCCTCATAGTCAATTATTGGATCGCAGGTACGTGATTGCAATGATTGCGGAGGACCTATACCGGTATGACAGTCTTACTCGAGATGATAGTATGCTATCTGGTTTGCCTTTATCAGTCGTGTACATGTTCAGGTGACTGATTACATGTTACACTTTGATAGAGCCCTTAGGATCTTGCTTTACCACCAACAGTATGATGGCGATCATATACGTGAGAGTTGGGTGGTTTATACGCATATCCTTAATTGTAGTCCCTAGTCGTGGGAGTTTCGAGACAGGGCATCGATACTCCGGAGTAGACTAGTGTGTACAGTCGAGACCCCGACGAGGGGCGGTGGCCGGTCCCACAAGCCACTGGTGTCAGTTGGATCACCTAAGATGTATACAGGTGCTCATTGGGTTATGAGTACACCGGACAGGACTCGCCGGGAATCTGCTAGTTAGTACTATACCTATCGTCAGATAGCAGTTCCCTGGTGACATGTGTACAGGTTAGTTCATCGACCTGAGGTCGTCATTTGTCTCGTGTGAGTTCCCACTGTACTTTGATTTCTACCCTACCACGGCTCAAAGGAGTCGTGCAAACAGGTAGTTTTTGGGTACAGTCCCGAGCCATATGGAGGCACGTGAGCGGATCGGCAGGGGATTCGTCTCTCCCGGTATTGGGGGCGAGGTCGTGCTGTGTCTAGGAGAGCCATTACACATAGTCCATGGCCATGGCAGGAGATTTACTGGTAGGTACTCCAGTAGTATCTCAGGATGTTATTGGGCTACACTCCGACACGACTTATACTGCTATTGGGGGTCTGACGTTACTAGCCCCCTAGGCAGATATGCGATACTCATAGACGAACGGACCGGACTGTATATACATTATCACTGTTAGGCTCAGTAGGGTTTCCGGATGAGTTCGCTCATCGGCCTCCCTTGAGGTCAGTCCATGGGCAGCCGTTACGCATAGCTAGTGCCGCTGACGGTTTGTGGTTAAACCCACTGCCAGGGTACTGACGAGTCATTAGAGTCCCCCACAGACAGTTTCCTAAGTTCGGACGAAACGTTGTAGAGGCCGTATGGTTTTATGGCAGGGTTCGGAAGATGCACGTGCGTTTACGCACGTGTTATTTTTCGGGCAGATGATACTGGTCGGCATTGGTTTAAGCCGGATCCGAGTATTATATTGAGTAGATATAATATCTTTGTCTCAGTTGCATTTGTATTCGGTCGTAATACAAATGCGGGTATATTTATACAGTTTCGGGGTTATCCTGAAATTCGTTTCAGGATCACTTTTGGAAGTTGCCAGTTTCCAGTTTTCTATCAGCCGTCTTTTAACATTCGGTTAAAGACGGATTTGTCTTTTCTTGGATGAGAGTGACTCAGTGTTCTAGAAGGTTCTAGAGAGGGTGACATGGATCGGTGAGTCATTAGTGCATTAATGGTGCCATTAATGCTTGATGACTAAGGTTGTTTAGATTCATTGTTTCTAAGTGAGTCATGCTTTTCATTTATGATAAAAGATAAGCTTTATGTTTATGGTCACCCCCTTGATTGCTCCTACCATCACCTCCCTCTTTCATAAATAGTGGCTGGCCCCCTTGAGTGAGAGAGTGAGAGATTAATTTCATTCCTGTGAGAAAAGACTATGGTTAAGGGTGCATGGAAATTTCATTGCCTATTTCATTCCATCACCCGATTCCCTCGGCAACTTCATTAACCGATCGTCCACGGATTTGGACGAAGTGAGACAAAGTCATCTACTCATTCTCTACATCATTCTTGGTCGTCTCTTTTAGCAAACTTGACGACCGAGTTGCCTCGAGTCAGAGGCGGGAGCCCGTTTAAAGAATCAGTGATGTGGTGCCACCTGGACGAGCAGATCGGAGATCGACGAGATCGGAGCAGCCGCAACGGAGCGTGGGATGATGGTTAAAGAACGAAGGACTCGGATCGTTCGGTATAACCTTTCTACACTCTTTACAGTTTGTTAGTTTAGCAATAATGGCAGATCCGGGTTAAAGTATACGATAGCGCCAGTTAAAAGTTTTTTGTTCCGCATTTGGCGTCTGTAGACGGCCGGGGCGCTAGCGTAGACTTACATGGACCGTTGGTACTGAGGCACGAACTGAATGTTTTTAGACTTATTTCATGTGTTGAGCTGTATCGGGAAAACTTGGGTGTTTGAATGTTCGATCGGAAAGTTTAACATTTTCTATTTATCTGGAATGGGATACAATACTTGGAATTCACAATAAGTTATGAGATAACTGAATGAATATTATAAACATAGCAGTTTAGTCTCACTTGATCGGTTGCCACGGAATTTTGATGTGATCAAAAGTCCGTCGCAATCACGTAGCGTACGCGGATACTCGCCGGATAAACTTAATAGACAACCTCACTCCATAGCCCCGACTAAGTGACTGTAGGAGAACCCCGTCGCCGAAAGCATCCATTCGGGTGCTCGCGGTAGCGGTGTTCCGCCTTGGTACACTTCGTCGACGGTATCGAGGGTGCAGCCGTCTACTGAAGTTTGCGACGAGAATTCGATCAGGATGTCGGGAATCTTGTTGAATTACCCGACTTGGTATTGAAAAGTGTTTTCGATTTTGAGACTAAAATGCGGGGTTTATAATTGTTAGGCATGCGATGTCTAAGGAATTCATTTGATTAGGCATGCGATGTCTATGCAGGTTGCGGATTCCAACTGTTGTAGTTTTACACTTTCTTTTCTGTGACCGTAAGTGTAATATGTGATATCGCCGGTTTCGTTGCTATATGTCAACGACAATTGGGATGCGCATATTTACTTATGTTGATGACATGTGATGTTATGTGTTGCTGGATATGTTATATTGGATCGTCGTGTTTGAATAGCCGGGGGTTTTTATGTGAGATGAGTGTTTTTCATTTTCATTAATGTAAAAACTTGTATGTAATATTCTTTTATTGGGGCACTTCCAGGTTGCGGAAGATGTCACCTTTTGTATATTATTTTCTTTTCTGCACTAGGATAAACCCAAGGAGGGGAGCACAAGTAACCGGGTTCTGGAGTCCAGTGGGAGACCAACTCGAGGAGTCGAGTCCGGGTCTCCTAACTCCAGAATTGGTAGGGTTGCTTGCCGCTCTCGTAGGGGTCTAGGGGTGTGGGTTTGGCTATTCATCACGACCGTGGAATCCGTGTTTTATACTGGCTCGTATTGAAAACACTGACGTCCTAGTATATCCAATATTTCATATGATTCTTCTGCTGCGATATCTGTGATGTGATCATGTGATGTTCTGTGATAGATACAGTATATAGTATATATGATATATTATATAGACGTTACTTATGTTTTACACCCGTGCTAGCCCTGCCCCGCTCTGCCGTTAGTTACCTAACCTAACGGTGCACGAGGGGACATCGAGGCGAATGCGGATGGCATAAGTGTACGTCGTATTTATCTGTGATGTTTAGGTAAACTTAAATGATGGGACTTCATTAATATGATTAATGAAATAAAAGAAACCTAAGATGCTGTAGAATCGAATTTCAAAATAAAACAGGTAGCTACAGTTCTTGCTTTGCACAGCGGTATATATGATATATCCTGCACCTTATTCGATGAGGAAAGGACCGAGATCCCTTCACCGGGAGTGACTCCTTTAGCAATAACTGGCAGATGCTACACACTCGGTTTGTCTTTTGATTGCTTTTAAGAGTTTTTGCTTTGCACAGTGATATATATGATATATCCCGTACCTCATTCGACGAGGAAAGGGCCGACGATCCCTTCACCGGGAGTGACCCCTTTAGCAAAACTAGAAAAGCCTCAGAAACACTCCATTTTAAAATCATTTGATTCTACAACGATATAAAGTTCATTACGCAAAAGGTTTTCTTAAAAACCTGACGTAGCCCTCCGTCATTTCAGATAAGTCCTAGTTAGTATTCGTGCTGCGTTTGTTGACTCAGTCAAGGCGTAGTGTGCGGTAGCTGATTAGTGCTTATCTGCAAAGCATATGATGCGATTGGATTAGGGTAGTCGTGCGGCCTTGTTGACTCAGTCAAGGGTCGTGCGGGTGGGTTTAATTCAATCGAGAAATGACGGGTTGAACTTTACTTGTGGTCTATGATTTGTTGACTCAGTCAAGGTCATAGATCGCTTGGGGCAAAATATTATCGGGAATTTCAAGTGTTGAAATTTGCAATGAGATTGCATACCTTCTATGAGATAGTTGGATCCCGATACCCGCTGCGAGTAAGAGTTACTCCTGGGAGAGTTTTACACATTACAATTAGCCGATCTAGTAGGTGTCTAGAAAGATGTCAACGAGGTTACGCCTTTGGGAAAACGAGGTTTACATTAATTAGGTTCGTGCGAAAGCACGGGGGACCTCCCTCAAAGTACCAACACTGTCCTGGCTGAAAGATTGGCGAACTTGTAGTGTGTAATTAATCCCGGCTAGTCTTTCCTTTTAAGGTTTGAAGCAAGATTTGATAAAAAGCAGTGGGAGCCATCCTGATTAGATAAAATAATAACCAATCTATTCTTGCAAGAGCGCACGCTGAGTGTTTTCTTCTCTCTCTCTCCAGGTAGCGACCATATCACGCCTTAATCAAGATAATAATACGGATTATTGACCGAACCCGCTTGTTATACTGAGCTGGGGAACGTTGGTCCCGCTCCAACTTATAATTGTTATAAGACAGAGCAGGAAATTGGGGAATACCAGATTTCCCGTGCCGCCCAAACGAAGAAAGTGCATGCTGATGCATCATCTTCGGGTGTGTTCATTACAATGAACTGTTTCTCTATATCCTCTACGTCCTGGGTATGTGATACCAGATCAGGATCCCACATATGTAATATGTTACATAGGGCTACAGAAAAGTAGAAGAACTGAGAACGGGTGATAAGTTTCATGAGGCAGAAAACGGGGTAAGTGTTGCAGCCAAGTCTGTTGGTCATTGTCACCCTGTATTACCAATACATTGATTCTGAACAAATGTTATTAGATACCGAACTTGATATGCAAAATCATATCTGTCTCTTTATTAGTAAAGAAACGATAAAATTTTGTATTGTTGGAAAATGTTTTGAACATTTCCTATATCAAAAGTTGATCGGTTCAGGCACGTTATCTAAAAGCATTAATGTTCTAAATCAAACTACAGTTCTTAGTATACGGAACACACACAAGAGGAAGAGTCCAGAAACGAACGAATCCTTCTTGAGGCATTGTAGACTAGGTCATATCAATGCGATCCGACTGGCTAAAGTTACATTTTAGATGCATATTTAAATCTGTTTGAATTTACATCTTATGAAACTTGCCAGTCATGTCACAAAGATACGATGACCATAGCACTGTTTACTGGAAACAGAGAAAGAGTTAGTGAACTCTTGGGATTGATACATGTTGATGTGTGTAAAGTCCCCTGTCTATATATGCCAAGACCGGTTCATTGTACTTCATTACATTCTCTGATGATCTCTCGAGATTCAGACATATGTTCCTGTTGAAACACAAGTCCGAACCTTTTGAGATATTCACAGAATATAAGTTAGAAGTAGAGAACCAAAATACGGGTATAAGTATTATGTCCTTTGATGTGATCAAGGAGGAGAATACTTGAGCATGGAATTCCTGGACTTTTCTCAAAGAGAATGAGATTCTCTCTCAGCATTACTCCTCCGTATACACCATAGCACGATGGTATATCGGGGCGGAGCAATCTCACCCTATATGATAAGGTGTGCTCTATGATGAGTACTACTGAGTTACCTATTTCCTTTTTGGGAGTTATGCACTTGAGAAGCTGCATACCTATTGAATAGGGTTCAAATCAAATCAGTTGCCTACCATTTCATATGTGATATGATAAGGGAAGAGCCCATATCTTAAGTTGGTTAAGATTTGGGGTTGTCCGGGCAATGTCTAAAAGCAAAATCCGGACAAGCTCGAGGCAAGGTCTGTAATGTAGAACTGGAAAAGTTCCAGCTATATAAACTACAGCAGATGATTTGATAAAACCAAAGGATTCAATAGTTACCAACGAACCTCAGCCTCTCCGCCGATCTAGTAGGGTTCCTCACCCACCTGAGAGATACTTAGGTTTCTTTATGACAGTGGGAGCGAGGATTGCATCATGAGATGATGACCCAACTAGTTTCGAGCTGGCCATCAGGAGTAAGACTCTGTAAGAATGGCTGGATGCTTAGTGATCTGAGATGGAATCCATGTACACCAACAAAGTATGGACTTTGGTTGCTGTATCTGAAGGGTTAAATCCCCATCAGGAGCAAGTATATCTTGAGAAGATTACTTGGTGTAGATGGAAAAGTTGAGACTTTCAATGCTAGACTTGTTAAAGCTTTTCGTCATCGACCAGGCGTGAATAATGATGAAACCTTTTCAAGTGGCTATGCTTAAGTCCATCCAGATCCTACTTGCCACGGCTACATACCATGACTACGATATCTGGCGGTTGGGTGTCATGACTGCTTTTCTAAATGGTGTTTTAGAAGAGAGAGTCTATAAGTACACAGCCAGAGGGCTTCGTAGACAGTGGGAGCAGCGGAAACGTGCACAAGATGCTTTATAAGATAAAGTAGGTATCGCGGAGTTGGAACATCTGTTTTGATGTAGTAGTCAAACAGTTTGACATCATCAAAATGGTAGATGAACCTTGTGTATACAAAAAGGTAGTAGGGAGTATGGTGGTGATCCTTGTAGAGTACGTGGATGTCATGATCTTGATAGGGAATGAGTTTCCTATGCTACGCTCGGTCAATCTCCGCTTATCACAATGATTCTCCATAAAGGATCAAAGTGATACCTCCTAAATCCTGGGTTTTGGATCTATGAGATAGATCTAATTGGATGTTAGGATTCTCACTAGTTGTAGTGAGATGGTATCAATTGATCCTGGGGAGAATCACTGGAAGTGTTCCAGGGTGATAAAGACGACTGAATGTCAGTCACAGGCATTGTCTTTACCCTCAGCAAAGGGACGGTATGTTGGAAGAGTTCCAAGCTAGATACCGTGGCATACTAGACGATAAAGGCTCGATACATCGCTACTTAAGATGCTACCAAAGAGGCAGTCTGGATGTATATTTGTTCATGAGATGAACTTAGTTCCTCTCATTGTGTGACAATGGAGTTGTGGCTTATGCCAAGGAACACCCGTCCCATCAGTGATCCAGACATATTCTAAGGCAGTGTCACCTGATCATGGAGATAGTTGCTCTCCAGGGTGATCGAGGTTAGGAGAGTAGACTCAGAGGACAACACGGCGGCTCCACTCACAAAGGCCTTTTCCCATAAGAGAGACTTTTATGGGATGGTTGAGTATGAGATACTGCAACCACTGCTATCAGATGGCCCTAGTGCAAGTGGGAGATTGTTAGTTATATGTATGCCCTAGAGGCCATTACTATACATAGGATGTATATTGTAGTGGATGCTTGGACATATATATGGAGGACTTTCTTGCTCGACATGATAGTATGCTATCTGGTTACTCTTTACCTTAACGTGTATACTGATTGTCTCTCTGTTACATGTTGGTAAAGCCCTTAGGATGTGTAGTTGACTACCTGGACTATGATGCAGATCATACTAGTGGGGACAGATAGTCTATAAGTACATCCTTCATAGTCCCTAGTCATGGGTGTATCGAGACGGGGCATCGATATACCAGAGTAGACTAGCGTATACCTTCTCGACCCATACAGATGGGCGATGGATGATCCCATATCCATTGGTGTTTGACATCAGAGATGATATACGGGTGCTCAGTGAAGACTGGGTACACTGGACGGACTCGCCGAGAACTCCCAGATGGTATTATACCTTACGTCAGATGGCAGTTCTCTGGTGACACTGGTACAGGTTAGTCTGTTGACCCGAGATCGTCATAGAGTCTTGTGTGGTTCCCACTGTGCTTTGATTTCCACCTTACCACGTCCAAGAGGGCGTGCAAAACGGTGGTTTTTGGGTACAGTCCCGAATCACATGGAGGCAATGAGCGATAGGAGGGGATTCGTCTCTCCCGGTATAGGGAGTTGATGTTGCGCTGTGTTCGATTGGCTATAACCGGAAATCCCTGGCCAGGGTTGCTGAGATTTAGTGGTAAGTGTTACCAGTAGTTTCTCGAACTGTTATAGACCTCATATCGACACGACTTATCGAGCTATTGGGGTCTGACGTTTACCACCCCTAGGCGAGATATGCGACATATCAGACGATCAGACCGGACTGTACGGTAAGTGTTACTGGTAGGATTCACAGGAGTGTGAGCGGGCTTGCTCGTCGATCTTCTGATCGCTCAATACCCGGGTGGCCCTTACGTTTAGCAGACCGCTTGCGGCTTGTGGGTGTTTGATATGATCATCACCTGCTGCCGGCGTATTGACGAGTCTTTAGAGTCCTACACAGAGGTTTCCTGGCTCAAGCGAAACGAAATAGGAGCACATATGAGATATGTGCGGGACCGAGAATAATGCGTGTATGTGATACCGTATTCCATTCTCGCGATGAATGTGTCGAGAGGTTGTATGCGATATAACCTAGTTATCGAATCGAGGATTGATTCGATAAGTCGATACATTGGATATTAGTCGATTATATGCGATATGACCGGATCGTTAAATCAAGTGTTGATTTAATGATTTAATGCATAATTATATATTTGATATATTACTTTGCATTAACTAGTATTGGTTCACTTAAGATGGATTTTCTCACTCGGATGTGCACATTGTATATACGATATAATTTTGTGCACTAGTTTGTATCATGTTTGATGATGCATGCAACATTGGCTAAGTGTAAAGATTAAACCATGGTTGTGTAATGGTTAGGGTTTTGTTTTTAGTTATTCATTTATTTATTTATTTATTTTTGGAAAAGATTAGATATGAATGGTGGCTATGTTTGTTTTTAGTTGAAGATTCATGAAGCATTGACTAAGTCACCATTCTTGTCTCATGCTTAACCCTAACCATTTAAAATAACCCTAGTTCATTCTCTACACTTAACCAAGGGTTAGTATATGATAAGTATGATTTTCTTTTCTATTATTATTAACTTATCATATTCATCTTCATCTTCTTCTTCATCTTGAACAAGAAGAGAACCTTGCCACCATCAATGGCAACTTGAGAAAATGAGTGAGAAATCCAATTCTAAAGTGAACCCACTTCCTATTTCTTCATCCTCTACCACTTGCCAAGTAGTATAGGGCGTTTTCTTCACAAGTTTCATGACTTGGTGAAGTGGGAGCTTGATCTTGTGATGCCTCGACGTAGATCATCTTCGGCACGAAGCCGACGACCTTGCCCGCCCATTTCTCTGATGAAGCCGACGCTAGAGCCCGGGTTTCCATTTGGACAGCGAGGAGACTTCATTGCGGAGATATGGAGGTGGAGGACCGGATCTACAAAGGTTGTATTTCCGTTCTTTTAGTTAAATTGTTAACTAGTTGCATTTGTCGCCTATATATCTAGTTAACGATCCGTATTAGGGTTTCTCGGCACCCGTAAAATTTGAAATTGGCATGGTTGATGCCTGTGAGACCTCATTAGTGTGCCTAGGGACCCTACACTGACTGTGATCAGAATTTCGTCCATGTCAGGATCAGCCAGCTCCTTGGCTAAGCGAGCGAGTATGTCGGCTTTTCCATTCAACGCTCTGGGGATTCTCATTAGTTCAATGTGGGTGAACCATTTCATGAGTTCCACCACTCGGCCTCTGTACTGAGCTAACTCGGGTTTGTATATCTTATAGTCGCCGCTTACTTGGTTGACGACAAGCTGGGAGTCACCGTAAACCCGTAGCTGAAGGATTTCCATTTCTATGGCGAGTTCCCAAACCAGCTATCAGGGCTTCATACTCAGTTTCGTTGTTCGTTCGAGGCTCGGTGAGAGCGAAAGAATGCCGTAGGGTTCCCATTGATGGTGTGATGAACACCAATCCTACCCCTGCTTTTATCTCCGGGACGCTTGATTTACTGGAGGTCCTTATTGATTAGGCTCTATCGAAGTAGAGCTCCCAACATGGCTCATCTTCCTCGAGGTGCAGCACTTGTTCGTCGGGTAAGTCACAATTTAGCGGAAACCCTTCTAGTATGGGATGAGCAGTGAGAAAGTCTGCAAGAGCTTGCCCTTTTACTGCTTTCTGAGGAGTATAAACTATGTCAAACTCAAGTAGCATAACTGTCCATCTTGCCATTCTGCCGGCTAGGCTCGCTCTAGTCATCAAGTGTTTGAGCGGGTCGACCTTGGAGATCAGCATAATTCGATGAGCAAGCAAATAGTGCCTCAGCTTCTTCACAGCAAATATCAGAGCCAGGCATTGCTTTTTGATTGGAGAATAGTTGTGTTCCGCCCTGACTAGAGTTCGACTGAGGTAGTAGAGGGCATTTTCTTTTCCCTCCTCGTTATTCTGGGCAAGGAGCGTACCGAGTGACTCATCTAGCGCGGCAGTGTAGAGAATCAGCGGTTTATTTAGAATGGGAGCGGCCAGCACTGGAGGGTGCAACAAGTATTGTTTGATGCTTTTGAACGCTGCTTGACATTCGGCATCCTAGATAAAAGGAGCTCTTTTCTTCATGAGCTTTGAGAAGGGCCTACATCTCCCCGATAAATTTGAGATAAACCTCCGTATATAAGCAAGCTTGCCTTGAAAAGATCTTAGCTGTGTCAGACCATTCGGAGGAGGCATCTCCATGATGTCCTTTATCTTTGATGGGTCAACTTCGATCCCTCGATGCCGGACTATGAAGCCCAGGAATTTTCCCGATGACACGCCAAAAGCGCATTTTAGAGGATTCATCTTCAGATCGTAGTCCCTCAGTCTGGTGAGAACGGTCCTAAGATCTTGGATATGATCGGCCTTGGTTTTAGTCTTGATGACTAGATCATCAACATAACATTCGACGACTTTATGGATTAGGTCATCAAAGATATTGGTCATTGCCCTTTGATATGTAGCACCTGCGTTCTTCAGTCCGAACGGCATTACCTTGTAGCACCGATCGGGGGTCGAAATACTGTGTGTTTCACATCCTCAGGCGATATCTTGATCTGATTATATCCAGATGAGCCATCCATAAAGGTGAACAGTTCGTAATTTGAGGTGTCATCGACCATCATTTCTATGACCGGTAACGGGAAGTCATCTTTAGGACATGCCTTGTGTAAGTGCACGGCGGCGCCCCGGCCGTCAATCCGACGGCCAAATGCGGAAGCGGTGATAAACTTTAATTTTAACTGAACTGGCAAACCGCCGCGCACTAATACCCGGATCGAACCATTAATTAGTCCTAGCTATCTACAAGAAAGGGAAGAGATATACCGACGATCCAAGTCCTCCGGTCTTCTCGTCGTCGTCCCAATCTCCTGCGGAATGTCCCGTCTCCTCCTCGTCGCCGGAAGTGCACCACATCGCCTACATCGTTTACGGGCTCCCACCTCAATGCCGAGGCAACTCGGGCACGAAGCCGGCTACTCGACGTGCCCAAGATTCGCTGTAGAATATGTGTAGAAACTTGTGTCTCATTTGGGGTTCTTGGAGATTGCCTTTTGTGGTGGAGGAAAATGACTTGGAGAGAGGTGGGAAAAATGTAGCATACAAAGAATGAGTGTAACATTTTTCTCTCAACCCATGAATATCAATCCCATTCTCCATGGAATGGCCGCCCCCCCTTACCATGTGTGATTGGAGAGAGAAAGAACAAAGACAAGGGGGTGGTTGGAAAGCAAAAGATGATGAGGAAAAATCAAATGATCACCACAAATCCAACACTCAAAGGCAACCATCATTTCATGCATGATGGCTTCAAAAAGTCAAGCCATCATGAGAAGAAGAAGTCAAGTGATGGTGCTTATCATGAAAACCATCATGATACAAATATAAGCAAAGACCCCCTTCCACAAAAGCCTATTTGCAACAATGCAAATAAAACCTCCTCCACCAATCTTCGGCCAATGAACGGAACAAAGGAAATCGGCCGAAACGGAAAGCAAACTGGCAACTCCAGAAAACTGGTCCCGTAATAAATTACAGGAAAACCCCGATACTGTGCATACACACCCGCATTTGTATTCCGACCGAAATACAAATGTAATGAGACAAAATCTACACTGTACTATACTAGGATCCGGCTTAAACCAAAGCCGGCTAGTAATATCCGTTAGATCCTGATCCGTACAATACCGCACGTATCTGATCGAACCCTGCCATATAACCATACGGCCTATAGTACAGACTGTCCGATCCTGATCCGTGCAATACCGCACGTATCTGATCGGACCTTGCCATATCTCCATACGGCCTCTACAACCTTTCGCCCGAAAGCTGAGTAACTGAATGTGGGGGACTCTAAAGACTCATCAACACCTTGGTTGTGGATTTAACCACTAGCACGTTAGAGGTATAAGCCAATACATAACGGGCCACCAGGTATTGACCAAAAGGGACGTCTGTGAGCGAACTCAGCCTGACACCCTACTGAGCCTGTCAGTGACAATATCCGTACAGTCCGGTCCGTTCGTCTATGAGCATCGCATGGCGGGCCTAGGGGGTTGGTAAAAGTCAGACCCCCAAAAGCGGTACAAGTCGTGTCGGAGTGTAGCCCAGAACACCCTGAAATTCTACTGGAATACCTACCAGTAAATCTCCTTGCCTCGGCCGAGGGCTTCGTGTAATGGCTCTCCTAGACACAGCACGACCTCACCCCCAATACCGGGAGAGACGAACCCCTGAAGATACGCTCACTGCCTCCATGTGGCTCGGGACTGTACCCAACTAAAACATGTTTGCACGACTCCTTTGAGCCGTGGTAGGGTAGTAATCAAAGTACAGTGGGAACTCACACGAGACAAATGACGATCCCCAGGTTGATGAACTAACCTGCACACATGTCACCAGGGAACTGCCATCTGACGTCTGGTATATGACCAACTAGCATGTTCCCGGCGAGTCCTGTCCGGTGTACTCATAACCCAATGAGCACCTGTATACATCTTAGGTGATCCAACTGACACCAGTGGCTTGTGAGATCGGCCACCGCCCCTCGTCGGGGTCTCGACTGTATACACTAGTCTACTATGGAGTATCGATGCCCTGTCTCGAAACTCACACGACTAGGGACCATTTAAGGATATGCTTATAGACCCCAGCTCCCACTTATATGATCGCCCTCATACTGCTGGTGGTCAAGCAAGAATCCTAGGGGCTCTATCAACGTGTAATAGCGACTTGTCAGGTCACCTGAAGCAGTACACGATGATAAAGGTAAACCAGATAGCATACTATCATCTCGAGTAAGACTGTCCTACCGGGATAGGTCCTCCATCAATCATTGCAATCACGTACCTGTGACCTAATAATTGACTCTGAGGGCACTATCTCCAACAATCTCCCACTTGCACTCAAGGCTAATTATTGCGATGTCGCATACTCACAGCCCGTGTGATACCGAACACCCAACTCCTCTACTAGTCAGTCTCACAAAGCTCGTTTGCGAAACTATTACGTTCGAGGAATAGCCTCAGTGAGTGGATCCGCTTTGATGTTTCTTTCTATGTCTTTCTATATCTCAAGTTCGCGGAGAAACCCATCTCCCGAAATGAGCAATACCTGTCTTAGAATGTGTCTGGATGTCTGATGGGACATAGCTCATAAATGAACTCCAAATCCAAACTTCTTAGACTGTATCGTCAACTGAACTTAATCAGTATCCTGCGCCATGCCTCCCTCAGTATTGCCTTGGATCACCTGTCTAAAATACTGCCCCTCATCAGAAGGAAAACTATAACTCTGACAACCTCCTTGTCGTCCATGTCACCTTGGAAGCCTGGAATGATAACTGTTTCCCGAATGAGGCTGTCGATATCATATCCCTAGAACATCCACTTATGTTCTAAAACTGCTTCCGACTGTTTCTCCAGGATTGGATTAATGTCAACTTATTGCATCTAGTGCAAGAACAACATCTGGTGTGGTACTTGACATCTCATGATTGACTCAATTGCCTAAGCAAGTGATCTGCCAATCATGCACATCCCTCTCTACTTTAGTCTATAAGACACCTTTAGAGAGGGTGACTCCATCACCTGCAGGTATACTACCGTGCCAAGAGTCGTCCATTTTAAATACTCTTAGAATGCTGTCAAAGTACCCTGATTGGGAAACCACCCAAATCTAGATCTAAAACCATAGATCTAGTAACCAGTATGTCTGATATAATGTCCAAGTCCCTTGTGGAGAAACCACTGTGTGACGACCAAAGTATAACCGATCGTAGTATAGGAGTTTCTTTTCCTATTCTGTGTATGTCATGCAAATACCATGACATCACACCCTACTACATTCTCAACAGATCCATCCCCTATTCTGATGAAGTCAAACCCATGACTGTCACGTCAGAAATAGATGATCTATCTCCGCAATATCTGCTTTAGTCTATAAATAGACACAAGCCACCTGTCCACCAATGCTTCCGCTGCTCCCACTGACTACGACAACTCTCTGGCAGAGTCATATACACGTACACTTCTGAAGCGAGTTCAGAACGACGCTATACTCATCCTCCTGCCGGGTCTCACAGTCTGGAACAACAGCAATGGCAAGTGTGGGTAAACAAGAACTCCCCTGTCACCGTCCTTGAGGCTACCGGAGTACCTCTCGGGTGCCTGAAGTTACCCACCTTATCTGCGAAGTGGCCAATGGAATGTCAATCCAGATTGAATCTTTAGGTTCCTTGTCAAATCTTCAGTAATCGTTCGTGGTTCTGGAATCACCTCCAGTTCTACCATACTCCCACTACTGTTTTCTGAAAAAATCCATTTTTAATAAAACTGTGGCGAGTCTAGAACAACACTGCTATTGTTCATCCAGATGGTAGAAAGTCAACCCTCGTCATAGCCTGGGTCAACCCACAAACAGCCATTACAGAAACGTGCCTTGAGTTGTCCAGCGTCTGGTTTTAATCATAAACCGGACAACTCCCCGTACCTTAACATTGTTAAGGTATGAACTGTTCTATATCCAATATAGAAACAGAGGCACTGATTTAATTGAACCAGATCCAAATCATGCAACTGTGTCCAGTGCATGTCAAATAAATGGAAGGAGGCCGATCAGCGTTACTCAACTTAGGAATGCTTCCAATTATGAGTAACCTGAAAGAGAAGCAAGATCTCTTAATCATTACTATTAACTGAATACCATTGACAAGTATCTACATCTTCGATCACTTTGAAGAATCACGATACTTGCTACACCTGGTTCTCTACTCTATTCAAATACCTATAACTTCTCCAAATTCGGACCCTGTGTTTCCACGAAACACCTGTCTAAAAACTAGAGAAGTCATAAGTAAACCGAATATAGTACGAGGACCAACCCCTCTGTCCTGATGGACCCTGGACATCATACAATACTCTGTACAAGTCCCTTGAGTCTGATAACTCATTCACTGTGTGTCGTAGGTTGAAAACTGTACTTATGGTTAAGAAGAATTACACCGCTGTTTAATGCTCCTTACCTAACCATCCACTGATATAGGTAAATGTCGTAGACATAATTTCAGAAAGGTATATCTCACTCTATGAAAATAGACGTACAGATATATCAATTTGAAATTGGTGCATAACAGCGGATATTCAAAACCAAATATTTGCCGACCGGCAAACAACCCAGGTGATTTCCTCAAATATCACCGATTACAACGAATCCCGATATAATGAGGATGATCACCCAATTCCCAATAACCTACTCCCACTCATCATCTGTAAAACCATACAGATGTGAGAATCATACCTGGTAAATACATACCCTGGAGCAAGTGTCTAATCGGGAAATCAGTTTTCCTTTAACAGTACACAGTGAGACTGAAACATCGAAATGTTTCGATGGGGTATCCCGGTATTCCCAGTAATGCCTCTTCCAGATTCACGACTGTAACCGTATAATTCTTTGCCACCTCTCCAAATCCCTTCATATGTCTTTAGTCTTTACCTTCTGCACACCCCTTAGGCCAAATGGTTTTCTTCCTTCCCTACCGTTCGGCACCAGCCTATGGTTTGGAAGAAGACTATCCAATAAGCATAATGGGTGTACTGTCCTAATCCTAGGAGCACTCGCAATGAGAGAGGGTGAAGATAAAAGACAACCGAATAAACCTTATTCCTATTTCTCCTGGACCAGAATCCATCCCCGAACTGGAACAAGTTCCATTCGAGTTCGTATATAACCATACGATGGAGTATCCAAATAAACTGTGGATCTTCGTAGTGATACGGAGTGTCCTGGAGAAATACAAAGGTGATGTGGGAGTGGTAACGAAATATTTGGTTTGGTCGTGAATATCTGTTGCAATTTACTTTGCCCTCTTACTAATCCCTTGCTTTGTCTGAACTTAATACCTTCTGTACACCATCGTTAGGCTAATTGGTTTTCTTCATTCCCTACCGGTCGGCACCAGCCTAAGGTTTGGAAGAGGACAATCCAATTTGCGTAATAGGTGTACTACCCCTAAACCAAGGAGTACTCGTAACCTGAGAGAGGGTAAAAGGAAAAGACAACTGAATAATCTTATCCGTTTTCTCCAGAACCTGAAACCATCCTCGAATAAATTCTTTCGAGTTCGTATCTAACCATACGATGGTTTTGTCCAATGGAAGTGGACGTTCGTAGTAATACGTGGTGTCCTGGAGAAAAGGGTAAAAGTAGGAGTGGCAATGAGGTCTGCAACTCTGACAATCCAAAAGCTAGTGTTTAAGAAGGTTCGGTCAACTTGGTCACTGAGTCATAGTCTTAGGGTCGGGTCAAATGGTCGCTGCCAGAGAGAGAGAAAAGAAACACTCAGCGTGCACTCTAACCTAGATCAGAATGGTTACCAATTCATCTAATCTGGAAACCTCCCACTGCACCTCAAATTCTCCTCTAAACCTGAAAGAAGAATTAGTCGGGATTAGCCGAGGAGTATACTAACTCATCAGTGGGAATCGGGATCCAACTATCATCGCATGATAACGTGACGGAATCCGCTCACGGGATCACACTCCAGAAGGTATGCGCATATCTGGCAAGTTTCAGTTCTTTTGAAACTCCCGATGTGATTTCTGCCCCATGCTCTTATGACCTTGGCGTGAGGTCAAAATATCATAAGTCACATGTCAAGTTCTGCCCGTCATTATCCAGGTTAATCTGAACCCACCCGTACATACCCTTGACGTAGGCCAAAATAGTAGTACGACTGTCCCAAACCAACGCATCTATCTATGCAACAGATAAATACCCGGCAGCTACCAATCACTATGCCTTGGCGTGAGGTCAAAATACATAGCTTGAATACTACCGAATATTTAACTGAAATGACGGAGGGCTACGAATGGTTTCTGGCGAAAACCTTTAACGTAATGAACTTGATATCGTTGAAGGAACGGATAGCTTTTTGAAAATATAGTGACGACAACTTCCGCTAAAGAGGTCACTCCCGGTGAAGGGATCTCGGCTCTTTCCCCATAGAATGGAGTGCAGGATATTCCAACTGAATACCACGGTGCAAAGCAAAAGCAATCGGCTATAGTGAAGTTAATGCCCTGACGCAAACTTTTGTCCAAGGGGTCACTCCCGGTGAAGGGATCTCGGCCCTTGCCTCGTCGACTGAGGAGCAGGATATTCCAACTGAATACCACGATGCAAAACAAAAGTGAACGTCCTTGCAATAACAGCTTTTTGAAAAGTGTTCCAACAACATCAGATTAGGTTTGTTTTTAACTTGCATTGATCCGAATCAACGCAGTCCCATCAATTGATCACACCAAAAAGAACGAAAATATACTGATGTACGTATATGCCATCTGCATTCGCCACTGGGTCCCGTCATTACCCGTTAGGTTAGCTTACTAACGACAGAGCGGGGACTGGACCAGCGCGGATGCAAAACATATACAACATCTACTAATATATATACCAATATATTATATTTGCTCAAGGCGTGAATAAAATGCAACATCACAGAGAATGAACAGCATCACAGAAACAATACAGATATCCGGGATCCCCGGGTTTCACAGAGCCGCTGAAACCCGACGTTCCCCTGGTCGTGTGGATAGCCTGTGCAATGAAATCCTAGACCCCTACGGGCGCGGCAAGTTACCCGCCAAAACCTGAAGCGAGGCAGCCCCCTTCAGCGACGTGAATGGACCACCCGGCACTTCACGGAATCCGGCAACTTGGGCACCCTTCCTGGGTCAACCTGTACCCCCTACGAGTGCGGCGAATAGCCCGCCAATCCTAGAGCGAAGCCCCCTCCGTCCCAATGCCATGAGATGCGGGCTTGTTGCCCTCTAGAACCCGGCTATCCGTGCACCCCTCCGCGGGGTAAGCCTAGTACAGAAAGTAAAATATACATACAACGGGTACAACGACCGCAACCTGGCCGTGCCCCAAAATAATAATACAAACAGGAAGTGACGGCAGTCCACATGTCGGACGCTCGTCCCGCAATATCAAATGTACATAATACAACCACAACTGTACTAGCATTGCATCCAGGCTATCCCCCACGACCGATCCGCAACAACACAGCAAAAAAAAAACATCAACGTGAAAGTCACGTTCGCAAATCCGTCTAACCGGGCTATAGCAGTTAGACCGGATTTACCGATCAAGTGACATTCACGGTCGCAGATATAATGTAAATACTGTGAAATAATGTGTTTAAAATATCTGATCGATCAAAAAAATAACAAGTGGGCCCCAAAGGAATACTGTAGCACTCACAGAAATAATTGGCCCAATTTTAAAATTCCAAAACCCCTATTTTAAGCCCACAAAGCAACTGAAGAAGTTCGATACAGTAAGGACACCATTGCGCGGCGGAACCGCGGCCCAAGGGGGTAATTGCCGCGGTTCCGCGCTCTGGTCGTCGAATTACTGCGTCGAATTTCTACAGTGGGCTTGTTACCTCCAGTACATCAATGTTTTACAACCTGAAAAATTTTTCGAGACCAAAAATTTTCAACAGAAACTGATGCGAAGGCAATACGGGTTTTGGAACATTCGATCGATCGAAACTGAAAAACACATTACACCAAGCTAGACTAAGTTAATGGCGAGGCTCTGATACCACTGTAAGTGCACGGCGGCGCCCCGGCCGTCAATCCGACGGCCAAATGCGGAAGCGGTGATAAACTTTAATTTTAATTGAACTGGCAAACCGCCGCGCACTAATACCCGGATCGAACCATTAATTAGTCCTAGCTATCTACAAGAAAGGGAAGAGATATACCGACGATCCAAGTCCTCCGGTCTTCTCGTCGTCGTCCCAATCTCCTGCGGAATGTCCCTTCTCCTCCTCGTCGCCGGAAGTGCACCACATCGCCTACATCGTTTACGGGCTCCCACCTCAATGCCGAGGCAACTCGGGCACGAAGCCGGCTACTCGACGTGCCCAAGATTCGCTGTAGAATATGTGTAGAAACTTGTGTCTCATTTGGGGTTCTTGGAGATTGCCTTTTGTGGTGGAGGAAAATGACTTGGAGAGAGGTGGGAAAAATGTAGCATACAAAGAATGAGTGTAACATTTTTCTCTCAACCCATGAATATCAATCCCATTCTCCATGGAATGGCCGGCCCCCCCTTACCATGTGTGATTGGAGAGAGAAAGAACAAAGACAAGGGGGTGGTTGGAAAGCAAAAGATGATGAGGAAAAATCAAATGATCACCACAAATCCAACACTCAAAGGCAACCATCATTTCATGCATGATGGCTTCAAAAAGTCAAGCCATCATGAGAAGAAGAAGTCAAGTGATGGTGCTTATCATGAAAACCATCATGATACAAATATAAGCAAAGACCCCCTTCCACAAAAGCCTATTTGCAACAATGCAAATAAAACCTCCTCCACCAATCTTCGGCCAATGAACGGAACAAAGGAAATCGGCCGAAACGGAAAGCAAACTGGCAACTCCAGAAAACTGGTCCCGTAATAAATTACAGGAAAACCCCGATACTGTGCATACACACCCGCATTTGTATTCCGACCGAAATACAAATGCAATGAGACAAAATCTACACTGTACTATACTAGGATCCGGCTTAAACCAAAGCCGGCTAGTAATATCCGTTCGATCCTGATCCGTGCAATACCGCACGTATCTGATCGAACCCTGCCATATAACCATACGGCCTATAGTACAGACTGTCCGATCCTGATCCGTGCAATACCGCACGTATCTGATCGGACCTTGCCATATCTCCATACGGCCTCTACAACCTTTCGCCCGAAAGCTGAGTAACTGAATGTGGGGGACTCTAAAGACTCATCAACACCTTGGTTGTGGATTTAACCACTAGCACGTTAGAGGTATAAGCCAATACATAACGGGCCACCAGGTATTGACCAAAAGGGACGTCTGTGAGCGAACTCAGCCTGACACCCTACTGAGCCTGTCAGTGACAATATCCGTACAGTCCGGTCCGTTCGTCTATGAGCATCGCATGGCGGGCCTAGGGGGTTGGTAAAAGTCAGACCCCCAAAAGCGGTACAAGTCGTGTCGGAGTGTAGCCCAGAACACCCTGAGATTCTACTGGAATACCTACCAGTAAATCTCCTTGCCTCGGCCGAGGGCTTCGTGTAATGGCTCTCCTAGACACAGCACGACCTCACCCCCAATACCGGGAGAGACGAACCCCTGAAGATACGCTCACTGCCTCCATGTGGCTCGGGACTGTACCCAACTAAAACCTGTTTGCATGACTCCTTTGAGCCGTGGTAGGGTAGTAATCAAAGTACAGTGGGAACTCACACGAGACAAATGACGATCCCCAGGTCGATGAACTAACCTGCACACATGTCACCAGGGAACTGCCATCTGACGTCTGGTATATGACCAACTAGCATGTTCCCGGCGAGTCCTGTCCGGTGTACTCATAACCCAATGAGCACCTGTATACATCTTAGGTGATCCAACTGACACCAGTGGCTTGTGAGATCGGCCACCGCCCCTCGTCGGGGTCTCGACTGTATACACTAGTCTACTATGGAGTATCGATGCCCTGTCTCGAAACTCACACGACTAGGGACCATTTAAGGATATGCTTATAGACCCCAGCTCCCACTTATATGATCGCCCTCATACTGCTGGTGGTCAAGCAAGAATCCTAGGGGCTCTATCAACGTGTAATAGCGACTTGTCAGGTCACCTGAAGCAGTACACGATGATAAAGGTAAACCAGATAGCATACTATCATCTCGAGTAAGACTGTCCTACCGGGATAGGTCCTCCATCAATCATTGCAATCACGTACCTGTGACCTAATAATTGACTCTGAGGGCACTATCTCCAACACCTTGTTGAGGTCCCTGAAATCGACACAAACTCTGATCTGCCCATTTTTCTTCTTCACTGGGACTATGCATGCGATCCAGTCCGCATATTTCTCTTCCCTGATGAAGCCGGCATCGATGAGTTTCTTGGTTTTCTCGATAACCTTTTCTTCTAGTTCCCTTCTCATTCTTCGAGGAGCTTGTTTGACTGGCTTAGCATCAGGAGATATAGCCAGCTTATGCATGGCCACTTCAGGCGAAAGGCCAGGCATTTCTTTGTACGTCCACGCGAAGCAGTCGACGAACTCATGCAGCAGGGCAATTATCTGCTCTTTCATTTCCTCCGACAAAAGTGAGCTGATGTAGGTCGGCCTTGGATTATCGAGCGTTCCTAAGTCAAACTCGGTTAGCTCATCAAAGGTTGCTTGTCCACCATCTTCGAGCTCTTGAGGAGCTTCTTCTGGCTCGGCTATTTCGTCACCATCAGTTGATCTTTCGCTGGCCTCACCAACATGGATCATGTAGCACGCTTTGGAATCAGGTTGAACGTAGCCTATGCCCCGTTTATCTGGAATTCGTCCATCGATGAGTGCTCGGACCTGGGGCGGATACCATAGTCCTTCGTAAAACTTTGTTTCGGACTCCGTTTGATATAACCAGCATCCGCACTTTTTAAAGTATTCCCGCATCTCGGGTGTATAGTATCTGGGATTGAGGACGGCTCTTATGCCTCTCTCATATGGAAGGCACGCGACAGACAAATCGTCCGGGTGCACAACGGGGTTTGACCTATAAAACAGGATGCCTTTTTGTCCACTTTTCTTTCCGGGGACGTAGAAAGTTTTCAGCTGGTCCACGGTGGAGACTGAAAATGCATCGAGCTCTTTGCACATCTGCTCCGGTAACCTTATGACGGCTAGGGACCCTTCTGCAATTTCGAAGGTCTCTCGTAGTTTTGTTTATTGCATCGGGGTCCAATCTGCACCACTGTTGCATGGCAGGTCTTCTTCCTCTGACTCTTCAGTGTCGCTGCCAAGATGAGGGCAGATTTTGCTGCTAGATAGGCCTTCGGCATCAGATTCGTCCGTATCACTACCGAAACGAGGGCGAGTTTTACGGAAGGACGGACTTCCAGCGTCGGACTCATCAGTGTCGCTACCGAAATGTGGGCGCACTTGGGCGTTTCTGCTTTTGAAAGTGACAGCCGACTCAGATTTACCTTTGAGTCTTGGGGCCGCTCTATCCTCAGTCAGTTGTGGCTTAGCATTTTGGTGGTTCATAAAGTACCGAGAATCTTCATATCAGACTTCATGCACACCGAATGGCTGGATGTCTCCGTCAATGCGTCTTTCTTCGCCATTTTTAGTATACTTCATGCATTGATGGAGAGTTGACGGGACGATTCCGTAATCATGGAGCCACGGCCATCCTAAGAGAATCTTATAAGACGTATCGGCGTCGATCACGTATATCTTAGCTTCAGTTTGCAGATCCCCGAATTTGATTGGCAGAGCCATAGACCCCAGAACTTGCTGGAAATTTTGGTTGAAGCCTTGAATGACAATCCTTTCACTTGACAGGTGTCGTACGTCCATTGAAAAACTCTTCAGCGTCCGCAAGTTCATGATGTTCACTGAAGACCCCGGATCAATCAATATGCGATTAATCCGATCTTCGTCGCTGTACCCGGTCACGTAAAGCGGCCGATTATGCTCAGTCGTTCCCAGTAGCAAGTCTTCATCCTTAAATGTGACTGCGGCGGCATGCAAAGCGTGCTGGGCTTCTTTCATATTAATTTCCGCAAAGTGAGCCTGATACCGCTCGGGGTTTTGTAGAGCGTGAATGAGAACATCTCTAAGCTCCTTAGATAGGACCAAGGCGTCGTAGATGCTCAGGAGAGACGGAAGCTTCCGGAGATGTGCCAAGACATTATAGTCCACCGAGGAAGGGCTTATGTTTTCATCAGCCGGTTCTCTGCCATCTTCTTCATTAGGGACTTGTTTTTCCTTCCCTTTTGTGGCGTTGCCCTGATTTAGCGGTAGAGCCCTGCCGCTTCTGAGCTGGATTTGATTGGCCATTGTGGCGAGCTCCTCGTCCTCTTCGGGAAAACAGAGCTCCTCTTCCGAGTCGCTGCCAAGATGGATGGCGTAGCAGGTCACTACTGGGATCTCTTCATTGGAGTCTTCTTCTAACTCCTCCGGAATTTCAGCCACTTGTACAGGGAAGAACTCCTTCAATTGAATCAATGTTCTTTCCTTTTGTTCATATTCTTTGAGGGAATCGATATATTTTGGAATGGTCGATCTCCCTGCAGACTCTTTTTCGCGCCGAGCTGCACTTTTCTTCTTCTTGAGCTTCTTGGATTTTGAGCCTGATGGAGCCGCATTGGCAGCTGGATTGGTAGGCTTCTTCTGTCCTTCCCATTCCATCCTGGGCTCTTTCTGAAGCAGCTTTAGCATCTTCTTCGTCTTATTAGATATGTGCGTACTCCATGGAGGCCACGATGAGTCAGTTTCGTTTTTCAGGGCAGCGGGTTTAGCTGTCTGCTCCCAGAAGGCTTCAACTTCTGTCTGTATAAAGTTGGCGGTTGCAACTTGATTGTTCACCAACACGCTTTTGGACAGCTCGATCTCTCCAGCCTTCTACTGCTTCTCGACCCAGTCCTTGAAGATATAGCAATCCTCGATCGCATGGCTCACTACTCGGTGGTACGGGCAATACAGGGGATTGTCGGTCATTTTTGCTTCTTGGGGTCTTTTCGACTCCGGCAATTGTAGGCCGTTGTTCAAGGCATCTTTAAATATCTTACGGACCTTGTCCCTTCTGAAAGAGTAAACCTTGTTCTTCTTCTCCTCTAGGGAAGGCCCATCTCCTCCCAGCAATGGCTTTCGAGACTGGTTGGTTTTGGATTCGCCCGCCCTTCGCTTTTCTTCATTGTCGGACGCATTGAAAACATTGGTACTGCTGGAACTCCCGCTTCTACGGTTGTCGTCCCGCTTGCTTTTCCAAGTTTTGTCTCTCTGAGAGTCCGGCGGGGACTCTTGCTTCGAGCGTTCCAGCATTTGGACTTTCTTGGTTAGCTCCTGAAATGTCTTGAGGCCTATTGTACATAAGAATGGGACCATCCAATTGCTGAGGTTCCCTATGAGAAGGCTGACAACTTGGTCCTGCTCCAGCGGCGGTTCGCACTTGACCGTGAGATTACGCCATCGGACGATAAAGTCGGTATTGCTTTCATTCTTCCCCGGCTTGGTCCTCACAAGGTCGGCAATGGAGATTTTATCACTGACACTCATGAACCTTTGCCGAAACAGAGACTCCATTTGGGCAAAGGTAATGACGGACCCATCTGGTATACTTGCATACCAGTCAAAAGCGACACCGGTCAGGCTGTTGACAAACTGACAAAGAAGGAGCGCGTCATTGCCCCCTGTATTTCCGCACGATGCTTTGAAGTGGGCGACGTGCTGATTTGCATTCCCCGTTCCATCAAATCTTCCGAACTTAGGAATGACGTAGCTGCTCGGGAACTCGATCAGATCATACTGTGCGGGATATGGCCGTCCACTACCGCCAATTTCTTTCTGAGCTTCAGCTTCAGCCACCAATGTTTTAGCTTTGCTGGTGACCAAATCCATTATCCGATCTTGTGTTAGCGGGATAGTGCTATCTGGGGCCAAGGCATTCCCAGAAGCGGAATGTGGCCGGCTTTCGTGCGGCTCGACCATTCTTGGACCCAAAAAAGCAGGCAATGGCTGCTTCGGATTGTCATCACCCAGCTGATTAGTAGCGACTTATGCTTGATTGGGAGGCGCTCGAGCAATTTGAGCCGTAAGTTGCATCACAACGTTCGTTAAGTCGTCAATCTTCGAATAGAGCTTGGCCATCGCTTTATCTTTGCTCTTGAGCTGTTTTCGAAGCTCTTGGAGCAGCTCTTGCTCCGCTGTCCTGGGGCGGAAAGTCGGCTCTTCCTCGCTCTCTGAGCTTGACTCTGCCTGGACCGAAGGGTCCTTCTGCCTATCGTCCTCATCAAGAGGGTTTTCATCATCCAGCGGAGGCGGCTGTTCTTGGGAAGCGGCAACCATATTCAAGCCAGATTGGACTTGGGATGTGGTGGCCCCATCCTTACTTTTGCTGCGAAGGTTGTCGCTGGGACGCCCGCCCGCCAAATAGACCGTATGGACAACATATCCAACCATCTTTTTATTATCGGCGGCTGATTTCACAGATCGCTGTCTTGGCCCTCCTGTTTCGGTAGCGGGCAGTCGATTGAAGGCAGATGGCCTGGCCGGATTCTTGAATGGTGCTGGCGCTTCTTTTCTTGATTTTCCCTGCTGCTTTCGTGCGGCACAGAGCGCCTGATAGACTCTTGAAGAGACAGTGTCATACCTTTTCTGTTGGGGCCGGGACACGTCCCTTTGTAGCATTGTTCGGACTGCTGTCTTCTTGATTCTGGCGGTCACGGCATTTTTCTGAACCCACCTCAGAGGCTCGAAGGAATTGCTGATTCTCACGTCCGACTCAGCCGTCGTCGCGGGGCGACCCTGCACTTAGAAATTCACGAAATTCCATTTGGCCGAAGTCCTGGCCCTTTTGTTGGCTCGATACCTGAGCCGCTTCTGCCTTAACTTTTCTGCTTTAAGTACCTGGCAGACTTTGGCTCTTTGGGAAGACGCCGTAGACCGGGCGATGGAGGATTTTGGAGATACGATCGACTGTGCACTTGTTGGAGTCATCGCCTGAGCTCGTCCGCAACATTTGATGTTGCCTTTTGTACGGGAGTTCTTGCCCCCTGTTGGAGCACCAGAGAATCGTTCAGACACCGTCTTAAGTTTCGGTTGTGATGCCTTGGCGATCACGACATTCGGCTTCTTGCCCCTTGAGACCGGTTTGGCCGCCTGTTTCGCCGGGATTTCCGCCAGATGAGCGCTTCCGGCAGGGTAGATGATGACGGAGCCAAACTGGCGGGGCAGTTCCTCCCACTGTTGACTCAGGCTTGCGGGTAGAACCATACGGGCGTTGATCTTGACCACGTACGGAATCGGGGTCGCTTTGGAAGCTGAATTCGTCTTGGGAGACATTGTCGTTGAAAGTTGATTGCTGAACAGAAAAAAAAAACATCATTTCAGTATAGACAATCGATATGTATATTGATTGAGTTCGCATGAACGTTTAACCCGAAATATGGGAGGAGAGACAAGGTCCCACCGGGCGTGTCAGAATCTGTAGGGTGTTTTTCGTCACCCCATTGAGATGGGAATACGCGCGCGCTTGTCAGGCGTACTACAGATTCCCCCTGCCTAGGGTGGGCCAGGGTTTATTGATTGTGGGGATCCGAATCTCCGGCAGCCGCGGACAAAGCTGCCGTTAATTACCCCTCGTCTTTGGGACGAGGGAACCTCCGATTAACGGGTTAAACTGGTCATGCGAACTCAATGTGCAGTGTACGTGTGTTGTGTTTTGAAAGGGGTTTTGGATATATCGGGAGCCACGCAGAGTTTTTACGAGGGTCCCGCTACCCGGATAGCGGGCTGGGGGTCAAGGGGGCTAGCAGCCCCCTTGCGGGGTGCGGGGCAGCGCCCCGTTAGAAATTTTTTTCTAACAGGGACAGTGTCGTGGAGTATGTGTATGTGTATATATGTATATATATGTATATATATACATGTATATATAAATAAAGGGGGAAAAAGACATCCAAAGGATGCGTGGGGCCAGCGCCTAGGCGCTTGAGCGCAAGCGCGCCACGTGTCGGCACGTGGGCGCTTTGCGCTCGAGTGCGGAGTGCTGGAGCGCAAGCGCGCCACGTGTCGGCACGTGGGCGCTTTGCTCTCGGGCGCTGGGTGCTTGAGCGCAAGCGCGCCACGTGTCGGCACATGGGCGCTTTGCGCTCGAACGCAGAGTGCTGGAGCGCAAATGCGCCACGTGTCGGCACATGGGCGCTTTGCGCTCGAACGCAGAGTGCTGGAGCGCAAGTGCGCCACGTGTCGGCACGTGGGCGCTTTGCGCTCGGGCGCTGGGCGCTTGAGCGCAAGCGCACCACGTGTCGGCACGTGGGCGCTTTGCGCTCTAACACAGAGTGCTGGAGCACAAGCGCGCCACGTGTCGGCACGTGGGCACTTTGTGTTCGGGCGCTGGGCTCTCGGGCGCTGGGCGCTTGAGCGCAAGCGCGCCACGTGTCGGCACGTGGGCGCTTTGCGCTCGGGCGCAGGGCGCTGGAGCGCAAGCGTGCCACGTGTCGGCACGTGGGCGCTTTGCGCTCGAGCGCTAGCGCGCCGGCGAGGAAAAGGGGGCTTTTAGCCCCGGAAATTCTCTAAAGAGAAAATAGGTTGGAGTTTAAACTCCTAAGATGCTTTGGGTTAATGAAGGGGGTTCTTCTTCTTCCTCTTCTGTTGGCTGGATCTTGAAGATCAAGAGATATGGGATTTTTAAAAATCTCTCCTTTTTGAGATGTAGTGACAGATCCAAGTTCCCCTTTGTTGGTTTGGTGGTGAAAAACTATTTTGTTTTATAAAATGAAAAGTAAAACTCTTGATTTAATTCAAAAGAAAGAAGAAGATTTTTGGAACCTTGAAGAAGGAGAAAAGATCTCAGATCTAAATTTTTTGAAGAGAGAAAAGTTGTGAGATATTTTCATTATCCTTGCCTTTATAGGCTATACACTTTACACATAGCCCCTTGGGCTTCACAAAATAGCATTTTGCCTATCCCATGGCTCATGTGCCATTTCTTTTTGCACATAAGCCATGGGCTTTACAAAAATTTGGCTTTATGACTATTTTTCTTACATTTATCCATAAAATAAAATAAAAGAAATGCAACAAAATTATTTATTACAAAATTTTTATCTTGGCATGGGGGGAGGCCGGCCGCTTCATGTTCGGGCTCGACCCGGGCATGGGCCCACTGGATCTGGGCTTGGGCCCACTTGGCTTGGGGTCGACTTTGATTTTGACTTGGTCAACCGGGGTGTAAATTTTTACCCTAACACATATCTGAAATGATGGAAAGCTACGGCTGGTTTTGGTGAAAAACCTTTAATGTAATGAACTTAATATCGTTGGAGGAACCCGAGCTGTTTTGAAAAGGAGTGGTTCAGGCATTTTTGAAACAGGTGGTTTTGTAGAAAACCGATGGTTGTAAAGAAAACCGATGGTTTTAAAGAAAACCAAATAGTTTATAGTCATGTAAACTTTTGCTAAAGAGGTCACTTCCTGTGAAGGGATCTAGGCTATTTCCTCATCGAATGAGGTGCATGATATTCCTAACTGAACACCTCGACGCAAAGGAACAAGAAACGCCAATAGTTTTTAAAAATTGGTTCCAACAATATCATATAGATTTTTTTCCCATCTATTAATCAGAATTAATGCAGTCCAATCAATTAAATATATCATGCCACAAAGAAACGAAAATAGGCACGCACATATATGCCATCCGCATTGGCCACAAGGTCCTAGGTCTTCACCGTAAGGTTATTTAACTTGCGGCAGGGCGGGGACAGGTCTAGCACGGATGCAAAACATATATAGCGTCTACTATATATATATATATATATAATATGAACATTCGTCTCACGCATGATATCAAGTAATATCACAGAAGCATCATAACAGAAGCACATAAGCAAACCCGGTATAGAAATGTGGGTAGGAAAAGTACATTTCAATAGAGCCAAATATGAAATGTAATTTTCCGGTCATGTGGATAGCCCATAGTATCGGATCCTAGACCCCTATGACTGCGGCAAGCCACCGGCTAATCCCAGAAGCGAGGCAACCCCAATTAATGAAGTGAATGGGCCACCTAGCACTTCCAAGATCCGGTGACTTGGGCACTCTTCCGCGGGTCAAACCTATACCCTCTACAAGTGCGGGGAATAGCCCACCAATTCTAGAGTAAGGCATCCCGGTCTCAACGCCATGAGATGGATGCCCATTTCCCTCTAGAACCCGGCTACTCGAGCACTCCGTTGCGGGGTAATCGTAGTGCATGTAATGGAAAATCTGAATATACAATGGTAACTACGTCTGCAACCTGGACGCACCCCAAAGAATGATACAAGCCGTGATGACAGTAGTCCACATGTCGGACGCTAGTCATGCAATATGAATATACATTACATCACAGAGAATTACATCTAATACTACATACACCAGGTTATCTATCGCGAAAAATCCAACATAACCATAACCAACAAAGCAATATCCATCACAGAACATGCAAACATGCGGGTATCAGATCCGTAACCCCGTCTAATTCATACGTATAGCAATTAGAAAACGTTTTGCCAAACGTTATAATACACGCAACCATCACTAAGCCTATGACAATCGAATACCGTACACATATAGCCAACACTTCAATTTTCCAAAATACCGAAAATCAAGTGTGCTAAAAACCGACAAGAAATTCCATGCTAAAACCCACCCCAGGAGTCTGAAATGTGCTCGGATTGAGCCGAAACTTCGCGGAGGGCCCTGGAATAAAATTAACGTTGACCCGGAAGCACCTAGGGGGTACCCACCCCCTAGGCCACCCTATGGTGGCCCAAGGGGTTGGTAGACCCGAAACTGCCTTCTGAGGCAGTTTTGGGTCCCCACCCCCCAAGGCCACCATTTGGATGGTCTCGGGGGTGTGGGCCCTCCCTAGGTCCCTCAGGAACGTCCCGAGGTCCCCGCAGGGAGTCAAAATATCAATATAGCATGAAATTCCTCACTGTTTTAAGCGCAGTTTTTGCGGAGCAAAAACCGTCAGGATTCGGAAGTCGTATCTATTTAGTTTATGGTGTTTGGGTGGCTCTGATACCATTGTTGGTTCCTAGTGCCCTCGCCGCTAACCCGCGGCCAATGTGGAATACAAAAAGAAAAAATTTCGTGGTATTAGAAACTAAAACCCAAGAATCTAACCAAATACTTAAACTAAAACCATAACAAGATAGAAACTACAACCTTTGTAGCGTCTTCATTTACTCCAATTGGGTTGGACTCTAGCATGCTTTCAAGAGTACCGGGTTCTGTTTGCAAGCCGGTTCTCCTTCGCCGAAAATGATCCACCCAAAGGAACCGATCCAAGTTCCGGCTTCACCTACTGAAGGAACCGACGCTCTAAGCTCACTAGGAATGGAGAGTGCTGATATAGGAATTTTCCACTATCTTTTTCTCTCAAATATAAGCTCAAGAGAGCAAGTGTAGAAGAAAGAGGAGGAGGTAAGGAAAAATAGCCATGAGCAAGTGTTGAAGAATATGAATGAATCAAGTATGAAAAGAGTAGAACGGCTTCACAATTTTTACAACCATACAAAATAAAATATTATAACCAATTTGTGAATAAACAAATGAAGCCCATTTCTCTCTACATATCTTCAACCATGCTCAATGCCACCTCACCCTCCACGTCATTTTATGAATATTCATAAATAAATATTCACAAATGAGGTGTCCATCTTCTAGAACAAATTCCATATAAATATAGAATACAACCCAGTATACATATCGAAATACATATACACATATCCGTATAAAAATACGAATAACTAAGAGAGAAAATGAATAGTGAACAATAATACTAGAATACATATATTAAATATATATATATATATATATAATTAAATTAAAACTTGATTTAATAATCCGGCTTAATCCTAAACCACTGGTATTATCAACCGTCCGATTAAAGTCCGTATAACCTGTACGCATATTTAATCGGACACCTGTATGTACCAATATACCTCATTTACATCATAATGCCTGAACCGAGAAAACCCTCTGTGTGGGTCTCTAAAAACTCGTCAATACGCTGGCAGTGGTTTAACCACAAGCACGTCAGCGTCACTAGTTGTACGTAACGGTTACCCAGGTATTGAGCGAAAGGAAGGTCAATGAGAAAACTCATCTGTACCCTTACTGAGCATGTCTGTGACAATCTCCATACAGTTCGGTCTGTTCGTCTAAGAGTATCACATATCGAGTCTAGGGGGTAGATAAAATCATACCTCTAATAACGCGATATTTCGTGTCGGTGTGAGGCCCATCATCCACGGAGAAACTACTGATCCAAATCAGTAATTCTCATCCACCTTAGCCAAGAATTTCTGGTGATGGCCACCCATGCACAGTACGACATCTACCCCCAATACCGGGAGAGATGAATCCCCGACGATCCGCTCACTACCTCCATGTGGCTCGGGACTATACCCAACTAAAACCTGTTTGTACGATTCTTTTGAGCCGTGGTAGGGTAGTAATCAAAGTACAGTGGGAACTCAAATGGGACATGATAATCTCAGGTCGACATACTAACCTGTACTCATGTCACCTGAGAACTGCTATTCGCACCTGTCCAAGTGCGCACCTGACGAGACTGGATCAATTAACTTACGTACATATATGCATGTGCACATCAAGAAGTTGATTTAATCGACTTGCGCACCTATATACATGCACACCCGATGAAACTGATTCAATCGACTTGCGCAGCTATATACATGCGCACATCATGAAATTGATTTCATTGGTATGCGCACCTATGTAAGTACGCACGATACGTGCACATATGCTAATGAGGGGCTTTTGCAACAAAAGTAAAGTTCAGCACGAAAATGAGAAAAGAAGTGCGAAGGTAAAAGAAAAGAAGCTTTTCGTTGATGCGTCAAAAGGAGGATTACACGATAATACTAAAAATAATAAAAGGATAAATAAAAGCGAAGACTATTGCATCGTTCAAAGTTCACAACGGCAAGATGCTAGCATCGGTGCATGGATTTTGGAAATCAAAGAGAAGCTCATGCAAGACGTCCCAGGTAGAATCCTTCATCTGTCGATACTTCCGCTCACGAATACGAGCGTCAGGGTCGCCACTAATATCCTCCGCCCTCGCGTACGAAGCTATAATCACCTTCTGCTGATATATTCGATGCAGAATGTCTATTGCACGATCTCTTCGATTCTTGGAGGTTAAACACATTAGATAAACCGAGTGCACCTTATCCTCGGCCTTATCTAGAGTATGAAGCAGCATCGCCATGACAAGCCCAGGTGTATCATTCCATATCGCGAGAAAAATCATCTGCGAGAGGGAATGTCACGCCCCACATCCCGGTGTACGGATAAGGAGACACGATGAGGCACGCGATGTATTTACTCAGAAGTAAACACGTTAAGCGTAAATAAGCAATATAATATAAATGTACACAAGAATGACATGAGATGTGAATGAACAGTAACTTTTTATTTAATAAATATTCTTTACAATACAACTGAAAAGTAAATACAATGCGGAAAGTAATGCCTAAATAATGGCATGAACATAAAGTAAAGGTATATACAAGTGACTAAAGCTCTGGGTCTTCTGCGAACTACTCCAAGTTTTTTGAGCTGGGCTCAATCTCCAGAGAGTCGGGTTCTCCTGACAACATTCTAAAAAAAGAATAGAAAAGGAATGTCGTCAGCGAACAAATGCTCGGTAAGTCCCAAAGAGAGATAGAAATATACTGAACAGGTAAAGAGAATATGTATGATTATTATGTTAACGCAGTTGTTTGTAACTTGGTACAGAATATGCCAGTGTATACGAGAGGAGTCCAACTTACCACATGGACTATGGTATATGGAGTACAAGGCCCCGTCAAAACCCACGGGACAACGGCAATGAATATTCAGGTTAGGTGTATTAAAGTGATCGTCTAATGCCACTTTTAACACAATCCGTACCAATCTACCCCTTAAAAACATCGTAATGAATATTGTATTGTTTTGTAGTGATTTGTAAATATAAGACTTGCCGAAACCATGATATCAATTGTTCATGTAAACGGATAAGGATATAAATTGATAGTCATATAGACAAGTCAATGTATATCCATGGTTCGGTCAGATCAAGTTATGTTGATATAGATTGTATCCGGTATAAATGGATTCATGTTGTATTGGAGTTACATTCGAATTGTATTTAAGAATGGATTGTATTCGGATTGTATTCAGATTAGACTGAGACTCAAATTGAGTCAGATACTTTAAACAGAATTGAAGTCTTGAATTAGATTTTAGAGTTATCGGTAACTGCTGCACATGGAAGGCAGGATTTGTGTCTTTTTCCCAGACAATTACTATATTGATAACCCCGTTTTTAGTTGTCTACCTTAAATAGGCAAGCTCCCACTTTCTCCGGCTCTGAGGCTCAAGAGAATTGGTCCCGCTTAAACCTATATTTACTAGGGTCCTTATTATAAATTAATATAACTTGAGGGAGTTTTATAAAAAAATAGTTTAGTATACTTTCAAAATAATCCTCAAGTTTTTATTTATCGTATTTAGGGTTTTCATGGATGTAATTTTTAAATGTGAAGTATTCTAATGAATATAAACCTAGATTAAATAGTATATGGTATTTTAGTGTAAATTGGAATTGTATGGATTTGTGATGGTTGATTCATGAAATTTGTGATTCCTTTGTTTAGAAAACATGGAATTTATTATATGTATTTAAAATAGAAAATTTTATAATATTATTAATAATTATAGAAAAACAAAATTTATTTATTAAATAGAAATCTCGTTTTCTTAAAAATTATAATAAAAATTCCATTGAGATCGGATGCTCCGTGAGGAGGTCTGCATCTCGCTCTACTAGTACAGAGGATGTGCGATAACCCGCACTATCCAAATAGGGTTCCCCAAAATGGGTTGTAGAGCTTTAATTGTAAGGAATTTAATTTAAAACAATCTTAAAGAATACGTTTTATTAGTTTAAGGTATTTTATTGTATAATTGTATTTATCCCAAAATATTGTAAAGAGGCAATTGTGATATGTCATAATGAATGTTGTGATGAGGTAGATCATTACCTCGTGAGTTTTCTAAAGGTAATATGAGCAAATATATGAAATAATGTCGTAGGTAAACTTTATGGTATTAAACTGTAAAAGTGTAATAACATGGTTTTACATGGAGTTTTATTGTGAAATTGGTTTCTAAATTTTAGTTAATGTTTAATAAGCAAGGTTTGATAATTTGAATATGAGTTTCCTAAGAAAAATTGTTATTTTAAAGAGAATAGAATTTAAAAGTCCGTTAACTCCACTTACCGACGTCATTTGAAAAGAGAACTTATTTAATAGAGAAAAGAGGACAAAAGAAGGGACTTACTGGATAAAAAGAGATAGGGGAGGTATGGGAAGGGTTTGAAAGCGTCGTGGATTCACGGTGTCACTGGTTTTGTCCCGAGTCGTCGCCGGAAGATGACCTTAGACTAACTCCACTTGTACATCTTATTTGATTTAGAAATTTTTGAGAGTTTTGATGATAAATTTCAGAGAAGCTAGGATGTAATGTGGTATTTATAGGATTGAATTAGGGTTTAGGGAATTAAAAATGAGAATTAAAATGCATTTAACATTGGATTAATGGGTGATTTTTAATCCTCTGTTAATGTGCAGGAAAAAAAAACAGAAGAGGAGTGGTGGGGGGAAGGCCAAGGGGTTAGGGTTAAATTTTAGAGGCATTACATTAGGTCAGGCCCGGCGGCGCCGGCCCCAGAGGCTTCCTCGCCTGTCGATTAAGTGAGGTGGGGTCTTGGATTGGGGCCACGTGTCATGTTCAGTACATATAACATTTCCCACATGTTTGATTTTAATGACTTTTCATTTTTACGTGTATTGCACGTGTAAACTTTTGGGCTACCAAAAAGTTTAAAAGAAGAATCATTAAAAATAATATGTGGCTGATGGGATTCGAACACAGGGGTTATGTCACAGCAGTGCAAGGCTTTACCAATGAGCTACAAGTTGTTTCTTGCTGTTCTAAAACAAATTAAATACTTATAACATACTCAGGGTTGCAAATGCTCCATTTAGTATTTAACTTTAAACAAATTTTGTACATTATAAACAGAGTCGTTACATTCTACTCTCCTTACAAAAATTTTGTCCTCGAAATTTTCAAATATTTAAGGACTAATTTACAAATAAGAAAGGGCATCTTGCACGCATGTCGCCTTCTCTTTGCCACGTTGATTCTCCTAGTGAGTCTTTCCTCCACATACTCGAACCAAGTTTACTTCCTTATTCCTAAGTGTCTTTACCTTTCTGTCCTGGATTTCAATGAGTTGTTGCTCACAAGATAGGTCTGTCTGTACCGTGAGCTCAGAGTGATCAAGAATGTGACCGGGGTCACTCACATACCTTCTGAGCTGAGATATGTGGAACACGTTGTGCACTCCTTCCAATGAGGGTGGAAGTGCCAAGCAATATGCCACTTCTCCAACTCGTTCGAGTATGCCGAACAGTCCAATGCACCTCGAACTTAGCTTACCCCTCTTTCCAAAGCGAATCACTCCACGGTTTGGAGAGATCTTTAGAAATACATGATTTCTTGGTTGGAACTCCAAGTGACGGAACTTTGCATCAGCCCAATGCTTCTGTCTGTCTTGGGCCATGTGCATTCTTTCTCTGATAGTGTGCACTACATCTACAGTTGCCACTATCTCAGGTCCAAGGAGTTCCCTATCTCTGATGTCGTCCTAAATTAATGGTGAATGACACTTCCTTTTATAAAGAGCTGCAAGCGGTGCCATACCAATACTCGCTTGGTAGCTGTTGTTGTATGAAAACTCCATAAGGTATAGGTGATCTTCCCATGATCTTCCGAAGTCTAGAATACAAGCTCTTAGCATATTTTCAAGGATCTGAATCATTCGCTCAGACTATCCATCTGTTTGTGGATGGTAAGTTGTGCTAAAGTCCAAACTCATTCCCAAGCTAGCTTGCAGACTCTGCCAAAACAGCGATCGGAATCTGCTGTCACGATCTGAGACAATGCAAACCAGTACTCTATGTAATCTCACGATCTCCTGTATGAGTTCATGGGTATCAGAGATAGTACACATTGAAGAGTTAAATATTACTTAGATTCAAACATATCTCCATGTACTTCTTTGCTAATGTCTCGGTAGATTGGCCAACTCGAAATGGGATGAAGTGAGCCGACTTTGTGAGTCGATCTACAATAACCCATGCCGCATCGTTACCTTTCGTGCTATGAGGAACTGCAGTCACGAAGTCCATGGTAATGTGTTGCCACTTCCATTCTGGGATAGGTAATGGTTGATATAAACCAGCAGTCCTGTGATGTTCAGCTTTCACTTACTGACACACCAAACATTTAGAGACGTTTTTGGCTACTTCACGCTTCATTCCATACCACCAGTAATGTTACCGCAGATCTTTGTACATCTTTGTACCACCAGGGTGTACTGAGTATGGGGAGTTGTGAGCTTCTTTCATCAACTCTTCCCGAATAGGACCTTGTGGTACACATAATCTGCTTTCGTATCTCAAAGATCCATCTTCATGGACGATGAAGTCTTTTCGAAGTCCACTTTCTACTTGTTCTCTGATCTTTTGCAACTTGGCATCACTTGCTTGAGCTATTTTGATCTGATTGACAATTGTAGACTGAATTTTTAAGTTCATCAAACTTGAAGTGTTACCTGGCATGATCACTTCTATCTCCATCTGATGCAAATCTTGCTGTAGCTTCCACTGTGCGGTGAGATTCATTAATAGTGGTTGACGACTAAGTGCATCAGGTACTACATTCACCTTTCCTGGATGATATTGTAGGTTGATGTCAAAGTCCGCCATAAGTTCTAACCATCTTCTGTGCCATATATTCAACTTTTTCTGAGTAAACACATACTTCAGACTTTTGTGGTCTGTGTAGATATCTATCCGTTCTCCAAGACGATAATAACGCAAAATCTTGAGTGCAAAGATAACGGCTGCCAACTCCAGATCATGCGTCGGATAGTTGCGCTCATAAACTTTCAGCTGTCTTGATGCATAAGCTTCAACTTTACCGTGCTGGTGTAAAACACATCCTAATCCTTTACCGGATGCATCGCAATGCACTACGAAACCTCCAGATTGGTCCGGTATTACGAAAATAGGCATTGTTGTCAATCTTGACTTGAGTTCTATGAAAGCTTGTTCGCATGCTTCTGACCATACGAATTCTTCATATTTACGTGTGAGCTTGGTCAGGGGTGTTGCAATCTTCGAAAATCCTTCAATAAATCTTCGGTAGTATCTCGCTAATCCCAAGAAACTTTGAATGTCCTTCACTATCTTTGGTGTTTGCCATTCGCTTACTGCTGATATTTTAGCTGGATCCACAGAGATTCCTTCACCTGAAACGATATGTCCGAGAAATCCGACTTGTTCTAGCCAAAACTCGCACTTGCTGTACTTGGTATAGAGTTGATGCTGTCGCAAAGTCTCCAGGAAAATTCGTAGCTGTTCAGCCTGCTCTTTCTGATTCTTTGAATATACCAGGATGTCATCGATGGATATGACAACGAACATGTCTAGGTACTCTCAGAAAACTTGATTCATCAGATTCATGAATATGGCTTGTGCATTGGTCACTCCAAATGTCATCATGAGAAACTCATAATGCCCATAGCGAATCCTGAATGACGTCTTCAGAATATCAGACTCTTTGACCTTCACCTGATGATAACCCGAAAGAAAATCTAACTTTGAGAAAATGTAAGACCCACTTAGCTGATCGAACAGATCGTCGATTCGCGGTAGTGGATACTTTTTCTTTATTGTGACTTCATTCAAAGCTCTATAATCAATGCACATTCTGTATGAACCTTCCTTCTTCTTCACAAGCAAAACTGGAGATCCCTAACTTGAAGCACTGGGACGAATGCATCCTTTGTGCAGATGTTTGTCAAGCCGAGTACGGATCTCCTTCAAACCTTCAGGACTTAATCGGTATGGTGTTTTGATCACCGGTTGTGCTCCAGGTACTAAATCAATTCCAAATTCAAGAGCTCGATCAGGAGACAAACCTGATATGTCTTCTGGAAATACATCATTGAATTCTCGAACTACCTTTGGCTTATCTTCTCCCTCCTTTAGAGTTGCAATCACTGCCTTCTTCGATTTTGCCTTGTATGTGCTAGGCTCTAAGGTACCCACTTTTGAAATAAAAGACCGGATAATCTGGTATCTCAAATACTACCCTCCTTTGACGACAGTCGATGGTAGCGTAGAAAGTTCCTAGCCAATCCATACCCAAAACTACATCGAAGTTCGGTATGTCCAGCACCTTGAAGTCAGAATAAAATCCTCTGCTGCGGATGACCACTGGACACAAGTCGTATCCTATTGTTGCCCTTAGAACACCGTTCCCTGAACTGACATTCCAGCTGGATACGAGTGGTTTGACTGGAATAGCATGAGTTCGGACGAACCGTTGAGACATAAAGCAATGAGATGCTCCAGTATCGAAGAGTGCTAGTGCAGGAAGTGAGGCTACTAAGATTGTACCTAAGTTATGTGGGATATGTTTAGGTATGGAAAAGAATATATGGATGTAAACAAGTATTGAACAGATTTGAAAGATGGGAAGGTACCAGTGATGACTTGGTTAGTGACTTCAGTTTCTTCCACAGTCATCGTGAAAGCCTGACGCCTAGGTACATTCTCCTTGCGGGAGGCGCATTCCTCTTTCCGTTCCTATGTCCCTGAGGTAGGTTCTTTTGTGCTTGATGGAACTGAAAAAGAGGAGGTGCAGTAGGTCCACGAGGAGGTGGAGCTGGGAGAGCAAGACATGGTGCGGGTGCCTGGATAGCTGGCTGCTATGGATAGGTGATTGCTGGTCTGGGTGCTATTTTCTGATTGAGTCTATGAGGAAAAGACCCATATCATGTGTGGATGAGCCACAGACTAAGTATAGGCGATTAGCACGCCTGTAATCCTTCGCCAGGTATCCATTTCTTTTGCAGTAGAAACAAAAATCTGGACTGGGCCGGTTGAATGGTACTCCCGGTCTCCTGGGTACAAACGGTGGCCTGGAAGAGGCTCCTCCTGCTATCTGAGTAGCAGGGCGCTTCATACTGGCAGATTGAGGTCTGCTCTTCTTCTTCATTACTGCCTCGTATCGACGGGCAACCTTCAAAGCTAAGTCGTGGGTTGGGAAATCCCCTGTAGCTAGAGCAGCTTGGATTTCTTGGTCCAACCCTTACTGAAATCTTCTAACCCTTATCTCAGCAGTCGGTATGAGATATGCCGCGAACCTGTTACGGTCTTGTGTTAGCTGTGTATTATGTGATTATAGAAATTCGAATATTTAAGACATATCTTATCTGCTCAACATGGTGAATTCAGCGTCATACTCATCCACAGATTTGGTCCACATCGAACCTTATTGCAAGTGGATGAATTGCATCTCCATGTCGAATCGGGCAGTCTCGGAGAAATATTTCGTGTCGAACATCTCGCGAAAAATCCTCCATTCGATCGGCTGAGTAAGACGGCTTTCTTCCGCCTTCCACCATACTCGGGCGTTATCGGTAAGTTGCAACTTCGCAACCCTTACCCAAGCAATGTCTGGCACTTGTGCTGCTGCCAGATCATCTTCGATCGACTGAGCCCATTCTTCAGCTTCCAAGGGGCTCTTTTCCCAGAAAATTGCTTCGAATGAAGTGCCCAGAACTGCTTCACTCCAGGTGCTTCCGCTTCTAGGAAGTTCATGAGTATAGCAGTCTGCTGCTGCTGTCCCTCTAAGAGGCTCTTTATTGCCTCGAGCAGTACCGTCTGCTCGTTGATCGGAGCTACAATGGTAGGCGTAAGTGGAAGAGGAGGTGGTGTGGTGTTGCCATTGGCGTTCGTACTCGTACTGTTCGGGGAATCCATAGCCTTGAAAGAAAAATAGGGTTAGGATAGAATTCAAGGAATAGAAATATAAAGAATGTTTAGTTGCTGATTCTTGTGATATATTGCTTAGGTTTCCATGCAGAACTGACCCTGCATGGTAGGGTTCCATGCAAAACTGACCTGCATGAGCCACTAACAAAACCTGTCACGCCCCGCTTTCCGCTGTACGGATAAGAAGACGCGACGAGGAACACGACGTATTTACTCAGAAGTAAACACGTTAAGCGTAAATAAGCAATATAATATAAATGTACACAAGAATGACATGAGATGTAAATGAATAGCAACGTTTTATTTATTAAACATTCTTTACAATGCAACTGAAAAGTAAATACAATGTGGAAAGCAATGCCTAAATAATGGCATGGACAGAAAGTAAAGGTATATACAAGTGACTAAAGCTCTGGGTCTTCTGCAAACTACTCCAAGTTTTCTGAGCTGGGCTCAATCTCCAGAGAGTCGGGTCCTCCTGACAACATTCCAAAGAAAGAATAGAAAAGGAATGTCATCAGCGAACAATCGCTTGGTAAGTCCCAAAGAGAAATAGACTGAACAGGTAAAGAGAATATGTATGATTATTATGTTAACGCAGTTGTTTGTAAGTTGGTACATAATATGCCAGTGTATACGAGAGGAGTCCAACTTATCCCGTGGACAATGGTATATGGAGTACAAGGCCCAGTCAAAACCTACGGGACAACGGCAATGGATATTCAGGTTAGTTTTATTAAAGTGACCGTCTCATGCCACTTTTAACACATTCCGTACCAATCTACCCCTTAAAAACCCCGTAATGCATATTGTATTGTTTTGTAGTGATTTGTAAATATAAGACTTGCCGAAACCATGATATCAATTGTTCATGTAAATGGATAAGGATATAAACAGATAGTCATATAGAAAAGTTAATGTATATCCATGGTTCGGTCAGATCAAGTCATGTTGATATAGAGTGTATTTGGTATAAATGGATTCATGTTGTATTGGAGTTACATTTGAATTGTATTTAAGAATGGATTGTATTCGAATTGTATTCGGATTAGACTGAGACTCATATTGAGTCAGACATTTTAAACAGAATTGAAGTCCTGAATTAGGTTTTGGAGTTATCGGTAACTGCTGCACATGGACGGCAGGATTTGTGTCTTTTTCCAAGACAATTACCGTATTGATAACCCCGTTTTTAGTTGTCTACCTTAAATAGGCAAGCGCCCACTTTCTCCGGCTCCCTGAGGCTCAAGAGAATTGGTCCCGCTTAAACCTATATTTACTAGGGTCCTTATTGTAAATTAATATAACTTGAGGGGGTTTTATGAAAAAATAGTTTAGTATACTTTCAAAATAATCCTCAAGTATTTATTTATCGTATTTAGGGTTTTCATGGATGTAATTTTTAAATGTGAAGTATTCTAATGAATATAAACCTACATTGAATAGTATATGGTATTTTAGTGTAAATTGGAATTATATGGATTTGTGATGGTAGATTCATGAAATTTGTGATTCCTTTGTTTAGAAAACATGGAATTTATTATATGTATTTAAAATAGATAATTTTATAATATTATAAATAATTATAGAAAAATAAATTTATTTATTAAATAGAAATCTCGTTTTCTTAAAAATTGTAATAAAAATTCCATCGAGATCGGATGCTCCGTGAGGAGGTCTGTATCTTGTTCTACTATTACCGAGGATGTGCAATAACCCGCACCATCCAAATTTGGGTTGTAGAGGTTTAATTGCAAGAAATTTAATTTAAAACAATCTTAACGAATACGGCTTTATTAGTTTAAGGTATTTTATTGTATAATTGTATTTATCCTAAAATATTGTAAAGAGGCAATCGTTCTATATCATGATGAGTGTTGTGATGAGGTAGATCAATACCTCATGAGTTTTCTAAAGGTAATTTGAGCAAATATATGAAATAATGTCGTAGGTAAACTTTGTGGTATTAAACTGTAAAAGTATAATAAACATGGTTTTACATGGAGTTTTATGATGAAATATTTTAGTCAATGTTTAATAAACAAGGTTTATTAATTTGAATATGAGTTTCCTAAGAAAAATTGTTATTTTAAAGAGAATAGAATTTAAAAGTCGGTTAATTCCACTTACCGACGTCATTTGAAAAGAGAACTTATTTAATAAAGAAGAGAGGAGAAAAGAAGGGACTTACTGGATAAAAAGAGAGAAGGGAGGTATAGGAAGGGTTTGAAAGCGTCGTGGAGTCGCGGTGTCGCCGATTTTGTCTCGAGTCGTCGCCGAAAGATGACCTTAGACTAATTCCAGTTGTACACCTTATTTGACTTAGAAAATTTTGAGAGCTTTGATGATAAATTTCAGAGAGGCTAGGGTGTGATGTGGTATTTATAGGATTGAATTAAAGTTTAGGCAATTAAAAATGAGAATTAAAATGCATTTAACATTGGATTAATGGGTGATTTTTAATCCTCTGTTAATGTGCAGGAAAAACAAACAGAAAGGAGTAGTGGGGGGAAGGCCAAGAGGTTAGAGTTAAATTTTGGAGGCATTACCCTCGGTCAGGCCCGGCGGCACCGGCCCTTCCTCTCCGGTCGATCAACTGAGGTGGGGTCTTGGATTGGGGCCACGTGTCATATTCAGTACATATAACACTTCCCATATGTTTGATTTTAATGACTTTTCATTTTTACGTGTATTGCATGTGTAAACTTTTAGTCTTCCAAAATGTTTAAAAGAAAAATTATTAAAAATAATATGTGGCTGATGGGATTCGAATACATGGGCTATGTCATAGCAGTGCAAGGCTTTACCAATGAGTTACAAGTTGTTTCTTGCTGTTCTAAAACAAATTAAATACTTATAGCATACTAAGGGTTGCAAATACTCCATTTAGTATTTTAACTTTAAACAAATTTTGTACATTATAAAAAGAGTTATTACAGGGAAGACCGGCGAGGGAGAAACCGTCTACAATGGTCCTCGAGACGTCGAAGTATAGCCTCGCATTGGGCATCGATACAGGCAAGTTCGTAAAAGCGAACATGGGTATGGGAGAAAATCTTCCTGATTGAGTAGAGACGACTGGCCATGACACCTGAAAGAAAAAAACTGGAAAGGCATCAGTTCACTAAAAGGGTGGACTAAAATATCCAAATTCAAAAGTAAAATTTAATTAATGTCAAACTTAACTAACATCCTTAAAATAAAAGAAATGTTTTATGGTTTATCTTAAGCGCGCAACCTAAAGGGGTGCGTAAGATAAGTTAAAAGCCCAACCCAAATGTTGAACAAGAAAAATCAAAAGCGCAACTCAAAAGGATGTGCAGGGCAGAGGTGCACAAGAGCACTTACCAAATTACTAAGGAAACAAAAGTTTTGAATAGAAAAAAATAAGAGCTTCAGAAGAGGACAAGTCTAAAGGGAGTGAAGAAAATGACACCTATTTATAAGGTTTCAAGAGACAGTTCGCATTCTTGTAAGTCCCAAGTTGGGAACCAATAAGTCATTGCTCGACACTTGTTTGTCGCTTCGAAAATATGCGAAGAAGTCAGTGCGCGTACATGTCCGAAGACAAAGTCATATGACATGAACGCATATGCAACAAGTGCGCAAATGAGGTGCGCACATGCACGTACAACATACGGGCGCAATGCGCACTTGACCAACAACATGTGCAAGCACATGCGAATTCCCTAAAAAGCAGATGCTTATTGAAAAAAAAAGTAAATAAGCAAACAAATCTTTAATTAATAGTAAAATATCCTGTTGGTTAAATATCTTAACCAAAAGATCTGTGGATCAAAAATCCAACGGTGTGCATGTCATCCTTAATTGATATAAATCAATTAAATCATTTTAAATCAATCTAAAAAACAGATTAAGATCGAAACAAGCCAATACAAAATTCAACAAACCCTCATTTCTCCACTCATATAAATAGGAGCCTCATATGAAGAAATAGGGAGGAAAAAATTCTTCTATAAATTAAAAAAATCTCAAGACTTCTCCTTTATCGGCGAAATTGTGCAAGGTAGAAGAAATATACAGAAACAAATTCTCTTTTCTTTAAAAAGCTTTGGCTTTTTATACAGAATCCTTTGCTTCTTCTCGAATCAATTGATTCGACATTAAAAGATCAAATGATTTTAGGGTTTGTCTCTTGTTCATAAAGTTCATACTTTTGTGAGGGATCGATGCCAAAACCCAAAGGGAAAAAAAAATAAAAGATGCGCACTAAAAAGAAAATAGATGAAGACCAAAGTTTTTGCTTCTCTGCAAATAAAAGAAGAAAGAAAAAACGACAGAAGACACTGCTTTTTAGAAAAACTTGTGCCTTCTGACTAAAACAGATCCGCACCCAAATTAGTGCGCACCTAATGATAAAAATCAATATCCTTGGAAAAATAATGCCTATAAAGGCATGCGCATCATGTGAAAATCATGTGTGCGCACTTAATAAAATCTGCCTATAAAAGTATGCACATCACGTGAAAATCACATGTGCGCACTTAATAAAATCTGTCTATGAAGGCGTGCGCATCACGCAGCCCTCACGTGTGCGCACTTAATAAAAACTGCCCATAATGTGTTAGATATAGGTATGCCTTAGAGGCCATTATATGTATAGTGGATGCTTGGACATGTATATATGAATATAGATGATTTTCTCGCTCAACATGATAGTATGCTATCTGGTTTACTTTATCTTAACATGTTGATATGATCATGCTTTTATTCATTTGCACATGTTGATAAAGCCCTCAGGATATTTGCTTGACTACTGTGACTATGATGCGGATCATACTAGTGGGGCATGTATAGTTTATAAGCATATCCTTGAGCTGTTCCTAATCGTGAGTGTATCGAGACGGGGCATCGATATTCCAGAGTAGACTAGCGTATACTATTTTTGTCCCATATGATGGGCGATAGATGATCCCATATCCATCTGGTGAGGTGACACCAAAGATTGTATGCGGGTGCTCAGTAGAGACTGGGTACACTGAACGGACTCACAGAGAACTCCTATGTGGTATTATATCTATCGTTGGATAGCAGTTATCAGGTGACACTGGTACAGGTTAGTTTGTAGACCCAAAATTGTCATAGAGTCTTGTATGTCCTCCCACTGTACTTTGATATCTACCCTACCACGGCTCTACTGAGTCGTGCAAACAGGTGGACTTTGGGTACAGTCCCGAGGCACATGGAGGCGATGAGCGATAGGAGGAGTCTCGTCTCTCCCGGTATTGGGAGTTGATGTTGTGCTATGCTTGATTGGCTATAACAGAAAGTCCCTGGCTAGGGCTACTGAGATTTACTGATAAGCGTTATCAGTAGTTTCTCGATCTGTTATGAGCCATACACCAGCATGACTTATTGAGTTATTGGGGTCGACGATTCCATCCCTAAACTCGATATGCAACATATCTGACGAGGAGACCAGACTGTACGGTAAGTGTTGCCAGTTGGCTCGACGGGAGTTTTGACAGTTTCGCTGGTTTTCTTCTGATCGCTCAATACCCGGGTGGCCGTTATGTTTAGCTGACCGCTTGCGGCTTGTAGGTATTTGATATGAGCATCACCTACTGCCGGCGTATTGATGAGTCTTAGAGTCCCACAATGAAGTTTCCTGGCTCAGGCGAAAAGATATGGTGTGCATATGAGATATACGCGGGGACCCGATTAAATACAGATATGTGATACCGTATATTAATCGGGCATTTTCTATTGGTCGGGTCGTATGTGATATGATCGGTTTGCAAAATCAAGTGTTGATTTAACAAATGACTTTTAGATTAATTTTTTAATTAAACCCTTTTTCTATTTTTGTATGCATGCATGTATGCACATGATGATGTGCATGGACACATACATACATACATTGTATCATGGTTGTTGGTACATATTTGGTGGCAATGCAAGACTCATATTGTAGTAATTATTTATTTATTTATCATTTTGAATTAAAAGAAAGGATAATTCACTCATGGTTAATGTTTATCATCTTTGACCATACTTCAACTACTTTTTAACCTTGAGTTAATTATCCTTTTGCTTTATTAACTCATTGATAAAGATCTAGATAATTACTAATCATGGTTGAAGTGAGAAGGATATAATATAGATTATTCATTCTCATCTCAATAATTCATTCATATTATCCTTTGAGCTCAAGCTTAGCCACCATTATCTTCTTCTTCCTCTCTTGAGATTTTTCTTTGAGTGAAGTTGATAAAAAGAAAGGGTTTTGATTATAGAATACAAACCATATCATCATACTACACACATCTAGCCCATTTGTGTAGGGTGTTTGCTCTACTTCATTCACATATCAAGTAAAGCAAGGAGTTTTGGGCAAAGGGATTTCGGGTGGATCTTCGTGGACTAGGAAGGCTTCCATCGATCCGTTCCAAACCCTCATAGTGCCAAGGAGTCACCAAAGGAGGTCTACAAAGGTTGTAATCTCTACCCTTAGTGATAGTTTTTCATTTGCATGTGATGCTTAGTTGAAAAGAAACCCTAAATTTCTAGTTATGATTCTTGTCAAGTTCACTTAGCACCTTTAAAATTTGATTATGGCATATGTGATACTTCTAAAACCTTGATAATGTGCTAGGTAAACCCAACAATGGTATCAGAGCCAAGCTAGAGGTTTAGGCGATGTTTAGGCGAAGTTAAAACTCCGATCGAATCACGAAACACCAATTTAGACCCTTCTCTGGAAATTTTCTAAAAATGTGATTTTTTCTGAATTAAAAATACTCAAAAAAATCAACAGGGAATTATAGGAGTTACTGTGAAAAACGACACCCAAATTCCACTAAAGCGCCGCGGAACCGCGGCAGAACCATGCCTTGAGCGGCGGTTCCGCGGCGGTACTGTAGAATTAGGGTTAGCTTTTTGGTACAGTACATCCGTAGGTACTTGTACATGATTCTGGGTATTTTTAATCTTACTCAAGTATTGAGTGTTCTGGGGATTATACTGTATTTGTTGATTCGATCGGAAAGTTTAATTTCGTTTTGTTTTCTGGATATTTTAGAAAGTATTAAAATGTTCAAATGGATATCATTAACTCACTTTTTCCCGGCACGAAAAACTTTCAAGCGTTGAATTTTTCTTGAGTTTAAATCTTTCGGAAAAACGTGCAAGTAACGCGGTGGACCCTCTAGAAGAACACAAACCTTAACTCGATTATGTGACCGTCTGAACTGCCTCTAAACCTTAGGGTTTGGGGCAGTACGGCGTGCCACATGTGAGGCGTTGGCTTGACCCTTCTACGGCTGGACCATTGCTACTATGACATATTTTGGGATTATTTGAACTCCGCTCAAGTGTTGAGCTATTTAGGAAATCTTGGGTATTTGATTATTCGATTGGAAAGTTTAATATTGTCTATTTATCTGGAATGTGATACAATATGTGGAATTCATATAGTTAGGCATGAAATACGAAGTATGTGATATTTCGGATTTACGATGTCTAAAGTTATTGTGAATTCCAAATGTTGTAGTTTTACACTTTCTTTTCTGTGACCGTAAGTGTAGTATGTAGTTGTATTGCCGGTTTTCGTTGCTATACATCGACGACGATCGGTGTATGCATACTTACTTACGTTGATGATATGAGATATTATGTGTTGCTGAGATATGATGTGCAGGATTGTCGCGATAGAATAGCCGGGGGTTTTATGTGAGATGAGAGTTTTATTTTCATTCATGTATAAATCAATTGTATGTAATATTATTTTATTTGGGGCACTTCCGGGATGAGGAAGATGTTTCCATCATTGTATATTATTTACTTTTCCGCATTAGAATAGACCCAAGGAGGGGAGCATAAGTGACCGGGTTCTAGGGTTCAGTGGGAGGCCATCTCGAGGAGTCAAGATCGGGTCTCCTAAACTCTAGAATTGGCAGGATCACTTGTCCCTCTCATAGGGGTCTAGGGGTGTGGGCTTGGCTATTCATCGCGACCGTGGAATCCGTATTTTCTATTGTTGGATAAATACAAAATACGGACATCCTAGATATCCTTTTATTTTCATATGTGTTTCTTCTGTTGATATTCTGTAATGTGATTACTTAGTATCTGAGACGAATGGATTATTATTATATATATGATATATAATAAACGTTACTTATGTTTTACACCCGCACTAGTCCTGCCCTGCTATGCCATTAGTTAAGTAACCTAACGGTGCATAACGGGACACTGTGGTGAATGCGGATGGCATAAGTGTACGTTCTATTTTCGTTTCTTTTCTGTGATGGCTTAGAAACTTAAATGATGGGATTACATTAATGAGATTAATGTAAAGAAAAAGAAACCTAAAAGATGTTGTAGAATCAGATTTGAAACCCACTCGGCCTTTTTATGAAAAATGCAAGTTTCAAAAGTTGCGGAGCTTAAGCCACTCCTTTTCTAAACTGTTTTGATTCTACAACGAGATCAAGTTCAAAGCGTTAAAGGTTTTCATAAAAACCATCCGCAACCCTCCGTCATTTTAGGAAGCAGAGTACTTAGTATTCGTGCTGCGTATTTTGATCATAGTCAAGGCGTAGTGTACGGTAGCTAAGTGATGTCTTCCTACAAAGCATATGATGCGATCGGTTAGGACATTCATGTGATTATGTTGATCATAGTCAAGGGTCATATGGGTGGGTCTAGTTAATCTCGAAATGAAGGGTAGAACTTGACTAGTGCTTATGATATTTTGAACATAGCCAAGGTCATAAGCAACTATGGGTAAAAACCATATCGGGGGTTTCAAGAGTTGAAATTTGCAATGGGATTGCATACCATCTATATGATAGTTGGATCCCGATCCCACTGTAAGTAAGTGTTACTTCCAGAAGAATTTTGCACTTTACAATTAGCTAATCCAGTAGGTGTCTAGAAAGTTGTTAACGGGGTTTGACCTCTGGAAAAACGAGGTTTATTTTAATTAGGTCCGTGCGAAAACACGGGAAACCTCTCTCAAAGTACCGACACTGGCCTGGTTGACCGGTTAGCGAAACTGTAGAATGTAACTAATTCTGGCTAGTTTTCTTTTCAGGTTTTGAAAGAAAATTTGATTAAAGCAGTGGGAGACATCTATTAGATAAGATAATAACCAATCTAATTCTTTGCAAGAGCATTTCGATGAGTGTATTCTTTTCTCTCTCCTAATGGCAGATACCGATGACGGGACTTAAGCTTCTACTAGAAAAAAATAAACTGACAGGACCGAACTATAAAGAATGGTTGAGGAACTTGAACATTGCACTTACATATGATAAAGTATCATATGTCCTCACAACCAAAACCCCACCCGTCCCAGGACCTGAATCATCTGTCTCGGATAAGGAGATCCGAAAAACTTGGGCTATTGATTATAACACGGCCAAGTGCCTCGCGCTTGCTTCTATGGACAATATCCATCAGAAGCAACGCGAGAATATGGATGTACAATCCATCTTTCTTCACACAAAGGACTTGTATGAAGAGCAATCTTGTACTTTGAGATACGAGGCATCTCGAAAGTTGTTTCAGATGCGAATGGCCCCTGGTACATCAGTAGGAGACCATATTTTGAAGATGATTGGTCTTATAGAAGAACTTGAGGAACTGGGATGGACCATAGATAATGAGCAATATACGGATATTGTTCTACAGTCTCTCCCCCTGCCTTTGCTCTGTTTATAATAAATTTCAATATGAACGATTTGGAGAAATCATTGCCAGAACTTCTCAATATGTTGAGAAGTGCAGAGAGCACGTTGAAAACAACGAGGAATCCCGCTCTGCTTGCTGGGCCATCTTCCTCTTCAGTCCCAAAAGCCAAGGCCAAGGGAAAGAAAAAGAAGAAGTCCATCAAACAGAAAGGTGGAGTTAAAAAGGCAAAGGGGAAAGACAAATCCGGGGCTGCGGGAAGCAGGAAAGGAGAATGTTTTTACTGCCACAAGTCGGGACATTGGAAATGCAACTGTGCTGTGTATCTTGCTGATCTCAAGAAGAAGAAGCATGCTGATGTTTCCACTTCAGGTGTGTTTGTAACTGAAAACTGTTTTTCTTTAAACTCTGCATCTTGGGTATTAGATACCGGTTCTAGTTCTCACATATACAATTATATGCAGGGATTGAGAAACAGTAGAGTTTTGAAGACAGGTGACCATACTCTGCGGGTTGGAAATGGTTCCAATGTACATGTTGTATCCGTAAGAGAGTATCATCTTGGGTTGGATTCGGGTTGTATTTTGGTTTTGAACCCGTGTTATTTTGTACCTAGTATGCTATGTAATATAATATCCGTTTCTTTGTTGGACAATGAAGGATATAATTTTGTATTGCAAAAATAATGTTATGAACATTAACTTGAATCAAGAGTTGATTGGGTATGGTACACTAAATAACGGTATTTACGTCCTGAACCAACACACAGTTTTCAATATACAACATACTAATAAAAGAAAGTTTTCAGATATAAATGAAGCTTTTCTTTGGTATTGTAGACTTGGTCATATTAATGAAACAAGACTAAACAAACTACATAAAGATGGATATTTAAATCCTTTTGAATATAAATCTTATGCGACTTGTCAGTCTTGTATCAAAGGTAAAATGACCAAAACTCCGTTTACTGGACACGGAGAAAGAGCCGTGGAACTCTTAAGCCTCATACATAGTGATGTATGCGGACCAATGTCTACACATGCTAGAGGTGGTTTTTCATTCTTCATTACTTTTACTGATGATTTCTCAAGATTCGGACACGTGTTTTTGATAAAGCACAAATCCGAAGCTTTCGAGAAATTCAAGGAGTACAAACTTGAAGTAGAAAAACAAACAGGCTTGAGCATCAAGAAACTTCGATCAGATCGAGGTGGAGAATATTTAAGTACAGAGTTTTTAGACTTCTTAAAACAGAATGGGATTCTCTCTCAGCTCACTCCTCCATACACACCACAGTACAATGGTGTGTCAGAACGGAGGAATCGTACCCTATTAGATATGGTACGATCCATGATGTGTGATGCTGAGTTACCGCTTTCCTTTTGGGGGCATGTATTAGAGACAGCGATGTATCTGTTAAACAGGGTTCCAACCAAGGCCGTGTCTACCACTCCATATGAGATATGGAGTGGAAAGAGACCATCTCTTAAAAGAGTTAGGATTTGGGGTTGTCCGGCTTTTGTTAAAAAGCAGAATCCAGACAAACTCGAGACACGATCGGTCATATGTAAATTTGTCGGGTATCCAAAACATTCATATGGATATCTATTCTACCACAAGAAGGAACAAAAGGTGTTTGTTGCTCAGCATGCCACATTTTTGGAAAATGAAATCTTTACAGACAGTACTGATGGCAATGCGGTAGAACTAGAAGAGGTTCTAGAGACACAAATTACTCAGGACGAATTGGTTGAAACTGATGTTGCAGTAGAACTTCAAGAACCTCACCCGCTCTGGAGATCTGGTAGAATTTCTTGCCCACCAGAGAGATACTATGGGTTTCTCATTGATGGTGATAGAGAAGATTGTATCATGGATGATGATGACCCTACTAGTTTTCAGCAAGCTATCACGAGTGGTGACTCAGTGAAGTGGCTGGAAGCCATGAGATCCGAAATGGAGTCCATGTATACCAACAAAGTATGGACTTTGGACGTTGCGCCTTCTGGGATAAAACCCGTTGGGTGCAAATGGATCTTTAAAAGAAAGATTGGTATAGATAGACAGGTAGAGACCATTAAAGCAAGGCTAGTAGCGAAAGGTTTTCGTCAAAGACCAGGATTGGACTATGATGAAACTTTCTCTCCAGTAGCAATGCTTAAATCCATTAGGATCCTACTTGCTATTGCTGCTCACTATGATTATGAAATCTGGCAGATGGACGTTAAAACAGCATTTCTAAATGGTGATTTAGAAGAATGCGTTTTTATGGATCAGCCAGAGGGCTTCATTGACAGTGGAAGCAGCGGGAAAGCATGTAGATTGCTTAAATCCATTTATGGATTAAAGCAGGCCTCACGGAGCTGGAACATCTGCTTTGATGATATAATCAAAGAGTTTGATCTGATCAAATATATAGATGAACATGCATTTATAAGAAGATTGTAAGGAGTACTGTCACATTTCTCGTATTGTACGTAGATGACATTCTCCTCATAGGAAATGATATTCCTATGCTACAATCGGTCAAACTATTCTTATCACAAAGGTTCTCCATGAAGGACCTGGGTGATGCCTCATGCATTTTGGGCATAAGGATCTATAGAGATAGATCCAAGAGGTTATTGGGATTGTCCCAATCAAAGTACATAGACACCATCCTAAAAAGGTTTAGTATGGAAGATTCCAAGCGTGGTGCCTTGCCTGCTTGTCATGGAATCACTCTCTCTAAAGACTTCTGTCCGAAGACTGATGAAGAGAGAGCTCGCATGAGCGTTATACCCTACGCTTCAGCCGTAGGATCTATAATGTATGCGATGTTATGTACTCGCCCTGATGTAGCTTATGCACTAGCTGTAGTAAGCAGGTATCAATCCAACCCAAGGGAGAAACATTGGATAGCAGTGAAGAATATTCTTAAATACTTGCGAAGGACTAAAGAATTGTTCTTGGTGTATGGTAATGGGGATCTCCAGATGGAGGCCTTTACCGATTCCAGCTTCCAAAGTGATAAGGATGACAGCAAATCTATCTCAGGGTTTGTATTTACCCTCAATGGAGGGGCGGTTAGTTGGAAGAGTTCCAAACAGGATACCGTTGCAGACTCTACGATGGAAGCTGAGTATATTGCTGCAAATGATGCTGCCAAGGAAGCCGTCTGGATGAGGAAGTTCATCACGGAACTAGGAGTAGTTCCAATCATTGTTGATCCAATACCATTGTATTGTGATAATAATGGAGCTATGGCGTTAGCCAAAGAACCAAGGTCCAATCAGAAATCCAGACACATCCTGAGGCGATATCATTTGATCCGGGAGATAGTAGATCGCCAGGAGATCGAGATTCGGAGAGTAGATACAAAGGATAACACAGCGGATCCACTCACCAAGGCCCTTCCACAACAGTAGCATGAGCGACTTTTTGAGATGTTGGGTATGAGATACGCCAATAACTGGCCTTAGTGCAAGTGGGAGATTGTTAGATATATGTATGCCCTAGAGGCTATTATATGTATAGTGGATGCTTGGACATGTATATATGAATATAGATGACTTTCTCGCTCAACATGATAGTATGCTATCTGGTTTACTTTATCTTGACATGTTGATTTGATTATGCTTTTATTCATTTGCACATGTTGATAAAGCCCTCAGGATATTTGCTTGACTACTGTGACTATGATGCGGGTCATACTAGTGGGGCATGTGTAGTTTATAAGCATATCCTTGAACTGTTCCTAGTCGTGGGTGTATCGAGACGGGGCATCAATATTCCAGAGTAGACTAGCGTATACTATTCTTATCCCATATGATGGGCGATGGATGATCCCATATCCATCTGGTGAGGTGACACCAAAGATTGTATGCGGGTGCTCAGTGGAGACTGGGTACACTGAACGGACTCACAGAGAACTCTTATGTGGTATTATCTATCGTCGGATAGCAGTTCTCAGGTGACACTGGTACAGGTTAGTCTGTAGACCCAAGATCGTTATAGAGTCTTGTGTGTCCTCCCACTGTACTTTGATATCCACCCTACCACGGCTCTACTGAGTCGTGCAAACAGGTGGACTTTGGGTACAGTCCCGAAGCACATGGAGGCGATGAGCGATAGGAGGGGTCTCGTCTCTCCCGGTATTGGGAGTTGATGTTGTGCTATGCTCGATTGGCTATAACAGGAAGTCCCTGGCCAGGGCTACTGAGATTTACTGATAAGCGTTATCAGTAGTTTCTCGATCTGTTATGAGCCATACACTAGCATGACTTATTGAGTTATTGGGGTCGACGATTCCATCCCTAGACTTGATATGCAACATATCCGACGAGGAGACTGGACTGTACGGTAAGTGTTGCCAGTTGGCTCGACGGGAGTTTTGACAGCTTCGCTGGTTTTCTTCTGATCGCTCAATACCCGGGTGGCCGTTACGTTTAGCTGACCGCTTGCGACTTGTAGGTATTTGATATGATCATCACCTACTGCTGGCGTATTGATGAGTCTTAGAGTCCCACAATGAAGTTTCCTGGCTCAGGAGAAAAGATATGGTGTGCGTATGAGATATGCGCGGGGACCCGATTGAATACAGATATGTGATACCGTATATTAATCGGGCATTTTCTATTGGTCGGGTCGTATGTGATATGACCGGTTTGCAAAATCAAGTGTTGATTTAACAAATGACTTTTAGATTAATTCTTTAATTAAACCCTTTTTCTATTTTTGTATGCATGCATGTATGCACATGATGATGTGCATGGACACATACATACATACATTGTATCATGGTTGTTGATACATATTTGGTGGCAATGCAAGACTCATATTGTAGTAATTATTTATTTATTTATCATTTTGAATTAAAAGAAAGGATAATTCACTCATGGTTAATGTTTATCATCTTTGACCATACTTCAACTACTTTTTAACCTTGAGTTAATTATCCTTTTGCTTTATTAACTCATTGATAAAGATCTAGATAATTACTAACCATGGTTGAAGTGAGAAGGATATAATATAGATTATTCATTCTCATCTCAATAATTCATTCATATTATCCTTTGAGCTCAAGCTTAGCCACCATTATCTTCTTCTTCCTCTCTTGAGATTTTTCTTTGAGTGAAGTTGATAAAAAGAAAGGGTTTTGATTATAGAATACAAACCACATCATCATACTACACACATCTAGCCCATTTGTGTAGGGTGTTTGCTCTACTTCATTCACATATCAAGTAAAGCAAGAAGCATTGGGCAAAGGGACTTCGGGTGGATCTTCGTGGACTAGGAAGGCTTCCATCGATCCGTTCCAAACCCTCATAGTGCCAAGGAGTCACCAAGGGAGGTCTACAAAGGTTGTAATCTCTACCCTTAGTGATAGTTTTTCATTTGCATGTGATGCTTAGTTGAAAAGAAACCCTAAATTTCTAGTTATGATTCTTGTCAAGTTCACTTAGCACCTTTAAAATTTGATTATGGAATATGTGATACTTCTAAAACCTTGATGAGGTGCTAGGTAAACCCAACATAATGGTGTGCGCATCATGTGGCCCTCACGTGTGCACACTTGATAAAACCTGCCAATGTGGACATGCGCATCACATGACACTCACATGTGTGCACTTCATGAAAACAGTCTATGAAGACATGCGCGTCATGTGTTACATGCAGATGCAATATCCTTGCAATAAAACAGTGTGTAACTACGTGCAATGCACGTGCGCACCCTTTCAAATGAAATAAACAGGCATGTGCACACCTATATACGTGCGCCCTTGTACCACAAAGTATCATTTAATCACTTAAACAAAGTATAATTAAATGATGGACCCCCTGTTGATCAAAATATCAATAAACCAAAGTGATTTTAGTCTCAAAGATGACTAAAAATGCTTTAAAATATTTCTAAGTTGATCTTAGTCTCATACAAGACTAACGCATCCTTAGTCAAAATAAATTGAGCCCAAATGCTCGTATACTTAAGTTGATCTTAATCTCAAATTAGATTAACGGTCCTTAAATAAAACAAAATATCTCTTGAACTGATGGAACAAACAACCTAAATTCAAAACTCGAATTTATAAATATACGGATTTGGACTAATCCGCGCCCTATGGGCGACGACATAAACTAGTCTCTGTATACAATCCACGGGCAACCAAAATAAATAAAACACGACACGACACGAACTACTGGAGCAGGAGAATGTGGTTACCGCAACGTGATAACGTAAATAACTGCAGGAGTTTGCGCCTGCAGGGAAGAGTGTCCCCACAATCAAAAACCCCTCATAAACGAGGGGGGATCTGTTAAAGTCTGCTACAACGGTTGCATCTGTCCAAATCTCTGATATACGGTGCCATAAATCAACTTGGTATTTTCAGAGAGGTGGATGGATATGTCCAAATAGCATCTACCCCCAAATTTAGGCAAGACGTTCAATCCCAGTTCGTTTCTGTTTCCGGCGGTAAACAGATTCCGGCATGTCCGGTGAGACCTCTTCCTCTTTCCACTCTATGCTTCGTGTGTTGTGATCGCGAAAAAAATCATGGTTCACTGTATTCATGGTTGCCCCTGGATTTGAGGTACTAAAACTTGGTGTCTCGCTTCTATGCAGAATCAATGGCTTCTCACTGTATTGCTTGCAACACCAACTCCCTCTCCACCCCAGCTGGAGGAGTGACGTACGGGCCTAACGCGGCCTCCATTTTCTCAATGCCGGTGGGGTAGGTCACACAGGCCACTACCGGGCTCTTCTTCGGGACCATGTTCCCTCCTGTGAACTTCGGCGTCTCAACGCCATAAAAAGAAACTCCAAGAAGGTCAGTCTTTGTTCGGCTGGCAACCATGGCGGCTTCTATCAGTAAGCTATCCAAATCCGAAGTTCCGATTTTCAACAGGCTGAGGAAGAACTCAAGCGAGCCTGTAAAGAAGCCTATGATACCAAAGGGAGCTAACCCAAAACGGCTAGCTCACCCTACTCCAACTATAGGTGAAACCGATGAAAGATTGGCCAACTTCGCTCAAGCTCTAACAAGGATGTCAGTCTTCAATAGGCTGACGCCAACCGAAGCTCCCCAGCAATGCTGAGGGTATAAAGAATACACCTCCAAAACTGAGGCAATTCCCACTCCACGATATGCTCGACGTCGCCACTGGCGCCGTGAGGGAAGCTGGGGGCAACTCTCCCTCTGGGCACACCTACCAGCTCTTATGGTGCATATCAACGTTGTTGTTCCAACTGGGAACTGTTTTGACCCACTCAGGAGAGTGCGCAATGTAGGGTTCCTAGGCACACTAATGAGGTCTTACAAGGCATCAACCATGCCAATTTCAAATTTTATGGGTGCCGAGAAACCCTAATACGGATCGTTAACTAGAATTTTAGGCGAACACATGCAACTAGTTAACAATTTAACTAAAAGAACGGAAATACAACCTTTGTAGATCCGGTCCTCCACCTCCATAGCTCCACAATGAAGTATCCTCGCTGTCCAAATAGAAACCTGGGCTCTAGCGTCGGCTTCATCGGAGAAATGGACGGGCAAGGTCGTCGGCTTCGATGCCGAAGATGATCTACGTCGAGGCATCACAAGATCAAGCTCCCACTTCACCAAGTCATGAAACTTATGAAGAAAACACCCTATACTACTTGGCAAGAGGTAGAGGATGAAGAAATAGAAGGTGGGTTCACTTTAGAATTGGATTTCTCACTCATTTGCTCAAGTTGCCATTGATGAAGCAAGCTTTCTTCATCTTGTAAGAAGAAGAAGAAGAAGATAATGATATGATAAGAATAATCAAAATAGAAAAGAAAAATCAATTCTTATCATATACAAACCATGGTTTAGTGTATAGATTTAACTAAGGTTAGATGGAGTGGTTAGGGTTAAGCATGAGACAAAATGGTCACTTAGTCAAAGCTTCATGAAGCTTCATGATGCAAACAAAGAAAGCCACCATTTTCTCTTTATGCCATTTATTTATTCCAAAAGGAATAAATAAATGAATAAGAAAAGAAAACCCTAACCATTCATATAACCATGGTTTAATCTTTACACAAACCCAAGTAAACATGTATCATCAAACATGATACAATCAAGTGCATAAAAGTATATCACATATACAACTTGTGCAATGCAAGTGAGAAAAGTCATTTAAAGTGAACCAATACTAGTTAATGCAAAGTAATATATCAAATATATAATTATGCATTAAATCATTAAATCAACACTTGATTTAACGATCCGGTCATATCGCATATAACCGACTAATATCCTATGTATCGACTTATCGAATCAATGCTTGATTCGATAACTAGGTTATATCGCATACAACCATTCGATACATTCATCGCGAGAATGAAATACGGTATCACATACACGCATTATTCTCGGTCCCGCACATATCTCATATGCGCTCCTATTTCGTTTCGCTTGAGCCAGGAAACCTCTGTGTAGGACTCTAAAGACTCGTCAATATGCCGGCAGCAGGTGATGATCATATCAAACACCCACAAGCCGCAAGCGGTCTGCTAAACGTAACGGCCACCCGGGTATTGAGCGATCAGAAGATCGACGAGCAAGCCCGCTCACACTCCTGTGAATCCAACCAGTAACACTTACCGTACAGTCCGGTCTCGTCGTCTGATATGTCGCATATCTCGCCTAGGGGTGGTAAACGTCAGACCCCAATAGCTCGATAAGTCGTGTCGATATGAGGTCTATAACAGTTCGAGAAACTACAGGTAACACTTACCAGTAAATCTCAGCAACCCTGGCCAGGGATTTCCGGTTATAGCCAATCGAACACAGCGCAACATCAACTCCCTATACCGGGAGAGACGAATCCCCTCCTATCCCTCATTGCCTCCATGTGATTCGGGACTGTACCCAAAAGCCACCGTTTTGCACGCCCTCTTGGACGTGGTAAGGTGGAAATCAAAGCACAGTGGGAACCACATAAGACTCTATGACGATCTCGGGTCAACAGACTACTCTGTACCAGTGTCACCAGAGAACTGCCATCTGACGTAAGGTATAATACCATCTGGGAGTTCTCGGCGAGTCCGTCCAGTGTACCCAGTCTCCACTGAGCACCCGTATATCATCTCCGATGTCAAACACCAATGGATATGGGATCATCCATCGCCAATCTGTATGGGTCGAGAAGGTATACGCCAGTCTACTCTGGTATATCGATGCCCTGTCTCGATACACCCACGACTAGGGACCTTGAAGGATGTACTTATGGACTACCATGTCCCCACCAGTATGATCCGCATCATAGTCCAGGTAGTCAAGTACACATCCTAAGGGCTTTACCAACATGTAACAAAGAGACAATCAGTGTACACGTTAAGGTAAAGATCAACCAGATAGCATACTATCATGTCGAGCAAGAAAGTCCTCCCTATATATGTCCCAGCATCCACTACAATATACATCCTATGTACAGTAATGGTTTCTAGGGCATACATATAACTAACAATCTCCCACTTGCACTAGAGCCATCTGATAGCAGTGGTTGTAGTATCTCATACTCAACCATCCCTTAAAAGTCTCTCTCTGGGAAAAGGCCTTTGTAAGTGGATCCGCCGTGTTGTCCTCTGAGTCTACTCTCCTAACCTCGATCACCCTGGAGATCAGCCATCTCCATGATCAGGTGATACTGCCTTAGAATATGTCTGGATCACTGATGGGACGGACGTTCCTTGGCATAAGCCACAACTCCATTGTCACACAATGGGAGGAACTAAGTTCATCTCATGAACAAATATACATCCAGACAGCCTCTTTGGTAGCATCTTAAGTAGCGATGTATCCAGCCTTAATCGTCTAATATGCCACGGTATCTAGCTTGGAACTCTTCCAACATACCGTCCCTTCACTGAGGGTAAAGACAATGCCTGTGACTGACATTCAGTCGTCTTTATCACTCTGGAACCCTTCCAGTGATTCTCCTCAGGATCGATTGATACCATCTTATTACTACTAGTGAGAATCCTAACATCCATTTAGATCTATCTCATAGATCCAAAACCCAGGATTTAGGAGGCATCACATTGATCGTATATGGAGAATCATTGTGATAAGCGGAGATTGACCGAGCGTAGCATAGGAAACTCCTTTCTTATCAAAAGCATGTCATCCACGTACTCTACGAGGATCGTCACTATACTCCCTACTACCTTTATTGTTTATACAAGGTTCATCTACCATTTTGATGATGTCAAACTCTTTGACTAACACATCAAAACAGATGTTCCAACTCCGCGATGTCTGCTTTATCCTATAAAGTATCTTGCACATGTTTCCGCTGCTCCCACTGTCTACGAAGCCCTCCGACTGTGTACTTACAGACTCTCTTTTCTAAAACATCATTTAAGAAAAGCAGTGATGACACCCAACCGCCAGATATCGTAGTCATGGTATGAAGCCGTGGCAAGTAGGATCTGGATGGACTTAAGCATAGCTACTTGAAAAGGTTTCATCATTATCCACGCCTGGTCGATGACGAAAAGCTTTAACAAGTCTAGCTTTGAAAGTCTCAACTTTTCCATCTACACCAAGTAATCTTCTCAAGATATACTTTCTCCTGATAGGGACTTAACCCTTCAGTTAAAGCAACTAAAGTCCATACTTTGTTGGTGTATAAGGATTCCATCTCAGATCACTAAGCATCCAGTCATTCTTACAGAGTCCCACTCCTGATGGCCAGCTCGAAACTAGTTGGGTCATCATCTCATGATGCCATCCTCGCTCCCACTGTCATAGAGAAACCGAAGTATCTCTCAGGTGGGTGAGGAACCCTACTAGATCGGCGGAGAGGCTGAGGTTTGTTGGAATCTACTGAATCCTTTGGTTCTATCAAATCATCAGCTGCAATTTGTATAGCTGAAACATTTCCAGTTTTACATAACAGACCTTGCCTCATGCTTGTCCGGATTTTTCTTTTCAGACAAAGGCTGGACAACCCCAAATCTTAACCAACTTAAGAGATGGGCTCTTCCCTTATCTTCCCTTATCATATCAAATATGAAGTGGTAGGCAACTGATTTGATTTGAACCCTATTCAATAGGTATGCAGCTTCTCAAGTGCATAACTCCCAAAAAGGAAATAGGTAACTCAGTAGTACTCATCATAGAGCACACCTTATCATATAGGGTGAGATTGCTCCGCCCCGATATACCATCGTGCTATGGTGTATACGGAGGAGTAATTCTGAGAGAGAATCTCATTCTCCTTAAAAAAAATCCAAGAATTTCGTGCTCAAGTATTCTCCTCCTTGATCTCATCATAGGACATAATACTTTTACCCGTATTTTGGTTCTCTACTTCTAACTTATATTCTGTGAATATCTCAAAAGGTTCGGACTTGTGTTTCAACAGGAACATATGTCTGAATCTTGAGAGATTATCAGAGAATGTAACGAAGCATAAAGAACCAGTCTTGGCATGTGTAGACAGGGGACCTACATACATCAACATGTATCATCCCAAGAGTTCACTAACTCTTTCTCTGTTTCCAATAAACACAGCTGGTGTCATTATATCTTTGTGACATGACTGGCAAGTTTCACAAGATGTAGATTCAAACTGATTTAAATATGCATCTTCATGTAACTTCAGCTAGTCGGGTCGCATTGATATGACCTAGTCTACAACGCCTCAAGAAGGATCCGTTCATTTCTGAACTCTTCCTCTTGTGTGTGTTCTGTATACAAGGAACTGTAGTTTGATTTAGAACGTTAATGCTTTTAGATAACGTGCCTGAAACGATCAACCTTTGATATAGGAAATGTTCAAAACATTATCCAACTATACAAAATTTTATCATTTCTTTACTAATAAAGAGATTGATATGATTTTGTATATCAGGTTCGGTATCTAATAACATTCGTTCAGAATCAATGTATTGGTAATACAGGGTGACAGTGACCAACAGACTTGGCTGCAACACTTGCTCCGTTTTCTGTCTCATGAAACTTATCACCCGTTCTCAGTTTTTCTACCCTTTTGTAACCCTATGTAACAGATTACATATCTGGGATCCAGATCGTGTATCATATACCTAGGATGTAAAGGATACTGAGAAACAGTTCTCTGTAATGAACACACCCGAAGATGATGCATCAACATGCACTCTCTTCATTTGGGCGGCACGGGAAATCTGGTATTCCCCAATTTCCTGCTCTGTCTTATAACAATTATAAGTTGGAGCGGGACCAACGTTCCCCAGCTCAGTATAACAAGCGGGTTCGGTCAATATTCCGTATTATTATCTTGATTAAGACGTGATATGGTCGCTACCTGGAGAGAGAGAGAAGAAAACACTCAACGTGCGCTCTTGCAAGAATAGATTGGTTATTATTTTATCTAAACAGGATGGCTCCCACTGCTTTTTATCAAATCTTCCTTCAAACCCTAAAAGGAAAGACTAGCCGGGATTAATTACACACTACAAGTTCGCCAATCTTTCAGCCAGGCCAGTGTCGGTACTTTGAGGGAGGTCCCCCGTGCTTTCGCACGAACCTAATTAATGTAAACCTCGTTTTCCCAGAGGCGTAACCTCGTTAACACCTTTCTAGACACCTACTTGATCGGCTAATTGTAATGTGTAAAACTCTCCCAGGAGTAATAATTACTCGCAGCGGGTATCGGGATCCAACTATCTCATAGAAGGTATGCAATCTCATTGCAAATTTCAACACTTGAAATTCCCGATAATATTTTGCCCCTAGCGTCCTATGACCTTGACGCAGGCCAACAAACCATAGTACGCTAGTCAAGTTCAACCCGTCATTTCCTGATTGAATTAAACCCACCCGCACGACCCATGACGCAGGCCAACAAAGTCGCACGACTACCCTAATCCAATCTGCATCATATGCATAAGCAGATAAATACTAGTTAGCTACCGCACACTACGCCTTGACGCAGGCCAACAAATGTAGCACGAATACTAACTACCACTTATCTGAAATGACGGAGGGCTACGACAGGTTTTTCTGAAAACCTATTGCGTAATGAACTTGATATCGTTGTAGAATCAAATGAAGTTTTGAAATGGAGTGTTTTTGAGGCTTTTCTAGTTTTGCTAAAGGAGTCACTCCCGGTGAAGGGATCGTCGGTCCTTTCCTCGTCGAATGAGGTGCGGGATATATCATATATATCACTGTGCAAAGCAAAAACTCTTAAAAGCAATCAAAATACAAACCGAGTGTGTAGCATCAGCCAGTTATTGCTAAAGGAGTCACTCCCGGTGAAGGGATCTCGGTCCTTTCCTCATCGAATAAGGTGCAGGATATATCTCATATACCGCTATGCAAAGCAAGAACTGTAGCTACCTGTTTTATTTTTGAAATTCGATTCTACAACATCTTAGGTTTCTTTTCTTTCATTAATCACATTAATGAAGTCCCATCATTTAAGTACCTAAACATCACAGATAAATACGACGTACACTTATGCCATCCGCATTCGCCTCGATGTCCCCTCGTGCACCGTTAGGTTAGGTAACTAACGGCAGAGCGGGGCAGGGCTAGCACGGGTGTAAAACATAAGTAATGCCTATATAATATATCAAATATACTATATAAAATATCTATCACAGAACATCACATGATCACATCACAGATATTGCAGCAGAAGAAACATATGAAATATTGGATATACTAGGACGTCCGTGTTTTCAATACGAGCCAGTATAAAACACGGATTCCACGGTCGTGATGAATAGCCAAACCCACACCCCTAGACCCCTACGAGAGCGGCAAGCAACCCTACCAATTCTAGAGTTAGGAGACCCGGACTCGACTCCTCGAGTTGGTCTCCCACTGGACTCCAGAACCCGGTTACTTGTGCTCCCCTCCTTGGGTCTATCCTAGTGTGGAAAAGTAAATAATATACAAACGGTGACATCTTCCGCAACCTGGAAGTGCCCCAATAAATGAATATTACATACAAGTTTTTACATGAATGAAAATGAAAAACACTCATCTCACATAAAAAACCCCGGCTATTCAAACACGACGATCCAATATAATATATCCAGCAACACATAACATCACATGTCATCAACGTAAGTAAGTATGCATACCCCAATTGTCGTTGACGTATAGCAACGAAACCGGTGATATCGTCATACTACACTTACGGTCACAGAAAAGAAAGTGTAAAACTACAATAGTTGGAATCCGCAACCTACATAGACATCGCATGCCTAATCAAATGAATTCCTTAGACATCGCATGCCTAACAATTATAAACCCCGCATTTTAGTCTCAAAATCGAAAACTCTTTTCAATATCATGTCGGACAATTCAACAAGATTCCCGACATCATGATCGAATGCTCGCCGTAAACTTTAGTAGGCAGCTGCACCCCCGACGCCGTCGACGAAGTGCACCAAGGCGGAACACCGCTGCCGCGAGCACCCAGACGGATGCTTTCGGCGACGGGGTTCTCCTATAGTCACTTGGTCGGGGCTATGGGGCGAGGCTGTCTATTAAGTTTACCCGGCGAGTATCCGCGTACGTTACGTGATTGCGACGGACTTTTGATCACATCAAAATTCCGTGGCAACCGATCAAGTGAGACTAAACCGCTAGATTTATAATATTCATTCAGTTATCTCATAACTTATTGTGAATTCCAATTATTGTATCCCATTCCGGATAAATAGAAGATGTTAAACCTTCCGATCGAACATTCAAACACCCAAGTTTTCCCGATACAGCTCAACACATGAAATAAGTTCAAAGACATTCACTTCATGCCTCAGTACCAACGGTCCAGCCGTAGAAGGGTCAAGCCAACGCCTCACATGTGGCACGCCGTACTGCCCCAAACCCGAAGGTTCAAAGGGCAGTTCAAGACGGTCACATAATCGAGTTAAGGTTTGTTGTCTTCTAGAGGGACCATCGCGTTACTTGCACTACTTAGAACGTCTTTAAACCTCGGAAAAATCCAACACTTGGAAATTTTCCGGCAGGGGAAAAGTTGGGTATTTATATCCGGTCGAACTTTTTAACATATTCAAAAATTATCCGGAAAAGCACACAGACAGTCGAAACACCGAGTCCCCAATACAACCCAGAAAACTTAACTCTTGAGTGATATTTAAAAATTCCCATAAAATCCAGCATCAGAAAAGAAGAATTACTGTGCAAAAAATATTGTGCATTGTGAACATAAGGCCGCGGAACCGCGGCAGAAGCCATGATTCTGCCGCGTTTCCGCGGCGGTTTAAATGCATCATGAGCTCGTTTTGCACCATAATTCTTATATCTTCCTGCTGAATTTTTTAAGAATTTTTAATCTGGAAAAAACCCATTTTTTCAAAAAAAGTCCAGAGAGCAAATTACGATTAGTGTTTCGGGACAATCGGACTTCTAACTCCGTCTACGCATCGCCTAAGGCTCTAGCTAGGCTCTGATACCACTGTAGGGTTCCTAGGCACACTAATGAGGTCACACAAGGCATCAACCATGCCAATTTCAAATTTTACGGGTGCCGAGAAACCCTAATATGGATCGTTAACTAGAATTTTAAGCGAACACATGCAACTAGTTAACAATTTAACTAAAAGAACGGAAATGCAACCTTTGTAGATCCGGTCCTACACCTCCATAGCTTCGCAATGAAGTATCCTCACTGTCCAAATGGAAACCCGGGCTCTAGCGTCGGCTTCATCGGAGAAATGGGCGGGCAAGGTCGTCGGATTCGATGCCGAAGATGATCTACGTCGAGGCATCACAAGATCAAGCTCCCACTTCACCAAGTCATGAAACTTATGAAGAAAACACCCTATACTACTTGGCAAGAGGTAGAGGATGAAGAAATAGGAGGTGGGTTCACTTTAGAATTGGATTTCTCACTCATTTGCTCAACTTGCCATTGATGAAGCAAGCTGTCTTCATCTTGTAAGAAGAAGAAGAAGAAGAAGATAATGATATGATAAGAATAATCAAAATAGAAAAGAAAAATCAATTCTTATCATATACAAACCATGGTTTAGTGTAGAGATTTAACTAAGGTTAGATGGAGTGGTTAGGGTTAAGCATGAGACAAAATGGTCACTTAGTCAAAGCTTCATGAAGCTTCATGATGCAAACAAAGAAAGCCACCATTTTCTATTTATGCCATTTATTTATTCCAAAAGGAATAAATAAATAAATAAATGAATAAGAAAAGAAAACCCTAACCATTCATATAACCATGGTTTAATCTTTACACAAACCCAAGTAAACATGTATCATCAAACATGATACAATCAAGTGCACAAAAGTATATCACATATACAACTTGTGCAATGTAAGTGAGAAAAGTCATTTAAAGTGAACCAATACTAGTTAATGCAAAGTAATATATCAAATATATAATTATGCATTAAATCATTAAATCAACACTTGATTTAACGATCCGGTCATATCGCATATAACCGACTAATATCCTATGTATCGACTTATCGAATCAATCCTTGATTCGATAACTAGGTTATATCGCATACAACCATTCGATACATTCATCGCGAGAATGAAATACGGTATCACATACACGCATTATTCTCGGTCCCGCACATATCTCATATGCGCTCCTATTTCGTTTCGCTTGAGCCAGGAAACCTCTGTGTAGGACTCTAAAGACTCGTCAATACGCCGGCAGCAGGTGATGATCATATCAAACACCCACAAGCCGCAAGCGGTCTGCTAAACGTAACGGCCACCCGGGTATTGAGCGATCAGAAGATCGACGAGCAAGCCCGCTCACACTCCTGTGAATCCAACCAGTAACACTTACCGTACAGTCCGGTCTCGTCGTCTGATATGTCGCATATCTCGCCTAGGGGTGGTAAACGTCAGACCCCAATAGCTCGATAAGTCGTGTCGACATGAGGTCTATAACAGTTCGAGAAACTACAGGTAACACTTACCAGTAAATCTCAGCAACCCTGGCCAGGGATTTCCGGTTATAGCCAATCGAACACAGCGCAACATCAACTCCCTATACCGGGAGAGACGAATCCCCTCCTATCGCTCATTGCCTCCATGTGATTCGGGACTGTACCCAAAAGCCACCATTTTGCACGCCCTCTTGGACGTGGTAAGATGGAAATCAAAGCACAGTGGGAACCACATAAGACTCTATGACGATCTCGGGTCAACAGACTACTCTGTACCAGTGTCACCAGAGAACTGCCATCTGATGTAAGGTATAATACCATCTGGGAGTTCTCGGCGAGTCCGTCCAGTGTACCCAGTCTCCACTGAGCACCCGTATATCATCTCCGATGTCAAACACCAATGGATATGGGATCATCCATCGCCCATCTGTATGGGTCGAGAAGGTATACGCCAGTCTACTCTGGTATATCGATGCCCTGTCTCGATACACCCACGACTAGGGACCTTGAAGGATGTACTTATGGACTACCATGTCCCCACTAGTATGATCCGCATCATAGTCCAGGTAGTCAAGTACACATCCTAAGGGCTTTACCAACATGTAACAAAGAGACAATCAGTGTACACGTTAAGGTAAAGATCAACCAGATAGCATACTATCATGTCGAGCAAGAAAGTCTTCCCTATATATGTCCCAGCATCCACTACAATATACATCCTATGTACAGTAATGGCCTCTAGGGCATACATATAACTAACACGCAAGAACTCTCCGACGGCAGTACTGAAGAAATAACCTCCTCCGGTAGAGGTCCAAATACAGGCAAAGCCGAAGCAGCCATATCAGCGGCTCTCCTCGCAAATTCATAGAGTCTGGCGAAAAGTCTAAGACTCTGTGCTTGACGAAAATCACTCTCGTCGATCGAAGAAATCTAAGGACCGATAAGAAAAAGACTGCTCCTCCGCCATATAACGAGAATCTTCTCCTGAACAGGTGCCTGTCATAACGGCTCGTTCAACTCCAATCTCTTATAAAAGAACGAGGCTAGAGAAAACTTTACTGCCAGCGGCAAAATCCAATTGCGAAAGATCTAAACGCCCCAAATCTGGGGGTATAACGATACATACGGTCTACATGGTCACCGGAAAAGAAGAGAGTCATGCCTCGGTGAGTCACTGACCGCAAACTCGGTCGCTGACAAAAGCTTGGGAGCAATAGCGAAAGCTCCAGAAGATGCTGACCAAAATGGCAGCACTCACCGGACTAAAAAAAAGTCCGGACAAAGAAGCTGAATAACGCCAAGAGCAAGAGACCGATACAAAGTTCTTGCAATGGGTGCTGGAAAGAAAAGACAAAGAAGCTGCGGGGCAAGTTTCTAATATCAAGCAGATGGCTTTTTTATTCCAAGACATAGTGGGTATGATCATCCAACCAGAAACACCGGCTGAAGATCCTTCAGTAATTATCGAGGATTACAGAAGAGAAACATCAAATCCTTTCCCAGCCTTATCAGCGGCAAAAAAGGAAACAATCTTTAAGGCAGCCCTGGATGACTACATTGCTCAGCAAATCAAAGCTCACCAGGCCAATGAAGCCGCCAGCCAAATAGTCAAAACTGGGCAACCGTATCCCACTTGGTATGACTAAATCAAGTATCCCCCGAGATATATGATCCCGAAGTTCCATGTTTACAAAGGAACGGGCAATCCCCACCAGCATGTCGCACAATTCAGAGCTTTGTGCGGCAATACTAGAGGCGACGACAAACTGTTGCTTCGTCAATTCATTGGAAACTTGTCAGAGACAGCTTTTGAATGGTACTTGGAGCTCCCAAATGACTCCATGAAGACCTTCTCTGAAATGAATCTGCTGTTCATTCAACGGTTTGCCAGCGCAAGTCAACGCACTCCGATCACGACACTGATCAATACCAGGGTAAAGCCGGGAGAAACATGGGTCCAATACGTGATCCAGTGGTGGAACCTGTGGTCTAAATCCAAACAGCGCATCGAAGAGTCTCTAACCATAGGCATGTTCATCGAGACCCTCGATTCTCAATCGACTGTGTTCCGGTTCATGACATTCTTCAAACCCACAACCTTCAAGGCTCTGATAGACAAGTTAGCCCAAATGGATCAGATGGGTCATGACCCCTCCTCCTCAAATAAGGACCCACGAAATAACATGGGTAAAGGAAAAGCGGCCTTCGTTGCCAATACGCAACAACAACCGAGCGGTCCAAAACCGGCTGCTCGCTAAAACAACGCACTTACATGTCTGTCCTTAGAAGAAAGGTTGGGATGTGCATATTCGTTTCCTCACGATAAAATGAGGAGATTGTTCAAGCTGGCGATGCGAAATAATCTCATCACATTGCCAGACCCACGGCGACCAGCACAACCCGACGACGTCAACAACCTCAACTACTGCTCCTATCATAGGATAGTGAGCCACCCAATTGAAAATTGCTACATTTTCAAAAATTGGGTCTAGGACCAGTATCAACATAGGAAGTTCGCGTTGTCTGATAGCTGGAAGGTAGATCATCCCTAAAAGCACACTTCTAAAAAGATGGACACGCATGGGGCATAATGCCCACTCGTGGAAGAAACTCCATGGGAAGCAGTTCTTTCAACAAAAACTAAAAGAATGCTAAAGGATCTGTAAGCATATCTGGCGATCAAGTGGAAAAGCTCGCTTGAACCTGAAACTATTGAAGGGATGCTGAAACCACGTCCCATACCGAAAGTTATTGACAAGGGGAAGAGCCCCCAAGTCAAGCCGTCGAAGTCTTCTGAGAAAAAGAAGAAGGCCAAGAAACCCGTGCAGCCTGTCGAGTATGACGAAAAGCGCACAGAGCTTCAGAAATATATAGACGCGCTGGAAGAATATAACCAAAAGGCGCGGACACCGGTCACGCTTGAAGAATTCCTCAACCATATTCTTGAGGATGAAGACAGTGACAATGATGAGGAACGACTCATCAGAAGAAACGGAAAACCGCGTAGCAAGCTGCTACATAGTATCTCATTCATCGTTATATGATGAAGAAGCTCCACCAGCGTCAGAAAGGGACATAGAGGAAATGGGGGCAGAATCAACGCTAAAATCTCCAAAACTGCCAGAAGAAAACCCGATTGAGAGGCTGCTAAACGAAGCCTTTCAAAAGAGCAAAAATGATCGAGAACGCGAGACAACCATATATGAAAAGGCTAAGCGTCAGCGTCTAAATAAAGAAGCTGCGGTGAGAACGAGTTGTAAAGCGCTTCGAACAAACCAAAGCATGCTTGTAATAAATAAGAATAGGATCAAAGCTGAAAAGTGATTCGCCAAAGCTCTGTCCAAGGGGATGAAACTGCAATCATTCATGACGTACACTCTTGGAGTCTCATACTTCGACGGAGGAGAGTCACATCCAAAATATCCAATAACATTAAAGGGTCGCCCACCCCATCGAGGAGTGCAATGCCTTCAAGAACTGGTGGTAAGGATATGTTACCTATCGAAAATACTTCAAGAAGGAGAAGCGCGAAGCTCGCACTCATCAACATGAGAATGGCGAGACAAACACGCATAAAGAAACAACCGGTAACTATCATATGGTTGGTACTAGTTCAGAAAGGAAAAAAACCCTAAGTTCTCACGTTCGGCAGCGATTCTGAGGATGAAACACCCCTCGACCCTCTCTTTGAAAATTCCCCCTCGGAAAAAGAAGAGAAGGAGAAGAACTACGAGAATATTCAGCTGCGTAACTGTACGCTGCCTGAAAAGAGTCTTGGGCCTGCAAACAAAGGTTCAAATAAAAAAGACAAAGGGAAAATGCCCGAAGAAATCGCCCTCGATGAAGAAGTGGCAAAAGAGCTCGTCGCAAATGACCCGCCTAAGAAAACAAGGTGGATTACAACTTCCTAACACATCTGAGTAAAATATTGTTCAATCGAAAATAGTGCACTTTTAACATGATAATTTCCTTACTTTTCTTAATCATCTGAAGGTGTTTGTTATAAATATAGCACATATTAGAAGTTCATCTGCAAAATATCATTTACCATGTGTTTATATATTATAATCAACATTATGAAGGAAATTGTATGTTTAATATTTTACGCATAATATTTTGTATCTCAAACATAACTAACATTCTTCATTGAGATATTGTGCAAGTTTAGCTCAGGTCAGATATCCGGAATCAAGAATCTGCCGATAAAGTAAAGAAAGTCGAAGAATCAAATACTGGCAGAGACTCAGAAAATATAAGAAGGTTCCAGACATCAAATAAATACCCAAATATTAACAAGAGAAGATTCCAGTAGAATGAAGTCAAGAACCCACCGAGTCACGGCCGATCCGCGGCTGAGTCGGCCTAGTTGCCGCGGTTCAGCGGTCAAGAAGAGGAGTTAGGATTCAAGATTCTTCTGGAAACTTCTGTGTAACAAACTTAGTTTGTTGGGATTTTCTGTTACTGGATTTAGGGCTATAAAAAGGACTGAGGGCTACATCCAATTGGATCCAATCTCTTCAAATAAAATCAAGAAAAGAGCTAACAAATCTCTACATCAACTCCAAGATCAAATCCAATATAAAAAAGGGGTTCTAAGATCTAAGATCAAGAATCTTCGATCTTAAGATCCAAGATCAAGAAATCATCGAGAAATTCATCAAGCGACATCAGTCAAGTCTCCTTTACACGAAGCCAATCATCATCAACGAGCAAGCGATCCAAGACAGGTCCACGACTTGAGGTGATCAAGCGACGTGAAGATCGACGGAACATTTACTTCTTCGAGGTAGAGATCGAGAGCAATTCTTCTTCCTCTTGTAATCTAAACTCAAAGAAATGTATTGTGAAGTTGAGTAATAAAGGTAAATCATCGGTTTTATCAATTCGCTTTCTTTAATTTCCGCATTATGAATTCTTTCTCTATTCTTTCTTTTATTTTCATGATGCGCGAGTAATTCTCCGCTTGATAGGATTCGTAAGATTAGGGTAAATCAATCGGTGGGAAAATTCTATACTCTTTTTAAGTCTTATGAAGTTTATAAGTTTAGCAAAAGAATCGTCAACATCCTTATCGGGCGCGATATCAATTTCTTGATAATCTGGACCACGATTTGAGATAAGATTGACGATCTTTTTGTTAAGGGCTAGATATGAATGGAGATCAATGAAAGGACAAGGGTCAATAGAGGAGAAATCCTAGTTTCTTCCAAAGAACCCTAATCCTCATTCATCGCCATCAATATAGTTTTAAATCTATTAATAGATAAGAGGAGTCATTTTTATTAGTCATCCATGGCTATTAAATCCAATCGAATCCTACTAGCCTTCCTCATATAAAATTTTCTTGATAATTCAATTAGATCTTGAAACTATCTTCTTGATTTTCTTGAAACTGTTTTCTTGATTTTCTTGAAATTATCTTCTTGATTTTCTTGATGTTCTCTTTTCTATTTCTTTCAACCGATCTAAAGTAAGAACTATAAAATTCCACGAATCCCAGAGGACGACCCGTACTCACTAAACGTTCGCTACACGCCACACCATTATTGATTGCGGTTATTTTACAACTTCTTCTTTTTTATACAAAATTACAGATCAATCAAATGGCGTCGTTGCCGGGGATCCGTGCATAATTTTTTCTTTCTTGCTATTTGGGTTGAAATATTATTATTCCATCAGAATATAAATCAAGAACGCATCTTGTGCTTAACGATTAGTGTATGAATTTTGCGATTGAATCTGGAATCATTGTTGCAGGGAGATAAAGATTCAGAGGCATTCATCAGGACCATAGGAGCAAGTGAAGCAACTGTAGAAAAAAGAATTTCAAGAACCATCAAGTTGGCAGCGGAACCACGGCAAGAAGGCCATTCTCGCAGCGAAACCGCGGTGGCTTGGGTGACTTAGGGCTTCAAATTTCTCTGGTATCTTTTCTATCTTCTTCTCTCTCCTCTGAAAAAGTCCAATAATAATTTTTCTGCAGGATTCTTTGCAAAAAAATTCGCCGCTTAAAAAATTCTTGTTGCGTGTTTTGTTTTTACATATTGTAATACAGAAAATTAAGGGGCAAAGACCAAATTCAGATTAGGTGGGGATTTCATTACCCTTCCTAAGACCCACAAATCACAAAACTAGCATCTGCATCATCCTTCATTAATTAAAAAATATCTAGACCAAAACTCTAAGGATTGTCGCGCTCAAAAAGGACAGAGAAAGGTCGTGGGTAATCTACTGCTTATCCGCATTTCTTTTGTGGTGTCTAGGCAAGTGTGTATAAGGCAAGTGGTTACTTAATTAGACCCGCTATTTTCGGTAATTCATATAGCGGATACCTCCCACTTACCTGGCACTTACCTAGCCACAATAGGGATAAAGAGCTAGTGGAGGATTGATCCTGCGATTTGTCTTCTGGAAGTCTAGGAGCGGTCGAGTGACTTGACCTAGGTGACCTTAGATCTAGGGTTGATTGTGCATTTTTGTGATTTGTCTAAATCCGTCTTTTTAAAAAATAAACTTTTCTTTTTACGTAATTTTCACAAACGCTACCACGTGCTCTAAACCCACTTAGTGCATGCTCGGCTGGACACGGGATTCTAGTGCCCGTCTTATTCGTGTTTCTTCTATCAACTCTGAAGTCGGTATTTCTTCATTTTCTTTTTTTCTCCCCACCCATAACATCGACCGAGATGGACGGTTCTCCATCAAATTTTAATAACACCACTCTGCTGCCACCCGCAGGTGCGCAGAATCCACCGCGCATCTCTCTCCAAGAGAGATGCTACCCTATACGTTGTCCCCTTTCTACTTGTCTTTCTATTCCACTAGCCAATGGGGATAATTTTGAAATCAAACCACAGTTTATCAACCTTTTGCATAAATTTCACAGTCTTGGGTCTAAAGACGCATACGTTTTTATCACCAAATTCGAAAACGTATGTGCTATGATGGGCACTTCACAACTTTCTGTGGATGCTATGCGTTTATGTCTTCTCCCGTTTACTTTGTGCGATTTAGCTGAAAAATGGCTTTATAACACGACCGCACGCTCTATTTCTAATTGGGATGAATTCGTTATAGCATTCCTTAAGAAATTTTATCACAATCATAAGACCGCCCGTGTTCGAAGCGAAATCAACCAGTTTACCCAGCTTCCAAATGAACCATTTTGGAAATGTTTTGAACGGTTTAAGGATCTGCTTGTCTAATGTCCTCATCATGGAATTCATAAATGGGATCTGTGCCGAATTATATATGAGGTCATTACTCCAGCGACAAAGCAGATGCTTGAAACCATGTGTCAATGCAATTTCATGTCCAAAGACGATAGTGAAGCGTGGAAATTTCTGGAAGATCTTGCTGAACATACTTTGCAATGAGAAAGCGTTAGACCACCATCATCTAAGAGAGGTATCCATCAGCTCGATATTTCCATCACAGTAAAAGCCGCAATGGCAGCGATGCAAAAGAAACTCGAAACTATGGAAAACAAATTTTTATTAGCCTCCCTAAACCAGATAACACTCCCTAAAACCGTGTGTGAATGCTGTTCTGATCTATCACATATGACGGAAGAATGTCCTTTGAATTCTCCGTTTCAAGGTTAAGAACACATTAATGCTGCTTTTCAGCAACGACCTAGAAACGATCCTTATTCTTCCACATATAATCAGGGTTGGAGGAATCATCCTAATTTTGCTTGGAACCAACACCAAATTCAAACTCAAAATACGGTTTCAAACCAAAATAACTATCAAAGGGTTCCTCCACAGCAACAGCAACCACCACAGAGTCAGCACCCCTTTCAACCACAAATATTTCAAAATACGGCCAATAATTCTGCACTTTATAATAATTCTTTCCAAACGACTGGTACCGAAAACTCCTCTGCACAAACGAACCTTGGATTTGTTTATGAAACATTCCATGCAAATGTCGGCTGATATAAAGTCTTCTATCGAAACAATAACGAAGGACTCCGCCTCCTACGGTAAGTATAAAATCGATAGAAGCACAAATTGCACAATTAAATACCGCGATGAGTGTTAGAGAGAAAGGGAAACTTCAATCTCAACCCTTACCGAATCCTGGCCATTCACAACATTATAATGTGAATGCTATTACCACGTTGAGATCAGGAAGAGTGCTGAACAAATAAGTCGGTGAACAGGTTGATAATGATGAATCGATCAATGATACCCCGGCTTCCACTTCTAACCCTAGTTTGTCTAATCTATCATCTTCTTCCGAGCCTATTCTCCGTTTTCCCCTAGGCTCGAACCCTCCGCCCACCTCCTTTAGTCAACCTAACATGATCCCCACTCCAATTCTAGGATTCGTTCCACCCCCACGATCTTCTCTAATGTTGGACCCAACTCTTATTGATAAAGCTCCTTATCCAAATAGGTTAAGGGGAAACAGACCAAGTCCACAAATGGAGAAGATTGTGGAAATTCTTAAGCAATTTAACATAAATATCCCTCTCCTAGATGCTATACAATAAGTCCCGTCCTCTGCGAAAATTCTAAAGGACTTGTGCACTAGGAAGAGAAAAGTCCAAGTACCTAAAAAAAATTTCCTTATGAGTAATGTGAGCACTTCTTGTACACAGAAACTACCCAAGAAAAGTAAAGATCCTGGGAGTCTTACAATATCTATTTCTATTGGGGGTAAAAATATCAATCGTGCTCTACTCGATTTAGGTGCTAGTGTTAACTTACTTCCGTATTCTGTATATGAGCAGTTAGGTATGGAGAGTTAAAATCATCGCACTGCACTCTTCAGATGGCCAATCGATCTATTACCTAACCTAGGGGTGAGCTAGAGGACGTGTTAATCAAAGTCGGGGAATTTATATTCCCTGTGAACTTCATAGTTATTGATACACAGCCTGTAGTAAACCCACGAAACCAAATTCCGATGATTCTAGATCGACCTTTTCTAGCGACTTCCAACGCTGTAATCAATTGTCGAAATGGCTCTATGAATCTATCCTTCGGGAAGATATCAATTAAGCTTAACATTTACAAGTTGTGAAGTGAACCCTCCGAACCCTCTGCTCAAGTATGTTCCGTCGAAAGGATTGATTTCGACAGCAGCGAATTTGAACAGCTTCACGATACTGATCAAGACTCACTTAATACGTTGTTGTTTGACCACGCTATTTATTATACACATACGGACCCTTCTGTCGAGCTGTTCGGGTCAACATCTAACGCTTATTATGAACCTTTTATGGAGTCTGAGTATCATCCCGTTCTTTCCGATGAGATTATTCTTCAGGATATCGATGAAAGCTTTGACGAAATTTTCGCTGAAGAGCTCGCATTCTTAGAAAACATGGGAGTTATGATGAATCAACCCTAAACCAAAGAAGTTGAAACATCGCCCCTTCTTCTTAACAATAACAAGAATGCGAATAATCCATCATCATTATTTCTTCTCTACAAATCGAGACGCAAACCCGTTCTATTACACCACTTATCTCTTCCTTACTTCTTCTTGGCTATATATAACAAGTTCTTCCACCAACCGGTGCATTACATTGATAAAATATTCGAATGGTTGGTTTTGACTTTTGGTCTTTGTAAAGTTTTGCATAGACCAATAACTTTATCCCCCTCTTATGATTTTAAAAGCTTAATATTGTTTAACTCAAGTTTGTGAAGGAGAAAAATATTTTGGCTATTAAAAATAAAATTTGTACATAAAATTGTGAGCCAAAAATAAGTTTGGGGGAGGTTTTCATGTTTAATTATTTCTTATCCCCGTTAATAACCTTTTCCTTCCAAGTCTACAGGTTTTAAGATTTAAAAGATGAAAACAGTGAAAACACTGCTGTAAATAGGTTTGAGGGAGGTTTGTGCTTATTTATGCATTACTTTGCATTACATCTTGCATAAGCACAATTCTTTTCTTTGATAATGAAAGATTAGAAAGTGAAAAATTATATTTAAAAGATTGGAAGAGTTTAAGAAAAACAAGAAAGTTAGATGTTTTCTTAAACGAAGCTAGTAATAAGTAGTTATGAGCCGTTGTCCCAAGGGTTAGTAAGATGAAGGAAGTCACTAATCTGAGGATAAAAATAAGTCTGAAAAATAGTCCATATTCTTAAGGCCAAACATTTGAACGTTGATACCCTACTATACGCACATACACACATCTTGAAACTCGAGATAGTAGAGGATACCTTGAAATGCTCTTATCTAAAAGCCAAAGTACGAAGAAAATATAAATGAAGCATAAAAGTATAAAATTGTGAAGAAAAATGAACACTGGTTTTGTAATCACCAAGGCAGCATAAAAAATGTAGCGAGGGTGCATCATCACCTAGTGCCTTAGACCAACTGGTTTGCGAGTCACTGCTAAGCATTAGGTGTTGCAGGACGAGGAAATTTCTAATTACGCTTAATAAGCAAGCACATTTAGTAATCGGGCGGTTAGTACCTCAAGAAATATTAACGGTCGCATGAAGAATGTGTGAGCAATTCAATAAAAAATATTCACCGACTAAAAAGGATCGAGGTAGATGGAAAAGAGTATGATAGCTTGAATTGAATTCTCCGAGTGTAGGGATGTCTTTTACACACACGTAGGGGTATATGATCGGTGTTTGGAAGAAAGGAAGGTGGGAAGACTAAAGACGATGTTTTATTGAGGGATGATATGATTTCTAACATCTTTTCATGACTATTAAGATAGGGTTCATAGCAACCGAAAAGCTAGTGCAGTTGGAAACTCTGATTTTCAAGTTCTTTCTTTTATATAGTTCTTATCTTTATATGTAAATGTTATATTCTTTCTTTTATTATAGGATTTTGTCGGTGTAATCCGCTGAAAACTCTCAAGAGACTGTTAGTTATATGTATGCCCTAGAGGCCATTACTGTACATATAATGTATATTGTAATGGATGCTTGGACATATATAGGGAGGAATTTCTTGCTCGACATGATAGTACTCTATCTGGTTGTACTTTATCTTAACATGTACTTTGATTGTCTCTATGTTACATGTTGATAAAGCCCTTAGGATATGTACTCGACTACTGGGACTATGATGAGATCATACTAGTGGGGCCATGGTAGTCGACGGGTACATCCTATAACTGTTCCTAGTCGAGGGTGTATCGAGACAGGGCATCGATACACCAGAGTAGACTAGCGTATACGCATCTTGATCCATATGATGGGTGATGGATGATCCTATATCCATCGGTGTTTGACATCAAGGATGGTGTACGGGTGCTCAGTAGAGACTGGGTACACTGGACGGACTCGCCGAGAACTCCCAGATGGTATTATACCTCACGTCAGATGGCAGTTCTCCGGTGACACTGGTACAGAGTAGTCTGTTGACCCGAGATCGTCATAGAGTCTTGTGTGATTCCCACTGTGCTTTGATTTCCATCATACCACGTCCAAGAGGGCGTGCAAAAAGGTGGCTTTTGGGTACAGTCCCGAATCACATGGAGGCAATGAGCGATAGGAGGGGATTCATCTCTCCCGGTATAGGGAGTTGATGTTGTGATGTGTTCGATTGGCTATAACTGGAAATCCCTGGCCAGAGTTGCTGAGATTTACTGGTAAGTGTTATCAGTAGTTTCTCGAACTGTTATAGACCTCATATCGACACGACTTACCAAGCTACCGGGGTCTGACGTATACCACCCCTAGGCGAGATATGCGACATATCAGACGACGAGACCGGACTATACGGGAGTGTTACTGATTGGATTCACAGGAGAATGTACGGGCTTGCTTGTTAATCTTCTGAGCGCTCAATACCTGGGTAGCTGTTACGTTTAGCTGACCGCTTGCAGCTTGTGGGTGTTTGATGTGATCATCACCTACTGCCGGCGTATTAACGATTCTTTAGAGTCCTACACAGAGGTTTCTTGGCTCAGGCAAAACGGAGTAGGAGCACATATGAGATATGTGCGGGACCGGGGATAATACGGTATGTGATACCGTATTGGATTCTCGCGATATGAGATATCGACCGGGTATATGTGATATAGCCGGGTCATCGTCTTAGTCGGTTATATGCGATATAGCCGGATTGTCGGATCAAGTGTTGATTCGATAATTTAATGTATAATAATATATATGATAAATTAAATTACATTAACTATTATTAGCTCACTAAAAGATTCTTTTTCTCACTCGGGTAATACATTGATATATATGCGATATATGTTAAATGTATTATTTTATTTTGTTACATTAAATATTATATATGTGATATATAATATTGTAACATGATATAATTACTAATGCAACATGTTTAGTGGAGTTTAAACATGATTAGGGTTTAGATTAGGGTTAAGACTTCTAGTAGATTCTAGAAGCTTTTCTTTTGTCTTGAAAAAGATATTATGCTTGATATTTTCAAGTGATTCACTTTTAACCCAACCCAAACCCTAGCCCTAGTTAATTCTCTACATGGGTTTAGTTGACCATGGTTGCATTATTCATCATATTTATCTTTTCATTCTTCATCACAAAAGGATTCTATTATTATTCATCTTCTTCTTCCTTCTTGCTTTCATGGAAAAAGCTTTCTAGCTTTTTTCAAGTGATGAAATTGTGTGAGAAAAAGATTATAAATGAGAGCAAAAAATCCTACTTCATCATCCTCATCCTCATCTACCCTTGCCATTTAGATGAGAGTGTTCACTTCATTTAGTGAGTGTTATCTTGTGTTAATGAAACTTCAAGGTAGATCATCTTTGTTATCGAAGATCAGAAGCAAGACTGCATCTTTCTCTTTGTGGAACCTCTCGAGAGTCCGGAATACGATGATCGTAGCGAAGGGACCTCAACACGGAGCTTTAGAAGTGAAGGACTGGATCTACAAAGGTTGTAATCCCTCTCACTTAGTGTTAAAGAGTTTAACATGCTAGTTTTCGCTTAATCTTTAATTTAAAGATCTCGTATCGGGTTGTTCGGCACGGCTAATTTTTAAATCGAGCATGGTTGATACCTTGTAGACCCTTGTGCGTGTGTCCAGCATCCCTACAGTGGTATTAGAGCCAAGCTAGAGCTTTATGCGTAGTCTAGGCGAAGTTTAAAGTCCGATCGAACTCCGAATACCCGACACGAACCCTTCTCTGGACTTTTTCTAAAAATGTGGTTTTTTATGAATTAAAAATGCTCAGAAAAACAATCAGGAAATACTAAGAATTATTGTGAAGTACGGACCTCTAATGCGCTGATTTGACCGCGGAACCGCGGCCAAACCAAGGGTTTTGCCGAGGTTCCGCGGCCAAAATTGTGAATTAGTCCCTGTAACTTCATATATTTATTCTTAGGTCCTTTCTTGTCATTTTTTTCTGGGAATATTTTAATTCCACTCAAATGTTGAGTTTTCTAGGGTTGTATTGGGGACTTGTTGATTCGATCGGATAATTTAACTTCGTTTAATTTTTTTCGGATAATTTTTAGAAACTGTTAAAAAGATCGACCGGATATCAATAACTCACTTTTTCCCGACCCGGAAAATTTCCAAGTGTTGGATTTTTCCGTAGTTTAAGAACGTTCTAAGTCGTGCAAGTAACGCGGTGGACCCTCTAGAAGACAACAAACCTTAACTCGATTATGTGACCGTCTTGAACTGCCTCTAAACCTTAGGATTTGGGGCAGTACGGCGTGCCACATGTGAGACGTTGGCTTTACCCTTCTACGGCTGGACCATTGGTAATGTAGCATGTGATGGATGTTTTCAAACTAATTTCAAGTGTTGGGAACTATTTGGGAAAACTTGGGTGTTTGATTATTCGATCGGAAAGTTTAACATTGTCTATTTATCTGGAATGTGATACAATATTTGGAACCACAAGTAGTTATGAGATAACTAATTCGAATGTTATAAATCTATCAGTTCAGTCTTAAATGATCGGTTGCCACGGAATTTTGATGTGATCAAAAGTCCGTCGCAATCACGTAGCGTACGCGGATACTCGCCGGGTAAACTTAACAGACAGCCACGCCCCAAAGCCCCGACCAAATGACTGTAGGAGAACCCCGTTGCCAAAAGCATCCGTTCGGATGCTCACGGCAGCGGTGTTCCGCCTTAGTGCACTTCGTCGACAGCATCGGGGGTGCGGCCGTCTACTAAAGTTTGCGACGAGCATTCGATCAGATGATGTCGGGAATCCTGTTGAATTGCCCGACTTGATATTGAAAAGTGTTTTCAATAATGAGACTAAAATGCGGGGTTTATAATTGTTAGGCATGCGATGTCTAAGGAATTCATTTGGTTAGGCATGCGATGTCTAAGAAGGTTGCGGATTCCAACTGTTGTAGTTTTACACTTTCTTTTCTGTGACCGTAAGCGTAGTATGTGGTGTATCGCCGGCTTCGTTGCTATACATCAACGACAATCGGGATACGCATACTTGCTTACGTTGATGATATGAGATATTATGTGTTGCTGTGATATGTTATATTGGATCGTCGCGTTTTGAATAGCCGGGGGTTTTATGTGAGATGAGAGTTTTTCTTTTTCATTCATGTAAAATTCATTTGTATGTAATATTCTTTTATTGGGGCACTTCCGGGCTGAGAATGATGTCACCATTGTATATTATTTACTTTTCCGCATTAGGTAGACCCAAGGCGGGGAGCACAAGTAACCGGGTTCTAGGGTCCAGTGGGAGACCATCTCAAGGAGTTGAGACCGGGTCTCCCAACCCTAGAATTGGCAGTGTTGCTTGCCGCTCTCGTAGGGGTCTAGGGATGTGGGTTTGGCTATTCATCGCGACCGTGGAATCCGTGTTTTATACAGGCTCGTATTGAAAACACGAACGTCCCAGTATATCCAATATTTCATATATGTTCTTCTGCTGCAATGTTCTGTGATGTGATCATATTATTGCCTGAGACTAATGTTTATATTATATATATGAGATATATGTTATATTGCAGATTTCGTTTCAAATGTGATGCTTGTGAAGCATAATAAAATGGGACTTCATTAATGAGATTAATGAAACTAAAAGAAACCTAAAGATGTTGTAGAAACTTGTTTAAAAACTGGTAGCTCTAATTATTACTTTGCATAGCGGTGTTCCTTGTAGAACATCCAGCACCTTATTCGATAAGGAAAGAGCCGAGATCCCTTCACCGGGAGTGACCTCTTTAGTGAAACTAGCAGATTCTACAAACTCGGTCTGTCTTTTGATTCTACAAACTTTGCATAGTGGTATTTGTGAAATATCATGCACCTTATTTGATGAGGAAAGAGCCGACGATCCCTTCACCGGGAGTGACCTCTTTAGCAAAACTAGAAAAGCCTAAAAAACACTCCATTTAAAATCACTCGATTCTACGACGATATCAAGTTCATTACGCAAAAGGTTTTCTTAAAACCTGTCGTAGCCCTCTGTCATTTCAGATAAGTACTAGTTAGTATTCGTGCTACGTTTGTTGACTATGTTAAGGCATAGTGTGCAGTAGCTGATTAGTTCTTATCTGTATAAGCATATGATGCGATTGGATTAGGGTAGTCGTGCGACTTTGTTGACTATGTTAAGGGTCGTGCGGGTGGGTTTAATTCAATCGGGAAATGACGGGTTGAACTTGACTAGTACTTATGATTTGTTGACTATGTTAAGGTCATATAGCTGCTAGGGGTAAAATTTTATTGAGAATTTCAAGTGTTGAAATTTGCAATGAGATTGCATACCTTCTATGAGATAGTTGGATCCCGATACCCGCTGCGAGTAAGAGTTACTCCTGGGAGAGTTTTACACATTACAATTAGCCGATCAAGTAGGTGTCTAGAAAGGTGTCAACGGGGTTACGCCTCTGGGAAAACGAGGTTTACATTAATTAGGTTCGTGCGAAAGCACGGGGGACCTCCCTCAAAGTACCGACACTGGCTTAGCTGAAAGATTGGCGAACTTGTAGGGTGTAATTAATCCCGGCTAGTCTTTCCTTTTAGGGTTTGAAGGAAGATTTGACTAAAATAGTGGGAGACATCCTGATTAGATATATTAGATAACCAATCTAATCTTGCAAGAGTATACGCTGAGTGTTTTCTTCTCTCTCTCTCCAGGTAGCGACCATATCACGCCTTAATCAAGATAATAAAACGGATGAATTGACCGAACCCGCTTGTTCTACTGAGCTGGGGAACGTTGGTCCCGCTCCAACTTATAATTGTTATAAGACAGAGCAGGAAATTGGGGATTACCAGAATTCCCGTGCCGCCCAAACGAAGAAAGTGCATGCTGATGCATCTTCTTCGGGTATGTTCATTACACAGAACTGTTTCTCAATGTCCTTTACGTCCTGGGTATGTGATACCGGATCAGGATCCCGCATATGTAATCTGTTACATGGGCTACAGATAGGTAAAGAACTGAGAACGGGTGATAAGTTTCATGAGATAGAAACGGTGTAAGAGTTGCAGCCAAGTCTGTTGGTCACTATCACCCTGTATTACCAGAATACATTAATTCTAAACGAATATTATTAGATACCGAACCTGATGTACAACATCATATCAGTCTCTTTATTAGTAAAGAAAGGATATAATTTTGTATTGTTGGATAATGTTTTGAACATTTCCTATATCAAGAGTTGATCGGTTCAGGCACGTTATCTAAAAGCATTGATGTTCTAATTCGAACTACAGTTCTTAGTATACGGAACACACACAAGAGGAAGAGTTCAGAAATGAACGAATCCTTCTTGAGGCATTGTAGACTAGGTCATATCAATACGATCCGACTGGCTGAAGTTACATTAAGATGCATATTTAAATTTGTTTGAATTTACATCTTATGAAACTTGCCGGTCATGTCACGAAGATAAGATGACCACAGCTGTGTTTATTGGAAACAGAGAAAGAGTTATTGAATTCTTGGGATTGATACATGCTGATGTATGAAGGTCTCCTGTTTACACATGCCAAACCGGTTCTTTGTACTTCATTCGATTCTCTGATGATCTCTCAAGATTCAGACATATGTTCCTGTTGAGACACAAGTCCAAACCTTTTGAGATATTCACAGAATATGAGTTAGAAGTAGAGAACCAAAAACCGGGTATAAGTATTATGTCCTTTGATGAGATCAGGGAGGAGAATACTTGAGCACGGAGATTCCTGGACTAATCTAAAGGAGAATGAGATTCTCTCTCAGCATTACTCCTCTGTATACACCATAGCACGATGGTATATCGGGACGGAGCAATAGCACCCTATATGATATGGTGTGCTCTATGATGAGTACTACTGAGTTTCCTATTTCCTTTTGGGAGTTATACACTTGAGAAGCTGCATACCTATTGAATAGGGTTCAAATCAAATCAGTTGCCTACCACTTCATATGTGATATGGAAAGGGAAGAGCCCATATTTTAAGTTTGTTAAGATTTGGGGTTGTCCGGCCTATGTCTAAAAGCAAAATCCGGACAAGCTCGAGGCAAGGTCAGCTATATAAAACTGGAAGTAGTTCCAGCTATACAAACTGCAGCTGATGATTTGGTAGAACCAAAGGATTCAGTAGTTTCCAACGAACCTCAGCCTCTCCGCCGATCTAGTAGGGTTCTTCACCCACCAGAGAGATACTTAGGTTTCTCTATGACAGTGGGAGCGAGGATTGCATCATGAGATGATGACCCAACTAGTTTCGAGCAGGCCATCAGGAGTGGGACTCTGTAAGAATGGCTGGATGCTTAGTGATCTGAGATGGAATCCTTATACACCAACAAAGTATGGACTTTGGTTGCTTTATCTGAAGGGTTAAATCCCCATCAGGAGAAAGTATATCTTGAGAAGATTACTTGGTGTATATGGAAAAGTTGAGACTTTCAAAGCTATGCTTAAGTCCATCCAGATCCTACTTGCCACGGCTACATACCATGACTACGATATCTGGGGGTTGGATGTCATGACTGCTTTTCTAAATGATGATTTGGAAGAGCGCGTCTATAAGTACATAGCCAGAGGGCTTCGTAGACAGTGGGAGCAGCGGAAACGTGAGCAAGATGTTTTATGTGATAAATCAGGCATCACGGAGTTGGAACATCTGTTTTGATGTGGTAGTCAAAGAGTTTGACTTCATCAAAATGGTAGATGAACCTTGTATATACAAAAAGGTAGTAGAGAGTATGGTGATGATCCTCGTAGAGTACATTGATGACATACTCTTGATAGGGAAGGAGTTTCCTATGTTACGCTCGGTCAATCTCCGCTTATCACAAGGATTCTCCATAAAGGATCGAAGTTGATACCTTCTAAATCCTGGATTTTGGATCTATAAGATAGATATAATTGGATGTTAGGATTCTCACTAGTTGTAGTGAGATGGTATCAATGGATCCTGGGAAGAATCACTGGAAAGGTTCCAGGGTGATAAGGACGACTGAATGTCAGTCGCAGGCTTGTCTATTCCCTCAGTGGAGGGACGGTATGTTTGAAGAGTTCCAGGCTAGATACCGTGACATACTAGACGATTAAAAGCAAGATACATCATTACCAAGGATGCTACCAAAGAGGCAGTCTGGATATATATAAGTTCATGAGATGAACTTCGTTCCTACCATTGTGTGACAATGGAGTTGTGGCTTTAGCCAAGGAACCCCCGTCCCATCAGAAATCCAGATATAATTCTTAGGCAGTATCACCTGATCATGGAGATGGTTGATTTCTAGGGAGATCGAGGTTAGGAGAGTAGACACAGAGGACAACAGCGCGGATCCACTCATAAAGGCCTTTTTCCTAGTAGAGACTTTTATGGGATGGTTAAGTATGAGATACTTCAACCGAAGCTAATTGTTGGGTATGCGATACCACAACAGATGGCCCTAGTGCAAGTGGGAGATTGTTAGTTATATGTATGCCCTAGAGGCCATTACTGTACATATAATGTATATTGTAATAAATGCTTGGACATATATAGGGAGGAATTTCTTGCTCGACATGATAGTACACTATCTGGTTGTACTTTATCTTAATATGTACTTTGATTGTCTCTATGTTACATGTTGATAAAGCCCTTAGGATATGTACTCGACTACTGGGACTATGATGAGATCATACTAGTGGGGCCATGGTAGTCGACGAGTACATCTTATAACTGTTCCTAGTTGAGGGTGTATCGAGACAGGGCATCGATACACCAGAGTAGACTAGCGTATACGCATCTTGATCCATATGATGGGTGATGGATGATCCCATATCCATCGGTGTTTAACATCAAGGATGGTGTACGGGTGCTCAGTAGAGACTGGGTATACTGGACGGACTCGCCGAGAACTCCCAGATGGTATTATACCTCACGTCAGATGGCAGTTCTCCGGTGACACTGGTACAGAGTAGTCTGTTGACCCGAGATCTCCATAGAGTCCTGTGTGATTCCCACTGTGCTTTGATTTCCATCATACCACGTCCAAGAGGACGTGCAAAAAAGTGGCTTTTGGGCACAGTCCCGAATCACATGGAGGCAATGAGCGATAGGAGGGGATTCGTCTCTCCCGGTATAGGGAGTTGATGTTGTGCTGTGTTCGATTGGCTATAACTGGAAATCCCTGGCCAGGGTTGCTGAGATTTACTGGTAAGTGTTATCAGTAGTTTCTCGAACTGTTATAGACCTCATATCGACACGACTTATCAAGCTACTGGGGTCTGACGTATACCACCCCTAGGCGAGATATGCGACATATCAGACAACGAGACCGGACTGTACGGGAGTGTTACTGATTGGATTCACAGGAGAATGTATAGGCTTGCTTGTTGATCTTCTGAGCGCTCAATACCTGTGTAGCTGTTACTTTTAGCTGGCCGCTTGCAGCTTGTGGGTGTTTGATATGATCATCACCTACTGCCGGCGTATTGACGATTCTTTAGAGTCCTACACAGATGTTTCTTGGCTCAGGAAAAACGGAGTAGGAGCACATATGAGATATGTGCGGGACCGAGGATAATGCGGTATGTGATACTGTATTGGATTCTCGCGATATGAGATATCGGCCGGATATATGTGATATAGCCGGGTCATCGTATTAGTCGGTTATATGCGATATAGCCGGATTATCGGATCAAGTGTTGATTCGATAATTTAATGTATAATAATATATATGATATATTAAATTACATTAACTAATATTAGCTCACTAAAAGATTCTTTTTCTCACTCGGGTAATACATTGATATATATGCGATATATGTTAAATGTATTATTTTATTCTGTTACAATAAATATTATATATGTGATATATAATATTGTAACATGATATGATTACTAATGCAACATTTTTAGTGGAGTTTAAACATGATTAGGGTTAAGACTTCTAGTAGATTCTAGAAGCTTTTCTTTTGTCTTGAAAAAGATATTATGCTTGATATTTTCAAGTGACTCACTTTTAACCCAACCCAAACCCTAGTCCTAGTTAATTCTCTACATGGGTTTAGTTGACCATGATTGCATTATTCATCATATTTATCTTTTCATTATTCATCACAAAACGATTCTATTATTATTCATCTTCTTCTTCCTTCTTGCTTTCATGGAAAAAGCTTTCTAGCTTTTTTCAAGTGATGAAATTATGTGAGAAAAAGATTATAAATGAGAGCAAAAAATCCTACTTCATCATCCTCATCTACCCTTGCCCTTTAGATGAGAGTGTTCACTTCATTTAGTGAGTGTTAGCTTGTGTTAATGAAACTTCAAGGTAGATCATCTTTGTTATCGAAGATCGGAAGCAAGACTGCATCTTTCTCTTCGTGGAACCTCTCGAGAGTCCGGAACACGATGATCGCAGCGAAGGGACCTTAACACGGAGCTTTAGAAGTGAAGGACTGGATCTACAAAGGTTGTAATCCCTCTCACTTAGTGTTAAAGAGTTTAACATGCTAGTTTTCGCCTAATCTCTAGTTTAAAGATCTCGTATCGGGTTGTTCGGCATGGCTAATTTTTAAATCGGGCATAGTTGATGCCTCGTAGACCCTTGTGCGTGTTCCCAGCATCCCTACAGAGACAACACTCTTCATACAAGGGACGCCTAGAGGTTTAACGACTTGTTGTGCGTGCTCAGTACAATCGTGTTGCTGACGAAAGTGTGCTAGTTAGTTTTTCTATTTGTTTTCTCCTTCTTTGAATAAATAGTTTGCTCGGGACGATCAAAGTCAAGTTTGGGGGTATTTGTTCAGTCGAAAATAGTGCACTTTTAACATGACAATTTCCTTACTTTTTTTAATCATCTAAAGGTGTTTGTTATAAATATAACACATATTAGAAGTTCATCTGCAAAATATCATTTACTATGTGTTTATATATTATAATCAACATTATGAAGGAAATTGTATGTTTAATATTTTACGCATAATATTTTGTATCTCAAACATAACTAACATTCTACATTGAGATATTGTGCAAGTTTAGCTTAAGTCAGATACCCTGGATCAAAAATCTGCCGATAAAGTAAAGAAAGTCGAAGAATCAAATATTGGCAGAGACTCAGAAAAGATAAGAAGGTTCCAGACATCAAATAAATACCCAAATATTATTAAGAGAAGATTTCAGAAGAATGAAGCAAAGAACCCACCAAGTCGCGGCCGATCCGCAGCCGAGTCGGCCGAGTGGCCGCGGTTCAGCAGTCAAGAAGAGGAGTTAGGGTTCAAGATTCTTCTGGAAGCTTCTGTGCAACAAACTTAGTTTGTTGGGATTTTCTTTTACTGGATTTGGGGCTATAAAAAGGACCGAGGGTTACATCCAATTGGATCCAATCTCTTCAAATAAAATCAAGAAAAGATCCAACAAATCTCCACATCAACTCCAAGATCAAATCCAATATCAAAAAGGGGATCTAAGATCTAAGATCAAGAATCTTCGATCTTAAGATCCAAGATCAAGAAATCATCAAGAAATTCATCAAGTGACATCAATCTAGTCTCCTTTACACGAAGCCAATCATCATCTACGAGCAAGCGATCCAAGACAGGTTCACGACTCGAGGTGATCAAGCGACGTAAAGATCGACGGAACATTTACTTCTTCGAGGTAGAGACCGAGAGCAATTCTTCTTTCTCTTGTTATCTAAATTCAAAGAAATGTATTGTGAAGTTGAGTAATAAAGGTAAATCATCGGTTTTATCAATTCGCTTTCTTTAATTTCCGCATAATTCTTTCTCTATTCTTTCTTTTATTTTCATGATGCGCGAGTAATTCTCCGTTTGATAGGATTCGTAGGATTAGGGTAGATCAATGGGTGAGAAAATTCTATACTCTTTTTAAGTCTTATGAAGTTTATAAACTTTAGCAAAAGAATCGTCAATGTACTTATCGGGCGCGATATCAATTTCTTGATAATCTTGACTACGATTTGAGATAAGATTGACGATCTTTTTGTTAAGGGCTAGATATGAATGGAGATCAATGAAAGGACAATGGTTAATAGAAGAGAAACCCTAGTTTCTTCCAAAGAACCCTAATCCTCATTCATAGCCATCAATCTAGTTTTAAATCTATCAATAGATAAGAGGAGTCATCTTTATTAGTCATCCAGGGCTACTAAATCCAATCGAATCCTACAATCTTTCTTCATATAAAATTTTCTTGATAATTCAATTAGATCTTGAAACTATTTTCTTGATTTTCTTGAAACTATCTTCTTGATTTTCTTGAAACTGTTTTCTTGATTTTTTTGAAACTATCTTCTTGATTTTCTCTTTTCTATTTCTTTCAACCGATCTAAAACAAGAACTATAAAATTCCACGAATCCCAGAGGACGACCCGTACTCACTAAAGGTTCGCTACACGCGACACTGTTATTTATTGAGGTTATTTTACAACTTCTTCTTCTTTATAAAAAAATTACAAATCAATCAAATACCCCCGCAGTTAAGCATATTGGATGCTCTCCTCCTGTCCAAAGTGGCACGAGATTCCCTGATCAAGGCATTATATGAGCTCGATCAGTTCCAAACTTTCCTCGCAGAAGAGAAGATGAAAGATGAACTGGTAGTAGTCCACACGGCTAATATTACATTCAACGATGACGATCTACTTCTCGGTACGTGCGAACATAATCGACCGCTCTACATCACCGGGTATTGCCACGACATCAAGATAGGGAAAATTCTTGTCGACAACGGATCCTCCGTCAATCTTCTCAACACGAGAGTGCTGAAGGAAATTTGCATGAATGTTCAGCATATTTCCCAAGACAAAATTACTATCTCTGGGTTCGACTCACAGCCTTCACGCACACTTGGGTCCGTAATACTGACGCTACGCTTCGGGCTGTTCGTCACTGACATCAAATTTCATGTCATTGACGCCAAGACCTACTATAATGCTTTACTCGGCAGACCTTGGTTATACAAGTACAACATTGTCCCTTTTACACAAAATCAATGTATGAAGTATTTTAAGGATGGCTTGGAGTACACTGTCACGGGAGAACTCAATCCGTTCTCCGTAAATGAAGTGCGGAAGTATGAAAATGCGAAGTACTTTCTGCCGGACTTCGAGGATATTAAAAGGTCCTACAAGCCGGAGAATAAGCAAAAATCCACGGTCACCATCCCGATCTTTGGAAGCGACGCCGAGGAAGATGAACAAATAGTTTACTCGGGGAAACCTCAAAGGCAAAACAATAAGCCCGGACCATCTACCCCTATTTTGGTCTTTGGCAGCGACTCTGAGGACAAGACCAATGCAGTGTTCTCCGTCCGCCCGTCAATACAGACTCTTACGGAAGCGGATCAGAGTTTTCAAATCATGATGGCTCCGCCTCGACACTACAGGGAACTTAATGCGCTCGATACATACAGCGTACAAAAACTGCAAACTTTCTATGTGCTTCTTAGGCGAAGAGGTGAAAAGGCGACCCTCTTCTACAAATCTATGGAGACCGGGGTAGATAAAGAAGTCTGGCATGGTGTCGACCCTGCTTTTGACAGGTTCCATCCCATCCGTATACCAAGATATTATAAGAAGGGACTAAAGAAACTATTAAAGCGTCAAGGCGTACTGCTCAAACAAACGGTTCGACAAACCAAATTCTACAAAAAGATTTAGGATATTCCCGGGACTCAGCGAAAGAAGCCCAATGAGAAGATAGAAATAACTGGGCTCGGATATGTTTGGTCTAAGAAACGGGAGCAATTTTACAGCTGCCACGTCATAAACAGTTTAAGTGAAGAGAAAAATGCTCTTCCAGATAATCGTGACGTCAAATTGGAGCGAGATCTCGCTTTGAGAATGTTAAGTTCGTCGCTCGAATAGAAAATTGACAAGCTAATAAAAGAAGCTTATTAGGTGAGCCGAGATACATAGCCGCGAAATGGCCATATACGAAAAAGCCAAGACACAGCGTCTCAGTCAGCAATCGGTCGGAGAAGTAGACCGTAATTCTCGACCCACAACCCGCTATTTTCTTTCGTGAAAGAGAAAAATCCCAAAGCGGAAACAAAAGTATGGCAAGTATTGCTGATAACGTTTGACGACGATAAATAAGGTCCAAGAGGCCCTTTAAACAAGAAAAGTTCAGACTCAGCCCGTCCTTTATAAAGAAGATGGGTCAAGAATATTCGTTCCCTCAAAACAAGCCAGAGAAAATATTCAACTTTGTCATGAAGCACCAAATGATGACTCTTCCAGATTCCCGGCACTCCGAACAAATAAACGAGGTCTATCATCCTGATTAATGCTCCTATCACCGAGCAGTAGGTCACCCCCTTAAAGACTGCTTCACGTTCTAGGACTGGGTAAAGGACCAGTATCAACACGATATGTTTACTTTATCCGACAATTGGAAGATAACCCCGCCATAAAAACACGAGCCAAAGGGGACCTATACCATCAGGATAGGACCAGCTCAACTGCGAAAATGGAAGCAGACTCATTCCTGCCATATGATAACTCTCTCAAGGAAGAGAAGGCATGAGAATATGATTGGCCTCTTTGGATGCTTCACAAATGACGATGATGATGATGAGATATCAGAATTTCCACCGACACCAAGAGAGCTGGAGGACGGGATACATACCACGGCAGGCAACCTAAGAAAAATCAACTTAGGAACGGAGGACGATCCGAGGTCGATGTTTGTCGGTGAGCTACTATCTGAAAAATAGGTAGCCACGTTAAAAGACGTGCTTATGCAATACAAAGACTGCTGATTGATTCATTTCCGTGTCGTGTTTTGAAAAGTGTAAAGATCAGAAAAAAAGAAATTTGTAAACCGCAATCAATTAACAGTGTCTTTTGTAGGTTCGTTTAGCGAGTGCGGATCGTCCACAGAGAAAGTGTGAATTTGTTCGAATTCGTTTTAGTTGAGTTGAAAATAAAAGGTAAAAGAAAATGATTCAATATTTGTGAGATTTTAGTTTCAAGAACATAAAGAAATAGATCAAAAATCAAGAATTAATAAAGATCAAGAAAATGTCCAAACCAATTGAATTCTCAAGATTGGTAAAGTAGCTTGTAGGAATCGATCAAATTGATAGTGATGATGAATATTAATGATTACAAATTCTTATCTATTGAGGATTTGTTGCAAGATCGATGACGATCAACGAGGTTTAGGGATCTATTGAAAAAACTAGGGTTTCTCCTTCACCATCTCTTGTCCTTTCATTGATTATCATTCAAATTTTAGCCTCTAGCAAATTAAATCACCGATCGTTGATCTCTAATTTGGAGCGAAAACATTCAAGAAAGCGACCTCGCTCAAATTAGGTCTTCGATGATTCAATTTTCTAAAGTTTACAAAACTCATAAGACTTAAGAATCGTTTAAGAATTTCATCATCATCATCTACCTATTCTCTCGATTTTGCTACAAGCGGAGATTTCACTCAAACATCATGAAAAAGGAAAGAATCAAGAATCGGTAACTTTCCATAATGCAAGAATGTAAAGAAAAGCAAGATTTATAATTTTCACCTTATTAATCGACGATTAGGTACAATTCACTCAAAGATTACAAGATTTAAGGAAGTAACTAGATCCGCCGAAATTAGCTTCGCATCGATCTTCTTGAGTCGCGGATCTTCGTGGATCTCTTACTCGGATGAAGATCGACGTTGCTTCAAAGGATCGTTGATGGCTTGCTTGATTCGCTTCTCAATGGATCTTGATTTGACTTTGGAATTGGATTTGGATTAGGGTTTTGAGTTACAAGTTGTGTCACTCAACTTGTGGGTTTGGTGAATGTTCAACAACTCAACTAATGAACTAATGAACAACCTTTGTAATGAAGCCATAGGTCCCCTTTTATAGTTTTTCCTTTATCTTCTCCTAGAAACTTGGTTGTTATGAGGCTTGCATAGGAAGCTAGGTAGGTACCAAGCTTACACTAGAAGATTGGCTGTTGTAGAGAAGCTTCTGGAGATTTCTAGGGACTTTGATGCATCTTGAAGAAGTTTGGCCGTTAAGAGAGAAACCTCGGGAAAAGTTCCAACCGCCGACGAGTCGAATCGGCCGCAGATCCGCGGCGGATCGGCCTGACTCGGCCGTGGATCCACGGCCGTTTGATGGAGTCGGTGCATGGAATCTTCAGGGTTGTTTCATGTTGATTTTGCTAGAAAGCAGCAATAGTGTGCTCTTAATCTTGAAACGGAGAATTCAAAAGACATTCTTCCGTAAGATGTGATGGATCAGAACAGCATCTACAGACAGTTTTGGAGAGTGACATCTGATTTAGGGAGGCTGCTAAAAATTTATGTTCCATAGCTTCGAGTTTCTTTTGCATTGCTGCCATTTCAGCTCTAACTCCTATGGAAACATCAAGTTGATGAATACCACCCCTAGACGATGACTGGTTTACACTCTCCCACTGTAAAGTTCTTTCAGCAAAATCTTCTAAAAATCTTCAGGCTTCACCATCATCTTTAGACATGAAGGTGCCTTGACACATGGATTCAAGGGTTTGTTTTGTTGTAGGATTAATGCCCTCATATATGATTCTGCACAGATTCCATCTAAGAATTCCGTGATGAGGACATTGAACTAACAGATCCTTGAAGCATTCAAAACATTTCGAGAATGGTTCATTTGGAAGCTGGGTAAATTGATTTATTTCGCCACGGACTCGAGCTGTCTTATAATTATGGTAGAATTTCTTTAGGAAAGCTATTACGAATTCTCCCCAGCTTGAAATAGAATGTGCGGCTGTGTTATAAAGCCACTTCTCGGCTATATCGTACAAAGTGAATGGGAGAAGACGTAATCCCATAGCATCCATAGAAAGTTGTGAAGTACCCATCATAGCACAAATGTTTTCAAATTTGGTAATAAAGACGTATGCGTCTTCAAACTCAAGACTGTGAAATTTGGGTAAAAGATTGATGTATTGTGGTTCGATTTCGAAATTGTCCTCATTGGCTGGTGGAATGGTGAGACAGGTCGAAAGAGGACCTCGCATAGGATAACATCTCTCTTGGAGAGAGATGCGGGGCGGATTCTGCGCACCTGTCGACGGTGGCAGAATAGTGTTAAAGAAGTTCGATGGAGATCCGTCCATTGAAGTGGATGTGGTGTGTGGTGAGGAAAAAGAAGATATAGAAATACCGACTTCGGAGTCGATAGAAAGAACGTGGACAAGACGGGCACTAGAATCCCATGTCCAACCGAGCATGCACTAAATGGTTTAGCACAAGTGGCAGCATTGTGATAATTAGGGGAAAATTGGTTTGGTGTTTGTTTTGAAAAGACGGATTTTTGAAAAATCAAATCAGAAAATATGCACAAGCAACCCTAGATCTAATGGTCACCTAGGTCAAGTCTCTAGACCTCTCCAAGACTTCCAGAAGACAAATTGCAGGATAGATCATCTACTGCCTCTTTATCCCTTCTGTGGCCAGGTAAGTGCCAGGTAAGTCGGAGGTTCTCCACTATGTAAGTAGTGGGCCTAATTAAGTAACCACTTACCTTAAACACACTTGCCTTAGACACCACAAAAGAAATGCGGATAAGCAATAGATTACCCACGACCTCCTTCTGTCCTAAGTGAGCACGACGGTCCTTAGAGTCATGTTTAGATATTTTTTAGTTAATGAGAGTGATGCGGATGCAAGTTTTGTGAATTCCGAGGCTTAGGAAGGGTAATGAAATCCCCACCTAATCTGAATTTGGTCTTTTCCCCTTAATTCCGTGTTACAATATGCAAACAACCAAGATCAAACACGCAACAATTTTCTTTTTTCTTAGCGGTGCTGCGAATTTTTGCAAAGAATCCTACAGAAATTAGTTAATGGAACAGAGCAGGGAGGAGATAAGAAAGACAGAAGTATACCTGAGAAGTTTGAAGAAGTAAATCGACCAGAACGCCGCGGTTCCGCCGTGAATTCAAGCTAAATGCCATGGTTCCACGGTTGTATGAACTGTTCTCTGCACAAAATTTTGTACGAATGCTTCTTGTGCCTCACTGGACTTCCTGAGATAATCTGAATATTTTTGCTCTTGCTTCAATGATACCAGATTCGCTTGCAGAAATCATAACAAATCGTTAAGCACTTGTTGCGATTTTGATCAAAAAAATTCTGATGGAATAATAAAATTTTCAACTCAAATAACAAAAACGAACAAATTAGCACACGATCCCCAGCAACGGCGCCATTTGATTGAATCATTTCTGTGTCGTGTTTTGAAAAGTGTAATGTGTAAGTGCACGGCGGCGCCCCGGCCGTCAATCCGACGGCGGAATGCGGAAGCGGTGAAAAACTTTAATTTTGCGGACTTAGCAAACCGGCACCACCGCGCACTAACCACCCGGATCGTAACCATTAACAAGTCTAAGCTAACTAGAAGATGGGTTAGAAGATATACCGACGATCCAAGTCCTCCGGTCTTCTCGCCATCGTCCCGATCTCCTGCGGAATGTCCCGTCTCCTCCTCGCCGCCGGAAGTGCACCACATCGCCTACTTTGTTTACGGGCTCCCACCTCAATGCCGAGGCAACTCGGGCACGAAGCCGGCTACTCGACGTGCCCAAGGTTTGCTGTAGAATGTGTAGTAGAGGATTGTGTCTCATTTGGGGTTCATGGAGGTGCCTTTTGGTGGAGGGATGATACAAGGATTATGTGGAGGAACTTGTAGGCTTTTGGAGCATGAAATGAACAAGATTTCCACCCTCAAAAAACTTGGACAGCCCTTCCAAGGGGAAGGCCGGCCATGACATAAAGAGAGGAGAGAATGAGAGTGTCATATGCAAGATAATGAGAGAGCCATCCAATAATACCAAAAGGGAGAGAGAGAGAAGACTATCATGCAAAAGGAAATGATCACCAAATCAAAACCCACACTCAACCACCTACCACCAACCTCATCATCAACAACCATGATGATATACAAAGTCAAGCAATCATGAGTTTATGAAGTCAAATGATGGGACAAGTATCATGACATGATAATATGCAAAGACCCCCTCCACAAATGCTTATTTGCAACAATGCAAATAAGCCCTCCTCCACCAATCTTCGGCCAATGAACGGAACAAAGGAAATTGGCCGAAACGGAAAGCAAACTGGCAACTCCAAAAACTGGTCCCGTAATAAATTACAGAAAAACCCCGATACTGTACATACACACCCGCATTTGTATTCCGACCGAAATACAAATGCAATGAGACAAACTCTACGCTGTACTATACTAGGATCCGGCTTATACCAAAGCCGGCCAGTAATATCCGTTCGATCCTGATCCGTGCAATACCGCACGTATCTGATCAAACCCTGCCATATAACCATACGGCCTATAGTACAAACTGTCCGATCCTGATCCGTGCAATACCGCACGTATCTGATCGGACCTTGCCATATCTCCATACGGCCTCTACAACCTTTCGCCCGAAAGCTGAGTAACTGAAATGTGGGGGACTCTAAAGACTCATCAACACCTTGGTTGTGGAATTAACCACTAGCACGTCAGAGGTATAAGCCAATACGTAACGGGCTACCAGGTACTGACTAAAAGGGATGTCTGTGAGGGAACTCAGCCTGACAACCCTACTGAGCCTGTCAGTGACAATATCCGTGCAGTCCGGTCCGTTCGTCTATGAGTATCGCATGGCGGGCCTAGGGGGTTGGTAAAAGTCAGACCCCCAAAAGCGGTACAAGTCGTGTCGGAGTGTAGCCCAGAACACCCTGAGATACTACTGGAATACCTACCAGTAAATCTCCTTGCCTTGGCCAAGGACTTTGTGTAATGGCTCTCCTAGACACAGCACGACCTCACCCCCAATACCGGGAGAGACGAACCCCTGAAGATACGCTCACTGCCTCCATGTGGCTCGGGACTGTACCCAACTAAAACCTGTTTGCACGACTCCTTTGAGCCGTGGTAGGGTAGTAATCAAAGTACAGTGGGAACTCACACGAGACAAATGACGATCCCCAGGTCGATGAACTAACCTGCACACATGTCACCAGGGAACTGCCATCTGACGTCTGGTATATGACCAACTAGCATGTTCCCGGCGAGTCCTGTCCGGTGTACTCATAACCCAATGAGCACCTGTATACATCTTAGGTGATCCAACTGACACCAGTGGCTTGTGAGACCGGCCACCGCCCCTCGTCGGGGTCTCGACTGTATACACTAGTCTACTAATGGAGTATCGATGCCCAGTCTCGAAACTCCCACGACTAGGGACCTTTTAAGGATAAGCTTATAGACCCCCAGCTCCCACTTATATGATCGCCCTCATACTGCTGGTGGTCAAGCAAGAATCCTAGGGGCTCTATCAACGTGTAATAGCAACCTGTAAGGTCACCTAAAACAGTACACGATGATAAAGATGAACCAGATAGCAAACTATCATCTCGAGTAAGACTGTCCTACCGGGATAGGTCCTCCCTCAATCATTGCAATCACGTACCTATGATCCAAAAAATTGACTCTGAGGGCACTACCTCCAACAATCTCCCACTTGCACTCAAGGCTAATTATTGCGATGTCGCATACTCACAGCCCGTGTGATACCGAACACCCAACTCCTCTACTAGTCAGTCTCACAAAGCTCGTTTGCGAAACTATTGCGTTCGAGGAATAGCCTCAGTGAGTGGATCCGCTTAGTTGTTTCTTTCTATGTCTCTCTATATCTCAAGTTCGCGGAGAAACCCATCTCCCGAAAAGAGCAATACCTGTCTCAGAATATGTCTGGATGTCTGATGGGACCTAGCTCATAAATGAACTCTAAATCCAAACTTCTTAGACTGTATCGTCAACTGAACTTAATCAGTATCCTGCGCGCCATGCCTCCCTCAGTATTGCCTTGGACCACCTGTCCAAAATACTGCCCCTCATCAGAAGGAAAACTATAACTCTGACAACCTCCTTGTCGTCCATGTCACCTTGGAAGCCTGGAATGATAACTGTCTCCTGAATGAGGCTGTCGTTATCATCTCCCTAGAACATCCACTTATGTTCTAAAACTGCTTCCGACTGTTTCTCCAGGATTGGATTAATGTCAACTTATTGCATCTAGTGCAAGAACAACATCTGGTGTGGTACTTGACATCTCACGATTGACTCAATTGCCTGAGCAAGTGATCTGCCAATCATGCCCGTCCCTCTCCCCTTTAGTCTGTAAGACACCTTTGGAGAGGGTGACTCCATTACCTGCAGGTACACTACCGTGCCAGGAGTCGTCCATCCGAAATACTCTTAGAATGCTGTCAAGTACCCTGATTGGGAAACCACCCAAATCCAGATCTAAAACCAAAGATCTAGTAACCAGTATGTCTGATATAAAATCCATTTCCTTTGTGGAGAAACAACTGTGTGACAACCAAAGTATAACCGATCTTAGTGCAGGGGTTTCTTTTCCTACTCTGTGTATATCATCCAAATACCAGGATATCACACCCTACTACCTTCTCAACAGATCCATCCCCTATTCTGATGAAGTCAAACCCATGACTGTCACGTCAGAAATAGATGATCTATCTCCGCTACATCTGCTCTAGTCTATAAATAGACATAAGCAACCTGTCCACCAATGCTTCCGCTGCTCCCACTGACTACGACAACCCTCTGGCAGAGTTATATAGACGTACACTTCTAAAACTGGTTTAGAACGACGCTATACTCATCCTCCCGCCGGGTCTCGTAACCTGGAACAACAGCAATGGCAATTGTGGGTAAACAAGAACTTCCCTGTCACCGTCCTTGAGGCTACCGTAGTGCCTCTCGGGTGCCTGAAGTTACCCACCTTATCTGCGGAGTGGCCAATGGAATGTCAATCCAGATTGAATCTTTAGGTTCCTTATCAAATCTTCAGTAATCGTTTGTGGTTCTGGAATCACTTCCAGTTCTACCATACTCCCACTACTGTTTTCTGAAAAAATCCATCTTTAATAAAACTGTGGCGAGTCTAGAACAATATCGCTATTGTTCATCCAGATGGTAGAAAGTCAACCCTCGTCATAGCCTGGGTTAACCCACAAACAGCCATTACAGAAACGTGCCTTGAGTTGTCCAGTGTTTGGTTTTAATCATAAACCGGACAACTCCCCGTACCTTAACATCGTTAAGATATGAACTGTTCTATATCCAATATAGAAACAGAGGCACTGATTTAATTGAACCAGATTCAAATCATGCAGCTGTCCCCAGCGCATGTCAACTAAATGGAAGGAGGCCGATCAGCGTTACTCAACTTAGGAATACTTCCAATTATGAGTAACCTGAAAGAGAAGCAAGATCTCTTTATCATTACTATCAACTGAATACCATACACAAGTATCTACATCTTCGATCTCTTTGAAGAATCCCGATACTTGCTATAACTGGTTCTCTACTCTATTCAAATACCTATAACTTCTCAAAATTTGGACCCTGTGTTTCCGCGAAACACCTGTCTAAAAACTAGAGAAGTCATAAGTAAACCGAATATAGTACGAGGACCAAGCCCTCTGTCCTGATGGACCCTGGACAACATACAATCCTTTGTATAAGTCCATTGAGTCTGATAACTCATTCACTGTGTGTCGTAGGTTGAAAACTGTACTTATGGTTAAGAAGAATTACACCGCTGTTTAATGCTCCTTACCTAACCATCCACTGATATAGGTAAATGTCGTAGACATAATTTCAGAAAGGTATATCTCACTCTATGAAAATAGACGTACAGATATATCAATTTGAAATTGGTGCATAACAGCGGATATTCAAAACCAAATATTTACCGACCGGCAAACAGCCCAGGTGATTTCCTCAAATATCACTGATTACAACGAATCCCGATATAATGAGGATAATCACCCAATTCCCAATAACTTACTCCCACTCATCATCTGTAAATCCATACAGATGTGAGAATCAAACCTGGTAAATACATACCCTGGAGTAAGTATCTAATCGGGAAATCAGTTTTCTTTTAACATTACACAGTGAAGCTGAAACATTGAAATGTTTCGATAGGGTATCCTGGTATTCCTAGTAATGCCTCTTCCAGATTCACGACTGTAACCGTATAGTTCTTTGCCACCTCTCCAAATCCCTTCATATGTCTTTAGTCTTTACCTTCTGCACACCCTTTTAGGCCAAATGGTTTTCTTCCTTCCCTACCGTTCGGCACCAGCCTATGGTTTGGAAGAAGACTATCCAATAAGCATAATGGGTGTACTGTCCCAATCCTAGGAACACTCGCAATGAGAGAGGGTGAAGATAAAAGACAACCGAATAAACCTTATTCCTATTTCTCCTGAACCAGAATCCATCCCCGAACTGGAACAAGTTCCATTCGAGTTCGTATATAACCATACGATGGAGTATCCAAATAAACTGTGGATCTTCGTAGTGATACGGAGTGTCCTGGAGAAATACTAAAGTGATGTGGGAGTGGTAACGAAATATTTGGTTTGGTCGTGAATATCTGTTGCAATTTACTTTGCCCTCTTACTAATCCCTTGCTTTGTCTGAACTTAATATCTTCTGCACACCATCGTTATGCTAATTGGTTTTCTTCATTCCCTACCGGTCGGCACCAGCCTAAGGTTTGGAAGAAGACAATCCAATTTGCGTAATAGGTGTACTACTCCTAAACCAAGGAGTACTCGTAACCTGAGAGAGGGTAAAAGGAAAAGACAACTGAATAATCCTATCCGTTTTCTCCAGAACCGGAAACCATCCTCGAATAAATTCTTTCGAGTTCGTATCTAACCATACGATGGTTTTGTCCAATGGAAGTGGACGTTCATAGTAATACGGGGTGTCCTGGAAAAAAGGGTAAAAGTAGGAGTGGCAATGAGGTTTGCAACTCTGACAATCCAAAAGCCAGTGTTTAAGAAGGTTCGGTCAACTTGGTCACTGAGTCATAGTCTTAGGGTCGGGTCAAATGGTCGCTGCCAGAGAGAGAGAGAAAAGAAACACTCAGCGTGCACTCTAACCTAGATCAGAATGGTTACCAATTTATCTAATCTGGAATCCTCCCACTGTACCTCAAATTCTCCTCCAAACCTGAAAGAAGAATTAGTCGGGGTCACCCGAGGAGTAAACTAACTCATCAGTGGGAATCGGGATCCAACTATCATCGCATGATAACGTGACGGAATCCGCTCACGTCATCACACTCCAGAAGGTATGCGCATATCTGGCAAGTTTCAGTTCTTTTGAAACTCCCGATGTGATTTCTGCCCCATGCTCTTATGACCTTGGCGTGAGGTCAAAATATCATAAGTCACATGTCAAGTTCTGCCCGTCATTATCCAGGTTAATTTGAACCCACCCGTACATACCCTTGACGTAGGCCAAAATAGTAGTACGACTGTCCCAAACCAACGCATCTATCTATGCAACAGATAAATACCCGGCAGCTACCAATCACTATGCCTTGGCGTGAGGTCAAAATACATAGCTTGAATACTACCGAATATTTAACTGAAATGACGGAGGGCTACGAATGGTTTCTGGCGAAAACCTTTAACGTAAAGAACTTGATATCGTTGAAGGAACTGATAGCTTTTTAAAATATAGTGACGAAAACCGCTGCTAAAGAGGTCACTCCCGGTGAAGGGATCTCGGCTCTTTCCCCGTAGAATGGGGTGCAGGATATTCCAACTGAATACCACGGTGCAAAGCAAAAGTAATCGGCTATAGTGAAGTTAATGCCCTGACGCAAACTTTTTGTCCAAGGGGTCACTCCCGGTGAAGGGATTTCGGCCCTTGCCTCGTCGACTGAGGAGCAGGATATTCCAATGAATACCACGATGCAAAACAAAAGTAAACGTCCTTGCAATAACAGCTTTTTGAAAAGTGTTCCAACAACATCAGATTATGTTTGTTTTAACTTGCATTGATTCGAATCAATGCAGTCCCATCAATTGATCACACCAAAAAGAACGAAAATATACTGATGTACGTATATGCCATCCGCATTCGCCACTGGGTCCCGTCATTACCCGTTAGGTTAGCTAACTAACGACAGAGCGGGGACTGGACTAGCGCGGATGCAAAACATATACAACATCTACTAATATATATACCAATATATTATATTCGCTCAAGGCGTGAATAAAATGCAACATCACAGAAATGTACAGCATCACAGAAACAATACAGATATCTGGGATCCCCGGGTTTCACAGAGCCGCTGAAACCCGACGTTCCCCTGGTCGTGTGGATAGCCTGTGCAATGAAATCCTAGACCCCTACGGGCGCGGCAAGTCACCCGCCAAAACCTGAAGCGAGGCAGCCCCCTTCAGCGCCGTGAATGGACCACCCAGCACTTCACGGAATCCGGCAACTTGGGCACCCCTCCTGGGTCAACCTGTACCCCCTACGAGTGCGGCGAATAGCCCGCCAATCCTAGAGTGAAGCCCCCTCCGTCTCAATGCCATGAGATGCGGGCTTGTTGCCCTCCAGAACCCGGCTATCCGTGCACCCCTCCGCGGGGTAATCCTAGTACAGAAAGTAAAATATACATACACCGGGTACATCGACCGCAACCAGGTCGTGCCCCAAAATAATAATACAAACAGGCAGTGACGGCAGTCCACATGTCGGACGCTCGCCCCGCAATATCAAATGTACATAATACAACAGCACACTGTACTAGCATTGCATCCAGGCTATCCCCACGACCGATCCGCAACAACACAGCAAATACATAGAACATCAACGTGAAAGTCACGTTCGCAAATCCGTCTAACCGGGCTATAGCAGTTAGACAGGATTTACCGATCGAGTGACATTCACGGTCGCAGATATAATGTAAATACTGTGAAAAATGTGTTTAAAATATCCGATCGATCAAAAATTAACAAGTGGGCCCCCAATCAAAACTGTAGCACTCACAGAAAACCTGGGCCCAATTTTAATATTCCAAAACCCCTATTTTAAGCCCAGAAGGCCTCTGTAAAAAATTGGTGAAGTGATCTCCACAGTGAGCGGCGGAAGGGCGGCGGGAAGGTGGTTTTCGCGGCGGTTCCGCGCTCCCACTGTGGAGTTACTTCGTCGAATTTTTACAGAGCTCTTAGATTTTCCAGTACATCAATATTTTACAACCTGAAAAATTTTTCGACACCAAAAATTTCCAACAGAAAACTGATGTGGGCAAATACGGGTTTTTGGACATTTCGATCGATCGGAACTAAAAAACACATTACACAAAGCTAGACTAAGTTAATGGCGAGGCTCTGATACCACTGTAAGTGCACGGCGGCGCCCCGGCCGTCAATCCGACGGCGGAATGCGGAAGCGGTGAAAAACTTTAATTTTGCGGACTTAGCAAACCGGCACCACCGCGCACTAACCACCCGGATCGTAACCATTAACAAGTCTAAGCTAACTAGAAGATGGGTTAGAAGATATACCGACGATCCAAGTCCTCCGGTCTTCTCGCCATCGTCCCGATCTCCTGCGGAATGTCCCGTCTCCTCCTCGCCGCCGGAAGTGCACCACATCGCCTACTTTGTTTACGGGCTCCCACCTCAATGCCGAGGCAACTCGGGCACGAAGCCGGCTACTCGACGTGCCCAAGGTTTGCTGTAGAATGTGTAGTAGAGGATTGTGTCTCATTTGGGGTTCATGGAGGTGCCTTTTGGTGGAGGGATGATACAAGGATTATGTGGAGGAACTTGTAGGCTTTTGGAGCATGAAATGAACAAGATTTCCACCCTCAAAAAACTTGGACAGCCCTTCCAAGGGGAAGGCCGGCCATGACATAAAGAGAGGAGAGAATGAGAGTGTCATATGCAAGATAATGAGAGAGCCATCTAATAATACCAAAAGGGAGAGAGAGAGAAGACTATCATGCAAAAGGAAATGATCACCAAATCAAAACCCACACTCAACCACCTACCACCAACCTCATCATCAACAACCATGATGATATACAAAGTCAAGCAATCATGAGTTTATGAAGTCAAATGATGGGACAAGTATCATGACATGATAATATGCAAAGACCCCCTCCACAAATGCTTATTTGCAACAATGCAAATAAGCCCTCCTCCACCAATCTTCGGCCAATGAACGGAACAAAGGAAATTGGCCGAAACGGAAAGCAAACTGGCAACTCCAAAAACTGGTCCCGTAATAAATTACAGAAAAACCCCGATACTGTACATACACACCCGCATTTGTATTCCGACCGAAATACAAATGCAATGAGACAAACTCTACGCTGTACTATACTAGGATCCGGCTTATACCAAAGCCGGCCAGTAATATCCGTTCGATCCTGATCCGTGCAATACCGCACGTATCTGATCAAACCCTGCCATATAACCATACGGCCTATAGTACAAACTGTCCGATCCTGATCCGTGCAATACCGCACGTATCTGATCGGACCTTGCCATATCTCCATACGGCCTCTACAACCTTTCGCCCGAAAGCTGAGTAACTGAAATGTGGGGGACTCTAAAGACTCATCAACACCTTGGTTGTGGATTTAACCACTAGCACGTCAGAGGTATAAGCCAATACGTAACGGACTACCAGGTACTGACTAAAAGGGATGTCTGTGAGCGAACTCAGCCTGACAACCCTACTGAGCCTGTCAGTGACAATATCCGTGCAGTCCGGTCCGTTCGTCTATGAGTATCGCATGGCGGGCCTAGGGGGTTGGTAAAAGTCAGACCCCCAAAAGCGGTACAAGTCGTGTCGGAGTGTAGCCCAGAACACCCTGAGATACTACTGGAATACCTACCAGTAAATCTCCTTGCCTTGGCCAAGGACTTTGTGTAATGGCTCTCCTAGACACAGCACGACCTCACCCCCAATACCGGGAGAGACGAACCCCTGAAGATACGCTCACTGCCTCCATGTGGCTCGGGACTGTACCCAACTAAAACCTGTTTGCACGACTCCTTTGAGCCGTGGTAGGGTAGTAATCAAAGTACAGTGGGAACTCACACGAGACAAATGACGATCCCCAGGTCGATGAACTAACCTGCACACATGTCACCAGGGAATTGCCATCTGACGTCTGGTATATGACCAACTAGCATGTTCCCGGCGAGTCCTGTCCGGTGTACTCATAACCCAATGAGCACCTGTATACATCTTAGGTGATCCAACTGACACCAGTGGCTTGTGAGACCGGCCACCGCCCCTCGTCGGGGTCTCGACTGTATACACTAGTCTACTAATGGAGTATCGATGCCCAGTCTCGAAACTCCCACGACTAGGGACCTTTTAAGGATAAGCTTATAGACCCCCAGCTCCCACTTATATGATCGCCTTCATACTGCTGGTGGTCAAGCAAGAATCCAAGGGGCTCTATCAACGTGTAATAGCAACCTGTAAGGTCACCTAAAACAGTACACGATGATAAAGATGAACCAGATAGCAAACTATCATCTCGAGTAAGACTGTCCTACCGGGATAGGTCCTCCCTCAATCATTGCAATCACGTACCTATGATCCAAAAAATTGACTCTGAGGGCACTACCTCCAACATAAAGATCACAACCAAAGAAATTTGTAAACCGCAATCAATTAACGGTGTCTTTTGTAGGTTCGTTTAGCGAGTGCGGATCGTCCACAGAGAAAGTGTGAATTTTTTCGAAATCATTTTAGTTGAGTTGAAAATAAAAGGTAAAAGAAAATGATTCAATATTTGTGAGATTTTAGTTTCAAGAACATAAAGAAATAGATCTAAAATCAAGAATTAATAAAGATCAAGAAAATATCCAAACCAATTGAATTCTCCAGATTGGTAAAGTAGCTTGTAGGAATCGATCAAATTAATAGTGATGATGAATATTAATGATTACAAATTCTTATCTATTGAGGATTTGTTGCTAGATCGATGACGATCAACGAGATTTAGGGATCTATTGAAGAAACTAGGGTTTCTCCTTCACCATCCCTTATCCTTTCATTGATTATCATTCAAATTCTAGCCTCTAGCAAATTAAATCACCGATCGTTGATTTCTAATTTGGAGCGAAAATATTCAAGAAAGCGATCTCGCTCAAATTAGGTTTTCGATGATTCAATTTCCTAAAGTTTACAAAACTCATAAGACTTAAGAATCGTTCAAGAATTTCATCATCATCATCATCTACCTATTCTCTCGATTCTGCTACAAGCGAAAATTTCACTCAAACATCATGAAAAAGGAAAGAATCAAGAATCGGTAACTTTTCATAATGCAAGAATGTAAAGAAAAGCAAGATTTATAATTTTCACCTTTATTAATCGACGATTAGGTACAATGCACTCAAAAATTACAAGATTTGAGGAGGTAACTAGATCGGCCGAAATTAGCTTCGCATCGATTTTCTTGAGTCGCGGATCTTCGTGGATCTCTTGCTTGGATGAAGATCGGCGTTGCTTCAAAGGATCGTTGATGGCTTGCTTGATTCGCTTGTCGATAGATCTTGATTTGGCTTTGGAATTGGATTTGGGTTAGGGTTTTGAGTTACAAGTTGTGTCACTCAACTTGTGGGTTTGGTGAATGTTCAACAACTCAACTAATGAACTAATGAACAACCTTTGTAATGAAGCCATAGGTCCCCTTTTATAGTTTTTCCTTTATCTTCTCCTAGAAACTTGGTTGTTATGAGGCTTGCATAGGAAGCTAGGTAGGTACCAAGCTTACACTAGAAGATTGGCTGTTGTAGAGAACCTTCTGGAGATTTCTAGGGACTTTGAAGTGTCTTGAAGAAGTTTGGCCGTTAAGAGAGAAGCCTCGGGAAAAGTTCCAACCGCCGACGAGTCAAATCGGCCGCGGATCCGCGGCGGATCGGCCTGACTCGGCCATGGATCCACGGCCGTTTGATGGAGTCAGTGCATGGAATCTTCAGGGTTGTTTCATGTTGGCTTTATGGCCCTTTTCTGATGTCTGGAATCCTATAGTTATTCTTGTTTACTTCCAGATCTCAAGTCTTTGACTTGCTGTATATATCGGTGCTTTTTAGCAGTTCCAGTTCTTTGACCTGAAGAATTCCTGCACAAAATCTTGAGGCAAGTGTTTAAATATACAAAGATCATGCTTAGTAATAAACACACAATTTCCCTCATAATACCGGTTATAATGTATAACACATGTTATTTGATATTTTGCAGATGAATTGCTAATATGTGCTATATTTATACCAAACACCTTTAGATGATTAGAAAAAGTAGGGAAATTGATGTGTTAAGAATGCAATATTTTCGACTGATCAACTTCTTCGCATGGAACTACTCTGAAATGCCGGGTCTAGATCCAGAAGTAGCGGTACATAAACTGGACATATCGCCAGATATAAAGCCAATCAAATAGGCACCAAGAAGGATGTGGCTCGAACTTGAGATGAGTATCAACGCTGAAGTCAAGAAACTAATTGACTCTGACTTCATCCAAGAGGTTCAATATCCCGACTGGATCGCCAATATTGTTCTGGTTGTGAAGAAAAATGGGACAGTCCGCATCTGCGTGGACTTTCGGGAGCTCAACAAAGCATGCACGAAAGATGGCTTCCCAGTACCCGTTATAGAACTGATGATCGATAACACGTCCACCCACAAGGTTTTCTCCTTCATGGATGGATCTTCAGGATACAAACAAATAAAAATGGATCCTGAGGACCAGAAGCATACCGCCTTCCGGACACCGTTAGGTGTATTCTGCTACAAGGTGATTCCTTTCAGCTTGAAGAATGCCAGTGCTACCTACCAAAGAGCCATGACAAATATCTCCGATGACCTCATACATGAGATCGTCGAATGATACATCAACGACCTTGTGGTGAAGAGCAAATCTTATGAGGAACATTGGGAACATCTAAAAATAGTGTTTCAACGTCTTCGGAAGTATAATATGAAGATGAACACTCAAAAATACGCGTTTGGAGTTTCCTCAGGCAAATTCCTAGGATTCATCATATGCCACCGAGGCATCGAAATCGATCCCTCAAAAATCAAGGCGATTATGGAAATTCCTTCGCCAAGAACCCTCAAACAATTGCGGTCTCTCCAAGAAAAGCTCGTGTATATCCGACGGTTCATAACCAACCTTTCCAAAAAATATCGTCTCTACAGTCATCTGATGAAGAAGGGGACCCCGTTCGTCTGGGATCAAAAGTGTCAAAACGCATTAGACGAAATCAAACAATACCTGCAAAATCCGCCGGTATTAGCCGCTCCGGTTAAGAGAAAACCCCATATCCTATATACAACGGCCCTTGAGGGTTCTCTAGACGCATTGTAGGCACAAAAGAACAATCAAGGAAAAGAAAGAGCTCTGTACAATTTAAGTCGAGTTCTCCTGAGGGTAGAAAGCAACTACTCCCCCATCAAAAAGCACTACTTGACGCGATCTTCGTAATAATGAAGCTCAGATATTATGCCTTGGCACATGAGGTCCACCTCTTATCAAAAGTGGATCCTCTCAAATATTTGATATCGAAAGCTATACTGACAGGAAGGCTTGCCAAATGGGCCCTCTTACTGATGGAGTTTTCAATAAAGTATCGACCCCTTAAAGAAGTGAAAGGACAAGCCATTGCCAACTTTCTGGCGGAACATCCAATACCGGCTAACTCCCTCTTAAATTGTCAGTTGCCGGATGAACACGCGTTCGACGCAATCGAAGAAGAGAAAGAAGAAAATGATTCCCAATGGGAACTCTACTTCGACAGAGCATCTTCCATGAAGCGGCGAAAGAAGAACACGCCTATAATCAAAGCCAGGGTAGGTCTTATCTTTGTGACCCCATAAGGAAGAATATTGTGTTACGCCCTCTCCTTGACAGAACCCAGGACTAATAATAAAGAAGAATATGAAGCTTTGATAACCGGTCTTGAGATCTCTATCGACATGGGAATCAAGGATCTCCTCATATATAAAGATTACCAGTTGATCGTTAATCAAGTAAATGGCGATTATCAAATATGCAAGCCAGAGCTGATAAAGTATAGCGAAAGTGTACAGCAACTGCTGACATAAATCCTTTCCTATATCCTGGAAAGCATACCGCGAGTGGAAAACAACAAAGCAGATGTATTAGACAAATTGTCTAAAGAATTGGCCGATGAAGACCTCGATGATGTAAGGATCAATGTGCAAAACCGCAGGGTCCTCGCGCCAGCAAATATATCTTCGGAAGACCTGATGGAACTACCTGAAGGAAAAGAAACGACCGGACAACTAACCCTTCAAATAGAAGACAAAGAAAAGGTAAAGGACTGGATAGAAGTCTTCATAGACAACTTTAAGTCCCAATGAACGCCTGAAGACGTGTCGTCGGGGCATCAGCTCATGAAACGAGCTTTGTCATTCGCCTTCGTCAATGATACTCTATATAAGAGATTATTCGACTTCCTATGGCTAAGGTTCCTGGGGCCGATGGAAGCAAAAAAAGTCGTCCAAGAAGTACACGACGGACTTTGCGGCTCCCATCAAGCTGGACCAAAGATGAAGCTGAAACTAAAAAGAATGGGTTACTATTGGCCCATGATGATTCAGGACTGTCTCGAATATGCGAAGCAGTGTCACCCGTGCTAAATGCATGGGGACTTCATACATTAGCACCCAAATCCACTGCACCCGACAGTGGCTAGCTGGCCGTTCGAAATACGGGGACTAGATATAATCGGTCCAATCAAACCAACATCATCTAAAGGACACCGGTTTATACTGCTAACAACCGACTACTTCTCTAAATGGGCAGAAGCAGTACTGTCAGTACTGTTACGGGAGGTGAAAATAGAGAATATCCTCCACTTCTTCAAAACCCATGTCATATATCGGTTCGGGACTCGGCGACGGATTATCTCAGATAATGGACCAGCTTACAGAAACCACAAAATAAGTCGCTTCACATGGAAATAAAAGATAGACTGGTGATACTCCTCAATCTATAACGCTCGGGCCAACGGTCTAGCTGAAGCCTTCAACAAGACCTTGACCAAGATTATAAAAAGACGGTGTCCAAAAACAAAAATGACTGGTATAAAAGGCTGCATGAAACTCTTTGGGCGTGCCAAAAAACGTTCAAGACAGCCACAAATACAACAACATACGCACAGGTGTTTGGCGCAGAAGCAGTGCTTCCACTGGAGATAGAACTCCCCTCTTTACGAGTGCAATTCAATACGAGATGACGGATGAAGAAAATTCTCATCTTAAGCTCTGGGAGCTCGACGCTCTCAATGAAACCCAGCTTATAGCTCAGCAAAATCTGGAAGCTTATAAGGTAAGGATGACACGATCATATGAAAGACTAACCAGGATGAGAACATTCTGCCAAGGCGAACTCGTGTTGGTTGTTAAAAGACCGATGATTCCCAATCATGCAAAACGGAAGAAGTTCGAGGTAAATTATAAAGGCCCGTACATCATAGACAAAATCTACCAAGGTGGAGCGTACCTGCTCATGGATATGCATTGCGAAAGACCATTCCGGCTAATAAACGGCCGAATCCTCAAAAATTACTACGCTTGAAGAGTCATGACTTAGGTCAATGATAGATGACGACGCTTGTGTCCACTCGCTATCTTCCTGTCTTAGAACTCTGAAAGTAATACCAAAAAAATACTTGACCCAAAATACGACGATAATGGACCGAGACGTCCCTGAATTAGCGCATCCCCCCCAAACACAAGAATAATGGACTGAGAATTCCTTAAACTAATATTGGACCATTACGTCCTTAAACTGGTTTTGGACCGAAACGTTCTTAAACTAAATACTCGTCCCAAAATACGGCGATAACGGACTGTCATGTCCCTAAACTAAACATGTTTAGCCCTACGGTAGATCCACATATTGATTACTGTATACAATCTATGGGCATAAACAATTCATAGATCTCCTGCGTCCTACATGATGCAGTCCTTCAAAAAAAGATTGGGGCCTACGGCTAATGATGCGTTACTTTACGGGCCGCCTAAAAAAACGGTATGTCCACAAGCGAAATGGGCACGGATGAAAACCCGAAAGGGTGCCGTGAGTAAAAATAGCAGAGCTACCGGCGAGCTTGTGAAAGTCCGAGAGGGCGCAAACTTGTTAAAAGAAAGGAAAAAATGCACTTGCAAAGTTCTCACAATTTTGTAAGGAGAAAACAACTGTGTGAAATCCTTATGACTCACAAAGGAGCAACACACTTAGAAATCCACATGATTTCTAAGGAGAAAATACACTTATGAGATTCTCATGACCCGTAAGGAGAATATACCCTCTATAAGACCCCCACGACTTATAGAATTCAAAAGCCTTAAGTTTCAGAGATCTGAACATATTCTTAAGCCACCAAAACCCCACAAAACTTTTCTGCCCTACAGTCGATCCAATATTAACCCTTGTATATAATCCACAGACGTAAATAAACATATTCCCAACCAAGTCCCACCAAAAGCGAGAAACATCCTCACATAGTGAACAACTACTTATAAGCCCTCTCGACTTACAAGGAGAAAATACTCATGTAAGATCCTTACGACTTACAAGAGAAAACACACTTAGAAATCCCTACAGTTCCTAAAGAGAAAACACACCTGTGAGATCCTTACGACACATAGAGAGAAATACCTTTATGAGACCTTTACGGCTCGTAAAGTCGAAAGCCTTAGTCGACAGGATCTTAACCATGTTTGCTAAGCCACCTTTGTTCAAATCAACAAAGGTAAATGATGATTCGCTCCTGGCAATATTCCAGTTGTAGTGATACTGATGCCATGATTGGTATCAGACTCCGAATGCTCAATTCACAATAAAAAGCAGCGAGTAAAAAAAAAACAAAAAACGGTATAGCCGAAATGATTGGGCATCGCGAAAAATAGCCGAAATGATTGAGCAATCGCGACTTTCGCGATATAAAAATTGAAAAGATAAAGTATCGCGGAAATAAATAAAAAATATATATATAATAAAATAAAAAAATTCTGCTCTGCAAGTAAGTCCATACCAACACTTGTATACAATCTATAGGCACAAATGAAAGAAAGGGAACCATATTTTCCCATCAAACATCGTTAAAAGAAGTTCCAGATCTTGATGAGAACATCTACATCCTAAAGATCATCTCGACATTTTTACTCATTCCAGCAAGGTGCGAACGCAATGGCCAAATAAAAGTGAGGTGACGGCAAAATCCTAGTTTCAGACCTCGATTGCGATACATACATCATAGAGATCACACAGATGTCTACTGTACTTCAGCGAAGAAACGGTGCGACGCCAAAGCGAAAATGAAATGACGCCATATTCCTAGTTTCGGGTCTTGACGGCGATACATACAAAGCCTAAAGACTATTGGGGATCATCCCACCCCAGAAGGGTATGGTTATGACTCATCGGGGCTTCAAATTAAGCCTAACCTCAAGTAAAAAGCGCCCCGTCAAATACCTAACGCTTGATCTTCCGACGGTAATATGGATATTCCAACCTAAAGAAGATTACTTGAAGACGTCTTGTCCAACCTCAGAAGGAATCAGAGACACGACAGTCATGGCGCTACTCGAACCGCAACCTAAGGGACTGCATATCAAGAAATAGATCAACCAACGCAACGGTACGATGGACCTAAACCTAGTATCACGAACCTAACGGACCCCTGTCATAAAGGATTGTGGGCTATCTACATCCAATGTTAGGGCAAGTTTGCCTGTAAACCTAAGGGAGCAAACTAAAAAATACTCCGAAATGAGTAAATAAACTAGAAATACCGAAATGAGTGAATAAATTAGAAACTCCAAAATGAGTAAATAAACTCAAAACTCTGAAATGAGTGAATAAACTAGTTCATGCCAGCTCAGGACAAATAAGAGACAGAGATGTGCAAATAAAAAATGCTTTTTATTTATACTTCAAAAAAAAGATATTACATACTGCCAGCTAAGGAAGACTACAGAGGAAACAAAAGACAAAAGCAAGTGCTACTACATCATTTAGGGTCTACAGTGGCAGAATGCTAAATTCCGGACATAGTTCTCAAACTTAAAGGCAAGTTTGAGTAAAGCACTTCTAGCTTCATTGACCATCTTCTTATGCATTTTCTCCCGGATGAAAGCTTCAAGATCACTTCTAATGTTTTCCATCCTCTGGTATGAGAATATTATCACTTTCTGTTGGAAGATACGATGCGAGATAATGACGAGATCATCTCTCCGTTTTTTCGAAATCAGACCCATCAGATATACTGAATGCACCTTATCTTCAGCGTCATCGAGTGCCTGGAGCGGCATGGCCTCAGCAAGCTCAGGTAGATTTTTTCAGATCGATCCAACAACAATTTTCAAAAGGGCAGAGCAGTAAGGGAGCAATCGGCCGTTGTGATCATGGAAGCGACGCATCACATCATCGCATTGGGATGCAGTATACTCCTGGCCTTGAAGGCGGCCCTAAATGTGAATCTCTTCATAGGAAACAATCTTCTCGATATCATACAAATGACCGGCCATAGTACCAAAAAAAGGTAAGGTAGCGGCCAAAATTGGAGTTCCTAGTATCAGAAGCCAAGAAACCCCAATAGGTCGGGATTGATACATTAAAAGTTGGACTTTGCGCATATCTTGGTGTTCTACTCAGTTAGAGGATGTGCACATCTCATGAAAATCTAAAATATTTTCTAAGTAGGGATACGAAACCCAAAAGGGGGGCGCATTACTAAGGAAGCAAAGGTCTCAGATTCGATGTGCGCACTTTACCTTGATGGAAAAAATCTGGCTTGACAAAGAAAAAGCGATGAAGCAGAGGTTTCAAACAGGAAGCAAAAGTTTCAGACAAGTGCGTAAGCACTATAGAAGCAAGTGCGCAAAGAGAATGGTTCTCAAAGTGCACAAGTAAAGCTAAGAAAGTATGGCACTTCAAAGAGGAGGGTGCAACCCTTTTTATAGGAGGTTGAAAATCGGTTCACATTCATTGAATCTCGAGGAAAATCCGATGGATCTAAATCCGACATTGATTGCACCCACATAAAGGACATGTGCGCACGATTGATGGGGGCATTTATTTGCACTTGTTCAAGTGCGCATAGACATGCATGCGCACCTGATGAACCGGGTTCAATTGAGTTGCGTACATGCGCACCTAATGAACTGGGTTCAAATGATTTGCGCACCCGTATACATGCGCACATATGTAAGTGCGTACGAATTACATAAGCGCACATGCAAGTTGAATATATCAAGGGAAGAAAATTTGTTGGAGATAAAATATTTATCAGATAACAACATGCGTTCAAATAAACATTTTATTCCACAGGGAAAAGATCCCCAAACATGCGATAAAAAATACAAGGGTTAACAAAACAATAAACTAAGTTATCTAAAGCCTTCTCAGCCTTCTCCACCATATCAAAACAATGATCTTCACGAAGAGTCGCTCCCACGATCAGTGCCGTGCTCATCGACAAAAGCAGACATGATGGCCCGCTGAACCTATATCCGGTTCAGCAAATGAATGGAGCGATCCCTCAGAGGCTTGGAAATCAAACAGGCCTCATGAACGCAGTCGATCTTGTCCTCCGCTGCGTCAAGTATCGCTAGAGTCATCTCTATTGGATGAGGAGGAATATCATCAAGCATGGCTAAGAAGGTCATCCGAAACCAAATAGAGCTGACGGGGAGAGGAGATCTCTTACGGGTCAAGAGCTCATGCATCACGGTATCACATTGATCATCCGTGAGAGCGGGATTCGCCAAGCGTACAGAAAAACGAGAAATAATTTTCTCGATAGGCACCTCCAATGGTTACCAAGGAGCATGTGAGCGATTGCAAACCATGGCTCTTTCTCTGTTGAAATGGTTCTCTATAAAAGTGAGGGAGGAGATGAACATATCTTCAGATTATAAAGAGAAGCATTCATATCTTGGCACAGAAAATTTTGCATGTCATTAAATTGGGAACAACTCCCGATTTTGACCAAAGAAAGTGTCGAAAACGAGGTGGATAGCACTGAAAATTATGGGTCATCGGTCTGCACACTTACATTTATGTGCGCACTTGATGGAAACATCATTTAAAGCTCGTACACACATTCTAGACATAGGCACGCACAAAGCAAGTACGCATTTGATAAGTGCGCATATGATAGGTGCGCACATGCACGTGCAACCCATGGGCGCAATGCGCACTTAATCAAACAACAAACATAAGTATATGCGCATTTCCTAAAAAGCAGACACTTATTGAAAAAATAAGTAAATAAGTAAACAAATCATTAATTAACAGTAAAATATCTTGTTCGTTAAATACCTTAACTAAAAGATCTGTGGATAAAAAATCCAACAATGTGCATGTCACCCTTAATTGATATAAATCAATTAAATCTTTCTGAATCAATCTAAAAATCATATTGAGATCAAAATAAGCCAAAACAAAATTCAACAAATCCTAATTTCTTCTCTCGTATAAATAGGAACCTTATATGAAGAAATAAGGATGGAAAAATCCTTCTATAAACTAGAAAAAATTCAAGACTTCTCCTTCATCGATAAAATTGCGCAAGGTAGAAGAAATATAGAGAAAAACTTATCTTTTCTTTAAAAAGCTTTGGCTTTTTATACAGAAGCCTTTGCTTCTTCTCGAATCAATTGATTCGACAAAAAAAAGATCAAATGATCTTAGGGTTTGTCCCGCGTTCATAAAATTCATATTTTTGCAAGGGATCGATACCAAAACCTAAAGGAAAAAAATAATAAAAGATGCACACTAAAAAGAAAATAGATGAAGACCAAGCTTTTCGCTTCTCTGCAAATAAAAGAAGAAAGAAAAAAGGCAGAAGCCATTGCTTCTTAGCGAAGCTTGTGCCTTCTGATTAAAACATATGCGCACCCAAATTAATACGCACCTAATGATAAAAATCGCTGTCCTTGGAAAAATAATGCCTATAAAGGCATGCGCATCACGTGAAAATCACGTGTGCGCACTTAATAAAATCTGCCTATAAAGGCATGCGCATCACGTGAAAATCATGTGTGCGCACTGAATAAAATCTGCCTATGAAGGCGTGCGCATCACGTGGCCATCACATGTGCGCACTTAATAAAAACTGCTCATAAAGATGTCCGCATCACATAGCCCTCACGTGTGCGCACTTAATGAAACCTGCCAATGTGGAAATACGCATCACGTGACACTCACGTGTGCGCACTTCATGAAAACAGTCTATGAAGACATGCGCGTCATATAATACATGCAGATGCAACATCCTTGCAATAAAACAGTGCGTAGCTACGTGCAACGCATGTGCACACCCTTTCAAATGAAATAAACGGGAATGTGCGCACCTATATACGTGCGCCCTTGTACCACAAATTATCATTTAATCACTTAAACAAAGTATAATTAAATGATAGACCCCCTGTTGATCAAAATATCAATAAACCAAGTGATTTTAGTCTCAAAGATGACTAAAAATGCTTAAATATATTTCTAAGTTGATCTTAGTTTCATACAAGACTAACGCATCCTTAGTCAAAATAAATTGAACCCAAATGCTCATACTTAAGTTGATCTTAATCTCAAATTCGATTAACGGTCCTTAAATAAAACAAAATATCCTCTGAACTGATAGAACATACAACTTGTCATGCCCCGCTTCCCAGTAGACAGAAACAGTGACGTGGCAGACCGCAACGTATTTACTATGAAATAAATACGTTAAGCGTAATTAAACAATATATAAAAATGAATAAGAATGACAAGAGAATAAAATGAAATAGCAACTTTATTTACATTCAACTTTACATACAACTATTTGAAATAAAAGATACAATAATCAAAAGCAAATGCCTAAACAGTGGCATACTGAAAGTAAGTGCAGAGGAACTAGTAATCAGGCCGAGCAGTAAGCTGGTCCATGTCCTCCAGGCTCGGCTCTATTCTCAGAGTCCGGTCCTCCTGACGAACATTCCAAAGAAAGAAACAGAAAGAAATTTCATCAGCGAACTAACGCTCGGTAAGTCCCAAAAGAAGAAAGAGAATATAGTATATAAAGTGAAATGAACAAGTAAAGTTGTATATGACCGATTACTGGTATAGGATAGCTATTCTAACGTAGTTGTTTGTAGTTTGATAAGGAAAGTATTCATGTATACGAGAGGAGTCCATCTTACCCCGTGGACTATGGTAACATGCAGTACAAGGCCCGTCATAACCCACGGGACAACGGCACGAGAATTCATGTAGGTGTCTTTTAAGTGACCTCTCGTGCTACAATATAAGTTCCGTATCAATCTACCCCTTTATCCCCGTGTAATGTATTGTATAGATTAAATTTACAAGTCTTGGCCGAAATCATAGATACATAAATGTTCAAGTATTCATGTTCAGGATGTAATCATGTATTCAGGTAGTCATGTCAAGTTCAAGTCAATTATAACCATGGTTCGGTCAAGTCAAGTCAAGTATACATGTTTGAATTTGATGTTTGAATTTGAATATTCAAGTTCATGATCAAGTATTCTTGTTTGATTTTGGATTCAGGTTTGAGGTTAGACTAAGACTAGGTCAGACACTTGTACTAATTTAACTCTTGAATTCTTAGGTTCGAAAGTTATCGGCAACTGCTGCACATGGACGGCAGGATTTGTGTCTTTTTCCAAGACAATTGCCATTGATAACTCTGTTAAGTTGCTAACTTAAATAGGCAAGCACTCACTTTCTCCGGCTCCCTGAGACTCAAGAGAATTGATTCCGCTTAAACATATATTTATTAAAGTTATTAAAATATTGTTTTGTATATCTCGAGGGGGTTTTATGAAAAATATTTTTAATATAGTTAAAAATAAAACCTCGATGGTGATTTATATTACTTAGGTTTTCATAAGCATGTGTTTTGATTATTGAGGTATTTTAATGATAAATACTTAGCTTTTAAAAGTTTATGGTATTTTTATCGAAAACTAGTCCTTTTTAGTAACTTGATGGTATTTTATTAACATTCTTTTAATCTTTCATAAAAATATAGTTTCAAAATATGATGAAAATATGGATTTATAATTTTATATAATTTTTTTAAAAATTTAGTTTTATTTAGAAAATTCAGTTTTCTTAAAAAACCGTGGTTATATCCTTTTGAGATCAAATACTCCACGAGGAGTGCTGCATCTCGCTTTACTCTCCCCAGGATGTGCGATAATCCGCACCATCCATTAGTGGGTCCCCTAAAGAGGGTTGTAGATGCATAATTGCAAAGGAATACTGTAACAACCGAGTTCAATTATACCAATTTCTGTTGCCGTATGTGTTGTTGTGGTGTTTATTTCATTTAGCGTGTTTGGATGCGAATGGTAGGTTACTTTACGTTTGACCCGCTTGCTTGAGCTTGTTGTTTCATAGTTATAGAATACCCTAGCATTACATATTTTGCATATAACAATTTAAGTCAATTAAAATAATTTAAAAAGACATGACATGGCCTGCATGATACCCCTAACCCTGTGGTAGCGTCCTTGCATCGTGTTCTCGTCCCGTTCAGTGAAACGGACGTGTTTGGATGGCTATGAGCACGTACGTGTGTCCATTCTTGGGGGTATGTATTTCTGTTAAATAATCTTTCATTTTAATTTTTGGAACTTGCTAATAATTTTCATATTTCAAATTCAAAATTTTGGACCCGACCCGGGCGCATTTCTGATATATTTTGTAGTCTGCCTAAATTCAAATTAATTATTTTATTTTATTTATTTTTAGATTTTCTGTTAAAGAATTTGGGGAACTGAGTAAATCTTTTAGTTCTAAAATCTTTTATAAATTTTTTTATCAATTTTTCCACGAGCCAATCAGAGCTCTTTAGTTGCACCGGGCCCCACCACCGAGCTATCTCCCTCTCTCCCTCTTCTCTCTCTCTTTTATTTCCTCAACCAATCAAAATCATCTTTTATTTTCGCTGGGCCCCACAGATCCCTCTCTCTCTTCTTTTCCTTTTCTCTTTCTTTCTCTTCTACGCAGCTCTCTCTCTCTTCTCTTTCTCTCTCCTCTCGCGCACTCTCTCGCTCATCTCGTGAATACTGTTCACTCTTCGACTCCGTCACCGCCCTTATGATCTGGTCACCTCCCTTCTCTCTTTCTTCTTCTCCTCGTTTCTTTTCCTTCATTCTTATTTAAACCCCATGCATCCCTCGCCACGAGAACCCACCAGAGTAAACCCTAACCCTTACTCCTCTGCCTCCTCCTCCCTCGACCTCACTCCTCAGCCCTCATCATCGTCTCCTTCCTCGACCTCATCTCCTTCCTCTCCTCTGCTTCCCCTCCTGTCACGACCCGAAAGTACGGAACGTGACCGGCACTTAGATTATGAAACGTCTAGAGGCACAACGTAACCTAAGTAAGCCGAAGCCCAGAAATCTAAACCATATAAAAGAAGAAGAAGTAAAAGAAAACATGAAGAAAACAAGTTTAAAAGCATCAGCAAATTTTCCCAAAAATTTCGGCAGAGTCTCCTCTGTAAAAACTGGTCCCAAACGGGTACAACAAGTATAATATACATAAACAATAAAAAACATCCTCACATGGGAGCTAGCTCAACGCCAACAGACGGAAACAACCACAACAAGCACAATAATATACAACGCCAAAGGGCGAGACTCAAAACTCAAAAGAAAACAAATCCACCAAATCAGAATAATACATGCGAGACTCTAAGGTCAAAATAAATAAATGGTCCAATAAACTATCAAGAAATACAAGTTTGGTTGATGAAGCTTTCTAGATACAAATGAAATAATAAAAATACAACGGCGGTCCAGATACAAATGAACCAACCTACCGTGCAAATCACCCGGAAAGAAATCATGTGCCAGCAATCTGCCAAGGAACCCTGTACATCAACCCGTAATAAAATTTGGCACAACAGGGGTGAGTTGCCAACTCGTGAGTAGAAGACATCTACGAAAAGAAATCGAATGTACGACGCTATCCTAAGTCATAATAATATACTAATATACTCCTAGTCATCAAGTAAGACAGGATAATAAGCTACGTGTAAATGCAAATACTCCGTGCTCGTGTCAGTGCCTCATATAGTACTATATCATATGAATGAGTATGCATGCACCATGAATGTAAAATAACCAATCCTGAAATCTAGGTATATCTGTATAAGAAATCTTTAGCTTTTATCATAGTAAAATGTGTATAGAAATCTGAAATATCAACAATGAAATCCATGGAAATCCGTGTCAAGCATCGACACAAAACATGTAAATCTCAAGTCTCAATACCTCATAATCTCAATGTCTCATAGTCTCAATATCTCGGGCTCCGTCAGTTCGGATCGGCCCATATCATCAAATCTCACGACAACGGTCGGTATCCTCCGGATATCCGCCGCGCCAGACATCACCGGTAGGTAGCCTTCCTCTGCCAGGCTCATCATCTACAACTCGATCTTCTTGCCCCGGGGTACCATACCGGGCCCACCATGTACCCGAGGCAGTTCATCCACTCCTCGAATCGGGTCTCGAAATCCAACAGAAAACATGAAATCTCATGGTGGATGACACATACATTACGAGAAAACCGCATCTTATATTTTAAAAAGGGAGGAGAGGAGAGAGAGAAGTTTGTTTTATATATTTTTGCGGTTTTCCCCAAAATCCAGAAATCTCATAGAAATCCAAAATCCCAAAATCATGAGTAAGTATATGATAAGCGTCGGCATATGCCCCATAATCCTGCATGATAACATGAAAATGCGAATGCATGAAATGTTTAAGTAATAAATACCATGTCTATACTAACACCAGAGAGTAATCTCAATATTATATCGATCTAGTTGCTAGCTGATTCTATCAATAAAAGATAATATGTTCTAAAGTGTACGCGACATAGAAATTACCGATAATGTGTGTGAGTCGGCAAATAAGTGTGCGTGAGCCGGCAAATAAGTGTGCGTGGAATATGCGCATCATCGGTAATAGTGCTGGTGTCCTAACAGGCAGAGCTTTATACTGATATAGAAACATATGTATGAACATGCAACATTATGATTACAGCATGAATGTAAAGACGGATGTGAATAACCACTCATCTGCGATATACAAGTACAACTATCACTATATGAATCGAACCCAAACTAGTGTCTATCTAACCTCCTAAGGAACTAAACCTAAAAAACTAGTCAATAAGAAACAAGAGTCCACCTCAGGTCTGAATCCATATCTCTAATAGTCGGTGATCCAGCCTCAATAGCGTCACGTACGTAGTACGGCTTCCTCGAATCTAGAGTGCGGATCAATCATCATATCTATGCCTCGTACGGTAAATTCCATCGTACGGCATCCCAATATCGGGGTACGGGTCAAGTATCTCCTAGGTGTCTCATCATTCGTATAATATCATCATCAACACATGTCATGATCAAGATGCTATACTGTAATCGCATACATCAATCATATATCATTGCCATCATAAATATACATCATTAATTTATCCTCAGAAATATCATATCATATGTATCATATTGTGATTAAGTCACACTTATATCATATCATCATCAATTCATACCTATATGATGTCGTAATCAAGTCATACATATATCATATCGTGATCGGTCACAAGTTACAGTCCGGGTGCTATTTTAGAGTCCCATGTACCTCAATATCATCACCACCAATTATAATTTATGTATACCTGTTCACTATCTCATTCTCTAATAATCCGCTAACACTTTAATACGACTGTATAGCCAAGAATCACGGCATCAAGCCCAGTTATACTGTTTCATTCCCGTGTATCATATCACATCATTGTATCCCATATACGTGTTGTATATATATATATACCTATACCTAGTCCTATATATATATACACATACACATATACACCACGTCGAGTTTCAGTGTGTGCGTGTGTGTGTCTACCTGAAACCTACGAATCTCTTCCAAGGTATTCATCCTCTGGTATGGTCTTCCTAAATCAGTCTAGTCCAGCCTAGGGTCATTACTAGGGTCCTACTCATTAAGAATCTAGGGTCACATCTGGCTTCCTAATGTCAATAAGTACTATTACTATTCTACGTTGCGGGGGTGCTAAACGCCATCCACCCGACTTCCCCCCGTAGATATACATCTACTCACCTGGTCCATGTCTGCCGAAGACGGTGTCACCATCCTCTTCTTCATCGTCCGCAGTCCACGTGAGGGGTACCTATACGCAAACATATATAATATCGTAAACTAAATCACGGACAAAAGTCTAAACGACACACGGAACGCGCATAGGTTAAAAGCTATATCCCGTTCACGCAAAAGAACCAAATATCGCTCGATATCGGCGTACAAACTCCGATTAATCGAGATAAACATAAACAAACAACTCAAAGTTTTAAAACTCATTACTTATAATATAAAACATGATTTAATTCGTCGAAACCCTAAAATCCATCAAATCGCTCGATTTTGTAAAACCCGAAAATGCCAATTTACCGTTTTTCTTCAAAACTTGACATTTAAATGAAACCAGTGGTCATAAAACTCATTAAATAGCATAACTAGACTATACAACCCATAACTATATTTTTATTACACAAATTTTTATTAATACAAAATTCCTAGTTTGCAACTTTTATAAATTTTCAATATCTTACAAGCAAAATTCCACAATTCCACAACAAACTTGATTTTGCATGAATTAATGTATTAAACTACAATTCATAATCATAATGATATAATGAAACCATAAATTATATTTTAAATCTCATTTATTTAAGAATTTCAAAAAAACTAGTTAGCAAAAATAGCATTTTTATTAGTATTTTTCAATTATCAAAAGAAACTAGTGACCAAACTAAGTTTTTCATTCCTTAAACATGTCAATATCCTCATTTAAACAACAATCTAATGTTACAAACATTAATTGGAATTTATCTCACCAATATATATAATATATAGAAATCTAGTTTGCAAAAATTGTTTAATTTAAACAATTTTGGATAACAATTTCCAATATATCAACCATGCATGATTTTCCATTTCTAAAAGTGTTAAACAAGTTATTATAACCCTAATGAATTAATAAAACCACAACTTGAATTTACAAACCCTAACTTGAATTTTAGAATTTGCAAATAGAATTAATTTAATAAATCTAATTATGCTTAAAAGAAACATCTAATAAAAATAAATCAAAAGAAAAAGATTTATACCTCCACAACATAAAATCCAAAAATGAAAATGAGCCTCCAAAATGAGTGCTTTCCATCTCCAAAAATCCATGTAAAGAAGAGCAAAGAATAGAGGGTATGAATTTATTAGGATTTTGTGGATTTTTTATTGGATTTTTGATGAATTTTTAAGGATTTTTGAGACAAAATCAAGAGAGGAAAATGGGGGGAGGAATGCCTTGGGGAGGAGGCCGGCCAAATTTAGGGTTGGAAAAGAGAAGAATAATGAAGAAAGAAATGTGTAGAAAGCTCTCTCATAATATCTCTCCTTTATGTCTTTTCAACCTTTTATTTAATTTTCTTTTATTTCTTTTCTCTAACAACTCAAGAAAATTCTAGAAACATGGTTAAAATTTGCAACTAAATTTTGCATGATAAACACTAAATTCTAATATGCAATGGTTCATTTTTACAAATTAAACCCCCTTCAAATTTGAAATTTACACTAATTTAGTGCATAAATAAAGCTTATGTTACTATTTAAAATAATTAATTTAGGAAAAATATTTAATTAAACTAAAAATTTATAAGTGACTAAATAAACACCATTTACTAGTAATAACATAATTAAAATAGGTATTTTTAAATTTATAGTGAAAAATAATTACGGTTTTGTTTTACGAAAAATACGTTTTACTTTACCGAAAATCATAAAATTCACTTAAACGATTTTATTTATTTAATTATTTATTTAATTATTTTTAAAACGTTACAATCTTCCCCCCTTTAAGAAATTCGGTCCCCGAATTTAAATCAAAACTCCCCCTCCAAATACTAAAACGTTTAGCAAAACACTAAAATCGTCGGGACTCCGAAATCATCAATACAAAACTAAAATCAACTCCGTCAAGCATAACGCAATCATCGGAGTTATGGTAAAGATAAAATATCAAAACTCAATATGAAAACCGACATAATATATATCAAAACTATAACTTATATATATATAGTGCGCATCGTAGTAAAATCGCCTAAACATCTTAATAAAGAAGCATACAAAAACCCCTCTTGAAAATCGCCGTGCGATGCACGTGTCACTGCATAAGTAGCGGACGTTTATTTTAAAAAAATAGCTATATATATATATCTTTTATTTAACATACACGTCCTGCCTGATTACTAAATCAATAGTAATGATTATGAAAACATACTGCTCAAACTGAAATCAATCCCAATCACATCAAAAATATATCATGTGCGTCCGGTGCGCACTGAAATCGGAACCAAATATAGATACCACGAATACACACAAAAACAAAACTAAGTGCAACAAGTGTGCACCAAAAACATCTGTCAAGTGCAATGGGCGTGCACGACTCAATATCAGGTGCATCTAATCTGCACAAAATCCCGATTTAGTGCATCTGGTGTGCACAAAATCGTATCAAGTGCACCGAATGTGCGCAAGAATCTCAATCAGGTGCACATGGTGCACGAAAACACATGCCGAATATCAGAATCGAAATCACAGTACAAAAATGCATAAAAACTAGGTCGAAGCATATGTCAAAATCATGTGTAACCATATGCAAGAAATCAAATCAAAATCGAAATCAAAATCTCAAAATGTATGAACCGCTTCTCAAAATGTTTTAAATAAAGCCTTTCGAAAAAGCAAAGCTGACCGAGAACGCGAAACAGCAATATACGAAAAGGCTAAGCGTCGGCGTCAGGATGAAGAAGCTGCGGTAAGGATGAGTCGTAAAGTACTCCAACTAAGCCAAAGCACGCCTGCCACAAACAAGAGCAGGATCAAAGCAGAGAAGCGATTCACCAAAGCCCTATCAATGGGAATGAAGATGCCCCCTCTCGTAGAAAACACTCCCGGTGTCATATAATTCGATGGAGCGGATATACATCCAAACTACTGTCTATATCATCGGAAGGTTACCCACCCCATCGAGGAATGCAGTGCCTTCAAGAAGTGGTGGCAAGGATACGTTACTCATCAACAGCACTTCAAGAGGATGAACTGCAAAACTCGTCAACAGCAAAGAAGTTCGACAAGTGCGCGTGAGAAAATGACTGGCAACTGTCATATGGTTGATACCAGTCGGGAAAGCGAAAAACTCCAAGTTCTTACCTTTGGGAGAGATTCTGAGGAATAAATGACCCCCGGCCCTCTCTTCAAGAACTCCACCTCCGAAAAAGAAGAGGAGAAGAAGAACTGCGAGAACATTCAGCTGCGTAATCGCACGCTGCCTGAGAAAAACCTCGGACCTGCAAACAAAGGTTTGAGCTAAAGAGACAAAGGAAAAGAAAGGTCCCTGATGAAATCACCCTTAATGATGGAGTCGTTAAAGAGCTCGCAGCCAAGGACCCACCTAGGAAAAACAAGGTGGATTACTATATCCTAGCACATCTGAGAAAGATACCCTCACAACTGAGCATACAGGATGCTCTTCTCCTGTCCAAAGAAGCACGAGATTCTCTTATCAAGGCGTTGCAAAAGCCCGATCAGTTTCAAGTTTTCCTCACAGAAAAAAGGATGAAGGACGAGTTAGCAGAGGTTCTGTCATGCCCAGCTTCCCGGTTTACGGCGAAGGGGACGCGACGAGGTCCACTACGTATATACTCAGAAGTACATACGCTAAGCGTATCTAAGCAATATAAAAGTAAATCATAAGAGACAAGAGATATAGAAATAACAGCAACTTTATTAATAACATTCTTTTGTACAATGCATGAAAAGTAAATACAACTGGAATGAAAAACGATGCCTAAACAATGGCATAACAGGAAATGAAAATACTGAATAGAACAAGGTACAATATCTAGAGCTCGGGGTCTTCGTGAAACTGATCCAAGTCATCACCGGTGGGCTCGATCTCTGCTGGGTCCAAAACACCTGACGACATTCAAAGAAGAAAGAAATAGAATGTCGTCAGCGAACAGGTCGCTCGGTAAGTCCCAAAGATAAAGAAGAATTAGAAAAAAAAAAGACAGAATAAGAGGTATCCTCTAAAGTATAATGTTATAGAATATTATGTTCACGCTGTTGTTTGTAGCTTGGTACGGAAGGATGCCAGTGTATACGAGAGGGGTCTCAGTATGCTAGAGACCAGGGCAAACGGAATGTACAAGGAACCGTTAAGCCGCGGTACAACAGCAACGGAATATAGGTTAGGTGTCTTAATCTTACCGTCTCGTGCCACTTCTAACACCTTCCGCACCAATCTACCCCTTAACCCCGTAGTGTTTTGATTGTATTGTTGTATTGTATTGTGTAAGTTGGATGACTGACCAAAACCATGATATCAGTAAATAGATTGTAACTGCATAATCAAGTAAATGGAATAACAGAATAATGGATGTATATCTATGGTTTGATTCAGTCATGTTATATAGATTGTTAACTGGATTCTGGGATTCATGTGTTATATTGAGTTGGAATATTAAAGAATATAGATTGACTTGAATCATATTCAAGTCAGAAATAATCAGACTCAAACCCGAGTCAGACCAAAAGAAATGTAAATCGAAGTTCTATAATTGTTAGGGTCATTATTGTAATTTGTAAAACTTAAGGGGGTTTTATGTAAAAATACTTTTGTACAGTTTTCAAGATACACCCCAAGTATTTATTATTTGTCTTTATAGTTATAATGAGTGTAAATTTTATTTGTGATATTTCTAGTTAAAATATCCTAATTACATAATTAAAGGTATTTATCTGTAATTTTAATTTATTTGAAATTCATGGTATTATAATGTAAAAATCTAGTCTTGTGATTTTTAGAAAAAGTAGGATATTTATATTATAACAAAATAGATCCCTTAATGATAATATACATATATTTATACAAAAATAATTTCAATAAATATTTTATATAAAAAATATCATTTTCTTAAGATATCCTATTTTAAACCTTTCGAGACCGAATGCTTCTTGCGGAGGTCTGAATCTCGCACTACTAAGCCGAGAGTGCACGATAAACCGTACTATCCCTAACGGGTTCCCCAAAGGTGGATTGTAATGGCGCTTTGCAAAGATTTATAAATACTAAACCTTTAGAATATGGTTTTATTAAAGTAAAAGGTATTTATTTGCAAAAGTCGATTTTCCGTATTTTAGGTTTTAGGGTTTCTTATTTCAACTAGACCAATTTTAAATGATCTAAACAACAAGTTGTTAGAAGTCTCAAATCGCCTCTTCACCGCCAATTGTGGCCAGGTAAGTACAAGTGAGGAAGGAGGGATCCGCTCACGAATCCTGAGACGGGCCTTTTAAAGTTATCTTTGCTCACTTGCCTAGCCTAGACACTACAAAGTCAGGTTTAGATAAACGATCAATTTCCACAACTTATCGTATTTTCCTATTAAAAGATATTTGTTTTAAAAGTGTAGCAACCTAAAACTTTTAGAAAAGGTTTTATTTAAAAAATGGTATTTTAATGTAAAATCTTGTTTTATCGTATTCTATGTTTCCAAGGTAGCGTGTTATGTTTGCATATGAATGTGTGTTGAGGTAGGTCATTACCTCGTGAACTATTTTAAAGTTTAGCAATGTTAAAGGGTTAAATATGAAAACTAAACATTATGGTATTTAAGTGCAAAAATATGATATATTGCAAAAGCTATCATTTCATGTGAGAAAACTTGTTCAAATTAGTTGTTAAGTGATTAATAGTCAACATAAAGATATTTAAGCATTATGAAATTGGTGATAAGTGAGATTTGATAGAAAACCGAATCGGAAATCGGTTTGTTCCGATTTCCGTCGGGTTTGAAAAGTCGTATTTTTTTTGGAAGAAAAGAAAGGTAGAAAAGGGGGACTTACGGGTTTGGACAAAACTAGAGAGTGAGAGGGAAGTAGAGGGTTTGCCGGTGCGTCGAATCGTCGTTGAGAGGTCCTAGCACGATCACCGGAATTTCGCCGTCGATTTTGTCAGCGCTTCGCCTTTCGCTCGTTTTTCTAACGTACCAAGTTCTCTTGGAATTTTGAGAGAGTGGACTTAGGAATTTAGGATGAGAGGGTAGAGGGTATGGGGGGTATATATAGGGTTAGGCTAAGGTTAGGGTTTTAATAAAAAAAAATATAAAAATCATTAAACTTTGGAGTAAAAGAGATTTATTGGGCTTTCTGTAACCGGTCAAGGAATTTAGTGTGTGCAGGGGGAAGTCCAAGTCAAGATGCTCAACTTCGATGTTGACGACTCGGCCGTCCGGCCGAGTCCGGCCAGCGGCGCCGGCCCGAGTCGGGGTGTCGGGGGCCGGGGAATCTCGAGGGGGGATTTATGGTATATTTACTTTCTTACGTTCAGTTTAAATTTTGTGAGTTATGGTGTTTTGACTGTTGACTTCCAAAAGAAATTAAAACAAAATAAATACAAAAATAATGTGGGGCATGGGATTTGAACTCTGGTGGCTTGGTTCAGCAATGCAAGGTCTTACCAATGAGCAACAAGTTCCTTCTTGTAATTATGGAGTGAAATAAATACTTAAAGAGATATCAGCCACAATAAATACTCCAAGTATACATTGAATTTAAATCAATTCTTTGTACATTAAAAATGGAGTTGTTACAGTCTACCCTCCTTACAAAAATTTCGTCCTCGAAATTTACAACTTTTATTTGAGGACTAGTTTACAAAGAGGTGTGGATATCTAGTACGCATTTCATCCTCCCTTTCCCAAGTGGACTCTCCTGGAGTGTCTTTCCTCCGCATCACTCGAACCAAGTTAACTTCCTTGTTCCGAAGTGTCTTCACTTTTCTGTCCAGGATCTCCACAGGCTGTTGCTCACAAGACAAATCGGGCTGTATCGTGAGCTCGGAATGATCGAGAACATGGCTAGGGTCACTCACATACTTTCTGAGTTGGGATATGTGGAACACATTATGCACTCCTTCCAATGAAGGTGGTAGCGCTAAGCGGTATGCCACTTCACCGACTCGTTCGAGTATATCGAACGGTCCAATATATCTCGGACTCAATTTACCCCGTCTTCCAAATCGGATCACTCCGCTATTCGGAGATATCTTCAAGAATACGTGATCTCCTGGCTGGAACTCCAAGTGTCGCCTCTTTGCATCAGCCCAGTGCTTCTGTCAATCTTGGGCTATGCGCATCCTTTCCCTGATAGTACGTATTACATCAACAGTCGCTACTATCATCTCTGGTCCAAGAAGTTCCCTATCTCCGATGTCGTCCCAACTTAATGGCGAATGACACTTCCATCCATACAATGCTGCAAAAGGTGTCATTCCTATGCTTGCTTGGTAACTGTTGTTGTACGAAAACTCCACAGGATGTAGGTGATCTTCCCACGATCCTTTGAAGTCTAGCATACACGCTCTAAGCATATCCTCCAAGATTTGAATAGTTCGTTCCGACTGACCATCTGTCTGTGGATGATAAGCCATGCTGAAGTTCAGACTTGTTTCCAAGCTTGCTTGCAGACTTTGCCAAAATTGAGATCGGAACCTGGTGTCACGATCGGAGACAATGCAGACCGGTACTCCATGAAGTCTCACAATTTCCTGTATGAGTTCATGGGTATCAGAGATAGTACATTATGAAGAGTTTAAATCTTAATTAGATTATTACCTCCATGTACTTCTTCGCTAGTGTCTCAATAGACTGGCCAACTCGAAATGGGATGAAGTGAACCGACTTTGTGAGTTGATCCACAATGACCCATATAGCATCATTACCCTTTGTGCTGCGAGGAAGAGCGGTCACAAAGTCCATCGTGATATGTTGCCACTTCCATTCTAGGATTGGTAACGGTTGAAGTAATCCAGCAGTCCTGTGATGTTCAGCCTTTACTTGCTGACACACCAAGCACTTTGCGACGCTTCTGGCTACTTCAGGCTTCATTCCATGCCACCAATAATTCTGACGTAGATCTTTGTATATTTTGGTACCTCCAGGGTGTACTGAGTAGGGAGAGCTGTGAGCTTCTTTCATTAACTCTTCCCGAACAGGACCTTTTGGTACACACAATCTGCTGCCGTATCTCAAAGATCCGTCTTCATGGATGATGAAGTCTGTTCTGAGTCCATTCTCCACTTGTTCTCTGATCCTTTGCAACTTAGCATCACTTGCTTGAGCTGCTTTGATCTGATTGACAATAGTTGATTGAACTTGTAGATTCATCAAACTTGAAGCATTACCTGGCATGACTACTTCAATCTCCATCTGATGCAAGTCTTGCTGAAGCTTCCACTGAGCGGTGAGATTCATCGATAATGGTTGGCGACTAAGAGCATCGGGTACTACGTTCACCTTCCCTGGGTGATATTGCAAGTTGATGTCAAAGTCCGCCATGAGTTCTAACCATCTTCTCTGCCGCATATTCAACTCTTTCTGAGTAAACACGTACTTCAGGCTCTTATGATCTGTGTAGATGTTCACTCGTTCACCAAGTAGATAATGACGCCAAATCTTGAGAGCAAAAATGACGGCTGCCAATTCTAGATCATGCGTCGAATAATTGCGCTCATGAATCTTCAGCTGTCTTGAAACATAAGCCACAACCTTACCGTGCTGATGTAGAACACATCCTAATCCCTTACCGGATACATCGCAATGCACTTCGAATCCTCCAGATTGATCTGGTATGACGAGAATAGGTGCTGATGTCAACCTTGACTTGAGTTCTACGAAAGCTTGTTCGCATGCTTCTGACTACACAAATTCTTCATCTTTACGTGTGAGCTTGGTCAGGGGCGTTGCTATCTTCGAAAAGCCTTCAATAAACCTTCTGTAATATCCAGCTAAACCCAAGAAACTTCGAATATCCTTCACTGACTTTGGTGTAGGCCATTCGCTAACTGCTGAAACTTTCGCTGGATCCACAGAGATTCCTTCTCCTGATACGATATGTCCAAGAAAACCAACTTGATTTAGCCAAAACTCGCACTTGCTGTACTTGGCATAAAGCTGATGTTGACGAAGAGTCTCCAGGACAATTCGTAGATGCTCTGCATGTTCTTTCCGACTCTTAGAATACACCAGGATGTCGTCGATGAAGATGATAACAAACCTGTCTAGGTACTCCCGGAAAACTTGATTCATTAGGTTCATGAATATTGCAGGTGCGTTGCTCACTCCAAATGGCATTACTAGAAATTCATAATGTCCATAATGAGTTTTGAAAGCTGTTTTGTGAATATCAGCTTCCTTGACCTTCACTTGATGATAACCTGAACGAAGATCTAATTTAGAGAAAACACAAGATCCACTTAGTTGATCGAATAAATCATCGATGCGCAGGAGTGGATACTTGTTCTTTATGGTGACTTCGTTCAAGGCTCTGTAATCGATGCACATTCTGTATGAACCTTCCTTCTTCTTCACAAGTAGTACAGGTGATTCCCAACTTAAAGTGCTGGGACGAATCCATCTTTTCGTCAGTAATTCGTCCAACTGTGTTCGGACTTCCTTCAAACCTTCCGGACTTAAACGATAGGGTGATTTGATCACCGGTTGTGCTCCTGGTACTAAATCAATACTGAATTCAAGAGCTCGATCGGGAGGCAAACCTGATATATCGTCAGGAAATACATCATCGAACTCTCGAACCACATCTATCTTGATTCTTCCTCCGCTTGAGCTGCTGCAACTACTGCTTCTCTTGGCTTTGCTTTGTAGGTACATGGCTCCAGTGTACGATCTCCGCTTTTGAAATAGAAGACCGGATGGTCTGGAATCTCGAATACTACCCTCCTTTCACGACAGTCTATGGTAGCATAAAAAGTTCCAAGCCAATCCATTCCTAGAACCAAATCGAAGTTCGGTATGTCCAGCACTTTGAAGTCAGCATAAAATTCTCTGCTGCAGACGACGACTGGACACAAGCTGTATCCCATAGTTGCCTTTAGAACACCATTTCCTGAACTGACATTCCAGCTGGATACAAGCGGTGAGACTGGAATCGTATGGGTTCGGACAAATCGTTGCGACATAAAGCAGTGTGATGTTCCAGTATCAAACAGTGCTAGTGCAGGGATTGAGGATACTAAGATTGTACCTAAGGTATGTGGGATATGTTTTAGGTATAGAAAATATGTAGCTAAGTAGCAGGATAGAAAAGCAAAGTTTGAAAAGAAAAGTTTACCAGTGATGACGTGGCCAGTGGCCTCAGCTTCTTCCACGGACATCGTGAAAGCCTAGCGTCTTGGTACATTCCTCTTGGCCTGAGGAGCATTCCTCGGAACGTTCCTTTGAGCTTGATGGAACTGACGAGGAGGTGGTGCAGCTTGTGGTCCTCTGGGTGGTGCAGGTAGTGCAGGTCTGGGAGCAGGTGCCTGAAGAGCTGGTCGCTGCGGATAAGTATTTGCTGGCCTGGGTGCAACAACTGGGTTCTGTCTTTGGGGACAAGACCCAATATCGTGAGTAGCTGAGCCGTAGACTAAGCAAAAGCGGTTGGCTCGACGGCAGTCCTTCATCATATGTCCAGTTATCTTGCAGTAGGTGCAAAAGGATGGGCTGGAACGATGGTTCGGTACTCCGGGTCGCCTTGACACGAAAGGTGGCCTGGACGAGACTCTACCTGCCATCTGGTTGGAAGGGCGTTTGACTCCTGCAGACTGAGATCTACCCCTTGCTTTTATCACTGCCCCATAACTGCGGGCAGCTTCCAGAGCATCCTCTTGAGTCAGAAATTTTCCCGTGGCTAGAGCAGCCTGAATCTCCATGTCCAGTCCTTGTTGAAAGCAACGGGCTCTGATCTCGTCCGTCGGTATCAAGTATGCCGTGAATCTATTTAAACATTGTGTTAGCTGTGTAGTATGTGAGATTTAAAAATTGAACTATTGTGACATATCTTACCGGCTTAACATGGTGAATTCAGCGTCGTATTCATCTACTGATTTGTCCCACATTGAACCCTGTTGTAGATGAATGAACTGCTGCTCCATGGTAAACTTGGCAATCATAGGGAAGTATTTCGCGTCAAACTTCTCGCGAAAAGTCTTCCATTCAATAGGCTGTACCAAACGGCTTTCTTCCGCCTTCCACCAGTTGCGAGTATTATCCGTGAGCTGTAGTTTTGCCACACGAACCCAAGCGATGTCTGGCACTTGAGCTGCTGCCAGATCGTCTTCTATGCTTTGTGCCTATTCTTCAGCTTCAAGAGGGCTTCCTTTACCAGAGAACTGCTTGGGGTGCAAAGCCCTAAATTGCTTTACCCCTGGTGCGTCGATCTCAGGACGGTTCAGGAGTTGTTGCTGTCCCTCAATAAGGCTACGGATCACCTCAAGTAGCACTGTTTGCTCGATGGGTGGCACAGGAACAGCTGTTGTGAGAGGTAGTGCTGGAGGTATGTTGTTGACGTTGGTGCTGGTGTTGTTAGGGGAATCTATAACCTTGAAAAAAAATTTGGGTTAGGACAGATTCAAATACATGAAATGATAAGATTCAAGGAATAGAAATTTGTAAAATTCAAGAAACATGAATTGTAAAGAATGTTTTAGTTGCTGGTTCTTGTGTTATATTGCTTAGGTTGTTCACGCAGACCAGAACTGCATGATAGGGATTCATACAGCTCTGACCTGCATGGGCCACCAACAAAACCTGTCACGTCCCGCTTCCCGGTGTATGGCGAAGGGGACGCGACGAGATCCGCTACGTATATACTCAGAAGTACATACGCTAAGCGTATCTAAGCAATATAAAAGTAAATCACAAGAGACAAGAGATATAGAAATAACAGCAACTTTATTAATAACATTCTTTTATACAATGCATGAAAAGTAAATACAATTGGAATGAAAAACGATGCCTAAACAATGGCATAACAGGAAATGAAAATACTGAATAGAACAAGGTACAATATCTAGAGCTCAGGGTCTTCGTGAAACTGATCCAAGTCTTCACCGGTGGGCTCGATCTCTGCTGGATCCAAAACACCTGACGACATTCAAAGAAGAAAGAAATAGAATGTCATCAGCGAACAGGTCGCTCGGTAAGTCCCAAAGATAAAGAAGAATAAGAAAAAAAAAGACAGAATAAGAGGTATCCTCTAAAGTATAATGTTATAGAATATTATGTTCACGCTGTTGTTTGTAGCTTGGTACGGAAGGATGTCAGTGTATACGAGAGGGGTCTCAGTATGCTAAAGACCAGGGTAAACGGAATGTATAAGGAACCGTTAAGCAACGGTACAACAGCAACGGAATATAGGTTAGGTGCCTTAATCTTACCGTCTCGTGCCACTTCTAACACCTTCCGCACCAATCTACCCCTTAAACCCCGTAGTGTTTTGATTGTATTGTTGTATTGTATTATGTAAGTTGGATGACTGACCAAAACCATGATATCAGTAAATAGATTGTAACTGCATAATCAGGTAAATGGAATAACAGAATAATGGATGTATATCCATGGTTTGATTCAGTCAAGTTATATAGATTGTTAACTGGATTCTGGGATTCATGTGTTATATTGAGTTGGAATATTAAAGAATATAGATTGACTTGAATCATATTCAAGTCAGAAATAATCAGACTCAAACCCGAGTCAGACCAAAAGAAATGTAAATCGAAGTTCTATAATTGTTAGGGTCATTATTGTAATTTATAAAACTTGAGGGGGTTTTATGTAAAAATACTTTTGTATAGTTTTCAAGATACACCCCAAGTATTTACTATTCGTCTTTATAGTTATAATGAGTGTAAATTTTATTTGTGATATTTCTAGTGAAAATATCCTAATTACATAATTAAAGGTATTTATCTGTAATTTTAATTTATTTGAAATTCATGGTATTATAATGTAAAAATCTAGTCTTGTGATTTTTAGAAAAAGTAGGATATTTATATTATAACAAAATAGATCTCTTAATGATAATATACATATATTTATACAAAAATAATTTCAATAAATATTTTATATAAAAAATATCATTTTCTTAAGATATCGTATTTTAAACCTTTCGAGACCGAATGCTCCTTGCGGAGGTCTGAATCTTGCACTACTAAGCCGAGGGTGCACGATAAACCGTACTATCCCTAACGGGTTCCCCAAAGGTGGGTTGTAGTGGCGCTTTGCAAAGATTTATAAATACTAAACCTTTAGAATATGGTTTTATTAAAGTAAAAGGTATTTATTTGCAAAAGTCGATTTTCCGTATTTTAGGTTTTAGGGTTTCTTATTTCAACTAGACCAATTTTAAATGATCTAAACAACAAGTTGTTAGAAGTCTCAAATCACCTCTTCACCGCCAGTTGTGGCCAGGTAAGTACAAGTGAGGAAGGAGGGATCCGCTCAAGAGTCGTGAGACGGGCCTTTTAAAGTTACATTTGCTCACTTGCCTAGCCTAGACACCACAAAGTCAGGTTTAGATAAACGATCGATGTCCACAACTTATCGTATTTTCCTATTAAAAGATATTTGTTTTAAAAGTGTAGCAACCTAAAACTTTTAGAAAAGGTTTTATTTAAAAAATGGTATTTTAATGTAAAATCTTGTTTTATCGTATTCTAAGTTTCCAAGGTAGCGTGTTATGTTTGCATATGAGTGTGTGTGGAGGTAGGTCATTACCTCGTGAACTACTTTAAGGTTTAGCAATGTTAAAGGGTTAATGTGAAAACTAAACATTATGGTATTTAAGTGCAAAAATACGATATATTGCAAAAGCTATCATTTCATGTGAGAAAACTTGTTCAAATTAGTTGTTAAGTGATTAATAGTCAACATAAAGATATTTAAGCATTATGGAATTGGTGATAAGTGGGATTTGATAGAAAAACGAATCGGAAATCGGTTTGTTCCGATTTCCGTCGGGTTTGAAAAGTCGTAGTTTTTTGGAAGAAAAGAAAGGTAGAAAATGGGGACTTACGGGTTTGGACAACACTAGAGAGTGAGAGGGAAGTACAGGGTTTGCCGGTGCGTCAAATCGTCGTTGAGAGGTCCTAGCACGATCATCGAAATTTCGCCGTCGATTTTGTCAGCGGTTCGCCTTTCGTTCGTTTTTCTAACGTACCAAGTTCTCTTGGAATTTTGAGAGAGTGGACTTAGGAATTTAGGATGAGAGGGTAGAGGGTATGGGGGGTATATATAGGGTTAGGCTAGGGTTAGGATTTTAATAAAAATATATATATATAATATATAAAAATCATTAAATTTTGGAGTAAAAGAGATTTATTGGGCTTTCTGTAACCGGTCAAGGAATTTAGTGTGTGCAGGGGGAAGGCCAAGTCAAAATGCTCAACTTCGATGTTGACGACTCGGCCGTCCGGCCGAGTCCGGCGCCGGCCCGAGTTGGCCGGTCCGCCGGCCGACTCGGCCGAGTCGGGGTGTCGGGGGCCGAGGAATCTCGAGGGCGGATTTATAGTATATTTACTTTTTTACGTTCAGTTCAAGTTTTGTAAGTTATGGCGTTTTGACTGTTGACTTCCAAAAGAAATTAAAACAAAATAAATACAAAAATAATGTGGGGCATGGGATTTGAACTCTGGTGGCTTGGTTCAGCAATGCAAGGTCTTACCAATGAGCTACAAGTTCCTTCTTGTAATTATGGAGTGAAATAAATACTTAAAGAGATATCAGCCACAATAAATACTCCAAGTATACATTGAATTTAAATCAATTCTTTGTACATTAAAAATGGAGTTGTTACAGGTTCACACGGCTGACATCACATTCAGAGATGAAGATTTCCTTTTCGGAGCGTGCGACCATAACCGTCCGTTATACGTCACTGGGTACTGCCACGATATCAAGATAGGAAAAATCCTTGTCGGCAATGGGTCTTCTGTCAACCTCCTCAATGTGAAGGTGCTAAAGGAAATTTGCATGAACGTTCAACACCTGGCTCGGGGCAAAATCACCATCTGCGGGTTCGATTCGCAGTCATCACGGACACTCAGGTCCATAATACTGACATTACGCTTCAGGATGCTCGTCGCTGACATCAAATTTCATATCATTGACGCCAAGACTTGCTACAACGCTCTGCTCGGCAGGCTTTGGTTACACAAGTACAACGTCATCCCTTCTTGTAACAACCAAAACTTTCTGTACGTATTGTTTTCAAAAATACATAAATGAATACTTAAGCCTGAACACGAGTTATAAGTTTGTTTTGCTTTAGAACAACAAGAAGGAGCTTGTAGCTCATTGGTAAGACCTTGCACTGCTGAGACAAAGCACCAGAGTTCAAATCCCATCAGCCACATTATCTTTTTGTTTTAATTTCTTTTAATATTTTAGAAGCCCAAGAGTTTTCACGTGTACTGCACGTAATAGGGTAAGTTACAGAATAAATAAACATAAGCACGAGGGAAATTGAATCGACAAGGACACGTGGCCCAAGACCCAGCACCCTCCGTCGGTAAAGACCCGGCGACTTGTGCATGGAGGCATGGCGCCGCCGGTTCAACCCGTCCCTAATACTTTCATCTTCTCACCCGAGCACCCCTTGACCTACCCCACTCCTCCTACACTGTTGGTATTCTCTGCACATTTACAGAGCACAATAAAATTCACATTTAAATCTATTTTTATTACAAATTTTAATACACCCATTCACTACACTAAACCCTAGATTTTCCTATAAATACCATCCTTCATTCCACACTTCCTCACACAAAAACCCTGCCAAAACTCTCAAGAATTCCCAAGTCTCTATATTGTGCAAGTGGAGTTAGCGAAGGGCGAAGCTCCGACGAAGTTCCGGCGACGATACGAGGAGTTTCCGACAATGAAACGAAGCACCGAATAATTCTAGACCTCCTTCTACCTCCCCCCTCTCATCAAAGCCAATAAGTCCCTATTTCTTTTCTTTTCTCTATTCTAAAAAACTTTCAAAAACTAAAACCCGACGGAAGCGGAGTTAGTCCGACTTCTGATTCGGTTTTCCTTTAAAAACTATACTTTTCTTAATCAAGATAACTTCATATTCTTACATATTTCTTAACGAACATTAAAAAACCATTAAATCAAGTTTCACCTCAAAATAATTATTTTTGTGACAATTATCGCATTTTTACATAAAAATATCACATACTATTCATTTCGACATTAAAACCTTTATACATTGCTATACCTTTAGATAGTTCACGAGTTAATAACCTATCTCATCGCAACACACATCTCTATATAACACGATTGATTTTGGGATAATAGAATACGGGAAATACGACTTTACAAATAAATACCCTAAACTTATAAAATCGTTTTCTATAAAACGATGTATTAACAATCTCCATGCAATTGCGCCTCTACAACCCATTTTAGGGACCCTATTCGGGATAGTGCGAATTATCGCACATTCTCGGGCTTAGTAGAGCGAGATGCAGACCTCCGCAAGGAGCATTTGATCTCGATGGAATTTTTATGCATTTTTATTTAGAAAATGAGATTTCTACAAGAAAATAAATAATTATTTTCATTAAATATATATATATATATATATATATATATATATTATCAAAATATTTATTTTAATTATATAAACATTCCAAGTTTTCCAAATTAAAGGAATCACTATAACATGAAAATACCATCCAAATACAACACAAGTACAATATTTCAAGAAAATACCATATACTATGAAATTAGGTTCTATTCACTAGAAATTTCACATTTATAAAACATACATCTATGAAAACCTTAAAGACGATAATTAAATGCTTGAGAAGTATTTTGAAATTATGCCAAAACTATTTTTACATAAAACCCCTCAAGTTATACTAAATTACAATAAGAACCCTAGTAAACATAGGTTTAAGCGGGACCAGTCTTTTGAGCCTCAGGGAGCCGAAGATATGAGTGCTTGCCTATCTAAGGTAGACAATCTAACAAACGATGTTATCAACACGGTAATTGTTTTGGAAAAAGACACAAATCCTGCCGTCCATGTGCAGCAGTTACCGATAACATCAAAACTAATTCAGGACTTCAAGTTATTTTTAAAAGTGTCTGACTCAGACTGAGTCTCAATATAATCAATCTGACTTGAATGTGATTCAAGTATAAAACTATAATTCAACATGAATCCATGAATCCATATATTCAAGCTATATCAATCTATACCACTTGACTGAACCGAACCATGGATATACTCCATCTACATATTCATCCATTATATCCGTTCTATTTACTGATATCATGGTTTCGGCAGGTCATCCATCTATACAATTTATAATACAAGACAAGATAATACAATCCATACAATCAATACATAAACACCACGGGGTTATAAAGGGGTAAACTGGTACGGAACATGTTAGAGGTGGCACGAGGTGGTCACTTAAGACGTAATTACATCCATGCCGTTGTTCCGTGGTATTATCGACGGAGCCTTGTACTACGGGTTACCAAAGTCTCCGGTGTAAGTGGGACTCCTCTCGTATACACTGGCATTTTCTATACCAAGCTACAAACAACTGCACTAACATTATAATAAAACATTATAAAACTATACTCTCTCTCCTCTCTGTCTATTCTACTTCTCCCTCATTTTTTTGGGAATTACCGAGCGATTGTTCGCTGACGACATGCCTATTTCTCTTCTTCTTTGGAATGTTGTCAGGAGGACCCGACGCTGAGAAGTACGAGACCAGTCAAGAGCATTTGGAGCAGGCCCCTGAGTAGTACACCGAAGACCCAGAGCTGTAGCCACTTGTACTTATTCCATTTTTATTTCTGTTATGCCATTGTTTAAGCATCGCTTTTATTCATGTATTTACTTTCCAGTTGTACCTGTAAAAGAATGTTTAATAAATAAAGTTGATGTTCATTTACATCTTTTCACTTGTATAATTACTTTATATTGCTTAGATACGCGGAGCGTGTTTACTTCTGAGTAAATGCGTAGCGGGCCTCGCCACGTCCCCTTCACCGTACACCGAAAAGCGGGACGTGACAGGTTTTGTTGGTGGCCCATGCAGGTCAGCTCTGTATGGACATACAGGTCAGCTTTGTATGGACATGCAGGTCAGTTCTGCATGGACAACCTGAGCAATATAACACAAGAACCAGAAACTGAAAGCATTCTTTACAATTCAAATTCCTTGAATCTTCCAATTTCATATATTTTGAATTTGTCCTAACCCAAATTTTTCTTTCAAGGTTATGGATTCCCCAAACAACACCAGCATAAACTTCAACAACACTCCACTACCCCTACCAATTACACTTGCCGTACCTGCTCCGATCAATGAGCAGACGATACTGCTTGAGGCTATCCGCAGCCTCTTGGAGCGACAGCAGCAGCAAACTGCTATCTTGATGAACCGTCCCGAGGCAGAAGCACCTGGGGTGAAGCAATTCAGGGCCTTGCACCCTCAACAGTTCTCAAGAAAAGAGAGCCTCTTAGAAGCTGAGGAATGAGCTCAGAGTATTGAAGATGACCTGGCAGCAGCACAAGTGCCAGAGGTCGCTTGGGTTCGAGTTGCAAAGTTGCAGCTCACTGATAATGCACGGGTTTGGTGGAAGGCGGAAGAAAGCAGTCTCACCCAACCGATCAAATGGAAGACATTTCGTGATATGTTTGACGCAAAGTACTTCCCTGAGACTGCCAGATTCGACATGGAACAGCAGTTCATTCACTTACAACAAGATTCGATGTGGACCAAATCCGTGGATGAGCATGATACTGAGTTTACCATGCTCAGTAGGTAAGATATGTCTCAATATTTCAATTTTCCAAATATCGCATACAACACAGCTAACACTAGACCGCAACAGATTCGCGGCACACCTAATACCGACGAATGAGATCAGAGCCCGACGATTCCAACAAGGGTTAGATCCGGAGATCCAAGCTGCATTAGCTACAGGGGATTTCCCAACCCATGATTTGGCTTTGAAGGCTGCCCGAAGATACGAGGCAGTGGTGAAGAGGAAAGGCAGATCCCAGTCTGCCAGAGTTAAGCGCCCTACCACTCAGATGGCAGGAGGAGCCTCTTCAAGGCCAACTGTTGAACCGAAGAGACCGGAAGAAACCAATAACCATCTGAGTCCAGATTTTTGCTATTGCAAGAGAGATGGATATTTGTGGAAGGACTGTAGGCGCACAAAAGGCCTGTGCTTAGTTTGTGGCGCATCCAATCACGGAATTGGAACCTGTCCCTATAGACGCAACTCAGCTCACCTACCCACGAACTATCCGCAGTGGCCAGCTATCCAGACTCCTGCACCTCATCTGGCACTCCCAGCTCCACCTCCTGCACAGCCTAATTGCCAATTCCATCAGGCAATGAGGAACATGCCTCGAGAGCAGAGAAACATGCCCCATGGACAGAGGAATGTGCCTCCGGCTAAGAGGAATGTACCCCGGCGTCAGGCTTTCACATTAGCAGCCGTAGAAGAAGAGGTTGTAGACTAAGGTAACACTAGTAATTCTCTTCAACCTTTTCAAACGCTTGTACCACTTTGTTATTTTTCATACACTATCAGTACTTCTATCACCAAACTTTCCTTGAATCTGTTACATTTTCCTTTTACAAATTTCGAGGACGAAATTTTTATAAGAAGGGTAGAATGTAACAACCTAAACTTTCTGTACGAATTTTTTTCAAAAATACAAAAAGGAATACTTAAGCCTGAGCATGAGTTATAAGTTTGTTTTGCTTTAGAAGAACAAGAAGGAGCTTGTAGCTCATTGGTAAGACCTTGCACTGCTAAGACAAAGCACCAGAGTTCAAATCCCATTAACCATATTATCTTTTTGTTTTAATTTCTTTTAATCTTTTAGAAGCCCAAGAGTTTTCACGTGCACTACACGTAATATGGTAAGTTACAGAATAAATAAACATAAGCACGGGGGAAATTGAATCGACAAGGACACGTGGCCCAAGACCCAGCACCCTCCATCGGTAAAGACCCGGCGACTTGTGCATGGAGGCCCGGCGCCGCCGGTTCAACCCATCCCTAATACTTTCATCTTCTCACCCGAGCACCCCTTGACCTACCCCACTCCCCCTACACTGTTGGTATTCTCTGCACATTTACAGAGCACAATAAAATTCATATTTAAACCTATTTTTATTATAAATATTAATACACCCATTCACTACACTAAACCCTAGCTTTTCCTATCAATACCACCCCTCATTCCACACTTCCTCACATAAAAACCCCTGCCAAAACTCTCACGAATTCCCAAGTCTCTATATTGTGCAAGTGGAGTTAGCGAAGGGCGAAGCTCCGACGAAGTTCCGGCGACGATACGAGAAGTTTCCGGCAACGAAATGAATCCTAGACCTCTTTCTATCTCCCCCTCTCATCAAAGCCAGTAATTCCCTATTTCTCTTCTTTTCTCTATTCTAAAAAACTTTCAAAAACTAAAACCCGACGGAAGCGGAGTTAGTCCGTCTTCCGATTCGGTTTTCCTTTAAAAACTATACTTTTCTTAGTCAAGATAACTTCATATTCTTACATATTGCTTAACAAACATTAACAAAACCATTAAATCAAGTTTAACCTCAAAATAATTATTTTTGTGACAATTATCGCATTTTTACATAAAAATACCACACACTATTCATTTCGACATTAAAACCTTTATAACTTGCTATACCTTTAGATAGTTCATGAGGTAATGACCTATCTCATCACAACACACATCTCTATCATAGTACGATTGATTTTGGGAAAATAGAATACGGAAAATACGACTTTACAAATAAATACCCTAAACTTATAAAATCGTTTTCTATAAAAAAAAAAAAGATATATTAACAATCTCAATGCAATTGCGCCTCTACAACCCATTTTGGGGACCCCATTCAGGATGGTGCGAATTATCGCACATCCTCGGTCTTAGTAGAGCGAGATGCAGACCTCCGCAAGGAGCATTCGATCTCGATGGAATTTTTATGCATTTTTATTTAGAAAATGAGATTTCTACAAGAAAATAAATAATTATTTTCATTAAATATATATATATATATATATATATATTATCAAAATATCTATTTTAATTATATAAACATTCCAAGTTTTCAAAATCAAAGGAATCACTATTACATGAAAAAACCACCAAATACAATACAAGTACAATATTTCAAGAAAATACCATATACTATGAAATTAGGTTCTATTCACTAGAAATTTCACATTTATAAAATATACATCTATGAAAACCCTAAAGACGATAATTAAATACTTGAGGAGTATTTTGAAATTATGTCAAAACTATTTTTACATAAAACCCATCAAGTTATACTAAATTACAATAAAGACCCTAGTAAACATAGGTTTAAGCGGGACCAGTCTCTTGAGCCTCAGGGAGCCGGAGATATGGGTGATTGCCTATATAAGGTAGACAATCTAACAAACAATATTATCAACACGGTAATTGTCTTGGAAAAAAACACAAATCCTGTCGTCCATGTGCAGCAGTTACCGATAACATCAAAACTAATTTAAGACTTCAAGTTCTTTTCAAAAGTGTCTGACTCAGACTGAGTCTCAATCTAATCAATCTGACTTGAATGTGATTCAAGTATAAAACTACAATTCAACATGAATCCATGAATCCATATATTCAAGCTATATCAATCTATACCACTTGACTGAACCGAATCATGGATATACTCCATCTACATGTTCATCCATTATATCCGTTCCATTTACTAATATCATAGTTTCGGAAAGTCATCCATTTATACAATTTATAATACAAGACAAGACAATACAATCCATACAATCAATACATAAACACTACGGGGTTATAAAGGGGTAGACTGGTACGGAACATGTTAAAGATGGCACGAGGTAGTCACTTAAAACATAATTACATCCATGTCGCTGTTCCGTGGTATTATCGACGGAGCCTTGTACTATGGGTTACCAAAGTCTCCGGTGTAAGTGGGACCCTCTCGTATACACTGGCATTTTCTGTACCAAGGTACAAACAACTGCGCTAACATTATAATAAAACATTATAAAACTATACTCTCTCTGTCTATTCTACTTCTCCCTCATTTTTTTGGGACTTACCGAGCGATTGTTCGCTGACGACATTTCTATTTCTCTTCTTCTTTGGAATGTTGTCAGGAGGATCCGACGCTGAGGAGTACGAAACCAGTCAGGAGCATTTGGAGCAGGCCCCTGAGTAGTACACCGAAGACCTAGAGCTGTAGCCACTTGTACTTATTCCATTTTTATTTCTGTTATGCCATTGTTTAGGCATCGCTTTCTATTCATGTATTTACTTTCAGTTGTACCTGTAAAAGAATGTTTAATAAATAAAGTTGTTGTTCATTTACATCTTGTCTTTTGTGTACTTTAGTTTATATTGCTTAGATACGCGTAACGTGTTTACTTCTGAGTAAATGCGTAGCGGGCTTCGCCACATCCCCTTCACCGTACACCGGAAAGCGGGGTGTGACACTTCTACACAACACCAGTGTATGAAGTATTTCAAAGACAGCCTCGAGTACACCGTTACAGGGAGCTAAATCCATTCTCCGTAAACGAAGTCCGAAAATTTGAAGATGCCAAGTACTTCCTAGCAGACTTCAAAGACACGGAAAGATGTCATAAGCCGGAGAATAAACAAAAAGCCGTCGCCACTACCCCGATTGTTCATCTCAGAAAATTGCATTATAATACCACTCATTCATATTAATTTTGTTATTTATCGGTATTATTAATCAGTGTCTGCTCAGTAAATACAGATAACATGTATTCATGACAAAACACTGGAAAACATACTCAAAGTCATAGATATAACATTTGTGAGCCAACACTGCAATCAGAACAGAGAACCGATCGATATTCAAAGAGCTCTTTTGCAAATAAACATGTGTACACAAATTTGGTCTAACACATTACAAGTGTGCACTAGCTCTTTGGAACATGGACCTAGATGGGGCTGCCTATGGCATAAGTAGGCACAAGCGGGTGTGATGTGTGATAAATGCAAAAGGATATGATGTGATATAAAGCAACAATTTCCCTCCAATTCTACTGAGTACAAACCAGGGTTAGTTAGACAAATTAAACAATACTAGTGGGATCATGGAGTGCACTCAAGCTCACCATATCAACACGAGCCTGTTGGCCTGACTTGGACCGGCGAGAACCCACAAAAAAACCGGCGTCGCCGGGCCCACTTCCTCCAGTATTCTCCATTTTTCTTCTGATCGTTTATTTAGGTCACATCATCATGTTTTTATTGTTTATTTATTCTGGATTGAGGCATATAAATACCAGAACAGATTAGAGAGAGGCCATATGTATATACCCATTTCCATTATTTTGTTTTTGGTTTAGCTTGAGAGTTGTGTGAGCTCAACTTGGTTTTCTTCTTCTTCTTCCCTCTTGGAGCTTTCTTTTGAGAGATTCATTATGGAGATTGAACAAGTAACCAACATATTGTATCTCAACTCATTCAAGTGTTAATAATATTGCTTTTCTTGCTTTGTTTCTTTTCGTTTGTTGTTTTTCTTTTCTTTTCAATTATGTTGTGTAACTAATCTTTGGTTGTGGTGATGGTGAGGATGTGAGATGATTGGCTTTGCCTTCCTCCTCCTCTTGTTGATATTTAATATGCTTTAATGTGATTCTAAACTTAGTATTGTAACTTGGATTGGGTTGATATGGTATGTTGATTCCATGGTTACATGGTAACCTCATCACATACCATATTCTCTCCAAAAACCTCATTTTGCAAGCCTAAGGTTAAAATCAATTTAGGGTTAAGGTTGCTAAATTTAGATAGGGTATCTTGTTATCTAGTGGCTTGACAAACCTCTCGGTTTCATATACCTTATACTATCACAAACACCTAGCAAACTTAACACTAAAATCATTTACTCTCACTCATTAATTTGTGTTTTTGATGTTGTGGTATGCTTGCTAACCTTTGTGGTTAGTGTTGATGCCTCAAGCTTGGACATATAAACGGTAAGTGACCAAAACGGACTCGTTTCGTGTTTTGCATCGAATATCGATGTTTTTGATGATTTTTGCTTTGCAACCACCTTGACAAGTCATGCTTCACGCTGGGATCGACACAAGGATGGACAACTCATGATCAAGGGAGCGACGAAGGAATCGCCGTGATTCAACCATCCGAGCCAAAGCCACGGCCACCTTTCTTTCTATTGTTGTTTCTACACTTCCGTTTTTTATTTTTTGTGACAAACCAAACCCAATTCTTTTTTTTCGAAACATAAGCGACAACACCTAATCTCCAATTCCCTGCGGATCGACCCATACTTGCCGGATCGCTACAACGCGCCATGCACTTGAGGTTTTATAAATTTTAAAACGAGACCAAGTTCGCGTGCGCAACTATTTCTTAAAAACAACCTCTTTTCCAAAACATGCACGTTTGCGCATGCAGGTGAAGTCACAACAAGTTTTTGGCGCCATTGCCGGGGACCTTGTAGTCATTAGGTATTGTTATTTCTGGTTTGTACTAACAAACAAACTATTAACTCAATTTTTTCAAAACTAGCATAACACACTTTTTTTTTACTTTGCTCTCGGTTGTTGTGACATTCTATAACCCTGCAATTAAACTTAAAAATCAAAGTATACTATTAGAATACTAATATAGCCAGGAGATCCCACACAAAATTCGAGCACCAAAGCTTTAAAATTAGCCGGCGACATTCCTCAAAAATCCGGCGCCGCCGACCCCATTTTAGGTGTTTTTGAATATTTTCTTCTGTGGTGTCTCTAGTGCATTGTTAGTACTCTATTGGTATTGTTTGAGTTTTATAATTTTGAGTGTGCAGGAATTAGGGCAGATATATCGCTTTTGACACTAAATATCGTATTTTCCGACATTTGCAGATTTTCACGGAATTACGACCATCGATCGTATGGAGCAAGCTTCAAATTCTAGTGCAAGATGTTAGTGAAGTATAGAGCCAAAGATTCGGATAATTTGACCCGCGCAAGCGAACAATCAAATACCCGTAATCACTTCAAAGGGTTGTTCTTAAACCAAAATCACATCGGTACATATTTTTCTAACACTTTCGCTCAAATCCGACGCATTCCAATATTCTATCTTCTGCAGGATTCTTCGCACAATTTGCCACAATTTCACAGAGAACTAACTCGTATTTGTTGCAGCGCTTAAAAAACTTAAAACGGAAAAAGAATTGCTTTATTGATTGAATTCTTGAATTCTTTTATTGAATTGCGTATTTGCATCTTAATACGGATATTAAGGGCTCGAAACCAAACAAAATACGGTAAAGGATTTCATCACTTTTCTCCGTAGCCCACAAATCACAAAACTGCATTCTTGCATACCCCCAGTAATTTTAAAATCAACTAGAACTTTGACTATAAGAACTTCGCGCTCATTAGGAGAAGTTAACTGTATTTAGAACACCGCTTAACGGTATATTGTTCATAGGGTGTCTAGGCAAGTGTTCACGAGAAAAGGTTATTCTAATTAAGGAACTTCTCGAAAGCGTTGGAAAATCTCCCCTTATCTCTGCACTTACCTGGCTTTGTGATCTGTATATCTTGAGCCCGTTTCTCGACACAGTTTTACTTCGACAATCAGGTTCTTGAGCAGTTCTAGTTGACTTAGCATAACATAGACTGCTAGGGGTGTGATATTCTTTGTTTTTGTGAATTCTTGTTAATATGGGTGATACATAGCTTGATTTCATTTTTCACGATTCTTATTCTTTTGTTTATACTCATTCCCAATTCATTTGTGCAAATTGCCAAGATTCTTTCCACATTTGTGAAAATTGTCCTTTCCTACGGGATGACCAACCATCCCAGAGTTTTGATAACGGCCACCCACCTAACACTCTTGATCCCAGTCCCACTTCAAACATAGACCAAATGATTGAAAATTTAGAGAAAGAGGTCGACAGGGTAACAGCTTTAGCATCACCACCATCACAACCCTCCCTTCATGAAACAACTGACCCATCATTAGGGAATGGTAGTGAGATGGATTCTAGGTTGACCTCTTTAAAGAAGGGTATTGAAGTGATGACTGCGGTCGAGAATCAAATAGCTGCAACGCTAGCCCTGTTCATATAGTAGTCTGAGTAATTGTTTCACGCTCAAGATCAATTTTTGGCTAGAATCGAAGAGCATGTAGCTGTGAGAATTCTAGAGAGTGAACACAGTCAATTGGAACCAAATAATGTCAATATCTGTCATCTAGAAAGTCACCCGAGGGAGATAAACGATCTAACGAATTTTGATGATTTCATAGATGATGGTACGATTGAATTGACTAAGTGTTATCACGACACACAAGAAAAACCTCCGAGTCAGTCCGACACTAGCCTTCAGGTACCAAAGAAAGTAGAGCGTAAGGTGTGAGCTGGAGCTATCTTAATTTCCCCCAGAGGTGATCAATGATGAATAAAAAATGAAAATATCTATTCAATATATTCAACCTCTTCACTTTAGTTTAGAGAGTAGAGAAAATAATAATGTTCCAAAGATTGAAAAAGTCAGTCATTCACAACCACTGATGAAGGATTTCTCGAAAAGTTAAGGATTACTAATCCTTTTTAGAAATCGAGTGAAGGACAGTAAGGTAGCAATCCTGGTATTATTCGGATCTGTCTCCTGGCTCTAGTTTATTACCAATTTGACCCTTAGTCCAAGTGTTAGTTTTGCTGAATTTCGCAAGTTCTTCTTCTTTCTCCTGTCGGAAAGGAGGGAGGTCTTGTCGAAAGCAAGAAAAGGCCCGCCCGTTATGCATTGCATAAAAGAACTTTCCCCCTGAGCAATTGCAAGAATCGGGTTCATTGATATTGCAGGACGTATCGACGGAAAAGAAATTGCGCGTGTCGAATGCATCAGAGAGGGTAGGGTTCCTCTACAAATCCGTAGATCTACGAAGGAACGCCAAAAGCGAAGGCAGCTCTCTGGGTCCCTATAGCTCAATTGGAGAGGGCTTGAACCTCTCTAGCCAAAGTGTGCAGCTCTTTTTTTATTATTTCTTTCTGCTATATCCTTAATAGCGTGAGATCTTTTCTTGTAGCTGGAACTGTCATATCTGAACCTCTTGTCAGTTATGATTTAGAGGTTGATTTAAACGAAATACTACTTGAAGAGGAAATTCTTGAACCGACTGATTTTTGCACTCCAATTTTAGAGGAGGAAGCTTGTGATTTTGACGGGTATGGTTGGGATAAATTGTTAGAGGAAATCAATGATCTGGAACCCACTTTTTTTGTATCTCCTGTTGATATTGTTTCGGAAGAAACGTTAGTGTGGGAACCTACTTTTTTAGATGATATGAATCTACCCAGATTTGAATGTGATGAAGGAGAACTAGTTTTGGGAGAGTTTGTGAGCTTTAATGATGAGAATAGGATTGTGCAGGATTATAGGGAGGAAGGCAGCCTTGAAAAATATTCTTTCATGTCTAGTTTTGAGGAGATATTTGCTGATGAACTTGATATTCTTGGTGAGTTTGGATCAGGATCAATTCGGGAACATCCTATGAACCTTTACTTTTCTAAATTTTTTGCGGATGAACTCTAGTTTTTAAATGAACTTGACTTCGAAACTCAACACGTGCTTCCTGAAAATTCAATTCATTCAGGCAACAATTCTTTGACCTCTTCAAAACTTCATTTTCACCTTCAACGTCTTCGGATCCCCACTTTCACACACCCATGCCCTTCACTAACAACTAACATATACATTTTCATTTTCTTTTTCTTTTTTATATACATATTCTTTAACCAGCCCTTGCATTATATAGACAAAAATTTTAAATGGCTGGTATTAATTTCTGAACTAATCCAATATTTTAACTTGTATATGCTGTAATTAGTCTTAGGTTTTATCTTTTTCTTTGAATAAAATTCTCACCTTGATGTCTAAGTCTAGCTACCGGAGACGAGGGCAACAATGAGAATATTGTAAAACTCAGGTTTGGGGGTGAGCACTGCGTTTATTTTGCTGCATCATGTGTATATTCTGCATTGCATACAAATTTTTAAAAACCCATAAAAATTGAAAAAATTTCTTCAAAAACATAAAAACTTTTTCGTCATGTTAGCTAGCGAGGAAACTTAGACTCGAAATCTGACGGTTCGGTTGATAAGATAAAAGCAATTAAATTCTTTTTGAGAGATTGAAAACCCGAAAGATAACCCTCCTTTGGTTTAACCGTTACTAATATACACCTTTTATATATCACTTTACACGTATCATGAGTTTTCGAGAATTAGATAAAATGTCTGACATGTCTCAAACATTTTGAAAATTGATAAATATCCTTAGGATTAAACAGATTTGTTCCGAATTAAGTAATATCAAGAATAGTTCACAGGGTGAAGTAAATATGATGGATATTATTGAGGTTTTAATGGAAGCTAAAATTCTGAAAAATAATCTATCTGGAACCTTGTTGGAGTGATTACACACCTTATTCATGAACACGTCTTCGGGAATAAAAAGAAAAAGCTGGCAATATCTCCATTTTCACTGCTTTCGGAATATTTTAAACGCAAATAAAATGAGACTTTTATTTTGTGGCCTTGGTAACTTGGGTAATTAAGTTCTTGGGGTGTCTTCACACCTAACACCCTAAAACGATCTGATTTGGGAGTCATTGATCCAAATCTCACTAAGTTTCCAATCACTAAATAAAACAAGCTAAGCAAGTGTTCTCTCAAAGTTAAAAGTCCTCGCGGTTTTTTGTGGGAGAATAATCTTGGCGGAGACTAGTTTTCTATTATAAACAGTTTTTTCTAGCGGAGATATGAAGGTTTATATTTATAAAGACGTTTTGCACGATCATGAAAGGTATGTATGAACAACAACCGGTGAAAGATAGGAGTGAAGAATAAGACTAGGTTCTCTGTTAAAAATGATATAAATTCTGACTTGAAACCTAACTAGAGAACGAAACTTGAGAAAATCTTAAGTCTTTTCAAACTCGTATAATCCTTTAGAAGTCTATCCTGGTCCGTATTTATGACATGATGACCATAATCAAGTTCTTAAAAACTTATCGACACTATGCGCACAGCCACGTAAAGACGTGTATAAACTTATGTTAAATAAATTGTGAGGAGTGAAAAATAGGGTTTGACGTTTCCAACTAGGAAGATAGAACTTGTAGCTTTGATACTTAATATTAAGATTAGAATCAACAGTTTCCGCACGACACAAACTTGACAGGATTTTGTGGGTGTAATCCACTGAAAACCCTCAGGAGACAACACTCCTCCTATTAAGGACACCTAGAGGTTTAACGGCTTACCGGCACATTACCCAATTTAAAGTATCATGCGTGAATACTGGGGGCAATGATGCGCTCCTTCTCCGTCAGTTTGTCAATAGCTTGACCGATGTTGCTTTCAATTGGTATGCAAGCATACCGGATGACTCGATCACGACATTCGCTCAAATAGAATCCATGTTCAAGCAAAGGTTCATGAGCGTCAGCGGTAAAATCACCATTGCCGACCTCATAAGGACCGAGCCAAAGAACAACGAAAGCAACATGGATTTTATAGTCCGATAGCGCAATCTCTCTGTCAAATGTGTACCGCCGTTAGAGAAAGACCAATCCGTCAGACTTTTTATAGAAAATCTGAACAACGGGATGAAACCTTTCCTGTGTACCGCAGGCCTCAAAACATTCCAAGAGCTGACCAAGAAGGTTCAAATGTTGGAACGCTCAAAGCCCGAGTCCACTTAAGGTCTCTAATTCACAAACAGACCGAAACATCGGAGGGACGACGACCGGAAAAGCGAAAGTTCTAATAGTACCGATTCTCTAAATAAGCAAAGAGTGGGCGGAGCAAAGATTAAAAAATCTCTAGAGCCAACTTTGGAGGAAAGGAAAAATAAGATCTCCCCTTTCAGAAGAGACAAGGTTCCTAAAATATTCAAAGATGCTCTGAAGAATGGCCTGCGGCTACCAGAACTAAAAAGGTTAAGTGAAGCGAACAGGACAGGTCATCCCAAATTTTTCCCATACCACCGAGTGCTAAGACACACTATTGAAGACTGTTGCATCTTCAAGGATTGAGCCGAGAAATAATAAAAGGCGGGAGAAATATCATTGTCCCCTGGCGTGTTAACAAACAATCAAGCCGTGACCGCAAATTTCATACAAACGAAGACCGAAGTCCTTCGGGAACCTGATTCTCTCAGACATCTGCCTTTCTCTGAAAAGAGCGAACCAAGGCAACAAGTTAAGAGCCAAATGAGCAACATTGTTAATGAAGAAGCAATAGACGGGTACACAACCCATACGGTCTACATGATGGAGCTCAGAGGAACAAGTCCTCCTACGCCTTGTATCCATGACAATGACGTAGTTGTTGCTACCCAACATCGGCTCGGTCTAAATGATGAAGAGCTAGCTCAGGCTATTAAGCCAAAGGAACCCATGGTTCATGCTGAATCAAGCTCGGGCGGTAAGGATGACCCCGTTATCATACCTGGAACTATAGAACAAGCATTATTTTAATGGCTTCAAAAGTAGCTTCAGGACAGAGACAAAGAGATGTCCAAGGTCCATTCCAAAGTCGACTAGCTGGTAAATGTTGTGGCAGATCTCACGACCCAAGTCGCCCGATTGCAATTACAGCAAAATCAAATTTTGGTTCATGGGCCAGAAATTGATATCCGGAAACAACCAACTGATACCGCCTCCAGCCCAAAAGCGGAACACCTTTGCGAAAAATGGCCGCGGTCAGCCTCCAGTCCTTCTGATACGTACACTGAACGTGGTAAGCGGACAGTAGGCGAACCAAAGACTGATCGGTCTCGAGGACCAGCATCAGGAAAGGCACCTACTCTAATGGAGAGAAAGAAGAAAGTATACTTCTTCAGGAGGGATGAAGTCCACAAAATATTCGAGAATGCCTTGAACAACGGTCTGCAACTGCCAATTCCAAAGAGGCGATATGAAATGAACATGACCAGCAATCCCATATTCTGCCTATATCATAGAATGGTGAGTCATACCACTGAAGACTGCTATGTTTTCAAAGATTGGGTAGAGAACCAATACAAGCTTGGGAAAACCTCACAGTCTTCGGATGTACCGGCAAGCCACAGAGCTACGGTCATCAACACAGCTTCGCCAAGATCAAAGTTCGAGGAGTTGGGATAAGCAAACACACAGGACCACCACATCGTTAAACTGGGAACATTCGACTCCTAAGTCATTAAACTAGGAATGTAAAAAAAGAATTTTTTGTTGTGTAAATAAAAGAAAAGCCAAAATGATAGGGCAGCCGTGAATAAATAGCCAAAATGATAGGGCAATCGCAACCTTCGCGATAAGAAACTAAAATGATAGAGCAATCGCGGTAAAAAAATAATAAATAAATAAATAAAACCATCAAATGGCGAATGATGAGTCGCTCCTGGTACCATATTCCAGTGCAGCGATGCAAACGCCAACCAAAATCCAAATTTCAAATCCCCAACGGCAAATGATGAATCACTCCTTGATTAGTCCAAAAATTTGTAGTTTACCGTAATCAGAAACGGCGTCGCTTTGCAGCTAGCCGGTGAATACGGGTCGATCCGCAGGGATGTGTGATTCTGTTTTTTGTGTTATAACGAGTTGATTCAGATTGTGGTTTGGTTTTTTGTCGAGTAATCTAAAGAACTAATTTATGTGATATGAAAGAACTCGTTAGGGTTAGGTCGAAGGTAGGGGTGTTGAGATCAATGTTGTCACCTCTTTCAATGCCGTTGATTTAAGCTTTTTAGAAAAATCACAACAATTATTAGCAAAGGGGATTAGGATGATCGGGAAGAAACAAAGTTTCTTCCTCTAGATCCTTGTCCGTCCTTTCCTATTAATTGCTGTGATCTTCATGGACGTCATATATGTCCGGCCTTTTATACTACGGTTCACCTTTTCCTTGTAGGTAGGGTGCCGTAGGGGGCGGATCATACATGCGTGCATGAAGATTTCGTTTTAAAAATATGTTGGCATTGAAGGAGGTGAGAGACATCCATCTCTCACTCCCTCTCTTGTTCCTAACCCTAACGAGCGAGGATTTTACTCGCTCATTAGGGAATTATTTGAAAGTGACATTTTTTTATGTTTATGTTTTAAAGTGTTACCTTACGACAGATTAAAAATAGCTAAAACTAGTGAACTACAGCAAACAAATGGATAAGTAGGGCAAGTAGTGATATTAAACTAAGGCAGGAATTAAATAAATTAAAAACTTACAAGAAAAGATGATGCTCTTGATCTCTCAACAGGTCTGAACTTTTATTCATTGATAAGAGGCATACATTTTACAGATTTTGAGTACAATTTATAAGCAACCAGTGAAGCTAGGGTTACAGACTCTCGTAGACATGCAATTACAGATTTGCCCCCTAAAAATCCCAACACCTGCACCGACACACCGACACAGAGAATTTGCACCGACACGGGCCTAAGATGGCCGCGGAACCGCGGCAATGGAGCGCTTGGGCCGCGGTTCCGCGGCCCTTTGGTGGGCTTGGCTCACCAACTTTCTGGGCTTGGTTTCTCATATCTTGGGCCTCTCATTTATATACTTATTTTATCTGTTGGCTTCTTAATCTTTTCCAGATCCTCAGTGAAAACTTGTAAGGATCTTTTGACCGTTTCACTTTGTTTTTCGTCTCGGCTTGAGTAAGATCCGTATGCTGGTTGGTCAAAAGTCCATTTCTTGTAGCATCTTTCGTCTTTTTCACTGTATTTGTTCCAAGATCCTGTATCCTGTATCATGCAACAAACGAGCGTCAAAAGTACCTGTTTACTTATAAAATGCATAAAAGTGGGGCGTATGAATTGCAATATTATGATGTGAACAAATACCCCCAAACTTATATTTTGCTCATCCTCGAGCAATCTTATTAATTTATTCTAACCTAGCCGCACTTTCGCAGGGAAACGCGATTGCACTGAGCACGTGCAACAAGCCGTTAAACCTGTAGGTGTCCCTAGTAGGAGGAGTGTTGTCTCCTGAGGGTTTTCAGCGGATTACACCCACAAAATCCTATCAACTTGGTTTTTCGACTTTTGTTTTCCAATTAGGTTTTCTAACAAAGAATTCTATTATCGTCGCCCCGCAAATTATCCACCCATATTCTTCACACTTCCTTATTATGTAACTTAAGATTGTACATGTTCTATAGAATTACTTAGAATTCAGCATTTCTTAAGTTTTTCTTCTAAAGTTTCATCTCCACTTAGGAATTTCTATCAACTCTATTAAAGATACAAGTTTTATTTTTCATTCCTTTCTCTTATCTAAACTCTAATCACATATCCCCACGTGTGTGTAATTTTCACCCCTACACTTGGAAATTCAAATCAAGCAATCGTACTCTCGTCCATTGTCCAAAGCACTTAACTTTCGCTTACACATCCTTCATGCGACCGTTAATACTTCTTGAGGTACCAACAGCCGATTACAAGATGCGTTAGGCCTTTAAAGCGTATTTCCTAGTTTTGCAACACCCAAGGCTTTTAGCAGTGACTCCCAAACCAGTTGGTCTAAGGCACTAGGTGACGAAGCACCCTCGCTAATTAATTTTCTAGCCCTAAGTAATCACAAAAACCAGTGTCCATTTTTTTTTATTCACCCCTTTTTTTTCTTTTTTTCTTTTTTATTTTCATTGTGCTAAGGACTTTAGACAAGAGTAATTCAAGGTCTCTTCTACTAATCCAAGTTTCAAGGTGCGTGATTGTGCATTTTGTAGGGTACATGTTTTCAGAATCTAAACTCAAGCTAGGAACTATCTTTCGAACTTATACTTTAATAAGAACATTAATACTCTTCCCTCGTTTTGGCTTAACCCACGAAGTGAACCCAAAATTTGCCTATTCCTAAATAACCTACAAAGACATACACTTTCTACCGTTAAACTTTAAGCAAGGTTATTTTTAGGGTTTTTAATTTACTAAGTCTAAGATCTAGTTTTTCCTAGCTAGTTAACCTTTTTATCAACTCAAGTTAATTAACCAAAATTGAATACAATAATTTTTATAATTTTTGAAATTTTCTCAATTTTTATGGGTTTTTGAGTTTTCTAATTTTTTTATTTTTCAAATTTTTAAATTTTTATGATTTTTATATAAAAATGCAATACAGAAATTAAATATGCAAAAGGAAAACAAAGATATATACAATATGCAATGCGAAGGATAACTATATACATCACCCTCTAATACCCCCAAACTTGAGCAAAGCAGTGCCCTCACTGCCCGGCCCCACGTCGCGCTCGTGAGCGTGAACGTGATCTTTCCCCTCTAGCCAAAAGTGTTTGGATCCCCCTCTCAATTTCCGTCAACCGACGGTCGTGCTCTCGTGCAGTTGCCCGAAACTCATCCCGCAAAGAGTCTATTCTTCTCACCGTTCTTCGCATCAATCGCGCATACTCCTGGGGAGTTAGTTCTTCCCCGCTCGAAGTCGAGCTCGAGCTAGGGGTGTGTGCAGGTACATTTTCTGCCGGTTCTGTTCTTGTCCAAATATATGTGAGTCTAGAGTAGGACGACGAGACGCCCTCTAAAAGTGGTCGAACCGGGACACCGTCTATCATATATGAGTCAAATTCCTCGGCTGGGAGGAAATAACGGCAGAGTTGGGTAACGAGCATGGGACATGGGTATACACTCCCTCGTTTCCCCGTACCTATGGATTGGAGCAAAACCGTGCACATGTCGAACCTAGGATTTTTCGTCATTAGAGTGTGGACGACATGTAACGAAGGGGTGAAAAAGGTCGTGTTGTGAGAACTTCCAAAAATATTGTTTTGTGCCCACCGGCACACAGTTAAAACGTTTGCGAAAAGGGTCCGTGCTTGGATGCCCTTACGCGGTTCTCGTGCACAGTCATTACCCATTAATGGCATATAATCTTCAAAGCGCAGTGGGTGTTCATGTGCTGGTACACGTGGTATGAGTGTAACCTCGTGTATCATGTCCCTATCGATGTGAATTTCCCGATTTCCCCAATTCAGTTTAATGTAACCTAGATTGTCTAAGCTATTATCTTCCATGGATTCGTAAAATAGGGCAACTAGGTTAGGTAGAGCAAACGCAGATGTGTGATTATAGAGGAGGAAATTCCAGCTCCTTTGTGCGATTTCGTGTGGGAAGTATGTACCGTAAATCTCATGTACGAAAACAGGGGAAAAATCCCTTTCATACTGCATTTTGTGTGCCATTAGGATGTTTCAGAGAAAAAGTATATGCAGGAACAGAGAGTAAGGGATCAGATTTACCTCCCCTGAAAAATTCAGGGGGTGAAGACACAAGGAGGCGGCGGTTGCGCGGCGGGAGCCGTCTACGGCGGTGGTTCCGCGGTCGTCTGGTGGCGGCGCGGCGAGAATCTTCTGCAGAGGGTAGGGGGCGGCGGCTAGGGTTTTATGAGATGAGAATTTTTTAGGGTAAACACACAGGGGGCTCGGGTTCCTTTAAATAGGGGATGGGTGGGTGATTTACATAAAACACCCTCTAAAACGAGGGTTTTATTTATAAAATCAGCTCTTAATCTGCAGATTTGCAATTAGGTCCAAAAATTATTATTTTTTTTTATAAAATTTTTTATTTTTTATTTTTTTATTGTTTATTATTTTTTTATGGTATTTTGGAAATATATATACAAATAAAATACACACCCCTAAACTTATTTGAAATAGTGTCTTCAGGAAACGAAGTTTAGGGGTGAAAGTGGAGGAATATCACTCAGTGTAGATCGGCTCCTGCAAAAGCAGGAGCTCCTCCGAAGAATCCGCTGTGAAGAACGGTTTTAGTCGATGCCCATTCACCTTGAATAAGGTACCGTCTTCAGGGTTCTCAAGATCAACCGCACCATGCGGATAAACGGTGCGGACTACAAAAGGTCCTCTCCATCTGGACCGGAGCTTCCCGGGATGAAAATGTAGCCGAGTGTCATAAAGAAGAACCTGTTGACCAGGTTCAAAAGTTTTTCGCAAAAGGTGTTTATCGTGGAACACCTTAACTCGGTTTTTAGCAGTTATGGCATTATCATATCCCTCATCCCTCAGCTCCTCCAACTCATTCAATTGCAGCTTTCTGTTGCTGCCCGCATCTCCTAAAGACAAATTCAGCTCTTTGATAGCCCAAAATGCTTTATGCTCGATCTCCACTGGGAGGTGGTAAGCCTTCCCGTACACAAGCCAGTATGGAGACATACCAAGATCGGTCTTATATGCAGTACGGAAAGCCCATAGTGCTTCTATCAGTTTAAGTGACCAATCCTTACGGTTTTTGGAAACCGTTTTCTCCAGGATTTGCTTTATTTGCCGATTTGAAACCTCGGCTTGCCCACATGTTTGGGGGTGATATGGCGTTGACAATTTGTGGGTGATAGAGTATTTACGCATTAAGGACTCGAAAGTCCTATTGCAGAAGTGAGAACCATTATCACTTATTATCGCCCGAGGATGCCCAAATCGAGAAAATATGTGTTCTTTAAGGAATCGAACGACAACTTTATTATCGTTCGTTCGGCTGGGCACAGCCTCGACCCACTTAGAAACATAGTCAACTGCCAACAGAATATACACATTTCCAAAAGAATTAGGAAATGGTCCCATGAAATCTATACCCCAAATATCAAAAATGTCCACTACCAAAATGGGTTGGAGTGGCATTTCGTTTCTCCGCGAAATCCGGCCCAAGTGTTGGCACCGGGAGCAAGTTTTGCAGTATTCAAATGCATCCTTGAAGAGTCGTGGCCAATAGAAACCACACTGCAAAACTTTTTCGGCTGTCTTCTTTGGACTAAAGTGCCCGCCACATGCTTGATCGTGGCAGAAAGACAGCACGCTCTTGACCTCACTCTCGGGCACACACCGACGAATGATTTGGTCGGAACAGTATTTAAAAAGATAGGGCTCATCCCAGTAAAAATGCTTTACTTGGGACAAAAATCGAAGCTTATCCTGTTTCGACCAATCATTAGGAATCAGGCCGGTGGCTAAATAGTTTACAATATCGGCGAACCATGGTTCGCAAGAAACGGTCAAGAGTTGCTCGTCAGGAAAAACATCAGTGATTGGAAGATCGAGCGTGGGCGAAGAAGGAAGTCGTGATAGGTGATCAGCTACTACGTTTTCACATCCCTTTTTGTTCTTAATGACAAGGTCAAACTCTTGCAATAAAAGGATCCAACGTATTAACCTTGACTTAGCATCCTTCTTCGCAAAAAGGTGGCGAAGAGCCGAATGATCAGTATAAACAACGACTGGAGAGCCGATTAAATAAGGCCGAAATTTTTCGAGTGCAAACACAACAGCTAAAAATTCTTTCTCTGTTGTTGTGTAATTAAGTTGGGCCTCATTTAGTGTTCGGCTAGCATAATAAATCACGTGCGGCATGTTATTAATGTGCTGTCCAAGAACAGCGCCAATAGCAAAGTCTGATGCGTCGCACATGATTTCAAAAGGTTGCGTCCAGTCGGGAGATGAGAGGATGGGCGCAGTGATGAGTGAATGTTTTAAAGACTCGAATGCTTCAGTGCATGTGGAGTCGAAAGCGAAAGTCGTGTCCTTGGCCAGTAAGAGAGTCAAGGGTCTAGCAATCTTGCTAAAGTCCTTGATAAACCGTCTGTAGAAACCGGCGTGGCCAAGGAAGGCTCTAATATCTTTGACGCATTTTGGGGGAGGTAGGTTAGAAATCACTTCGATTTTAGCCCTGTCAACCTCGATGCCGTTTTGCGAGATGACATGTCCTAAGACGATGCCCTCTCGCACCATGAAATGGCACTTCTCCCAATTCAATGTTAGATTCTTATCCCTGCAGCAGGTAAGAACAGCGTCAAGATGGCGTAAGCACTCGTCGAAGGAGTCACCGAAGATGGAGAAATCATCCATAAAAATCTCCAAGAACTTTTCAACCATGTCTGAAAAGATCCCCATCATACACCGCTGAAATGTAGCGGGCGCGTTGCATAACCCAAAGGGCATGCGACGATAAGCAAAAGTGCCAAAGGGACAAGTGAATGTTGTCTTGTCTTGATCCTCTTTGGCGATGGGGACTTGATTGTAACCGGAATAGCCATCTAAAAAGCAATAGAACTCGTGCCCTGCCAATCGCTCGAGCATTTGGTCAATGAAAGGTAAGGGAAAGTGGTCTTTCCTTGTTGCGGCATTGAGTTTCTTATAGTCTATGCAGACTCGCCACCCAGTTTGGGTGCGAGTGGGAATCAACTCATTTGCCTCATTGGTGATGACCGTAATGCCCGATTTCTTTGGCACGACGTGGATTGGGCTAACCCATTGGCTATCCGAGATAGGGTAAATGATACCGCTATCCAGACACTTGACAATTTCCTTCTTAACCGCCTCTTTCATGATGGGGTTGAGGCGCCTTTGTGGATCTCGTGCTGGCTTGGCATCATCCATTAAGTGTATATGATGTTCGACTATGAGGGGACTAATCCCCTTAATGTCCGCCATAGACCAGCCGAAAGCTTGCCGATTATTATGTAAGACCATCAAAAGAGCCTTCTCTTGCTCAAGAGCTAGAGAGGCTGATATAATGACAGGTAAGGTCTCATTATCACCTAGATAAGCATATTTTAGGTGTGTCGGAAAAAGCTTTAATTCGAGTTTAGGAGGTGAAACAATAGATGGTAACAATGGGGTAGTTGTTTCAAACTCGAATGATTCCATCAAAGGTTCGAACCGAGTGTACGCAATAGTGTCGGATGGTTCAACTAACTCATCCGAAAAAGCAAAAGACTCCAATTCAGGTGATGAGTCTTCAAAGTCATCAACGAATGTAAAACACTCAAAATCATTATCCGTGGTGAAAGCTGCGTCGGATTCTAGGAGGAACGCACTAGTGGCGTTATCATTGCTGTGATCGAACAAAAAATTCTCGAATTCACAGTCCTCCTCTGCGATCTCATTGATCGAGAAAACATCAAGTACGCTAGCATTGGGCTCAGCAGGCTGACTTCCTAACTTGAAAATATTGAGCTCAATTGTCATATTGCCGAAAGATAGGTTCATTGAACCATTACGACAATTGATCACTGCGTTGGAAGTAGCCAGAAATGGTCGACCAAGTATTACCGGAATTTGGTTCCGGGGGTTAGCAACAGGTTGTGTGTCCATCACAATAAAGTCAACGGGGAAAATGAAATCCCCTACTCTTATTAACACATCCTCCAGCTCTCCCCTAGGATGGGTTATTGACCGGTCAGCCATTTGGAGAGTACAGTGAGTGGGCTTAAGCTCTCCAACGCCCAATTGCTCGTACACAGAATAGGGTAGCAAATTGACGCTCGCACCAAGATCTAATAGTGCTCTATTGATGTTCTTGTCCCCAATTGTTATCGAAATGGTAGGACACCCGGGGTCCTTTTGTTTTGGGGGAAGGGAATTTACAAGAGCATCACTAATAGAACTAGCCACAAAAACTTTCTTTGGCACTTGCGACTTCCTCTTTTTGGTGCACAAGTCCTTTAAAATTTTGGCATATGAAGGAACTTGCTGAATTGCATCCAAAAGAGGGATATTTATGCTAACCTGTTTGAACAACTCGACAATCTTCTCCATCTGAGGAGTTGGTTTATTGGATCTCAGCCGATTAGGAAAAGGAACATTTTGAAAGGTGGTTGAGTCCAATTTTTGCGGATCAGATTGTCGAGTTGGAACGGCACCCCGTGTAGATGTGTTCGTGTTGTGAGAAATGGGTCCGTTCAAGCTAGAAGAGGTAGAGCCATGTGAAGGGTAGAGAATAGGCTCTAAAGAAGAAGAAGATGGTGAAGAAGATGAAGAAGGCCCACCGGCAGGGGTGTCATTGTTAATGCCCACATTGTTTCGCAACACTTTACCTGATCTCAACGTGGTCACAGCATTCACGTTATGATTTTGCTGTTGATATGCAGCATGTGCGTGACCGGGGTTGGGCAGAGGTTGAGACGGGAGTTTTCCTTTTTCGCGCTCGCTCAAAGCTGCATTGAGTTGTGCAATTTGTGCCTCAATAGATTTGATGCTCTGGTCGTGTGAGGCACTATTTTGCACTAAAGATTGAATAGAAGTCTCAATTCTTGCTGTAGACTGTGTAGATTGCTTAAGGAATGCATCTAGACTTCTTTCGAGCGAGCTAACCTTATCATTATTAGGTTGAACATAATTGTTTGGCTGGTAAGCATTGTTCGGCACAAAATTGTTCACCTGATTAGGGTAAGGTTGTTGTTGAAATTGTTGCGGCTGATATTGAGTTTGCGAGGGTGCTTGTTGTTGTTGTTGTGGAGGAGGAGGTCTTTGAAAATTATTATTATTTCCTTGGAATTGTTGATTTTGGTTCCAAGCGAAATTTGGGTGACTCCTCCACCCCGGATTATACGTCGAAGAGTACGGATCGTTTCTTTGTCGTTGCTGAAATGCAGCATTGACTTGATCCTGTCCTTGTGTAGATGCATTATAAGGACACTCTTCGGTCAGGTGTGATGGATCCGCACAACAAGCACAGACAGTTCGTGGAGGCATAGCAGGGGCAGGAGAAGACGATGAGATTTTGGTCTCGATCGCTTCTAGCTTTTTCGTAAGAGCGGCCATCTCGGCCTTCATGGCAATCGACATCTCTACTTGATGTATGCCTGCCCTAGATTGACCACTAGAAGATGATGTGGTCTTGGTACTCTCCCACTATATTGTCTGCTCACTAAGATCCTCGAGAAACTGCCACGCTTCATCATTAGACTTAGAGAGAAAATGACCTTGACAGATGGTTTCTAGCAACTGCTTCGTTGCCGAGTTCAATCCCTCATATAATGTTTGGCAAAGTTGCCAACTTTCTATCCCATGATGAGGGCATTGAACTAGTAGGTCCTTGAATCTCTCGAAGCACTTCCAGAATGGTTCGGAAGGAAGTTGTGAGAATTGAATTATTTCATTGCGGATTCTGGCAGTTTTATGGTGAGGATAAAACTTTTTTAGAAAAGCTTTCACAAACTCATCCCAATTTCTAATAGAATGTGATGCGGTGCTATATAACCACTTCTCGGCTAGGTCACATAAGGTGAAAGGAATGACCCTTAGCCTTATAGCGGCATCACTCAATTGGGTCGTTTTCATCATAGCGCACATATTTTGGAATTTATTAATAAAGATATATGCGTCTTCAGTTTCCAAACCATGAAATTTCGGCAGCATAATGATGAAATGTGGTTTAATCTTAAAATTGTCCCCATTTGCCGGTGGGGGTGAAAGACAGGTGGGTAAAGAAGTGCGGATGGGGTAAAAGAGGTCCTGGAGCGCAACTCGTGCGGGCGCTTCAACAGGCGGCTGGTTCGGGTTATTCGCACCTAACGGAGGTGGAATCCTTCCCATCGATAAGGTATTGTTGGGGTCGAATCCCGACATACCTTCGGTGAAAGAAGTTGAAGGTGAGGGTAAGAAAGTGGACGGATTTTCGACTTCGGTGTCGAAGGGTTCGCTGGTCGGTACCAACGAAACGCGGACCAATCGGGCGTCTGTATCCCTAGTCCAAAGTGACATACACTAAAAGGGATAGTGCAGTCAGAAAAAAAAAACAGAATGTGGGGGTAAGATAACGTCAGTGAGGGAAAGTGGTGTGGTGAATTTGCAGGTTTTCTTTTTGCGACAAGTTGCAAGTTTTGAAAAGTTTTATTTATTATTTTTTTTGTTTAATGTGGGAGTTTTGCAAAGAGGTTTTTCAAAAGGGACTCGTGACACAAATCAACCACACATGCACAATCAGGCCTAGATCTAGGGTTGCCTAGGTCTTCTAGACAGCTCCTAACTAGGGCTAGAAATAGGACCTCAAACCGCCTCTTCACGGACAAGTACGACCAGGTAAGTGGGAAGGAACCACCACTACAGTGGGCCTAATTAATAACCACTAGCCTAGACACCGCAATGTCGGTTAGGATAAACGGCCGATGCCTACCCTAGTCCTTTTCCTATTGAGCTCGCTGTCCTTAGGTCTGAGTCTAGTCTTTTTTAATTAATTGTGGTTGATGCAAAAATGCTTTAGGTGTTTTCTGGGGTCCTGGGAAGGGTGATGAAATCCCTACCCAATCTGAGTTTGGTCAATTAGCCCCTTAAGTCCAATTAAATTATGCAAAACAAAAATTCACTTGCAATCAATTTTAGCGCGGCGCAAAGAAACCTGCAGCAAATCTGTTATTTAGAAGGGCGAAGAAGACTTTTTTAGCGCAAAGAAACCTGCAGAAAATTTTTACAGTGGAGATATGGAGGTTGCAGAGGGGAAGAAAAGAGAGCTAACCTTGCAATTTTCAAACAGTGAAGAGGCTGAATGGCCGTGGTTCCGCGGTCTGGGGTGCTCCTTGGCCGCGGTTCCGCGGTCTGGTGATGAGATCAAGCTCTGCAAAAATTTGTGTAGCTCTGTACTTGTGATCCCTCTCTGTTCCTATGTTCCCTTTCCTGCTTTGACCTTCTGTAAAATTCCAGATCCAAAAGTCTTTACTGTTCCTGCAAGATTCCAACGAGAAACCCTTCAAACAGATAAAAATAATGAAAAGATAATTTTTGTATTTTGTATTTTCTGATTTTTATAATTTTTCAAGATTTATATCAACCCGAAATCATACAAAAAGAGAAAATTACGTCATCCCCGGCAACGGCGCCATTTGATTAGTCCAAAAATTTGTAGTTTACCGTAATCAGAAACGGCGTCGCTTTGCAGCTAGCCGGTGAATACGGGTCGATCCGCAGGGATGTGTGAGATTCTGTTTTTTGTGTTATAACGATTTGATTCAGATTGTGGTTTGGTTTTTTGTCGAGTAATCTAAAGAACTAATTTATGTGATATGAAAGAACTCGTTTGGGTTAGGTTGAAGGTAGGGGTGTTGAGATCAATGTTGTCACCTCTTTCAATGCCGTTGATTTAACCTTTTTAGAAAAATCACAACAATTATTAGCAAAGGGGATTAGGATGATCGGGAAGAAACAAAGTTTCTTCCTCTAGATCCTTGTCCGTCCTTTCCTATTAATTGCTGTGATCTTCATGGACGTCATATATGTCCGGCCTTTTATACTACGGTTCACCTTTTCCTTGTAGGTAGGGTGCCGTAGGGGGCGGATCATACATGCGTGCATGAAGATTTCATTTTAAAAATATGTTGGCATTGAAGGAGGTGAGAGACATCCATCTCTCACTCCCTCTCTTGTTCCTAACCCTAACGAGCGAGGATTTTACTCGCTCATTAGGGAATTATTTGAAAGTGACATTTTTTTATGTTTATGTTTTAAAGTGTTACCTTACGACAGATTAAAAATAGCTAAAACTAGTGAACTACAGCAAACAAATGGATAAGTAGGGCAAGTAGTGATATTAAACTAAGGCAGGAATTAAATAAATTAAAAACTTACAAGAAAAGATGATGCTCTTGATCTCTCAACAGGTCTGAACTTTTATTCATTGATAAGAGGCATACATTTTACAGATTTTGAGTACAATTTATAAGCAACCAGTGAAGCTAGGGTTACAGACTCTCGTAGACATGCAATTACAGATTTGCCCCCTAAAAATCCCAACACCTGCACCGACACACCGACACAGAGAATTTGCACCGACACGGGCCTAAGATGGCCGCGGAACCGCGGCAATGGAGCGCTTGGGCCGCGGTTCCGCGGCCCTTTGGTGGGCTTGGCTCACCAACTTCCTGGGCTTGGTTTCTCATATCTTGGGCCTCTCATTTATATACTTATTTTCTCTGTTGGCTTCTTAATCTTTTCCAGATCCTCAGTGAAAACTTGTAAGGATCTTTTGACCGTTTCACTTTGTTTTTCGTCTCGGCTTGAGTAAGATCCGTGTGCTGGTTGGTCAAAAGTCCATTTCCTGTAGCATCTTTCGTCTTTTTCACTGTATTTGTTCCAAGATCCTGTATCCTGTATCATGCAACAAACGAGCGTCAAAAGTACCTGTTTACTTATAAAATGCATAAAAGTGGGGCGTATGAATTGCAATATTATGATGTGAACACTCCTCGTACCATATTCCAGTGCAGCGATGCAGACGCTAACCAAAATCCAAATCCCAAATCCCTAAATGGTGAATGATGAGTCGCTCCTGGTACCATATTCCAGTGCAACGATGTAGACGCCAACCAAAATCCAAATCCCAAACCCTCAAACGGTGAATGATGAGTCGCTCCTGATACCATATTCCAGTGCAGCAATGCAGACGCCAACCAAAATTCAAATCCCCAACGGCGAATGATGAGTCGCTCCTGGTACCATATTCCAGTGCAGTGACGCAGACACTGACCAAAATCTAATTTCCCAAAATTATTCCAGCGCTACGGTTGGTCTCCAAGTTGAATACCGTATACAATCCATGGGCTTAAATAATTCTCATCACACCAATGCCCCACCGCAATCACCAGTCCAGCGGCCGGTCTCCGCCCTTGGAATTATGCTCCATTTGGGAAGACCCACTCATGTGTCCTCACGATGTATAAGGAGAACAAACCTTACGAAATCCTCTCGACTCGTAAGAAAACACCTTTGTGAGATCCTTACGACTCACAAAGGAAAAACACACTTGAGAGTCCCCACGACTCCTAAGGAGAAAGTACACCTACGAGATCCTTTCGACTCATGAGGAGAAAATGCTTTTATGGGACCTTTATGGCTCATAAAATTGAAAAGCCTTAGGTGATATGGACCTAAACCTGTCTCCTAAGCCATCACTCCCCAACAGGTAAAGGAAAATGATGAATTGCTCCTGGCACCTGTGCTTCAGTGTTAGCAACGCTGATGCCAACCCAAAAATTCCAAACTTTCGATCTGATAGACCCCTAAGTCTTTAAACTGGGAACAGATGACCTCTAAGTCGTTAAACTGGGAACAGATGACCCCTAAGTCGTTAAACTGGGAACGCGGGAAATCCCCTAATGGCAAATGATGATTCGCTCCTGGTACCACATTCCAGTGTAGCGATGATGATGCCAAACCAAAACCAAAATCCCCAAATTCTCTCACGGCAAATGATGATTTGCTCCTGGTACCACATTCCAATGTAGCGATGCTGATGCTAAACAAAATTCCAAATTCCAAATCCCAAATCCCATGCTGCAATGCCTCGAATTCAAGGGTCCCGCCAAACAAGGCAGGAATCAGAAAAATCAAACTAAAGTCCCAACTGGAAGCGCTTCCAAGCTCAAAAGTCCCGCCGGACATATTGGAACCTCCCCAAAACAAATCAGGCCAACCAATTCCGACAACGGCCTCTACATCAAAAATAGCGACACTGCGCCTCGGGGATAAGTCGACTAGCAACACTCCGAGATGGGGAAATGTCGACCACAAACACTCTGCCTCGGGGATAAGTCAACCAACGACACTCCATTCCAGTGAAACATCAACCAGCGACACTCTGTCTCGGGGATAAGTCGACCAGCGACACTCCGTGCCGGAAAAACGTTGACCACAGACACTCCATGCCAAGGAAACGTCGACCAGCGACACACCGTGCCGGGGAAACATCAAACAGACACTCCTCCTCGGGGATAAGTCGACCAGTGACACTCCGTGCCGGGGACACATCAAACAAACACTCCGCCTCGGGGATAAGTCGACCAGCAACACTCCGTGCCAGGGAAACGTCGACCAGCGACACTTCATGCCGGGGACACATCAACCAGCGACACTCCATGCCGGGGAATCAACCAGCGACACTCTGCCTTGGGAATAAGTCGGCCAGCGACACTCCATGCCGGGGAAACATCGACCAGCGACACTCCGTGCCGGGGACAAGTCAATCAGAGAGACTCCGTGCCAGGAAAATGTCAAACAGACACTCCACCTCGGGGATAAGTCGACCAGCGACACTCCGTGCTGGGGAAACATCGACCACGGACACTCCGTGCCAGGGAAACATCGACCACTTTCTTTCCTCAAGCTTTTCAGGGGGTACAGACACTCCGTGCCGGGGAAACGTCGACCACAGACACTCCATGCCGGGGAAACGTCGACCAGTGACACTCCGTGCCGGGGACACGTCAACCAGCGACACTCCATGCCGGGAAAATATCAAACAAACACTCCCCATTGGGGATAAGTTGACCAGCGACACTCCATGCCAGGGACATGTCAACCAGCGACACTCCGTGCTGGGGAAACGTAAAACAGACACTCCGCCTCGGGGATAAGTCGACCAGCGACACTCCATGCCGGGGAAACGTCGACCAGCGACACTCTGTGCCGGGGACACGTCAACCAGCGACACTCCGTGCTAGGGAAACATCAAACAGACACTCCGCCTCGGGGATAAGTCGACCAGTGAAACTCCGTGCCAGGGAAACGTCACATACAGACACTCCGTCTCGGGGAAACGTCCAACACAGACACTCCGCATTGGGGACATGTCAACCAGCGACACTCCATCTCGGAGACACGTCAAGCATAGACCATCCATGTCGTAAAAAGGGCAGTGCTAGTCTCCCCAAAAGCGGGAACCAAATCAAGTCACCTCCACGCGAAGGAAGATTCATTAATTTCATGCACACGACCCATATACGCGGTGTGTATTTATTGATAGGGGAAACTTTGTTGGGGCCTTACACCCCGGTTGACCAAGTCAACCCTAAGCCAAACGGGTCCAAGCCCAGGCCAAGTGGGCCCATGCCCAAGTCAAGCCCAAACATGAAGCGGCTGGCCTCCCCCATGCCAATATGAAAATTATGTAATAAATAATTTTGATGTAATTTTTATGAATAAATGTAAGAAAATGGGTATAAAGCCAAATTTTTGTAAAGCCCATGGTTCATGTGCAAATGAAATGAGCACATGAGGCATGGGATGGGCAAAATGCCATTTTGTAAAGCCCAATGAGCTAAGTGTACACTTGTAAACCTTATAAAGCAACATTATGATGAAATAAAAAATAGAATTCATTCCCCTCAAAAGTTAGGGTTTCTGTGCCTCCTTCTCCTACCTCAAGGTTCTAAACCTTCTTTTCTTTTCTGAATTAAATCAAGAGTTTGACTCTTCCTTTTCCAAAAAGGAATAGTTTTTCACCATAAAACCCACAAAGGGGAGCTCAGATCTTCCACCAGATTTCAAAAATGGGAGATTTTTAAATCTCACCCCTCTTTTTTCTCTAAGATCCAGCCAATAGAGAGAAGGAAGAAGGAGACCCATCTCCATAAATTCCACTTTGGAAAAGATCCAAGACTCAAGAGAAAACCCAGGGCTCAAGGGAGAAGAAAGGGGTCCCCTTTCATCATCTCCGAAAATCTCTTAGGAGTTTAACTCCATAAAATATATATATATATATATAAAATAATAATAATAATAATAAATCTTTCTTTTTAGGAGTTCAACTCCAAAAGTCAATTGGGAGTACAACTCCTGCTGCAGGGGCTAAGCCCCTTTGTCTTTCTTTTAGGAGTTTAACTCCAAAAGTCAATTGAGAGTACAATTCCCAGTACAGGGGCTAAGCCCTTTTTTTTCCGTAGGCGCCCAGCGTCCCTATAAACACAACACGCACACTGCACATTGAGTTCGCATGACCAGTTAGACCCGTCAATCAGAGGTTTCTTCGCTCCAAATGCGAGGAGTAATTTACTGCAGCTTAGTCCGCGGCTGCCGGAGATTCAGATCCCCACAATCAATAAACCTCCGCCTACCCTAGGCAGGGGGAATCTATAGTACGCCTGACAAGCAACGCGAATTCCCATCTCAATGGGGTGACGAAAAACACCCTACATAGTTTATTCATGGAATCTCGGGGAATAGGGTTTTGGACGGTCGGCTTTCTTTTTGTCCTCTCTGTCCCATTCTTTCGGTCTGCTTGATCGCCCCGGGGCAGGTTGGCATTCACCTCCGACTCGAGTTGGATTTCTCGCTCAGTCCATACTTTTACTCCGGCCATGGTCCTAGGTTGTGCTAATGCAAAAGAGCGGTGCCACTTTTTGTGCCTAAGACCTGAACTCAGGACGGTGATAACCGTGTCTTCGCGATACTTGGGAACCTCTAAGAGGGCATTATAGAAGAAGGTGACGTACCCCTTAAAGGATTCCTTGTCTCCTCTCTTGATGGTAAACAGATAGTCTACCGTCTTTTTTTGCCATCGGTTACCGACGAAATGACCGAGGAATTGGTCGCCAGCTCGTCAAAGGTCGAGATCGAGTGCGGCGCGAGCCCTCGGAACCAATCTCGGCCAGCTCGGATGAAGGTGGTGGGGAAAGCTCGGCATTGAGTCACGTCTAAGTTGTCTTGGAAACTCATGCCTGCCGTAAACGCGTCCAAGTAGTCCTTCGGGTCGGACATCCCATCGAAGAGGGCCACTTTAGGCGGTTTGTTCCTGGACGAGACACGCTCAGCTAGTAGCTGTTCGGTAAAGGGCCTTGTAAGTGAATCAGCGGAGTACTTCGCGCCTTCGCCGGCCATATGGCCATCCTGTCGTATGTCTTCGATTTTCCTTTCGAGGGCCTCGATTTGTTGTGGGTACCCCGAGGATTCTTCGCAGTCGGAGCGCCTGCTATCTCTGCTCTTGGCTTGCGCGATGGAGCTTCTTCGGCTCCGCTCTATCACGTTCCTTAAATTTCCAAGGCGGACCCTTCGTGGATAGCCCCGGCGTTCGCCGTATGCATGACCTTGACAGAAGTGGCGGCGCGGGTCTAGCTTGGAATCAGGAAATTTGACCGACACTTCTTTAGGGGGCGATAAAGCACGGCGCGCGTTGAAGTGATAGCCCGGTCTTCCCTGAGATCGAGGTGTCGAACTATCCGGCGCTCAACGGGTCATAGAATCATTTCTCGCATGCAGGCCATAACTGCCGGAACCGGCACGCTGGTATTCGGCAACATCAAGATGAGCACAAGTGAGTTCGAGAGCCTGAGCGTGCCCTTCTGTTTCCCTGCACACATCGTCATCCCGGGGAGGGATGCTGTAGTTTGGCGGGCATGGCCGGCTACTTGGACACGGGCGAGCGCATCCACCATCACCGTGAGCCTATAGATTCGAGCGGATAAGGCATTGATGACGTTAGAAAGGGGAGTAGGTCCGTTTCCACCCCCGTTGTGGAGGACGGGATGGCTCGTGCTGGGATCGTCGCGGTTGTCACTTGTCATTGAATCGAAGGCGGAAGATCACCTTTTTGGGTGGACAAGAAAGTGTTTCCCACATATGGCGCCAACTGATGGAGGTCGGAATCTCCCTCAGATATTTTCCTCCGTCGATTCCGCTAGAAGCGATGCTGAACGGTTGTGATTGGGAATGAGAATTGACTGTGTAGATCTCAATGGGCTGTAAGATGTTGTTTACATCGAGCTACCTGTGAGGGAAGTCCCGGGGTAGGAAACCACCGTAAGACCCTCCGACAATCGAGTAAGTACCGAGGAATAATGGCAGGGTAGCGGCGTATTGGAATGAATTCGAGTTACCTGAGTCGTCTGGTGGATGGGGTTTATATAATGGTCGCATGAGGTGAACCGGCGTGAGATTCTTGCCATCCGTTATGCCCCTGCGGCACGTTCGCGTAGAAGGCGGGATACGTCCATTAATAGCGGGATGCGCTCGTTAATGGAAGGGCGTGTCAGCATAGGATATGGACCGGCGGAGATCTCGCTTTGGCTAGATATACGGAGCCGTTACGGGGGCGCCTAGGCTCCGTGCTTTCGGCCGAAGAAGGGAACCGAGGAAGCTCGGCTTAATGGGTAGCTCGGAGATGAGCAAGGAGACTGTAAGAGCTCGGATGCCAGATTGCTCGGGGGGGCGAGTTGTTGGCTGGTTGCTAATCGCACAGGGAAGGTACTCAGAGGAGGTTTCTGAAAGGTCGGGTGCAACCTCGGAGGCGAGGTACCGAGAAAGATGCCCCATGCACCCTGCTGGTTCCCCCTCCGTAGCCCTCAGGAGTCTAGTGGGCTTACGTAGACGACACGTCATCTGCCATGTGTCGTAATCTGGGGAATACTCGTTTATGAGCCTCATCAAATACCCTATATTTTCAAAACTTGTATTACTCACATAAATACCTTAACTTATCCAAAACCCGTATTTTCAAATAAATACCCTAAAGTTTCCAAAACCTGAATTTGCATTAAAATACCCTAAATTTCCAAATCCCGCATTTTCAAATAAATATCTCAACTTTATCTAAAGTCATATATTCAAGTAAAATATCTCGACTTATCTAAAGTCATACTTTCACTAAAATACATTGAACTTTCCTAAACTTAATATTTCACTTAAATACCTCAACCTTTCCTAAAACGACATTTTCATAAATATACCATGAATTTTTATAAAACCCTTTTCTACATTAAAATGCCCTCACCTTCCCAAATTCCATGTTTTACAATAAAATACCGTGTACCTTCCTTTTTAACTATACTTTGCAAAACCCCCGCTACACTTGATGCGTCTTACATAACCAAACTTATCTTAAACTATCATGAATGGTTTTTACTTCAGCGGTTATGCGTGAGTGCATGGACACTGGACATAGGGGTGGAAATGGAATAATCCAATTTGGAAAGAAACGTGTTTCCTATATCTTGTTGGTTCCGTGTGCTAGCTTGTAATGGATAACTTAACTTAAACTCACATTACACGGGGATGGGTAGTTCGGTTAGTAAGGTCGTGCGACGTGTCTCGGAAGTTCTCTTATCGTGCTATCGTGATTCCGGGCATTTACGGAATGCTAAATGCATGGTCGTGATCGCCGTGATTCCGAGCCGGAATGGAACGTTAACTCCCTTGTCGTGTTACCATGATTCCAGACGTTTATGTAATACTTTCAAAATGTGTGTACCCGTACGAAACCAAACTAAAATACGAAAAGTAGTTATTAGCCGACGCGTACCCACACTTTTACTTGCATACTTATAACACTGACTCATACTATACTTTAGTTCATCTTGTTGCATATAACCTCCTTGGGAATCCTACTCATAGCGAAAGCTCGCTGACGGATACTTTCCTCCCTCTTTTCCTCTGAAATGTCCGTCAGGCCTTGAAGATAATAGAGACGAAGCAGCAAACACTGACGGTGGAAGACTACTCTCACTTCATGACCGACTTTTAGACTCAGTCTTTTCTTTGTAATCTTTCCAACCTCAATGTTTAAGGCTCGCTTTATTTTCCGGTTGTTTCCAAATAAATGATGTAATAAACTTTGGAGTTAACATTTGTAATAAATGTTGGTTAATGAATAAAGTTGCTTTTATTTATCTTGCATTTTGTGTAAGCCTGCATTACTAACGCTTAGCGTAACTGTATCGGAGAGAGTATACTTCTTGGTATAGTTACGTTGCAGGCCTCATCGCTTCTCCGCTCCCGTATCTTAGGAAGTGGGCGTGACAATTGCTCTTGTCCAGGAGATTGTATATGATCTTAGCAAGAAATCAAGAGGTCACAACATTATTTTTAAGCTTGATATGGAAAAATTCTTTGATAGGCTTGAGCAGAATTCTTGAGGCTTATGGGTTCTACTTTCATTTTATGAAGTTGATTAAGGGTTGTCTTTAAAATCAGCATTTCTATATTTTGATGAATGGCCAACCTTGAGGTTACTTTAAAGGCTTCAGAGGAATTAGGCAAGGTGACCCCTTGCCACCCACTTTGTTTATCTTAGCAACCGAATTCCTTAGCAGGGGCATCTCTAATTTTATGATTGAGGGTGATGGAGGATGGGATCTCCTTCAGATGTTGTCCTCCGTCGATCCTGTGATGCCGGTCTTTGACGATTGAGATTTGGTTTGGGAGTTATTGAGCATGTGGATCTCAATAGGTTGGTGTTGACACCGAGCTATCTACAAAAGAAGTCCCGTAGTGGGTGACCACCGTAGAACCCTCCGACGATCAAGTTAGCACCGAGGAATAGGTGCAGAGTAACGGCGTATTAGAATAAGTTTGAGTTACCAGAGTCATCTGAGAGAGGGATTTATATAGTGGTCGCGTGGAGCGAGCAGGTGCAAAATCGTCGCCGTCGGTTATGCCCCTGCGTTATCCTCGCATTAATTGCGGGATACGCCCATTAATGGGGGGGCACGCTAGCGTAGGACACGGAATGTGGGGAGGTGGATATCTCGCCCTGGCGAGATACGTGGAGCCGTTGCGGGGGCGCTTGGGTTCCGCGCTCTCGGTTGATCGGGAAAGCCGAGGAAGCTCGGCCTGTCAGATTGCTCGGAGATGAGTAGTGAGGCCGAGGAAGCTCGGAGATGGGCTGTTGGTAGTTTGCTAGGTGAAGGTGGAAAGTACTCAGGAAGGTCTCCTGAAGGGTCGGACACTTCCTCGAGACGAGATCCCGAGGAATTCCCTTAATGCAACTCATTTATTCCACCTCCATAGCCTTCGGGATACGTCATCCGCCACGTGTCATAATCTGAGGAAATACCACTTGTGAGCATCATCGTTAGTCCCCCACTCTCGTTCCGACCTATTTATAGGTCAGGTCGAGACTGGCCTGCTCAGTTTTTCTTCGGCTCGGTTTGGCGCCGAGAATCAGAATGTGGGTCTCCCAGGAACGACATGGCATTTGGCGGTTGTGTCATTTTGATCTTTGGACCCACGTGTCGTCACGTCATGCGCCTGAAGTTTCGTGCGTATCTTCGATGGCATCAGCGGATCAATGAAATGATTGCGCTTTAAAGAAGGGGCACCGTTTCAGTCGATACGTCAGTTGGGATACGGGCCGCGTGTCCGACGTTGGTTGGCAGAAGCGACAGGCTATCGCTGACTCCTGCAGTTGAAGAGACGTCCCCAATGGCCAATCGCCACGTGGAGCCCCACCAGCCGCTGGGCGCAATGTTTCGTTTTAGCGAGAATCAATCTGGGCCATAGGATGTTCTCCTTTGGGGTGTATAAATAGGAGGGGACCATCCTAGGGCCGGCACTTTGCTCTAATTTCCTTTCATTTTTGAAGATTGTCGGGCGCTCCACTTCTTAGATCGGATCCTCTGTTAATTTTACCTCGGTGAGGCCTTTCCTTTGAATCAGGTTAGATGTCTTCAACCGAAGAGTCTGTAGAGGTAGTAAGGGTAGAGTCAGAAGATGAGGCATCGGTTTCTGGGGCCGAGTCCAGTGGGTCTTCCTCCTCTTAAGCTTCAGATGGCCAAGAGGGTTCTTCTTCTTCTTCATCTTCTGTGTCGGGTTCGCCCCCTAGAGTCAGGGCTGCCCTTGTCACTCGCTGTCGGGCGGCGATGAGGGCTCCCAAGGTGCACATCGGGAACACCCGCGATGTGCCCTCCATTTTGAAGATTCTGGACAAGCCTTCCGAAATTCGGACTCGATTCCACATCCCCTCCATCTACTCACTCCGTTTACCTAGAGAGGGTGAGCGGGCAGACCAGGTGCAAGGGAAGGAGATTGCCTTGTATTTGGAAGCGTTCCGGACAGGAATGCGTCTGACCTTCCCAACCGAGGTTTGTGGGGTGCTTCGTTGCTTCCGTCTTGCCCCAGGCCAGCTAGCACCGAACTCATGGAGAATCCTCCTCGGGTTTCTGATCCGGCTAAAACTCGATCAGATCCCCTTCAGTTTGACCCTCCTTGTTTCTTTCCTTTGTTATAAAAATCACCCCAGCACCAGCAAGGAAAAGCCGAGCTAGGTGTATTTTTCGTATAAAAAGCGTAAGGGTGAGGCGGCCAGGTCGGGGGTAGTAGTCGTCCCTTCTTCCATCCATGAATGGAATGAGAAGTTTGTATTCTTCGGGCCACCTGAGGGCGAGGATTGGCCTGTGCCTATAAGGTGGCACAGAGCTGACTGCCCGAGGGCAAAGCAGTCGACTTCCCCCAAGGCGAGGGTGGTTTCCCAGTGGGAACCAATCCAGCGGACGGATGTTCTGCTATCCGAGCAGGCACTGAGCTGGGTTGGGCTTAGTCCTGCACGTTTTCTGAGTAAGTTAGGGCCTTCGATGACCTGTTTAGACTTCTTTCACCTTTTCAGTGTCACTAACTCTCTTTTGTTTGTGTGTTCTTTTTTGCAGAGCCCATGGACCGATCGAAGATCCTAGCTGCCATGGCCTCCAAGAACCAAGGAAGGAAGGCCGAGGGCGCAAGCTTGTCCCGACCCGGTCCGAGCTCGGCCCCGAAGCCAACTCCACTGTCCAAGCCTTCCGCCGCACCCTGAACCCCAGAAGAACGCCATAGGGGGGTCATAAACACGTATGGGACCTGGCCCCCCGGGAAAGAGAGGAGAAGATGGATGAGCCCGCCGAAATCCCTCTCAAAAGGCTGAAGCGGACGATCTCTCGGCCACCTTCTACTGGGATCCCTGTGCAAGAGGGCGACTTCTGTATTGAGGTGCCCTCGGGGCTCTCCGTCGCCGACAGCTTGCTTTCAGACATGGAGCAGGCAGCCGGGGGCAAGATTCCCCGGGGGACCATAAAGGTCCAGGTGGCCGCCATAGCGCAGGAGGCGGTTCAGGTCAGTACTTGACTTTTCTTAAAATTTCTTAAGTCTTGTTTCCTCGGTTTGAGCTTTCTAACCCGTTTGCTGCTTTCCTCAGGTCCTTCATCACTGCGTTCTCCTCATCGCCATGGAATCTGAGGAGGTAGCACCGGCCATGAAAAAGGCAGGCGAATCCTCCTCTCGGGAGGAGGAACTGTGCCTCCAACTGCGGCAGGCGGTAGAGAAGGCGGCTCTCCTCGACACTCAACTGGTGTAACATTTTGGAAAAATATAAATATTAGTTTGTAATTTTAAAAATGAATATAATGAGTTTACAAAAATGATATCGCTTATGAAATTGGGTATCGGAATTATATCCGTAAAAATGTAATTATTTTGGTAACTATAAAAAAAGTGTATGATATCATAAAAATGATAATTTTAATTATTTTAACATGACATTGTATTTTACATTAAGATAATGATATATAAGTGTTAGAATAAGTATTTCATTCTTTTTTAAACATGGATTAAGATTTTTACATGATGAGTTTTAATTAAAGAAAAAGGGCTTTCTTTTGTTTCTTTTTATTTAAGTTGAGGATGGGTTTATGTTAGCTAGGTTTAACCCTCACACCAACACACACACATTCACCTTCCTCCCTCCACCTCCTCCTTCTCAATTGACACCTCCACCTTACAACCCTCCACATCATGCTCTCTCAACACAACACAACACATAGGAATTTCTTTAGCTTTCCCAACTGAACAAACTTAATTATTCAAGCTCCAACACCAAAAATTCCCAAGTGTTCATCAATTCAAAAAGAGTTAGGCCATGGTCCCTTCATCAAATTGGTCACAACCTCAAGTTTGATTCACTACAATACCTAGGAGCTTCCACCTACACTTCTTGAGCTGGTGTGCACTTGTACACAATCTCTATTGGTATAATTCCTTCTTTCTTTGCATATTCAAACTTGTTCAATATCTGTTTTTATATGCAGTGTCTAAAACTGGAACTTTGTGTGATAATTGAGAGTGTATATTTGAATCTAGAACCACTAGGTAATATCACTAGGAAAACTAACAATACTGTAGTATGAGGAGACCACTAGGAAGACACATCACAAGCCCGAGCACCAAATTCACATGTTAACCCAGCGAAAATTGTGTTTTGACCGCCGCCGCCGGATTTATTAGGAGCTTTTGTGTTGATTTTTGTTCTGTAGATGTATTTGATTATTTTATGATCTACAGTATTGTTTGATTTGTCTTAATATTCATACAAAGAAATCTGGGGATGTTTTAGTATGGGTTTTGTTAAAGTTTCCGATACTTCGATTCGGGTTTTCGTATTTTTGTGTCATAACTGGAATGTTGACGTTCGTACGTTAACAACAGGGATATTTCGTCGTTTTGTAGTAAGTGAGCTGTAGGTTCTAACCTATGGGTGCTTAGCTCGTTGCTTTGGTTTTTGATATGATATTTATATCGATATGATTTAATTATGATTATAGGTACGATCGCGAAGGTTTCTAAGACGGAGTTGACGAACATAGCAATCGTGGATTCAACGATCTCAACAAGTTGATGAGTAGATTTACATCTACGGGAGAAGTCAGGTGGATAGCGTATAGCACCCCTATAACCTTATAACTAGGACAGTTATGCTATCTAGTTAGTTCTCAGTATAAATTCAAGTTAAGGGTATTAGTGTTCTGTTGCATCTAGTATATTGTTCATGTGCATATAGTTTTATTCATGGTTTGGTGGAGTTGTACGAGAGATCATGCCGTACTTGAGATGATTTGGATATTATGATAATGTGGGTATTGTACGAGAAATCATACCGTACTTGTGATGACGAGATTAGCATGCCGTATAACGGCCAAGTTTCCTTTAGACTCGTAGAGTTATATTTTATTCCGTCTTAGAATGTAATACTTGTGTGAGCTATACTCTTTTAAAAACCAACGAATCGTTTCTCTTTTTAATAATAAAGGACAAGGATACGATACCAATTTCCAAAACGAATATCTATTTTTAACCTAAGGCAGCTTCTTTATTTCAAAACCAACGTTTCGTTCCATTTCCAAAGATAATAGTATAGTTCATGGTAAGTAGTTACATGTAATAGTTATGCTTATAATTTCTTACATGCTCGTGATATAATTATCGATGTTATATGTTTCCGTGATACGAACACTCTGATAGAACACTGCACAACTACCAATGAGTATTATGTTACACAAGCACATACGCATATGTTACACTACACCTCATTGGTATTGCCATGACACGGTATAATTGATACGTTTGTTGCCTGTATGTCTATATTTACGTACAGTACCCTCATTGCCTGCTAAATTATTGTGAACATTAGTAACTTGGATAATCGTATTTGATTCTTATGAGTTTTCAGGATGTTTTACTTTTGATGATATATCAGTGGTATGGGACGCTGTTATATATGTATATATATAATATATCATCAGAATGATTTATGCAAGTACCTTATTCTTTACTTGATATTTCTGGATATGATGAGTTGATGTCCACCATGAGCTTGATATTTTCTGATTGTTTTATTCCGAACTGAGTGGGGGAGATATACAGTTACGGACTTGCTACTTATCCGGGCTGAGTGGGGAAGTATACAGTTGGATACATGGTGGACCCGGTCGAGACCGAGGGGCAGGATAGCCGCATTTGAGACGGGGAGCCTAGCGAGAACACTCGATACCGGAGATAGAGATCAGCATGGCATATATCCAAGGGATACTGACTGGGGCTCGATTTGGGTGCGGCAGATATCCAGGGGATACCGACTGGGGCCAGGGATATCGGGTGACGATCATCTGTTGAGATGGTGTCGACGATACCTGCATTTGTGTGTTGGTGATGGACACGAGATATTTGAGGATTCGCATGTCGTGATGGACACGAGGGATTTCTGATTTCGGATGTCGATGCTGGACATCCAGATGTTGATGTGTTGCTATCGTACAAGGTATACAGTTATGTTATGCGTTATTGTAGCCGACCAAGACTGATCCGGGGGACAGTACCTAAATACCTTTTTACGGGTTATTGCATATAAATGGACTTCTAAAACGAGCTATAGTCTCATTATGTTGACGTGTCTAGTATGACACTGGGATCTTTTAAACCGTAAACCTCTTAACACTCTTTACTAAAACAACAAGACATATATCTTAGATAAGATACCAATTATACTTCATACTATCACGTCTGCTTTTATGCCGTGACATATGTATTCCGCGGCTATTTTGAAAAAGAGGTTTTACATATATATTTTCGGCTACTTATGGGCTTATACCTAGATACAGGTCATTTGCGTATGATATATCCTATTTTTGGGTTCATGTGATGGATAGAGTTGCATTTATGATATATGCATATCAGATATTATATTAGTACAGGATATGATAATACTATACTTATGACCTAGGTATCGTTATGCATTTCGATTTCTACCTTGTGATATACTTTTATTCACTGAGTTGCAACTCACCCCCGTTGTGCCACGGTTTCTTGTAGGTTACCGCGTAGATTATCGGTGGATTGCGGCACACCCTTCTTCTCGGTGATTGCTTTGGCAGGTGGGCTACTGTTGTTCGTACCCACACTTGTATATTTATATATTCTTGTATTTAGTAAAACTCCATTGACTTAGAACTGGTATATTGTGGACTTAGAAACGAGACATAGAATTGTGTTGTGGGCGTCGTACCCCTTACAGTCGACCTGTTTATATTGCTGATTGTTTTCGCTTTTCTTTTCTTTACCTTTGTGCGTCGTATATTGTTTGTTTGGTTGCTCCGCCGTTTGGGCGTGGAAGCTAGCTCCCGTTGGGGATGCTATTTATATTTTTATATTGTAGCGGGTTTTATTCAAAAATTTTAAAAGAGGTGTTGTCGAATTTCAAAACGTCATAGATGCTTTTTCAAACATACTTAATTAAACTTAAATGTTTATTTTTAACTGATCCCATCTGATGATTATTTTAAACCTCACCTCCAATATTTTCAAAAAGGGTTTAGATTCCAGGATTCAAATTACTTGGACCGCGTTGACGTCTTTAGATGTCACGTGATTTAAGTATCGGTCACGTGCTATATTCGGGTCGTGACAACTGGTCGCCGAGGGGCTGACGAACTCCAAGCTGAAGGAGTCTCATCAGCTCCTGGATGAGTCCAACCGGGCTATCCAGGCCAAGTTGGAGGAGGTGAACAGCCTTTACAACTTGATGAAGAAGTCAAGGGACGTCCTCAAGAGGGATGTCCGGGTGGCTATGGACGCGGTGAAGCTCACCGAAAGCCGGACGGCGAAGGCCGTGGAGGGATACAAGGCGTCCGACCAATTTTACGCCGATCTCACCGAATCCGTGACCGTCGTGTGGCACAGCGCCCTCGACACCTTCAAGGAGTCTATGCCGGGGTTCAATGACAGCGAGCTCTGCGCTAAGTACCTCCTGACCGAGGAAGCGCCGCAAGGGGAAGTCGCCGAGACAGCAGTTGGGGGCGAGGCGATCGGCAAAAGTGCGGACCCCGAGGTCGCAGTTTTGGTCCCTGATGGCGGCCTCGAGCAGGGTGAGATCTCGGCCGAGCGAGCGGCCTGAGCTTTCCTCCCTTGAAGATTTTTTTCTTTTGAAATAACCCTGTTCACCGACGAAAATGGGGACGAACCGGGATGGATTGTCCTGCCTGAATTTGGGGACAGATGCTATTTGGATTTATCCATCCAACTCTCCGAAGATGCCAAGTTGATTTATAGCACCGTATATCGGAGGTTTGGATAGATGCGGACGTTGTAGCAGACTTCGTCAGATTCCCCATCATTTATGCGAGTGGGTTTTGATTGTAGGGACGCTCTTCCCTGCAGGCGCAAGCCCCTACAGTTAATTACGTTACCGCATCGCGATAACCAGTTTCTCCTGCTCCAGAAGTTCACTTCGTGTCGTGTGTGTTTTTATTTGTTTAGGTTGCCCGTGGATTGTATACGGAGACTAATTTATGTTGTCGCCCGTAGGGCGTGGATTAGTCTAAATCCGTTCTTAGATTTGGGGTTTTTATTTAAGGACCGTTAATCTATTTTGAGATTAAGATCGACTTAAATGTATGTGAACATTTGGGGCTCGATTTGTTTTTGTTAAGGATACATTAGTCCAATTTGAGACTAAGATCTACCTAACGAGATTTCAGGATCATTTTTATTTCAGATCCAACAAAAGAGCAATTGGGCTCTATTGTTTTAGTTTAAGGATGTTTCGCTCCATTATCGCCATTTTGGAGGCGAATATTAGTTTAGGGACATTTCGATCCATTATCGCCGTTTTGGAAGAGAATATTAGTTTAAGGACATTTCGGTCCATTATCGCCATTTTGGAGGCAAATAATAGTTTAGGGACTTCTGGGTCCTTTATCGCCATTTTGGAGGCGAATATTAGTTTAAGGACTTCTCGGTCCTTTGCCAGTTTAAGGACGTAGTGGTCCATTATGTTCATCTTGTGCGCACTTGTATTTGTTACGTAACGGAATGAACAAGGGTGATATGGAATACACCCGGTATGGTGTGCGGTCTGATTTGAGATGTGCATGTCGGTTTGGACGGTTTGGGAATGCACTGAAGAATTGTTGGTTGTCGAGACCCGCCACCTCTCTGAAGACGTTGAAGAATTACAACGACGTATATCAGAGGTGTGGAGAGATGTACCCTTAAACCAAATCCTGTATTTGAAGAAAAAGAAGGGCTGCTGTGGACCTAAGAGTCATTAGTAATTTTTTAGACTAATATTATCATAGGAGATATAGGATGAATATCATTTAGATATCATCAGTTGAAAGATCATTAGTCATGTTTGGGACTAAGCTCAGTTTGGGGAATCATGAGCACAGGGGGCTCGGTTGATTGGAAATCGAAGAGGTTTTGACCTTGGGAAAACTTAGCCAATTTGGGCTAGGTCTGGATCTCCATAGTTACCCAACAGTGCTAAGCACTGCTATATGCAGCACTCACGTGTATCCCGAGACGCTGGATCAGTGTTAAATACTGAACTCTGGAGGCGCTCATATGTGAACATGTGAGGCACTCCAAATATGGGCGCTGCTCTTTGTGGTTTTATTCCCCCTTTTTGTATAAGTGCTAAGCACTTGGTTCTTGTGGCGCTCACGTATGGCACCCCAAATATGGGCACTGCCTTTTGGGTTTTATTCCCCTTTTTTATATAAGTGCTAGCACTTAGTTAGGGCTCTCGTGGAAAACACGTGACTGCCTTACAAAGTGCCTCTTGTTTTTCTTTTAAGCACTCGCATGGGAAACACGCGAGGCAGTCTGGGCCATTCTTGTTGTTTATTAGAGGCACTCATGTGGAAAACACACGATGTCTCATTATAGTGTTAAACACTAACGAATCCCCAGGCTTTCCTTCTATTTTCTTAGAGATCTTGATCTCTTATTAATGACATTTCTAGTCATTAGGATTTGGGTTTGGAAGGTCTCAGATTATTATCATCGTATGGACCGAGGAATCAAGTTCTCCTCTCGTTTTTACAAGAATCAAATTCTTTATATAGGGTTAAACCCTAGTTTTCAGAGGAATTAAATTCCCATATGTTTTTGTAAGAATTAAATTCTTTGAACTCAGTTCTTTCTCCTGGGTTTTAAATTTGCAGGACGGAATCTCCCCGATGAGAATTAAATTCTCAACTTATAGGGAGATCTGCTTCTGCAAATCTCAACCAGAGAAGAACTGGGTTCTTATATGAAAGGTTAAACCCTTAAAGAGGCAAAGAAGAGATAGAACAATCTCTGTGTTTTTTCTTTTTACCTAGTGTGTTATGAAGAAACAAGTCTTCACCGAGAATTATATTCCCTTTTCTCTGTCTCTCTTTATTTCTCGTCCCTTTTCTCTTGTTTTCTCTCTCCTTCCCCTGTGTGAGACTTGAAGTCTCGGGTCCTTTCTATAGTGGAAGCAAGTTATTAATTGGTTTTGAGAAAATCTCTCATTGAGAGATTCCAATTGATTTGGGGAATTTTACCCACTGTTAGATCTTTGATCCAAGGACTTCTATTTTACAGAAGATATTGTTCTTGTTTTTAACAAGATTGGGGATATTCTCTCATATATAGAATAAAATTCTTTCGAGCGGTGACATTTTAATCACCATTGGATTTTTAATCTAAGGGTGCTCAGTTTAACAGAGTATAATCTTTCTCTGTTTAGAAAGATATATAAAAAAAATATTTTGGATCTTTGATCCACTAACTCTCTGTTTAACAGAAAATATTCTTCCCAATAGAATTTAATTCTATGTTTGATCACCGTTGGATCCTTGATCCAACGGTTCATTAAGTATAATTTAATTCTACGTAAAGAAGTGTCTTCACGTGTTTAGCATGTGGGACTTAGTTCGGCCCTTTAGCTGTTTTCTTGTAACGCCTATATGGTTTTCATACAGGCACTCACATATTATCACGTGAGGCTTTGTTTAGCGTATCTGTTGTATGATTGCAGCACCTGAATGCTTTGCATATAGTGCTCACGTGTTTAACACGTAAGGATTATTTAGCATTTCAGTAGTTTAGTTGCAGCGCCTATATGCTTTGCATATAGGCGCTCACATATTTAACACGTGAGGCTTGTTTAGCCTATCAGTTGCTTAAATGCAGCGTCTATATGTTTTGCATATAGGCGCTCACGTATTTAACACGTGAGACTCGAGTAATGGGGAGTTTCCCCCTTTCTTACTCTCCCCCTTTTTTATGAAGGAACAAATGCCCCCCAGCATTGCTCTCACGTGGCTTGCACGTGAGTGCAACACTGTCCACTCTTACAGCCATTGGATTTGCCTAGGGGAACGGAAAGATGAACCGCTCCCCATCATGTCTTATAAATGCGGGGGCTTATCCCTAAAGACGACCACTGTTCTTTCATCTCCTTCGTTGCTTATTTTCTTCGAGAATTTAATTCTTTTTTTTCAGAGCTTAGTTCTCTGTCCGCAGAACTCTAGAGTTGAACTCTGTAAAAACTCCTCTGGTAAGGATTATGAACGGAACCCTTTTTTGTTCTTGTCTTGGATTTTAAATCCATCAACAAAGCTTTGCACTTTTTTCTTGGAATGATTTATCAGAGATCCAAAAAGAAATTTTCTTTTCCGTAGTAAACCCTAAGGTCTTGAGGATCGTGAGTTCTCCTCTGATCTTTGAGGGTCTCTGGAATTTAATTCCATCTCCTTCGTTTCCCCATCGTGAGGGTTTCTAGGATTTAATCCCATTATTAAAGGAATTTAATTCCATATTACAGAGCTTAGCTCTGAAAGACTCGGAGGTTTTTTAGGAAATTTATTCCCTGGCGTTCTTGACCATACATATTTTTATTATTATATTTTTCTTTTTAGGGTTTTAATACCCTTTTCACAGATTTTAAATCTGTTGGGTATTTTAATATAACTCGTTTTTTGATAATGTTAGGAGTTGTTTAAACTCTACTATTTATTTAATGAGAATCCTTTTGGATTCTCACAACGATTATCTAGCCTCATCATTGGTGAGCCGTCATTTTGATTTTGTGGGGCCTACTGGTTTTATAGTTAGTGGTCCCCTAAAAAAAGCTCATATATATATTTTTCATTAATGGGTCCACTCTCCTTTTTTTAATGTACGATGGCATCACTTCTCTACTTCTCTTTCACACACTCGGAGGCCGCTTTCCCACAGTCGCCATCAGACGAGGAAGTTATGGCGATGATTAGGGCACATGACAAGGATAATACGAGCCTTCTCTTATGAGGAGTTTGGTACGGTCACATCATCAGGAGCCACCGTAGATTTACCTGCGAAGTACCAACCAAACCCATCTGCTCAATGTCATTGATAGAGCGCCCGTGGATTGCTTATGCAGTGGAGGCAACTAATTGGACCCCCACAGGCCGGCTTGAACCGTCGACGATCGGTATACCCAATCAACCCCTAATGACCATTGATATTTTGGGACGCCGGATATGTCAGGGTGAAGCTCGATCCTGGGGGCAGGTGTATAAGGTAGGCGTTACCCCGCGCCAACCAGTGGGCTACCTTCCTTGGGCCCGATACATTCTTTCCTCCCAACGCGCACGGCTGCAGAAAGTTGGGTTATACCAAGCAGTATATGCATCACTATTCTACTATCATGCTCCCCACGTCTGTTGGGTCAAGGCCTTCTTGAATTAATGGAATCTTCCCACGAACACGTTCTTTCTAGGGGATCGTGAAGTCTTGATCTCACTGGAGGAGTTTCGTGAAATTTCAGGATTGCCGATCAAGGGAAAGCATTACGAAGAATTACTGCCTCCTGATGAGTACATATTTGCCACAGTGCCAGCTATGCTTGAGGTCTTGATGACTGAGAATGTTGTTCGGCACAAGCATCCAAGTCTGATCAAAGCCTTAGGCATCTTTGAGAAACTATTCGTTGTATCAGAAAGGCAAGGTGTCACTTTTGACGCTTGCATTACTTTCTTTCATCGTGAAGATGTCTTATCCAATAAAGCTCCGAAATTCGCGAAGGTCGAAGATCCTTTCAGATTTGGCTTGAAGAAATTTCCGGCCAAAGAAGAGGACCTGCCGCGGTTTATATTCCGAACTCACCAGCCATGGCTTTTGACGCGATCGCTGCTCCTGGGGTGGATGAAGAAACCTTCTTTGTCGGTTTTATCAATTTTTGGCTTAGCTGGTTTGCCATGCCGATGCATCGCCGCTTCATGAGAACCTCCGTATTCTACCCTACTCATCGCATAGCTGATGGAGCGAGATTAGCTGTTAGTGTTGCGGGATTGTCACACCTATACCACGGGTTAAGAACTGCCGCCAACACTTCGAACCCAGGTATGGATACCGTGAATTTCTCCCTCCACTACTTCACGTCATGGATCGAGATGCACATGTTAGGGGCGTTTGCCGCGCACCGGAAGCCTTCTTTCTACGAGTCGTATTCATTCCCACGGATTATGAGACTGGTTGATGCTTACACTCCTGACCCGACCCAGCTAGGGGCTTTGCGAGTATTATTTAATCCGTATTCAAACGAAGGCGGGATGGTTTTTAGCGATCAAGTCCTTTCTGCTCCTTCGGGACCCGTTCAACAATTGTTTGATTTATCAAAGAATGGGGCTCCAGCTTTAAAGCCAAAAGAGATCATGCACTTATACTCAATCAGGCCTAGGTATTTAGTGTCCCATCTTAAGGATGCTACCCTCTTCATGCGGTATAATCCGCATCGCTTTGCCCAGCAGTTAGGCTACAACCAGGGCGTCCCCCTCAAAGCCTTTTTAGTTGAGCCTGCTCCTTCTCTGGAGGTAGCCCGCGATATTATCCATCATTTCATGCGGTTGAACACAGGTTCTCTTTTCATGATCCCGAAGCCTGACTATCTTCCAAAGCCCGTAGGGACCTTCAAAGGCTGGTATCGCTACCGGGTCGGTCCCATCATCGCAGAGGAAAGACGGGTGCTCTTTGAGTGTAGAGTTCCTGTTCCAGATCAAGCTGTCAGTGCCCTGTTGCGGCCACGGTCGGTTGTTTGCCCTCCTCTAAGGGACAGCGGCTTAGTGCTCATTCCCAAAGCCGCACAAGCTGAATCAATCCCCCGTACTGCTGGTATGCCGGTGCGCATGAGAACCCAGACAGCGACTCCTGATAAAGCACCAGCCGTGGCGTCCACAAAGGTAGATATAGAAGGCGATGTCGGGCAGTGCCGCGCAAAAGCGCAAAAGGGGAGGAATCGCCCCTCCGCTAGTGTTAGCTCAGGCTCCAAAAGGAGAAAGAAATCAGTCACCGGCCTACTCGACGCTTTGCTTGAATCTGAGCCCCATATCCAGGATAAGCCGATATCTATGCAGACTTCCCGCTGTTGTATTTCATGATGTCGATCCGGCTCCAGCCGTGTTACCGACGACTCCTTTGACGTTAGAGGAGGAACATGCTTTGAAACAACTGGTGTCGGACGTCTCCGAAGATGAAGCTGCTTTGAAAGCGGGTAGGGATCCATTTTCAATTGAGACCCGACGAGCGCTTCTGAACAGAAAAGCGTAGCAGCTCGAACAGACCATACTTCAAGCTCCCTGGTGTATTGGTATATATATATATATGTGTGTGTGTGTATTGGTATATATATATATATATATATATATATATATATATATATATATATTTACGTCCTTTTTGGTAATTAATTGGTACTATTTTCACCTTATCTCGTCTTTACAAAAAATTTGTAGGGCCTTCTGCAGCGGGCGTAGTCTTAAGCTCAGATCGCGCCATGGATGTAGATTCTACAAATATCTCCCGTGACGCACCTGAGGGTGTAGAGGAGATTACTGAAACTGTTATCCCCACCGTGGATCTCCCGGTGACAGCTTCCATTCCTTCAGCATATGTTCTTCCAACAGAGGTGGCCTCACCGACTGTAGATCCCATAGACATCTCTAGTGATGCACTGGAGGGTGTAGAGGAGATTGTCAAAGACGCCATCCCCGCCTTGGAGCCTTCAGCGGTGGCTTTTGTCCCCTATTGGAGACCGCCACGCCGGCTGTAGATTTCACGAATATCTCCAATGACGCACCTGAGGGTGTAGAGGAGGCCGCCGAAGCTGCTACCCCTCCAGTTCAGGGAGGATGAAATATCGAAGGTAATCTTATAGACATATACATTTTGTTTAATGATCCCTCCATTATCTGAACCTTTCTCTCCCTCAGAATTGCGGGAGTTAGCGTTTACCATCGTGGATCTTTCTCCAAGGAAAACCTTCCAGCGTTTTCTTGACAAGGCGGCCCCACAAGCGATACCCCCACAAAGCATAGTCCTTTCTTCTGGCCAAGGTCGGTATTCTTCTGCCCTTTTTGTTTTATATTTTTATAATGATACTGATATGCCCTTCATTTTAAACCATAGTTCTGGAAACCGACGACGAATTCGAGATTCTTGATAGACCTAGGGATCTCTCAAACCCGCCTTGCATAAATGTGGGTAAGTGACGCTTTATCCTTGGCATCGTTCTGCTCATTCTATATTTGGAAAGGCAACTAACTGCACATATGTCTTCACAGCTTTGCCAGCCCTAACTCCATTAGAGTCCCGGATTTCTATGCCGCCGGGCCCTTATGCCCGACGCGTGTCTGAGAGGATGGCAAAACAAAGCATTTATTCCCAGGCGGCTCTCATTGAAGACCTTCGCGCTGGAACTTCTGTCACTGCCGAAGAATTCGCTGCTGAAGCCAATGCTTCCCTATATGTTCTTGCCACTTTTCATGATGAGGTATTGGTGCATACTTGGGTTGAGTACTGCTGCCGAGTCGAGGCCTGCATACATGGGATTGAATGCATATGCCTTCCCTCCGACATTTTGTCTGTAAAGACAAGCCTGCATGGGTGGATCGAACGATGTGCAGCAGCCAATCTCCAGTCGTGCGAGAAAAGGCTCAACCGGAATTTTTCGGCATGGGAGTTGGCTTTAAAAGCTTTAAGGGAGCTTCAAGCCCAGCTCACTGCCAGGACCACTCGTGCATACGAAATTTGGCGGGTGCTTCAAGAAGCCATTACAGAGGTGGTGGCTCATGATAAAGCCGTTATTTTTACACGTGAGATGGTTGAAGCCCACAAAGTTGCCGAGAAAGAGCTTGAGAACTGATTTGCTTCATACCAAAATCAACAGACACAGGCACGGACTCATCTTGCGGTACTGATAGAGCTCGAAGCAAAAGTCCAGCGGAAAAATGACAAACTTGCTCGCTTATTGAACCGTCCACCAACTTAGACATTTCTGTTGCTATATATTCTCCTCTTTTTGTATTCATTTTGATCCCTGAATAAAATTATATTGTATTTACTTAAATTCATGAATAAAAGACATATTCATTTCATACTGGTGCTTCTCTTTCCTTCGATGTCTTGACTTGGCGTAAAGTAGTTTATGTACTCATTTCGGAGTTTATAGTTTATTCACTCATTTCGGAGTCTCTAGTTTATGGATTCATTTCGGAGTTTATAGTTTATTCACTCATTTCGGAGTCTCTAGTTTATGGAATCATTCCGGAGTTTATTTAGTTCACCTCCTTTGGGTTTACAGGCAAACTTATCCTAACGTTATTTATAGATAACCCCTGCTCTTTGTAATAGAGGTCCATTAGGTTTTGTGGTACTAGGGCTTTAGTCTATGGTATCGTCGCGTTGGCTGATGTATTCCTCGATATACAGTCTTTAAGCTGTTGTTCGAGTAGCCCCGCGACTGCCGTGTCTCTGATCCCTTCGGGGGCTGGACAAGACGTCTTCAAGTAATCTCCTTAGGCTATATGACCGTCGGAAGAGCAAGCGTTAGGAATTTGCCATGTCGCTTTTTACTTGAGGTTAGGCTCAGTTTGGAGCCCCGATGAGTCACAACCATTCCGCGCTGGTGTGGGATGATCTCCGATAGTCTCTTAGACTTTATATGACTTGTCGTCGAGACCCTGAAGCTAGAAACATGTCGTTGCTTCAATTTGATTGGGTTATTCGGAGCCTTTGATGACATTGCGTCTGCTGTAATGAGAAGAATGTCGAGGTGGAGCTTGGATTTTGCCGTCACTCCTTTTTGATTTAGCTATTTGGAGCCTTTGTTGATATTGCGTGTACTGTAACGAGAAGAATGTCGAGCTGGAGCTGGGATTTTGCCGTCACTCCTTTTGATTTTGGCTATTTGGATCCTTTGTTGACATTGCGTCTACATCCTGATGGAATGAGGAGAAGGTAGGACGGGGTAGTCTTTAGGTCGTATGTGAACCGTCAAGATTTAGAGCTAGGAATTTCCATGGCTCCATTTTGTTTCGACGCTGGGGTCTTTTGTTGACGTTGCGTCTGTATCCTGCTAGAGTGAGAAGGAACACCGGGATAGTCTTTAGGTCGTTTTTGAACCGTCAAGAATTGGAGCTAGGAATTTGACATGGCTCCATTTTGTTTTGACCCTGGGGTCTTTTGTTGACATTGCGTCTGCATCCTGCTGGAGTGAAAAGGAACGCTAGGGTAGTCTTTAGTTCGTATGTGAACCGTCAAGACTTGGAGCTAGGAATTTGCCATGGCTCCGTTTTGTTTTGACCTTTGGTCCTTTGCTAACGTCGTGTCTGCACTGAGAAGGAACATCAGGATGATCTCTAGGTTGTAGATGTCGCCATCAAGATCTGGCTCTCTCTTTGACGGAGCTTGGTGGGAAAACATGGTTCCCTTTTTCATTTGTGCCCATGGATTGTATACAGGGATTAGTATAAACTCACCTGCAGGGCAAAGGAACTTTATTTTATTTTTATTGCCACGACGCTCTATCTTTTCAGCTTTTCACATCGCGAAAGTCGCGATTGCCCAATCATTTCGACTATTTTCCATGGTGCCCAATCATTTCGTCTATTTTCTTTTGTTTTTTACTCGCTGCTTTTTATTGCGAGTTGCCCAAATATTTCGGCTACTTTTTTTTTTATTCTTACTCGCTACTTTTTATTGCGAGTTTGGAATCTGATACCAATCTTGGCATCAGCATCGTTACGACTGGAATATTTTCAGGAGCGAATCATTATTTGCTTTTGTCGATTTGAACAAAGATGGCTTAGCAAACAGGGTTAGGATCCTGTCGACTGAGGCTTTTGACTTTATGAGCCGTAAGGGTCTCAAAAAGGTATTTCTCCCTACGAGTCATGAGGATCTCGTAGGTGTATTTTCTTCTTAGGAATCGTGGGGATCCCTAAGCGTGTGTTCTCTTATAAGTCGTAAGCATCTTACAAGAGTATTTTCTCCTTATAAGTCGAGAGGACTTACAAGTGTCGTTCACCATATGGGGACATTTCTCGCCATTGGAGGAACTTGGTGAGAAAATGTTTATTTGTGCCCGTGGATTGTATACAAGGGCCAATATTGGACCGCCTGTAGAGCAGAAAAGTTTCATTTTCGTTTTTTTTATTTCTTTCCGCGATGTTCTATCTTTTCAGCTTTTCATATCGCGAAAGTCGCGATTGCCCAATCATTTCGGCTATTTATCGCGGTGCCCAATCATTTCGGCTATATCGTTTTTTTTACTCGCTATTTTTTAGTGCGAGTTGCCCAAACATTTCGGTTGTTTCATATGCATATATTTTTTGCTCGCTGATTTTTATTGCGAGTTGCCCTATCATTTCGGCTATTCCATATGCATTTTTTTTGCGACTCGTTGAGTTTTATTACGAGTCAGGAACTTGAGATCCGATACCAATCTTGGTATCAGGATCGCTGCGATTGGAATATTGCTAGGAGCGAATCATCATTTGCCTTGAAAGGACTTAAAGATTGACACATGTTTAAGCATCAGCATCCCTACCACTGGAATATTGCCAGGAGTGAATCATCATGTGCCTTTATCGATTTAAACAAAGATGTCTTAGTAAACAGGGTTAGGATCCTGTCGACTAAGGCTTTTTGACTCTATGAGCCGTAAGGGTCTCAGAAAGTTATTTCTTCCTATGAGTCGTGAGGATCTCGTAGGTGTAGGTTCTCCCTAGAAGTCGTAAGGACTGCTAAGTGGTATTTTCTCTTATAAGTCGTAAGGATCTTACAAGAGTGTTTTCTCCTTATAAGTCGAGAGGACTTACAAGTGTCGTTCACCATATGGGATATTTCTCGCCATTGGTAGAACTTGGTAAGGGAGTATTTATTTGTTTATTTGTGCCCGTAGATTGTATACAAGGTCAATATTGGACCGCTTGTAGGGCAATTTGGGATATGACGGCTTAAGAACAGGTTCAAATCCCTGTAGCTTAAGGCTTTTGAATCTTATGAGCCATGAGGGTCTCATAAGGGGAATTCTCCTTACGAGTCGTAAGGATCCCGTAAGTGTAATTTCTCATTAGGAATCATGAGGATTCCTAAGTGTGTTTCTCATTTGTGAGTCGTAAGGATCTCACGTAGGTATTTTCTCCTCATAAGGTCGAGAGGACCTTGCAAGTGCAAATGAATTTTTATTTTACGAGTTTTCGCACTATTCGGGTTTTCACAAACTCGCCGGCAATCCTGCTGTTTTTACTCACGGCGTCCTTTCGGGTTTTCATCCGTGTCCATTTTTCTTGTGGACACACCGTTTTTTTTGTTTTTTTAACGAGATCGCGCCCTTCCGAGTTTTCACGAGCTCTCCACTAGCCCTGCTGTTTTTACACACGGCGCCCTTTCGGGTTTTCATCCGTGCTCATTTGCTTGTGGACATACCTTTTTTCCTTTTTTTTTGACCCATCTGTTTGCCAATGGGACTTAGGGGTGACTTCACCGCTGGAGTAGCCAGTGGGACTTGAGTTGCAACTTCTATTGTTGAGACTTCGATTGCAACACAGATCTCAAGGGTGGATATCGCCGTATTTGGGGCGATGCGACATATTTGAGGCGGCGCACTAGTTTAGGGACATTTCGGTCCATTATCTCTGTATTTGAGGTGACGCGCTAATTTAAAGACATTCCGGTCCGAAGTTTTAGTTTAAAGACATCTCGGTCCATTGTTAGTTTAGGGACATCTCGGTCCATGGCCAGTTTAAGGACGTAGTGGTCCATTGTTACCATTTTTGAGGCAACGAATCTTCTGGATACTACATTCAGGGTTCTGACTCAGGAAGATAGTGAGCAGACACAGGCATCATCATCTATCATTGATCTAAATCGTAACCCGTTAAGCATAGTATCTTTTGAGGAATTGGACATTTATTGGCCGAAAGGGTCTTTCGACATGCATATCCATGAGTAGGTAGACCCCGCCCTGGTAGACCTTGTCTATGATGTACGGGCCCTCATAGTTCGGCTCGAATTTTCCCCATTTTGCACGATTGGGGATCATAGGTCTTTTGACGACTAGCACGAGTTCGCCTTGGCGGAATGTTCTTGGCATGGTCAGTTTTTCGTAAGACCGCGTCATCCTTATTTTATAAGCCTCCAGATTTTGTTGCGCTATAAGACGGGTTTCGTCGATGGTGTCGAGCTCCTCAAGCCGGAGATAAGCATTTTCATCATCTGTTAGCTCATATTGAACTGCTACTCAGAGAGAAGAGAGTTCTATTTTCAAGGGAAATACTGCTTCCGTGCCGAATACTAACGTGTATGGGGTCGTATTCGTGGTCGTTTTGAATATCGTCCGGTACGCCCAGAGGTCTTCGTGTAGCCTTTCGTGCCAGTCTTTTTTGTTTCTGGACACCGTTTTCTTTATAATCATCGTCAAGGTCTTGTTGAAAGCCCCAGCTAGACCGTTAGCTCGGGGATTATAAACGGAAGAATATCTCCAGTCTATTTTATGTTGTGCTGCGAAGCGGCTGATTTTATGGCTCCTGTAGGCTGGTCCATTATTCGAGATTATCCGTCACGGAGTGCCAAACCGGTAGATGACATGTGTCGTGAAGAAATGGAGAATATTCTCCGTCTTCACTTCCCTTAATGGTATTGCTTCTGCCCACTTAGAAAAGTAATCGGTCGTTGCTAGTATGAATCGATGTCCTTTGGATGATACTGGTTCGATAGGGCTAATTATGTCGGTTCCCCACATTTCGAACGGCCAGCTAGCTGCCGTTGGGTGTAGCGGATTTGGATGTTGGTGGATGAAGTCTCCGTGAATCTGGCACGAGTGACACTGCTTCGCATATTCGAGGCAGTCCTAAACCATTGTGGGCCAATAGTAACCCATTCTTTTGATCTTCAGCTTCATCTTTGGCCCGGCTTGATGAGAACCGCAGAGTCCATCGTGAGTTTCTTGAACGACTCTTTTGGATTCTCCTAGCCCCAAGCACCTTAACCACAAACTATCAAGCGATCTCTTGTATAGAGTATCATTGACGAAAGCGAAAGATAGAGCCTGTTTCATGAGCTGATGTCTTGACGACGCGTTTTCAGGCGTTTGATAGGATTTGAAGTAGTCTATGAAGACTTCCTTCCAATCCTTGATCTTTTCTTCGTCTTCTATTTGGAGGACTGCATATTTGGTCGTTTCCTTTTCTTTAGATGACTCTATTAAATCCTCCGAAGGTATCCCTGCTGGCACGAGAACCCAGCAGCTTTGCACGATGATCTTTACGTCATTGAGGCCTTCGTCGGCCAATTCTTTAGCTAATCTAGCCAATGCATCCGCTTTGCTGTTTTCCGCACGCAGTATACTCTCCAAGATGTAGGAGGGGATTTGTGTCGGCAGTTGCTGCACTCTTTCACCATACCTGATTAGTTCTGTCTTGCATGTCTGATAGTCACCATTTACTTGGCTGAAAATGAGCTGGGAGTCTCCATATATGAGGAGGTCTTGAATTCCCATATCAACAGCGATCTCAAAATCTGTTATCAAAGCTTCATATTCAGCTTCGTTGTTAGTCCTCGGCTCTGTCAGGGAAAAGGCATAACGCAGTATCCCTCCTTGCGGAGTCACGAAGATGAGACCCACCCCAGCTTTGATTATGGGGGTATTATGCTTCCGCCTTTTCATGGAAGATGCTCCATCAAAGTAGAGTTCCCATCGGGCATCATTCTCTTCTTCCTTTTCGTCGAACGCATGTTCATCTGGTAACTCACAATTTAAGGGGGAGTCGGCGGGTATCGGATACTTGGCGAGAAAGTCGGCGATGGCCTGGCCCTTCACTGCTTTGAGAGGTCGATACGTTATCGAGAACTCCATTAAGAGGAGGGCCCATTTGGCAAGCCTTCCTGTTAGTATGGCCCTTGACATCAAATATTTGAGGGGATCCACCTTTGATATGAGATGGACCTCAGTGCCAAGGCGTAATGTCTGAGCTTCGTTATCGCGAAGATCAGTGCCAGGCAATGCTTTTCGATGGGGGAGTAGTTGTTTTCTTCCCCAAGCAGAACTCGACTCAAATAGTACAAAGCTCTCTCCTTTCCCTGGTCGTTCTCTTGTTCCCATAGCACACCCAGAAAACCTTCAAGGGCCATTGTGTATAAAATGAGGGGCCTTCCTCTAACCGGGGAGGTCAGTACTGGTGGATTTTATAGGTACTGCTTAAACTCGTTTAGAGCATTCTGGAATTTTTGATCCCAGACGAATGGGGTCCCCTTCTTCATTAGATGACTGTAGGGACGGCATTTTCCTGAGAGATTGGCTATGAACCGTCGGATATACGCGAGTTTTCCTTGAAGGGATCGCAACTGCTTGAAAGTCCTTGGCATGGGCATCTCCAAAACCGTCTTGATCTTCGAAGGGTCGATTTCGATACCCCAGTGCCGTATGATAAATCCTAGGAATTTGCCTAAGGAGACTCCATACGCACATTTTAAAGGATTCATTTTCAGATTATACTTTCGAAGACGTTGGAACACTATGTTTAAATGTTCCCAGTGTTCCTCGTACGATTTGCTTTTCACCACAAGGTCATAAATATAGAATTCGACAATCTCGTGTGTGAGGTCATCGAAGATCTTCGTCATGGGCCTCTGATAGGTAGCGCCAGCGTTCTTCAGACCGAAAGGCATTACCCTGTAGCAGAATATGCCCAACGGAGTCCGGAAGGCGGTATGCTTTTGGTCTTCAGGATACATTTTTATTTGGTTATACCCTGAAGATCTATCCATGAAGGAGAAGACCTCATGGGTAGACGCGTTATCTATCATCAGCTCGGTAACTGGTACTGGGAAGTCATTCTTTGGGCAAGCTTTGTTTAGGTCCCGAAAGTTTACGCAGATGCTCACCGTCCCATTTTTCTTCATGACTGGAAAAATATTGGCAATCCAGTCGGGATATTTTACTTCTTGGATGAAGCCGGAGTCTATTAGTTTCTTGACTTCGGCGTTGATACTCATCTCGAGTTCGAGCCGCATTCTTCTTGGCACCTGTTTGACTGGCTTGACGTCCGGCGATATAACCAGTTTATGCACCGCTATTTTTTGGTCTAGTCCCGGCACCTCAGAATAGTTCCATGCGAAGCAGTCTTTATATTGCATAAGCACATCGTTTAGTGTGGCCACCTATTTTTTAGACAACAGCTCACTGACGAACATAGGCCTCGGCTCTTTTTCCGTCCCCGGGTCAATTCTTCTTTGGTTGTCCGTCGTAGTATGTATCCCATCTTCCAGCTCTTTTGGTGCTGGCGGAAACTCTGAGATCACCTCCTCCTCGTCCTCATTTGCGAAGCACTTGAAGAGTTCTCCATATTCTCGTGCTCTCCCTCCTTTGAGAGTGTTATCATATGGCAAGTACGAGTTTGCTTCCATTCTGGGTGTTAAGCTGGTCCCACCTTCGCGATATAGGTTCTTTTTGGCTCATGCTTTTACGGTGGAGTCACCCTCCAGCTGTCGGATAAAGCGAACCTGCCCTGTTGATATTGGTCTTCAACTCGGTCTTTAAAGGTGAAGCAGTCTTCAAGGGATGTCCTATTGCTCGATGACAGGGGAAATAATCCAGGTGATGGTCCTCATTTATCTGTTCAGGGTACCGAGGCTCCGGGATCGTCATCATTTGATACTTCATGACAAGGTTGAATATTTTCCTTGTCTTGTATTGAGGGAAAGAGTACTCCCGACCCATCTTCTTCATAAAAGACGGATTCCAGCTGACATTTTCTTGATTGCGTGGCTTCTTGGATCCGCTTCGCTGTTTCCGAACGTCATTCTCGTTCTTCACTTTGTTTTTTCCCCTGGGCTTTTCTCTTATCGCGAGAACGTACAGCGGGCTGAGGGTGAAGGGCATTGTAATCTTCTCTTTCCATAGACTGCTGATTAAGACCCTGCGTCCTGGCCTTTTCGTAAATAGCCATTTCACGGTTGTGATCATCCCGAACCTTTTGACCAGCTTCTCTTATTAGCTTGTCCACTTGCTCTTCGAATGCGGACATGACATTCTTATAGCAGGATCTTGCTTCGTTTCAACGTCACAGCTATCTGGAAAAGCATTCCTTTCTCCACCGGAGTTATTTATGGCGCGGCAGTTATGGAATTGCTCCCATTTATTTAACCGAACGTATCCAAGCCCAGTCGTCTCCATCCTTCTGTTGGGCATCTTTCGCTAAGTCCCAGGAACGTCCCAGATCTTGTTGTAGAACTGGGTTTGTCGAACGGTTTGTTTGAAGGATATGCCTTGGCATCTTAATAGCCTTTTCAATTTCTCTGCGTAATATCTAGGCAGACGGATTGGTTGAAACCTATCAAGCGCAAGCTCGGCATATGCCAGACTTCTTTCTCCACTTTGGTCTCCGTAGATTGATAGAAGAGGATCGCCTTTTCACCTCTTCACCTGGGAGGGATGTAGAAAGTCTGCAGCTCTTGTACACTGTATGTATCAAGCACATTAATTTCTTTATAATGTCGTGGCGGAACCATGGTGATCTGTAAACTTTGATCAGCTCCAGTAATGGTTTGTGCTGACGAGCGAGTGGAGAACACGGCATTGGCCTCGTCTTCAGAGTCACTGCCAAAGACTAAAATAGGAGTAGATGATCCGGGCCTGTTTCATTGGGGTTGCCCCGAGTAGACTATTTCCTCATCTTCCTCGGTATCGCTCCCAAAAATCGGGATAGTGGCGACGGGCTTTTTATTTATCCTCCGGCTAATGACATCTTTCCGTATCTTTGAAGTCTGGTAGGAAGTACTTTGCGTCTTCATATTTTCGGACTTCGTCTATAGAGAATGGATTTAGCTCCCCCGTAACGGTGTACTCGAGGACGTCTTTGAAATACTTCATACACTGGTGTTGTGTAGAAAGGATGACGTTGTACTCATGTAATCAAGGCCTGCCGAGCAAAGCGTTGTAGCAAGACTTGTCGTCAATGACATGAAATTTGATGTCAGTGACAAGTAGCCCGAAGCATAATGTCAGTATTACAGACCCGAGCGTCCGAGATGACTGTAAATCAAAACCGGAGATGGTAATTTTATCTCGAGCTAGGTGCTGAACGTTCATGCAAATCTCCTTCAGCACCTTCACATTGAGGAGGTTGACAGAAGACCCATTGTCGACAGGATTTTGCCTTTCTTGATATCGTGGCAGTACCCAGTGACGTATAACGGGCGGTTATGCTCGCACATTCCGAGAAGGAGATCCTCAATGCTGAATGTGATGTCAGCTGTGTGAGCCCCTGTCATTTCATCCTTCATCCTTTCTTCAGCTAAGAAAGCTTGGAATTGATCAGGATCTTGCAATCCCTTAATCAAAGAATCGCGTGCTTCTTTGGACAGGAGGAGAGCATCCAGTATGCTTAGTTGTGAAGGAATTTTCCTCAGATGCGCTAGGACATTGTAATCCACCTTGTTTTTCCTAGGTGGGTCCTTGGCTGCGAGCTCTTTAACGACTCCATCATCAAGGGTGATCTCCTCAGGGACTTTTTCTTTCCCCTTGTCTCTTTTACTCAAACTTTTATTTGCAGGTCTGAGGTTCTTCTCAGGAAGTGTGCGGTTACGCAGCTAAATTTTCTCACGGTTCTTCTCCTCCTCTTCTCTTTCGGAGGTGGAGTTCTTGAAGAGAGGGCCGAGGGTCATTTCTTACTCAGAGTCACTCCCGAAGGTAAGAACTTGGAGTTTTTCTCTTTCCCGACCGGTATCGACCATATGACAGTTGCCGGTCGTTTTCTTACGCGCACTTATCGAACTTCTTTGCTGTCGACGAGGTTCGCATTTTATCCTCTTGAAGTGTTATTGATGGGCAACGTATCCTTGCCACCACTTCTTGAAGGCACTGCATTCCTTGGTGGGGTAGGTAACCCTCCAATAATATAGGCAGTAGTTTGGATGTATATCCGCTCCGTCAAGGTACATGACCCCGGGAGTGTTTTCCACGAGAGGGGACAGCTTCATTCCCATTGACCGGGCTTTGGCGAACCGGTTCTCTGCTTTGATCCTGCTTTTGTTTATGGCAGGTGTACTTTGGCTTAGTTGGAGTACTTTACGGCTCATCCTTACCGCAGCTTCTTCATCCTGACGCCGACGCTTAGCCTTTTCGTATATGGCTATTTCGCGTTCTCGGTCAACTTTGCTTTTTCAAAAGGCTTCATTTAGCAACCTATCGATTGGGTCTTCTGACGGTTCCGGGAATTTTGGCGCCGATCCTACCACCAGTTCCTCTGCGTTGTTTTCTGACGCCGAGGGAGCTTCTTTGCCATTTGACGACGAATGGGAGACCATGGGGTAACTTGCTACTTAGTCTTTTGTTTCTTCTGATGAGTTATTTTCCTCATCGTTGTCACTCTCTTCGTTCTCAAGACTATGCTTGAGGAACTCTTCGAAGGTGACCGGTGTCCGCGCCATCTGGTTATACTCCTCCATTGCGTCGATGTACCTTTGTATGTCTGTGAGTTTGTCATCATACTCGGCAGGTTGCACAGTATTCTTGGTCTTATTTTTCTTTGAAGACTTTGAAGGTTCGACTTGGGGATCTTGCCCATTGTCGACAGTTTTCGGTACAGGATGCGGTTTCAGCATCCCTTTAATGATCTCGGGTTCCAGCGGGCTTTTCCACCTGATTGCCGGACATGCCTAGAGATCCTTCAGCATTTTTTTAGTTTTAGCTGAAAGGACAACTTCCTATGGAGCTTCTTCCACAAGCGAGCATGATGCCCCCGACGTATTCACCTTTTTAGGAGCATTCTTCTGTGGCGGGTTGACCCTTCAGTTCTCAGAAAGCACGAATTTCCCCCGTTGATACTGGTCCTCATCCCAATTTTTGAAGACATAGCAATCTTCAATTGGGTGGCTCACCATTCTGTGATAGGAGCAGTAGTTGGGATTGTTGATATCGCCGGGTTGCGGTGGACGTCGTGGGTCCAGCAATGTGATAAGTTTGTTGCGCACTGCCAGCTCAAACAGTCTCCTCGTCTTATCACAGGGAAACGAGTAGATGCGCCCTAGCCTTTCTTTCAGGGATAGGCGCGGGCGCATGTTGTTTTGGTGAGCAACCGGTTTCGGGTCACTCAGTTGCTGTTGAATGTTGGCAACGAAGGCCGCTTTCCTTTTACCCTTGGCATTTCGAAGGTCCATTTTTTAGGAGGAAGGCACGTGGCCCATCTGGTCCATTTGGGCCAGTTTGTCGATCAAAGCCTGGAAGGTGGTCGGCTTGAAGAACGTCATGAACTGAGACACTATCGTTTGAGGATCTAGTGTCCCGATGAACATACCCACGGCAGGAGATTCTTCGATGCGTTGTTCGCATTTCGACCATAGGTTCCGCCACCGGATCGCATATTAGACCCAGGTTTCTCCTGACTTCACCCTGGCATTGATTAATGCCGTGATCGGGGTATGTTCGCTTGCGCTGGCGAACCACTGTGTGAACAGCAGCTCCATCTCGGTGAATGTTTTAACGGAGTCATTTTAGAGCTCCGAGTACCATTTGAATGCCGTATCCGAAAGGCTACCGACAAACTAGCGAAGCAGCAGTTTGTCATCGCCTCCAGTGTTGCCGCATAGAGTGAACTGAGCGACATGCTGATGCGGATTGCATGTCCCTTTGTACACATGAAATTTGGGGATCGTATATCCTGGAGGGTACTTGATTTGGTCATACCAGCCTAGATACGGTCGCCCAGTTCTGACGGTTTGGCTGGCCGCTTCACTAGCTTGATGAGCTCGTATTTTTTGAGCCATATAGTCATCAAGAGCGGCCTTGGAGATTGTTTCCCCCTTAGCTGTTGATAGAGCCGGAAGAGGGTTTGATGTTTCCCCTCTGTCATCCTCGATGATTATCGGAGGATCTTCAGCTGGAGGTTCTGGCTGGATCATCATTCCAACCATATCTTGGAACAAAAGCGCCATCTGCTTTATATTAGCAGCTTGTTTCGCGGCCTCCTTGTATTTTCTTTCTAGCACCCTTCGCAGGAACTCTGTATCAGTCTCCTACTTCTGGCGCTGTTCAGATGCCGATTTCAAGTTTTCTTTCTGCCCGGTGAATGCTGACATTTTGATCAGCATTTCCTGGTGCTTTTGTTGTTGCTCCTGAGCTTTTGTCAACGACCGAGTTTGCGGCCGATGACCCACAGAAGCACGACTTTCCTCTTTCCCGGAAGCCATGTAAACCGTGTGCACTATCTTGCCTCCAGACTTGGGGCGTTTGGGTCCAACTCCTTTGGAATTTGCCGCTGGCGGTAGGATTTTCTCCGGCCTTCTCATTTTATAGGAGCTCGAAGTTAAAGGAGCCGTTGTATCAGGCGCCTGTGTTGAAGACGTCCCTCGCTGTATGGTGGAGGGATAGTTTTCCTCTTGTCGAACCTTCAAATTCTTCGGTTGACTAGAGTAGTTCTTGTTGATCACAGAATCTTAGACTTTCCGCCAGACCCTGTAGATTCGGGAAGAGAGCCGCTGAGGGGGCTGCTCCGGCTTTGCCCACATCATGTTTTCAGCAGGAGGGGGAGATTTCTTCTGCACCATGTTGGAAAGTTCTTTCTCACCCTCCTAAGCAGGTCAAAACTGTTCCCGGTTGGAACAGCAGCGTCAACTTCCACCATTGGAGCTGGTGGGGTAAATCCAGAAGGGGATTTGCCCCCGGCTTTTCTCACTCAGCGCCAGTGGCGACGTCGAGCGTGTCTTGCAGATGGGACTACCTCAGTTGTGGAAGCGGCTCCGTCATGCCCCCGGCTTTGATGAGGGGCTACCGTTGATGTCAGCCCATCGAAGACTGACGTCTGTTGAGAGGGAACGGCCAATCTTTCGAAGTCCGACTTCCTGGTAGGAGAAGCACTTTTAACGACTTCACCTGCCGGAGGAGTTGGGAGGACTATCCACTTTAGGATATCCCCTTCAGGTATCGCGAGCCTCTTTGCGGGCTCACTTGAGCTTCGACTCAGCCTGTTGAAGACTGAGTTTGCAGACTTAGACGACCCATGGAGAGGGGCCGTGGTGGTTGCAAGTCGATCAAAGACCGACATCTTGGGAGCTTCCTGTGGTGGCACTGGGGCGCTGAAGCTTGCTGGCGGGAGCATGGTCCCGAAGAACAATCTAGTGGTGGCTTGAGTTACCTGCCCCGCCCGGCATTGAAAAGATGGAGGCCGCATTGGGCCCGTATGTCACTCCTCCAGTTGGGACGGAGCGGGAGTTGCTGTTGCAGTTTGTGCAGTTGGAAGCCATTGATGTTCACTTCTTCTTTCTGCACAGGAACAAGACACCAAATATTTATACCTCGAATCCAAAGGCAACCATAGCAAACCACGATTTTGTTCGTGAACACGACACACGAAGTATGGAATGGAAAGAGAAAGAGGTCCCACCGGGCGTGCCAGAATCTGTTCAAATCCGAAAACGGGGACGAACCAAAATGGATCGTCCTGCCTGAATTTGGGGGAAGATGCTATTTGTATTTATCCGTCCACCTCTCCGAAGATGCCAAGTTGATTTATGGCACCGTATATCGGAGGTTTGGACGGATGCGACCATTGTAGCAGACTTCGTCGGATTCCCCCTCGTTTATGCGAGGGGGTTTTTATTGTGGGGACGCTCTTCCCTGCAGGCGCAAACCCCTGCAGTTAATTAAGTTACCGTATCGCGATAACCACTTTCTCCTGCTCCGGAAGTTCACTTCGTGTCGTGTGTTTTTTTGTTTGTTTAGGTTGCCTGTGGATTGTATACGGAAACTAATTTATGTTGTCGCCCGTAGGGCATGGATTAGTTCAAATCCGTATATCTTAGATTTGGGGTTTTTATTTAAGGACCGTTAATCTATTTTGAGATAAAGATCAACTTAAATGTATGTGAGCATTTGGGGCTCGATTTGTTTTTTTTAAGGATACATTAGTCCAATTTGAGACTAAGGTCCACTTAACGAGGTTTCAGGATCATTTTTATTTCAGATCCAACAAAAGATCATTTGCGCTCTATTGTTTTAGTTTAAGGACGTTTCGGTCCATTATTGTCATTTTGGAGGCGAATATTAGTTTAGGGACATTTCAGTCCATTATCTCCATTTTGGAAGTGAATATTATTTTAAGGACATTTCGGTACATTATCACCGTTTTGGAGAATATTAGTTTAGGGACTTCTCGGTCCTTTATCGCCATTTTGGAGGCAAATATTAGTTTAGGGACTTCTCGGTCCTTTGCCAGTTTAAGAACGCAATGGTCCATTATGTTCATCTTGCACGCACGTGTATTTATTACGTGACGGAATGAACAAGAGTGATATGGAATGCACCCAGTTTGGGGTGCAATCTGATTTGAGATGTGCACGTCGGTTTGGATGGTTTGGGAATGCACTGAAGAATTGTTGGTTGTCGGGACCCGCCACCTCTCTGAAGACGTTGAAGAATTACAACGACGTATATCAGAGGTATGGAGAGATGTACCCTTAAACCAAATCCCGTATTTGAGGAAAAAGGGGGGCTGATGTAGACCTAAGAGTCATTAGTCATTTTTTAGACTAATATTATCTTAGGAGATATAGGATGAATATCATTTGGATATCATCAGTTGAAGGATCATTAGTCATGTTTGAGGCTAAGCTCAGTTTGGGGAATCATGAGCACAGGGGGCTCGGTTGGTTGGAAATCGAAGAGGTTTTGACCTTGGGAAAACTTAGCCAGTTTGGGCCTAGTCTGGATCTCCATAGTTTCCCAACAGTGCTAAGCACTGGTATATGCAGCACTCACGTGCATCCCATGTGAGATGCTGGATCAGTGTTAAACACTGAACTCTGGAGGCGCTCACGTGTGAACACTTTGTGGTTTTATTCCCCCTTTTTTGTATAAGTGCTAAGCACTTGGTTTTTGTGGCGCTCAAGTGTGAAACACGTGAGGCGCCCCAAATATGGGCACTGCCTTTTGGGTTTTATTCCCCCTTTTTATATAAGCGCTAAGCACTTGGTTAAGGCTCTCATGGAAAACACGTGGCTGTCTTACAAAGTGTCTCTTGTTTTTCTTTTGAGCACTCGCATGGGAAACACGTGAGGCAGTCTGGACTGTTCTTGTTTTTCATTAGAGGCACTAACATGGAAAACATGCGAGATCTCATTATAGTGTTAAACACTAACGAATCCTCAGGCTTTCCTTCTGTTTTCTTAGAGATCTTGATCTCTTATTAATGACATTTCTAGTCATTAGGATATGGGTTTGGAAGGTCTCAGATTATTATCATCATCTGGACTGAGGAATCAAGTTCTCCTCTCGTTTTTACAAGAAACAAATTCTTTATATAAGGTTAACCCCTAGTTTTCAAAGGAATTAAATTCCCATATGTTTTTGTAAGAATTAAATTCTTTGAACTCGGTTCTTTCCCCTAGGTTTTAAATCTGCAGGACAGAATCTTCCCGATGAGAATTAAATTCTCCACTTATGGGGAGATCTGCTTCTGCAAATCTCAACTAGAGGAAGAACTGGGCTCTTATATGAAGGGTTAAACTCTTAAAGGGGCAAAGAAAAGATAGAACAATCTCTGTGTTTTTTCTTTTTACCTAGTGTGTTATGACGAAACAAGTTTTCACCGAGAATTAAATTCTCTTTTTTCTGTCTCTCTTTATGTCTCATCCCTTATCTCTTGTTCTCTCTCTCTCCCTCCCCGGTGTGAGACTTGAAGTCTCGGATCCTTTATATAGTGGAAGCGAGTTGTTAATTGGTTTTGAGAAAATCTCTCATTGAGAGATTCCAATTGATTTGGGAAATTTTTCCCACCGTTGGATTTTTGATCCAAGGACTTCTGTTTTACAGAAGATATTGTTCTTGTTTTTAACAAGATTAGGAATATTCTCCCATTTATAGAATAAAATTCTATCAAGTGGTGACATTTTAATCACCATTGGATTTTTAATCCAAGAGTGCTCGGTTTAACAGAGTATAATCTTTCTCTGTTTAGAAAGATATATAAAAAAATATTTTGGATCTTTGATCCACTAACTCTCTATTTAACAGAAAATATTCTTCCCAATAGAATTTAATTCTATGTTTGATCACCGTTGGATCCTTGATCCAACGGTTCATTAAGTAGAATTTAATTCTACGTAAGAAAGTGTCCTCACATGTTTAGCATGTGGGACTTAGTTCGGCCCCTTAGCTGTTTGGTTGTAAAGCCTATATGGTTTGCATATAGATGCTAACATGTTATCACGTGAGGCTTTGTTTAGCCCATCTGTTGTTTGATTGCTGCACCTATATGCTTTGCATATAGGCGCTCACGTGTTTAACACGTGAGACTTATTTAGCTTATCAGTAGTTTAGTTGCAGCGCCTATATGCTTTGCATATAGACGCTCACGTGTTTAACACGTGAGGCTTGTTTAGCCTATCAGTTGCTTAAATGCAGCGTTTATATGTTTTGCATATAAGTGCTTACGTATTTAACACGTGAGACTCGAGTAATGGGGAGTTTCTCCCTTTCTTATTCTCCCCCTTTTTTATAAGGGAACAAACCTATTAAAATTTGTAAGGCTCCGGCCATTTCTGTTAGGCTGAGGAGCCCAGAATACCTTGTATTTATCTTTGATTATAAATAAAGTACTCCTTTTTCCTTTGCCCAAATGTCTTCTCACTGCGTAAGTACTTTAGCTCGTATACTTTTCATTGTTTGAATCTTCATTGCGCAAGTATTTTTATCTCGTAGGTTTCTTTATCTTGCAAGTGTTAGGCCGGTGTCCACATTTTCTGTGAGTATTTGTAGGCGCGTTAGCCAAGCGTAGAAAGGTCGGTATCCTCCCTTTTCTCGGAGTCAAGATGGTGATCGTGCGTCGAGTATGAATCGATCGATGGCCAACTGTAGGAAGGTCAGTATCCTCCCTTCCCTCGGAGTCGGGGTGGTGATCGCGCATCGAGTATGAACTGATTAATGGGCCGAGTGTAAGAAGGTCGGTATCCTCCCTTTCCTCGAAGTCTAGGTGGTTATCGCGCATCAAGCATGAATCGATTGATGGGCCGAGCAGAAAGTTACTCGGTGGCCTCATGAGGAGGGCTTTTAGATCCGCTTCTTTGTAAGGCAGGAATCTACCCGCTACGGATGGACCGAGCAGGAAGCTACTCGGTGGCCTTAAGAAGAGGGCTTTGGATCCCCAGTATTGTTGGTCAGGAAACTACCCGCTACGGATGGAACGAGCAGGAAGCTACTCGGTGGTCTCGTGAAGAGGGCTTTAGATCCATAGCTTTTGTTGGGCAGGAAGCTACCCGCTGAGGATGAGCCGAGCGAGGATCTGCCCGGCCGCCACATGGTGAGGGCTTTTGATCCACAGCGTTGTTAGGAAAGAAGCTACCCACTGCGGATGGACCGAGTAGGAAGCTACTCGGTGGCCTCATGATGAGGGCTTTAGATCCACAGCGTTGTTGGACAGGAAGCTACCCACTGCGGATGGACCGAGCAGGAAGCTACCCGGTGGCCTCGTGAGGAGGGCTTTTGATCCACAGCGTTGATGGGCAGAAAGCTACCCACTGCGGATGGACCGAGCAGGAAGCTACTCGATGGCCTCATGAGGAGGGCTTTAGATCCACAGCGTTTGTTGAGCAGGAAGCTACCCGCTGAGTATGAGCCAAGCAGGAATCTGCCCGGCCGCCTCGTGGTGAGGGCTTTTGAACCACAGCGTTGTTGGGCAGTAAGCTACCCACTGTGGATGGACCGAGCAGGAAGCTACTCGGTGGCCTCGTGAAGAGGTCTTTTGATCCACAGCATTGTTGGGCAGGAAGCTACCCACTGCGGATGGACCGAGCAGAAAGCTACTCGGTGGCCTCATGAGGAGGGCTTTAGATCCACAGCGTTGATGGGAAGGAAGCTACCCACTGCGGATGGACCGAGCAGGAAACTACTCGGTAGCCTAATGAGAAGGGCTTTAGTTCCACAGCATTGTTGGGCAGGAAGCTACCCACTGCGGATGGACCGAGCAAGAAGCTACTCGGTGACCTCGTAAAGAAGGCTTTTGATCCACAGCGTTGTTGGGCAGGAAGCTACCCACTGCGGATGGACCAAGCCAGAAGCTATTCGGTAGCCTCATGAGGAGGGTTTTAGATCCACAGCGTTGTTAGGCAGGAAGCTACCCACTGCGGTTGGACCGAGCTAGAAGCTACTCGATGGCCTCGTGAGGAGGGCTTTAGATCTACAGCATTGATGGGCAGAAAACTACCCACTGTGTATGGACCGAGCAGAAAGCTACTCGTGGTCCTGCAATAAGTTATAGCATGGAAACAGAGAGAAGCAGTTCAGATTGTAGGGAAGCAAGAATTTTTATGATTAAATAAAGTACAGATTCAATGATTTAATTTAAACTCTCCCGTATCAAATGAACGGATTCGGCGGGTGTCCTCGTTGCTCGGACTTGGGTCAGTTGGTGACGACCATGATCTGCCCCATTGTCAGCTTTTCAACTGTAACTTGGCCGGCTTGCCCCCTATCTACTTGACGTTTGTCTCGCAGGTATTTCGCCAAGTGATCGGAGCGGATCAGCTCTTCGATGTAATAGCACAGCTGTTTATAATCCTCGGTCGGATGTCCTTGTGTCCGGTGATAGGCACAATACGGGCTTCGGAGCCGTTAGCCTGTACTTCGGGTTGCCGGCGGGAGCCTGAAGAACCTATCGCCCTTAGCTTCCTCCAACAACTCGGCTTGGGAAATGTTCAGAGGGGTGTACTCCTAGAACCTCGGGGAATAAATTCTCAGACGATCGTCTTTCCTTTTCTTTTCCCAGTCCCTTTTCTTCCGGTTTGCTTGGTCGGCTCGGGACAGGTTTGAGTTTACTTCTGACTCGAGCTGAATTTCTCGCTTGGTCCAGGCTTTCACTTTGGCCATGGTCTTAGCTTGCGCCAATGCAAAAGAGCAGAGCCACTCTTTGTGCCTGAGACCCGACCTCAGCGCGGAGATGACTATTTCGTCGTAGTGCTCGGGTATCTCCAGGAGGGCATTGTAGAAGCGGGTGACATACCCTTTGAAGGATTCCTTGTCCCCGCTCTTGACAGTGAATAAGTAGTCGACTGTCTTCTTTTGTCGTCGGTTACCGACGAAATGACTGAAGAATTCGGTAGCCAGCTCCTCAAAGGTGGAGATAGAGCGTAGTGTAAGCCTCCGGAACCAGTCTCGGCCAGCTCGGATCAAGGTGGAGGGAAATGCTCGGCATAGAGCTACGTCTGAATTATCTTGGAAGCTCATGCCCACCGTAAATGCGTCCAAGTGGTCCTTCGGGTCGGACTTCCCATCGAAGAGGGCCACTTTGGATGACTTGTTCCTGGACGATACGTGCTCGGCCAGCAGCTCTTCTGTAAAGGGCTTTGTCAGTGAGTCGGCGGAGTACCTGGCCCCTTCGCCGGACACATGGCCATCCCGTCGTATGCCTTCGATTTTCTTTTCAAGGGTCTCAAGTCGATAGTGGTATCCCGAGAATTCTGCACAGTCGGAGTGGTGGCTACCCTTGCTCCGGGTCTGCATGATGGTGCAAATCTGATTCCGCTCTATCAAATTTCTCAGATCTTTGGGCGAAGCCCTTCTCGAGTAGTCCCGGTGTTCACTGTTCGCCCTGCCCCGGCAAGAGTGGGGTCGTCGGTCATGCCTGGAAGCAGGCGAGCTGACCGACACCTCCTCAGGGGAGAGAACGCGCGGCGGGTATCAGAGCGACGGCCCAGTGTCCCCTGGGGTTGGGGCTTGGAGCTGTCCGGAGCCCAACGGGTCATGGAATCAATCGCCGCATGTGGACCACGGTGGCCGGAGTCGGCACGCCGGCGCTCGGTAACGCTGGGATGAGCATGAGTGAGATCGAGGGCATGAGCGTGCCCATCCGTCCTTCTGCGGACGTCGTTATCCCGGGGAGGGGAACGGCGGTCTGGTGGGTAGGGCCCGCCGCTTGAACGCGGAAGAGAGCATCCACCAGCGATGTGAGCCTGTCTATCCGAGCGCATAAGGCGTTGATTATGTTAGGAGGGGGAGACGAGCCGCTCCCGCCTCCGTTGTGGCGGCTCGTATATGGATCGTCGCGGTTTTCGCTCGCCATCGGGTCGAAAGCGGAAGATCAACTTTAGGGGTGGAGAAGCTTCTGAAGTGGTTCTCACAGACGGCGCCAACTGATGGAGGATAGGATCTCCTTCAGATGTTATCCTCCGTCGATCCTGTGATGGCGGTCTTTGACGGTTGAGATTTGTTTGGGAGTTGTTAAGCATGTGGATCTCAATGGGTTGGCGTTGATGCCGAGCTATCTGCAAAAGAAGTCCCGGGGTGGATGACCACTGTAGAACCCTCCGACGATCAAGTTAGTGCCGAGGAATAGGTGTAAAGTAACGGCATTTTGGAATAAGTTCGGGTTACCTGAGTCGTCTGAGAAAGGGGTTTATATAGTGGTCGCGTGGAGCGAGCAAGCACGAGATCGTCGTCATCAGTTACATCCCTGCGTTATCCTCGCATTAATGGCAGGATACGCCCATTAATGGGGGGACGCGCTAGGGTGGGACGCGGAACGTGGGGAGGCGGATATCTCGTCCAGGCGAGATACGCGGAGCCGTTGCGGGGGCTCTTGGGTTCCACGCTCTCGGTTAATCGGGGAAGCCGAGAAAGCTTGACCTGTCAGATTGCTCGGAGACAAGCAGTGAGGCCAAGGAAGCTCGGAGACGAGCTGTTAATGGTTTGCTAGATGAAGGTGGAAAGTACTCAGGGAGGTCTCCTGAAGGGTCGGACACTTCCTCGAGACGAGGTCCCGAGGAATGCCCTTTATGCAACTCATTTATTCCACCTCCGTAGCCTTCGGGATACGTCATCCGCCACGTGTCATAATCTGAGGAAATACCACTTGTGAGCATCATCAGAGGGTAAATTGTTGCCATACAAATGCAAGGATGGTTGCGCCTTGGTCGGTCGCTTATTATATGCCGATGACACTATTATTTTTGCCAATGTCACTATTTCAAACCTTAAGACTTTGTTTGACTTCCTTCAGCTATATGAAAGTCTATCCGGGCAGAAGGATTAATACACACAAAAGTGCTTTTTACACTGCCAAAACTTGCTCTGTTCACACTATGTTAAAATTGAAGCTCAAACTAATATTTCCAAAGGGCAATGGCCTCTCTTTTTTTTTTTTTATCTTGGAGCTCATTGGAAATCTTGGAAGAGTGTTTGCAAACCATTTGAAGGAGGTATTAACATTAGAAGTCTTTCTGAGGTCGCTTTGGCTTATAGCATTAAGAAAGCTTGGAAGTTTGAATCAGGTCACTCTCCTTTGGCTCATTTTTTGAAAAGGAGATGCACTAAAAATGCTGAACTCTCAGTTCCTGCTTCCTCCTCTACTCTCTGGAAAAATATTTTCAATCTTTTGCCTAAAATTAAAGATAATACAAAATGGTTAATCGGTGAAGGAAACGTTGATTTCTAGAAGACAATTTGGCATGGTGTAAAACCTCTCAAGGAGTATGCTATTGGTCCTGTCTCTCCCCTCCTTATCAAGAGCATCCTTGACAGAAATGGTTGGGATTTTTCCCATATTAAAAATCTGCTTCCACAGAGAATATTGGAGGATATTTCGGCAATGAATTATATCACTGATTCCTGTCCTGATCATCTAATTTGGAAGTCCACTAGCAATGGTCACTTTACTCTTAAATCTGCTTGGGAAATGGTTAGAAATGTTCGCACCAAGGTGAGGTATGCTAAATATCTTTCCAATAAGTATGTGCCAAAAAATATTCTTTTATTTACCTGGAGGTTATTAACAGAATCCTTGCCTCATGACTCTGCAATTCAAAAGCTTGACTTTTTTTTACCAATTAAATGTGTATGTTGCAAATGTCATTCTCAATAAAACTTTGCTCATCTATTTCTATTCAGTGATTTGGCTAAATATCTTTGGGATAAAGCTGCTATGATTTTTCAAGTTCATGTGAATATCAGTGCATGGAGCACTGTTGATGATCCCTTTGAATACTGGTATTCAAATCAAGTCGTTCCTGGTATTTCTCAGTGGTTGCCTCACTTAATTGTCTGGAATTTGTGGAAAATGAGATGTGAAGCAAAATACGAAAGCCATTCTATATCTGCCACTTCTACTTGGCTGAGAGTTCTTTCCGGTTTCAGATATTTGGCAAAAATTTATAGGCCTCATATGAAATCTGCAGCTGATGGTGTTATTTTACAAAATAGTGGAGTTACGGTTTGATATTTCTGACTCTAGCAGAAGAAAGAAAATTGATTTCGTTCACTGGGACAAACCTCCTAATGACAAGTATTGTTGGCTATAGTGCCCTCAAGACAATTATGATAATCAAAAGTAGGTGATAATGATAATTGAAGGAGGACCTATACAGTTAGAACAGTGTCGCTCGATATGATAGTATGCTATCTATTTGTTTTTATCATAGATGTGTATACGTTTTACTGGTTATTACATGTCGTTAATACATAATGATAAAGCACGTATGATCTTTGCTTGACCACCAGAGTTATGACGGCGATCATACTAGTAAGAGCTGTGTAGTCCATAAGTACATCCTTAAATATCTCTAGTCGTGGCAGTATCGAGACTGGGTATCGATATTCCAAAGTAGACTAATGTATACGTTTCTAGACCCCGACAGCATATCTCATAACCATTGGTGTGTTGCACCTAAGATTGTATACATGTGTTCACTGGAGGTGAGTACACCGGACGGACCCGCCGAGAACTTTTAGATGGCGCCTATCGTCAGATAGCAATTTTTAGTTGACATGAGTATAGATAGCTTGTTGACCTGAGATTGTTATTTTTCTCATATGAGTTTCCACTGTACTTAGATTACTACCGGGCCACGGCTCTACTGAGTCGTGTAAACAGGTTTTAGTTGGGTACAGTCCCGAGCCACATGGAGGCGGTGGGCGATCGTCAGGGATTCGTCTCTCCCAATATAAGGAGTCGATGTCGCGCTGTGTTCGGTTGGCCATCACCATAAGTCCCTGGTCAGAATGGATGAGATTTACTGATCGGAGATCAGTATTCTCTCGGTTGGTAATGGGCTTGACACCAGCACGATTTATCAAGTTATTAGGGGTCTGACGTTATCCACCCCCAGACCCAGTATGCGATACTCTTAGACGAAGAGACCAGACGGTACAGAAATTATCACTTACAGGCTCGGTAGAGGTACAGAAGAGTTTGCTTGTCGGCCTTCCTTTCGTTTAATACCTGGGTAGCCGTTACATACAGCTAGTGTCATTGATGTGCTTATGGTTAAATCCACTTCCGGCGTATTGTCGAGTCTTTAGAGTCCCACACAGAGGGTTTTCCGGTTCAGACGAAACGATATAATATGTGCGTATTTAGATACGCACTCAGATTCGATTAAATACGTGTATTTAATGCACGTAGTTTAATCGGGCGTTTTGTTAATACCATCAGGGTAGAAAAATAGCCAGATTTTATTTGTGAGTTAGTATTATATCTCTTATTTTCTCTCTTTTGATATTCGTATTTTTATACGAATAGAGAATTTGTATTTTGATACGAATACGATATTTATACGAATACGGGTATTTGAATAATACTGGTATTTGTATCTTAATACGAATACGAATATTTTTATCTCAATACGAATACGTATATTCGCATTTTGATACGAATACAGGTATATGTATATTAATACATATTTGGCTGTATATATATATGTAACACCTGAGTTGGTGTTTTGTGGTAATTATGTGTTAATGTGGAGTTTTTGGTAAAAAAGTTTACCAAAACGGCTTTTAAATATTTTTTCTGGTTTTATGAATATTTTATTGGAATTTTATCCGGACTGCACACACTTGTGCATGTTAGCTTGGGTTAAGTCTAGGGTTACCATGCTTAGATGACCATGGTGGTTTAAACCTTTTGGTTAAGATAGTTGGGGTTAATCAAGGGTTTTGGTTTTGTTTAATGGTGATTAGGATAGGGGTTGACTTATGGTGAGAGAGAGAGAGAGAGCCATGATGGTTGTGCATTTAATGAGAGAGAGGATGATGGGGGTTAACTCATTTCATTTCAAAACTTTTTGCTTGCCTCTCAAACACACACTTCAGCTCAACAGTAGCAGCTGCAACAACACACACACAAAAGAGAACATCATCAGCAACAGCATCATTCAAACAGCCCCATCTGATGCTGCAACAGCAGCAAGAACAAGCACCAACACAACATCAGCCAACACAACATCAGCCCCAACACAACATCAGCCAACACAACACCAGCCCTCAACACACCATCAGCCCTCAACACAACAACATCAGCCCTCACAACAACAACAGCCACTGCTGCTGCTACAGCAACACCAACATCACAAAAATAAAACAACAGCAGCAGCTTCAGCCTAAAAAATAGCTTCAGCATCAGCTGCAACAGCAACACCACAGCAGTAGAAGCAGTCCAGTAGCAGCAACAGCCCCTTCCTCCTTCCTCCTTCTTCCCTTCTCCTTCATCCTAGGACCCCCTTGAGGTATAATCTCGCAACCCAACTCTTTTCTTGCTCAGTTATGGGTAGTTAGCTGAAATTTAGTGTTTATATTGTGATTAGTGCTAGTTTAGGCAAATTTGAGTGAGACTTGACCAAGTGTTGGTTTTGCATGTTAGTATAGCCTTATTAAGTGCGTTTGAGACCAGTTAACCCCAGAATACCCCAGATTTCCAGTTAGTTACCTGAAAGTTTCGACTTGGCGTATTTTAGCGATTTTATCGACTTTCTAGCCTTTCTGAAAACTGCTATCAACCGGGACCTCCTAAAATAATTTTGACTTGGCAGTGAGATATGCGGGCAGATAGAAACCAACACCCAAAAACCTAGCCCCCAACTCCATTTTCTGGCCACAGATATATTCCCCCTGGCCGCAATTTGCGGCCAGAGCAGGGGGAAAACCCCTCGTTTTTGGTGCATGGCTCTTTTACCTGTAAACTTGACCCTGGGTATGTCTAGTTTTGTCCGATTCCAATCAGGATAGAATCTGGGTTGATTTTCTTGAGTTGGCGCATGATTTACGACTTGTTTTAGCATGGATTTTGGTATTTGGTGATTCGTTTCTGTCGGGTGGCGTTTGAACGCCAACGGCAGAGGGATACTGGCTGTGTTTGCACGCAAGGCTATAGGTTTTTACCTATTGGCGTAACATGTACCGTTTTGGTTTCCGACACGGTTTTCATGTGTTTTAGCGTGTGATATCCTTGTAGGTACCCCGCGTGGCGTCGAGGCGTTGGAGATGCAAATGGCGACATCGGCATCGGCACACATAAGCAAAGTGAGTAGATTTATATCTACGGGGAGAAGTCGGGTGGATGGCGTATAGCACCCCCGCAATTCATGGTGATGTATACGGATGGGTATACACACATACATTTATTATATGTTGTTTAGGATTAATGATGATGTTTAGGATGGATATTGGTATACCATTGCGAAACTCTAGAGTAGTGGTTACACTACACATACACACTCACACTCATACATACTTGCATACATTCTTATTCATATGTGCTCATGCGATTCTATGTAGTTATGTGTTCACATGGGTATGGGACTATGTGTTCACATACGGACTTGAGGATGATACTTGGGAGTGAGATGAGTCGATGATATTTGATTTGAGATTATGATATCGGTAATACGGTAGAATTCGTACTCGAGATACGTCTTGATGTATAGCGGATATTTGGATGACGATACCATGTGAATAATGATATAGATAAAATGATCGACATGTGATTGTGTGATGAGATATGATATGTCAAGATATTTATGATAGGCCGCATTGGGCGATGTATACTCCTTGTGATGATATGTGCTGATGATATTGATTTATACAAGACTGTCGATCAGTAGCCAGAGCATGATTATAGTGATGATATTAGTATTGTACTAGACGTAGGTCAGTACCCGAATTGTGATCTTGATAAAGAGGATACTAGATGAATGACATGATGAATGTGATATCGACCCGTACCCAGAGTTGGGGATGTCGTACGATGGATTTACGTACGAGCTATATATTGAGGTTTGATCCGCACTCTTGACTTGGGAATAACCGATTATAGGGATATGGTATCGAATGTGATATTATCGAGGTGGGATCACCGACTAATGTGTGTGTGTGTGTGTGTGTGTATGTATCGACTCAGAGGTTAGGCGGCTTCTCTTACCTGCAGTTAGCCTATTAGCTCAGCCCTATAGTTGGTGTAGCTGTATGACTCTTATGACATTAGATGCAGTTTAGCTATCATTGTGTTTGGTATTCAGCTCCCGCATATTATTATTGTTGCTCCGCATCGCATACTTATTGTGATTCATATTCTATTGTTGATATCATGCTGTTAGGACAGCAGCACCCTTACCGATGATGCATATGTACCACGTACACTTATTTGCCGGCGCACACACATCTTCATCGGTAATTGCCATATCACGTACACTTAGAGAATATTATTGCTTGATTTAGCTTGTTAGCTAGTAGTGACATGATATTAGTGTACTTGCCTTATATGCCAGCTTGACATTGTAGTTATTACTTGTCACTTCATGCATACTGTTATTCATTATGTGCCGCATTCATGGATTCTCATGCTTATATTCATGGTTTTACATGCTATTGATGATTTAGATTCGGATTTCCATGAGATTTTCTGGATTTGGGGGGAAACCGCAAAACTTATATAAACTGCTCTCTCTCTCTTTTTAAATAAAAAGTGCGGTTTTCCCATGATGTATGAGTCGTCCACCATGAGTTTGTTGATGGATTTCGAGACCCGATTCGAGAAGATGGAGGAACCGTTTCGGGTATATGGTGGGCCCGGTGCGGTACCCCGGGGTAAGAGGATCGCAGATGATGGCGTTGAGCCTGGCAGGGGAGCACTACCGACCGGTGATTTTACCCGACGCGTCGGATATCTGGAGGATACCGTCGTGGTCTTGAGATGGATGGTAGGGGCCGGTCTGGACTGACGGTGTCCTAGATATTGAGATTGAGACATTGAGATTTCGAGATATTGAGGTACTGAGATTTGATGATACAGGCCAGTCCGGATAGCCGGAGCCTAAGATTTTGAGACATTGAGATTTATGTTTTGTGTCGATGCTAGACACTGTTTATCTTGATTTCATTTATGATACCTCATTTTAAGAATACAAAGGAAATCTCACTAAATTATGAAAGCAATTTCTTTAGTACATGTATTCTGTTTTCATGCATTCATACATCATCAATATGATATATTGCTACCTGAGGCATTGACACGGGCATATGGGATTACACTTGGGTTAGATATTTACCCTAGCCATTGTTATAGGCTGCAGGTTTTATATTTGAGGATTATATATTATGATCGTATGACCTAGGATTGCGTCATACATGCGGTTTCTGTTCGTAGATCTTTTTCTACTCACGAGTTGGCAACTCACCCCCGTTGTGCCCCAGTTCCTTGCAGGTTTCATTACGGCTTTGCGGGCACTGCTTCTCTCGGGTGACTTGCTAGTTGATGGGTTTATTTGTATCATACCCATCATTATACATTGTATATTATTATTCAGTTGTATCTAGAAGTTCCAACAACCAAACATGTACTTAATTGAGATAGAGACCAATGATGTCATTCTTTCGACCTTAGAGTCGCGTGTTATATTTCTCTGGGTTTCTTGCTGTTTTGAGTTTCCTTTTCTGTTGGGATCCTCGCCTTGGGGCGTTGTATATTATCTTGCTTGCGTGGTTGTGACCGTCGATTGACGAAGAGCTAGCTCCCGCTTGGGGATGCATTTTCCATTATATATGCTTTATCAGGTTTTGTACCCGTTTGGGGTCAGTTTTTACAAAGGAAACTCTGCCGAAATGTTTAGAAAAGACTTGTGATTTTAAAATGCATATTTCGGCCCATGTTGCAAACTATTTGATTTTAAATGGTTTTTCCTACACTCTACTACTATTCTTAGTTTGGATTTCTGGGTTTTCGGCTTACTTAGATTACGTACGCCTTGAGACGTTCGTAGTTTAAGTGTCGGTCATATTCCATACTCTCGGGACGTGACAATATATGTGTTGGGTTATTTATCACGACAGCAAGGTTTCGGGTGGCATCATCCATACCAATTTAAAATTTTGTCATGTTTAAACACCTAAACAGGATCTTTAACTAGAGAATCAAACTAGAAACATCAAGTAAACATCTTTACTTCTAAGTGATAGGGATTACAACCTTTGTAGTCCGTTCATTCGCTTCATAAGCTCTGAGCAGTGGTCCCTTCGCTGTGATCCATGAACTCCCGGACTCTTGAGAGGCTCCACAAGCCGTATGATGCATCCTTGCTTGTAGTCTTCAAAATCCGAGATGATCTACTTCGAGAAAACACGGACTAAAGCTATCTCTTCACTAAGTAGGAACTAGTGAAGCTAACACACTAATCTATATGGCCAGTATAGAAGAGGATGATAAAGTAGGAATTTTGCTCTCTTTAGTTTTCTTTTTCTCACAATCTTTTATCACAAAAGAAAAGGCTAGCAATCTTTTTTTGAGAGCAAGAAGAAAATGAAGAAGTGATGAAAGAATAATGAGCTTAGGTTAGAAATACAACCATAGGTTAAGAATGTGTCATGGCTAACTCATGTAGAGAATAAACCATGGGCTAGGGTTAAAGGTTAGGTTAATAAATATCCTAGTAAATATCTAAAGAGTGGACTAAGTCAAGAGAAAGAAATATCTCAAGATTAATCCATAATTTAGAATTAACTAAAATAAATAAATCTAACCATAATCCTATCCATGGTGAGATTCTCATAAACCCTAGTTGCATCTGTAACCCTAGCATGTTACAATATCACATATCACATATATAATATTTTGTAACAAAAGAAAAGAATACATTTAACATATATCACATATATATCAATGCATCCTAAGTGAGAAAAAGAATTATTTAAGTAAGCTTATATTAGTTAATATAATGTAATATATCACATATATAATTATACATTAAATTATTAAATCAATACTTGATTCAATAATCCGGCTATATTACATATAACCGACCAATATAATATGTATCATTTTATCGAATCAACACTTGATCCGATAACCCAGCTATATCACATATACCCGGACGATATCACATATCACGAGAATAGAATACGGTATCACATACACGTATCAATCTCGGTCCCACACATATCACATATGTGCTCCTACTCCGTTTCGCCTGAGCCAGGAAACCTCTGTGTACGACTCTAAAGACTCGTCAATACGCCGGCAGTAGGTGATGATCATATCAAACACCCACAAGCTGCAAGCGGTCAGCTAAACGTAACAGCCACCCGGCTATTGAGCGATCAGAAGATCAACAAGTAAGCATGCACACACTCCTTTGAATCCAATCAGTAACACTACCGTACAGTCTGGTCTCTTCGTCTGATATGTCGCATATTCAGTCTAGGGGTGGTAAACGTCAAACCCTGGTAACCGATAAGTCATGTTGATGTGAGGCTCATAACGGGTCGAGAAACTACTGATAACACTTACCAGTAGGTCTCCATATCAGCCCTGGCCAGGGACATCCAGTTATAGACAGTCGAACACAGCGCAACATCAACCCCCAATACCGGGAGAGACGAAACCCCTCCTATCGCTCATTGCCTCCATGTGATTCGGGACTGTATCCAAAAGCCACTGTTTTGCACGTTCTCATGAACGTGGTAAGGTGGAAATCAAAGCACGGTGGGAATTACACAAGACTCTATGACGATCTCGGGTCTACAGACTAACCTGTACCAGTGTCACCAGAGAACTGCTATCTGACGATAGGTATAATACCATCTAGGAGTTCTCGGCGAGTCCGTTCAGTGTACCCAGTCTCCACTGAGCACACGTACACCATCTTTGATGTCAAACACCAATGGATGTGGGATCATCCATCGCCCATCATTTGGGTCAAGAGGCGTATACGCTAGTCTACTCTGGAGTATCGATGCCCGGTCTCGATACACCCTCGACTAGGAACAATTATAGGATATACTTTTGGACTACCCTGGCCCCACTAGTATGATCTACATCATAGTCCCAGTAGTCAAGTACATATCCTAAAGGCTTTATCAACATGTGAAAGTAAGACAGTAATACAATACAAATCAACATGTTAAGATAAAGGGTAACTGCTGGGTTGCCTAGCACGGCAGAAAGGTTTCGGGAGGCATCTTCCATGCCATATTAAAAATTTGCCGTTCTAGCTAACCTAACCCTAGAATCGTATACTAGAAATCCGACGGAATAATATGCAAACACTTTGCAACTAAAAGAGAACAAGGAATACAACCTTTGTAGACCGGTCCTTCACTTCATTAGCTCCGTGTAGTCGTCCCTTCACTGCGATCATGAAGTCTCGAACTCTAGAGAGGCTCCCATGAAGAAATGAACATGCTTGCATCGGAGTCTTCGAGGCCGAAGATGATCTACGTCAAGGAGACACTAACCTAAGCTATCTCTTCACTAGTTATGGAATTAGTGAAGCAAATACCCTATACTAAATGGCAAGTAGTAGAGGATGATGAAGTAGGAAGTGGGCTCACTTTAGAATTGACTTTCTCACATTTTTTCTCACATCTCCATTGAAACTAGAAAGTTTTGAGGAAGAAGAAGAAGAAGAAAACTCTCATGGAATTAACCAAGTGAAGAAAAATAGCAATCTTAGGTGAGTTAAGTATCATATACTTAACCTTTGTAGAGATTTAACCATGGCTAGGTTTAATGGTTGGGTTAATAAAATATCTTAGGCAAAACAAAACTTGTGGACTTAGTCAATGCAAATCCAGGCTTCTCAAAGCTTTTTGCCATGACAAAATGCCACCATTTTGATTTACCAAAATAAATAAAAACCCTCCATTATTCATAGCATGGTGTAAGTCATACACACACCCAAGTTGCATGTATCATCAAGCATGACACATAATCATGTACACAAATATATATCACATATATACTTATGCACAAAGTGAGAAAAAGAAATCATAAGTGTGCTTAATATTAGTTAATGTAATATAATATATCAAATATATAATTATACATTAAATTATCAAATCAACTCTTGATTTAATAATCCAGCTATATCACATATAACCGACTAATATTTATATGTAACAACTTATTGAATCAACTCTTGATCCGATAACCCGGCTATATCGCATACGACCGATGTCACAAATCGCGAGAATAGAATACGGTATCACATATCATATTAATCTCGGTCCTGCACATATCATATATATGCTCCTACTCTGTTTCGCTTGAGCCAGGAAACCTATGTGTAGGACTCTAAAGACTCGTCAATACACCGGTAGTAGGTGATGATCATATCAAACACCTACAAGATGCAAGCGGTCTGCTAAACGTAACGGCCATCCGGGTATTGAGCGATCAAAAGATCAACAAGCAAACCTGTTCACACTCCTGCGAATCCAATCAGTAACACTACCGTACAGTCCGGTCTCTTCGTCTGATATGTCGCATATCTCGTCTAGGGGTGGTAAACGTCAGACCCCGGTAACTCGATAAGTCGTGTCGATGTGAGGCTCATAACGGATCGAGAAACTACTGATAACACTTACCAGTATATCTCTGAAGCATCCCTGGCCAGGGACTTCCTGTTTTAGCCAATCGAGCACAGCGCAACATCAACCCCCAATACCGGGAGAGACGAAACCCCTCCTATCGCTCATTGCCTCCATGTGGTTTGGGACTGTACCCAAAAGCCACTGTTTTGCACGTTCTCTTGAACGTGGTAAGGTGGAAATCAAAGCACAATGGGAACCACACAAGACTCTATGACGATCTCGGGTCTACAGACTAACCTGTACCAGTGTCACCAGAGAACTGCTATCTGACGATAGATATAATACCATCTAGGAGTTCTCAGCGAGTCCGTTCAGTGTACCCAATCTCCACTGAGCACCCGTATACTATCTCTGATGTCAAACACCAATGGATATGGGATTATCCATCGCCCATCTATATGGGTTGAGAAGCTATACACTAGTCTACTCTGGTATATCGATGCCGTGTCTCGATACACCTACGACTAGGAACATTTGAAAGATATACTTGCCGACTACCCTGTCCCCACTAGTATGATCTGCATCATAATCCTGGTAGTCAAGTACTCATTCTAAGAGCTTTATCAACATGTAACATAGAGACAATCAGTGTACATGTTAAGATAAAGTGCAACCAGATAGCATACTATCATGTCGAGCAAGAAAGTCCTCCCTATATATGTCCAAGCATCCACTACAATATACATCGTATGTACAGTAATGGCCTCTAGAGCATACATATAACTAACAGTAACCAGATAGCATACTATCATATCGAGCAACAAAGTCCTCTCTATATATATCCAAGCATCCACTATAATATATATCATATGTACAACAATGGCCTCTAGGGCATATACATAACTAACAATCTCCCCCTTGCACTAAGACCAGCTGTTGTAGTATCTCATACCCAACATCCCGAAAAGTCTCTCAAATTGTATCTGGGGTATAGCCTTCGTGAGTGGATCCGCAGTGTTGTCCGTCGTGTCAACTCTCCTGACCTCGATCTCGCGGCGATCAACTATCTCCCAGATCCGGTGATACCACCTCAGAATATGCCTTGATCTCTGATGGGACCTGGGTTCCTTGGCCAAAACCACAGCTCCATTGTTATCACAATACAAAGGTATTGGATGCTCAATGGCCGGAACCACTCCAAGTTCGTTTATGAACTTCTTCATCCAGACAGCCTCTTTGGCAGCATCGTTGGCAGCGATGTATTCAGCCTCCATCATCGAGTCTGCCACGGTTTCCTATTTGGAACTCTTCCAACACACTGCCCCTCCATTGAGGGTAAAGACAAATCCCGAGCGCGACTTAATGTCACGCCCTGCTTCCCAGTGTACGACGAAGGGGACGCGACGAGGTCCACTACGTATATACTCAGAAGTACATACGCTAAGCGTATCTAAGCAATATAAAAGAAAATACACAAGAGACAAGATATAATGAAAACAGCAACTTTTATTTATTAACATTCTTTTGTACAATGCATGAAAAGAAAATACAACTGAAATAAAAAGATGCCTAAACAGTAGCATAACAGGAAATGAAAAATACAGAAAAGAAAAGTGTACAATGAAACTAGAGTGCAGGGTCTTCGGCAAACTGCTCCAAATCTTCTTGAGATGGCTCGATCTCTGCCGAGTCCAAACCACCTGACGACATTCAAAGAAGAAAGAAATAGAATATCGTCAGCGAACAGGTCGCTCGGTAAGTCCCAAAGATAGACGAGAGTAAGAGAGAGAGAGAGAGAGTAGCTTTTAATGTTGTATTATAATATAGTAATGTTGTATTAACGCTGTTATTTGTAGCCTGGTACAGAAGATGCCAGTGTATACGAGGGGAGTCTCACTTACACCGGGGACCTTGGTAACCTGTAGTACAAGGCTCTGTCGATAATACCACGGAACAATGGCATGGATATAATTACGTCTTAAGTGACCACCTCGTGCCACCTTTAACATATTCCGTACCAGTCTACCCCTTAAACCCTGCAGTGTCTTGTTTGTATTGTTATCTTGTAAATTGTATTGATTGTAAGATTAATTGACTGACCGAAACCATGATATCAGTAAGCGGTTTTAACCATAGGGTCATGTAAATGGAATAACTGAGAATGGGCTTGACACCAGCATGATTTATCAAGTTATTAGGGGTCTGACGTTATCCACCCCCAGACCCAGTATGCGATACTCTTAGACGAAGAGACCAGACTGTACAGAGATTATCACTTACAGGCTCGGTAGAGGTACAGAAGAGTTTGCTTGTCGGCCTTCCTTTCGTTTAATACCTGGGTAGCCGTTACATACAGCTAGTGCCATTGACGTGCTTATGGTTAAATCCACTTCCGGCGTATTGTCGAGTCTTTAAAGTCCCACACAGAGGGTTTTCCGGTTTAGACGAAACGATATAATATGTGCGTATTTAGATACGCACTCAGGTTCGATTAAATACGTGTATTTAATGCACGTAGTTTAATCGGGTGTTTTGTTAATACCATCAGGGTAGAAAAATAGCCAGATTTTATTTGTGAGTTAGTATTATATCTCTTATTTTCTCTCTTTTGATATTCGTATTTTTATACGAATAGAGAATTTGTATTTTGATACGAATACGATATTTATACGAATACGGGTATTTGAATAATACCGGTATTTGTATCTTAATACGAATACGAATATTTTTATCTCAATACGAATACGTATATTCGCATTTTGATACGAATACAGGTATATGAATATTAATACATATTTGGCTGTATATATATGTAACACCTGAGTTGGTGTTTTGTGGTAATTATGTGTTAATGTAGGGTTTTTGGTAAAAAGTTTACCAAAACGGCTTTTAAATATTTTATCTGGTTTTATGAATATTTTATTGGAATTTTATCCGGACTGCACACACTTGTGCATGTTAGCTTGGGTTAAGTCTAGGGTTACCATGCTTACATGACCATGGTGGTTTAAACCTTTTGGTTAAGATAGTTGGGGTTAATCAAGGGTTTTGGTTTTGTTTAATGGTGATTAGGATGGGGGTTGACTTATGGTGAGAGAGAGAGAGAGAGAGAGAGAGCCATGATGGTTGTGCATTTAATGAGAGAGAAGATGATGGGGGTTAACTCATTTCATTTCAAAACTTTTTGCTTGCCTCTCAAACACACACTTCGGCTCAACAGTAGCAGCTGCAACAACACACACACACACAAAAGAGAACATCATCAGCAACAGCATCATTCAAACAGCCCCATCTGATGCTGCAACAGCAGCAAGAACAAGCACCAACACAACATCAGCCAACACAACATCAGCCCCAACACAACACCAGCCCTCAACACACCATCAGCCCTCAACACAACAACATCAGCCCTCACAACAACAACAGCCACTGCTGCTGCTACAGCAACACCAACATCACAAAAATAAAACAACAGCAGCAGCTTCAGCCTAAAAAATAGCTTCAGCATCAGCTGCAACAGCAACACCACAGCAGTAGAAGCAGTCCAGTAGCAGCAACAGCCCCTTCCTCCTTCCTCCTTCTTCCCTTCTCCTTCATCCTAGGACCCCCTTGAGGTATAATCTCGCAACCCAACTCTTTTCTTGCTCAGTTATGGGTAGTTGGCTGAAATTTAGTGTTTATATTGTGATTAGTGCTAGTTTAGGCAAATTTGAGTGAGACTTGACCAAGTGTTGGTTTTGCATGTTAGTATAGCCTTATTAAGTGCGTTTGAGACCAGTTAACCCCAGAATACCCCAGATTTCCAGTTAGTTACCTGAAAGTTTCGACTTGGCGTATTTTAGCGATTTTATCGACTTTCTAGCCTTTCTGAAAACTGCTATCAACCGGGACCTCCTAAAATAATTTTGACTTGGCAGTGAGATATGCGGTCAGATAGAAACCAACACCCAAAAACCTAGCCCCCAACTCCATTTTCTGGCCACAGATATATTCCCCCTGGCCGCAATTTGCGGCCAGAGCAGGGGGAAAACCCCTCGTTTTTGGTGCATGGCTCTTTTACCTGTAAACTTGACCCTGGGTATGTCTAGTTTTGTCCGATTCCAATCAAGGTAGAATCTGGGTTGATTTTCTTGAGTTGGCGCATGATTTACGACTTGTTTTAGCATGGATTTTGGTATTTGGTGATTCGTTTCTGTCGGGTGGCATTTGAACGCCAACGGCAGAGGGATACTGGCTGTGTTTGCACGCAAGGCTATAGGTTTTTACCTATTGGCGTAACGTGTACCGTTTTGGTTTCCGACACGGTTTTCATGTGTTTTAGCGTGTGATATCCTTATAGGTATCCCGCGTGGCGTCGAGGCGTTGGAGATGCAAATGGCGACATCGGCATCGGCACACATAAGCAAAGTGAGTAGATTTATATCTACGGGGAGAAGTCGGGTGGATGGCGTATAGCACCCCCGCAATTCATGGTGATGTATACGGATGGGTATACACACATACATTTATTATATGTTGTTTGGGATTAATGATGATGTTTAGGATGGATATTGGTATACCATTGCGAAACTCTAGAGTAGTGGTTTTACTACACATACACACTCACACTCATACATACTTGCATACATTCTTATTCATATGTGCTCATGGGATTCTATGTAGTTATGTGTTCACATGGGTATGGGACTATGTGTTCACATACGGACTTGAGGATGATACTTGGGAGTGAGATGAGTCGATGATATTTGATTTGAGATTATGATATCGGTAATACGGTAGAATTCGTACTCGAGATACGTCTTGATGTATAGCGGATATTTGGATGACGATACCATGTGAATAATGATATAGATAAAATGATCGACATGTGATTGTGTGATGAGATATGATATGTCAAGATATTTATGATAGGCCGCATTGGGCGATATATACTCCTTGTGATGATATGTGCTGATGATATTGATTTATACAAGACTGTCGATCAGTAGCCAGAGCATGATTATAGTGATGATATTAGTATTGTACTAGACGTAGGTCAGTACCCGAATTGTGATCTTGATAAAGAGGATACTAGATGAATGACATGATGAATGTGATATCGACCCGTACCCAGAGTTGGGGATGTCGTACGACGGATTTACGTACGAGCTATATATTGAGGTTTGATCCGCACTCTTGACTTGGGAATAACCGATTATAGGGATATGGTATCGAATGTGATATTATCGAGGTGGGATCACCGACTAATGTGTGTGTGTGTGTGTGTATGTATCGACTCAGAGGTTAGGCGGCTTCTCTTACCTGCAGTTAGCCTATTAGCTCAGCCCTATAGTTGGTGTAGCTGTATGACTCTTATGACATTAGATGCAGTTTAGCTATCATTGTGTTTGGTATTCAGCTCCCGCACATTATTATTGTTGCTCCGCATCGCATACTTATTGTGATTCATATTCTATTGTTGATATCATGCTGTTAGGACAGCAGCACCCTTACCGATGATGCATATGTACCACGTACACTTATTTGCCGGCGCACACACATCTTCATCGGTAATTGCCATATCACGTACACTTAGAGAATATTATTGCTTGATTTAGCTTGTTAGCTAGTAGTGACATGATATTAGTGTACTTGCCTTATATGCCAGCTTGACATTGTAGTTATTACTTGTCACTTCATGCATACTGTTATTCATTATATGCCGCATTCATGGATTCTCATGCTTATATTCATGGTTTTACATGCTATTGATGATTTAGATTCGGATTTCCATGAGATTTTCTGGATTTGGGGGGAAACCGCAAAACTTATATAAACTGCTCTCTCTCTCTTTTTAAATAAAAAGTGCGGTTTTCCCATGATGTATGAGTCGTCCACCATGAGTTTGTTGATGGATTTCGAGACCCGATTCGAGGAGATGGAGGAACCGTTTCGGGTATATGGTGGGCCCGGTGCGGTACCCCGGGGCAAGAGGATCGCAGATGATGGCGTTGAGCCTGGCAGGGGAGCACTACCGACCGGTGATTTTACCCGACGCGTCGGATATCTGGAGGATACCGTCGTGGTCTTGAGATGGATGGTAGGGGCCGGTCTGGACTGACGGTGTCCTAGATATTGAGATTGAGACATTGAGATTTCGAGATATTGAGGTACTGAGATTTGATGATACAGGCCAGTCCGGATAGCCGGAGCCTAAGATTTTGAGACATTGAGATTTATGTTTTGTGTCGATGCTAGACACTGTTTATCTTGATTTCATTTATGATACCTCATTTTAAGAATACAAAGGAAATCTCACTAAATTATGAAAGCAATTTCTTTAGTACATGTATTCTGTTTTCATGCATTCATACATCATCAATATGATATATTGCTACCTGAGACATTGACACGGGCATATGGGATTACACTTGGGTTAGATATTTACCCTAGCCATTGTTATAGGCTGCAGGTTTTATATTTGAGGATTATATATTATGATCGTATGACCTAGGATTGCGTCATACATGCGGTTTCTGTTCGTAGATCTTTTTCTACTCACGAGTTGGCAACTCACCCCCGTTGTGCCCCAGTTCCTTGCAGGTTTCATTACGGCTTTGCGGGCACTGCTTCTCTCGGGTGACTTGCTAGTTGGTGGGTTTATTTGTATCATATCCATCATTATACATTGTATATTATTATTCAGTTGTATCTAGAAGTTCCAACAACCAAACATGTACTTAATTGAGATAGAGACCAATGATGTCATTCTTTCGACCTTAGAGTCGCGTGTTATATTTCTCTGGGTTTCTTGCTGTTTTGAGTTTCCTTTTCTGTTGGGATCCTCGCCTTGGGGCGTTGTATATTATCTTGCTTGCGTGGTTGTGACCGTCGATTGACGAAGAGCTAGCTCCCGCTTGGGGATGCATTTTCCATTATATATGCTTTATCAGGTTTTGTACCCGTTTGGGGTCAGTTTTTACAAAGGAAACTCTGCCGAAATGTTTAGAAAAGACTTGTGATTTTAAAATGCATATTTCGGCCCATGTTGCAAACTATTTGATTTAAAATGGTTTTTCCTACACTCTACTACTATTCTTGGTTTGGATTTCTGGGTTTTCGGCTTACTTAGATTACGTACGCCTTGAGACGTTCGTAGTTTAAGTGTCGGTCATATTCCATACTCTCGGGACGTGACAATATATGTGTTGGGTTATTTATCACGACAGCAAGGTTTCGGGTGGCATCATCCATACCAATTTAAAATTTTGTCATGTTTAAACACCTAAACAGGATCTTTAACTAGAGAATCAAACTAGAAACATCAAGTAAACATCTTTACTTCTAAGTGATAGGGATTACAACCTTTGTAGTCCGTTCATTCGCTTCATAAGCTCTGAGCAGTGGTCCCTTCGCTGTGATCCATGAACTCCCGGACTCTTGAGAGGCTCCACAAGCCGTATGATGCATCCTTGCTTGTAGTCTTCAAAATCCGAGATGATCTACTTCGAGAAAACACGGACTAAAGCTATCTCTTCACTAAGTAGGAACTAGTGAAGCTAACACACTAATCTATATGGCCAGTATAGAAGAGGATGATAAAGTAGGAATTTTGCTCTCTTTAGTTTTCTTTTTCTCACAATCTTTTATCACAAAAGAAAAGGCTAGCAATCTTTTTTTGAGAGCAAGAAGAAAATGAAGAAGTGATGAAAGAATAATGAGCTTAGGTTAGAAATACAACCATAGGTTAAGAATGTGTCATGGCTAACTCATGTAGAGAATAAACCATGGGCTAGGGTTAAAGGTTAGGTTAATAAATATCCTAGTAAATATCTAAAGAGTGGACTAAGTCAAGAGAAAGAAATATCTCAAGATTAATCCATAATTTAGAATTAACTAAAATAAATAAATCTAACCATAATCCTATCCATGGTGAGATTCTCATAAACCCTAGTTGCATCTGTAACCCTAGCATGTTACAATATCACATATCACATATATAATATTTTGTAACAAAAGAAAAGAATACATTTAACATATATCACATATATATCAATGCATCCTAAGTGAGAAAAAGAATTATTTAAGTAAGCTTATATTAGTTAATATAATGTAATATATCACATATATAATTATACATTAAATTATTAAATCAATACTTGATTCAATAATCCGGCTATATTACATATAACCGACCAATATAATATGTATCATTTTATCGAATCAATACTTGATCCGATAACCCAGCTATATCACATATACCCGGACGATATCACATATCACGAGAATAGAATACGGTATCACATACACGTATCAATCTCGGTCCCACACATATCACATATGTGCTCCTACTCCGTTTCGCCTGAGCCAGGAAACCTCTGTGTAGGACTCTAAAGACTCGTCAATACGCCGGCAGTAGGTGATGATCATATCAAACACCCACAAGCTGCAAGCGGTCAGCTAAACGTAACAGCCACCCGGCTATTGAGCGATCAGAAGATCAACAAGTAAGCATGCACACACTCCTTTGAATCCAATCAGTAACACTACCGTACAGTCTGGTCTCTTCGTCTGATATGTCGCATATTCAGTCTAGGGGTGGTAAACGTCAAACCCCGGTAACCGATAAGTCATGTTGATGTGAGGCTCATAACGGGTCGAGAAACTACTGATAACACTTACCAGTAGGTCTCCATATCAGCCCTGGCCAGGGACATCCAGTTATATCCAGTCGAACACAGCGCAACATCAACCCCCAATACCGGGAGAGACGAAACCCCTCCTATCGCTCATTGCCTCCATGTGATTCGGGACTGTATCCAAAAGCCACTGTTTTGCACGTTCTCATGAACGTGGTAAGGTGGAAATCAAAGCACGGTGGGAATCACACAAGACTCTATGACGATCTCGGGTCTACAGACTAACCTGTACCAGTGTCATCAGAGAACTGCTATCTGACGATAGGTATAATACCATCTAGGAGTTCTCGGCGAGTCCGTTCAGTGTACCCAGTCTCCACTGAGCACACGTACACCATCTTTGATGTCAAACACCAATGGATGTGGGATCATCCATCGCCCATCATTTGGGTCAAGAGGCGTATACGCTAGTCTACTCTGGAGTATCGATGCCCTGTCTCGATACACCCTCGACTAGGAACAATTATAGGATATACTTTTGGACTACCCTGGCCCCACTAGTATGATCTACATCATAGTCCTAGTAGTCAAGTACATATCCTAAGGGCTTTATCAACATGTGAAATTAAGACAGTAATACAATACAAATCAACATGTTAAGACAAAGAGTAACTGCTGGGTTGCCTAGCACGGCAGCAAGGTTTCGGAAGGCATCTTCCATGCCATATTAAAAATTTGTCGTTCTAGCTAACCTAACCCTAGAATCGTATACTAGAAATCCGACGGAATAATATGCAAACACTTTGCAACTAAAAGAGAACAAGGAATACAACCTTTGTAGACCGGTCCTTCACTTCATTAGCTCTGCGTAGTCGTCCCTTCACTGCGATCATGAAGTCTCGGACTCTAGAGAAGCTCCCATGAAGAAATGAACATGCTTGCATCGAAGTCTTCGAGGCCGAAGATGATCTACGTCAAGGAGACACTAACCTAAGCTATCTCTTCACTAGTTATGGAATTAGTGAAGCAAATACCCTATACTAAATGGCAAATAGTAGAGGATGATGAAGTAGGAAGTGGGCTAACTTTAGAATTGACTTTCTCACATTTTTTCTCACATCTCCATTGAAACTAGAAAGTTTTGAGGAAGAAGAAGAAGAAAACTCTCATGGAATTAACCAAGTGAAGAAAAATAGCAATCTTAGGTGAGTTAAGTATCATATACTTAACCTTTGTAGAGATTTAACCATGGCTAGGTTTAATGGTTGGGTTAATAAAATATCTTAGGCAAAACAAAACTTGTGGACTTAGTCAATGCAAATCCAGGCTTCTCAAAGCTTTTTGCCATAACAAAATGCCACCATTTTGATTTACCAAAATAAATAAAAACCCTCCATTTTTCATAGCATGGTGTAAGTCATACACACACCCAAGTTGCATGTATCATAAAGCATGACACATAATCATGTACACAAATATATATCACATATATACTTATGCACAAAGTGAGAAAAAAAATCATAAGTGAGCTTAATATTAGTTAATGTAATGTAATATATCAAATATATAATTATACATTAAATTATCAAATCAACTCTTGATTTAATAATCCAGCTATATCACATATAACCGACTAATATTTATATGTAACAACTTATTGAATCAACTCTTGATCCGATAACCCGGCTATATCGCATACGACCGATGTCACAAATCGCGATAATAGAATACGGTATCACATATCGTATTAATCTCGGTCCTGCACATATCATATATGTGCTCCTACTCTATTTCGCTTGAGCCAGAAAACCTATGTATAGGACACTAAAGACTCGTCAATACACCGGTAGTAGGTGATGATCATATCAAACACCCACAAGATGCAAGCGGTCTGCTAAACGCAACGGCCATCCGGGTATTGAGCGATCAAAAGATCAACAAGCAAACCTGTTCACACTCCTGCGAATCCAATCAGTAACACTACCGTACAGTCCGGTCTCTTCGTCTGATATGTCGCATATCTCGTCTAGGGGTGGTAAACGTCAGACCCCGGTAACTCGATAAGTCGTGTCGATGTGAGACTCATAACGGATCGAGAAACTACTGATAACACTTACCAGTATATCTCTGAAGCATCCCTGGCCAGGGACTTCCTGTTTTAGCCAATCGAGCACAGCGCAACATCAACCCCCAATACCGGGAGAGACGAAACCCCTCCTATCGCTCATTGCCTCCATGTGGTTTGGGACTGTACCCAAAAGCCACTGTTTTGCACGTTCTCTTGAACGTGGTAAGGTGGAAATCAAAGCACAATGGGAACCACACAAGACTCTATGACGATCTCGGGTCTACAGACTAACCTATACCAGTGTCACCAGAGAACTGCTATCTGACGATAGGTATAATACCATCTAGGAGTTCTCAGCGAGTCCGTTCAGTGTACCCAATCTCCACTGAGCACCCGTATACTATCTCTGATGTCAAACACCAATGGATATGGGATCATCCATCGCCCATCTATATGGGTTGAGAAGCTATACACTAGTCTACTCTGGTATATCGATGCCGTGTCTCGATACACCTACGACTACGAACATTTGAAAGTTGTACTTGCCGACTACCCTGTCCCCACTAGTATGATCTGCATCATAATCCTGGTAGTCAAGTACTCATCCTAAGGGCTTTATCAACATGTAACATAGAGACAATCAGTGTATATGTTAAGATAAAGTGCAACCAGATAGCATACTATCATGTCGAGTAAGAAAGTCCTCCCTATATGTCCAAGCATCCACTACAATATACATCGTATGTACAGTAATGGCCTCTAGAGCATACATATAACTAACAGTAACCAGATAGCATACTATCATATCAAGCAAGAAAGTCCTCTCTATATATATCCAAGCATCCACTATAATATATATCATATGTACAACAATGGCCTCTAGGGCATATACATAACTAATAATCTCCCCCTTGCACTAAGGCCAGCTGTTGTAGTATCTCATACCCAACATCCCGAAGAGTCTCTCAAATTGTATCTGGGGTATAGCCTTCGTGAGTAGATCCGCAGTGTTGTCCTTCATGTCAACTCTCCTGACCTCGATCTCGCGGCGATCAACTATCTCCCAGATCAGGTGATACCACCTCAGAATATGCCTTGATCTCTGATGGGACCTGGGTTCCTTGGCCAAAGCCACAGCTCCATTGTTATCACAATACAAAGGTATTGGATACTCAATGGCCGAAACCACTCCAAGTTCGTTTATGAACTTCTTCATCCAGACAGCCTCTTTGGCAGCATCATTGGCGGCGATGTATTCAGCCTCCATCATCGAGTCTGCCACGGTTTCCTATTTGGAACTCTTCCAACACACTGCCCCTCCATTGAGGGTAAAGACAAATCCCGAGCGCGACTTAATGTCATGCCCCGCTTCCCAGTGTACGGCAAAGGGGACGCGATGAGGTCCACTACGTATATACTCAGAAGTATATACGCTAAGCGTATCTAAGCAATATAAAAGAAAATACACAAGAGACAAGATATAATGAAAACAGCAACTTTTATTTATTAAAATTCTTTTGTACAATGCATGAAAAGAAAATACAACTGAAATAAAAAGATGCCTAAACAGTGGCATAACAGGAAATGAAAAGTACAGAAAGGAAAAGTGTACAATGAAACTAGAGTGCAGGGTCTTCGGCAAACTGCTCCAAATCTTCTTGAGATGGCTCGATCTTTGCCGAGTCCAAACCACCTGACGACATTCAAAGAAGAAAGAAATAGAATATCGTCAGCGAACAGGTCGCTCGGTAAGTCCCAAAGATAGACAGAGAGTAAGAGAGAGAGAGAGTAGCTTTTAATGTTGTATTATAATATTGTAATGTTGTATTAACGCTGTTGTTTGTAGCCTGGTACAGATGATGCCAGTGTATACGAGGGGAGTCTCACTTACACCAGGGACCTTGGTAACCTGTAGTACAAGGCTCTGTCGATAATACCACGGAACAATGGCATGGATGTAATTACGTCTTAAGTGACCACCTCGTGCCACCTTTAACATATTCCGTACCAGTCTACCCCTTAAACCCTGCAGTGTCTTGTTTGTATTGTTATCTTGTAAATTGTATTGATTGTAAGATTAATTGACTGACCGAAACCATGATATCAGTAAGCAGTTTTAACCATAGGGTCATGTAAATGGAATAACTGAGAATCATGTAAAAGGAATATATATATATATCCATGGTTCGGTTTAGTCAAGTTGTATAAATTGATAATTGTATTCATGGATTCATGTGTTCATATTGAATTAGAATATTGTAGATTGTAGATTGACTTGAATCATATTCAAGTCAGAAAGATCAGACTCAAACCCGAGTCAGATAGTTAGAAATGTAAATCGAAGTCTTATAATTGGTAGGGTCCTTAAGTAATTTATAAACTTGAGAGGGTTTTATGTAAAAATACTTTTATATACTTTTCAAAATACACCTCAAGTATTCTTTATTCGTATTTAGAGTTGTAATGAATATGGCCATTTCTAGTGAAAATATCCTGGTTTTATAAATAAGGTATTTATCTATAATATTGATTTATTTGAAGTTCATGGTATTTTGATGTAAAATTTATTCTTGTGATTTTTAGAACAAAAAGGTGGAATATTTATTTTGTAATAAAATAGATATTTAAATGATAAATATACATATTTTCATACAAAAAATAATTTTAATAAATATTTTATATTCCAAAAATCTCATTTTCTTAAGATGTCGTATTTTAAACCTTTCGAGACCGAATGCTCCTTGCGGAGGTCTGAATCTCGCACTACTAACCCCGAGGATGTGCGATAATCCGCACCATCCCGAACGGGTTCCCCAAAAATGGGTTGTAGCGGCGCTTTGCAAAGATTGTAAAATACTAAATCCTTTAGAAAACGGTTTTATAAAGTAAAAGGTATTTATTTGCAAAAGTGTAAATTTTCCGTATTTTAGATTCTAGGGTTTCCTAAGTCAACTAACCTATTTCTAAATGGTCTAAACGACAAGTCGTTAAATGCCTCAAATCGCCTCTTCACCGCCAATTGTGGCCAGGTAAGTACAAATGAGGAAAGGAGGGATCCGCTCACGAATCACCGTGAGACGGGCCTTTTAAAGTTACCTTTCTCACTTGCTTAGACTAGACACCACAAATTCAGGTTTAGATAAACGACCGATGTCCACAACTTATCGTGTTTTCCTAATAAGAGGTATTTATTTAAAAGTGTATTAAAGCTAAAACTTTTAGGAATGGTTTTATTAAGAATATGGTATTTAAATGAAAGTATTGTTTTATCGTATTCTGAGTTTTTGATGATATCGTTTTAGGTTGTATATGCGTGTGTGTGGAGGTAGGTCATTACCTCGTGCTCTACTTTAAATGTATAGTAAGGTTAAGGGGGTTAAATGTGAAATCGAAACATTATGGTTTTTAAGTGAAAATACGATAAATTGAAAAGGCTATCATTTCATGTGATGAAACTTATTCAAATTGTTTGTTAAATGTTTAATAGTCAACATAAAGATATTTAAGTATGAATGTATTGGTGAGAAGTGAAATTTTATAGAAAACCGAATCGGAAATCGGATTTGTTCCGATTCCGTCGGGTTTTGTAATTTCGTATTTTAGAGAATAAGAAAGAGTGATAGAATGGGACTTACGGGTTTCGATTAAGCAAAGGAGTGAGGGGGACTAAAAGGGTTGTCGAAGCGTTGCTTCATCGCCGGTTGTTCCTCAAAACGTCGCCGGAATTTCGTCGGAGCTTCGCCGCGAACTTGTTTTCAAAGTACACAACTCTTGAGAAGATTTTGAGAGAGTGGGCTCAGGATTTTGGATGAGAGGGTAGAGGGTAGGGGGTGTATTTATAGGGTAGGCTAGGGATAGGGTAGGTGAAGGGTTTTTAATAAAAAAAATGTAAAAATATAGAAAATTCATTAAAAATCGTAGTAAATAGGGTATATTGAAGTCTCAGGAACCGATCCATTAATTTGGAGTATACAGGGGGGGGAGGGTAGGCGAAAAGGCACAAAACCCTAGTTGGAGACTCGACCGTCCGGCCGAGTCGAGGTGCCAGAGGGGGGGTCTCCTGGGGTGCACACTGGTACTTTCAGTTTTCTATGTGTAGTGGGAGTTTTGAAAGTTATGGTGCGTGGACTGTTGGGCTTCCAAAGAATTTTAAACAAAATAAATACAAAAATAATGTGGGGTATGGAATTTGAACTCTGGTGGCTTGGTTCAGTAGTGCAAGGTATTACCAATGAGCTACAAGCTCCTTCTTGTAATTATTTGTGTGAAATAATTACTTAAAGAGATATCAGCAACATTAAATACTCCAAGTATACTTTGATTTTAAATCAATTCTTTGTACTTTAAAAATGGAGTTATTTAATTACTTAAGTCTTGTGCTCAGGTAATAAATACCCCTTTATGGATTTTGAAAAAAATATTTTGCAAAATTTGTATCGAAAATTTGGGGTTGTTACACTTAGAATCGTCCTTATCACTTTGGAAGCTCTAATTGGTAAAGGACTCCACCTGGAGTTCTCCGTTACCATACACCAAGAACATCTCTTTAGTCCTTCTCGAGTACTTGAGAATGTTCTTTACAGCTGTCCAGTGACTCTCTCCCGGATCTGCTTGATACCTACTCACTACAGTTAGTGACTATGCTACATCGGGTCTGGTACATAGTATCGCGTACATGATAGAGCCTACTGCCGAAGCATAGGGTATCTCTTATATGCGAGCTCTTTTCAAATTAGTCTTAGGAGACATCTCTTTAGAGAGAGTGAGTTCAGAGATCGTGGGTAAGTTCCCACGCTTGGATTCTTCCATACTAAACCTCTTTAGTATGGTGTCAATGTACCTGGATTGGGACAATCCCAGTATCCTTTTAGATCTATCTCTATAGATCTTAATCCCCAAGATGCAGGAGACATCACCTAGATCTTTCATTGAGAATCTATGTGATAAGAAGAGCTTGACCGAGTGCAGCATAGGAACATCATTTCCTATCAAAAGTATGTCATCCACGTACAATACGAGAAAGACAACTTTACTCTCTGCCACCTTCTTGTAAATACAAGGTTCATCTATGTTTTTGATGAAGTCAAACTCTTTGACTACCACATCAAAACAGATGTTCTAACTCTGTGATGCTGGCTTTAACCCGTAGATGGATTTAAGCAGCTTGCACACCTTTCCGCTGCTCCCACTGTCTACGAAGCCCTCTGGCTGAGTCATGTACACGCACTCCTCTAAATCACCATTTAGAAAGGCGGTCTTAACATCCATCTGCCAGATTTCGTAGTCATGGTATACAGCAATGGCAAGTAGGATCCGGATGGACTTAAGCATAGCCACTGAAGAAAAGATTTCATCATAATCCACACCTGATCGTTGACGAAAACCCTTTGCAACAAGTCTCGCTTTGAAAGTCTCAACTTTTCCATCTGCACCAAGTTTCTTATTAAAGATCCATTTGCTCCCAATGGGTTTTACCCCTTCAGGAGCAACTTCCAAAGTCCATACTTTATTGGTGTACATGGATTCCATCTCAGATCGTATTGCATCCAGCCATTTCACAGAGTCCCCACTCGTGATGGCCTGGTCGAAGCTAGCCGGGTCATCATCTTCCATGATGCAGTCCTCGCTCCCACCATCAATAAGAAAACCGTAGTATCTCTCAGGTGGATGAGAAACCCTACTAGATCGGCGGAGAGGATGAGATTCGTTGGGAACTATCGAATCCTCCGGTTCTACCAAATCTTCTTCTGTAGTTTGTGTAGCTGGAACTTCTTCCAGTTCTACCCCATTGCCACTAATTTCTTTTTCAAGAAATTCATTTTCTAAAAAGGTGGCATGTCGATAAACGAACACCTTTTGTTCCTCAGGATGGTAGAAGATATTCCCTCGCGAATGCTTAAGATATCCTATAAACTTACACAGAAACGACCTTGCCTCGAGTTTGTCTGGATTTTGCTTTTTAACATAGACCGGACAACCCCATATCTTAAAAAAATTAAGACACGGTCTCTTCCCCTCCCATATCTCATATGGAGTGGTAGGCACTGATTTGGTTGGAACACTATTCACTAGGTATATGGCTATCTCAAGCGCATACCCCCAAAAGGAAATAGGAAACTCATCAGTGCTCATCATAGAGCGCACCATATCTAATAATGTGCGATTCCTCTGCTCTGATACACCGTTGTGCTGTAGTGTATATGGAGGAGTAAGCTGAGAGAGAATCCCATTCTCTTTTAGATAGTCCAGGAACTCATTGCTCAAGTATTCTCCTCCTCGATCAGATCGAAGGATCTTAATACTTTTACCCGTTTGGTTCTCGACTTCGTGTTTATATTCTTTGAATTTCTCAAAAACTTCAGACTTGTGTTTCAACAGGAACATATGTGCGTATCTTGAGAGATCGTCAGTGAATGTAATGAAGTACGAGGAACCATTCCTGGCATGTGTAGACATAGGACCGCATACATCACTATGTATCAGTCCTAAGAGTTCCGTAACTCTTTCTCCGTGTCCACTAAACGGAGTTTTGGTCATTTTGCCTTTGAGACATGAATGGCAAGTTTCATAAGATGATAATTCGAACGTATTCAAATATCCATCTTTATGTAACTTAGCTAGTCATGTCGCATTGATATGACCTAGTCTACAATGCCACAAGAAGGATTCGTTCATTTCTGAACTCTTCCTCTTGTGTGTTCTGTTTATTAAGAACTGTAGTTTGATTTAGAACATATATGCCATTATTTAACGAGCCTGATCCAATCAAGTTTTGATTCGGGAAGATGTTTATAAAATTATCCTGTACTTCAAAATTATATCCTTCTTTACTTAATAAAGAAACTGATATAAGATTGCATATCAGGGTCGGAATGTAATAGCATTCATTCAAAATCAATGTATTACCATTTGGTAATACAAGGTGATATTCGCCAACTGCTTTGGCTGCAACATTTGCACCATTCCCTACTCTTACGGAATGATCACCCTCTCCCAGTTCCCTACCTTTTCGAGCCCATGTAACATATTACATATGTGGGATCCCGATCCGGTATCTAATACCCAGAACGTAGAGTGAACTGAGAAACAGTTCTCGATAACTAACACACCCGAAAAAGATGCATCAACATGCTTATTCTTCATTTGGGCGGCGTGAGAATCCGGATATGTCACTATTCGCTGCTCAGTCTTATAACATTTATAAAAAGAACAGGACCAACGTTCCCCTGCTCAGTATAACAAGCGGGTTCGGTCAATACATCCATATTATTATCTTGATTAAGGCCTGACATGGTCGCTACCTGGAGAGAGAGAAGAAAACACTTTAGCGTATACTCTTGCAAGATTAGATTGGTTATTATCTTATCTAATCAGAATGGCTCCCACTGTTTTCAACAAATCTTCCTTCAAACCCTAAAAGGTAAGACTAGCCGGGATTAATTACACCTTACAAGTTCGCCAATCTTTCGGCCAGGCCAGTGTTGGTACTTTGAGGGAGGTTCTCGTGCTTTCGCACGGACCTAATTAGAATAAACCTCGTTTTTCCAGAGGCATAACCTCGTTAACACCTTTCTAGACACCTACTTGATCGGCTAATTGTCATGTGTAAAAATCTCCCAGGAGTAACTCTTACTCGCAGTGGATATCAGGATCCAACTATCTCATAGAAGGTATGCAATCTCATTGCAAATTTCAACACTTGAAATTCCCGATAATACTTTTACCCCTAGCGTCCTATGACCTTGACGGAGGCCAACAAACCATAGGCTGCTAGTCAAGTTCAACCCGTGCATTTCATGATTGAATCAAACCCACCCGCACGACCCTTGACGGAGGCCAACAAAGTCGTATGACTACCTTAATCCAATCTCATCTTATGTTTCAGATAAACACTAATTAGCTACCGCACACTACGCCTTGACGGAGGCCAACAAACGTAGCACGAATACTAAGTAGCACTTATCTGAAATGACGAAGGGTTACGCAAGTTTTTAAGAAAACCATGAGCGTAATGAACTTGATATCGTTGTAGAAACAAGTGATTTTGAAAATGAGTGTTTTTTAGGTTTTTACTAATTTCGCTAAAGAGGTCACTCCCGGTGAAGGGATCTCGGCTCTTTCCTTATCGAATAAGGTGTAGGATATTTCACAAATACCGCTATGCAAAGCAAGAACTATAGAAGCAATCAAAAACAAAACCGAGTGAGTTGTAGCATCTGCTAGTTTCGCTAAAGAGGTCACTCCCGGTGAAGAGATCTCGGCTCTTTCCTTATCGAATAAGGTGCTGGATATTCTATAAGGAATACCGCTATGCAAAGCAAAAACTAGAGCTACCATTTTTATAAATTTGATTCTACAACATCTTTTAGGTTTCTTTTCTTTCATTAATCTCATTAATGACGTCCTATTATTTATGCTTCCTAAGCATCACAGAAGAAACGAAAATACAACGTACGCTTATACCATCCGCATTCGCCACAGTGTCCCGTTATACACCGTTAGGCTACTTAACTAACGGCATACCGGGGCGGGACTAGCACGGGTGCAAAACATAAGCAACGTTTATTATATATCATATATACAATAATAAAGCATTCGTCTCACACATATAAAATGATCACATCACAGAATATCAGCAGCAGAAGATAACATATGAAATATTGGATATACTAGGAGGTCCGTGTTTTATTTTGAGTATGTATAAAACACGGATTCCACGGTCGCGATGAATAGCCAAATCCACATCCCTAGAACCCTACGAGAGCGGCAAGCAACCCTCCTAATTCTAGGGTTAGAAGACCCGGTCTCGACTTCTCGAGATGGCCTCCCACTGGACCCTAGAACCCGGTTGCTTGTGCTCTCCTCCTTGGGTCTATCCTAATGCGGAAAAGTAAATAATATACAATGGTGACATCATCCTCAACCCGGAAGTTCCCCAATAAAAGAATATTGCATATAATGAATATTACATGAATGAAAATAAAAACCCTCATCTCACATAAAACCCCCGGCTATTCAAAACATGACGATCCAATATAATATATCACAACAACACATAACATCACATGTCATCAATGTAAGTAAATATGCGTATCCCAATTGTCGTTGATGTATAGCAACGAAACCGGCGATACACCACATATTGGTCACAGAAAAGAAAGTGAAAAACTACAACATTTGGAATCCATAATCTCCTTAGACATCATAAACCCGAAATATCACATATTACGGATTTCATGCCTAACTACATGAATTCCATATATTGTATCACATTCCAGAAAAAGCTAAATGACGTTAAACATTCCGATCGAATCAACAAACACCCAAAATTCCCTAAAGCTCAACACTTGAGCGTAGTTTAAAAATACTCAGTACATACCACAGTAGCTATGAACCAGCCGTAGAAGGGTCAACCAATGCCTCACTTGTGGCACCGCAGAACTACCGCAAACCCTTGGGTTGGGTTTAGCGGCGGTTCTTACGGTCACAAAATCGAGTTAGGCTTTCATTCTTCTAGAGGGTCCACCGCATCACTTGAATGATTTTTGAATGTTCTTTAACTAAGGAAAAATCCAACACTTGAAAATTTTCCGGCAAGGGTTAAAGTGGGTATTTGATATCCGATCGAACTTTTTAACACCGTCTAAAAAACCCGAAAACAAACTAGAATTACGAATACGAAACACTTTGAATTGCCTCTGTAAAAAGATAACATCACATGCAAATTTAGCAAAAACAAACAACACCTGAATTACCAAACCCCAGAGACGGAACATGACCAAAATTTGAATCCCAGATGCCACAAAGGGGCCGGCCTTCTCGGAAAATTCCTACTTGTGCTCGGCCAAATTCCAAGCACAGGGGTTCAAATTTTGGTGGTGTTCATTATGTATCTCATACATCATTCTGCAACTGTTTAAAAAAAAATTTGACACCTGAAAAAATTCGACAGAAACTAGGGTTTCGATTCGGATGTTTCGGAATTGTTTCGGTTTCGTAATCCTACACATATCCGTCTAATTCTCTAGCCAGGCTCTGATACCACTGTAGGGTTTTGTAACGGGTGGCATCATCCATGCCAATTTAAAATTTGTCATGTTTAAACAACACTAAACAAGATCTTTAACTAGAGAATCAAACTAGAAATATCAAGTAAACATCTTTACTTCTAAGTGATAGGGATTACAACCTTTGTAGTCCGTCCCTTTGCTTCATAAGCTCCGAGTAGTGATCCCTTCACTGCGATCCATGAACTCCCGGACTCTTGAGAGGCTCCACAAGTCGTATGATGCATCCTTGCTTGTAGTCTTTAAAATCCGAGATGATCTACTTCGAGAAAACACGGACTCAAGCAATCTCTTCACTAAGTAGGAACTAGTGAAGCTAACACACTAATCTATATGGCTAGTATAGAAGAGGATGATGAAGTAGGAATTTTGCTCTCTTTAGTTTTCTTTTTCTCACAATTTTTATCACAAAAGAAAAAGCTAGCAATCTTTTTTTGAAAGCAAGAAGAAAATGAAGAAGTGATGAAAGAATAATGAGCTTAGGTTAGAAATGCAACCGTAGGTTAAGAATGTGTCATGGCTAACTCATGTAGAGAATAAACCATGGGCTAGGGTTAAAGGTTAGGTTAATAAATATTCTAGTAAATATCTAAAGAGTGGACTAAGTCAAGAGAAAGAAATATCTCAAGATTAATCCATAATTTAGAATTAACTAAAATAAATAAATCTAACCCTAATCCTAGCCATGGTGAGATTCTCATAAACCCTAGTCGCATGTGTAACCCTAGCATATTACAATATCACATATCACATATATAATATTTTGTAACAAAAGAAAAGAATACATTTAACATATATCACATATATCAATGCATCCTAAGTGAGAAAAAGAATCATTTAAGTGAGTTTATATTAGTTAATGTAATGTAATATATCACATATATAATTATACATTAAATTATTAAATCAATACATGATTCAATAATCCGGCTATATTACATATAACCGACCAATATAATATGTATCATTTTATCGAATCAACACTTGATCCGATAATCCGTCTATATCACATATACCCGGACGATATCACATATCGCGAGAATAGAATACGGTATCACATACACGTATCAATCTCGGTCCCGCACATATCATATATGTGCTCCTACTCCGTTTCGCCTGAGCCAGGAAACCTCTGTGTAAGACTCTAAAGACTCGTCAATACGCCAGCAGTAGGTGATAATCATATCAAACACCCACAAGCTGCAAAAGGCCAGCTAAACGTAACAGCCACCCAGGTATTGAGCGATCAGAAGATCAACAAGCAAGCATGCACACACTCCTGTGAATCCAATCAGTAACACTACCGTACAGTCTGGTCTCTTCGTCTGATATGTCGCATATCTAGTTTAGGGGTGGTAAACGTCAGACCCCGGTAACCGATAAGTCGTGTCGATTTGAGACTCATAACGGGTCGAGAAACTAATGATAACACTTACCAGTAGGTCTCCATATCAGCCGTGGCCAGGAACTTCCAGTTATAGCTAATCGAACACAGCACAACATCAACCCCCAATACCGGGTGTTCCCGCCAAAAAATTCTGCGCAAAAAAGCCCAAGGTATCAAATGGCAGCGATGCGTTTAAGAAAATGCGAACCAGTATTTTCCGGACTGGGTTTTGATAAACTCCTGAATGAGAATTAGCTAAATTCTGATAGTATCGAAAGTGTCTCGAAAAATCCTTCAATTTGATATATTATGGGCCTCATAATTCATCCGGGATCAAAAGTTATGAGGCTTCACGTGCCCACACGTGACCGGACATCACATGCAGACACGTGAGCATTTACAGGCAAAGCCTATAGGCACTGAATAAAATAAATAATTGGAAATAATTAATCAGTGGGGTCACGTGCCAACACATGATGGGCCTTAAACCCACTGAAAAGAATTAAAGGTATAATAAAATAATAAGGAAAATCCCAATGGGGCATCACGTGACCAAGGGTCACGTGATGACACGTGATAATTCCTGAGTTCTTTAAAATAACAGAATTAAATTCTGGTCAAATGCTTAATCAGGGGGTCACGTGCCAACACGTGATGGGTTTCTAAAGATCTATGAATTAATAGAATTAAATTCTAATTAAGAGGGAATCAAAAACCCTAACTGGAAAAATATTTCTCTAAATCTTTCCAAACAAAAAAGATGGTGCTCTGTAAAATGGAGCACCGTTGGATTAAAAATCCAATGGTGATTAAAAATCACCAATTTATGGAAAGATTCTATACAAGAAAAGATTTCCCTGAAATTTGCCAGGAATAACAGATAAAATATCTTTTAGATTAAAAATCCAATGGTGAATAAAATTCACTGAGTGATCTAAAAGATCATGTTGGTTACAAAATCAATTAAAATCTTTCAATGAAAGATTTACTAAACAAACTGATTCTTTTCTTTCTCCTATAAATAGGAGCCAGGGAGAGAAGGAAAAAGGGGGAAGAGAAAGAGAGAGAGAAAAGAAGAGAATTTAATTCTCCAGAGAGAAAAGAAGGTCTCTTGAAAAAAGAAAGAAACCCTAAGTGAGAAAGGGGAAAGAGATCTAAGCTCCATAAAACAAAAGGAGAATTTAATTCTCAATCTAAGAGTTTAACTCTTCTGTAAAAGAACTTAGTCCTTCCTCTGGTTGAAGATCTGCAGAAGCAAATCTCCCCACAAATTGAGAATTTAATTCTCATCAGGGAGATTCTGCCATGCAGATCCAAAACTTAGAGAGGGAATTGAGTTTAGAGAATTTAATTCTCCCAAATTCATAGGAATTTAATTCCACCCAAATAAAATTAGGGTTTAACCCTATATGAGAATTTAATTCTCCCAATTTCATAGGAATTTAATTCCTCCAAATAAAATTAGGGTTCAACCCTGCATGAGAATTCAATTCTCCCCAAATTCATAGGAATTTAATTCCTCCAAGACAGAACTAGGGTTTAACCCTATATGAGAATTTAATTCTTCCACATACATAGGAATTTAATTCCTCTAAACAAAATTAGGGTTTAACCCTACAGAGAATTTAATTCTTAAAACAAAGAGACTTGAAACCTTCCATGCACGTAAAGAACTTGGTTACGTGGTAACACATGATCCTTCTCCTCAATGAGTAAAAAAGAAAGAACAAGACTAGGTCACGTGACCCCACGTGACCCCTAAAACAGATCCCTCAAAATGAGAAAGAAAAACTTGGAGGCAATGCCTCACGTGCTCCCACGTGACCCTCAAAATAAAGGGAACAAAGCCAAAGGCAGAATCAATTTTGGGCGCCCTCACGTGTCCCCACGTGACCCCTTAATAAACACTTTAATAATCAATACATGGATACCCATCACGTGCCAACACGTGATGGCCTAAAAACTAAAAGTGTTTAACACTTATTTGAATATTCTGAGAACAAAATAAAGGAGGTTTGGCCCAATTCTCAGATGCCTCACGTGACCCCACGTGACCAATCCAATTTTAGTGTTTAACACTACTTTAAGCGCTTTGTCCTTAGTGTTTAACACTATTTTCAGCACATCACGTGGGAGCACGTGATCGCCAAATATCCAGTAGTGTTTAACACTATTTTAAAGCCAAGCTTAGCCCAAATTGGTTAAGTTTTTCAGAGGCAAATCTCCCCTTCAACTAAACCTTAAAATCCAGAGTTACAATGAATGGTTGGTGCTCAGCCAAAGACAAAATATTAACAGAGCCCTCAAACCCCTGTTTAGTATTGCTAAATAATGTTCAACAGTCCCAACAAAAGTCCAACATTTCGAACCTAGTTGGACTTAGCCCAAGTTGGCCATAAGTCCTCAATTCAGATTTAACTGAGCCAATGTGCTCATAATCTAATTAATTGATCTTAGTTCCAAATTGAACTACAGATTTCCCAATCAACTTTGGTTCAAGGGTACATCTCTTCACTCCTCTGATATTTGTCGTTGTAATCCTTCAACGTCTTCAGAGAGGTGATGGATCCCGGTAACTAATCATTCCATAGACTGTGGGGTCCTTAAACTCATGGACTGTGATGTCCTTAATCTCGGACTGTGGGGTCCCTTTAAACCCATGGACTATAATGTCCTTAACCTCGGACTACCTTTAAACCCATGGACTATGATGTCCTTAACCTCGGACTGTGGGGTCCCTTTAAACCCATGGACTATGATGTCCTTAACCTCAGACTGTGGGGTCCCTTTAAACCCATGGACTATGATGTCCTTAACCTTGGACCACCATGTCCTTAAACTGGTAATTGATCACAAAGTCCCTAAACTAAAACAATAGAGCCTAAATTCTCTTTTGTTGGATCTAAATGATCCTGTTAAGTAGATCTTAGTCTAAAATTAGACTAACGTATCCTTAACAAATGGTTAAGTTGACCTTAGTCTAAAATTAAACTAACGTGTCCTTAACAAACTGTTAAGTTGATCTTAGTCTAAAATTAGACTAACGTATCCTTAACAAACATTTAAGTTGATCTTAGTCTCAAATGAGACTAACGTATCCTTAAACCCAACCCCAAACCAAAATCTAAGAACATACGGATTTGGACTAATCCACGCCCTACGGGCGACAACATAAATTAGTCTCCGTATACAATCCACGGGCAACCAAAAACAAAATAAACACACATGACATGAAGTGACCATCTGGAGAAGGAGAAAGTGGTTACCGCGATATGGTAGCGTAATTAACTGCAGGGGCTTGCGCCTGCAGGGAAGAGCGTCCCTACAATCAAAAACCCCTCAACGAGGGGGAATCTGACGAAGTCTGCTACATCGGCCGTATCCGTTTAAACCTTCGATACATGGTGTCATAAATCAACTTGGCATGTTCGGAGAGGTGGACGGATAGCGCCAATTAGCATCTGCCCCCAAATTCAGGCAAGACATATGTCTTCCCGGTTTTCGGCGGAGAACAAGGGGGAATCTGACGAAGTCTGCTATATCGGCCGCATCCGTTTAAACCTTCGATACGTGGTGTCATAAATCAACTTGGCATCTTCGGAGAAGTGGACGGATAGCACCTATTAGCATCTGTCCCCAAATTCAGGCAAGACGTTTGTCTTTCCGGTTTTCGGCGGTGAATAGATTCTGGCACGCCCGGTGGGACCTTTTCCTCTTTCCACTCCACACTTCGTGTGTCGTGTTCGCGAACGAATCGCGGTTTGATATGGTTGCCCTTGGGTTCGAGGTACTAAGATTTGGTGTCTTGCTCGGTGCAGAAAATGAAAGATCAATGGCGTCTACCTGCACAAAATATTCCAGCTGCAACTGCAACTCCCGTTCCGTCACATCTGGGGGTGTAACCTACGGCCCCCAAACGGCCTCCCTTTTCACGATGCCTGTAGAGCAGGTAACGCAGGCTACCACCGGGTTATTCTTCGTGACCATGCTCCCACCAGTGAACGTTAACATCCCGCTGCCGCAAGAAGCGCAGAAGAAGTCGGTCTTTGATCGGCTCACTACCACCACAACCCATCTCAATAAGTCAGCCAATGCCAAGCCGACAGTATTAGTCTTCGATAGGCTGAGCCTGAACTCCAATAGGCCCGTCAAGAAGCCCACGATACCTGAAGCGGCCATCCCAAAACGGATAGCCTTTCCTGCTCTCGGGGTCACTAAAGAAACTTCTCCCGTCAAAGGATCAGTCTTTATAAGGCTGGCCACTCCGGTTCCCGTTCCTACTCAAAGGTCTGTCTTTAACAGATTGGATACTGCTGCTCAACGGACGTCGGTTTTCAAGAGGCTGGTACCAACAGCGCCTGACCAGAACAGGGGCCATGACAAAGCCATCCCCGTAGCTGAACCAACACCATCTGCGCGACATGCTCGCCGTCGTCACTGACGCCGAGTAAGGAAGGCTGGGGGCAACTCTCCGTCTGGATTTACTCCACCAGCTCCAACGGTGGAGATCGATGCTGCTGTTCCGATCGGGAACATCTTCGAACTGCTTAACGAGGTGCGCAGGAACTCTCCTACTGCAGTGCTGAAGAGATCTCCTCCACCCGTGGAGAATGCACCGAAGGCGAAGCCGGAGCAGCCCCCTCAGCGGCTTTCTTCCAAAATTTACAAAGTCTGGCGACAGGTCCAGGAATCAGTAATTAACCAGGACTACTCTCACCGACCAAAGAAGCTCAAAGCTCAACAAGGAGAAAACCATCCTGTCAAGCCACAAAAGGCGACGGCCATTTGGGTGCCCGCTGCAATGGCTCCCTCCACTTCAACTGCTCACAAGAGAAGGAGCCCAGAGAAAGCCACCATGAATGCGGCAAGCCGCAAGGATGTCGAATCTAAACGCCCCAAGTCTGGAGGCATGATGGTGCATACTGTTTATATGGCTTCCGGAAAAGAGGAAAGCCGTGCTTCTACGGGTCATCGACCGCTTACCCGATCGATAACGAAGGCTCAAGAACAACAGCAGCAGAAATTTCAGGAGATGCTGACTGCAATGGCCGCACTTACTGGGCCAAAAGAAAACCCAGAGACCTCGGAGCAGCGTCGGGAATAAGAAACTGATACCAAGTTCCTCCGAAGAATGCTCGAGAGGAAAGAAAAAGAGGCCGCGGAACAGGCGGCCAATATAAAATGAATGGCTCTTTTGTTCCAAGTCATGGCTGGGATGATGTTACAGCCGGAACCTCCAGCTGAAGACCCCCCGATTATCATTGAAGACAACAGAGGGGAGACATCGAACCCTCCTCCGGCTCTTTCAGCAGCCAAGGAGGAGACCATCTCCAAGGCCGCTCTGGATGATTACATCGCTCAGCAAATACGAGCTCATCATGCGAGCAAAACGGCCGAGCAGATCATTAAGACTGGACGACCCTATCCGGGCTGGTATATCCAAATAAGGTACCCTCCGGGATATACGATCCCTAAATTCCATGTATATAAAGGGACGGGCAATCCACATCAGCATGTTGCTCAGTTCAGGGCTCTATGTGGCAACACTGGAGGTGACGATAAACTGCTACTTCGCCAGTTCGTCGGCAGCTTGTCGGAGACAGCGTTCGAATGGTACTCTGAACCCCCGAACGACTCTGTCAAGACAATTGCAGAAATGGAGTTGTTGTTCACCCAACATTTCGTGAGCGCTAGCGAACGTACCCCAATCACGGCACTGATCAACGCCAGGGTGAAGCCAGGCGAAACATAGGTCCAGTACGCGATACGGTGGCGGAATCTATGGTCGAAGTGCGAACAGCGCATCGAAAAAGCACCTGCAGTAGGCATGTTCATAAGAACCCTCGATTCGCAGGCAACCATATCCCAATTCATGATGTTCTTCAAGCCGACCACCTTCCAGGCCTTGATTGACAAGCTGGTCCAAATGGACCAGATGGGCCATAGGCCTTCCTCTTCAAAGAAGGAGCCTTGGAATGAAAAAAGCAAAGGGAAAGCAACCTTCGGCGCCAACGCTCAACAACAAACGAGTGGCCTGAGACCGGTTGTTCGCCAAAGCAATAAGTGGCAATCCTACGATGAGAAGTTGAGATGTCCTTACTCGTTTCCCCGTGATAAAACAAGGAAACTGTTTGAACTAGCAGTACGCAATAGGCTCATTACTCTACCGGAGTCGAGACACCCACCGCAACCGAACGACATCAACGATCCCAATTACTGCCCCTACCATCGAGTATTGGGCCATCCACTCGAAGATTGCTACGTCTTCAAAAATTGGGTTGAAGACCAATACCAGCAAGGCAAGTTTGCGCTGTCTGAAAACTGGAAGGTAAATCCTCCACAACAGCACACCCCTAAAAGGGCGGACACGCCGGGGGTATCATGCTCTTTTATAGAAGAAGCTCCATGGGAAGTCGTTCTTTCGGCAAAAAACTAAAAGAATGCTGAAAGATCTTCAAACATGTCCGGCGATCAGGTGGAAAAACCCGCTAGAGCCGGAGATTGTCGAGGGGATACTGAAACCATGCCCAACATTGGGAGTTAATAGTGATGGTGGACAAAACATTCAGGCCCAGCCGTCAAAGTCTTCGAAGAAAAAGAAGAAGACCCAAAAGCCCGTGAAGCCTGATGACAAGCGCACGAATCTACAAAAGCATATTGACGCGCTGGAGGAATATAACCAGAAGGCGCGAACCCTGGTCACACTTCAAGAATTTCTCAACAATATCCTTGAGAGCGGAGATAACGACAATAACGACGGGGATGACTCGTCAGAAGAATCTGAAGACTATGTGGCAAGTTGCCACATGATCTCTCATTTGGTGTTAACTAACGAAGAAACTCACTCGGCGATAGAAGACAGCATAAAAGAGCTGGGGGCAGGATCGAAGCCCAAACCCTTGGAACCTTCTGACGAAATAATTGACTTGCTACTGAATGAAGCCCGTCAGAAAAGCAAAGCCAATCGAGAGCGCGAACTGGCTATATTCGGAAAAGCCAAACGCCGACAACTGAATGAAAAGGTCAAGGCACCCTAACCGGATCGAAGCATCCCTATCGCCAGCAAAAGCAAGCTTAAAGTAAGGAAACAATTCGCTAGGGCCCTGTCAATAAGAATGAAGTTGCCCTCTTTCAGAGGAAATTCTCCTGGCGATATACATCTTGATAAAGAGGAAATACATCCTAACTTCTGCTTATACCATCGGAGGATTGCACACCCTATCGAGGAGTGCATAGCCTTTAAAAATTGGTGGCAGGGATATATTGCCCACCGACAACACGTTCAACGAGTGAAGCACAAGGCTCGTCGGGAACAGAAAAGCACGACAGATGAGCGCAAAAGAGCTGCTGGCAACTGTCACATAGTCAACACCAAGGGATCGCAAGATATCACTTTTGAAAGCGACTCTGACGAAGAAATCGCCCTCGGCCTTCTCTTCAAGGAATCCACCTCCGACATAAAAGATGCGAAGATTGCGAGAAAATCTAGCTGCGTAATCGTACGTTGCCCGAAAAATCTCGGACCAATGAACAAATGACCGAAACGTCGTTAAACTACTATAAACCCGTGTCATCCCCAGGCTGACGTGGTAAAAAAAACGATAAGTCCATAAGCAAGATGGGCACAGATGAAAACCCGAAAGAGCTCCGTGAGTAAAAACGGCAGAGCTACCAGCGAGTTTTGTGAAAATCCGAAAAGGCGCAATCTCGTTAAAAAACACTTGTAAGGTCCTCTCGACCTTATGAGGAGAAAATACCGGCGTGAGATCCTTACAACTTACAAAGGAGCAACACGCTTAGGGATCCCCACGATTCCTAAGGAGAAATTACACTTGTGAGATCCTCACGACTCGTAAGGAGAACCCTCTTATGAGACCCTCATGGCTCATAAGATTCAAAAGCCTTAAACTACAGGGATCTGAACCTGTTCTTAAGCATTCATACACCCTAATTTTGCCCTACAAGCAGTTCAATATTGGTCCTTGTATACAATCCACAGGCACGAATGAACATTTCCCTAACAGAGACCCACCAGCGACTAGGGATATGCTTACACGGTGAACGACCCTTGTAAGTCCTCTCGATTTACAAGAAGAAAACACTCTTGCAAGATCCTTACGACTTATAAGAGAACACACACTTAGGAATCCTCACAATTCTTAAGGAGAAAACGCACCTACGAGATCCTCACGACTCGTAAGGAGAAACACCTTTATGAGACTTACGGCTCATGAAGTCAAAAGCCTTAGTCGACGGGATCCTAACCCTGTTTGCTAAGCCACCTTTGTTCGACATCGACAGAGGCAAATGATGATTCGCTACTGGCAATATCCCAGTTGTAGCGATGCTGATGCCTAAATCGGTATCAAATTCCAAGTCCTTTCATGGCAAATGATGATTCGCTCCTGGCAATATTCCAGTCGCAGCGATGTTGATGCTGAGATTGGCACCAGATTCCAAATCCCAAACTCGCAGTGAAAAGCCAGCGAGCCACAAATGCATATGAAATAGCCGAAATGATGGGGCAACTTGCAACGAAATCAGCAAATAAAAATATATGCATATGAGATAGCCGAAATAGTTGGGCAACTCGCAATAAAAAAAACAGTGAGTAAAAAGAAAAAATAGCCGAAATGATTGGGCACCACGAAAAATAGCCGAAATGATTGGGCAATCGCGATTTTCGCGATATAAAAAGCTGAAATGATAGAGCATCGCGGAAAGAATTTAAAAAAATGAAAGAATGAAACTTTTTGCCCTGCAGGTGAGGTCACATTGACCCCTGTATACAATCTATGGGCACAAACAAGAAAGGAACCATATCGCCCCACCAGGCTTCGTCGAAACGAAGCCAAATCTCAACGGTTCATAGACAACCTAGAGACAATCTCGACATTCGTCGCAATATTGCAGACACAATGTCAACAAATGAAGCGAAGGAAGATCCCTAGCTTCAGGGTCTCGACGTCAACATCGACAACTTAAAGATCAACACCGGCGTTCTTCCTACCTCCAATCAGATGCAGACGCAACATCAACAAACGGAGCCACGGCAAAGTCCTCTAGTTCCAAATCTCGACGGTTCACAGACAGCCTAAAGACTACCCCGGAACCATAGAAAAGTCCCCTAGTTCCAAATCTCGACGGTTCACAGACAGCCTAGAGATCACACCCGGCGTTTCTCCTTACTCCAGCAGGATGCAGATGCGGCGTCAACAAACGATCCCAGGGTCAAAACAACGGAACCATGGCAAAGTCCCCTAGTTCCAAATCTCGACGGTTCACAGACAGCCTAGAGATCACCAACGGCGTTTCTCCTCACTTCAACCAGATGCAGACGTGACGTCAACAACCGACCTCAGAGTCGCAACGAAGCGGAGCCATGGCAAAGTCCCTAGTTCTAAATCTCAATGGCCACATCTACGACCCGAAGACCAACAACGGTATGCCTCCTCATTCCAGCAGGACACAGATGCTACACCATCAATCAGAGCCACGGCAAAGTCTCCAGTTCCAAGACTTTACGGTTCACAGACAACCTGGAGTCAACCAATGACCTCCCTGTCGGATCAACGCTCCGTCTCGGAAACAAGTCAACCAACTCCGAGGAAATCAGTGTCCTTAGCAAAAACCTCGATTCAGGGAAATCAGCGTCATTGACGAGAGCACCTCGATTCGCGTCGACCCGCAGAGAAATCAGTGCCTTTGCAAGAATACCTCGATTCGTTTCAACTCCGAGGAAATCAGCGCCCTTGGCAATACCTCGATTCAGGGAAATCAGTGTCCTTGACGAGAGCATCTCGATTCACGTCGACCCGCAGAGAAATCAGCGTATTTGCAGAAATACCTCGATTCGTCTCAACCCCAGGGAAATCAGTGTCCTTGGCAACCTCCTCGATTCAGGGAAATCAGCGTCCTTGACGAGAGCATCTCGATTCGCGTCGACCCGCAGAGAAATCAGCGTCTTTGCAGGAATATCTCGATTCGTCTCAACCCCAGGGAAATCAGTGTCCTTAGCAAAAACCTCGGTTCATGGAAATCAGCGTCCTTGACGAGAGCACCTCGATTCGCATCGATCCGCAGAGAAATCAGCATCTTTGCAGGAATATCTCGATTTGTCTCAACTCCAGGGAAATCAGTGTCCTTGGCAACCTCCTCGATTCAGGGAAATCAACGTCCTTGACGAGAGCATCTCGATTCGCGTCGACCCGCAGAGAAATCAGCGTCTTTGTAGGAATACCTCGATTCGTCTCAACCCCAGGGAAATCAGTGTCCTTGGCAACCTCCTCGATTCAGGGAAATCAGCGTCCTTGACGAGAGCATCTCGATTCGCGTCGACCTGCAGAGAAATCAGCGTTTTTGCAGGAATACCTTGACTCATCTCAAACCCAGGGAAATCAGTGTCCTTGGAAACCTCCTCGATTCAGGAAAATCAGCGTCCTTGACAAGAGCACCTCGATTCACGTTGACCCACAAGAAAATCAGTGTCTTTGCAGAAATACCTCAATTCGTCTCAACTCCGAGGAAATCAGTGTCCTAGGCAAATACCTTGATTCAGGAAAATTAGCGTCCTTGGTGAGAGCATCTCGATTCACGTCGGCCCGCAAGGAAATCGGTGTCTTTGCAGGAATACCTCAATTCGTCTCAACTCCGAGGAAATCAGTGTCCTTGGCAAATACCTTGATTCAGGGAAATCAACATCCTTGGCGAGAGCATCTCAATTCGCGCCGACCCGCAGAGAAATCAGTGTCTTTGCAGGAATATACAATGTCAGCAAAGCGGAGCCGCAACAAAGTTCCCAGTTCCATGACTCGGCGGTACACAGATAAACCAAAGTCAACCATCGACCTCCCTGTTGAAGCAATGCTTTGACTCGGGAGTAGGTCAACTCATCAATCACTTACGAGTTCTCTCGACTTGTAAGGAAGAAAATTCTCTTGGGAGATCCTTATGACTCTTAAGAGAAAACACACTTAGGAATTCTCACGATTCCTAAGGAGAAAATACACCTACGAGATCCTCTCGACTCGTAGGGAGAAAAGTCTTTGTGAGACCCTCACGGCTCATAAAGTTGAAAAGTCTTGGGTAGCAGATCCTAACCCTGTCCCCTAAGCCATCACGGCCCTGCAAAGAGGTCAACATGGACTATCCATGGGCCACACTCTCCGAAGTCGAACATCGACGAGGAGGGAAACAACCACTTACGAGTCCTCTCGACTTATAAGAGGGAAAATTCTCTTGTGAGATCCTTACGACTCTCAAGAGAAAGCTCACTTAGGAATCCTCACGATTCCTAAGGAGAAAATACACCTACGAGATCCTCTCGACTCGTAGGGAGAAAGTCTTTATGAGACCCTCACGGCTCATAAAGTTGAAAAGTCTTGGGTGGCAGATCCTAACCCTGTCCCCCAAGACATCACCGCCCTGCAAAGAGGTCAATATGGACTATCCATGGGCCACACTCTCCGAAGTCGAACATTGACGAGGAGGGAAACAACCACTTACGAGTCCTCTCGACTTATAAGCGGGAAAATTCTCTTGTGAGATCCTTACGACTCTCAAGAGAAAGCACACTTAGGAATCCTCACGATTCCTAAGGAGAAAATACACCTACGAGATCCTCTCGACCCGTAGGGAGAAAAATCTGTATGAGTTAAAAAGTCTTAGGCAATAGATCCTAACCCTGTTTCCTAAGCCATCGCTGCCTTATAAAGGTTCAAGATGAACTGTTATCTACCATCTATGGGCCACACTTGCCAAAGCTACATGCCACTGAAATGGAGAAGTTAATCATGAGCATATAAACTACTTCACGCCAGAGTAAAACATAAAGAAATAGAAAGGGGTGGCTCATGGAGCTGAGGGTTTGGAACTATGACCCTTAAGAGTCGAGATTTGAGTCAATAATAAATGACGACGCTTGTGTCCGCTCGTTAGCTTCTCAGATCAAGATTCTGAAAATTATATACCAACCCGAAACTGGTCATACGCTATGAATTACTCTGCACTATTTCACCCATGTATATACTTACGTGGGCAAAGTAGTGGGGGGCATTTGTTCCCACCAAAAAAATTCTGCGCAAAAGAGCCCAAGGTATCAAATAGCAGCGATACATTTAAGAAAATGCAAACCAGTATTTTCCGGGCTACGTTTTAACAAACTTCTGAATAAGAAACAGCTAAATTCTGATGGTATCGAAAATGTCTCGAAAAATCCTTCGATTTGATATATTATGGGCCTCATAATTCATCCAGGATCAAAAGTTATGAGGCATCACGTACCCACACGTGACCGGGCATCACATGCAGACACGTGACCATTTACAGGCAAAGCCTGTAGGTACTGAATAAAATAAATAATTGAAAATAATTAATCAGTGGGGTCACGTGCCAACACGTGATGGGCCTTAAACCCACTGAAGAGAATTAAAGGTATAATAAAATAATAAGGAAAAATCCCAATGGGGCATCACGTGCCAACACATGACCAAGGGTCACGTGCTGACACGTGATAATTCCTGAGTTCTTTAAAACAACAGAATTAAATTTTGGTCAAATACTTAATCAGGGGGGCACGTGCCAACACGTGATGGGTTCCTAAAGATCTATGAATTAATAGAATTAAATTCTAATTAAGAGGGAATCAAAAACCCTAACTGGAAAAATATTTCTCTAAATCTTTCCAAACAAAAAAGATGGTTCTCTATAAAATGGAGCACTGTTGAATTAAAAATCCAATGGTGATTAAAAATCACCAATTTATGGAAAGATTCTATACAAGGAAAGATTTTCCTGAAATTTGCCAGGAATAACAGATAAAATATCTTTTGGATTAAAAATCCAATGGTGAATAAAATTCACTGAGTGATCTAAAAGATCATGTTGGTTACAAAATCAATTAAAATCTTTCAATGAAAGATTTACTAAACAAACTGATTCTTTTCTTTCTCCTATAAATAGGAGCCAAGGAGAGAAGGAAAAAAGGGGAAGAGGAAGAGAGAGAGAAAAGAAGAGAATTTAATTCTCCAGAGAGAAAAGGTCTCTTGAAAAAAGAAAGAAATCCTAAGTGAGAAAAGGGAAAAAGATCTAAGCTCCATAAAACAAAAAGAGAATTTAATTCTCAATCTAAGAGTTTAACTCTTCTGCAAAAGAACATAGTTCTTCCTCTGGTTGAAGATCTGCAGAAGCAAATCTTCCCACAAGTTGAGAATTTAATTCTTATCAGGGAGATTCTGCCATGCAGATCCAAAACTTAGAGAGAGAATTGAGTTTAGAAAATTTAATTCTCCCAAATTCACAGGAATTTAATTCCTCCCAAATAAAATTAGGGTTTAACCCTATATGAGAATTTAATTCTCCCAATTTCATAGGAATTTAATTCCTCCAAATAAAATTAGGGTTCAACCCTGCATGAGAATTCAATTCTCCCCAAATTCATAGGAATTTAATTCCTCCAAGACAGAACTAGGGTTTAACCCTATATGAGAATTTAATTCTTCCACATACATAGGAATTTAAATCCTCTAAACAAAATTAGGGTTTAATTCTACAGAGAATTTAATTCTTAAAACAAAGAGACTTGAAACCCTCCATGCACGTAAAGAACTTGGTCACGTGGTAACACGTGATCCTTCTCCTCAATGAGTAAAAAAGAAAGAACAAGACTAGGTCACGTGACCCCACGTGACCCCTAAAACAGATCCCTCAAAATAAGAAAGAAAAAGTTGGAGGCAATGTCTCACGTGTCCCACGTGACCCTCAAAATAAAGGGAACAAACTCAAAGGCAAAATCAATTTTGGGTGCCCTCACGTGTCCCCACGTGACCCCTTAATAAACACTTTAATAATCAATACATGGATACCCATCACGTGCCAACACGTGATGGCCTGAAGACTAAAAGTGTTTAACACTTATTTGAATATTCTGAGAACAAAATAAAGGAGGTTTGGCCCAATTCTCAGATGCCTCACGTGACCCCACGTGACCAATCCAATTTTAGTATTTAACACTACTTTAAGCGCTTTGTCCTTAGTGTTTAACACTATTTTCAGCACATCACGTGGGAGCACGTGATCGCCAAATATCCTCTAGTGTTTAACACTATTTTAAAGACAAGCTTAGCCCAAATTGGTTAAGTTTTTCAGAGGCAAATCTCCCCTTCAACTGAATCTTAAAATCCTGAGTTACAATGAATAGTTAGTGCTCAGCCAAAAACAAAATGTTATCAGAGCCCCCAAACCCCAGTTTAGCATTGTTAAATAATGTTCAACAGTCCCAACAAAAGTCCAACATTTCGAACCTAATTGGACTTAGCCCAAGTTAGCCATAAGTCCTCAATTCAGATTTAACTGAGCCAATGTGCTCATAATCTAATTAATTGATCTTAGTTCCAAATTGAACTACAGATTTCCAAATTGAACTTTGGTTCAAGGGTACCTTCAACGTCTTCAGAGAGGTGACGGGTCCCGATAACCAATCATTCCATGGACTGTGGGGTCCTTAAACTCATGGACTGTAATGTCCTTAACCTCGGACTGTGGGGTCCCTTTAAACTCATGGACTATGATGTCCTTAACCTCGGACTGTGGGATCCCTTTAAACCCACGGACTATGATGTCCTTAACCTCGAACTGTGGGGTCCCTTTAAACCCACGGACTATGATGTCCTTAACCTTGGACCACCATGTCCTTACACTGGTAATTGACCGCAAAGTCCCTAAACTAACACAATAGAGCCCAAATGCTTTTTTGTTGGATCTAAATGATCCTGTTAAGTAGATCTTAGTCTAAAATTAGACTAACGTGTCCTTAACAAATGGTTAAGTTGACCTTAGTCTAAAATTAGACTAACGTGTCCTTAACAAACTTTTAAGTTGATCTTAGTCTAAAATTAGATTAACGTATCCTTAACAAACGTTTAAGTTGATCTTAGTCTCAAATGAGACTAACGTATCCTTAAACCCAACCCCAAACCCAAATCTAAGAACATACGGATTTGGACTAATCCACGCCCTACGGGCGACAACATAAATTAGTCTCCGTATACAATCCATGGGCAACCAAAAACAAAATAAACACACACGACACGAAGTGACCATCTGGAGAAGGAGAAAGTGGTTACCGCGATGCGGTAGCGTAATTAACTGCCGGGGCTTGCGCCTGCAAGGAAGAGCGTCCCCACAATCCAAAACCCTTCAACGAGGGGGAATCTGACGAAGTCTTCTATATCGGCCGAATCCGTTTAAACCTTCGATACGTGGTGTCATAAATCAACTTGGCATTTTCGGAGAGGTGGACGGATAGCACCAATTAGCATCTGCCCCCAAATTCAGGCAAGACGTTTGTCTTCCCGGTTTTCGGCGGATAACAAGGGAGAATCTGACGAAGTCTGCTATATCGGCCGCATCCGTTTAAACCTTCGATACGTGGTGTCATAAATCAACTTGGCATCTTCGGAGAGGTGGACGGATAGCACCTATTAGCATCTGCCCCCAAATTCAGGCAAGACATTTGTCTTCCCGGTTTTCGGCGGTGAACACCGGGAGAGACGAAACCCCTCCTATCGCTCATTGCCTCCATGTGATTCGGGACTGTACCCAAAAAGCCACCGTTTTGCACGTTCTCATGAACGTGGTAAGGTGAAATCAAAGCACGGTGGGAATCACACAAGACTCTATGACGATCTCGAGTCTACAGACTAACCTGTACCAGTGTCACCAGAGAACTGTTATCTGACGATAGGTATAATACCATCTAGGAGTTCTCGGCGAGTCCGTTCAGTGTACCCAGTCTCCACTAAGCGCCCGTACACTATCTTTGATGTCAAACACCAATGGATGTGGGATCACCCATCGCCCATCATATGGGTCAAGAGGCGTATACGCTAATCTATTCTGGAGTATCGATGCCCTGTCTCGATACACCCTCGACTAGGAACAATTATAGGATGTACTTTTGGACTACCCTGGCCCCACTAGTACGATCTACATCATAGTCCTAGTAGTCAAGTACATATCCTAAGGGCTTTATCAACATGTGAGAGCAAGACAGTAATACAATACAAATCAACATGTTAAGACAAAGAGTAACCAGATAGCATACTATCATATCGAGCATATATCCAAGCATCCACTATAATATGCATTATATGTACAACAATGGCCTCTAGGGCATATACATAACTAACAATGTGTGTGTATTTGTATATGTATATATACATACACATTCCGCTCACCTTAGAAGCTTGTTGAAGAGTGTGGATGGGTGAGTCATTAGGGTGACTCACACATTCACCCACACTTTACGACATTTGAGAACAAAAGAAAAAGAGAAGAATTATGGTAGGATGGGAATTTATTCTTCACTCATTCCTTTCTTCTCTCTTCTTTTGATGTTAAGCTTTCAAAAAAGTGAAATGAAAAATTGGCAAAAAGAGAAAAATTGAGATTTTCACTACTACATCAATCTCATCATCTTTTCTTAGCAAGCTAAGTTAGTGAGTTGCTTCACTTGATATTGGATGTGAATCTAAAACTTGAATTGGATTCTGTCAGGTGAATCATCTTCGACGAGGAAGATCGATGTGCAAGCTTGTTCCCGACGACTTCGGAGTCAAGCTAGAGTCTATGGAGTGGTGTAGAAGTCTTCCGCAATTGCGCGGACACGCTACAAAGGTAACCTTGTATGTTATGATATTAATTTAGTGTTTAGAATCGATTCTGGGGTTTTGGTCGCTAGTGTTTGCATAAAAAGTTTTGTTTTCACTTCCGTTTTCGCTGCGAATCTTGCGACGTGAGCACTAGGGTCCTAATAGTGGTATCAGAGCCATTCCAAATACTTTAACTAGCTGTAGGTGATGCTATAGATTCAAAACCGAAATTTTAACTATATCGAGTTTTTGATTAACAAGTTTCTGTCATTTTTCAGAATGGTCTCAAAAAATTTTAAACTGTTGTAGAAGACTAGTATTTGAGCAAGAAAGCATGGCACGAAACCCGAGGATCTCAGTCAAAAATTTGGCCGCCTATTTATTCTTTTTGGCCTCTTTTTACGTCCCAAAATTTGAATTAGGTCTCTGGGTTTTTGTGGTGGCTTGAAAATTGGGAAACTTGATTTGTAGTATACTTCTTTTTGCCCCAGATTTCAGTTAAGGTTATCTTTGTATTTGGGCAAGTTCGGAAAAAAATTTGGCCGAAACTAATGCATCATTTATGATCCGTAGTTTTGTTTTTGTGTTAAACGTCGTCTAATTTCTATATGTTCAATTAGACGGAGTTACACACTGGTTATTTGTTATGTTGGTTTGGATATATATATCTTGTCATGGTTTAGCCGGATTGTCGTGAATGGATAGCTTATCGTGTGACTTGCTTGTACAGTTTTGACATTTGTATTCGTTTATTCTGGACGAGGAACCGGATTGTGGCCATCATTACCGCTTAATGTATATTATTTTATTTGGACACGTCTGGGTTGAGGTCGTTGTCGCCATTGTATATATTTCATTATTTGTACGAGGATACCCCGCAACGGAGTACCCGGGCAGCCGGATTTAAGAATGCAGAGGGTGTCCATCTCATGGAGTTGAGACCCGGGCCATTTTATTCTCGGATTGGCGGGTTGCTCGCCGCACTTATAAAGGTATAACTGTGACCCACAGAGCAGTGCTCAAATTACCAGATTCTATGAGTGTCGGGTGGCCCACTGATGACATTGAGTGCGGGTTGCCTCATTTCTAAAATTGGTGGGTAGCTTGCCGTGCTTGTAGGGGTCTTGGTTCGAGATTGTACGGTCTATCCACACGACCGGGGAATGTTGGTTTTAGTTTGCGGCTCAAACGAAACACGGGCTCGTAGCGTATCCTCTATTCCATCTTGTTTTTTGTTTATCGCATGCCTATGATATTTATTATCTGCATATGATGATGATGTATATATATTAGATGTGTTTATATGTTTTGCATCCGCGCTAACCCTGTTCCCGCCCTACCGTAAGTTAAGTAACCTTACAGTGAAGACCCGGGACCCCGTGACGAATGCGAATGGTATATAAAAGCATATTATTTTGGTTGTTTCTGTTGTGGTTAGAAACTAAGTTTGATGGGATCGCATTATAGATTTAATATAAGGAAAACAAACCTAAATGATGTCGGAACCAATTTTTAAAACTACTCGGTTTTCTTCAAAACCACTTGTTTTAAAAGCGGAGCCTAAACCACTCCTTTTCAAAATCACTCGAGTTCTTTCAACGATATCAAATTCATTACGTTAAAGGTTTTTTCGCCAAAAACCGGCCGTAACCCTCTATCATTTCTTACGAATAGTTCTTAATATTCATGATATGTATGTTTATTGTGTCAAGACGTAGTGTACGATAGCTAAGTGATACTTGTTTGTAATATGTGATGTGATTGGTAGGACAATCGTGTAACTATTTTGGCTGTGTAAAGGGTTATGCGGGTGGGTTTAATGCAATCAAGATAATGATGGGTTGAACTTGATTAGAACCCTTTGATATGTTGACTATGTCAAGGTCAGTGGGGTCGTAGGGGTAAAAACCATATCGGGGGTTTCAAATATAAGGGAAACTTACTAAGTATGCGCATACCTTCTGGAGAGTGATGATTTTGGTCGGTTTCTGTTGGGTCCTGATTCCTACTGATAAGTAGAAATTACTTCTGGAAGATTTTCACTTCACAACTAGCTAACCCATTAGATGTCTAGAAATGTGTTAACGAGGTTATGCTTCTGAGGAAACGGGGTTATTTAATTAGGTCCATGCGAAAGTACGGAGAGCCTCCCTCGGAATACCAACACTTGTCTGGCTGAACAGTTAGCGAATTTATGGGATGTACATGATCCCGAATAGTTCTCCTTTTAGAGTTTGAAGGAGAATTTGATGAAATAGTAGAAGCCATCCTAATTAGATAAATTGATTAACCAATCTAATCTTGATAGAGTGCACGCTGAGTATTTTTTCTCTCTATCTGATTTGCGACTATGACTGGCCTTAAACTAAAACTCGTAAACCAAGTTAACCGAACATTTTTACAAACTTTGGATTTGGATTGTCATGATTCACGACAAATTCGCATATATCTCTGTCACTCTTACTTTACCATTTGCCTTCTTCGGAACATTTTGTATCACTACGGAGATCTATATTACTTGGAATGACCATCTCATATAGTTACATACGAACTCGAAGAAATTTATTTCAGTCCGAATATAGCCACAGGTTCTGAAGAAATTGAGTTATAGTATTCGATTGCCTCCACTCCTTTGCCTTCTCTCTAAGTTGAGAGCTCCTTGTATCAGGAGAGTGCACCAGTTACGCTTGTTGGACAATCTTTTTTCAAACCTTAGGCTGGTGCTGAAGATAGGGAAGGAATAAAACCAACTAGGCTAAGTATGGTGTACAGAAAGTAAGATATAGAGACATATAAAAAGATTGAAGTGAGAGCAAAAAAAATTGCAACTACTGTCGAAAATCTGGGCATTGGAAAAGGCATTACTAAGAATACCCGACTATCCCTTAGAAAATTATAATGTTTCACTTTTACCTTTATAGTTTTATTTGAAAAATGTTTTTTCGAATTAATTCTGATTTTAGGGTATGTATATACTGGATTGTAATCTCGCATCTGTATGTCGTTACAGATGCTGAAAAGGAGTAAAATATTGGAAAATAGGTGATTTGATTCTCAATATCGGAATTCGTAGCAATTGGTGATATTGAACTAAATCGCCTTGTTTTGCCTTACGACAAATATTGGGTTTTGAATAACCGTTATGCACCAATTTTTAAAATAATATATCTGTATCTTTATTTTATAAAGTGGGATATGATTTTTTGAAAATTATGTTCTAAACGTTTATCTTTATCAATTAAAGATAAGGTACGGTGCATTAAATAACGGTATAGACGTTCTTAACCAAAATACAATTCACAATTTACAAACACATGGAATTTGAGTTAGTATACTCTTGAGACTTGGACATCGTAATGTATGTTGTCTGGTGTCCTTTAGGACAAAAGGGATGGTACTCTTCGTTCCGTTTATCTATGATTTCTCTGGCTTTAGACACGCATTTGTTGAAATGTAAAGTCTAAAGATTTTGAGAAGTTCATAAGTATATGAATAAAGTAGAGAACCGGATGATGGAAGTATCAAGATTTTTCGAAGTAATCGAAGATATAGATAGTTATGCTAGGTATTCCGTCATAATAATAATGAGAATATTGTTTCTCTTACAAATTACTCATCCATGGGTGCGCTCCTTGATGAGTAATGTTGTATGGACTTTTTCCACTTGATGATATGCACTGGAAACAGCTGCATACCTTTTGAATCCGGTTCTATCAAAATTAGTGTCTTTGATTTTATATAGACATAGAATGGTAGCAATCTTATGGTTAAGATATAGAGTTATCCGGTTTTTGTTTAAAAGCAGAATCCAAACAAACTCAAGGCACGTTTCAGTAATGACAGTTTGTGGGTTATCTCAAGTTTTCACAACGGTTTAACTTCTACCATTTGCAACATCAATAGTTGCATTGTTCTTAACTCGCCACCTTTATATAAAAGGACTTCTTTGCAAAAGAATTTAAGGGGGGTATGGTAGAACTGGAAATGATTTCAGAACCACAAATGATTACTGAAAATTTAGTAGAACCTAAGATCTCAATTGGATTCAACAAACCATAACCACTCCGCCGATTTTAGTAGCTAATCTTAGCCACCCGAGAAGTATTTCGGTTTTCTCGTAGATGGTGATAGGATGGTTTGCATCATGGTTATGATGGCCCTACTAGTTATCATCTGGCCATTAGGAAGTGGTGACTTCCGGATGATGGCCAGAAACCATATATCCAAGTTGGACTCCATGCACTTCAGCAAATTATGGAATCTGTCGGTGCTCCTAAAGGGGTAAAACTCATTAGGAACAAGTAGATCTTTCAAGATCAGTGCAGGTAGAAAGGTAATAACCTAATAAGGCTAAACTTGTAATAAAGAATTTTCATCAAATATCCGTTGTGGATTGTGATGAAACTTTTCTTCAATATCTTTGCTGAAGTCCATACGGATATTACTTGTCACTGCTACTATTCATGACTACGAGATCTGGCAGGTGGATGACTATAATATCTTTTTAAATGAGAATTTAGAAGTGCACGTATATATGACTCTGCCAGAGGGTTGTTATAGTCAGTGAGAGCAGCAGAAGGTGTGTAAGTTGCTTATGTCTATTCATAGACTAAAGCAGGTATAGCGGAGACGGGTCATCTGTTTTGATATGAAAGTCAAGATATTTAACTTCATCAAAAGAACAGATGAACCTAGTAAGAAAGTTGTAGGGAGTACTGTCCTGGGATTTGGATGATATACTCCTGATAGAAAGTGATATTCCTATACTACAATCGGTTAAACTATGGTTGTCATAAAAGTTTCTCCATATAAGATTTGAATAATATATCAGGGATTCTGCTAACTAGATCTATGTCGTTATATCTAGATTTGGGAAGTGTCCAAATTTGGGTATTTGGACACCATTCTAAAGGATTTTAGAATGGATGACTCCTGACGTGGTGGTGTGTCTGCAAGTGATGGAGTCATTCTCTCTAAAGAGATGTCTTTTAGACCGATGAGGAGATGGACTCACATGAATGCCATACCAATTGCATTGCTAATTGGGTCAATCATGCAATATCAAGTACCAGACAAGAAGTTACTTTTGCACTTAGTGTAGTAAGCAGATATTAATTATGAAGAAACAAAAGAAAGCGGTGAAGAACATATCAGGATGTTCTTAAGATGTGGTAATGCTTGCCTCCTTCAGGAGCCGATTACTAGTTCTAGTTTCTATGGTGACCTGGATGACATAGTGGTTGTCAGAGTTATAAGTATCCTTTTCTGAGGAGCAGTATGTTGGACGGAGTTTCAAGCAGAATACTAAGGTAGACATGACGCGGGTTGCTGATTATGATCAGCGGATGATACAACCCAAGAAATTTGTTGGATAAAGTTATTCATTTATGAAATTGGTTCTATCAGGTATCCAGACAAATTCTAAGGCAGTGTAACAACTCTGTTTTTATTGTACAAAAATTTTAAAGTTAATGTACAGAATGGAGTATTTACAAGCTTGAGTATACTTTAAATGTTTTTTTTGTTTAAGAACAGTAAGAAACAACTTGTAACTCATTGGTAAAGCCTTGCACTACTGTGGCGTAGCCTATGTGTTCAAATCCTCTCAGCCATATATTATTTTTACTGATTTGTCTTTTAAACTTTTTGGAAACCCTAAAGTTTACACGTGCAATACACGTAAAATGAAAAGTCACGGAAAATCAAACATGTACTGAATATTATATGAATCGACATGGACATGTGGCATTGATCCAAGACCCAACCCCATACACTTGGTCGGCGAGATTCATCATTGGGCCGGCGCCGCCGGGCCCCCCCGTTGGTAATGCCCCCAAACTCTGCACACTAAACCCCTTGACCTACCCCATTACCCCCATGCTGTTTGATTTCTCTGTAAATTAACATAGAACTTAAATTCACCATTTAATCCTATTTTTAATGCATTTTAATTCAATCTTTCAATTCCAAAACCCTAATTCCACACTATAAATACAACCTCATACCCTAGCCCTCTTCATTCTGAAATCTCTTATCAAAAATCCTCAAAATTTTCTAAGTCAAAGAAGAGTACAAGTGGAGTTAACCCAAGTTCCTTTTCCGACGAGGATTCGAAGCACTTCCGGCGACCCCACAACTCCACGAAGGCCATCATTCCTTTTCTCAACCTCTTTTCTATCTTTTTAACTTGTAATTCCCAACTATTTCCCTCTCTTCTTACCTTAAAACTATCTCTTTTCAAATCATTCCGGTAAGTGGAATTATACCGACATTCTTTTCTAAAATTTTTAAAAACTGCAATTTTCTTTTATAATCATTCATTCAAATCAATATACTTTGTTTTTCAATCATGACACAAATGTTTAGAATAATTTTCACCTTGAAAAGTTCATGATAAATAACTTTATAGTACATGTTTCGTTTAAATACCATAAACTTTACACATGCCATATTTTAATCTTTTTGCTTAGCATACATTTAGAAAACCTCACGAAGTAATGACCCACCTCTCACATACACACATCTTGACATAGCATGATTTCTTTTTAACAATAGTTTTGTGTAAAAATACGACTTTTCAATAAAATACCCTAACCTATTAAAAACCGTTTTCTTGTAAATAGTATTTTAAATTCTTTGCGATTGTACCTCTACAACCCACTTTTGGGGAATCCGAATCGGTTGGTGCGGATTATCACACATCCATTGGACTAGTAGGGTGAGATGCAGACCTCCTCACGGAGCATACGATCTCGATAGAATTTAATATAATTTTTAAGAAAAACGAGAATTTCTATTTAATAATAAAAAATTATTTTTAATAATTATATAAATATTATCAAACCACATATTTTAAAGATATTATTAAATTCCATGTTTTCCAAACAAAATAAAAGAATTACAAGTTTCATGAAAATACCATCAATAATCCATACAAGTCAAGTTTACACTAAAATGTCATGAACTATTCAAACTATATATATATTCACTAACATATCTCATCCTATAAAATTCACATCCATGAAAACCCTAAAGAATATAAATAAATACTTGAGATTTATTTTGAAAGTATACTAAAAATATTTTTTATAAAAAAACCCTCAAGTTATATTAAATTTATATTAAGGACCCTAGTAAATATAGGTTTAAGCAGGACAAATTCTCTTGAGTCTCAGGGAACCGGAGAAAGTGGGTGTTTGCCTATTTAAGGTAGAAAACTAAACCGGAGTTATCAATGGTAATTGTCTTAGAAAAACACACAAATCCTGTCGTCCATGTGCAGCATTTACCGATAACTCTAAAACCTAATTCAGGATTCCAAATCTGTTTAAGTTTCTGACTCAATCTGAGTCTCAGTCTAATCTGAATACAATCTAAACATGAACACAATCCAAACCTTACTCCAATCCAACATGAATCTAATATATACTTGAACCTGAACATGTATACCGAACAATACAAACATGCAACTTTTTTTGACTTGACCGAACCATGGATATATTTTGACTTGACTACATGACTATCCGTTTACATCCTGATTCGTTTACATGAACAACTTATACCATGGTTTCGGCAAGTCTTATACCACAAAACAATACAATATACATTACATGGTTTTAAAGGGATAGACTGGTACGGAATGTGTTAGAAATGGAACGAGACGGTCACTATAATACACCTAACCTGAACATCTGTGTCGTTGTCCCGTGGGTTTTGACGGGGACTTATACTCCATATACCTTAGTCCACGGGATAGTTGAACTTTTCTCGTATACACTGGCATATTCTGTACCAAGTTACAAACAACTAAGTTAGCATAACAAAAACATATTTTAACTATTCTATTCTCTTTACTAATCTATTCCATTCTATCTTTTGGGACTTACCGAATGCTAATTTGCTGACGACATTTCTATCTCTTCTTTCTTTGGAATGTTGTCAGGAGGACCCGACTCTCAGGAGATGAAGCCCAGCCAGGACGATTTGGAGCAGTTCACTGAGGAGCCAGAGCTCTAGTTCCTACTTGTACGTACTTTTCTTTCAATTCATATTGCCATTGTTTACGCATCGCTTTCCATAATTGTACTTTACTTTTCAGTTGTATGTAAAGAATGAATATAAATAAAAAGTTGTTGTTTTAATACATCGCTTGTCATTCTTGTGTTATTTCATTTATATTGCTTATTTACGCTTAATGTGTTTACTTCTGAGTAAATATATCGCGATCCGCCACGTCTCCTTCCCCATACACTGGGAAGCGGGGCGTGGCAGGTTTTGTTGGCGGCCCATGCAGGTCAGTTCTACATGGAAACCTACATATCCATGCAGGTCAGTTCTGCATGGAAACCTGAGCAATATATCACAAGAATTATAAGAATCGGCAACTAAAACATTCTTTACATTTCATATTTCTTGAATCTATCCTAACCCTATTTTTTCTTTCAAGGTTATAGAATCTCTGAACAATGCGAGCACGAATGTCAATGGAAACACCCCACCACCACTTCCACTTACACCTACCGTAGTAACTCCGATCAACGGGTAGACGATTTTGCTTGAGACAATCAAAAGCCTCTTGAAGGGACAGCAGCAGCAGACTGCTATACTCCTGAACGGCCCAGAAGCTGAGACACCCGGTGTGAAACAATTCCGGGCACTGTACCCTAAACAATTCTCAGGGAAAGAGAGCCCCTTGGAGGCAGAGGAATGGGATCAGTCGATTGAGAACGATCTGGCAGCAGCACAAATGCCAGAAATTACTTGGGTAAGGCTTGCAAAGCTGCAACTTACAGACAACGCCAGAGTATGGTGGAAGGCTGAAGAAAGCCGACTTATCCAGCCGATTGAATGGAAGACATTTCGCGATATGTTTGACGCGAAATATTTTCCCGAGACTGCCCGTTTTGACATGGAGCGGTTGTAACAACCCTAAATTTCCTGTACAACTTTCTGTACAAATTTTTCAAAAAAATACAGAAAGGGGTATTTTTGCCTGAGTACAAGATATAAGTTTGATTTGCTTTTTAATAGCAAGAAGGAGCTTGTAGCTCATTGGTAATAGCTTGCACTGCTGAACCAAGCCATCAGAGTTCAAATCTCATACCCCACATTATTTTTAATATTGTTTTATTTTGAACTTTTAGAATACCAAGGGTTTGCACGTGTATAACTCGTAAAACCCCCACTACACTAAATAAACAAACTGTCCCAGGGGATTATTGAAGCGTCAGGGAAGCCAACGGCGGCCGGACTCGGCCGGACCGCCAAGTCCCCAACATGAAAGTTTGGACTTTTCATCTTCCATGTACTCCTGTATAGTTTAAACGTGCAAACCAGTACCAGAACTCCTTTAAAACACCAATTACTCCATTTTATTACATTTTATCACATTTTTTTCATTTCAACCTTTCACCTACCTTAACCCTAGCCTTACCCTATAAATACAACCCCTACACACACCCTTCACTCCAAAATTCTGAACAAAACTCTTAAGAAAATTCCTAGAAGTTTAGTGTACTTTTGAAGTAGCAAAGGGCGAAGCTCCGGCGATTATTCCGATGACAACCCTAGGAGTTCCCGGCGACGAAATGACGCGCCAGTGCCTCCTCCCGTCTCCTCTTCCTCATCCCTAACTTCTAAACCCATAAGTCCACCTCTCTCTTCTTTTTTCTTTTCTAAAAATATGAAATTTCAAAACCCGACGGAATCGGAGTTAACCGATTTCCGATTCGGTTCTTTCTAAAAATCCAACATTTTCTTAAATACATTCATACAAAACTCTTACAAATTGACTATTAAATATTAATAAATATTTTGATCAAGTTTCACGACAATCTAATTCATTTTGTAACTTTTCTCGTACTTTTTCACTAAAATACCATATAGTTTCATTTCGACATTTAAACATCACAAACTTGCTATATCTTTAAGTAGATCATGAGGTAATGACCTACCTACTCACAACACTCATATGCAACATAGCACAATACCTTTCGGGAACATAGAATAAGGGAAAAAGAAACATTTCAAATAAATACCATGAATTAATAAAACCGTTTTCTAAAGGATTAAGTATTTTTATAAATCTTTGCAAAGTGCCGCTACAACCCATTTTGGGGAACCCGACTGGGATGGTGTGGATTATCGCACATCCCTGGGCTTAGTAGTGCGAGATGCAGACCCCCGCAAGGAGCATTCGGTCTTGAAAAATTTAAAATACAAAAATCTTAAGAAAATGAGATTTCTAGAAATATAATATATATATATATATAATTATTTTTATATAAATATGTATATATGTATCATTAAAATATCTATTTTGTGATAATATAAATATTCCAACTTTTTCCTAAAATCACAAGAATAGCTTTACATTAAAATACCATGAATTCCATATAAGTTCAATGTTACAGTACCATGTATTATGAAAAATAGGTTATTTTCACTAGAAATATCACAAATATAAAATTTACATCTATGACAACTCTAAAAACGATAATTAAATATTTGGGGTGTATCTTGAAAACTATACAAAGTATTTTTACAAAAAAAACCTCAAGTTCTATAAATTACCCTAAGGACCCTAGTAAATATAGGTTTAAGCGGGACCAATCTCTTGAGTCTCAGGGAGCCGGAGAAGTGGGTGTTTACCTATTTAAGGTAGACAACTTAACAACGGTGTTATCAACAAGGTAATCGTCTTTGAAAAAGATACAAATCCTGCCGTCCATGTGCAGCGGTTACCGATAATATCAAAACCTAAATAAGGACTTCAATTTCTTTTCTAATTGTTCTGACTCAAACTGGGTCTCATTATAAATAATCTGACTTGAATATGATTCAAGTATCCAAACTACAATTCAATATGAATCCAGAATTCATATATTCAATATATTAATCTATACAACTTGACTAAACCGAACCATGGATATACTTCCATTTACATGATTCTCCAGTTACATCCATTTACATGATTCTCCAGTTACATTCATTTACTAATATCATGGTTTCGGCAAGTCATCTATATAATTCAATTTTCAAGACAATACAATACGATTCAATACCATCAGTACAATCATTACTATCAATATAATAATTACACGGGGTATTGGGGTAGTTCATTCGTGAATCCAACAGAATCTCAAGAGTCCCCCTAGATCATGAATCCATATCTACTAACACAAGCAAGCTATCATGAGGGCCCGTGTTTCCATGTTCTTGGATTACAGCCTGTTGAGTTTATAATACTTCGACGATGGTCGAAGTCTCGTTACTAACAATTAATTCGGGCTCGTGGTTCCCTACCCCTGAATTACAGCCTGTTGGGTTTGAGAACACTCTTGAGATTGGTTGACATTCACCCTTGAACTTACGATAACAACAGCATTAATACTAAATACAACAGTATAACAAATAATACAACTTTAAAAGCTATACTCTCTCTCTCTTTCTCTGATTATTCTATTTCTCCCTTATCTTTGGGACTTACCGAGCGATTGTTCGCTGACGACATTCCTTTTCTTTCATTTTTGGAATGTTGTCAGGTGATCCGGACACTCAGGAGATCGAGCCTACCAGTGCGGATATGGATCAGCTTTCTTACGACCCAGAGCTCTAGCTTCATTGTACACATTTCATTTCAGTACTTTCCATTTCTGTTATGCCATTATTTATGCATTGCTTTCATTCTGATGTATTTACTTTTCCATGTATTATAAAAAGAATGTGAATAAATAAAGTTTCTGTTTCATTACATTTTGTCTCTTGTGTACAATTCTTTATATTGCTTAGATACGCTTAGCGTATGTACTTCTAAGTATATACGTAGCGGCATCGTCGCGCTCTCTGCCCGTACACCGGGAAGCGGGGCCTGACAGGTTTTGTTAGTGGCCTATGCAGGTCAGAGCTGTAAGAAATCATACCATGCAGTTTAGTTCTGCATGAAGTCCTAAGCAATATAACACAAGGACCAGCAACTAAAACATTCTTTACAATTCATATTCCTTGAACCTTACAATTTCATATTCTTTGAATCATATACTTTGAATCTGTCCTAACCTAAATTTTTCATTCAAGATTATGGATTCCCAAACAACACCAGCACCAACTTCAACAACACTCCACCACCACTACAAATTACACCTACCGTAGCTACTCCGATCAACGAGCAGACTGTTCTACTTGAGGCACTCTGCAGCCTCCTTCAAGGACAGCAGTAGCAGACTGCTATTCTCTTGAACCGTCCACAAGTAGAAGAACCTGGGGTGAAGCAATTCAGAGCTTTGCACCCCAAACAGTTTACAGGAAAAGAGAGCCCACTGGAAGCTGAGGAATGGGCTCAAAGCATCGAAGATGATCAGGCAGCAGCATAAGTGCCAAGGGGAGCTTGGGTCCGTGTTGCGAAACTGCAGCTCACGGAAAATGCACGGGTTTGGTGGAAGGCAGAAGAAAGCCGTCTTGACCAACCTATCGAATGGAAGACTTTCCATGATATGTTCGACGCAAAGTACTTCCCCGAGACTGCCAGGTTCGACATGGAACAGCAGTTCATCCATCTGCAACAAGGTTCGATGTGGACCAAGTCAGTAGATGAGTATGACGCTGAGTTCACCATACTCAGTCGGTAAGATATGTCTCAATGTTCGATTTTATATCACATACTACACAGCTAACACAAGACCGTAACAGATTTGCGGCCCATCTCATACCAACTGCTGATATCAGAGCTAGAAGATTTTAGCAATGGTTGGACCCGGAAATCCAAGCTGCATTAGCTACAGGGGATTTCCCAACCCATGATATGGCTTTGAAATCTGCCCGAAGATATGAGGCAGTGGTGAAGAAGAAGGGCGAACCTCAAACTGCCGGAGTGAAGCACCCTGCCAACCAGATAGCAGGAGAAGCTGCATCAGGACCACCATTTGTACCTAGGAGACCAGGAGTACCAATCAACAGGCCCAGCCCAGCCTTTTGTACCTACTGCAAGAGAGCTGGACATCTGATGGAAGATTGCAGACGAGCAAATGGTGTTTGCCTGATATGTGGATCATCCTCACATACCATTGGAACTTGCCCACACAACCGAACTAATCCTAATTCCGCAGCTAGACCAGCTATCCAAGCTCCACCTACTCGGTAAACTTTTCCTGCACCACCTCCACGTGGACCACCCTTACCTCGACAACCAGCAATGTACCAGCATGCATGAAGAAACATGCCGAGATGCCAGGCTTACAATTTGGCGGCCGTAGAAGCTGAGACGGTTGGCCAGGATAACCCTGGTAATTCTCTTCAACATTTTCAAATATTTGTATCACTTTGTTATTTTTCATACATAATCAGAACTTCAGTCACCAAACTTTCTTTTAATCTGTTACACTTTCCTCTTACAAATTTCGAGAACGAAATTTTTATAAGGAGGGTAGAATGTAACAACCCTAAATTTCCTATACAACTTTCTGTACAAATTTTTCAAAAAAATACAGAAAGGGGTATTTTTGCCCGAGCATAAGATATAAGTTTGATTTGCTTTTTAATAGCAAGAAAGAGCTTGTAGCTCATTGGTAATATCTTGCACTGCTGAACCAAGCCACAAGAGTTCAAATCTCATACCCCACATTATTTTTAATATTGTTTTATTTTGAACTTTTAGAATACCAAGGATTTGCACGTGCATAACTCGTAAAAACCCCACTACACTAAATAAACAAACTGTCCCAAGGGGTTATTGAAGCGTCGGGGAAGCCAACGGCGGCAAGCGTCGAGGAAGCCAATGGTGGCCGGACTCGGCCGAATCGGCCGGCGACTCGGCCGACTCGGGCCGCCGCCGCCGGCCAGACTCAGCCGGACCGCCGAGTCCCCAATATGAAAGTTTGGGCTTTTCATCTCCCCTGTACTCCTGTATAGTTTAAATGTGCAGACCAGTACCAGAACTCCTTTAAAACACCAATTACTCCATTTTATTACATTTTATCACATTTTTTTTCATTTCAACCTTTCACCTACCTTAACCCTAGCCTTACCCTATAAATACAACCCCTACACAAACCCCCCTCACTCCAAAATTCTGAACAAAACTCTCAAGAAAATTCCTAGAAGCTTAGTGTACTTTTGAAGTAGCGAAGGGCTAAGCTCCGGCGATTTTTCCGACGACAACCCTAGGAGTTTCCGGCGACGAAACGACGCGCCGACGCCTCCTCCCGTCTCCTCTTCCTCATCCCTAACTTCTAAACCTATAAGTCCACCTCCCTCTTCTCTTTTCTTTTCTAAAAATACGAAATTTCAAAACCCGATGGAATCGGAGTTAACCGATTTCCGATTCGGTTCTTTCTAAAAATCCAACATTTTCTTAAATACATTCACATAAAACTCTTACATGTTGACTATTAAATATTAATAAACATGTTGATCAAGTTTCACGACAATCTAATTCATTTTGTAACTTTTACCGTACTTTTTCACTAAAATACCATATAGTTTCATTTCGACATTTAAACATCACAAACTTGCTATACTTTTAAGTAGATCATGAGGTAATGACCTAGCTCCTCACAACACTCATATGCAACATAACACAATACCTTTCAGGAATATAGTATACAGGAAAAAGAAACATTTCAAAAAAATACCATGAATTAATAAAACCGTTTTCTAAATAATTAAGTATTTTTATAAATCTTTGCAAAGTGCCGCTACAATCCATTTTGGGGAACCCGACTGGGATGGTGCGGATTATCGCACATCCCTGGGCTTAGTAGTACGAGATGCAGACCTCCGCAAGGAGCATTCAGTCTCGAAAAATTTAAAATACAAAAATCTTAAGAAAATGAGATTTCTAGAAATATAATATATATAAAAAATTATTTTTATATAAATATGTATATATGTATCATTAAAATTTCTATTTTGTGATAATATAAATATTCCAACTTTTTCCTAAAATCACAAGAATCACTTTACATTAAAATACCATGAATTCCATACAAGTTCAATATTACAATTAAATACCATGTATTATGAAAAATAGGTTATTTTCACTAGAAATATCACAAATATAAAATCTACATCTATGACAACTCTAAAAATGATAATTAAATATTTGGGGTGTATCTTGAAAACTATACAAAGTATTTTTACATAAAACCCCCTCAAGTTCTATAAATTACCCTAAAGACCCTAGTAAATATAGGTTTAAGCGGGACTAATCTCTTGAGCCTTAGGGAGCTGGAGAAGTGGGTGCTTGCCTATTTAAGGTAGACAACTTAACAACGGTGTTATTAACACAGTAATCGTTTTTGAAAAAGACACAAATCCTGCCGCCCATATGCAGCGGTTACCGATAACATCAAAACCTAAATCAGGACTTCAATTTCTTTTCTAATTGTTCTGACTCAGACTGAGTCTCATTATAAATAATCTGACTTGAATATGATTCAAGTATCCAAACTACAATTCAATATGAATTCATGAATTCATATATTCAATCTATCAATCTATACAACTTGACTGAACCGAACCATGGATATACTTCCATTTACATGATTCTCCAGTTACATCCATTTACATGATTCTCCAGTTACATTCATTTACTGATATAATGGTTTCAGCAAGTCATCTATACAATTCAATTTTCAAAACAATACAATACAATTCAATACCATCAGTACAATCATTACTATCAATATAATAATTACACGGGGTATTGGGGTAGTTCATTCGTGAATCAAACAGAATCTCAAGAGTCCCCCTAGATCATGAATCCATATCTACTAACACAAGCAAGCTATCATGAGGGCCCGTGTTTCCATGCTCCTGGATTACAGCCTGTTGAGTTTGGAATACTTCGACGACGGTCGAAGTCTCGTTACTAACAACTGATTCGGGCCCATGGTTCCCTACCCCTGAATTACAGCCTGTTGGGTTTGAAAACACTCTTGAGATTGGTTGACGTTCACCCTTGAACTTACGATAATAACAGCATTAATACTAAATACAATAGTATAACAAATAATACAACTTTAAAAGCTATACTCTCTCTCTCTTTCTCTGATTATTCTATTTCTCCCTTATCTTTGGGACTTACCGAGCGATTGTTCGCTGACGACATTCCTTTTCTTTCTTCTTTGGAATGTTGTCAGGTGATCTGGACACTCAGGAGATCGAGCCTACCAGCGCGGACTTGGATCAGCTTTCTTACGACCCAGAGCTCTAGCTTCATTGTATACATTTCATTTCAGTACTTTCCATTTCTGTTATGCCATTGTTTATACATTGCTTTCATTCTGATGTATTTACTTTTCCATGTATTTTAAAAAGAATGTGAATAAATAAAGTTTATGTTTCATTACATTTTGTCTCTTGTGTACAATTCTTTATATTGCTTAGATACGCTTAGCGTATGTACTTCTAAGTATATACGTAGCGGCCTCGTCGCGCCCTCTGCCCGTACACCGGGAAGCGGGGCCTGACAGGTTTTGTTGGTGGCCCATGCCGGTCAGAGCTGTAAGAAACCATACCATGCAGTTCAGTTCTGCATGAAGTCCTAAGCAATATAACACAAGGACCAGCAACTAAAACATTCTTTACAATTCATATTCCTTGAACCTTACAATTTCATATTCTTTGAATCATATACTTTGAATCTGTCCTAACCTAAATTTTTCATTCAAGATTATGGATTCCCAAACAACACCAGCACCAAATTCAACAACACTCCACCACCACTACAAATTACACCTACCGTAGCTGCTCCGATCAACGAGCAGACTGTTCTGCTTGAAGCACTTCGCAGCCTCCTGCAAGGACAGCAGCAGCAGACTGCTATTTTCTTGAACCGTCCAGAAGCAGAAGCACCTGGGGTGAAGCAATTCAGGGCTTTGCACCCCAAACAGTTTACAGGAAAAGAGAGCCCACTGGAAGCTGAAGAATGGGCTCAGAGTATCGAAGATGATCTAGCGGCAGCACAAGTGCCAGAGGGAGCTTGGGTCCGTGTTACGAAACTGCAGCTCACGGACAATGCACGGGTTTGGTGGAAGGCGGAAGAAAGCCGTCTTGACCGACCTATCGAATGGAAGACTTTCCATGATATGTTCGACGCAAAGTACTTCCCCGAGACTGCCAGGTTCGACATGGAACAGCAGTTCATCCATCTGCAACAAGGTTCGATGTGGACCAAGTCGGTAGATGAGTATGACGCTGAGTTCACCATGCTCAATCGGTAAGATATGTCTCAATATTTGATTTTATATCATATACTACACAACTAACATAAGACCGTAACAGGTTTGCGGCCCATCTCATACCGACTGCTGAGATCAGAGCTAGAAGATTTCAGCAAGGGTTGGACCCGGAAATACAAGCTGCATTAGCTACAGGGGATTTCCCAACCTATGATATGGCTTTGAAAGCTGTCCGAAAATATGAGACAGTGGTGAAGAAGAAGGGCGGACCTCAAACTGCCGGAGTGAAGCACCCTGCCAACCAGATGGCAGGCCGTATCGGGACCACCATTTGTACCAAGGAGACCGGGAGTACCAATCAACAGGCCCAGCCCAGCCTTTTGTACCTACTGCAAGAGAGCTGGACATCTAATGGAAGATTGCAGATGAGTAAATGGTCTTTGCCTTATATCTGGATCATCCTCACATACCATTGGAACTTGCCCACACAACCGAACTAATCCTAATTCCGCAGCTAGACCAGCTATCCAAGCTCCACCTACTCGGTTAACTTTTCCTGCACCACCTCCACATGGACCACCCTTACCTCGACAACCAGCGATGTACCAGCATGCACGAAGAAACGTGCTGAGACGCCAGGCTTACAATTTGGTAGCCGTAGAAGTTGAGACGGTTGGCTAGGATAACCCCGGTAATTCTCTTCAACCTTTTCAAACCTTTGTATCACTTTGTTATTTTTCATACATAATCAGAACTTCAATCACCAAACTTTCTTTGAATCTGTTACACTTTCCTCTTACAAATTTCAAGGACAAAATTTTTATAAGAAGGATAGAATGTAACAACCCTAAATTTCCTGTACAACTTTCTGTACAAATTTTTCAAAAAAATACAGAAAAGGATATTTTTGTCTGAACACAAGATATAACTTTGATTTGCTTTTTAATAGCAAGAAAGAGCTTGTAGCTCATTGGTAATACTTTGCACTGCTGAACCAAACCACCAGAGTTCAAATCCCATACCCCACATTATTTTTAATATTGTTTTATTTTGAACTTTTAGAATACCAAGGGTTTGCATATGCATAACTCGTAAAAACCCCACTACACTAAATAAACAAACTGTCCCAGGGGATTATTGAAGCGTCGGGGAAGCCAACGGTGGCCGGACTCGGCCGAATCGGCCAGCGACTTAAACGAAATTAAACTTTCCGATCGAATTAACGAGTTCCCAATATGTCCCAAAAAGCTCAACACTTGAGTAGAACTAAAAATTCCCAGAAGTATGAAAAAGTATCCAAGAATAAACCCTTGAAGTATGAGCCACCAACTCCCAAATTTGGCCACGGAACCGCCGCCAAACGCATGGTTTGGTCGCGGTTCCATGGTGACTTAATGGAGTTATGGCTTCTGTCATGACCCGAAATAGCCCATGACTGGCACTTGAATCATATGAAGCCTATAGGACCCCATCTAATTCAAATAAGCCAAAAGCCCAGAAATCTAAAACCATTTTAAGGAGTAAATAAATAAACTAGTTTTTAAGAAGTAAGAAAAACCTGTTTTAAAAGCAAGATGTTTAAATAAATAAGCCGAATATATATTTTTAAAATGTCTTATCTTTTCTGAAAATTTCGGCAGAGTTTCCTTTGTAAATACTGACCCCGAACGGGGTACAACAAGAATAATATATGTACAGTGATAAAAGGCATCCCCAAGCGGAAGCTAGCTCTTCGTCAATCGACGATCACAACCACGCAAACAATATAATATACAACGCCAAAGGGCGAGGATCAAAACTTAAAAAGGAAACTCAAATCAGCATGAAAACCATAAAACTACAACACACGACTCTAAGGTCGAAATAATATATCACTGGTTTTCTAAGTCTGAAACAATATATAAGTTTGGTTGATGGAATTACTAGATACAATTGATAAAATAAATACAAGGGTGGTCACGATGCGAGTGAACCCACCTATCAATGCAATCACTCAGAAAGGAAGCAGTGTGCCAGAAAAGCCGCAATGAACCTGTACGGCAAAACCTGCAAGAAACTGTGGCACAACAGGGGTGAGTTGCCAACTCATGAATAGAAAACATCACAGAGCAGAAATCGTATGTATGACACAATCCTAGGTCAATACGATCAAATATATATATAAATCTCAAATGAATAAGTCTGAAGCATGATAAGGTGGCAATATAACATCTGTACATGAGTGTAGTGCCAAGTGCTCGTGCCAGTGCCTCAGGTAATAACGTATCATAAATATGAGGTGTGATCAATGTCGACTATATCTTGAAGTCTATGAGTATGTGGATATCATCCAACTATGTGATCAATGTCATCAATATCAACTATATGTATGTAGATATCGTTCACGTGTCACCCAATGACAATAAGCATCATGCATGTAAATATCATAAAGCATATGCATGGAAGTATGAGGATGTAAATCAACATGTGTCGCTCACGACATATCAAATCATGGAACCTGAGTGTCAAGCATCGACACTCGAAACATCATGAAACCTATGCCTAGCATCGGCACGTAAATCCTCATATACATAGGGCTCCGTCAGTCTGGATCGGCCCGTCTCATCTCTGAACTCCGGTCAGTATCCTCCGGATACCCGCCGAGCTCAAATACAATCACTGGTAGGTAGTGATCCCTCTGCCAGGCTCACCGTCTAGCTACACAGCAGATCCGTTCTCGCCCCAGGGTACCATACCGGGTCCACCATATACCCGCAATCGGCCTCATCCAGCTCCTCGATTCGGGTTCACATGTCACACGTCTCAGAACCGAGAAAACGCATGGTGGACGCACTGAAATATCATATCAAAGGAAACTGGGTTTTTAAAACGATACATATTCTCTTTTTGAAATAACCACGGTTCCCAAATCCAGAAATCTCATGAAAACAAATATCTCAATGCGTATAATCATAAGCATGATGTATGCGACATATAAAGGAAATGTAAGCATATCAGTATATCATGCAAGGGGTCATATCCTGAATGCAACAGTCCTACAGTGTAATGACATGGTAATTATCGATGATGAAGTGTGTGAGCCGGCAAGCAGGTGTACGTGGAACATATGCATCATCAATAATGGTGCTAGTGTCCTAACAGTATGGATTTGATATAACAATAAACATATTTAACATGCAATACGATGCAAATAGTAAGAATCTGCGACAAATGAATAATAAACACAACAGTGAAGAATCTACATCAAAGTATCTATGTCATACTGTTTTGCCATTTGGAAGATGACGAATCGGGGTTTTTAGGAAAATAAGGGCTACGATATTTTTAAGAAAGGATGCGTCTTTTGAAATGTCTGTAGAATCCATTTACATGTCTTTAAAATACTCCTGATTCATTAGTTTTTGAAATAGGTATGATATCGGACTATCCTAACATCTACTAGCAAAACTACAGCTCTAACAAACAAGTCAATCAGGAGGGGTATGGAAACCACCTAAATCTGAGTCAATATATATATATATATATATATAATAGTCGGTGATCCCGCCTCAATAGTATCATGTACGATACAATATATCATATGACATCCTCGAGTCATGAGTGCGGATCTATCATCAATATAAAGCTCGTACGGTAAATTATCGTACGGCATCCCAAAACCTGGGTACGGGTCAATATCACATTCATCTCATCAATTATCCGGTATTCTTATCATCATATCTCATGATCTGGGGTACTGATCTGAGTCTAGTACAAATCGATACCATCTATATAAATATAAATGCGTGTGTAAAACACACGTCCTAAGGCCCGCTAAAATCACATGTCGTATCCCAAATACGAATCACATCATATCACCGATCTCATGGCACTATACCCAATATCATCGACTCATCTCCAAATATCATCCACTATCCTCATCATCCAGGTATAACCATAACAAATAAGCATGTGTGTGCGTGTGGGTGTAACCTATTCTAGGGTTCGTAATTAGGAAACTATACTAATTTACTTCTACACCCCAATCTATCCATAGTACACCTAATCACATCCTGAATATCCACGTCACATATAACGCTATCATATATATAAATATAGTATATACATAGTATACTAAACATCGAACTGCGAGGGTGCTATACGCCATCCACCCGACTTCCCCCGTAGATATAATCTGCTCACATTGCATCTTGCGTGTCGGTGTCGGTGTTGCTTCCATCTTCTTCATCATATGAAGCCCTCTTGAAGGTACCTACAAGATAACACAATCGAAATTTCACATTAAAATCACATCGGGAATACCAAAACGACACGCTAAGGCCTACAGGTTAGAACCTATGGACTACGCTTTCAAAACCATCAAACAATCCTCGATATCGCCGTACAAACGTCAAGTGATTGAGCTAAAACACAAATACGAGAATCCAGAATTTAAAATACGCAAAACGGAAACACGAATAAAAACAGCAACTCAGGAAAAAGTCCCCAGATTCTACCCTAGGTCAAATCAGACAATTTTGCATATACCAAGGGTCTATTTTACTGATGAGGGGACCACAGAACCAATACGATGCAGATTGGCCCAGGTCTGGCCGCAAATTGCGGCCAGAGAGATTAAATTTGCGAACGTAATTGGGAGATAGGGGCTAGGGTTTTGGTGGTAGCTTCCTAGATGCCTGCATGTATCTCTGTGTATGCAATATAATTTTCAGAGTCTCGGGGTGATAGCAGATTCCATTTTACATCCACAGAATTCATAATTTTCCGATATCGGCTTTTCTAAATCCGTATTCCGGGGTTCTAGTCTCTGGTTTAGGTCTTAATTCTAGCACTAGGGGGTTTGTGAGGCCTCTACTGAGCTCAATTGCCCATCATAACTCTCAATTTCCAATAACCCTAACTAAAGTTTTCAAACTTCACCCGAACCACACGATATCGGTTCTAATCTAACATGGGGGTAAAAGTAATAGAAACACTAAGCTTATGGTTCAGAAAATACCTCATTTGGCAACTCAAGAAAATTCTTGAGTTGCCCCAAGTGGCCAAAATCCTTGCTTTCTTGGTCCAATGTGCTTCCCTTGAGCTTGTGCACAACTTTTGTGAAATGGGAATAGGTTTTGGGTTGTTTTTGGATGTGTTTGTGATGATTTGAGGAGGGGGGAAGATGAGGCAGCAGCTATGAGGGAAATGGGGGGAGAAAATGATGGAGGAAGAAGAAGTAAACAAATGGTCATGGCTCTCTTTTGACCCCTCACTTTCTCTTACTTGCCCATACTCCTTTATTTTATTCCCTTTTCCTTTTCTTTTGTTTTCTTTTACTTTTCTTTCATCTCTCCTCAATAGTAAACCCAAAACAAACCATGGTAGAAAATGCACAAGTGTGGAAAAGACTTTGTGCATGCTATGTACACAAAACACGCTTAATCCGCGATTAGCGATTTTTAATCGCGATTAGCACTAAAATAGTGTCAAATAAATCATAAAAACTTAAAAATTGCATAATTCACATAAAACACCCTCTTTTAGGTAATTTCTATAATTTTCCAAAATTTTCCCCATTTATCGGTATTTAATTATACCGCCTTATTAAAATATTCAATATTTTATTATTAAATTATAAAAATTCCCAAAAATAATATTTTATTTTTCTGAAATGTTACAATCTTCCCCCCTTAAAAAAATTCGGTCTCCGAATTTAAATTTAAACCCCCAAATTCTTAAACATTTCAATAAAAAGTCCAAGTCGTCGGGGCTTCGAAATCATCAATAGATAAAACGCATCATAGCACAACGCATGCGCAGGAACAATGAGCAGATAACTCAAAATCAAAACTTCGTCAAGCATCCCACAATCATCGGAGTCATGGTAAAAACACAAATGTCAAATCCAAAATAAAACCACTATGATATCAATCAGAACTATACATGTAAACATCAAATCTATACATGTAAACAACTGAAGGAAATGCATGCCAAACCTTTTTAATGTTGCTGTGCTATGCGCGTATCGCGGCACAGTGGCGGACGTCTATTGTAAGAAAATAACCATATACGTATATATCTTTTGTTTAATATGTACGTTCCGCCGTTTTGAAAACAATTTAGAAAGGTTTCCTTATTTTAAACGTTTCGTGTCATATCGGGCACGCAGGTAAATACTGAGACTATAGCTCTCTTTTTGGAAATCCCTTCGATAACTATCAATGCATGCAAAATATATTCAGGTATTGTCCTTTGACTAGTCCTGCTCAATACGAAAACCAATAGCAAATATCATAAAAACGTACTGCTCCATCAGAAATAAATCCCCAATGTATGTGAGAATACCCTATGCGTCTGGCGCGCACGGAAATCAAAATCCATATATGTGCCATACATGTGCACAGAAACAACATCTAGATGCAACGGGTGTGCACGAAACATCTGTCAAGGGCAACGGGCGTGCCTGACAGCAACATCAGGTGCATCTGACATGCACGAAGAAAATCTAAATCATGCGCATTCAACATGCACGAAATCACGAAATCCAATATCAAGCGCCGAACGTGCACAAGGTCCGAATCAAATGCACGGAGTGCAAGAAATCAACATCAATATCAGAATCAAAATCGACGGTATACAATACGGCTCAATCAAAATCAGGTAAACCGCGGTATATAATCTCACAACCATGTGCATCAGCGTGCACAAATCAAATCAAAACACTAAAAGTGCATGAAAACTATGCTGGAAGCATAAATCAAATCACCGGCATAAAATAGGCATGAAATCACAATCAATACCTCAAGCATAATAACTATGCGCAAAATATAAATATCCAGTAGGTGCAACCATGGTGTACGAAAACAGAATCATGGAACTCAGCCATCAAGACCAAATCATGCGAACAAATCGCCCAAAATACCAAAATCCAAGGTTACGGATACGTGATAATCGAATCACAAAATCACAAATCATAAATACCGTCGTCGATATATCCTCCTTCAAAGTCGAGAAAGTGTCGGTGCATACAGTGCTAGCAACGCAAGATATCTACTTGCCTCCTGCTCACGGTCTGGCGTCCTCTGTCTCTAGGCCCTTATCTTCTCTGTGGATTACCAATCTCGCGATCCATCGGCTCATCAGCCCTGTCAGGTGTGCTAACGGGGACGATTCCGTACTGGCACTTCTCTGGTCATCTCTCGGTCAATCCTCACGACCACCCATAAAGCAGCAGTATCCTGGAAGGAATCCATATATATAACGCCTCTATATGCGTATCACATCTCTGATGTCGGTGGAGTAGAATGTCATTTCATCAAGATCTCGTACGAACTCTTACTCCACCTTTCTCTACTGTCGACTGCTTCGAACTCGTCTCATCGCGGCTGCATGGACTGCGCTCCAACGGCTATACTCGTATCTGGAGTCTCTCAAGCAATGTGTCCCGTCACATGATATCCGAATGATGTCGAACCATCCGATCGACTCATCAGAACCTCATAATCCCCCAAGAGATCAACATCTTGAGTACAATTTAATAGTATTCCAGAACATACCACAGCACCTGTGGACCAACCGTAGAAGGGCAAACCCAAGCCTCACAAATGGCACCGCTAAACTGCCGCAAACCCTAAGGTTCGGAGGCGTTCCATGGTCATTACGTCGAGTTAGGGTTTCATTCTTCTAAAGGGTCCATAGCATTACTTTCATTGTCTTCCGAATACTTTAAACTTGGAAATGGGTTCCTGACATTCGATCGTCTTTATCGACTCTCAACGAATCTGCGTGAAGTCGTCTCTAGCTGGAATCAATCTCTCTGATGACCTCGCATCGGGATAAGCGAATGAACCACATGTCCTAGTCGTTCCTCCTTGGGTGACTAGCGACCTTCCATCATATCTCTGAGTATATACTCATGCTGCAGTAGCTCCAACAGCTGGGCAATATCTCGTCATTTGCAGCAACAACTGGCTCATTCGTCTGTACGCTGAACAGCGCCTCTATCATTATGAAAAGGCGATATATCAATGGTCATCGCATCCTGGCTGGCCTCTAGCAGCAGCCCGATCCTCTGGTGCCGATCAGCACATCCGAGAAATCTCGTAAAAGCGATCCGTCAAACGCTCATGGCGCGAAACACAATGAAACGACGCCTCTCTGCAATCGTACGTCTCTGGAATCACGCCCTGGTCAGTCCTCGTCCATGACGATCTCATACTGACGCAACTCTAGCCGTAGCTCTCTCTACCCGTGTAATCGTGGCAGCAAAATCATAACCAACATCGATGAGGATAGATCGTAGGAATGAATATAATACTGTGCAAGGAAATGTACATCCTAAGGTTTCTTAAGCGGGGTAGCGTATCGTAAGTATGCCGCGGAACATACGTACGGTACGTCACTCTACTCAAGCTACCTACTCCATCAACCAAGGGTCATCCTACGCGACGAAAGTTCGGGTATAATACCCCCTCGACTAAGTCTAAGTTCCGTAAGGTCAAGCATAAATTCTGTATATATATATATAAATGCTCTAGGCTCCGCATAGTCAAACTTAGACTCAAACCAAGGTTAACCTAGCGCTCTGATACCAACTTTGTCACGACCCAAAATAGCCCGTGACTGGCACTTGAATCATATGAAGCCTATAGGACCCCATCTACTTCAAGTAAGCCAAAAGCCCAGAAATCTAAAACCATTTTAAGGAGTAAATAAATAAACTAGTTTTTAAGGAGTAAGAAAAACCTGTTTTAAAAGCAAGGTGTTTAAATAAATAAGCCGAATATACATTTTCAAAATGTCTTGTCTTTTCTGAAAATTTCGGCAGAGTTTCCTTTGTAAATACTGGCCCCGAACGGGGTACAACAAGAATAATATATGTACAATGATAAAAGGCATCCCCAAACGGGAGCTAGCTCTTCGTCAATCGACGGTCACAACCACGCAAACAATATAATATACAACGCCAAAGGGAGAGAATCAAAACTTAACAAGGAAACTCAAATCAGCATGAAAACCATAAGACTACAACGCGTGACTCTAAGGTCGAAATAATACATCACTGGTTTTCTAAGTCGACTCTAAGGTCGAAATAATACATCACTGGTTTTCTAAGTCTGAAACGATATACAAGTTTGGTTAATGGAATTACTAGATACAACTGATAAAATAAATACAAGGGTGGTCATGATGCGAGTGAACCCACCTACCAATGCAATCACCCAGAAAGGAAGCAGTGTTCCAGAAAAGCCGCAATGAACCTGTACGGCAAAACCTGCAAGAAACTGTGGCACAACAGGGGTGAGTTGCCAACTCGTGAATAAAAAACATCACAGAGCAGAAATCGTATGTATGACACAATCCTAGGTCAATACGATCAAATATATATATAAATCTCAAATGAATAAGTCTGAAACATGATAAGGTGGCAATATAACATCTATACATGAGTGTAGTGCCAAGTGCTCGTGCCAGTGCCTCAGGTAATAACGTATCATAAATATGAGGTGTGATCAATGTCGATTATATCATGAAGTCTATGAGTATGTGGATATCATCCAACTATGTGATCAATGTCATCAATATCAACTATATGTATGTGGATATCGTTCATGTGTCACCCAATGACAATAAGCATCATGTATGTAAATATCATAAAGCATATGCATGAAAGTATCAGGAAGTAAATCAACATGTGTCGCTCGCGACATATCAAATCATGGAACCTGAGTGTCAAGCATCGACACTCGAAACATCATGAAACCTATGCCTAGCATCGGCACGTAAATCCTCATATACATAGGGCTCCGTCAGTCTGGATCGGCCCGTCTCATCTCTCAACTCTGGTCGGTATCCTCCGGATACCCGCCGAGCTCAAATACAATCACCGGTAGGTAGTGATCCCTCTGCTAGGCTCACCGTCTAGCTACACAGCAGATCCGTTCTCGCCCCGGGGTACCATACCGGGTCCACCATATACCCGCAATCGGCCTCATCCAGCTCCTCGATTCGGGTTCACATGTCACACGTCTCAGAACCGAGAAAACGCATGGTGGACGCACTGAAAAATCATATCAAGGGAAACTGGGTTTTTAAAATGATACATATTCTCTTTTTGAAATAACCACGGTTTCCAAATCCAGAAATCTCATGAAAACAAATATCTCAATGCGTATAATCATAAGCATGATGTATGCGACATATAAAGGAAATGTAAGCATATCAGTATATTATGCAAGGGGTCATATCCTGAATGCAACAGTCCTACAGTGTAGTGACATGGCAATTATTGATGATGAAGTGTGTGAGCCGGCAAGCAGGTGTACGTGGAACATATGCATCATCGATAATGGTGCTGGTGTCCTAACAGCATGGATTTGATATAACAATAAATACATTTAACATGCAGTGCGATGCAAACAGTAAGAATCTGCGGCAAATGAATAATAAACACAACAGTGAAGAATCTACATCAAAGTATCTATGCCATATTGTTTTGCCATTTGGAAGATGACGAATCGGGGATTTTAGGAAAATAAGGGCTACGGTGTTTTTAAGAAAGGATGCGTCTTTTGAAATGTCTGTAGAATCCCTTTACATGTCTTTAAAATACTCCCGATTCGTTAGTTTTTGAAATAGATATGACATCGAACTAGCCTAATAACTACTAGCAAAATTACAGCTCTAACTAACAAGTCAATCAGGAGGGGTATGGAAACCACCAAAATCTGAGTCAATATATATATATATAATAGTCGGTGATCCCTCCTCAATAGTATCATGTACGATAAAATATATCATATGACACCCTCAAGTCATGAGTGCGGATCTATTATCAATATAAAGCTCGTACGGTAAATTATCGTACGGCATCCCAAAAGCTGGGTACGGGTCAATATCACATTCATCTCATCAATTATCCGGTATCCTTATCATCATATCTCATGATCTGGGGTACTGATCTGAGTCTAGTACAAATCGATACCATCTATATAAATATAAATGCGTGTGTAAAACACACGTCCTAAGGCCCGCTAAAATCACATGTCGTATCCCAAATACGAATCACATCATATCACCGATCTCATGGCACTATACCCAATATCATCGACTCATCTCCAAATATCATCCACTATCCTCATCATCCAGGTATAACCATAACAAATAAGCATGTGTGTGCCTGTGGGTGTAACCTATTCTAGGGTTCGTAATTAGGAAACTATACTAGTTTACTTCTACACCCCAATCTATCCATAGTACACCTAATCACATCCTGAATATCCATGTCACACATAACACTATCATATATATATATATATATATATAGTATATACATAGTATACTAAACATCGAACTGCGGGGGTGCTATACGCCATCCACCCGACTTCCCCCGTAGATATAATCTGCTCACATTGCATCTTGCGTGTCGGTGTCAATGTCGCTTCCATCTTCTTCATCATATGAAGCCCCCTTGAAGGTACCTACAAGATAACACAATCGAAATTTCACATTAAAATCACATCGGGAATACCAAAACGACACGCTAAGGCCTATAGGTTAGAACCTATGGACTACGCTTTCAAAACTATCAAACAATTCTCGATATTGCCGTACAAACGTCAAGTGATCGAGCTAAAACACAAATACGAGAATCCAGAATTTAAAATACGCAAAACGGAAACACGAATCAAAACAGCAACTCAGGAAAAAGGCCCCAGATTCTACCCTAAGTCAAATCAGACAATTTTGCATATACCAAGGGTCTATTTTACTGATGAGGGGACCACAGAACCAATACGAGGCAGATTGGCCCAGGTCTGGCCACAAATTGCGGCCAGAGGGATTAAATTTAAGGCCGTAATTGGGAGATAGGGGCTAGGGTTTTGGTGGTAGCTTCCTAGATGCCTGCATGTATCTCTGTGTATGCAATATAATTTTCAGAGTCTCGGGATGATAGCAGATTCCATTTTACATCCACAGAATTCACAATTTTCTGATATCGGCTTTTCTAAATCCGTATTCCGTGGTTCTAGTCACTGGTTTAGGTCTTAATTCTAGCACTAGGGGGTTTGCGAGGTCTCTACTGAGCTCAATTGCCCATCACAACTCTCAATTTCCAATAACCCTAACTAGAGTTTTTAAACTTCACCCAAACCACACGATATCGGTTCTAATCTAACATGGGGGTAAAAGTAATGGAAACACTAAGCTTATGGTTTAGAAAATACCTCATTTGGCAACTCAAGAAAATTCTTGAGTTGCCCCAAGTGGCCAAAATCCTTGCTTTCTTGGTCCAATGTGCTTCCCTTGAGCTTGTACACAACTTTTGTGAAATGGGAATAGGGTTTTGGGTTGTTTTTGGATGTGTTTGTGATGATTTGAGGAGGGGGGGAGATGAGGCAGCAGCTATGAGGGAAATGGGGGGAGAAAATGATGGAGGAAGAAGAAGTAAACAAATGGTCATGGCTCTCCTTTGACCCCTCACTTTCTCTCACTTGCCCATACTCCTTTATTTTATTCCCTTTTCCTTTTCTTTTGTTTTCTTTTACTTTTCTTTCATCTATCTTCAATAGTAAACCCAAAACAAACCATGGTAGAAAATGCACAAGTGTGGAAAAGACTTTGTGCATGCTATGTGCACAAAACACGTTTAATCCACGATTAGCGATTTTTAATCGCTATTAGCACTAAAATAGTGTCAAATAAATCATAAAAACTTAAAAATTGCATAATTCACATAAAACACCCTCTTTTAGGTAATTTCTATAATTTTCCAAAATTTTCCCCATTTATCGGTATTTAATTATACCGCCTTATTAAAATATTCAATATTTTATTATTAAATTATAAAAATTCCCAAAAATAATATTTTATTTTTCTGAAATGTTACAGCTTCTTACTTCACAGTAATTCTTCAAATTCCCTACATGATTTTCTGAGTATTTTTAATATGAAAAATTTCAACTTTTGAAAAAAATTCCAGAAACTAGGATTTATCGGGGTTTCGGAGTTCGATCGGACTTCAAATTTCGTCTACACATCACCTAATGCTCTAGCTAGGCTCTGATACCACTGTAGGATTAGCTTAGTACCTTAGCAAGGTTTTGGCAAGCATCAAACATGCTACTTTAAAATTTTGGGGGTGCTAAACAAACCCTAACCAAGATCTTAACTAGAGTATTAGGAATAACATAGCATGTAAACAACTTTACATCTAAGAGTTAGGGATTACAACCTTTGTAGTCCATTCCTTCACTGCATAAGCTCCGTGTTGAGGTCCCTTCGCTGCGATCATCAAGTATCCGGACTCTAGAGAGGCTCCATGAAGAGAAAGATGCAAACTTGCTTCCAATCTTCAACAACTAAGATGATCTACCTTGAAGAATCTCAAAACCAAGCTCATACTTCACTAATCAAGTATTAGCAAAGCAAACACCATAATCTAAGTGGCTAGAATAGATGAGGATGATGAAATAGAAATTTATCTCTCTTTTGTTTTCAATTTCTCATATTATTTCATCACAACACAAAACGCTAGAAAGATTTTTTCAAGAGGAAGAAGAAGAAAAATTTCTTTTGTGATGAATAATGAATTATTGTGTAAGGTTAGAATTGCAACCATGGGTTAAAGATAACATCCTTAACTCTTGTAGAGAATAAACCATGGGTTGAGGTTTGGGTTGGGTTAACAAATATCTTCACAAAATATCAAAGGATGAAGACTAAAGTCAAAGCTTCAAGAAGCTTCCACAAAGTTCATCCATAACATTAACCCTAATCCAAACCCTAACATGTTTTATTCTCAAAACCCTAGTTGCAATTTTAACCCTTACATGTTACAATATTATATATCACATATATAATATATTTTGTAACAAAATAAAATAATACAATTAACATATATCACATATATATCAATGTATTATCCAAGTGAGAAAAAGAATCTTTAAGTGAGCTTATATTAGTTAATGTAACTTAATATATCGCATATATAATTATACATTAAATTATCGAATCAACACTTGATCCGATAATCCGGCTATATCGCATATAACCGACTAATATAATCTGTATCAGTTCATCGAATCAACACTTGATCCGATGACCCGGCTATATCACATATACCCGGCCGATATCATATATCGCGAGAATGGAATACGATATCTCATATCGTAATATTTTCGGTCCCGCACATATCACATATGTGCTCCTACTCCGTTTTGCCTGAGCCAGAAAACCTCTGTGTAGGACTCTAAAGAATCGTCAATACGCCGGCAGTAGGTGATGATCATATCAAACACCCACAAATTGCAAGCGGTCAGCTAAACGTAACAGCCACCCAGGTATTGAACAATCAGAAGATCAACAAGCAAGCCTGTACATTCTCCTGTGAATCCAACCAGTAACACTCCCGTACAATCCGGTCTCTTCGTCTGATATATCGCATATCTCGCCTAGGGGTGGTAAACGTCAGACCCCAGTAGCTTAATAAGTCGTGCCGATATGAGGTCCATAACAGTTCGAGAAACTACTGATAACACTTACCAGTAAATCTCAGCAACCCTGGCCAGGGATTTCCAGTTATAGCCAATCGAACACAGCGTAATATCAACTCCCTATACCGGGAGAGACGAAACCCCTCCTATCGTTCATTGCCTCCATGTGATTCGGGACTGTACCCAAAAGCCACCGTTTTGCAAGCCCTCTTGGACGTGGTATGATGGAAATCAAAGCACAGTGGGAATCACACAAGACTCTATGACGATCTCTGGTCTACAGACTAACCTGTACCAGTGTCATCAGAGAACTGCCATCTGACATGAGGTATAATACCATCTGGGAGTTCTCGGCGAGTCCGCCCAATGTACCCAGTCTCCACTGAGCACCCGTATACCTTCTCTGATGTCAAACACCAATGGATATGGGATCATCCATCGCCCATCATATGGGTCAAGAAGCATATACGCTAGTCTACTCTGGAGTATCGATGCCCTGTCTCGGCACTCCCACGACTAGGAACATTTGAAGGATGTACTTGGCGACTACACTATCCCCACTAGTATGATCTGCATCATAGTCCTTGTAGTCAAGTACTCATCCTAAGGGCTTTATCAACATGTGACATAGAGACAATCAGAGTACATGTTAAGATAAAGACTAAGCAGATAGCATAATATCATGTCGAGCAAGAAAGTCATCCCTATATATGTCCAAGCATCCACTACAATATACAACGTATGTATAGTAATGGCCTCTAGGGCATACATATAACTAACAGTACCTAGGCGACAAGCTTTCACGATGACTGTGGAAGAAGCTGAAGCCACAGGCCAAGTCATCACTGGTAAATCCCTGTCTTTCAATCTTTCTTTCAAGCTTTATACATATCAAAATATCTTTTTCTATACACAAACATATCCCACACAACTTAGGTACGATCTTAGTAGTTTCCCTTCCTGCACTAGCACTCTTCGATACTGGAGCATCATATTGCTTTATGTCGCAACAGTTCGTTCGAACTCATGCGCTTCCAGTCAAACCGCTCGTATCCAGCTGGAATGTCAGTTTAGGGAACGGCATTCTAAAGTCAACGATGGGATACGACCTGTGTCCAGTGGTCTTCTGCAGCAGAGAATTTTATGCTGACTTCAGGATACTGGACATACCGAACTTCGACGTAGTCTTGGGTATGGACTGTCTAGGAACTTTCTTCGCTACCATCGACTGTCGTCAAAGGAGGGTAGTGTTTGAGATTCCAGATCATCCGGTCTTTTATTTTGAAAGTGGAGACTGTACCCTGGTGCCTAGTACTTACAAGGCTAAACCAAAGAAGACAGTGATTGCAACAATACAAACAGAAAAAGACAAGCCAGAGGTAGTTCGAGAGTTCGAAGACGTATTTCCTGAAGACATCTTAGGTTTGCCTCCCGATCAAGCTCTTGAATTCAATATTGACTTAGTACCTGGTGCACAACCGGTGATCAAAGCACAATATCGCTTAAGTCCTAAAGGATTGAAGGAGATCCGTACTCAGTTGGACGAAATTTTGAAGAAAGGATGGATTCGTCCTAGCACTTCAAGTTGGGGATCTCCAATTTTGCTTGTGAAGAAGAAAGAAAGTTCATACAGAATGTGTATAGACTACTGAGCTCTGAACGAAGTGACGATAAAGAACAAGTATCCACTACCACGCATCGACGATCTGTTCGATCAGCTAAGTGAGTCTTGTGTTTTCTCAAAATTAGATCTTCATTCAGGTTATCATTAGGTGAAGGTCAAAGAATCTGATATTCTGAAGACGGCATTTAGGACTCGCTATGGTCATTATGAGTTTCTCATGATGCCTTTTGGAGTGACCAATGCACCAGCCATATTTATGAATCTGATGAACCAAGATTTTCGAGAGTACCTAAACAGGTTTGCTGTTATTTTCATCGACGACATCCTGGTGTATTTAAAGAATCGGAAAGAGCATGCTGAACATTTAAGAATTTTCCTAGAGACTTTGCGACAGCATCAACTCTATACCAAATACAGCAAGTGCAAACTTTGACTAGATCAAGTCGGATTTCTCAGACATATCGTTTCGGACGAAGGAATCTCAGTAGATCCAGCTAAAGTATCAGCAGTAAGCGAATGGCCGACACTAAAGACAGTGAAGGATATTCAAAGTTTTTTGGAATTAGCAGGATACTGCCGAAGATTTATCGAAGGTTTCTCGAAGATTGCAACACCCTGACCAAGCTCACACGTAAAGATGAAGCATTCGTGTGGTCAGACGCATGTGAACAAGGTTTTGTAGAACTCAAGTCATGATTGACATCAGCTCCTATTCTCGTAATACCGGACCAATCTGGAGGTTTCGTTGTGCACTGCGATACGTCTAATAAGGGATTAGGATGCATCTACACCAGCATGGAAAAGTTGTAGCTTACGCATCAAGACAGTTGAAAGTTCATGAGCGCAACTATCCAACGCATGATCTTGAATTGGCAGCCGTTATCTTTGCACTTAAGATTTGGCGCCATTATCTACTTGGAGAGCGAGTGGACATATACACAAACCATAAGAGTCTGAAGTATGTGTTTACTCAGAAGGAGTTGAATATGCGGTAGAGAAGATGGTTAGAACTTATGACGGACTTCTACATCAACCTACAATATCATCCAGGGAAGGTGAATGTAGTTCCTAATGCACTTAGTTGCCAGTCGTTATCAATGAATCTCACCGCACAGTGGAAGCTTCGGCAAGAATTACACAAGATGGAGATAGAAGTGGTTATACCAGGTAATACTTCAAAGTTGATGAACTTACAAGTTCAGTCTACTATTTTCAATCAGATCAAAGCGGCTTAAGCAAGTGATGTCAAGTTGCAAAATATCCGAGAACAAGTAGAAAGTGGACTTTGAACCGACTTCATCATCCACAAAGATGGATCTTTGAGATACGGAAGCAGATTGTGTGTACAACAAGGTTCTGTTCGGGAAGAGTTGATGAAAGAAGCTCACAGCTCTTCTTACTCAGTACATCCTGGTGGTACAAAGATGTACAAAGACCTACGTCAACATTACTGGTGGCATGGAATGAAGTGTGAAGTGGCCAAAAGCGTAGCCAAATGTTTGGTGTGTCAGCAAGTAAAGGCTGAATATAGGACTGCTGGTCTACTTCAACCGTTACCTATCCCAGAATGGAAATGGCAACACATCACCATGGATTTCGTGATTGCTCTTCCTCGTAGCACGAAAGGTAATGATGTTATATGGGTTATTATGGATCGACTCACAAAGTCGGCTCACTTTATTCCCTTTCGAGTTAGCCAATCTACCGAGACATTAGCAAAGAAGTACATGGAGGTCAGTCTGAATCTGAGTAAAATTTAAATCTTTAATGTGTACTATCTATGATACCCATGAACTCATGCAGGAGATTGTGAGATTACATGGAGTACCGGTTTGCATTGTCTCCGAATGTAACACCAGATTCCGATTGCAGTTTTGGCAGAGTCTGCAAGCTAGCTTGGGAACGAGTCTGAACTTCAGCACAGCTTACCATCCATAAAGAGATGGACAGTCTGAGCGAACGATTCAGATCCTTGAATATATGCTAAGAGCTTGTATGCTAGACTTCGGAGGATTGTAGGAAGATCACCTACATCTTGTGGAGTTTTCATACAACAACAGCTACCAAGCGAGTATTGGAATGGCACCTTTTGCAGCGCTCTATGGAAGGAAGTGTCGTTCAGTACTAAATTGGGATGACATCGAAGATAGGTGTTCCCCTCCGAATGGCGGCGACGACGTGAGGACGTCTTGCCTGAGATTCGGGGCAGATGCTATTTGGTTTTATCCGTCCACCTCTCCGAAGATGCCAAGTTGATTTATGGCACCGTGTATCGGAGGTTTAGACGGATGCGGCCGATATAGCAGACTTCGTCAGATTCCCCCTCGCTTGAGGGGTTTTTGATTGTGGGGACGCTCTTCCCTGCAGGCGCAAGCCCCTGCAGTTAATTACGCTACCGCATCGCGGTAACAACTTTCTCCTTCTCCAGAATTTCACTTCGTGTCGTGTGTGTTTGTTTTGTTTGTGGTTGCCCATGGATTGTATACGGAGACTGAGTAATACTGTCGCCCGTAGGACGTGGATTAGTCCAAATCCGTATTTACTTAGATTTGGGTTTGGTGTTTTTAGTTTAAGGATGCATTAGTCGCGTTGCGGCTAAGATCAACTTAAACGTTCGTTAAGGATACGATAGTCCTGTTTAAGACTAAGATCAACTTAACGTGATAGTCCATTTAATATATGGCCGTCGGGACTCGTCACCTCTCTGACGTCGTTGAAGGATTACAACGATAAGTGTCAGAGGAGTTCGGAGATGTACCCTTGAACCAAAGTCGATTTTGAGTTTTATAATCCATTTGGATGTTTTAAGGATACGTTAGCCGTGTTTGAGGATAAGATCAACTTAAACGGGATCGTTTAGATCCGGCAAAAGAGCATTTGGAGGCTCTATTGTTCTAGTTTAGGGACGTGGTGGTCCATTGCCAGTTTAGGGACGTGGTGGTCCATTATTAGTTTAAGGACATCTCGGTCCGATATTAGTTTAAGGACGTTTCGGTCCATGCTCCAGTTTAGGGACGTGATGGTCCATATTCCAGTTTAGGGACGTGGTGGTCCATTATTAGTTTAAGGACATCTCGGTCCGATATTAGTTTAAGGACGTTTCGGTCCATGCTCCAGTTTAGGGACGTGATGGTCCATATTCCAGTTTAGGGACGTGGTGGTCCAATGTTAGTTTAAGGACGTTTCGGTCCGATATTAGTTTAAGGACGTTTCGGTCCATGCTCCAGTTTAGGGACGTGATGGTCCATATTCCAGTTTAGGGACGTGGTGGTCCAATGTTAGTTTAAGGACGTTTCGGTCCAATATTAGTTTAAGGACGTTTCGGTCCATGCTGATGTGTGGTCGTCGGGACCCGTCACCTCTCTGACGTCGTTGAAGGATTACAACGATGAGTGTCAGAGGAGTTCGAAGATGTACCCTCGAACCGGATATAAATTAATTTAAGAGAACAGCTGTGCTCAGTCAATTTAATTTGAGGACTTACGGCCAAAATTGGGCTAAGTCCAGTTGAAAATGTTCAACACTCTTATTTATTTTTGGTCTATTAGACCTGTGCTAGGGCTTTGCCCACATTTAAATAATGCATTGCATTACTTCTATTTTTTTTGTTTGAGCTCTGCCCATAAAAGATACAGAGCATCAATTTATTTTGGGCTCTGCAAGGCATCTGCATAGCATTTTTATTTTGTTTGGGCTTTGCCCATTTATAAATGATACAGAGTATCAATTTAATTAGGCCTGTTTGGTCTTTTAATTGGGCCTGGCCCTTCAGTAAAAGAAATGCATTGCATTTATCAGGCGCTTTGCGCCAATCACTGAGCGCAAGCGCTTGTGGTGAGGACACGTGTCATGCTCTGGTGAGCGCAAGCGCAACGGCGCAGTGCGCTGCGCTAGTGCGCTGCGCTGTTGCGCTGCTGACATGTGGCGCGCTCTGGTGAGTTGCGCCAATTCCAAAGAGCAAAGCTCTATTTCAAGAGCGCATAGCGAAAGTTTTCTGTAGCTGACACGTGGCGCTCTCTCAAGAGCGCAACAGCGCAGTTTGGAAGTGCAAAGCACTAAGAATCTTTTAAATTCAAGAACAGGAGTGCAGAGCACTATTTGACTTCTTGATCTAATTTAGATCAAGAAAAATAAGTTTTTCTTTTTGTTTCAAGAACCAGAGTTCATAAAAATGCAAAGCACTATTCTTTTTATTTTTGTTGTTTTCTTGTTTTAAAGAACCAGTGGTTCATAAGAAGTGCAAAGCACTATTTATTATGTGAAGATCATTGATCTAGTTTTTAGATCAATGATCTACTAGAAGAAATTTCTTCTCCCTTGTGAAGGTTTTTACCTTTTTCTTGAAATTTTTCTCAGAGTTCTCTCTGTTTGAAGCTCTTGACTTTTTTCAAGAAAAATGTTGATGCTTTGAATTGAGGCCTAGGGTCCTTTTTATAGTGCCCATAAATTAGTTAAATTTGTTAAAGAGATCTTTCTCTGAGTGATTTGGGGAATTTTCCCCACCGTTGGATCTTTGATCCAAGGGCTTCTGCTTTGCAGAAGAAAATCTTCTTATTTTAACAAGAACAGAAAAGATTTCTTAGAATTTTAATTCTGTTTGGCGCAGATGCCCCAGCGTGTGACACGTGTCGCGCAGCGCAAAGCGCGGCGCAACTGCGCTAGCGCATCTGCGCTGACACGTGTCGCGCAGCGCAGCGCTTGCGCAACTGCGCTAGCGCATCTGCGCTGACACGTGTCGCGCAGCGCGCAGCGCAGCGCAACTCCGCTAGCGCATCTGTCGCGCAGCGCCTGCGCAACTGAACCGTTGCTTCCTTTAATAGAGCTTTGCTCTGATTGGGCGCGCCTTCTTGGGCGCTGCGCTGACGTATCAGCGCCTGACATGTGGCGCGTTGCGCCCAAGATTTGAAGCGTTGCTTCAAAATTTTGAATTTTGAATTTCAACAGAGCTTTGCTCTGATTGGGCGAAACAAATGCCCCCCCACCATTGCGCTCACGTGGCGCACACGTGAGTGCAGCGGTGGCAAGATCCTGACCGTTGGATCAACGGGTGAACTGAAGGGGCGCAAGCGCCTTATAAATAGGCCCCTAGCCCTTAGAAAATCTTCACCATTTTCTAGATTTTGATTTACAGAGCTTTGCTCTTGTTTTAAGAACTTCAGTGCTTTGCTCTTGCTTCCAGAACTTTAGAGCTTTGCTCTCATTTTCCAAGTTAGAAAACTTTAGGTAAAATTAATTTAAAATTAAGTTAAATTAATTTAAATCAATTTTAACCAACAGAGCTTTGCTCTCATAGATCTTTTTGATCTAAAGAAATTCCCTTTGGGGTTTCACCAACAGAGCTTTGCTCTCAAGAATCCATAGATCTGAAGAGATTTTGTTCATGGGTTCTAACCCATGAACAGAGCTTTGCTCATGGATCAAAATGTAGATCTTTTTTTGATCTAAAAAAATGAAGAATTTCTAAGAGTCTTCATGGATCTTTTAGGATCCCCAAAAAAAATTTAATCTTTTAGGAGTTTAAAGAAAAACTTTTCTTTTTAGATTTTCTCATCATTATCACAGAGCTAGGCTCTTTTAAGGAATCTTATTCCCCTGAGACCAGAGTTGGACAAGTGTCACTCTGTGACAGAGCTTTGCTCTTAAAAGAGGAGATTTTCTCCTTGTCTCTAGGGATTTTTATTATTAATAAGGATGTTCTCTTGGGGATCTTTTCATTAGTTGATAGTCTCATCCAATGATGGGGCTGTCTTATTAAATGATGCATTGTCATCCAGATTTTGTGGGTCCCCCTTTGGTCCCCTACTCACTGCACTGCTGTATGGTGTAATTAATTAATTTTAATTTAATTTAATTAATGCATTTTTTTTAAACGCCAAACGTTGGAATTACAACACTAACGGCTAAATTGTTCTTTTGCAGCGATCATGTCTCTAGACACTTCATTCCCGTTCGTCCGCTCGGAGGAGGGATTTCCCGAGGCACCCTCGGACCGCGAGGTCCTGACCATGATTAGAGAATACGACCCGGAGTACAAGAAACTCCACCTTTGGGGGTCTTGGTATAACCAGATCATTATGGGTCGACGCAGCTTCACATGCGCAGTGTCGTCCGAGCCCATTACGGCGATCCATTATGCTACCCCGCCCTCGGTGCAGTATGTCGTGGAGATGGTGGATTGGACCGCGAACAGCTTTCTTCATCCCGCTATGGATGCGGTTCCGGTCCAACGTCCTATGGTCTTGGATATCCTAGGACGTCGTATCTGTCAAGGCGAGGCGAGACCCTGGGGGCAATCATATAACATTGGTCTGATCCCCCGCCATCCGATTGGCTACCTGCCGTGGGCCCGGTACATCCTGTCGACGAAGAAGTCGCTGTTGATAAGATTAGGATTGTACCCCGCGGTCTACGTCTCTCTCTTCCAGTATCCCACGCTCCCCACCTGGTGGTTTAAGGCTTTCCTGGAGCAGTGGAACATTCCCACCCACACTTTCCTTGCCATGGATCGGGAAGTGTCCATCTCTTTGGAGGAATTCGCGGAGGTATCCGGCCTACCAGTCATGGGGGAACACTATGAAGAGCTGCTCCCAACAGATGAGTACGTCTTCGGTGCTAAGCCGATGGTAAGGGGGATCACGTCGGAAAATGCCGTTCAACACCAATTCCCGAGCCTGATCAAGGTATTGAACATCTACGAGTCCCTTTTTATCGAACATGGGAGTCGGGGGGTTAACTTTGAGGACTTCATTGCTCGTTTCCTTCGTCCAAGCGTCATTTCATCGGGATCTGCCAAGTTTGCCACCCTGGATGACCCTTTCGGTTTAGGTTTGGATAACCTGCCAGCGAAAGACATAGACCAAAAGGACTTTTTTCTTCCTAACTCCCCGACCATGTCTTTTGCAGAAATTGCGGCCCCTGGAATGGATGAGGAGGCCTTTTTCTTAGGATTTCTCAGACTGTGGCTGAGTTGGTTCGCGGTCCCAATGCACTCTCATCGCATGCGGCCTTCTGTCTTTTACCCAGCCCACCAAATGGTCATCGAGGTAAAGGTGGCTGTGGGGATCGCTGGCTTGGCGCACCTATATCATGGCCTCAGCCGAGCAGCGGATGCCAATGAGCCCGGGGTACTGCACGTGGTCTTCCCGATGCACTACTTTGCATCGTGGCTCGAGCTACACATGGCGGGTGTCTTCGGCATGCATAAAAGGCCTTCATTCTTTGACAAGTGCGGTTTTCCTCGCATTATACAGTTGATTGGCTCATCAATCGTGACCCCCTCACCACGGAACGCCAGGGGTTTACTGCTTCGCCCTCACACCGTTGGAGTCGGGATGTCCTTCATTGACAAGGTATTAACCATTGGAAAAGCGTCCACCACTGCGGTGCGACCATTATAGGACTCCTTTAAGGATGGAGCTTCAGTGTTGACGGCCCGGGAGACCCTCCACTTGTATTCTATTAGACCGGGCTTCTTAGTCTTTAGGCAGGGCGGTGCGGCAATCTTTATGAGATATAACCCGCATCGTTTCGCCCAACAACTGGGCTACGATCAAGGGGTACCCTTGGAAGCTTTCTTACTGGAACCTGCTGCCAATGAAGAAGGGATGGAGAACGCGTTACATCACTTCATGCGCCTGAACACGGGTTCTCGTTTTTTTATCAGCACGCCGGCCTGCGCTCCATGACTCCTTAATGTATATAAAGAGTGGTACAATCATGCGACGGGGGCCGTTATAAAGGAGGAGAGGCGAGTGTTGATCGACCGCAAAGAAGCACCTCCCGGCACCGACCATAATGCTCCCTTAATGCCAAAGACCCCGGTGGTTCCTCCTCTAAAAGATGCCGGGAGCAGACCATCACGTGCGCAAAGTCCTCCGCATGGATTGCCGCTTCCCGATATTACAGATGCAGCCCCAGCGCCCCGTGCTCCAGTGGAGACAGTGGTAGTGGCCTCGCCGGAGTCCGGTGTAGGTGCAGACATCGGGACCCGTCATCCCAAAGTGGCTGCTAAGCGGAAGTCGATCCCACGTGAGCCTAGGGTCGGAGGGCAAAAGAAAAAGAAGTCGCTCTTCGCCGCGGACGTCGTGTTCGGTCAGGAACCCCATGCCCCCTATGCCGAGGGCCTGATCGAATACGGGACTAACGAAGGACTAGTGATGCCGCCGCCGGACGATACAGACTTGGAGGCTGCTCTCGAAGCTTCAGCGTTGTTGGCGGGGCGTGACGCATGGCTGGCTAAACTAGCGCAATCAGGTAACTACTAGTTGCCTTTTCTTTATTGCAACATATCCTCTTCATTGCCTTTGACTAACGCTTTTCTTTCCTTTTTTCCAACAGGCATCACTGATGAAGAAGCCATCGCCGCTTCTTTGAAGACTTTCCAGGAGGAGGAACGTCTTAGAGCGTCTATGGGCCTTAGTAAGTTTTAATCCATCAAGTCTCCATCTCCCTCGTGTTATGGTCGATCTAACCTCTCCCTTTTTATTGCAGAAACCTCAATGCCGTTCCCACCAAGCGACGCAGATGTTTTACCAGCTGCCGATGTTCCCGCTTCCTCTGGGCCACCGCAGGAGGTTCGTCTTGAAGAGCCGATGAAGGATGCCTTAAAGGCTCTGGAGGCATCCCTGAATGAGGATGACGACGCCTTGAAGGAGGCGTCACAAAGGTCCATCGCGACAGCCCGGGAGGAAAGGAAGCGGCTGAGGCGTGGGGCGAATGTAGGGTTCCTAGGCACCCTAATGAGGTCTCACAAGGCATCAACCATGCCAATTTCAAATTTTAACGGTGCCGAGAAACCCTAATACGGATCGTTGGCTAGATGTCTAGGCGAAAAGCAAACTAGTTAACACTTAACTAAGAGTACGGAAATACAACCTTTGTAGATCCGGTCCTCCACCTCCACGGCTCCGTGATGAAGTCCTCTCCGCTGTCCAAATGCAAGTCCCGGGCTCTAGCGTCGGCTTCATCGGAGAAAGAGCGGGCAAGGTCGTCGGCTTCGTGCCGAAGATGGTCTACGTCGAGGCATCGCTAGATCAAGCTCCAACTTCACCAAGTGATGAAACTTGTGAAGAAAACACACTCTACTACTTGGCAAGAGGTAGAGGATGAAGAAATAGGAAGTGGGTAGACTTTAGAATTGGATTTCTCACTCATTTCCATCAATCACCATTGATGGAGCTTGCTTTCTTCAAGTGAAGAAAGGAAGAAGAAGAAGAAAGTGTTATGATAAGTTATTTTAAAAAATGAAAAGAAAATGAAAACTTATCATAATGTAAACCATGGTCAAGTGTAGAGATTAAACTAGGGTTAGTGGGAATGGTTAGGGTTAAGGATGAGATAAGAATGGTTGACTTGATCAAAGCTTCAAGAAGCTTCAACATGAAACAAAATTAGCCACCATTCTTTTCTCTTTATCTTTTCCAAAAGAATAAAAAAATAAATGAATAAATAAATAATGGGAGAATAAACAAAACCCCAACCACTCTCACAACCATGGTTTAATCTTTACACAAATCCAAGTTATCATGTATCATCAAACATGATACAAACTTGTGTACTAAAGTATATCACATATACAATGTGCACACCCGAGTGAGAATATCCATTTAAAGTGAACCAATACTAGTTAATGCAAAGTAATATATCAAATATATAATTATACATTAAATCATTAAATCAACACTTGATTCAATGATCCGGTCATGTCGCACATAACCGACTAGTATCCAATGTATCGGCTTATCGAATCAATCCTTGATTCGATAACTAGGTTATAACGCATACAACCAATCGATACATTCATCGTGAGAATAGAATACGGTATCACATACACGCATTATTCTCGGTCCCGCACATATCTCATATGCGCTCCTATTTCGTTTCGCTTGAGCCAGGAAACCTCTGTGTAGGACTCTAAAGACTCGTCAATACGCCGGCAGCAGGTGATGATCATATCAAGCACCCACAAGCCGCAAGCGGTCTGCTAAACGTAACGGCCACCCGGGTATTGAGCGATCTGAAGATCGACGAGCAAGCCCGCTCACACTCCAGTGAATCCAACCAGTAACACTACCGTACAGTCCGGTCTGATCGTCTGATATGTCGCATATCTCGCCTAGGGGTGGTAAACGTCAGACCCCAATAGCTCGATAAGTCGTGTCGATATGAGGTCTATAACAATTCGAGAAACTACTGGTAACACTTACCAGTAAATCTCAGCAACCCTGGCCAGGGATTTCCTGTTATAGCCAATCGAACACAGCGCAACATCAACTCCCTATACCGGGAGAGACGAATCCCCTCCTATCGCTCATTGCCTCCATGTGACTCGGGACTGTACCCAAAAACCACCGTTTTGCACGCCCTCTTGGACGTGGTAAGATGGAAATCAAAGCACAGTGGGAACCACACAAGACTCTATGACGATCTCGGGTCAACAGACTACTCTGTACCAGTGTCACCAGAGAACTGCCATCTGACGTGAGGTATAATACCATCTGGGAGTTCTCGGCGAGTCCGTCCAGTGTATCCAGTCTCCACTGAGCACCCGTATATCATCTCTGATGTCAAACACCAATGGATATGGGATCATCCATCGCCCATCTGTATGGGTCGAGAAGGTATACGCTAGTCTACAATGGTATATCGATGCCCCGTCTCGATACACCCACGACTAGGGACCTTGAAGGATGTACTTACGGACTACCCTGTCCCCACTAGTATGATCTGCATCATAGTCCAGGTAGTCAAGTTCACATCCTAAGGGCTTTACCAACATGTAACAGAGAGACAATCAGTGTACACGTTAAGGTAAAGAGTAACCAGATAGCATACTATCATGTCGAGCAAGAAAGTCCTCCCTATATATGTCCCAGCATCCACTACAATATACATCCTATGTATAGTAATGGCCTCTAGGGCATACATATAACTAACAGCGAAGGCGCACATGGCTGCCTTGGCTATGGGAGCGGGTCCCAGCACCGCCCCTCGTGCTGATACTCCATCTGAAGAGGCCCCTGTCGCCCTATCCACTACCCGCAGAGAGGTGGCGCACGCAGTTCGGAGCGCAAACGGTAAATCCGCTTCAGATAATATTTCTCTCAGAGTTTTTGTTATAAGGATTTTAATGTCATTGGTCCTTATATCTCCTATCTTGCAGGGCCAAGTCCGATCGAGGGGGAGGCGGAAACCGTTGATCCCAAAGAAACAGAGGAGGTGGTACCTGCCGAACTCGAGCCGACGGTGGGCAACGTCGTTGTGGCTTTGGAGCCTAAGGTGGAGGTCGAGGGGCCTACAGCCGAGAAGATCACTGATGCCGAACCTGAAGTGGTGGCAGATGATATGATCATTATAACTGAGCCCAGGGTGGTGGCGGATGAGGCGCTCGAGGCCGGCGATCTCGTGGTGATGGTGGACGATACAACCGCGACTACTGAACCTGAGAGAGTAGTGGGTGAGGTAGCCATGATTCCCGAGGACGAGCCAACCGCTCCTTCTCTGGAATCTGGCAATACTCCAGTCATAGGCCTCCCCGTCTATGGTCCTCCGCCGTCTCTAGGTCTCGCGAGCACCACGACGGTTCCCATTGAGTCAGGTGATGAGGCCACGGGCGGTGGTCTCATGTTAATAGAGGAGGGAATCGCCTCCGTTTCAGCCGGCAGCTCATCAGGTAAATCCCAAGTTGCTATCTTTTTTTTATCTTACAATCCTTTCTGACAAATTCGCATTTGTTGTAATGCAGGTGCAGCCAGTGCCGATGCTCCACTGCTTGAGGGAGCGCCTTCAACAACTGCCTTAGCGGTGGTCACCTCTCAACCCTCTCTCATACCATCTAAGATGTTGGAAGGTATGGGTTTGCAATTTATTAATCCTATACTTCAGACATATAATTTGTGTACTAAAGTCATATTGTTGTGTCCCTTCAGGAGTGCTCTTTGATCATGTATATCAGATGCTGCTCCCACACTTCTCTTTCCCATCCGAACTTGCTTCTTCCCCTGGTGGCGTCGGTGAGTATGATTTCCATTGATGTTTTTCTTCATTCATTAATGGAGTTACCTCTAACCCCTCCCTTTTTTATTTCGACTGCAGTGCTACAGATTGAAGGAGGGGATAAAAGATCAGCTGCACCACCGGCCCTTCCGACCTTGCCACCCGCCTCAGCTGGTACAGCGACTATCACATTGATAAATCCCCCTTTCTTTATTTTCTGAACTGTTATCTGATCACATCTTGTTTCTTTTCAGCTGTCGTTCCGGTCTCGGCGCCCTTCGAATCCCGCATCATAATGCCAACAGGTCCTTACCTGAGACTCCATCTTCGAAAGGCGCCGCGAACTGCTTGTGTATGTTGAGCGATTACATTGAGGAGCTCGACGTCGAGACCCCTACCTCTGCTGCGGATTTTGCTATAGCGGTTAACCCGATGCTGGTGATACTCGTGAACTTTCATGACGAGGGTATCATCACATCTTGGGTTAACCATTGCAGGGAGATCGAGGCCCGCCTGCATCGGTTGGAGTCGCTGCGTCCCGCTCCCGAGACCTTGGCTGCCAGTAATCAAAGAACAGCATGGATTGAGCAGAGCGCTCCTTACTTCCAACACCTCGAACAAGAAGTCATTTCAAGGCGTAAGGAGCAAGGTGAGACTTCGAGCAAGTCTACCCAACTGCATGCTCGGGTGGAGGCCAACGCCGCACGGCTGAAGGTTGTCTTTGAGGGCCTTCTGCAATGTCTTTCTGAAGGGTTATCATTGAGGCAACAACTTGATGTTGTCGAGCGAGATGCACCCAGCCAGGAAGCAGCCCAGAAGGCGGTGGAGGAGCAACTTTCATCTTTCTTGCAGCAGCGGGCCCAGGTGGAGGCGGAGGTGGCTGCGGCTGTCACTCAGGAGGAGGCGCTGAAGGAAGTGCGAGAGCAGCTTGTGGATTTACTAAAGACACTTCCTCCTCAGTAGCTATCCATCTTTGTATCGTTTGTACTTTTAGATAAAAGAATGTATATATATATTTTTTATTCTTTGACATAATGTATCCTGTACCCAATCAAGTTTATGAATAAAAGATACACTTTTTTGTAATGTGTCATTTTCTCCGTCTTTTCTTTCTTTTACTATCAGCATATCACTTTAGCAAACATGGTTGACGGATGATTAGAACGAGTATCCTGACTTTCTTAAGAAATAGCGATGGCTTAGGCCGCAGGTTCGGATCTGCTGCCTAAGACTTTTCAACTCCATGAGCCGTGAGGGTCTCATAGAGATTCTTCTCCCTACGGATCGAGAGGATCTTGTAGGTGGGCTTTCTCCTTAGGAATCGTGAGGATTCCTAAGTGTTGCTTTCTCTTACAAGTCGTAAGGATCCTATAAGAGAATTTTTCCCTCTTACGAGTCGAGAGGACCCACAAGCGGTTGTTTCCCTCCTCGTCGAAATTCGACTTTGGAGAGTGAGACCCGTGAATAGTATGCAAGAGACCATTTTGGATTGACTTGCAGGGTCCCATTGTTCAGGAAGCAAGTTTTTTAGTCCCTGCTGCCTGAGGCTTCATTTGCATGTTGAGACGAATCGGGAATTTCCCGCGGAGACACGGTTTCTCTGCTAGCCGACGCGAATCAGGAGGCTCTCATCAAGGAGTGTTTGTATCCGTGAGTCGAGGAGTTTGCTAGGGATTATTTGTTTCTCAAGCGCCAAGGATTATTTATTTCCTTGGGGTTTGAAACGAGTCGAGAATTTCCCACGGAGGCACTGGTTGCTCTGCGAGTCGACGCGGATCAGGAGGCTCTCGTCAAGGAGTGTTTGTATCCGTGAGTCGAGGAATTTGCTAGGGATTATTTGTTTCCCAAGCGCCAAGGATTATTTGTTTCCTTGGGGTTTGAAACAAGTCGAGAATTTCCCACGGAGGCACTGGTGGCTCTGCGAGTCGACGCGGATCAGGAGGCTCTCGTCAAGGAGTGTGTGTATCCGTGAATCGAGGAATTTGCTAGGGATTATTTGTTTCCCAAGCGCCAAAGATTATTTGTTTCCTTGGGGTTTGAAACGAGTCGAGAATTTCCCACGGAGGCACTGGTGGCTCTGCGAGTCGACGCGGATCAGGAGGCTCTCGTCAAGGAGTGTTTGTATCCGTGAGTCGAGGAGTTTGCTAGGGATTATTTGTTTCCCAAGCGCCAAGGATTATTTATTTCCTTGGGGTTTGAAACGAGTCGAGGATTTCCCACGGAGGCGCTGGTGGCTCTGCGAGTTGACGCGGATCAGGAAGCTCTCGTCAAGAAGTGTTTGTATCCGTGAGTCGAGGAGTTTGCTAGGGATTATTTGTTTCCAAGCGCCAAGGATTATTTGTTTCCTTGGGGTTTGAAACGAGTCGAGGATTTCCCACGGAAGCGCTGGTGGCTCTGCGAGTCGACGCAGATCAGGAGGCTCTCGTCAAGGAGTGTTTGTATCCGTGAGTCGAGGTATTTGCTGAAGACACTGGTTTCTTCAGAGTTGGACTGAACCGTCGAGATTTGGCTTCGTCTTCTGGCGGAGCCTGTTGGGAAAGTATGGTTCCCTCTTTGTTTACGCCCTTGGATTGTATACAGGGATCGATGTGATCTTAACTGTAGGGCCAAAGTTTTATCATCATTTTTTTTTGTTTTATCTCCGCGATGCTCTATCATTTCAGCTTTTATATCGCGAAGGTCACGATTGCCCAATCATTTCGGCTATTTTTCGCGGTGCCCAATCATTTCGGCTATTTATTTTATTTTTACTCGCTGCTTTTTATTGCGAGTTGCCCAATCATTTCGGCTATTTTGCATGCATACATTTTTATTTGCTGCTTTTTATTGCAAGTTGCCCTATCATTTCGGCTATTTCATATGCATGTGTGGCCTATTGGCTTTTCGCCGTAAACCCGGAATTAGACACCGATTTCAGCATCAGCACCGCTACAACTGGGATATTACCAGGAGCGAATCATCATCTGCCTCTGTCGATGTCGAACAAAGGTGGCTTAGCGACTAGGGTTAGGGTCCTGTCGGCTAAGGCTTTTGACTTCATGAGCCGTAAGGGTTTCACGAAGTTATTTCTCCCTACAAGTCGTGAGGATGTTGTAGGTGTATTTTCTCCTTAGGACTCATGAGGATTCCTAAATGTATGTTCCTCTGTAAGTCGTAAGGATCCTACAAGAGGGTTTTCTCCTTGTAAGTCGAGAGGACTTATAAGGGTTGTTCATCATGCGAACATATCCCCAGTCTCGGATGAGACTTGATTAGGGAAATGTTTATTCGCGCCCGTGGATTGTATACAAGGGTCAGTATTGAGCCACTTGTAGGGCAATATCGGGAGTTATGGGAGTTGCTTAAGTACAGGTTTAGGTTCTCTGTAGCTTAAGACTTTCAAATCTTATGGGCCGTGAGGGTCCCATAAGAGAGTTCTCCTTACGAGTCGTGAGGATCTCGCAAGTGTATTTTCTCCTTAAGAATTGTGGGGATCCCTAAGTGTGTTGCTCCCTTGTAAGTCGTAAGGATCTCACGCAGGTGGTTTCTCCTTACAAGGTCGAGAGGACCCTATAAGTGTCCTTTAACGAGGTTGCGCCCTTTCAGGTTTTCACAAACACTCGCCGGTAGCCCTGCTGTTTTTACTCACGGAGCCCTTTCGGGTTTTCATCCGTGCCCATTTTGCTTATGGACATACCGTTTTTTTTTATTCTTTTTATTTTCTTTCTCTTTATCTTTTTTTACAAGGTCGCGCCCTTTCGGGTTTTCACGAACACTCGCCGGCAGCCCTGCTGTTTTTACTCATGGAGCCCTTTCGGGTTTTCATCCGTGCCTTTTTTGCTTATGGACATACCGTTTTTTTTAATTTTATTTTTATATGTTTTTTTATCTCGTCAGCCTAAAGATGCTGCGGTAGTAGTTTAAAGACGTTTCGGTCTGCTATTAGTTTAAGGACATTTCAGTCCGTCGTTGAGAGGCGGGCTACTGCTTATAAAGCTTGAGCTTAGGAAGATAGCGAGCGGACGTAGTCGTCGTCATCTATCATTGACCTAGGCTGTGGCTCATCAAGCATAGTATTTCTTTAGGAAGCGACCGTTTATCGGCCTGAAAGGCCTTTCACCGTGCATATCTATGAGTAGATAGGCCCCGCTCTGGTAGACCTTATCTATGACGTACGGGCCTTCATAGTTCGGCTCGAATTTTCCCCGCTTGGCGCGATTGGGGATCATAGGCCTTTTGACCACTAGCACAAGCTCGCCTTGGCGGAATGTCCTCGGTCGGGTTAGTCTTTCATATGAGCGCGTCATCTTTGCTTTATAGGCCTCCAGATTTTGTTGCGCTATGAGCCGTGTTTCTTCAAGGGCGTCAAGCTCCTCAAGCCGAAGGTGAGCATTTTCTTCGTCTGTCAGCTCGTAATGGACTACCACTCGTAGAGAGGGTAACTCTATCTCGAGGGGGAGTACTGCTTCTGTCCCGAATACTAACGCATATGGTGTTGCGTTTGTGGCCATTTTAAACGTAGTTCGATATGCCCAGAGAGCCTCTTGCAGTCTTTCGTGCCAGTCTTTCTTATTTCGCGACACTGTTTTCTTCATGATCTTCATCAAGGTCTTGTTGAAGGCCTCAGCTAAACCGTTCGCTCGCGGATTATAAACCGAGGAATATCTCCAATCTATATTGTGTTGCTGCGCAAAGCGACTGATCTTGTGGCTTCTGTATGCTGGCCCGTTATCGGAGATGATCCGTCTTGGCGTTCCAAACCGATATATGACATGCGTCTTGAAGAAATGGAGAATATTCTCCGTCTTTACTTCCCTCAGCGGTACCGCTTCTTCCCACTTAGAGAATTAATCGGTCGTCGCTAGGATGAAACGATGTCCTCTAGACGATGCTGGTTCGATGGGGCCGACTATATCAGTCCCCCACATTTCGAATGGCCAGCTAGCCACCGTTGGATGTAGTGGATTTGGATGCTGGTGGATGAAGTCCCCATGGATTTGGCATGAGTGGCATTGCTTCGCATATTCAAGGCAGTCCTGAATCATTGTGGGCCAATAGTAGCCCATCCGTTTGATCTTCAACTTCATCTTTGGGCCCGCTTGGTGAGAACCGCAGAGTCCGTCGTGAACTTCCTGGACGACTTTTTTCGCTTCGTCAGGTCCTAAACATCTCAGCCACAGAGAATAAAACGACCTCTTGTACAGAGTATCATTGACAAAGGCGAAAGACAGAGCTCGTTTCATAAGCTGATGTCTTGTGGACGCTTCTTCAGGCATTCGGTGGGACCTAAAGTAGTCTATGAAGACTTCTCTCCAATCCTCAGCCTTTTCCCGGTCTTTTATTTGCAGGGTCGTTTGCTCAGTCGCTCCCTTCCCTTCGGATGATTCCGGAGATATTTCTGCTGGGGCAAGCACTTGACGGCTTTGTACCACGATTCTAATGTCATCGAGATTCTCGTCAGCCAGTTCTTTAGCAAGTTTCGCCAATGCATCTGCTTTGCTGTTTTCCGCGCGTGGTATGTTCTCCAAAGTATAAGAGGGAATTTGGGTCAACAATTGTTGCACTTTTTCTTCGTACCTCACCAACTCCGGTTTGCACGTTTGGTAGTCACCGTTTACTTGACTAACGACCAGCTGGGAGTCTCCGTATATGAGGAGGTTTTCAATTCCCATGTCGATGGTGATCTCGAGGCCTGCTATCAGAGCTTCGTATTCGGCTTCATTGTTTATCCCCGGCTCTGTTAGGGAGAAAGCAAAGCGCATTATCCCTCCTTGTGGAGTTATAAAGATGAGCCCTACGCCCGATTTGATTATAGGGGTGCTTTGTTTGCGCTTCTTCATGGAAGATGCGCCATCGAAATAAAGCTCCCATCGAGTCTCATCACCGTCGACCGCATCAAACGCATGTTCGTCTGGAAGATCGTAGTTTAAAGAGGAGTCGGCCGGTATCGGGTGCTCAGCGAGGAAATCGGCGATGGCCTGGCCTTTTACTGCCTTGAGAGGTCAATACGTTATCGAGAACTCCATCAAGAGCAGAGCCCATTTAGCGAGTCGACCTGTCAGTATGGCCTTTGACATTAAATACTTAAGAGGGTCCACCTTCGAAATGAGACGGACCTCATGCGCCAACGCATAATGCCTGAGCTTTGTTATCGCGAAGATCAACGCTAGGCAGTGTTTTTCGATGGGGGGGTAGTTGCTTTCTGCCCCCATTAGAACTCGACTTAAGTAGTAGAGTGCTCTTTCTTTCCCTTGATCGTTCTCTTGTGCCCATAATGCGTCCAAGGAACCTTCGAGGGCGGTTGTATAAAGAATGAGGGGTTTTCCCTTGACTGGAGCAGCCAACACTGGCGGGTTCTGCAGGTACCGTTTAATTTCGTCCAACGCGCGCTGGCATTTTTGATCCCAGACGAATGGAATTCCCTTCTTCATCAGGTGACTGTAAGGGCGGCACTTGCCAGAGAGGTTGGCTATAAATCGCCGAATATATGCGAGCTTTCCTTGGAGAGACCGTAACTGTTTGAGAGTCCTTGGCGGAGGCATTTCCATGATCTCCTTGATCTTAGACGGATCCATTTCGATGCCTCGGTGTCGGACGATGAATCCCAGGAATTTACCAGAAGAAACTCTGAATGCACACTTGAGAGGGTTCATCTTCAAGTTGTATTTTCGAAGGCGCTGAAATACGGTCTTCAGATGCTCGAGATGTTCCTCATATGATTTGCTTTTAACCACGAGATCGTCGATATAACATTCGACGATTTCGTGTATGAGGTCATCGAAGATCTTCGTCATGGCCCTCTGATAGGTGGCGCCGGCGTTCTTTAAACCGAAGGGCATCACCTTGTAGCAGAATATACCCAAAGGGGTTCTGAAGGCGGTGTGCTTCTGGTCTTCGAGATGCATCTTTATCTGATTATACCCTGACGAGCCGTCCATAAAGGAGAAAACCTCATGAGTGGACGTGTTGTTTATCATCAGTTCGGTGACTGGCACCGGGAAATCATCCTTCGGGCAGGCTTTGTTGAGATCCCGGAAGTCCACACATATGCGCACCGTCCCATTTTTCTTTATCACCGGGACGATGTTAGTGATCCATTCAGGATATTGAACCTCCTGAATAAAGCCAGAGTCGATTAACTTCTTGACCTCAGCGTTGATGCTCATCTCAAGCTCGAGTCGCATTCTTCTCGGCGCCTGTTTTACCGGTTTGACGTCCGGAGATATTGCCAACCTATGCACAGCAATTTCTGGATCTAGTCCCGGCATTTCGGAATAGTTCCATGCGAAGCAATCTTTGTGATGTACAAGGACGTCTTTTAACGCAGTCACCCTTTCTTCAGATAGCAGCTCACTGACAAACGTCGGCCGTGGGTCATCAGCTGTCCCCAACTCGATTTTCTTGAGGTTATCTGCGGTGGTATGTATTCTATCCTCCAATTCTTTCGGAGCTAGCGGAAATTCTGAGATCATCTCCTCATTGCTGTTTTCGAAGCACCAGGGAAGGCTGTCATGTTCTCGGGCTCTTCTTTTGATATTGTTATCATGTGACAAGTGCGAATCCGCTTCCAATCCCAATGTGGAACCCGTTCTTCTTTCGTGGCCTTGGGTTCGTGCTTCTGTTGCGGCGCTACCTTCCAGTTGTCAGACAGAGCGAACTTGCCGAGCTGGTACTGATCTTCGACCCAATTCTTAAAGGTGAAGCAGTCTTCGAGCGGGTGCCCTATTACTCGATGGTAAGAGCAATAGTTTGGGCCAGAGACTTCGCTTGCTTGCTCGGGGTGCTTGGATTCCGGCAATGTAAGCAATTGATGCTTTAAAGCAAGATCAAGTATCTTCTTCGTCTTGTCCCGAGGAAACGAGTACGCTCGACCCATTTTCTTCATGAGGGATAGATTAATAACGCTCAACTCCCGTTTGCGTGGCTTCTTAGCCCTGCTTTGTTGTTGTTGAGCGCCTTTTTGGGCTTTCAACTTATTTCTGCTTTTGCGCCGAGCCTTCTTTATAACAGGTTGACAAGGAGCGGCATTTTCATCCTTTACGGCTTGTTGGAGAAGGCATTGCGTCTTGGCTTTCTCATAAATGGCCGTCTCGCGGTTGTGATCATCTCGAACTTTTTGACCAGCTTTCTTTATAAGTCTGTCCATTTGTTCCTCAAACGACGGACTGGGCTCCTTTGCATCTGGAACTTTCACTGGTTTAGGATTAGCGTCCTCCAATTGAGCATCCGCTTCTTCATCGAGGTCATACACGACGTAACAGCTGGGCAGTAACTCTCGTTTCTTTAACCGGATGTATCCAAGCCCTTTTGTTTCCATTCTCCCGTTAGGCAGTCTGCGTTGAGTCCCGGGAACGTTCCAGACCCTGTCATAGAATTTGGCCTTTCTAACGGTCTGTTTGAAGGATATCCCCTGGCGTTTCAGCAGCTTCTTCAAACCCTCTGTATAATATCTGGGAAGACGGATAGGCTGAAGCTTGTCGAGCGTAGGATCCGCGCCATGCCAGATTTCTTTTTTCACCTTGGTTTCTTCAGAGCTGTAGAACAGAATTGCTTTCTCGCTTTCTCACCTGAGAGGGATGTAGAATGTTTGTAGCTCTTCTACGTTGTAAATATTAAGTGCATCCAGTTCTTTATGGTGTTTAAGCGGCACCATGGCGACTTGCAGACTTTGCTCTTCGTCATCGAACGTTCGTATTGAAGGTCGAGCAGAGAATACGGCATGGACTTCATCTTCCGAGTCCCTGCCAAAGATCAACGTAGGAGCTGATGGTCCCGGCTTGTTGTGTTGGGGCGGACCCGAATAAACTATCTCCTCTTCCTCTTCAGTATCACTGCCGAAGACCGGGATGGTGGCGTTAGCTTTGTTCTCCGGCTTGTGACACTTCTCTGTGTCTTCGAAATCCGGTAAGAAGTATTTTGCGTCTTCGTATTTGCGGACCTCGTTCACAGAGAACGGGTTCAGTTCTCCCGTCACGGTATACTCGAAACCATCCTTAAAATACTTCATACACTGATGTTGTGTAGAAGGGATGATGTTGTACTCGTGTAACCATGGTCGGCCGAGCAAAGCGTTGTAGCATGTCTTGGCGTCTATGACGTGGAACTTAATGTCCGTGACGAGTAGCCCGAAGCGTAGCATCAGTATCACAGATCCAAGAGTCTTTGACGATTGGGAGTCGAACCCGGAGATGGTGATCTTGTCCCGAGCAAGGTGCTGGACGCTCATGCAGATTTCCTTCAACACCCGCACGTTGAGTAGGTTAACAGACGACCCGTTATCGATCAGGATTTTTCCTATCTTTATATCATGGCAGTATCCCGAGACATAGAGAGGGCGATTGTGTTCGCACGTCCCAAGTAGAAGGTCTTCATCGCCAAAAGTAATATCGGCCTTGTGCATTTCCTCCAATTCATCCTTCATCTTTTCCTCGGCCAGGCATGCTTGGAATTGTTCTGGGTCTTGGAGCGCCTTAATCAACGAATCTCTCACTTCTTTTGATAGCAAAAGGGCGTCAAGAATGCTGAGCTGTGAGGGCAGCTTCCTCAGATGTACTAAGACGTTGTAATCCACCTTATTCTTCTTTGGTGGGTCTTTGGCAGCTAGCTCTTCCACCACTTGGTCATCTAAGACGATATCTTCAGTGGCCTTTTCTTTCCATTTATCTTTTTTGTTCGAGGGTCCGAGGTTCTTTTCGGGCAGCGTGCGATTACGTAGCCGGATATTTTCGCAAACCTTCGGTTCTTCTTCTTTTCTCGAAGCGGACTCTTTAAAGAGAGGGGCAAGTTCTAGCTCTTCATCAGAATCACTCCCGAATGTGGGCACTTGTGATCTACCGGTGTTAACCATGCAACAATCGCCAGCAGTTCTTTTAAGCCCTTCGGTCGTATTTCTTTGCTCTCGACGAGTTTTACGCTTTTCCCGGTTAAAGCGTTGTCGATGAGCAACGTATCCTTGCCACCATCTATCGAAAGCTTTGCACTCCTGAGTGGGGTGCGAAACCTTCTGATGATATAAGCAATAATACGGGTGCATTTTCGCCTCACCAGTAATTTCTTCTTCGGAGGATGGTAGCTTCATGCCCATGGACATGGCCTTAGCAAACTTCTTTCTCATCTTGAATTGGCTTTTGTCGGTAGCGGAGGTGTTCAGCTCCAACGGGATCGTCTCAGCTCCTTCATCAAGTCGCTGGCGCTTGGCCCTTTCAAATATAGCCGCCTCGCGCTCCCGATCAGCTTTACTTTTCAACCGAGCTTCATTAAGGAGTGCGTCAATTACTTCATCTGATGGCCCCAGAACTTTTGGTTCAGGATCTGCCCCCAGCTTTTCGGTGCAAGGAGTCTCCTCATTATTCGTGATCGAATGGGAAATCATATGACAGCTCACCACATATTCCTCGGATTCATCCGATGAACTTTCTCCCTCATCTTTTCCTTGAAAAACGTGATTGAGGAACTCTTGGAGCGTAATGGGAGTCCGTGCCTTTTGGTTGTATTCATCCAGCGCGTCAATTTGCTTTTGTAAGTCTGAGCGTTTGCCGCCAGGCTTCACGGGCTTCTTAGATTTCTTCTTCTTCTTTTTCGAAGATTTTGACGGCTGGCTGCAAGTGCTTGAACCGCCACCATCGGTCTTTGGAGTTGGACGTGACTTCAACATCCTTTCAATGACCTGCGGTTCCAACGGGTTCTTCCACTTGATTGCTGGACACGTATGAAGATCGTTTAGCATCCTCTTTGTCTTGGTTGATAATACAACCTCCCAAGGAGCTTCTTCAATGACGGAGCATGTTGCCCCCGGCGTATTCGTCCCCTTAGAGGTGTGGGGTTGCGGGGGATTCATTTTCCATTTGTCAGATAACGCGAACTTGCCCTGTCGGTACTGGTTTTCAAGCCAATTCTTGAAAATGTAGCAATCTTCGATCGGATGGCCTAGTACTCGATGATAAGGATAGTAGTTGGGCTCGTTGACGTCACTTGGTTGCAACGGACGTTTTGGATCCGGCAGATTTATGAGTCTGTTGTGCAACGCCAGCTCGAATAACCTCCTTGTTTTATCGTGGGGAAAGGAATAAGGACGTCCCATCCTATCCTCAAGGGGCACGTACGGTCGCATATTATTTTGACAAGCAACCGGCTTCGAGTCGCTCGGTTGTTGTTGAGCATTAGCGACGACGATCGCTTTTCCCTTCCCTTTGTCATTTCGGGAATCTGGCCTTGGAAGAGGGGGTTTATGGCCCATTTGATCCATTTGCGCTAGTTTGTCAATCAAGGCCTGGAAGGTAGTCGGCTTGAAAAACATCATAAACTGCGAGATGGTTGCTTGTGGATCGAGGGTTCCCACAAACATACCCACCGCGGGAGCTTCTTCAATGCGCTGCTCACACTTCGACCATAAGTTTCGCCATCGTATAGCGTACTGAACCCACGTCTCGCCGGGTTTTACCCTGGCGTTAATCAGTGCTGTCATCGGGGTACGTTCACTGGCGCTTGCAAAACGCTGAGTAAACAACAGCTCCATCTCCGCGAAGGTTTTAATAGAGTCGTTCGGGAGCTCAGAGTACCATTCGAATGCCGTATCTGATAAGCTTCCAACAAACTGGCGAAGCAACAGCTTGTCGTCACCGCCAGTGTTGCCGCAGAGTGCCCTGAACTGGGCAACATGCTGATGAGGATTGCCCGTCCCCTTGTAGACATGGAACTTGGGAATCGTATAACCTGGCGGGTACTTGATTTGATCGTACCAACTTGGATATGGCCGCCCCATTTTTACGACCTGACCGGCCGCTTCGGTCGCATGATGAACCCGTATTTGTTGGGCGATGTACTCATCCAAATCAGCTTTAAAGATTGTATCTTCTTTAGCCGTGGACAGAGCTGGTGGAGGATTCGACGTCTCTCCCCTATCGTCTTCAAGGATGATCGGGGAATCTTCAGCAGGTGGATCTTGTTGAATCATCATACCCACCATATCCTGGAACAGGAGGGCCATTTTCTTTATGTTGGCTGTCTGCTCCGCAGCTTCTTTATCCTTCTTCTCCAGTACGCGACGAAGGAATTCAGCATCCGTTTCTTGTTCTTGACGCCCGTCCGAGGACGTTTTAGGGGTTTCTTTTGGCCCTGTAAGTGCGGTCATAGCGTTCATCATCTCTTGGAGCTTCTGCTGCTGCTCCTGAGCCTTGGTCACTGACCTCGTGTGCGGTCTATGACCTGTTGATATGCGGCTATCCTCCTTTCCCGATGCCACATAAACTGTATGAACTATCATGCCCCCTGACTTAGGGCGTTTAGGTTCGCCATTTTTAACTTTTGCCGCTGACGCGGGAGTTTTCTCTGGCCTCCTTCTTTTGTGGGCCGTTGAGGTTGAAGGAACCGTTGAAGTGGGCATCCTAGCAGCTGCTGTCCCCCGTTGTTTAATGGGACGGTCCTTGTCTTTTTTCACCTTCGCCTTTTTCTGGTGACGAGAGTGACCTGGGTCAATCACGGAGTCTTGAACCATCCGCCAAACTTTATAAATTCTTGAGGACAGCCGTTGAGGGGGCTGTTCTTGCTTCGTTTCTGGAACTCTCCCCGCAGGTGGAGGAGATCTTTTCAAGGTAGCGGTTGGAGAGTTCTTACGCACCCTCCTCAGCAGTTCAAAGCTGTTCCCAGTTGGGACAGTAGCATTGACTTCCACCATTGGAGCAGGTGGAGTTAGCCCTGAGGGGGAGTTGCCCTCTGCCTTCCTCACTCGTTGCCAATGGCGACGTCGAGCACGGCGAGCCGTTGGGATTGGCTCAGAGATTGAGATAGTTTCTTTTTGCCCCCTGTCTGAATGAGGCGCCGCCGGTGTTAACCTCTTAAAGACTGAGGTTGTCTTCTGAGGGGTGATATTCAACCTGCCGAAGACGGATCCTTGAGAAGGGGCAGGAGCAGGAATCGTCAGTCTTGAAAAGACTAACTCTTTGACAGGGGAAGCCGCCTTGACGACTTCTGGGGCAGCAGTTATTGCCTTCCTCGGGACAGCCAATTTAGAGTTCTGATTTAGCCTGGTGAAAACATAGGCTGTCGGTTTGGTAGTGAGCGACCCGTTGACAGGGGCCGTCGTAGCAGTGAGCCGGTCGAAGACCGACTTTTTGTTCACTTCCGGTGCAGGTATTGGCGTAGGGAAGCTTGTAGGTGGGATCATGGTCCCAAAGAACAGACCAGTGGTGGCTTGGGTCACCTGATCTACTGGTAGAGTGAGGAAGGAAGCCACTTGGGGCCCATATGCTACACCTCCCGGTGAGGTGGAGCGTCCGTTGTAGTGGCACTTCGAGCAGTTGGTGCAGTTAGAGGCCATTGAATCTTGAGTTCTGCGCCAGGCAAAAGACCAAATCTTAGTAACTTGAAATCCGAAGGCAACCATTAACAAACCGCGATTGGTTCGCGAAGACGACACACGAAGTGTGGAGTGGAAAGAGGAAGAGGTCCTACCGGGCGTGCCAGAATCTGTTCCCCTCCGAATGGCGGCGCACAAGACCGCGAGGACGTCTTGCCTGAGATTCGGGGCAGATGCTATTTGGTTTTATCCGTCCACCTCTCCGAAGATGCCAAGTTGATTTATGGCACCGTGTATCGGAGGTTTAGATGGATGCGGCCGATATAGCAGACTTCGTCAGATTCCCCCTCGCTTGAGGGGTTTTTGATTGTGGGGATGCTCTTCCCTGCAGGCGTAAGCCCCTGCAGTTAATTACGCTACCGCATCGCGGTAACAACTTTCTCCTTCTCCAGAATTTCACTTCGTGTCGTGTGTGTTTGTTTTGTTTGTGGTGGCCCGTGGATTGTATACGGAGACTGAGTAATACCGTCGCCCGTAGGACGTGGATTAGTCCAAATCCGTATTTACTTAGATTTGGGTTTGGTGTTTTTAGTTTAAGGATGCATTAGTCGCGTTGCGGCTAAGATCAACTTAAACGTTCGTTAAGGATACGATAGTCCTGTTTAAGACTAAGATCAACTTAACGTGATAGTCCATTTAATATATGGCCGTCGGAACTCGTCACCTCTCTGACGTCGTTGAAGGATTACAACGATAAGTGTCAGAGGAGTTCGGAGATGTACCCTTGAACCAAAGTCGATTTGGAGTTTTATAATCCATTTGGATGTTTTAAGCATACGTTAGCCGTGTGATTAGTTCAAAAATATTAAGTTAACTGTAATCAGAAACGGCGTCGCTTTGCAGCTAGCCGGTGAATACGGGTCGATCCACAGAGATGTGTAATTTTCTGATTTGTGTTTTTACGAGTTGATTCCGATGGTGGTTTGGTTTTTGTTGAATGATTTTAAGAACTAAGTTGTATGCTGGTTAAGGAACTTGTTAGGGTTAGGTTTAAAGTAGGGTTTGATAAGATGGGTATTTACACCTCTTTCAATGCTTTAGATTAAAACCTTTTTTAGAAGTTATAACAATTATTAGCAAAGGGAATTAGGATGATTGGGAAGAAACGAAGTTTCTTCCTCTTGATCCTTGTCCGTCCTTTCCTACTAATTGCTACAACCTTCATAGACGTCATGCATGTCCGGTCCTTTATACTACGGTGTCACCGTTACCTCGTGGGTAGGGTGCCGTAGGGAGCGGATCATGCATGCGTGCATGAAGTTCTACTTATGAAAATTATTCGCATTGAAAGAGCTGAGAGATATTCATCTCTCAATCCCTCCCTTTATTCCTAACCCTAACAAGCGAGGAAACTACTCGCTCATTAAGGGATTTACCAGCAATATCAATTTGAGGTTCATTATTAAATCTAAATTGGATTAATTTCCTACTGCAGTTTTAAAAGATTCTGTACTATAATTAACTAAGGCAAGCAATGACTTATCTACGGCAAGAATAAAATTATAGATCTAGGGCAAATAATGAAATTATAACTAAGGCAGGAATTAAAAATAGAAACTTACAGGAATGATGCTCTTTTTCTCCCAACAATTCTGAATTTTATTGATTGAAAAGAGGCATACTTTTTACAGATTTGTGAGTACAATTTATAAGTGAACAGGGAGCTAGGGTTACAGACTCTCGCACACACTATTTTACAGATATGCCTACTGAAAATCCCAACACCTGCACCGACACACCGACAGAAGAAATTTCCACCGACACGGGCTCCATACGGCCGCGGAACCGCGGCAATGATGGGCCTTGGGCCACGGTTCCGCGGCCCTTTGGTGAGCTCAGCTCACCATCTTTTCTGGTCTTCATGCTGGGTATTTGGGCTTGTTTATTCTTCACCATTTTTCTTTGTTTGGCTTCTTGGTCTTTTTCAGATCTTCGGTGAAAAACTTGTAAGGATCTTTTGACCGTTCACTTTGACATTTCGGACTGCATTGCCTTATACAATTGTAAATTGTTCTTCGTGACTAGGATCCGTCTACTTGTTGGTCAAAAGTCTCTATTTTGTATCATCTTTTGTCTTTTCTCACTGTCTTCGCTCCAAGAGCATATATCCTGTAACATGCAACAAACGTGCATCAAGAGTACCTGTTTACTTATAAAATGAAATAAAAATGGGGCTTATGAATTGCAATATTATGATATGAACACCGTGTTTGGGGCTAAGATCAACTTAAACGGGGTCGTTTAGATCCGGCAAAAGAGCATTTGGAGGCTCTACTGTTCTAGTTTAGGGACGTGGTGGTCCATTGCCAGTTTAGGGACGTGGTGGTCCATTATTAGTTTAAGGACATCTCGGTCCAATATTAGTTTAAGGACGTTTCGGTCCATGCTCCGGTTTAGGGACGTGATGGTCCATATTCCAATTTAGGGACGTGGTGGTCCATTATTAGTTTAAGGACATCTCGGTCCGATATTAGTTTAAGGACGTTTCGGTCCATGCTCCAGTTTAGGGACGTGATGGTCCATATTCCAGTTTAGGGACGTGGTGGTCCAATGTTAGTTTAAGGACGTTTCGGTCCGATATTAGTTTAAGGACGTTTCGGTCCATGCTCCAATTTAGGGACGTGATGGTCCATATTCCAGTTTAGGGACGTGGTGGTCCAATGTTAGTTTAAGGACGTTTCGGTCCGATATTAGTTTAAGGACGTTTCGGTCCATGCTCCAGTTTAGGGACGTGATGGTCCATATTCCAGTTTAGGGACGTGGTGGTCCAATGTTAGTTTAAGGACGTTTCGGTCCAATATTAGTTTAAGGACGTTTCGGTCCATGCTGATGTGTTGTCGTCGGGACCCGTCACCTCTCTGACGTCGTTGAAGGATTACAACGATGGGTGTCAGAGGAGTTCGGAGATGTACCCTCGAACCGGATATAAATTAATTTAAGAGAACAGCTGTGCTCAGTCAATTTAATTTGAGGACTTACGGCCAAAATTGGGCTAAGTCCAGTTGAAAATGTTCAACACCCTCATTTATTTTTGGTCTATTAGACCTGTGCTAGGGCTTTGCCCACATTTAAATAATGCATTGCATTATTTCTATTTTTTTTGTTTGGGCTCTGCCCATAAAAGATGCAGAGCATCAATTTATTTTGGGCTCTGCAAGGCATCTGCATAGCATTTTTATTTTGTTTGGGCTTTGCCCATTTATAAATGATACAGAGTATCAATTTAATTAGGCCTGTTTGGTCTTTTAATTGGGCCTGGCCCTTCAGTAAAAGAAATGCATTGCATTTATCAGGCGCTTTGCGCCAATCACTGAGCGGTGGCAAAGCCCAAACAAAATAAATGGGCAAGATCGATCTTATATGCAGTACGGAAAGCCCATAGTGCATCAATCAATTTAAGTGACCAATCTTTACGGTTTTTGGAAACCGTTTTCTCCAAGATTTGCTTTATTTGCCGATTTGAAACTTCGGCTTGCCCACATGTTTGGGGGTGATATGGCGTTGACAGTTTGTGGGTGATAGAGTATTTACGCATTAAGGACTCGAAAGTCCTATTGCAAAAGTGAGAACCATTATCACTTATTATCGCCCGAGGGTGCCCAAATCGAGAAAATATGTGTTCTTTAAGAAACCGAATGACAACCTTATTATCGTTCGTTCGGCTGGGCACAACCTCGACCCACTTTGAAATATAGTCAACCGCCAAAAGAATGTACACATTTCCAAAAGAGTTAGGAAATGGTCCCATGAAATCTATACCCCAGACATCAAAAATGTCCACAACCAAAATAGGTTGGAGCGGCATTTCGTTTCTCCGCGATATCCGGCCCAAGTGTTGGCACCGGGAGCAAGTTTTGCAGTATTCAAATGCATCCTTGAAGAGTCGTAGCCAATAGAAACCACACTGCAAAACTTTTTCGGCTGTCTTCCTTGGGCCAAAGTGCCCGCCACATGCTTGATCGTGGCAAAAAGACAGCACGCTCTTGACCTCACTTTCAGGTACACACCGACGAATGATTTGGTCGGAACAGTATTTAAAAAGATATGGTTCATCCCAGTGAAAATGCTTGACTTGGGATAAAAATCGAAGTTTATCCTGTTTCGACCAATCATTAGGTATCAGGCCGGTGGCTAAGTAGTTTACAATGTCGGCGAACCATGGTTCGCAAGAAACGGTCAAGAGTTGCTCGTCGGGAAAAACATCAGTGAATGGAAGATCGAGCGTGGACGAAGAAGGAAGTCGTGATAGGTGATCAGCTACTACGTTTTCACATCCTTTTTTGTCCTTAATGACAAGGTCAAATTCTTGTAATAAAAGGATCCAACGTATTAGCCATGACTTAGCATCCTTCTTCGCAAAAAGGTGGCGAAGAGCTGAATGATCAGTATACACAACGACTGGAGAGCCAATTAAATAAGGTCGAAATTTTTCGAGTGCAAACACAACAGCTAAAAACTCTTTCTCTGTTGTTGTGTAGTTAAGTTGGGCCTCATTTAGTGTTCGGCTAGCATAATAAATCACGTGCGGCATTTTATTAATGTGCTGTCCAAGAACAGTGCCAATTGCAAAATCTGATGCGTCGCACATGATTTCGAAAGGGTGCGTCCAGTCGGGAGATGAAAGGATGGGCGCAGAGATGAGGGAATGTTTCAAAGACTCGAATGCTTCAGTGCAAGTGAAGTCGAAAGCAAAAGTTGTGTCCTTGGCCAGTAAGAGAGTCAAGGGTCTAGCGATCTTGCTAAAGTCCTTGATGAACCGTCTGTAAAAACCGGCGTGGCCAAGGAAGGCTCTGATATCTTTGACGCATTTCGGGGGAGGGAGGTTAGAAATCACTTCGATTTTTGCTCTGTCAACCTCGATGCCGTTTTGCGAGATGACATGTCCTAAGACAATGCCCTCTCGTACCATGAAATGGCACTTCTCCCAATTCAATGTTAAGTTCTTATCCCTGCAGCGGGTAAGAACAGCGTCAAGATGCCGTAAACACTCGTCGAAGGAGTCGCCAAAGATGGAGAAATCATCCATAAAGATCTCCAAGAACTTTTCGACCATGTCTAAAAAGATCCCCATCATACACCGCTGAAATGTCGCGGGTGCATTGCATAACCCAAAGGGCATGCGACGATAAGCAAAAGTGCCAAAGGGACAAGTGAATGTTGTCTTGTCTTGATCCTCTTTGGCGATGGGGACTTGGTTGTAACCGGAATAGCCATCTAGAAAGCAATAGAACTCGTGCCCTGCCAATCGCTCGAGCATTTGGTCAATGAAAGGTAAAGGAAAGTGGTCTTTCCTTGTTGCGGCATTGAGTTTCCTATAGTCTATGCAGACTCGCCACCCCGTTTGGGTGCGAGTGGGAATTAACTCATTTGCCTCATTGGTAATGACCGTAATGCCCGATTTCTTTGGCACAACGTGGATTGGGCTAACCCATTGGCTATCCGAGATAGGGTAAATGATACCACTATCCAGACACTTGACAATCTCCTTCTTAACAGCCTCTTTCATGATGGGGTTGAGGCGTCTTTGTGGATCCCGTGCCGGCTTGGCATCATCCATTAAGTGTATATGATGTTCGACTATGAGGGGACTAATCCCCTTAATGTCCACCGTAGACCAGCCGAAAGCTTGCCGATTATTATGTAAGACCATCAAAAGAGCCTTCTCTTGCTCAAGAGCTAGAGAGGCTGATATAATGACGGGTAAGGTCTCATTATCACCTAGATAAGCATATTTTAGGTGCGACGGCAAAAGCTTCAATTCGAGTTTAGGAGGTGAAACAATAGATGGTAATAATGGGGTAACTGTTTCAAACTCGAAGGATTCCATCAAAGGCTCGAACCGAGTGTACGCAACAGAGTCGGATGGTTCGACTAACTCATCCGAAAAAGCAAAAGACTCCAAATCAGGTGATGAGTCTTCAAAGTCGTCAACGAAGGTAAAACACTCAAAATCGTTATCCGCTGTGAAAGCTGTGTCGGATTCTAGAAGGAACGCACTAGTGGCGTTAACATTGCTGTGATCAAACAAAAAATTCTCGAACTCACAGTCCTCCTCCGCGATCTCATTGATCGAGCAAACATCGAGTACACTAGCATTAGGCTCAGCAGGCTGACTTCCCAACTTGAAAATATTGAGCTCAATTGTCATATTGCCGAAAGATAGGTTCATTGAACCATTACGACAATTGATCACTGCGTTGGAAGTTGCCAGAAATGGTCGACCAAGTATTACCGGAATTTGGTTCCGGGGGTTAGCGACAGGTTGTGTATCCATCACGATAAAGTCAACGGGGAAAATGAAATCCCCTACTCTAATTAACACATCCTCCAACTCTCCCCTAGGATGGGTTATTAACCGGTCGGCCATTTGGAGAGTACAGTGAGTGGGCTTAAGCTCTCTAACGCCCAATTGCTCGTATACAGAATAAGGTAGCAAATTGACACTCGCGCCAAGATCTAATAGTGCTCTATTGATGTTCTTGTCCCCAATTGTTATCGAAATGGTAGGACAACCGGGGTCCTTTTGCTTTGGGGGTAAGGAATTTACAAGAGCATCACTAATAGCACTAGCCACAAAAACTTTCTTTGGCACTTGCGACTTCCTCTTTTTGGTGCATAAGTCCTTTAAAATTTTTGCATATGAAGGAACTTGTTGGATTGCATCCAAAAGAGGGATATTTATGCTAACCTGTTTGAACAACTCTACAATCTTTTCCATCTGTGGAGTTGGTTTATTGGATCTCAACCGATTAGGAAAAGGAACATTTTGAAAGGTGGTTGAGTCCAATTTTTGCGGATCAGATTGTCGAGTTGGAACGGCACCCCATGTAGATGTGTTCGTGTTGTGAGAAATGGGTCCGTTCGGGCTAGAAGACGTAGAGCCTTGTGAAGGGTGGAGAATAGGCTCTAAAGAAGAAGGTGAAGAAGATGAAGAAGGGCCACCGGCAGGGGTGTTATTGTCAATTCCCACATTGTTTTGCAACACTTTTCCCGATCTCAACGTGGTCACCGCATTTACATTATGATTCTGCTGTTGATTTGCAGCATGTGCGTGACCGGGGTTGGGCAGTGGTTGAGACGGGAGTTTTCCTTTTTCGCGCTCGCTCAAAGCTGCATTGAGTTGTGCAATTTGTGCCTCAATAGATTTGATAGTTTGATCGTGTGAGGCACTATTTTGCACCAAAAATTGAATAGAAGTCTCTAGTCTTGCTGTAGACTGTGTAGATTGCTTAAGGAACGCATCTAGACTTCTTTCGAGCGAGCTAACCTTATCATTATTAGGTTGAACATAATTGTTTAGCTGGTAAGCATTGTTAGGCACAAAATTGTTAACCTGATTAGGGTAAGGTTGCTATTGAAAAGATTGCTGTTGAAATTGAGTTTGTGAAGGTGCTTGTTGTTGTTGTTGTGGAGGAGGAGGTCTTTGAAAATTGTTATTTTCTTGGAATTGTTGATTTTGGTTCCAAGCGAAATTTGGGTGACTCCTCCACCCCGGATTGTATGTCGAAGAGTAAGGATCGTTTCTTTGTCGTTACTGAAATGCAGCGTTGACTTGATCCTGTCCTTGAGTAGATGCATTATAAGGACACTCTTCGGTTAGGTGCGATGGATCCGCACAACAAGCACAGACAGTTCGTGGGGGCATAACAGGGGCAGGAGAAGATGACGAGATTTTGGTCTCAATCGCTTCTAGCTTTTTCGTAAGAGCGGCCATCTCGGCCTTCATAACAATTGACATTTCCACTTGATGTACACCTGCCCTAGATTGACCACTAGAAGAAGATGAGGTGGTCTTGGTACTCTCCCACTGAATTGTTTGCTCACTAAGATCCTCAAGAAACTGCCATGTTTCGTCACTAGACTTGGAGAGAAAATGACCTTGACTTATGGTTTCTAGCAACTGATTCGTTGCCGAGTTCAATCCCTCGTATAATGTTTGGCAAAGTTGCCAATTTTCGATCCCATGATGAGGGCATTGAACGAGTAGGTCCTTGAATCTCTCGAAGCACTTCCAAAAGGGTTCGGAAGGGAGTTGTGAGAATTGAATTATTTCATTGCGGATTCTGGCAGTTTTGTGATGAGGATAAAACTTTTTTAGAAAAGCTTTCACAAACTCGTCCCAATTTCTAATGGAATGTGATGCGGTGCTGTATAGCCATTTCTCGGCTAGGTCACATAAGGTGAAAGAAATGACCCTTAGCCTTATAGCGTCATCACTTAATTGGGTTGTTTTCATCATAGCGCACACATTTTGGAATTTATTGATAAAGATATATGCATCTTCAGATTCCAAACCATGAAATTTTAGCAGCATATTGATGAAATGTGGTTTTATTTCAAAATTGTCCCCATTTACCGGTGGGGGTGAAAGACAGGTAGGTAAAGAAGTGCGGATGGGGTAAAAGAGATCCTGGAGCGCAACTCGTGCGGGCGCTTCAACAGGCGGTTGGTTCGGGTTATTCGCACCTAACGGAGGTGGAATCCTTCCCGCCGGTAAGGTATTGTTGGGGTTGAATCCCGACATGCCTTCGAAAGAAGAATTTGAAGGTGTAGGTAAGAAAGTGGACGGAATGTCGACTTCGGTGTCGAAGGGTTCGTCGGTCGGTACCAACGGAACACGGACTAATCGGGCGTTAGTATTCCTAGTCCAAAGTGACATACACTAAAGGGGTAGTGCAGTCAGAAAAAGAAAGACAGAATGTGGGGGTAAGATAACGTCAGTGGAGGGAAGTGGTGGAAGTGAGTTGCAAGTTTTCTTAGCGACAAGTTGCAAGTTTGAAAAGATTTTTCTCTTTTTTTTTTTATATGTGAGAGTTTTGCAAAAAAGGTTTTTGGAAATGGACTCGTGACACAAATGTATCAACCACGCATGCACAATCAGGCCTAGACTTAGGGTCACCTAGGTCTGCTAGACAGCTCCTAACTAGGGCTAGAAATAGGACCTCAAACCGTCTCTTCACCGACAAGTACGGCCAGGTAAGTGGGAAGGAACCACCACTACAGTGGGGCCTAATTAATAACCACTAGCCTAGACACCGCAAGATCAGTTAGGATAAACAGTCGATGCCTATACTAATCCTTTTCCTATTGAGCTCGATGTCCTTAGGTCTGAGTCTAATATTTTTTTAATTAATTGTGGTCAATGCACATGCTTTAGGTGTTTTATGGGGTCCTGGGAAGGGTGATGAAATCCCCATCCAATCTGAGTTTGGTCAATTAGCCCCTTAAAATCCGATTAAATTATGCAAAACAATAAAATTCACTTGCAATCAATTTTTTAGCGCGGCGCAAAGAAACCTGCAGAAAATTCTGTTATTTAGAAGGGGGAGAAAGATTTTTTTAGCGCAAAGAATTCCTGCAGAAAATTTTTACAGAGAGATATATGAGATTGCAGAGGGGAGAATGAGGGATCAAACCATGTAAAATTGATGCGCTGACGTGGCAATTGTGCGGCGGAACCGCGGTCTGGGATCCTCCTATGTGGCGGAAGCGCGGTCAGTTGAGCAGATCAGGCTCTGAAAAAATTTGTGATGCTCTGTACATGCAATTCCTCTCTATTCTTATATACCAACTTCTGTTTTGCCCTCTGTAAATTTCCAGATTCGCAATCCTTCGCTGTTCCTGCAAGATTCAAACCATAAAACCCTTCAAACAGATAAAAACCGCTAAAATGTTTTTGTATTTTTCTATTTTCTGATTTTTATGACTTTTAAGATTTATATCAACCCGAAATTACACAAAAGAAAGATTACGCCATCCCCGGCAACGGCGCCATTTGATTAGTTCAAAAATATTAAGTTAACCGTAATCAGAAACGGTATCGCTTTGCAGCTAGCCGGTGAATACGGGTCGATCCACAGAGATGTGTAATTTTCTGATTTGTGTTTTTACGAGTTGATTCCGATGGTGGTTTGGTTTTTGTTGAATGATTTTAAGAACTAAGTTGTATGCTGGTTAAGGAACTTGTTAGGGTTAGGTTTAAAGTAGGGTTTGATAAGATGGGTATTTACACCTCTTTCAATGCTTTAGATTAAAACCTTTTTTAGAAGTTATAACAATTATTAGTAAAGGGGATTAGGATGATTGGGAAGAAACGAAGTTTCTTCCTTTTGATCCTTGTCCGTCCTTTCCTACTAATTGCTACAACCTTCATGGACGTCATGCATGTCCGGTCCTTTATACTACGGTGTCACCGTTACCTCGTGGGTAGGGTGCCGTAGGGAGCGGATCATGCATGCGTGCATGAAGTTCTACTTATGAAAATTATTCGCATTGAAAGAGCTGAGAGATATTCATCTCTCAATCCCTCCCTTTATTCCTAACCCTAACAAGCGAGGAAACTACTCGCTCATTAGGGGATTTACCAGCAATATCAATTTGAGGTTCATTATTAAATCTAAATTGGATTAATTTCCTACTGCAGTTTTAAAAGATTCTGTACTATAATTAACTAAGGCAAGCAATGACTTATCTACGGCAAGAATAAAATTATAGATCTAGGGCAAATAATGAAATTATAACTAAGGCAGGAATTAAAAATAGAAACTTACAGGAATGATGCTCTTTTTCTCCCAACAATTCTGAATTTTATTGATTGAAAAGAGGCATACTTTTTACAGATTTATGAGTACAATTTATAAGTGAACAGGGGAGCTAGGGTTACAGACTCTCGCACACACTATTTTAAAGATATGCCTACTGAAAATCCCAACACCTGCACCGACACACCGACAGAAGAAATTTCCACCGACACGGGCTCCATACGGCCGCGGAACCGCGGCAATGATGGGCCTTGGGCCGCGGTTCCGCGGCCCTTTGGTGAGCTCAGCTCACCATCTTTTCTGGTCTTCATGCTGGGTATTTGGGCTTGTTTATTCTTCACCATTTTTCTTTGTTTGGCTTCTTGGTCTTTTCCAGATCTTCGGTGAAAAACTTGTAAGGATCTTTTGACCGTTCACTTTGACATTTCGGACTGCATTGCCTTATACAATTGTAAATTGTTCTTCGTGACTAGGATCCGTCTACTTGTTGGTCAAAAGTCTCTTTTTTGTATCATCTTTTGTCTTTTCTCACTGTTTTCGCTCCAAGAGCCTGTATCCTGTAACATGCAACAAACGTGCATCAAGAGTACCTGTTTACTTATAAAATGAAATAAAAATGGGGCTTATGAATTGCAATATTATGATATGAACTCCGTGTTTGGGGCTAAGATCAACTTAAACGGGATCGTTTAGATCCGGCAAAAGAGCATTTGGAGGCTCTATTGTTCTAGTTTAGGGACGTGGTGGTCCATTGCCAGTTTAGGGACGTGGTGGTCCATTATTAGTTTAAGGACATCTCGGTCCGATATTAGTTTAAGGACGTTTCGGTCCATGCTCCGGTTTAGGGACGTGATGGTCCATATTCCAATTTAGGGACGTGGTGGTCCATTATTAGTTTAAGGACATCTCGGTCCGATATTAGTTTAAGGACGTTTCGGTCTATGCTCCAGTTTAGGGACGTGATGGTCCATATTCCAGTTTAGGGACGTGGTGGTCCAATGTTAGTTTAAGGACGTTTCGGTCCGATATTAGTTTAAGGAAGTTTCGGTCCATGCTCCAGTTTAGGGACGTGATGGTCCATATTCCAGTTTAGGGACGTGGTGGTCCAATGTTAGTTTAAGGACGTTTCGATCCAATATTAGTTTAAGGACGTTTCGGTCCATGCTCCAGTTTAGGGACGTGATGGTCCATATTCCAGTTTAGGGACGTGGTGGTCCAATGTTAGTTTAAGGACGTTTCGGTCCAATATTAGTTTAAGGACGTTTCGGTCCATGCTGATGTGTGGTCGTCGGGATCCGTCACCTCTCTGACGTCGTTGAAGGATTACAACGATGGGTGTCAGAGGAGTTCGGAGATGTACCCTCGAACCGGATATAAATTAATTTAAGAGAACAGCTGTGCTCAGTCAATTTAATTTGAGGACTTACGGCCAAAATTGGGCTAAGTCCAGTTGAAAATGTTCAACACCCTTATTTATTTTTGGTCTATTAGACCTGTGCTAGGGCTTTGCCCACATTTAAATAATGCATTGCATTACTTCTATTTTTTTTGTTTGGGCTCTGCCCATAAAAGATGCAGAGCATCAATTTATTTTAGACTCTGCAAGGCATCTGCATAGCATTTTTATTTTGTTTGGGCTTTGCCCATTTATAAATGATACAGAGTATCAATTTAATTAGGCATGTTTGGTCTTTTAATTGGGCCTGGCCCTTCAATAAAAGAAATGCATTGCATTTATCAGGCGCTTTGCGCCAATCACTGAGCGCAAGCGCTTGTGGTGAGGACACGTGTCATGCTCTGGTGAGCGCAAGCGCAACGGCGCAGTGCACTGCGCTAGTGCGCTGCGCTGTTGCGCTGCTGACATGTGGCGCGCTCTGGTGAGTTGCGCCAATTCCAGAGAGCAAAGCTCTATTTCAAGAGCGCGTAGCGCAAGTTGTTCTGTAGCTGACACGTGGCGCTCTCTCAAGAGCGCAACAGCACAGTTTGGAAGTGCAAAGCACTAAGAATCTTTTAGATTCAAGAACAGGAGTGCAGAGCACTATTTGACTTCTTGATCTAATTTAGATCAAGAAAAATAAGTTTTTCTTTTTGTTTCAAGAACCAGAGGTTCATAAAAGTGCAAAGCACTATTCTTTTTATTTTTGTTGTTTTCTTGTTTTAAAGAACCAGTGGTTCATAAGAAGTGCAAAGCACTATTTATTATGTGAAGATCATTGATCTAGTTTTTAGATCAATGATCTACTAGAAGAAATTTCTTCTCCCTTGTGAAGGTTTTTACCTTTTTCTTGAAATTTTTCTCAGAGTTCTCTCTGTTTGAAGCTCTTGACTTTTTTCAAGAAAAATGTTGATTTTTTGAATTGAGGCCTAGGGTCCTTTTTATAGTGCCCATAAATTAGTTAAATTTGTTAAAGAGATTTTTCTCTGAGTGATTTGGGGAATTTTCCCCACCGTTGGATCTTTGATCTAAGGGCTTCTGCTTTGCAGAAGAAAATCTTCTTGTTTTAACAAGAACAGAAAAGATTTCTTAGAATTTTAATTCTGTTTGGCGCAGATGCCCCAGCGTGTGACACGTGTCGCGCAGCGCATAGCGCTGCGCAACAGCGCTAGCGCAACTGCGCTGACACGTGTCGCGCAGCGCACAGCGCGGCGCATCTGCGCTGACACGTGTCGCGCAGCGCGCAGCGCGGCGCATCTGCGCTGACACGTGTCGCGCAGCGCGCAGTGCTGCGCAACTGCGCTAGCGCAACTCCGCTGACACGTGTCGCGCAGCGCAGTGCCTGCGCAACTGAAGCGTTGCTTCCTTTAATAGAGCTTTGCTCTGATTGGGCGCGCCTTCTTGGGCGCTGCGCTGACGTATCAGCGCCTGACATGTGGCGCGTTGCGTCCGAGATTTGAAGTGTTGCTTCAAAATTTTGAATTTTGAATTTCAACAGAGCTTTGCTCTGATTGGGCGAAACAATAGGGAACTCCTTAGACAAGAGATGATCGTGGCAACTGTGGATGTAGTTCGCACGATCAGGGAAAGAATGCGCATAGCCCAAGACAGACAAAAGCACTGGGCTGATGCAAAACGCCGACATCTGGAGTTCCGGCCGGGAGATCATGTGTTCTTAAAGATCTCTCCAAACCGTGGAGTAATTCATTTTGGCAAGAGTGGGAAGCTCAGTCCGAGATATATTGGACCGTTCGACATTCTCGAACGAGTCGGAGAAGTGGCATACCATTTGGCACTACCACCATCATTGGAAGGGGTGCACAACGTGTTCCACATATCCCAGCTTTGAAAATATGTGAGTGACCCCAGCCACATCCTTGATCACTCCGAGCTCACTGTACAGACAGATCTATCCTTTGAACAGCAACCCATTAAAATCCTGGACAAAAAGGTAATCTCACTTCGGAATAAGAAAGTAAACTTGGTCCGAGTGATGTGGAGAAAAGATTCGCCAGAAGAATCAACGTGGGAACGTGAGAATGATATACGTGCAAGATACCCTTAATTGTTTGTAAACTAGTCCTAATATAATTGTCAATTTCGATGACGAAATTTTTATAAGGAGGGTAGAATGTAACGACTCTGTTTTTACTGTACAAAAATTTTAAAGTTAATGTACAGAATGGAGTATTTGCAAGCCTGGGTATATTTTAAATGTTGTTTTTGTTTAAAAACAGCAAGAAACAACTTGTAACTCATTAGTAAAGCCTTGCACTGCTGTGACGTAGCCCATGTGTTCAAATCCCCTCAGCCACATATTATTTTTATTGATTTTTCTTTTAAAATTTTTGGAAGCCCAAAAGTTTACACGTGCAATATACGTAAAATGAAAAGTCACAGAAAATCAAACATGTGTTGAATGTTATATAAACCGACATGGACACGTGGCATTGATCTAAGACCCAACCCCATCCACTTGGCCGGCAAGATCATCATTAGGCCGGCGCCGCCGGGCCCTCCCGTTAGTAACTCCTTGGCCTACCCCATTACCTCCATGCTGTTTGATTTCTCTGTAAATTAACAGAGAACTTAAATTCACTCTTTAATCCCATTTTTAATGCATTTTAATTCAATTTTTCAATTCCAAAACCATAATTCCACACTATAAATACAACCCCATATCCTAGCCCTCTTTATTCTGAAATCTCTTGTCAAAAATCCTCAAAATTTTCTAAGTCAAAGAAGAGTACAAATGGAGTAAGCCCAAGTTCCTTTTCCGGTGAGGATTCGAAGCACTTCCGGCGACTCCGCGACTCCATGAAGGCCATCATTCCTTTTCTCAACCCCCTTTCTATCTTTTTAACTTGTAAGTCCCAACTATTTCCCTCTCTTCTTAACTTAAAACTATTTCTTTTCAAATCATGTCGGTAAGTGGAGTTATACCGACATTCTTTTCTATAATCTTTAAAAACTATAATTTTCTTTAATAATCATTCATTCAAATCAATATACTTTATAGTACATCATGACACAAATATTTAGAATAATTTTCACCTTGAAAAGTTTATATTAAATAACTTTATAGTACATATTTCGTTTAAATATCATAAACTTTACACATGCCATATTTTAATCTTTTTGCTTGGCATACCATTAGAAAACCTCACGAGGTAATGAGCTATTTCTCACATACACACATCTTGATATAGCACGATTTCTTTTTAACAATAGTTTTGTGCAAAATACGACTTTTCAATAAAATACCCTAACCTATTAAAAACCGTTTTCTTGTAAATAGTATTTTAAATTCCTTGCTATTGTGTCTCTACAACCCACTTTTTGGGAATCCAAATCGGTTGGTATGGGTTATCGCACATCCATCGGACTAGTAGGACGAGATGCAGACCTTCTCACGGAGCATACGATCTCAATAGAATTTAATACAATTTTTAAGAAAAACGAGAATCTCTATTTAATAATAAAAATTTATTTTAATAATTATAAAAATATTATCAAACAACATATTTTAAAGATATTATTAAATTCCATATTTTCCAAACAAAATAAAAGAATTACAAATTTCATGAAAATACAATTAAGAATCCATACAAGTCAAGTTTACACTAAAATGCCTTGAACTATTCAAACTATATATATTCACTAACATACCTCATCCTGTAAAATTCACATCCATGAAAACCCTAAAAATTATAAATAAATACTTGAGGTTTATTTTGAAAGTATACTAAAAATATTTTTTATAAAATCCCCTCAAGTCATATTAAATTTATATTAAGGATCCTAGTAAATATAGGTTTAAGTGGGACCAATTCTCTTGAGCCTCAGGGAGCCGGAGAAAGTGGGTGCTTTCCTATTTAAGGTAGAAAACTAAACCGGGGTTATCAATGGTAATTGTCTTGGAAAAAAACACAAATCTTGCCGTCCATATGCAGCAGTTACCGATAACTCCAAAATCTAATTCAGGAATCCAAATCTATTTAAGTGTCTGACTCAATCTGAGTCTCAGTCTAATCTGAATACAATCTAAACATGAACACATTCCAAACCTAGCTCCAATCCAGCATGAATCCAATATATAATTGAACCTGAACATGTATACCAAACAATACAAACATGCAACTTGTTTTGACTTGACCAAACCATGGATATATTTTGACTTGACTACATGACTATCCGTTTACATCCTGATCTGTTTACATGAAAAACTTCTACCATGGTTTCGGCAAGTCTTATACCACAAAACAATGTAATATACATTACGGGGTTTTAAAAGGGTAGACTGGTACGGAATGTGTTAAAAGTGGAACGAGACGGTCACTATAATACACCTAACCTGAACATCCGTGTCGTTATCCCGTGGGTTTTGATAGGGCCTTATACTCCATATACCTTAGTCCACGAGATAGTTGGACTCTTCTCGTATACACTAGCATATTCTGTACCAAACTACAAACAACTACGTTAGCATAACAAACACATACTTTAACTATTCTATTCTATTTACTTGTCTATTCTATTCTATCTTTTGGGACTTACCGAGCGCTAATTCGCTGACGACATTCCTATCTCTTCTTTTTTTGGAATGTTGTCAGGAGGACCCGACTCTCAAGAGATCGAGCCCAACCAGGACGATTTGGAGCAGTTCACTGAGGAGTCAGAGTTCTAATTCCCACTTGTACTTACTTTTCTTTCAGTTCATATTGCCATTGTTTAGGCATCGCTTTCTATCATTGTACTTTACTTTTCAGTTGTATGTAAAGAATGAATATAAATGAAAAGTTGTTGTTTTATTACATCTCTTGTCATTCTTGTGTTATTTTATTTATATTGCTTAAGTACACGCTTAACGTATTTACTTCTGAGTAAATACGTCATGGCCCGCCACGTCTTCTTTCTCGTACACTGGGAAGCGGGGCGTGACAGGCAGAGTATCGTTCAGTTCGGGAGATATTTGATCTCTGCAAAGTTGAGATATTTAGAGAAAGTTAGATGTATTGTAGCGGATCCACTCACTGAAGCTATTTCTCGAACACATGAGCTGTTAATAGAAAAGTTAGGTATTCAATAACACACGAGCTGTGGGTATGTGATACCGCAATAATTGACCTTAAGTGCAGGTGGGAAATTGTTAGATATAGTGCCCTCAAAGCAATTTTTGTAATCAAAAGTAAGCGATTATGATAATTGAAGGACCTATACAGGTAGAACAGTCTTACTCGATATAATAGTATGCTATCTGATTTGTCTTTGTCATTGATATGTATACGTTTTACTGGTTATTACATGTCGTTGATACGTAATGATAAAGCTCGTACGATCTTTGCTTGACTACCGAAGTTATGATGACGATCATACTAGTGAGAGCTGGATAGTCCATAAGTACATCCTTAAATGTCCCTAGTCGTGAGAGTGTCGAGACTGAGTATCGATATTTCAGAGTAGACTAGTGTATACGTTTCTAGACCCGACAATGGGCGATGGAATGTCTCATAGCCATTGGTGTGTTGCATCTAAGATTGTATACATGTGCTTACTAGAGGTGAGTACATCAGACGGACCCGCCGAGAACTTCTAAATGGTACTATGTCTATCGTCAGATAGCAGTTCTCAGTTGACATGAGTACAAGTAGTCTGTTGATCTGAGATTGTCATTTGTCTCGTGTGAGTTCCCACTGTACTTAGATTATTACCCTACCATGGCTCTATTAAGTCGTGCAAACAGATTTTAGTTGGGTACAGTCCCGAGCCATATGGAGGCAGTGAGCGATCGTCAGGAATTCGTCTCTCCAGGTATAAGCAGTCGATGTTGCGCTGTGTTCGGTTGTCCATCATCATAAGTCCCTGGTCAGGACGAATGAGATTTACTAATCGGAGTTAGTAGTTTCTCGGTAAGTAATAGGCTTGACACCGGCACGACTTATCGGGTTATTAAGGATCTGACATTATCCACCCCTTAGACCCGGTATGCGATACTTTTAGACGAAAAGACCGGACTGTACAGAGATTGTCACATACAGGCTCAGTATGGTACGGACGAGTTTACTTGTCGATCTTAATTTCGTTCAATATCTGGATAGTTGTTATGTACAGATAGTGTTATTGACGTGCTTGTGGTTAAATCTACTGCCAACGTATTGTGGGGTCTTTAGAGTCCCATATAGAGGGTTTCCCGGTTCAGGCGAAACGATATAGTATGTGCATATTTTTATACACACTCATGTTCAATTAAATACATGTATTTGATGCACATATTTTAATTAGACGTTTTGTTAATACTAGCGGGTTTGAAAATTAGCCAGATTTTATTTGTGTGCTAGTATTATATCTCTCATTTTCTCTCTTTTAATATTCGTACTTTTATACGAATAAGGTATTTGTATTTTGATACAAATACTGTATTTATTGGAATACGAGTATTTGTATAAATACGGGTATTTTTTATCTCAATACGAATACGGTATTCGTATTTTTATACGAATATGGGTATATGTATTTTGATACATATTTGGTTTTGTGTGTGTGTGTGTGTATGTATGTATGTATGTATGTATGTATTTGTGTATGTATGTATACATACACATTCCACTCACCTTAGAAGCTTGTTGAAGAATGTGGATGGGTGAGTCATTAGGATGATTCACACATCCACCCACACTCTACAACATTTGAGAACAAAAGAGAGAGAAATTATGTTAGGATGGGAATTTATTCTTCACTCATTCTCTCTTCTCTTGATGTTAAGCTTTCTAAAATGTGCAAGGAAAATTTGGTAAAGAGAGAAAACTTGAGATTTTCGCCACTACATGATTCTCATCATCTTTTCTTAGCAAGCTAAGTTAGTGAGTTGCTTTAGATATTGGATATGAAGCAAAACCTTGAATTGGATTTTCTCGGGTGGATCATAAGATCGGTGTGCAACCTTATTTCCAACGACTTCGGAGCTAAGCTAGAGTCCATGGAGTGGTGTAGGGATCTTCCGCAATTGCACGGACACGCTACAAAAGGAGCTAGCCCCCTAACCTTGTATCTTATGATATCTAGTTTAGTGTTTGGAATCAATTCTAGGGTTTTGGTCGCTAGTGCTTGTATAAAAAGTTTTGTTTTCGCTTCCGCCTTCACCGCAAGTCTTGCGGTGCGAACACTAGGGACCTAACAAGTATACGCTAAACATTGATGGTTCTCATTCCAATGATACTCAAGAAAGTGGAGGTGGTGCAGGGATTCAGAAAGCAAAATTGTTTTAGCCAGCAAGTTTTATCATGGTAAGTGCAGTGTGATTGAAGTTGAAGGAAAATCCTTGCTTCTTTGCTTGATGGGCTTTTGCAATGTCATCTTATGGGGATTACAGGGATTATAATTGAAACTGACTCTAAACTTTTAGTTGATAACGTTCAGGGGCATAAATCTGTACCTTGGATTACTTCATATATTGTCAAAGCAGTAAAAAAGATGCTGCAGATCCTTGATGTTGAGGTGCTTCATATTTTTTGGGAGATCAACAAGATTGCTGATTATCTAGCCAAGGCTGCTCTCATATCACAGGTCTCCAGTTCTTATGTCAGATACAACTTGCCTCAGGAACTTCAAAGATTAGTCATGCTTGACCTATCTTCCTTGCCATATGTTAAGAGTCTCTTATCATTCTGTCTAGTGCTTTTGTTTTTAGAACTATTTCAGTATTTCAGTTTTTCTTTGTAATGTTGTTATATTGTCCCCACTTTCAATGATAAACTAGCTCAGTGTGAGCCTGGCACCTTTAGTTTTGAAAAAAAAAACGGAGCCTATACATTGGAGAGAGAGAGATTGAAGGAAAAGGAAAACTCAATTTAAAAATGGTGTATTAAATATTCAAAGAGTTCACATAATAATATGAAAAGATATAATTCGGGATCTATTCACAGCATCCTTAAATTTTCAGGGATCTTGAGATAATTTGTTGTTTCGACTGCAAAGGAAAACCCCCTTGCAAAACGTCATTTCTTCTTTGTGAACAATAAAAATGGCATCTTTTTCTCACTTACCTCTGATGATGCTCGATATCGGTGATCTCCCAGATCATGACATATGGCAGATGACGTGTCCCGAAGCGTACAGAAAAGGACCTGCAATGGCCGACCAGACCACTCCTATGCCCGTCCTACAGACAACCGCTGGCTCACCTCCGAGCCTCCTGCACATTTAGCCTCCTCGGCCCTCTCAACTCGCCTCCGGGCTACCACAGAACCAAGATAGCTCGGCCTCCCACTCGGTCCCGAGCCTCCGCCGAGCTCATCTTCCTCGGTCCCTTCGACCGACCGACGGCATCATTCGCAGGTGCTTCCGTCTCGCCTCCGCGAATCTCGCCATACGCGAGATATCCGCTGCCCACGATCCCGCGTTCCACGCCATCACGAGCCCCATTAACGAGCCTATCTCGTCATTAATGGGAGATCCCGCCCATCACGCGGACGTAACGTTGGGGACGTAACGGCCGACGTGATTCTCGCACCTGCCTGCCTGCTGCCACCGCTATATAAACCCTCCTTCAGACGGTTCAAGTAAGTCATTTTCCACTCACTAGGCCGATACTCTGCTCGGATTTCCTGTCTAACTTGATCAACGGAGGGTCCTCAGTGGTACAACCATCCCGGGACTTCCTTGCAGGTAGCTCGGCCCCAACAACCTCAAACCCATTGAGATCCACACACTTCAGGAGCTATTCTCCAACTCAAATCTCGGCCGTCCACCATCGCCAACAGCAGATCAACGGAAGGTAATATCTTGACGCGATACGGTACGCGTCAGCTGGCGCTGTTTGTGGGAACCTTGATTTCACTAAGACAAAGTTTATCTTCCGATCTCAACCCAATGGCGAGCGGTCACCACGACGATCCAAGCACTAGCCGCCGCCTCCCCCACAACGGAGGCGCGGACGAATCTCCTCCCCCGAACGCCATCAACGCCCTAGCCGTCCGGATAGATCGACTCGCGTCCGTCATGGACGCACTCGTCCGTGTCCAAACGGCGGGGCAAGCTCCCCAGGTCGCCCAATGGCGAGCGGTCACCACGACGATCCAAGCACTAGACGCCATCTCCCCCACAACGGAGACGCGGACGAATCTCCTCACCCGAACGCCATCAACGCCCTAGCTGTCCGGATAGATTGACTCGCGTCCGTCGTGGATGCACTCGTCCGTGTCCAAACCGCGAGGCAAGCTCCCCAGGTCGCCGCTCCCCCACCTCGAGAACGGTACCCCTACAGAGGGAGAGAAGACTCTGCTCGCGTCGGCACTGCTGACCACCGCCTCGCTACCTCCCACGGCCGCAGATCTCCCGAGCCAATATATTCTGCGACCCGCTGGGCCCCCCACAGTTCAACACCGAGGTCTGTCGCCCGAGTACCTCGACCCGAGCCCCTACGCGCTCCTGTCCCTCCCGAGGAGATGTCGGTCAGCTCGCCTGCTCCTAGGCATGACCGACACCCTCTCCCTCGACGGGGTCGCACGGACGGGACTCGTCACGGCAGCTCGAAGACTACCTCGCTGGGCGACCTAAGAAACCTCATTGAAAGGAACCGAGGCCGCGGCCAAACGCAAGTCTCCAACGGCAGGGGCCAAAGATCGGAATGTGCCGAATCGTCGGGGTACCATGGCCAGCTCGACGCCCTCGAAAAGAAGATCGAGTGCATTCATCAAGAAGGTCGCCACTCGAGCGACGGGGCTAAATATGCCACCGACTCGCTCACAAAGCCCTTCATCGAGGAGCTTCTCGCCATCCATGTCTCCACCCGGAACAAGTCCCCCAAGGTCTCGCTCTTCGATAGGAAGTCAGACCCGAAGGACCATCTGGACGCGTTCACGGCCGGGATGAGCTTCCAAGACAATTCTGACGCCGCCCAATGCCGAGCTTTCCCGGCCACTATCATCCGCTCCAGACGAGACTGGTTCCGAGGACTCGCGCCATGCTCGATCTCAACATTCGACGAGCTGGCCACCAAATTCCTCAGCCATTTCATCGGGAACAGACGGCAGAAATGGACCGTCGACCATCTCTTCACGATCAAGAGCGGGGACAAAGAAACGTTCAAAGCGTACATCACCCGCTTCTATAATGCCCTTCTCGAGGTCCCCGAACATCGGGATGAGACAGTCATCACAGCCCTGAGGTCTGGTCTTAGGCACAAGGAGTGGTTACGCTCCTTTGCATTAGCGCAACCTAAGACCATGGCCGAGGTAAAGGCCTGGACCGATCGCGAAATCCAGTTCGATTCCAAGGTGAACGCAAATCTCCCCGGGGCAGAGCAAAATAACCAGAAGAAAAGAGAGAGGGAAGAAAGAAAGAGACTTGAGCGGCCAAAGCTACTCCCCGAGGTTTCAGGAGTACACCCCGCTCAACGTCTCCCAGACGGTACTGCTTGAGGAGGCCAAGGGCGAAGGGATCTTCAAGTTACCCCCGATCTCGCGCATGGAGGCAAAGCGTACTCGAGGCCCCTACTGCGGTTTTCACAGATCGCTAGGACACTCCACGGAGAGCTGTAAGCAGCTCCGAGACTACATCGAGGAGCTCATCCGTTCGAGACACCTTGCAGCGTACTTGTGGTATAAGCGGCAAGCTAACCGCGAGCAGGAGAAGCGTCCCCCTCCCGGCGAATTGACAATCGGCCAAATCATGGTCGTGTCAGCGGAGGGTACGTTGGATACCTACGAGGCTCAACACCCCGCACCGATCGCGGAGGCCAACAGACATCCGAGAGGCTCAAGCTGCGCAAATAAAAAGAACATCTACTAGCTTGTACTTCTTTCACTAAGGCAATGTAAATTCTCTCAAGATATTTCTATTTATATAATAAAGAGAGATCAATAAAATATTGCAAAAAGAAGAGTTTGTTTATTCAAAGGGCACTATAGGCACCTCAGTCGTACACCGAAAAAGAAAAATTACAATAGCGGGGGAAGGGGGTGTAGGAAACACTGCTCGTGGTACTTCGAGCATATTTCCGCCAACCGAGCCCTCGCCGCTTCAGCCACTTGCCTCTGATGCCGCCTACGAATGCCGGCGTGGTGCCTCAATTGATAGCACTCAAGGATGAGCGCCACCGAGCGATCCCGCCGACCCGCGGGCCGAAACGCCGCAAGGACCTTAGCTTACCAACCGCCTCGTCCCTCAGCTTCTCGGACAAGGGGTTGTAGAGCCCCGGCGACGCCCTCCAGATGGAGTATATCAACAGCTGGGGCAGGGGGGAGCGTCGGGAAAGCAGTCGGCCGAAATGATCCTCAATGCGGCCAATCACTAGCTGCACTGTGTCCTCGGTGCAGTACTGGTCATAGAGGTACATGTCCTCGAAATTTACGATGTCGGGGATCGTGAAAGGGAAGTCCTCCATTCTTACGTTTTGGGTGTGAAGAAAGGAGTGATCAACACTCCCTCCGCTTTATAGCCCGCTTCGCCCTCGAAAATCCAACAGTCGCCCGTTTTACCCACAGTCGTGCCGCCACGCGGCAGACCTCGAGCCTTTCTTGGCGAAATCGAAACGACGCGGCTCCGGCGCTTCACCTCCCCCCACGCGTTCAATACACGTGTTTCCCGTGACTGTCCCTATTCCCCATACTTACACCAGGAAGGTCGGACAGGACCTCCAGAATCGTCTGGGCGGCTTCACTGCTCGGTCCGTCCTTAGCTGGCCTCTCCCGGCCTTTCCAGCGCTAAGGATCGAAGCCCTCACCAAGAGGCAGCCTGTAACACCCGAGCCCAATAGTACTATTTCTGTTTCTGGTTGAGTGTTTGGCATTACTCATTTCATTTATCTTGCTTGTTTGGTGCTAATTGCTAAATTTTAACCGGTTAAGTCATTTTGGCACATAACAAATTTTAACACCTAAAATGAAATTAAAAATATCCATGTTGGCCTACTCGTCGTCACTAGTCGCGTGGTAGCGTCCGCGTGTCGAGATTTCTTCCCGTTCGGCTAAACGGGCAAGTTTGGACGTCTACGCGCGCGTGCAAGTGTCCGACTTGGGGGCATGCATTTTAATCACAAAACAACTCTTTTTAAAATTTGGAACTCGCTTAAAATCCTATTATTTGAATTTGAAACATTTGGGCGCAACCCGGGCGCGATTTGGAAATATTTCATTTAGCGCCGAAATACCCATTTTAATTTAATAATATAAAACTATAATATATATATTTTTCTGTTTCTTTTTAACGATTCAAATCTCTAAATCCTTATTTAATTTCCTTTTCACATCACCCCGGCCAATCACGAGACGCTATTCCTCGTAGGCCCCTCCGTCCTTTCTCCCTATCTCTCTCTCTCTCATCCTACAATCTCTCTCTCTCTCTCTAGCTAATATATATAAGCCACTGTTCCTCTTCTCCCTCACACGAGAAATATCGCGAACACCCGAACCCTAACCCTAGCCTCGTCGTGACCTCGCCGTCGACCTCCCCGCGACCTCGCTGTCGCCGTCCTCGCCTCCACAGCCTTACCGCACCCCCTACCTCCTTCCCGAGCCTGCAACCCAACCCCCGACGCCACACCAGCAAGCAGTGTTCGCCGTCGCCGCCGCCTGTCATCGCCGCCGACACCAGAATCTTCCTCCCTTCACCCTCGTCCCGACCTCGTCGTCTTCTTCCTCCTCCCCTCGCCGGATCACCACCAACCCGAGCCCAACCCCCATCACCTAACCCTCTGGTTCGCCGGAAAAGGGACACCGTCGACCCCCTCGTCGTCGTCAGCACACCGACGACCACCTCTTCTTCTCCCCTATGATCCAGATCAGGCCAGGACCTCCCCTACGCGCAGCACCATCCCATTCCAGCGAACTCCAGCCATTTCAGCCAGCCGCGTTTTCCTGTTCGCCGCCGGCGCGCCCCTCGCCGTCGAACCTGTCGTGGTTGCCCCCGGGTTCTTCCCTGTAAGCATCCCTTTATCTTTCCATTCGTGCTAAATCCCCCCTCCCCCCCGCTGATCTTTGATATACGTATATCGTATGTTTTGCTAACTTCGTCGCCTTTTGACTTTCGCCGGATTCCGGCCGTTCCGACGACTGGACCCAACTCACCAGCGAGGTACTCTGGTCCGTGTGGTCCCGCTGTTCGCTGTTTGGACTCGATCCGTGGCCCGTGCATCCGTCTCGTGGTTTCCGCCGACATTGCATCCGTGTTTTCCGGTTTGCGAAACCGTCGAGGCAAGTATCCGAATACTTGCTCTAACATGCTAGCATACAAGATCGAGTCTTGCTATGCATTTGAATATTATATTATATAATACAACAACACAGTGATGGTGATATCGATAGTACAGTATGGCTAGAATTGACGGTTGCATTTCTCTTTAACATTAAATCAGTATAGTAGCTTCGTGAAATTAAGTGGTATGCTATAAATCCATACTTTAACTAACTAAACCAATTAGATCGTCCTTGCTTTATTCGTTAAATCATCCATGAGACAATTATTGTGCTTTAGTTTAAATTCATGTAGCTTCATTACTTTATGTTGTTGATATTGGTTCACCTTGTGACTATTGCACCCCAAGGGTGCTTGAACCTGTTAATAAAGATAATACAAAGCACCATTGTGATTACGTGACTATTATTGCTGTTTACTTTAAATTCTTGCTGCTGTTACTTATTCGATTGTATACCTGTTGAGAGTACCCACTCGATCACGTTACATATCGACGTGACTTATTACATGATCTCATGCCTAATGCCGACAAACCTGACTTGGGGTCCTCATGGACCATTCCTGCTGTCTATCCAGACAGACCTGCTTTTACCTGATTCTGTGTTGGCATTAGTCCTTGACTACTGAATACCTGACCTGACATACATAACTTGGGGGTATGGGGAAATCAAAGATGAACCTGACTTGTAACTCGACAGTTCACTACATGTTCGAGTGTACACATTCCTGTTTTGTGCCTAGCGGCATGTCTCGGTTTCGGCCGAGAATATTGTGGCCGTGATCCCGGGTATGTACGGGGTACTACCGAGTGTACACTTTCCTGTTGTGCCTAGCGGCATGTCTCGGCTGCAGCCGAGAATATTGTGGCCGTGATCCCGGGTATGTACGGGATACTATTGAGTTACATCGACGATTCATCAATTGATTTCAAAGACTATAGAGTAGAAACCTGATAGGACAGTTTAGTTACCACTGCACATTACCCTGCACTGTTATTTCTTAGTACTGCTTTATTCATGTTTATCCCTGCATTGCTTATTACCATGTTCATATTATATTATTGGTTGACATGACGCGCTGACGTCTGGGTTTTGCATGGCCCAGATTCCTTACCACTGTCGCCGACCGAGCAGGAGTACCTCAGCCAGCAGGCTGATTTGTGAGTTCTGTAGTGGTTAGTTCATTTATTGCATTTTATTTCCAGGTGCGATCCCGCATTATGGGACGTACCTTTCTATTATTGTATTGGATCATTTGCTTCCGCACTTATTGTTTATTGACTCTTGTTATTATGGATTTGGACATGTGTTAGATTAGTTTATTATCTTGTTCTTGATATCTCTACAACCGTAATGTGACTGTGGATGGATACTTCCTACCCACAGGTAGCATGGTTGGCTATGTTACGTGCCCGATCTTGCGTACTCTGGGAAGCGGGGCGTGACATGGTTCTTTTGGTATCAGAGACATAGGTTAGTTGGGTTGATTCTTTTGTAGTTGGGTATTGTACCTGATACACGAATCAGAATACCCGTGTTTAGGAAACATGTCCTGCCACCTTGACCGTTTTACCATTCTTGAATCACATTCTTCCGGATTATATCTTTTACGACGTGCAAACTTACTTTGCATGTCGACTCGAAACCTGATTTCTTGTTATCCCTAGGACTTGGGCGACTTGGGTGGAGTTAAGTAATTGCGGCTATGATACCGCGGCATAGCTACAATGCGGTACTCTATTTAAGTATCTTGGAGTTCTAGCCTTAATCCACATTCAGAATCTATCATCATGCTAATGTTGGGTGTTTTGAGTTCAGGATTATGACAGGTAAGAAGTTGAAGACGTACCAGAGGCGTGTGAACGAAGCCGCCATGCTTGGAGTGATAAGAGAAATGCTGGAAATCATAGAGACAGACTGAGCTGATCCAGCAATAGCAGATTCGTTTCAGGAAGGTTTGCAGATCGTTCAGCAGTCTGTAAACAACGATGGAACTAGACCAGTCGAACGAGTAGGGACTGTAGCAGATTTCAGACTTTTGGGTCCGTCTACTTTCACTGGTCTGGAGGAGCCGTTGCCAGCCGAGCAGTGGCTAGTGACACGGAGAATTTGCTGATTGCGACACAGATTCCAGAGGACAAAGGAGTTGATGTGGTGCGCATTCAGTTAGTGGTTTACGCCCGAGAGTGATGGCTTGTGGAGGGGACCCGCTTGCCCAAGCCGATCAGTTGGGCGGATCTCTCTAAAAGTTTCCTGGAGAAATTCTTCCCGCGGACTGCACGAGAGGAAATGGAAGAGAAGTCCATCGGACTAAGGCAGAATGGAGCAACCGTGGACGTGCATGCAGCAGAATGGACGAGACTCAGAAGTTTCGCTGGACCTTTCGCAGCCAACGATGCGGACAGCAGTTGCGGTAAGGAAGCAGTTCTGTCGGGCCAGTCGAGTTTAGGGCTAGGCCGACAAACAGTGTTCTTGCAGCTATGGAAGTTGATAGTAATGAAGAGCCGGCAGTTGTTCGCGATTTTATGGACGTATTTGAAGTTATATCGGGCTTACCGCCGAAGCGAGACGTGGAGTTCGCGATCGGCCTTAGTCTTGGTGCAGTGCCCGTATCAAAATCTTATTATCCGATGGCACCAGTGGAATTGGAAGAAGTTAAGAAGCAGGTTGGTGATTTACTTGAGAAGGGTTGGTTTCGAAGCAACAACTCGCCTTGGGGAGCTCCAGTTCTTTTAGTAAAGAAGAAGGATGGCACGAGAAGGATGTGCATTGATTATCGAGATTTGAACCGGGTGACTATTAAGAACAAGTGCCCGATCCCTCGCATTGGAGAACTTTTGAGCAGCTTAGTGGCGCGAGAGTATTCTCGAAACTGGATTTACGATCCGAATACCATCAGGTCCGAGTGAAAGCAGAAGACATTTGCAAGACGGCGTTTCGAACTCGATATGGACATTTCGAGTATCTAGTGATGCCCTTCGAAGTAACGAATGCGCCGGCAATATTCATGGATTTGATGAACCGGGTCTTTTCACCATTCTTGGATCAGTTTATTGTGGTATTCATTGACGATATTCTAGTTTACTCGAAGAGTTCGGAGGAGCATGCTGAGCATTTGAAGATCGCACTGCAGACTTTAAGACAGGAGAAATTGTATGCAAAGATGAGTAAGTGCGAATTTTGGCGGGAAGAAGTGAAGTTTCTGGGGCATGTTGTGTCGGGCGATGGAATCGCCGTCAATCCCGAAAAGATTGCAGCAGTTCGAGATTGGCCTATTCCAAGAATGTTGCAGAGATAAGAAGTTTTCTTGGACTCCCCGGATACTACAGGAGATTTATGGAGAACGTCGCTCGTTTGGCAGAACCGTTGACCAAGCTTACGCGCAAGGAAGTACCTTTTGTATGGACGGATAAATGTGCGTTGGCTTTCGAGACGTTGAAGCAGAAGTTGATAACCGCCCCTATCCTAACTGTACCGGATAATTCAGGAGGACTGGTGATTCACAGCGACGCATCTGGAAAGGGATGGGATGTGCTTGATACAGAATGGGAAGGTCGTAGCTTACGCATCGAGACAACTGAAGACTCATGAGAAGAATTATCCGACTCATGACTTGGAGCTTGCGGCCGTGATCTTCGCCTTGAAAATTTGGAGACACTACCTTTTGGGCGAGAGAGTCGAAGTCTTTACAGATCACAAGAGTTTGAAGTATGTGTTCACTCAGAAGGAGTTGAACATGAGGCAACGCAGATGGTTGGAGCTGATGGCCGACTACGACCTTGATCTTAAGTACCATCCGGGAAAAGTTAACGTCGTGCCGGATGCGCTAAGTCGGTTACCAGCGATTCAGGTGTTGACCGCACAGAGGGAGATCATTGCGGATTTTCGGAGATTTGACTTGGAGGTTGTGCTACCACATGCTATGGGACAGTTGATGCAGTTGCAAGTACAGTCGTCCTTAGTTGAGAAGATTAAAACAGCACTTCTGGTGGGAAGGTATGAAACGGGAGATTGCTCGCTTCGTGTCTAAGTGCTTGGTGTGTCAGCAAGTTAAGGCTGAACACCAAAGGGTTACTGGTTTGTTGCAACCACTTCCGATTCCTCAGTGGAAGTGGGAACATATAACCATGGATTTCGTGACGGTTTTACCGCGGAGTCCAAAGGGCAACAATGCAGTATGGGTGATTGTCGATCGGTTGACCAAGGCAGCTCACTTTATTCCTTTTTGGGTTGGTCAATCGACGGAGACTTTGGCAGAGCGGTACATGCAGGAGATTGTAAGATTGCATGGAGTACCGGTAAGCATCGTGTCCGATCGGGACACTCGGTTCTTGTCGCACTTCTGGAGGAATTTACAAGAAAGTTTGGGGACTCGATTGAAGTTTAGCACAGCTTATCATCCTCAGACTGATGGGCAATCGGAGAGAACGATCCATACCCTTGAAGATATGTTGAGGGCTTGCATGTTGGACTTCAAAGGTACTTGGCAGGATCATCTACACCTGGTGGAGTTTTCGTACAACAATAGCTTCCAAGCGACTATTCAGATGGCTCCGTTTGAAGCGTTGTATAGTCGTAAGTGTCGTTCACCTGTTTGTTGGGATGATGTTGGTGAACGAAGGTTGCTAGGACCAGATTTGGTGGTACAGACAGTCGAGAAGGTGAATACAATCAGGAAGCATATGAAGGCAGCTCAAGACAGACAGAAAAGTTGGGCTGACACGTCAAGAAGACCCCTAGAGTTCGCCGTGGGCGATTTGGTATTCCTGAAGATATCACCGACTAGAGGGGTGATTCGCTTTGGGAGTCGGGGAAAGCTTAGTCCTCGATTCGTTGGACCCTTCGAGATATTGGAGCGTGTTGGAGAGGTAGCGTACCGTTTGGCGTTACCACAGTCATTGGCAGGAGTGCACTATGTGTTTCATGTGTCTCAACTACGGAGGTATGTTCGCGATGAAACTCACGTCTTGGATCATTCGGAGTTGACTTTACGGGAGGACCTAACTTTTGAGGAGCGACCAGTTGAAATCAAGGATCGAAGAGAAAAGGTTCTAAAGAACAAGGTTATTCCTCTTGTGCTAGTTTCTTGGGGTAATCGATTGCATGGAGAATCCACTTGGGAGCGAGAAGACGAGATCCGACAGAAATTTCCTCACCTTTTCCTGTAGTTAGCTATCTTGTATTCTTGGAATTTCGAGGACGAAATTCTTTTTGTAGTTGGGTATGATGTAACACCCGAGCCCAATAGTACTATTTCTGTTACTGGTTGAGTGTTTGGCATTGCTCATTTCATTTATCTTGCTTGTTTGGTGCTTATTGCTAAATTTTAACCGGTTAAGTCATTTTGGCACATAACAAATTTTAACACCTAAAATGAAATTAAAAATATCCATGTTGGCCTACTCGTCGCCACTAGTCGCGTGGTAGCGTCCGCGTGTCGAGATTTCTTCCCGTTCGGCTAAACGGGCAAGTTTGGACGTCTACGCGCGCGTGCAAGTGTCCGACTTGGGGGCATGCATTTTAATCACAAAACAACTCTTTTTAAAATTTGGAACTCGCTTAAAATCCTATTATTTGAATTTGAAACATTTGGGCGCAACCCGGGCGCGATTTGGATATATTTCATTTAGCGCCGAAATACCCATTTTAATTTAATAATATAAAACTATAATATATATATTTTTCTGTTTCTTTTTAACGATTCAAATCTCTAAATCCTTATTTAATTTCCTTTTCACATCACCCCGGCCAATCACGAGGCGCTATTCCTCGTGGGCCCCTCCGTCCTTTCTCCCTATCTCTCTCTCTCTCATCCTACAATCTCTCTCTCCAGCTAGCTAATATATATAAGCCACTGTTCCTCTTCTCCCTCACACGAGAAATATCGCGAACACCCGAACCCTAACCCTAGCCTCGTCGTGACCTCGCCGTCGACCTCCCCGCGACCTCGCCGTCGCCGTCCTCGCCTCCACAGCCTTACCGCACCCCCTACCTCCTTCCTCCCTCCTTCCCGAGCCTGCAACCCAACCCCCGACGCCACACCAACAAGCAGTGTTCGCCGTCGCCGCCGCCTCTCATCGCCGCCGACACCAGAATCTTCCTCCCTTCACCCTCGTCCCGACCTCGTCGTCTTCTTCCTCCTCCCCTCGCCGGATCACCACCAACCCAAGCCCAACCCCTATCACCTAACCCTCTGGTTCGCCGGAAAAGGGACACCGTCGACCCCCTCGTCGTCGTCAGCACACCGACGACCACCTCTTCTTCTCCCCTACGATCCAGATCAGGCCAGGACCTCCCCTACGCGCAGCACCATCCCATTCCAGCGAACTCCAGCCATTTCAGCCAGCCGCGTTTCCCTGTTCGCCGCCGGTGCGCCCCTCGCCGTCGAACCTGTCGTGGTTGCCCCCGGGTTCTTCCCTGTAAGCATCCCTTTATCTTTCCATTCGTGCTAAATCCCCCCCCCCCCCGCTGATCTTTGATATACGTATATCGTATGTTTTGCTAACTTCGTCGCCTTTTGACTTTCGCCGGATTCCGGCCGTGCCGACGTCTGGACCTAACTCACCAGCGAGGTACTCTGGTCCGTGTGGTCCCGCTGTTCGCTGTTTGGACTCGATCCGTGGCCCGTGCATCCGTCTCGTGGTTTCCGCCGACATTGCATCCGTGTTTTCCGGTTTGCGAAACAGTCGAGGCAAGTATCCGAATACTTGCTCTAACATGCTAGCATACAAGATCGAGTCTTGCTATGCATTTGAATATTATATTATATAATACAACAACACAGTGATGGTGATATCGATAGTACAGTATGGCTAGAATTGACGGTTGCATTTCTCTTTAACATTAAATCAGTATAGTAGCTTCGTGAAATTAAGTGGTATGCTATAAATCCATACTTTAACTAACTAAACCAATTAGATCGTCCTTGCTTTATTCGTTAAATCATCCATGAGACAATTATTGTGCTTTAGTTTAAATTCATGTAGCTTCATTACTTTATGTTGTTGATATTGGTTCACCTTGTGACTATTGCACCCCAAGGGTGCTTGAACCTGTTAATAAAGATAATACAAAGCACCATTGTGATTACGTGACTATTATTGCTGTTTACTTTAAATTCTTGCTGCTGTTACTTATTCGATTGTATACCTGTTGAGAGTACCCACTCGATCACGTTACATATCGACGTGACTTATTACATGATCTCATGCCTAATGCCGACAAACCTGACTTGGGGTCCTCATGGACCATTCCTGCTGTCTATCCAGACAGACCTGCTTTTACCTGATTCTGTGTTGGCATTAGTCCTTGACTACTGAATACCTGACCTGACATACATAACTTGGGGGTATGGGGAAATCAAAGATGAACCTGACTTGTAACTCGACAGTTCACTACCTGTTCGAGTGTACACATTCCTGTTTTGTGCCTAGCGGCATGTCTCGGTTTCGGCCGAGAATATTGTGGCCGTGATCCCGGGTATGTACGGGGTACTACCGAGTGTACACTTTCCTGTTGTGCCTAGCGGCATGTCTCGGCTGCAGCCGAGAATATTGTGGCCGTGATCCCGGGTATGTACGGGATACTATTGAGTTACATCGATGATTCATCAATTGATTTCAAAGACTATAGAGTAGAAACCTGATAGGACAGTTTAGTTACCACTGCACATTACCCTGCACTGTTATTTCTTAGTACTGCTTTATTCATGTTTATCCCTGCATTGCTTATTACCATGTTCATATTATATTATTGGTTGACATGACGCGCTGACGTCTGGGTTTTGCATGGCCCAGATTCCTTACCACTGTCGCCGACCGAGCAGGAGTACCTCAGCCAGCAGGCTGATTTGTGAGTTCTGTAGTGGTTAGTTCATTTATTGCATTTTATTTCCAGGTGCGATCCCGCATTATGGGACGTACCTTTCTATTATTGTATTGGATCATTTGCTTCCGCACTTATTGTTTATTGACTCTTGTTATTATGGATTTGGACATGTGTTAGATTAGTTTATTATCTTGTTCTTGATATCTCTACAACCGTAATGTGACTGTGGATGGATACTTCCTACCCACAGGTAGCATGGTTGGCTATGTTACGTGCCCGATCTTGCGTACTCTGGGAAGCGGGGCGTGACATGGTTCTTTTGGTATCAGAGACATAGGTTAGTTGGGTTGATTCTTTTGTAGTTGGGTATTTTACCCGATACACGAATCAGAATACCCGTGTTTAGGAAACATGTCCTGCCACCTTGACCGTTTTACCATTCTTGAATCACATTCTTCCGGATTATATCTTTTACGACGTGCAAACTTATTTTGCATGTCGACTCGAAACCTGATTTCTTGTTATCCCTAGGACTTGGGCGACTTGGGTGGAGTTAAGTAATTGCGGCTATGATACCGCGGCATAGCTACAATGCGGTACTCTATTTAAGTATCTTGGAGTTCTAGCCTTAATCCACATTCAGAATCTATCATCATGCTAATGTTGGGTGTTTTGAGTTCAGGATTATGACAGGTAAGAAGTTGAAGACGTACCAGAGGCGTGTGAACGAAGCCGCCATGCTTGGAGTGATAAGAGAAATGCTGGAAATCATAGAGACAGACTGAGCTGATCCAGCAATAGCAGATTCGTTTCAGGAAGGTTTGCAGATCGTTCAGCAGTCTGTAAACAACGATGGAACTAGACCAGTCGAACGAGTAGGGACTGTAGCAGATTTCAGACTTTTGGGTCCGTCTACTTTCACTGGTCTGGAGGAGCCGTTGCCAGCCGAGCAGTGGCTAGTGACACGGGGAATTTGCTGATTGCGACACAGATTCCAGAGGACAAAGGAGTTGATGTGGTGCGCATTCAGTTAGTGGTTTACGCCCGAGAGTGATGGCTTGTGGAGGGGACCCGCTTGCCCAAGCCGATCAGTTGGGCGGATCTCTCTAAAAGTTTCCTGGAGAAATTCTTCCCGCGGACTGCACGAGAGGAAATGGAAGAGAAGTCCATCGGACTAAGGCAGAATGGAGCAACCGTGGACGTGCATGCAGCAGAATGGACGAGACTCAGAAGTTTCGCTGGACCTTTCGCAGCCAACGATGCGGACAGCAGTTGCGGTAAGGAAGCAGTTCTGTCGGGCCAATCGAGTTTAGGGCTAGGCCGACAAACAGTGTTCTTGCAGCTATGGAAGTTGATAGTAATGAAGAGCCGGCAGTTGTTCGCGATTTTATGGACGTATTTGAAGTTATATCGGGCTTACCGCCGAAGCGAGACGTGGAGTTCGCGATCGGCCTTAGTCTTGGTGCAGTGCCCGTATCAAAATCTTATTATCCGATGGCACCAGTGGAATTGGAAGAAGTTAAGAAGCAGGTTGGTGATTTACTTGAGAAGGGTTGGTTTCGAAGCAGCAACTCGCCTTGGGGAGCTCCAGTTCTTTTAGTAAAGAAGAAGGATGGCACAAGAAGGATGTGCATTGATTATCGAGATTTGAACCGGGTGACTATTAAGAACAAGTACCCGATCCCTCGCATTGGAGAACTTTTGAGCAGCTTAGTGGCGCGAGAGTATTCTCGAAACTGGATTTACGATCCGAATACCATCAGGTCCGAGTGAAAGCAGAAGACATTTGCAAGACGGCGTTTCGAACTCGATATGGACATTTCGAGTATCTAGTGATGCCCTTCGGAGTAACGAATGCGCCGGCAATATTCATGGATTTGATGAACCGGGTCTTTTCACCATTCTTGGATCAGTTTATTGTGGTATTCATTGACGATATTCTAGTTTACTCGAAGAGTTCGGAGGAGCATGCTGAGCATTTGAAGATCGCACTGCAGACTTTAAGACAGGAGAAATTGTATGCAAAGATGAGTAAGTGCGAATTTTGGCGGGAAGAAGTGAAGTTTCTGGGGCATGTTGTGTCGGGCGATGGAATCGCCGTCAATCCCGAAAAGATTGCAGCAGTTCGAGATTGGCATATTCCAAGAATGTTGCAGAGATAAGAAGTTTTCTTGGACTCGCCGGATACTACAGGAGATTTATGGAGAACGTCGCTCGTTTGGCAGAACCGTTGACCAAGCTTACGCGCAAGGAAGTACCTTTTGTATGGACGGATAAATGTGCGTTGGCTTTCGAGACGTTGAAGCAGAAGTTGATAACCGCCCCTATCCTAACTGTACCGGATAATTCAGGAGGACTGGTGATTCACAGCGACGCATCTGGATAGGGATGGGATGTGCTTGATACAGAATGGGAAGGTCGTAGCTTACGCATCGAGACAACTAAAGACTCATGAGAAGAATTATCCGACTCATGACTTGGAGCTTGCGGCCGTGATCTTCGCCTTGAAAATTTGGAGACACTACCTTTTGGGCGAGAGAGTCGAAGTCTTTACAGATCACAAGAGTTTGAAGTATGTGTTCACTCAGAAGGAGTTGAACATGAGGCAACGCAGATGGTTGGAGCTGATGGCCGACTACGACCTTGATCTTAAGTACCATCCGGGAAAAGTTAACGTCGTGCCGGATGCGCTAAGTCGGTTACCAGTGATTCAGGTGTTGACCGCACAGAGGGAGATCATTGCGGATTTTCGGAGATTTGACTTGGAGGTTGTGCTACCACATGCTATGGGACAGTTGATGCAGTTGCAAGTACAGTCGTCCTTAGTTGAGAAGATTAAAACAGCACTTCTGGTGGGAAGGTATGAAACGGGAGATTGCTCGCTTCGTGTCTAAGTGCTTGGTGTGTCAGCAAGTTAAGGCTGAACACCAAAGGGTTACTGGTTTGTTGCAACCACTTCCGATTCCTCAGTGGAAGTGGGAACATATAACCATGGATTTCGTGACGGTTTTACCGCGGAGTCCAAAGGGCAACAATGCAGTATGGGTGATTGTCGATCGGTTGACCAAGGCAGCTCACTTTATTCCTTTTTGGGTTGGTCAATCGACGGAGACTTTGGCAGAGCGGTACATGCAGGAGATTGTAAGATTGCATGGAGTACCGGTAAGCATCGTGTCCGATCGGGACACTCGGTTCTTGTCGCACTTCTGGAGGAATTTACAAGAAAGTTTGGGGACTCGATTGAAGTTTAGCACAGCTTATCATCCTCAGACTGATGGGCAATCGGAGAGAACGATCCAGACCCTTGAAGATATGTTGAGGGCTTGCATGTTGGACTTCAAAGGTACTTGGCAGGATCATCTACACCTGGTGGAGTTTTCGTACAACAATAGCTTCCAAGCGACTATTCAGATGGCTCCGTTTGAAGCGTTGTATAGTCGTAAGTGCCGTTCACCTGTTTGTTGGGATGATGTTGGTGAACGAAGGTTGCTAGGACCAGATTTGGTGGTACAGACAGTCGAGAAGGTGAATACAATCAGGAAGCATATGAAGGCAGCTCAAGACAGACAGAAAAGTTGGGCTGACACGTCAAGAAGACCCCTAGAGTTCGCCGTGGGCGATTTGGTATTCCTGAAGATATCACCGACTAGAGGGGTGATTCGCTTTGGGAGTCGGGGAAAGCTTAGTCCTCGATTCGTTGGACCCTTCGAGATATTGGAGCGTGTTGGAGAGGTAGCGTACCGTTTGGCGTTACCACAGTCATTGGCAGGAGTGCACTATGTGTTTCATGTGTCTCAACTACGGAGGTATGTTCGCGATGAAACTCACGTCTTGGATCATTCGGAGTTGACTTTACGGGAGGACCTAACTTTTGAGGAGCGACCAGTTGAAATCAAGGATCGAAGAGAAAAGGTTCTAAAGAACAAGGTTATTCCTCTTGTGCTAGTTTCTTGGGGTAATCGATTGCATGGAGAATCCACTTGGGAGCGAGAAGACGAGATCCGACAGAAATTTCCTCACCTTTTCCTATAGTTAGCTATCTTGTATTCTTGGAATTTCGAGGACGAAATTCTTTTTGTAGTTGGGTATGATGTAACACCCGAGCCCAATAGTACTATTTCTGTTACTGGTTAAGTGTTTGGCTTTGCTCATTTCATTTATCTTGCTTGTTTGGTGCTTATTGCTAAATTTTAACCGGTTAAGTCATTTTGGCACATAACAAATTTTAACACCTAAAATGAAATTAAAAATATCCATGTTGGCCTACTCGTCGCCACTAGTCGCGTGGTAGCGTCCGCGTGTCGAGATTTCTTCCCGTTCGGCTAAACGGGCAAGTTTGGACGTCTACGCGCGCGTGCAAGTGTCCGACTTGGGGGCATGCATTTTAATCACAAAACAACTCTTTTTAAAATTTGGAACTCGCTTAAAATCCTATTATTTGAATTTGAAACATTTGGGCGCAACCCGGGCGCGATTTGGATATATTTCATTTAGCGCCGAAATACCCATTTTAATTTAATAATATAAAACTATAATATATATATTTTTCTGTTTCTTTTTAACGATTCAAATCTCTAAATCCTTATTTAATTTCCTTTTCACATCACCCCGGCCAATCACGAGGCGCTATTCCTCGTGGGCCCCTCCGTCCTTTCTCCCTATCTCTCTCTCTCTCATCCTACAATCTCTCTCTCCAGCTAGCTAATATATATAAGCCACTGTTCCTCTTCTCCCTCACACGAGAAATATCGCGAACACCCGAACCCTAACCCTAGCCTCGTCGTGACCTCGCCGTCGACCTCCCCGCGACCTCGCCGTCGCCGTCCTCGCCTCCACAGCCTTACCGCACCCCCTACCTCCTTCCTCCCTCCTTCCCGAGCCTGCAACCCAACCCCCGACGCCACACCAGCAAGCAGTGTTCGCCGTCGCCGCCGCCTCTCATCGCCGCCGACACCAGAATCTTCCTCCCTTCACCCTCGTCCCGACCTCGTCGTCTTCTTCCTCCTCCCCTCGCCGGATCACCACCAACCCAAGCCCAACCCCCATCACCTAACCCTCTGGTTCGCCGGAAAAGGGACACCGTCGACCCCCTCGTCGTCGTCAGCACACCGACGACCACCTCTTCTTCTCCCCTACGATCCAAATCAGGCCAGGACCTACCCTACGCGCAGCACCATCCCATTCCAGCGAACTCCAGCCATTTCAGCCAGCCGCGTTTCCCTGTTCGCCGCCGGCGCGCCCCTCGCCGTCGAACCTGTCGTGGTTGCCCCCGGGTTCTTCCCTGTAAGCATCCCTTTATCTTTCCATTCGTGCTAAATCCCCCCCCCCCCCCGCTGATCTTTGATATACGTATATCGTATGTTTTGCTAACTTCGTCGCCTTTTGACTTTCGCCGGATTCCGGCCGTGCCGACGTCTGGACCCAACTCACCAGCGAGGTACTCTGGTCCGTGTGGTCCCGCTGTTCGCTGTTTGGACTCGATCCGTGGCCCGTGCATCCGTCTCGTGGTTTCCGCCGACATTGCATCCGTGTTTTCCGGTTTGCGAAACAGTCGAGGCAAGTATCCGAATACTTGCTCTAACATGCTAGCATACAAGATCGAGTCTTGCTATGCATTTGAATATTATATTATATAATACAACAACACAGTGATGGTGATATCGATAGTACAGTATGGCTAGAATTGACGTTTGCATTTCTCTTTAACATTAAATCAGTATAGTAGCTTCGTGAAATTAAGTGGTATGCTATAAATCCATACTTTAACTAACTAAACCAATTAGATCGTCCTTGCTTTATTCGTTAAATCATCCATGAGACAATTATTGTGCTTTAGTTTAAATTCATGTAGCTTCATTACTTTATGTTGTTGATATTGGTTCACCTTGTGACTATTGCACCCCAAGGGTGCTTGAACCTGTTAATAAAGATAATACAAAGCACCATTGTGATTACGTGACTATTATTGCTGTTTACTTTAAATTCTTGCTGCTGTTACTTATTCGATTGTATACCTGTTGAGAGTACCCACTCGATCACGTTACATATCGACGTGACTTATTACATGATCGCATGCCTAATGCCGACAAACCTGACTTGGGGTCCTCATGGACCATTCCTGCTGTCTATCCAGACAGACCTGCTTTTACCTGATTCTGCGTTGGCATTAGTCCTTGACTACTGAATACCTGACCTGACATACATAACTTGGGGGTATGGGGAAATCAAAGATGAACCTGACTTGTAACTCGACAGTTCACTACCTGTTCGAGTGTACACATTCCTGTTTTGTGCCTAGCGGCATGTCTCGGTTTCGGCCGAGAATATTGTGGCCGTGATCCCGGGTATGTACGGGGTACTACCGAGTGTACACTTTCCTGTTGTGCCAAGCGGCATGTCTCGGCTGCAACCGAGAATATTGTGGCCGTGATCCCGGGTATGTACGGGATACTATTGAGTTACATCGACGATTCATCAATTGATTTCAAAGACTATAGAGTAGAAACCTGATAGGACAGTTTAGTTACCACTGCACATTACCCTGCACTGTTATTTCTTAGTACTGCTTTATTCATGTTTATCCCTGCATTGCTTATTACCATGTTCATATTATATTATTGGTTGACATGACGCGCTGACGTCTGGGTTTTGCATGGCCCAGATTCCTTACCACTGTCGCCGACCGAGCAGGAGTACCTCAGCCAGCAGGCTGATTTGTGAGTTCTGTAGTGGTTAGTTCATTTATTGCATTTTATTTCCAGGTGCGATCCCGCATTACGGGACGTACCTTTCTATTATTGTATTGGATCATTTGCTTCCGCACTTATTGTTTATTGACTCTTGTTATTATGGATTTGGACATGTGTTAGATTAGTTTATTATCTTGTTCTTGATATCTCTACAACCGTAATATGACTGTGGATGGATACTTCCTACCCACAGGTAGCATGGTTGGCTATGTTACGTGCCCGATCTTGCGTACTCTGGGAAGCGGGGCGTGACACAGCCGAGCGGCTACCCTGCTCGGTTATCCCTGGATGGTAGTTCCCTACCCCACGACGTCAGGGATCAAAGCCCCCACCAAGAGGCAACCGAGCGGCTACCCTGCTCGGATATCCCTAGCTGGTAGCTCCCTACCCCATAACGTCAGAGATCAAAGCCCTCATCAAGAGGCAACCGAGCGGCTACCCTGCTCGGCTATCCCCGGCTAGTAGTTCACTACCACACAGCGCCAGGGATCGAAGCCCTCTCCAAGAGGCAACCGAGCAGCTTCACTGCTCGGACCATCCTTAGCAGGCCTCTTACGGCCCCTCCCGCGCTAAGGATCGAAGCCCTCATCAAGAGGCAGCCGAGTGGCTATCCTGCTCGGCTATCCCCGGCTGGTAGCTCCCTACCCCACAACGCTAAGGATCAAAGCCCTCATCAAGAGACAGCTGAGCGGCTATCCTGCTCGGCTATCCCCGGCTGGTAGTTCACTGCCATACAGCGCCAGGGATCGAAGCCCTCGCCAAGAGGCAACCGAGCAGCTTCACTGCTCGGACCATCCTTAGCAGGCCTCTTATGGCCCCTCCAGCGCTAAGGATCGAAGCCCTCATCAAGAGGAGGCCGAGCGGCTACCCTGCTCGGTTATCCCTGGCTGGTAGTTCCCTACCCTACGACGCCAGAGATCAAAGCCCTCACCAAGAGGCGGCCGAGAGGCTACCATGCTCGGCTACCATGCTCGGCTATCCCTGGCTGGTAGTTTCCTACCCCACGACGCCAGGGATCAAAGCCCTCACCAAAAGGCAGCCGAGCGGCTACCCTGCTCGACTATCCCTGGCTGGTAGTTCCCTACCCCACGACGCCAGGGATTAAAAGCCCTCGCCAAGAGGCACCGGGTAGTAACCTTGCACGGCCCGTCCTTAAGGATCACAGCCCTCGCCAAGAGGAACCGGGCAGTAACCGTGCTCGGCCCGTCCTTAGTAGGCCTCTTACAGCCCCTCCCGTGCTAAGGATCAAAATCCCTCATCAAGAGGCAACCGGGCTTGCCCTTGCTCGGTTATCCCTAGCTGGTAGTTTCCTACCCCCACAACGCCAGAGATCAAAACCCTCGCCAAGAGGCACCGGACAGTAACCCTGCTCGGCCCGTCCTTAAGGATCAAAGCTCTCGCCAAGAGGCACCGGGCAGTAACCCTGCACGTCCCGTCCTTAGTAGGCCTCTTACGGCCCCTCCCGCGCTAAGGATCAAAAGCCCTCATCAAGAGGCAACCGGGCCTGCCCTTTCTCGGTTATCCCTGGCCGGTAGTTTCCTACCCCCACAACACCAGGGATCGAAGCCCTCGCCAAAAGGCCACTGAGCAGCTTCACTGCTCGGTCCATCCTTAGCCACCTCTTACGGCCCTTCCATCGCTAAGGATCAAAGCCCTCACCAAGAGGCAACCAAGCAGCTACCATGCTCGGTTATGATGGATGTCGTTCACTACCCCACGAAGCCCACGAAGCCAGATACCTAAGCCCTCGCCAAGAGGCAACCGAGCATCTACCATGCTCGGTCATCCGTAGCTGGTGTTACTAACCGCCGACGCCACGGTCCAAGCCCTCGCCATGAGGCCATCCACGTCTTAGCGATCCCAACCTCGACTTCGGGGCCATGGAGATACCGACCCTTCACCGGTCTTTGCACACTTGGCAAATAGTCGAATTCAACTTGACGTGCAATCGCCAGACGAAGAACCGACCCGACGTGAAGGCTGAACTGTGCAAATACAAGTGTTTACCGACAAAAGAAAATACGTGCGCAAATACTACTGCAAAAAGTTTTTATTCACAAAGCCAAAAGTCTTTATAAGGGTATTGTGGGCTCCCGGCCTTACAAAATGCCCGGAGGCCTACAAAATTCCCGATGCAACAAAAGAAAAGAAACAAGAAGACGGGGGCTTCAGGCCTCAGGGCCGGGCGCAACCCCGTGAAGCTCAACGTCCACCACGACTGGGGCTGCGCCCATCACAGGAGTCTCGGCGTCGCCCTCGACGGGAGTCCCTTCCCCGGCAGTGCTCCCGGAGGCATCCCATGCGCGTCGTCCCCGTGAAGATATTCATTCTGGAGCTCTTCATCGGGGAACTCCGGCATCCGAGCCTTAACGGTGTCGAGAGCCTCATGCCAGATGAGGGTAGTGGTTGCGGCTAGGTCGGTGTAAAAATTGTCCGATTTGTAGTTCTCCACCGCCTTCGCCGCCCTGAGCTCGGCCCGCTTCGTCCCCTCTACCGCCGCCTCCAGCTCCTTCCGAAGGGTGCCCGCCGACTTCTTCAGGGTGCCGACGAGCAACTTGGAGTCATGAAGCTTGGTCTCGGCGACCTGGGCGACCTCGCAGTGCCTGGCGACCTCCTGCTTCCCGGCCGCAATCTTCTGCTTCCCGGCCTCCACCTCGCCCTCTAGGACGGCGATCCTCGCCATCGCCGCTTCCAGCTCCAACTTCGAGCTCTCCTCCGGCGAAGAGAGCTCGCCTACGGCTCGCATCGCCGGGGCAATTTTCTCGTCCTCCATCTGGACGACAAAGGCGATGTGCTGGAAGACCTGAAGAAATCAGAGGGGGGTCAGAAAGAAAAGGGAGGCACCAAATCTCACGAATGGTAAGACGCTGAAAGAAAAATCAAGTAAGGTGCGAGCGCTAACCTGCACGGCCTCTTGGGCAATCGCCGCCATCTGCGCCCTTAGGGTCCCCCGAGGAACCTTGCCTCTGGCCGACCTCTCCATGTCCATCAGCAATCTATCAACAACGGATAGCCCCGAGGGCACCTCAAAGCGGAGGTCCCCCTCGTCCACCAAGATCGGGGAGGCCGGGGTCCGCGGAACCGTCCGGGGGAACCTCTTGAAAGACGACGCCGGGGAGCCGGTCTCTATCTCCGAAGCCTGGGCCTCCTGTTCCCGAACCCGCTTTCGGCTCGGCGCCTGGCTGGGCTTCGGGGCACGGCACGCACTCGAACGCCGGGGTAGGGCGGCTGCCGGGGGAGCCGGGGCCGACGTCGGACGGGAAGAGCTGGCACCTCCAGCCTTCGATCCCTTCTTCGGCTCGCGCATAGCCGCTCGAAGTTTGCTCGCGTCCATGGGTTCTGCACAAGACAAGGTACAATGGAGTCAACAACACAAGTAAAAGTAAAATAAACACAAGTCTAACAGATCGCCTGCAAACTCCTAACTTACCCACAAACTGGGCGGGGCTGAGCCCAGCTCAACTCAGGGCCTGCTCAGAAAGCAGCACGTCGGCCCAAGGAATAGGCTCCTACTCCGCCACTTTCAGCGCGTCGGGATCGCTCGACTGGCCTTCTCGTCGACACCTATCCCTAAACTACTGGGTGAGCACGGGCCAGTCCTCCCCCTCGGGCGGCCCAACAAAGAAAAACTTCTTCTTCTAATCGTGGATGGAAGAAGGCACGACGACGACCCCCGATCCGGGAGCACTCCCCACTGCTTCCTAAACGAGAGGTATACCGACCTTGGCTCGTCCGTGCGAGTGCCAGGGTGGCTTTTATAAATGAGAGAAGAGGCAAAGGTGGACAGTCTGAAAGGGATCGAGTGCAACTTCAGACGGACCAAGAACCCAAGGAGAATCCTCCAGGAGTTCGGCACTAGCTGGCCCTGGGCTATCCCAAAATGATTCAACGCTCTAACAACCTCGGAAGAGAAAGGCAGGCGCATTCCGGCCCAAAAGGCTTTCAGGTACAAGGCAATCTCTTTATCCCGTACCTGATATGCCCTCTCTCCGTTCTCAGCCAAACGTAGCGTATAGCAGGGAGGAATATGGAAACGAGCCCGAGCGGTGGCAAGCTCGTCCTCGTACCTCACCATGGATGACACACCAGGGGCGTTCGCGACATCCGCTCTGGGAACCACCCCCATCTCGCAACCCCGAGAAGAGGATCTAACCCTAACTTCCCGGGAAGACTACGACTCAGTGGAAGAAGAAGCAGAGGAGGAAGAGGAAGAAGAAGAATCTAAGAGGGCTCTCTAGACTCTACCCGATCTATTTCTACAAACTATTCAGAAGAAGACATCTAACCTGATTCAGAGGATGGGTCCTCGGATGGGGAAACGCAGAGATCCGACCTAAAAAGAGAGCGCCGACCTAACGAGACCCAAGGCGAGGAAAATGTGAAGTGCTACGGGCCATGATAAGGACCCCACCTCTATTTATAGCTACCGGCGTACACATCCTACGGCGACGGTCATCTCCCGCCGAAACGGCCCAGTGCATTCGACGGCCACAATCGCTCCACCTGTCGCACACGCATTGGCTGTATCCCATCAGACGTCAGAAGTCTGCGGCCCGTCGCGTCAACCAGCCAGCGCCGACACGTGGGCTGTCGCTTCGGTGATCGTACGCACAATCCGGCGCATCCTCTTTAATGCGAGATCTGGCCCTTGAGCCGCTGACGTCACCAAGAAGATACAGTAGATTGCCCGGGAACACACGCTCACGATATCTACGACAAGGAGCTCACATCGGGTGACCCGGCAGACCACCCTCGACCCGACCCGTGAACAGGTCGAGACAAGAGTGAGGGGCTAATGATGATGCTCGATATCGGTGATCTCCCAGATCATGACACATGGCAGATGACGTGTCCCGAAGCGTGCAAGAAAAGACCTGCAGTGGCCGCCAGACCACTCCTATGCCTGTCCTATAGACAACCGCTGGCTCATCTCCGAGCCTCCTACACATTTGGCCTCCTCGGCCCTCTCAGCTCGCCTCCGGGCTACCACAGAACCAAGATAGCTCGACCTCCCACTCGGTCCCGAGCCCCCACCGAGCTCATCTTCCTCGGTCCCTTCGACCGACCGACGGTATCATTCGCAGGTGCTTCCGCCTCGCTACCGCGAATCTCGCCATGCGCGAGATATCCGCTGCCCACGATCCCGCGTTCCACGCCATCACGATCCCCATTAACGAGCATGTCTCGCCATTAATGGGAGATCCCGCCCATCACGCGGTCGTGATGTCGGGAACGTAACGGCCGGCGTGATTCTCGCACATGTCTGCCTGCTCCCACCGCTATATAAACCCCTCCTTCAGACGGTTGAAGTAAGTCATTTTCCACTCACTAGATCATTACTCTGCTCGGATTTCCTGTCTAACTTGGTCGTCGGAGGGTCCTCGGTGGTACAAGCATCCCGGGACTTACTTGCAGATAGCTCGGCCCCAACAACCTCAAACTCATTGAGATCCACACACTTCAGGAGCTATCCTCTAACTCAAATCTCGGCCGTCCATCATCGCCGCCAGCAGATCAACCGAAGATAACATCTTGACTCTATCCGCGTCAATCTCGATCTACAGCTAGGTTTTTATCTTGCTCCATTTCTTCACCTCTCAAACCCTTGATCAAACCCCAAACATCTCCATCGCTTTCGCCTTCACCGCAAAGGCGGCGGATTTCCTTCGTCTCGAGGTGAGATCCTTCGATTTTTAAATTTTTTTTTCCATTTAGATTATGATTTTCCTTTTCCCCGTGTTTGATTAGCGTTTTTGTTGTTTATGATCAGATTGCCGCTGGATTCAAGCTGTTTGATCACGATGCTGCCACTTCACAGCGCAATTGCTTCTGCTCGTTTGAGATCTGTGTTGTCTGCTGAGTCTCAGAGCTGGGGTTGGATTCCTCAAGGTTTGCTATCCTTTATATGATTTGATTCCAAATGTGATTTCCGTTTTGGAATTAGCTAAAAAGGGATTTCTTATGGGGAAAAATTGAGTTTTTTTTTATGAATTAAGAATGCAAGTCACTGCTTCAATAGGCTCCGTTTGGCTGGAGTTGTCTAAACTTAGCTTCAAATACTTCATCTCAATTTTTGACATGCAAGTGGCCAAGGTTGCATGGACACGGATACGGGTACGACACGATGCAATACGGCAACAAGGCAAAATCCCAAAATATGGGATATGGGGACACGGTTATATATATAATCTTATAAAGATAAATAAGGTATCAAGCTATATTGACAATAATAAATAAGAAAAAATTAACTAGTATAACATGTTATACGCTAATAACATACTAAAAATATGTTTATACACATGACATGCATAGAACGCATATTATACGTATATAATATATACAACGCATCCGATATGCGTTGTGCAAGTGTCATGCAAGTGTCTTGCAAGTGACGGTATCCGATACGTGCCGGACACGGATACGGCAACCCCTTAGAAGTATCCGTGCAACCTAGCAAGTGGCTATCTCAATTTAAAAGTCGAGACATTTGGAGTTACATAAACCTCATTTTAACATAATTAATCTAAACTCTAGTTTGGCAACAAGGTTCCGGAAACCATGGTTTTGATTAAAATCGAAACCATGGTTTGAATGCGTGCAACCGCAGTTTCGCGGAATTGGGGTTTCGGGAAGTTTATGCTCATTTGGCAACATGGTTTATGAAACCAAGATTTCGTTTAACTTAACTTGTGTGTGTGTGTGTGAGAGAGAGAGAGAGAGAACATGAAAATTTACGGCACTCCACTCCTTTTGGAATTTAGAAAAATGCCCCTCGAATATTTTGCTTTTGGAAAACTCCATTTTGGTTGCTAAACAGGCCTCAGGTACAAGTTTTGGAGTTTAGCCTTGAAACCGTGATTTCAAAAACCATAACCTGTTGCCAAGTGAGGCCTAAGGAAGAAGTGGCGAAATTAGGATTACTCTGAACCAAATGCAACATTTTACATAACCTATAACTCTATTCTAATTCCGTAGGGAAACAGGGCTTCTAAAGACGAAATGTCTATATAATAAATAAATAAACTAATTGTGTAAGCAGGTTCACTGTCTGTTTTGTATAAAATCTGAAGAGGAATAAAAAAACCACTATAAGGAGCATTTCTCATAGGCATTTCTATTTCTGTTCAGATGTTCCATATCATACCTTTATGTCAGTCTTCGACTTGGAGGTAGTTATACCTAGCATACACTGATTCGCTTTTGTAAATTCATCGACATTTTCAATGCTAGAATCATCTATTGTTGTTTAATAGAACATTTTCAATGCTAGAATCATCTATTGTTGTTTAATAGAACTAGCAGGGGCCCTCGAGCAATGCGTAGGTACGAAGTAGTTAAGAAAAATCATATTAATTTAAAATTTTATTGTTATATGATTAGTCGTAATATCTCATATTTATTAACTTTATATGTAAAATATATGAAAGATTAAATTGCAAGTACTTCGGCATTTTTCTTCAGCTTTTCAATATTTTCTTTGCTGTAGCAATTTGAAAATCACGAAATTTTGAAAAATCTCAAATTTTTCTTTCGTCTTCGATTTTTTAATATTTTATTTGTTATAGCATATGGAAATGAAAAATCTCAAAACATTGCACACAAGACTCGCAAAATGTGAAAAAATCATAAAAATTTTGTTTTTTTCTACATGCAACATACAAATATGGAGAAAATTTTTTAAACTCAAAATTTATATTTTCTTCGGCTTTCCAATGTTTTGCTTACTATAGCACAAGAAAATAATGAAATTTTCGAAAATTAAAATTTTCTTCTTCGGTTTTTAATATTTTTCATGATAGATATAACACATGAAAATCGCTACACTTTCAAAAATCACAAAATTATATGTTTTTTTCAATATCATGCATTCTGGTACATGAAAATCATGGAATATTCAAAAATCTTAAATTTTTCTATTTCCTTATTTTTTTAATATTTTATATGCTATAACATATGACAATCCTGAAATTTACAAAAGTCTCATAATTATTTGTTTTCTTCAAATTACAATATTTTGCACTCTACCATACAAAAATTATGTAATTTTCAAAAATCTCTAATTATTCTATTTTCTTCGGTTTTTCAATATTTTACTAGCCATAGCACATGAAAATTTCACAAAATTTTCAAAAAATCTCAAAAAAAAAATCATTTTTCTTAGATTTTTCAATATTTTTGTGAAAATCATGAATTTTTTTAAAACTTGGAAAAAAAAAATTGTTTTCTTCAAATTTTCAATATTTTGCATGCTATATATAGCATACGGAAATCACAAACCTTTCAAAAATATCATAATTTTTTTGTTTCTTCCGTTTTTCAATGTTTTGTTTTTTTATAGCACACGAAAATTAATATATTTTAAAAAATCTCAAAAAGTTTTCGTTTTATTTGGTTTTATAATTTTTGTATGTTGTAGCATCCGAAAATCGTGAAATTTTAAAAAAACTTCCAAGTTTTCTGCTTTCATTGGTTGTTTTTTATTGTTTTGCTTGCTTTATAGAGCATGAAAATTACAATATTTTAAAAATTCTCAAAAGATTTGTGTTTTCATCGGTTTTTTCAACATTTTGCTTGCTATAACAACGAAATCGTCTAGAAATCCCAAATTTTTTAATATTATTTGCTTCCCTTTTTAATATTTTGCATGATATAGCACATGATAGATATAGCACATGATAATCGCAAAAATTTCCAAAATCTAAAAAATATTATGTTTTTCTTCCATTTTTATTTATTTTGCAGGCTATCTAGCAAATCATGAAATTTCACTAAAGTCCAATATAGTAAGAGAATTAAATAGAGACTAGATAACAACTTTTTCGCTAAAGTCCAAGCTAGATAAGCGAATATTCTAAGGAACATTCCCTCATAACTTTAGATATATTATATAGTTAGATGGATCATACAGGTATTAGACAGTTTAATGGTATTCTATGGTAACACCAAATTAACAGCTTTTGCAAACTTCTTATTTTTTAAAAATTATTTTAAAGAAGCATATCACATTTGCTTTAAGACGCAAAATATGATTGTAATAAAATTACATTGCTTTGAATTGAATTTTTTTCCCATCTATATTTTGCTTTTATTTGCCATGTAGGCAGTAGGCATGCAGGTCTACCTGGTGGCATGTGGTTAACATATTAAATTGATTCTGTAATGCTTAACATCGAGTTAAATGGCCCTCATTTAGGAAGCAGCTTCTATATTTTTGTGCATAAGCTTCATGCACGTGTACATGCACACAAATAACTTTAACAACCACCATCGCAATTTTCGATCTCGATTTCATTTGATGCAAGTGAGTATTATTTGCTCAAGCATCTCAACCCTATCAAGAACTTAATTTCATTATGCTCTTATATCCAACAAAATAATTACAATAATTTTGTAGGCAGACATCTCCAGTGCATAATTCTTTCTGTTATAAATCTATGATGACGCATATTGACATTCAGAATTCTTTCCCTCACAACAGTTTGGTATTAATCCGTTACTAAACAGTTTGCGTCTTTTGCAGGCCTTGCTATTCCTTTATGACCACGTCTTTCTCGGCTCGTTTAGTTGCTGATGCAAGAACGTGGAAGCATAACTCTTTCCGGTTTTCTGAAATTTCCCCCTTGGAGTCCTGAAACTAATGGCAGCTTTCTTTATTGTATTACATGCTAGTCTACTACAAGTGAATATTATTGATTTATTTGCTTCTCCTTTTTGGCATAATACACTTGGTTAAATGAATCATTCGATTTCTAGGAATTTTTTTATCTTTTATTTTTTGTCCTTTATATAAAAAAAATTACTTCTGCAGCGGATAAGTATGCTGTTTCTACATGTTTTTGCTGCCTTTTCCCTTTAAACTGCCCAGTTGTCAATGGAGAGTGCATCATAATAAAACCAATGGAGTTTTGAGGATTTATCTTTACTAAGCATCTACCAGCCACTATGTTTGCTCCAGGATTTTAACAAGAAAAATCAGTTATGTTTCGTTAATTAAGCGAGGATATATCAATCAGCAAGACCTCAGCTAATAACTGAACATGCAATCGATCGGCAATAGGTTTTAACAACTACTAATCATGGTCATAAAATGAGAATCACTGGCACTTTGTTCTAACAAAGCATCAAGGAAAATTTCTCCTATATTTATAGAACATAAACTCACCGGGTTTTTCCCCCATCTAAGTCACCGACACGGCAGTGTTTCTAACACTGCAATGTCAACAAGCAAAGAAAGCTAATAATACATGAAATGATGAGGAAAAACTCCAACTTTAATACTTCGCACCGGCATTTTCTCAAGGATAAACGCTGACAGTTACAAAAGTTTTCTCCCCTAGATTAGCAATTTATCCTTAAGAGAATTACAAGTCATAATATATGAAACTAATGCGCCTATTTCTCACCAAAAAGAAAAGTTAAAAAATATTTTAAAAATGAACCAAGTTGTCCGATTTCATAGATTTCAACAGTGCGACCGGTCAACAGCACTTAGCCTGGCAAATTGTAAGGGAGATATTTTATGTTCAAGCGTCAGCCATACATTCTCCAAATTAGTTGCAGATGAATCAAAAATTGACTCCACGTGTCTCATCTCCTCCTCTTCCTTCTTTGTGTGTTCCAGGAGAAGTTAGGTCTTGAATTTTTCAAGACAACTCTGTAAAAGGACAAGGAGGGTTATAAGCAGAAGCAAAAGAAAATGGAACACGAATTAATTACATTTGGGTAAAAATATTATAGAGTAACTAGATTTAATAGATTATGTGGGATAAATCTGCAGATGACATTTCCACAAAGTTGATTAATGAACTAATTCTCTCAAAGTTCCAACCAAATCCACCATCTGATAACTTGTCGCTGTTGAACTTGCTTGATTATGAAAGGAGTGTTATGAACAGATTTGGTGTCAAATTTACCATACAAATGCCCACATCACCACTAATTTAATCACTAAAAAATTAAATTTGCTGAGAAAAAGACTAGTATACCGTAGGGCCAAGGAATATGCTAATAACAAAACGTTACTAGGATCATATGAAATAGTTGAAAACTAGGGGTATATCCCGCACAATTGTTACCAGGAGCAAGGGATGTACTTATGTTGTAACCTGAGGAATGAATAGATCTTACGATATAGAGTAATGGTGAAATGTTCTGCATGGCATATCTATAATGCTCTTTAAATGCACAAAATTGTCTTTTTATTTCAAAATTTATGAGTTGCATGATTCCTAAGAGGAGCAACCTTTAATTGCTTAATCTCTTGGTCCTTTGCACTAAAAGCTTCAAAGCATGCACAATTCCCATTCTTGCATATACACTTTACTGAGTTGCTTGATTCCAGATGCTGTGTCAATAATGTATCACTTTTTCTTTGCATTTGATGGTTTCAAAGTTCAAAAATATAGGGAGTAGAAGCATTAAGATACTAGCCGCATCAAGCAAGACAAGTGAGAAAGGAAACTCACAGCACTTAATTGATATTTGATAATGCTCTCAGAGGAAGAACAGAACTATCACCAACAGGCTTTGCGACTACTGACATAAATCTTGTCTGCCTGCACAAAAAAGAACAAGTTAGCTCAAGGCTTGTTACTGATATTAAATCATGGTACTAAATCTTTCAGAATAATCGTTATGCTTGTTTCTTTTGTGTAAACATGAGCATTCCTGTCAACATGGTACAGTTTATTAACATCCTAAAAGAGTGCCCAGATTCATAGTACCGCTTTTTATTCAATCATTATGCTGGATTTCTTTGAACAATCCATGATAATGTCCAAACCAGGAATTTCATCTCAGTTCAATATATATTGGTTATATCATTCATTCAGTAAAGATGATGACAATTCCCTACAACCACCTTATGACTGCAACTAGACTTAAAAATTAACCCATATGCAATTCTTTCCTGATGCAATCTTAGAATAATTTATCAAGTAAAAACTTAAAGGAAATGATAGAAGAAGAAGCACTACAAGTGTTGAAACAAAGATGTTTAGCAGAATACTTGATTTTGTTTTATTCTCATGAAGAAATAAAGGTATTACAGATGCAAAGCCAAGCTTTCACTATGACAAAATTGTAAGGCACAAAAACAACCCCAACCCCCCCCCCCCTCTCCCAAAAAAAGAAACCAAAGGAGGTAATTAGAACTTAAGAAGTAAGAAACCCAAAAAGATATTAGGATAAAGAGATTAAATAGAAGATAATCTTATGTAATAAATTGTAATGGAAATTCAAGGGTACCTGTCGGTGCCTTAAACACTGGAGGGCTCGTAGGGAAGGGGAAACTTCTTCAATCTCTTTATGGAGCCATGCATTATTTGCACAATCATTAGAAATGAAAGTTGACCAAGAAATTTACTTTACGGCCTAATGTCCATAGAAATATTAAGTATAGAGATGGCTTCCTAGGTTAGTTGTGTAATAACAAATTAAGCGGAGAGAAATATTCATGCTGTGCAAGCAAATTGGACCTGCATTTTGCGCTCATTGTTGTACTGCTGTTAGCATGGAAAGTAAGTAGCTTTACAGTATGAATATTAGCTTATGGAAAAATTGATAACATTGAGATGGAAAAGAAGAAAAAGAGTTACAAATTAGCAGTTCTTTCCTTTGCTACACAATGCACCAGCTATATAAGCTTTACTTGCTCTCCTTTGCGGTACTTAGCTACATATTGTCAAGGGAAAAGTAAATGACTTCCATTCTATACACATTTTAATCAACAACCTATTACAATTTGACCTTTTCCATATTAAGGCTTCGTCCTTCAAGGTACTTAGCTACATGAATGTCGTTGGAAAAGTAAATGACCTGAACGCTATACAGATTTGAAACAACAACTATTATGATTTGTTATCAGTCCATACTAAGGTTTCATCAAGAAAAATCCACAGCAATACGCTGCTACGAAGTATTCATGGAGTTCTGAGGCCTAGTTAAGCAGTTTTAATGGGAGGTTAACCAAGCTTCAAAAGGTACCAGATTATCTTGATGAACAGTTGGAGCTACAAAATGTATATCAAAAGAATTAAACAATTTACAGGTGGTGAAAACAAGAATATATTATTCAAAAAAAAAAACAATAGTTGATACACAAATCAATCAATACAAAAAATATATAAAACAATGAAACAATAAAAGAATCAATCCCAAAGGATGGGACAGCTAGTTAGGGCATGAGAACTGTAACAAGGAGGGTCACAGGTTCAAGGCATGCACAACCAACACAACAGAGAGGAGAGCAACCCTATTAATTGAATAAGGCCGTGGGTCCCATATGGGTCCAACCTTGTACCCAAAAAAATTAAAAGAATAGCCACCTTGTATTCATGAATAATATATATCATGTTTTATTTTTGCTTCGACTTGGCCATAGTAACAAGATCACCGAACAACTTATCCTCGGGCTTGGAGGGCTTGCTGACAGAGGAAGTAGGCATTTGATAAGAATAGCCGTAGTTATCTTGCATCGGAGGGCCTTGCATTCCCTGAGAATTGGCATAAGAAGGGTATTGAGGTCTCTGATCATATCCAGGAGGAAAACCTGAAGGATGAGCACCCTGCATTGTCATCTAGTTATTGTGCAGATGTGAAGGGTACATTAATCCTTGTTGCTGGGTGCTTTGCATTGGAGAATGGTACATCATGCCTGTTTGATGGTTAATCTGAGGATCCATAACCTCAGTTGATTGAGTTTCCCATGGTGGTGGAGGAAGTGCATCGTTTGGACCTATTATAGTGGAGGGCATTGATCATGTCATTACAATTATAGTGCGCAAATGCAATGCACCTTCGTCGTTTCTTAATTAATTTTGATTTACCAAAAACCATATAGAAAAGAAACAACAAGAAGCTTGGGCAGAAACGATAAATTAAGCACATCTACATAACAAGTGCTTTGCTCCATTCTAGATTGGGAGCCAATCAGATATTACTCAGATCACAGTTCCGATAGTAAGGGTAATGGATTCATCTACTTAATAATGGCAGTAATACGTTACGAAGAAAGGTTTAATTTGCAAACAGTGGAAGACTGGAAGTGACCACGACAAAAAAACGGCATTCATGCGATTGTTGTTTATGTTCTTGTCGTAATTGAATATAAATGCTATGAAATAATAAATAAAAAATGCATATGAAGGGAAACTATATGATAATAGAAACCTTAATTTTTCTCCTAAATGACAGGTACCATAGGCAGCAACTGAACTTCGGTTTCTATATACGAGATAGATGATGACGATTGTGGACAGCAATTAGTTGGAAAACTACAGTCATTCATGGCATTACTAGACAAATCATGTGAAAAAAGAGCAAAAGCAAACAAAAATAGGACTTAACAGATGGTGATTTTTTTTTATAAAAAATACAAAGGACACAACAGATGGTGATTTCCTATTATAAGTTAAACCCAAATAATAAATGATCTGCAGTATAAATATCATGAAATCAATAGTTTTATGTCCATAAATAATAAGAAACTGTGTCTAAACTATTCATGATGGGGGAGCGTGGTAGGGTGTTAGGGTGTCCTATGAATGAACAGCGTCAGGATGTTTAAGCAAATCTCAGAAACGTAAAAGATAGAATAGTGGAATGAACGTATGCTCAACAAGCAGTACAAGTACCAAATCTCTACATAGCAGACTTACTATTAAATGGCTGACCATTCCACGCAGGGTTTGCATAATTCAGCTGATCTCCTTGGTAAATCGATTGCTCATATTGCGGTAAACCTGAGTGTGCGATGCTTCCATTAGGATTAAGAGTAGACTGGGGAGTAGAATCAAAAGGACCGGTAGCACTGTCAGTGCAATTGTCATTATTGCTCTGAGAGAGAATATCTGCAAGAACTAGCGCATTTTGCTCAGTTGCAGAACCAGAAAGTTGTTCACCAACAGGAACAAGAGCAAGCGGATTCTCAGCTGCAGGACTTTCGAAATTGCCACTGAGGAGGTCAGTATGAGGACTAGCTCCTGCTGAAGGGGTTGTTGTACCATCAGTTAGCAGTAGCTGCTCAAGTGGAAGCTGATTACTTGTATTCATATTTGACCTATAGAAACAAATCATTACAATATGAGGGCCATAATAAAATCAATTCTTACTTATGACAAGGAATGGACTGAAAAAACCTCACTCCAGACCAATGTACTGTACGAAAACATAAGATTAAAGTCCAAACGAAGATTTCTTAAGCTTGGTCTACAATTTCAAACATTCGAATTATAGAAATCCAATGAAGCTTTATTAGAAAGACTAGTAAAATTATTCAAAGACAAACTATTGAGTGCTTATTAAACCAAAAAATAAAAATAAACTGTGAGGGATAAGCATGCATTGCTCAACAATCATCGTCTTCTATGAATCGTATCTTCTATTTAGATAAAATTAGTAACAAATCACAACTAAACTATGACTGAAAACCGCCAAAAATTACAAAGACTTAAGAATAGACTACCTTTGGTCAGGTTGTGTACTAGCATCTGAATCATCAATGTCTACAAATGCCTGAAGAGACTTTGTCTTTTCAACACGAACAGCAACTCCTGCAACAAGGGCATCATGTTTGGCAAGAACACGCTGCAAATCATCATTTAGTGCAAGCCCCTGGCAAAGCAGATCTTCATCCCTAAAAGAAGTTCAAAGAGAAAGAGAGTATATGCAAACTGTGGTAGAAACAAAATATATCAATTGTCTGATAAGCAATTCAAAGGAGTTTCAACAGAATATACCGCCATATTGTCTGTTTAGGAGGAAAATTTATATATCTCATAAAATCAAGAAAAACAAGGATAATTAGATACGGTATACCAAAGCAAGCATATTTTTAAGGGTTAAAATAAATCATCATTAAAACTGAAAGACTTTGGAAAAGTTATTAGGATAAAATATACATATATTTTCCAATATATCTAGAAACGGTAAACCACATATAACAGGAGGAAAAAGATTATTCAAATTTCAAATAGTTTGCCCAGAAAGGAACCTTTTTCTCATGAATTTTATTCTAAACTAAATTTTTACCAAAAGTTTTGATTATAAAAACAAGTCAAATGGACTATTTTATTTTAAATTGGTTATGCAGGCAGCATAAATTAACAGCATAAGGTCTTACGAAGTTGTGTTTACAAGATGAACCAATCTCTGCTTGTATGAACGACATTGCTGAACAAGGTCCACAATCACCTCCTGCCTGAGTCCCTGATATTCATAAAAAAATTAGCTCAACATTTGCAGAGTATAAACAAAATTTAGCGCGTGGAAACAACCGAATACCAACATCAAAGTAATTTATAACCAACAATAGCGCTCCCTTCTCAAAAAATAACTTAATTACCCTCAGTCAAACTGAAAATTTTCTAACCAACAACAGTGCTCCCTTCTCTAAATAATGCCTACCAAGACGAATCAACCACTCTGTATTCTAAGGAAGTTTCCACTATTTAAACTAGAAAATTCTAGGTCATGGCCTGCTAAAAGCATAAAACTGAAAAAGTTCTTATCCATTTAAGTATTCAGTCATTGGTCATAAATTTAGTTTTAAAAAATTATGTTAAAAAGTATAAATATAATCATCATATAAGCCTCTTCCCATCAAAATGGGGGTCGGCTATTAACAAGGCTCCATGAAAGAGTTATAAAAATGTTTTACAAATGGTCGACAACCAGACGTCAACCCTCTCTGAGCAAGACAAATGGAACATACAGGGTTTTTCCACAATCCAAAGTGAACTGATGGGAATAATCCAAGATGATCTTGTGGCATCCTTCGATTCTCCGAGCTGTGGGAAAAGTCGAGAAGGGGGCAGTGATAGTTTTGCTATAGGAAATTAGGTTCAATTGTTCAACTCTAAGGCATAGATAAACCCAAGAGCAAAGTGAGCATATTCCACGATAAACTAAGCTACTAAAGTAAAACAGATACCACTAAACTAGGAAGTACCTCTTTGTTCCCAGGATCTAAAGCAGTAAGCATTTCGGAAAGAATATCCACGATACTACGAGCATTTTCGATCTCTGTAAGGCTGGTAAAAGAACAAAGTAAAAAAGAGCTTATAGCAGTACATATATGTGAACGGGGTCAAATAGCAAAAATAATAATATATACTCAGACCAAAGACATGAGATGCCCAAGTATAAAGCATATCGATGTTAAAAGAAAAAGAGTATAACAAATTGGCATGGGATAAATATCCATCATTCAGGATGGGTTCATCCAGGTCTTGCAATCAACTTTCATATTCATATGGTTCTTCTCTCTGCATTTTGTTTGATTTAATTAAACCGATAGCTATAGATACTGATTGAAGTTACGGTGTTCTATTGTTGTCAGCAAATCCTATGCGAGCATTGTGCAGTAGCAAATAACATGTTCTCTTTAATATCTAAAGGTCTCAAAGACAGGTGTTTCTTTATACCAAATATACTCAGTTACACCATCTGCAAGTGATACATAAACATCCGGATGCATCTCTTTTCGAGCATGGCATACCCATCGATGTTGAATTCCTGCAAGTTTCCCTAAACATCGAACTAAGGACCCAAACCCTTTATCATATCTTATACTCTAGAATAGTCAATAAACAAGCATAAGCACCCATATGCAAAACTAAAGTTTCAACACAGCTTTATGTGCATCTTTGGCATACTCTCCAACCGTAAAGATTTATCAAAGATAACCTGGTAATATGTATGACATACCTCCATTTCCCAACTCTTACGAATAGCATTAAGCAAGAGCTATGTTACCATCTGCTTTGGATGTCGAAAGTAGACAAAATCATATATGTTATGATGCCCACCAAGCTTAGCCACCCATGATCTTTCTTTATGAGGTTCTTTTAAGTACTCCCTCATCGGAGTTCATAGTTATTTAGATGTTTTTTTCACATCTTCGCTCCCTCTTCCTCTTTTTCAAAATCATATATGTTATGATGCCTGGGATAAAAGGCTCAGTTGTTGTTGTTGTATATATGTGATGATGCCTACCAAGCAATGTTTTTTCTTTGCTGCAAATGACCACACAATTATCGCCTGTTCTTATTTCTTAAAGTTCTTCCAATAGGGCAACTCCGACACATACTCTGATGCAACCATTTTAACTTCACTTGGTTCAAATATGGCAAAGGTTGTTCACATTTCAAGCTCTGTAAAGTTATTTTATATATTTGGACTCATTCAAACTGTCCATATTGACATACAATTTTTTTGCCACTTAATTGCGAGAATGACCAAACAATAGCATGTTAAGAACAAACTCCATGATTTACGTTGTATTTTTGTGCCAGCCATTAGTATTAAGAATTTATATATGTGTATGCACCCACTTGCAACCAGTTGAAACAACAAAAAGAAAAGCATGTGCGCGCAGACAATCAGGGGGAAAAATCCCCCGTCTTCATTACACTTCTGCCAAATAAGGTTAATGACAATGTGAATTCAGAAGAGAGTACCAAATACATGTCAAAGTTTCACGTAATCTAATAAAACATAGGACACCTAATCAATGATTATTCTGCAGCATATTGATAATTAAAAAAAGCGCAAATGTCCACATTCTCAAAGAGTAACAACTCCTCCCCGAATAAACAGTATTAGGCATAGAGTTATAAACAAAAACATCAAATGTTGGTAAAGAACTAAAGATGTCGTGAAATGCAGGTCTTTGTGCATGTTTGCAAGGTGTACTTGCTCAAAATGCATATAATGAATTCTTGATGAACCACTTGTAATGTTTATCATCGTGTAATGATCACACAAACCTACAGTCAAGTCCAAAGAGGTTTGACGGTACAAATTAATGATATCATGATTATGTCAAAGGATTGCCGCTGGTGAAACAAGATTCAAGGATCCATCTACAATCCGAAAAACCAAAGATATGCTTACTTAATTAAAACAAAATATATCTTGAAAAAAACCACATAAATAACAAAAAAAATGCATTAAATAGAAGATAGAGCTTCATGTAGTTCAATTGATGCACATGCCTGGTTTTTCAAAAACAAAATTGCACATATAATATTCATTAATATGCCCTTAACAATCACTGTTTTTTACTACACTACCTCAAAGTTTTTATTACGGTACCTTAAAGTGCTACAGTTAAGAGAGTTTTAGTAAAAAACCAAAGTTTAAGGGAGTTTGCTTAAATTAAAAAGTATAAGGTAGTTGAGTGAATAAAGCAATTGCTAATGGTATTGTAGTGAAATTTACCCTAAATAATGAAGGGACTTCACAAGAAGTAGATATACAGCATAGTGCTTGGTGACCTTTGCATCATTCAAATAGTTGGTAATTATTTAAGTTATCCTGGAAAATTGAAACAAAATACAGACCTCAGAGTAGATAAATCAGAACCAGCAGAAGCCTCTGTTGCTTCTTGTTGATAATCGGAATTCCCAGAAGATTCAGGATTAGCTGAAACAGGGTGTTTCTGTAAAGAAGTAAATCTAAGTGTAGATCCATCAGGCCTCTTCGGAAAAACTGCTCCAGCATGCTGAGTTCACCCAACCAGAAAAGGAAATAAGATGTGACGTACTTCTCTAGGTCAGAAATTTCACGTATGATAAACATGAAATAATATAACAGTTATTTATACATGGCCATATATATGATCAGAAATATATGAAAAAAAGGGCTTGAGTTATGCCCACAGGCCGCAGGTATAAGGATGCCCAAACAATTATTTAGTCCGAAAGCTTGAAGGACTTTTTCAATGAAATTTTCCTGCAGTGTAACTCAAGTCCAGTATGAGATGTGTGTGTGTGTGTGTTTGGGGGGGGGGGGGAGTAAGTAATGCCATTGGAGGAATTTTCCTCGTATGCCGATTAAATCAACTATTCACTATTTCTTGAAATGATCGGGCACTGTTCATCTTAGTCTACTCAGTCTAAAACATATATACACCCAAATTTCATACGATTTACACATCTTTTACCCACTGGCCTAGTGGTGGAAAATTTTCTGTTATCTAAAAACCAAAAATTCTGCATCAGTTGAAGGCAAAAAGTACATAAATTGTACAATTCTCATAGTTTAGAGTGTTAGACCATTAAGATCACCAAGTGATCATCAAAATAAATGGTGGATAGTTGACTTCTGACCATTATAGGAGGACAATTTTCCTCCTATGGAATCTTATACCAAGTAACCTTGTGTACATGCATTAACCATGAGTATATCCATGCATGCATGTGTGTGTCTGTGCATGTGTGCACGCGCGCGCAAAGTTGTTCAATTGCAAACTGATTCTCATTTTTTTAGAAGTTTAACTCTTTATCCGCATGTCATTTAAAATAATCCGCATCACTAACAATGTTCTTTATGGCTTAGAACCACTGTGAATAAAAATTCAAACAATTTGGAGGCCTCTAACCCATATATTATCATAAAAACGTTCATTTTACACTACCTGATGCATGGGCTAAAGACCTTCAAATAATTAATTTTTAATGCATTCAGTTGTTAGCGAATGAAGATCAAACTGAACACTACAAATTATCCGATGTGTGGATAAAGAGTTCGCATTTTTCAAAGTGCAAACCAGTTTGCAACCAAACACCCCACCCACCCACCCACCTCCAACACACACACACATACAGAGTGAATGAAAGACCATTACTGATCAATTTCAAATTTAAAATGTTTGCTAATAAATCTTACTAAAAAAGAATGAGGAGTACCAACAACTCCTGATATGCTGCATAATACTGTAGATATCTTGCTCGTGGGCCACCAAAAGCTTCCTGCCAGATATCTATCAATCCTAGTATCTTCTCTTTAACCTTAAAATCAGGCTGCATTTAAAGTAATAGCAAGATCATCATAGATTTTCTATTAAAGAAATTACAATGAGACGTTCATCAGAGAAGTAAATCACTACCTTCTTTTTCACTATCTTCACCATTTTATGTGGGAGTTCTTTCTCTGCAACATGCATATGAACGATATCCCCACAATTTTTAATTATTGTTTCCAGCAGCTAAAATGGCAGATGGGACACATGCTAACATGAGTCAAAGATATTCGAACATAAACAAAAAAAAAGGTAGATTATATTAAAACAGAATTATGAACAAAAACAAATGGTCTACATCACAACTTCTTTTTGGAGTTGTATCCCTGGTACCTTATAGGTTATTCACCAGTACAAGAAGTTGTACTCCAAATACAAGTAACAACACAGAAGAGTAAGAATTAAAGGCAGGTGTTAAAAATGTCATCATAGATGGTAGTAGACTCACTGTTAGCGCAAGAATTTGAACCTTTGGATTCTTATGTCCAATACGCCTTCTAAGTCCTTTAACAACATCCTTGGATAGTCTGTTTTACATAAATCAAGATCAATTTGACATAAGGATAAATTTGACTAAAACAAAAGGTAAAAATAAAGATCGGTATATGAACTTCAGACAGACTCATAGACAGGTGCAGAATTATGTTTTACCGAACTTCAGATAGACAAGTGCACACATCACAAATTGATATCTTTATTAAAAAAAAACTAAAGAAGTATTGTCATTTCGTCTAGTCAACTTCTCATGGTCCGCGTTCCGAACATTGTGAAGAAAATGGAGAACATATGAGCACAAAACACAACCATGATCACTGGGTTGATTTGGTAAACTAAATTGTTTAAATGCTCAATATATTTTTACTTTCAACTGATATTTTCACATAAGAGTATAGTTTTGATACATAATATAAGTACATCTCCAAGGATCCGGATAACTAGAAGTCATACACCTCACATGTTTTGAAGATTTCTTACCAATGCATCATATTGAAAAATGGGGTTTCCATTATTCCATAATAATATGAACTTTGGCCACTTAAATTACAAAATCTATTCAATTTTCAAAAATGATCCAAACAATCACATTTCAATTTACAATTATACAGCCAACCTTTTATCATTCAAAATACAATCGTATCTTCTATATATAAATCAAATGACATGAAATTGACAAAAAAAATACATAAAAATTGTCAAAAATCGCAACTTTATAAGAAAAATGCAAGCATACCCAGGATTGTGATTAAGGATCTCGCAGATTTCTATGTTCATCGCCCAATCGGGACCAATCAAGAGATCGGTCGTCGCTCGATCCACCAACGAGCCAGCCATTGTTCCAACAGAAAACGAGAACAAATCCGAGTCTCGCCGACGATTGAATCACGTCCAAATCTCACTCGAAACCCTAGAAAGCGAAAATCAAAAGGGAAATTTTAATTGTGGGTGTTCTTCGATCGTTCGTGGTTTTTGTCCAGATTTTACGCGTTCAACCCCAGAAATGGAAATTAAAATTTTGTTTTGGTCCAATTATCGGACACGTGTACGGACTAGGAGCTCTGGACATTGTGTGATCGTGCAGTCCGATTTATTTTGATTTTTGTTAATTAATGTTAAGTCCTCGTTAATGTATACGAATGACTTTGTTTGATGCATGTTTCGTTGATGAATCTTAATTACTCTCACCATATCGTTTTACTTATCATTTTATCCTACTGCACATGTTGAATATACTTATTTTTAAATTTGAAATATCAAAAACAAGAAAATTCATTATCTGACCATATGATGGTGTTCGTCGGTTCTGCCAACTAGGATTAAATTCGAAACTTTATATAAAATTTATTAGTTTTAAAAATGATGGAGGTCCTTTTCGGGTCCCCGTCAGATGTTGTCTTCCGTCGATCTTCCGGTGGATATTGGAGGTGATCTCCTGCTGCATGTGGGTCTCAATGGGTTTTGAGGAGATTGGGGATTTGAGGAGTTTAACGCCAAGTACCTGCAAAGAAGTCCCGGAGTAGTTTGGTACCACCGAGGACCCTCCGACGATCAAGTTAGCACGTGATCCAAGCAGAGTAACGGCTAGGTGGAGTAAAAAATGGCTTACTTGACCCCTCTGTGATGGGGGTTTATATAGTGGCGGCAGCACGCAGCAGCAGGCGCGAGAATCTCGCCGGCAGTTACGCTCCCGACGTCACGCCCGCGTAAAGGGTGGATCACCCATTAATGAGGATCGTGATGGCGTGGGACGTGGGACGTTGCTGGCGGAGAATCCGCGCATGGCGAGATTTGCGGAGCGGCGGTTACGCCTGTGAGTGGTGGAGTTGGTCGGTCGAAGGACCGAGGAAGATGGCCTCGGCTGGGGAGCTCGGGGTCGAGCGAGAGGGCCGGAGAGTCTTGGTCCTGTGGTAGCTCGGGGCGAGCTGAGAGGCCGAGGAGGCTAATTTTCAGGGGCTCTGAAGTGAGCCAGCTTGTGCTTGCAGGTCGGGTACGGGGATGGCCGGGTCGGCCATCGTGGGCCCTTCCTTCTGAGTTTCGGGACACATCATCTGCCACGTGTCCTGGTCTTGGAGATCGCCAATATTGAGCATCATCATTAGCCTCCCACTCTTGTCCCGACCGGCTAGCGGGTCGAGTCAGGAGTGGACTGCCAGGCCGCCCGGGGTGAGCTCCCTCCTAAGGTTTCGTCAGGACACGTCCCCGGGCTGTCGGATGTCTTTTCTGCCAGCGAATCAGCACGAGATCTCTGCATTTAAGGAAGGTGCGCCGGTTCGTGCTTCCTGCCACTGAAGCAACGGTCCACGTGTCAAGCGTCGGTTGGCTGACACGACGTGTGCAGACCTGCGACGTCTAATGGGGTGCGGTCCAGTGTGGGAACGACAGGTGGAGCAATCGGAGCCGTTGGACGCGAGGAGGCGTTTCGGCGGGAAATGAAGGGCGCCGTTGGATGAGGTCGTTTGCGGTGATAAGTAGAGGTGGGGCCCACTCCAGGGCCCCCCACTCTTTCATATTTCCTTTTAGGTCTTGACTGCTCGGCGCTCTTCTCCCTTCCTCTGCTTTCGTTTCCCGAGGATCCATCTTCTTCAGGTTAGATGTCTTCTTTCGGGGAATCGGTAGATATCGTAGGAGTAGGTTCTAGGAACCCTTTAGTTGAGCCTGAGTTTTCTCGGGGAGTTGGGATCGGACCCTCTTCTCTGGATCGTGCGGCGGGGGCAGCCCCCAAGGAGGAGGCGGTAGATGCCGCCCCCGGCGCCTCGTGTTGGGTGAGGCATGAGGACGACCTCGCCAATGCTCGGGCTTGCTTCCACATCCCCTCACGTTATACGCTTCGTCTGGCCAAGAAGGGAGAGAGGGCAGACTAAGTACGGGGTAGGGAGATCGCCCTGTACTTGGGAGCTTTTGGGGGTGGAATGCGCCTGCCCTTCTCTCCCGAGGTCATCGAAGCGCTGAATTTCTTTGGGTTAGCCCCTGGCCAGTTAGTGCCGAACTCATGGAGGATTCTCCTAGGGTTTCTGATTCGCCTGAAGTTACAGGCGGTTCCTTTCAGCCTCTCCCTCCTTGATTCTTCCCTCGTTTTCAAAAATCATCCTGGGGGTTGAGCGGGTGACCCGAGGTGGGTCTACCTCTCCTTTAGAAAGTGACAGGGGGGCGCTGCCGGGACAGGGGTTGTGGCTCTACCTTCTTCCATTCACGGCTGGAAGAAGAAGTTCTTCTTCGTTTTCCCTCCCGAGGGCGAGGACTGGCCCGTGCCTACCAAGTGGTCGATGGAAAAATATTTGCCGGGGAACTAGTCCAATTAACCCGCCGCGGTGAGAGTGGCGTCGTGGAAGCCCATCCCTCGGTTCGACGTGCTGCTGTCTGAGAGGGTCCTGAGTTGGGCCGGGCTCAGCCCCGTTGAGTTCGTCGGTAAGTTAGGCTTGCTTTTGGCTTGTATATTGCTTGTGTCGCTGACTTCTTTGCATTTGGTTTTGTGCAGGACCCATAGATATGGATGAGCTCCGAGCCTCCATGCGCCAGCCGAGGAGGGTCACGAAGGCCGGAGGCACTGGCTCTTCCCGCTCGAAGCCCGCCCCGGCTCCTTCTCCTCCGGTGGTCGCGTCCCGTGAGCGTTCGGGGGCGGATCCCGCCCCGGAGCCTAGCAAAGCGTCGGGCTGGAAGCGGGCTCGGATTCTGGCGGACCCGGTCTCGGAGGAGGAGATCGGCTCTCCATCGGAGCCACTCAAGAGGGTTCCTGGAGGTCTTCCTGGGTCCGCCCTCCCCGATCATAGTGGAGGGGGGCCTACAGTTCGCGGTGCCCTCGGGGCTATCCGTCGCGGATAACCTGGTTCATGAAATAGAGAAATCGGCGGGGGGTAGGGTCCTCGGGGGGACCATCAGGGCCCAGATGGCGTCCATCGTCTAGGAGTCCGTGCAGGTAAGTGTTTGGTTGTTTGCGAGATTCGGTGCCTCCTTCGCCTTTCTGACCTCTTTCCAATTTTTCAAGTTCTCCAGCACGTTGCCCTCGCCTTGCGCATGGAGGCCGAGGTGATAGCCCCGGCGATGAAGACTGCGGGCCAGCTTGCCTCGCTAGAAGAGAGCTCCAAGCGGGAGCTGGAGGCGGTGATGGCGAGCGTTGCCGCCCTGGAGGGCGAGGTGGAGGCCGGGAAACGGGAGGTTGCCCGGTACCGCGAGGCCGCCGTGGCTGCCGAGGCCAAGCTCGAGGACGCATAGGTGCTCGCCGGCAACCTGAAGAGGATGGTGAAGACCCTCCGGAAGGAGCTGGGGGCGGCGGTTGAGGCGGCGAAGTCGGCCGACCTAAGAGCGGCAAAGTTAGCCGACCTCTCGGCGGCGAAGGCGGTGGAGGGCTACAAGAAGTCGAAGGACTTCTATGATGACTTGGCCGTGGCCACAACCCGCATCTGGCACGAGGCCCTCAACGCCGTTAAGGCCCGGATGCCGGAGTTCGCCGACGAAGAGCTCCAGGCCGAATACCCCCTTGCGGACGCCGATGAACAGGGGGAAGAGATTCCCGATGAGGAGGTCGCCAAGGACCCTGCTCGTCTCGCGGTGGATGTCGAGGACCCCGAGGTCGCGCCCGGGCCCGAGGCCTAAAGCCCCCGTCTTCCTTTTCCTTTATTTTGTTGTTTCTGGAATTTTTGTAAGCCTCCGGGCAGTTTGTAAGGGTGGGGAGCCCAAAATACCCTTTGTAAAGACTTTGCCTTTGGTAATAAAACTTTTTTCTTTGGTTTCATCGGTTTGCACTTCATCTTCTGTTTGTGAAGAATGCTCGTAAAATATCTCTGCTTGCACTGTTGGGCTTCCATGTCAGGTCGGCTATCTGTCTAGCGATCGTTCGTCGAGTTGATTTCGATCACTTGCCAAGCGTGCCAGGCGCTGCTGAGAAAGAGGCGTCTCCATGTTCCCGAAGTCGAGGGGGGATCGCTCAGACTTGGATAGACCTGATGCCTCTTGTTGGGGCCTCGGATCCTCTGCATGTGATGGGCAGAGGGTTGTCCGCCGTATTTGTGCCGAGCATGAATGGAAGCTGCTCGGTTACCTCTTGGCGAGGGCTTTTGACTTCTGGCGTTGTGAGCAACGACCACTAGCTGGGGATAGCCAAGCGAGGGTCGGTGTCATGCCCCGCTTCCCAAAATACGGGAAACGAGAGATGACTAGGCCAGCCATGCTCCTACGGTCAAGGAATCATCCCGCCGTAGTCACACTTCGGCTTCTAGCATTACATGGTAATCAGTAAATAAAGCACAGTATTAAAGGAATCACATCACTAATTTATTGCATTGAAATTCTATTGTTCACAAATTACAGATAACAAGAACAATTACTAACCAAGTTCAATCTCACGATCACTTTATGGAAAGCAGTAAAGATAGGGAGTACACCAGACTATATCTCTGTGAACTCGAAGGGTAGATCCGTCTCCTGTGCTGGTCCTCCTGCGGGATCTGAGCATGCATACTCAGGTCGTCAGAGCGACACAATAACAATATTATTATAATAAGATGAAACAGGTATATGAGGTAATACTGGTGTAAGAACAATGCAAGTAATCACTATGTCACTATATGATGCGGAATATGTTATGTGTCCCTATCGGTCTCTAGGTCATGTTTGAAATCACATAGTGGAAGGAGGATCACGTTTAACAGGAGTCTCGTACATACCCGAGACAACGACCCACATGCCCGGGACATAACCCTGTCAGCCGGATCGCTAGATCCTACCCTACATGTATCAGTATCACGGTTCGAATGATCATCCTCTAAACACGGTCCCGTTAAATACGATACTCTTTCCACTTTGATTTCCCCTTTTTCTCCAAGTTCTCACTAGTTATGATCTTGATTTAGTCGTGTACAAGCATACCAATGGCACGGTTTTATCACTGTTCACTGTATCAATCACTGTCACGAATATTCACTTCCCCTTTGGTATACTCGTCACTCCTAAACCAACATCAACCACGCACGATAATGCAATATCCACTGACTCTAACACGCACTAGCACTAAGTATATGGTAAATGGGGTATGATATATGTATGTATGCCATCATTACGCTAAGGGTAATATGAATCAATAGGCATGTCATTATCCTCCAGAAATTTCATAAATTCATATGTTAAGAATTCAACAAAGTGATACAAGTAAGATAAATAGAAAATTCAGTCAGCAATTCATCAAAATTAGTTTCAGTTCAATCGGGATTCCGGTTTTCAAGATACAGCTGTTTCATTTTAAGTGCTCGCGGCTGGAAATTCAGTTTCAGAACTGAACGTCCGTTTCGCGACACGAATTACACCCAGTTGGGATCAGAATTTAGCGATGTTACAGTTAAATGAAATCTAGGGTTTCCAATAAATCATTCAACACAACAGACGGATTCTCAATCGCATCTGTACGTTGAAAGTTATACACAGTTTAACCTCAGTATGTCATTTCTGAATCTGTTCTGGACAGTTATACGTTCTGCCCTTTTAAATACAGATTAAAATAGCAAATGGCGATGAAACGGAATGGAACCACCTGTTTTATTTATCTAACAGAGTTATCTTTAATCTACTGTAGAGTTCCGTAACATACGACTTCAAGAAACACAGTGACACAAGTATTGGGACAGTACACAATAATCAGAAACGCTCTGGACTGCAGTCCAGAGTCGCATTCCGATCTAATTATCATCACGGTTACAGAACAGAAATCATTGAAATTTTACATAGGGTTAAAGTTCATCGAGTCGGCTTAGATTTAAGCCCTCGAACGCATCATTCCAGTTTGAATATAATTTATGGTGATTTTATTCTCTTTCAGATACGAGAAAATTCTAGTTTTAACGGCATATTTGGGGGTATCAATTTTGTCACTAACAATCGTATTTCCCAGCGAGATTCATACACGATATTTATCATCAAATGGGCCAACAGAAAATATCAGTTTCCGTCAAAATAAACTATTTTAATCATTGGAGACTAGCATCGAACACTTAGGTCACAATACGTATCGGGAATCGGTAAATTCGTAAACTAGATTATTTAGATTTGTACCACTATTATTTTAGCATGAAGCAAGCAAACACTTGCCTGGAAAATGTCTCGGGGTCGCACGGCAGCAACGGTGTCACGAACGCACGATGTACACCGTAAAACGAATTGCGCGAGTTTGGCTCGCAATGCGGATTTTGCGTCGGAGTTGCTCGGAGCCGCCAAGTGCTTGCTGGAAGCGGAGGTGGTGCTCTGTGGTTGGCCTGGGACTTGCTGCGGTCGACGATATCGGCGATGGTCGCTCCGGCGATGTGCACAGTGAAATGCTTGGAACAAAAGAATGGGTGTTGGAATTTTTGAAGAGAGGGAAAGGTTGAGCAGTGGGGCTAGGGGATTATGGTGATGGTGACGATGCTGAGGAGGTGGAGGTCGACGACGTGGTTCAGATGCAGTGGGGGGGGGCTCGTCGGCGTCGAGAGTGCAAGGTAGTGGTTGGCTCGGGTGCAATGGGTTGGTGTGCAGGGGGCTCGGTAGGGGCTCGGGTTAATGAAGGTGGAGTCGTGGAGAGAGAAGGTTGGTGGAGGAGAAGTGATCGAGGGTTGCCGAGGGGTTGTCGTCGTCGGAGGTGGAGGTTGCAGTGGGTTGTTCGAAGTTGGGGGCTCGGTGGGTGTAGAGAGCGAGATGAGGAGTGAGTTGGAGAGGGAGAGTGACGAGAGGAGTTGGAGACAAGGGGTTTGAGGGGTGTGGAATCGTGGTCGGGGGTCACGAGTCGTGGGCAACGGAGAGGGCGACGTGGGGAGCGTGGGTTCGCGACGAGGGGAAGAATGAGCGGGAAAAAGAAGTGGGGGAAGAAGAAGTAACGGTCGAGTTCGATGAGGAGGCGGGCTTCTGAGCTGGGCCGGGCCCGATTAAAAATTTATTTTCTTTAAAAAAAACAAGTGCGCTGAGAATGAAGTGGGCCGGGGATTGGTAAGCGGGCCGGGGCTAAAGAATTTAGGGATTTTATTTAAAAATTTGAATGGGCTGGGTTTTTTATAAATTGGTTAATAAAGAAAATATTAGTGGGCTGAGGGAATGTAATATAGTTTTGGGTTAGGATTTTTATTGATAAAATTTTGGTTTTAGTTTTATTTAGCCTTGGTTTTAATTGTTTTAAATCTTGGGTTTTTACTTTTAGGGTTAGGACTATGATTTCAAAAGAGTTGGAAAAATAAATGTTAAGCTTAAACAACCAATTCAAACACGAAGGGAAAAGAAACCACTGGAATTCAGAAAATATGAAACTTCTATTAAAATGGAAACGGGGATTTACATCATACCCCCCTTAACAAAAATTTCGTCCTCGAAATTTGACAAGGATGCAAGAATACAATGTACTAAACAAAGAGATGTGGATAACGATCACGGATGTCTTCCTCCCGCTCCCAGGTGGATTCTCCTGGGGAACGACCGCCCCAAGACACTCGGACTAAAGGAATGATCTTATTCTTCAGCACTTTCTCTCTGCGGTCGAGAATGGTAGTAGGCTGCTCCTCGTACGATAAATCGGTACCCAAAACTAGCTCCGAATGGTCCAGGACATGGCTCTCATCCCGAACATAACGCCGCAACTGTGACACGTGGAAGCTATTGTGCACACCAGCTAGCGATGGAGGCAAGGCGAGTCGATAGGCCACCTCTCCTACTCGCTCTAGCACCTCAAAAGGTCCGATAAAGCGGGGACTAAGCTTTCCCCGACCTCCGAACCTGATAACTCCACGAGTAGGGGAAATCTTCAAGAACACATGATCTCCGACTTCGAACTCTAGTGCCCTTCTGCTGGTATCTGCCCAACTCTTCTGTCGATCCTGAGCCGCCTTGATACGCTGTCTGATCATTTGAACCTTGTCGACTGTCTGAACAATGAGTTCGGGGCCCAGTAGTCTTCGTTCTCCCACATCATCCCAACATACCGGGGATCGACACTTCCGCCCGTATAGTGCTTCAAAAGGAGCCATCTGAATACTAGCCTGATAACTATTGTTATAAGAGAACTCGACTAGATGCAGATGGTCCTCCCAGGAACCCTGAAAGTCCAACATACAGGCTCTCAACATGTCCTCGAGCGTCTGAATCGTACGCTCGGATTGTCCATCCGTCTGTGGGTGATAAGCTGTGCTGAAATTAAGGCGGGTACCCAAGCTCTCCTGTAAGCTCTTCCAAAAGTGCGACAAGAATCTCGTGTCCCGGTCTGACACAATGCTGACTGGAACACCGTGAAGTCGTAAATCTCCTACATATATCTTTCTGCCAGTGATTCTGTCGACTGTCCCACTCGGAAAGGTAGGAAGTGTGCAGCTTTTGTGAGGCGATCGACGATAACCCAAATGGCGTTATTGCCCCTAGGGCTCCATGGTAAGGCCGTCACGAAATCCATAGTGATGTGCTCCTACTTCCATTCCGGTATCGGCAGGGGTTGTAACAGTCCTGCTGTCCTCTGATGTTCCGCCTTCACCTGCTGACATACCAAGCACCTGGATACGAACCTCGCAATTTCCCGGTTCATTCCGTTCCACCAAAAGTGCTGCTTTAGGTCCTAATACATTTTTGTACTTCCCGGATGCACAGAATAAGCTGAACTGTGTGCTTCAGCCAATACTTCTTCTCGAACACCTCCCTTAGGTACGCAGAGTCTGCTACCGAATCTCAGAGAGCCATCTTCATGTATAATCAAATCCGTTCTCAGTCCAGCTTCCACTTCCTCTCTGAACTTTTGCAATCGGGGATCATCCGCTTATGCAGTCTTGATGCGATCCACCAGAGAAGATTGCACCTGTAGCTGCCAAAGTTGACTGAGGGCGTTCGGCATAACGACTTCAAGTTCAACTCTCTGAAAGTCCTCAATAATGCTCCTCTGATCGGTCAACATCATGACCGCTGGCTTGCGACTGAGCGCATCTGGTACAACATTCACCTTTCCCGGGTGATACTGAAGGTCCAAGTCATAATCTGCCATCAGCTCTAGCCATCGGCGCTGCCTCATGTTTAGTTCCTTCTGAGTGAAAACATACTTCAAACTTTTGTGATCTGTGTACACCTCCACTTTCTCACCCAAAAGATAGTGCCTCCAAATCTTCAATGCAAAGACTACCGCAGCTAACTCCAAGTCATGTGTGGGGTAGTTCTTCTCGTGATTTCTCAGTTGTCGAGAGGTGTAAGCAACCACTCGGCCGTGCTGCATCAAAACACAGCCCAAACCCTTCCCTAAGGCATCACTGTGTATCACCAAAGCACCTGAATCATCTGGTACAGTAAGAATAGGCGCCGTGGTTAACTTCTGCTTTAGTGTGTCGAATGCCTGAGTGCACTCCTCTGTCCACGTAAACGGTATGTCCTTCCATGTCAGCCTCGTCAATGGTTTCGCGATTCTTGAGAAATCTTGGACGAATCTACGATAATAACCTGCCAATCCCAGAAAACTCCTGATCTCAGCCACTGACTTCGGCGTCGGCCAATCTCTGACAGATTCTATCTTTGCCGGGTCCACCGAGATGCCTTCGCCCGAAACAATATGTCCCAAAAACTGTACCTTGTCGAGCCAGAACTCACACTTGCTTAGCTTCGCATACAGCTTCTCTTCCCGAAGAACTTGTAGGACCGTGCGCAAATGTTCAACGTGCTCTTCCCGGGTCTTCGAGTAGACAAGTATGTCGTCGATAAACACAACGACGGACGTGTCCAAATACTTTGCGAACACCCTGTTCATCAAGTCCATGAATATTGCTGGGGCGTTGGTAACTCCGAACGGCATCACAAGGAACTCGTAATGTCCGTATCGGGTCCTGAAAGCCGTCTTGCACACATCTTCGGCTGCTACTCTGATTTGATGATATCCAGAACGAAGGTCCAACTTCGAGAATACCTTGGCTCCACTTAGCTGGTCGAATAAGTCGTCAATGCGCGGGATTGGGTACTTGTTCTTTATTGTGACCTTGTTCAGCTCCCGATAATCTATACACATTCGCAGCGATCCATCCTTCTTCTTTACCAACAGAACTGGTGCACCCCACGGTGAAGCGCTTGGCCGAATAAATCCCTTCTCCAATTGTTCTTCAACTTGCTTCTTCAATTCCGCCAATTCAACTGGTGCCATTCTGTATGGGGCTCTGGATACTGGGGCTGTACCTGGAGTCAAGTCGATTGAGAACTCTAAAATTCGAGGAGGTGGTAGACCTGGTAGATCTTCGGGAAATACGTCCAGAAAGTCCCGAACAATTTCTGGGACTGGGCTCTTATCAATCTCCATAGCTGTCAGCTCCTTAGGCTTTGCTCTGTATTTAGCTGGCTCCAAAGATTCGCTTCCGCCCTCGAAAATAAACTCCGGGTGATTGGGAATGCGGAAGATCACATTCCTTGCATGACAATCGATAACCGCATGAAAAGTGCTCATCCAGTCCATCCCGAGAATTGCGTCGTAACTGCCTGTCCCAATCAGAAGGAAATTCGCATAGAATTCCCTGCCACATACTACAACCGGGCATAATCTACATTCTCGACTAGATATTATAATGCCATTACCCGTATGAATTTCCCATCCCTTTGTTAGTGGTTCATGTGGTATTGAGTGTGTATCAGTGAAATGCTCAGACAAGAAACAATGCGATGCTCCCGAATCAAACAGTACTCTAGCTGGTAAGGAATGTACGAGTAGAGTACCTGTAACCACGTCTCCTGACGCCTCTGCCTGCTCGGCGGTCAAGGTGAAAGCCCGTCCCTGACCGCGACCTGTAAAGGGTTGTCTCTGCTCCTGCGGCCTCTGCTGTGGCGGTCCAGAACCTCCCTGTATTTCTGCTCGCTCAGGGCAACTGCCAATCTTGTGTTGACTGGAACCGCAAACCAAGCACTGTCCCTTGGCACGGCGACAGTCCTTCTGGGTATGTCCACCTCTACTGCAATAGCCGCAAACTATGCCCTGTCTCTGGGGGCGATGTTGTGGTACGAACGTGTGCTTCATTTGTGTCGTTCCTGGCCTGTGAACCGGTATGGCTCCTCGAGATGGCGCGTGGGTACGTGCTGGAACGACTGGGGGTCTCCTGAACTTGTTAATCAATTGCTCCTGAACTCTCGCCGCGTTGAGTACCTGTGCGAAAGTCTGTAAATCCAACGATGCAATCAACTGCTGCAACTCAAAATCTAACCCCTGAAGGAAACGCCTGGCCCTGGTGACCTCTGAGGCGACCATGTATGGAGCAAAATGACTCAGGCGGTTGAACTCTGCCGCATAAACATCCACGGGGCGTCCATTCTGCTTCAAAAGAATGAACCTCTCCTCTATTTCTGCCTTGGCTGTGGAAGGAAAATAATGATCTAGGAAGCACTCCTTAAACTTGCTCCATTCGATCGGCCCGTCAAGTCTGCTTTCTTCCACCGACCACCATGTACGGGCTTCGTCTTCTAATTGAATCTTTATTACGTCCACTCTGTCTTCCTCTGGAACCCTGGCGGCAGTCAATAAATTCTTCATGTTCACCAGCCATTGCTCAGCCTCAAGGGGTTCAGCTAGCCCTATGAACGCAGCTGGGTGTAACCGTCGGAAGTCTGATACTGTACCAGCCCTGGCATGATAAGCTGGTGGAACAACGCCCTCGGGGGCGGTAATGAGTGCGGAGGGTCCTCCTGCGGCGGTGATCTCCCTGAGTCCCTCAGTGAGTAAATCTGTCTTCCTCTCCTGAGCTTCCGCGAGAGTGGTCAGTGCACTAAGTATTCTTTCCGTGCGGTCCTGAGAGCTGGAGTCCGAGGAGGGGTCGTTCGGGGACGTCATATCACTGGAAGATTCAAAAGAATAAGATCAGATTCAAGGATGGAAATCAAGAGTAGTGAAACAAGAATAACGTAATACAGCATAGTTAATGTTATCCCTTGATACTAAACACAGGCTCTGATACCAACTAAACCATGTCACGCCCCGCTTCCCAAAATACGGGAAACGAGGGATGACTAGGCCAGCCATGCTCCTACGGTCAAGGAATCATCCCGCCGTGGTCACACTTCGGCTTCTAGCATTACATGGTAATCAGTAAATAAAGCACAGTATTAAAGGAATCACATCACTAATTTATTACATTGAAATTCCATTGTTCACAAATTACAGGTAACAAGAACAATTACTAACCAAGTTCAATCTCACGATCACTTTATGGAAAGCAGTAAAGATAGGGAGTACACCAGACTATATCTCTGTGAACTCGAAGGGTAGATCCGTCTCCTGTGCTGGTCCTCCCGCGGGATCTGAGCATGCATACTCAGGTCGTCAGAGCGATGTTCACGCCAAAATTTTCTGCGCAAAAGAGCCCAAGGTATCAAATGGCGGCGATACGCTTAAGAAAATGGGAACCAGTATCTTCCGGGCTGTTTTTTGACAAACTCCCAAATGAGAAACAGATAAATTCTGATGGTATCGAAAGCGGCTCGAAAAACCCTTCGATTTGATATATTATGGGCCTCGTAATTCATCCGGGATCAAAAGTTATGAGGAATTACGTGTCCACACGTGATGGCTTTTAAGAACCCGCTAGAGGAGTTAAAAGATACAATAAAAACTCAGAAAAGACCCCAATGGGGCATCACGTGCTCACACGTGACCATGGGTCACGTGCAGACACGTGATGGGCTTTTAAAGCCTCTAAAATAATGAATAGAATTTAATTCTAAAAAGTCAGAAAATACCTCAACGAGGTATCACGTGCTTACACGTGACCAATGGTCACGTGTTGACACGTGATGGTTAAAACTGAAGCATAAATAAACGGCTGAGAAAGGAACCCAATTGGGGGTCACGTGCTCACACGTGACCAAAGGTCACGTGCCAGCACGTGACTGGCTTTAAAAGCATTATAATTTAATAGAATTAAATTCTAAAAGTTTCTGAATCTTTCCAAATGGAAAAGGGTCATGGGGAACCGTTGGATTAAAAATCCAAGGGTGATTAAAAATCACCAATTTATAGAAAAACCTTGTACAAGGAAAGATTTCCCCCCTAAATCTGACCGAGATAACAAACAGAATATCTTTGGATTTGAAATCCAATGGTGAATAAAATTCACTTAACAATCTAAAGGCCCAGATTAATGATGAATGCAAATCAAATCTCTCAACAATCAAATCAAATCTTCCAATGAGAGATTTGCTAAACAAATTAACTCTTTTCCTTCTCCTATAAATAGGAGCCAAGAAAAGAAGAGTGGGGGATCTACTTTTTTGAGAGAAAAACAGAGGGAGGAGAATTTAATTCTCAAGAGAAGAAACAGAGAGAGGAGAATTTAATTCTCTGCAAAAGAAAAACCCTAGGTAAGAAAAAAGAGGATTCAAAAGAGAATTTAATTCTCAAAAGAGTTTAACTCTTATTTAAAGAGAAGAACTTAGTTCTTCTTCTGGTTGAAGATCTGTACAGAGCACATCTCCCCATAGGATGAGAATTTAATTCTTATCGGGTTGAGATCCTGCCATGCAGATCCTAAACTTAGAAGGGGAATTGAGTTTTGAGAGTTCAATTCTCCTAAAACAAAACTAGGGTTTAACCCTAATCAAGAATTTAATTCTTTCACAGATCTGGGAATTTAATTCCTTTGAAAAGAAATCAAGGTTTTATCCTAAATAAGAATTTAATTCTTTCACGATAGGAATTTAATTCCTCCAAAATCATAATTAGGGTTTAACCCTACAAAGAATTCAATTCTTAAAAGATCTCTGTTCATGAAAAGAACTAGGGTCACGTGCCCCCACGTGACCCTTGAAAAGATCCCATGCAAAGAACTTTGAAGCATCACCCCACGTGCTCCCATGTGACTCCCAGAACGCAGAAAGAAAAAGCAAAAGAAATGAAAGCTTTGGGCGCTCTCACGTGTTATCACGTGACCCCTCAGCAAATGCTTTAACAATTGGCGCACAGATCCCCATCACGTGCCAACACGTGATGCTCTAAAATAAAAATGAAAGTGTTTAACACTTAATGGCAAAACAAAAGAAAAGAAGCTTTGGGCGCTCTCACGTGTCCCCACGTGACCCCTCAGCAAGTGCTGTAATATTCGATGCATAAACCCCCATCACGTGCCAACACGTGATGCTCTAAAATAAAGATGAAAAGTGTTTAACACTTATTCGCAGATTTGAGGATAAAACAAAGGAGATCTGGCTTCGCATTTAGGGCGCCCTCACGTGTCCCCACGTGACCCCTAACGAATCCCTTTAATATCGAATGGATGGATGCCTATCACGTGCCCACACGTGATGGCTATGAAAATTAAAAGTGTTAAACACTGATCTACAGAATAAAATAAGGGAAATCAGGGCGCTCTCACGTGTCCACACGTGACCCCTCTCTCCTTAGTATTTAACACTAATCTGAAGACTTTGTTCCCAGTGTTTAACACTGATTTGCTTTAGTGTTAAACACTAATTTGAAATCTCTGATTACCAGTGTTTAACACTGATTTGCTTTAGTGTTTAACACTAATTTGAAAGCCCTGTTGCTAGTGTTTAACACTGATTATCTTTTAGTGTTTAACACTAACTTGTTAATCTTATTCCCAGTGTTCAACACTGTTGACCTTTAGTGTTTAACACTAGCTTTAGCCCAATTGGCTAAGTTTCTAGAGGCAAAGCCTCTCCTTCAATGGACCAGCAGAGAGCCAATATTTCAAACACAATTGGACTTAGCCCAAATTGGCCATAAGTCCTCAAATCATCTTGAACTGAGCACATCTGCTCTTTCAACCAACTCATTGGTTCAAGGGTACATCTCGGAACTCCTCTGATATTTGTCGTTGTAATTCTTCAACGTCTTCAGAGAGGTAACGGGTCCCGACAACCACACATCAACACGGACTGTGGGGTCCTTAAACTCATGGACTTATGCGTCCTTAAACCAAGATACGGACTGTGGGGTCCTTAAACCCGCGGACTTATGCGTCCTTAAACTAACGGACTAATGCGTCCTTAAACACACCCATATGGACTGTGGGGTCCTTAAACCCATGGACTTATGCGTCCTTAAACTACCAATGGACCACTATGTCCCTAAACTGGCACTGGACCACTATGTCCTTAAACTGGAAATGGACCATCATGTCCCTAAACTGGCAATGGACCACTATGTCCCTAAACTGGAACAACAGAGCCCAAACGCTCTTTTGTCGGATCTAAACGATCCCGTTAAGTCGATCTTAGTCTCAAATTAGACTAACGTATCCTTAACAACCGTTTAAGTTGATCTTAGCCTCAAATATGGCTAACGTATCCTCAAACCAAAACCCCAAACCCAAATCTAAGAAAACACGGATTTGGACTAATCCACGTCCTACGGGCGACGACATAAATTGGTCTCCGTATACAATCCACGGGCAACCGCAAATAAAACAAACACACACGACACGAAGTGACCATCTGGAGAAGGAGAAAGTTGTTACCGCAATGCGGTAGCGTAATTAACTGCAGGGGCTTGCGCCTGCAGGGAAGAGCGTCCCCACAATCAAAAACCCCTCAAGCGAGGGGGAATCTGACGAAGTCTGCTACATCGGACGCATCCGTTTAAACCTTCGATACATGGTGCCATAAATCAACTTGGCATCTTCGGAGAGGTGGACGGATAGCACCAATTAGCATCTGCCCCGAACCTCAGGCAAGACGCCCATGTCTCGGCTGCCGTTCGGAGGGGAACAGATTCTGGCACGCCCGGTGGGACCTTTTCCTCTTTCCACTCCACACTTCGTGTGTCGTGTTCGCGAGCAAATCGCGGTTTGCTGTGGTTGCCTGTGGATTCAAGATACTAAGATTTGGTGTCTTGCTCCGTGCAGAAAACAGAAGATCAATGGCTTCAAACTGCACTGCCTACAACTGCAACTCTCGCTCGGTCCTTGCTGGAGGAGTGACTTATGGGCCCCAAGCGGCCTCCCTTTTCAAGATGCCAGTGGAGCAGGTAACTCAGGCCACCACTGGATTATTCTTCGGGACCATGCTCCCACCGTTGAGCTTCAATGCCACAATGACGTTGCAAGAAGCCCCAAAGAAGTTGGTCTCTGATCGGCTTGCTACTGCCGCGGCCCCTCTCAACGGGTCGTCCAACTTCAATACCTCAGTTTCCAACAGACTGGGCCAGAACGTCTACGAGTCCGTGATACCCGAAGCTGCCATCCCAAAGCGGATAGCCATCCCGGCTCAAGCGGACGAAATCATTGGAAAGGCTCCTCCTTCCAAGAAGTCAGTTTTTACAAGGCTGGCCATTCCGGTTGCTGCTCCAGGCGAGGTCCTCAAAGCTGCTTCCCCTGCCCAGAGGTCTGTCTTTGACAGATTAGATATTGCTTCTCAACGGGTGTCAGTCTTCGACAAGCTAACACCAATAACGGTCTCTCCTCAAAGCAGGGGGCATGACGAAGTCGCCCCTACGGCCGAAACAACTCCATCCGCACGACACGCTCGACGTCGCCACTGGCGCCGAGTAAGGAAGGCTGGGGGCAACTCCCCCTCTGGATTTACTCCACCAGCTCCAACGGTGGGGATCGATGCTGCTGTTCCAACCGGGAACAGCTTTGAATTGTTGAACACGGTGCGCAGAAACTCTCCTACCGCCGTACTAAAAATATCCCCTCCTCCGGTGGGAAACGTTGCGGAAGCCAAGCCAGAACATTCCTCTCAGCGGCTGTCCTCTAAAATCTATAAGGTCTGGCGTCACGTCCAAGACTCGGTGATTGATCAAAATTTCTCCCGCCAGCAGAAGAAGCTGAAGGTCCGGCAGGAAGAAAACCGTCCTGTTAAGCCACAAAAGATGACGACTACTTGGGTGCTCACGACAGCGGCCCCCTCAACGTCAACCACTCAGAAAAGAAGGAGGCCAAAGAAAGCCCCGGTAAACGTGGCAGACCACAAAGACGCTAAGCCCAAACGCCCCAAGTCTGGGGGCATGGTGGTGCACACTGTTTATATGGCTTTTGGAAATGAGGAAAGCCGTACTTCGACGGGTCACCGACCGCTCACCCGATCTGTGACGAAAGCCCAGGAGCAGCAACAGAAGCTTCAGGAGATGATGACTGCAGTGGCCGCACTTACCGGGCCAAAAGAAAGCCCGGAGGCATCATCAGAGCAGCGTCATGAACAAGAAACTGACGCTGACTACCTACGCAGAGTCCTCGAAAAGAAGGACAAAGAAGCCGCAGAGCAAGCGGCTAATATAAAACAAATGGCGTTTCTCTTCCAAGATATGGTAGGGATGATGTTACAGCCGGACCCTCCAGCTGATGACCCTCCAATCACTGTTGAAGACGATGGAAGGGAGACATCTAATCCTCCGCCGGCTCTTTCAGCAGCCAAAGACGAAACCATTTCTAAGGCTGCGCTGGATGACTATATAGATCAGCAAATACGAACTCATCAGGCGAGTGAAGCGGCTGGGCAAACGGTTAGAACTGGACGACCCTATCCGGGCTGGTATGACCAAATCAGTTACCCGCCGGGATATACAATCCCTAAGTTCCACGTATATAAAGGGACAGGAAATCCGCATCAGCACGTCGCTCAATTCAGGGCCTTATGCGGCAATACTGGAGGCGATGACAAATTGTTACTACGACAATTCGTCGGCAGCTTAGCAGAAACAGCCTTTGAATGGTATTCGGAGCTACCTGACGACTCTGTCAAAACATTTGCAGAGATGGAGCTGCTGTTTACACAAAGATTCGCGAGTGCTAGTGAACGCACCCCGATAACAGCACTGATTAATGCCAGGATAAGGCCAGGCGAAACGTGGGTGCAATATGCAATCCGGTGGCGGAACCTATGGTCGAGATGCGAACAACGCATAGAAGAAGCTCCTGCCGTAGGCATGTTCGTGGGTACTCTCGACCCTCAAGCAACTATCTCCCAATTCATGATGTTCTTCAAGCCGACCACTTTCCAGGCCTTGATTGGCAAGCTGGCCCAAATGGACCAGATGGGCCATAGGCCTTCCTCTTCAAAGACAGAGCCTTGGAATGAAAAGGGCAAAGGGAAAGCAACTTTCGTCGATAAGACTCAACAACAGTCGAGCAACTTAAAGCCGGTTGTCCGTCAAAACAATATGCGTCTACGCCCATCCCTCGAGGAGAGACTGGGACGTCCTTACTCATTTCCTCAGGATAAAACGAGGAGATTGTTCGAGCTGGCAGTGCGCGACAGACTCATCAATCTACCGAGTCCAAAGCGTCCGTTGCAGCCAGGCGATGTCAACGATCCCAATTATTGCCCTTACCACCAAACGGTAAGTCACCCGATCGAGGATTGCTTCGTCTTTAAAGGATGGATAGAAGATCAGTACCTACAAAGCATGTTCGCGCTGTCTGAAAAGTGGAAAGTAAACCCACCACAACCGCACACTCCAAAGAGGACGGACGCACCGGGGGCAACTTGTCATGTGATCTCCCACTCATTTACGGACGATGAAAAAAATCCTTGCACTGAGAAACTGGGGGCAGGGCCTGAACCAGAACTTCTGTGGCCATCAGACGAGATGATCGATGCCTTCCTGAACGAAGCCCGTCTTAAAAGCAAAGCTGATCGAGAGCGCGAGATGGCCATATTCGAGAAAGCCAAACGCCGGCGACTAGATGAAAGGGTCGAAACACTCCCACCAGATGAAAGTACATCCGCCGCAAATAAAAGCAGGATCAAGACAAGAAAACGATTCGCCAAAGCCATAGCAATGGGGATGAGGCCGCCCTCTTTCGGAGAAAATTCTCCTGGTGGTATACATTTTGATGAAACGGACGTACACCCTAACTTCTGCTTATATCATCAGAAGATCGTACATCCTACTGAAGACTGCAACTCTTTTAAGTGTTGGTGGTAAGGGTATGTCACTCACAGGCAACACTTCAACAGGACAAAGCGTGAAGCTCGTAGACAGCGAAAAAATACGACAGATGAGCATAAAGGAGTTGCCGGCAATTGTCATAGGGACGAGCCCGGGGGATCACGAGTTCTCACCTTTGGAAGCGATTCTGATAAAGAAGCCGCTCTTAACCCTCTCTTCAAGGAATTCATTTCTAAAACAAAAGAATTGGAGAGTTGCGAGAATGTTCAGCCGTACAATCTCACGCTACCCGGAAAGAATCTCGGACCCGCAAACGACGGAGCAAACGAAATGAGAAAGGAAAAGGAAAAAACGGCCTTTGTTGCCAACACTCAACAACAGCCGAGTAACCCGAGACCGTTTTGTCGTCAAAACAACAAGCCGCGATACCTCAATGAGAAGTTGAAACGTCCTTACTCATTTCCCAAAGATAAAACAAAGAGATTGTTCGAGCTAGCAGTGCGCAGCGGGCTTATCACTCTGCCAGATCCAAAACGTCTATTGCAACCAGGTGACGTTAACAATCCTAACTATTGTCCCTACCACAGATTAATAGGTCACCCACTCGACAATTGCTACGTCTTCAAAAACTGGGTTGAAGACCAATACCAACAGGGCAAGTTCGCGTTACCCGAAAAGTGGAAAGTAAACCCGCCACAACAACATGCTTCGAAAAACGTGGATATGCCGGGGGCATCACGCTCATTCATAGGGAAAGCCCCATAGACCGAAAAGTCAGTAAACTAGAGATGCGCCTCAAATACGGCTACAACGGACCGAAACGTCCTTAAACTAACAACGGACCGAGATGTCCTTAAACTAATGATGGACCGCAATGTCCTAAAACTTGCAAATGACCGAAACGTCGTTAAACTACTATCAACCCGCGGCATCATCAGGCTGGCGTGGTTAAAAAAAAAAAGAAGCAAAAAAGCAAGGAAAAAAAAAAAGAAAAAAAAAGGTATGTCCATAAGCAAAATGGGCACGGATGAAAACCCGCAAGGGCTCCGTGAGTAAAAACAGCAGGGCTACCGGCGAGTGTTCGTGAAAACCCGAAAGGGCGCGACCTCGTTTAAAAAAAAAAGAATAAAAAATGAATAAAAAAAAACGGTATGTCCATAAGCAAAGCGGGCACGGATGAAAACCCGAAAGGGCTCCGTGAGTAAAAACAGCAGGGCTACCGGCGAGTGTTTGTGAAAACCCGAAAGGGCGCAACCTCGTTAAAAGACACTTATAGGGTCCTCTCGACCTTATAAGGAAAAACCACCCGCGTGAGATCCTTACGACTCACAAGGGAGCAACACACTTAGGGATCCTCACAATTCCTAAGGAGAAATTACACTTGCGAGATCCTCACGACTCGTAAGGAGAACTCTCTTATGGGACCCTCATGGCTCATAAGATTTGAAAGTCTTAAGTTACAGAGACCTGAACCTGTTCTTAAGCAACCCCCACAACCTTCGATATGGCCCTACAAGTGGCTCAGTACTGACCCTTGTATACAATCTACGGGCACGAATGAACATTTCCCTAATCAAGTCCCACCCGTGACTGGGGATATGTCCATACGGTGAACAACCCTTGTAAGTCCTCTCGACTTATAAGGAGAAAACCCCTTTGTAAGATCCTTACGACTTACAGGAGAACATACACTTAGGAGTCCTCATGATTCCTAAGGAGAAAACGCATCTGCGAGATCCTCACGACTCGTAGGGAGAAATATCTTTGTGAGACCCTTACGGCTCATGAAGTCAAAAGCCTTAGCCGACAGGACCCTTAACCCTGTTTACTAAGCCACCTTTGTTCAATATCGACAGAGGCAAATGATGATTCGCTCCTGGCAATATCCCAGTTGCAGCGATGCTGATGCCTAAACCGGTATCAAATTCCAAGTCCTTTTACGGCAAATGATGATTCGCTCCTGGCAATATTCCAGTCGCAGCGATACTGATGCCAAGATTGGTATCAGATCCCAAATCCCCTACCCGCGAAAAAAAAATCAGTGAGCAAAAAAAAAATGCATACGAAATAGCCGAAATGATGGGGCAACTTGCAAACAAAATCAGCAAGTAAAAATGTATGCAAGCAAAATAGCCGAAATGATTGGGCAACTCGCAATAAAAAACAGCGAGTAAAAATAAAATAAATAGCCGAAATGATTGGGCACCGCGAAAAATAGCCGAAATGATTGGGCAATCGCGACCTTCGCGATATAAAAGCTGAAATGATAGAGCATCGCGGAAAGAAAAAAAAATGATGAAAGAATGAAACTTTTTGCCCTACAGGTGAAATCACATCGATCCCTGTATACAATCCAGGGGCACAGATAAAAAGGGAACCATACCTTCCCAACAGGCTCCATCAGAAAGCGGAGCCAAATCTCGACGGTTAGTAGACAACCTAGAGATAATCTCGACATTTATCGCAATATTGCAGACATAATGTCAACAAACGAAGCAAAAAGAAGATCCCGAGCTTCAGGGTCTCGACGTCAACATCGACAACTTAGAGATCACCAACGGCGTTTCTCCTCACTCCAGCCAGATGCAGACGTGACGTCAACAATCGACCTCAGAGTCGCAGCGAAACGGAACCATGGCAAAGTCCTTAGTTCCAAATCTCAATGGCCACATCTACAGCCTGGAGACCAACAACGGCGTGCCTCCTCATTCCAGCAAGATACAGATGTTACACCATCAAGCGGAGCAATGGCAAAATCCCAACTCCGCCTTAGCATTCGTCTCATTACAGCAGACGCAATGTTAACAACGGCGTTCCTTCGCAGTCCAGTAGGATGTACATGCAAAGCTAATAAAAGACCCCATGGTCAGCAAAGCGGAGTGATGGCAAAATCCCAGCTCCACCTCAGCACTCGTCTCGTCACAGCGGACACATCATCAAGCAAAGCGGAACAGCGGCAACTCCCAGTTCCATGACTCGATGATGTACTCCCACAGAGAGTCAAATCCCAACTCCGTGAAATGCGGATATAATCAACAAAATTCCTGGTCACGTGGAACACGGATAACGTCACTCCTTGACCCCGTGGAAAACGTCCAGAGCGGATCCTGGTCCTCGCAGAACACGGCAGTGAACCCGTGCGAAGCATCCAGAGTGGAGCCTAGTCCTCGCCTAACGCGGCAGTGAACCCGTGTGAAGCATCTAGTGCAAAATTCCTGGTCACGTGGAACGCGGATAACGTCACTCTTTGACCCCGTGGAAAACGTCCAGAGCGGATCCTGGTCCTCGCAGAACACGGCAGTGAACCCGTGCGAAGCATCCAGAGCGGAGCCTAGTCCTCGCCTAACGCGGCAGTGAACCCGTGTGAAGCATCTAGTGCAAAATTCCTGGTCACGTGGAACGCGGATAACGTCACTCTTTGACCCCGTGGAAAACGTCCAGAGCGGATCCTGGTCCTCGCAGAACACGGCAGTGAACCCGTGCGAAGCATCCAGAGCGGAGCCTAGTCCTCGCCTAACGCGGCAGTGAACTCGTATGAAGCATCTAGTGCAAAATTCCTGGTCACGTGGAACGCGGATAACGTCACTCTTTGACCCCGTGGAAAACGTCCAGAGCGGATCCTGGTCCTCGCAGAACACGGCAGTGAACCCGTGCGAAGCATCCAGAGCGGAGCCTAGTCCTCGCCTAACGCGGCAGTGAACCCGTGTGAAGCATCTAGTGCAAAATTCCTGGTCACGTGGAACGCGGATAACGTCACTCTTTGACCCCGTGGAAAACGTCCAGAGCGGATCCTGGTCCTCGCAGAGCACGGTAATGAACCCGTGTGAAGCATCCAGAGCGGAGCCTAGTCCTCGCCTAACGCGGCAGTGAAACCGTGTGAAGCATCTAGTGCAAAATTCCTGGTCACGTGGAACGCGGATAACGTCACTCTTTGACCCCGTGGAAAACGTCCAGAGTGGATCCTGGTCCTCGCAGAGCACGGCAATGAACCCGTGTGAAGCATCCAGAGCGGAGCCTAGTCCTCGCCTAACGCGGCTGTGAAACCGTGTGAAGCATCTAGTGCAAAATTCCTGGTCACGTGGAACGCGGATAACGTCACTCTTTGACCCCGTGGAAAACGTCCAGAGCGGATTCTGGTCCTCGCAGAGCACGGCAGTGAACCCGTGTGAAGCATCCAGAGCGGAGCCTAGTCCTCGCCTAACGCGGCAATGAAACCGTGTGAAGCATCTAGTGCAAAATTCCTGGTCACGTGGAACGCGGATAACGTCACTCTTTGACCCCGTGGAAAACGTCCAGAGCGGATCCTGGTCCTCGCAGAGCACGACAGTGAACCCGTGCGAAGCATCCAGAGCGGAGCCTAGTCCTCGCCTAACACGGCAGTGAACCCGTGTGAAGCATCTAGAGCAAAATTCCTGGTCACGTGGAACGCGGACAACGTCGCTCTTCGATCCCGTGGGAAACGTCCAGAGCGGATCCTGGTCCTCACACCAACATGGAGTGATCACCACCGCGACATTCGTCTCGATACAGCAGACGCGACACCAGCAAATGAAGCAAAAGGCCAAATTCCTAGCTTCAAGGTCTTGACGGCAATCATATAAAGCCTGAAAGACAATCGGAGGTCATCTCACACCAGCGCGGAGTGGTCATCACCTCGACGATCATCTCGATACAGCAGATGAAATGTCACCCCGGCGTTCTTCCCCCAGCAGGATTCGGACGCGACAAAGAAAACGAAGCGAAGGCTAAATTCCTAGCTTCAACGTCTTAACGGCAAGTCATATAAAGCCTGAGAGACAATCGGAGATCACCTCGAACCAATGCGGAGTAATCACCACCTCGACGTTCGTCTCGATACAGCAGACGCAACATCACCAAAAGGAGCCACGGCAAAATCCCTAGTTCCAAATCTCGACGGTTCATCAGCAACCTAGAGACAACCACGACATTCGTCTCGATACAGAGGACGCGATGCCAGCAAACGAAGTGAAGGCCAAATTCCTAGCTTCAGGGTCTTAACGGCAAGTCATATAAAGCCTGAAAGATCACCGGAGATCATCCCACATGGAGTGGTCACCACCTCGACATTCGTCTTGATACAGCAGACACAACATCACCAAAAGGAGCCACGGGAAAATCCCTAGTTCTAAACCTCGACGGTTCACCAGCAACCTAGAGACAACCACGACATTCGTCTCGATACAGAGGACGCAATGCCAGCAAACGAAGCAAAGGCCAAATTCCTAACTTCAGGGTCTTAACGGCAAGTCATATAAAGCCTGAAAGACTATCGGAGATCATCCCACACCAGTGCGGAGTGGTTATGACTCATCGGGGCTCTCCAAAATGAGCCTAACCTCAAGTAAAAAAGCGGCATGGCAAATTCCTAGCGCTTGCTCTTCCGACGGTCAAACTGCCAAGGAGGATTGCTTGAAGACGTCTTGTCCAGCCCCTGAAGGGATCAGAGACACGACAGTCGCAGGGCTACTCGAACAGCACGATTGCCTATCGAGGAATTCATCAGCTCATGCAACGGTACGACGGCCAAAACCCTAAGTACCACAGACCCTAACGGACTTCTGTCGTAAAGAGCAGAGGTTAACTGTGACGTTAGGATATTCTTGCGAGATCTGCTCGATTCGTTTCGACTCGTGAGGAAAATGATGTCTTTGTGAGAACTTCTCGATTCGTCTCGACTCGTGAGATAAAGCCTTAGGCAGTAGGGATTAAAAAACCTGTTTCCTAAGCACTGGGATCCTGCAAGTCGGCCCAAAATGGTCTCTTGCATACTATCCACGGGTCTCACTCTCCGAAGTCGAATTTCGACAAGGAGGGGAACAACCGCTTACGGGTCCTCTCGACTCGTAAGAGGGAAAAATTCTCTCATAAGATCCTTACGACTTATAAGAGAAAACACACTTAGGAATCCTCACGACTCCTAAGGAGAAAATACACCTACGAGATCCTCTCGATCCGTAGGGAGAAAAGTCTTTATGAGACCCTCACGGCTCATAAAGTTGAAAAGTCTTAGGTGGCAGATCCTAACCCTGTCTCCTAAGCCATCACTGCCCTGCAAAGAGGTCAAGATGGACCATCTATGAGCCACACTCGCCAAAGCTACATGCCACTGAAATGGAAAAGCTACTCATGAGCATATAAACTACTTCACTCCAGAGTAAGATATAAAGAGATAGAAGGGTGCGGCTCATGGAGTTAAGGGTTTGGAATTATATCTCTTAAGAGTCGAGATTTGAGTCAATGATAAATGACGACGCTTGTGTCCGCTCGTTATCTTCTCAGATCAAGATTCTGAAAGTAATATACCAACCCGAAACTGGTCATACGCTATGCATTACTTTGCACTACTTCACCCACGTAAATACTTACGTGGGCAAAGTAGTAGGGGGCATTTGTTCACGCCAAAATTTTCTGCGCAAAAGAGCCCAAGGTATCAAATGGCGGCGATACGCTTAAGAAAATGGGAACCAGTATCTTCCGGGCTATTTTTTGACAAACTCCCAAATGAGAAACAGATAAATTCTGATGGTATCGAAAGCGGCTCGAAAAACCCTTCGATTTGATATATTATGGGCCTCGTAATTCATCCGGGATCAAAAGTTATGAGGAATTACGTGTCCACACGTGATGGGCTTTTAAGAACCCGCTAGAGGAGTTAAAAGATACAATAAAAACTCAGAAAAGACCCCAATGGGGCATCACGTGCTCACACGTGACCATGGGTCACGTGCAGACACGTGATGGGCTTTTAAAGCCTCTAAAATAATGAATAGAATTTAATTCTAAAAAGTCAGAAAATACCTCAACGAGGTATCACGTGCTTACACGTGACCAATGGTCACGTGTTGACACGTGATGGTTAAAACTGAAGCATAAATAAACGGCTGAGAAAGGAACCCAATTGGGGGTCACGTGCTCACACGTGACCAAAGGTCACGTGCCAGCACGTGACTGGCTTTAAAAGCATTATAATTTAATAGAATTAAATTCTAAAAGTTTCTGAATCTTTCCAAATGGAAAAGGGTCATGGGGAACCGTTGGATTAAAAATCCAAGGGTGATTAAAAATCACCAATTTATAGAAAAACCTTGTACAAGGAAAGATTTCCCCCCTAAATCTGACCGAGATAACAAACAGAATATCTTTGGATTTGAAATCCAATGGTGAATAAAATTCACTTAACAATCTAAAGGCCCAGATTAATGATGAATGCAAATCAAATCTCTCAACAATCAAATCAAATCTTCCAATGAGAGATTTGCTAAACAAATTAACTCTTTTCCTTCTCCTATAAATAGGAGCCAAGAAAAGAAGAGTGGGGGATCTACTTTTTTGAGAGAAAAACAGAGGGAGGAGAATTTAATTCTCAAGAGAAGAAACAGAGAGAGGAGAATTTAATTCTCTGCAAAAGAAAAACCCTAGGTAAGAAAAAAGAGGATTCAAAAGAGAATTTAATTCTCAAAAGAGTTTAACTCTTATTTAAAGAGAAGAACTTAGTTCTTCTTCTGGTTGAAGATCTGTACAGAGCACATCTCCCCATAGGATGAGAATTTAATTCTTATCGGGTTGAGATCCTGCCATGCAGATCCTAAACTTAGAAGGGGAATTGAGTTTTGAGAGTTCAATTCTCCTAAAACAAAACTAGGGTTTAACCCTAATCAAGAATTTAATTCTTTCACAGATCTGGGAATTTAATTCCTTTGAAAAGAAATCAAGGTTTTATCCTAAATAAGAATTTAATTCTTTCACGATAGGAATTTAATTCCTCCAAAATCATAATTAGGGTTTAACCCTACAAAGAATTCAATTCTTAAAAGATCTCTGTTCATGAAAAGAACTAGGGTCACGTGCCCCCACGTGACCCTTGAAAAGATCCCATGCAAAGAACTTTGAAGCATCACCCCACGTGCTCCCATGTGACTCCCAGAACGCAGAAAGAAAAAGCAAAAGAAATGAAAGCTTTGGGCGCTCTCACGTGTTATCACGTGACCCCTCAGCAAATGCTTTAACAATTGGCGCACAGATCCCCATCACGTGCCAACACGTGATGCTCTAAAATAAAAATGAAAGTGTTTAACACTTAATGGCAAAACAAAAGAAAAGAAGCTTTGGGCGCTCTCACGTGTCCCCACGTGACCCCTCAGCAAGTGCTGTAATATTCGATGCATAAACCCCCATCACGTGCCAACACGTGATGCTCTAAAATAAAGATGAAAAGTGTTTAACACTTATTCGCAGATTTGAGGATAAAACAAAGGAGATCTGGCTTCGCATTTAGGGCGCCCTCACGTGTCCCCACGTGACCCCTAACGAATCCCTTTAATATCGAATGGATGGATGCCTATCACGTGCCCACACGTGATGGCTATGAAAATTAAAAGTGTTAAACACTGATCTACAGAATAAAATAAGGGAAATCAGGGCGCTCTCACGTGTCCACACGTGACCCCTCTCTCCTTAGTATTTAACACTAATCTGAAGACTTTGTTCCCAGTGTTTAACACTGATTTGCTTTAGTGTTAAACACTAATTTGAAATCTCTGATTACCAGTGTTTAACACTGATTTGCTTTAGTGTTTAACACTAATTTGAAAGCCCTGTTGCTAGTGTTTAACACTGATTATCTTTTAGTGTTTAACACTAACTTGTTAATCTTATTCCCAGTGTTCAACACTGTTGACCTTTAGTGTTTAACACTAGCTTTAGCCCAATTGGCTAAGTTTCTAGAGGCAAAGCCTCTCCTTCAATGGACCAGCAGAGAGCCAATATTTCAAACACAATTGGACTTAGCCCAAATTGGCCATAAGTCCTCAAATCATCTTGAACTGAGCACATCTGCTCTTTCAACCAACTCATTGGTTCAAGGGTACATCTCGGAACTCCTCTGATATTTGTCGTTGTAATTCTTCAACGTCTTCAGAGAGGTAACGGGTCCCGACAACCACACATCAACACGGACTGTGGGGTCCTTAAACTCATGGACTTATGCGTCCTTAAACCAAGATACGGACTGTGGGGTCCTTAAACCCGCGGACTTATGCGTCCTTAAACTAACGGACTAATGCGTCCTTAAACACACCCATATGGACTGTGGGGTCCTTAAACCCATGGACTTATGCGTCCTTAAACTACCAATGGACCACTATGTCCCTAAACTGGCACTGGACCACTATGTCCTTAAACTGGAAATGGACCATCATGTCCCTAAACTGGCAATGGACCACTATGTCCCTAAACTGGAACAACAGAGCCCAAACGCTCTTTTGTCGGATCTAAACGATCCCGTTAAGTCGATCTTAGTCTCAAATTAGACTAACGTATCCTTAACAACCGTTTAAGTTGATCTTAGCCTCAAATATGGCTAACGTATCCTCAAACCAAAACCCCAAACCCAAATCTAAGAAAACACGGATTTGGACTAATCCACGTCCTACGGGCGACGACATAAATTGGTCTCCGTATACAATCCACGGGCAACCACAAATAAAACAAACACACACGACACGAAGTGACCATCTGGAGAAGGAGAAAGTTGTTACCGCAATGCGGTAGCGTAATTAACTGCAGGGGCTTGCGCCTGCAGGGAAGAGCGTCCCCACAATCAAAAACCCCTCAAGCGAGGGGGAATCTGACGAAGTCTGCTACATCGGACGCATCCGTTTAAACCTTCGATACATGGTGTCATAAATCAACTTGGCATCTTCGGAGAGGTGGACGGATAGCACCAATTAGCATCTGCCCCGAACCTCAGGCAAGACGCCCATGTCTCGGCCGCCGTTCGGAGGGGAACAAGCGACACAATAACAATATTATTATAATAAGATGAAACAGGTATATGAGGTAATACTGGTGTAAGAACAATGCAAGTAATCACTATGTCACTATATGATGCGGAATATGTTATGTGTCCCTATCGGTCTCTAGGTCATATTTGAAATCACATAGTGGAAGGAGCATCATGTTTAACAGGAGTCTCGTACATACCCGAGACAACGGCCCACATGCCCGGGACATAACCCTGTCAGCCGGATCGCTAGATCCTACCCTACATGTATCAGTATCACGGTTCGAATGATTATCCTCTAAACACGGTCCCGCTAAATACGATACTCTTTCCACTTTGATTTCCCCTTTTTTCCCAAGTTCTCACTAGTTATGATCTTGATTTAGTCGTGTACAAGCATACCAATGGCACGGTTTTATCACTGTTCACTGTATCAATCACTGTCACGAATATTCACTTCCCCTTTGGTATACTCGTCACTCCTAAACCAACATCAACCACGCACGATAATGCAATATCCACTGACTCTAACACGCACTAGCACTAAGTATATGGTATATGGGGTATGATATATGTATGTATGCCATCATTACGCTAAGGGTAATATGAATCAATAGGCATGTCATTATCCTCCAGAAATTTCATAAATTCATATGTTAAGAATTCAACAAAGTGATACAAGTAAGATAAATAGAACATTCAGTCAGCAATTCATCAAAATTAGTTTCAGTTCAATCGGGATTCCGGTTTTCAAGATACGGCTGTTTCATTTTAAGTGCTCGCGGCTGGAAATTCAGTTTCAGAACTGAACGTCCGTTTCGCGACACGAATTGCACCCAGTTGGGATCATAATTTAGCGATGTTACAGTTAAATGAAATCTAGGGTTTCCAATAAAGCATTCAACTTAATAGACAGATCCTCAATCGCATCTGTACGTTGAAAGTTATACACAGTTTAACCTCAGTATGTCATTTCTGAATCTGTTCTGGACAGTTATACGTTCTGCCCTTTTAAATACAGATTAAAATAGCAAATGGCGATGAAACGGAATGGAACCACCTGTTTTATTTATATAACAGAGTTATATTTAATCTACTGTAGAGTTCCGTAACATACGACTTCAAGAAACACAGTGACACAAGTATTGGGACAGTACACAATAATCAGAAACGCTCTGGACTGCAGTCCAGAGTCGCATTCCGATCTAATTATCATCATGGTTACAGAACAGAAATCATTGAAATTTTACATAGGGTTAAAGTTCGTCGAGTCGGCTTCGATTTAAGCTCTCGAACGCATCATTCCAGTTTGAATATAATTTATGGTGATTTTATTCGCTTTCAGATACGAGAAAATTCTAGTTTTAACGGCATATTTGGGGGTATCAATTTTGTCACTAACAATCGTATTTCCCAGCGAGATTCATACACGATATTTATCATCAAATGGGCCAACAGAAAATATCAGTTTCCGTCAAAATAAACTATTTTAATCATTGGAGACTAGCATCGAACACTTAGGTCACAATACGTATCGGGAATCGGTAAATTCGTAAACTAGATTATTTAGATTTGTACCACTATTATTTTAGCATGAAGAAAGTAAAAACTTGCCTGGAAAATGTCTCGGGGTCGCACGGCAGCAACGGTGTCACGAACGCACGATGTACGCCGTAAAACGAATTGCGCGAGTTTGGCTCGCAATGCGGATTTTGCGTCGGAGTTGCCCGGAGCCGCCAAGTGCTTGATGGAAGCGGAGGTGGTGCTCTGTGGTTGGCCTGGGACTTGCTGGGGTCGACGATGTCAGCGATGGTCGCTCCGGCGATGCGCGCAGTGAAATGCTTGGAACAAAAGAATGGGTGTTGGAATTTTTGAAGAGAGGGAAAGGTTGAGCAGTGGGGCTAGGGGATTATGGTGATGGTGACGATGCTGAGGAGGTGGAGGTCGACGACGTGGTTCAGGTGCAGTGGGGGGGGGCTCGTCGGCGTCGAGAGTGCAAGGTGGTGATTGGCTCGGGTGCAATGGGTTGGTGTGCAGGGGGCTCGGTAGGGGCTCGGGTTAATGAAGGTGGAGTCGTGGAGGGAGAAGGTTGGTGGAGGAGGAGTGATCGAGGGTTGCCGAGGGGTTGTCGTCGTCGGAGGTGGAGGTTGCAGTGGGTTGTTCGAAGTTGGGGGCTCGGTGGGTGTAGAGAGCGAGATGAGGAGTGAGTTGGAGAGGGAGAGTGACGAGAGGAGTTGGAGACGAGGGATTTGAGGGGTGTGGAATCGTGGTCGGGGGTCACGAGTCGTGGGCAACGGCGAGGGCGACGTGGGGAGCGTGGGTTCGCGACGAGGGGAAGAATGAGCGGGAAAAAGAAGTGGGGGAAGAAGAAGTATCGGTCGAGTTCGATGAGGAGGCGGGCTTCTGAGCTGGGCCGGGCCCGATTAAAAATTTATTTTCTTTAAAAAAAACAAGTGTGCTGAGAATGAAATGGGCCGGGGATTGGTAAGCGGGCCGGGGCTAAAGAATTTAGGGATTTTATTTAAAAATTTGAATGGGCTGGGTTTTTTATAAATTGGTTAATAAAGAAAATATTAGTGGGCCGAGGGAATGTAATATAGTTTTGGGTTAGGATTTTTATTGATAAAATTTTGGTTTTAGTTTTATTTAGCCTTGGTTTTAATTGTTTTAAATCTTGGGTTTTTACTTTTAGGGTTAGGACTATGATTTCAAAAGAGTTGGAAAAATAAATGTTAAGCTTAAACAACCAATTCAAACACGAAGGGAAAAGAAACCTCTGGAATTCAGAAAATAGGAAACTTCTATTAAAATGGAAACGGGGATTTATAGTCGGGCCCGACTGCCTCTGAGAGGACTTTTTGATCCTTAGCGTTGGAGGGGCTATAAGAAACCCACTAAGAATGACCGGGCGGTGAGGCTGCGCGGTTGCCTCTTATCGAGGGCTTTAATTCCTGGCGTTGCGAGTAGGGAAACTACCGCCAGGGATAGCCGAGCAGGGAAGCCACTCGGTTGCCTCTACGGAGGGCTTTGATCCTTAGCGTTGGAGGGGCTGTAAGAATCCCACTAAGGACCGGGCAGTGAAGCTGCACGGTTGCCTCTTAGCGAGGGGTTTGATCTCTGGCGTTGCGAGTAGAGAAGCTACCGGCCAGGGATAGCCGAGCAGGGAAGCCGCTCGGCTGCCTCTACAGAGGACTTTGATCCTTAGCGTTGGAGGGGCTGCAAGAAGCCCACTAAGGATGACCGGGCAGTGAAGCTGCGCGGTTGCCTCTTGGCAAGGGCTTTGATCTCTGGCATCGTGGGTAGGCAAATACCATCCTGGGATGACCGAGCGGGGTAGCCGCTCGGATGCTTCTTGCGAGGGTTTTGATCCCTGGCATCATGGGTAGGGAGCTACCAGCCGGAAATGACCGAAAGGGGTAGCCGCTCGGTTGCCTCTTGTGAGGGCTTTGATCCTTCAGGACGGGGACCGAGCAGGGTTATTGCCCAGTGCCTCTTGGCGAGGACTTTGATCCCTGTCGGTTGTGGTAGGAAGCTACCATCCGGGGATAGCCGAGCAAGGACTCGTGTCACGCCCCGCTTCCCAGTATACGGCGAAGGGGACACGACGAGCTCCGCTACGTATGTACTCAGAAATACATACGCTAAGCGTAGCTAAGCAATATGAAATAAATACACAAGAGACAAAAGTATAAAAGAACAGCAACTTTTATTTATTAACATTCTTTGTACAATATATGGAAAGGAAAATACAACTGAAATAAAAATGCCTAAACAGTGGCATAACAGGAAAAGGAAAGTACTGAAAAAAAGTGTACAATGAAATTATACTGCTGGGTCTTCGGCAAATTGCTCCAAGTCTTCTTGGGTTGGTTCAACTTCTGCCGGGTCCAGGTCACCTGACGACATTCAAAGAAGAGAGAAACAGAATGTCGTCAGCGAACAGATCGCTCGGTAAGTCCCAAGGGTAAGAGGGAAGTAGAGAAGACAGAATGAGAAGATACATTTTTAAAGTGTAAACTATTGTTATAAGGTTATGTTATCGCTGTTGTTTGTAGCTTGGTACAGAAGATTGCCAGTGTATACGAGGGGAGTCTCACTTGCCAGAGACTAGGGCACGTGTAGTACAAGGAACCATTATGCCACGGTACAACAGCAATAGGATTCAGGTTAGGTGTATTAATCTGACCACCTCGTGCCACCTTTAACACCTTCCGTACCAATCTACCCCTTAAACCCCGCGATGTCTTGTTTGTATTGTTATCTTGTAAAATTGTATTGATTGTAAGATTGATTAACTGACTGACCGAAACCATGATATCAGGAAACGGTTATAACCGTAGAGTTATGTAACTGGAATACTGGGAAACATGTAAAAGGAATATGTCCATGGTTCAGTTCAGTCAGGTTATATAGATTGTTAACTGGATCCTGGGATTCATGTATTCATCTTGAGTTGAAATATACAGAATATAGATTGACTTGAATCATATTCAAGTCAGAAATAGTCAGACTCTAACCCGAGTCAGACTAAAAGAAAGATAATTTGAAGTTCTATATTTGTTAGGGGCCTTATTGTAATTTATAAAACTTGATGGGGTTTATTGTTAAACGTAATATTGTATAGTTTTCAAAATACACCTCAAGTAATTATTATTCGTCTTTATAGTTATAATGAGTGTAAATTTTATTTGTGTTATTCTAGTGAATATATCCAAATAAAAGTATTAATTTATTTATTTGAAATTCATGGTATTTTAATGTAACTTTTAATCTTGTAATTTTTAGAAAAAAGTGGAAACTTTATCTTATGATAAAATAGGTGTTTAAATGATAATTATATATATATTAACACATGAATAATTTTAAATAAATATTTTATTTTCCCAAAATCTCATTTTTCTTAAATGCCGTATTTTAAACCTTTCGAGACCGAATGCTCCTTGCGGAGGTCTGAATCTCGCACTACTAGCCCGCGGGTGCACGATGAACCGTATTATCCCTAACGGGTTCTCCAAAAGTGGGTTGTAGTGGCACTTTGCTTAGATTTAACAAATACTATTCATTTAGGAAAACGGTTTTATAAATAAAAGGTATTTATTTGTAAAAGGGTATAGATTTCCGTATTTTAGTTTCTAGGGTTTCCTAAGCCAACTAGACTATTTCTAAGGTCTAAACGACAAGTCATTAGAAGCCTCAAATCGCCTCTTCACCGTCAATTGCGGCCAGGTAAGTGCCAGGTAAGTGGGAAGGAACCACAGTCGTGGGCCTAATTAAAAACCACTAGCCTAGACACACTTGCCTAGACACCACAAGACAGTTCAGATAAACGATCGATATCCATGACCTATCGTGATTTCATTTTAAAAGATTTTATTTAGGATTGTGTACAACTTAAAGCTTTTAGAAAAGGTTTATAAAGAATGTGGTATTTTAGTGAAAAGTCTTGTATTTTCGTATTCTATATTTTGATGTTTATCAATTAGGGTTATATTTGTGTGTGTAGAGGTAGGTCATTACCTCGTGACTTATTTTAAGTTTTAATGAACTTTTAGAGGTTAAATATGATGTATTAAACTTGAAGGTATTAAAGCGCAAGAATACGGTATTTGAAAACGTTATCATTTCATGTGTGAAAATTCATTCAAATTGATTTCTACAAGTTTATTTATCAAGATAAACATATTTAGGAGTGACGGATTTAATTAGAACAAGAAAAATAAACTCTATGGTATTTTTATGAAAAGAATACGGTTTTACAAGAAATCTATCATTTCATGTGAGAAACTTTGTTTAAATAGGTTTCTATGTGATTAATAGTCAACGTGAATATGTTAGGGTATTGTGGATTAGGTGACAAGTGAAATTTTGTAGAAAAACTGAATCGGAAATCGGTTTGTTCCGATTTCCTTCGGGTTTCATATTTCTGTATTTTAAGAAATAGAAAAGAAGGAAGATGGGACTTACGGGTTTAAACTCTTCTAGAGAGTAAAGAGAACTAGGGAGGAAGACCGAGGTGTGGTTTCGTCGCCGGTTGCTTCAAAGCACGCTGCCGGAATTCCGTCAGGGCTTCGCCGTGAACTCGGTTTCAAAGCACAAACTTCTTGGAAAACTTTTGAGAGAGTGGCTCAAGATTTTGGGAGGTGAGAGGGTAGTGTGTAGGGTTGGTATTTATAGGGTTAGGCTAGGGTTAGGGTAGATGAAAAGTTAGAAATAAAAATGTGATAAAATGTAATAAAAAATGTATTAAAAGTGGAGTAATTGGGGTTTTTAAAGAGCTCTGGAAGTGGTATGAGGCTGAAACTTTGCAGGTGCGTAGGGAATATGAAAAGACACAACTTTCATGTTGTGACCATCGCCGGAATCGGCCGAATCTGGGGTGACTCGGCCGTGACTCGGTCGGATCACTGAGTCGGCCGAGTCAAGGCCGAGTTGGCCGATTCCCGACCGAGTCCGGTGACCTGGATCCCCCCCGACGGTTCATCTAACTCCTGCAAGTGTTACATGTTTGGGTGTAGTGGGGTTTTTGTGAGATATGCATGTGTAAACTCTTGGTATTCTAAAGGTTTTAAAAAAAATCAATATTAAAAATAATGTGGGGTATGGGATTTGAACTCTGGTGGCTTGGTTCAGCAGTGCAAGATATTACCAATGAGCTACAAGCTCCTTCTTGTAATTATTGTAGAGAGATAGATACTTAAGGTGTTATCAGCAACATTAATACTCCAAGTATACTTCAAATTTAATTCAAATTTAGGTATACAAAAAATTGGAGTTGTTACAACTCGACTTCCTCTGGGAGGACTTTGGTCCTTAGCGCGGGAGGGGCTGTAAGAAGCCTACCAAGGACCCTTGGCCGGGCAGGGCTACTTCCCGGTGCCTCTTGGTGAGTGTCACGTCCCGCTTCCCAAAATACGGAATACGAGGGGTTGACAAGGCCAGCCATGCTCCTACGGTCAAGGAAATATCCTGCCGTGGTCACACTTCGGCTTCTAGCTTTACGTGGTAATCAGTAAACAACGCACAGGTAATGAGAAATGCAGTATCGAAACAAAACAAATACAAAGAACTGACCTGATGGAGGTAAAAAGAGTATAACTCTGGATAGCTGATCAAGATGTCCGCGATGTACGTCTGGTCCCGGTCCAGACTAGATCCACTCTTCACTCTGAGCATGCATACTCAGGTCGTCAGGGCGACACAATAGCAATATATATATATATATATATATATATATATATATATATAGATGCAAGTGGCAACTCGAATAGTGGTAATAAATATATAACAGTAAATCAAGACGGTAAAGATATGAACATGGAGTAACCAATGAAGTGTCCAATAGATCAGGTGAACAGTAAAGCAGTAAAATAGTATGCCAGGTATGTCAACACAGTAAGTAATGTATATCAATGCCATTATCCCTATCAGTCTCTAAGTCTCACTGTACAGGTCACTAAGCCTATCGTCAGTCCAAGTGTGAGAGTCAACCACTCGCGAGTGTCCTCCACCCAAGGGTAGGATCCAAGGGCAAGGGATCACGGGCCCAAAATATAACTCACGGTAATAATCATGTACCCTGTAAATCTCCATATATCTCCATATATATAAGCCGGTATGGGACTCCCGAGATTCTGTTGAACTTACACTCAAATTACCCCACACCCCGTGGTCTACATCAAACGCCAACCATAACCTCAGATATCGGTCGGTCCATGACAAGTCTGCGCGAGAACTGGAGACAGGATCTCCATCAAGCACGTCCCGACTAATACCCAAGATAAATGGGCAGTGTCTGGTGCCTTATCTGTGACACCCATGCAAGAGCTTCCATAAGTGTCCCATACCACTTATAGTCACACTTACACGCGTCCAACAGACGTCGACAATGCAATAGAATAATAGGGTCCACTGATTGTGTACAAGTACGTGCCACTTTCACTTATCCACTCATACACGAACACTAACGTACTTGCCACAATCACCACTAATACCTAACACTGGGTAATGCACATGATCACTAGGCTACCAATGCAATAACATATACACATGATGTGATGAGAAAACAGTATGTAAGGCAGGATTAAGATATCATATGTCGGTAATCTACCACTTGCATAATTTATCATAAATAATATATGCCAAAATTTAGCGAAACAATGAACAGGGGAAAAGTAGTATGTATGATTATCTATCCAGTGAAATTTGGTTTCACGTCAATCGGGTTTCAGGATCACTAGATATGGCCATTTCATTTTAAGCGTTCACTGCTGGAAATCCGGTTTCTGAATCGGAAGTCCGTTTCGCAACGCATTTTAATCCCAGTTGGGATCAGATTTTAGCGACATTACAGTTGAATGAAATCTAGGGTTTTCTTTCAATAAGGTTTTCAACGCAATAGACGGATTCTCAATCGCGTCTGTACGTCAGGAGTTATACACTATTCAACAGTGGGGTGTCCGTTCTGGTTCTACTTGGGACTGCTACACGTCCCGATCTTCTAAATTACAAATTAAATAGCAAACGACGATAAAACGGAAAGAAACCACTTGTGTCACTTAGCTAACAGATTGAACTTTAATAAACTGCAGAGTTCCGCAACATACGAGTTCAAGAAACAAGGTGGCATACATTATAGAACAGTGGACTGTAACCGGAGTCGCTCTGGACTGCAGTCCAGAGTCGCACTCCGACCTAAATATCTTCACAATATCAGTATAGAAACCAATAGAAATTTGCATGGGGTTAAAGTTTGTCGAGTCAGATTCGATTTAAGCTCTCGAACGCACCATTCTAGTATGTACATACTTTATGGTGATTTTAACAATTTTCAGATACGGGAAATTTCTAGTTTTACGGGTATATTTGGGGGTATTCATTTTAGTCACTAACAGTCGTATTTTCAAGTGATATTTATACAAGGTATTCATCACTACATGGGCCAGCATAGACAATCCAATTCCGTCAAATTAGATGAATATTTTTATTGGGATCATGCATCGAACAGGTATGTCGTTTAATTTTATCGGGAAATGTAAATTCGTAACTTATACATTTGAGTTTGTAACACGAGTAGATTAGCATGTAGCAAGTAAAATACTTGCCTGGAAACGTTTCGGGGATGTACAGTGGCGGCAACGTCACGAACGCGCGACGAACGGCATGAATTGGTTTGCACGACCTTGGCTCGCGATACGAGTTTGACGTCGGAGCTGCCCGGAGACTTCTTGTGCTTGCTGGAAGCGGAGGGGGTGCTCAGTGGTTCTCTGCGAGTGCACTGGGGTCGACGACGGTCGGCGGTGTCACTCCGGCGATGGGCCGCAGTGGGTGTTTGTATGTTGGTAGTGGGTTTTGTGTGGTTTTGGAGAGAGGGAGAGGGTAGGTAGTGGGGCTTGGGCTTGTAGTGATGGTGATGATGCTGAGAAGGTGGAGGTCGACGACGTGGTTCGGGTCAGATGAGGGCTCGCCGGCGTCGAGTGCAAGGGTGGCCGAATGGGTGTGCAGGGGAGTTCGAGGTCGGCGGGAGAAGGTGAGGAGCTCGGTGAGGGGTGAGTTCTGGAGAGAAGAGCGCGAAGGAGGATGAATGAGGGGGTTGCAGTCGTCGTCGTCGGAGGGAGTGGCGAGGTGCAGTGGGCGTGGAGAGAGAAGCTGGAGGTTTTTCTCGTGAGAGAGAGAGAGAGAAGGTTTGAGATTGAGAGGGAGAGAGGAGTGGGTTAAAGGGACGGGGATGGGGTGAAGAGCGCGCGCGAACGTGGTCGGGGAGCATGGAGACGTGGGGCGGGGAACGCGGCGACGTAGGCGACGTGGGGGATGCGCAGTAAAGGAGCGGGAAAAACGGTTTCGTTGGGAAGGAGAAGGGTTTTGAGAAGCGGGTCGGGTTTGTGAAGGCGGGTGCGGGTTTATGGAGTTGGGCTGTTAGGGTAAGGAGTGCTTGGGCCTTGGTAGCAACGGGCTGGGGAAAAAAATGAGGTTGTAATTAAATTCGAATTTCCCTGGGCTGGAGAGTAACTGTTGGGCCGGGGTTTTTAATGGTTTTAATGTTTTAATTTAATGGGGAAAATTATTTTGGGCTGAGGGTTGTGTATATATATATATATATATATTTTTGGTTTAAGATTTGGGTTTTGGTTTTAAGTTTTGGGTTTCGATTTTAGGGTTTGGAAAATTTTAAATATTGGAATTTAAGCAACCAATTTCCCACAGAAATTTACGAGGGAAAAAGGAAGGGAAACTCAGGGAATTTGGAAAAATTAGAAACTTTTATTGAGATGGGAACGGGGATTTGTTTGCATAAAATTTAGTTTTATTTAATTGGTTTGGGCTTGGCTTTAGGGGAAAAGGGAAATAGAAAAATACAGAGAGTGGGCTGAGACACAACAATAGAGGGGATTGGGATTAGGTTAGGAGCAAAAGGAAACGGGCTAGGAAAATGGGAAGTAAAATAAGGTGAGATAGAGTTTAAAGGAAATAAAAATGATTATAATTAAAATAAGTAAATTTTGTAAATAATATCTTATGAAAAATACGGATAGTGGTGTACAAAAGAAGTGCGTATTACATCATACCACCCTTACAAAAATTTCGTTCTCGAAATTTAAAATAAATGATAATCTATAAAATCATAAGCGAAAAGCTACTATATTGAACACTGGTGCATAGTGGTTTACAAAAAGTCAGATAGAAGAATTTTGAAGGTCTATATATGTATAAAACTAATGTAACAAAGGGTAGGTCTAAGTAAGTACGATGCATACTCAATCATAAGGGTAAACTACATGTATACAAGAATAAAAATAACAATAACGAACAACAATATTCGAGGCGTGCTCGATAAAATCGAAATTCTAAACATGTGCACACATACATAAAAGTAGTGCAGCTAAAATAATAAGTATAAGGCACAACGAAAATGAAATAGTGAAGGATCTATCGGTAGGTTAAAACATTTTAAAATAACGTGTCGATCAAACAATTTTAACATAACTTAGAAAACCACCTGGTGAAAATAAGAAACATAGCGCAAATAATATGTGCAATATATGGTTGCGCTACCGAGAAATGGGAAGAATAGTAGTGTACAAAAAATGCATAAAACGAAAGTAGTCAAGATCACGCACTTTTCGATAAATACAAAATAACGAAAACTAAAAATTCGAATAACGATACCCCTAAATGTAACTAGGGTAACATGAAACGGCACAAAAATGTATAGGGCTAGCTATGGTAGAGATTACAATGGAGTATGGCTCACTCAAAAGGTTGGAGTGTGACGGCTTTAGACTGAAGGTCGAAGAGGTTGGGGTCGGGTCAGCCCAGGGTGCAAGGGTGAACAGTAATGAACCTCAGGAGAAAATAAATGTATAGGGGAAACAGCCATGCATTAATTGAACCAAAAAGATCAAAAGATTAGCAAACTCAAGACATTTATTTCATTCCACAAAATTCTAAACAAAGCATTCTCGAAAAGCGAAAATGGCTCTAAACTATACACAAATTTATTTGTCCAGAGGAGACACAGCTAAATCCCGTCACTCGCGGTTGTGGATGTTCAGCAGGTTACGGTAGGCTCGCGCGCTCAGGTAGGGGCGTCCATTCCCATATCGCCTCGCAGGGACCGCCATTGGGATTTCTTCCACCGTAGGGTCTTGTTCTTCCGATCCATCATTCTCGGCTGGAGCTTCTTCATCGAGGTCTGCTTCCATGTGATTCTCTTTTTCTGGATCCTTTTCCATGGGGTTTTCCTCCACTGGATTTTCTTCTATCGGGTCCTCTCCAGGGTCTCCTTCCTCCTCGTCGGAATCGTCGATCATGTCAACTTCTGGGGCGGCGGCTCCTTCGTCCTCAGAATCGCTATTTCCGAAAATAACTTGGGGGCCGTTGATCTCGTCATCCGAGCTCACCAGCATACGGTCTAAGGAAACACATGACTGTGCATCCTCATCTAGACACGGCGCTGCTCCAGGGTGGGCCATGGCCTGAAAAGAAAGAGTCATGATTAGATAGTGGGACACATTGAGAAAATAACCCAGGATACAGAGTACAAGAAAATATGCGGTAGGCAAGGACTGAAAAATCAAAGTAAAAATGCTGTTGTAATGAATAGTATAAATAAGGGGGAAAGCAAGAGAAGGATACATACATCATGACTCAAAGTTTTATTGCATTCAACTAAAAGTTCGACGGATACAAGATTTCAAACGAAATGAAATTTTTACAAAAGGGTAACAACATTATTATTGAAAGCAGAAAACATGATAACTCTTCTTTGATTTCTGGACCGCTGCAATCTCGTCACACGGGTTGAATCCTAAGCTGGGTTCACACTATCCTCGAAGTTCGAACTACGAAATATCCATCAATTAGCAGGAGTGGGGAGTGTGGGCGAACTGCCTCCTCGTAGCTCCTTCCTATTAGGGCAACTATTGATAAAGTGTTCGCTGGATCCGCAAATCAGGCATTTTCCCTGGGCGCGGTGACAATCTCTCTGAAGATGTCCTGGCCTCCTGTAGTACCCACAACATTGGTTCTTCTGCTGCTTCTGTCACGGGGAAACAAATGGGCGCTTCATCTTCTCCTCTTTTCCTCGTCTAACATGGATCCCTTTACGATTGGAGGCTCCCGCTAGTGCCTGATTCACCCGCCTTCTCAGTCCTTCAGCTAACAAATCGTTTGTTCACTCCTGAGCTTCCTTCAGACCTTGCAGTACACTCAGAATCTCAACGATCTGATTCTGGGGAGTGGAGATAGAGGAAGAGTCGTTGGAAGACATGATCCTGAAACAACATTTTTAGGCCGGCATAAGATACAGGGGAAAAATCATAACAGGATATAGGATAGACAATGAAACAAGGATATCGGGTGAGTGAAACTCAATCAAGCGGAAAACAAATGTAGAACTCCCAGTTACCCAATAGAGTACAGTATTGTAGCTATGCTGTGGTTCATAATTACAACCCGTAACTCTACTAAGTCACCCAGAACTCTAACGGATGGAGTCAAAATATAGCATGACGAATAATAAAGATTCAAGTCAAATATAACAGTCACAATCTAGACTGAAAGAGTGGCTTAAATTGTCAAGCACTACTCGGAAACTGCAATCCCAATCATAGCAAAACCTGGCTCTGATACCAACAAAACCATGTCACGCCCCGCTTCCCAAAATACGGAATACGAGGGGTTGACAAGGCCAGCCATGCTCCTACGGTCAAGAAAATATCCTGCCGTGGTCACACTTCGGTTTCTAGCTTTACGTGGTAATCAGTAAACAACGCACAGGTAATGAGAAATGCAGTATCGAAATAAAACAAATACAAAGAACTGACCTGATGGAGGTAAAAAGAGTATAGCTCTGGATAGCTGATCAAGATGTCCGCGATGTACGTCTGGTCCCGGTCTAGGCTAGATCCACTCCTCACTCTGAGCATGCATACTCAGGTCGTCAGGGCGACACAATATATATATATATATATATATATATATATATATATATATATATAGATGCAAGTGGCAACTCGAATAGTGGTAATAGATATATAACAGTAAATCAAGACGGTAAAGATATGAACATGGAGTAACCAATGAAGTGTCCAATAGATCAGGTGAACAGTAAAGCAGTAAAATAGTATGCCAGGTATGTCAACACAGTAAGTAATGTATATCAATGCCATTATCCCTATCAGTCTCTAAGTCTCACTGTACAGGTCACTAAGCCTATCGTCAGTCCAAGTGTGAGAGTCAACCACTCGCGAGTGTCCTCCACCCAAGGGTAGGATCCAAGGGCAAGGGATCACGGGCCCAAAATATAACTCACGGTAATAATCATGTACCCTGTAAATCTCCATATATCTCCATATATATAAGCCGGCATCGGACTCCCGAGATTCTGTTGAACTCACACTCAAACTACCCCACACCCCGTGGTCTACATCAAACGCCAACCATAACCTCAAATACCGGTCGGTCCATGACAAGTCTGCGTGAGAACTGGAGACAAGATCTCCATCAAGCACGTCCCGACTAATACCCAAGATAAATGGGCAGTGTCTGGTGCCTTATCTGTGACACCCATGCAAGAGCTTCCATAAGTGTCCCATACCACTTATAGTCACACTTACACGCGTCCTACAGACATCGACAATGCAATAGAATAATAGGGTTCACTGATTGTGTACAAGTACGTGCCACTTTCACTTATTCACTCATGCACGAACACTAACGTACTTGCCACAATCACCACTAATACCTAATACTGGGTAATACACATGATCACTAGGCTACCAATGCAATAACATATACACATGATGTGATGAGAAAACAGTATGTAAGGCAGGATTAAGATATCATATGTCGGTATTCTACCACTTGCATAATTTATCATAAATAATATATGCCAAAATTTAGGTAAACAATGAACAGGGGATAAGTAGTATGTATGATTATCTATCCATCGAAATTTGGTTTCACGTCAATCGGGTTTCAGGATCACTAGATATGGCCATTTCATTTTAAGCGTTCACTGCTGGAAATCCGGTTTCTGAATCAGAAGTCTGTTTCGCAACGCATTTTAATCCCAGTTGGGATCATATTTTAGCGACGTTACAGTTGAATGAAATCTAGGGTTTTCAATAAGGTTTTCAACGCAATAGACGGATTCTCAATCGCGTCTGTACGTCAGGAGTTATACACTATTCAACAGTGGGGTGTCCGTTCTGGTTCTACTTGGGACTGCTACACGTCCCGATCTTCTAAATTACAAATTAAATAGCAAACGACGATAAAACGGAAAGAAACCACTTGTGTCACTTAGCTAACAGATTGACCTTTAATAAGCTGCAGAGTTCCGCAACATACGAGTTCAGGAAACAAGGTGGCACACATTACAGAACAGTGGACTGTAACCGGAGTCGCTCTGGACTGCAGTCCAGAGTCGCACTCCGACCTAAATATCTTCACAATATCAGTATAGAAACCAATAGAAATTTGCATGGGGTTAAAGTTCGTCGAGTCGGCTTCGATTTAAGCCCTCGAACGCACCATTCTAGTATGTACATACTTTATGGTGATTTTAACAATTTTCAGATACGGGAAATTTCTAGTTTTACGGGTATATTTGGGGGTATTCATTTTAGTCACTAACAGTCGTATTTTCCAGTGAGATTTATACAAGGTATTCATCACTACATGGGCCAGCATAGACAATCCAATTCCGTCAAATTAGATGAATATTTTTATTGGGATCATGCATCGAACAGGTATGTCGTTTAATTTTATCGGGAAATGTAAATTCGTAACTTATACATTTGAGTTTGTAACACGAGTAGATTAGCATGTAGCAAGTAAAATACTTGCCTGGAAACGTTTCGGGGATGTACAGCGGCGGCAACGTCACGAACGCGCGACGAACGGCGTGAATTGGTTTGCACGACCTTGGCTCGCGATACGAGTTTGACGTCGGAGCTGCCCGGAGACTTCTTGTGCTTGCTGGAAGCGGAGAGGGTGCTCAGTGGTTCTCTGCGAGTGCACTGGGGTCGACGACGGTCGGCGGTGTCGCTCCGGCGATGGGCCGCAGTGGGTGTTTGTATGTTGGTAGTGGGTTTTGTATGGTTTTGGAGAGAGGGAGAGGGTAGGTAGTGGGGCTTGGGCTTGTAGTGATGGTGATGATGCTGAGGAGAAAGAGGTCGACGACGTGGTTCAGGTCAGTTGGGGGCTCGCCGGCGTCGAGTGCAAGGGTGGTCGAATGGGTGTGCAGGGGAGTTCGAGGTCGGCGGGAGAAGGTGAGGAGCTCGGTGAGGGGTGAGTTCTGGAGAGAAGAGCGCGAGGGAGGATAAATGAGGGGGTTGCAGTCGTCGTCGTCGGAGGGAGTGGCGAGGTGCAGTGGGCGTGGAGAGAGAAGCTGGAGGTTTTTCGAGTGAGAGAGAGAGAGAGAGAGAAGGTTTGAGATTGAGAGGGAGAGAGGAGTGGGTTAGAGGGACGGGGATGGGGTGAAGAGCGCGCGCGAACGTGGTCAGGGAGCGTGGAGACGTGGGGCGGGGAACGCGGCGACGTAGGCGACGTGGGGGATGCGCAGTAAAGGAGCGGGAAAAACGGTTTCGTTGGGAAGGAGAAGGGTTTTGAGAAGCGGGTCGGGTTTGTGAAGGCGGGTGCGGGTTTATGGAGTTGGGCTGTTAGGGTAAGGAGTGCTTGGGCCTTGGTAGCAACGGGCTGGGGAAAAAAATGAGGTTGTAATTAAATTCGAATTTCCTTGGGCTGGAGAGTAACTGCTGGGCCGGGGTTTTTAATGGTTTTAATGTTTTAATTTAATGGGGAAAATTATTTTGGGCTGAGGGTTGTGTGTGTATATATATATATATATATATATATATATATATATATTTAGTTTAAGATTTGGGTTTTGGTTTTAAGTTTTGGGTTTTGATTTTAGGGTTTGGAAAATTTTAAATATTGGAATTTAAGCAACCAATTTCCCACAGAAATTTACGAGGGAAAAAGAAAGGGAAACTCGGGGAATTTGGAAAAATTAGAAACTTTTATTGAGATGGGAACGGGGATTTGTTTGCATAAAATTTAGTTTTATTTAATTGGTTTGGGCTTGGCTTTAGGGGAAAAGGGAAATAGAAAAATACAGAGAGTGGGCTGAGACACAACAATAGAGAGGATTGGGATTAGGTTAGGAGCAAAAGGAAACGGGCTAGGAAAATGGGAAGTAAAATAAGGTGAGATAGAGTTTAAAGGAAATAAAAATGATTATAATTAAAATAAGTAAATTTTGTAAATAATATCTTATGAAAAATACGGATAGTGGTGTACAAAAAGAAGTGGGTATTACAGCGAGGGCTTTTGTCCTGAAGGATAACCGAGCGAGGGACCCTCGGGCTCGACTGCCTCTGGGAGGGCTTTTGATCCCTGTCGGTCGTGGTAGGAAGTTACCAGCCGGGAATAGCCGAGCAGGGAAGCCGCTCGGCTGCCTCTACGGAGGACTTTGATCCTTAGCGTTGGGGGGGCCTTAGGAGGCCTGCTAAGCATAACCGGGTAGTGAAGCTGCGCGGTTGTCTCTTGGCAAGGGCTTTAATCCCTGGCGTCGCGAGTAGGGAATCTACCGATCAGGGATAACCGAGCAGGGTAGCTACTCGGCTGATTCTTCATGAGGTTTCGCCCGACTATCCAGTTGCAGGTATGGGGAACAGGTAGGGTCGCGGCGAACGTGCGCGTAGCATGCGCATTGAATGTGGGAGGAGGCGAAGCGCCACGGTCGCGTCGTTCCAATTCCGCCTGAGAAGGCTCGATGATCGCCGCGTGGCAGCAACTTTTTGGGCGAGAGCAGGCGACCGTTGAGTTCCGTTGGGGCGCCCAACGGGCCTCAGGGAGTATCGGCCCGTGAGATCTGTGGCCAGGAGTCGTAGCCTGCCGGTGGTCAGCCGTGCCAACGAGGGCAGAGCCTTCTGGAGGCGGAGGAGCGACGATCTGGGGCCATGGCCAGGCCGCTTGGACGCAGACGAGCGCCTCCACGAGGGACTGTAGCCAATCTATTCGGCTGGCGAGAGCGTTGATGATGGTCGCCGGGGGAGGTTCATCCGCGCCTCCGGTGAGAGGGAGGCGGCGGCTAGTACCTGGATCTTCAGGGTGGTCGCTTGCCGTGTGGATGGAGATCGGAAGACCAACTTTGTTTATTTGTGGAGTTTATTTCCCACAGACGGCGCCAACTGATGGAGGTCCTTTTCGGGTCTCCGTCAGATGTTGTCTTCCGTCTATCTCCCGGTGGATATTGGAGGTGATCTCTTGCTGCGTGTGGGTCTCAATGGGTTTTGAGAAGATTGGTGATTTGAGGAGTTTAGCGCCGAGTACCTGCAAGGAAGTCCCGGGGTGGTTTGGTACCACCGAGGACCCTCCGACAATCAAGTTAGCACATGATCCGAGCAAAGTAACAGCTAAGTGGAGTAAAAAATGGCTTACTTGACCCCTCTGTGATGGGGGTTTATATAGTGGCGGCAGCACGCAGCAGCAGGCGCGAGAATCTCGCCGGCAGTTACGCTCCCGACGTCACGCCCGTATAAAGGGCGGATCACCCATTAATGGGGATCGTGATGGCGTGGAACATGGGACGTTGCTGGCGGAGAATCCGCGCATGGCGAGATTTGCGGAGCGGCGTTTACGCATGTGAGTGGTGGAGTTGGTCGGTCGGAGGACCGAGGAAGATGGCCTCGGCTGGGGAGCTCGGGGGCGAGCGAGAGGGCCAGAGAGTCTTGGTCCTGTGGTAGCTCGGGACGAGCTGAGAGGCCAAGGAGGCCAATTTTCAGGGGGCTCTGAGGTGAGCCAGCTTGTGCTTGCAGGTCGGGTACGGGGATGGCCGGGTTGGCCCCCGTGGGCCCTTCCTTCTGAGTTCCGGGACAAGTCATCTGCCACGTGTCCTGATCTTGGAGGTCGCCAATATTGAGCATCTCAAAAAACATGGAGTAAAACAATATTCTTGATATTCTAAAGGGATTAATGATCGGAGGGCGGAGGAAGAAAAGAATTATATCAAAAAAGGAAGAAGTGCAAAAGTTTTTGCCAACCCCAAGCATCCCACACCGATGCACACAGCACACACAAGCAGACGACACACACACATCTAAGGGGTCTATGAATTTAACCTGAAACCGTTAATTTGTGGTCACTTCTCTTTCTGAAGTTCAATCTTCGAAAATGTCATACCAACCGACTTAATTTTTATTTCATTCATACATAAATTGAGTTACTCCTATTTCGTTTGAAGCTATTGATTGATGGAATGTCAAAATTTATTTCCATCACAAAACCCATCATTGATTGGAATTCTATAGTAAATGCATACATTAACAAACTATCTTCAACCCTATTACCTCAACTTATTATGAATTGTGTTGTTTCTCATGAAGTATATTGCATTATTGATCAAAATACCTTAATTGTGCCCAAAGGATATGAAAGAATTGGCACCGTATGAGAATTATGACAAGATCATAAGTTTGAGAATTATTGAAAAATCTATACAACTATATTATCTCACCTACATTTTTAAAAGAAGTAGGTGATTTTTTTTAATAGATTTTTTTCTTAAACCGGCTCAAAATTTCTTTTAGCTTTAAGAAAGACACTATAATCTTGATATGCATATCACCCTTGGGTTGTTTCTATCACATACGCAAATATTCTTTTAATATTTTTCTAAGTAAATTCTATCTGTACTCGATCGCCCTTAAATCTTTTCCTACTTAAAATATTCCAACCATCTCCAAATACTTTAAATTATTTAATTTTTAATGTCTTGGGACTAAAGCGCAAATTGTTGGAAGTAAATTAATGGAAATGAATCAAATGGACGTATCAATTTCTTTTTCAAAATGAGAGCTCAATGATTCTACCCCTTCATATTCATGAACCTTGCTGTCGAGTTATGACACGCAAAGGCAAGAGGCAGTGAAATGACGTTAGAATATAATAATATATTTCTCTGACTCTTGTCATAATTTTGTTGCAACTATTTGAATGGAAGTTTTGAATTTGATTGGACCATGTAAATTACAGTGAAGTAACAAAAGGCCAAGGTGAAGAAAAAAAATATGATATATATAAAACTGTAGGCATGTGAGCTGGTCTTGTAACTTTTTGCTGCTGGAATTTTTTGAGCTGACAAATAAACTGTGAAAGGTGATCACGAGAATGAGAACACAATCATTGTCCACTCCTCTTCGTCCATAATCTCTTCACACCTCCATTATTTGAATTGTTGAAGCTCAACCTATGGAAAATAAAATGAACAGCAACAACAGCAACAAAGAGCTGCCACTCACAACGCCATTGCTCTCTAAATCTCAACCTCATTTTCAGAATCCTGAATCCGAGACCGACGCAAACCGATTCAAGCAATCTCTGAAAGTTGATAGCTTTTCCATTTTTTTTTTTTTTGAGAATTAATGCCTTGGTTTAATTTTTCCTACATAAATAGTTTTATATATGTGATTTGATTAATTTGTAGGAGCTTAAAGGCTTACGTTCACAACTCTACCATGCTGCTGAGTACTGTGAGAATGCATTTCTGAAGACTACACAAAAGAAAATGTACGTTGCTCTCATTTTGAATTTCTAATAGTAAGAATCGAATCTTGTATATATAATGATATAGTTTTGTATTTAACTTGATATATATAGACTCTTGGATAATACGAAAAATTACGTATGTGGAGTAGTCGTGACCGTCGTTGATCACCTCGGAACCGTCTCTTCGAAGCTTGAGCAGAGAATCAGTGGCGAAGATAAGATATCGCAGACAGAGCAAAGGATCGATTGCTTGAAACAGGTTGTTTATTTTTGCTGATAATGGTTCTTTGTGATATTGTTTTATTTATATGCAAATGAGGAATGTGATTTGAGTTTTGTTGGAGCAGAGGTTTCTCACATGTCAGCAATATGCGCTTAGTCTCGATCTCTCATCCCTGTTTTGGAGCACCAAGGTCCCTTGGCATCCTCGATGTTATGTTTCGCCATGTAGGGAATCATCGATCTGGACGATTTTCTTTAATTTTATGATTTGAATTAAATCGAGTTTTGTGAATACACTGAAAATGGTTCTTATGAACTTCTTTCTTTAGTTTATACTTGCTTTCTTTCTGTCATTTTCTTATTTATAACTTGATTGTTTGCTAGGCTAACACTAATTAAGCCAATGTATTTTTCAGGTGCGCAGCCAAATTTTGAGGACAATATAATTATTAAGCCCCCAGTTACCAACTTGGCTGTTGGTGAGACCAACTAATGAGTTTGAAATTTCTTTTTTAATTTATTCTTCTTTTTTTGGCCAGAGGCTTTTTATTTTTCCTTTTTTCCATTTTAGGAAATAAGGTTACTACTGTAAAACCTGCCTTCGAGAGCCCTTCAAGCCGTCCGAAACCGCTGGATGTTACTACTGTCATGCCCGCCTTCAAGAGCCCTTCAAAACCTCTGAAGCCATTCGACTTCTCATTGGTTGGTTCACTGGGCCAGGTTCGATTGCTTTTCTTCGACAGTCTAAGGAAAGTATTCTTCGCTATTCATTTTATCTCATAACGCTGAACTCCTTGCAGGATGCTTTTAAGCTTGGAAGCAGCGATGAGAAGAAGAAACCACTGCAAGGGAGCAAGTTCTTGCCATTTCTAAGGAACAGCAAAAGGAAGACAGATAAATCAATTAGAAGGATGACATTTTAATATTGCAATCAAAGATAGGATGACCTTTTGGCTTGTTTTTTATTGCTATGAAAGGCTTGTATTGTGGCTGAAACTGAAAACTTCGCAGTGACTCTTGAGAATGAAAATATAACTTTCTGTTGCCACTTTCAATAACCATCATTTTACTAAGCAAAGCAGACCTTCACAGCATAGCAAGAGAAACATAGGAAGCAATTCCCCTTATTTTTGTAGCAGGTGAGAATGCGGTGCATACAACACCATGACAGTACAGTAAAACTGGCCTAGAATCATTATTCTATCGGCGCAAAATAAGCCGAAATGGAGAATACAGCTCAGTGTGATGTCCTTTGTAAGTGGAAACTATCGGTCTATCAGTGTGAAAATTCACCAGTCTTCAACATGTTCTTGAATTTTTCATTGGCGGCCACGAGCTCAGCAGCAATTCCAGCTTCATTAGCTGAATGACCAGCATCAGGCACAACCTGTATTCACCCAGAAAACATAATCATATTAAAGTATGGCAATGAGTAAATTTCTCTAGATCTTTCAATAGTTGTTTTAGAGGGTGATGTTAAGAAAATTGATCCGTCACAGAAGATAAATCAAGTGACAAAAAGCATGCATCATAATAGTTTAATATGTCATAATACACACGCACGCGCACCCATGATGCATGCACACACGCATATATTAGTAAAATAATGGTGAACCTTCAATTTCAACAGCATCCAACTGCATGATATAGAAAATTCTTTTCGGGCTCTTTTAAGGAACCTAAAAGCTTCTGAGGGAAAAAATTACACCCTGTTAAAGTTCACACTGGGAAAATTTATTCAATAGGTAACTCAAGGAAAATAAGAGGAACCGAGGGGGGATACACAAGAATAGCTCTTAACGGGTTGTACTATGGTAAGTGCTCGAATAGAAATGAGTTCAAGTATTCTGTAAATTGTCTCATATTGTTACATAGCATTAAAAAGCGTGATCAACCTTAAATTCTGCCTCTGGCCATGCTTTATGAAGATCCCAAGCAGACATCATAGGGCAGCAGACATCATACCTTCCCTGTCAATAGAAATTCTTCAACAATATGATAAACAAATTGAGCAAGCATATAACTTTAAAACTGCAAATTGAAAAGAAAAAAAACGACAGCCATATTGAGATATATGATTGACCCAAAAAAAAGGCTATAGCAATTGCTTCGGAATAGCCAATGTGATACAACACGGAAAAATAGAGCCACTAGCTCCTAACACCAATTTGATGCAAAGTGTAGTAACATGGCTAAGAGCTCTGAAACCAACTTTGGCACATCTGGAGCTTAAATATGTTCCAGGGTTTACGTTTTGAGCCATATTGTTCAGACCAATATAACTTACGTCAAATTTCTTACATTATATGTCATATCATGGGTGATACCCCATCATGAATTTTGATCTTTAGGTCATATAATGCTTGTGCACAAACAAATTCAGAGTCTGGTTCACACAGTTCATACAAGTCATCTTTTTTGATCACCGAAAAGCAAAGCTCATAGGTTTATGTCTTATATTTGCTTGTGCAAATAGAAATAAATGAGTGGCAGGGCCGCAGGATACAGATGAACAATTCCGTAATCAAATGGAAATGGCAGTATACAGACCAACAAGTACTGATGAAAAACTTTAAGAATGAAGGGTTTCTCTCTACAGGCGGAATATCAGAAGTAACAAGTTACCTGAACAATAACAGTCTTAATATGGCGTATCTTATCAACATTATCCAAGAGGTGTGAATCAGAAGGAAGAAATCCTTTGTTCACAAAGTAATGATTTTCGATCCGAGCAAACGCCTGCAGATAAAGCAATCAAGAAGTTATATTTTTGCTAACTTGAAATTTGGGAATATAAAACCGAGTCTTAAAAGCTGTACTGCGTCTACAAGTTGATAGATGCAGTAGGAACAAGCAAACAAGAGAAGAGAGGTAGCTTGACACAAAAATGAACAAAGACACCACTGTTTTTTTTTTTGGAGGGGGGGGATGTTTTCCCCAAAAGTACGCATTTTAATTCTAGTGATCCACAAAAAGAATGTAATAGCTAATGAAGATCAGACAGAACAGCTACCCCTTATTTGATTGTACAGTGCACAGACTTGATTAACCTAAAATCTAAAGGATGAAGATATTACCCAAATATCCAGTAATATGTGTTCATTTACAACTGTGACTTGTTTAATGCGTTATATATACAAAAGGATATTAAGGCATCCACTAACATGCACAGTAGCCATTGCACAAAATAAATCACTAATTGTTCAAAAGAAGTTGGTTCAAACTGAATGGCAGCTTTCTATCTTTTAAGCCTGTGATTCTATGATAAGTGATAACATAACCAATATAACCGTTAACATTCACGTACAGAGACATAATTTTAAGGCAGTTAAGGACACATGCCCACACACTGATGCACGCACGCACACAAAAACTCTTAAGCCGACCATACTTATTCAAGTAAAAGCTCCATGAGAGTAATTTCTGTTGTTTAGAATTAAATATATTAGAGCTAGTCTTTGGATTAGAAATTGGTTTTGAAAATAAAAAATAAAAAGCATGTAGTATGGATCTTATATGAAGATATGACTAGTATGTGAATCATGATTTATTGGCAGTTAAGCGTTAGGTCCTAACCAGAGAGAAAAGGTCATCATCTCCTCTTTTGACGTTTTCTTCATTTTGAATAAGATGTGCGGTCATAAGTTCCCATGTAGTCCAAGTTTTTGCAGCCATAACCTGAACCAACAATATAACATGTATGAGATAAAGATGATGAAACACAACTTTTTAACATTACATTTACTTCTGTAGGAAAATAGTATGGTCTTTGTGATGGTTGATATCACGTTAACTGCTGAAGTGGATCATATTCCGCAAATTATTGGTGTTAAATTCTCTTGTACGTCAAACCTTTTACAACTATATAAGAGATTGTTCATTCTTTTATATTTTTCAAATTTCAATACTTCATGCATTCCTGGTCTGAAAACAAGGGACAGCCATATCTCAAGTCATATGATTTGCTTCTTACAGGTATACAAATCCTTTAGACATCCTAATCAAAGTCAAAACATTGAAGAGATGATTGCAAATATGAGCAAAACATTTGAGTCATTGTAGTTCATTTTGCTCTTACGCCTATCGCAATTAATACGAAATAAAAATCCGGTGAATGAGCATCTGTAAAATGTCGGAGGCAGCAGGCAAGTACCTTCACATGAGTGTCGTCAGAATTCAGCCTCTTGCTATATGCATCAATGAAACTGCTTCTTTCATTTTCGGGAATGAAATCTTTAAAGGGCTCCCATGCTGAAAATCCAGGTGAAACATTCATTTACATGTCATGAGTACCTAATTTAGCATATGTTCAAATCATACAAGCAAACAGCAAATGCTCCCAAGTAATGCATCATATAAGACAAAATGGTTTCAAGGTTGATTTTTCAACCCACTTGACTTGACTAGATTATCGGCTTAGGTCGAATGGGCCATAAACTACTGACCCATGTTTCTTTTGTAAAATAAAACAACATAGCAAAAGTTTTTAGCGTAGTTTGTGTTCCAGTTCTATTGTTGTAAAAGAGTTTCATATCCTACTCTTATCACACCTTTCCAAGCATGTCAGCAAATTAACTTTATTATGAAACCAAACTCGACCTAGTTGTTCAATGGTTTTCAAACAAAAGGCCTTGCACGCATATTATCTTGGGGGGAAATCATTAGAGGTTGAATTCAAAACAGCATTAACTAAATGTCTGGACAAATCAACATATACAATTCAGTAAAACAAATATTTCTCCTATGATGAATATCTTTCAGCCAATCTAAATAAAGTTCTTAATCGCAAATGGATCACTAATAGCATACCATCTGGGAAGATAGCTGCTGCACCACCTTCATAGAACCAATCAAGCTCCTTCTTCCTTAACAAAAAGATGCCTCTGAGAATTATACCAGTGACCTTAGAGAATCAAAACATAGAGGACATTCAGAATCTGCCATCAGCATCAATCTCGCAAAGTCCACTGCTTACTGTAAAGAAAAAGCTCAAGAGATAGCATATTAGAATGGCAGTATTAACCTTGTCAGGATGCGACTGGCTGTATGCGAGTGCCAGAGTGCTTCCCCACGATCCACCAAACACCTGCAATGCTCAATATATATTAATAGTTATCGCATAATAACTGCAAGGCAATCATACTATTCCTAACCTGCCATTCTGGAATCTCTAAATGTTCCCGTAGTTTCTCAATGTCATTAACTAGGTCCCAGGTTGTGTTTTCCTCTAAACAGGCATGCGGGGTACTTTTTCCCGCTCCTCGCTGATCATGATTTCACGAGTAATGAGAAAATTTTAGAAAGTATCATGTAAACTGAGACAACAACAGCTTCAAGCGGGAAAGCAAACCTGATCGAATAAAATGATCCTATAAAATTCAGGATCAAAGAATCGTCTATTGCTAGCTGAGGTTCCAGCTCCAGGTCCCCCATGAAGAAACACTACAGGCTGTGGAATGCAATGACATATCAAACAAAATACAACAACATGAGAAACCTTAGTAATTAACATAAAATGGCTCAAGTTGAAAAGAAAACTTGCTAAATTGAGTCTCGTACATAAATCAGACTGAGTGTTGGATATCCATCAACTTAAAATTTTAGTGAATTTTATCCATTAAAACCAGCTACAAGATGGTATTAGCCCCTTATGCAAACATTGAATAAATCAGTCAGTTGGAGATAACTAGCAAGCTTCTAGCAGCATTCTTGCCCCTTGTATTTCCTTAACCAATTTGATCTAAGAAGACCACCCAAGTCAAAAAAAATATCATAAGGAAATAAAAACAAACAAACTAGAAGCATCACACATTCCCCTCATGGGGATTTAGCTGTGAGTGAGCTCATGTCCCGAGGAAGTTCAATTCAATCCAAATTTCTTCTTATTGTTAAATACACCAAAATGAAGATGTGCAAACAGAAGTACGAATAAATCATACTAATCAAGATATTAGGTTTCCAACGCTAAACATAAGATGGGCACAGAAGATTCTGTCTAATAGATTGATCCTTTCAGTGTCCAATATCCAATACATGTACGATTCTTTTGTACAAAATATAAATAGTCCTCAAAATCAATGTGTTGCCCCCATCACAATATATATTTCTATGCCAAATATATAATTCAGCAGTTCAGCTCAACAGACCTCGAATTTAAATATCATATGTAATCTGCAATTTTCTAATGTTGGGGTTGAAGAAGAAGATGAAATTGCTCTCATACACAAAAAGATATGAACTTCATAAATATTTAAACAAAGAACTATTGCAAATATTGATTACTAAATTCAACAGCAAACATTATAAATCAAAATCATATGCATGAACTAAAAAATAATTAAAAAAAAATATTAGTTTTTTGATTGCTTACATGTCCGCTTGGATTCCCAGATTGCTCCCAATACAAAGCATGAAGATCCGAGACCTTCAAAAACCCTGAACTGTACGGCTCAATCGGAGGGTAAAGATTCCGATTCAACCCCTGAGGTTCCTTGGACAAATCCATGGCCTCCTTCAATTGCTCGGTCACGTGAGAGCAACGAAATCGCCGACAAAGGAGCGATCTTTTGCCTCCTGCGAATCACAGTTCAAGGCATGAGATCACAGAATGAGGATGAAATTAGGGTTTTAGAGAGACAGATGAGTACCTGAGAAAGAGTTGGAGAAAGAGGGACGAAATTGGGGAGAAAATGAGGAATTAGGGTTTATTAATTGGAGGGGGTGAGAGACGAGCGAGATCGTCCGACTCAGACCCGCAGCAGCTACTGGGTTTAGCCTCATTTCATCTTTTTAACTCAAGATTTTAGTATGCAGTTTGGATTTATAAATTATAAGACCGATAATAATAAATTTCGAATTCCTTTGTCTATTTGTGTCGTTAGAGTTCAGATAAAAATGAATGTGATATCTTAATTTTAGTGACATATGCAGTTATATTTGTTGATCAAAGAATAAAATCAAGAAAAATATTTAAAATGACAATCGCTTCAAAGTTATATAGAATTTTGCTAGTAAGACTATACAACAAGAAACAAGTACCTATAGATGTGCACAGACATGATAAGGCAGCTGTAGGCTCGCAGCTCACTTGCCTGTGAATGGTCCATTTTTTTGAGTTACGGTCATAGGTAATGTTATCATATGAAATATGTATTACATGAAACAAGAAATCTCAAGGCTGGTTTCAAAATCTTAATTCGAACATCTGAGTATGGCTATAGTCAAATTTCAAAACTTTATTTTGCCTCCATTTTATAAATATGAACTATAATTTCCCCTATAGGATCAGCTTTACATGGCATTACAACATAATAAGAGATTTTTGAACAATTGTAAGCAAGCCTAAAGAAAAACACCAGCCAATATCTTTTGTCGAAGTGTGTGTGTACACATAAAATAGAAGGAATAAATTAGCTTGCGGCAGCTACATTGCCAAGACAAACGGAACCGAGCAGACCTCAAGGAGTTTAGTCCATAGGGACCTATCCTTCTTGTTCTCACTTCGGTCTTGGTCTTCGATGAACAGCTACGTTGTATCGCGGGTCCAGCAACCCTGAAATGAATTATGGCTGTGTTTGGTATTATATCATGCCTCGCTTCCCAAAATACTCTAAAATAGGGACGTAACAAATCCAGCCATACTGTCTACGGTGAGAAAATATCTATAGCCACATTAAGATTGTCATGCGGTAATCAGGCACCAAATAAAATTTCTATATCTAAACATGTCCAATATAGCCACGATAAATAATAACATGAAGCAATAGCGGAAACGATACGGTCCAAAAAAAACAAAAAAAACAATAACTGATAGTTGTCCCTCATGGACTCACAATAATAATTCCAACAAGTTCAAACTAGAAAGAAACTAAACCATAACTAACAACTAGATTAATGGAAATCTTCTTACTGATCCGCAAGTTTCTCGAAATACTCACGATCCACATATGCTAAGGTTAATAGATCCGAGCCATTCAAAACCTAGACGTCAGTGCGTCATGAATATCATTAATAATAATATAATTTAAATGTGATATGGCATGCCATTTGCAAAAACGCGATATCATGTATATAAATAACATGCAACAACAATAACGTATGATGGACAAACAATATACGATGGGTCAATCATCTCAGTGTATCCTATAAGGTTCATATTGCTAAATTATCTATCTTATATGTATTTGAAACCAATTAATGAAATTCTTATTGTAACTCAACAGTGTATTCCGTCCACGTCCAGGAAAATGGATCAAGCATATCCCATCCACGCTCGGGAAAACGGATCAAGTATGTGTATGTGTGTGTCCGTGTCCTCCACGTCCGGAAAAACGGTATAAGTATATCAATAATATCCCGTCCACGCCCGGTAAAACGGTACAAGTATATCAATAATCACTGGAGTTATAATTTGGTTCCATTCTTTATTTCCCCTCTCCTCCAAGTTTATGTTCATGGCAAGTATAAGTGTAATATCTACCTAATACTAACACAGGAACAAGCAGCTACGTGTTATGTCTATCTAGACGACAGGTCAAGTCAGTCACGTCAATATCAGGAATGCTAGCATATCGGTGAATATTACTTTACAGGTAGGTTAACAGGATGTGATGACAATATAATAACAATAACAAGATATCGGGTTTCAGGTCAATAGCATGTATAGCCCATCAAATAACAGATATAATTATAAGTGTAACATGCAAATAGTGTATCACTACGATAGCTATTATTTAATTTTTTACCAGATATGTAAAATTTCTATTCTACGGTTGTTCCCGCCAAAAAATTTCTACGCAAAAGAGCCCAAGGTATCAAATAGCAGCGATACGTTTAAGAAAATACGAACCAGTATTTTTCGGGCTGCATTTTGACAAACTCCCGAATGAGAAACAGCTAAATTCTGATATTATCGAAAGCGTCTCGAAAAAACCTTCGATTTGATATATTATGGGCCTCATAATTCATCCGGGATCAAAAGTTATGAGGCATCACATGCTCACACGCGACTGTGCATCACGTGCAGACACGTGACCATTTACAGGCAAAGCCTGCAGGCTCTAAATAAAATAAATAATTGGAAATAATTAATCAGTGGGGTCACGTGCCAACACGTGATGGGCCTTTAAACCCACTGAAAAGAATTAAAGGTATAATAAAATAACAAGGAAAAACCCCAATGGGGCATCACGTGCCAACACGTGACCAAGGGTCACGTGCTGACACGTGATAATTTCTGAGTTCTTTAAAACAACAGAATTAAATTCTGGTCAAATGCTTAATCAAGGGGTCACGTGCCAACACATGATGGGTTCCTAAAGTTTTATGAATTAATAAAATTAAATTCTAATTAAGAGAGAATCAAAAACCCTAACTGGAAAAATATTTCTCTAAATCTTTCCAAACAAAAAGATTGTGCTCTGTAAAGTAGAGCGCCGTTGGATTAAAAATCCAATGGTGATTAAAAATCACTAATTTATAGAAAGATTCTATATAAGGAAAGATTTCCCTGAAATTTGAATAATAGATAAAAGATCTTTTGAATTAAAAATACAATGGTGAATAAAATTCACTGAGTGAAATTGAAATCTTTCAATGAAAAATTGACAAAACAAATTGATTCTTTTCTTTCTCCTATAAAAAGGAGCTAAGAAGAGAAGAGAAGGGGATCGACTTTTTTGGGAAATATACAACAATAGAGAGAAAAAAGCGAGGAGAATTTAATTCTCAAGAGAGAAAAAAAAGATCTCTTCAGAAAAAACCATAGGTGAGAAAAGGAAAGGGATCTAAGCTCCATAAAACAAAAAGAGAATTTAATTCTCAAATTAAGAGTTTAACTCTTCTGAATAAGAACTTAATTCTTCTTTTGGTTGAAGATCTGCAGAAACAGATCTCCCCATAAGTTCAGAATTTAATTCTCATCGGGGAGATTCTGCCATGCAGATCCAAAACTTAGATGGAGAATTGAGTTTAGAGAATTTAATTCTCCCAAATTCATAGGAATTTAATTCCTCCAAATGAAACTAGAGTTTAACCCTTTATGAGAATTCAATTCTCCCAAAACTCATAAAGAATTCAAGTCCTCTAAATAAAATTAGGGTTAACCCCACATAAGAATTTAATTTTTCATATGCATAGAAATTTAATTCCTCTAAGAACGAAATTAGGGTTTAACCCTACAAAGAATTTAATTCTTAAAAATAAAGAGATTTGGAAGATCTCCATACATGCAAAAGACTAAGATCACGTGTCCCTACATGACCCCTGAAAAGATCCCCCAAAATGAGAAGGAATTAGCCCTGAGGCAATGCCTTACGTGCTCCCATGTGATCTCCAAAACAATGAGAATAAAAGCAAAGACAGATTCTAACTTGGGCGCTCTCACGTGTTACCACGTGACCCCTTGATAAATGCTTTAATAATCAGCGCACAAATCTCCATCACGTGCCAACACGTGATGGCTACGAAAATCAAAAATGTTTAACACTTATTCGCAGAACAAAGTCAAGGAGATCTGGCCCCACCTTTGGGTGCCTTCACGTGTCCCCACGTGATTCCTTCCTCTTTAGTGTTTAACACTAATTCGAGAGTTTTATTTCTAGTGTTTAACACTGTTGTCTTCTAGTGTTTAACACTAATTTGAGAATTCGATTTCCAGTGTTTAACACTGTTGTCTTCTAGTGTTTAACACTAATTTGAGGGTTTTATTTCCAGTGTTTAACACAGTTGTTCTCTAGTGTTTAACACTATTTTTAGCCAAATTGGCTAATTTTCCAGAGGCAAAAGCCTCCCCTCTAACTAAATCTCAAAATTGAGTAAAATTCAGAGCTATCATGTTTAATGCCCAGTCAAAAACAAAAATGTATTAGAGCCTTCAAACTCTGGCTTAGCATTGCTAAATAATGTGGGTTTGAACCCAGACAAATATTTAATGGTCCAACAAAGAGCCAATATTTCTAACTTAATTGGACTTAGCCCAAGTTGGCCATAAGTCCTCAACTCAGATTTAACTGAGCCAATGTGCTCACAATCTCATAAATTGATCTTAGTTCCAAATTGGACTACAGATCCCCAAATCAACCTTGGTTCAAGAGTACATCTCTTCACTCCTTTGATATTTGTTATTGTAATCTCTCAACGTTTTCAAAGAGGTGACGGGTCCCGACAACCACACACTTCATAGACTATGATGTTTTTAAACTAACATTGGACTGTGGGGTCCTTAAACCCATGGATTATGATGTCCTTAATCTCGACCATGATGTCTTTAAACTAACATTGGACTGTGGGGTCCTTAAACCCATGGACTATGATGTCCTTAATCTCGACCGTGATGACTTTAAACTAACATTGGACTGTGGGGTCCTTAAACCCATGGACTATGATGTCCTTAACCTCAACCGTGATGTCTTTAAACTAACATTGGACCGTGGGGTCCTTAAACTCATGGACTATGATGTCCTTAACCTTGACTGTGAGGTCTTTAAACTCACGGACTATGATGTCCTTAACCTTGACTGTGATGTCTTTAAACTCACGGACTATGATGTCCTTAACCTCGACCGCGATGTCTTTAAACTAACAACTGACCGAGATGTCCTTAAACTAACAATAGACCGTAATATCCTTAAACTAATCGACCGCAATGTCCCTAAACCAGACAATAGAGCCCAATTGCTCTCTTGTTGGATCTAAACGATCCCGTAAAGTCGATCTTAGTCTAAAATTAGACTAACGTATCCTTAACAAACGTTTAAGTTGATCTTAGTCTCAAATGAGGCTAACATATCCTTAGACCCAACCCCCAAACCCAAATCTAAGAAGATACGGATTTAGACTAGTTCACGCCCTACGGGCAACAACATAAATTAGTCTCCGTATACAATCCACGGGCAACCACAAACAAAACAAACACCCACGACACGAAGTGACCATCTGGAGAAGGAGAAAGTTGTTACCGCGATGTGGTAGCGTAATTAACTGCAGGGGCTTGCGCCTGTAGAGAAGAGCGTCCCCACAATCAAAAACCCCTCATCAACGAGGGGGAATCTGACGAAATCTGCTACATCGGCCGCATCCGTTTAAACCTTCGATACATGGTGCCATAAATCAACTTGGCATCTTCGGAGAGGTGGACGGATAGCACCAATTAGCATCTGCTCCGAAATTCGGGCAAGACGTTTATCGCGTCTTCCTGCGTCTTTCGGAGGGGAACAGATTCTGGCACGCTCGGTGGGACCTTTTCCTCTTTTCACTCCACACTTCGTGTGTCGTGTTCGCGAACGAATCGCGGTTTGCTATGGTTGCCTGTGGATTCATGGTACTAAGATTTGGTGTCTTGCTCCGTGCAGAAAATACAGAAGATCAATAGCTTCAAACTGCACAAACTGCAACAACGGCAATAACTCTCACTCCGTCCTCGCCGGAGGAGTGACCTACAGGCCTCAGGCGGCCTCCCTTTTCAAGATGCCAGTGGAACGGGTGACTCAGGCCACCATTGGGCTATTCTTCGGGACCATGCTCCCACCGATGAGCTTCAGCGCTCCTGTGCCATCGCAAGAAGCTCCGAAAAAGCCAGTCTTTGATCGGCTTGCAACTATTGCGGCCCCTCTCAACTAGTCGCCCAAGTCCACTGCCTCAGTTTTCAACAGGCTGGGCCGAAGCTCCAACGGGCCTGTGAAGAAGCCCACAATTCCAGAAGGGGTTATCCCGAAGGGGATTGCCATTCCTACTCCTGAAGTCACCAAGGCGACTTCTCCGGCTAAGGGGTCGGTCTTCACAAGACTGGCCGTTTCAGCTCTCACTCTGGGTGAAGTAACCAAGGCCGTTTCCCCTGCACGAAAATCGACCTTTTCAAGATTGGCCATTCCCTCTCAGCGAGCATCCGTCTTTGACAGGCTGGCGCCAACAGCAGACTCTCATCAGAACAGGGGGCATGGAAAAGCTGATCCAACAGCGGAGGTGATCCCGGCCCCACGACATGCTCGACGTCATCACTGGCGCCGAGTGAGGAAAGCTGGGGAAAATTCCCCTCCTGGACTTACTTCGCCGGCTCCAATAGTGGAAGTTGATATTGTTGTTCCAACCAGGAACAGCTTTGACCTAGTTAACAGGGTGCGCAGGAATTCGCTAACTGCTGTGCTAAAAAAGTCTCCTTCGCCCGTTGAAAAGATCACCAAGGTGAAGCTGGAGCAGCCCCCTCAGCGGCTGTCTTATAAAATTTATAAAGTTTGGCGACAGGTCCAAAACTCTGTGATTGATCAAGACTATCCCCGCCAACAGAAAAAGATGAAAGCGCGGCGAGAAGAGGATAATCCTGTCAAGCCACAAAAGGTGTCGTCTACCTGGGTGCCCATTGCAACGGCCCCCTCAGCTTCGACCGCCCACAAAAGAAGGAGGTTGGAGAAGATCCCTGCGTCTTTGACAAATCGCAAAGACACTGAATCTAAATGTCCCAAGTCTGGGGGCATGGTGGTGCACACTGTCTATATGGCATCCGGAAAAAAGGATAGCCGTATCACCACAGGTCATCGACCGCTTACGCGATCTGTAACAAAGGCCCAGGAGCAACAACAGAAGCTCCAGGAAATGTTGACGCCGATGGCCGTACTCACAGGGCCAAAAGAATGCCTGGAAACGTCATCAGAGCAACGTCAGGAGCAAAAAACTGATGCTGAATTCCTCCGCAGAATCCTCGAAAAGAAGGAAAAAGAGGCCGCGGAACAAGCGGCCAATATAAAACGAATGGCGCTTCTCTTCCAAGACATAGTCGGGATGATGATACAACCGGGTCCTCTGGCTGAAGACCCTCCGATTGTCCTCGAAGATGATAGAGGAGAGACATCAAATCCTCTGCTGGCTCTGTCAGCAGCCAAGGAGGAGACCATCTCAAAAGCCTTCCTGGATGATTACATCGCTCAGCAGATACGAGTTCATCAGGCGAATGAAGCGGCTGGGCAAATTGTTAAAACTGGACGACCCTATCCTGGTTGGTATGACCAAATAAAGTATACACGATTCCCAAGTTCCACGTATATAAGGGGACGGGAAATCCACACCAGCATGTCGCTCAATTTAGGGCTCTGTGCGGCAACACTGGAGGTGACGATAAGCTACTACTCCGCCAGTTTGTTGGCAGTTTATCGGAGACGGCATTCGAGTGGTATTCCGAACTCCCAAATGACTCTGTTAAGACATTCGCAGAGATGAAGTTGCTATTCACCCAGCGTTTCGCGGGTGCTAGTGAACGCACCCCAATCACGGCATTGATCAATACCAGAGTGAAGCCTGGAGAAACATGGGTCCAGTATGGAATACGATGGTGGAATCTATGGTCGAAGTGCGAGCAGCGCATCGAAGAAGCGCCTGCGGTAGGCATGTTCGTGGGTACTCTTGACCCTCAAGCGACCATATCCCAATTCATGATATTCTTCAAGCCGACCACTTTCCAGGCCTTGATTGACAAGCTGGCTCAAATGGACCAGATGGGCCATAGGCCTTCCTCTTCAAAGACGGAGCCTTGGAATGAAAAGGGCAAAGGGAAAGCAACCTTTGTCGCCAACGCTCGACAACAACCGGGTGGCCCAAAATGGGTTGTTCGCCAAAGCAATAAGCGGCAGTCCCTCGATGAGAAGTTGAGACGTCCTTACTCATTTCCCCAGGATAAAACAAGAAAACTGTTTCAACCGGCAGTGCGCAATGGGCTCATTACTCTACCGGAGTCGAGACATCCACCGCAACCGAACAACGTCAACGATCCTAATTACTGCCCCTACCACCGAGTATTGGGCCATCCGATCGAAGACTGCTAAGTCTTCAAAAATTGGGTTGAAGACCAGTATCAACAGGACAAGTTCACGCTGTCCAAAAACTGGAAGGTAAATCCGCCACAACCACATGCTCCGAAAAAGATGGACATGCCGAGGGCATCGTGCTCATTCATAAAGGAAGCTCCATGGGAAGTTGTTCTTTCGGAAAAAACTAAAAAAATACTGAAAGATCTTCAAACATGTCCGGCGATCAAGTGGAAAAGTCCGCAAGAGCTGGGGATCATCGACGGGATGCTGAAACCACGCCCAACATCAGGAATTAATAGCAATAGGCAAAGCACCCAGGAACGGCCATCACAGTCTTCGAAGAAAAAGAAGAAGACCAAAAAGCCCGCGCTGTTTAACGACAAGCGCACGGATCTGCAAAAGCATATTGACGCGCTGAAAGAATACAACCAGAGGGCGCAAACCCCAGTCACGCTTCAAGAGTTCCTCAGTCACAATGATGAGAGAGACAACTTGTCAGAAGAATCCGAAGATTATGTGGCAAGTTGCCACATGATCGGTCATTTGTCGTTAAGTAACAAAGCAGCTTACTCGGCGTTAGGAGATAACGTAGAGGAGCTGGGGGCAGGAGCAGTGCCAAAACCCTTGGATTATGTGACAAGATCTATCAAGGAGAAACCTACTTATTTATAAAGCATCCGGCTAAACTTCGCCTCAAAGCTACAGCGGACCGAAACGTCCCTAAACTAACGATGGACCGCAATGTCCTAAAACTTGAAACTGACCGAGACGTCTATAAACTACTACGGACCGCAGCATCCCAAGGCTGACGTGGTAAAAGAAAAAAGAAAAAAAAAGGTATGTTCACAAGCAAAATGGGCACGGATGAAAACCTGAAAGGGCGCCGTGAGTAAAAACAGCAGGACTACCGGCGATATTTGTGAAAATCCGAAAGGGCGCAGACTCGTAAAAAAAAATAAAAAAAACAAAAAAAAACGGTATGTCCACAAGCAAAATGGGTACGGATGAAAACCCGAAAGGGTGCCGTGAGTAAAAACAGCAGGACTGCCGGCGAGTTTTGTGAAAACCCAAAAGGGCGCAATCTCGTTAAAAGACACTTGCAAGGTCCTCTCGACCCTGTAAGGAGAAACCACCCGCGTGAGATCCTTACGACTCACAAAGGAGAAATACATTTAGGAATCCTCACGATTCTTAAGGAGAAACTACGCTTACGAGATCCTCATGACTCGTAAGGAGAATTCCCCTTTGAGACCCTCATGGTTCATAGGATTCAAAAGCCTTAAGCTACAGGGATCTGAACCTGTTCTTAAGCCATCACAACCTCCAATACTGCCCTACAAGCGGTTCAATATTGACCCTTATATACAATCCACAGGCACGAATGAACATTTCCCTAACAGAGTCCTACCAGCGACTAGGGATATGCTCACACGGTGAACAAACACTTGTAGATCCTCTCGACTTGCAAGGAGAAAACACTCTTGTAAGATCCTTACGACTTATAAGAGAACACACACTTAGGAATCCTCATGATTCCTAAGGAGAAAAAGCACCTACGAGACCCTCACGACTCATAGGGAGAAACACCTTTATGAGACCCTTACGGCTCATGAAGTCAAAAGCCTTAGTCGATGGGATCCTAACCCTGTTTGCTAAGCCACCTTTGTTCGACATCGACAGAGGCAAATGATGATTCACTCCTGGTAATATCCCAGTTGTAGCGATATTGATGCCTAAATCGGTATCAAATTCCAAGTCCTTTCATGGCAAATGATGATTCGCTCCTGGCAATATTCCAGTCGCAGCGATGCTGATGCTAAGATTGGCATCAGATTCCAAGTTCCACACTTACGATAAAAAAATCAGCGAGCCAAAAATGTATATGAAATAGCCGAAATGATGGGGCAACTTGCAACGAAATCAGCAAGTAAAAATGTATGCATACAAAAACAGCCGAAATGATTGGGCAACTCGCAATAAAAAGCAGCGAGTAAATAAAACAAATAGCCGAAATGATTGGGCAATCGCGACTTGCGCAATACAAAAAGCTGAAATAATAGAGCATCGCGGAAAGAAAACAAAAAATATACATATGAAATGAAACTTTTGCCCTACAGGTGAGATCACATCGATCCCTGTATACAATCCAGGGGCACAAACAAAAAGAGAACCATATCATCCCACCGGCTCCATCAGATAGAAAGCCAAGTCTCGATGGCCACATCTACAGCCTGGAGACCCACGACAGCGTTTCTCCTCATTCCAGTAAGATTTAGACGCGACAATCAATCTCGGAGCCACGGCAAAGTCCCTTGTTCCAAATCTCGACGGCCATGTCTACAGCCTAGAGAACAATAATGGCGTTCCTCCTCATTCCAGCAGGATTTATACGCGAAAATCAATCTCGGAGCCACGATAAAGTCCCTAGTTCCAAATCTCGACGGCCATGTCTACAGCCTAGAGAACAACAATGGCGTTCCTCCTCATTCCAGCAGGATTTATACGCGAAAATCAATCTCGGAGCCACGGTAAAGTCCCTAGTTCCAAGTCTCGACGGCCACATCTATAGCCTGGAGACCCACGACAGCATTCCTCCTCATTCCAGCAGGATTCGGACGCGACATCACCAATCGGAGCCATGGAAAAGTCCCTAGTTCCAAGTCTCGACGGCCACATCTACAGCCTAGAGACCCACGATGGCATTCCTCCTCATTCTAGCAGGATTCAGACACGAAAATCAATCTCGGAGCCATGATAGAGTCCCTAGTTCCAAGTCTCGACGGCCACATCTACAGCCTGGAGACCCACGACAGCGTTCCTCCTCATTCCGGTAGGATTCGGACGCGACATCACCAATCGGAGCCATGGCAAAGTCCCTAGTTCCAAGTCTCGACGGCCACATCTACAGCCTGGAGACCAACAACGGCGTTCCTCCTCATTCCAGTAGGATTTGGACGCAACGTTAACAAAGCGGAGCCATGGCAAAGTCCCTAGTTCCAAGACTCTACGGTCCACCGACAACTTAGAGTCAACCAATGACCTCCCCGCCGGATCAACGCTCCGTCTCGGAAATAAGTCAACCGACCTCCAGGGAAATCAGTGTCCTTGGCAAAAACCTCGATTCAGGGAAATCAGCGTCCTTGACGAGAGCACCTTGATTCGCGTCGACCCGCAGAGAAATCAGCGTCTTTGCAGGAATACCTCGATTCATCTCAATCCCAGGGAAATCAGTGTCCTTGGCAACCTCTTCGATTCAGGGAAATCAGCGTCCTTGACGAGAGCACCTTGATTCGCGTCGACCCGCAGAGAAATCAGCGTCTTTGCAGAAATACCTCGATTCGTCTCAACCCCAGGGAAATCAGTGTTCTTGGCAACCTCCTCGATTCAGGGAAATCAGCGTCCTTGACGAGAGCACCTTGATTCGCGTCGATCCGCAGAGAAATCAGTGTCTTTGCAGGAATACCTCGATTCGTCTCAACCCCAGGGAAATCAGTGTCCTTGGCAAAACCTCGATTCGCGTCGACCCGCAGAGAAATCAACGTCTCTGCAGGAATACCTCGATTTGTCTCAACCCCAGGGAAATCAGTGTCCTTGGCAACCTCCTCGATTCAGGGAAATCAGCGTCCTTGACGAGAGCATCTCGATTCACATCGACCTGCAGAGAAATCAGTGTCTTTGCAGGAATACCTCGATTCGTCTCAATCCCAGGGAAATCAGTGTCCTTGGCAAAACCTCGATTCAGGGAAATCAGCATCCTTGACGAGAGCATCATGATTCGCGTCGACCCACAGAGAAATCGGTATCTTTGCAGGAATACCTCAATTCGTTTCGACTCCAGGGAAATCAGTTTCCTTGGCAAAAATCTCGATTCAGGGAAATCAGCGTCCTTGGCGAGAGCATCTCGATTCGCGTCGACCCGTAAAGAAATCAGTGCCTTTGCAGGAATACCTCGATTCGTCTCAACTCCGAGGAAATCAGTGTCCTTGGCAAAACCTCGACTCAGGGAAATCAGCGTCCTTGATGAGAGCATCTCGATTCGCGTCGACCCGCAGAGAAATCAGTGTCTTTGCAGGAATACATCGATTCGTCTCAACTCCAAGGAAATCAGTGTCCTTGGCAAAAACCTTGATTCAGGGAAATCAGCGTCCTTGACGAGAGCACCTCGATTCGCATCAACCCGCAGAGAAATCAGCGTCTTTGCAGGAATACCTCGACTCGTCTCAACCCCAGGGAAATCAGTGTCCTTGGCAAAAACCTCGATTCAGGGAAATCAACGTTCTTGACGAGAGCATCTCGATTCGCGTCGACCCGCAGAGAAATCAGCGTCTTTGCAGGAATACATCGATTTGTCTCAACTCCAAGGAAATCAGCGTCCTTGGTAAAAAACCTCGATTCAGGGAAATCAGCGTCCTTGACGAGAGCATCTCGATTCGCGTCGACCCGCAGACAAATCAGCGTCTTCACAGGAATACCTCGATTCGTTTCAACTCCGAGGAAATCAGTGTCCTTGGCAACCTCCTCGATTCAGGGAAATCAGCGTCCTTGACGAGAGCATCTCGATTCGCGTCGACCCGCAGAGAAATCGGCGTCTTTGCAGGAACACCTCGATTCGTCTCAACCCTAGGGAAATCAGTGTCCTTGGCAAAAACGTCGATTCAGGGAAATCAACGTCCTTGACGAGAGCATCTCGATTCGTGTCGACCCACAAGGAAATCAGTGTCTTTGCAGGAATACCTCGATTCGTCTCAACTTCGAGGAAATCAGTGTCCTTGGCAAATACCTCGATTCAGGGAAATTAGCGTCCTTGACGAGAGCATCTCGATTCGCGTCGACCCGCATCAGTGTCTTTGCAGGAATACCTCGATTCGTCTCAACCCCCGAGGAAATCAGTTCCTTGGCAAAATACTTCGATTCAGGGAAATCAGCGTCCTTGACGAGAGCATCTCGATTCGCGTCGACCCGCAAGGAAATCAGTGTCTTCGCAGGAATACCTTGATTTGTCTCAACTCCAGGGAAATCAGTGTCCTTAGCAAAATCTCGATTCAGGGAAATCAGCGTCCTTGACAAGAGTACCTCGATTCGCGTCGGCCCTCAGAGAAATCAGTGTCTTTGCAGGAATATCTCGATTCGTTTTGACTCCAGGGAAATCAGTGTCCTTGGCAAAAACCTCGATTCAGGGAAATCAGCGTCCTTGACGAGAATATCTCGATTCGTGCCGACCAGCAGAGAAATCAGTGTCTCTGCAAGAATATACGACGTCAGCAAAGCGGAGCCGCGACAAAGTTCCCAGTTCCACGACTCGGCGGTGCACAGACAAACCAAAGTCAACACTCGACCTCCCTGTTGAAGCAATGCTTTGACTCGGGAGTAGATCAACTCATCAATCACTTACGAGTCCTCTCGACTTGTAAGGAAGAAAATTCTCTTGTGAGATCCTTACGACTCTCAAGAAAACACACACTTAGGAATCCTCACGATTCCTCAGGAGAAAATACACTTATGAGATCCTCTCGACTCGTAGGGAGAAAAAAATCTTTATGAGACCCTCACGGCTCATAAAATTGAAAAGTCTTAGGCAGCAGATCTAAACCTGTTTCCTAAGCCATCGCTTCTTATCTCGATTCAGGGAAATCAGCGTCCTCGGCGAGAACCTCTTGATTCGTTTCGACCTGCAAGGAAATCAACGTCTTTGCGAGAATCTCTCGATTTGTCTCAACTTGCGGGGAAATTAGTGTCCCTACGCATAAAGAAAATTCTCTTGTGAGATCCTTACGATTCTCAGAAGAAAACGCACTTAAGAGTCCTCACGACTCCTAAGGAGAAAAAAACACCTACGAGATCCTCACGACTCGTAGGGAGAAAAGCCTTTGTGAGATCCTCATGGCTCATAAAGTTGGAAAGTCTTATGCAACAGATCCTAACCCTGTTTCCTAAGCCATCGCTACCTTATAAAGAATTCAAGATGAACTGTTATCTACCATCTATGGACAACACTTGCCAAAGCTATATGCCACTGAAATGGAGAAGTTACTAATGAGCATATAAACTACTTCACGCCAAAGTAAAACATAAAGAAATAGAAGGGTGCGGCTCATGGAGCTGAGGGTTTGGAAATATGTCCCATAAGAGTCGAGATTTGAGTCAATGATAAATGACGACGCTTGTGTCCGCTCGTTATCTTCTCAGATCAAGATTCTGAAAATTATATACTAACCCAAAACTGGTCATACGCTTTGAATTACTCTGCACTACTTCACCCACATATATACTTACGTGGGCAAAGTAGTGGGGGGCATTTGTTCCCGCCAAACAATTTCTGCGCAAAAGAGCCCAAGGTATCAAATGACAGCGATACGTTTAAGAAAATGTGAACCAGTATTTTCCGGGCTGCATTTTGACAAACTCCCGAATGAGAAACAGCTAAATTCTGATGGTATCGAAAGCGTCTCGAAAAAACCTTCGATTTGATATATTATGGGCCTCATAATTCATCCGGGATCAAAAGTTATGAGGCATCACATGCTCACACGTAACCGGGCATCACGTGCAGACACGTGACCATTTACAGGCAAAGCCTGTAGGCTCTGAATAAAATAAATAATTGGAAATAATTAATTAGTGAGGTCACGTGCCAACACGTGATGGGCCTTTAAACCCACTGAAAATAATTAAAGGTATAATAAAATAATAAGGAAAAACCCCAATGGGGTATCACGTGCCAACACGTGACCAAGGGTCACGTGCTGACACGTGATAATTCCTGAGTTCTTTAAAACAACAGAATTAAATTCTGGTCAAATGCTTAATCAAGGGGTCACGTGCCAACACGTGATGGGTTTCTAAAGATCTATGAATTAATAGAGTTAAATTTTAATTAAGAGGGAATCAAAAACCCTAACTGGAAAAATATTTCTCTAAATCTTTCCAAACAAAAAAATTGTGCTCTGTAAAGTGGAGCGCCGTTGGATTAAAAATCCAATGGTGATTAACAATCACCAATTTATATAAAAATTCTATGCAAGGAAAGATTTCCCTGAAATTTGAATAACAGATAAAAGATCTTTTGGATTAAAAATCCAATGGTGAATAAAATTTACTGAGTGATCTAAAAAATCATGTTGGTTACAAAATCAATTAAAATCTTTCAATGAAATATTGACAAAACAAATTGATTCTTTTCTTTCTCCTATAAATAGGAGCCAAGAAGAGAAGAGAAGGGGATCGACTTTTTTGGGAAATATACAACAACAGAGAGAAAAAAGTGAGGAGAATTTAATTCTCAAGAGAGAAAAAGAAGATCTCTTCATAAAAAACCATAGGTAAGAAAGGGAAAGAGATCTAAGCTCCATAAAACAAAAAGAGAATTTAATTCTCAAATTAAGAGTTTAACTGTTCTGAATAAGAACTTAGTTCTTCCTTTGGTTGAAGATCTGCAGAAGCAGATCTCCCCATAAGTTCAGAATTTAATTCTCATCGGGGAGATTCTGCCATGCAGATCCAAAACTTAGAGGGAGAATTGAGTTTAGAGAATTTAATTCTCCCAAATTCGTAGGAATTTAATTCCTCCAAATGAAACTAGGGTTTAACCCTATATGAGAATTCAATTCTCCCAAAACTCATAAAGAATTCAAGTCTTCTAAATAAAATTAGGGTTTAACCCAACATAAGAATTTAATTTTTCATATGCATGGGAATTTAATTCCTCGAAGAACGAAATTAAGGTTTAATTCTACAAAGAATTTAATTCTTAAAAATAAAGAGATTTGGAAGATCTCCATGTATGCAAAAGACTAAGATCACGTGTCCCCACGTGACCCCCGAAAAGATCCCCCCAAATGAGAAGGAATTAGCCCTGAGGCAATGCCTCACGTGCTCCCACGTGACCTCCAAAACAACGATAATAAAAGCAAAGGCAGATTCTAACTTGGGCACTCTCACATGTTACCACGTGATCTCTTGATAAATATTTTAATAATCAGCGCACAAATCTCCATCACGTGCCAACACGTGATGGCTACGAAAATCAAAAGTGTTTAACACTTATTCGCAGAACAAAGTTAAGGAGATCTGGCCCCACCTTTGGGTGCCCTCTGTTCCCCTCCGAAGGACTGCGCGACGTGAGGCGTCTTGCCTGAAGTTTGGGGCAGATGCTATTTGGTTTTATCCGTCCACCTCTCCGAAGATGCCAAGTTGATTTATGGCACCGTGTATCGAAGGTTTAAACGGATGCGGCCGATGTAGCAGACTTCGTCAGATTCCCCTTCTTTCGAGGGGTTTTTGATTGTGGGGACGCTCTTCCCTGCAGGCGCAAGCCCCTACAGTTAATTACGCTACCGCATCGCGGTAACAACTTTCTCCTTCTTCAGATGGTCACTTCGTGTCGTAGGTGTTTGTTTTGTTTGTGGTTGCCCGTGGATTGTATACGGAGACTAATTTATGTTGTCGCCCGTAGGACGTGGATTAGTCCAAATCCGTATTTTCTTAGATTTGGGTTTGGGGTTTTGGTTTAAGGATACGTTAGCCATATTTGAGGCTAAGATCAACTTAAACGTTTGTTAAGCATACGTTAGTCCAATTTGGGAATAAGATCAACTTAACATGATCGTTTGGATCCGACAAAAGAGCATTTGGGCTCTATTGTTCCAGTTTAGGGAATAGTGGTCCATTGCCAGTTTAGGGACATGATGGTCCATGTAATGTATGGCCGTCGGGACCCGTTACCTCTCTGACGACGTTGAAGGATTACAACGACTCTTCCTTGCCCTGATTGCAGTGCTGCAGATCGAAGGAGGAGATGTAAGATCAGCCGCGCCACCGGTCCTCCCAGCTTTGCCGCCTGCTACAGCTGGTATAGTAAACTCCCTCTTTGATGACTTTCTTATATTTCTTGAACCGTCATCTGATTATGTTTTGTTTTTCAGCTGTCGTTCCGATTCCGGCCCCCTTCGAGTCTTGCATCATAATGCCGGCAGGCCCATTCTCCAGGTGTCCATTCTTAAAGGGTGCTGCGATGAGTTTGAGTATGCTGAGAAGATGCATCGAAGAGCTTGACGCAGAAGCTCCCCTATCTGCCGCAGATTTCGTTGCGGAGGTTAATCCGATGCTGGGGACGCTTGCAAATTTTCATAATGAAGGCGTCGTCGAGTCTTGGGTTAATCACTGCAGGGAGATCGAGGCCCGCCTGCATCAGCTGGAGCTTATGCGTCCTACCCCCGAGATTTTGGCCGCGAGTACTCAACGGGCGGCATGGATCGAACAGAGCGCTTCTTATTTCCGCCATCTTGAACAAGAAGTTGCTTTAAGGCGTAAGGAGCACGGAGAGACTTCGAGCAAATCCGCCCGACTGCATGCTCAGGTGGATGCAAATGTTGCACAGTTGAAGGTTATCTTTGAAGGCCTTCTGCGATGCATCTCTGACGGGTTAACACTGAGGCGGCAGCTTGACGTCGTCGAGCGGGATGCACCAAATCAGGAGGCAGCCCAGCAGGCAGTTGAGGAGCGGCTTTCATCCTTCCTGCAGCAGCGGGCTCAGGTGGAAGCGGAATTGGCTGTGGCAGCCGATCAGGAGAAGGCATTGAAGGAAGTGCGCGAGCAATTGATGGGGCTATTTAAGACGCTTCCTTCTCAGTAGCTGCTTTTGTATCAATTATACACTTGTAATCTTTGAATAATATGTATACATTCTTTATTCTTTTATACGATTCACCTTGTACTTAATTGAATTCATAAATAAAGATACCCACATTTTTTTTGCAATGTCTTGTGTCATTTCTGCGCTTTCTCCCTTCTTTTATTATCAGCATATTACCTTAGTAAATATGGTTGACAGATGATAGAGCGAGCATCCTGTATTGGCTTCTTCAAGAGGTGGTGATGGCTTAGGAGGCAGGTTTAGATCTGCTGCCTAAGACTTTTCAACTTTATGAGCCGTGAAGGTCTCACAAAAACTTTTCTCCCTACGGATCGAGAGGATCTCGTAGGTGTATTTTCTCCTTAGGAATCGTGAGGATTCCTAAGTGCGTTTTCTCTTATAAGTCGTAAGGATCTTATAAGAGGATTTTCCCTCTTACGAGTCGAGAGGACTCATTAGCGGTTGTTTCCCTCCTTGTCGAGATTCAACTTTGGAGAGTGTGACCCGTGAATAGTATGCAAGAGTCCATTTTGGACTGACTTGCAGGGTCCCAGTGCTTAGGAAACAGGTTTTTTAATCCCCGCTGCCTAAGGCTTTATCTCATTAGTCGAGACGAATCGAGAAGTTCCCGCGAAGACACTAATTTCTTCACGAGTCGAGACGAATCGAGCAGTTCTCGCAAGAATATCCTAACATCACAGTTAACCTCTGCTCTTTACGACAGTGGTCCGTTAGGGTATGTGGTACTTAGGGTTTTGTCCGTCGTACCGTCGCGTTAGCTGATGTATTCCTCGATAGGCAATCTTGCTGTTCGAGTAGCCTTGCGATTGTCGTGTCTCTGATCCCTTCGGGGGTTGGACAAGACGTCTTCAAGCAATCCTCCTAGGCAGTTTGACCGTCGGAAGAGCAAGCGTTAGGAATTTTGCCATGCCGCTTTTTACTTGAGGTTAGACTCATTTTAGAGAGCCCCGATGAGTCATAACCACTCCGCGCTGGTGTGAGATGATCTCCGATAGTCTTTCAGGCTTTATATGACTTGCTGTTAAGACCCTGAAGCTAGGAATTTGGCCTTTGCTTCGTTTGCTGGCATTGCGTCTGTTGTATCGAGATGAATGTCGCGGTTGTCTCTAGGTTGCTGGTGAACCGTCGAGGTTTGGACTAGGGATTTTGCCGTGGCTCCTTTTGGTGATGTTGCGTCTGCTGTGTCGAGACGAACGTCGAGGTGGTGACCACTCTGCACTGGTGCGAGATGATCTCCGATTGTCTTTCAGGCTTTATATGACTTGCCGTTAAGACTCTGAAGCTAGGAATTTGGCCTTCGCTTCGTTTGCTGGCATTGCGTCTGCTGTATTGAGACGAATGTCGCGGTTGTCTCTAGGTTGCTGGTGAACCGTCGAGGTTTGGAACTAGGGATTTTGCCGTGGCTCCTTTTGGTGATGTTGCGTCTGCTGTGTTGAAACGAACGTTGAGGTGGTAACCACTCTGCACTGGTGCGAGATGATCTCCGATTGTCTTTCAGGCTTTATATGACTTGCCGTTCAGACTCTGAAGCTAGGAATTTGGCCTTCGTTTCGTTTGCTGGTATTGTGTCTGCTGTATTGAGACGAGTGTCGCGGTTGTCTCTAAGTTGCTGGTGAACCGTCGAGATTCGGAACTAGGGATTTTGCCGTGGCTCCTTTTGGTGATGTTGCGTCTGCTGTATCGAGACGAACGTCGAGGTGGTGACCACTCCGCACTAGTGCGAGATGACCTCCGATTGTCTTTCAGGCTTTATATGACTTGCCGTCAAGACTTGGCTCCGTTTTCTGATGGAGCATGGGGAGGGAAGGCGTGTTTTCCTTCTTTGTTTGTGCCCCTGGATCATATACAGGGATTGCTATGATATCGCCTGTAGGGCATAAATTTCATTATATATATATATTTTTTATTTTATTTCTTTCCGCGATACTCTATCATTTCAGCTTTTTATATCGCAAAAATCGCGATTGCCCAATCATTTCGGCTATTTTTCGCGGTGCCCAATCATTTCGGCTATTTATTTTTATTTTCACTGCTGCTTTTTATTGCGAGTTACCTAATCATTTCGGATATTTTGCATGCATACATTTTTACCTGCTGATTTTGTTACAAGTTGTCCCATCATTTCGGCTATTTTGTATGCATGTGTGGCTTGCTGTCTTTTCGCCGCAAGCTTGGGATTAGACACCGATTTCGGCATCAGCATCTCTACAACTGGGATATTGCCAGGAGCGAATCATCATTTGCCTCTGTCGATGTTGAACAAAGGTGGCTTAGTAAACAGGGTTAGAGTCCTGTCGACTAAGGCTTTTGATTTCATGAGCCGTAAGGGTCTCACAAAGGTATTTCTCCCTACAAGTCGTGAGGATCTCATAGGTGTGTTTTCTCCTTAGGAATCGTGGGGATTCCTAAATGCATGTTCCTCCGTAAGTCGTAAGGATCTTACAAAAGGGTTTTCTCCTTATAAATCGAGAGGACTTATAAGGGTTGTTCATCATATGGACATATCCCTAGTCACGGGTGAGACTTTGCTGGGGAAATGTTTATTCACGCCCGTTGATTGTATACAAGGGTCGGTATTGAGCCACTTGTAGGGCAATATCGAAGGTTGTGGGGGTTGCTTAAGAACAGGTTTAGCTCTCTCTAACTTAAGACTTTCAAATCTTATGAGCCGTGAGAGTCTCATAAGAGAGTTCTCCTTACGAGTCATGAGGATCCCGCAAGTGTTATTTCTCCTTAGGAATCGTGAGGATCCCTAAGTGTGTTGCTCCCTTGTGAGTCGTAAGGATCTCACGCGGATGGTTTCTCCTTACAAGGTCGAGAGGACCCTATAAGTGTCTTTTAATGAGGTTGCGTCCTTTCGGGTTTTCACAAACACTCGCCGGTAGCCCTGCTGTTTTTACTCACGGAGCCCTTTCGGGTTTTCATCCGTGCCCATTTTGCTTATGGACATACCGTTTTTTTATTCTCTTTTTTTATTCTTTTTATTCTTTTTTTTTCCAACGAGGTCGCGCCCTTTCGGGTTTTCACAAACACTCGCCGGTAGCCCTGCTGTTTTTACTCACGGAGCCCTTCCGGGTTTTCATCCGTGCCCACTTTGCTTATGGACATACCGTTTTTATTTTTTTTTTATTCTCTTTTTTTTGTATCGGCTTTGTGATGTTGCAATCCGCCGTAGTTTACCGACATCTCGGTCAACAGCTAGTTTTAGGACGTAGTGGTCCGTCATTAGTTTAAGGACGTTTCGGTCCGTTGTTGAAGAAGGCCGGCTACTACTTATAGAGTCTGGGCTTAGAAAGATAGCGAGCGGATATAGTCGTCGTCATCTATCATTGACCTAGGTTGTGACTCATTAAGCGTAGTATTTCTTCAGGAAGCGACCGTTTATTGGCCTGATAGGCCTTTCACCGTGCATATCCATAAGTAGATAATCTCCACCCTGGTAGACCTTGTCTATGATGTATGGGCCTTCATAGTTCGGCTCAAATTTTCCCCGCTTGGCGCGATTGGGGATCATAGGTCTTTTGACCATTAGCACGAGTTCGCCTTGGCGGAACGTCCTCGGCCTGGTCAATCTTTCATATGAGCGCGTCATCTTTGCTTTATAAGCCTCCAGATTTTGTTGCGCTATGAGCCGGGTTTCATCAAGGGCATCAAGCTCCTCAAGCTGAAGGTGAGCATTTTCTTCGTCCGTCAGCTCGTAGTGGACTGCCACTCGTAGAGAGGGTAATTCTATTTCGAGGGGGAGTACTGCTTTTGTACCGAATACCAACGCGTATGGCGTTGTGTTCGTGGCCGTCTTGAACGTAGTTCGATACGCCCAGAGAGCTTCTTGCAGTCTCTTGTACCAGTCCTTTTTTATTTCGGGACACCGTCTTCTTCACGATCTTCGTCAAGGTATTGTTGAAAGCCTCAGCTAGACCGTTAACTCGGGGATTATAAACTGAGGAATATCTCCAGTCTATGTTGTGTTGTTGCGCGAAGCGGCTGATCTTGTGGCTTCTGTAGGCTGGCCCGTTATCGGAGATGATCCGTCGCGGAGTTCCAAACCGATAAATAACGTGCATCTTGAAGAAATGGAGGATATTCTCCGTCTTCACTTCCCTCAGCGGTACTGCTTCTGCCCATTTGGAGAAGTAGTCAGTCGTCGCCAAGATGAATCGATGTCTCCTGGACGATGCTGGTTCGATGGGGCCGATTACGTCAGTCCCCCACATTTCGAACGGCCAGCTGGCCACTGTTGGATGTAGAGGATTTGGGTGCTGATGGATAAAGTCCCCATGAATCTGGCATGAGTGGTATTGCTTCGCTATTCGAGGCAGTCCTGAATCATTGTGGGCCAATAGTAGCCCATCCGTTTAATCTTCAACTTCATCTTCGGGCCTGTTTGGTGAGAACTACAGAGTCCGTCGTGAACTTCCTGAACGACTCTTTTCGCCTCTTCAGGTCCCAGACATCTTAACCATAGAGAATCAAACGACCTCTTGTACAGAGTATCACCAACGAAGGTGAAAGACAGAGCTCGTTTCATAAGCTGATATCTTGAGGATGCATCTTCAGGTGTTCGACGGGATTTGAAGTAGTCTATAAAGACTTCTCTCCAATCCTCAGCCTTTTCCTGCTCTTTTATTTGCATTGCCATTTGCTCAGTCACCCCCTTTTCTTCGGGTGATTCCGGAGATATTTCTGCTGGGGCCAGCATCCGACGGCTTTGTACCACGATTCTTACGTCATCAAGGTTCTCGTCGGCCAGTTCTTTAGCGAGCTTAGCTAGTGAATCTACTTTGCTATTTTCCGTGCGCGGTATGCTTTCCAGCATGTAGGAGGGGATTTGAGTCAGCAGTTGCTGTACTCTCTTGCCATATTTCACCAGTTCGGGTTTGCACGTTTGGTAGTCGCCATTTACTTAACTGACGACCAGTTGGGAATCTCCGTATATGAGGAGGTTTTCAATTCCCATGTCGATGGCGATCTCGAGGCCAGCTATCAAAACTTCGTATTCGGCTTTATTGTTCGTCCTCGGCTCTGTTAAGGAGAAAGCAAAGCGCATTATCCCTCCTTGTGGAGTTACGAAGATGAGGCCTACCCCCGATTTGATTATAGGGGTGCTTTGTTTGCGCTTTTTCGTGGAAGACGCTCCATCAAAATAGAGTTCCCATCGGGTATCACTACCGTCGATCGCATCAAACGCATGTTTGTCTGGCAGTTCGCAATTCAAAGGGGAATCGGCCGGTATCGGATGCTCAGCGAGGAAGTCGGCGATGACCTGGCCTTTCACTGCCTTAAGAGGCTGATAGGTTATCGAAAACTCCATTAAGAGCAAGGCCCATTTAACGAGCCGACCTGTCAGTATGGCCTTTGACATCAAATATTTGAGAGGGTCCACCTTCGATATGAGACGGACTTCATGTGCCAATGCATAGTGCCTAAGCTTTGTTATCGCGAAGATCAACGCCAGGCAGTGTTTTTCGATGAGGGAGTAGTTGCTTTCTTCCCCCAAGAGAACTCGACTTAAGTAATAAAGAGCTCTTTCTTTCCCTTGGTCGTTCTCTTGTACCCATAATGCGCCTAAGGAACCTTCGAGGGCGGTTGTATAAAGAATAAGAGGCTTTCCCTTGACCGGAGCAGCTAACACTGGCGGATTCTGCAGGTATTGCTTGATTTCGTCCAGCGCGCTCTGGCATTTGTGATCCCAAACGAAAGGGGTTCCCTTCTTCATCAGGTGACTATAAGGACGCCACTTGCCTGAAAGATTAGCTATAAATCGCCGGATATACGCGAGCTTCCCTTGGATAGACCGCAATTGCTTGAGAGTCCTTGGAGGAGGCATTTCCATGATCGCCTTGATCTTTGACGGATCTATCTCGATACCTCGGTGTCGGACGATGAATCCTAGGAATTTGCCCGAGGAAACTCCGAATGCGCACTTGAGAGGGTTCATCTTCAAGTTGTATTGTCGAAGGCGTTGAAATACGGTCTTCAGATGCTCTAAATGCTCCTCGTATGATTTGCTCTTAACCACAAGGTCGTCGATATAGCATTCGACGATTTCATGTATAAGGTCATCGAAGATCTTTGTCATGGCCCTTTGATAGGTGGCACCGGCGTTCTTTAGACCGAAAGGCATCACCTTGTACCAGAATATACCCAAAGGGGTTCGGAAAGCGGTGTGCTTCTGGTCTTCGGGATGCATCTTTATCTGATTATATCCTGATGAACCGTCCATGAAAGAGAAAACCTCGTGAGTGGACGTGTTATCTATCATCATCTCGGTGACTGGCACTGGGAAATCGTCCTTCGGGCAGGCTTTATTGAGATCCCGAAAGTCTACACATATGCGCACTGTCCCATTTTTCTTCATCACCGGGACAATATTGGCGATCCAATCGGGATACTGAACTTCCTGGATAAACCCAGAGTCGATCAGCTTCTTAACTTCGGCGTTAATACTCATCTCAAGCTCGAGCCGCATTCTTCTCGGTGCTTGTTTGATTGGTTTGACGTCCGGGGATATCGCCAATTTATGCACAGCAATTTCTGGATCTAGCCCTGGCATTTCGGAATAGTTCCATGCGAAGCAATCTTTATGCTGCATAAGCACGTCTTTTAATGAAGCCACCCTTCCTTCAGACAGCAGCTCACTAACGAATGTCGGTCGCGGGTCGTTCACCGTCCCCAACTCAATTTTCTTGAGGTTATCCGCAGTGGTGTGTATTCCATCTTCCAGCTCTTTCGGTGCTGGTGGAAATTCTGAGATCACCTCGTCATCGTTGTTTTCGAAGCACCAGGGAAGGTCATCCATATTCTCGGGCTCCTCTTTTGATATTGTTATCATATGACAAGTACGAGCTCGCTTCCAAGACCAATGTGGATCTGGTTCTGCTCTCGTGGCTTTGGGTTCATGCTTCTGCGGCGGTGTTACCCTCCAGCTGTCAGATAGAGCGAACTTGCCGAGCTGATACTGATCTTCGACCCAATTCTTGAAGGTGAAGCAATCTTCGAGAGGGTGTCCTATTACCCTGTGATAAGAGCAATAGTTTGGGTGTGAGACTTCGCCTGCTTGTTCGGGATGCTTGGACTCCAGAAGCGTAATCATTTGGTGTTTTATAGCTAGGTCAAGTATCTTCTTTGTCTTATCTTGAGGAAAAGAGTATGCTCGACTCATTTTCTTCATAAAGGATAGATCAGGACCGCTCGATTCCCACTCGCGTGACTTCTTGGTCCCGCTTTGTCGTTGCTGAATGCCTTTTCCGCTCTTTGACTTGTTTCTGCCTCTGCGTCGGGCCTTTTTTACAACAGGTTGACAGGGAGCGGCATTTTCGTCTTTCACAGCCTGTTGGAGGAGGCGTTGCGTCCTAGCTTTCTCGTAGATGGCCATTTCGCGGTTGTGGTCGTCTCGTACTTTTTGACCAGCTTCCCTTATAAGCTTGTCCATTTGTTCTTCGAACGACGGACTGGGCATTTTTACGTCGGGGACTTTTTCCGGTTCAGGATTAGCACTCTCTCATTGAGCATCTCCTTCATCAAAGTTATGCACAACATAGCATTCGCGGAGTAGCTCCCGTTTCTTGGACCGAACATATCCAAGCCCAATTGCTTCCATTCTATCGTTAGGCAACTTATGCTGAGTTCCGGGAACGTTCCAGACCCTGTCATAGAATTTGGCTTTTCTAGCGGTCTGTTTGAAGGGTATCCCTTGGCGTTTCAACAGCCTTTTCAATCCTTCTGTGTAATATCTAGGCAGACGGATGGGCTGAAGCCTGTCAAGCGTAGGATCCGCACCGTGCCAGATTTCTTTCTCCACTTTAATTTCCCCGGATCGGTAGAATAGGATCGCCTTCTCGCCTTCTCGTCTGGGAGGGACATAGAATGTCCGCAGCTCTTCCACACTGTAGGTATCAAGCGCGTCCAGCTCTTTATGATGTTTGGGCGGAACCATGGCAATCTGCAAACTTTGTTCTTCATCAGCGAATGTTTGTATTGAAGGCCGAGCGAAGAATATAGCATGGGCCTCATCTTCCGAGTCGCTGCCAAAGATCAACATAAGAGCGGACGGTCCTGGCTTGTTGTACTGGGGTGGGCCTGAATAAACTATCTCTTCCTCTTCCTCGGTATCACTTCCGAAGACGGGAATGGTAGTGACAGTTTTGTTCTCCGGTTTGTGACATCTCTCCGTGTCTTCAAAATCTGGCAAGAAATATTTTGCGTCTTCATGCTTGCGGACTTCGTTTACGGAGAATGGATTCAGCTCTCCCGTTACGGTATACTCGAGACCATCCTTAAAGTATTTCATACACTGATGTTGTGTAGAAGGGATGATGTTGTATTCGTGTAACCAAGGCTGGCCGAGTAAAGCGTTGTAGCATGTCTTGGCGTCTATGACGTGGAATTTAATGTCCGTGACGAGTAGCCCAAAGTGTAACGTCAGTATCACAGACCCGAGAGTCCGTGATGATTGAGAGTCGAACCCGGAGATGGTGATCTTATCCCGAGCGAGGTGCTGGGCGCTCATGCAGATTTCTTTCAATACCCGTATATTGAGGAGATTGACGGAAGACCCATTGTCAACCAAGATTTTGCCTATCTTTATATCATGGCAATACCCTGAGACATAGAGGGGACGATTGTGTTCGCACGTCCCAAGGAGGAGGTCTTCATCACCGAAAGTGACATCGGCTGTGTGCACTTCTTCCAGCTCGTCCTTTATCTTTTCTTCAGTAAGGAAGGCTTGGAATTGTTCTGGCTCTTGTAACGCCTTGATCAATGAATCTCTCGCTTCTTTGGATAGAAGAAGGGCGTCAAGAATGCTGAGCTGCGAGGGTAGCTTCCTCAAGTGTGCCAGAACGTTGTAGTCCACTTTATTTTTCTTTGGCGGGTCCTTGGCGGTTAGCTCTTCCATGAATTGGTCATCTAGGGCGATATCCTCAGAGACCTTTTCTTTTCCCTTATCTTTTTTATTTGAGGGTCCGAGATTCTTTTCGGGTAGCGTACGATTACGCAGCCGGATATTTTCGCAGGCCCTCGGCTCTTCCTCTTTTCCCGAGGTGGACTCTTTAAAGAGAGGGCTAAGAGCCATTTCCTCGTCAGAGTCGCTCCTGAATGTGAGAATTTGCGCTTCCCCGGCGTTAACCATGCGACAATCGCCGGTAGTTCTTATAAGCTCCTCGGTCGTACTTTTCCGCTCCCGACGAGTTTTGCGCTTCTCCCGCTTAAAATGTTGCCAGTGAACAACATACCCCTGTCACCATCTATTGAAAGCTTTGCACTCTTCGGTGGGGTGCGAAATCTTTCGATAATATAAGCAGTCGGAAGGGTGCATTTCTGCTTCGCCGGTAATGTTTTCTTCAGAGGGTGGTAGCTTCATCCCCATTGATATGGCTTTAGCAAACCTTTTTCTCGTCTTGAATTTGTTTCTATCGGCGACGGATGTCTTTTGATTTGACGGGAGTGTCTCAACTCTTTCGTCTAGTCGCCGGCGCTTGGCCCTTTCAAATATGACCGTCTCGCGTTCCCGATCAGCTTTACTTTTCAAAAGAGCTTCGTTGAGGAATGCATCAATTGTTTCATCTGATGGCCCCAGAAGTTCCGGTTTAGGATCTGCCCCCAGCTTCTCAGTGCAAGGAGTCTTCTCATCGTCCGTAAACGAGTGGGAGATCATATGACAACTTGCTACGTAACCCTCAGATTCATCCGACGAACTTTCTCCATCATCTTCCTCCAGAAAGACGTGGCCGAGGAACTCTTGGAGCGTGATGGGAGTCCGTGCTTTCTGATTATATTCCTCCAGCGCGTCAATCTGTTTCTGTAAGTCTGTGCGCTTGTCGCCAGGCTTCACGGGCTTTTTGGATCTCTTCTTCTTCTTCTTTGAAGATTTCGATGGCTGGGTGTGAGTGCTTGGGCCATCACCACCGATCTTTGGAGTTGGACGGGGATTCAGCATCCCTTCGATGATCTGGGGTTCTAGCGAGTTTTTCCACCTGATCGCCAGGCATGTCTGGAGATCATTCAGCATCCTTTTGGTTTTGGCTGATAACACAACCTCCCACGGAGTTTCTTCAACAAGGGAGTACGTTGCCCCCGGCATATTCACCTTTTTAGGAGTATGAGGTTGCGGCAGGTTCACCTTCCATCTTTCGAACAACGCGAACTTGCCTTGTTGGTATTGGTCTTCAATTGAGTTTTTGAAGACGTAGCAATTTTCGATCGGATGACCCAATACTCGGTGGTAGGGGCAGTAATTGGGATCACTGACGTCGTTTGGCTGCAACGGACGTTTTGAATCTGGCAAATTGATGAGTCTGTTGCGCACTGCCAGCTCGAACAGTCTTCTCGTTTTATCTTGAGGAAACGAGTAAGGATGTCCTAGCCTCTCTTAGAGAGATATGCATGGACGCATATTGTTTTGACGGACAACCGGTTTCAAGTTGCTCGGCTGTTGTTGAACATTGGCGACGACGATCGCTTTTCCTTTCCCCTTCTCATTTCGAGAGTCCGGCTTTGGAGGAGATGGTCTATAGCCCATCTGGTCCATTTGGGCTAATTTGTCAATCAAGGCCTGGAACGTGGTTGGTTTAAAGAACATCATGAACTGTGAAATAGTTGCATGAGGATCTAAGGTGCCCACAAACATGCCCATCGCTGGCGCTTCTTCGATGCGCTGTTCGCACTTCGACCACAAGTTCCGCTATCGGATTACATATTGAACCCAAGTTTCGCCCGGCTTTACTCTTGCATTGATCAAAGCTATTATTAGAGTATGCTCGCTGGCGCTTGCGAAACGCTGGGTAAACAACAATTCCATTTCAGCGAATGTTTTGACGGAGTCGTTCGGAAGCTCGGAGTACCATTCAAACGCCGTCTCCGAGAAGCTGCCGACAAATTGGCGAAGCAGGAGCTTATCATCGCCGCCAGTGTTACCACAAAGAGCCCTGAACTGGGCAACATGTTGATGGGGATTGCCTGTCCCCTTGTAGACATGGAATTTTGGGATCGTGTAGCCCGGCGGGTATTTGATCTGATCATACCAGCTCGGATATGGTCGCCCCGTTTTAACGACTTGACCGGCTGCTTCATTTGCTTGGTGAGCTCGTATTTGCTGAGCTATATAGTCATCCAGGGCAGCTTTGGAAATTGTCTCCTCCTTGGCTGTTGAAAGAGCCGGCGGTGGATTTGACGTTACTCCTCTGTCATCTTTAAGGATAATCGGAGGATCTTCGGTAGGAGGATCCTGCTGGATCATCATACCCACCATGTTCTGGAACAGAAGGGTCATTCGTTTTATATTGGCTGCTTGTTCCGCAGCCTCTTTGTCCTTCTTTTCCAATATTCTCCGAAGGAATTCGGCATCGGTTTCTTGCTCCTGGCGTTGATCCGAGGATGCTTCTGGGCTTTCTTTTGGCCCGGTGAGTGCGGCCATCACAGTCATGATTTCTTGGAGCTTCTGCTGCTGCTCTTGAGCTTTAGTCACCGATCGCGTAAGCGGTCTATGACCTGTGGATATACGGCTATCCTCTTTCCCGGACGCCATGTAGACGGTATGTACCACCATGCCCCCGGACTTAGGGCGTTTAGGCTCACTGCCTTTGATATTTGCAGCAGGCGTGGGGACTCTCTCCGGCCTTCTTCTCTTGTAGGCCATCGAAGTTGAGGGGGTCGTTGCAGCGGGCACCCAGGTGGCCGTCTTCTTCCGTTGCTTAACAGGGCGGTTTTCTCCCTGTCGGACTTTCGACTTCTTATGCTGGTGGGAGGAATTCGGGTCAATCACCGATTCTCGGACTCGTCGCCAAATCTTGTAGACTTTGGAAGACAGCCGTTGAGGAGACTGCTCCAGCTTTATTTCTACAACGGTCTCTACCGGTGGCAGAGATCTTTTGAGCACAGCAGTTGGTGAATTCCTGCATACCCTGTTCAGCAGCTCAAAGCTGTTCCCGGTTGGAACAACAGCATTAATTTCCACCGTTGGGGCTGGTGGAGTTAGCCCCGAGGGGGAGTTGCCCCCAGCCTTCCTTATCCGGCACCAGTGGCGACGTCGGGCGTGACGAGTTGTTGGGATTGGTTCAGTGACGGTTTTGTCTTGCCCCTCGTTCAGGTGGGGGCTGTCGCGGGTGTCAGCCTCTTGAAGACTGACGTCCGTTGAGAATCCGTGTCCAACCGATCAAACACAGATTTCTGAGCGGGATCGGGAACGGGAGCAGTCAGTCTCACAAAGACCGACCCTCTGGGAGGAGAAGCCGCCTTGACGACTTCAGGAGCAGGGATGGCTATCTTCTTTGGGATGGCCACTTCAGGTATTATGGGCTTCTTGGTAGGCCCTTTGGAGCTTGAGTTCAGCCTGGTGAAGACCGAGGAGTTGGAATTGGACGACCCGTTGAGAGGGGCCATGGTAGTAGCAAGTCGATCGAAGACCGACTTCTTAGGAGCTTCTGGTACGGGCACCGGGGCAGTGAAGCTCATTGGCAGGAGCATGGTCCCGAAAAATAGTCCAGTAGTAGCCTGGGTGATTTGTTCCACCGGCATCATGAACAGTGATGCCGCCTGAGGTCCATAGGCTACACCTCCAGGTGAGGCGGAGCGTCGGTTGCAGTTGCAGTTGGAGCAGTTCGAGCAGTTGAACGCTATTGCTGTTTGATTTCTGCGCCAAGCAAGAGACCAAATCTTAGTACCTTGAAACCCGACGGTAACCATTAACAAACCGCGATTCATTCGCGAATACGACGCACGAAGTGTGGAGTGGAAAGAGGAAAATGTCCCACCGGGCGTGTCAGAATCTGTTCCCCTCCAAAGGACGGCGCGACGTGAGGCGTCTTGCCTGAAGTTCGGGGCAGATGCTATTTGGTTTTATCCGTCCACCTCTCCGATGATGCTAAGTTGATTTATGGCACCGTGTATCGAAGGTTTAAACGGATGCGGCCGATATAGCAGACTTCGTCAGATTCCCTCTCTTTCGAGGGGTTTTTGATTGTGGGGACGCTCTTCCCTGCAGGCGCAAGCCCCTGCAGTTAATTACGCTACCGCATCGCGGTAATAACTTTCTCCTTCTCCAGATGGTCACTTCGTATCGTGGGTGTTTGTTTTGTTTGTGGTTGCCCGTGGATTATATACGGAGACTAATTTATGTTGTCGCCCGTAGGACATGGATTAGTCCAAATCCGTATTTTCTTAGATTTGGGTTTGGGGTTTTGGTTTAAGGATACGTTAGCCATATTTGAGGCTAAGATCAACTTAAACGTTTGTTAAGGATACGTTAGTCCAATTTAGGACTAAGATCAGCTTAACAGGATCGTTTGGATCCGACAAAAGAGCATTTGGGCTCTATTGTTCCAGTTTAGGGACATAGTGGTCTATTACCAGCTTAGGGACATGGTGGTCCATGGAATGTATGGCCGTCGGGACCCGTCACCTCTCTGACGACGTTGAAGGATTACAACGACATATATCAGAGGAGTTCAGAGATGTACCCTTGAACCAAAGTTGGTTGGGAGATTTATAGTACAATTTGGGACTAAAGTCTGTTTGAAGGTTTTGGTTTAAGGATACGTTAGCCATATTTAAGGCTAAGATCAACTTAAACATTTGTTAAGGATACGTTAGTCTAATTTGAGACTAAAATCAACTTAACAGGATCGTTTAGATCCGACAAAAGAGCATTTGGGCTCTATTGTTCTAGTTTAGGGACATAGTGGTCCATTGCCAGTTTAGGGACATGGTGGTCCAACTCCAGTTTAGGGACATGGTGGTCCATTGCCAGTTTAGGGACATGGTGGTCCAACATTCCCATTTTGGGGACGAGTATTGGTTTAAGGATACGTTAGCCATATTTGAGGCTAAGATCAACTTAAACGTTCGTTAAGGATACGTTAGTCCAATTTGAGACTAAGATCAGCTTAACAGGATCGCTTAGATCCAACAAGAGAGCATTTGGGGGCTCTATTGTTCTAGTTTAGGGACATAGTGGTCCATTGCCAGTTTAGGGACATGGTGGTCCATGGAATGTATGGCCGTCGGGACCCGTCACCTCTCTGACGACGTTGAAGGATTACAACGACAGATATCAGAGGAGTTCAGAGATGTACCCTTGAACCGGGTATAAATTGATTTAGGAGAGCAGTTGTGCTCAGTTCAATTTAATTTGAGGACTTATGGCCAGAATTGGGTTAAGTCCAGTTAGAAAAATGTCTAACATTTTATTTGTATTTGGCCTATTAAGCCTTTGCTTGGGCTCTGCCCCTTTTTAAACAATGCACAGCATTAGGCTTTTTAATTAAATGCACAGCATTTAGATTAGGCCTGTTAGGCCTTTTAATTGGGCTCTGCCCCTTTTAATAATGCAGAGCATTTGTTTTGGTCTGTTAGACCTTTTAATTGGGCTCTGCCCCTTTTCTAATAATGCATAGCATTTTGTTTGGTCTGATAGACCTTTTAATTGGGCTCTGCCCTTGTTTAATAATGCACGGCATTTAATAGTCTGACAGCGCGCCACATGGCCTGTCAGGCGCTTTGCGCTGATTGAGGAGCGCAAGGCGCAAACTGATGTGGAGGTGACACGTGTCACACTCTGGTGAGCGCAAGTCTGTTAGCGCAGTGCGCTGCGCCAGTGCGCTGCTAACACGTGGCGCGCTTTGATGACCTGCGCCAATCTAAGAGCGCAATGCTCATTTTTAAAAGCGCAAGGCGCAGATTATTCTGAGGTTGACACGTGGCGTGTTCTGGTGACTTGCGCCAACCCAAGAGCGCAGAGGCTCATTTCAGAAGTGCAAGGCACTGTTCCATAGCGCAGAGCGTATCTTGATCAAATTTAGATCAAAGAAAACAAGTTTTTCTTGTTCCAAAGATTTCAAGAACCAATGGTTCTGATTCTTATCAAAAGGCAATGCCTTTATATAGATCAAAAGATCTAATCATGAAGTAGATTACTTCTTTATTATCATTTTTTTTGAAGATCTTGATCTTGTTCTTAGATCTTTGATCTTTTTTAGAAGAAATTCTTCTTTTTATCAGAGGTTTACCTTTGATTCTCTTCGAGTTTCTTCTCAAAGTTTTTAGAGGAGTTCTGTATCTCTATCTCTGTATATTTTAGACTTAGAGTCTAGGGGCCTTTATATAGGGCCAATTAGTTTGTTAGGTTAGTTACAGAGATCTTTCTCTGATTGATTTGGGGATATTTCCCCACCGTTGGATCTTTGATCTTAAGGCCTCTGTTTTACAGAAGATAATCTTCTTGTTTTAAAAAGATCTTTCTAGAATTTTTTCACGCCCCGCTTCCCAAAATACGGAATACGAGGAGTTGACAAGGCCAGCCCTGCTCCTACGGTCAAGGAAGTGTCCTGCCGTAGTCACACTTCGGCTTCTAGTTCTTCATGGTAAACAGTAAATGTTGCACAGGTAATGAGAAATGCAGTAACTGAAACAAAACAGTAAAATGAACTGACCTGATGGGAAACAAAAGATATAACTCTGGATAGCTAAACGAGATGTCCATGAAGTGCGTCTAGTCCTGGTCCGGGCTAAATCTTCTCCTCACACTGAGCATGCATACTCAGGTCGTCAGAGCGACACAATAGCAATGATAATACATAAAATCATATGACAATTCTAACAGTGATAACAGTTATATGTAGCAATAAATCAGAATAGTATAGATATGAACACGCAGTAATCAATGCAGCGGAATAGTAAAAGCAGTAGAACGATATGCCATGTATGTCAACACGGTAAGTAAGATATATCAATGCCAATATCCCTATCAGTCTCTAAGTCTCACTGTACAGGTCGCTAAGCCTAACGTCAGTCCAAGTGTGAGAGTCAACCACTCGCGAGTATCCTCCACCCAAGGGTAGAACCCAAGGGCAAGGGACCACGGGCCCAACATGTATATCACGGTGATAATCACATACCCTGTAAATCTCCATATATCTCCCTAAATATATAAGCCGGTATGGGACTCCCGAGATTCTGTTGAACTCACACTTAAACTACCCCACACCCCGTGGTCTACATCAAACGCTAACCATAACCCTAAATACTAATCGATCCGTGACAAGTCTGCGCGAGAACTGGAGACAGGACCTCCATCAAGCACGTCCCGACTAATACCTAAGATAAATGGCAGTGTCTGGTGCCTTATCTGTGACATCCGTGCAAGCGCTTCCATAAGTGTCCCATACCACTTATAGTCACACGTACACGCATCCCACAGACGTCGACAATGCAATAGAATAATAGGGTCACTGATTGTGTACAAGTACGTATCACTTTCACTTATTCACGGATACACGAACACTGGCGTACTTGCCACAATCATCACTAAAATCTAACACTGGGTAAATGCACGATATCACTAGGTTATCACTACAATGATATGGGTATGATATGATACGTAACAGTATATGAAGCATGATTAAGGTGTCATAAAAATAGTATTCTATCACTTGCACGATTTATCATGAAACGTACGTGTATAGTTTAGCGAAACAATAAACAGGTAATAATTAGTATGTTCAGTTGTCCATCAATTGAATTTATTTTCAAGCCAATCGGGTTCCAGGATCATTAATTATAGCCATTCCATTTTAAGCATTCACGGCTGGAAATCTGGTTTCAGAATCAGAAATCCGTTTCGCAACGCATTTTAATCCCAATTGGGATCATATTTTAGCGGCGCTACAGTTGGATGAAATCTAGGGTTATCAGTAAGGTTTTCAACGCAACAGACGGATCTTCAATCGAGTCTGTACGTCAGGAAGTATACCCCATCTAATACCAATATGTCAGTTCTGATTCTGTTGGGACTGTTATGCGTCCCAATCTATTAAATTACCGATTAAATAACAAACGGTAACGAAACAGAATGAAACCACTTGTGTTGTCTAGATAACAGATTCACCTACAATAAAAAGTGGAGTTCCGCAACCTACAACTTAAGGAAACCCTGTGGTACCCATTACGGAACAGTAAGCAACAATTGAAGTCGCTCTGGACTGCAGTCCAGAGTCGCACTCCGATCCGAATATTAACACAGTTTGAGTACAGGAATATCTGGAAATTAGTATAGGGTTATATTTCGTTGAGTTGGCTTCGATTTGAGCCCTCGAACTCATCATTCCATTGTGTATATAATTTATGGTAATTTTAACGGTTTTCAGGTACAATAAAATTCCAGTTTTACGAGTGAACATGGGGGTAGTCGTTTTAGTCGTTAACGGTCATATTATCCAACGAAACTTGCACAAGGTACTCAGCACAGCAAGGGCCAGTGTGAGCACTCTAGTTCCGTCAATTTGGAAAAGTATTTTCTTTGGGAACACGCGTCGAGCAGGTATGGCACATAATTGTTCTAGACTCGTAACTTTATTATCTATATAATTAATGACTGTAACTTAAGTAAATAGCATGTAAGCAAGTAAAATACTTGTCTGGGAACGTCTCGGGGTTGCACGGCAGCAGCGGCGACGACCGAGACAGCAGTGATCGACGACGTACAAAAAGTGCTCGATGAAATGCCAAAGCTTGATTGTTTTGTGGTGATCTCGACTCGACTTGTGGGGTGATGGCGGTTGCAATAAGGTGGAGGTTGCTGGCAGGGTTCAGGTGAGTTGATCGGAATGTGAGTTCAAGAAAAGAAGTGTGCAGGGAGAGAGAGACAGAGTGTGAGGATTGTAGAGAGGGTGAGAGATTGAGAGATTTGAGTGAGCGAGAGGGGAAACAGATAGGGGCAGAGAGTGAGAGAGAACCAGAAAGAGAGTGAGAGACAGAGAGATAGAGAGAGAATTAGAGAGAGAGAGAGGGTGCATACCAGAGAGAGAGGGGAAGAGAAATTTAGAGAGAGAGAGTGAGTGAGAAAGAGAAAACAGAGAGATCACAGAGAGAGAGAGAGAGAGAACTGAGAGAGAGAGAGAGAGAAGATGGTGTTGGCGACGATGATGGTGCGGTTGACGAGGGGCACAGGGGTCCGCCGACGAGAGGGCGCCGGGGCACCAAGTGTTGGAGATAGTGCCCTCAGAGTCAATTATTGGATCACAGGCACGTGATTGCAATGATTGAGGGAGGACCTATCCCGGTAGAACAGTCTTACTCGAGATGATAGTATGCTATCAGGTTTACCTTTATCATCGTGTACTGCTTCAGGTGACATGACATGTCACTATTGCACGTTGATAGAGCCCCTAGGATTCTTGCTTGACCACCAGCAGTATGAGGGCGATCATATAAGTGGGAGCTGGGGGTCTACAAACGTATCCTTAAAAGGTCCCTAGTCGTGGGAGTTTCGAGACCGGGCATCGATACTCCATTAGTAGACTAGTGTATACAGTCGAGACCCCGACGAGGGGCGGTGGCCGGTCTCACAAGCCACTGGTGTCAGTTGGATCACCTAAGATGTATACAGGTGCTCATTGGGTTATGAGTACACTGGACAGGACTCGCCGGGAACATGCTAGTTGGTCTTATACCTGACGTCAGATAGCAGTTCCCAGGTGACATGTGTACAGGTTAGTTCATCGACCTGGGGATCGTCATTTGTCTCGTGTGAGTTCCCACTGTGCTTTGATTACTACCTTACCACGGCTCAAAGGAGTCGTGCAAACAGGTTTTAGTTGGGTACAGTCCCGAGCCACATGGAGGCAGTGAGCGGATCTTCGGGGGTTTCGTCTCTCCCGGTATTGGGGGTGAGGTCGCGCTGTGTCTAGGAGAGCCATTACACGAAGTCCTTGGCCAAGGCAGGAGATTTACTGGTAGGTATTCCAGTAGTATCTCAGGGTGTTCTGGGCTACACTCCGACACGACTTGTACCGCTTTTGGGGGTCTGACTTTTACCAACCCCCTAGGCCCGCCATGCGATACTCATAGACGAACGGACCGGACTGCACGGATATTGTCACTGACAGGCTCAGTTGGGTGTCGGGGTGAGCTTCCTCATCGACGTCCCTTTTGGTCAATAGCTGGTGGCCCTTCACGTATTGGCTTATACCTCTGACGGGCTAGTGGTTAAATCCACAGCCATAGTATTGACGAGTCTTTAGAGTCCACCACACTTTCAGTTACTCAAGTTTCGGGCGAAACGCTGTAGAGGCCGTATGGAGATATGGCAGGGTCCGATCAGATACGTGCGGTATTGCACGGATCAGGATCGGACGGTTTGTACTAGTAGCCGTATAGGTATATGGCAGGGTTCGATCAGATACGTGCGGTATTGCACGGATCAGGATCGAACGGATTTTACTAGCCGGCTTTGGTTTAAGCCGGTCCTAGTTTAGTACAGTGTAGATTTTGTCTTTTTGCATTTGTATCCGGACGGAATACAGATGCGGGTGTGTATGCACAGTGTCGGGGTTTTCCTGTAATTTATTACGGGACCAGTTTTCTGGAGTTGCCAGTTTGCATTCCGTTCCGGCCGGTTTTCCTTTGTTCTTTCCCGGCCGGACTTTTTCGATGGAGGGGGTTATTTGCAATTGTGCAAATAATCTTTGTGGAGGGGGTTTCTTGCAAAACCATTGATTATGATGGCTTTCTTTTCTTTGCACCATGACTTGCTTTGACTTATGACATGAATGGGTATGGTTTGATAAAGGTATAAGCATGGTTCATGTTTGTATATGGTCACTTTTGCTTCACTCCTACACTCACCTCCCTTCTTACTTCATATTGTTATTCCCTCCACCATTTTCCACCAAGTTATGGCCGGCCACAATTTGAAGAGGAGAGAAAATGATAGGCTTCATTTTGGTGTGGAGAAAATTAATCATTCATATCATTTTCATTGCCACAAAAATCCCCAAGTTCATATCATCTTGATTCCTCCATCAAGGCAACCAACCCCAAAGTGAGACAAAGCGTATTCTACACTACTTCCTACAGCAAATCTTGGACGCGTCGATTCGCCAGCTTCGCGCCCGAGTTGCCTCGGTATTGAGGTGGGAGCCCGTAAAAGCTACAGGCGATGTGGTGCCCTTTCCGACGAGGAGGAGACGGACGGAGATCCCGCGAAGAGATCGGAGTGGAGATGAAGACCGGAGGACTTGGATCGTCGGTATACATCTCTAACCCGTATTCTAGTTAGCTTAGACTTGTTAATGGTTACGATCTGGAGTTTAGTGCGCGGTGGTGCCGGTTTGCAAAGTCCGCAAAATTTGAGTTTATCACCGCTTCCGCATTCCGGCGTCGGATTGACGGCCGGGGCGCCGCCGTGCACTTACACCAAGCTCGAGAGCAGGGGGTTCGTTGTGCAGGAGAGGGTCCTGTGGTGGTTGGAGAAGGTGAACGTGAGAGTTTTAGGAGGAGGTATGGGTGAGGAGATGAAGGAAGAGGAGGGTCGTCGTCGTCGTCGTCGGGGGGTGTGGCTGCAGCTTGGAGGCGATGGGTTGAAGTTGGGTTTGCGAGAGGAGAAGGTGATGGTTGCGGGAGTGAGGGTTGAGGGAAGGCGATGGGAATGAGGGGGAGAGGAAGTGAGACGAGGCGAGCATCGTGGGGTAACGTCGCGCGAGCCGGGGCAGGGGCGAGGGAGACGGCGAAGGAAACGTGCGCGGGAAAGAAGGAGCCGTTGGGGAAGATGAGAAAACGGGTCGGGTGTGGGCTGAAGGTGAAGGGCCGGGCCGGTGAGGGATTTAAATATATTATAGGAAAAGAGCACGGGCCGGGCCAAGAAAAATAAAAGGAAAGAATTAATTTGGGGAAGAAGGAGCGGGCTGCTAAGAGGGGCTGGGCCAAATAAATTAAAAGGAAAAAAGGAATTTGATTTAATTAGGAAAAATAGAAGAAACAGCCCGGGGCGAGTTGGGCCAGGGTATTTAAAGGGAATTAGATGAAAAATAAAAGGAGTGGGCCGGCTAAGATGGGCTGAGGAATTTATAATAAATCAATTGGAAAATAAACAGGCCGGGAGACTTAGAAGGGATTTGAGTTTATGAAACTAAAGATAAAGGAATGAGCTTGTGATTTTTGGTTTAGGATAAATAATTATAATTAAATTAAAATCTTATAAGTTAACGAGAACACAAATATTGGTATAAAAAGGAATGGGTGTTACAAATTTAATTCTGATTCAGTGCTGGCACAGTTAGCGCAAGTGCACCTGCGCTTGACACGTGTCGCGCAGCGCAGAGCGCAGCGCAACTGCGCTGACACGTGTAGCGTTGCTTCCTTTATTCTTATTAATATAGAGCCTTGCTCTGATTGGGTGCGCTGTCTTGGGCACAGTGCTGGCGTGTCTGTTTTTGACACGTGGCGCGTTGCGCGCAGCGTAAGGAATCTGAAGCGTTGCTTTAATTTTTGAATTTTTGAAATTCAAACAGAGCTTTGCTCTGATTGGGGGAAACACCCTCACGTGTCCCAACGTGATTCCTTCCTCTTTAGTGTTTAACACTAATTCGAGAGTTTTATTTTCAGTGTTTAACACTGTTGTCTTCTAGTGTTTAACACTAATTTGAGAATTCGATTTCCAGTGTTTAACACTGTTGTCTTCTAGTGTTTAACACTAATTTGAGAGTTTTATTTCCAGTGTTTAATACTGTTGTTCTCTAGTGTTTAACACTATTTTTAGCCAAATTGGCTAATTTTCCAGAGGCAAAATCCTCCCCTCCAACTAAATCTCAAAATTGAATAAAATTCAGAGCTATCATGTTTAATGCTCAGTCAAAAACAAAAATGTATTAGAGCCTTCAAACTCTGGCTTAGCATTGCTAAATAATGTGGGTTTGAACCCAGACAAATATTTAATGGTCCAACAAAGAGCCAATATTTCTAACTTAATTGGACTTAGCCCAAGTTGGCCATAAGTCCTCAATTCAGATTTAACCGAACCAATGTGCTCACAATCTGATAAATTGATCTTAGTTCCTAATTGGACTACAGATCCCCAAATCAACCTTGATTCAAGGGTACCTCTCTTCACTCCTTTGATATTTGTCGTTGTAATCCCTCAACGTCTTCAAAGAGGTGACGGGTCCCGACAACCACACACTTCATAGACTATGATGTCTTTAAACTAACATTGGACTGTGGGGTCCTTAACCTCGACCGTGATGTCTTTAACCTCGACCGTGATGTCTTTAAACTAACATTGGACTGTGGGGTCCTTAAACCCATGGACTATGATGTCCTTAACCTCTACCGTGATATCTTTAAACTAACATTGGACTGTGGGGTCTTTAAACCCATGGACTATGATGTTCTTAACCTCGACCGTGATGTCTTTAAACTAACATTGGACTGTGGGGTCCTTAAACTCATGGACTATGATGTCCTTAACCTTGACTGTGAGGTCTTTAAACTCACGGACTATGATGTCCTTAACCTTGACTGTGAGGTCTTTAAACTCACGGACTATGATGTCCTTAACCTCGACTGTGATGTCTTTAAACTCACGGACTATGATGTCCTTAACCTCGACCGCGATGTCTTTAAACTAACAATGGACCGAGATGTCCTTAAACTAACAATGGACCGTAATGTTCTTAAACTAATCGACCGCAATGTTCTTAAACTAGACAATAGAGCCCAATTGCTCTCTTGTTGGATCTAAACGATCCTGTTAAGTCGATCTTAGTCTAAAATGAGACTAACGTATCCTTAACAAACGTTTAAGTTGATATTAGTCTCAAATGAGGCTAACATATCCTTAAACCCAACCCCCAAACCTAAATCTAAGAAGATACGGATTTGGACTAGTCCACGCCCTACGGGCGACAACATAAATTAGTCTCCGTATACAATCCACGGGCAACCACAAACAAAACAAACACCCACGATACGAAGTGACCATCTGGAGAAGGAGAAAGTTGTTACCGCGATGCGGTAGCGTATTTAACTGCAGGGGCTTGCGTCTGCAGGGAAGAGCGTCCCCACAATCAAAAACCCCTCATCAACGAGAGGGAATCTGACGAAGTCTGCTATATCGGCCGCATCCGTTTAAACCTTCGATATATGGTGCCATAAATCAACTTGGTATCTTCGGAGAGATGGACGGATAGCACCAATTAGCATCTGCCCCAAAATTCGGGCAAGCCGTTTATCACGTCTTCCCGCGTCTTTCAGAGGGGAACAACTGTGATGCTTGCACTAGCTAGATAACTGTGACGATACTCATATAACTTCCTATAAGTTTATTATACCAAATTGATCATAATAAAATAATCTTCTGTTCAGATTATAAATAATGATAATTAATGTCACGTCCCGCTTCCCAATAGACAGAAATGGTGACGTGGCAAGCCCGCAACGTATTTACTATGAAATAAATACGTTAGGCGTAATTAAGCAATATAACTATGAACAAGAATGACAACAGTAATAAAATGAAACAACAACTTTATTTACATTCAACTTTACATACAACTGTCTGAAAATAAAAAATACAATAAACAAAATAATGCCTAAACAATGGCGTAAGTAAGTACAGGAAGAACTAATAGTCAGGCTGAGCTGTAAATTTGTCCAAGTCTTCCTGGCTCGGCTCTATCTCCTCATAGTCCGGTCCTCCTGACGAACATTCCAAGGAAAGAAAAACAGAGAGGAATGTCGTCGGCGAACTAACGCTCGGTAAGTCCTAAAAGAAACAAGAGAGAATAGAATATCATGTGAATAGGAACTAAAACAACAAAGGACGGGTTAAATTGTATATGATCATCTACAGGTATATGATAGTTATTCTGACGTGGTTATTTGTAGTTTAATAAGGAAGATATTCGTGTATACGAGAGGAGTCCATCTTACCCCTGTGGACTATTGTAACATGTAGTACAAGGCCCCGTCATAACCCACGGGACAACGGCACGTGAATTCATGTAGGTGTCTTATAAGTGGCTTCTCGTGCCACGATATACGTTCCGTACCAATCTACCCCTTTATCCCCCGCGTATTGTATTATATAGATTAAAATTACAGGTCTTGGCTGAATATATGGATATAAAATGTTCAGGTTCATGTTCAGGATTTAATCATGTATTCAAGTAGTCATGTCGAGTTCAGGTCACGTTATAACCATGGTTCCGTCAAGTCGAGTCAAGTATACAAGTTTGAGTTTGATATTTGAATTCGAATATTCAAGTTCATGATCAAGTATTCAAGTTCGTGTTTGATTTTGGATTCTGGTTTGAGTTTGGACTCAGATTGAGTCAGACACTTGTAAACGGATTTAACTCTTGGCTTTCTTAGGGTTGGGATTAATCGGCAACTGATGCATATGGACGGCAGGATTTGTGTCTTTTTCCAAGACAATTCCCATTGATAAGTCCGTTAAGTTGTTTAACCTGAATAGATAAGCACTCACTTTTTCCGGCTCCCTGGGGCTCAAGAGAATTGATCCCGCTTAAACCTATATTAAACTAGAGTCCTTAAAATATTGTTTTGCATATCTTGAGGGGGTTTTATGAAAAATATTTTAATATAGTTTAAAATTAAATCTCGAGGGTGATTTGTATTATTTAGGGTTTTCATGAACATGTATTTTAATTGTTGTGGTGTTTTGATGATAAAACATAGCTTTTTGAAAATTTATGGTACTTTTATGAAAACTGCTAATTTTGAAAACTTGGTGGTATTTTATTAAAAATTCTAATCTTTCATTTTAAAAATATAGTTTCTTAATTTTTTTTATTGAAAATACGGATTTATGATTTTTATATAATTTAAAAAATTAGTTTTATTTAGAAAAGTCGTATTTCTTAAAAACCGTATTTGATTTCCTTTAGAGATCGAATACTCCGCGAGGAGTTCTGTATCTCGTTTTACTATCCCAAGGATGTGCGATAATCTGCACGATCCATTATCGGTTCCCCTAACGAGGGTTGTAGAGGCGTATTTGCCAAGAATTACAAAACACCGCTTTAAAAGAAACCCGTTTTTTTTAAAGATATGGTATTTTAATAAAAAGCATTTCTTTGAACCAACTATATATATATGTGTGTAGATATCGTGATATGGAATCAAAGTGTGCGTGTGTGGTAGGTCGTTACCCCGTGAAGTTTTCCTAAAGGTATTGTTTAAACAATTATCGAAAAGAGATTTATATTAAAGTTTAAGGTATTTTAATGAAAAAGTTCGTTTATGCTTGTTTCACATGAAAATTTTGGTTAAATTTGAATCTAAAAGATTGTAATTAAACTTACAAATAGGGTGGTAAAATTAATTTGACTAAGGTATAAAGGAAAAAGGGAGTTTCAAGTTAAAAAAGAAAAGTATCGGGAGTAACTCCATTTTACCGATATCTTTTTAGAAGATAAATTGAGATGAAAAGAAGAAAAGATGAGGGGGACTTACAGTTTGGTAATATCAGGAAAAGAATAAGGAAGAAGGGAGGGGGCTTTGTGGCGTCGTGGGAGCTCCAGAAACGGCTTTGATTTTCAACGGAAAGAGCTTGGTTGCTAACTCCACTTGACTCTATGGTTTTGCTAGAAATTTTCAGAATAGAAGGGAGCTAGGGCATATGGTGGTATTTATAGTGGAGAATTAGGTTTTGGGAATTAAAATTTTGGATTAAAAAGCATTAAAATAGTGTTAAATGATGAATTGAAGGGTCACTTTTTGATTGCAGGGAAATCAAACAGTGCAGGAGAATCGAAGGGGTGTGTGTGCAAAGCACGGAGCCATTGGGCTCAATCGAACCGTCGGCACCGGCCCTATGGGGGAAACAGACGATCGGGATTGAAGCAATCGCCTCAAGATTTGTGCCGCGTGGGTATTTAGGTGTGTACACCTTATTGCGCCTGTTTGATTTTTCTGAAACTTTTCATTTCTCCGTGTATTGTACGTGCAACTCTTGGGCTTCCAAAAATTAAAAAGAAAAATCTGAAAAAATAATTGTGTTTGATAGGAATCGAACACACAGGCTATGTCACAGCAGTGTAGAGGTTTTACTAATGAGCTACAAGTTTCTTCTTGCTTTTATTTAACAATATAACTTTTAACTCTTACGCAAGCTGTAATACTCTTTTTTGTACAATAACCAGAAAATTTCTGTACAGTAATTTCAGAGTTGTTACAATTAACCTATACACAGTTATTATTATGAATTATAATTATTAATTATCTAGCAGTATAAATGTAAGCCGATGTCGCGCACCCCGCGGTTCGTGGGGAAGCGGAATTTACAAAAAACGATGATTTTGACTACGCAACACCGGCTATAACTCTAGGATCTTTACTAAAGCCTTAACTAGGTAATCTATCTGAAAGGTTTAACTACTCGGTGAGATGGTTATACCTCCAAGATACGGTCCTTCGGGTCTTCTAGTGCTTCTCTCCAAGACTCCTCGGTGATCGAATCGAGCTTGCTCCATTGGCCTTCTCATGTCAAAGATGATCCACCGCGAGAGAATGTGCTCCAAGCTTCAACCTCTAAATAAGGTAACTAAGATAGATGGTTCGCTAAACCAACTAGCCTAGGAGATGTAGAGAGTCTAAAGGATTGTGTAGTCTCACTACACCCTTGACTCACAACGCATGTGAAGGTTAGGGTTTAGCTCTAGAGGAAGAAGGAGATGGAGAAACTCAAGAGAGCAAGAGAGGAGAGCAACTCAAGAAATGAGCTCAAGAAAATAGAATGAACCATCTAGAGAAAAATAAGTGTATAGAATGGCTAAGTATATGCTCACTTATTGAGCCATGGAATATCTCATAATAGAATATATCCGACATGCCTCAATAGTGATCCTAAACCAAATAAAATAATACAAGAGGCATTCCTCACACCATGCTAGCAAATTCTCCTCCATTTCCACCTCATTAATCCATTTAAGTAAATGGATAAAATCAATAATGACGTAGCACCTTCTAGAAGCATACCTTGACAAATTACAAGAATGCCCCTCTCACCGTATATACATACCCCTATCCGTATTCAGAAAAATACGGAAACGCTGAGACGATAATAATACAATAATACAATAATAGGATCCGGTTTAAACCAAAACTCACTAGTATTGTCTGCCCGATCAGCATCCATGTACAAGTACACCTACGTGATCGAAGCCCAGTCGTAAAACCATACGACGTCTACATCAATTGCCTGAAGCAGGGAAACCCTTTGCGCGAGACTCTAAAGACTCGACAGTACATTGGCAGTGGGTTTAACCATAAGCCGTCAGCAGTACTAGCTACACGTAACGGCTACCCAGGTATCTGTCGATGAGAAGACCGATGAGCAAACTCACCCGGACTCCTACTGAGCCTATCAGTGATAATCTCCGTACAGTTCGGTCTGTTTGTATGAGATACTCGCATATATGCCTAGGGGGTGGTAAACATCAGACCCCTAACAACGTGATAAGTCATGTTGGAGGAGAGCCCAATATACCATGAGAAACTACTGGAGTACTTTACCAGTATTTCTCGACTGCCCTAGCCAGCGACTTTGTATAATGGCTTTCCGAACACTGCGCGATATCAACCTCTAATACCGGGAGAGACGAATCCTATCTGATCGGTACTATCTCCAAGTGCTTTGGGACTACACCCAACTACTATCTGTTTGAACGACTTCTTTGAGTGTGGTAGGGTAGTAATCGAAGTGGAGTGGGAACACACTCGAGATGAAGTAGCGATGGCAAGTCAACGGACTAAGCTGTACTCATGTCACCTGAGAACTGCTACCTGACGATATGTATAATACCAATAACCAGTTCCCGACAAGTCCTGTCTAGTGTAACTCACAACCCAGTGACCACCTGCATACCTTCTCCAGTACGTCGTACTAATGGCTGTGGGACAGACTGTAGGGTTTACCTTGCACCTCATCATGGTTTGGGTTGCATCAAGCATGCTACAATTAAAATTTTTGGGGTGCTAAGTAAACCTACCTAGGATCAAACTAGAAATTAGGGTAACAAAGTCATAGTATCACATACTGAAAGAGAGTCTAACACTAAAAGATGAAAAATACAATCTTTGTAGATCTCCCTTTTGTGACTCCTTGGATCAATAAGAGTTTGAACCGGTCCGCTCGAATCCTTCATTGTCCACGATGATCCACCTGAAGTTCCTTTGCTCAAGCTCCAAGCTCCATTTGATCAAGGATGAAGATGAAGTAAACATTCCACACTAGTGGGCTAGACTAAAATAAAATGATGATGTGGGTTTTAATCTCACTCAAAAGCCTTTTCTTTTTAATTCTTTCTCTTTCTTTTCAAAACTTAGAGAGCTTTGAGAAGAGAGAGGAAGAAGGAGATGGGAGGTAAACTTGACTCAAGTGAAAAGGATATGAGACATAATCTCAAGTGAGAATAATAATCCTCATGCTAAACTTTGGTTACAAAATATATAGATATTTTGTGACTTGAGTTTAAGAAAAAACCATGGGCTACAAAACCATAGTATTGACTTTGGTCAACACAAGAGAAAAGAGTTGACTAGCCAACCATGATTTTGTTTCCATTTTGTTTTTCTTAAATAAACAAAATATATAAATATTTGTAACCATGTGAGTCTTGTATTGCCACCACCAATGTATCATCAACCATGACACCTGTATGTTTGCATGTGTGCATCCATATCAACATATACATACACTCATGCATGCATCATAAAGAAATAGGCTTTAAGTAAAAAGGCTAATGGTCATTAATATTAAATCAACAATTGATTTAATAAACCGGTCATATCACATACGACCCGACCAATAGAAAACCGCCAGATTATAATGCGGTATCATATACACGCATTTAATCAAGCACCCGCGCATATCATCATATGCACCCCACATCATTTCGCCTGAGCTAAGTAACCCCTTTGTGGGACTCTAAGACTCGTCAATACGCCGGCAGTAGGTGATGATCATATCAAACACCCACAAGCCGCAAGCGGTTAGCTAAACGTAACGGACACCCGGGTATTGAGCGAGCAGAAGAAAAACAAGCGAACCTGTCAAAACTCATGTCGAGCCAACCGGTAACACTTACCGTACAGTCTGGTCTCTTCGTCAGATATGCTGCATATTGAGTCTAGGGATGGTATCGTCGACCCCAATAACTCAATAAGTCATACCGATGTATGGCCTATAACAGATTGAGAAACTGCCGATAACACTTATCAGTAAATCTCATCAGCCCTGGCCAGGGACTTGCTGATATAGCCAATCGAGCACAGCGCAACATCAACCCCTAATACCGGGAGAGACGAAACCCCTCCTATCGCTCATTGCCTCTATGTGTCTCGGGACTGTACCCAAAAGCTACCTGTTTGCACGACTCAGTAAAGCCGTGGTAGGGTGGAAATCAAAGCACAGTGGGAGAACACACAAGACTCTATGACGATCTCGGGTTTACAGACTAACCGTACCAGTTTCACCTGAGAACTGCTATCCGACGATAGATATAATACCACATAGGAGTTCTCGGCGAGTCCGTCCAGTGTACCCAGTCCCCACTGAGCACCCGTATACAATCTTGGTGTCAAACACCAATGGATATGGGATCATCCATCGCCCATCACATAGGTCAAGAATCGTATACGCTAGTCTACTCTGGAATATCGATGCCCCGTCTCGATACACTCACGACTAGGGATATTTCAGGATATGCTTATAAACTACACACGTCCCACTAGTATGATCTGCATCATAATCACAGTAGTCAAGTAAATATCCTCAGGGCTTTATCAACATGTACCAAATGAATAAAAGCATGATCAAGTGAACATGTCAAGATAAAGAGTAACCAGATAGCATACTATCATGTCGAGCAAGAAAGTCTCCTGAATATATATATACATGTAAAAATACGTCCACTATCAAATAATGGCCTCTAGGGCATACATATATCCAACAATCTCCCACTTGCACTAAGGCCAATTACTGGCGTATCTCATACCTAACATCTCAAAAAGTCGCTCATGCTGCGGCTGAGGGAGGGCCTTGGTAAGTGGATCCGCGGTGTTATTCTTTGCATCTACTCTCCGAATCTCGATCTCGCGGCGATCAACTATCTCCCGAATCAGATGAAAATGCCTTAGAATATGTCTAGATCGCTGATGGGACCTAGGCTCCTTGGCTAACGCCATAGCCCCATTATTGTCACAATATAATGGTATTGGATTAATAATGGTTGGAACTACTCCTAGTTCCGAGATGAACTTCCTCATCCAGACGGCTTCCTTGGCGGCATCATTTGCAGCAATGTACTCAGCTTCCATCGTAGAGTCTGCAACGGTATTCTGTTTGGAACTCTTCCAATACACCGCCCCTCCATTGAGGGTAAATACAAACCCAAAGATAGATTTGCTGTCGTCCTTATCACTCTGGAAGCTCGAATCGGTAAAGGCCTCCATTTGGAGATCTCCATTACCATATACTAAGAACAATTCTTTAGTCCTTCGCAAGTACTTAAGAATGTTCTTCACAGCCGTCCAGTGATTCTCCCCTGAGTTGGACTGATACCTACTTACTACACCTAGTGCATAAACTACATCAGGGCGTGTACACAACATCGCATACATTATAGATCCTATGGCTGAAGCGTAGGGAATAATGTTCATGCAAGCTCTCTCTTCATCAGTCTTTGGGCAAAAGTTCTTAGAGAGAGTGATTCCATGGCAAGCGGGTAAGGCACCCCGCTTGGAGTCTTCCATACTAAACCTCTTTAGGATGGCGTTGATGTACCTGGTTTGGGACAATCCCAATAACCTTTTGGATCTATCCCTATAGATCCTGATGCCCAATATGTACATGGCATCACCCAGGTCCTTCATGGAGAGCCTTTGTGATAAGAATGATTTGACCGACTGTAGCATAGGAACATCATTCCCTATCAGAAGAATGTCATCGACGTACAATACGAGGAATGCGATAGTTCTCCCTACAGTCTTCTTATAAACACAAGGTTCATCTGGATTTTTGATGAAATCAAACTCTTTGATAATATCATCAAAACAGATGTTCCAATTCCGTGATACTTGCTTTAATCCATAAATGGATTAGTAATCTACACGCTTTCCCGATACTTCCACTGTCAACGAAGCCCTCTGGCTGATCCAAATAAACGCATTCTTCTAAATCACCATTTAGAAATGCAGTTTTATCGTCCATCTGCTAGATTTCATATTCGTAGTGAGGAGCAATAGCAAGTAGGATCCAAATGGATTTAAGCATGGCTACGGGAGAAAAAGTTTCGTCATAGTCCAGACCTGGTCTTTGACGAAATCCTTTCGCCACAAGTCTTGCCTTATAGGTCTCCACCTGCCCATCTACACCAATCTTTCTTTTAAAGATCCATTTGAACCCTACGGGTTTTACCCCAGGGGGTACAACGTCCAAAGTCCATACTTTGTTGGTGTACATAGACTCCATTTCGGATCTCATGACATCCAGCCACTTCACTGAGTCACCACTCGTGATAGCTTGCTGAAAACTAGCAAGATCCTCCTTCTCCATGATGCAATCTTCTCTATCACCATCAATGAGGAAACCGTAGTATCTCTCCGGTGGGCAAGAAGTCCTACTAGATCTACGGAGTGGCTGAGGTTCATTAGTCTCTGTTGCAACATCAGGCTCAACCAAGTCGTCATTTGTAACTTGTGTTTTTAGAACCTCTTCTAGGTCTACCACATTGCCATCTGTATCATTTGTAAAAAATTCTTTTTCTAAAAATGTGGCATGCTGAGAGACAAACACCTTTTGTTCCTCCTTGTGATAGAAAAGTTATCCATAAGAATTCTTTGGATATCCCACAAACTTACACATGACTGACCATGTCTCGAGTTTGTCCTGATTCTGCTTTTTAACATAGGCCGGACAACCCCAAATCTTAACTCGTTTAAGAGATGGTCTCTTCCCATGCCATATCTCATATGGTGTGGTAGACACGGTTTTGGTTGGAACCCTGTTTAACAGAAACGCTGCAGTCTCCAATGCATACCCCCAAAATGAGACGGGTAATTCAGCATCACTCATCATGGAACGTACCATATCTAATAGGGTCCGATTCTGTCGTTCTGACACACCGTTGTGCTGTGGTGTGTAAGGAGGAGTGAGCTGAGAGAGAATCTCATTCTCTTTTAGAAAGTCTAAAAACTCTGTACTGAGATACTCTCCACCTCGATCTGATCGAAGTATCTTGATGCTCAATCCGGTTTGTTTTTCTACTTCAAGTTTGTACTCAGTGAATTTCTCGAAAGTTTCAGACTTATGCTTTAATAAAAACATATGACCGAATCTTGAGAAATCATCAGTAAAAGTTATGAAGTAAGAAAAATTGCCTCTAGCCTGTGTAGACATTGGCTCACATACATCACTATGTATGAGGCCTAAGAGCTCAGTGGCTCTTTCTCCGTGACCTGTAAATGGAGTTTTGGTCATTTTACCCTTGATACAAGACTGACAAATTGCATAAGATTTATATTCAAAAGGATTTAAATATCCATCTTTATGTAGCTTGTTTAGTCTTATTTCGTTAATATGACCAAATCTACAGTGCCAAAGAAAAGCTTCATTTATTTCTAAAAATTTTCTTTTATTAGTGTGTTGTATGCTGAAAACTGTGTGTTGATTTAGGACGTATATCCCATTATTAAGTGTACCATACCCAACAAATATTTGATTCAGGTTAATGTTCATAACATTATTCTGCAATATAAAATTATATCCTTCATCGTCCAACAAAGAAATGAATATTATATTACAAAGCATACTAGCTACATAATAACATGGGTTCAAAACCAATATACACCCTGATAGCAATCCCAGGTGATACTCTCCCACTGAAACCGCATGTACATTGGAACCATTTCCAACCCGGAGAGTATGGTCACCTGTCTTCAATACTCTGCTATTTCTCAGCCCCTGCATGGAATTGCATATGTGAGAACCTGAACCGGTATCTAATATCCAGAAAGTAGAGTTTATAGAAAAACAGTTTTCTGTCACAAACACACCTGAAGCGGAAGTATCACCATGCTTCTTCTTCTTGAGATCCAGGTACTCAGCACAGTTGCGCTTCCAGTGTCCCGCTTTGTGGCAGTAATAACATTCCCCTTTTCCCGATTCCCCAGCCGTGGACTTGTCTTTCCCCTTAGCCTTTTAACTCCACCTCTAGGTATGGTGGGTTTCTTCTTCATCTTTCCCATGGCCTCAGCCTTTGGACGAGAGGAGGAAGATGGCCCAGCAATCAAAGCGGGAGTCTTCATTGTTTTGAGTGTGCTCTCTGCACTTCTCAACAAATTAAGAAGTTCAGGTAGTAACTTCTCCATATTGTGCATGTTGAAGTTTACTACAAATTGAGCAAAAGCAGGGGGGAGACTGTAAAACAATATCTATATATTGTTCGTTCTCCATTGTCCATCTAAGGTTCTCAAGCTCTTCAATAAGAGCTATCATCTTCAAGACGTGGACCTACTGGTGTGCCAGGAGCCATTCGCATCTGAAACAGCTTTCGAGATGCTTCATATCTCAGGGTCCGAGTTTGCTCTCCATACAACTATTTTGTATGGAGAAAGATGGATTGAACATCCATCAGCTCGTGCTGCTTTTGATGTGTGTTATCCATCGATGCAAGCGCGAGGCATTTGGCCGTAGCACAGTCAATATCCCATGTTTTGCGGATCTCCCGATCCGCAACTGAAGATTCAGGGCCTGGGACGGGTGGGGTTGGAGCTGTAAGGACATATGATACCTTATCATAAGTTAGGGCAATGTTAATGTTCCTCAGCTAGTCTTTATAATTGGTCCCATTCAGTTTATTTTTCTCTAGTAGAAGCTTAAGTTCTGTTATTGGTATTTGCCATTAAGAGAGAGAAAATAATACACTCAGCGAAAGCTCTTGCAAAGCTCAGATTGGTTATTATCTTATCTAATCAATGTCTCCCACTGCTTTTATTAAATTTTCCTTCAAACCTTAAAAACAAAACTAGCCAGGATTAATTACATTCTACAACTTCGCTAACCGTTCAGCCAGGCCAGTGTCGGTACTTTGAGGGAGGTTCCCCGTGCTTTCGCACGGACCTAATTAAAATAAACCTTGTTTTCCCAGAGGCGTAGCCCCATAGACACCTTTCTAGATACCTAATGTGTTAGCTAATTGTAAAGTGCAAAACTTTCCTGAGAGTAACTCTTGCTCACAGTGGGATCGGGATCCAACCATCACGTGGAAGGTATGCAATCTCATTGCAAATTTCAACTCTTGAAATTCCCGATATGGTTTTTACCCCTGGCACTCATGACCTTAGTTATGGTCAACAAATCACAAGCACTAGTCAAATTCTACCCGTCATTTCGTGATTAATTAAACCCATTCTTATGACCCTTGGCTAAGGTCAACAAAGTCACATGCCTGTCCTAATTAATCGCATCATATGCTGTGTAGGAAGACATCACTTAGCTACCGTACACTACGCCTTGGCTAAGGTCAACAAACATAGCACGAATACTAAGTACTCTACTTTCTAAAATGACGGAGGGTTGCGGATGGTTTTTAAGAAAACCTTTAACGCTTTGAACTTGATATCGTCGTAGAATTAAATGGTTTTCAAAAGAAGTGGCTTAAGCTCCGCAATTTTGAAATGTAGCTTTTTCGTAAAAAGCTGAGTGGGTTTCAAATTCTATTCTACAATATCTTTTTAGGTTTATTTTTCTTTACATTAATCATATTAATGTAGTCCCATCATTTAAGTCCTTAAGCCACCACAGAAAAGAAACGAAAATAAAACGTACGCTTATACCATTCGCATTCGCCACAATGTCCCGTTATATACCGTTAGATTACTTAACTAACAGCATAGCGGAGCGGGACTAGTGTGGATGTAAATCATAAGCAACGCTTATTATATATCATATATATAATAATACCATTCGTCTCATCATATAAAGTGATCACATCACAGAATATCAACAGCAGAAACACATAAATGAATATATATAGGATATACTAGGAATTCCGTATTTTGTATTTAGCCAATGATAGAAAATACGAGTTCCACGGTCGTGATGAATAGCCAATCCCACACCCTAGACCCCTATGAGAGTGGCAAGTGACCCTACAAATTCTAGAGTTAGGAGACCCGGTCTCAACTCCTCGAGATGGCCTCCCACTGGACTCTAGAACCCGGTCACTTGTGCTCCCCACCTTGGGTCTATTCTAATGCGGAAAAGTAAATAATATACATCAACGGTAACATCATCCTCAACCCGGATGTGCCCCAATAAAAGAATATTACATACAATGAATTTTACATTAATGAAAAAGAAAACTCTCATCTCACATAAAACCCCCTGCCATTCAATCACGACAATCCTATACATCATATCACAGCAACACATAACATCACATGTCATCAACGTAAGCAAGTATGCGTATCCCAATTGCCGTTGATATATAGCAACGAAACCGACAATACACCACTTACTACACTTACGGTCGCAGAAAAAGAGAGTGAAAAAGCTACAATAGTTGGAATTCGCAACAACCATAGACATCATATGCCTAACAATTATAAACCCCACATTTTAGCCTCGATATCGAAAACACTTTTCAATATCAAGTCGGGCAATTCAACAAGATTCCCGACATTCTGGTCGAATCCTCGTCGGAAACTTTATTAGACGGACGCACCCCCCGATACCGCCGACGAAGTGTACTTAGGAGGAAGACCGCCACCGCGAGCATCCGGACGGATGCTTTTGGCAACGGGGTTCTCCTACAGTCACTTGGTCAGAGCTATGGGGCGTGTCTATCTATTAATGTTATCCGGCGAGTATCCGCATACATAATGTGATTGCGACGGAGTTTTGATCCATAAAAAAATTCCGTGGCAACCGATGAATTGAGACTAAATTGCTAGATTTATAAAATACTAATCAATTTTCACAAATCCGATTATTGTGGATTCCAAATATTGTAACATAATCACAGAAAACTATACGACATTAAATAATTCGATCGAATCAACGAATTCCCAAAATTCCCAGAGAGCTCAACACTTGAGCAGTGTTAGAAATACCCAGAGACATACCCCAGTACCTATGGATCAGCAGCTGAAGGGCCGTCCCTTGCCTCCATAGTGGCGCCGCGGAACCGCCGCCAAAACCATGTTTTGGCCGCGGTTCCGCGGTCACTAAAGCGAGTTAGGGACTCGTTCTTCAGGTGGGTCCATAATATAACTTGCATGATTTTCTGAGAATTTTTAACATGAAAAAATCCAAACTTTTTGAAAATTTCCAGAGAGCGGGTAACAATGGTTATTCAGAGTTCATTTCGAACTTTTAATTTCATCTAGATTACACCTAATGATCTAGCTTATCTCTGATACCACTGTAGGGTTTACCTTGTGTAGGGTGTTTTTCGTCACCCCATTGAGATGGGAATACGCGCGTGTTTGTCAGGCGCATTACAAATTCCCCCTGCCTAGGGTAGGCTGGGGTTTATTGATTGTGGGGATCCGAATCTCCGGCAGCCGCGGACTAAGTTGCCGTTAATTACCCCTCGCTTTTGGAGCGAGGGAACCTCCGATTGACGGGTTAAACTGGTCATGCGAACTCAACGTGCAGTGTTGTGTTTTGAAGGGGTTTTGGATATATCGGGGGCCCCGCAGAGATTTTACGGGGGTCCCGCTACCCGGATAGCGGGCTGGGGGTCAAGGGGGCTAGCAGCCCCCTTGCGGGGTGCGGGGCAGCTCCCCGGCCCAAATTTTTTTAGGAGGGACGGTGTTGTAGGGTATGTGTGTGTGTGTATATGTATATTATATATATATATAAAGGGAAAGGGCATCCAAAGGATGCGTGGGGGGGCAGCGCTTCGCGTGTCTAACACGCGAGCGCTGGGCACTTAGGCGCTGGCGCACCACGTGCCCGGCACGTGGGTCGCAGGGCACTTGAGCGCTAGTGCGCCACGTACCCGGCACGTAGACACTGGGCGCTCGAGCGCTAGCGTGCCACGTGTCTGGTACGTGGGAGATGGGTGCTTTGAGCGTTAGCGTACCACGTGCCCGGCATGTGGGCATTGGGTGCTTTGAGCGCAAGGCGCTCGAGCGCTAGCGCACCATGTGCCCGACACGTGGGCACTGGGAGCTTAAGCGCTCGAGCGCTAGCGCACCACGTGCCCGGCACGTGGGCGCTTGAGCGCTCGGGCGCCGGCGAGAAAAAATGGCTTTTAGTCCCAGAAATAGGATTTAAAATCCCAAAAGAGAATTTAGAGTGGAGTTAAACTCCTAATATGTTTTGGAGTTGATGAAAGGGGTTCTTCTTCGGAGCCCTGGATCTTCCCCAAAATGAGGTTTTCGGAGATGGGCCTCTTTCTTCCTCCTCTGTTGGCCGGATCTTGAAGATCAAGAGATGTGAGATTTTAAAAATCTCTTCTTTTTGAGATCTGATGGGAGATCTGAGCTCCCCTTTATAGGTTTTATGGTGAAAAACTATTTAGTTTTGGAAAAAAAAGAGTAAAACTCGTGATTTAATTCAAAAGAAAGAAGAAGGTTTAGAACCTTCAGAAAGGGGAAAGAGGCACAAACCCTAGAATTTGAGGGGAATGAAAAGTATATTCTTTATTCATCATCATGTTGCCTTATATAGGCTTACATATTTACATATAGCCCCTTGGGCTTTCCAAATGGCATTTTGCCCATCCCATGGCTCATGTGCCATTTCTTTTTGCACATAAGCCATGGGCTTACAAAAAATTAGTTTTATGCCCATTTTGCATAAAAAATTACATTAAAATTATTTATTACATGATTTTTATTTTGGCATGGAGGAGGGCCGGCCGCTTAATGTTCGGACTCGACCTGTGCATGGGCCCACTTGATCTGGGCTTGGGCCCACTTGGCTTGGGGTTGACCTTGACTTTGACTTGGTCAACCGGGATGCAATTTTCGACCCCAACAAAGTGCCGCCATCAATAAATGCACACCACATGTGGGTTGTGTGCATGAAATTGATGGATCTTCTTTCGCGTGGAGGTGACTTGCTTTGGTTCCCACTTTTTGGGATGCACTGCCCTTTTTACGACATGGACGGTCGACGTTTGCTTCTCCGAGGCGGAGTGTCCGTGGTAGACGTTTCCCTGGCCCGGAGCGATTTGGTTCCTGCTTTGTAGGAAGCCTCCACTGCCTTTTTTTCAACATGGACGGTCGACGCTCTGATCCGGAGCGATTTGGTTCCCGATTTGTGGGAAGCCTGCACTGCCCTTTTTGCGACATGGACGGTCGACGCTCTGATCCAGAGCGATTTGGTTTCCGATTTGTGGGAAGCCTGCACTGTCCTTTTTGCGACATGGATGGTCGACGCTCTGATCCGGAGCGATTTGGTTTCCCGATTTGTGGGGAGCCTGCACTGCCCTTTTTGCGACATGGACAGTCGACGCTCTGATTTGGAGTGATTTGGTTCCCGATTTGTGGGAAGCCTGCACTGCTCTTTTTGCGACATGGACGGTCGACTCTTGACGCATCTCCGAGGCGGAGTGTCCGTGGTAGACGTTTCCCTGGCCCGGAGTGATCTGGTTCCTGCTTTGTAAGAAGCTTGCACTGCCCTTTTTACGACATGGACGGTCGACGCTCTGATCCGGAGCGATTTGGTTCCCGATTTATGGGAAGCCTGCACTGCCATTTTTACGACATAGACGGTCGACGCTCTGACCCGGAGCGATTTGGTTCCCGATTTGTGGGAAGCCTGCACTGCCTTTTTTGTGACATGGACGGTCGACGCTTGACGCGTCTCCAAAACGGAGTGTCCGTGGTAGACGTTTCCCTGGCCCAGAGTGATCTGGTTCCCGATTTGTGGGAAGCCCGCGCTGCCCTTTTTACGACATGGACGGTCGACGCTTAAGGCGTCTCCGAGACGGAGTATCCGTGGTAGACGTTTCTCTGGCCCGGAGTGATCTGGTTCCCGCTTTGTTGGAAGCCTGCACTGCCCTTTTTATGACATGGACGGTCGACGCTTGACGCGTCTCCGAGACGGAATGTCCGTGGTAGATGTTTCCCTGGCCCGGAGTGATCTGGTTCCTGCTTTGTAGGAAGCCTGCACTGCCCTTTTTGCGACATGGTCGGTCGACGCTCTGATCCGGAGCAATTTGGTTCCCGATTTGTGGGAAGCCTGCACTGCCCTTTTTGCGACATGGACAGTCGACGCTTGACGCGTCTCCGAGACGGAGTGTCCGTGGTAGACTTTTCCCTGGCCCGGAGTGATCTGGTTCCTGCTTTGTAGGAAGCATGCACTGCCCTTTTTGCGACATGGACGGTTGACGCTCTGATCCGGAGCGATTTGGTTCCCACTTTGTGGGATGCCTGCACTGCCCTTTTTACGACATGGACGGTCGATGCTCTGATCCGGAGCAATTTGGTTCCCGCTTTGTAAGATGTCTGCACTGCCCTTTTTGCGACATGGACGGTCGACGCTCTATTTGACTTGCTCTGCTTCCTGCAGTGTCAGGGGTGAACTTGACTTGCTCCGCTTCTTGCGGTGTCGAGATTGGATTCTGACTTACTTCGTTTTCTGCTGTGTCGGAGTTGAAGTTGACTTGTTGATTGTGATTTGGGTTGACATCAGCATCGCTACACTGGAATATGATACCAGGAGCGAATCATCATCTATCTTTAAGAGGATTTTGGGATTTTGGTTTTTGTTTGGCATCTGCATCGCTGCACTGGAATATTGCCAGGAGCAACTCATCATTTGCCCCGGGAGGATTTGGGAATTGGTTTTTGCTTAGCATCAGTATCGCTACACTGGAATATGGTACCAGGAGCGAATCATCATTTGCTCTTGCTTATTAGAAAGTGATGACTTAGGAGACAGGTTTTAGGTCCCTATCATCTAAGACTTTTCAATTTTGTGAACCGTAAGGGTCTCACAAGCATTTTCTCCCTACGGGTCGTGAGGATCCCATAGGTGTATTTTCTCCTTAGGAGTCATGGGGACTTCTAAGCGTGTTGCTCCTTTGTGAGTCGTAAGGATCTCACGCGGGAATTTTCTTCTCAAAGTCGAGAGGATTTCGCGAGTGCATTTCATCTCTTTTTTTTACGAGTTTGCGCCTTTTTGGGTTTTCACAAACTCGCCGGCAGTCCTGCTGTTTTTACTCACGGAGCCCTTTCGGGTTTTCATCCGTGCCCATTTTGTTTGTGGACATACCATTTTTTTATTTTATTTTATTTTAATTTTTGGTGGGACTTTGAATGTGGTCTCACCGGTAGGACATGGAAGAGATTGGGATCGTTTTACGCCCGTGGATTGTATACGGTTTTGCAGGATATATGATCCAGACCGTAGGGCCGGAAAAAATTTTAGGACTTTGTTGGCATCTGCATCGCTGCACTGGAATATGGCACCAGGAGCGACTCATCATTCGCCGTTGGGGTATGGGATTTGGAATTTAGTTGGCGTCTGCATCGCTGCACTGGAATATGGTACCAGGAGCGACTCATCATTCGCCGTTGGGGTATGGGATTTGGAATTTGGTTGGCGTCTGCATCGCTGCATTGGAATATGGTACCAGGAGCGACTCATCATTCGCCGTTTGGGATTTGAGTTTGGAATTTGGTTGGCGTCTGCATCGCTGCACTGGAATATGGTACCAAGAGTGACTCATCATTCGCTGTGCCTATTGGGAAGCGATGAATTAGGAGACGGGTTTAGATCCCTATCACCCAAGACTTTTCAATTTTATGGGCCGTAAGGGTCCCATAAAAGCATTTTCTCCCTACGAGTCGTAAGGATCCCGTAGGTGTATTTTCTCCTTAGGAGTCGTGAGGACCCCCAAGTGTGTTTTTCCTTTGTGAGTCGTAAGGATCTCACGCGGGGATTTTCTCCTCACATATCGTGAGGATACATGAGTGGGTCTTCCCAATGGAGCATAGTTCCAAGGGCGGAGACCGGCCGCTGGACGGGTGACTTCGGTGGGGCATGAGTATGCTGAGAAATATTTGAGCCCGTGGATTGTATACGGCAGTCAATTTGGGGACTAACCGTAGGGCCGGGAGAATTTTGGGAAATTAGATTTTGGTTGGCGTCTGCATCGCAGCACTGGAATATGGTACCCGGAGCGACTCATCATTTGTCGTTTGTTGTTTTTTTTGTTTTTTTTTACCGCGATTGCTCTATCATTTCAGTTTTTCTTATCGCGAAGGTCGCGGTTGCCCTATCATTTCGGCTATTTATTCGCGGTTGCCCCATCATTTCGGCTTTATTTTTATTTTTATTTTTACTCGCTGATTTTTATTGCGAGTTGCCCCATCATTTCGGCTTTTTTTTATTATTATATATATATATATATATTTACTTACACTTCTTTTTCTTTATTTACACATTTTTTATTTACACACATTTTTTTTTACATTCCCAGTTTAACGACTTAGAGGTCGATTATTCCCAGTTTAATGACATGGTGGTCAGCGGTTCCCAGTTTAAAGACTTAGAGGTCTATCATTCCCAGTTTAACGACGTGGTGGTCAGCTGGTGTTCCCAGTTTAACGACGTGGTGGTCCTCTTTGCTTATCCCAGCTCCTTGAATTTTGATCTTGGCGGAGCTGTGTTGATGACCGCAGCTCTGTGGCTTGCCGATACATCCGAGGACTGTGAGGTTTTTCCAAGCTTGTATTAGTCCTCTGCCCAATCTTTGAAAACACAACAGTCTTTAATGGTATGAATCACCACCCTATGGTATGGGCAGTATATGGGATTGCCGGTCATATTCATTTCATGTGGCCTCTTCGAAATAGGCAATTGCAGACCGTTGTTCAAGGCTTTCTCGAATATATTGCGGACCTCATCCCTCCTGAAGGAGTACACCTTCTTCTTTTTCTCCATTAGAGTAGGTGCCCTTACTGATGCTGGTCCTTGAGGCCGATCAGTTTTTGGTTCGCCCTTTTCAGATAATGGCACATGTCTGGGAGGATTAGGTTCCTGTTCCCCTCCGAAAGACGACGACGAGGACTGCGATGTCCTGGCGCTGAGATTCGAGGCAGATGCTATATGGTTTTATCCGTCCACCTCTCCGAAGATACCAAGTTGATTTATGGCACCGTGTATCGGAGGTTTAGACGGATGCGACCGATATAGCAGACTTCGTCAGATTCCCCCTCGCTTGAGGGGTTTTTGATTGTGGGGACGCTCTTCCTTGCAGGCGCAAGCCCCTGCAGTTAATTACGCTACTGCATCGCGGTAGCCACTTTCTCCTGCTCCAGAAGTTCACTTCGTATCGTGTGTGTTTGTTTTGTTTATGGTTTCCCGTGGATTGTATACGGAGACTAAGTGATGCCGTCGCCCATAGGACGTGGATTAGTCCAAATCCATATTTTCTTAGATTTGGGTTTGGTATTTTAGTTTAACGATACGTTAGCCCTATTTAAGGCTAAGATCAGCTTAAACTTTTGTTAAGGATACGTTAGCCTAATCTCCAGACTAAGATCAACTTAACGGGATCGTCTGGATCCGACAAGAGAGCAATTGGCTCTATTGTTTAGTTTAATGACGTTACCGTCGATTTCCAGTTTAAGGACATAGTGGTCCAACATTCCCATTTTGGGGACGGATATTAGTTTAAGGACACGTTAGCCATGTTTGAGGCTAAGATCAACTTAAACGTTTGTTAAGGATACGTTAGCCTAATCTCCAGACTAAGATCAACTTAACGGGATCGTTTAGATCCGACAAAGAGCATTTGGGCTCTATTGCTCCAGTTTAGGGACATAGTGGTCCATTGCCAGTTTAGGGACATGGTGGTCCATTGCCAGTTTAGGGACATGGTGGTCCAACATTCCCATTTTGAGGACGGATATTAGTTTAAGGACACGTTAGCCATGTTTGAGGCTAAGATCAACTTAAACGTTTGTTAAGGATACGTTAGCCTAATCTCTAGACTAAGATCAACTTAACGGGATCGTTTAGATCCGACAAAAGAGCATTTGGGCTCTATTGTTCCAGTTTAGGGACATAGTGGTCCATTGCCAGTTTAGGGACATGGTGGTCTATTGCCAGTTTAAGGACATGGTGGTCCATGAATGTATGGCCGTCGGGACCAGTCACCTCTTTGACGACGTTGAAGGATTACAACGACAGGTGTCAGAAGAGTTCAGAGATGTACCCTTGAACCAGGTGTAAATTGATTAAGAGAGCAGCCGTGCTCAGTCAATTTAATTTGAGGACTTACGGCCAGAATTGGGCTAAGTCCAGTTGAAGATGTTCAACGTTTTTATTTGTGGTTGGCCTGTTAGACCTTGGCTTGGGCTTTGCCCTTTTTTTAATAATGCAGTGCATTTTGTCTGGCCTATTAGGCCCTTTTTTAATTGGGCTATGCCCTTTTTAAATGATGCACGTCATCTATTTTGGGCCTGACAGACCTTTGTTTGGGCTTTATCCCTTTTAATAGTGCATAGCACTTTGTTTGGTTTGACAGACCTTTCTTTATTGGGCTCGGCCCTTGATAATGCATTGCATTAATTAGTCTGACAGAGTGCCACATGGCTTGTCAGGCGCTTTGCGCCAATTGAGGAGCGCAAGGCGCAAACTCATGTGGGGGTGACACGTGTCACGCTCTGATGAGCGCAAGCGTAGTGCGTTGCGACAGTGCGCTACGCTGTTGCGCTGCTGACACGTGGCGCGCTCTGGTGAGTTGCGCCAATGAGAGCAGTGCTCTGTTTTTAGAAGCGCATAGCGCAGGTCATTATGGGGCTGACACGTGGCGCTCTCTGGTGGCTTGCGCCAACCCGAGAGCGCAACAGTGCAGATTTTGCAAGTGCAGGGCACTGTTCTATTATTTTGATCAATTTTAGATCAAAGAAAACAAATTTTCTTGTTTTCAAAGAACCAGTGGTTCATTAAAAAGCAATGCCTTTATTATTATTATATTTTTATTGAAGATCTTTGATCTTGTTCTTAGATCAATAATCTTTTTAGAAGAGATTCTTCTTTTTTCAGAGGTTTTTACCTTTTCTTTTTCTGAGCTCTTCTCAAAATTTTCTTTAGAGGAGTTTTCTGTTTTTTCTCTCTGTGTTGATGTGTGTTCAGACTTGGGGTCTAGGGGCCTTTTTATAGTGCCAATGAGTTTGTTAGACCAGTTAAAGAGATCTTTCTCTGAGTGATTTGGGGATTTTTCCCTACCATTGGATCTTTGATCCCAGGGCTTCTGTTTTACAGAAGGCAATCTTCTTGTTTTTAACATGATTGAGAAAGATCTTTCAGAATTTTTCTGTTTGGCGCAAGCACACCTGATCTTGACACGTGTCGCGCAGTGCAAAGCGCAGCGCAACTGCGCTGCCACGTGTCGCGCAGCGCAGAGCGCAAGTCAACTGAAGCTTTGCTTCCTTTATTATCATTTGAATTTTAAACAGAACTTTGCTCTGATTGGGGGAAACAGAAGCGTTGCTTCGTTTCCTGCCTTGTAATTTGAACAGAGCTTTGCTCTGAAAGGAAGATTTTCTCCTTTATTATTATTATTTATTTATTTATTTATTCTTTTTGTTGTTATTATTTTATAAGGAGCGGGTTTTGAGCCAAAATTTTGGCGGGAACAAATGCCCCCCACTACTTTGCCCACGTAAGTATGTACGTGGGTGAAGTAGTGCAAAGTTATGGGTAGCTATGGAATCGAGGGCTTAGGAGACAAGTTTAAGGTCCTTGTAGCCTAAGACTTTTCAACTTTATGAGCCGTGAGGGTCTCACAAAGACTTTTCTCCCTACGGATCGAGAGTATCTCATAGGTGTATTTTCTACTTAGGAGTCGTGAGGATTCCTAAGTGCGTTTTCTCTTATAAGTCGTAAGGATCCTATAAGAGAATTTTCCCTCTTACGAGTCGAGAGGATCCGTAAGCGGTTGTTTCCTTCCTTGTCGAGATTCAACATCGGAGAGTGAGACCCTTGGATAGTATGCAAGAGACCGTTTTGGGCTGACTTGCAGGATCCCAGTGCTTAGGAAACAGGTTTTTTTTTATCCCCGCTGCCTAAGGCTTTTCCTCACGAGTCGAGACGAATCGAGCAATTCTCGCAAAGACATCAATTTCCTCACGAGTCGAGACGAATCGAGCATTTCTCGTAAGAATATCCTAACGTCACAGTTAACCTCTGCTCTTTACGACAGAAGTCCGTTAGGGTCTGTGGTACTTAAGGTTTTGGCCGTCGTACCGTCGCATCAGCTGATATATTCCTCGATATGCAATCGTGCTGTTCGAGTAGCCCTGCGACTGCCGTGTCTCTGATCCCTTCGGGGGCTGGACAAGACGTCTTCAAGCAATCCTCCTTGGCAGTTTGACCGTCGGAAGAGCAAGCGTTAGGAATTTTGCCATGCCGCTTTTTACTTGAGGTTAGGCTCATTTTGGAGAGCCCCGATGAGTCATAACCACTCCGCGCTAGTGTGGAATGATCTCCGATAGTCTTTCAGGTTTTATGTGAGTTGCCGTCAAGACCCTGAAGCTAGGAATTTGGCCTTTGCTTCGTTTGCTGGCATCGCGTCTGCTGTATCGAGACGAACGTCGTGGTTGTCTCTAGGTTGCTAGTGAACCGTCGGGGTTTGGAACTAGGGATTTTGCCGTAGCTCCGTTTGTTTGATTGTCGCGTCCGAACCCTGCTGGAGGAATAACGCTGGGGTGACATCTCGTCTGCTGTATCGAGACGGACGTCGTGGTTGTCTCTAGGTTGCTGGTGAACCGTCGAGATTTGGAACTAGGGATTTTGCCGTGGCTCCGTTTGTTTGATTGTCGCGTCTGAACCTTGCTGGAGGAAGAACGCTGGGGTGACATCTCGTCTGCTGTATCGAGACGGACGTCGTGGTTGTCTCTAGGTTGCTGGTGAACCATCGAGGTTTGGAACTAGGGATTTTGCCGTGGCTCTATTTGTTTGATCGTCGTGTCTGAACCCTGCTGGAGGAAGAACGCTGGGGTGACATCTCGTCTGCTGTATCGAGACGGACGTCGTGGTTGTCTCTAAGTTGTCGATGTTGACGTCGAAACCCTGAAGCTAGGGATCTTCCTTTGCTTCATTTGTTGACATTGTGTCTGCAATATTGCGACAAATGTCGAGATTGTCTCTAGGTTGTCTATGAACCGTCGAGATTTGGCTCCGCTTTCTGATGGAGCCTGTTGGGAAGGTATGGTTCCCTCTTTGTTTGTGCCCCTGGATTGTATACAGGGATCGATGTGATCTCGCCTGTAGGACCAAAAGTTTCATTCTTTCATCATTTTTTTATTCTTTCCGCGATGCTCTATCATTTTAGCTTTTATATCGCGAAAATCGCGATTGCCCAATCATTTCGGCTATTTTTCGCGGTGCCCGATCATTTCGGCTATTTTTCTTTTTACTCGCTGCTTTTTATTGCGAGTTGCCCAATCATTTCGGCTGTTTTTATATGCATACATTTTTATTTGCTGCTTTTTATTGCAAGTTGCCCCATCATTTCGGCTATTTCATATGCATTTTTAGCTCGCTGATTTTTATCGCGAGTGTAGAACTTGGAATCTGGTGCCAGTCTCAGCATCAGCATCGCTAAAACTGGAATATTGCCAGGAGCGAATCATCATTTGCCATGAAAGGACTCGGAATTTGATACCGTTTTAGGCATCAACATCGCTACAACTGGGATATTGCCAGGAGCAAATCATCATTTGCCTCTGTCGATGTCGAACAAAGGTGGCTTAGTAAGCAGGGTTAGGATCCTGTCGACTAAGGCTTTTGATTTCATGAGCCGTAAGGGTCTCACAAAGGTATTTCTCCCTACAAGTCGTGAGGATCTCGTAGATGTGTTTTCTCCTTAGGGATCGTGAGGATCCCTAAGTGTATGTTCCCCTGTAAGTCATAAGGATCTTACAAAAGGGTTTTCTCCTTATAAGTCGAGAGGACTTATAAGGGTTGTTCACCGTATGGACATATCTCCAGCCACGGATGGGACTCGGTTAGGGAAATGTTTATTCGCGCCCGTGGATCGTATACAAGGGTCAGTATGAGCCGCTTGTAGGGCAGTATCGGAGGTTGCAGGGGTTGCTTAAGAACAGGTTCAGGTCTCTGTAACTTAAGACTTTCAAATCTTATGGGCCGTGAGGGTCCCATAAGAGAGTTCTCCTTACGAGTCGTGAGGCTCTCGCAAGTGTAATTTCTCCTTAAGAATCGTGAGGATCCCTAAGTGTGTTGCTTCCCTGTGAGTCGTAAGGATTTCACGCGGGTGGTTTCTCCTTACAAGGTCGAGAGGACCTTGTAAATGTCTTTTAACGAGGTTGCGCCCTTTCGGGTTTTCACAAACACTCGCCGGTAGCCCTGCTATTTTTACTCACGGATCCCTTTCGGGTTTTCATCCGTGCCCATTTCGCTTATGGACATACCGTCTCTTTTTTTTATTCTTTTTATTCTTTTTTTTAATGAGGTCGCGCCCTTTCGGGTTTTCACGAACACTCGCCGGTAGCCCTGCTGTTTTTACTCACGGAGCCCTTTCGGGTTTTCTTCCGTGCCCATTTTGCTTATGGACATACCGTTTTTTTATTATTTTATTCTTTTTTTTTTATTTTTTTTGTCAGCCTGAGAATGCTGCGGTAGTAGTTTAAAGACGTTTCGGTCCTCAGCTAGTTTTAGGACGTAGTGGTCCGTCATTAGTTTAAGGACGTTTCGGTCCGCCGTCGCCGTATTTGAGGCGAATCTCTAGTTTACTGACTTTTCGGTCTATGGGGCTTTCCTTATGAATGAGCATGATGCCCCCAGCGTATCCATCTTTCTCGGAGTGTGCAGTTGTGGCGGGCTCACCTTCCAGTTTTCGGGCAACGCGAACTTGTCCTGTTGGTATTGGTCTTCAACCCAGTTCTTGAAGACGTAACAGTTTTCGATCGGATGGCCCAATATTTGGTGGTAAGGGCAATAATTAGAACTGTTGACATCCAGTTGTAGTTGGTGTTTCGGCTCCGGTAGAGTGATAAGCCTGTTATGCACTGCCATTTCGAACAGCCTCCTTGTTTCATCCTGGGGAAATGAGTAAGGACGTATTAGCCTTTCCTCGAGGGATATGCGTGGACGCATATTGTTTTGATGAACAACCGGTCTAGGGCCACTCGAATGTTGTTGAGTGTTGGCGACGAAGGTCACTTTCCCCTTTCCTTTATCCTTTTTGCTCGATCCTTTGTTTGCGGGGCCGAGGTTTTTTCCGAGTAGCGGGCGATTGCACGGCTGAATGTTCTCGCAACTCCTCAATTCTTTCATTTTTGAAATGGATTCCTTGAGGAGAGGGTTGAGGGCAACTTCTTCGTCAGAGTCGCTTCCAAAGGTGATAATTTACGATCCCTTGAGTCGGCTATATGACAGTCGTCGGCGGCTCTTTTGCCCTCATCTATCGTATTTTTCCGATGTCTACGAGCTTCACACTTTATCCTGTTGAAGTGTTGCTTTTGAGCGACATATCCTTGCCACCAACACTTAAAGGAGTCGCAGTCTTCGGTAGGATGTATGATCTTCTGATGATATAAGCAGAAGTTAGGATGCATCTCTACTCCACCGAGAGTATTTTCTTCAGAGGGCGGTAGCTTCATTCCCACCGATAGGGCTTTGGCGAACCTTTTCCTCATCTTGAATTTGTTTTTATCCGCAGCGGATGACTTTTGATTTGACGGAAGTGTCTCAACTCTTTGGTCTAGTAGTCGGTGCTTGGCTCCTTCCAGTATGGCCATCTCACGCTCTTGATTGGCTTTAACTTTCAGACGAATCTCATTCCGGAAGGCATCGATCAACTCGTCTGACGGCCGCAGAATTTCTGGTTCAAGGTCTGTCCTCGCTTTCTCGGCGCAAGGAGCCTCTTCATCATCCGCCAATGAGTGGGAGATCACATGACAAGTCGCTACGTAGTCTTCGGATTCATCTGATGAGTCTTCTCCATCGTTTTCGTCCTCGATAAAAGAACAAGCTGCCCCCATCGTGTCCGTCTTCTTTGGAGTGTGCGGCTGTGGTGGGTTTACCTTGCAGTTTTCAGACAGCGCGAACTTGCCTTGTAGGTACTGATCCTCGATCCATCCCTTAAAAACGAAACAATCCTTGATCGGGTGACTTACCGTTTGGTGGTAAGGGCAATAATTGGGATTATTGAGATCGCCTGGCTGCGACAGACGTTTTAGACTCGGCAGATTGATGAGTCTATTGCGCACTGCCAGCTCGAACAGTCTTCTCGTTTTATTCTGAGGAAACGAGTAAGGACGTCCCAGTCTCTCCTCAAGGGATGGGCGTGGACGCACGTTATTTTGGCGAACGACCGACTTTGAGTTGTTCGGTTGTTGTCGAGCATTGGCGACGACGGTCGCTTTCCCTTTTCCTTTCTTATTTCAAGAGTCTGGTTTTGGAGGAGACGGTTCATGGCCCATTTGGTCCATTTGGGCTAATTTGTTGATCAAGTCCTGGAAGGTGGTCGGCCTGAAGAACATCATGAATTGCCAGATGGTCGCTTGCGGATCAAGAGTGCCCATGAACATGCCTACCGCAGGTGCTTCTTCTATGCGTTGTTCGCATTTCGACCATAGGTTCCGCCATCGTGTTGCGTATTGGACCCACGTTTCGCCTGGCCTTATCCTGGCATTGATCAACGCCGTGATCGGGGTGCGCTCGCTGGCGCTTGCAAATCTTTGTGTAAACAGTAGCTCCATATCCGCAAATGTTTTAACAGAGTCGTTAGGTAGCTCCGAATACCATTCAAAGGCCGTTTCTGCTAAGCTGCCGATGAATTGGCAAAGTAACAGTTTATCATCGCCTCCAGTGTTGCCGCAAAGAGCCCTGAATTGAGCGACATGCTGATGTGGATTCCCTGTCCCCTTATATACGTGGAACTTAGGGATCATATATCCCAGCGGGTAACTGATTTGGTCATACCAGCTTGGATAGGGTCATCCGGTTCTAACAATTGCCTAGCCGCTTCATCCGCCTGATGAACCCGTATCTGCTGAGCTATATATTCATCCAAGTCAGCTTTGGAGATTTTCTCCTCCTTGGCTGTTGAAAGGGCTGGAAGAGGATTAGATGTTTCCCCTCCGTCGTTTCCGACAATGATTGGAGGGTTTTCAGCTGGAGGGTCTGGCTGTAACATCATCCCTACCATATCTTGGAAGAGGAGCGCCATTTGTTTTATGTTAGCCGCTTGCTCTGCGGCTTCTTTGTCCTTCTTTTCGAGGACTCTGCGTAAGAAGTCAGCGTCAGTTTCTTGTTCGTGACGCTGTTCTATTGACGCCTCCGAGCCTTCTTTTAGCCCAGTAAGTGCAGCCATTGCAGTCATCATTTCCTGAAGCTTCTGTTGCTGCTCCTAGGCTTTTGTTACGGATCGGGTGAGCGGTCGATGACCCGTCGAAGCACGGCCTTCCTCCTTTCCAGAAACCATATAAACAGTGTGCACCACCATGCCCCCAGACTTGGGGCGTTTGTGCTCAACGCTTTTACGGTTCGCCATGTTCACAGGGGCTTTTTGCGGCCTCCTTTTCTTTTGAGTGATTGGAGTTGAGGGGGCTGTTGTAGTGGGAACCCAAGTAGCTGTTGCTTTTTGTGGCTTGACGGAGTAATCCTTCTCCTGCCGAACCTTCATCTTTTTCTGTCGGCAGCGATAGTTTTCATCAATCACCGACTCTTGGACCTGTCGCCAGACTTTGTAAATTTTAGAGGACAGCCGTTGAGGGGGCTGCTCTAGCTTCTTCTCTGGAGCATTCTCTACAGGTGAAGGAGTTCGTTTCAACACCGCAGTAGGAGAGTTTCTGCGCACCGTGTTCAGCAATTCAAAACTGTTCCCGGTTGGAACAGCAGTATCGATCCCCACCGTTGGAGCTGGTAGAGTAAATCCAGAGGGGGAATTGCCCCCAGCCTTCCTCACTTGGCGCCAGTGGCGACGTCGAGCGTGCCTTGTGGATGGAGTTGTTTCAGCTATAAGGGTGACTTTGTCATGCCCCCTGCTTTGAGGAGAGACTGTTATTGGTGCTAGCCTGTCGAAGACTGACACCCGTTGAGAAGCAATGTCTAATCTGTCAAAGACAGACCTCTGGGCAGGGGAAGCAGCTTTGAGGACCTCGCCTGGAGTAGCAACCGGAATGGCCAGCCTTGTAAAAACTGACTTCTTAGAAGGAGGAGCATTTCCATTGATCTCGTCCGCTTGAGCCGGGATAGCTATCCGCTTTGGGATGGCAGTTTCGGGCATCGCGGGCTTGTAGGTGTTCTGGCCCAGTCTGTTGAAAACTGAGGTATTGAAGTTGGGCGACCCGTTGGGAGGGGTCGCGGCGGTGGTAAGCTGATCAAAGACCGACTTCTTTGGGGCTTCTTGCAATGTCATTGGGGCATTGAAGCTCATCGGCGGGAGCATGGTCCTGAAGAATAGTCCAGTGGTGGCTTGAGTTACTTGCTCCACTGGCATCTTGAAAAGAGAGGCCGCTTGAGGCCCGTAAGTCACTCCTCCGGCGAGGACGGAGTGGGAGTTGTTGCAATTAGTGCAGTTTGAATCCATTGATCTTCTGTTTTCTGCACGGAGCAAGACACCAAATCTTAGTACCTCGAATCCACAGGCAACCATAACAAACCGCGATTCGTTCGCGAAGACAACACACGAAGTGTGGAGTGGAAAGAGGAAAAGGTCCCACCGGGCTTTCCAGAATCTGTTCCCCTCCGAAAGACGGCGATGAGGACTGCGATGTCCTGACGCTGAGATTCGGGGCAGATGCTACATGGTTTTATCCGTCCACCTCTCCGAAGATACCAAGTTGATTTATGGCACCGTGTATCGAAGGTTTAGACGGATGCGGCCGATGTAGCAGACTTCGTCAGATTCCCCCTCGCTTGAGGGGTTTTTGATTGTGGGGACACACTTCCCTGCAGGCGCAAGCCCCTGCAGTTAATTACGCTACTGCATCACGGTAGCCACTTTCTCCTGCTCCAGAAGTTCACTTCGTGTCGTGTGTGTTTGTTTTGTTTTGTTTATGGTTGCCCGTGGATTGTATACGGAGACTAAGTGATGCCGTCGCCCGTAGGACGTGGATTAGTCCAAATCCGTATTTTCTTAGATTTGGTTTAGTGTTTTAGTTTAAGGATACGTTAGCCCTATTTAAGGCTAAGATCAACTTAAACTTTTGTTAAGGATACGTTAGCCTAATCTCCAGACTAAGATCAACTTAATGGGATCGTCTGGATCCGACAAGAGAGCAATTGGCTCTATTATTTAGTTTAATGACGTTACGGTCGATTTCCGGTTTAAGGACATAGTGGTCCAACATTCCCATTTTGGGGACGGATATTAGTTTAAGGACACGTTAGCCATGTTTGAGGCTAAGATCAACTTAAACGTTTGTTAAGGATACGTTAGCCTAATCTCCAGACTAAGATCAACTTAACGGGATCGTTTGGATCCGACAAAAGAGCATTTGGGCTCTATTGCTCCAGTTTAAGGACATAATGGTCCATTTCCAGTTTAGGGACATGGTGGTCCATTGCCAGTTTAGGGACATGGTGGTCCAACATTCCCATTTTAGGGACGGATATTAGTTTAAGGACACGTTAGCCATGTTTGAGGCTAAGATCAACTTAAACGTTTGTTAAGGATACGTTAGCCTAATCTCCAGACTAAGATCAACTTAACGGGATCGTTTAGATCTGACAAAAGAGCATTTGGGCTCTATTGTTCCAGTTTAGGGACATGGTGGTTCATTGCCAGTTTAGGGACATGGTGGTCCATGAATGTATGGCCGTCGGGACCTGTCACCTCTCTGACGATGTTGAAGGATTACAACGACAGATGTCAGAGGAGTTCAGAGATGTACCCTTGAACCAGGTGTAAATTGATTAAGAGAGTAGCCGTGCTCAGTCAATTTAATTTGAGGACTTACGGCCAGAATTGGGCTAAGTCCAGTTGAAGATGTTCAACGTTTTTATTTGTGGTTGGCCTGTTAGACCTTGGCTTGGGCTTTGCCCTTTTTTTAATAATGCAGTGCATTTTGTCTGGCCTATTAGGCCCTTTTTTAATTGGGCTATGCCCTTTTTAAATGATGCACGGCATCTATTTTGGGCCTGACAGACCTTTGTTTGGGCTTTATCCCTTTTAATATTGCATAGCACTTTGTTTGGTTTGACAGACCTTTCTTTATTGGGCTCTTCCCTTGATAATGCATTGCATTAATTAGTCCGACAGAGTGCCACATGGCTTGTCAGGCGCTTTGCGCCAATTGAGGAGCACAAGGCGCAAACTCATGTAGGGGTGACACGTGTCACGCTCTGATGAGCGCAAGCGTAGTGCGCTGCGACAGTGCGCTATGCTTTTGCGCTGCTGACATGTGGCGCGCTCTGGTGAGTTGCGCCAATGAGAGCAGTGCTCTGTTTTTAGAAGCGCATAGCGTAGATCATTATGGGGCTGACACGTGGCGCTCTCTGGTGGCTTTCGCCAACCCGAGAGAGCAACAGTGCAGATTTTGCAAGTGCAGGGCACTGTTTTATTATTTTGATCAATTTTAGATCAAAGAAAACAAATTTTCTTGTTTTCAAAGAACCAGTGGTTCATTAAAAGGCAATGCCTTTATTATTATTATATTTTTATTGAAGATCTTTGATCTTGTTCTTAGATCAATGATCTTTTTGGAAGAGATTCTTCTTTTTCAGAAGTTTTTACCTTTTCTTTTTCTGAGCTCTTCTCAAAATTTTCTTCAGAGGAGTTTTCTGTTTTTTCTCTCTGTGTTGATGTGTGTTTAGACTTGGGGTCTAGGGGCCTTTTTATAGTGCCAATGAGTTTGTTAGACCAGTTAAAGAGATCTTTCTCTAAGTGATTTGGGGATTTTCCTCACCATTGGATCTTTGATCCCAGGGCTTCTGTTTTACAGAAGGCAATCTTCTTATTTTTAACAAGATTGAGAAAGATCTTTCAGAATTTTTCTATTTGGCGCAAGCACACCTGCTCTTGACACGTGTCGCGCACCGCAGAGCGCAAGTCAGCTGAAGCGTTGCTTCCTTTATTATTATTTGAATTTTAAACAGAGCTTTGCTCTGATTGGGGGAAACAGAAGCGTTGCTTCGTTTCCCGCCTTGGAATTTGAACAGAGCTTTGCTCTGAAAGGGAGATTTTCTCCTTTATTATTATTTATTTATTTATTTTTTTTTTCTTTTTCTTTTTATTATTTTATAAGGAGCGGGTTTTGAGCCAAAATTTTGGCGGGAACAGTTCCCGAAAGGCTTCAGTCTCCATTTGAATGAAATCGGCGGTCATAACTTGACTGTTTGCTAACACGTCTTAAGACAGTTCTATCTCTCCCATTTTGTATTGCCTTTCGACCCAATCTTTGAAGACGAAGCAGTCCTCAATGGCATGACCTATTACTCTGTGATAGGGGCAGTATTTGGGGTCGTCGGTCATGTTCGTTTCCTGCGGTCTTTTTGACTCTGGCAGTTGTAGACCGTTCCTCAGGGCATCTTTGAATATTTTACAGATTTTGTCCCTTCTGAAGGAATATACCTTATCCAGTTTCTCTTTCAGAGGAGATTCCCCTTCGGTGCATGTATCGGAGGGACCGGAGGCTGATCGCGGCCATTTTTCGCGAAGGCGCTCTGCTCTTAGGTTGAAGGGGGTATCAGTTGGCTACCTCCGGGTATCAATCCCTGGCTCATGAACCAAAATTTGATTCTGCTGTAATTGCAATCGGGCGACTTGGGTCGCGAGATCTGCCGCGACGTTTGCCAATTCGTCGACCTTAGACTGTACCTTGGCTAACTTCTCATCCCTGTCCTGAAGCTGCCTCTGAAGCCATCGGAATAATGCTTGTTCTGTAGTTCCGGTTATGACAACCGGGTCATCCTTATTGCCTGAGCTCAATTCCGCAGGAACCCTGGGCTCTTTTGGCTTATCGGCCTGAGCGAGCTCTTCATCATTTAGACCGAGTGGACATTAGGCAGCGTCCGCCATATCATCACCATGGCTGTGAAGCATAGGAGGGTTTGTTTCTTCATATCCGACCATGTAGACAGTGTGGACCGCATATCCATCCATATCTTTATCTTTGGCGGGGGTAACCCCGTTCTCAGAGCCTCATGAAGCTCAGCCTAGTATGAGCCCTAGCCCTTTTATTGGCTCTATATCTGAGCCTTTTCTGCCTTAGCTTGTCGACTTTGAGGGTTTGGCGGGCCTCCATTTTCTGGGAATCCACCGTGATTTAATTGATGGGGAGCTTAGAGAAGACACCCGATCGAGCAGTTGTCAAGGGCACCGCCGGAGCTTGCTCGAGATGCCTTGTTGCTTTGTGGGTGTTGATGGCCTTGCCCCCAGCTGGGGCTACGGAGAGCCGCTTAAACATCGACTTGCGTTTGAGTTGGGGCGCCTTTGAGACCACCACATTTGGCCTTTTCCCTTTTGAGACCGGCTTGTCTGTTTCCGGAGCTTGAGGAGCTGGGACGACGTTAGCTGACACGAACAGAATAGAGCCAAATGGTAGCGGCGACTCCTCCCACTGTCGCCCGAGACTGGCTGGAAGGACCGTCCTGACGTCCATCTTCATCGTGTAGGAAATGGCAGCCATGCTGAGAGCAGAGTTCGTCCTTAGAGATATTTTTGCTGCGTCCGAAGATTGCAATTGGAGATTGTTAGCCCTGCACATAAAAACATGATTTTAGTACGGGCAATTGATATGCATATTAATTGAGTTCGCATAAAAGCTTAACCCGAAATATAGGAGGAAAGATAGGTCCCACCGGGCGTACCAGAATTTGTAGGGTGTTTTTCGTCATCCCATTGAGATGGGAATACGCCCGCGTTTGTCAGGCGCATTACAGATTCCCCATGCCTAGGGTAGGCTGGGGTTTATTGATTTTGGGGATCCGAATCTCCGGCAGCCGCGGACTAAGCTGCCGTTAATTACCCCTCGCCTTTGGAGCGAGGGAACCTCCGATTGACGAATTAAAGTGGTCATGCGAACTCAACGTGCAGTGTTGTATTTTGAAGGGGTTTTGGATATATCGGGGGCCCCGCAGAGTTTTTACGGGGGTCCCGCTACCCGGATAGCGGGCTGGGGGTCAAGGGGACTAGCAGCCCCCTTGCGGGGTGCGGGGCAGCTCCCCGGCCCAAATTTTTTTAAGAGGGACGATGTTGTAAAGTATGTGTGTGTGTGTGTGTGTGTATAAAGGGAAAGGGCATCCAAAGGATGCGTGGGGGGCCAGCGCCTCGCTTGTCTAACACGCGAGCGCTGGGCGCTTAGGCGCACGTGGGCGCTGGGCGTTTTGAGCGCAAAGCGCTCGAGCGCTAGCGCACCACGTGCTCGGCACATGGGCGATGGGCGCTCGAGCGCTCGAGTGCTAGCGCACCACGTGCCCGGCACGTGGGCGCTTAAGCGCTCGGGCGCTTAGGCGTCGGCGAGAAAAGGGGCTTTTAGTCCCAGAAATAGGATTTAAAATCCCAAAAGAGAATTTAGAGTGGAGTTAAACTCCTAAGATGATTTGGAGTTGATGAAAGGGGTTCTTCTTTGGAGCTCTGGATCTTCCCCAAAATAGGGTTTTCGGAGATGGGCCTCCTTCTTCCTTCTCTGTTGGCCGGATCTTGAAGATCAAGAGTTGTGAGATTTTAAAAATCTTTTCTTTTTGAGATCTGATGGGAGATCTGAGCTCCCCTTTGTGGGTTTTATGGTGAAAAACTATTTAGTTTTGGAAAAGGAAGAGTAAAACTCTTGATTTAATTCAAAAGAAAGAAAAAGGTTTAGAACCTTCAGAAAGGGGAAGAGGCACAAACCCTAGATTTTGAGGGGAATGAAAAGTATATTCTTTATTCATCATCATGTTGCCTTATATAGGCTTACAATTTACATATAGCACCTTGGGCTTTACAAAATGGCATTTTGCCCATCCCATGGCTCATGTGCCATTTCTTTTTGCACATAAGCCATGAGCTTACAAAAAATTGGTTTTATGCCCATTTTGCATAAAAAATTACATTAAAATTATTTATTACATAATTTTTATTTTGGCATGGAGGAGGGCCGGCTGCTTCATATTCAGACTCGACCTGTGCATGGGCCCACTTGATCTGGGCTTGGGCCCACTTGGCTTGGGGTCAACCTTGACTTTGACTTGATCAACCGGGGTGCAATTTTTGACCCCAACACCTTGCACCTCATCATGGTTTGGGTTGCATCAAGCATGCTACAATTAAAATTTTGGGGGTGCTAAGTAAACCTACCCAGGATCAAACTAGAAATTAGGGTAGCAAAGACATAGTATCACATACTGAAAGAGAGTCTAACACCAAGAGATGAGAAATACAACCTTTATAGATCTCCCCTTTGTGACTCCTTATATCAATAAGAATTTGAACCGGTCCGCTTGAATCCTTCGTTGTCCACGATGATCCACCCGGAGTTCCTTTGCTCAAGCTCCAAGCTCCACTTGATTAAGGATGAAGATGAAGCAAACACTCCACACTAGTGGGCTAGACTAAAGTAGAATGGTGACGTGGGTTTTAATCTCACTCAAAAGCCTTTTCTTTTTAATTCTTTCTCTTTCTTTTCAAAACCTAGAGAGCTTTGAGGAGAGAGAGGAAGAAGGAGATGGGAGCTAAACTTGACTCAAGTGAAAAAGATATGAGACATAATCTCAAGTGAGAATAATAATCCTCATGCTAAACTATGGTTACAAAATATCTAGATATTTTGTGACTTGAGATTAAGAAAAAACCATGGGCTACAAAACTATGGTATTGATTTTGGTCAACACAAGAGAAAAGAGTTGACTAGTCAACCATAATTTTGTTTCCATTTTGCTTTTCTCAAATAAACAAAATATATAAATATATGTAACCATGTGAGTCTTGTATTTCCACCACCAATGTATCATCAACCATGACACATGTATGCTTGCATGTGTGCATCCATATCTGTAGGGTTCCTAGGCACACTAATGAGGCCTCACAAGGCATCAACCATGCCAATTTCAAATTTTACAAGTGCCGAGAAACCCTAATACGGATCGTTAACTAGATATTAGGCGAAAAATGAAACTAGTTAACAACTTAATTACAAGAAAGAGGCTACAACCTTTGTAGATCCGGTTCTCCACCTCCATGGCTCCGTGATGAAGTCCCCTCACTGTCCATATCGGATCCCGGACTCTAGCGTCGGCTTCATCGGAGAAATGGGCGGGCTAGGTCGTCGACTTCGATGCCGAAGATGATCTACGTCGAGGCAACACTAGATCAAGCTCCAACTTCACCAAGTCAAGAAACTTGTGAAGAAAACACCCTATACTACTTGGCAAGAGGTAGAGGATGAAGAAATAGGAAGTGGGTTCACTTTAGAATTGGATTTCTCACTCTTTTTCACTAGTTGCCATTGAAGGAGGCAAGCTTCTTCATCTTGAAGAAGAAGAAGAAGAAGAAGATAATATATGATAAGTTCAATTCAAAATTAGAAAATAATATGATACTTATCATATACACAACCATGGTCAAGTGTAGAGAATTAACTAAGGTTAGGTGAATGGTTAGGTTTAGGAAAAGAACAAGAATGGTCAAAGCTTCTTGAAACATCTAAGAAAAGAACAAAAGAAGCAACCATATCATATTCTTTTCCTAAAATAAAGAATAAATAAATAGACTAAATAATCAAGAGAAGATGATAAAACCCTAACCATTCACTTAACCAAGGTTTAAGTCTTACACAAACCCAAGTTAGCATGTATCATCAAACATGATACAAACAAGTGCACAAAAGTATATCACATATACAACTTGTGTACATTAAATGAGAAAATCCTTTTAATGTGAACCAATATTAGTTAATGCAAAGTAATATATCAAATATATAATTATACATTAAATCATTAAATCAACACTTGATTTAACGATCTGGTCATATCGCATACAACCGACTAATATCCAATGTATCGGCTTATCGAATCAATCCTCGATTCGATAACTAGGTTATATCGCATACAACCATTCGATACATTCATCGTGAGAATAGAATACAGTATCACATACTGGTATTATTCTCGGTCCCGTACATATCTCATATGCGCTCCTATTTCGTTTCGCTTGAGCCAGGAAACCTCTGTGTAGGACTCTAAAGACTCGTCAATACGCCGGCCGCAGGTGATGATCATATCAAACATCCACAAGCCGCAAGCGGTCTGCTAAACGTAACGGCCACCCGGGTATTGAGCGATCAGAAGATCGACGAGCAAACCCGCTCATACTCCTGTGAATCCAACCAGTAACACTTACCGTACAGTCCGGTCTCGTCGTCTGATATGTCGCATATCTCGCCTAGGGGTGGTAAATGTCAGACCCCAACAGCTCGATAAGTCGTGTCGATATGAGGTCTATAACTGTTTGAGAAACTACTGGTAACACTTACCAGTAAATCTCAGTAACCCTGGCCAGAGATTTCCGGTTATAGCCAATCGAACACAGCGCAACATCAACCCCCTATATCGGGAGAGACGAATCCCCTCCTATCGCTCATTGCCTCCATGTGACTCGGGACTGTACCCAAAAACCACCGTTTTGCACGCCCTCTTGGACGTGGTAAGGTGGAAATCAAAGCACAGTGGGAACCACACAAGACTCTATGACGATCTCGGGTCAACAGACTACTCTGTACCAGTGTCACCAGAGAACTGCCATCTGACGTAAGGTATAATACCATCTGGGAGTTCTCGGCGAGTCCGTCCAGTGTACCCAGTCTCCACTGAGCACCCGTATATGATCTCTGATGTCAAACACTAATGGATATGGGATCATCCATCGCCCATCTGTATGGGTCGAGAAGGTATACGCTAGTCTACTCTGGTATATCGATGCCCTGTCTCGATACACCCACGACTAGTGACTTTGAAGGATGTACTTATGGACTACCATGTCCCCACTAGTATGATCCGCATCATAGTCCAGGTAGTCAAGTACTTATCCTAAGGGCTTTACCAACATGTAACAGAGAGACTATCAGTGTACACGTTAAGGTAAAGAGCAACCAGATAGCATACTATCATGTCGAGCAAGAAACTCCTCCCTATATATGTCCAAGCACCCACTACAATATACATCCTATGTATAGTAATGGCCTCTAGGTAACCCCTTTGTGGGACTCTAAGACTCATTAATACGCCGGTAGTAGGTGATGATCATATCAAACACTCACAAGCCTCAAGCGGTCAGCTAAACGTAACGGCCACCCGGGTATTGAGCGAGCCAAAGAAAAACAAGCGAACCTGTCAAAACTCCTGTCGAGCCAACCGGTAACACTTACCGTACAGTCCGGTCTCTTCGTCAGATATGCTGCATATCGAGTCTAGGGATGGCATCGTCGACCCCAATAACTCAATAAGTCATGCCGATGTATGGCCTATAACAGATCGAGAAATTACTGATAACACTTATCAGTAAATCTCATCAGCCCTGGCTAGGGACTTGCTGATATAACCAATCGAGCACAGCGCAACATCAACCCCTAATACCGGGAGAGACGAAACCCCTCCTATCACTCATTGCCTCCATGTGTCTCGGGACTGTACCCAAAAGCCACCTGTTTGCATAACTCAGTAGAGCCGTGGTAGGGTAGAAATCAAAGCACAGTGGCAGAACACACAAGACTATATGACGATCTCGGGTCTACAGACTAACCTGTACCAGTGTCATCTGAGAACTGTTATCCGACGATAAATATAATACCACATAGGAGTTCTCGACGAGTCCGTCCAGTGTACCCAGTCCCCACTGAGCACCCGTATACAATCTTGGTGTCAAACACCAATGGATATGGGATCATACATCGCCCATCACATGGGTCAAGAATCCTATACGCTAGTCTACTCTGGAATATCGATGCCCCGTCTCGATACACCCACGACTAGGGACATTTCAGGATATGCTTATAAACTACACACGTCCCACTAGTATGATCTGCATCATAATCACAGTAGTCAAGCAAATATCCTCAGGGCTTTATCAACATGTACCAAATGAATAAAAGAATGATCAAGTGAATATGTCAAGATAAAGAGTAACCAGATAGCATACTATCATGTCGAGCAAGAAAGTCTCCTGAATACACACACACACATGTAAAAATACATCCACTATCAAATAATGGCCTCTAGGGCATACATATATCCAACACAGACCATATCCCTGTTGTGATAAGAAGCGTATACACTAGTCTACTCCGGAATATCGATGCCCCATCTCGATAATCCAATGACTAGGGACCTGTATAAGGATGTGCTTATAGACTATCTAGCTCCACGAGTGTGACTGCCATCACAACGCTGGTAGTCAAGCACAGATCCTAAAGGCTCTACCAATATGTATAAGCAATAAGCTAAAAGAAACACATGCATATATTGAGCTAGAATCAAACCAGGTAGCATACTACCATATCGAGCAAGACTGTTATTATAACTGTGAAATATCTCAAGCATCCAATATGTAATATACAATCCAGTATGATACAATAATGGCCTCTAAGGCATATATCACCAACAATCTCCTACTTGCACTAAGGCCATGTATTGGCATATCGCAGACCTATCATCTCGATTAGCCACTCGAAGTGTGTCTGAGGGATAGCCTTTGTGAGTGGATTTGCAGTGTTGTTCTCTGTCTCTACTCTCCGCACCTCGATCTTCCGGCGATTAATGATCTCCCTGATCAGGTGGAACCGCCTTAGGATGTGTCTGAACTTCTAATGGGACCTTGGTTCTTTTGCCAAAGCTATTGCTCCATTGTTGTCACAATACAGCGGTATTGGATCAACAATGGATGGAACCACCTGAAGCTCTGTCATGAACTTCTTGATCCAGACTGCTTCCTTCGCGGCATCACAGGCAGCAATATACTCTGCTTCCATAGTCGAGTCAGCAACTGTTTCCTATTTGGAGCTCTTCCAAATAACCGCCCCTCCATTGAGGGTAACGACATGACCCTTCATAGACTTGGAGTCATACTTGTCACTCTGGAAACTGGAGTCGACTAAGGCCTCGATCTGGAGGTCTTCCCTACCGTACACCAAGAACATCTCCTTAGTCCTTCTTAGATACTTGAGAATATTCTTCACTGCTATCCAGTGCTTCTCCCCTGGGTTTGACTGATATCGGGTTACAACGCTCAGGGCATATGCTATATCTGGTCTGGTACACAACATCGCATACACTATAGAGCCTACCACAGATGCGTAGGGTATAATTGACATGTGATCCCTTTCCAAATCAGTCTTGGGAGACATCTCTTTAGAGAGGGTGATTCCGTGACAAGCCGGTAGATTACCGCGCTTAAAATCTTTCATACTGAATCGTTTCAGTATGGTGTCAATGTACCTTGATTATGAGAGTCCCAACATCCGTTTAGATCTGTCACGATAGATCTGGATCCTTAGAATGTAGGAGGCATCACCCATGTCCTTCATGGAGAACCTCTGTGACAAGAATCACTTAACTGATTGTAGCATAGGAATGTCATTTCCTATCAAGAGAATGTCATCCATGTACAGGACAAGGAATACCACACTTCTCGCTACAATTTTACTATATATGCATGGTTCATCAAGATTTTTGATAAAATCGAATTCCTTGACCGTCTCATCAAAACAGATGTTCCAACTCCGCGATGCCTGCTTTAGCCCATAAATGGACTTAAGCAACTTGCACACTTTCCCGCTGCTCCCACTCTGAATGAAACCCTCTGGCTGATCCATATTAACGCACTCTTCTAGATTTCCATTTAGAAAAGCGGTCTTTACATCCATCTGCCAGATCTTATAGTCATGGAAGGCAGCAATGGTAAGAAGGATCCGAATGGATTTGAGCATAGCCACTGGAGAAAAAGTTTCGTCATAGTCCAAACCAGGTCTTTGACGAAAACCTTTTGCAACAAGTCTAGCCTTATAGGTTTCCACCTGTCCATCTACACCAATCTTCTTTCTGAAGACCCATTTGCATCCTACGAGTTTGACCCCTTCTGGAGCAAAGTCCAGAGTCCATACTTTGTTAATGTACATGGACTCCATTTCCGTCCACATTGCATCCAGCCATTTTACCGAGTCTCGGCTCTGAATGGCTTGCTGGAAGCTAGTTGGCTCATCATCTTCGATGATGCAATCCTCTTGATCCCCGTTTATGAGAAAACCGTAGTATCTTCCGGGTGGATGAGATAGCCAACTAGTTCTGCGGAGTGGCGCAGGAGTGTCCGGTTCTTTCGAAACATTTGGTTCTACCATGCTTTCAGTAATAGTCTGTGGTTCTGGAATTTCTTTCAGTTCTATTACACTCCCACTTATCTCATTTTCTAAAAATTGAGTTTCCAAGAAGTGGGCATGCCGAGAAACAAAGATCTTTTGTTCCTCTGCGTAATAGAAAAGATACCCCCTGGAGTTCTTTGGGTATCCCACAAACTTACACAATACTGAGTGTGCCTCGAGCTTGTCCGCATACTGTTTTTTTTATAAAAGCTGGACATCCCCATATCTTAAGGTACTTAAGATAGGTTTCTTCCCACTCCACATCTGATATGGTGTGGTAGGCACTGACTTAGTAGGAACCTTGTTCAAAAGATATGCAGCTGATTCTAGTGTATAGCCCTAGAAGGATCGCGGTAACTCAACATTACTCATCATGGAACGAACCATATCCAATAGGCTTCTGTTCCGCCTTTCTGATACACCGTTGTGCTGAGGTGTGTATGGAGGAATAAGCTGAGAGAGAATTCCATTCTCTTTTAAGTAGCCCAGGAACTCGGCACTTAAGTATTCACCACCTCGATCAGATCTCAGTGTCTTGATACTTTTGCCGGTTTGTTTAACCACTTCATTCTTGTATTCCCGGAATTTCTCAAAGGCCTCGGATTTATGTTTCATCAAGAATACATATCCGTACCTAGAGAAATCATCAGTAAAAGTAATGGAGTAGGAATAACCACTTCTCGCATGTGTAGACATTGGACCACACACATCACTGTGTATGAGTCCCAAGAACTCGCTCGCTCTTTCTCCGTGTCCGGTGAATGGAGTCTTTGTTATCTTTCCTTTGAGACATAATTGACAAGTTGCATAGGAATGAAATTCGAACGGATCCAAATATCCCTCCTTATGTAACTTCGTCAATCGTGTTTCATTGATGTGACCGAGTCTACAATGCCACAAGAAACCCGGATTTAATTCCGGAGACTTTCTTTTAAGTGTGTTCTGGACACTGAAAACCTGAGTTTGATTCAATACGTATATACCGTTATCTAATGTACCCGACCCAATCAAATTTTGATTTAGGTGGATGTGTACTACATCGCTTACAAATATAAAATCATATCCTTCTTTAGAAAGTAAAGAAATAGATATGACATTACAGGCTAGACTAGGTACATACAAACAGTTACGTAAAATCAATATCTATCCACTTATCAATTCTAGGTGATATTCCCCTACGGATTCAGCGTCTACGCTCATTCCATTAGCAACTCTGAGAGTCATATCACCTGCCTTGATAACTCTACGATTTCTCAAAGCCTATAATGAATTACAGATATAAGATCCTGATCCGGTATCTAGTACCCAGGAAGTAGAGTTAATAGATAGCCAGTTTTCAATTACAAACACACTTGAAGCCGAAACCACAACGTGCTTTGAATCCTGGCTTCTGGCTTTCCAAGCCCTGCAGTCCTTCTGACAATGCGCATTCCCGTGACTACAAAGACATGCCTCCTTCCCTACTACTAGCCCCGAAACTTTTGCCTTGTCTTTTCCGTCTATCTTACTGATACTGCTTATCGGCTTGGTGGAGGCCTTCTTCTTCTCTCCCTTAGCTTTTGCCTTGGATCTAGTAAAGGAAGATTTCTCAATAAGCAGAGAGGGTGTCTCCCTAGATTCTTTCAGGGTGCCCTCTGAGCTCCTCAATAAATTGAGGAGACTTGGAAGTGTAACTTCTTTCTCTTGAATTTTGCAATCTAAGATAAACTGGGCGTAACTAGATGGTAGGGACTGTAGAATCAAGTCGATACATAACTCGTTCTCCAATGTGGTTCCATGGTCCGTGAGCTCTTTAATATAGCTAATCATCGTAAGAACGTGGTCCCCTACAGATAACCCGACAGCCAATCTCGCTTGAAGCAATATTTTCGAGGTCTCATATCTTGCGATACGATATTGCTCTCCATATAAAACTTTGGTATGGAGGAAGATGGAAACTAAGTCCATCTTCTCATGCTGCCTCTGATGTTCACTATCCATTGAGGCTAATACGAGACACTTGGCTCTCGCATAATCCTTTTCCCATGTCAGACGGATATCCATATCTGCGACGGTGGAACTTGGACCTGGGACGGCGGGGTTTTTTTTAGTAAGGAGGTAGTCTAGTTTATCATAGGTAAGTGCTATCTGGACATACCGTAGCTAATCAATATAGTTTGGCCCTGTCAAATTATTAGCTAATAACCTATGTGTGGTTATTGTGGTCGCTGCAAATATGAGAGAGAGAAGAAACACTTAGCATGATACTCTTGCAAGTTTAGATTGGTTATTAGTTTATCTAAACAGGATGGCTCCCACTGTTTCCTCGAATCCTTCCTTAAACCATAAAAGATGAATTAGTCAGGATTAATCTCACTTTTACAATTCTTGCTTAACCTTTCAGCCAGGCTGGTGTCGGTATTTCGAGAGAGGTTTTCCAACGCTTTCGCGAACTTCCTTAATTACATAACCTCTTTGCCCTGGAGGCGTAGCCCCGCTAACACCGTTCTAGACACCTACTCGGTTTATAGCATTGATCGTTTAGTGAAAAATCTCCCGAAAAGTAGCGCATACTCACAGTAGGATCGGGATCCAAATATCATTGTGTGATAACCAAGAAGGAAGCCTACCATGATTATCATATTCTAAATGGTATGCAACACTAGCAAGTTTCAGTACCTTAGAAACTCCCGATATGGATTTTTGCCCCATGCTCTTATGACATTGATGAAGGCCAACATATCATAAGTCACATGTCAAGTTCTACCCGTCACTATCCAGGTTAATTTGAACCCACCCGTACATACCCTTGACGAATGCCAACATAGTAGTACGACTGTCCCAAACCAACGCATCTATCTATGCTACATATGAATACGCAGCAGCTACCAATCACTATGCCTTGGCGAAGGTCAAAATACATAGCTTGAATAATACTGAATATTCATATGAAATGACGGAGGGCTATGGATGGTTTTGGCGAAACCGTGAACGTAGTGAACTTGATATAGTCGAAGGAACCATGATAGCCTTTTAAAAGGAGTGGTTTAAGCTCCGCATTTAAAATTGCTTTTGAAGAAAACCGAGTGGTTTTCAAATTGTTCCAACGATTAAGCTTTGGTTTGTTTTATCTTGCATTAATCTTTGTTAATGCGGTCCCATCATTTACAACCTATCATTGCAGCTAAAGAAACAAAAATACAACGTACGCTTATGCCATCCGCATTCGCCACTGGGCCCTGTCTAACACCATTAAGTTACTTAACTAACGCCAGAGCGAGGGCTGGACTAGCGCGGGTGCAAAACATAAACAACGTCTACTAGATATTATATATATATATATATGTATATGTATTCGTCTAACGCAATAATAGGCATTCCAGATCACAGATGAATATATTGGATATACTAGGAATTCCGCGTTTCGTTTAAGCCTGTAACGAAAGACGGATTCCACGGTCGTGATGAATAGCCAAACCCTACCCCAGACCACTACAGATGCGGCAAATTACCCGCTAAATTCCCGAAGTGAAGCAACCTCCCTCAGTAAAATGAGTAGGCCACTCGGCACTTTATAGAACCCGGTAGTTTGTGCACCCCACCTTGGGTCTATCCTAGGAGCAGAAACAGTAAAAAGAAATAATATACAATGGTGGCTACAACCTCAACCCGGATGTACCCCGCAAAATAATATTACATCAATATTACAAATTACATGAATGAAAGAAAAGAAAACACTCTTCTCACATCCCCCGGCTATTCATCTACGACGATTCAATAAAATCCATATCCACAAACCAAACATCACAGATATGTGCAACCCCAAACTAATCGACATATAGCAATTAAGCTGAAGTTTACGAACACATATATCAAACACAGAGAACCCGATTAGCTAAAATACTTAGAATTTCGATTGATAACCAAATTTGAATCTATCCTAAGTACATCACAGTACACAAAAGATCCTGGACAGAAACAAAATGTCCCAAAAATCACAACACAGAAAATAGAACAACATGAAAAAATTTGGACCGATTCGGAGTCGACTCGGCTGCGGAACGGCGACAAAACGCTCTGTTCCGCCGCGGTTCCGCGGTGGTCTAACCGATTCACGAGTCCAAATTTCTTGTGTATTCTAGAAAAAGCCTACACGTAATTTTAAGGTCCGTGAAAAGATTTTTAGGCCAGTTTTTAAAATCGACAGGAAGTGTGCATTCGGGTCGTGTTTTCGGGATTTTTCGTGATCGAATTTCTAAAGACTTTGCTAACTAGCGAGTTAAGGTTTTATAGGCTCTGAAACTACTGTAAGACGGTGTCGCACACCCCGCGGTTCGTGGGGAAGCGGAATTTACAAAAAAACGATGATTTTGACTACGCAACACCGGCTATAACTCCAGGATCTTTACTAAAGCCTTAACTAGCTAATCTATCTAAGAGGTTTAACTATTCAGTGAGATGGTTATACCTCCAAGATACGGTCCTTCGGGTCTTCTAGTGCTTCTCTCCAAGGCTCCTCGGTGATCGGATCGAACTTGCTCCATTGGCCTTCTCATGTCTAAGATGATCCACCGCGAGAGAATGTGCTTCAAGTTTCAACCTCTAAATGAGGTAACTAAGGTAGATGGTTCGCTAAACCAATTAGCCTAGAAGATGTAGAGTGTCTAAAGGATTGTGTAGTCTCACTAAACCCTTGGCTCACAACACATGTGAAGGTTAGGGTTTAGCTCTAGAGGAAGAAGGAGATGGAGGAACTCAAGAGAGCAAGAGAGGAGAGCAACTCAAGAAATGAGCTCAAGAAAATAGAATGAACCATCTAGAGAAAACCAAGTGTATAGAATGGCTAAGTATATGCTCACTTATTGAGCCATGAAATATCTCACAATAGAATATATACGACATGCCTCAATAGTGATCCTAAACCAAATAAAATAATACAAGAATCATTCCTCACACCATGCTAGCAAATTCTCCTCCATTTCCATCTCATTAATCCATTTAAGTAAATGGATAAAATCAATAATGAGGTGGCACCTTCTAGAAGCATACCTTGACAAATTACAAGAATTCCCCTCTCACCGTATATACATACCCCTATTCGTATTCAAGAAAATACGGATACACTAAGACGATAACAATACAATAATACAATAATAGGATCCGGCTTAAACCAAAACCCACTAGTATTGTCTGCCCGATCAGCATCCATATACAAGTACACCTACGTGATCGAAGCCCAGTCGTAAAACCATACGACGTCTACATCAATTGCCTGAAGCAGAGAAACCCTCTGCGCGGGGCTCTAAAGACTTGACAGTACACTGGCAGTGGGTTTAACCATAAGCCGTCAGCGGTACTGGCTCCACGTAACGGCTACCGAGGTATCTATTGTTGGATATATGTATGCCCTAGAGGCCATTATATGTATAGTGGATGCTTGGACATGTATATATGTATATAGATGACTTTCTTGCTCGACATGATAGTGTACTATCTGGTTTACTTTATCTTGACATGTTCATTTGATCATGCATGTTATTCATTTGGTACATGTTGATAAAGCCCATAGGATATCTGCTTGACTGCTGGGACTATGATGCAGATCGTACTAGTGGGACACCCGTAGTTTATAAGCATATCTTTCAAATGTTCATAGTCGTGGATGTATCGAGACGGGGCATCGATATTCTAGAGTAGACTAGCGTATACCATTCTTGTCCCATATGATGGGCAATGGATGATCCCATATCCATCTGGTGTGGTGACACCTAAGATTGTATGCGGGTGCTCAGTGGAGACTGGGTACACTGAACGGACTTACCGAGAACTCCTACGTGGTATTATATCTATCGTCGGATAGCAGTTCTTAGGTGACACTAGTACAGGTTAGTCAGTAGACCCAAGGTCGTCATAGAGTCTTGTGTGTCCTCCCACTGTACTTTGATCTCCACCCTACCACGGCTCTACTGAGTCGTGCAAACAGGTGGATTTTGGGTACAGTCCCGAGGCACATGGAGGCAATGAGTAATAGGAAGGGTTTCGTCACTCCCGGTATTGGGAGTTGATGTTGTGCTATGCTCGATTGGCTATAACAGGAAGTCCCTGGCCAGGGCTGCTGAGATTTACTGATAAGTGTTATCAGTAGTTTCTTAATCCGTTATGAGCCATACACCGGCATGACTTATTGAGTTATTAGGGTCGATGATTCCATCCCTAGACTCGATATGCAGCATATCTGACGAAGAGACCGGACTGTACGGTAAGTGTTGCCAGTTGGCTCGACAGGAGTTTTGACAGCTTCGCTGGTTTTTTTCTGATCGCTCAATACCCGGGTGGCCCTTACGTTTAGCTGGCCGCTTGCAGCTTGTGGGTGTTTGATATGATCATCACCTACTGCCGACGTATTGACGAGTTTTAGAGTCCCACACAGGAGTTTCCTAGCTCAGGCGAAACGATGTGGTGTGCATATGAGATATGTGCGGGGACCCGATTGAATGCGTATATGTGATACCGTATATTAATCGGGCGTTTTTCTATTGGTCGGGTAGTATGTGATATGACCGGTTTGTTAAATCAAGTATTGATTTAACAAAGACTTTTAGCTTAATTCTTTATTAAACCCTTTTCTTTGTTGATATATGCATGCATGTATGCACATGATGATGTGCATGGACACATACATACATTGTATCATGATTGATGATACACTAGTGGTGGCAATGCAAGACTCACATAGGAATAAATATGCATATATATTTATTTTTGAATTAAAGAGATAGAAAATCAATTCATGGTGGATAATTATCCTTGACCTTTATCTTAACCAAAGCTCCCACCATGAGTTAACTTTCTATTGTTCTTTTTCTCCAAAATAAATATCTAGATATTTGTTAACCCTTGGTTAAGGATGAGGGTGGAAAAATTTTATATTTTCTATTCTCATTTTTATCATTCATCATATCATTATCTTTTGAGAAAAGCTAAGCCACCATTATCTTCTTCTTCCTCCAAGCTCTCTTGAAATTTCTAAAGAGTGAGGTTGATAAAAAAAAAGGTTTTGATTATAAAATACAAACCACCTCATCATTCTACACCTTTCTAGCCCACTTGTGTAGGGTGTTTGCTATACTTCTTTCGAAGATTAAGTAAAGCAAGGAGCTTTAGGCAAAGGGATTTCGGGTGGATCATCGTGGACGAGGAAGGCCTCTAGCGATCCATTCCATACTCTCAAAGGTCCAAGGAGTCACCAAGGGAGGTCTACAAAGGTTGTAATCTCTACACTTAGTGATAGATTCTCATTTTTATGTGATACTTGTTCAATATTACCCTAAAATTCTAGTTAAGATTCTAGTTTAGTTTATTTAGCACCTTTAAAAATTTAATTGTGGCATGTGTGATGCTTCCAAACTCTAGATTAGGTGCTAGGTAAACCCAACAATGGTATCAGAGCCAAGCTAGAGTTTTAGAGTAACCTAGATGACGTTAAAAACCTCGAACGAACGAAACATGTCGCCAGAATCATGCTCTTTGGAAATTTTTCAAAAAGTTGGATCTTTTCACATTAAAAATACTCAGAAAAATGTGCAGGGAATTGTATGGGCCTACAGGAAGAACGAAGCCCTAACTCGACTTAACGACCGCGGAACCGCGGCCAAAATGGTCATTTTGCGGTGGTTCCGCGGCACCGTTGGTGAGGCGTGGACTGTGCCTTCTTGTGCTGGTCCGTATGAGCTTATAGCAGTCTCTGGTGTATTTTAATATTGCTTAAGTGTTGAGCTTTCTGAGAATTATTTGGGTAATTGATCGTTCGATCGAATATTTTAGCTGCGCCTAGTTTTTGAGAATGTGATACAATAATTGGAATCTACAAATTTGTTTGTTGCGTGTAAATCTAACATTTCGGTCTCGGGTTTAATCAGAAATATTGTTGAATTATCCGACTTAATTTGAAAAGTGTTTTTATGGGAGAGATCTAAATGTGAGCTTTACATTGTTGGATATGAAATCTTTGATATGTGATATCCCGGGTTTATGATGTCTAAGGGCAGTTATGATTCCAATTGTTGTAGTTTTTCAATTTCTTTTCTGCGACCGTAAGTGTAGTATGTGGTGTATCGCCGATTTCGTTTCTATACATCAATGACAATCGAGATACGCATACTTACTTACGTTGATGATATATGATATTATGTGTTGCTGAGATATGATGTGCAGGATTGTCGTGATGGAATAGCCGGGGGTTTTATGTGAGATGAGAGTTTTATTTTCATTCATGTATAAATCAATTGTATGTAATATTTTTTTATTTGGGGCACTTCCGGGTTGAGGATGTTATCACCATTATTGTATATTATTTTCTTTTTCGCATTAGGATAGACCCAAGGTGGGGAGCACAAGTGACCGGTTCTAGAGTTCAGTGGGAGGCCATCTCGAAGAGTCGAGACCGGATCTCCTAAACTCTAGAATTGGTAGGGTCACTTGCCGCTCTCGTAGGGGTCTGCTTGGCTATTCATCACGACCGTAGAATCCGTATTTTCTATTGTTAGCTTAATACAAAATACGGACATCCTAGATATCTTTTTATTTTCATATGTGCTTCTGCTGTTGATATTCTGTGATGTGATTATTTAATATCTAAGAAGAATGGATTATTATTATATATATGATATACAATAAACGTTGCTTATGTTTTACACCCGCGCTAGTCCCGCCCCGCTATGCCGTTAATTAAGTAACCTAACGGTATATAACGGGACACTGTGGCGAATGCGGATGGCATAAGTATACGTTCTATTTTCGTTTCTTTTCTGTGATGGCTTAGGAACTTAAATGATGGGATTACATTAATAAGATTAATGTAAAGAAAAAGAAACCTAAAGATATTGTAGAATCAGATTTGAAACCCACTTGGCCTTTTTTTTTATGAAAAATGCAAGTTTCAAAAGATGCGGAGCTTAAGCCACTCCTTTTCTAAACTGTTTTGATTTTACAACGAGATCAAGTTCAAAGCGTTAAAGGTTTTCATAAAAACCATCCGCAACCCTCCGTCATTTTAGGAAGTGGGGTACTTAGTATTCGTGCTACGTATGTTGATCATAGTCAAGGCGTAGTATACGGTAGCTAAGTGATATCTTCCTACAAAGCATATGATCCGATCAGTTAGGACATTCATGTGATTATGTTGATCATATTCAAGGGTCATAAGGGTGGGTCTAGTTAATCTCGAAATGACGGGTAAAACTTGACTAGTGCTTATGATATGTTGACCATAGCTAAGGTCATAAGCAACTAAGGGTAAAAACCATATCGGGAGTTTCAAGAGTTGAAATTTGCAATGAGATTGCATACAATCTATATGATAATTGGATCCCGATCCCACTGTGAGTAAGAGTTACTCCCAGGAGAGTTTTGCAGTTTATAATTAGCTAAATCCAGTAGGTGTCTAGAAAGGTGTTAACGGGGTTTGACCTCTGGGAAAACGAGGTTTATTTTAATTAGGTCCGTGCGAAAGCACGGGGAACCTCCCTTAAAGTACCGACACTGGCCTGGCTGACCGGTTAGTGAAACTGTAGAATGTAATTAATCCTGACTAGTTTTCTTTTCAGGTTTTGAAAGAAAATTTGATAAAACCAGTAGGAGACATCGATTAGATAAGATAATAACCAATCTAATTTTTTGCAAGAGTATTTTGCTGAGTGTATTCTTTTCTCTCTCCTAATGGCAGATACCGATGAAGGGACTTAAGTTTCTTTTAGAGAAAAACAAACTGACAGGACCGAATTATAAAGAATGGTTGAGGAACTTGAACATTGCACTCACATATGATAAAGTATCATATGTCCTCACCACCAAAGCCCCACCCGTCCCAGGACCTGAATCATCTGTTTCGGATAAGGAGATCCGAAAAACATGGGATATTGATTGTAACGCGGCCAAATGCCTCGCGCTTGCTTCTATGGATAGTATCCATCAGAAGCAGTATGAGAAGATGGATGTTCAATTCATCTTTCTTTATACAAAGGAGTTGTATAAAGAGCAATCTCGGACTTTACGATACGAGGCATCTCGAAAGTTGTTTCAGATGCGAATGGCTCCTGGTATATCAGTAGGAGAACATGTTCTGAAGATAATTGGTCTTATAGAAGAACTCGAGAAACTGGGATGGACCATGGATAATGAGCAATATACAGATATTATTCTGCAGTCTCTCCCCACTGCCTTTGCTCCGTAGTGAATTTCAATATGAACGATTTGGAGAAATTATTTCCTGAACTTCTCAATATGTTGAGAAGTGCAGAGAGCACGCTTAAGACAACGAAGACTCCCGCTCTACTTGCTGGGCCATCTTCCTCTTCCGTCCCAAAAGCTAAGCCAAGAGAAAGAATAAGAAGAAACCCATCAAACCAAACGGTGGAGTTCAAAAGGCGAAGGGGAAAGACAAATCTGGGGCCGCGGGAAGTGGAAAAGGAGAATATTTTTACTGCCACAAGTCGGGACAATGGAAACGCAACTGTGCTGTGTATGTTGCTGATCTCAAGAAGAAGAAGCATGATGATGCTTCCGCTTCAGGTGTGTTTGTAACTGAAAACTGTTTTTCAATAAACTCTGCATCTTAGGTATTAGATACCGGTTCTGGTTCTCACATTTGCAATTGTATGCAGGGATTGAGAAACAGTAGAGTTTTGAAGACCGGTGACCATACTCTGCGGGTTGGAAATGGTTCCAATGTACATGATGTATCCGTAGGAGAGTATCATCTGGGGTTACCTTTGGGTTGTATTATGGTTTTGAACCCTTGTTATTATGTACTAAGTATGCTATGTAATATAATATCCGTTTCTTTGTTGGACAATGAAGGATATCATTTTGTGTTGCAGAATAATGTTATGAACATCAACTTGAATCAACAGTTGATTGAGTATGATACACTAAATAACGGTATTTACGTTCTGAACCAACACACAGTTTTCAATATACAACATACTAATAAAAGAAAGTTTTTAGATATAAATGAAGCTTTTTTTTGGCATTGTAGACTTGGTCATATTAATGAAACAAGACTAAACAAGTTACATAAAGATGGATATTTGAATCCTTTTGAATATAAATCTTATGCGACTTACCAGTCCTATATCAAAGGTAAAATGACCAAAACTCCGTTTACTGGACACGAAGAAAGAGCTGTGGAACTCTTAAGCATCATACATAGTGATGTATGCGGACCAATGTCTACATATACTAGAGGCGGTTTTTTATACTTAATTACTTTTACTGATGATTTATCAAGATTCAGACACGTGTTTTTATTAAAGTACAAATCCGAAGCTTTCGAGAAATTCTAAGAGTACAAACTTGAAGTAGAAAAACAAACAGGCTTGAGTATCAAGAAACTTCGATCAGATCGAGGTCGAGAGTATTTGAGTACAGAGTTTTCAGACTTCTTGAAAGAGAATGGGATTCTCTCTCAGCTCACTCCTCCTTACACACCACAGCATAGCGGTGTGTCAGAACGGAGGAATCATACCCTATTAGATATAGTACGGTCCATGATGTGTGATACTGAGTTACCGCTTTCCTTTAGGGGACATGCATTAGAGACAACAATGTATCTGTTAAACAGGGTTCTAACCAAGACCGTGTCAACCACTCCATATGAGATATGGAGTGGAAAGAGACCATCTCTTAAAAGAGTTAGGATATAGGGTTATCCGGCTTTTGTCAAAAAGCAGAATCCAGACAAACTCGAGACACGATCGGTCATGTGTAAATTTGTGGGATATCTAAAACATTCATATGGATATCTATTCTACCACAAGGATGAACAAAAGGTGTATGTTTCTCAACATGCCACATTTTTAGAAAATGAGATTTTTACAAAAGGTGATGATGGCAATGCGGTAGAACTAGAAGAGGTTCTATAGACACAAATTACTCATGACGAATTGGTTGAAACTGATGTTGCAGTAGAACTTCAAGAACCTCAGCCGCTCCGGAGATCTAGTAGAACTTCTCGCCTACCAGAGAGATACTATGGGTTTCTCATTGATGGTGACAGAGAAGATTGCATCATGGATGATGATGATCCTACTAGTTTTCAGCAAGCTATCACGAGTGGTGACTCAGTGAAGTGGCTGGACGCCATGAGATCCGAAATGGAGTCCATGTACACCAACAAAGTATGGACTTTGGACGTTGCACCTCCTGGGATAAAACCCGTAGGGTGAAAATGGATCTTTAAGAGAAAGATTGGTGTAGATGGATAGGTAAAGACCTATAAAGCAAGGCTTGTAGCGAAAGGTTTTCGTCAAAGATCAGCATTGGACTATGATAAAACTTTCCTCCAGTAGCAATGCTTAAATCCATTCGGATCCTACTTGCTATTACTGCTCACTACGACTATGAAATCTGGCAGATGGACATTAAAACTGCATTTCTAAATGGTGATTTAGAAGAATGCGTTTATATGGATCAGCCAGAGGGCTTCATTGACAGTGGGAGCAGCGGGAAAGCATGTAGGTTGCTTAAATACATTTATGGATTAAAGCAGGCTTCACGGAGCTGGAACATCTATTTTGATGATACAATCAAAGAGTTTGATTTTATCAAAAATATAGATGAATCATGCATTTATAAGAAGATTGTAGGGAGTACTGTCACATTCCTCGTATTGTACGTGGATGACATTCTCTTGATGGGAAATGATATTCTTATGCTACAATCGGTCAAACTATTCTTATCACAAAGGTTCTCCATGAAGGACCTGGGTGATGCCTCGTGCATTTTGGGCATTAAGATCTATAGAGATAGATCCAAGAGGTTATTGGGATTGCCCCAATCAAAGTATATTGACACCATCCTAAAAAGGTCTGGTATGGAAGATTCCAAGCGTGGTGCCTTACCCGCTTGTCATGGAATCACTCTCTCCAAGTACTTCTATCCGAAGACTGATGAAGAGAGTGTAGGGTTCCTAGGCATCCTAATGAGGTCTCACAAGGCATCAACCATGCCAATTTCAAATTTAAACGGTGCCGAGAAACCCTAGAACGGATCGTTGGCTAGATTTCTAGGCGAACAAAGTAACTAGTTAACACTTAACTATAAGAATCGGAAATACAACCTTTGTAGATCCGGTCCTCCACCTCCACGGCTCCGTGATGAAGTCATCTCCGCTGTCCAAATCAAAATCCAGGCTCTAGCGTTGGCTTCATCGGAGAAAGAGCGGGCAAGGTCGTCGGCTTCGTGCCGAAGATGATCTACGTCGAGGCATCGCTAGATCAAGCTCTCACTTCACCAAGTCAAGAAACTTGTGAAGAAAACACACTCTACTACTTGGCAAGAGGTAGAGGATGAAGAAATAGGAAGTGGGTAGACTTTAGAATTGGATTTCTCACTTGTTTTCATCAATCACCATTGATGAAGTAAGCTTCTTCATGTGATGAAGAAGAAGAAGAAGAAAGAAAGGAATATGATAAGTTAATTTCAAAAAAGAAAAGAAAATGAAAACTTATCATAATGTAAACCATGGTCAAGTGTAGAGATTAAACTAGGGTTAGTGGGAATGGTTAGGGTTAAGGATGAGATAAGAATGGTTGACTTGATCAAAGCTTCAAGAAGCTTCAACATGAAACAAAATTAGCCACCATTCTTTTCTCTTTATCTTTTCCAAAAGAATAAACAAATAAATGAATAAATAAATAATGGGAGAATAAACAAAACCCTAACCACTCTCACAACCATGGTTTAATCTTCACACAAATCCAAGTTAACATGTATCATCAAACATGATACAATCATTTGCACAAAAAGTATATCACATATACAACTTGTACACCAAGTGAGAAAATCCATTTAAAGTGAACCAATACCAGTTAATGCAAAGTAATATATCAAATATATAATTATGCATTAAATCATTAAATCAACACTTGATTTAACGATCCGGTCATATCGCATATAACCGACTAGTATCCAATGTATCGACTTATCGAATCAACTCTCGATTCGATAACTAGGTTATATCGCATATAACCATTCGACACATTGATCGCGAGAATAGAATACGGTATCACATACACGTATTATTCTCGGTCCCGCACATATCTCATATGCGCTCCTATTTCGTTTCGCTTGAGCCAGGAAACCTCTGTGTAGGACTCTAAAGACTCGTCAATACGCCGGCAGCAGGTGATGATCATATCAAACACCCACAAGCCGCAAGCGGTCTGCTAAACGTAACGGCCACCCGGGTATTGAGCGATCTGAAGATCGACGAGCAAGCCCGCTCACACTCCAATGAATCCAACCAGTAACACTACCGTACAGTCCGGTCTGATCGTCTGATATGTCGCATATCTTGCCTAGGGGTGGTAAACGTCAGACCCCAATAGCTTGATAAGTCGTGTCGATATGAGGTCTATAACAATTCGAGAAACTACTGGTAACACTTACCAGTAAATCTCAGCAACCCTGGCCAGGGATTTCCTGTTATAGCCAATCGAACACAGTGCAACATCAACTCCCTATACCGGGAGAGACGAATCCCCTCCTATCGCTCATTGCCTCCATGTGACTCGGGACTGTACCCAAAAACCACTGTTTTGCACGCCCTCTTGGACGTGGTAAGATGGAAATCAAAGCACAGTGGGAACCACACAAGACTCTATGACGATCTCGGGTCAACAGACTACTCTGTACCAGTGTCACCAGAGAACTGCCATCTGACGTGAGGTATAATACCATCTGGGAGTTCTCGGCGAGTCCGTCCAGTGTACCCAGTCTCTACTGAGCACCCGTATATCATCTCTGATGTCAAACACCAATGGATATGGGATCATCCATCGCCCATCTGTATGGGTCGAGAAGGTATACGCTAGTCTACTCTGGTATATCGATGCCCCGTCTCGATACACCCACGACTAGGGACTTTGAAGGATGTACTTATGGACTACCATGTCCCCACTAGTATGATCCGCATCATAGTCCAGGTAGTCAAGTACAGATCCTAAGGGCTTTACCAACATGTAACAGGGAGACAATCAGTGTACACGTTAAGGTAAAGATCAACCAGATAGCATACTATCATGTCGAGCAAGAAAGTCCTCCCTATATATGTCCCAGCATCCACTACAATATACATCCAATGTACAGTAATGGCCTCTAGGGCATACATATAACTAACAATCTCCCACTTGCACTAGGGCCATCTATAGCAGTGGTTGTAGTATCTCATACTCAACCATCCCATAAAAGTCTCTCTCTGGGAACAGGCCTTTGTAAGTGGATCCGCTGTGTTGTCCTCTGAGTCTACTCTCCTTACCTCGATCCCTTAGAGATCAACCATCTCCATGATCAGGTGATACTGCCTTAGAATATGTCTGGATCACTGATGGGACGAGCGTTCCTTGGCACAAGCCATAACTCCATTGTCACACAATGGTAGGAACCTAGTTCATCTCATGAACCAATATACACCCAAACAGCCTCTTTGGTAGCATCTTTAGTAGCGATGTATCCAGCCTTAATCGTCTAGTATGCCACGGTATCTTGCTTGGAACCCTTCCAACATACCGTCCCTTTACTGAGGGTAAAGACAATGCCTGTGACTGACATCAGTCGTCTTTATCACCCTGGAACCCTTCCAGTGATTCTCCCCAGGATCGATTGATACCATCTCACTACAACTAGTGAGAATCCTAACATCCAATTAGATCTATCTCATAGATCCAAAAACCCAGGATTTAGGAGGTATCACTTTGATCCTATGTAGAGAATCATTGTGATAAGCGGAGATTGATCGAGCGTAGCATAGGAAACTCCTTCCCTATCAAGAGTATGTCATCCACGTACTCTAGAGGATCACCACCATACTCCTTACTACCTTTTTGTTTATACAAGGTTCATCTACCATTTTGATGATGTCAAACTCTTTGACTTATCCATCAAAACAGATGTTCCAACTCCGCGATGCCTGCTTTATCCTATAAAACATCTTGCACACGTTTCCGCTGCTCCCACTGTCTAGGAAGCCCTCTGGCTGTGTACTTATAGACGCTCTTTTCCAAATCATCATTTAGAAAAGCAGTCAAGACACCCAACCACCAGAGATCGTAGTCATGGTATGTAGCCGTGGCAAGTAGGATCTGGATGGACTTAAGCATAGCTCCTTAGAAAAAGGTTTCCTCATGATCCACACCTGGTCAATGATGCAAACCTTTAACAAGTCTAGCTTTGAAAGTCTCAACTTTTCCATCTACACCTAGTAATCTTCTCAAGATATACTTTCTCCTGATGGGGATTTAACCCTTCAGATATAGCAACCAAAGTCCATACTTTGTTGGTGTATATGGATTCCATCTCAGATCACTAAGCATCCAGCCATTCTTACAGAGTCTTACTCTCGATGGCCAGCTTGAAACTAGTTGGGTCATCATCTCATGATGCAATCCTCGCTCCCACTGTCATAGAGAAACAGAAGTATCTTTCAGGTGGGTGAGGAACCCTACTAGATCGGCGGAGAGGCTGAAGTTCGTTGGAATCTACTGAATCCTTTGGCTCTATCAAATCATCTGCTGTAGTTTGTATAGCTGGAACCTTTCCAGTTCTACATAACAGATCTTGCCTCGAGTTTGTCCGGATTTTGCTTTTAGACATAGGCCGGACAACCCCAAATCTTAACTAGCTTAAGACATGGGCTCTTCCCATACCATATCATATATGAGGTGGTAGGCAACTGATTTGATTCGAACCCTATTCAATAGGTATGCAGCTTCTCAAGCGCATAACTCCCAAAAGGAAATAGGTAACTCAGTAGTACTCATCATAGAGCACACCATATCAGATAGGGTGTATCTGCTCCGCCCCGACATACCATCGTGCAATGGTGTATACGGAGGAGTAATGCTGAGAGAGAATCTCATTCTCCTTTAGAATAATCCAGGAATTCCGTGCTCAAGTATTCTCCTCCTTGATCTCATCAAAGGACATAATACTTGTACCCTCATTGGTTCTCTACTTCTAAATTATATTATGTGAATATCTCAAAAGGTTCGGACTCATGTTTCAACAGGAACATATGACTGAATCTTGAGAGATCATCAGAGAATATAATGAAGTATAAAGAACCGGTCTTGGCATGTGTAGACAGGGGACCTTACATACATCAACATGTATCATCCCAAGAGTTTACTAACTCTTTCTCTGTTTTCAATAAACAGAGCTGGTGTCATTATATATTTGTGACATGACTGGCAAGTTTCATAAGATGTAAATTCAAACTGATTTAAATATACATCTACATGTAACTTCAGCTAGTCGGGTCGCATTGATATGACCTAGTCTACAATGCCTCAAGAAGGATTCGTTCAGTTCTGAACTCTTCCTCTTGTGTGTGTTCTGTATACTAAGAACTGTAGTTTGATTTAGAACATCAATGCTTTTAGATAACGTGCCTGAACCGATCAACTTTTGATATAGGAAATGTTCAAAACATTATCCAACAATACAAAATTTTACCCTTTCTTTACTAATAAAGAGACTGATATGATTTTGTATATCAGGTTCAGTATCTAATAACATTCGTTTCAGAATCAATGTATTGGTAATACAGGGCGACAGTGACCAACAGACTTGGCTGCAACATTTGCCCCGTTTTCTGCCTCATGAAACTTATCACCCGTTCTCAGTTCTCTACCTTTCTGTAGCCCTATGTAACAGATTACATATCTGGGATCCTGATCTGGTATCACATACCCAGGACGTAAAGGACACTGAGAAACAGTTCTATATAATTAACACACCCGAAGATGATGCATCAGCATGCACTCTCTTCGTTTGGGCGGCACGGGAAATCTGGTATTCCCCTTATTTCCTGCTCTGTCTTATAACAATTATAAGTTGGAGCGGGACCAACGTTCCCCAGCTCAGTATAACAAGCGGGTTCGGTCAAATATCCGTATTATTATCTTGATTAAGGCGTGATATGGTCGCTACCTGGAGAGAGAGAGAAGAAAACACTCAGCGTGCGCTCTTGCAAGAATAGATTGGTTATTATTTTATCTAATCAGGATGGCTCCCACTGTTTTTTATCAAATCTTCCTTCAAACCCTAAAAGGAAAGACTAGCCGGGATTAATTACACACTACAAGTTCGCCAATCTTTCAGCGAGGCCAGTGTCGGTACTTTGAGGGAGGTCCCCCGTGCTTTCGCACGAACCTAATTAATGTAAACCTCGTTTTCCCAGAGGCGTAACCTCGTTAACACCTTTCTAGACACCTACTTGATCGGCTAATTGTAATGTATAAAACTCTCCCAGGAGTAACTCTTACTCGCAGCGGGTATCGGGATCCAACTATCTCATAGAAGGTATGCAATCTCATTGCAAATTTCAACACTTGAAATTCCCGATAATATTTTGCCCCTAGTGTTCTATGACCTTGACGAATGCCAAACAACTCATAGTCCACTAGTCAAGTTCAACCCGTACATTTCTTGATCGAATTAAACCCACCCGCACGACCCTTGATGAATGCCAAACAACGCCGTACGAATACCCTAATCCAATCGCATCATATGCACAAGCAGATAAATACTAGTTAGCTACCGTACACTACGCCTTGACGAATGCCAAACAACCGCAGCACGAATACTAACTAGTACTTATCTGAAATGACGGAGGGCTACGACAGGTTTTTCTGAAAACCTATTGCGTAATGAACTTGATATCGTTGTAGGATCGAATGAATTTTGAAATGGAGTGTTTTTGAGGCTTTTCTAGTTTTGCTAAAGGAGTCACTCCCGGTGAAGGGATCGTCGGTCCTTTCCTCGTCGAATGAGGTGCGGGATATATCACATATATCACTGTGCAAAGCAAAAACTCTTAAAAGCAATCAAAAGACAAACCAAGTGTGTAGCATCTGCCAGTTATTGCTAAAGGAGTCACTCCCGGTGAAGGGATCTCGGTCCTTTCCTTATCGAATAAGGTGCAGGATATATCACATATACCTCTGTGCAAAGCAAGAACTGTAGCTACCTGTTTTATTTTGAAATTCGATTCTACAACATCTTAGGTTTCTTTTATTTCATTAATCACATTAATGAAGTCCCATCATTTAAGTACCTAAACATCACAGATAAATACGACGTACACTTATGCCATCCGCATTCGCCTCGATGTCCCCTCGTGCACCGTTAGGTTAGGTAACTAACGGCAGAGCGGGGCAGGGCTAGCGCGGGTGTAAAACATAAGTAACGTCTATATAATATATCATATATACTATATACTGTATCTATCACAGAACATCACATGATCACATCACAGATATCGCAACAGAAGAATCATATGAAATATTGGATATACTAGGACGTCCGTGTTTTCAATACGAGCCAGTATAAAACACGGATTCCACGGTCGTGATGAATAGCCAAACCCACACCCCTAGACCCCTACGAGAGCGGCAAGCAACCCTACCAATTCTAGAGTTAGGAGACCCGTACTCGACTCCTCAAGTTGGTCTCCCTCTGGACCCTAGAACCCGGTTACTTGTGCCCTTCTCCTTGGGTCTATCCTAGTGCGGAAAAGTAAATAATATACAAAGAGTGACATCTTCCGCAACCTGGAAGTGCCCCAAATAAAAGAATATTACATACAAGTTTTTACATGAATGAAAATGAAAAACACTCATCTCACATAAAAAACCCCGGCTATTCAAACACGACGATCCAATATAACATATCCAGCAACACATAACATCACATGTCATCAACGTAAGTAAATATGTCCATCCCAATTGTCGTTGACATATAGCAACGAAACCGGCGATATCACATATTACACTTACGGTCACAGAAAAGAAAGTATAAAACTACAACAGTTGGAATCCGCAACCTGCATAGACATCGCATGCCTAATCAAATGAATTCTTTAGACATCGCATGCCTAACAATTATAAACCCCGCATTTTAGTCTCAAAATCGAAAACACTTTTCAATATCAAGTCGGGTAATTCAACAAGATTCCCGACATCCTGATCGAATACTCGTCGCAAACTTCAGTAGGCGGCTGCATCCCTGATACCGTCGACGAAGTGCACCAAGGCAGAACACCGCTACCGCGAGCACCCGAACAGATGCTTTCGGCGACGGGGTTCTCCTACAGTCACTTGGTCGGGGCTGTGGAGTGAGGCTGTCTATTAAGTTTACCCGGCGAGTATCCGCGTACGCTACGTGATTGCGACGGAGTTTTGATCACATCAAAATTCCGTGGCAACCGATCAAGTGAGACTAAACTGCTATGTTTATAACATTCATTTAGTTACCACATAACTATTGTGAATTCCAATTATTGTATTCCATTCCAGATAAACAGAAAATGTTAAACTTTTCGATCGAACAATCGAACACCCAAGTTTTCCCGATACAGCTCAACACATGAAATAAGTCTAACAACATTCCGTTCGTGCCTCAGTACCAACGGTCCAGCCGTAGAAGGGTCAAGCCAACGCCTCACATGTGGCACGCCGTACTGCCCCAAACCCTAAAGTTCAAAGGACAGTTCAAGACGGTCACATAATCGAGTTAAGGTTTGTTGTCTTCTAGAGGGTCCATCGCGTTACTTGCACTACTTAGAACGTCGTTAAACTACGGAAAAATCCAACACTTGGAAATCTCCCGACAGGGGAAAAATTGGGTATTTATATCCGGTCGAACTTTTTAGCATATTCTAAAAATTATCCGGAAATACACATAGACAAAATCTGATAATCCGATCGAACATTCGAATCCCCAAAACAACCCAGAAAATTCAACTCTTGAATTAAATTTTAAAAATACCCAGAGAACTCAGCACCTGAAATAATGAATTACTGTGCAAACAGTTAGGGCTTACGTCACTTCTCTGCCGCGGAACCGCCGCATAAGCTAGGCTTATGCCGCGGTTCCGCCGCCGTTTACACTGTTCATGCAAAACTTTTTGCGCCGTAATTCTTAGATTTCCCTGCTGAGTTTTCTGCATATTTTTAATTTGGAAAAATCCACGATTTTAGAAAAAGGACAGGGAGCATGTTAAGGTTTGGGTTTTCGGGTCGTTCGGACTTCAAATTCCGTCTAGACTTCGCCTAAGGCTCTAGCTAAGCTCTGATACCACTGTAGGGTTCCTAGGCATCCTAATGAGGTCTCACAAGGCATCAACCATGCCAATTTAAAATTTAAACGGTGCCGAGAAACCCTAGAACGGATCGTTGGCTAGATTTCTAGGCGAACAAAGTAACTAGTTAACACTTAACTATAAGAATCGGAAATACAACCTTTGTAGATCCGGTCCTCCACCTCCACGGCTCCGTGATGAAGTCATCCCCGCTGTCCAAATCAAAATCCGGGCTCTAGCGTCGGCTTCATCGGAGAAAGAGCGGGCAAGGTCGTCGGCTTCGTGCCGAAGATGATCTACGTCGAGGCATCGCTAGATCAAGCTCTCACTTCACCAAGTCAAGAAACTTGTGAAGAAAACACACTCTACTACTTGGCAAGAGGTAGAGGATGAAGAAATAGGAAGTGGGTAGACTTTAGAATTGGATTTCTCACTTGTTTTCATCAATCACCATTGATGAAGTAAGCTTCTTCATGTGATGAAGAAGAAGAAGAAGAAAGAAAGGAATATGATAAGTTAATTTCAAAAAAGAAAAGAAAATGAAAACTTATCATAATGTAAACCATGGTCAAGTGTAGAGATTAAACTAGGGTTAGTGGGAATGGTTAGGGTTAAGGATGAGATAAGAATGGTTGACTTGATCAAAGCTTCAAGAAGCTTCAACATGAAACAAAATTAGCCACCATTCTTTTCTCTTTATCTTTTCCAAAAGAATAAATAAATAAATGAATAAATAAATAATGGGAGAATAAACAAAACCCTAACCACTCTCACAACCATGGTTTAATCTTCACACAAATCCAAGTTAACATGTATCATCAAACATGATACAATCATTTGCACAAAAAGTATATCACATATACAACTTGTACACCAAGTGAGAAAATCCATTTAAAGTGAACCAATACCAGTTAATGCAAAGTAATATATCAAATATATAATTATGCATTAAATCATTAAATCAACACTTGATTTAACGATCCGGTCATATCGCATATAACCGACTAGTATCCAATGTATCGACTTATCGAATCAACTCTCGATTCGATAACTAGGTTATATCGCATATAACCATTCGACACATTGATCGCGAGAATAAAATACAGTATCACATACACGTATTATTCTCGGTCCCGCACATATCTCATATGCGCTCCTATTTCGTTTCGCTTGAGCCAGGAAACCTCTGTGTAGGACTCTAAAGACTCGTCAATACGCCGGCAGCAGGTGATGATCATATCAAACACCCACAAGCCGCAAGCGGTCTGCTAAACGTAACGGCCACCCGGGTATTGAGCGATCTGAAGATCGACGAGCAAGCCCGCTCACACTCCAGTGAATCCAACCAGTAACACTACCGTACAGTCCGGTCTGATCGTCTGATATGTCGCATATCTTGCCTAGGGGTGGTAAACGTCAGACCCCAATAGCTTGATAAGTCGTGTCGATATGAGGTCTATAACAATTCGAGAAACTACTGGTAATACTTACCAGTAAATCTCAGCAACCCTGGCCAGGGATTTCCTGTTATAGCCAATCGAACACAGTGCAACATCAACTCCCTATACCGGGAGAGACGAATCCCCTCCTATCGCTCATTGCCTCCATGTGACTCGGGACTGTACCCAAAAACCACCGTTTTGCACGCCCTCTTGGACGTGGTAAGATGGAAATCAAAGCACAGTGGGAACCACACAAGACTCTATGACGATCTCGGGTCAACAGACTACTCTGTACCAGTGTCACCAGAGAACTGCCATCTGACGTGAGGTATAATACCATCTGGGAGTTCTCGGCGAGTCCGTCCAGTGTACCCAGTCTCTACTGAGCACCCGTATATCATCTCTGATGTCAAACACCAATGGATATGGGATCATCCATCGCCCATCTGTATGGGTCGAGAAGGTATACGCTAGTCTACTCTGGTATATCGATGCCCCGTCTCGATACACCCACGACTATGGACTTTGAAGGATGTGCTTATGGACTACCATGTCCCCACTAGTATGATCCGCATCATAGTCCAGGTAGTCAAGTACATCCTAAGGGCTTTACCAACATGTAACAGGGAGACAATCAGTGTACACGTTAAGGTAAAGATCAACCAGATAGCATACTATCATGTCGAGCAAGAAAGTCCTCCCTATATATGTCCCAGCATCCACTACAATATACATCCAATGTACAGTAATGGCCTCTAGGGCATACATATAACTAACAGAGAGAGCTCGCATGAGCATTATACCCTACGCTTTAGCCGTAGGTTCTATGATGTATGCAATGTTATGTACCCGCCCTGATGTAGCTTATGCACTAGCTGTAATAAGCAGGTATCAATCCAACCCAGGGAAGAAACATTGGATAGCAGTGAAGAACATTCTTAAGTACTTGCGAAGGACTAAAGAACTGTTCTTGGTGTATGATAATGGGGATCTCCAAATGGAGGCCTTTACTGATTCCAGCTTCCAAAATGATAAGGATGACAGCAAATCTATCTCATGATTTGTATTTACCCTCAATGGAGGGACGGTTAGTTAGAAGAGTTCCAAACAGGATACCGTTGCAGACTCCACGATGGAAGCTGAGTATATTGCTGCAAATGATGCTGCCAAGGAAGCCGTCTAGATGAGGAAGTTCATCGCGGAACTAGGAGTAGTTCCAATCATTGTTGATCCAATACCATTATATTATGATAATAATGGGGCTATGGCGTTAGCCAAAGAACCAAGGTCCCATCAGAAGTCCAGACACATCCTGAGGCGGTATCATTTGATCCGGGAGATAGTAAATCGCCGTGAGATTGAGATTCGAAGAGTAGATACAAAGAATAACACCGTGGATCCATTTACCAAGGCCCTTCCACAACCGCAGCATGTGCGACTTTTTGAGATGTTGGGTATGAGATACGCCAATAATTGGCCTTAGTGCAAGTGGAAAATTGTTGGATATATGTATGCCCTAAAGGCCATTATATGTATAGTGGATGCTTGGACATGTATATATGTATATAGATGACTTTCTTGCTCGACATGATAGTATGCTATCTGGTTTACTTTATCTTGACATGTTCATTTGATCATGCATCTTATTCATTTGGTACATGTTGATAAAGCCCATAGGATATTTGCTTGACTGCTGGGACTATGATGCAGATCGTACTAGTGGGACACCTATAGTTTATAAGCATATCCTTTAACTGTTCCTAGTCGTGGGTGTATCAAGACGGGGCATCGATATTCCAGAGTAGACTAGCGTATACCATTCTTGTCCCATTTGATGGGCGATGGATGATCCCATATCCATCTGGTGTGGTGACACCTAAGATTGTATGCGGGTGCTCAGTAGAGACTGGGTACACTGAACGGACTCGCAGAGAACTCTTATGTGGTATTATATCTATCGTCGGATAGCAGTTCTCAAGTGACACTGGTATAGGTTAGTCTGTAGACCCAAGATCGTCATAGAGTCTTGTGTGTCCTCCCACTGTACTTTGATCTCCACCCTACCATGGCTCTACTGAGTCATGCAAACATGTGGATTTTGGATACAGTCCCGAGGCACATGGATGCAATGAGCGATAGGAGGGGTTTCGTCTCTCCCGGTATTGGGGGTTGATGTTGTGCTATGCTCGATTGGCTATAACAGGAAGTCCCTGGCCAGGGCTGCTGAGATTTACTGATAAGTGTTATCAGTAGTTTCTCGATCTGTTATGAGCCATACACTGGCATGACTTATTGAGTTATTAGGGTCGACGATTCCATCCCTAGACTCGATATGCAGTATATCTGATGAAGAGATCGGACTGTACGGTAAGTGTTGCCAGTTGGCTCGACGGGAGTTTTGACAGCTTCGCTGGTTTTCTTTTGATCGCTCAATACCCGGTGGCCGTTACGTTTAGCTGACCGCTTGCGGCTTGTGGGTGTTTGATATGATCATCACCTACTGCCGGCTTATTGACGAGTCTTAGAGTCCCATACAGGAGTTTCCTAACTCAGGCGAAACGATGTGGTGTGCATATGAGATATACGCGGGTACCCGATTAAATGCGTGTATGTGATACCGTATATTAATCGGGCATTTTTCTATTGGCCGGGTCATATGTGATATGACCGGTTTATTAAATCAAGAGTTGATTTAACAAAGACTTTTAGCTTAATTCTTTATTGAACCCTTTTCTTTGTTGATGTATGCATGCATGTATGCACATGATGATGTGCATGGATACATACATACATACATTGTATCATGGTTGATGATACACTAGTGGTGGCAATGCAAGACTTATATGAGAATAAATATGCATATATATTTATTTTTGAATTAAAGAAATATAAAATCAATTCATGGTGGATGATTATCCTTGACTTTTATCTTAACCAAAGCTCCCACCATGAGTTAACTTTCTATTGTTCTTTTTCTCCAAAATAAATATCTAGATATTTGTTAACCCATGGTTAAGGATGAGGGTGGAAAAAATTTATATTTTCTATTCTCATTTTTATCTTTCATCATATCATTATCTTTTGAGAAAAGCTAAGCCACCATTATCTTTTTCTTCCGCCAAGCTCTCTTGAAATTTCTAAAGAGTGAGGTTGATAAAAAGAAAAGGTTTTGATTATAAAATACAAACCACCTCATCATTCTACACCTCTCTAGCCCACTTGTGTAGGGTGTTTGCTATGCTTCTTTCAAAGATCAAGTAAAGCAAGAAGTTTTGGGCAAAGGAACTTCGGGTGGATCATCGTGGACGAAGAAGGCCTCTAGCGATCCGTTCCATACTCTCAAAGGTCCAAGGAGTCACCAAGGGAGGTTTACAAAGGTTGTAATCTCTACACTTAGTGATAGATTCTCATTTGTATGTGATACTTGTTCAATGTTCCCTAAAATTTTAGTTAAGATTCTAGTTTAGTTTATTTAGCACCTTTAAAAATTTAATTGTGGCATGAGTGATGCTTCCAAACTGTAGATTAGGTGTTAGGTAAACCCAACATCTGTCGATAAGAAGACCGATGAGCAAACTCACCCGGATTCCTACTGAGCCTATCAGTGACAATATCCGTACAGTCTGGTCCGTTCGTCTGAGATACTCGCATATCCGCCTAGGGGGATGGTAAACGTCAGACCCCTAACAACGTGATAAGTCATGTCGGAAGAGAGCCTAATACACCATGAGAAACTATTGGAGTACCTTACCAGTATTTCTCGACTGCCATGGCTAGGGACTTTGTGTAATGGCTTTCCGAACACTGTGCAATATCAACCCCCAATACCGGGAGAGACGAATCCTATCTGATTGCTACTGTCTCCAAGTGCTTCGGGACTACACTCAACTACTACCTGTTTGCACGACTCCTTTGAGCATGGTAGGGTAGTAATCAAAGTGGAGCGGGAACACACTCGAGATGAAGTAGCGATGGCAAGTCAACGAACTAAGTTATACTCATGCCACTTGGGAACTGCTACCTGACGATAGGTATAATACTAACAAGCAGTTCCCGACGAGTCATGTCCAGTGTAACTCACAACCCAGTGAACACCTGCATACCTTCTCCAGTACGTCGTACTAATGGCTGTGGGACATACCATATCCTCTGCTGTGATGAGAAGCGTATACACTAGTCTACTCTGGAGTATCGATGCCCCATCTCGATAATCCAATGACTAGGGACTTGTATAAGAATGTGCTTATAGACTACCCAGCCCCAACTAGTGTGACCGCCATCACAACGCTGGTAGTCAAGCAAAGATCTTAAGGGCTATACCAATATGTATAAGTGATATACTAAAAGAATCACATGCACATATTAAGGTAGAATCAAACCAGGTAGCATACTACCATATCGAGCAAAACTGTTATTATAACTGTGAAATATTATAAGCATCCAATATGTAATATACAATCCAGTATGATACAATAATGGCCTCTAGGGCATACATCACTAACAATAAAGCTGCAATAATAACACAATTATTACGACATGATAAAACCTTGCCGTAACTAGTATATCCAAGATCCGGCACTCAGTCCTTTTCTTTTGCACACGAATCAGAGAAAAGTGAGAGGGTCTTTCCTTATGAAAGGGTCTTGTTCTGCCGTATGGGCTTTAACACATCAATTTCACTATCCTATTCTTCCAGCAGAGGAGAGCTTTTAGAAGTGAAATCGGTCCATTGATACCTACAATTGTTTCAACCAAGGCCGAGCACTCTTCTCGAATTTTTGGATGCACTCTTGCTTTAAGTAGCTGAAACCTATATGTGGAAAAGTTTCTTATTTCGAAATGGCATTCTAGAAGCTCTCACTTAAACAAGGATTTCCATTACTGTACTAAAGCAGAATCAGTGGACATAGAGCATGTCCCCCTCCTGACACCTTACCCTAGCGAGTGAACTATAAATAGCTCTTTTACCTCCTCTACTTTTTTTAGATGAACCATCAACATAGAGTGGGAAGAGGGTTGGTTCGGCCGCTTCTTCTGGCTGAGGCACTGTTTCCTCCTTTTCTTTAGTGGTGGTGCATTTAACTAAGAAGTCTGCTGAGACTTGATGTAGCAAGTAAAATACTTGCCTCGATCGATCACGGAACGAAACGATATGCAAACACGAAGTACGACACGAGTCGATGTACAATCACGGCTAGAACTTGGGCTCGGTTAGATGATTGCTCGAGACGGAGACGACAACGTATGCAGTCACGGCGGCCGGAACGCCCGCGGTAACTCTATGCTGCGACGAGATGGGTTCGTTGTAGCCTCGATCAATTGATGCAACTCATTGCTAACGAGGGAGGCGACTGGAGTTGGGTGAGGGTTGTGCTTGGGTTTAGTCGACGGCGGCGATGACTATGCCGGTGAGGCGAAGGTGCTGGTCACGGTCAAGTTGGGTCCGGTAATGGATTCGGTGGAGTTGTCGCGACGATGACTGTTCCCCTCCGAATGGCGGCGCGACGCAGAGACGTCTTGCCTGAGATTCGGGGCAGATGCTATTTGGTTTTATCCGTCAACCTCTCCGAAGATGCCAAGTTGATTTATAGCACCGTGTATCGGAGGTTTAGACGGATGCGGCCGATGTAGCAGACTTCGTCAGATTCCCCCTCGTTCGAAGGGTTTTTGATTGTGGGGACGCTCCTCCCTGCAGGCGCAAGCCCCTGCAGTTAATTACACTACCGCATCGCGGTAACAACTTTCTCTTTCTCCATAATTTCACTTCGTGTCGTGGGTGTTTGTTTTGTTTGTGGTTGCCCGTGGATTGTATACAGAGACTAATTTATGTTGTCGCCCGTAAGACGTGGATTAGTCCAAATCCGTATTTTCTTAGATTTGGGTTTGGGGTTTTGGTTTAAGGATGTGTTAGCCATATTTGGGGCTAAGATCAACTTAAACGTTTGTTAAGGATACGTTAGTCTAATTTGAGACTAAGATCAACTTAACGGGATCGTTTAGATCCGACAAGAGAGCGTTTGGGCTCTATTGTTCTAGTTTAGGGACATAGTGGTCCATTGCCAGTTTAGGGATATAGTGGTCCAACATTCCCATTTTGGGGATGAATATTGGTTTAAGGACGCATTAGTCCATGAGTTTAAGGACCCCACAGTCCGTATTACCAGTTTAGGGACATGGTGGTCCATCGCCAGTTTAAGGACTTGGTGGTCCAACATTCCCATTTTGGGGACGAACATTGGTTTAAGGACGCATTAGTCCATGAGTTTAAGGACCCTACAGTCCGTATCAATGTGTGGTTGTCGGGACCCGTCACCTCTCTGACGACGTTGAAGAATTACAATGACAAAGATCAGAGGAGTTCAGAGATGTACCCTTGAACCAGGTGTAAATTGATTTGAGGGAGCAGTCGTGCTCAATCAATTTAATTTGAGGACTTATGGCCAGAATTGGGCTAAGTCCAGTTGAGTATATTCCACATTTTATTTGTGTTTGGCCTGAGGCCTTTATTTGGGCTCTGCCCTTTTTAATAATGCACTGCATTTTTTTTATTTGGTCTGATAGACCTTTTAATTGGGCTCTGCCCCTTTTTTAATAATGCATTGTATTTTTATTTGGTCTGATGGATCTTTTAATTAGGCTCTGCCCTTAATAATGCACTGCATTAAATGTTCTGACAGTGCCCCACGTGGCTTGTCATGCACTTTGCGCCAATTGAGGAGCGCAAGGCACAAATTCATGTGGAGGTGACACGTGTCACGCGCTGGTGAGCGCAAGTCTGTTAGCGCAGTGCGCTGCGCTAGTGCGCTGCTGACACGTGGCGCGCTGTGGTGACTTGCGCCAAACCAAGAGAGCAGTGCTCTATTTTTAGAAGCGCAAGGCGTAGTTGTTCTGTGATTGACACGTGGCGCTCTCTGGTGACTTGCGCCAATCCAAGGAGCGCAACAGTGCAGATTTCAAAAGTGCAAGGCACTGTTTAATATCTTGATCAAATTTAAATCAAAGAAAACAAGTTTTTCTTGTTCCAGAGAGGTTCTACCTCAAATTTCAAGAACCAGTGGTTCATCAAAAGGCAATGCCTTTATATAAATCAAAAGATCTAGTCATGAAGTAGATTACTTCTTTATTATATTTTTTTTATTAAAGATCTCGATCATGTTCTTAGATCATTGATCTTTTTAGAAGAAATTCTTCTTTTTTCCAAAGGTTCTACCTTTTTTCTTTCTCTCTGAATTCTTCTCAAAGTTTTTAAAAGAGCTCTCTGTATCTCTATCTCTGTATGTTTTTAGACTTGGAGTCTAGAGGCCTTTATATAGTGCCAATCGATTTGTTAAACCAGTTAAAGAGATCTTTCTCTGATTGATTTTGGGGTGTCTCCCCACCGCTGGATCTTTGATCCTAGGGCTTCTATTTTACAGAAGATAATTTTCTTATTTTAATAAGATAGAAAGATCTTTCCAAAATTTTATTGTTAAAATTCTGTCACAGTTGGCGCAAGCGCACCTGCGCTTGACACGTGTCGCGCAGCGCAACTGCGCGGCGCAGAGCGCAAATCATCTGAAGTGTTGCTTCTTTTATTTTTATTTTAAAACAGAGCCTTGCTCTGATTGGGTGCGCTGTCTTGGGCGCAGCGCTGGCGTGTCAGATTTTGACACGTGGCGCGCTACGAGCAGCGCAAGGAATCTGAAGCGTTGCTTCAATTTTTGAATTTTTGAAATTCAAACAGAGCTTTGCTCTGATTGGGGGAAACAAATGCCCCCCACCGTTGCGCTCACATGGCGCACACGTGAGTACAGCGGTGGCAAGATCCCAACCGTCAGATCAACTCAGGAGTTGAAGGGGCGCTTAAGCGCTTATAAATAGGACCCTTGGTCCTTCTCAGATAATTATCATCTTCAAGAATCTTATTCTCAGAACTTTAGAGCCTTGCTCTTGCTTTCAAGAATCTTAAGAGTTAAACTCTAGAAAACTTTTAGGTAAAATTAACTTAAATTAAATTAAATTAATTTTAATTGACAGAGCCTTGCTCTCATAGATCTTTGATCTAAAGAAAACCCCTTTGGGATTTCACCAACAGAGCCTTGCTCTCAAGAATCCATAGATCTAAAGAGATCTTGTTTCAGGGTTTTTAACCCATGAACAGAGCTTTGCTCATGGAAAAAATATAGATCTTTTTGATCTAAAAATGAAGAACTCTTAAGAGTTTTCATGGATCTTTAAGATCCCAGATTTTCAATTTTTTTAGAAATTAATTTTCCTTTGATGGATATTTCCATCATTATCACAGAGCTAGGCTCTTTTAATCTTTTAAGGAATTTTATTCCCTTGAGACCAGAGTTTGACAAGTGTCACTCTGTGACAGAGCTTTGCTCTGAAAGGGAAGATTTTCTCCTTATCTCAAGAGATTTCTCATTTAATGAGAATATTCTTTTGGGAATCTTCTCATTAATTGACAGTCTCATCCAATGATGGGGCTGTCTTATTAACTGATGCATTGTCATCTAGATTTTGTGAGTCCTCTTTTGGTCCCCTTTCCACCACATTATAGTGTGGTACAACTTTTAAAGTTCCAAGTGTCGGAAATTAAAAATTATAATACTGACAGTTGATCCCCGTCCCTCTTCTTTTTGCAGGCAACATGTTTTTCGATACCTCGTTCCCATTCGTTCGCTCAGAGGGAGGATTCCCTGGAGCACCTGTAGACCGGGAGGTCCTAGCTTTGATCAGAGATCACGATCCTGAATATAAGAAACTTCACCTTTGGGGGTCATGGTACAATCAGATTATCAGGGGTCGATAGAGCTTTTCATACGCAGTACCATCAGAACCCATTATGGCGATCCATTATGCCAACTCACCCCCGGTGAAGTATGCCGTGGAGATGGTCGATTGGACTTCAGATGGCCTTCTTCATCCCGCTATAGCTGCAATTCCCATTCAGCCTCCCATGGTTTTGGATATCTTGGGACGCCGTATTTGTCAAGGCGAGGCGCGACCCTGGGGGCAACCATATAATATAGGTCTGATCCCCCGTCATCCGATCGGTTATCTGCCGTGGGCTCGCTACATCTTGTCAGCGAAGAAGTCGCAGTTGATGAGGCTTGGGTTGTACACAGCTGTTTATGCTTCTCTCTTCCAATATCCTACGTTCCCTACCTGGTGGGTTAAGGCTTTTTTGGAGCAATGGAATATCCCTACTCACACTTTCCTCGCATTGGACCGGGAAGTGTCGATTTCTTTAGAGGAGTTCACAGAAGTCTCCGGCTTACCGGTCACAGGGGAGCATTACGAGGAGCTGCTTCCCACGGACGAATATGTCTTCGGTGCTAAGCCAGTGATAATGGGCCTTACTCCGGCGAATGCCGTTCAACACCAATTCCCTAGTTTGATCAAAATGTTGAACATCTACGGGGGCCTTTTTATCGAATCTGGGAGCCGCGGGGTCAGTTTCGAGGATTTCATCGCTTGTTTCCTTCACCTAAACGTCCTCTCAGCGGAAGCTGCTAAGTTTGCCACGCTTGATGACCCTTTCGGTTTAGGTTTGGACAACCTGCCGGCGAAGGAGGTAGATCAAAAGGGTTTCTTCCTTCCTAACTCCCCGGTTGTCCCTTTTGCGGAGGTTGCAGCTCCTGGGATGGATGAGGAAACATTCTTGTTAGGATTTCTTGGGCTATGGCTGAGTTGGTTTGCGCTCCCGATGCATCTTCGCCGTATGAGGCCATCTGTCTTTTACCCAGCTCATCGAATGACCATTGGGGTAAAAGTGGTCGTCGGGATCGCCGGCTTAGCCCGCCTGTATCATGGCCTTAGCCAAGCGGCGGATGCTAATGAACCTGGAGTACCGCACGTGATCTTCTCGATGCATTACTTCATGTCATGGCTTGAGCTACATGCACTTGGCGTTTTTGGTATGCACAAAAGGCCTTCGTTCTATGACAGGTGCAGCTTCCCTCGGATTATGCGATTAGTCGGCGCCTCCATTATGAATCTGTCGCCACGAAATGCCAGAGGTTTGCTCCTTCGCCCTCGCACAGTTGGAGACGGGATTTCCTTCACTGACAAAGTGTTAACCATTGGAAAGGCGTCTACTACCACAGTGCGGCCATTGCAAGATATTTTCAAAGATGGGGCCTCAGTTCTGACAGCCCGGGAGACCCTCCATTTGTATTCTATCAGACCGGGTTTCCTGGTGTTTAGGCAAAATGATGAGGCGCTTTTCATAAGATACAACCCGCATCGTTTTGCCCAGCAACTGAGCTATAATCAAGGAGTGCCGTTGAAGGCTTTCTTGCTGGAACCTGCTGCCACTGAAGAAGGGATGCGGAGCACGGTGCATCACTTCATGCGTCTGAATACGGGTTCTCATTTTTTTATCAGCGAGCCGACTTGCATCCCACAGATCCTTAATACATATACGGCGTGGTACCAGCATTCGACGGGCGCCGTTATTAAGGAAGAAAGGCGATTGTTGGTTGACCACAAGGGCGCGCCTCCCGGCAACGACCGCAAAGCTCCCCTGAGGCGAGATGCCGGAGCTGAACCACCGCGCGTACTGAGCCCTCCGCACGGATTGCCGCCTCGTGATACCGTGGACGCGCCCCCAGCGCCCCGTGCTCTAGTGGAGACGGTGAATGTAGTTTCGCCCGAGTCTGGCGTGGGCTCGGACATCGAAACCCGCCGTCCTAAGGTGCCTGGGAAGTGTAAGATGATTTTGGCGGCGACCGGGGTCCGCGCACAGAAGAGGAAGAAGAAGTCCGTTGTTTCTCTTGATGCCATCCTTGGCTTAGAGCCTCATGCCCCTCTCACCGAAGGCCTAAGCGAGTACGGACGCAACGAGGGTTTCTTCGTAGATCCAGCAAACACCGATATGGCGGCCGCCATCGCAGCTTCCGAGCGATCGGCAAGGCTCGAAGCGTGGTTGGCCAAACTCGCGCAATCGGGTAATCACTAGTTGCATTATTCGTCATTTCTTTGTACTTTTATCATTGTCTTTGACTAACGCTTTTCCTTTTTAAACAGGCGTTTCTACCGAAGAAGTCATCGCTGCTTCCCTGAAAACCTTCCAGGAGGAAGAGATGAAACGCACTCTATCGGGTGTTGGTATGTCTCGGCTCACTGAGTCTTTATTCTCCTTTTTATGGCCAATCTAATCTTTTCTTTGTCTTTTTGTAGGGGCCGCGGGATCTTCTGCGCAAGCCGATGCGGGGACTCTTCCCGGGCCAGCTACTGAAGTCCCAGCCTCTTCGGGGCTGCCGCGAGAGACCCGACTCAAAAAGCCGATGAGGGATGCCTTGAAGGCTCTAGAGGCAACTCTGAACGCGGACGATGATGCCCTGATGAAGGAAGCTTCGAAGAGGTCCGTCGTGACAGCCCGGGAGGATAGGAAGCGCTTGAGGCGCGAGGCGAAGGAGCGCAGAGCTGCTTTGGCCGTAGGAGCGGGCCCAAGCGCCGTTCCTCGTGCTGCTACTCCTTCGGAAAGGTCCCCGATCGCATTGTCCACTGCTCATAGGCGGGCGGTGCGTGCAGCTCGGGGGGCCAACAATCAATCTGTTGGAGATAGTGCCCTCAAAGTCAATTATTGGATCGCAGGTACGTGATTGCAATGATTGAGGCAGGACCTATACCGATATGACAGTCTTGCTCGAGATGATAGTTTGCTATCTGGTTTGTCTTTATCATCGTATACATGCTTTAGTTCACTATTGCATGATGATAGAGCCCATAGGATTCTTGCTTGACTACCAGCAGTATGATGGCGATCATATACGTGGGAGCTGGGGTCTGTAAGCACATCCTTAAAGTGTCCCTAGTCGTAGGAGTTTCGAGACAGGGCATCGATACTCCAGAGTAGACTAGTGTATACAGTCGAGACCCCGACGAGGGGCGATGGCCGGTCTCACAAGACATAGGTGTCAGTAGGATCACCTAAGATGTATACAGGTGCTCATTGGATTATGAGTACACCGGACAGGACTCGCCGGGAACCTGCTAGTTGGTATTATACATATCGTCAGATAGCAGTTCCCTTGTGACATGTGTACAGGTTAGTTCATCGACCTGAGATCGTCATTTGTCTCGTGTGAGTTCCCACTATGCTTAGATTACTACCCTACCACGCTCAAAGGAGTTGTGCAAACAGGTTTTAGTTGGGTACAGTCCAGAGCCACATGGAGGCAAGTGAGCGGATCGGCAGGGGATTCGTCTCTCCCGGTATTGGGGGCGAGATCGCGCTGTGTCTAGAAGAGCCATTACACAAAGCCCTCGGTCGAGACAGGAGATTTACTGGTAGGTACTCCAGTAGTATCTCAGGGTGTTCTGGGCCACTCTCTGACACGACTTATACCGCTAATGGGGGTCTGACGTCACCAGCCCCCTAGGCAGATATGCGATACTCATAGACGAACGGACCGGACTGTATGTATATTGTCACTGTCAGGCTCAGTAGGGTTTCTGGATGAGTTCGCTCGTCAGCTTCCCTTCTAATCAATATATAGGCAACAGTTACGTACAGTTTGTACCTATGACGTGCTAGTGGTTATACCCAGTGCCAGTGTGTTGATGAGTCATTAGAGTCCCCCACAGACACTTTCCCAAGTTCGGGCGAAACGTTGTAGAGGCCGTATGGTTTTATGGCAGGGTTCGGAAAATGCACGTGCGTTTTCGCACGTGTCATTTTTCGGGCAGATAATACTGGTAGGCTTTGGTTTAAGCCGAATCCCAGTATTATACTGTGTAGATATAATATCTTTGTCTCAGATGCATTTGTATTCGGTCGTAATACAAATGCGGGTATGTTTATACTGATACGGGGTTATCCTGAAATCCGTTTCGGGATCGCTTTTGGAAGTTGCCAGTTTCCAGTTTTCTATCAACCGTATTTAACATTCGGTTAAATGCGGATTTATCTTTTCTTCTTGGGTGAGTCATGGGGTGAGTCGTGCATCTAGAAGTTTCTAGATGATGACTGGGATTAGTGACTCATGGTTGTATTTAATGTTCATTAATGGTTTAGGTGACTAAGGGTGATGATTCATTAAATTCTTTAATGTGTTCATACTAGGTGTTGTATGACTCATGCTTTGTATTAATGTTATGATAAGCATCATATCCTTGTGGTCACCCCCTTCCTCTCTCCTACCCTCACCTCCTTCTTGCTATATAGTGGCCGGCCCCTTCTCTTGAGAGAATCATGGTTGTTGTTTTGAAAAGATATAAGTTTTGGTACATAGAAATTAGATGTGATCGGTTTCTCTTTTCACCCGATCCAAAAGGCAACTTCATTAACCATTCATCCATAGCTTTGGACGTAACGAGACAAAGTGTTCTACTCATTCTCTACATCATCTTGGTCGTCTATTTTAGCAAACTTGATGATCGAGTTGCCTCGGTTCAGAGGCGGGAGCCCATTTAAAGATCCGTCGACGTGGTGCCACCTGGACGACGAGACTGGAGATTCAGGAGATCGGAGCAGCCGCAACAAGCGTTGGATGATAGTTGAAGACCGAAGGACTCGGATCGTTCGGTATAACTCTTCTACCCACTTTGTAGTTTGTTAGTTTAGCTTTAATGGCAGATCCGGGTTATAGTACGCGATAGCGCTGGTTGTAAAAAGTTTTTGTTCCGCATTTGGCGTCTGTTAGACGGCCGGGGCACTACCGTGGACTTACAGTAGTATCAGAGCCTCACCATTAAGCTTTACTAACTTGTGCTAACGCGTTTAAAAGATCGATCGAACGGAATTTCCGAAATCACAATTTTCAAGTGTTTAAGTTTCTGTCGATTTTTTAAAGGGTCCAAAAATAATTTTACATATCACAGAAATCTAAGCAGGGTTTTCTAAGCTTACTGTACAAATTTGGTCACGTGACCCTTCAAGACAACCGCGGAACCGCGGTCAAACCTAGGGTTTGACCGCGCATCCGCGGCCAGTCTGTGGGTTCAGTGCTTCAAATTTGTACAGTATCTTTATATATGGAAATTGTGGTTTTTTGTACTGTTCTTTTGGTCCCAGATTTTGTTACTGTACAGCAGATGTACGTGGGGCCCACTTCGGGAAATTTAGTCGATCGAAATTTTAAATTTGTTAGTATGCAGTATTTACATTATATCTCCGACCGGGAATGTCATTTGATCGGTAAACTGCGTCTGATTGCTATAGTTCTTTTAGACGGGTTTGCGAACGTGACATTCGCGTTGATATTCTGTGTTGTGCTGTGATGTTGCGGATATGTCGTAGTGGATAGCAGTGTGCAATGGTAGTGCAGTTTGGATTTATTTGTATATTTGATATTGCGGGGCGAGCGTCCAACATGTGGACTACCGTTACTGCCTGTTGTATAATAGTCTTTTTGGGGCACGACCGGGTAGAGGTCGATTTACCCGTTGTACATATTTTTATTTCTGTACTAGGTTTATCCCGTGAAGGAGTGCACGGGTAGCCAGGTTCTGGAGGGCAACGGGTCCGTATCTCATGACTTTGAGAGGCAAAGGGACCTCACTCTAGAATTGGCAGACTATTCGCCGCACTCGTAGGGGGTACAGGTTGACCCAAGGAGGGGTGCTCAATTACCGGATTCCGTGAAGTACCGGGTGTTCCATTCACTATGCTGTGGGGGACTACCTCGCTTCAGGTTTTGGCGGGTAACTTGCCGCACCCGTAGGGGTCTAGTTTTCATTGCACAGGCTATCCACACGACCAGGGGAACGTCGGGTTTCAGCAGCGGCTCTGTGAAACTCGGGGATTCCAGATTATCTGTATTGTTCTCTGATGCTTATTACTTTTCTGTAATGTTGCATATTATCACGCCTGGAGCGATTATTGTATATTGGTATATATACTATTAGATGTTGTATATGTTTTACACCCGCGCTAGTCCAGCCCCCGCTCTGTCGTTAGTTAAGTAACCTAACGGGTGATGACGGGACCCAGTGTCGAATGCGGATGGCATATACGTACATTTTATTTTTGTTCTTTTCTAGTATGATTGATTGATGGGACTGCATTGATTCTTATCAATGCAAAGATAAAACAAACCTCTATTTGATGTTGTTGGAACAAATTTTAAAAGGGTGTTATTAAAAAGATGTTTCCTTTTGCTTTGCATCGCGGTATTCAGTTGGAATATCCTGCACCTCATTCGACGAGGCAAGGGCCGATATCCCTTCACCGGGAGAGACCCCTTGGGCAGAAGTTTACGTCAGAGTAATAACTTCATATAGTCGATTACAAGTTGGTTTGCATTGCGGTATTCAGTTGGAATATCCTGCACCTCATTCCACGAGGAAAGAGCCGAGATCCCTTCACCGGGAGTGACCTCTTTAGCAAAGGTTTTCGCCACTATATTTTTATAAAAAGCTATCAGGTTCCTTCAACGAGATCAAGTTCATTTCGTTAAAGGTTTTTCGCCAAAAACCAGTCGTAGCCCTCCGTCATTTCTTATGGATGGTCGGTAGTATTCAAGCTATGTTTGTTGACCTTCGTCAAGGCATAGTGTTTGGTAGCTGCTGGGTATTCATTTGTTGCATAGATAGATGTGTTAGTTTGGGACAGTCGTATAGCCTTGTTGACCTTCGTCAAGGGCTTGTACGGGTAGGTTCAAATTAACCTGGACAATGACGGGTAGAACTTAACATGTGATTTATGATTTGTTGACCTTCGTCAAGGTCATAAGAGCATGAGGCAAAAATAATATCGGGAGTTTCAAACATACAGGAAACTTGCCAGGCATCCGCATACCTTCTGGAGTGTGATAACTTGAGTGGCTTCCATCGAGTTATCATGCGATGAGAGTTGGATCCCGATTCTCACTGATGAGTTGGTTTACTCTTCGGGTGATCCCGACTAATTCTTCTTTCAGGTTTGGAGGAGAATTTGAGATAACAGTGGGAGGTTTCCTGATTAGATAAAATGATAACCATTCTGATCTAGGTTAGAGTGCACGCAAAGTGTTTCTTTTCTCTCTCTCTTTGGCAGCGACCTTTGACCGAACCTAGACTATGACTCAGTGACCAAGTTGACCGAACCTTCTTAAAATACTGGCGTTTGGTTTGTCCAGGTTACATAAGTCATTGCCGCTCCTTCTTTTACCCTTTGCATTTCTCAGAACACCCTGTATTACTACGGATATCCACTTCCATTGGATAGATCCATCGTATGGTTATATACGAACTCGAAGGGACTTCTTCGAGGATGGATCCAGGTTCAGGAGAAATAGAATTGGTTTATTCAGTTGTCTTTTATTATCACCTTCTCTCAGGTTGCGAGGGCTCCTTAGTTTAGGAGAGTACACCTATTACGCTTATTGGATAGTCTTATTTCAAACCATAGGCTGGTGCCGAAAGGTAGGGAATAAAGAAAACCAATTAGCCTAAGTAGGGTGTGCAGAAGGTAATATGTAAAGACAAAATGAAGGGATTAGAAAGAGGGCAAAGTAAATTGCGACTGTTATCATTCACGACCAAACCGCGTACTTCATCGCCACTCCTATTTCACCTTTGTTTTTTCCCAGTTCGAGAGAAATAGAATAAGATTTTATTCAGTAGTCTTTTATCATCACCTTCTCTCAAGTTGCGAGTACTCCTAGGATTAGGAGAGTTCACCTATTATGCGAGTACTCCTAGGATTAGGAGAGTACACCTATTATGGTTACTGGATAGTCTTCTTCCAAACCATAGGCTGGTGCCGAACGTTAGGGAAGGAAGAAAACCACTTAGCCCAAAAGGGGTGTACAGAAGGAAATGACTAAAGAAAAATAATGGGATTTGGAGAGATGGCAAAGAATTATACGGTTACAGTCATGAATTGGATTATGGAAGAGACATTACTAGGAATACCGGGATACCCCTACGAGACATTTTCATGTTTCAGTTACACTGTGCATTGTTAAAAGAAAACTGATTTCTCGATTAGATACTTACTCCAGGGTATGTATTTACCAGGTTTCATTCTCATATCTTTATAGTTTTTACAGATGATGGGTGGGAGTAAATTATTGGGAATTAAGGTGATCATCCTCATTATATCGGAATTCGTTGTAATTGGTGATATTTGAGGAAATCACCTGGGTACAGTTTTCAACCTACGATGCACAGGTTTTGAGTTATTCAACTCACCGGACTTATACAGAGTATTGTATGTTATCCAGTGTCCGTCAGGACAAAGGGGTAGGTCCTCGTACTATGTTCTGTTTACTTATGACTTCTCTAGTTTTTAGACAAGTGTTTCGTAGAAATACAATGTCTAAGTTTTGAGAAGTTATGGGTATAAGAATAAAGTAGAGAACAAGGTATCACAAGTATCGGGATTCTTCAAAGAGATCGAAGATGTAGATTCTTGTGATAGTATTCAGATAATAGTAATGGTTTTGAGAAACTTGTTTCTCTTTCAGGTTACTCATAATTGGATGGATTCGTAAGTTGAGTAATGCTGAGTAGCCACTTTCCATTAAGTTGATATGCACTGGAGACAGCTGCATGGTTTGAATCTGGTTCCAATTAAATTGGTGCCTCTATTTCTATATTGTATATAGAATGGTTCATATCTTAACGATGTTAAGATACGGGGAGTTGTCCAGCTTATGCTTAAAACCAGACACTGGATAAATCAAGGCACGTTCCTGTAATGGCAGTTTGTGGGTTGACCCTGGCTTTGACGAGGGTTGACATTTCTACCATCTGGAAGATCAATAGTGATATTGTTCTTGACTCGCCACAGTTTTAGTAAAATGGATTTTTTAAGAAAACAGTAGTGGGAGTATGGTAGAACTGGAAGTAATTCCAGAACCGCAAACGATTACGGAAAATTTAATAAGACCTATATATTCAATCAGGTTTGACATTCCATTAGCCACTCCGCAGATATGATGGGTAACCTCAGACACCCGAGAGATACTCCGGTAGCCTAAAGGACGGTGACAGGGAGGTTCTTGTTTACCCAGACTTGACACTACTAGTGTTCCAAACTATAAGACCCGACAGGAGGATATGTATAGCGTCGTTCTAAACAGGCTTTAGAAGTGTACGTATATATTATTCTGCCAGAGGGTTGTCGTAGTCAGTGGGAGCAGCGGAAGCATAGTGGGCAGGTAGCTTATGTCTATTTATAGGCTTGAGCGGATATAACGGAGATAAGATCATCTAATTTTGATGTGACAGTGATAGGTTTGACTTCATCAGAATAGGGGATGGATCTGTTAAGAAGGTAGTAGGGTGTGATGTCCTGGTATTTGGATGACATACACAGAGTAGGAAGTAAAAATCCTATACTACGATCGGTTGTACTTTGGTCGTCACACAGTTGTTTGTCCACAAAGGATATGGATATAATATTTGACATTCTGATTACTAGATCTATGGTTTTAGATCTAGATTTGGGTAGTTTCCCAATACGGGTACTTTGACAGTATTCTAATAGTATTTTAGAATAGTTGACTCCTGGCATGGTGGTGTACCTGCAGGTGATGGAGTCACCCTCTCTAAAGGTGTCTTATAGACTAAAGGGGAGAGGGATGTGCATGATTGGCAGATCACTTGCTTAGGCAATTGAGTCAATCGCGAGATGTCAAGTACTACACCAAATGTTGTTTTTGCACTAGATGCGATAAGTTTATATTAATCCAATCCTGAAGAAACATAAGGAAGCAATTTTAGAACATAAGTGAATGTTCTACGGATTTGATGACGGCAGCCTCCTTCGGGAGACGGTTATCATTCCAGGCTTCAAAGGTGACATGGATGACAGAGTGATTGTCAGAGTTATAGTTTTCCCTATGATGAGGGATAGTATTATGGACAGGTGGTCCAAGAGGATTCTGTGGGAGGCACGGTGCTGGATACTGATTAGGTTCAGTGATCGATACAGTCTAAGAAGTTTGGATTTGGAGTTCATTTATGAACTAGGTCCCATCAGATATCCAGACATATTCTAAGACAGGTATTACTCGATTCGGGAGATGGTTTTCTCCGCGAACTTGAGATTTAGAGAGACATAGAAAGAAACATCAGGGCGGATCCACCTACTGAGGCTATTTCTTGAACACAAGAGTTTTACAAACTAGTTTTTGGAAACTGATTAGTAGAGGAGTTGGGTGTTCGGTATCACACGGGCTGTGAGTATGCGACATCACAATAATTAGCCTTAAGTGCAAGTGGGAGATTGTTGGAGATAGTGCCCTCAAAGTCAATTATTGGATCGCAGGTACGTGATTGCAATGATTGAGGCAGAACCTATACCGATATGACAGTCTTGCTCGAGATGATAGTTTGCTATCTGGTTTGTCTTTATCATCGTATACATGCTTTAGTTCACTATTGCATGATGATAGAGCCCATAGGATTCTTGCTTGACTACCAGCAGTATGATGGCGATCATATACGTGGGAGCTGGGGTCTGTAAGCACATCCTTAAAGTGTCCCTAGTCGTGGGAGTTTCGAGACAGGGCATCGATACTCCAGAGTAGACTAGTGTATACAGTCGAGACCCCGACGAGGGGCGATGGCCGGTCTCATAAGCCATTGGTGTCAGTAGGATCACCTAAGATGTATACAGGTGCTCATTGGGTTATGAGTACACTGGACAAGACTCACCGGGAACCTGCTAGTTGGTATTATACATATCGTCAGATAGCAGTTCCCTTGTGACATGTGTACAGGTTAGTTCATCGACCTGAGATTGTCATTTGTCTCGTGTGAGTTCCCACTGTGCTTAGATTACTACCCTACCACGCTCAAAGGAGTTATGCAAACAGGTTTTAGTTGGGTACAGTCCAGAGCCACATGGAGGCAAGTGAGCGGATCGGCAGGGGATTCGTCTCTCCCGGTATTGGAGGTGAGATCGCGCTGTGTCTAGGAGAGCCACTACACAAAGCCCTCGGCCGAGGCAGGAGATTTACTGGTAGGTACTCCAGTAGTATCTCAGGGTGTTCTGGGCCACTCTTTGACACGACTTATACCGCTAATGGGGGTCTGACGTTACCAGCCCCCTAGGCAGATATGCGATACTCATAGACGAACGGACCGGACTGTATGTATATTGTCACAGTCAGGCTCAGTAGGGTTTCTGGATGAGTTCGCTCGTCAACTTCCCTTCCAATCAATACATAGGCAACCATTACATACAGCTTGTACCTCTGACGTGCTAGTGGTTATACCCAGTGCCAGTGTGTTGATGAGTCATTAGAGTCCCCCACAGACACTTTCCCAAGTTCGGGCGAAACGTTGTAGAGACCGTATGGTTTTATGGCAGGGTTCGGAAAATGCAAGTGCGTTTTCGCACGTGTTATTTTTCGGGCAGATAATACTGGTAGGCTTTGGTTTAAGCCGAATCCCAGTATTATACTGTGTAGATATAATATTTTTGTCTCAGATGCATTTGTATTCGGTCGTAATACAAATGCGGGTATGTTTATACTGATACGGGGTTATCCTGAAATCCGTTTCGGGATCGGTTTTGGAAGTTGCCAGTTTCCAGTTTTCTATCAGCCGTATTTAACATTCGGTTAAATGCGGATTTATCTTTTCTTCTTGGGTGAGTCATGGGGTGAGTCGTGCATCTAGAAGTTTCTAGATGATGACTGGGATTAGTGACTCATGGTTGTATTTAATGTTCATTAATGGTTTAGGTGACTAAGGGTGATGATTCATTAAATTCTTTAATGTGTTCATACTAGGTGTTGTATGACTCATGCTTTGTATTAATGTTATGATAAGCATCATATCCTTATGGTCACCCCCTCCTCTCTCCTACCCTCACCTCCTTCTTGCTATATAGTGGACGGCCCCCTCTCTTGAGAGAATCATGGTTGTTGTTTTGAAAAGATATAAGTTTTGGTGCATAAAAATTAGATGTGATCGGTTTCTCTTTTCACCCGATCCAAAAGGCAACTTCATTAACCGTTCGTCCATAGCTTTGGACGTAACGAGACAAAGTGTTCTATTCATTCTCTACATCATCTTGGTCGTCTCTTCTAGCAAACTTGACGATCGAGTTGCCTCGGTTCAGAGGCGGGAGCCCGTTTAAAGATCCGTCGACGTGGTGCCACCTGGACGACGAGACTGGAGATTCAGGAGATCGGAGCAGCCGCAACAAGCGTGGGATGATGGTTGAAGACCGAAGGACTCGGATCGTTCGGTATAACTCTTCTACCCACTTTGTAGTTTGTTGGTTTAGCTTTAATGGCAGATCCGGGTTATAGTACGCGATAGCGCCGGTTGTAAAAAGTTTTTGTTCCGCATTTGGCGTCTGTTAGACGGCCGGGGCGCTACCGTGGACTTACACAATCCACCTCAGGTAATGTGTTTTTCGAGGCTTTCGTTGTAAGTGTTGTAAAACTATCGGTTCTGATACATCTTGTCTTGCAGGGCCAACTCCAACTGAAGGAGCGACGGAAACCGTCGAGCCTGAAGGGATAGTGGAGAAGGTGGCAGCTGATCCCGAAGCAACGGTGGGCGACGTAGCCGGGGTTGCTGGACCCGAGATAGTAGCTGGTAAGACAGTCACGCCTACTGCGCCTGAGACGGCTACCACTGCCGAGCGTGAGGTAGCGGGAAATGAGACGGCTGCTATAACCGAGCCTAGGGCAGCAGCGGATGGAGCGGCTGAGACTGACGACCCTATGACAACGGTGGACGAGACGGCCGCGACCGCTGATACCGAGGGCGTAGCGGGTGAGACGAGCATGATTCCCGAGGACGAGCCGGCCGCTCTTTCTCAAGAGTCTGGCAATGCTCCGATCATTGCTCTCCCCGCCTATGGTCCTCCGCCGTCTCCTGGCCTCGCAAGCACGACGACGGCTCCCGTAGAGTCTGGTGATGAGGCGACGGGAGGTGAACCCGTGTCAATGGAGGAGGGAGACGCCGCCGTTTCGGCTGGTGACTCATGTTCAGACCATAATATTGCATTGTTCATTCCCCTATTCTTATCCGTTTTATAAATAAACAGGTACTCTTGACGCACGTTTGTTGCATATTACAGGATACAGGCCCTTGGAGCAAATACAGTGAAAAAGACGAAAGTTGATACAGAAAAAGGACTTTTGACCAACAAGTAGACGGATCCTAGTCAAGCCTAGACGAAGAACAGTGCAAGGTCCAAAATGTCAAAGAAAAATGGTTAAAAGATCGCTACATGTTTTTCACTAAAGATCTGGAGAAGAGTAAGAAGCCAAACAGAGAAATGGGAAGAATATATGACAAGCCCAGACAACCACAAAGGACCCCAGAAAAGATGGTGGAGTGATCCCACCAAAGGGCCGCGGAACCGCGGCCCAAGCGCCCTATTGCCGCGGTTCCGCGGCCATTTAATGCCCGTGTCGGCGCCGACTTCTTGTGTCGGTGCGACGGTGCGGGTGTTTGGATTTTCCGTGGGCAAATATGTAATTGCACATGTGCGAGAGTCTGTAACCCTAGTTTCCTTGTTTGCTTATAAATTGTAATCAAAAATTGTAAAACCCCATGCCTCTTTTCAATCAATAAATTTCAGAATTTCTGGGAGTTATATTCAGATCTGTTCTATATCGTTTGGAAGGAGCCCTCAACCTAGTAAGGTAAATTATGTTTTTTCTTCTTTTAATTAGTATGCATTATCATCCCCTAATGAGCGAGTGGTCTCATCGCTTGTTAGGGTTAGCCTTAGGGAAAGGGTTGAGAGATGAGATCTCTTACCTCTTTCAATGCCACATTCACCTAATGAATTAGAACTCCATGCATACGCGCACAATCGCTCCCTACGGCACCCTACCCCTCGAGGTAACGGTGAACCGTAGTATAAAGGGCCGGTTGCACGCGTTTTCCGTGGGGGTTAGGGTAATTATCAACAAAGGAAGGATACGAATCTAGAGGAAGAAATATCTTCCCAAAAGATTCGGATCCACTTTATTGATAATAACCGTAACATCTAACAGATCTAAAAAAGAAGGCATTGAAAGCGGTGAGGAAAACGTTAATCTCCAAAACTTCCTCTAAGCCTAACCCTAGCAAGACTTTAAATTAGATTATTTAAGATCCAGTTTTTATAGATTTTAGAAATCAACCAAAACGACACTTTGAATCAACTCGTTAAAACATATTAAAGAAATTTACCCATCTCTGTGGATCGACCCGTACTCACCGGCTAGCTGCAAAGCGACGCCGTTTCTGATTGCGGTAAATACAAGTTTTCAAACTAATCAAATGGCGCCGTTGCCGGGGATGGCGTAATATTTCTTTTTGTGAATTTTCGGGTTGATATAAATTTTAAAAATTATAAAAATCTGAAAATATAAAAAAAATACAAAAATTATCAATTTTGATCTGTTTGAAGGATTTATTGTTTGAATCTTGCAGGAACAGCGAAGGATTGTAAATCTGGAAATTTACAGAAGGACAAAACAGAAGTTGGTGCAGAAGAACAGAGGAGAATTTGGACAGAGAAGCAGTACAATTTTTTTCAGAACCTGAAACCCTAATCCTGCCGCGTTTCCGCCGCATTGGGGGCCACCAGACCGCGGATCCGCGCTCCTCCTGCCACGTCAGCATACCAAATTTGCTCTGTTTGTTCTCTCCTTCTTCCCTCTGTCAACTCCATATCTCTGTCTGTAAAAATTCTTCTGCAGGACTTCTTTGCGTAAAAAGTCTTTCTCCCCCTTCTAAATAACAGATTTCTGCAGGTTTCTTTGCGCCGCGCTAAAAAATTGATTGCAAGTGAATTTTATTGTTTTGCATAATTTAATCGGACTTTAAGGGGCTAATTGACCAAACTCAGATTGGGTGGGGATTTCATCACCCTTCCCAGGACCCCAGAAAACACCTAAAGCATGTGCATTGACCACAATTAATTAAAAAAGACTAGACTCAGACCTAAGGACATCGAGCTCAATAGGAAAAGGACTAGTATAGGCATCGGCCGTTTATCCTAACTGACATTGCGGTGTCTAGGCTAGTGGTTATTAATTAGGCCCACTGTAGTGGTGGTTCCTTCCCACTTACATGGCCGTACTTGTCTGTGAAGAGGCGGTTTGAGGTCCTATTTCTAGCCCTAGTTAGGAGCTGTCTAGCAGACCTAGGTGACCCTAGATCTAGGCCTGATTGTGCATGTGTAGTTGATACACTTGTGTCACGAGTCCCTTGTAAAAAACTTCTTTGCAAAACTCTCACATAAAAGAAAGAAAAAAAAAGAGAAAAAATCTTTTCAAAACTTGCAACTTGTCGCTAAGAAACCTTGCAATTCACTTCCATCACTTCCCTCCATTGACGTTATCTTACCCTCACATTCTGTTTTTCTATTTTTTTCTGACTACACTGCTCCTTTAGTGTATGTCACTTTGGACTAGGGATACTAACGCCCGATTAGTCCGTGTTTCGTTGGTACCGACCAACGAACCCTTCGACGAACCCTTCGTCGAAATTCCCTCAATTTCCTTACCTCCACCTTTAAATTCTTCTTTCGAAGGTATGTCGGGACACGACCCCAATGATACCTTACCGACGGGAATGATTCCACCTCCGTTAGGTGCGAATAACCCGAATCTTCCGCCTGTTGTAGCGCCCGCACGAGTTGCGCTCCAGGATCTCTTCTACCCCGTCCGCACTTCTTTACCTACATGTCTTTCACCCCCACCGGCAAATGGGGACAACTTTGAAATAAAACCACATTTCATCAATATGCTGCCAAAATTTCATGGTTTGGAATCTGAAGATGCATATATCTTTATCAATAAATTCCAAAACGTTTGCGCTATGATGAAAACAACCCAATTAAGTGATGACGCTATAAGGCTAAGGGTCATTCCTTTCACCTTATGTGACCTAGCCGAGAAGTGGCTATATAGCACCGCATCACATTCCATTAGAAATTGGGACGAGTTTGTGAGAGCTTTTCTGAAAAAGTTCTATCCTCATCACAAAACTGCTAGAATCCGTAACGAGATTATACAATTTTCACAGCTTCCTTCCGAACCATTTTGGAAGTGCTTCGAGAGATTTAAAGACCTACCCATTCAATGCCCTCATCATGGGATCGAAAGTTGGCAACTTTGCCAAACATTATACGAGGGATTGAACTCGGCAACGAAGCAGTTGCTAGAAACCATATGTCAAGGTCATTTTCTTTCCAAGTCTAGCGACGAAGCGTGGCAGTTTCTTGAGGATCTTAGTGAGCAAACAATTCAGTGGGAGAGTACCAAGACCACATCATCTTCTTCTGTTGGTCAATCTAGGGCAGGCATACATCAAGTAGATATGTCGATTGCTATGAAGGCCGAGATGGCCGCATTTATGAAAAAGCTAGAAGCCATTGAGACCAAAATCTCATCGTCTTCTCCTGCCCCTGCTTTACCCACACGAACTGTTTGTGCTTGTTGTTCGGCCCCATCACATCTCACCGAAGAGTGTCCTTATAATGCACCTATTCAAGGACAAGATCAAGTCAATGCTGCATTTCAGCAACGACAACGAAACGATCCGTACTCTTCGACATACAATCAGGGGTGGAGGAGTCACCCAAATTTCGCTTGGAACCAAAATCAACAAGTCCAAGGAAATAACAATTTTCAAAGACCCCCTCCACAACAACAACAAGCACTTTCACAAACTCAAAACCAGCAACCTTTCCAACAACAACCTTATACAAATCAAACGAACAATTTGGTTCAACCAAATGATGATAAGGTTATCTCGCTCGAGAAAAGTCTAGATGCATTTCTCAAGCAATCTACAGAATCCGCAGCAAGATTTGAAAATTATGTTCAATCTTTAATGAATAACAATGCCTCACACGATCAAAGTATCAAATCTATTGAGGTACAAATTGCACAATTAACTGCTGCGTTGAGCGAGAGAGAAAAGGGAAAGCTTCCATCTCAACCATTGCCTAATCCCGGTCACCCACAAAACGCATATCACAATCACAATGTTAATGCGGTGACCACGTTGAGATCCGGAAGAGTGTTGCAAAATAATGTGGGAACTAGTGATGACATCCCCACCGGTGGTTCTTCTTCTTCTTCTTCTTTTTCTCCATCGTCACCTTCCCCTTCTTCATTTTCTTCACTTTCTTCTTCACCTTTTTCTTTAGAGCCTATTCTCCACCCTTCACACGGCTCTACTTCTTCTAGCTCGAACGGACCCAATTCTCACAACATGAACACATCTATACTGGGATCCGTTCCTCCTCCACATTCTACTCCATAAACTTGTGACTCAACTAATTTTCAAAATGCACCATTTCCAAACAGGTTGAGTCCCAAAAAACCAACTGCACAAGTGGAGAAGATTGTGGAATTATTTAAGCAGGTTAGCATAAATATACCTCTCCTGGATGCAATCCAACAAGTCCCTTCATACGCAAAAATCTTAAAGGGCTTATGCACCTCAAAGAGAAAAGCATCTCAAGTACCCAAGAAAGTGCTAGTGGCTAGTGCAGTGAGCAATGCTATTAACCACCATCAAACCTTACCCCAAAAACAAAAGGACCCCGGCTGTCCTACGATTTCCATCACAATTGGGGATAAGAAAATTAATCGAGCACTTCTAGATCTTGGGTCTAGTGTTAACCTGATTCCCTACTCCGTGTACGAACAATTAGGGGTTGGAGAGTTGAAACCCACTCGTTGTACTCTCCAAATGGCTGATCGATCAATCACCCATCCAAGGGGTCAGCTAGAGGATGTGTTGATCAAAGTGGGGGAGTTCATATTCCCCGTTGATTTTATTGTTATGGATACATAACCTGTTGCTAACCCAAGAAACCAAATTCCGGTGATCCTAGGTCGACCATTTTTGGCCACTTCCAATGCTGTAATAAACTGTCGCAATGGCTCCATGACTCTATCCTTTGGGAAAATGTCTAGTGAGTTCAATATTTATAAGATGGGAAGTCTGCCCCCCGTGCCTAAAACTAGTACACGAGAAGTTTGCTCTATTCACGAAATCACGTAGGAGGACTGCGAGCTTGAAAGATTCTTGTTTAATGAAAACAGTTTTGACGCCACTAGTGCGTCCCTCCTTGAGCCTACCACCGTTGACACAACCGATGTTGATTATGAATGTTTCACTTTTTTGGATGATGACGACTCATAGCCCGAATATGAGTCGTTTGAATTTTTGGATGAGTCAGTCGAGCCATCCGAATCGGTTGTTTGCAGTGATTTCGAACCTGTGTTGGAGTCCATTGAGTTCGAGGTAGATTCCGCAATGATTCTTTCACCTCCGAAACTCGAACTCACGCCCTTGCCGTCTCACCTTAGATATGCTTACATAAGTGAGAATGAAACCTTTCCCATTATCATGTCGGCCTCTCTAGCCCTCGAGCAAGAGAACGCCCTCGTAATGGTCTTACAAGATGGCGGCAAGTTTTCGGTTGGACTATGGCGGACATCGAGGAGATAAGTTCCCTCATAATTGAATATCATATACAATTGATGGATGATGCCAAGTCAATAGAGGACCCACAGGAACATCTTGGGGGTATTGGGGTGAGTCAACCTCCTTTAGAAGTTGAAATACCCCCATTTCTTTTAATAAGTTACGAGAATGCCAATACTCCACTGATTGCTGATCATTTACATTCTCGTTTTGATATATCACCATCGCCTGTATATTTACCTCCACACCTTCCATACCTCTACTTCTACCTTTCCCAATTCTTTGCGGATCGCTACAACTTATTCTTCCACCAACCAATACTCTTTACTGATAAATTTTTCAACTGGTTGGTGTTGACGTTTGGTCTAGGCAAAGTTTGGCAGTAATATCTAACATAGTTTAAATGAAGTTTGGGGGAGGGCCTTTTTGTATATATTCTTTGTTTTTCTTAACAATAAAAAAATTGTAAACAGGGGTGTGCCGACATTTTGACCCTCTTGGTTTAGTATGACAGTGAGGACACTGTCAAGTACAAGTTTGGAGGTATGCTCGGTACGTCTTCTTCCTTCGCATTCATTTGTATATATTTTTGCATTTTTTGAAAACCCATAAAAATTGAAAATTTTCAAAAATTATAAAAATTATTGTATTCAATTTTGGCCTTATTTGACTAGAGTTTGACATATAGGATAACTAGCTAGGAACAACTAGATCTTAGACTTAGTGAATTAAAAACCCTAAAAATAACATTCCTTAAAGTTTAACGGTAGAAAGTATATGCCTTGTAGTTTATTTAGAAATAAGCAAATTTTGGGTTCACTTCTTTGACTAAGTCGAAACAAGGGAAGAGTATTGATGTTCTTATTAGAGTATAAGTTTGAAAAATAGTTCCTAGCTTAAGTCTAGATTCTGAAAATGTATACCCTACAACTTGCGCAATCACGCACCTTGAAACTTGGAATAGTAGAAGAGACCTTGAATTGCTCTTGTCTAAAGTCCTTAGTACAATGAAAATAAAAAAATAAAAAAAAAGTGAATAAAAAAAATGGGCACTGGTTTTTGTGATTACTTAAGGCTGTAAAAATAGAAAAAATCTTTAGCGAGGGTGCTTCATCACCTAGTGCCTTAGACCAACTGGTTTGGGAGTCACTGCTAAAAGCTTTGGGTATTGCAAAAACTAGGAAGTACGCTTTAAAGTGCTAACGCATCTTGTAATCGGTTGTTGGTACCTCAAGAAGTATTACCAGTCGCATGAAGGATGTGTAAGCGAAATTCAAAATTAACGAATTAATAAGTGCTTTGGACAATGGACGAGAGTACGATTGCTTGATTTGAATTTCCAAGTGTAGGGGTGATATTTACACACACGTGGGGATATGTGATTAGAGTTTAGATGAGAGAAAGGAATGAAAGATAGAACTTGTATCTTTAGTAGAGTTGATAGAAATTCCTAAGTAGAGATGAAACCCTAGAAGGAAGACTTAAGAGATGCCAAAAGCTAAATAGGTCTACATAACATATATAATCTTAAGTTAGATGATTAGGAAGCGTGAAGAATATGGGTGGATAATTTGCAGGTCGATGATAATAGAATTCCTTGTTAGAAAACCTAAATGGAGAACTAAAGTTAATAGGCCGAATTGATAGGATTTTGTGGGTGTAATCCGCTGAAAACCCTCAGGAGACAACACTCCTCCTACTAGGGACACCGAGAGGTTTAACGGCTTGTTGCACGTGCTCAGTGCAATCGCGTTTCCCTGCGAAAGTACGGTTAGGATTTTAGTGAATAAAAATAAGTTTGCTCGAGGACGAGCAAAAGATAAGTTTGGGGGTATTTGTTCAGACTATAATATTGCATTTTTCATTCCCCTATTCTTATCCGTTTTAGAAATAAACAGGTACTCTTGACGCACGTTTGTTGCATATTACAGGATACAGGCCCTTGGAGCAAATACAGTGAAAAAGACGAAAGTTGATACAGAAAAAGGACTTTTGACCAACAAGTAGACGGATCCTAGTCAAGCCTAGACGAAGAACAGTGCAAGGTCCAAAATGTCAGAGCAAAACGGTTAAAAGATCGCAACATGTTTTTCACTAAAGATCTGGAGAAGAGTAAGAAGCCAAACAGAGAAATGGGAAGAATATATGACAAGCCCAGACAACCACAAAGGACCCCAGAAAAGATGGTGGAGTGATCCCACCAAAGGGCCGCGGAACCGCGGCCCAAGCGCCCTATTGCCGCGGTTCCGCGGCCATTTAATGCCCGTGTCGGCGCCGACTTCTTGTGTCGGTGCGACGGTGCGGGTGTTTGGATTTTCCGTGGGCAAATATGTAATTGCACATGTGCGAGAGTCTGTAACCCTAGTTTCCTTGTTTGCTTATAAATTGTAATCAAAAATTGTAAAACCCCATGCCTCTTTTCAATCAATAAATTTCAGAATTTCTGGGAGTTATATTCAGATCTGTTCTATATCGTTTGGAGGGAGCCGTCAACCTAGTAAGGTAAATTATGTTTTTTCTTCTTTTAATTAGTATGCATTATCATCCCCTAATGAGCGAGTAGTCTCCTCGCTTGTTAGGGTTAGCCTTAGGGAAAGGGTTGAGAGATGAGATCTCTCACCCCTTTCAATGCCACATTCACCTAATGAATTAGAACTCCATGCATACGCGCACAATCGCTCCCTACGGCACCCTACCCCTCGAGGTAACGGTGAACCGTAGTATAAAGGGCCGGTTGCGCGCGTTTTCCGTGGGGGTTAGGGTAATTATCAACAAAGGAAGGATACGAATCTAGAGGAAGAAACATCTTCCCAAAAGATTCGGATCCACTTTATTGATAATAACCGTAACATCTAACAGATCTAAAAAAGAAGGCATTGAAAGCGGTGAGGAAAACGTTAATCTCCAAAACTTCCTCTAAGCCTAACCCTAGCAAGACTTTAAATTAGATTAATTAAGATCCAGTTTTTATAGATTTTAGAAATCAACCAAAACGACACTTTGAATCAACTCGTTAAAACATATTAAAGAAATTTACCCATCTCTGTGGATCGACCCGTACTCACCGGCTAGCTGCAAAGCGACGCCGTTTCTGATTGCGGTAAATACAAGTTTTCAAACTAATCAACTCATCAGGTAAATTTTGGGTTACCTGTCCTTTTCTTTATTCTGCAACTTTTCTGACAGTGCTTATCTTGTTTCTAACGCAGGCGCGGCCAGAGTTGATGCCCCATTGCTCGAGAGAGCGCCGTCAGCCACTGCCTTGACGGTGGCCACCTCTCTACCTTCTCTCGCACCGTCGCAAATGCTAGAAGGTATGGACTTGTGACCCATCAGTCTTATCTTTCGGCCGTATAATTCATGTACTGATGTTGTACTATTGTGCCCTTGCAGGAGTGCTTTTTGATCACCTTTACCAGGTGCTGCACCCGCACTTCTCCTTCCCGTCGGAGCTTGCTTCCTCCAGTGGCGCTGGTGAGTATAGTTTTCAATTAATACTCTTTCTTTTTCCAATAATGAACTTGTTTCTGATTCTTCCTTGCCCTGATTGCAGTGCTACAGATCGAAGGGGGAGATGAGAGATCAATTGTGCCACCGGTCCTCCCGGCTTTGCCGCCTGCTGCAGCCGGTATAGTAAACTCCCTCATAGATGACTTTTTTATATTTCTTGAACTGTCATCTGATTGTGTTTTGTTTTTTCAGCTGTTGTTCTGATTCCGGCCCCCTTCGAGTCTCGCATCACGATGCCGGCAGGACCATTCTCCAGGCATCCCTCCTCAAAGGGTGCTGCGATGAGTTTGGGTATGATAAACGGATGCATCGAAGAGCTAGACGTAGAAGCTCCCCAATCTGCTGCAGATTTCGTTGCGGAAGTTAATCCGATGCTGACGACGCTTGCAAATTTTCATAATGAAGGCGTCGTCGAGTCTTGGGTCAATCACTGCAGGGAGACCGAGGCCCGCCTGCATCAGCTGGAGCTTATGCGTCCTGCCCCCGAGATCTTGGTCGCGAGCACTCAACGGGCGGCATGGATCGAGCAGTGCGCTTCTTACTTCCGCCATCTCGAACAAGAAGTTGCTTTAAGGGGTAAGGAGCGCGGAGAGATTTCGAGCAAATCTGCCCGACTGCATGCTCAGGTGGATGCAAATGCTGCACAGTTGAAGGTCATCTTTGAAGGTCATCTTTGAAGGCCTTCTGCGATGCATCTCTGATGGGTTAGCGCTGAGGCAGCAGCTTGACGTCGTCGAGCGGGATGCACTAAATCAGGAGGCAGCCCAGCAGGCAGTTGAGGAGCGGCTTTCATCATTCCTGCAGCAGCGGGCTCAGGTAGAAGCAGAATTGGCGGTGGCAGCCGATCAGGAGAAGGCATTGAAGGAAGTGCGCGAGCAATTGATGGGGCTATTTAAGACGCTTCCTTCTCCATGAACAACTTGTATCATTTGTAATTGTAAATAAAATGTATTTGTTTCTTTTATTCTTTAACCCAATGTATCTTGTACTCAATCGAATTTATGAATAAAAGATATACATTCTTCATATTGTCTTGTGTCATCGCTCCGCTTTCTTCTTTCTTTTATTATCAGCATGTTACCTTAGTAAACATAGTTGACAGATGATAGAGCGAGCATCTTGTATTGGCTTCTTCAGGAGGTAGTGATGGCTTAGGCCGCAGGTTCAGATCTGCTGCCTAAGACTTTTCAACTCTATGAGCCGTGAGGGTCTCATAAAGGCTTTTCTCCCTACGGATCGAGAGGATTTTGTAGATGTATTTTCTCTTTAGGAATCGTGAGGATTCCTAAATGCGTTTTCTCTTGAGAGTCATAAGTATCCCATAAGAGAATTTTCTTCCTTACAAGTCGAGAGGACTCGTAAGTGATTGATGAGTTGATCTACTCCCGAGTTAATGCATTGCTTCAACAGGGAGTCGAGGGTTGACTTCGGGCTATCTGTGCACCGCCGAGTCATAGAACTGGGAACTTTGCCGCGGCTCCGCTTTGCTGACATTGTATATTCCTGCAGAGACACTGATTTCTCTACGTGTCACGACCCGAAATATTAGCTCGTGACCAGCACTTGAATCACGCTACGTCTAAAGGCGTAACGGAATTCAAGTAAGCTGAAACCCAGAAATCTAAACCTTTTTAAGAAAATAAAAGAGGTGGAGTTTTTGAAATAAAGGTATAATAAAATCAAGTGTGCTTAATGCAAAGAAAGAAACATGAATGATGCAAATGAAATTTTCTAGTTTGAAAATATGTTCGTCTTTTGAAAAATTTTGGCAACACCTCCTTGGTATATTTTGATCCAAAACCACAACGCATAACAAGAATAATGGCATCCCCAAGCGGGAGCTAGCTCTTCGCCAAACGGTGGATCACAACCACGCAATACAGTATAAATGAGTATACGACGCCCAACGGCGAAGTTCACCACAAAAGATAAAGAAGAGAACAAGATATAACCCCAAAGGGAAAATAAAACCCATCGCTCAAATCTCGCAACTACAAGTCTCACTAAGTCTCATCACTTATATAAATACAACTTTTGATTGATTGATGGAGTTAACTAGATACAAAATGAAATATAATACAAGAGTGGGTACGATACAATGTCCCACTTACCAATGCAAAACACCCAAATAAAGCTGTGTGCCAGTGAATCCGCTACTGATCCAAGCGGTCAACCTACAAAAACTATTGCACAACGGGGGTGAGTTGCCAACTCGTGAATAGAAATATATCTACAAGTAGAAATTGAATAAACAACGACTCCTAGGTCAACTATATCAAAAGGTAATACTATGATATCAAGGGTGACCGGGTCGTATATGTGCCAACAAGATAATCACTACCTATGCATACGGATAATATCCAACAGTAAAATTCATAATATGTATGCATGTGGATCTCGTCCACCCAATAATCAATGTCTATATGCACGTAAATATCATAAGGGAGTGTGCATGAAAGTATGAGGATATATATATATATATCACGGTGTCCCTCCCAACACATCAAGAATCATGGAACCTGAGTGCCTAGTATCGACACTCGAAAACATCATGAAAACCGTGCCCAGCATCGGCACGTAAATCCTCATATATCGGGCTCCGTCAGTCCGGAATGGCCCACATCATCTCTCAACTCCGGTCGGTATCCTCCGGATATCCGCCGAGCCCAAATACTATCACCGGAAGGTACTCGCCACCCTGCCAGGCTCATCGTCTACTCCACAAAAAACATTTCTCGCCCCGGGGAACCATACCGGGTCCACCATGTACCCGCATTCGGCTTCGTCCACTCCTCGAATCGGGTTTCACATGCCACTCTCAGAACCGAGGAAACACATGGTGGACGCACTGAAATATCATATCAAGAGAAACCGGGTTTTTAAAATAGTACATGCTTTCTTTGAAATAGCCATGGTTCTCAAATCCAGAAATCTCATAAAAACAGCATATCTCAATGCGTAAACTCATAAAGCATGATGTATAGAGTCATATCATGATGCAGCAATCCTACTGTGTAATGACATGGCAATTACCGATGATGAAGTGTGTGAGCCGGCAAATATGTGTACGTGTAACATACGCATCATCGATAATGGTGCAGGTGTACTATCACAGGTATATGCGATGCAATAATAATATCATGAATGCAACAAGTAAATCATCAGCTAACAGCTATAAGGTATACATAACTATCATATGTCCGAGTCGGTGAATCTATCAATCGGCATCTAGCCCAATAACAGCGCGTACGGTATAATCCATCGTACGGCAACCTCTAGTCAAGGGTAAGGATCAATCATCAAGTCAACTCATCACGCACGGAATATCATCGTGCGGCGGCATTATACTAAAAGGGATCCTATTATCCTATACGACAAATGAGGGTACGGCCTAATATCACATACAGCCTATCATCCATGATTCACAACATTCAATAGATATATATATATATATAACCCTATATACCTATGTCCCCGGTCGCATCTGCAATAATCTCATATCAGGGGACCGGCAGGGTATAAATCATCTCGATCGACTCGCATCCGTATACCATCATATCATATCATCATATCATCAAATTCGTCTTGTATTCTTTCATCGCATTTATGTCTCATATCATGTCGAGTTGCATAAACATGCTATCTCCACTAAGTATAAGTATTTAATCTAACAAACACACCCGAACCATACAATCAGATTTTTAAAGAAGTGAATCGTAGTTTTGAAAACATGGGTTACGGTGTTTTTAAAGAAAAGATATCATATGAAAATCCGTAACATCCCTCAAGATATACATTTAAAAGATACATACGATTCTTTGGTTTAGAAAATAAAAAGTATGGTTCGGATGATGCAGCTACATCGATTATCTAGTCCTATAGAACCCTAAGCGGTAATATCGCTAAACATCATCCTAGGGTAGTAGTAGTAGCATATCACACTTAACTATCCTCTAGTTTCTAATATGACTACATAGCTATCTATATTCTAACCCTAGTTTCCTAATCTAGGTTTCCTAATCATACTCTATAAATCGGTTTCCATCAGAAGTTTGCGGGGGTGCTATACGCCATCCACCCGACTTCCCCGGTAGATATAGATCTACTCACCTGGTCTTCGCTCGCCGAAATCGATGACGCCATGCTTCTTCGCCTCGGAATCCATGCGAGGGTACCTACAATAATAACCAATCGCAATACGTATTAAAATCGAGGCAGAAATCCGATACAGCACACAGTGTGCTCATAGGTTGGAACCTACGGCCCAAACATGCAAATCAATCAAACAACCCCTGTTGTCGATGTACGAACACCGACAACCGAAAATAAATCCAATATCAAGAAAGTGCATTTTAAAATACGGAAAACATAGCCTAAAACACACCAAAATGCTCCCAGATTTTCCCCAGGTGATAATTAGCCAAAACTGCATATAGGAGGGGTCTAATTTAGTGCAAAATGAGCCATGGACCAAATCTGGAACCATTCTACCCTACTCTGGCCGCAAATTGCGGCCAGAATGATTAAATCTGCGGCCATGGATCGGGGTTTGGGGCTCAGGTCTTGGTGGTAGCTTCCTAGGTGCTTGCACGACTCACTGCCAGCTCAATTTTATTTCTAGTGTCCCCGGGTTGCTCCAGGTTTCAAAATACCCTCTAAAATCACACAAATCGACATGAACTCAAATCCCAAATCCGTATTTTGGGTTTCATCCCCCGTTCCAGGTCAGTAAAACACCACTAAGGCTTGTGGACAGCCACTACACATCACCAATTTCAACAAACACTCAACCTCTTTCTAGGGTTTCCCAATATCTCACTAATCTTCACAATATCACATCTAAACATGATATCTCACAAAACTAATCTAAAGGGAAGAAATTATACCTCATATAGCACCCATGAATCCCCCAAGATCATCAAAACTGAATTTTTCTTGGTCCCATGTGTAGAGGTCGAAGAGGGGATTAACTTTTGTGAAGGGTGTGTGGGGTTTTGGGGATTGTTAGGAGATAGATCTAGGGATTTTTTGTGGAGGGTTGTGTCTTGAAAGAGATGAAGGAGAGAAGAAGAAAAAAGCTAAGGGAATGAATGGGCAGCAGCCCCCCTCCCTCTCTCTCACCACTTCACACACATTCTCTCCCCAAAAGCCCACCTAACCTAATCATTATGTCTCCTTTGACTTTTTCCTTTTCCTTATTCTTTTCAATCCACCAAAACCATAATATAAAGCCCAAATGAAATGAAATATGTAACAAAATGAACATGTCATAGTGCACTAACCATGGAAACTGTAAAAACGCGGATTTGGCTTAATCGCGATTAGCAGTGCACTAATCGGGTTTTTATCGAAACTACACAAAATAAATTTTTAAAATGACAAATCCTTTAATTATATATTTAAATGAATAAATCATTTTAATTTTTATTTATTTCACAATTATTGGTATATATTTATACCCTTTTTCGAAAACCCACAATTTCGCAAATCGGCAGTTTTCGGGAAAAATATTATTTTAATATTAAATTCCCAAAAATAGTATTTTATATTTTCTGAAATGTTACAATCTTCCCCTCTTAAATAAATTCGGTCTGCGAATTTAAATTTAAACCCCCAAAATCTAAAACATTTTAATAATCGGCTCAAAACAACGGGGCTCCGAAGTCATGGAAATCGCAGAAATAACACAGCGCGTCAAGTGCGCATAAAAACGAGTACAAAACTCAAAACCGAACTCCGTCAAGCGTCACGCAAATCATCAGATTTGCACGCATATCCTCGGAGTTACAATAGAGATGTAGATCTCGAAATCCACTACTGAAATCCAATATACACCAGTCAAATACTACAATACGTGTATAGTACGCATCTTTCAAAAACTCAAAAATCTGAATGAAATACATGCAAAATCTTTTCTAAATCGCCGCGTGGATGCGTAACTCACGGCATAACCGACGGACGCTCATCTTAACTAATAATATATGTTTTCTTAAATTCACGTTCCGTCGCTTTTCAAAATATCCCAAAAGGTTTTCCTTTATAAACGTTCGTGTCGCTCATTGACACTTAAGAAAATAGTGAGACTATAGCTCCTCTTGAAAACCCTTTGGAAATTCTTTAATGCATGCAATGTACTCAGGTACTATACTCAGATCAGTCCTGTTTGGCTACAACACAATATAGTGCCCAACATGAAAACAAAGTGTTCAAAAGCAAAATCAGCCTCAAAAGGCGTATCCAATAATCACATGCGTCTGGTGCGCATGGAAATCAAATCCAAATACAGGTGCTATAATACACACAAGAAAAACTAAGTGCAACGGGTGTGCACAAAACACCTGTCCAGTGCAACGGGTGTGCACGACAACAACATCAAGTGCATCTGAAGTGCACAAAAATCTCAATCCAGTGCATCCGGTGTGCACAGAATCACATCTCATATCATGCGCCCAACATGCGCGAAAATCTAACTCAAGTGCACATGTCCCGCACGAATGAAATCGCATCCAATATGCATGGAAGAAAATCCAAATCAAGAGCATCCCACATGCACGAGTAAAATCCCAGTCAAGTGCATCCAGTGCACGAAATAAAATTACGGTGCATTCTGTGCACAAAATACCAATCAAACACTCAAATGCATAAACAGCAACACCGAGTACATCAAGGTGTATAAAATCGTAAACGCGTGCAACTGTGTGCACAAAACGCATATCAATGCACTACAAGCACATATAAGCTATACCGAGTGCAAACATCAAATCGAGTGCGTACCATACACACAAAATCAAATCAACCGTATGAAATCCATGAACTCATAAACATGTGCAACCAAGGCACAAACCGATATCAAGTGCGATAAATATGCACAAATCAAAAACCAATACCGTGGTGTATAAAAACATATTTCAAGTGCGATAACTATGCACAAAATGTAAATACTCAGTAGGTGCAGCCATGGTGCACGAAATCAATATCAGGAAACTCGTCACCAAAACTCAAATCCAAGCGATATAAGTATGATACTCAGATCACAAACGCAAATCGCAATAAGGGACATCGAGGTACACCTCCTACAATGTCGAAAAATAAACCGGTGCGCCTAGAAACCGGCAGAAAAAGAACATCCGCTTGCCTCCTGCTCACGGTCCGGCATCCTCGGTCTCTGGGTCCTTATCTTCTCTGTGGATTTACCAATCTCGCAATCCATCGGCTCATCGGCCCTGTCAGGTGTGCTAACGGGGACGATTCCGTTTTGGCACTTCTCTGGTTATCTCTCGGTCAATCATCACGACCACTCGTAAAGCAACACGTCACTAGCGTCGGCCTCTGGCTCTCTGAATATACGTGACACATCTGATCCTGGGTGCAAATCTCATTTCTGCCGAATTGCCCGGAAGTTATTATCTTTTCTATATCTGTTTCTTGTTCCGGAACGGCTGCATACTCCTCGCGACTCCTTCTGGAAGGTATATCCATATACTATGCCTCTGCACGTGTATCATATCTCTGATATCAGCGGAGTGGAACGTCACCTCATCGAATTCTTGTGCGAACTCTTTACTCCACTCGGCTCCAATGTCGACTGATTCGGACTTGTCTTCTCGTGGCTGCAAGGACTGCGCTCCAATGGCTCTGCTCGTATCTGGAGTCTCCCAAGCAATGTATCCCATCACAAGATATCCGAATGATGTCGAACCATCCGATCGATATGTCAAAACCTCATAATCCCTCAAGAGATCAACATCTTGGGTACATTTTAATAGTATCGAGTACATGCCACAGCATCAGTGATCCAGCCGCAGAAGGGCAAACCCAAGCCTCACTAATGGCGCCGTGGAACTGCCGCAAACCCTAAGGTTCAAAGGCTTTCACACGGTCATTACGTCGAGTTAAGGTTTCATTCTTCTAGAGGGTCCATAGAATTGCTTGCACGTCTTTCCGAATACTTTAAACTTGGAATATGGTTTCCTGACATTCGATCGTCTCTATCGACTCTCAACAAATCTGCGTGAAGTCGTCTCTAGCTGGAATCAATCTATCTGATGACCTCGCATCGGGTAGCGAACGAATCACATGTCCTAGTCCTTCACCCTTGGGTGGCTAGCGACCTTCCATCATACCTCTAAGTATATATTTATGCTGCAGTAGCTCCAACCTCTGGGCGATACCTCGTCATTTGCAGCAGCAACTGGCTCATTCGTCTGTACGCTGAACAGCGCCTCAATCCTCCAGGAAAGGCGATACATTGGCGGTCATCTCTCAATCGGTCTGCTCTAGATCCGAGTAAGACTCTCCACACTGGAAATCTTCAACTCAACTGGGCCTGCTCCGGCGCATAAATCGGACGAATCACCTTCGTCTCTCAAATCGGGGTAGACTAGCTATCATCTGTCTCATATCTGCCTGGAAGCTCCGGCGATCTCAGCTCGTAAGCTCCGGAAGCGACATCCTATCAATCTCAGCAACAGCTGGGTCATCTGTCTGCACGGTAGGCGACATCAACATCTTCGAAGTATGTTGTACATCAACAGTCCTCTCGCAACTGGCAGCTCTAACAATGGCCCGATCATCCGGTAAAAAAAAACCGAGCACTCACCTCCTCAAGAGGTCACAATCATCAATACTAACTCGAGACGCTCCCATGTCACCAGAAACACAATGGTCGGCCCTCGTACAAGACGAGCTCGCCCTGACCGTAATACTAGCAGCAGCTAAAACCGCACTCAAACAACGGTGACAGAAACCTCAATCGAGTATCGAATAAAGCAGATCAACGGCATGGGAGGAAATGACAAATCCAGTATGGATACATGATCATAAAAAGGAACAGCATCAATGAAAGTATGATCATGGAAACAAATAGAATCAAGGATCTCCAATGGATGTATAATCAGGGATACGAAGAGAATCACTGGTCTCAAAAATATGTACATCCTAAGGCTTCTTAAGTGGAGTATTGTATCGTAAATATGCCGCGGAACATACGTACGGTACGTCACTCTACTCAAGCTACCTACTCCATCAATCAGGGTCAGCCTATGAACAGAAAATTCGGGTCTAATACCCCTCCCCCTCCCGTTCAAGTCTAAGTTCCGTAAGGTCAAGCCTAGGTTCCGAAATACATAACCGCCCTAGACTCCGCATAGTCAAACATAGACTCGAACAAAGGTTAAATCTAGCGCTCTGATACCAACTTTGTCATGACCCGAAATATTAGCTCGTGACCAGCACTTGAATCACGCCACGTCTAAAGGCGTAACGGAATTCAAGTAAGCTGAAACCCAGAAATCTAAACCTTTTAAAGAAAATAAAGGAGGTGGAGTTTTTGAAATAAAGATATAATAAAATCAAGTGTGCTTAATGCAAAGAAAGAAACATGAATGATGCAAATAAAATTTTCTAGTTTGAAAATATGTTCGTCTTTTGAAAAATTTTGGCAGCACCTCCTTTGTATATTTTGATCCAAAACCACAATACATAACAAGAATAATGGCATCCCCAAGCGGGAGCTAGCTCTTCGCCAAACGGTGGATCACAACCACGCAATATAGTATAAATGAGTATACGACGCCCAACGGCGAAGTTCACCACAAAAGATAAAGAAGAGAGCAAGATATAACCCCAAAGGGAAAATAAAACCCATAGCTCAAATCTCGCAACTACAAGTCTCACTAAGTCTCATCACTTATATAAATACAACTTTTGATTGATTGATGGAGTTAACTAGATACAAAATGAAATATAATACAAGAGTGGGTACGATACAATGTCCCACTTACCAATGCAAAACACCCAAATAAAGCTGTGTGCCAGCGAATCCGCTACTGATCCAAGCGGTCAACCTGCAAAAACTGTGGCACAACGGGGGTGAGTTGCCAACTCGTGAATAGAAATATATCTACAAGTAGAAATTGAATAAACAACGACTCCTAGGTCAACTATATCAAAAGGTAATACTATGATATCAAGGGTGACCGGGTCGTATATGTGCCAACAAGATAATCACTACCTATGCATACGGATAACATCCAACAGTAAAAATCATGATATGTATGCATGTGGATCACGTCCACCCAATAATCAATGTCTATATGCACGTAAATATCATAAGGGAGTGTGCATGAAAGTATGAGGATATATATACCACGGTGTCCCTCCCGACACATCAAGAATCATGGAACCTGAGTGCCTAGTATCGACACTCGAAAACACCATGAAAACCGTGCCCAGCATCGGCACGTAAATCCTCATATATCGGGATCCGTGTCACGACCCGAAAGTACGGAACGTGACCGGCACTTAGATTACGAAACGTCTAGAGGCGCAACGTAACCTAAGTAAGCCGAAGCCCAGAAATCTAAACCATAAAAGAAGAAGAAGAAGTAAAAGAAACATGAAGGAAACAAGTTTAAAATCATCAGCAAATTTTCTCAAAAATTTCGGCAGAGTCTCCTCTATAAAAACTGCCCCCCAAACGGGTACAATAAGTATAATATACATAAACAGTAAAAAGCATCCCCAAACGGGAGCTAGCTCAACGCCAACAGGCGGAAACAACCACAACAAGCACAATAATATACAACGCCAAAGGGCGAGGCTCAAAACTCAAAAGAAAACAAAACCACCAGGTCAGAATAATACATGCGCGACTCTAAGGTCGAAATAAAAGACTGGCCCAATAAACTATCAAATAATACAAGTTTGGTTGATGGAGCTTTCTAGATACAAATGAAATATTAAAAATACAACGGCGGTTCAGATACAAATGAACCAACCTACCGTGCAAATCACCCGAAATGAAAATGATGTGCCAGCAACTGCCAAGGGAAACCTGTACATCGAACCTGTAATAAAATTTGGCACAACGGGGGTGAGTTGCCAACTCGTGAGTAAAAGACATCTACGAAAAGAAATCGAATGCACGACGCTATCCTAGGTCATAATAATACACTATTATATCCCAATCATCTAGTAATAGCAGGGTAAAACTACGTGTAAATGCAAATTCTCCATGCTCGTGTCGTGCCTCATATAATACTATGCCATATGAATGGATATGCATGCACCATGAATATAAAATAATCAATCCTGAAATCCAGATATATCTGTATAAGAAATCTTTAACTGTTATTATAGTAAAATGTGTATAGGAATCTGAAATCTCAACAATAAAATCCATGGAAATCCGTGTCAAGCATCGACACAAACATGTAAATCTCAAGTCTCATAGTCTCAATACCTCGGGCTCCGTCAGTCCGGATCGGCCCATATCATCAAATCTCACGACAACGGTCGGTATCCTCCGGATATCCGCCGCGCCAGACATCACCGGTAGGTAGCCTTCCCCTGCCAGGCTCATCGTCTACAACTCGATCTTCTTGCCCCGGGGTACCATACCGGGCCCACCATGTACCCGAGACGGTTCATCCACTCCTCGAATCGGGTCTCGAAATCCAACAGAAAACATGAAATCTCATGGTGGACGACACATACATCACGAGAAAACCGCATCTTATTTTAAAAAGAGAAGAGGAGAGAGAGAGAAGTTTTATATATTCTTGCGGTTTTCCCCAAAAATCCAGAAATCTCATAGAAATCCAAATCTTAAAATCATGAGTAAGTATATGATAAGTGTTGGCATATGCCCATGATACTGCATGATAACATGAAAATATGAATGCATGAATGTCTAAGTGATAAATATCATGTCTATACTAACATCAGAAAGTAATCACAATATTATATCGGTCTAGTTGTTAACTGATTCTATCAATAAAAGATAATATGATCTAAAGTGTACGTGACATAGCAATTACCGATGATGATGTGTGTGAGCCGGCAAATGAGTGTGCGTGGAATATGCACATCATCGGTAATGGTGCCGGTGTCCTAACAGGTAAAGTTTATACTGATTATAGCAATATATGTATGAACATGCAACATTATGATTACAGTGAAAAAGTAAAGACGGATGTGTGTTATCCACTCATTTGATATACAAATACCACTACCACTATATGGCTCAAACCTAACCTAGTGTTCATCTAACCCTCCTAAGGAAAACTAAACCTAAGAACTGGTCGATAGAAGTACACCTAACGCCTGAGTCTATATCTCTAATAGTCGGCGATCCTGCCTCAATAGCGTCACGTACATAGTACGACTTCCTCAAAATAAGAGTGTGGATCAATCATCATATCTATGCCTCGTACGGTAAAATCCATCGTACGTCATCCCAATATCGGGGTACGGGTCTAGTGTCTCCTAGGTGTCTCATCATTCGTATAATGTCATCATCAACACATCTCATGATCAAGGTGCTAAACTGTAATCGCATACATCAATCATATAGCATTGCCATCATAATATCCATCATTAGTTTATCCTCAGAAATATCATGTCATATGTATCATATCGTCCTCAAGTCACACCTCTATGATATCGACATCAGGTCACACCTATATGATGTCGTAATCAAGTCATACATATATCATATCGTGATCAGTCACAAGTTACAGTCCGGGTACTATTTTAGAGTCCCATGTACCTCAATATCATCACCACCCATTATAATTTAAGTATACATGTTCATTATCTCATTCTCTAATGATCCGCTAACACTTAATACGACTGTATAGCCAAGAATCACGGCATCAAGCCCAGTTACACTGTTTCATCATATCTCGGATATCATATCACATCAATGTATCCCATATACGTGTTGTGTGTGTGTGTATATATATATATATATATATATATATATATATATATATATATATATATACCTATACCTCGTCCTATATGTATATATACATGCACGTATACACCATGTCGAGTTTCAGTGTGTGCGTGTGTGTGTTTCTACCTGAAACCTACGAACCTCTTCCAAGGTACTCATCCTCTGATATGGTTTTCCTAAATCAGTCTAGTCCAGCCTAGGGTCATTACTAGGGTCCTACTCATTAAGAATCTAGGGTCACATCTGGTTTCCTAATGTCAATAAGTACTATTTCTATTCTACGTTGCGAGGGTGCTAAACGCCATCCACCCGACTTCCCCCCGTAGATATGCATCTACTCACCTGGTCCATGTCTGCCAAAGACGGTGTCGCCATCCTCCTCTTCATCGCCCGCAGTCCGCGTGAGGGGTACCTAAACGCAAACATATAAATAACATCGTAAACTGAATCACATACAAAAGTCAAAACGACGCAAGGAACAAGCATAGGTTAAAACCTATGTCCCGTCCACGCAAAAGCACCAAATATCGCTCGATATCGGCGTACAAACTCCGATGGATCGAGATAACATCAACAAATAACTCGTAGTTTTAAAACACATTACTTATATTATAAAACATGATTAAATCCATCGAAACCCTAAAATCCATCAAACCGTCCAATTTCGTAAAACCCGAAAATGCCAATTTACCGTTTTTCATCAAAACTTGACATTTAAATGAAACCAATGGTCATAAAACTCATTAAATAGCATAACTAGACTATACAAACCATTACTATATTTTTATTACACAAATTTGTATTAATTTGAAATTTCTAGTTTGCAACCTTTAACAATTTTCAACATTTTTCAAGCAAAATACCACAATTCCACCACAAAACGTGATTTTGCATGAATTAATGTATTAAACCACAATTCATGATGATAATGATTTAATGAAACCATAAATTATATTTTTAATCTCATTTATTTAGGAATTTCTAAAATCTAGTTTACAAAATAGCAATTTTTATCATAATTTATCAATTATCAATAGAAACTAGCAATCAATTTAAGTTTCCATTCCACCAACAAGTTAATACCCTTATTAAGACCACAATCTAGTGTTATAAATATTAATTGAAATTTTATTTCACCAAAAATTATGTTTTATAGAAACCTAGTTAGCAAAATTCCTAATTTAAACAATTTTAAATGAAAAATTTACAATTCAACAACCATGCAAGATTTTCCAATTCTAAAAGTGTTAAACTAACTATTATAACCCTAATTATTTAATAAAAATCATAACTTGAATTTACAAACCCTAACTTGAATTTAAAAAATTGAACATAGAATTAATTCATTAAATCTAAACATGCTTAAAAGAAACATCTAATAACAAATAAACAAAAGAAGGAAAATTATACCTCCAAAATATGAAATCCAAACAAGAAAATGAGCCTCCAAAATGCATGCTTCCCATCTCCAAATTCCATATAAAAATGAGCAAGGAATAAAGGGTAGGAAATAAATAGGATTTTGTGGATTTTTAATTGAATTTTTAAAGGATTTTTGATGAATTTTGGAGCAAAATAAAATGAGGAAAATGGGGGCTACCATGGGGGGTGAGGCCGGCCATTTTTGGAGGTGAGGGAGAGAAGGAAGAGAGTGACAAAAGTTGTGTAGAAGTCTCCACCAAAATATCACTTCATTATGTCTTTTCATGCATTTATTTATTTTATTTTATTTCTTTACTATAGCAACTCAAGAAAGCTCTAGAAAAATAGAAAAATTTGCAAATAAATTTTGCATGATACACACTAAATTCTAATATGCCATGGTTCATTTTTACAAATTAAAATCATTCAAATTTGTAGTTTACACTAATTTAGTGTAAAAATAAAGCTTATGTTAATATTTAAAATAATTAATTTAGGAAAAATATTTAATTAAACTAAAAATTTATAAGTGGCTAAATAAACACCATTTACTAGTAATTACATAATTAAAATAGGTATTTTTGAAATTATAATGAAAAACAATCACGGTATAATTTTACGAAAAATACATTTTAGTTTACCGAAATTCATAAAATTCACTTAAACAATTTTATTCATTTAATTATTTATTTAATTATTTTTAAAACGTTACACTCCGTCAGTCCGGATCGGCCCACATCATCTCTCGACTCCGGTCGGTATCCTCCGGATATCCGCCGAGCCCAAATACTATCACCGGTAGGTACTCGCCACCCTGCCAGGCTCATCGTCTACTCCACGAAAAACATTTCTCGCCCCAGGGAACCATACCGAGTCCACCATGTACCCACATTCGGCTTCGTCCACTCCTCGAATCGGGTTTCGCATGCCACTCTCAGAACCGAGGAAACACATGGTGGACGCACTGAAATATCATATCAAGAGAAACCGGATTTTTTAAATAGTACATGCTTTCTTTGAAATAGCCACGGTTCTCAAATCCAGAAATCTCATAAAAACAGCATATCTCAATGCGTAAACTCATAAAGCATGATGTATAGAGTCATATCATGATGCAGCAATCCTACTGTGTAGTGACATGGCAATTACCGATGATGAAGTGTGTGAGCCGGCAAATATGTGTACGTGTAACATACGCATCATCGATAATGGTGCAGGTGTACTATCACAGGTATATGTGATGCAATAATAATATCATGAATGCAGCAAGTAAATCATCAGCTAACAGCTATAAGGTATACATAACTATCATATGTCCGAGTCGGTGAATCTATCAATCGGCATCTAGCCCAATAACAGCGCGTACGGTATAATCCATCGTACGGCAACCTCTAGTCAAGGGTAAGGATCAATCATCAAGTCAACTCGTCACGCACGGAATATCATCGTGCGGCGGCATTATACTAAAAGGGATCCTATCATCCTATACGACAAATGAGGGTACGGCCTAATATCACATACAGCCTATCATCCATGATTCACAACATTCGATAGATATATATATAACCCTATATACCTATGTCCCGGGTCGCATCTGCAATAATCTCATATCAGGAGACCGACAGGGTATAAATCATCTCGATCGACTCGCATCCGTATACCATCATATCATATCATCATATCATCAAATTCGTCTTGTATTCTTTCATCGCATTTATGTCTCATATCATGTCGAGTTGCATAAACATGCTATCTCCACTAAGTATAAGTATTTAATCTAACAAACACACCCGAACCATACAATCAGATTTTTAAAGAAGTAAATCGTAGTTTTGAAAACAGGGGTTACGGTGTTTTTAAAGAAAAGATATCATATGAAAATCCGTAACATCCCTCAAGATATACATTTAAAAGATACATACGATTCTTTGGTTTAGAAAATAAAAAGTATGGTTCGGATGATGTATCTACATCGATTATCCAGTCCTATAGAACCCTAAGCGGTAATATCGCTAAACATCATCCTAGGGTAGTAGTAGCAGCATATCACACTTAACTATCCTCTAGTTTCTAATATGACTACATAGCTATCTATATTCTAACCCTAGTTTCCTAATCTAGGTTTCCTAATCATACTCTATAAATCGGTTTCCATCAGAAGTTTGCGAGGGTGCTAGACGCCATCCACCCAACTTCCCCGGTAGATATAGATCTACTCACCTGGTCTTCGCTCGCCGAAATCGATGACGCCACGCTTCTTCGCCTCGGAATCCATGCGAGGGTACCTACAATAATAACCAATCGCAATACGTATTAAAATCGAGGCAGAAATCCGATACAGCGCACAATGTGCTCATGGGTTGGAACCTACGGCCCAAACATGCAAATCAATCAAACAACCCCTGTTGTCGATGTACGAACACCGACAACCAAAAATAAATCCAATATCAAGAAAGTGCATTTTAAAATACGGAAAACATAGCCTAAAACACACCAAAATGCTCCCAGATTTTCCCCAGGTGATCATTAGCCAAAACTGCATATAGGAGGGGTCTAATTTAGTGCAAAATGAGTCATGGACCAAATCTGGAACCATTCTACCCTACTCTGGCCGCAAATTGCGGCCAGAATGATTAAATATGTGGCCATGGGTCGAGGTTTGGGGCTCAGGTCTTGGTGGTAGCTTCCTAGGTGCTTGCACGACTCACTGCCAGCTCAATTTTATTTCTAGTGTCCCCGGGTTGCTCCAGATTTCAAAATACCCTCTAAAATCACACAAATCGACATGAACTCAAATCCCAAATCCGTATTTTGGGTTTTATCCCCCGTTCCAGGTCAGTAAAACACCACTAAGGCTTGTGGGCAGCCACTACACATCACCAATTTCAACAAACACTCAACCTCTTTCTAGGGTTTCCCAATATCTCACTAATCTTCACAATATCACATCTAAACATGATATCTCACAAAACTAATCTAAAGGGAAGAAATTATACCTCATATAGCACCCATGAATCCCCCAAGATCATCAAAACTGAATTTTTCTTGGTCCCATGTGTAGAGGTCAAAGAGGGGATTAACTTTTGTGAAGGGTGTGTGGGGTTTTGGGGATTGTTAGGAGATGGATCTAGGGATTTTTTGTGGAGGGTTGTGGCTTGAAAGAGATGAAGGAGAGAAGAAGAAAAAAGCTAAGGGAATGAATGGGCAGCAGCCCCCCTCCCTCTCTCTCACCACTTCACACACATTCTCTCTCCAAAAGCCCACATAACCTAATCATTATGTCTCCTTTGACTTTTTCCTTTTCCTTATTCTTTTCAATCCACCAAAACCATAATATAAAGCCCAAATGAAATGAAACATGTAACAAAATGAACATGTCATGGTGCACTAACCATGGAAACTGTAAAAACGCGGATTTGGCTTAATCGCGATTAGCAGTGCACTAATCGGGTTTTTATCGAAACTACACAAAATAAATTTTTAAAATGCCAAATCCTTTAATTATATATTTAAATGAATAAATCATTTTAATTTCTATTTATTTCACAATTATTGGTATATATTTATACCCTTTTTCGAAAACCCACAATTTCGCAAATCGGCAGTTTTCGGGAAAAATATTATTTTAATATTAAATTCCCAAAAATAGTATTTTATATTTTCTGAAATGTTACACTACGGGTCGGCGCGAATCGAGATATTCTCGTCAAGGACGCTGATTTCCCTGAATCAGGGTATTTGCCAAGGACACTGATTTTCTCGGTGTTGAAACGAATCGAGGTATTCCTGCAAAGACACTGATTTCTCTGCGGGTCGACGCGAATCAAGATGCTCTCGTCAAGGACGCTGATTTCCCTGAATCGAGGAGGTTGCCAAGGATACTGATTTCCCGGGAGTTGAAACGAATCGAGGTATTTCTGCAAAGACACTGATTTCTCTGCGGGTCGACGCAAATCAAGATGCTCTCGTCAAGGACGCTGATTTCCCTGAATCGAGATATTTTCCAAGGACACTGATTTCCTCGGAGTTGAAACGAATCGAGGTATTCCTGCAAAGACACTGATTTCTCTGCAGGTCGACGCGAATCGAGATGCTCTCGTCAAGGACGCTGATTTCCCTGAATCGAGGAGGTTGCCAACGACTGGACACTGATTTCCTCGGGGTTAAGACGAATCGAGGTATTCCTGCAAAGATGCTGATTTCTCTGCGGGTCGACGCGAATCGAGATGCTCTCGTCAAGGACACTGATTTCCCTGAATCAAGGTTGTTGCCAAGGACGCTAATTTCCTCGGAGTTGAGACGAATCGATATATTCCTGCAAAGACGCTGATTTCTCCGCAGGTCGACACGAATCGAGGTGCTCTCGTCAAGGACGCTGATTTCCTTGAATCGAGGTTGTCTCTAGGTTGTCTATGAACCGTCAAGATTTGGCTTCGCTTTCTGGTGGAGCCTGTTGGGAAGGTATGGTTCCCTCTTTGATTGTGCCCTTGGATTGTATACAGGGATCGATGTGATCTCACCTGTAGGGCATAAATTTCATTACATATATTTTTTTTTTATTCCTTTCCGCGATGCTCTATCATTTCAGCTTTTTATATCGCGAAAATCGCGATTGCCCAATCATTTCGGCTATTTTTCGCGGTGCCCAATCATTTCGGCTGTTTATTTTATTCTCACTCGCTGCTTTTTATTGCGAGTTGCCCAATCATTTCGGCTATTTTGCATGCATACATTTTTACTTGCTGATTTTGTTGCAAGTTGCCCCATCATTTCGGCTATTTCGTATGCATTTTTAGCTCGCTGATTTTTTATTGCGAGTGTAGAACTTAGAATCTGGTGCCAATCTCAGCATCAGCATCGCTACAACTGGAATATTGCCAGGAGCGAATCATCATTTGTCATGAAAGGATTTGGAATTTGATACCGGTTTAGGCATCAGTATCGCTACAACTGGAATATTATTAGGAGCGAATCATCATTTGCCTCTGTCGATGTCGAACAAAGGTGGCTTAGTAAACAGGGTTAGGATTCCGTCGACTAAGGCTTTTGACTTCATGAGCCGTAAGGGTCTCACAAAGGTATTTCTCCCTACAAGTCGTGAGGATCTTGTAGGTGTGCTTTCTCCTTAGGAATCGTAGAGATTCCTAAGTGTATGTTCTCTTATAAGTCGTAAGGATCCTACAAGAGTGTTTTCTCCTTATAACTCGAGAGGACTCACAAGGGTTTTTTTACCATATAGACATATCCCTAGTCACGGGTGAGACTTTGTTAGGGAAATGTTTATTCGCGCCCGTGGATTGTACACAAGGGTCAGTATTGAGCCACTTGTAGGGCAATATCGAAGGTTGTGGGGGTTGCTTAAGAACAGGTTCAGGTCTCTGTAATTTAAGACTTTCAAATCTTATGAGCCGTGAGGGTCCCATAAGAGAGTTCTCCTTACGAGTCGTGAGGATCTCGCAAGTGTAATTTCTCCTTAGGAATCGTGAGGATCCCTAAGTGTGTTGCTCCCTTGTGAGTCGTAAGGATCTCACGCGGGTGGTTTCTCCTTACAAGGTCGAGAGGACCCTGTAAGTGTCCTTTAACGAGGTTGCGCCCTTTCGGGTTTTCACAAACACTCGCCGGTAGCCCTGCTGTTTTTACTCACGGAACCCTTTCGGGTTTTCATCCGTGCCCATTTTGCTTATGGACATACCGTCTTCTTTTTTTTATTATTTTTTTATTCTCTTTTTTTATTTTTTTTCTAACGAGGTTGCGCCCTTCCGGATTTTCACAAACACTCGCCGGTAGTCCTGCTGTTTTTACTCACGGAGCCCTTTCGGGTTTTCATCCATGCCCATTTTGCTTATGGACATACCGTTTTTTTATATATTTTTTTATTCTTTTTTTTTGTATCGGCTTTGTGATATTGCAATCCACCGTAGTTTATCAACATCTCGGTCAACAGCTAGTTTTAGGACGTAGTGGTCTGTCATTAATTTAAGGACGTTTCGGTCCATTGCTGAAGAAGGCCGGTTACTACTTATAGAATTTGGGTTTAGTAAGATAGCGAGCGGACATAGTCGTCGTCATCTATCATTGACCTAGGCTGTGACTCATTAAGCGTAGTATTTCTTTAGGAAGCGACCGTTTACTGGCCTGAAAAGCCTTTCACCATGCATATCCATGAGTAGATAGGCTCCACCCTGGTAGACCTTGTCTATGATGTATGGGCCATCATAGTTCGGCTCGAATTTTCCCCGCTTGGCGCGATTGGGGATCATAGGTCTTTTGACCACTAACACGAGTTCGCCTTGGCGGAATGTCCTTGACCTGGTCAATCTTTCATATGAGCGCGTCATCTTTGCTTTATAAGCCGCCAGACTTTGTTGCGCTATGAGCCGGGTTTCATCAAGGGCATCAAGCTCCTCAAGCCGAAGGTGAGCATTTTCTTCGTCCGTCAGCTCGTAGTGGACTGCCACTCGTAAAGAGGGTAATTCTATTTTGAGGGGGAGTACTATTTCTGTGCCGAATACCAACGCATACGGCGTTGTGTTCGTGGCCGTCTTGAACGTAGTTCGATACGCCCAGAGAGCTTCTTGCAGTCTCTCGTACCAATCCTTCTTATTTCGGGACACCGTCTTCTTCACGATCTTCGTCAAGGTCTAGTTGAAAGCCTCAGCTAGACCGTTAGCTCGGGGATTATAAACTGAGAAATGTCTCCAGTCTATGTTGTGCTGTTGCGCGAAGCAGCTGATCTTGTGGCTTCTGTAGGCTGGCCCGTTATCGGAGATGATCCATCACGGAGTCCCAAACCGATAAATGACGTGCGTCTTGAAGAAGTGGAGGATATTCTCCGTCTTCACTTCCCTCAGCGGTATTGCTTCTACCCATTTGGAGAAGTAGTCAGTCGTCGCCAAGATGAATCGATGTCCCCTGGACGATGCTGGTTCGATGGGGCCGATTACATCAGTCCCCCACATTTCGAACGGCCAGCTGGCCACTGTTGGATGTTGAGGATTTAGGTGTTGATGGATAAATTCCCCATGAATCTGGCATAAGTGGCATTGCTTCGCATATTCGAGGCAGTCCTGAATCATCGTGGGCCAATATTAGCCCATCCGTTTAATCTTCAACTTCATCTTCGGGCCTGCTTGGTGAGAACCGCAGAGTCCGTCGTGAACTTCCTGAACGACTCTTTTCGCTTCGTCAGGTCCCAGACATCTCAACCACAGAGAATCAAACGACCTCTTGTACAGAGTATCATTGACGAAGGCGAAAGACAGAGCTCGTTTCATAAGCTGATGTTTTGAGGACGCATCTTCAGGCGTTCGACGGGATTTGAAGTGGTCTATAAAGACTTCTCTCCAATCCTCAGCCTTTTCCTGGTCTTTTATTTGCATAGCCATTTGCTCAGTCACTCCCTTTTCTTCGGATGATTCCGGAGATATTTCTGTTGGGGCAAGCACCCGACGGCTTTGCACCACGATTCTTACGTCATCGAGGTTCTCGTCGGCCAGTTCTTTAGCGAGCTTAGCTAGTGCATCTGCCTTGCTATTTTTTGCACGCGATATGCTTTCCAGCATATAGGAGGGAATTTGAGTCAGCAGTTGCTGTACTCTCTCGCCATACTTTACCAGTTCGGGTTTGCACGTTTGGTAGTCGCCGTTTACTTGACTGACGACCAGTTGAGAATCTCCGTATATGAGGAGGTTTTCGATTCCCATGTCGATGGTGATCTCGAGGCCTGCTATCAAAGCTTCGTATTCGACTTCATTGTCCGTCCTCGACTCTGTCAAGGAGAAGGCGAATCGCATTATCCCTCCTTATGGGGTTACGAAGATGAGGCCTACCCCCGATTTGATTATAGGGGTGCTTTGTTTGCGCTTCTTCATGGAAGACGCTCCATCAAAATAAAGTTCCCATAGAGTATCACTATCGTCAATCGCATCAAACGCATGTTCGTCTGGCAGCTCGCAGTTCAGAGGGGAATCGGCCGGTATCGGGTGCTCGGTGAGGAAGTCGGCGATGGCCTGGCCTTTCACTGCCTTAAGAGGCTGATAAGTTATTGAGAACTCCATCAAGAGCAGGGCCCATTTAGTGAGTCTCCCTGTCAATATGGCCTTCGACATTAAATATTTAAGGGGGTCCACCTTCGAAATGAGACGGACTTCATGTGCCAACGCATAGAGCCTGAGCTTTGTTATCGCTAAGATCAACGCCAGGCAGTGTTTTTCGATGGGGGGGTAGTTGCTTTCTGTCCCCAGGAGAACTCGACTTAAGTAATAAAAAGCTCTTTCTTTCCCTTGGTCATTCCCTTATGCCCATAATGCGCCTAAGGAACCTTCGAGGGCGGTTGTATAAAGAATGAGAGGCTTTCCCTTGACCGGAGCAACCAACACTGGCGGATTCTGCAGGTATTGCTTGATTTCATCCAGCGCGCCCTGGCATTTGTGATCCCAAACGAAAGGGGTTCCCTTCTTCATCAGGTGACTGTAAGGGCGGCACTTACCTGAAAAATTGGCTATAAATCGCCGGTGTACGCGAGCTTCCCTTGGAGAGACCGCAATTGCTTGAGAGTCCTTGGCGGAGGCATTTCCATGATCGCCTTGATTTTTGATGGATCTATCTCGATACCTCAGTGTCGGACGATGAATCCTAGGAATTTGCCCGAGGAAACTCCGAATGCGCACTTGAGAGGGTTCATCTTCAAGTTGTATTTCCGAAAGCGTTGAAATACGGTCTTCAGATACTCTAAATGCTCCTCGTATGATTTTCTTTTTACCACGAAGTCGTCGATATAGCATTCGACGATTTCATGTATAAGGTCATCGAAGATCTTTGTCATGGCCCTTTGATAGGTGGCACCGGCGTTCTTTAGACCGAAGGGCATCACCTTGTAGCAAAATATACCCAAAGGGGTCCGGAAAGCGGTGTGCTTCTGGTCTTCGGGATGCATCTTTATCTGATTATATCCTGATGAGCCGTCCATGAAGGAGAAAACCTCGTGAGTGGACGTGTTATCTATCATCAGCTCGGTGACTGGCACTGGGAAATCGTCCTTCGGGCAGGCTTTATTGAGATCCCGAAAGTCTACACATATGCGTACCGTCCCATTTTTCTTCATCACCGGTACGATGTTGGCGATCCAATCGGGATACTGAACTTCCTGGATAAACCCAGTGTCGATCAGCTTCTTGACTTCGGCGTTAGTGCTCATCTCAAGCTCAAGCTGTATTCTTCTCGGTGCCTATTTGATTGGTTTAACGTCCGGGGATATCGCCAATTTATGCACAGCAATTTCTGGATCTAGTCCTGGCATTTCGGAATAGTTCCATGCGAAGCAATCTTTATACTGCATAAGCACGTCTTTTAATGAGGCTACCATTTCTTCAGACAACAGTTCACTAACGAATGTTGGTCGCGGGTCGTTTGCCGTACCCAACTCAATTTTCTTGAGGTTATCCGCAGTGGTGTGTATTCCATCTTCCAGTTCTTTCGGCGCTGGTGGAAATTCTGAGATCACTTTGTCATCGCTGTTTTCGAAGCACCAGGGAATGTCATCTATATTCTCGGGCTCTTCTTTTGATATTTTTATCATATGACAAGTACGAGCTCGCTTCCAAGACCGATTGGATCTGGTTCTGCTCTCGTGGCTTTGGGTTCATGCTTCTGTGGCGGCGTTATCCTCCAGCTGTCAGATAGAGCGAACTTGCCGAGCTGATACTGATCTTCGACCCAATTCTTGAAGGTGAAGCAATCTTCGAGAGGGTGTCCTATTACCCTGTGATAAGAGCAATAGTTCGGGTGTGAGACTTTGCCTGCTTGTTCGGGGTGTTTAGACTCCAGCAGTGTAAGCATTTGGTGCTTTATAGCTAGGTCAAGTATCTTCTTTGTCTTGTCTTGAGGAAAAGAGTATACTCGACTCATCTTCTTCATAAGGGACAAATCTGGATCGCTCGATTCCCGACTGCGTGGCTTCTTGTTCCCACTTTGTCATTGTTGAATGATTTTTCTGCTTTTTGACTTGTTTCTGCCTCTGCGTTGGGCCTTTTTTACAACAGGTTGAGCGGCATTTTCGTCTTTCACAGCCTGTTGGAGGAGGCGTTGCGTCCTGGTTTTCTCGTAGATAGCCATTTCACGGTTGTGGTCGTCTTGAACTTTTTGACCAGCTTCCTTTATAAGCTTGTCCATTTGTTCTTCGAACGACGGACTGGGCATTTTTACGTCTGGGACTTTTTCTGGCTCAGGGTTAGCATCTTCCCATTGAGTATCCCTTTCTTCATCAAAGTTGTGCACAACATAGCAGTCGCGGAGTAGCTCCCGTTTCTTGGACCGGAAATATCCAAGCCCGATTGCTTCCATTCTCCCGTTAGGCAACTTGTGCTGAGTTCCGGGAACGTTCCAGATCCTATCATAGAACTTAGCTTTTCGAGCGGTCTGTTTGAAGGGTATCCCTTGGCGCTTCAATAGCCTTTTCAAGCCTTCTGTGTAATATCTAGGCGGACGGATGGACTGAAACCTGGCAAGCGTAGGATCCGCACCGTGCCAGATTTCTTTTTCCACTTTGGTTTCCCCGGAGCAGTAGAATAGAATCGCCTTTTCGCCTTCTCGCCTGGGAGGGACATAGAACGTCCGCAGCTCTTCTACACTGTAGGTATCAAGCGCGTCCAGTTCTTTATGATGTCTAGGCAGAACCATGGCGACTTGCAGACTTTGCTCTTCATCAGCAAAAGTTTGTATTGAAGGCCGAGCGGAAAATATAGCATGGACTTCATCTTTCGAGTCACTGCCAAAGATCAACATAGGAGCGGATGGTCCTGACTTTTTGTATTGGGGTGGCCCCGAATAAACCATCTCTTCCTCTTCCTCAGTATCACTCCCGAAGACCGGGATGGTGGCGATAGCTTTGTTCTCCGGCTTGTGACACCTCTCCGTGTTTTCGAAATCTGGCAAGAAGTATTTTGCGTCTTCGTACTTACGGACCTCGTTTACGGAGAATGGGTTCAACTCTCCTGTTACGGTATACTCGAGACCATCCTTAAAATATTTCATATACTGATGCTATATAGAAGGGATGATGTTGTACTCGTGTAACCAGGGTTGGCCGAGCAAAGCATTATAGCATGTCTTGGCGTCTATGACGTGGAATTTAATGTCCGTGACGAGTAGCCCAAAGCGTAACGTCAATATCACAGACCCGAGAGTCCGTGATGATTGAGAGTCGAACCCGGAGATGGTGATCTTATCCCGAGCGAGGTGCTGGACGCTCATGCAGATTTCCTTCAATACCCGCACATTGAGGAGATTGACGGAAGACCCATTGTCGACCAGGATTTTGCCTATCTTTATATCATGGCAGTACCCTGAGACATAGAGGGGATGGTTGTGCTCGCACGTCCCGAGGAGAAAGTCTTCGTCACTGAAGGTGATATCGGCTGTGTGCACTTCTTCCAGCTCGTCCTTCATCTTTTCTTCGGCGAGAAAAGCTTGGAATTGCTCCGGCTCCTGTAGCGCTTTGATCTATGAATCTCGTGCTTCTTTTGATAGTAAGAGGGCATTGAGAATACTGAGTTGCGAGGGTAACTTCCTCAAGTGTGCCAGAACATTGTAGTCCACCTTATTTTTCTTTGGCGGGTTCTTGGCGGTTAGCTCTTCCATGACTTGGTCATCTAGGGCGATATCCTCAGAGACCTTTTCTTTTCCCTTATCTTTTTTATTTGAGGGTCCGAGATTCTTTTCGGGTAGCGTACGATTACGCAGCCGGATATTTTCGCAGGCCTTCGGCTCTTCCTCTTTTCCCGAGGTGGACTTTTTAAAGACAGGGCTAAGAGCCATTTCCTTGTCAGAGTCGCTCCCGAATGTGAGAATTTGCGCTCCCCCGGCGTTAACCAAGCGACAATCGCCGGTAGTTCTTCTAAGCTCCTCGGTCGTATTTTTCCGCTCCCGACAAGTTTTGCGTTTCTCCCGCTTAAAATGTTGCCAGTGAACAACATACCCTTGCCACCATCTATTGAAAACTTTGCACTCTTCGGTGGGGTGCGAAATCTTTCGATGATATAAGCAGTAGGAAGGGTGCATTTCTGCTTTGCCGGCAATGTTTCCTTCAGAGGGTGGTAGCTTCATCCCCATTGATATGGCTTTAGCAAACCTTTTCCTCGTCTTGAATTTGTTTTTATCCACAACGGATGTCTTTTGATTTGACGGGAGTGTCTCAACTCTTTCGTCTAGTCGCCGGCGCTTGGCCCATTCAAATATGACCGTCTCGCGTTCCCGATCAGCTTTACTTTTCAAAAGAGCTTCGTTGAGGAATGCATCAATTGTTTCATCTGATGGCCTCAGAAGTTCCTGTTTAGGATCTGCCTCCAGCTTCTCAGTGCAAGGAGTCTTCTCATCGTCCATAAACGAGTGGGAGATCATATGACAACTTGCTACGTAACCCTCAGATTCATCCGACGAGCTTTCTCCATCATCTTCTTCTTAAAAGACGTGGCTGAGAAACTCTTGGAGCGTGATGGGAGTCCGTGCCTTCTGATTATATTCCCCCAACGCGTCAATCTGTTTCTGTAAGTCCGTGCGCTTGCCACCAGGTTTCACGGGCTTTTTGGATCTCTTCTTCTTATTCTTTGAAGATTTTGACGGCTGGGTGTGAGTGCTTGGGCCATCACCACCGATCTTTGGAGTTGGGCGCGGTTTCAGCATCCCTTCGATGATCTGGGGTTCTAGCGGGTTCTTCCACCTGATCGCCGGGCATGTCTGGAGCTCATTCAGCATCCTTTTGGTTTTAGCTGATAGCACAACCTCCCACGGAGCTTCTTCAACAAGGGAGCACGTTGCCCCCGGCATATTCACCTTTTTAGGGATATGAGGTTGCGGCAGGTTCACCTTCCATTTTTCGGACAACGCGAACTTGCCTTGTTGGTATTGGTCTTCAATCCAGTTTTTGAAGACATAGTAATCTTCGATCGGATGACCTAATACTCGATGGTAGGGGCAGTAATTGGGATCACTGATGTCGTTTGGCTGCAACGGACGTTTTGAATCCGGCAGATTGATGAGTCTGTTGCGCACTGCCAGCTCGAACAGTCTTCTCGTTTTATCTTGAGGAAACGAATAAGGACGTCCTAGCCTCTCCTCGAAGGATAGGCGTGGACGCATATTGTTTTAACGGACAACCGGCTTCAAGTTGCTCGGCTGTTGTTGAGCATTGGCGACGACGATCTCTTTTCCTTTCCCCTTCTCATTTCGAGAGTCCGGCTTTGGAGGAGACGATCTATGGCCCATCTGGTCCATCTGGGCTAGCTTGTCGATCAAAGCCTGGAACGTGGTCGGTTTAAAGAACATCATGAATTGTGAAATAGTTGCATGAGGGTCTAGGGTGCCCACGAACATGCCCACCGCTGGCGCTTCTTCGATACGCTGTTCGCACTTCGACCACAAGTTCCGCCATCGGATTGCATATTGAACCCAAGTTTCGCCCGGCTTTACTCTTGCATTGATCAAAGCTGTTATTGGAGTACGCTCGCTGGCGCTTGCGAAACGCTGGGTAAACAACAACTCCATTTCAGCGAAAGTTTTGACGGAGTCATTCGGAAGCTCGGAGTACCATTCAAACGCCGTCTCCGACAAGCTGCTGACGAACTGGCGAAGCAGGAGCTTATCATCGCCGCCGGTGTTGCCACAAAGAGCCCTGAACTGGGCAACATGTTGATGGGGATTGCCTGTCCCCTTGTAGACATGGAATTTTGGGATCGTGTAGCCCGGCGGGTATTTGATCTGATCATACCAGCTCGGATATGGTCGTTCCGTTTTGACAACTTGACCAGCCGCTTCATTTGCCTGGTGGACTCGTATCTGCTGAGCTATATATTTATCCAGGGCAGCTTTAGAGATTGTTTCCTCCTTGGCTGTTGAAAGAGCCGGCGGTGGATTTGACATTTCTCCTCTGTCATCTTCAAGGACAATCGGAGGGTCTTCAGCAGGAGGATCCTGTTGGATCATCATACCCACCATGTCCTGGAACAGAAGGGTCATTCGTTTTATATTGGCTGCTTGTTCCGCGGCCTCTTTGTCCTTCTTTTCCAGTATCCTGCGAAGGAATTCGGCGTCGGTTTCTTGCTCCTGGCGCTGATCCGAGGATGCTTCTGGGCTTTCTTTTAGCCCGGTGAGTGCGGCCATCGCAGTCATCATTTCTTGGAGCTTCTGCTGCTGCTCTTGAGCTTTAGTCACCGATCGCGTAAGCGGTCTGTGACCTGTGGATATACGGCTGCCCTCTTTTCCAGACGCCATGTAGACGGTATGTACGACCATGCCCCCAGACTTAGGGCATTTGGGTTCACTGCTTTTGACATTTGCCGCAGGCGTGGGGATTTTCTCTGGCCTTCTTCTCTTGTGGGCCATCGAAGTTGAGGGGGGCGTTGCCGTGGGCACCCAGGTAGCCATCATCTTCCGTTGCCTAACAGGGCGGTTTTCTTCCTGTCGGACTTTCGACTTCTTATGCTGATGGGAGAAATTCGGATCAATCACCGATTCTCGGACTCATCGCCAAGTCTTGTAGACTCTGGAAGACAGCTGTTGAGGAGACTGCTCCGACTTTTCTGGTTTTGCTTCCACGACGGTCTCTACCGGTGGAGGAGATCTTTTGAGCACCGCAGTTGGCGAATTTCTACGTACCCTGTTCAGCAGCTCAAAGCTGTTCCCGGTTGGAACAGCAGCATCAATTTCCACCGTTAGGGCTGGTGGAGTTAGCCCCGAGGGGGAGGTGCCCCCAGCCTTCCTTATCCGGCGCCAGTGGCAACGTCGGGCGTAACGAGTTGTTGGGACTGGTTCAGCGACGACTTTGTCTTGCCCCCTGTTCAGGGGAGGGGCTGCTGCCGGTGTCAGCCTCTTGAATACTGACGTCCGTTGAGAAGTTGTGTCTAACCGGTCAAAAACAGATTTCTGAACGGGAGAGGGAACAGGAGCAGTCAGTCTCGCAAAGACCAACCCTCTGGCAGGAGAAGCCGCCTTGATGGCTTCAGGAGCAGGGATGGCTATCTTCTTTGGGATGGCCATTTCAGGTATTATGGGCTTCTTGGAAGGCCCTTTGGAGCTCGAGCTCAGCCTGGTGAAGACCGAGGAGTTGGAATTGGACGACCCGTTGAGAGGGGCCGTGGTAGTAGCAAGCCGATCGAAGACCGACTTCTTTGAAGCTTCCGGTACAGGCAGTGGGATGGTGAAGCTCGCTGGCAGGAGCATGGTCCCGAAAAACAGACCGGTAGTAGCTTGGGTAATTTTTTCCACCGGTATCGTGAATAGTGATGCCGCCTGCGGTCCATAGGCTACACCTCCAGGTGAGGCGGAGCGTCGGTTGCACTTGCAGTTGGAGCAGTTCGAGCAGTTGAACGCCATTGCCGTTTGATTTCTGCGCCAAGCAAGAGACCAAATCTTAGTAACTTGAAACCCGAGGGCAACCATTAACAAACCGCGATTCGTTCGCGAATACGACGCATGAAGTGTGGAGTGGAAAGAGGAAAAGGTCCTACCGGGTGTGCCAGAATCTGTTCCCCTCCGAATGGCGGCGCGACACAGAGACGTCTTGCCTGAGATTCGGGGCAGATGCTATTTGGTTTTATCCGTCCACCTCTCCAAAGATGCCAAGTTGATTTATGGCACCGTGTATCGGAGGTTTAGACGGATGCGGCCGATGTAGCAGACTTCGTCAGATTCCCCCTCATTCGAGGGGGTTTTGATTGTGGGGACGCTCTTCCCTGCAGGCGCAAGCCCGTGCAGTTAATTACGCTACCGCATCGCGGTAACAACTTTCTCCTTCTTCAGAATTTCACTTCGTATCGTGGGTGTTTGTTTTGTTTGTGGTTGCCCGTGGATTGTATACGGAGACTAATTTATGTTGTCGCCCGTAGGACATAGATTAGTCCAAATCCGTATTTTCTTAGATTTGGGTTTGGGGTTTTAGTTTAAGGATGCGTTATCCATATTTGGGGCTAAGATCAACTTAAACGTTTGTTAAGGATACGTTAGTCTAATTTGAGAATAAGATCAACTTAATGGGATCGTTTAGATCCAACAAGAGAGTGTTTGGGCTCTATTGTTCTAATTTAGAGACATAGTGGTCCATTGCCAGTTTAGGGACATAGTGGTCCAACATTCCCATTTTGGGGATGAATATTGGTTTAAGGACGCATTAGTCCATGAGTTTAAGGACCCCACAGTCCGTATTACTAGTTTAGGGACATGGTGGTCCATCGCCAGTTTAAGGACTTGGTGGTCCAACATTCCCATTTTGGGGACGAACATTGGTTTAAGGACACATTAGTCCATGAGTTTAAGGACCCTACAGTCCGTATCAATGTGTGGTTGTCGGGACTCGTCACCTCTCTGATGACGTTGAAGGATTACAACGACAAAGATCAGAGGAGTTCAGAAATGTACCCTTGAACCAGGTGTAAATTGATTTGAGAGAGTAGTCGTACTCAGTCAATTTAATTTGAGGACTTATGACCAGAATTGGGCCAAGTCCAGTTGAGAATATTCAACATTTTATTTGTGTTTGGTCTGTCAGGCCTTTATTTGGGCTCTGCCCTTTTTAATAATGCACTGCATTTTTTTATTTGGTCTGATAGACCTTTTAATTGGGCTCTGCCCTTTATTTTTTAATAATGCATTGCATTTTTATTTGGTCTGATGGACCTTTTAATTGGGCTCTGCCCTTAATAATGCACTGCATTAAATGTTCTGACAGTGCTCCACGTGGCTTGTCAGGCACTTTACGCTAATTAAGGAGCGCAAGGCGCAAATTCATGTGGAGGTGACACGTGTCACGCGCTGGTGAGCGCAAGTCTGTTACCGCAGTGCGTTGCGCTAGTGCGCTGCTGACACGTGACGAGCTGTGGTGACTTGCGCCAAACCAAGAGAGCGGTGCTCTGTTTTTAGAAGCGCAAGGTGCAGTTGTTCTGTGATTGATACGTGGCGCTCTCTGGTGGCTTGCGCCAATCCAAGGAGCGCAACAGTGCAGATTTCAAAAGTGCAAGGCACTGTTTAATATCTTGATCAAATTTAGATAAAAAAAACAAGTTTTTCTTGTTCCAAAGAGGTTCTACTTCAAATTTCAAGAACCAGTGGTTCATCAAAAGGCAATACCTTTATATAGATCAAAAGATCTAGTCATGAAGTAGATTACTTCTTTATTATATTTTTTTATTAAAGATCTTGATCTTGTTCTTAGATCATTGATCTTTTTAGAAGAAATTCTTCTTTTTCCAAAGGTTCTACCTTTTTTCTTTCTCTCTGAATTCTTCTCAAAGTTTTTAGAAGAGCTCTCTGTATCTCTATCTCTGTATGTTTTTAGACTTGGAGTCTAGGGGCCTTTATAAAGTGCCAATCGATTTGTTAAACCAGTTAAAGAGATCTTTCTCTGATTGATTTTGGGGTGTCTCCCCACCGCTGGATCTTTGATCCTAGGGCTTCTGTTTTACAGAAGATAATTTTCTTGTTTTAACAAGATTAGAAAGATCTTTCCAAAATTTTATTGTTAAAATTCTGGCACGGTTGGCGCAAGCGCACCTGTGCTTGATACGTGTCGCGCAGAGCGCAGCGCAACTGCGCTGACACGTGTCGCGCAGCGCAGAGCGCAAATCATTTGAAGCGTTGCTTCCTTTATTTTTATTTTAAAACAGAGCCTTGCTCTGATTGGGTGCGCTGTCTTGGGCGCAGCGCTGGCGTGTCAGCTTTTGACACGTGGCGCGCTGCGCGCAGCGCAAGGAATCTAAAGCGTTGCTTCAATTTTTGAATTTTTGAAATTCATACAGAGCTTTGCTCTGATTGGGGGAAACAATGACGAGAACATGCAATGGTTCGCTCGGCTAGGGCTACGACGGTGACGCTGCTGGAGAGAGGCAATTGATGACAATAGCGGCGGTGATAGGCGACGACGATGCTCGGATCTTGGTCGGTGGTCAAGTAGATGTGCAGGCGAGATGGGTTAGGTTTAGGTGCAGGGGGAAGAAGAGGAGAAGGAGGAAGAGGTTGAAGGTGATTGTCACGCCCCGCTTTTCAGTAGACGGAAACGGTGACGCGGCAAACCTGCAGCATGTTTATTCAGAGAAGGTCATTCTTTAAATAAATATACTACGCGTATTGAAAAAATAATACACAATGCAAGAATAAATGGAGACTGTATAATTTTCAACAAATATCTTTATTTACATTCAAATTTGAAATATTTACAGATACATGAGTTCAACTAAAAAATTAATTACAATAAAAGAACTGCCTAAACATGTGGCGTACATGAGCTGAAGAAAAATGTGGCTAGTCTAAAACCTGAGCCGCGATCTGGTCGTACCCCTCCTCAGTACCGTCCACCTTCTCGATATCTGACGAACATTCCAAAAAAATAAAGATGGGTGGAATGCCCGTCAGCGAACTAGCGCTCGGTAAGTCCCAAAGATAAAAGTGGAAAGTGACAAGTATAGAATAATTATGAAATAATGTATATGACGAGTAAAAGTATATGTAAATGAACATGGTATATGTATTATAGGTCTCTATATGGTCATTATGTTAACATTAGGTTCAAAGTATGAATGCCAACGCAAATGTAGAAATATTCACGAGCTCAAGAGTGGGGCCTCAGGAGCAAGAAAATAAGGTTCATTTCATGTGTTAGTATCGGAACTCCAAACTGTGGAGGAGTCGACCCGACTGAGATTCGAGTAAATAGAAAAAAAGCTAATACGAGACTCCTGAAGCTCCGTTGGATTCACACAAGAAACTATCCCAAACACCACGAGTATAATGTATATTATAACTGTAAGATATCCCTAGTTAATTTAGTTGGTTGATTATAACATGTCTTGATTGAAACCATAGATTGCAAAAGTTGAAGAATGAAGTCGAGTAACTCGAGTAGAGTGCGAGTCATGTCAATTCCAATCCTTGGTCGAGTCGAGTGAGTCGAGTAGATTGATTTTGAGTTCAAGTTTAGGTTCGAGTTTGTATTCGAGTTATAGTCATTTTCATATGAATGGATTTAACTTTTGAATTTCTTAAGTTTGAGAGTAATTGGACAACTGTTGTACATGAACGGCATGATTTGTGTTTTTTCCCGAGACAATTGCCATTGATAACTCTGTTAATTTGCAGTGTTATCTAATCTGAATAGGTAAGAACGCACTTTTTCCGGCTTTCTGGGACTCAAGAGAAATGATACCGCTTAAATCTATATTAATCTAGAGTTCTTAAATATTTATTATTGTTATTTATACTGTATTTATATTGTTTGCATTTCTCGAGGGGGTTTTATGAAAAATATTTTAATATTGTTTAAAAATAAATCTCAAGAGTGATTTATAATATTTAGAGTTTTTATGAACATATATTTTAATTTCAATGGTATTTTGGTGATAAAACGTAGCTTTTAAAAATTTATGATATTTTAATGAAAACTACTTCTTTTGTAAACTTGGTGGTATTTTACTAAAAATTTAATTTTTCATTTAAAAAAATATTTTTTCACAATTTGGTTTTATTGAAAATACGGTTTTATAATTTTATATAACTTTCCAAAGTTTAATTTGTTTTAAAAAGTCGTATTTCTTTTAAATCGTATTTTCATTCCTTTCGAAACCGAATTCTCCGTGAGAAACTCTGCATCTCGCTCTACTGTCCCAAAGACGTGCGATAATCCGCACCATCCACAAGCAGGTCCTCTAAAGAGGGTTGTAGAGGTGTAATTGCAAAAGGTGTAAAAATATCGATAAAAACTTTTTTGTAAAAAGCAATGCTATTTTATTGTAAAACGTATTCTTTAAATTAACAATACATCTAAAATATCGTGTTATGAAACCATAGTATATGTGATGGGATGTAACAACCCCAAACTTTCTGCACAACTTTATGTACAATTTTTTCAAAATTACAGAAAAGAGTATTTTTGCCTGAGCACAACTTATAAGTTTGTTTTGCTTTTTAATAGCAAGAAGGAGCTTGTAGCTCATTGGTAAGACTTTGCATTGCTGAACCAAGCCACCAGAGTTCAAATCCCATACCCACATTATTTTTAATATTGTTTTATCTTGAAGTTTTAGAATACCAAGGGTTTACACGTGCATATCTCACAAAAACCCCACTACACCCTGTAAACTAACTGCACCGGTGAGATAACCAACCGACAGGGGACCTTCCGAATGCCTGACTCGGCCGGCGGACCGGCCTACTCGGGCCGCCGCCGCCGGCCGGACTCGACCGGACCGCCGAGTCATCAACATGAAACTTTTGGCTTTTCACCTCCCATGCATCCATATACACTTTATTTCTTCAAACCAGTAACAGAGACCCCTTTAAAACCCTAATTACTCCATTTTATGACATTTTATTATATTTTATCACATTTTTTTTCAATTAAACATTTCACCTATTCTAACCCTACCCTTACCCTATAAATACAACCCCTACACACACACCCCTCACTCCAAAATTCTGAACAAAACTCTCAAGAAAATTCTTAGAAGTTTAGTGTACTTTTGGAGTAGCGAAGGGCGAAAGCTTCGGCAATTTTCCGACGACAACCCTAGGAGTTCCCGGCGACGAAACGATGCATCGGCGCCTCCTCCCGTCTCCTCTTCCTCATCCCTAACTTCTAAACCTGTAAGTCCCCCTCTCTCTTCTCTAATCTTGTTCTAAAAATACGAAATTTCAAAACCCGACGGAATCGGAGTTAAACTGATTTCCGATTCGGTTCTTTCTTAAAAAATCCAACATTTTCTTAAATACAATCACACAAAATCCTTACATGTTGACCATTAATCATGAATAAATATGTTGAACAAGTTTCATGACAATCTAATTCATTTTGTAACTTTTATCGTATTTTTTCACTAAAATACCATGTAGTTTCATTTTGACATTAAACCATCACAATCTTGCTATACATTTAAGTAGATCACGAGATAATGACCCACCTCCTCACAACACTCATATGCAATATAGCACAATACTTTTCGGAAATATAGAATACGGGAAAACGAAACATTTCAAATAAATACCATGAATTAATAAAATCGTTTTCTACAAGATTACGTATTTTTTATAAATCTTTGTAAAGCGCCGCTACAACTCATTTTGGGGAACTCGACTGGGATGGTGCGGATTATCGCACATCTCTGGACTTAGTAGTGCGAGATGCAGACCTCCGCAAGGAGCATTCGGTCTCGAAAGATTTAAAATACAAATATCTTAAGAAAATGAGATTTCTAGAAATATAATATATATTAAAATTATTTTTATATAAATATGTATATATGTATCATTAAAATATCTATTTTGTGATAATATGAATATTCCAACTTTTTCCTAAAATCACAAGAATCACTTTACATTAAAGTACCATGAATTCCATACAAGTTCAATGTTACAATTAAATACCATGTATTATGAAAAATAGGTTATTTTCACTAGAAATATCACAAATATAAAATCTACATCTATAACAACTCTAAAGACGATAATTAAATACTTGGGGTGTATCTTGAAAACTATACAAAGTATTTTTACATAAAACTCTCTCAAGTTTTATAAATTACAATAAGGACCCTAGTAAATATAGGTTTAAGCGGGACCAATCTCTTGAGCCTTAGAGAGCTGGAGAAGTGGGTGCTTGCCTATTTAAAGTAGACAACTTAACAACGGTGTTATCAACATGGTAATCGTTTTTGAAAAAAAACACAAATCCTGCCACCCATGTGCAACGGTTACCGATAACATCAAAACCTAATTCAGGGCTTCAATTTCTTTTCTAATTGTTCTGACTCAGACTGAGTCTCATTATAATAATCTGACTTGAATATGATTCAAGTACAATCTACAATATTACAATTCAACATGAATCCGTGAATCCATATATTCAATTTATCAACTTGACCGAACCGAACTATGGATATACTTCCATTTACATGATTCTCCAGTTACATCCATTTACATGATTCTCCAATTACATCTATTTACTGATCTCATGGTTTCGGCAAGTCATCCAATTATATAATTTATATTACAAGACAATACAAGTTGCAATACAATTTACAATACAACAAGACATCGCGGGGTTTAAGGGGTAGATTGGTACGGAAGGTGTTAAAAGTGGCACGAGACTGAAAGATTAAGACACCTAATCTGAATCTAATTGCAGTTGTTCCGGGTTGTATAACGGAGCTTTGTACATTCCGTTTGCCTTAGTCTCTAGCATATAGAGACTCCTCTCGTATATACTGACATCTTTCTGTACCAAGCTACAAATAACAGCGTTAACATTAAATACAGCATATAACAATATAATACAACTTTAAAATCTACACTCTCTCTCTTACTCTCTGTCTTTTCTATTTCTCCCTTACCTTTGGGACTTACCGAGCGACTGTTCGCTGATGACATTCCTTTTCTTTTTTCTTTGGAATGCTGTCAGGTGATCTGGACACTCAGGAGATCGAGCCTACCAGCGAGGACTTGGACCAGCTTGCCTACGACCCAGAGCTCTAGCTTCATTGTACACACTTTTATTTCAGTACTTCTCTTTTCTGTTTTGCCACTGTTTAAGCATTGCTTTCATCAGATATATTTACTTTCCATGCATTGTACAAAAGAATGTGAATAAATAAAGTTGTTGTTTTATTATTCCTTGTCTCTTGTGCATTTATATTTATATTGCTTAGATGCGCTTAACGTATTTACTTCGGAGTAAATACGTAGCGGTCTCGTCGCGTTCTCTGCCTGTACACAGGGAAGCGGGGCGTGACATGGGATAACTTGTTATCCCATGAATTTTCTAGAAGTATATATGCTAGTTATTGAATAAAGGGTTATATTAAAGTTCATGATATTTTTCTGAAATTGTTCGATTTGTGTTTAATTCACATGAAATTTTAACTACATAAAAAGTCAATAATGTGAACAATATTTTGAAGTGATGTTAGAGAATTAGTATAATTTATTTGACCATTCAAATTGATAAAAGTGTTTAAAAGACCAGATTTTAAGCTTAACTCCACTTTGTCGATGTGATTTTAGAATGCGATGTAAGTCGAAATGAAAAGGAAAAATAGGGACTTACGGATTGTGTAGCGTTGAGAATAGAGGAAGTAAAAGAGATAGTGTCTTCGTGGCATCATGATATCGTCGGGAGTGGCTCTGGTCTTTAACGAAATGAAGTCGATCGCTAACTCCACTTGACTAGTCTTAACCCATCTTGAATTTAGAGAATTTGAAGAGAATTTTTAATAGAGATTTTCAAAATGGGGAAATTTAGGGGATGCGGTGTATTTATAGTGTATAAGTGATAGTGTGCGAGTAAAAGAATTTAAATTAAAAAGAATTAAAATAAGATTAACGAGGGAAATGAAGGGTCTCTGGTTTAATTCAAAGAAATCAAATATTACAGAGGAGTAGAGGGGAGTTGACGAGGTGCACGGGAAAATAATGGAGGTGATCGGGGCTAGTTGAACCGTCGGTGGCAGCCAAATAGGCTACTTAGGCAGTCAGATTTGCTCCATCTGTCTCGAGATTCGTGCCACATGCTATATTCTGTGTTAACTCCTCATTTGTCCCGTTTAATTTTTCTGAAAACTTTTCGATTCTCCATGTATTGCATGTGCAACTCTTGGACTTCCAAAAAGTTACAAAGAAAAATATTTAAAATAATTGGGATTAATGAGGTTCGAACACACAGGCTATGTCACAAAAGTGTAGAGGCTTTACTAATGAGCTATAAATTGTTTCTTGGTTTTATTGAAAAATATTAATTTATAACTCCAAATCAGGCTGAAAGAACTCTTTCTATTAATTAAACAAGTTAATTTGTACAGGGATTTCAGAGTCGTTATGATGATGATGGTCAAAGAAGAAGGAGTCGATGGCGGTTGGTGGGAGATAGTGACGAGGTCGAAGGGAGAAGATGGTGACGATGACGGTGAGAGGTTTCGAGGGAAGGAGGAGATCTCGGTGATGGGATGATGGCGAGGGAGCTTCGCCGGCAGTGAGGTGGAGGCGTGATGTAACGTTTTGAAAATCGTTTCGGTGAAATTTCGAAAAATCGGTAAAATAAGGGGGTTTTCTGTAAAAAGTCAAAATACAAATATCTTATTATAAAAATTAAATATACATATTCTAGCTATGTAATTTCTATTATTTGTTGTTTATTGAGCCGCTGGTGAAATTTCAAATTTTCTGAAAAAATATTATTTTATTATTATTTTAAGCCGTCACTAATACATTTAATTAGGGAAAATTACAAATTGGAATGAGTTGAAAAAAATTTTGTGCATCATAAAACATTAAATAAAATTTTATCATGTGGTTTTTGGAACGAAATCATTTACCAAAACGGTTTAGAAATTATTGAAGAAAAAAGGCTTTTTTTTAGCGTAAATGGATGTTTGGGGCATTGTATTTATCATTTTTCATCACCCCACACCCGTACCCACACCCACACACCCCCATTCACTTATCCCCTTGAAGAATTCAGCAGCCCCCTCTTTTTTCCCCACTTGGATTTCAAGGAAAAGAAATGAAAGAAAAGAAAAGAAAATGGATAAATGAGTTGGGCTTTGACTTTGTGGGTTGACTTGGCTTATTTTCCCACCTCACTCTCTCTCCTCCCCTCCCCATATTGTGGCCGAATCTCTCTTCTTACTGCTGCAACAGCAGCCCCCTCTCATTTCCCCCATTTCCCCTTCTCCTTCAACCTCAAAAACCCTTCAAAAATGCATCAAAAATCCTACAAAATCAAAATCAAGCTCCTACCCATTTTTCCTTAGCCCCTATAGCATGGATCTTGGTGCAAAGATTTCAATTTGGAGGGCTAGATTTCTAGTTGGATCAATGGGTTGTGAGGTATAAAAATCTTGACCCTTTTTGTTAAATTGTTGTTTAATTATGATAGTCTATTTTATTCGAGTGTTAATTTGGTTGTGATTGCTAGTTTAGGAAATTCTAGAAAAGGGTAAAAAATTTTATTAGGGTTGTTATCATTAGATTGTGGTCTTAATGAGTAGATTAACATGTTTTTGTTATGTAAAACTTAATCTTGTTACATCTTGCTAATTGCTACCTTTAAATTGTCCAAATTGCATAATATTGCAAACTAGGTTTTCAAAATTAAGTTAAATTGTTAGATAAAAATTCTAATTATGGTTTCATAGCATTATTAACATTATAATGAGTGGTTTAATACCTTAGGTTATGCAAAACTAAGCTTAATTGATAAATTGTGAATTTTTGCTTGAAAATTGTTAAAATTGGATAATTTGTAAACTAGGTTTTTGGGGTTAATGAAATTTAATGAGATTAAATTGTGGAAATGGTTTATATAACTTAGTTATGATATTTAGTGGATATTATGGCCATTAGTTTTGTTAAAATGTCAAGTTTCGAATTAAAACGGTAATTAAGTGTTTTCTAAGTTTTGTGAAATAAACCGATTTGATCAATTTATTGGTTTTGATGATTTGCATCGTATTTCATATATTTTTAGTGATTTATGAAACCATGATTGTTATGTTTGGTTTTAACTCGATGATCTGACGTTTGTACGTCGATATCGAGGGTTGGTGGTGGTTTTGAAAGCGTGGTCCATAGGTTCTAATCTATAGGCCTTTGGCGTGTCGATTTGGTTTTCCGATATGATTTTAATGCACATTTGCGATTATGTATATGTGTAGGTACCCCACGTGATGTCGAGACGTTGAAGATGAAGAGGGTGACATCGGCATCGGCAAACAAGGAGCAGGTGAGTAGATTTATATCTACGGGGAGAAGTCGGGTGGATGGCGTATAGCACCCCCGCAGTCCGTGGTGGTGTATACGGATGCGTATACACACCAACAATTATTATATGTTGTTTGGGATTAATATTGATGTTTAGGATGGATTTTGGTGTGTTGGATTATTTTAGTGTTGCGAACCCTAGGGTAGTGTTGCACTACACATACACACATACATACTTGCATACATTCCTATTTATATGTGCTCATGGGATTCTTTATAGTTATGTGTTCACATGGGTATGGGACTATGTGTTCACATACGGATTTGAGGATGATACTTGGGATTGAGCTGAGTCGATGAGATTTGTTGTGTGGTTGTGATATCGGTGATATGGCAGGATTCGTACTTGAGGTACGTCCTGGTGTTATAGCGGATCTTGGGGCGGCGATACGGGTGAATAGGGTTATAAATAAAAATGGTCGACATGTGATCGTGATATGAGGCATGATATGCTAGGATATTGATATTATGCCATATCGGGCGATGTATACCCCTTGATGATGATATGTGTTGATGATATCGGTTTGTACGAGACTGATGATCAGTAGTCAGATCATGACTATATTGATGATTTTAGTATTGTACTAGACATAGGGCAGTACCCTGGACTATGATCTCGGATAAAGAGGATATCAGATGAATAGTGTGATGAATATGATATTAACCCGTACCCAGATTTGGGGATGCCGTACGACGGATTTACGTACGAGCTATATTTTGATGATTGATCCGCACTCTTGATTTGGGATGCCTGATTATAGATATGGTATCGGATATGATATTATTGAGGCGGGATCACCGACTATATATATACAGGTATGTATATACATCGACTCAGATGTTAGGCGGTTTCCTTACCTGTAGTCCAGCTGGTTAGCTTAACCCTTTAGTTTAGTTTAGTTGTTAGATTAGATTCGATTCTTACCTATTTCAAAAACTAGCGAATCGTGGGTATTTTAAAAGACAGCCCAAGAGATCCTACGGATATTTCAAAAGACGTATCTTTTCATAAAAACACCGTAGCCCCTATTTTCAAAACCCCATGATTCATGTTATTTCAAAAGGCACCATTTGTAGGACTTATATTAGATTAATGCAGATTAGTTATAGTTGCGTCTAGTTTTCAGCTCCCGCTCATTTTGTGGTCCGCTTCGCATCGCATGCTTATTTTATGTTTCATACTCCATTAGTGATATCATGCTGTTAGGACACCAGCACCATTACCGATGATGCGTATGTACCACGTACACTTAATTGCCGGCTCACACACATCTTCATCGGTAATTGCCATGTCACGTACACCTTAGAAAATATTATTGCTTAACTTAGCTAGATAGCTAGTAGTTTGACATAATATTAGTGTACTTACCTTATATGCCAGCTTAGATATTGTAGTTATTACTTGTCACTTCATGCATACTGTTATTCATCGTTATGCCGCATTCATGGATTCTCATGCATATATTCACTATTTTACGTGTTATTGAGGTTTTGGATTCGGATTTCCATGAGATTTTCTGGATTTAGAGGAAAACCGCAAAAACATAAATAAACCTTTTCTCTCTTTTAAAATAAAAAGTGCGGTTTTCCTATGATGTATGAGTCGTCCACCATGAGTTTGCTGATGGATTTCGAGACCCGATTCGAGGAGTGGAGGAACCGTTTCGGGTACATGGTGGACCCGGTATGGTACCCCGGGGCAAGATGAATGTGGTGTTGACGTTGAGCCTGGCAGGGGACAGATTACCTACCGGTGATATTACCCGACGCGTCGGATATCCGGAGGATACCGTCGTGGTCTTGAGATGGATGGTAGGGGCCGGTCTGGACTGACGGCGCCCTAGATATTGAGATTGAGACATTGATATTTCGAGACATTGAGATTAATGTTTTGTGTCGATGCTAGACACTGTTGATACTGATTTCATTTATGATACCTCAGTTTAAAAATACAAAGGAAATCTCACTAATTTATGAAAACAGTTCTTCATTTACATGTATTCTGTTTTCATGCATTCATACCATTCATATGATATATTGCTACCTGAGGCACTGACACGGGCACATGAGATTACACTCGGGTTAGATATTTACCCTAGCCTTGTTATAGGCTACATGTTATTCATATATTTGAGGATATATTATGATCATTGACCTAGGTTGCGTTATTTATGCGATTTCTGTGCGTAGATGTTTTTTCTACTCACGAGTTGGCAACTCACCCCCGTTGTGCCACAGTTCTTGCAGGTTTCGCCGTACAGGTTTAATTACGGCTTGCTGGCACTCTTTCCATTTCCGGGTGACTTGCTAGTAGGTGGGTTATTTGTATCTTACCCATCATTATATCTTGTATATCATTATTCTGTTGTATCTAGAAGTTCCATCAACCAAACATGTATTTATTTTGAGATAGAGACCAGTGATGTTATTCCTTCGACCTTAGAGTCGCGCGTTATTTTCTGTGGTTTTCTTGCGGTTTTGAGTTTCCTTTTGAGTTTTGATCCTCGCCCTTGGCGTTGTATATTATATTGCTTGTGTGGTTGTGACCGTCGATTGACGAAGAGCTAGCTCCCGCTTGGGGATGCCTTTTTATGGATTTCGTATACTATTCATGTTGATCCCGTTTGGGAGCCAGTATTTACAAAGGAGACTCTGCCGAAATTTTCAGGAAATTTTTGATGTTTAAAAAAAAAACGCATAACTCGGCTCATGCTATTAAAACTACTAGATTTTAAATTGGTTTTCCTTCACTCTACTACTTTTCTTGGTTTGGATTTCTGGGTTTTCGGCTTACTTAGATTACGTACGCCTCGAGACGTTTCGTAGTTTAAGTGCCGGTCATGTTCCGTACTTTTGGGTCGTGACAAAGTTGGTATCAGAGCGTTAGGTTTTAACCTTCGGAGCGTAGGATGACCCTTGGTTGATGGAATAGGTGACTAAAGTAGAGTGACGTACCGTTGGTATGTTCCGCGGCATATTTACGACACGCCACTCCACTTATGAAGCCTTAGAATGTACATTTCCTTGTTCAGTATTATATTACTTCCTGATCTAGCCTCATCGGTACCAGTTTGGTTTTGCTGCTACGGTTACGGGCGGGGAGAGCTACGGCTAGAGTTGCGGTCAGCACAAGCTCGTCACGAACGAGGACTGACCAGGGCGAAATTCCGGTGACACACGATTGCAGAGATGTGTCTTTTTACTGTGTTTTACGCCACGAGCGTTGGATGGATCGCCGTATGAGATTGCTCGGACGTGCAGATTAGCACTAGAGGATTGAGCCAATGATAGAGGCCAGCCAGATTTTGATGACCGCTGGTGTGTTGCTTATTCATGATGGTCGAGGCACTGTTCAGCGTGCAGACGAGCGAGCCAGTTATTGCTTGGAATGACGGGATATTGCCCCAGATGCTGGAGTTAGTGCAGAACGAGTTGTACTAAGAGATGATAGAAGGTCGCTAGTCATCGAGGATGAATGACTAGGACATATGGATCGTTCGCCTACCCCGATGCGAGGTCATCAGATAGATTGATTCCAGCTAGAGACGACTTCACGCGGAGACGTTGGGAGTCGACAGAGACGATCGAATGTCAGAAACCTATTATTCCAAGTTTAAAGTAGTCGGAAAGACATGCAGGCAATCCTATGGTCCCTCTAGAAGAATGAAACCCTAACTCGACTTAATGACCGTATGAAAGCCTTTGAACCTTCGGGTTTGCGGCAGTTCTACGGCGCCATTAGTGAGGCTTGGGTTTGCCCTTCTACGGCTGGACCACCGATGCTGTGGTATGTACTCGATACTATTAAACCGTGCCCAAGAGGTTGAGCTCTTGGGGGATTATGAGGTTTTGACGACTTGATCGGATGGCTCAACTTAATTCGGATGCTAGGTGGTGAGATGCATTTCTTGGGAGACTCCAGATACGAGGATAGCCGTTGGAGCTCAGTCCATGCAGCCACGACGAGACGAGTTCGGAGCAGTCGACATTAGAGAAAAGTGGAGTAAGAGGTTCGTACGAGATCTTGATGAGACGACGTTCCACTCAGCCGACATCAGAGATGCGGTACGCATGCCGAGGCATTGTACTTGGATATACCTTCCAGAAGGAATCGCGATGAGTATGTAGCCGTTCAGGAACGAGAATAGATCTAGTAAGGGACGATGACTTCCGGACAGTTCGGCAGAGACGAGATTTGGGAGAGATCTCGATAGGACCTTTCTGGAATAAATTACGAGAAGACTTGGACCCAGTAGTGGTCATGTTATGAACACCGGCAGGCCAGAGTTCAGGATCGTCGACGAGACATGCTATGAGTGACCACGACAGTTGGCCAGAGATTCTTGAGTATGTGCTTGAGCGGGACTATTCCGCCATACTTGATTTTGGGTATTTTGGGCGATCTATTCGCATGATTGATTTTGATGATTGAGTTTCATGATATTTGTTTTCATGGACCATGGTTGCACCTACTGAGTAATTACGATTTTGCACAGTTGTTGCACTTGACATCGTTTTCGTGCCTTGCTTTCTCATGTTTATGATTTTATGGGTTTCATACAGTTGAGTTGATTTTGTGCATGATGGATGCACCAGATTTGGATTTTTAGCTCATGTTGGGCGCCTGTTACGAGATGCGATTTGGTGCACACCAGATGCACTAATTCGAGATTTTTCGTGCATGTCAGATGCACCTGATTTTGCTGTCAGGCACACACGTTGCCTACGACAGATGTTTCGTGCACACCCGATGCACTTAGATGTTGTTTCTGTGCGCATGTATGGCACATTCATGGATTTTGATTTCCGTGCGCACCAGACGCACGTAGCATTCATGTGCATATTTTGGGATTGATTTCGTATAGAGCAGTACGTTTTTATGATATTGCTATGTATTTTCGTACTGAGCACGACTAGTCAGAGGACAGTACCTGAATATATTTTGCATGCATTGATAGTTATTGAAGGGATTTCCAAAAAGCGAGTTATAGCCTCAGTATTTACCTACGTGTCGGATATGACACGAAATGTTTAAAACAAGGAGACCTTTCTAAATTGTTTCCAAAACGGCGGAACGTACATTTCAAACAAAGGTATATATGTATATAGTTATTTTCTTATGATAGACGTCCGCCACTGTGCAGTGTTATACGCGTTGCACAGCGACTTAAAGAGATTTGGCATGCATTTCCTTCAGATACTTACATATATAGATTCGATATTTACATGTATAGTTTCGAGTTATATCATATTGGTTTTGCCTTGGATTTGGCATTGATGTCTTCCCCATGACTCCGATGATTGCGGGATGCTTGACGGAGTTTTGATTTGAGTTATATGCTCATTTTTCAAGCGCATGCGCTGCGCTACGATTTGTTTTATGTATTTACAATTTCGGAGCCCCGACGACTTGATGGTTTTGGTTTAGATGTTTTAGTATTTGGGGAGAGTTTTAATTTAAATTCGGGAACCGAATTTCTTTAAGTGGGGAAGATTGTAACGTTTTGAAAATCGTTTCGGTGAAATTTCGAAAAATCGGTAAAATAAGGGGGTTTTCTGTAAAAAGTCAAAATACAAATATCTTATTATAAAAATTAAATATACATATTCTAGCTATGTAATTGCTATTATTTGGTGTTTATTGAGCCGCTGGTGAAATTTCAAATTTTCTGAAAAAATATTATTTTATTATTATTTTAAGCCGTCACTAATACATTTAATTAGGGAAAATTACAAATTGGAATGAGTTGAAACAAATTTTGTGCATCATAAAACATTAAATAAAATTTTATCATGTGGTTTTTGGAACGAAATCATTTGCCAAAACGGTTTAGAAATTATTGAAGAAAAAAGGCTTTTTTTTAACGTAAATGGATGTTTGGGGTATTGTATTTATCATTTTTCATCACCCCACACCCGTACCCACACCCACACACACCCATTCACTTATCCCCTTGAAGAATTCAGCAACCCCCTCTTTTGTCCCCACTTGGATTTTAAGGAAAAGAAATGAAAGAAAAGAAAAGAAAATGGATAAATGAGTTGGGCTTTGACTTTGTGGGTTGACTTGGCTTATTTCCCCACCTCACTCTCTCTCCTCCCCTCCCCATATTGTGGCCAAATCTCTCTTCTTACTGCTGCAACAGCAGCCCCCTCTCATTTCCCCCATTTCCCCTTCTCCTTCAACCTCAAAAACCCTTCAAAAATGCATCAAAAATCCTACAAAATCAAAATCAAGCTCCTACCCATTTTTCCTTAGCCCCTATAGCATGGATCTTGGTGCAAAGATTTCAATTTGGAGGGCTAGATTTCTAGTTGGATCAATGGGTTGTGAGATATAAAAATCTTGACCCTTTTTGTTAAATTGTTGTTTAATTATGATAGTCTATTTTATTCGAGTGTTAATTTGGTTGTGATTGCTAGTTTAGAAAATTCTAGAAAAGGGTAAAAAAATTTATTAGGGTTGTTATCATTAGATTGTGGTCTTAATGAGTAGATTAACATGTTTTTGTTATGTAAAACTTAATCTTGTTACATCTTGCTAATTGCTACCTTTAAATTGTCCAAATTGCATAATATTGCAAACTAGGTTTTCAAAATTAAGTTAAATTGTTAGATAAAAATTCTAATTATGGTTTCATAGCATTATTAACATTATAATGAGTGGTTTAATACCTTAGGTTATGCAAAACTAAGCTTAATTGATAAATTGTGAATTTTTGCTTGAAAATTGTTAAAATTGGATAATTTGTAAACTAGGTTTTTGGGGTTAATGAAATTTAATGAGATTAAATTGTGGAAATGGTTTATATAACTTAGTTATGATATTTAGTGGATATTATGGCCATTAGTTTTGTTAAAATGTCAAGTTTCGAATTAAAACGGTAATTAAGTGTTTTCTAAGTTTTGTGAAATAAACCGATTTGATCAATTTATTGGTTTTGATGATTTGCATCGTATTTCATATATTTTTAGTGATTTATGAAACCATGATTGGTATGTTTGGTTTTAACTCGATGATCTGACGTTTGTACGACGATATCGAGGGTTGGTGGTGGTTTTGAAAGCGTGGTCCATAGGTTCTAACCTATAGGCCTTTGGCGTGTCGATTTGGTTTTCCGATATGATTTTAATGCGCATTTGCGATTATGTATATGTGTAGGTACCCCACGTGATGTCGAGACGTTGAAGATGAAGAGGGTGACATCGGCATCGGCAAACAAGGAGCAGGTGAGTAGATTTATATCTACGGGGAGAAGTCGGGTGGATGGCGTATAGCACCCCCGCAGTCCGTGGTGGTGTATACGGATGCGTATACACACCAACAATTATTATATGTTGTTTGGGATTAATATTGATGTTTAGGATGGATTTTGGTGTGTTGGATTATTTTAGTGTTGCGAACCCTAGGGTAGTGTTGCACTACACATACACACATACATACTTGCATACATTCCTATTTATATGTGCTCATGGGATTCTTTATAGTTATGTGTTCATATGGGTATGGGACTATGTGTTCACATACGGATTTGAGGATGATACTTGGGATTGAGCTGAGTCGATGAGATTTGTTGTGTGGTTGTGATATCGGTGATATGGCAGGATTCGTACTTGAGGTACGTCCTGGTGTTATAGCGGATCTTGGGGCGGCGATACGGGTGAATAGGGTTATAAATAAAAATGGTCGACATGTAATCGTGATATGAGGCATGATATGCTAGGATATTGATATTATGCCATATCGGGCGATGTATACCCCTTGATGATGATATGTGTTGATGATATCGGTTTGTACGAGACTGTTGATCAGTAGTCAGATCATGACTATATTGATGATTTTAGTATTGTACTAGACATAGGTCAGTACCCTGGACTATGATCTCGGATAAAGAGGATACCAGATGAATAGTGTGATGAATATGATATTAACCCGTACCCAGATTTGGGGATGCCGTACGACGGATTTACGTACGAGCTATATTTTGATGATTGATCCGCACTCTTGATTTGGGATGCCTGATTATAGATATGGTATCGGATATGATATTATTGAGGCGGGATCACCGACTATATATATACAGGTATGTATATACATCGACTCAGATGTTAGGCGGTTTCCTTACCTGTAGTCCAGCTGGTTAGCTTAGCCCTTTAGTTTAGTTTAGTTGTTAGATTAGATTCGATTCTTACCTATTTCAAAAACTAGCGAATCGTGGGTATTTTAAAAGACAGCCCAAGGGATCCTACGGATATTTCAAAAGACGTATCTTTTCATAAAAACACCGTAGCCCCTATTTTCAAAACCCCATGATTCATGTTATTTCAAAAGGCACCATTTGTAGGACTTATATTAGATTAATGCAGATTAGTTATAGTTGCGTCTAGTTTTCAGCTCCCGCTCATTTTGTGGTCCGCTTCGCATCGCATGCTTATTTTATGTTTCATACTCCATTAGTGATATCATGCTGTTAGGACACCAGCACCATTACCGATGATGCGTATGTACCACGTACACTTAATTGCCGGCTCACACACATCTTCATCGGTAATTGCCATGTCACGTACACCTTAGAAAATATTATTGCTTAACTTAGCTAGATAGCTAGTAGTTTGACATAATATTAGTGTACTTACCTTATATGCCAGCTTAGATATTGTAGTTATTACTTGTCACTTCATGCATACTGTTATTCATCGTTATGCCGCATTCATGGATTCTCATGCATATATTCACTATTTTACGTGTTATTGAGGTTTTGGATTCGGATTTCCATGAGATTTTCTGGATTTAGAGGAAAACCGCAAAAACATAAATAAACCTTTTCTCTCTTTTAAAATAAAAAGTGCGGTTTTCCTATGATGTATGAGTCGTCCACCATGAGTTTGCTGATGGATTTCGAGATCCGATTCGAGGAGTGGGTGAACCGTTTCGGGTATATGGTGGACCCGGTATGGTATCCCGGGGCAAGATGAATGTGGTGTTGACGTTGAGCCTGGCAGGGGACAGATTACCTACCGGTGATATTACCCGACGCGTCGGATATCCGGAGGATACCGTCGTGGTCTTGAGATGGATGGTAGGGGCCGGTCTGGACTGACGGCGCCCTAGATATTGAGATTGAGACATTGATATTTCGAGACATTGAGATTTATGTTTTGTGTCGATGCTAGACACTGTTGATACTGATTTCATTTATGATACCTCAGTTTAAAAATACAAAGGAAATCTCACTAATTTATGAAAACAGTTCTTCATTTACATGTATTCTGTTTTCATGCATTCATACCATTCATATGATATATTGCTACCTGAGGCACTGACACGGGCACATGAGATTACACTCGGGTTAGATATTTACCCTAGCCTTGTTATAGGCTACATGTTATTCATATATTTGAGGATATATTATGATCATTGACCTAGGTTGCGTTATTTATGCGATTTCTGTGCGTAGATGTTTTTTCTACTCACGAGTTGGCAACTCACCCCCGTTGTGCCACAGTTCTTGCAGGTTTCGCCGTACAGGTTTAATTACGGCTTGCTGGCACTCTTTCCATTTCCGGGTGACTTGCTAGTAGGTGGGTTATTTGTATCTTACCCATCATTATATCTTGTATATCATTATTCTGTTGTATCTAAAAGTTCCATCAACCAAACATGTATTTATTTTGAGATAGAGACCAGTGATGTTATTCCTTCGACCTTAGAGTCGCGCGTTATTTTCTGTGGTTTTCTTGCGGTTTTGAGTTTCCTTTTGAGTTTTGATCCTCGCCCTTGGCGTTGTATATTATATTGCTTGTGTGGTTGTGACCGTCGATTGACGAAGAGCTAGCTCCCGCTTGGGGATGCCTTTTTATGGATTTCGTATACTATTCATGTTGATCCCGTTTGGGAGCCAGTATTTACAAAGGAGACTCTGCCGAAATTTTCAGGAAATTTTTGATGTTTAAAAAAAAAACGTATAACTCGGCTCATGCTATTAAAACTACTAGATTTTAAATTGGTTTTCCTTCACTCTACTACTTTTCTTGGTTTGGATTTCTGGGTTTTCGGCTTACTTAGATTACGTACGCCTCGAGACGTTTCGTAGTTTAAGTGCCGGTCATGTTCCGTACTTTTGGGTCGTGACAAAGTTGGTATCAGAGCGTTAGATTTTAACCTTCGGAGCGTAGGATGACCCTTGGTTGATGGAATAGGTGACTAAAGTAGAGTGACGTACCGTTGGTATGTTCCGCGGCATATTTACGACACGCCACTCCACTTATGAAGCCTTAGGATGTACATTTCCTTGTTCAGTATTATATTCCTTCCTGATCTAGCCTCATCGGTACCAGTTTGGTTTTGCTGCTACGGTTACGGGCAGGGAGAGCTACGGCTAGAGTTGCGGTCAGCACAAGCTCGTCACGAACGAGGACTGACCAGGGCGAAATTCCGGTGACACACGATTGCAGAGATGTGTCTTTTTACTGTGTTTTACGCCACGAGCGTTGGATGGATCGCCGTATGAGATTGCTCGGACGTGCAGATTAGCACTAGAGGATTGAGCCAATGATAGAGGCCAGCCAGATTTTGATGACCGCTGGTGTGTTGCTTATTCATGATGGTCGAGGCACTGTTCAGCGTGCAGACGAGCGAGCCAGTTATTGCTTGGAATGACGGGATATTGCCCCAGATGCTGGAGTTAGTGCAGAACGAGTTGTACTAAGAGATGATAGAAGGTCGCTAGTCATCGAGGATGAATGACTAGGACATATGGATCGTTCGCCTACCCCGATGCGAGGTCATCAGATAGATTGATTCCAGCTAGAGACGACTTCACGCGGAGACGTTGGGAGTCGACAGAGACGATCGAATGTCAGAAACCTATTATTCCAAGTTTAAAGTAGTCGGAAAGACATGCAGGCAATCCTATGGTCCCTCTAGAAGAATGAAACCCTAACTCGACTTAATGACCGTGTGAAAGCCTTTGAACCTTCGGGTTTGCGGCAGTTCTACGGCGCCATTAGTGAGGCTTGGGTTTGCCCTTCTACGGCTGGACCACCGATGCTGTGGTATGTACTCGATACTATTAAACCGTGCCCAAGAGGTTGAGCTCTTGGGGGATTATGAGGTTTTGACGACTTGATCGGATGGCTCGACTTAATTCGGATGCTAGGTGGTGAGATGCATTTCTTGGGAGACTCCAGATACGAGGATAGCCGTTGGAGCTCAGTCCATGCAGCCACGACGAGACGAGTCCGGAGCAGTCGACATTAGAGAAAAGTGGAGTAAGAGGTTCGTACGAGATCTTGATGAGACGACGTTCCACTCAGCCGACATCAGAGATGCGGTACGCATGCCGAGGCATTGTACTTGGATATACCTTCCAGAAGGAATCGCGATGAGTATGTAGCCGTTCAGGAACGAGAATAGATCTAGTAAAGGACGATGACTTCCGGACAGTTCGGCAGAGACGAGATTTGGGAGAGATCTCGATAGGACCTTTCTGGAATAAATTACGAGAAGACTTGGACCCAGTAGTGGTCATGTTATGCACACCGGCAGGCCAGAGTTCAGGATCGTCGACGAGACATGCTATGAGTGACCACGACAGTTGGCCAGAGATTCTTGAGTATGTGCTTGAGCGGGACTATTCCGCCATACTTGATTTTGGGTATTTTGGGCGATCTATTCGCATGATTGATTTTGATGATTGAGTTTCATGATATTTGTTTTCATGGACCATGGTTGCACCTACTGAGTAATTACGATTTTGCACAGTTGTTGCACTTGACATCGTTTTCGTGCCTTGCTTTCTCATGTTTATGATTTTATGGGTTTCATACAGTTGAGTTGATTTTGTGCATGATGGATGCACCAGATTTGGATTTTTAGCTCATGTTGGGCGCCTGTTACGAGATGCGATTTGGTGCACACCAGATGCACTAATTCGAGATTTTTCGTGCATGTCAGATGCACCTGATTTTGCTGTCAGGCACACACGTTGCCTACGACAGATGTTTCGTGCACACCCGATGCACTTAGATGTTGTTTCTGTGCGCATGTATGGCACATTCATGGATTTTGATTTCCGTGCGCACCAGACGCACGTAGCATTCATGTGCATATTTTGGGATTGATTTCGTATAGAGCAGTACGTTTTTATGATATTGCTATGTATTTTCGTACTGAGCACGACTAGTCAGAGGACAGTACCTGAATATATTTTGCATGCATTGATAGTTATTGAAGGGATTTCCAAAAAGCGAGTTATAGCCTCAGTATTTACCTACGTGTCGGATATGACACGAAATGTTTAAAACAAGGAGACCTTTCTAAATTGTTTCCAAAACGGCGGAACGTACATTTCAAACAAAGGTATATATGTATATAGTTATTTTCTTATGATAGACGTCCGCCACTGTGCAGTGTTATACGCGTTGCACAGCGACTTAAAGAGATTTGGCATGCATTTCCTTCAGATACTTACATATATAGATTCGATATTTACATGTATAGTTTCGAGTTATATCATATTGGTTTTGCCTTGGATTTGGCATTGATGTCTTCCCCATGACTCCGATGATTGCGGGATGCTTGACGGAGTTTTGATTTGAGTTATATGCTCATTTTTCAAGCGCATGCGCTGCGCTACGATTTGTTTTATGTATTTACAATTTCGGAGCCCCGACGACTTGATGGTTTTGGTTTAGATGTTTTAGTATTTGGGGAGAGTTTTAATTTAAATTCGGGAACCGAATTTCTTTAAGTGGGGAAGATTGTAACGTTTTGAAAATCGTTTCGGTGAAATTTCGAAAAATCGGTAAAATAAGGGGGTTTTCTGTAAAAAGTCAAAATACAAATATCTTATTATAAAAATTAAATATACATATTCTAGCTATGTAATTGCTATTATTTGGTGTTTATTGAGCCGCTGGTGAAATTTCAAATTTTCTGAAAAAATATTATTTTATTATTATTTTAAGCCGTCACTAATACATTTAATTAGGGAAAATTACAAATTGGAATGAGTTGAAACAAATTTTGTGCATCATAAAACATTAAATAAAATTTTATCATGTGGTTTTTGGAACGAAATCATTTGCCAAAACGGTTTAGAAATTATTGAAGAAAAAAGGCTTTTTTTTAACGTAAATGGATGTTTGGGGTATTGTATTTATCATTTTTCATCACCCCACACCCGTACCCACACCCACACACCCCCATTCACTTATCCCCTTGAAGAATTCAGCAACCCCCTCTTTTGTCCCCACTTGGATTTTAAGGAAAAGAAATGAAAGAAAAGAAAAGAAAATGGATAAATGAGTTGGGCTTTGACTTTGTGGGTTGACTTGGCTTATTTCCCCACCTCACTCTCTCTCCTCCCCTCCCCATATTGTGGCCAAATCTCTCTTCTTACTGCTGCAACAGCAGCCCCCTCTCATTTCCCCCATTTCCCCTTCTCCTTCAACCTCAAAAACCCTTCAAAAATGCATCAAAAATCCTACAAAATCAAAATCAAGCTCCTACCCATTTTTCCTTAGCCCCTATAGCATGGATCTTGGTGCAAAGATTTCAATTTGGAGGGCTAGATTTCTAGTTGGATCAATGGGTTGTGAGATATAAAAATCTTGACCCTTTTTGTTAAATTGTTGTTTAATTATGATAGTCTATTTTATTCGAGTGTTAATTTGGTTGTGATTGCTAGTTTAGGAAATTCTAGAAAAGGGTAAAAAAATTTATTAGGGTTGTTATCATTAGATTGTGGTCTTAATGAGTAGATTAACATGTTTTTGTTATGTAAAACTTAATCTTGTTACATCTTGCTAATTGCTACCTTTAAATTGTCCAAATTGCATAATATTGCAAACTAGGTTTTCAAAATTAAGTTAAATTGTTAGATAAAAATTCTAATTATGGTTTCATAGCATTATTAACATTATAATGAGTGGTTTAATACCTTAGGTTATGCAAAACTAAGCTTAATTGATAAATTGTGAATTTTTGCTTGAAAATTGTTAAAATTGGATAATTTGTAAACTAGGTTTTTGGGGTTAATGAAATTTAATGAGATTAAATTGTGGAAATGGTTTATATAACTTAGTTATGATATTTAGTGGATATTATGGCCATTAGTTTTGTTAAAATGTCAAGTTTCGAATTAAAACGGTAATTAAGTGTTTTCTAAGTTTTGTGAAATAAACCGATTTGATCAATTTATTGGTTTTGATGATTTGCATCGTATTTCATATATTTTTAGTGATTTATGAAACCATGATTGGTATGTTTGGTTTTAACTCGATGATCTGACGTTTGTACGACGATATCGAGGGTTGGTGGTGGTTTTGAAAGCGTGGTCCATAGGTTCTAACCTATAGGCCTTTGGCGTGTCGATTTGGTTTTCCGATATGATTTTAATGCGCATTTGCGATTATGTATATGTGTAGGTACCCCACGTGATGTCGAGACGTTGAAGATGAAGAGGGTGACATCGGCATCGGCAAACAAGGAGCAGGTGAGTAGATTTATATCTACGGGGAGAAGTCGGGTGGATGGCGTATAGCACCCCCGCAGTCCGTGGTGGTGTATACGGATGCGTATACACACCAACAATTATTATATGTTGTTTGGGATTAATATTGATGTTTAGGATGGATTTTGGTGTGTTGGATTATTTTAGTGTTGCGAACCCTAGGGTAGTGTTGCACTACACATACACACATACATACTTGCATACATTCCTATTTATATGTGCTTATGGGATTCTTTATAGTTATGTGTTCACATGGGTATGGGACTATGTGTTCACATACGGATTTGAGGATGATACTTGGGATTGAGCTGAGTCGATGAGATTTGTTGTGTGGTTGTGATATCGGTGATATGGCAGGATTCGTACTTGAGGTACGTCCTGGTGTTATAGCGGATCTTGGGGCGGCGATACGGGTGAATAGGGTTATAAATAAAAATGGTCGACATGTGATCGTGATATGAGGCATGATATGCTAGGATATTGATATTATGCCATATCGGGCGATGTATACCCCTTGATGATGATATGTGTTGATGATATCGGTTTGTACGAGACTGTTGATCAGTAGTCAGATCATGACTATATTGATGATTTTAGTATTGTACTAGACATAGGTCAGTACCCTGGACTATGATCTCGGATAAAGAGGATACCAGATGAATAGTGTGATGAATATGATATTAACCCGTACCCAGATTTGGGGATGCCGTACGACGGATTTACGTACGAGCTATATTTTGATAATTGATCCGCACTCTTGATTTGGGATGCCTGATTATAGATATGGTATCGGATATGATATTATTGAGGCGGGATCACCGACTATATATATACAGGTATGTATATACATCGACTCAGATGTTAGGCGGTTTCCTTACCTGTAGTCCAGCTGGTTAGCTTAGCCCTTTAGTTTAGTTTAGTTGTTAGATTAGATTCGATTCTTACCTATTTCAAAAACTAGCAAATCGTGGGTATTTTAAAAGACAGCCCAAGGGATCCTACGGATATTTCAAAAGACGTATCTTTTCATAAAAACACCGTAGCCCCTATTTTCAAAACCCCATGATTCATGTTATTTCAAAAGGCACCATTTGTAGGACTTATATTAGATTAATGCAGATTAGTTATAGTTGCGTCTAGTTTTCAGCTCCCGCTCATTTTGTGGTCCGCTTCGCATCGCATGCTTATTTTATGTTTCATACTCCATTAGTGATATCATGCTGTTAGGACACCAGCACCATTACCGATGATGCGTATGTACCACGTACACTTAATTGCCGGCTCACACACATCTTCATCGGTAATTGCCATGTCACGTACACCTTAGAAAATATTATTGCTTAACTTAGCTAGATAGCTAGTAGTTTGACATAATATTAGTGTACTTACCTTATATGCCAGCTTAGATATTGTAGTTATTACTTGTCACTTCATGCATACTGTTATTCATCGTTATGCCGCATTCATGGATTCTCATGCATATATTCACTATTTTACGTGTTATTGAGGTTTTGGATTCGGATTTCCATGAGATTTTCTGGATTTAGAGGAAAACCGCAAAAACATAAATAAACCTTTTCTCTCTTTTAAAATAAAAAGTGCGGTTTTCCTATGATGTATGAGTCGTCCACCATAAGTTTACTGATGGATTTCGAGACCCGATTCGAGGAGTGGGTGAACCGTTTCGGGTATATGGTGGACCCGGTATGGTATCCCGGGGCAAGATGAATGTGGTGTTGACGTTGAGCCTGGCAGGGGACAGATTACCTACCGGTGATATTACCCGACGCGTCGGATATCCGGAGGATACCGTCGTGGTCTTGAGATGGATGGTAGGGGCCGGTCTGGACTGACGGCGCCCTAGATATTGAGATTGAGACATTGATATTTCGAGACATTGAGATTTATGTTTTGTGTCGATGCTAGACACTGTTGATACTGATTTCATTTATGATACCTCAGTTTAAAAATACAAAGGAAATCTCACTAATTTATGAAAACAGTTCTTCATTTACATGTATTCTGTTTTCATGCATTCATACCATTCATATGATATATTGCTACCTGAGGCACTGACACGGGCACATGAGATTACACTCGGGTTAGATATTTACCCTAGCCTTGTTATAGGCTACATGTTATTCATATATTTGAGGATATATTATGATCATTGACCTAGGTTGCGTTATTTATGCGATTTCTGTGCGTAGATGTTTTTTCTACTCACGAGTTGGCAACTCACCCCCGTTGTGCCACAGTTCTTGCAGGTTTCGCCGTACAGGTTTAATTACGGCTTGCTGGCACTCTTTCCATTTCCGGGTGACTTGCTAGTAGGTGGGTTATTTGTATCTTACCCATCATTATATCTTGTATATCATTATTCTGTTGTATCTAAAAGTTCCATCAACCAAACATGTATTTATTTTGAGATAGAGACCAGTGATGTTATTCCTTCGACCTTAGAGTCGCGCGTTATTTTCTGTGGTTTTCTTGCGGTTTTGAGTTTCCTTTTGAGTTTTGATCCTCGCCCTTGGCGTTGTATATTATATTGCTTGTGTGGTTGTGACCGTCGATTGACGAAGAGCTAGCTCCCGCTTGGGGATGCCTTTTTATGGATTTCTTATACTATTCATGTTGATCCCGTTTGGGAGCCAGTATTTACAAAGGAGACTCTGCCGAAATTTTCAGGAAATTTTTGATGTTTAAAAAAAAAAACGTATAACTCGGCTCATGCTATTAAAACTACTAGATTTTAAATTGGTTTTCCTTCACTCTACTACTTTTCTTGGTTTGGATTTCTGGGTTTTCGGCTTACTTAGATTACGTACGCCTCGAGACGTTTCGTAGTTTAAGTGCCGGTCATGTTCCGTACTTTTGGGTCGTGACAAAGTTGGTATCAGAGCGTTAGATTTTAACCTTCGGAGCGTAGGATGACCCTTGGTTGATGGAATAGGTGACTAAAGTAGAGTGACGTACCGTTGGTATGTTCCGCGGCATATTTACGACACGCCACTCCACTTATGAAGCCTTAGGATGTATATTTCCTTGTTCAGTATTATATTCCTTCCTGATCTAGCCTCATCGGTACCAGTTTGGTTTTGCTGCTACGGTTACGGGCAGGGAGAGCTACGGCTAGAGTTGCGGTCAGCACAAGCTCGTCACGAACGAGGACTGACCAGGGCGAAATTCCGGTGACACACGATTGCAGAGATGTGTCTTTTTACTGTGTTTTACGCCACGAGCGTTGGATGGATCGCCGTATGAGATTGCTCGGACGTGCAGATTAGCACTAGAGGATTGAGCCAATGATAGAGGCCAGCCAGATTTTGATGACCGCTGGTGTGTTGCTTATTCATGATGGTCGAGGCACTGTTCAGCGTGCAGACGAGCGAGCCAGTTATTGCTTGGAATGACGGGATATTGCCCCAGATGCTGGAGTTAGTGCAGAACGAGTTGTACTAAGAGATGATAGAAGGTCGCTAGTCATCGAGGATGAATGACTAGGACATATGGATCGTTCGCCTACCCCGATGCGAGGTCATCAGATAGATTGATTCCAGCTAGAGACGACTTCACGCGGAGACGTTGGGAGTCGACAGAGACGATCGAATGTCAGAAACCTATTATTCCAAGTTTAAAGTAGTCGGAAAGACATGCAGGCAATCCTATGGTCCCTCTAGAAGAATGAAACCCTAACTCGACTTAATGACCGTGTGAAAGCCTTTGAACCTTCGGGTTTGCGGCAGTTCTACGGCGCCATTAGTGAGGCTTGGGTTTGCCCTTCTACGGCTGGACCACCGATGCTGTGGTATGTACTCGATACTATTAAACCGTGCCCAAGAGGTTGAGCTCTTGGGGGATTATGAGGTTTTGACGACTTGATCGGATGGCTCGACTTAATTCGGATGCTAGGTGGTGAGATGCATTTCTTGGGAGACTCCAGATACGAGGATAGCCGTTGGAGCTCAGTCCATGCAGCCACGACGAGACGAGTCCGGAGCAGTCGACATTAGAGAAAAGTGGAGTAAGAGGTTCGTACGAGATCTTGATGAGACGACGTTCCACTCAGCCGACATCAGAGATGCGGTACGCATGCCGAGGCATTGTACTTGGATATACCTTCCAGAAGGAATCGCGATGAGTATGTAGCCGTTCAGGAACGAGAATAGATCTAGTAAGGGACGATGACTTCCGGACAGTTCGGCAGAGACGAGATTTGGGAGAGATCTCGATAGGACCTTTCTGGAATAAATTACGAGAAGACTTGGACCCAGTAGTGGTCATGTTATGCACACCGGCAGGCCAGAGTTCAGGATCGTCGACGAGACATGCTATGAGTGACCACGACAGTTGGCCAGAGATTCTTGAGTATGTGCTTGAGCGGGACTATTCCGCCATACTTGATTTTGGGTATTTTGGGCGATCTATTCGCATGATTGATTTTGATGATTGAGTTTCATGATATTTGTTTTCATGGACCATGGTTGCACCTACTGAGTAATTACGATTTTGCACAGTTGTTGCACTTGACATCGTTTTCGTGCCTTGCTTTCTCATGTTTATGATTTTATGGGTTTCATACAGTTGAGTTGATTTTGTGCATGATGGATGCACCAGATTTGGATTTTTAGCTCATGTTGGGCGCCTGTTACGAGATGCGATTTGGTGCACACCAGATGCACTAATTCGAGATTTTTCGTGCATGTCAGATGCACCTGATTTTGCTGTCAGGCACACACGTTGCCTACGACAGATGTTTCGTGCACACCCGATGCACTTAGATGTTGTTTCTGTGCGCATGTATGGCACATTCATGGATTTTGATTTCCGTGCGCACCAGACGCACGTAGCATTCATGTGCATATTTTGGGATTGATTTCGTATAGAGCAGTACGTTTTTATGATATTGCTATGTATTTTCGTACTGAGCACGACTAGTCAGAGGACAGTACCTGAATATATTTTGCATGCATTGATAGTTATTGAAGGGATTTCCAAAAAGCGAGCTATAGCCTCAGTATTTACCTACGTGTCGGATATGACACGAAATGTTTAAAACAAGGAGACCTTTCTAAATTGTTTCCAAAACGGCGGAACGTACATTTCAAACAAAGGTATATATGTATATAGTTATTTTCTTATGATAGACGTCCGCCACTGTGCAGTGTTATACGCGTTGCACAGCGACTTAAAGAGATTTGGCATGCATTTCCTTCAGATACTTACATATATAGATTCGATATTTACATGTATAGTTTCGAGTTATATCATATTGGTTTTGCCTTGGATTTGGCATTGATGTCTTCCCCATGACTCCGATGATTGCGGGATGCTTGACGGAGTTTTGATTTGAGTTATATGCTCATTTTTCAAGCGCATGCGCTGCGCTACGATTTGTTTTATGTATTTACAATTTCGGAGGCCCGACGACTTGATGGTTTTGGTTTAGATGTTTTAGTATTTGGGGAGAGTTTTAATTTAAATTCGGGGACCGAATTTCTTTAAGTGGGGAAGATTGTAACGTTTTGAAAATCGTTTCGGTGAAATTTCGAAAAATCGGTAAAATAAGGGGGTTTTCTGTAAAAAGTCAAAATACAAATATCTTATTATAAAAATTAAATATACATATTCTAGCTATGTAATTGCTATTATTTGGTGTTTATTGAGCCGCTGGTGAAATTTCAAATTTTCTGAAAAAATATTATTTTATTATTATTTTAAGCCGTCACTAATACATTTAATTAGGGAAAATTACAAATTGGAATGAGTTGAAACAAATTTTGTGCATCATAAAACATTAAATAAAATTTTATCATGTGGTTTTTGGAACGAAATCATTTGCCAAAACGGTTTAGAAATTATTGAAGAAAAAAGGCTTTTTTTTAGCGTAAATGGATGTTTGGGGTATTGTATTTATCATTTTTCATCACCCCACACCCGTACCCACACCCACACACCCCCATTCACTTATCCCCTTGAAGAATTCAGCAGCCCCCTCTTTTGTCCCCACTTGGATTTCAAGGAAAAGAAATGAAAGAAAAGAAAAGAAAATGGATAAATGAGTTGGGCTTTGACTTTGTGGGTTGACTTGGCTTATTTCCCCACCTCACTCTCTCTCCTCCCCTCCCCATATTGTGGCCGAATCTCTCTTCTTACTGCTGCAACAGCAGCCCCCTCTCATTTCCCCCATTTCCCCTTCTCCTTCAACCTCAAAAACCCTTCAAAAATGCATCAAAAATCCTACAAAATCAAAATCAAGCTCCTACCCATTTTTCCTTAGCCCCTATAGCATGGATCTTGGTGCAAAGATTTCAATTTGGAGGGCTAGATTTCTAGTTGGATCAATGGGTTGTGAGGTATAAAAATCTTGACCCTTTTTGTTAAATTGTTGTTTAATTATGATAGTCTATTTTATTCGAGTGTTAATTTGGTTGTGATTGCTAGTTTAGGAAATTCTAGAAAAGGGTAAAAAAATTTATTAGGGTTGTTATCATTAGATTGTGGTCTTAATGAGTAGATTAACATGTTTTTGTTATGTAAAACTTAATCTTGTTACATCTTGCTAATTGCTACCTTTAAATTGTCCAAATTGCATAATATTGCAAACTAGGTTTTCAAAATTAAGTTAAATTGTTAGATAAAAATTCTAATTATGGTTTCATAGCATTATTAACATTATAATGAGTGGTTTAATACCTTAGGTTATGCAAAACTAAGCTTAATTGATAAATTGTGAATTTTTGCTTGAAAATTGTTAAAATTGGATAATTTGTAAACTAGGTTTTTGGGGTTAATGAAATTTAATGAGATTAAATTGTGGAAATGGTTTATATAACTTAGTTATGATATTTAGTGGATATTATGGCCATTAGTTTTGTTAAAATGTCAAGTTTCGAATTAAAACGGTAATTAAGTGTTTTCTAAGTTTTGTGAAATAAACCGATTTGATCAATTTATTGGTTTTGATGATTTGCATCGTATTTCATATATTTTTAGTGATTTATGAAACCATGATTGGTATGTTTGGTTTTAACTCGATGATCTGACGTTTGTACGACGATATCGAGGGTTGGTGGTGGTTTTGAAAGCGTGGTCCATAGGTTCTAACCTATAGGCCTTTGGCGTGTCGATTTGGTTTTCCGATATGATTTTAATGCGCATTTGCGATTATGTATATGTGTAGGTACCCCACGTGATGTCGAGACGTTGAAGATGAAGAGGGTGACATCGGCATCGGCAAACAAGGAGCAGGTGAGTAGATTTATATCTACGGGGAGAAGTCGGGTGGATGGCGTATAGCACCCCCGCAGTCCGTGGTGGTGTATACGGATGCGTATACACACCAACAATTATTATATGTTGTTTGGGATTAATATTGATGTTTAGGATGGATTTTGGTGTGTTGGATTATTTTAGTGTTGCGAACCCTAGGGTAGTGTTGCACTACACATACACACATACATACTTGCATACATTCCTATTTATATGTGCTCATGGGATTCTTTATAGTTATGTGTTCACATGGGTATGGGACTATGTGTTCACATACGGATTTGAGGATGATACTTGGGATTGAGCTGAGTCGATGAGATTTGTTGTGTGGTTGTGATATCGGTGATATGGCAGGATTCGTACTTGAGGTACGTCCTGGTGTTATAGCGGATCTTGGGGCGGCGATACGGGTGAATAGGGTTATAAATAAAAATGGTCGACATGTGATCGTGATATGAGGCATGATATGCTAAGATATTGATATTATGCCATATCGGGCGATGTATACCCCTTGATGATGATATGTGTTGATGATATCGGTTTGTACGAGACTGTTGATCAGTAGTCAGATCATGACTATATTGATGATTTTAGTATTGTACTAGACATAGGTCAGTACCCTGGACTATGATCTCGGATAAAGAGGATACCAGATGAATAGTGTGATGAATATGATATTAACCCGTACCCAGATTTGGGGATGCCGTACGACGGATTTACGTACGAGCTATATTTTGATGATTGATCCGCACTCTTGATTTGGGATGCCTGATTATAGATATGGTATCGGATATGATATTATTGAGGCGGGATCACCGACTATATATATACAGGTATGTATATACATCGACTCAGATGTTAGGCGGTTTCCTTACCTGTAGTCCAGCTGGTTAGCTTAGCCCTTTAGTTTAGTTTAGTTGTTAGATTAGATTCGATTCTTACCTATTTCAAAAACTAGCGAATCGTGGGTATTTTAAAAGACAGCCCAAGGGATCCTACGGATATTTCAAAAGACGTATCTTTTCATAAAAACACCGTAGCCCCTATTTTCAAAACCCCATGATTCATGTTATTTCAAAAGGCACCATTTGTAGGACTTATATTAGATTAATGCAGATTAGTTATAGTTGCGTCTAGTTTTCAGCTCCCGCTCATTTTGTGGTCCGCTTCGCATCGCATGCTTATTTTATGTTTCATACTCCATTAGTGATATCATGCTGTTAGGACACCAGCACCATTACCGATGATGCGTATGTACCACGTACACTTAATTGCCGGCTCACACACATCTTCATCGGTAATTGCCATGTCACGTACACCTTAGAAAATATTATTGCTTAACTTAGCTAGATAGCTAGTAGTTTGACATAATATTAGTGTACTTACCTTATATGCCAGCTTAGATATTGTAGTTATTACTTGTCACTTCATGCATACTGTTATTCATCGTTATGCCGCATTCATGGATTCTCATGCATATATTCACTATTTTACGTGTTATTGAGGTTTTGGATTCGGATTTCCATGAGATTTTCTGGATTTAGAGGAAAACCGCAAAAACATAAATAAACCTTTTCTCTCTTTTAAAATAAAAAGTGCGGTTTTCCTATGATGTATGAGTCGTCCACCATGAGTTTGCTGATGGATTTCGAGACCCGATTCGAGGAGTGGAGGAACCGTTTCGGGTACATGGTGGACCCGGTATGGTACCCCGGGGCAAGATGAATGTGGTGTTGACGTTGAGCCTGGCAGGGGACAGATTACCTACCGGTGATATTACCCGACGCGTCGGATATCCGGAGGATACCGTCGTGGTCTTGAGATGGATGGTAGGGGCCGGTCTGGACTGACGGCGCCCTAGATATTGAGATTGAGACATTGATATTTCGAGACATTGAGATTTATGTTTTGTGTCGATACTAGACACTGTTGATACTGATTTCATTTATGATACCTCAGTTTAAAAATACAAAGGAAATCTCACTAATTTATGAAAACAGTTCTTCATTTACATGTATTCTGTTTTCATGCATTCATACCTCATTCATATGATATATTGCTACCTGAGGCACTGACACGGGCACATGAGATTACACTCGGGTTAGATATTTACCCTAGCCTTGTTATAGGCTACATGTTATTCATATATTTGAGGATATATTATGATCATTGACCTAGGTTGCGTTATTTATGCGATTTCTGTTCGTAGATGTTTTTTCTACTCACGAGTTGGCAACTCACCCCCGTTGTGCCACAGTTCTTGCAGGTTTCGCCGTACAGGTTTAATTACGGCTTGCTGGCACTCTTTCCATTTCCGGGTGACTTGCTAGTAGGTGGGTTATTTGTATCTTACCCATCATTATATCTTGTATATCATTATTCTGTTGTATCTAGAAGTTCCATCAACCAAACATGTATTTATTTTGAGATAGAGACCAGTGATGTTATTCCTTCGACCTTAGAGTCGCGCGTTATTTTCTGTGGTTTTCTTGCGGTTTTGAGTTTCCTTTTGAGTTTTGATCCTCGCCCTTGGCGTTGTATATTATATTGCTTGTGTGGTTGTGACCGTCGATTGACGAAGAGCTAGCTCCCGCTTGGGGATGCCTTTTTATGGATTTCGTATACTATTCATGTTGATCCCGTTTGGGAGCCAGTATTTACAAAGGAGACTCTGCCGAAATTTTCAGGAAATTTTTGATGTTTAAAAAAAAAAACGCATAACTCGGCTCATGCTATTAAAACTACTAGATTTTAAATTGGTTTTCCTTCACTCTACTACTTTTCTTGGTTTGGATTTCTGGGTTTTCGGCTTACTTAGATTACGTACGCCTCGAGACGTTTCGTAGTTTAAGTGCCGGTCATGTTCCGTACTTTTGGGTCGTGACAAAGTTGGTATCAGAGCGTTAGGTTTTAACCTTCGGAGCGTAGGATGACCCTTGGTTGATGAAATAGATGACTAAAGTAGAGTGACGTACCGTTGGTATGTTCCGCGGCATATTTACGACACGCAACTCCACTTATGAAGCCTTAGGATGTACATTTCCTTGTTCAGTATTATATTCCTTCCTGATCTAGCCTCATCGGTACCAGTTTGGTTTTGCTGCTACGGTTACGGGCAGGGAGAGCTACGGCTAGAGTTGCGGTCAGCACAAGCTCGTCACGAACGAGGACTGACCAGGGCGAAATTCCGGTGACACACGATTGCAGAGATGTGTCTTTTTACTGTGTTTTACGCCACGAGCGTTGGATTGATCGCCGTATGAGATTGCTCGGACTTGCAGATTAGCACTAGAGGATTGAGCCAATGATAGAGGCCAGCCAGATTTTGATGACCGCTGGTGTGTTGCTTATTCATGATAGTCGAGGCACTGTTCAGCGTGCAGACGAGCGAGCCAGTTATTGCTTGGAATGACGGGATATTGCTCCAGATGCTGAAGTTAGTGCAGAACGAGTTGTACTAAGAGATGATAGAAGGTCGCTAGTCATCGAGGATGAATGACTAGGACATATGGATCGTTCGCCTACCCCGATGCGAGGTCATCAGATAGATTGATTCCAGCTAGAGACGACTTCACGCGGAGACGTTGGGAGTCGACAGAGACGATCGAATGTCAGAAACCTATTATTCCAAGTTTAAAGTAGTCGGAAAGACATGCAGGCAATCCTATGGTCCCTCTAGAAGAATGAAACCCTAACTCGACTTAATGACCGTGTGAAAGCCTTTGAACCTTCGGGTTTGCGGCAGTTCTACGGCGCCATTAGTGAGGCTTGGGTTTGCCCTTCTACGGCTGGACCACCGATGCTGTGGTATGTACTCGATACTATTAAACCGTGCCCAAGAGGTTGAGCTCTTGGGGGATTATGAGGTTTTGACGACTTGATCGGATGGCTCGACTTAATTCGGATGCTAGGTGGTGAGATGCATTTCTTGGGAGACTCCAGATACGAGGATAGCCGTTGGAGCTCAGTCCATGCAGCCACGACGAGACGAGTCCGGAGCAGTCGACATTAGAGAAAAGTGGAGTAAGAGGTTCGTACGAGATCTTGATGAGACGGCGTTCCACTCAGCCGACATCAGAGATGCGGTACGCATGCCGAGGCATTGTACTTGGATATACCTTCCAGAAGGAATCGCGATGAGTATGTAGCCGTTCAGGAACGAGAATAGATCTAGTAAGGGACGATGACTTCCGGACAGTTCGGCAGAGACGAGATTTGGGAGAGATCTCGATAGGACCTTTCTGGAATAAATTACGAGAAGACTTGGACCCAGTAGTGGTCATGTTATGCACACCGGCAGGCCAGAGTTCAGGATCGTCGACGAGACATGCTATGAGTGACCACGACAGTTGGCCAGAGATTCTTGAGTATGTGCTTGAGCGGGACTATTCCGCCATACTTGATTTTGGGTATTTTGGGCGATCTATTCGCATGATTGATTTTGATGATTGAGTTTCATGATATTTGTTTTCATGGACCATGGTTGCACCTACTGAGTAATTACGATTTTGCACAGTTGTTGCACTTGACATCGTTTTCGTGCCTTGCTTTCTCATGTTTATGATTTTATGGGTTTCATACAGTTGAGTTGATTTTGTGCATGATGGATGCACCAGATTTGGATTTTTAGCTCATGTTGGGCGCCTGTTACGAGATGCGATTTGGTGCACACCAGATGCACTAATTCGAGATTTTTCGTGCATGTCAGATGCACCTGATTTTGCTGTCAGGCACACACGTTGCCTACGACAGATGTTTCGTGCACACCCGATGCACTTAGATGTTGTTTCTGTGCGCATGTATGGCACATTCATGGATTTTGATTTCCGTGCGCACCAGACGCACGTAGCATTCATGTGCATATTTTGGGATTGATTTCGTATAGAGCAGTACGTTTTTATGATATTGCTATGTATTTTCGTACTGAGCACGACTAGTCAGAGGACAGTACCTGAATATATTTTGCATGCATTGATAGTTATTGAAGGGATTTCCAAAAAGCGAGCTATAGCCTCAGTATTTACCTACGTGTCGGATATGACACGAAATGTTTAAAACAAGGAGACCTTTCTAAATTGTTTCCAAAACGGCGGAACGTACATTTCAAACAAAGGTATATATGTATATAGTTATTTTCTTATGATAGACGTCCGCCACTGTGCAGTGTTATACGCGTTGCACAGCGACTTAAAGAGATTTGGCATGCATTTCCTTCAGATACTTACATATATAGATTCGATATTTACATGTATAGTTTCGAGTTATATCATATTGGTTTTGCCTTGGATTTGGCATTGATGTCTTCCCCATGACTCCGATGATTGCGGGATGCTTGACGGAGTTTTGATTTGAGTTATATGCTCATTTTTCAAGCGCATGCGCTGCGCTACGATTTGTTTTATGTATTTACAATTTCGGAGGCCCGACGACTTGATGGTTTTGGTTTAGATGTTTTAGTATTTGGGGAGAGTTTTAATTTAAATTCGGGGACCGAATTTCTTTAAGTGGGAAAGATTGTAACGTTTTGAAAATCGTTTCGGTGAAATTTCGAAAAATCGGTAATATAAGGGGGTTTTCTGTAAAAAGTCAAAATACAAATATCTTATTATAAAAATTAAATATACATATTCTAGCTATGTAATTGCTATTATTTGGTGTTTATTGAGCCGCTGGTGAAATTTCAAATTTTCTGAAAAAATATTATTTTATTATTATTTTAAGCCGTCACTAATACATTTAATTAGGAAAAATTACAAATTGGAATGAGTTGAAACAAATTTTGTGCATCATAAAACATTAAATAAAATTTTATCATGTGGTTTTTGGAACGAAATCATTTGCCAAAACGGTTTAGAAATTATTGAAGAAAAAAGGCTTTTTTTAGCGTAAATGGATGTTTGGGGTATTGTATTTATCATTTTTCATCACCCCACACCCGTACCCACACCCACACACCCCCATTCACTTATCCCCTTGAAGAATTCAGCAGCCCCCTCTTTTGTCCCCACTTGGATTTCAAGGAAAAGAAATGAAAGAAAAGAAAAGAAAATGGATAAATGAGTTGGGCTTTGACTTTGTGGGTTGACTTGGCTTATTTCCCCACCTCACTCTCTCTCCTCCCCTCCCCATATTGTGGCCGAATCTCTCTTCTTACTGCTGCAACAGCAGCCCCCTCTCATTTCCCCCATTTCCCCTTCTCCTTCAACCTCAAAAACCCTTCAAAAATGCATCAAAAATCCTACAAAATCAAAATCAAGCTCCTACCCATTTTTCCTTAGCCCCTATAGCATGGATCTTGGTGCAAAGATTTCAATTTGGAGGGCTAGATTTCTAGTTGGATCAATGGGTTGTGAGGTATAAAAATCTTGACCCTTTTTGTTAAATTGTTGTTTAATTATGATAGTCTATTTTATTCGAGTGTTAATTTGGTTGTGATTGCTAGTTTAGGAAATTCTAGAAAAGGGTAAAAAAATTTATTAGGGTTGTTATCATTAGATTGTGGTCTTAATGAGTAGATTAACATGTTTTTGTTATGTAAAACTTAATCTTGTTACATCTTGCTAATTGCTACCTTTAAATTGTCCAAATTGCATAATATTGCAAACTAGGTTTTCAAAATTAAGTTAAATTGTTAGATAAAAATTCTAATTATGGTTTCATAGCATTATTAACATTATAATGAGTGGTTTAATACCTTAGGTTATGCAAAACTAAGCTTAATTGATAAATTGTGAATTTTTGCTTGAAAATTATTAAAATTGGATAATTTGTAAACTAGGTTTTTGGGGTTAATGAAATTTAATGAGATTAAATTGTGGAAATGGTTTATATAACTTAGTTATGATATTTAGTGGATATTATGGCCATTAGTTTTGTTAAAATGTCAAGTTTCGAATTAAAACGGTAATTAAGTGTTTTCTAAGTTTTGTGAAATAAACCGATTTGATCAATTTATTGGTTTTGATGATTTGCATCGTATTTCATATATTTTTAGTGATTTATGAAACCATGATTGGTATGTTTGGTTTTAACTCGATGATCTGACGTTTGTACGACGATATCGAGGGTTGGTGGTGGTTTTGAAAGCGTGGTCCATAGGTTCTAACCTATAGGCCTTTGGCGTGTCGATTTGATTTTCCGATATGATTTTAATGCGCATTTGCGATTATGTATATGTGTAGGTACCCCACGTGATGTCGAGACGTTGAAGATGAAGAGGGTGACATCGGCATCGGCAAACAAGGAGCAGGTGAGTAGATTTATATCTACGGGGAGAAGTCGGGTGGATGGCGTATAGCACCCCCGCAGTCCGTGGTGGTGTATACGGATGCGTATACACACCAACAATTATTATATGTTGTTTGGGATTAATATTGATGTTTAGGATGGATTTTGGTGTGTTGGATTATTTTAGTGTTGCGAACCCTAGGGTAGTGTTGCACTACACATACACACATACATACTTGCATACATTCCTATTTATATGTGCTCATGGAATTCTTTATAGTTATGTGCTCACATGGGTATGGGACTATGTGTTCACATACGGATTTGAGGATGATACTTGGGATTGAGCTGAGTCGATGAGATTTGTTGTGTGGTTGTGATATCGGTGATATGGCAGGATTCGTACTTGAGGTACGTCCTGGTGTTATAGCGGATCTTGGGGCGGGGATACGGGTGAATAGGGTTATAAATAAAAATGGTCGACATGTGATCGTGATATGAGGCATGATATGCTAGGATATTGATATTATGCCATATCGGGCGATGTATACCCCTTGATGATGATATGTGTTGATGATATCGGTTTGTACGAGACTGTTGATCAGTAGTCAAATCATGACTATATTGATGATTTTAGTATTGTACTAGACATAGGTCAGTACCCTGGACTATGATCTCGGATAAAGAGGATACCAGATGAATAGTGTGATGAATATGATATTAACCCGTACCCAGATTTGGGGATGCCGTACGACGGATTTACGTACGAGCTATATTTTGATGATTGATCCGCACTCTTGATTTGGGATGCCTGATTATAGATATGGTATCGGATATGATATTATTGAGGCGGGATCACCGACTATATATATACAGGTATGTATATACATCGACTCAGATGTTAGGCGGTTTCCTTACCTGTAGTCCAGCTGGTTAGCTTAGCCCTTTAGTTTAGTTTAGTTGTTAGATTAGATTCGATTCTTACCTATTTCAAAAACTAGCAAATCGTGGGTATTTTAAAAGACAGCCCAAGGGATCCTACGGATATTTCAAAAGACGTATCTTTTCATAAAAACACCGTAGCCCCTATTTTCAAAACCCCATGATTCATGTTATTTCAAAAGGCACCATTTGTAGGACTTATATTAGATTAATGCAGATTAGTTATAGTTGCGTCTAGTTTTCAGCTCCCGCTCATTTTGTGGTCCGCTTCGCATCGCATGCTTATTTTATGTTTCATACTCCATTAGTGATATCATGCTGTTAGGACACCAGCACCATTACCGATGATGCGTATGTACCACGTACACTTAATTGCCGGCTCACACACATCTTCATCGGTAATTGCCATGTCACGTACACCTTAGAAAATATTATTGCTTAACTTAGCTAGATAGCTAGTAGTTTGACATAATATTAGTGTACTTACCTTATATGCCAGCTTAGATATTGTAGTTATTACTTGTCACTTCATGCATACTGTTATTCATCGTTATGCCGCATTCATGGATTCTCATGCATATATTCACTATTTTACGTGTTATTGAGGTTTTGGATTCGGATTTCCATGAGATTTTCTGGATTTAGAGGAAAACCGCAAAAACATAAATAAACCTTTTCTCTCTTTTAAAATAAAAAGTGCGGTTTTCCTATGATGTATGAGTCGTCCACCATGAGTTTGCTGATGGATTTCGAGACCCGATTCGAGGAGTGGGTGAACCGTTTCGGGTATATGGTGGACCCGGTATGGTATCCCGGGGCAAGATGAATGTGGTGTTAACGTTGAGCCTGGCAGGGGACAGATTACCTACCGGTGATATTACCCGACGCGTCGGATATCCGGAGGATACCGTCGTGGTCTTGAGATGGATGGTAGGGGCCGGTCTGGACTGACGGCGCCCTAGATATTGAGATTGAGACATTGATATTTCGAGACATTGAGATTTATGTTTTGTGTCGATGCTAGACACTGTTGATACTGATTTCATTTATGATACCTCAGTTTAAAAATACAAAGGAAATCTCACTAATTTATGAAAACAGTTCTTCATTTACATGTATTCTGTTTTCATGCATTCATACCTCATTCATATGATATATTGCTACCTGAGGCACTGACACGGGCACATGAGATTACACTCGGGTTAGATATTTACCCTAGCCTTGTTATAGGCTACATGTTATTCATATATTTGAGGATATATTATGATCATTGACCTAGGTTGCGTTATTTATGCGATTTCTGTGCGTAGATGTTTTTCTACTCACGAGTTGGCAACTCACCCCCGTTGTGCCACAGTTCTTGCAGGTTTCGCCGTACAGGTTTAATTACGGCTTGCTGGCACTCTTTCCATTTCCGGGTGACTTGCTAGTAGGTGGGTTATTTGTATCTTACCCATCATTATATCTTGTATATCATTATTCTGTTGTATCTAGAAGTTTTATCAACCAAACATGTATTTATTTTGAGATAGAGACCAGTGATGTTATTCCTTCGACCTTAGAGTCGCGCGTTATTTTCTGTGGTTTTCTTGCGGTTTTGAGTTTCCTTTTGAGTTTTGATCCTCGCCCTTGGCGTTGTATATTATATTGCTTGTGTGGTTGTGACCGTCGATTGACGAAGAGCTAGCTCCCGCTTGGGGATGCCTTTTTATGGATTTCGTATACTATTCATGTTGATCCCGTTTGGGAGCCAGTATTTACAAAGGAGACTCTGCCGAAATTTTCAGGAAATTTTTGATGTTTAAAAAAAAAAACGCATAACTCGGCTCATGCTATTAAAACTACTAGATTTTAAATTGGTTTTCCTTCACTCCACTACTTTTCTTGGTTTGGATTTCTGGGTTTTCGGCTTACTTAGATTACGTACGCCTCGAGACGTTTCGTAGTTTAAGTGCCGGTCATGTTCCGTACTTTTGGGTCGTGACACGTGAGTGCTAGATCGCCGGCATGAGGAAGAGGATGGGTTAGGGCTCAGGGAGTTCAGAGGAGAGAGGAGATGGAAAAATATATTTTATTATATTAATTTTAAAAGTAAAGATGTGTGTTTATATATATAATCTATTTAACTAATCTAATATTATTTAAAGATATTATAAAACCTCCATCAAACTCTACTAAAATCTCAAAAGATATTCAGGACTTACCAATATACAAATATACGTACATACTATTTTAACAATTTACCTAAACCATCATATAATGGCTACAAAAATATTTTAATCAAATATTGAATACATATTATTTTAGGATGTATATGGATTTATACACAATAGATAAATGTCAATAAAATATCAAAGGTATTTTAAAATAAGATAATAGCACACTGGAAAATAATGATTAGATACTAATTATCCCTTATCAACCAACTTATATAATATATATTCCATCTAAATATTAACCTCCATAATAGATTTCCTGTAAACGGGTCGGGTACCAACATGATCAATTCGCATAACTATCCAACCCCAGATACAACCCAATTACATGGACAACTTACCTTACCCAATATAATTATTTAATACAATAACATACACTCGTGCTAGGGTGTTTCAGTACATGGAATGGAAGATAACCGGGAATCCTCGCATTTCCGGGATGGGATAACCGAGTATCTAATTCCAAGGAATTTTGCATTAACATGCTTGGTATATTTTAATCATTTCCGGTAATATATGTATGTGCAACCGTCGACCAGCGGCGAAGTCGGAGGAGGGCTCGTGGATGGCTGTGTCGAACGGCCAATAGGCGGATGGTCATGGCTCATTTTATGTCAGGTGGGAATATTTCGTGTAAGTTTAGGATAGACGTCGTATATTTTGGGAATAAAATTACCATGAAATTGGGTCATTTGATTAACATGTCAATTCTATATTTCCGGAAATATTTTTTACATCTAAATAAGTATGCTGATATTTCATAACAGAGGTTAATGGAGGAAAGAGACCGTAGGAGGGAATTTCCTCCTATGGTGTCGAAAAAATATACGCTCTCTTATTTTTTCCGACGATCGGCACCCACCATCTTCATCGTTATCATTTAAGATGTGGGTACACCAAATTTCATGTGATTCTACAACTTTTTCACCGTTGATTTAGTGGTTTCAAAATTAACGGTTTACCGACAATAGAATTTTTTACATTGCTAAATCAACAGTGAAAAGGTTGTAGAATGAAGATTGTTGGTGCCGATCGGTGGAAAAATTGAGAAAGAGTGTAATTTTTCCACGCAGAAAGAAATTTCCTTCTATGGCCACTTCCCTCCGTTATTCTATTCATAATAATGCAGTATTGCAGTCTAGATTATCTATTAGCAAGTACAACCTCGCTGCCTAATATGAGAGAGAGAAATTCAATTAATTACGTGAGCAATCTAATCTTCGAGGTCTGAAATTCCAGAAACCTTACCCTCCCAGCACATCACATCAGTTCGTTTCTTGCGGGCCCCACTTCGGTTCTCTTAAACGGCACGCAAATCCTGCCACGTACCCCCCGGCCCCCGGCCCGACGCCGCTCATCTTCCCTTTCGACAACCGCTCGAGCTGCGTACAATAGCCGCACAATGATGGAAAACGCTAACACGCGCTGCCTGCTTTCATTCTCCGAGTGTAGGTTAAGAACCCTCGCTCGCCATTTGGGCGGTGATTCGCCTCCCCACTTTTCAATGGCGTCTCAAAACCCTGACCCTGACCCTGACCCCTCGATCTCGCCGTCTCCCACGGCGTTTCCGTCTTCGCGAGCATCGCTCAGGCGCCTGAGGATCCAATCCTGGGGGTAATCTATGAAAAATTCTAGGGTTTTTCTTCTTGATTTGCTGTTCTTTTGCTGATCGGGGGTTATTGATAGGTGACGGTTGCGTATAACAAGGATCAGAGTCCAGTGAAGGTGAATTTGGGGGTCGGAGCTTATCGGGCTGATGTGAGATTTTATTTTATTTTTTTTAACTTAGAGTTGAGTTAGCGATCTGATGTTTTGATGTGTTGATTTTGATTTGACAGGAAGGAAAGCCACTTGTTTTGAATGTAGTGAGACGAGCGGAACAAATGCTTGTTAATGATCGGTATCGATTTTATCCGATTATTAGTTGTCTATTAAAGATCCAAAAGTTTACTATGTTACTAAAGGCGTCATTTTTATTGCTGAAAGATACTGATTGGGGATTTCCCTAAAGTATCCATCAATTCTTTTTAAAAACCTTGCAGTTAGTTCATTAATTTGATGATTTAATGTGTTTTGGTTTACAAAAGCTGGTGTTTTAAACTACGATCATGCACTCGCCCGTCTCTACGGCTCAGCGAGTCAGCCTTTGGAAGCAAACAGTGTACCACACAGTGATTTTTTTTTGAGATAATAGGTGGAATAAATTAGCCATCCCTCGTAAATAAGAGACCCGGGCTCAATCCGGTCTCTCAAACGGGCTGCTCCAACCCCCACCATTGGGCTACTCTAAGCCTTTCACAGAAATTCATTACAGAGAGCTAATGAAAAACAAAATACAAATGTGACAACCATGTCTGCCAACAACGTGGCATAAGCATACAAATATCCCAAATCATAAAGCATAAAGCATAAGCACTAAACGTAAAGTGGGTGTTTGTTGATCGCATTTTTATGCTGCATTCTGTTCAGGTCTACCTCCCAATCACCGGATTGGCAGACTTCAATAAATTGAGTGCTAAGCTAATATTTGGAGCTGACAGGTGACTTGAATGAAATTATTCCTTTTAAATGATGTATTTCAAGAGGAATCATGGGGTTTGGTTGTTTATGCATATGAGCAGCTTTGTAGTTTAGTTACAAATCACGATTCTGTGGGATTAGTTTAGGCTAGTTGTTTTAACACATAAAGACCCGTATATGACACTCAACTAGTTGGGACTGCTACAAATAGAGGAGAATGCCACGAAAAATTTACTATTATGTTCCTCTGATGAACTTTTTTGATTTATAGGGAAGACAACAGGAATTTGTATGCTTGAAGACTCTAATACAGCACTGCTAGACTCATACCATATTTCCTTTTCCTTAAATTTTTCTTTACGCTTGGAGTCCTTGTTCTCTCTTCTCAACACAATCATGCCATATGATTAGAGTTCCTACTTAAATATATAGGCTTGATTTTTTTTTTGTTCATTCAGAGGATTTCGGTGTCTGCTACAATAAGATGGATGGAATGGTCTATGGAATATGTGAAAACACTCAATATTCTATAGAAGAAGGAAAACAAGGAAGCAAAGCGGTTGAGCTTGCTCCATTTGTTTCCACCATCTAGATGCCCAGTACCCACCGAGAGACTGGATTTTTATCAGGTTTTGGATAATGGTTTTAGTTTTGGTCAAAGAATCGTTTGATTCTAGTTTCCTTTTCTTTTTCACTTCGAGTAACAAAGTTAAGCACAAACAATAGTGTATTCATGACAAGATGCTAATTGGTATCTATGTCGAACCTCTGTCAGTCAAAAAATAAAATAGGCTAAATTGCATAAATGTAGCCATGAACTTTCATGTTTTTTTACGATTGATACCATGAACTATTTTAATTACAAACAAGTACCATGAACTATCACCCCCGATTGCAACTAATACCATTTTATTGCCACGTCAGCAATATTTTGAGCTGTTTTCCACATTTTACCCTTATGAGATTTCACAGTCAACCCGTCAACCCCAAAACCTTCAATTTCAAAACAGAAAAAGTAACAAAGCATTCAGATGCAAACCAAGGTTCATGGTATCTATTTGCAATTATTAAAGTTCATGGTATCAATCGCAAAAAACATAATAGTTCATGGATACATTTGTGCAATTTAGCCAATAAAATAAATATGTCGTACCCCTGCTTATTTCCCCCCCTTTGCGGACCTCTTCTAAATTTGTAATCTTCCTTGACATTAGATTGTCATTATCACGACAATGTTGCAATACTGGCTTAAATGACTCTACATGTTATATATTCCATTGCTTCGATATCAAATTTGCTCATTGATGGAGCTCAGGATCTTCTTCAGATGTTGTCTTTCGTTGATCTGCAGCGAGTGGTAATGAGTGGCTGAGATTGGATTTGAGAGTTGCCTCTTGATGCGTGTGGATCTCAATGGGCTTGATTTGGAATGAGGCCGAGCTACCTGCAAGAAAGTCCTGGGATGGTTGTACCACCGTGGACCCTCCGACGATCAAGTTAGTCGAGGTATTTAGGCAGAGTAACGGTCTATTGGATCAGAATTGCCTTATCTGAGTCGTCTGAGAGAGAGTTTATATAGTGGCAGCCATGGGCTGACGGGAGTGAGATTTACGCCGGCCGTTACGCTCCTGGCGTTACGCCTGCGTGAAAGGCGGGATCCTCCATTAACGACGAGATACACTCGTTAATAGGGGAACGCGATGGCGTGGAATGCGGGATCGTGGGGCGGCGGATATCTCGCGTATGGCGAGATTTACGGGGCCATGTCCGGGACGCTTATGATATGCGCTCTGGGTCGGTCGATGAGACCGAGGAAGCTGAGCTCGGCGGGAGGCCCGGAGACGAGCGGGAGGCCGAGCAAGCTTAATTCTGCGATAGCTCGGAGGCGAGTTAGGAGGGCCGAGGAGGCCCATCGTGCAGGAGGGCTCGGAGGTGAGACAGTGGTTGTTTGTAGGACGAGTATAGGAGTGTTCTAGGAGGTCATCGAAGGTCGAGAATATCCTCGGGTCGAAGGCCCGGGGTATGCTTTCAATGTAGCGTTTTGCTCCTTTCTCTTAAGCTCCAGGACACGTCATTTGCCACGTGTCATGATCTGGGGAGTTCTCAGTATTGAGCATCATCATTAGCCCCCCACTCTCAGCCTGACCTATTCATAGGTCGGGTCGAGAGTGGTCTGATTGGTCACCCCGGCCAGGTTCTTATTTAAAGACATCGTCGGCGCGGATTCCCGGACAATTAGTTGTATTTTTTTATGACGTCAGCGGATCAGAGAAGAGATCTTGCATTAAAGAGGAAGCGCCGATTTGGGCGTACGTTCGTCGAAGCGTCAGGCCACGTGTCCGGCACTAGTTGGCTAACGTGACGGGCCGCCGGTTTTTTTTACGCTCGATGAGATGCGCCCAATGCGTGCGTGACAGGTGAAACATTGATGGCCGTTGAATGCGAAATGTTGTTTTGGCGGGAGACGATCGGCGTCGTAGGATGTGCTCGCCGACTGCTATAAATAGAGGTGGGATCCCCCAAGGTCCACACTTCGCTATAATTTCTCCATCCCTTCGTGTGTTAGCTCCGCGCTCTTCCCTTTAGGTCGGATTTCTTGCGTTCTTTGGGGAACTCCTTCATTCGCTCAGGTTAGATGTCTTCCTCTGGAGAGTCCGTAGAAATAGTTCGGGTAGAGTCTAGGGAGTCTTATGCAGTTTCCTCTTCTACTTCTTCCTCATCCGAGTCGGAATCTCCCCGGGAAGTTAGGGTTAGTCATGCTCCCCGGGGTCGTGCGACGGGGACGGTCCCCAAAGCGCGTGTCAGGAGTGTCTACGATGCGCCTTCCCTCCTGAGGCATGTGGACGAGCTCACCATAATTTGGGCTCGCTTCCATATCCCCCGGCTACCCGCTTCGCTTGGCCGGGAAGGAAGAGAGGGCATACCAGATACGGGGCAAGGAGATTGCCTTGTACATGGAAGCCTTTTGGGCCGGAATGCGTCTGCCCTTCTCTCTAGAGGTGAGTGCGGCGCTGCATTGCTTTCAATTAGCCCTGGGCCAGCTAGTGCCGAACTTGTCGAGGATTCTCCTCGGGTTTCTGGTCCGGTTGAGATTGAAGGAGATCTTTTTCAGCCTGAACCTTCTCCTTTCCTCCCTCTGCTATAAAAATCACCCCGGCACTCGTAAGGATGAGCCTAACTGGGTATACGTTTCTTTTAGAAAACACAGAGGAGGGACGACCGGGTCGGGGGCCGTAGCGGTACTTTCTTCCATTCATGAATGGAAGGAAAAGTTCTTGTTTGTCGGGCCATCCGAGGATGAGGATTGGCCTGTGCCTGTCCAGTGGCATAGGGCCAACTACCCACGGGTGAGGCGGTCGTCCGATCCCGATGCCATGGCAGTGTCGGCATGGGAGCCCGTCCATCGGGCCGATGTGCTGCTGTCCGAGCAGGCCCTCAGTTGGGCCGGGCTCAGCCTCGCTCAATTTGCGGGTAAGTTAGGAGTTTAGGCGACATGTTTAGACTTGTGTATTCTTTTATTCTTTTTGGCATTGCTAACCCCTTTGTATTTTCGCTTTTTTGCAGAGCCGAAGGACTGATCTAAATTCCGGGCTGTTGGCCGAGAAGAAAGGGAGGAAGGCCAGAGGTGCCGGCCCGTCACGCCCCACTGCGAGCCCGGTCCTGTCGGCGGCCGCTCCGGCCAGGCGCTCCCCCGGGCCTCGGAGGTCGGCCACGGGCGGATCCGCAAACGCATTCGGGAGCAGGAGCCCTGGGTTTTGGAGGTGGGAGAAGAGGCCGATCGTCCCGTGCCCCTCCTCAAGAGGCATCATAGGACGGTGCCCTGTTTCCCGTCTTCCCCGATCTTTGTGGATGAAGGGGATCTTCGCTTCGAGGTGCCCTCAGGGATTTCTGTCGCCGACAACCTGCTCTCGAAGATGGAAAGGTCGGCTGGGGGCAAAATCCCCCAGGGGACCCTCAAGGCCTAAATCGCAGCCATAGCCCAGGAGGCCGTGCAGCTCAGTGTTCGTCTCCCGTTCGGGTTTTTATTAAGCACTTTTTGTTCACAGGATCGGATGTCTTTTTAACCCCTCCTTTTGTTTTCCTCAGGTCCTCCAGCACTGCGCCCTCGTTGCCAACATGGAGCACGAGAAAATTGCCCCGACGATGCAGATCGCGGACGAGTCTTCCTCGCGGGAAGAGAGCTTGGGCCGGAAGCTGCGCAAGACGAAGGAGAGGATCGTCGCCCTCGAAGATTGGATGGCAGCTGAGGATCGGGTGAACGCCAATTGCCGGGAGACCATCCGGGTTTTGATAGAGTCCAACAAGGCCGTTGAGACCAAGTTGGAGGATACCAGGATGTTCGCCGCCACTCTGAAGAAGACGCGGGACACCCTCAAAAGAGAAAACGAGGTGATAAAGGAAGCGATGAGACGCGCCGACCTCCGGGCTGCGAAGACGGTGGAGAGCTACAGGACGTAGGATCAATTCTACGCCGACCTTGCGGAAGCCTCGGCCCTCGTTTGGGACGATGCCCTCGACACCGTCAAGACGCTGATGCCAGAGTTTCCCGACAGTAAGCTCCGGCTCGAGTATCCCCTCGAGGGTGAGGCGCAGGGGATGCTGTCGAAAGTGTCGCCGGAGAGAAGGCCCCTGGTGGGGGCATAGGGGATAAGGCGGTCACCCCAGCTCCAAGTGCCGAAGCTGCAGCTGCGGGCGCTGAACCTCAAGCCGCCACCCCGGCTTCCGGCGCTGCCACAGAGCATGTCGAGGTCCTCCCCGGCCCCAAGGCCTGAGTCTCCCTGCTTTCTTTTTTGTTTTTTTTGTTTCGGAATTTTGTAAGCCTTCGGGCGATTTTGTAAGGCTGAGGAGCCCACAATACCGTTGTAAAAACTCCCGAATTGTAAATAAAGCCCTTTATAAAAATTTGTGTCGCAATGTTTTCATTTCGTGATAATGTCTTCATTTTGCTCGCCTGATGAGCACTAGGTCGGCGACCGATCCTTTAGTTGGCGATCGCGTGTCGAGTTAAACTCGATCATTTGTCAAAGTGTACAATGACTGGTGTAAGATTGGCGTCCTTATGCCCCCGAAGTCGAGGTGGCGATCGCTCTTAACATTGGTCGGCGTCGCCGAGATTGAGGACTTCTGAACTTTAGCACAGAACCATAGGAAGTTATCTACTAAGGATGGACCGAGCAGGGAAACTGCTCGGTGGCCTCTTGACAAGGGCTTCGATCCTTCTCGTCGGTGGATAGTAAACTACCAGCCATGGATGGACCAGGTAGGGCAGCTGCTCGGTTGCCTCTTGGCGAAGGCTTTGATCCTTAGCGTAGATGGATAAGAAGTTACCCGCTAAGGATGGACTGAGCAGGGTAGCTACTCGGTTGCCTTTTGGCGAGAGCTTTGATCCTTAGCGTAGATTGGTAAGAAGTTACCCGCTAAGAATGGATCCGAACAGGGTAGCTGCTCGGTTGCCTCTTGACGATGGCTTCGATCCTTGGCGTCGGTGGGTAGTGAACTGCCAGCCATGGATGGACCGGGCAGGGCAGCTGTTCGGTTGCCTCTTGGCGAGAGCTTTGATTCTTAGCGTAGATGGGTAATAAGTTACCCGCTAAGATGGACCGAGCAGGGTAGCTGCTCGATTGTCTCTTGACAAGAGCTTTGATCCTTAGCGTAGATGGGTAAGAAGTTATCCGCTAAGGATGGACGGAGCATGGTAGCTGCTCGGTTGCCTCCAGACGAGGGCTTCGATTCTTGGTATCGGTGGGTAGTGAACTACCAGCCATGGATGGACGGTTGCCTCTGGGCGAGGGCTTTGATTCTTAGCGTAAATGGGTAAGAAGTTACCCACTAAAGATGGACCGAGCAGTGAAGCTGCTCGGTTGCCTCTTAGCGAAGGCTTCGATCCTTGACGTCGGTGGGTAGTAAACTTTCAGCCATGGATGGACTGAGCAGGGCAGCTGCTCGGTTGCCTCTTGGCGAGGGTTTTGATCGTTAGTGTAGATGGGTAAAATGTTACCCATTAAGGATAGACCGAGCAGTGAAGCTGCTCGGTTGCCTCTTGGTGAGGGCTTCGATCCTTGGTATCGGTGGGTAGTGAACTACCAGCTATGGATGGAACCGAGCAGAGCAGCTGCTCGGTTGCCTCTTGGTGAGGGTTTTGATATTTAGTGTAGATGGGTAAGAAGTTATCCACTAAGGATGGACCGAGCAGTGAAGCTGTTCGGTTGCCTCTTGGTGAGGGTTTCGATCCTTAGCGTCGGTGGATAGTGAACTACCAGCCATGGATTGACCGAGCAGTGTAGCTGCTCGGTTTTGCGAGGCTCTGCCTGGCATTCCAAGATCTGTGAATATCGGGAAGGGTGACCGTCGCGGGCGGTACGTGGAAGAAACGCACAGGGGAGGCGAAGCGTTCGAAGATCTACGTCGCTCTGACTTCGATTCGCCGAGGGATACGGGATGCCTGCCACGTAGCGGTACGGTATTGGAATAATTGAGCGAATCCCAGGATTCGCACACATGCGCGCGCAAATTTGGGCTCTTGGGGATTTTGTGGAGGCTATAAATAGAGAAAGAGATGGGTTTGTTTCAGCATTGCTTCTTCGAGATGGTCGGGCATATTTACTCAATTGAAGAGATCGTCACTCCCGATGATGTCTACTTATACGAGCAATCCGTTTCCGAGGATAGGTACCGGGGTGTGATCTAGCGCATCGAGGATCATATCGGCCGTTTACTCCCTTGTCGATCACCCCTCCTCCAATTGCTGATGTACGCAATTTGGAGGAGGTCCCCGGGTTGTACAACCCCCTTGCCGAGGAACTGCTGGACGAGGCGCTCAACAAGGTGCGTACGAAATTCTTGCTCGGTCTTATCTCGAAGACCAGACATGACTGATCCTTGGCTCTCATTTTGGAGTGCTTCCAGAAGAGATAGACCGTGAGCCATGGCTCGGCTGGTGGAGCGTTCGGCCCTTCCGTGGCGTCCCGGGTTCGCGTGCAACATTAGCGGGAGTGGGCTGCAGAGGCTAGGGCTCGGCTGGTGGAGATCTCCTGGGAGTATCACCAGGAGTACTTCCTTGACCACGCTTCCCCTCTGTTGTAATAATTTTATTTTATTTTTTCTTTATGTAAGGCTGAGAATCCCATAATACCTTTTAAATAAATAAAGTTCTCCTTTTTGCGATGTTCTGTTGTTTCCTTCTTATTATTAAAAAAAGAACTTGGAACAATTTACATCGCATTTGTGGAAGAAGAAACATATATTCATAGATATTCCTTTAAAGGTATAACTTGAGCTTCTCGGCGTTGTAAGACCGCGGAAATTTACGACCCGTAGCATCTTGTAAGTGATAAGCCTCGCCGGACAGGACCTCGGAGACGAGGAATGGGCCGTCCCATTTCGGAGAAAACTTATGCAGTTTGCCCTGATCAACAAACTCGTTCCACCTTAGGACCAAATCTTCGGTCTTGAAGGCACGATGCTTGACCCGAGCGTTGTAGTAGCGACCTGTCTGTCATTGGTAAGCGGCAACTCTGATCTGCACCTGGTCCCGTTTCTCCAGTAAGACGTCCAAATTAGTCCGGAGTGCCGAGGTGTTTGCTTCGTCATCGAAATGCTCGACCCTGTAACTGGGCAGCCCGATCTCTGCTGGGACCATCGCCTCGGTGTCGTAGTAGAGACTGAAGGGGGTTTCTCTAGTAGGGGTCTTCTTCGATGTCGCAAGGTCCATAAGACCCGGGGTAGTTCGTCGACCCAACTACCTTGTCCTCCTTCCAGGCGAGCTCGAAGTCCTCGAATGATGTCTATGTTAGCGACCTCGGCCTGCCCGTTGCACTGGGGGTGCACGACTGCGGCGAACTTCATCAGTATATGGTATTCGCTGCAGAATCATTTAACTCTTTCGTTTTTGAAATTCGTCCCGTAGTCGGTGATGATACACTTCGGGATCCCAAACCAGAGTATTATGTTCTGCAGAAACTTGATGGTCGTGGTGGCGTCCAGTTTTCGGATTGGGACAGCCTCGATCCACTTCGTAAAGTAGTCCACTGCGATGAGAATGTATTTGTACCCATCCATACCAGTAGGGAATTGGCTTATCATGTCCATTCCCCACTGGGCAAACGGTCAGGGGGAGGTTAGGGCTGTTAGCTCGGTAACCGGAAGGCGGGGTATGCTGCCATGGAGTTGGCAGCTCTTGCACTTTCTGACGAGCTTCTGAGCGTCCTGATGAATGGTCGGCCAATAATACCCTTGAAGCAGTGCCTTTTGGATTAAGCTGTGGGGCCCTTGATACGCACCGCTAACCCCTTCATGAACCGCACGGAGGACGTAGTCGGCTTCGTGGGGGTCGACGCACCGAAGCAGAGCTTGAGTGAAGGATTTCTTGTAGAGGTTCTCGTTACTCCAGACGAAATGGCGGGCTTTGGCTCGGTGGCGGCGAGCTTCCCCACGATCTCCGGGGAGCGTACCCTCCTTCAGGAATTCCACGATGGGCTTCCTCCAATCTTGATCCTCTTTCGGAGCTGTGTAAACTTGGAGCGATGTCTCTCTGTTTTCCACGCTGGGCCGTGGTAAGACCTCGAAGAGAATATTTCTCTTGTTGTTGGCCGTGTAGGAGGAAGCTAGCTTGCTTAGGGCGTCAGTCTAGACGTTTAGGTGTCGGGGAATCTGCTCCACTTGAACTTCGTCGAAATCCTTTCGCAGCTTTCTTACCTCGGCTAAGTACTTCACCATCAGAGGCTCCCGTGCCTCGAAACGGCCGGTCACTTGGCCGACGACCAGAGTGGAGTCGCTAAGGATTCGGATCGTCTTCAGCCCCACTCCGGAGGCGATCAACAGTTCAGCGAGCAGAGCTTCGTATTCCGCTGCGTTGTTTGAGGTTTTGAATCCGAGCTTCAAAGAATACTCCATCTCTGCCTCGTTCGGACCCCGAATGATGAGGCCGGCACTACAGCCTTTCTCGGTTGATGACCCGTTGACGTAATGGACCCAATCGGGGACGGAGTCGGGCCTCTCTTCGGCCGATGGTTTAGATCCGGGTGTCGGCACGGACACTGCCTCCTTGTTGGGGATAGTGCATTCGACGACAAAATCGGCCAGGACTTGTGCCTTGATAGCTTGCCTCGGGCGGTATTTGATGTCGAATTGGGACAACTCCCATCTCCACTTCTCCAAACGACCAGAAGACTCGGACGAGGCGAGAATAGCCCCTAAAGGGCGTTCGGTGAGGACGAGGATGGTGTGCGTCTGGAAATAGTGTCATAGTTTTCTCGAGGCAACGATGAGTGCCAAGACAATCTTATCTATGGCCGGGTACCTTGTTTCCGCGTCCTTAAAAACGTGGCTTACATAGTAGACCGGCTTCCCTCGACTTCTCGGACGAGCACCGAACCTGTAGATTGATCGGACACCACCAGATACAGCGATAGCTCATCTCCTTCAACTGACCGGGTGAGTAGTAGGGGAGTCGCCAGATGCACTTTCAATTGCTCGAAGACGATCTGACACTCCTCCGACCATTCGAATCTTGGGATCTTCCTTAAAGTTTTGAAGAACGGAAATCACTTTTCCCCGGATCTTGACATGAAACGACTCAGAGCGGCTACCCTTCCTGTGAGTTGCATGATTTCGACGCTGGTCTTTGGCACGGCCATGTTGAGGATGGCGTTGATTTTCTCCGGGTTAGCCTCGATTCCTCGGTGGGTAACCGTGAATCAGAGGAACTTTCCACTGGCGACCCCGAATGCGCACTTGGCGGGGTTCAGTTTCATTTTGTATTTGCGGAGGACGTTGAAGGCCTCGTCCAGATCTTTGGCGTGCCGGTCCGACGAGGTCGATTTGACGAGCATGTCGTCGACGTAGACCTCTATGTTCCTGCCGATCTGAGGCTTAAACATCCTGCTGACCAAGCGTTGATACGTAGCCCCAGCGTTTTTGAGGCCGAAAGGCATCACTTTATAGCAGTATACCCCCGGTCCGTTGTGAATGCGGTGAGCTCTTCGTCTGCCGAATTCATATGGATCTGGTTGTAGCCGGAGAAGGCGTCCATAAAGCTGAGTAGCTCGTGGCTTGCCGATCTGTCAACGAGCTGATCTATTCGAGAGAGGGGATAGTTGTCTTTCGGGCAGTGAAGTCGGCGCACATGCACCACTTCCCGCTTGCCTTTTTAACCATGACCATATTCGCCAACCACTCCAAGTAAGCCACGTTCCGAATGAAGTTGGCCGCGAGCAGCCTGTCAACCTCATCCTCGATCGCTTTTTGCTTGATCGGAGCGAAACTTCATTTCTTTTGCCTGACGGGTCGGACCACCGGGTCGACCCCGAGCTTATGTGATATTATTTTGGGTCGATCCCAGGCATGTCAGCGGACACCCAGGCGAACACGTCTGAGTTTTCTCGGAGGAAGTGGACCAGGTCGTCGCGTCGACCTCCGTTAATAGTGATCCGATTTGGACGGTTCATTCATCGCCCCCTTCGATGAGGGGGGCCTCAGTTAGCGGCTCCACCGGGGCTCCTCTGATCTCTTTATGCTCGTCCCGAGTATCCAAAGATCCCCTGAGATCATCCGTGCTTTCAAGGTCATCGTTTCTCTCTTCGGGCATAGATGTCGCAGTGAAGCAAATCTTCGTGGTTTGCTGGTTCCCATAGGCCCGATCTATCCCGCCTTGGTCGAGGGGAAACTTGATTGCTAGATGGTAGGTCGATATCTGGGCCCGGAGGGAATTTAGCGCCAGGCGTCCCAGGAGGATGTTGTAGGCCGATAGAATTCTGGCGACGATGAACTCCATAGGTACGGTACGCGTGTTGCCTGCCTCCCCGATGTTAAGCAGGAGGGTGACCGGTCCTTCTGCTGGGATGGAATAGTTGGTGAACCCCGACAGGATATGGGCGGTCGGCCTCAGGTCCGATGGGGTAAGCTCCATGCGCAGGAAGCAGTCGTAGAAGAGGATGTCTGCCGAGCTTCCCGAGTCGACCAATATCCTTTGCACTTCATAACGGTGGACCCGTGCTGCAATCACCAGGGGGTCGTTATGAGGTAGGGATATCCCGTGGAGGTCCTCGTCGGTAAAGATGATGGGCTCAGCTGCTTTGACCTTCTTCCTGGGTTGGCTGCTAGTTCCTTCGACCAGCAAGGGGCGCCGTGTCTTGTCGGCCTCAGACGCACCACCCGCTAATACGACCATGATTTGGCCGATCGTCAACTCGCCGGGAAGGGATGGTGCTCTTGCTCTCTCGGTCGGTTTGTCGCTTGTCCCGTAAGTATCTTGCCAGGTGCCCTGAGCGGATTAACTTCTCGATGTAGTCTCGGAGCTGTTTACAGTTCTCGGTGGGATGTCCCTGCGACTTGTGGAAAACGCAATAGGGGCCTCGTGCCCGTTTGGCCGTCTTATGGTTGACCGGGAGAGTTTGAGGAATCTCTCACCCTTTGCCACAGCTTTGTCTGGAAGACGTTGAGCGGGGTATACTCCTGGAATTTTGGGGAGTAGGTCTTTGGCCGCTCAATCTTCTTTTTATCCTTTCTTGCCCTCTTCTTCTGATCGGTCTGGTTTGTTCGAGGCATGTTAGCGTTCACCTCGGACTCGAGCTGGATCTCTCGTCCGGTCCAGGTTTTTACCTCGGCCATGGTCTTAAGTTGCGCTAATACAAAGGAGCGGAGCCACTCCTTGTGCCTAAGACCCGACCTAAGGGCGGTGATGACCGTCTCGTCCCGGTGCTCTAGGACCTCAAGAAGAGCGTTGTAGAAGTGAGTGACGTATCCTTTGAAGGATTCCTTGTCCCCGCTCTTTATAGTAAAGAGATGATCGACGGTCCGCTTCTGCCATCTGTTCCCGACAAAGTGACAGAGGAACTAGGTAGCCAGCTCATCGAAGGTAGAGATGGAGCATGACGTGAGTCCTCGGAACCATTCTCGTCCAGAGCGGATGAGAGTGGTGGGGAATGCACGGCATTATGCGGTGTCGGAGTTGTCCTGGAAGCTCATCCCCGCCGTGAACGCTTCCAAATGGTCTTTTGAGTCGGATTTTCCGTCGAAGAGGGGGTTTGTTCCTGGAGGAGACGTGGATAGTGAGCAACTCTTTAGTGAAGGGCCTCGTAAGCGAGTCGGCGGCATATCTAGCCCCGTCGCTTGAAGGACGACTCTCCCGATATATACCCTCGATCTTCTTTTCGAGGGCATCGAGTCGGTCGTGGTATCCCGAGGATTCGGCATACTTGGATTTATGGCCTCTGCCGCTGGTGGCCTGCGCCTGGCCGCGGTTCCGGTTCCGTTCTATGAGGTTTTGTAGGTCCCCTGGCGACGTTGTCCTCGAGCTATCGTGGTGGGTCCCGTTCGTGCGATCCTGTCGAGGGGGAGGGCGTCGGCCATGCCTGAGAGCAAGCGAGCTGATCGATACCTTCTCGGGAGGGACAAGAGCACGATGGGCCTCAGGGCGGGGTGCTCTTTCAAAGGATCTCGGCGTCGAGCTGTGAGGCGCTCAACGGGTCATTGAGTTGGTCGCCCTGGGGATCTATGGCCGCCGGAGGTAGCGAGATGCTGCTCAGTCGCGCCAGCACGGGCAGTGCTTTCTCCCCCTCTGTGGAGGTCTCGATCCCGAGGTAGGGGAACGACGACCTGTGTGGCTTGTCTAGCGGTCTGAACATGGACGAGGGCATCCATGATGGACGCAAACCTGTCGATCCGTGCAGACAAGACGTGAACGATATTCGGGGGAGAAGGAGATCCGTCTGCGCCCCCGTTGTGAGGAGGGCGACGGCTAGTGCATGGATCGTAGCGGTGATCACTCGCCATAACTTCGAGATCGGAAGATTAACTTTTGTTGAGTGGAATTTTCGAATTTCCCACAAACGGCGCCAACTGATGGAGCTCAGGATCTTCTTCAGATGTTGCCTTCCGTTGATCTGCAGTGAGTGGTGATAAGTAGTTGAGATTGGATTTGAGGTTTGCCTCTTGATGCGTGTAGATCTCAATGGGCTTGATTTAGAATGATGCTGAGCTACCTGTAAGGAAGTCCCGGGGTAGTTGTACCATCGTGGACCCTCCGACGATCAAGTTAGTCGAGATATTTGGGCAGAGTAACAACCTATTGGATCAGAATCGTCTTACCTGAGTCGTCTGAGAGGGGGTTTATATAGTGGCAGCCATGGGCTGACAGGTGCGAGATTTACGCCGGCCATTACGCTCCTGACGTTACGCCTGCGTGAAAGGCGGGATCCCCCATTAATGACGAGATGCGCTCATTAGTGGGGGAACGCGATGGCGTGGAACGTGGGGTCGTGGGCGGTGGATATCTCGCGTATGGCGAGATTCGCGGGGCCATGTCTGGGACGTTTATGATATGCGCTCTGGGTCGGTCGATGAGACCGAGGAAGCTGAGCTCGGCGGAAGGCCCGGAGACAAGCGGGAGGCCGAGCAAGCTTGGTTTTGCGATAGCTTGGAGGCAAGCTAGGAGGGCCGAGGAGGCCCATCGTGCAGGAGGGCTCGGAGATGAGTCAGTGGTTGTTTGTAGGACGAGCATAGGAGTGTTCTGGGAGGTCATGGAAGGTCGAGAACATCCTCGGGTCGAAGGCCCGGGATATGCTTCCAATGTACCATTTTGCTCCTTTCTCGTAAGCTCTGGGACACGTCATCTGTCATGATCTTGGGAGTTCTCAGTATTGAGCATCATCACTCATCATCCCTTCCTTTTCTACTAAATTCGTCACTTTAAATTGTTTACAACTGTGAGTAGCTAAAGCCATTTCTCCTCTCTTGTGGAAACAGTCCTGCCATTCGGGAAAGTAGGGTGGTTACAGTGCAATGCCTCTCAGGTACTGGCCCATTGAGGGTTGGAGGAGAGTTTTTGGCAAGGCATTATCATGAAGTAAAATCCCAGCTTCCGAGTTTCATTTCTATGTATGAGCGTTTGAGTTAATAGGATCCTGACTTGAAAGTAACCTTATCAGCACACTATTTACGTTCCACAACCAACTTGGGGAAATCATACAAATGTTTTTACATTAGCGGGACTTGCTGTCAAGACTTACCGTTGCTATGATCCAGCAACGCGTGGACTAAACTTCCAAGGTACCTACCTTGAACAATGCACTATGCATGTATATTTTTAGAGATCTGCGGGAGTTCTATTGTCAACGTATTTAGTAAATTCATTATGCTTTTTCTACAAGTCTAGGAATTCAAATCTTTGATAGTTACATCTGGTATCCTCCTCGCTTCGATCAAATTAGAATTATGTCGAAGGAGCCTCCTTGTTTTCTGTTAAAAATTCTGGAAACATGTTGAAGAAGTTTGTTTACTTTAAATAACCGGACTTCTTGCAAAATGTTTCATCTTTTTGTCATTCCTTTTTTCTTTGTTCTTGAAGAAAACTTTGGTCTTTGTCTTTATATGTGCCTTGGAGAGAGATGTTATTCCCTCTAGCAAATCTGGAAACGTGTCAAAGAAATATTTTATTCACTTGCTCCTTGATCTTTGGTTTTACTCAAAGCAATCTTCAAGAATTTGTATTAAACCCATTCTTCCCATAATTTCATATACAAAAACCAGTGCTAATTAATAGGTGAGGGAGTGGTTGAAGTCGAGTTGACCACCTGTTGTATTTTTTAAAACAAAATATTTGTAAAGTTTCTTGCTTATTTAGAAAATCACTGTGTTTCAACAGCAGAGTGCTGCTTTTGAACAAAGTTCTTGCAATGCTCTGCTGCTTTAAATGTCATTTTCTATTCTTTTTTACTCCGTATACTTCCATATTTTCATTCATTTTCTATATAAACATTTTGTTGCATCATTTTATTTTGTTGTGTGCTTTTTGCCATAATTAAAGCAACCAAAATATCTTCTGGACCAGGTTTGCTGGAAGATCTTGCCGCCGAACCTGCTGGGGCAATCGTCCTTCTTCATGCATGTGCACACAACCCTACTGGAGTTGATCCAACTCTCGATCAGTGGGAGCAGATAAGGCGGTTGATGAGGTCAAAAGGGTTGGTTCCCTTCTTTGATAGTGCTTACCAGGCAATCATGGCTTCAAGTCAGTCAAATCTTTTGATGCTAACTAAATATACACAAATCAAGCATTTAAGAATTTACAATGTGCACTAAAGTCAAACTATCTTATCTTCCCGCGATGCCGATTCTGGGTTGGTTCCGATATAAGCAAATTCAGTTGAAAATCCTGCTCGGTAAAATGGCATATCTAACTATTGTCGCTTTTAACAAATCTTAAGGGTTGTTCCATTGATAGTCGTCTTTAAGGTGGCTATATTCTGGTTGATACGAGTAGGATTTTGCTACCACATTCTCATTGCTTAACTATTCATTTACACATGTAATAACGTATTAAGGATATACATATCATGTAGGGTTTTGCTAGTGGAAGCCTGGATGCAGATGGACAGTCTGTTCGCATGTTCGTTACAGATGGTGGAGAATGCCTTGCAGCTCAAAGTTATGCAAAGAACATGGGTCTGTATGGAGAACATGTTGGTGCCCTCAGCATTCTATGTACCTTTGACCACCTTAGAATCTCCCCACTGCACTACTTTTTTCTGTCGAGTCAGTCTTCTTTCTTATGATCCCTATGTAAAAAGTAGACTGTGTGCAGCCATTGCAAAAGTTTGTTTAAGAGTTTGTTGTCTATCGTGATCAGTGTCATCGTCATAAGACCTTTTACCATCACTGGGTAGCCTAGGGCTCAATTAAAGATTTAACAAATTATCCAAATGCAAAAAGGCTAGTGGCTCTTTTTATAATTATTTGAAACTTGAAAGGATTCATAAAACTATTGTTGTCTTTCTCATTTGATAACTTTTACATATATTCTCTTCAGAAAATAGAAAAGATGAATTTTTCATATTGAAATAAATAAGCATTTAAGTTGCTCATCTTTGGCCCATAGTTTATGTTCATTATTTCTTCATCCATCTTACCAAATTGATAATGATTATTTCAGGTTTGCAGAAAGGCTGATGTGGCAGGCCGGGTTGAGAGCCAGCTGAAGCTTGTTATTAGGCCTATGTATTCCAATCCTCCAATTCATGGTGCCTCCATTGTGGCAACCATTCTCAAGGACAGGTAATAAGGCGACACAAATCATTAGAAAGATCTCTTGCTTTTGGAGGCCATTAATATTCAGGGATGCCAGTTTGATCAATTGTGATCCTGTGAACTTAGTAAATTAAGTTTGCCCAATTTTCATATGCATGTCATTATCTCCAATACCACTCGATTCAATGTTCCTTTTTTTCATTCTAAAGTACTAATTGTGTTTATATTTGGCATTTAATATTTGGCATTTAAGAATTCTCTTTTCTAACCAAATTCTGTAGTCTGTAAAACCTTTTCACAGAAATATATATCGTCTATCTATCAAAGATTCTAAGAGCAAAAAGTAGCCATAAGCTTCTCTTCTTGTTCTTTATTTTGATTCATCTTTTAACTTATTTCTGACACAAACACCTTAAGCGGTTGGCATATATTCATGTTCTTTTGTTTCTCCTATCTTCCTTCTTTTGCAATAACTTATATTAACAGTGTATTACTCTTGTTTTCATTCTTGATTTAGTGAAATGTTCAATGAATGGACCATTGAACCGAAGGCTATGGCTGATAGAATAATCAGCATGCGTCAACAGCTTTTTGTTGCTTTACGAACAAGAGGTAAATGAGTTCCCTTTATTGTTATTATCCATTAACCTTGATAACATACTTTTTTGAAACTATTGTGTATATAAGAGCAGATGAGAAATATTATGAGCACATATTGTAGAGTCAGCGAAGCTGATGGGCTTGAATTATGGGTGCTGTGCAGGAACACCAGGTGATTGGAGTCATATCATAAAGCAGATTGGAATGTTCACATTCACAGGGCTTAATACTAAGCAAGTTGCATTCATGACAAAGGAATTTCATATTTACATGACTTCGGATGGGTAAGAATTTGAGCAGTCTCCTCTATATAGTAACTTGACAATGCTGTAATCCTATAAATACACCTCTCTCTCTTTTCTCCGTCAAGTGGCCACCTTGTTTCATCCATGATCTAATTATGAACCCAAAATAACAAGTAAAAGTTGACGCTCAACTCTTTACTCTTTGAAATCACACCACATGTGAGGCGCCTTGTTAAACCACCTTGAAGTGTAACACTCACATAGTATCAACAGGACATAAAAGCTTGCGGCATAATGCTCTTCCTCTTTGTTCATTGTGGATGATTAATTGTTATCTTGTATTTATTTTGCAAGTGTTACATTTTTTGAAGTTAAGTAGAGTGACATTTTTGGTGGTACACAGGAGGATCAGCATGGCAGGGTTAAACTCAAGGACCGTCCCTCATCTTGCAGATGCCATACATGCTGCTGTAACTCGCATTAGCTGATCATATTGATAGATGGGCATGGGTTATACCTCAGCTACAATCGGAAATTTCCTTTCATAATTGCATAAGTTGAAAGTTAGCAATTTCATTGTGTCTTACCTCTCTTGTAATAAAATCTAACTTCAGTAAGACCCGTAAGAAATTAATGTTAATGATGACAAATATTTTTTATATATAAAACTTTTAAATTTAACGAGAACAAAGTATCTTGAATCTGCATGGATTCTCTTTGTTCGGCAGTTTATTTTTGTAATTCTTGTCTTGTGTAGTCCTTATATCCGAGCTAGATGGTGAAAGGTGCCGGGTTTCGCTAACTGTGTTATTTTGACAATTGAAGAATTTGCAGGATGCTAATTTTGTTTATTAAGATAATTGAAAGTTGGTTCTGTTACATCTTTTTAATTAGGATTTTGACACTAGTCAGAAGAGAGTTGATGTCATCAGAATTGCTAGACAAGTCATTGGTCAGGTTTTACCTCACAAAAGGTGTTTCTATTGCTGCATTTCCTCATTATTATTGAATCAAGGATAAGGCTATCGCAGAGTGACCACATGTCAGTCTCCCAATGGCTACAGCTCCATCAGCTCCAAAACACTGAACTGCCATGTGTATGTCCCAGATTCATCAACAAACCTCACCCAAACATTTCAAATCCTGAACATTGATAGTCCAAGAACTGAAAGAAAGAAAGCAAGCAAAGGAAGAGAAACCAAAGAGACAGCAGAATCACCAATGGCCTCTGTAACTACCATGGCTATGGCACAACCGGTTACCGTAAAGGGCCTTGGCGGCAGCTCACTTCATGGCACCAAGCTCTCCTTCCGCTCCCCTAGGCAAATTCCTGCTCGCTCAAACTCCAGGTATTAAGTATTCAAGTATAGCAACTGTATATATGTCATTGTGAATCCATGCGGTAGGTCATTGATTGATTATTTTGTTAAGGTCGTCTGGAGCTGTGGTGGCCAAGTACGGCGACAAGAGTGTGTACTTTGATCTGGAAGATCTTGGCAACACAACTGGTCAGTGGGATTTGTATGGTTCTGACGCACCTTCTCCTTACAACCCGCTTCAGGTATATCTTTATTAGATTTCTTTTATTGTATTGTTTTAATTATTTTGGTTGGTATAATTTTATTATCAATGGTACTTGTTCCCCTGCAGATTTATAATAAGTTTCCTATAATAAATTCAGATGGATGGAAGATAATAGATTGTTGTAATTAATTAAACATCGTACTAGTTTGTTATATGCTTAACCTATTTGTGAAGCTCTTTTATTTTAAACTTTCACCTTGAGGATGATTCTCCACAGAATAGGATTCTGTACCATAAACAAGATAGAGATGCATCATTTAGTCTCTCATACTCTCATCCTGCCTCTCATGATCTCATAACAGCAGATGAGCAGAGATGAATTTCTCCCTCAGCCTTAAGCTCCAGCCCCTTATATATGTTGAATATAACCGGATCTTCCTTATCTCTTAAAATGGAAACGGATCGTCTAATATCACAACGTACATAGCTAAATAAAGCTAGTTTATATGATAATGTTGTGGTCATTCTTGTTCACTTTCCTCTTTAGAAATATTATATTCCTCTTTGTATGATCCCTAGTATATGCATTGTGATATTGATAAAGTCATCAGGTTCTTTGTATTTACAATGTAAGGAGTATATATGGTCATCAACCTTTGCGCTACCCTCATATAAAGGTAGCCACAACTGGCCTAAGCCCAACAAGGACTTCCTTATCTTCATATGATTTCAATGACCATGATCAGGTGCTCAAATACAAGATAAATTCCCAACAACCTATAGAGTGTTCTAGCTCTGCCACCAAATATAGAGCATCGTAGCTCTGATACTGAATGTAGAGAATGGGCAAGTGGAATAAAGGTAGCACATTTTTAACAAACTTTTATTTTTAACAAACTTTTATTACTACAAAGAGACTCATATTCTTACAAGATACCACTCAGTCTTAGCACTCACAGTACACAACTTTATATATCTATCATTCATGCAGACTCCACGTCGCTTAGCACTTGTATTCTCACCTGCTTTCTTATTTGCTTACAACAAAAGAGACTCGCCCTCTACTTTTAGGCTTTCTGAGAGAGCTTTAGACCTGGAGCTCTCTAGCCTATTATAGAAGAAGCTTCCCATGTTAGAAACTTCATGACTTTCATTTGTCTTAACATGATAATTAGTAGTTCGTTCATTTTGGGCTATTCAATCTACGTACAAGATCTTAATCCACTCATGTCTTAAACGAGTTAAAGAAACTAACATTTTCATATAATATTGCTGGTTCGAGAGGGATTCTTGACATTTTCAAAGTTTAATGGCGCTATCTCAAAAACCTAGAAAGTTCGATTGTGCTTTATAAAATAATAAAATTTACCCTTTGTATTTTATCTAGAAACTTCATAGCTTTTAAATATTTCTAAGAGCTTCTCTTAAATATCTAGATCATAACACACATGTTCCATGTGGTTAATCCTAGAATATCCTAGAGAATAGTTAAGTTGTTGTCGATCTTCAACACAATAGCTATCTTGGCTCAAATCCATTGACCTAACAATAATGAGATACACCCTTACTCTCGTCATCCACTTCGTAGCCACCCCACAAACTGACAAACTCCATGCTCCTCATAGCGAAGATAATGATCTCTCATTTCATGTGTTGTGGTGGCTGCACATTAAGGCCGACCTTTCTTTACCGTTAGAAATAGGCTCTTTATTTTCAATTCATGTTTTTGATGCTGGACCACTTCAATTACTTTTTCTTTTTTGAGTTATAAGGCTGGACCACCTTCTTCCCTAATCAATACAAAGAAAGTTGAACTCCTCTTCCCTTGTGTTGATATCATGTCTTGAAATTGTGGCCTTGTCACTATTCTCATGCACATGAATTGAACACGGTGGAAATACTCCTTTATTAACTTAAACTTGATCTATTCAATGATGAACTGAAATCACCTTTGGATCAAGAGTACATTAATGTGACTAAAATGTCTTGCAAAATATGGGATTATATTGAAGAGGCCGTCATATCCATATTCCTCTAAACTCATGTTTTAATCAGATCATAGACTTCCATTAAATTTTGCTTTTGTTTTCTAATCTGATTGCTAGTAAGAAGCTTTCTTCGCTATATAAGATAGATTGCATTTTATGGTCTCTTTTCACTTCTTCATGGATCATTAAGGGACTCTGCTCACAATGTTTTTACCAAAAAAAAAAAAATTAAATTGTTTTATTCATTCATCATAATGGCCCTCTATTTTTTGTTTCTTTAGCTTGGATTAGGAACTCACAGATCCAAATATGTCATTCATGTTCCTTGATCCCCACAGCTTCTTTTTCTTGAATACACGTAGCACAAGCACAGAGTGCTGACTAGTAACTTAATAGTTCTCATGCATGATAAGTTTGTCTTGTAAACTCTGAACCCAGTGATTTGGTCTCTGCTGATGAATACGGCGAAATTATAGTTGGTAGGAGATGGTTTTAGTCTGCATAGGGGAGGTTCCTAGCTTCTATATTCTGCCGACATATTAAAATACCCAAAAAGCTTGCTAATAGATAATGTATCCGTATTCACATAATTTCATTTGATCTGGAAACAATGCAGAGCAAGTTCTTCGAGACGTTCGCAGCTCCGTTCACGAAGAGGGGCTTGCTGCTCAAGTTCTTGATACTGGGAGGTGGTTCCACTCTCGCATACGTCAGCTCCACGGCCTCCGGTGACGTACTCCCCATCAAGAAAGGCCCTCAGCTGCCACCCAAGAAAGGTCCACGCGGCAAGATATAATTGGTCTGGGAGTCAATTTATCTCCATATCTTATGTTGTTTAATGCCATGTGCTTTTTACTACCCCTTTGTAAGTAAATCCTTCAGTAATTCTGAGGTTTGATTCTATCTCTCTCCCCCCCCCCCCCCCTGCACAGTGAATTCCTTGGTTTAGTTGCTAATTTCATCTGTCTGCCGACAGACTTTGTGATGAGATTGACCATATTGTATGTGGTTATGAAATGTACTGAGAATTCTCCCTAATGCTTGGCTCTATGTAATAATTTTTGCCCATGAACTTGTCATTAATTACATCAGTATTGATCATGGGCTAACAATCAGTTAATTTTTTGTCAAAATCTTTCATGAATTTCTTGCCTCAATCACATTTTGATATGATGGCAATGGATATATAACTTTGGAGTCAAAGGCTTGCAAGGCCTATTTGGCATGAACCTAACTGCTGCATAATCCAAACATAAGAAGGTAGCAAGCAAACCAAAATAGCTGATATGTAACAATATATATGGTTTCTTTCTCATTGCTATTTTATTGTTTTTGGATTACTTTCCTTTTGTTTACTGCCATGATCATGATGTAAAATGATAGCAGCAGCATCTGACCTCCATTGACCCCACCAGCTTTATGAGCCCCTGTTATATGTAGAAGCAGCTATCCCAAATCAATGCCCCTGAAACTGGAGTCAAGGTACTCCAAAATTGCCAGCTATTGTGTATTGACTAGTTTCACACACAACTCCATTACTGCTGTGTTCATTGATCTCTTCCCCCATAGCTCAAATCCTTCAGATTTTTCAGGTATTTGCATCTCTCTCATCTTATACTCTCTTTAAATTTCAATTATACCCATTGTTCTTTATTTTAGCTTTGTGCCTTTTAAATGTTTCAGTGAAGTAGTTATGGGTTAAGTGTTACCTTGTCAGTATATATATATTGATGCTATCAGTAGTTCTCTGTTTCTTCCCTTTTTCCTTCTTTACATGAAATATGACGCATCAATGCATTCTAATAATGGGAAATAAGAAGTTCCTAGAACTTCTCTTTATGTTCCATTTTAACTAACTCCCTTCAAGTGGTAGGAAATTTAACCATGGCTGACGAGCGGTAAGACCTTGCAGCTGAGAGGGGGTCTGTGGTTCGAAACCCTGCTTGCATCAGTTACAGCCTATTATTGGCGGGGGGGGGGGGGGGGGGGAGAACATGGCTGATGAGAAAAACCCTGAAGCAAAGCTTCTGGTGATCTGTAAAGAAGCCCAGAAGCTGACCCGGATGATGAATTCATTTCCAAAGGCGCCTAGTTTTGCTTATCGATCGACCAATATCACGAAAGATCTAGTGAATTTGATCTTCAAGAGTGCCTGATCACACTTAGAAACATGTCGGAAAAGAAGGAGAAGCTGAAATTTGACTTCAGTAGCGGTTCTGGAAGATTTGAGAGGCTTGCTATTGATGGGTCCTTGTTCAATTACATCGATGAATTGAATAAAGTGATGAGGGAGAGTAATTCTAGTCAACAAGAAAAAGTTTGTTCGAGCAGTCGATCTCTGGGATTCTTAATGAGCAAGGAGCCTGAAAAGGCGAAAGGTCCGAACTTGATTGCGAAGCTCATGGGTCTTCAAGAATTGCCTTCGGAAATTGACAATCCTACGAGAAAGGAATATAAGTCGATTCTCGATATCGAAATGCCGAAGACAAGGAGGCTACAATCGATGGAGATGAATACAGAACTAGGGACAAAGACAGTTAATGGTATTGTTGAGATTGTGAAATCCAAAGAAGTATTTGACAGTGATAAAAACAAGGAGCACAGAAGATTTGATAATGAAATATTGACCAATGTGCCCATGAGAAATCAATTTGATAAGATTCTTGTTTCAAAAAAGACCCGAGCGAACAACCTGATTCCAGAAGTTATAGTTTGTCAAAATGGGCAGCTGCCATTGAGAAAGTCTGAGAGAAAAGAAGTGAAGAACATGAAGAAGAATAAAGTCTTGTCAAATCAAATGACCGCAAATCTCACTTCGGTTAGTGAAAAAAAGCAGAGAAAAGTGGTAATTAGTACGAGAGAAAAAGGCAGTTCGCTCTCGAAGTATTTTATGAATGGAAAGAAACCTAGAGAAATGAAGGAATTGAAAATTTCTGCGGCTCCAAAATCCCCGACGAAGCTTGGTTCTGGAACACCAGTTAAGCCTGATAGCAGAAAGAGCAGAATTAAAAAGGATATATCATTAAATGATCAAATCATTGTTTCTAAAGGAGCTAATGCATCAAGAAAGTTGAATTCTACCTTCACTTTGAAACCCATATTGCAAAAGAACAGTAATGTTGAAAAGGTAAAGAAGACGACCGAAGCAAAAGCATTCAGAAAATCCATGGATATCAAAGCAGTTGTGAGTACCCCCCCCCCCCCCCGTTTCAACACTTTCTTTATAATGTCTTTTTTCATACCTCGTCAACAGAAACAATTTCTTGTTCTCACGGATAATTTTTTCAGCGAAACTAATATTGTGCATTTCATATATCTTTTCCCATAGATTGGTGGTATCACAAATTCTAAACATATCAAAGAGTCAAATCAAAGTTTTAATTCGCCTGTTGATCCACCGATAAAACAAGTCAAGCAGAACTCTGAATCATGCCATACAGGTAACCATTTTCTGCGTTGTTTTTTCATTTAACAAACATTCTATTTTATTTTCGTTTCTGCAACTTCTACTTTCCCCTGGATAATGTTTGTCGCTTTTTCTTTCCCCCCAATAAAAATGCTCAACTTATACTGCCAACTTCACTTGAGTCATATGTTGAATGCTTTAATGAGGAGAATTTTTGAATGAAATGTTGTAGAGAATAGAAATTTAACTTCTGTCGAATGAGAAAAATTGAAGCTTTTTTGAAACTGCCCTTGTTAGTCTGTTTGCAAAGGAAAGTGTAAAAATTTGTATTGAAGTATAACTCATTGCTATTGATTACAGTCTTTACAGAGGAGAGGAGAAAAGGAGACAAAAGCTCGACTTCGCCCGAAAATTCTATACAGCTTCCGGAAAACAAAACCAATCTCCTAATAGAATCTGGAGCAGAAGCTGAGGAAAAGATCTTTCTTCAGAACAATCAACACTTAATTAAGCATGCACAAGAGCTTTTTGGCCTCCATGTCCATCAAGCTAAAGACCATCATAAGAAACGCACCGAAGTTCTCTTAGATTGTGCAAAGGAATTTATGTTCCGTAAAAAGCACCAAATCGAGCTCTCGAATCACCGTTTGCTGCAAACAAGTTTGTGGGGACGTGCAACAGTTGTATCTATGGATCGGTTGGTAGATGAAACCGGTAACGGGATCAAGAAATTGAACGGCTATAGTAAAAATGGAGGTGGTGTTAGTTTAAAAGATGGCGTGTATGTGAGATTGGAGATGGATTTGAGATGCAAAGATGTGATGATGAATGCAATATGGGATGTGGGTTGGGTGAATTGGATTTGTGTGGAAGAGGCTGACATTATTGTTGCTCAAGTAGAAGAGATGTTATTGTATGGCATTGTTGAGGAGCTTGTTGTGGAATTACTATGAGTTGTAAATTTTTACAAATAGTGCATCTGATTTAGTTTTGTTGTAGACTGCTGCACTTTCCAAAATGCTGAATTTTTAGCTACATAACCCATCTATTTTGAAGATGAAATTTTAACAAAGCATGTTTGATATATACTCAGGTATCCCCGAACCCCACTCCCACCCTCCCAAAAAAAAAGCAAAAAAGAAGAAATGAAAAGAAAGTAATATTTTGTATTTGGATGTATTTTTCCGAATCCTTCATATTTTACATGGTTGCTAATATCTTTTTAAGGCCGTGTTTGGATATGGAGTTAGGATAACTATGGTTTATTTATTTTTAAGTGGAGGTAGAGTAAGCTGTGATTTGCAAAACCCAAACTTCAAAATTGGAGTTTACGAAACGTTGGTCAAATTGAAGTTGAGATAACTGCAGCAAGTTTTGGGTTGAGATAATTGTAGTTATCTCAGCTCCAAAATAGTTATCAAAGGAGCCAAAGTTAGCATTTTGAAGTTAAGTTTTGCTAACTTTATGAAATTGCATTTTAGGAAACTTGACTCCGTTCCCAAACTGGGCCTATGTCCTTCTATAAACCTCTCTCTCCCTTAGGAATATAACTACTATATTTGAAGTCAAACTTAACATTACATAGAAAAAGGGAAATAATAAGTAAGCCATTTCAGTTGAAGCTGAACATGAAGATTGCAAAAGAATCATATTATATTCAAAATAGATGAATGTAAATAATTTAAAAAAAATTTGTATGAAGCATTACAAAGAAGCTGTGCCAGCTTATTTGCAACAGCAGATGCCTAAACTAAGCTGTGGATATTGTAGAGGGGGTGTGGGGGGGGGGGGGGGGGGGGGGTAAAGGAGAAGTAATTTTCATTGGCAAATTATATAAATGATGGTGCAGCTGCCCTAAAAATGAGGAAATTGAGAGAGCCCAAGGAATAGTAGATGAAGGTCCCTTTGGTGTATGTGATGTAACTGCCGAAGCCGGAGCCTACCACACATTGCCAACCCCCTCCATATGCCATGTCAAATTCCTGAAAAGATTAACAAAAATATTAAATAAAGAAACTAATATATATGCTAATTAATTAGATAAATAGTGGAGAGTAACGTCTGTGCCGACGGGCCTAACCATCGGAATGGTAACTCTAATAGTATAGTCGAAATTTGGTTTTATACAAATGGTTGGAAGACACGCATGTATGTGCTCAGAGTCAAACCTAGAGTTGATAAAAGATTATGCGTCTTCCAACCATTTGGTAGGAATCTGAACAGCAAAATTTCATTCACCAGACTCTTCCGTCGAATTATACGCGTAATTCTATAAATCTAACAAATTATATGAGACGGTACCTTTTTGATGTGGGAGGCAATGCTTCTGAAGTCGAAGACATCAAAGAGGTCTAGAGCTTCAGAAGCACTTGTCATGGCTTGCATCTGCATCTCCACTTCCATGTCTGTGTCTTTTACCATTGCTTTCCCTTTCAACATCTCTCTCTCTCTCTCTCTCTCTCTAAAAGATTGTGAGGCATGAAATGAAACACTCAAACAAAATGGGAGAACATAAAGAGCTCAAAAGAACGGAAATGATTTGCTTGCTGTCAACTTTGACCTAGTTTGAAAAATGAGAATTATCAGAATATAAACGTGCAATGGAGGCAACAAATAGGTATAATTAAAGTGGAAAAATATATTATTTATTGCAAATGGGTGTGAGGCTTCTTCTTGGAAGAGGGCCGTATCTCTCTCTCTCTCTCTCTACCCTTTGAATTTGGCAGCCATTCAAATCATTAAGGCTTGATTTTGCATTCATTTATTTTGGTTGGTAAGGATTATATATTAAACTTTAACATAATGTAATGCAAGACAACAAAGTTGAGCATCTTCACAATAAAAAAATAAATCATGTCTGCTATGTTATTTTATACAACTCCAAGGACCTATTCTCAGTTTACTCTTCAGTGAATAATAATAATAATAATAATAATAAATTTAAAAACATAAAATTTTAAATCATAAAAAGGTATATTTATACCATGGCAAACCTGGAGTTAACCTGAAGTTCATACAATATCGTTTCATTAGTTCTGCAAAAATACCGTGAAACCTGCTAACCTACACAGCACATTTAGAGTAATCAAATTCCAACAAAAGAACTTAAGCACACATGGACCATATAATAGCATTTCTAAGCTTCACAGATTTTGAAAAATCTGGGGAAATTTACACAAACACAAGCTGAGAATATTACAGGGAAAAACAAAAGATGAGCATAAATAATTATAACAGACAAACATTTTTGTTGTCTCCAGCATAACTTACAAACAAAACACAAACTGCTGATAAACCAGTCACTCGCCCTAACTTCTTATTATACAATATACAACAATGACTTCAACTATAAATGATGCCTAGATATTTTGATTTTAACCGCGATCCCTCAAATTGCCTTGACATTCAGATTTCTTAGCTTCTCTGAGCATCAATCTCACTTGGTAGTCTGTGTGTCCAATACTTGAAAAGGCATATCCATTGCTTCGAGCTTCAATCCATCAACATGGTTTACTGTGTCTTATGTACCAGTTGGATGGAAGAAATTGATGACTGATTGGCGCCACAGATGCCCTGGGATCAGCTTGCTAGAGCTCCGGAGATTCTCCAGTTAACTGGGAAAATAAAAGAGAGAATGATGTTGCCACGCATTTGTAATTGCTTATTTACTCAAGTATATAAGCCACCAAAAAATGAAAAGAAAAGAAAAAAAAAGAACCCTCTGCTGCTACTTTTGCGAAACTATTCAAATCATATTGTGCAAATCATATATATGAAGACACAAATCTTGTCAAAAAACATAATCCACTCCAACCTCGTCTAAAGTCCTTAGAGCTTTAGCCTTGATATATATGAATTACAGAATGATGAATCTGAAATCTTCAGTGAAAAAGGCTAGTGGGCTATAGGGTTTCCCCTTTTCTGAAGGAGTAATAGGCGTTTTTTAATGATTTAACTACAATGATGATTTCCTGCATGAAATTTATGTCCATGAAAAGAGAGAAAACTTTACATTACATATAGGAGGAACAAATTAGATCTGTGCTATACATTGTAGAATCCACTGATCGATATTTTAAGGTTGATCCAAATCAAAACTTTGTGCAAACATGGAGCATTGGTGTAGAGAAAAGCAACTTTTCAAATATGGCCATATCAAGCATTCTATATTATGTGATGAGCATAGCATACCACATAATCTGAACACAAGGATTGCCATAATAAATTCTAATATGCTCTTGCCACAAGTTTCATAAAAGAATAACAGCAATACTCATACATATAATACATTATTACTACTGGATGATGGTGATAAGCAAGCATAGAACAAAGGATCAAAGGTTTACCTCTTGTTTGAAGTTAAAGAGAGGTAAAGGCCGGCCATTTGGCAATCGAGTATTAGGTTCGCGCAGCTCATCGAAAAAGGGATGGGTGCATGCTTCTAGCTGCAAAAAGAAAGGTCCATGTTGACATATAAGAAAAACAACATCTATTCACTTCATAAAGGCATGTGATTTTTCTTATGAATATGATAATATAGTTTTGAAGTTTACAATAAATAAACATCCATATTTCCAAAATAGAGAGATGGTTAAGGCATAAAGCATAACAAATGTGTGATAAAGAATGAGCGATGGCAAAGGCGAACAAGAGTTGTGTACTTAAAGTTCAATGCATCTAAAAGCCAAATAGATATCATGAACCATTTTGTAATCAGAAACCAGATGTGAAAACTTACAGCAGTGCAACGAAAACTTGGAGAGTACTGGAGAAGCCGTGATGTGAGGTCTATTGCTTCTGGAGGCATTCGCTTGTGGAATATCTGTCAAAGAAAAAATGTTATATAAATCTTGCACCATAATAATTGATGAATACTATTAGTGCAGATTCTACGAAGCTGCACCACTGGGTAGAGAAGAGAAAAAAGGCCAATGGTTCATATGACAAAATATCCAGAAACATGCTGCCAGCACAGTGCCACAGCAAAATATGTCAGGTAGGGATTTTGAGATAAAATTAAGGTTACTTGAGTTTATAGTATGGTCACATTGCTTAAATTGACTTACACAGTTTATTGCTCTGATCATAGTTTAGGAATTTGTCTGTAAAAGAAAGCTCACAGAAGACCAAAGACTACCATAGTTGTCTAACACTGTTTGGTCAGATATTTATAATCGCACTAATCTCCTATTACAGTGAATAATGGGTAGCCTGGGAAAACAGTTTGTAATGGAACTTCATGAATCAAGACCCGTGTCATATCATCAATTCGTCATCAAAATCATATTTGTACAAATTGAGATAACATGACGAAATTTGCATGAGGCTGTTCCAACAAAGACTAGCAGGAATCAAATAAAACAGGGGAATGAGGAATAAAAAATAAGCCAGAAAGATATTTCTTCAATATCTAAATCTTTCAGCCATTGTAATAAACCCATGGGAAGACAGGTCTAGCTAATTGTAAGTTTACATAGTGATCAATGCTCTTAAATGGCGTGCAGCGATTAGACAATCTTAGTAAGTGAAGCAATAACTAGTAGCAATCTACTATTTCCATTAACCACTTGAATTTCAAGAGATTAATTACACCCAAAACTAATATGATGATGCCTGGATTGCAAACCTTATGCCAGGGATGAGCTTTTATCTGCGGAAACCTAAAATCATTATAGTTAGGATTCATGCATCGGATTTCCTCTCGGGTTGGAGTACCAAGAACCTGCAAGAAAGTGCCTCGGTTATTAAGCAAATTACTAAGATTCTACAACGATTGGCTAGGACATTAAACCGTACCTTGATTATCTCAACAAGCTGATCAACAGCACTTTCTCCAGGAAATAGCGGCTGGAAAGAAAAGGGAAAGAATGAAAAAATCAATTGTGTTTAAACATCTAAAATCATGGTAAGAGGTTCCTGTAAGTGCCCATATGCTGTGTAAAGAGTACAACTGACCTGTCCAAGCAGTAACTCAGCTAGGACGCAACCGGCTGACCATATGTCAATTGAAGTAGTGTATTCTGTTGCACCAAAGATGAGTTCTGGAGCGCGATAATAGCGAGAACAGATGTACGATATGTTTGCTTCACCCTTAACCTGATAATAAAGTCGAATTATATGAAAATATAATCATGAGGGAAGAAACTAAAAGGGTGCTTGTTTAAGAAACAAACAATATGCAAATAAAAGACCATATCCAGGAAGCAGATACTACACAGCAAAATAAACACAGATGATGCTATGGTTTCACAGGAAACATAGTAATAATATTCATTTGGTGAGGCTAATAAATGCTTATCCATCAAACAATCACAATAGAAGCATGTAGTTCTCTTCTGTTTTCTGACCTCACTTTCTTATTTGTTTACTTCTTCGTGGTTCTTCCATAGCATACCATACACCAATGTTCCGTATAATTGCAGAAACTTATAGGTTGCGAGACTTAAATCTCCTTGGTAGGTTAATAATTCATTGATCCAGTGCAAAGATTAAACTTGTTGGTTGCTCACATATTAGAATCAAGAATTCACGTTTCCATTTATGACAATGTTGCTTTATGCCCAGAGGTCGACCTCCAATTTGATTGTTTTCTACCATATATGCCAAAAACAGGATTCAGGACATGATTACCAATAGTTCACCGGTGGTCCAGTACGGTAAATTATTTATAGCGGTTCAGGTCACTTCTCCAAATGATAGGGTGTTGCTTTATGACTAGAACAGGATACAGCATCTAATTAACCAATAGGTTAGCTAAGCCCCTTAATTAGATATTTAGTAATTGCAAAATAAATGCAACCTCACACTCATTGGCATCCTCCTCTGCATGCTCATTATCTGTCAACCTTTCTGATCAACCCCGCAATTTCATCTGTTTCTCCAGAAGAGTAAGCCATCATGTTTTTCGTAATCATCTAAAATGTTTCCACTCTTAGTCTAACTATACACATAGAGATGAAATAACTCATTTGTGGTTAGCTAAATACAATTTGGTTATATTCCTAAGCAAAGAGGAATCTTAGAACCATTCAATGGTAAACCTTTTCAGATATTCTCCAGCTACTCATGCATAATGAGTCCAGTCATAATGAGATAATTATCATGCCAGTATACACTTGCAAACAGTTTTGCTTATTCAGAAGTATCACGACAGCTTCAGGAAGAACGATGTGGCATTGCGACACAAGTATATAAGAAGTCCCGACGTACCAGAATTTTAGCACTTCCAAAATCACAAAGCTTGACTTGGTGAGTAAGAGGATCAACCTAGAGAATGACAAATAATAATATTAGCTTTATACGTTTCTTGATAACAAATGAAGTACATTTCTCAATATACTGGATCGCGAAATATGAAGCTTTGGAAACCATACCAGAATGTTTTGTGGCTTCACGTCTCTATGGCAAACTCCTTGAACGGTATGAATATAAACCAGCGCTCTAAAAATCTGAAACAAAAATATCCACTCGGTTACAAGTTTCCCAACATATTACTCCAAACAAAACAAAAGAAGAGAAGCGTCCAAACACCTGATAAGTGTAGAGCTTCACAAATATAAGTGGCATCCTCTGGTTCACGTTGGTATAATGCCTCAAAACCTGGAATAAACTTCCGGGCACAAACTCCATGACCAGGTTGAGGAAAACCTCGTCTCTGCTTGTGGTTGAAAGGAAACAGTGCTTCAAAGAAACCACATTGGGATGATCCATCGACCTCATCAATTGAAGCTCTCGGTTCTTGTATCTCTTATCCTGCAACACCTTCTTTATTGCAACGGTCTCCCCTGTTTCCAAGCATTTAGCCTGCAGAACGTTCCATGCATAAAGCCCCAAAGAAAGCGTAAATTGCACGAGGGAAAACCCTAAAGACAATCAAATTGAGAGAAACTATGGAACAACATCGCGTATTTGAAAAGTTTGACGGGGTGTTTGCATTAGTAAGCCTCTTGAGGGGTATTCTTGTGCAATTAAGTGAAAAGATACTATTATTACTATCATCAATCCAAATCGAATCTACAAACGGCGATAATTCTATACCTGAAACACAATTCCAAAGGACCCAGTTCCCACAACGCGCTCGGCCATATAGCTAATCGTCTACATAACAAATATAAATTGAAAAGGCCCGTTATTTGCTTAGCTAAATTTGAAATTCAACCTTCTATCCATAAGTCTTCGATCTCCAAACCACTCACCCTCTTCGGTTCACCATCCTTGCCTCCAACGGTGGTGGAAATTATATGTCCTGTGACCGGATCCTTCGGCTCCATAACCGATTGCTCCTGCAAAAAGGATGAGAACAAATATCACATAAAGACCTAAGAAACTTGGAATTCAAGCATCAAAGAGCTTCCTTTAGCTCATCGATTGCAGATCGACCAAGGAAAGGGACCAGAATTCCCTCAAAAAGAACGATACCAAGTGTAACAAAAACGAATCTCTCGAAATTCCCTCAAAAAGGGAGAGGTTAAGTGCCACAGATCTGGAGATCTATGCAGTTCGTAGCGAATTACAGTGAAAAATTGTGTAAATTGAAACCCTAGGCGAATCGAGGAAACCCTAGATTTGGGAAGGAATTGGGGAAGGGCAGTTTAGTAATCTTACCTTGGCGTCCGCCATGGAAGCGTTGAGGGGGAGAGGGGGAGAGAAAGAAAGAGATGGAGTGGTTTCAGCAAGTGGGTTTGAAGAGGTAAGGGGTGACAGCGAGGCCATGTGAACGCTTCCGACCCAAAATTACCGCGCAGTCCTTTTTTATTTTTACTGTTTTTTTAACTTGGCTTGACTATTGACTAAATTTGGAATTTGAACGAGATAGCACATGGGTCCAAAAAGTCCTAGATTTTTCTTATTTAATTTGCAGCTAAATAGTAGGTTGATTTGATGTCTTGACTTTGACTGTCTGTAAAAAGCTGTGATTCAGAATTTATTATTTACTTTATTTTTTCTTAAAAGAAAAGGATTCATTTATTTATTTACAAGAAAATTATCTACTTTGTTAGTTGTTTATCAGTGCTTATTCTATTGTCAACCTACATATATATCTGCCGCAACCAACTGGTCTTAGCTCAGTTGGTACTAATTTACTTTCCAATATAAGAGATAAGAGGTCACAAGTTCAATCCCAAAAAGGATTCATATATAAATAAATACATATATAATTACAATTCAAGAGTTTTATTACACGTGTCTTTTTCTTAATTTTTCCATATAAAAATCAATTTTCAGAAAATTCTATCACGCTCTCAGATGGTTCACATTATCAGAAGATATCTCTCTCTCCCCCTCTCTCTCTGTATAGAGAGGACAATGAAGAAAAGAGACTCTAGAAGGCTTTTTCGTAAGGTGGCGTTAAAAATGTATATCTTTCACCATTTTTTTCGACGGTCGGCATTCATCATCCTCATCTTTACCATCTAAGATGGGGATACACCAATTTTCACGTGATTCTACCACTTTTTCAACGTTGAATTAACAATGTAAAAAGTTCTATTGTTGGTAAACCGTTAAGTTTGCACACACTAAATCAACAGTGAAAAATTGATAGAACCACATGAAATTTGGTATATTGATTGGTAGAGATTTTACGATCAAAAATATAATTACCGCAATCAAGAAACGGCGTCGCTTCGCAGCTAGCCGGTGAGTGCGGGTCGATCCACAGAGACGGGTAAATTCCTTTAGTGTGTCTTAACGAGTTGATTCTATTTGTCGTTTTGGTTTTTATAAAAATCTAGATCTAAAACTTAATTAATCTAATTTAAGTTCTTGCTAGGGTTAGGCTTAGAGGAAGTTTTGGAGATTGATGTTTCCTCACCGCTTTCAATGCCGTATTTTAGATCCATTAGGTGTTATAGTAATTATCGATAAAGTGGATACGACTCTTTTGGGAAGATGTTTTCTTCCTTTAGATTCGTATCCTTCCTTTATCGTTAATTACCCTAACCCCCATGGAAAACGCGCGCAACCGGCCCTTTATACTGCGGTTCACCGTTACCTCGAGGGGTAGGGTGCCGCAGGGAGCGGTTGTGCGCGCATGCATGGAGTTCTTAATGGGTTAGTTTAATATGGCATTGAAAGGGGTGAGAGATCTCATCTCTCAACCCTTTCCCTAAGGCTAACCCTAACAAGCGAGGAGACTACTCGCTCATTAGGGGATGAAATAACATTAAAAGAATAAAAGAAAAACACTTACTAATGGTGATGGCTCCCTCCAAGCGATAAAGAACAGATCTGAATGTCACTTCCAGAATTTCTGAATTTTATTTATTGAAAAGAGGCATACAATTTTTAGATCTAAGATTACAATTTATAGGAAAATAGAAAACCTAGGGCTACAGACTCTCGCACATGCAAAATTACAGATTTGACCCCTGAGAATCCCAACACCAGAATAGTCCCAGCAACAGAAGAAATCTCCACCGACACGTGTATTAGACGGCCGCGGATCCGCGGCGCCAGCATGGGTTTGGCCGCGTATCCGCGGCCAAACTGTGGACTTGGGCTGTGAGATTTTGTGGGCTTTCTTCTGGGCTTCTTGGCTTTCTGTTTCTATAGTCCTTTTCTCTGTTAGGCTTCTAGGTATTCTCCAGATATTTCAGTGAATATTCGTAGCGATCTTTCAACCGTTCTCATGACATTTTGGACCTTGCACTGTTCTCTGACTAGGCGTGACTAGTATCGGTCTGCTTGTTGGTCAAAAGTCCCTTTTTCTGTTGTTTTGTGTCTTTTTCACTGTATTTGCTCCAGAAACCTGTATCCTGTAATATGCAACAAACGTGCGTCAAGAGTACCTGTTTATTTATAAAAAGGATAAGAATAGGGGAATGATAAATGCAATATTATGGTCTGAACAAATACCCCCAAACTTACCTTTTGCTCGTCCTCGAGCAAACTTATTATTTATTCACTAAAATCCTAACCGCACTTTCGCAGGGAAACGCGATTGCACTGAGCACGTGCAACAAGCCGTTAAACCTCTAGGTGTCCCTAGTAGGAGGAGCGTTGTCTCCTGAGGGTTTTCAGCGGATTACACCCACAAAATCCTATCAACTTGGCCCATTGACTTTTGTTCTCCAATTAGGTCTTCTAACAAGGAATTCTATTATCTTTGACTCGTAAATTGTCCACCCATATTCTTCACGCTTCCTCATTATTTAACTTAAGATTATATATGTTATGTAGACCTACTTAGCTTTCGGCATCTCTTAAGTTTTCCTTCTAGGGTTTCATCTAAACTTAGGAATTTTCTATCAACTCCATTAAAGATACAAATTTTATCTTTCATTCCTCTCTCTTATCTACATTCCAATCACATACCCCTACGTGTGTGTATAGATCACCCCTACACTTGGAAATTCAATTCAAGCAATCATGCCCTAGTCCATTGTCCAAAGTACTAATTAGTTGGTGAATGAAATTTGCTTACACATCCTTCATGCGACCGTTAATACTTCTTGAGATACCAACGACCGATTACAAAATGCGTTTGCACTTTAAAGCGTACTTCCTAGTCCTTACAACACCCAAGGCTTTAGCAGTGACTCCCAAACCAGTTGGTCTAAGGCACTAGGTGATGAAGCACCCTCGCTAAATATTTTTCTATTTTTGCAGCCTTAAGTAATCACAAAAACCAGTGTCCATTTTTTTTTCTTTTTTCACACTTATATATTTTTTTCATTTTCATTGCACTAAGGACTTTAGACAAGAGCATTTCAAGGTCTCTTCTACTATTCCAAGTTTCAAGGTGCGTGAATGTGCAAATTGTAGGGTATACATTTTCAGAATTTAGATTTAAGCTAGGAACTATCTTTCAAACTTATACTTTAATTAGAACATCAATACTCTTCCCTTGTTTCGACTTAGCCCAAGAAGTGAACCCAAAATTGGCCTATTTCTAAATAAACTACAAGGCATATACTTTCTACCGTTAAACTTTAAGAAATGTTATTTTTAGGGTTTTTAATTCATTAAGTCTAAGATCTAGTTGTTCATAACCAGTTAACCTATTAGTCAAACTCAAGTCAATTAGCCAAAATTGAATACAATTATTTTTATAATTTTTGAAATTTTTCAAATTTTTATGGGTTTTCAAATAAGTATGCAAATGCAAAAATATGTACAAATGAATGCAAAGGAAGAAGACGTACCGAGCATACCCCCAAACTTGAACTTGACAGTGTCCTCACTGTCATGCTAAACCAAGAGGGTCAAAATACCGATACTCCCCTGTTTATTTATTTATAATAAATTTTTTTTTATATTTTGAATTTTTTTTTTTATAGAAAAAGAAAACAAAAGGATATATAGATATATACAACAAGATTCCCCCCAAAGTTAAGCTTGGCCTTACACAAGCCAAATGTTAGCACCAACCATTCAAAAATCTTATCATGGTAACGGTAGAGTTGGTGCAAGAATGGGATGGAAAGAAAAGAGATGAAAAGCACGCGAGACCGTGTGGAAAGAAGAATGGTAGAATCTGGTCTCGGTGGGGGAGAAGAAAGACGGAAAGGAGTGCGATCTTGAGGGTGTAAATTGAGTGAATAAATTAGCGCAATTTATGATGACCGATGTGTTAAAAGCGATTGCGCTAACCTACCAACTCGTCGTGCAATGGGGTCAAATCCCTCAAGATTCGTAAGAAAACATGGGTACGCCGAACTTGGTATAGGAGATGAAAGCGTAACGGTCATTTGTTCGGTCGGAACAATAGGAAGGAGGGAGGGTGATATAACAGTCAAAGGTTCAGGAGGCTGAATTGGAAAATCTGACACATCAAATAAAAATGGTTGAACCTCGATATTATCCTCAAGACTCTCCTCAGTACTATCCTCAATATTTAATTCATCCATGCCATTATCATTAAAATCTAGACGCATATGAGATTCGGGGGAAACATTTAATAACTCAGGATGATGATTTGAACATAAAATTTCTATTAAATCGACAGGTTCATCATCCGAAATATTCCCGGTGTCTATATCCTCAATCAAGTGGAAATCAATTTCTTTAGACACTTCATCCACAGCATGGATATTTATCAATGTAGGTTCTAGAGCGGAGGTGTAAAGATCGAAAGGATTAGGTGCGGTTTCACTCGGAAGGGGTTCCTCACAATTTGGCAAATCAAACACTACAAAATCGCACAACTCATTTTTATTTTCAACTGGTGAATCATTTGGAACAATCGATGGAAAACCGGAGTTGTGGGCTTCAATTGGGTAAGGGTAGGTTTGATTTGAAAATCCTCTCTCATTCTCACTCTGTCCAACTGCCGCCTTATACATTGAAAAATTCGGAGCTAGCGGGACACTAGCTACCGGTTCACTAGGCTGCATAAGGGCGGCCATGGATGCTTCCACATTCCTCATCATTTTATTTGTTACCGCAATATATGCTTCCAACGACTCTTCCAAACTAGACTTAGGTGGTGAGGGGGTTTCAGTAAAAGATTCAAAATTAGTTGGGTATGTGAAACTCCCTAATGGCTGTGTCGAAACAGCGTCTAGTGAAGATGGGAAGGTCGGGTATGACTGGTAGGAAGTGGGTGGTAAGACAGGAGTAGGGTCAACATATGGATAAGAAGGTGAATAATCGTGCGGATCCCTAAAACTAAATGAGTGGAGAGGGGTGAAAGATCGACTGCGAGATTGAGCAATATGCTCAGCAATGGACATCGGCCTAGGAGTGACAGAAGGACTTGAAGAAATGGTATCAACATAGGTAGGTTGTAAAGGTTGACTCGGTTGACACGAAGTGGGTTGAAAAGTCAAACTATTTCTCCTAGACGCCTCTATTTGATCTTTCAACGAAATTTTTGGCAAGGAGGGATCGTTTTTAAATTGACCGAAACAATTGACGAACGACGCAAAGTTAGGTTCGGGATACCAAGATTCGGCAAGAGATTTATGATGTGGTGTACCCATGATAGAATAATGCAAGGATTTCTTAGCGACAAAATTTTTGCAAGTTTTTAAAAGATTTTTCGTTAACTTTTTTTATTGGAGAGTTTTGCAATAAGGTTTTAGAAAATGGACTCGTGACACAACTGAATCAACCACACATGCACAATCAGACCTAGATCTAGGGTTGCCTAGGTCTACTAGACAGCTCCTAACTAGGGCTAGAAATAGACCTCAAACCGCCTCTTCACGGACAAATACGGCCAGGTAAGTGGGAAGGAACCACCACTACAGTGGGCCTAATTAAAAACCACTAACCTAGACACCGCAATGTCGGTTAGGATAAACGGCCGATGCCTACCCTAGTCCTTTTCCTATTGAGCTCGCTGTCCTTAGGTCTGAGTCTAATCTTTTTTTAATTAAAGGTGGTCGATGCAAAATGCTTAGGTGTTTTCTGGGGTCCTGGGAAGGGTGATGAAATCCCCACCCAATCTGAGTTTGGTCAAATAGCCCCTTAGAGTCCGGTTAAATTATGCAAAACAAATAAAATTTCACTTGCAATCAATTTTTTTTTTTAGCGCGGCGCAAAGAAACCTGCAGAAATCTGTTATTTAGAAGGGGGAGAAAGACTTTTTACGCAAAGAACCCTGCAGAAAATTTTTACAGATGGAGATATAGAGGTTGCAGAGGGGAAGAAAAGAGAACAAACCCACAAAATTCCAAGTGCTGACGTGTCAATGAAGGCGCGGATCCGCGGCAAGTTGCCTACTAATGCGGCTGAAGCGCGGCCAAGTGTTAAGATCAGGCTCTGAGAAAAATTCTGTGGATCTGTACTTTCAATAACTCTCTGTTCTTATGTACCAATTTTTATTTTGCCCTCTGTAAATTTTCAGATCTTCGATTCTTCGCTGTTCCTGCAAGATTCAAAAGATATACCCTTCAAACAGATCAAATTTGATAATTTTTTTTAATTTTTATATTTTCAGATTTTTATAATTTTTAAAATTTATATCAACCCGAAAATTCACAAAAAGAAAAATTACGCCGTCCCCGGCAACGGCGCCATTTGATTGGTAGAGATTTTACGATCAAAAATATAATTACCGCAATCAAGAAACGGCGTCGCTTCGCAGCTAGCCGGTGAGTGCGGGTCGATCCACAGAGACGGGTAAATTCCTTTAGTGTGTCTTAACGAGTTGATTCTATTTGTCGTTTTGGTTTTTATAAAAATCTAGATCTAAAACTTAATTAATCTAATTTAAGTTCTTGCTAGGGTTAGGCTTAGAGGAAGTTTTGGAGATTGATGTTTCCTCACCGCTTTCAATGCCGTATTTTAGATCCATTAGGTGTTATAGTAATTATCGATAAAGTGGATACGACTCTTTTGGGAAGATGTTTTCTTCCTCTAGATTCGTATCCTTCCTTTATCGTTAATTACCCTAACCCCCATGGAAAACGCGCGCAACCGGCCCTTTATACTGCGGTTCACCGTTACCTCGAGGGGTAGGGTGCCGCAGGGAGCGGTTGTGCGCGCATGCATGGAGTTCTTAATGGGTTAGTTTAATATGGCATTGAAAGGGGTGAGAGATCTCATCTCTCAACCCTTTCCCTAAGGCTAACCCTAACAAGCGAGGAGACTACTCGCTCATTAGGGGATGAAATAACATTAAAAGAATAAAAGAAAAACACTTACTAATGGTGATGGCTCCCTCCAAGCGATAAAGAACAGATCTGAATGTCACTTCCAGAATTTCTGAATTTTATTTATTGAAAAGAGGCATACAATTTTTAGATCTAAGATTACAATTTATAGGAAAATAGAAAACCTAGGGCTACAGACTCTCGCACATGCAAAATTACAGATTTGACCCCTGAGAATCCCAACACCAGAATAGTCCCAGCAACAGAAGAAATCTCCACCGACACGTGTATTAGACGGCCGCGGATCCGCGGCGCCAGCATGGGTTTGGCCGCGTATCCGCGGCCAAACTGTGGACTTGGGCTGTGAGATTTTGTGGGCTTTCTTCTGGGCTTCTTGGCTTTCTGTTTCTATAGTCCTTTTCTCTGTTAGGCTTCTAGGTATTCTCCAAATATTTCAGTGAATATTCGTAGCGATCTTTCAACCGTTCTCATGACATTTTGGACCTTGCACTGTTCTCTGACTAGGCGTGACTAGTATCGGTCTGCTTGTTGGTCAAAAGTCCCTTTTTCTGTTGTTTTGTGTCTTTTTCACTGTATTTGCTCCAGAAACCTGTATCCTGTAATATGCAACAAACGTGCGTCAAGAGTACCTGTTTATTTATAAAAAGGATAAGAATAGGGGAATGATAAATGCAATATTATGGTCTGAACATGTATCCACACCGAAGATGGTAAAGATAGAGATGATGGAGACCGACCGTCAAAAAAATTCACGGAGGATGTACTTTTTCGACGCCTACGGAATTTTTCCTCCATCATCCTCGTATACACGTGTGTTTTCTCAAAAAGAGAGAGAGAGAGAGAGAGAAAACAACTGGTTAATAGAGCCCGCCGTTTTAAATGCTTTGTATGTTTATTGTCTTTATAAAATATGCCTAACATATACATGTGGGGGGAGGTATCTATTGAAAACTGGTCCGTGTTTTTTAAAAACGGGAACTCCCGATCTCTAACATATTTTAACAATCCGATCCGTTCAAGTAGATCACCTTACCCTCAAATATATATATATATGAAAAATCAAGGGATTTAAAAACCTCTAACTTATGCATTGGATGACGTTTATGTTGCATTATCGAAAAACGTTCATTTTTGTACTCATCGATGTATAAACTAGAGATCTTTAAATCTCTTGATTTTTCATACACATTGTTCTCCGCTGAAAGACGAGAAGACAAATGTCTTGCCTGAATTTGGGGACAGATACTATTTTGTTTTATCCGTCTGTCACGCCCCGCTTCCCAGAGTGCGCTAAGATAGGCACGTGATAGAGCCAACCATGCTACCTGTGGATAGGAAACATCCCTCCACAGTCACATTACGGCTGTCAAGAGATATCAAGAACATGGAAGTAAATAAACTATCTAGTACATGTCCACGAGCCAGAATAAACAAGTCAAGAAATAATATGCGGAAGCAATAGATTCAATAAACAATAACAATCTGGAAAGTAAAATTGGATACTAACTGGATCCTCACTGCTCGGCTTAACAGCGGAAGTACTCCTGATCAGCCTGTGACAAAGGTAGAGGATCTGGGCCATGCAAAACCCAGACGTCAGTGCGTCATAATATCAACAATAATGTAATCAGGGGGTAACAAGACATGCAGGCATGAATATGCACAGTAATAAAAATATAACAGTAACACAAATAATAAACAGTGAAGGGTATAAGCACATGTGACGTGTGGTGAGTAATCTGAACTAAACTACTGTGTTAACTACTCTCAAGTCTTTGAAATCAATTTAATGAATCGTCGATGTAACTCAATAGTATCCCGTGCATGCCCGGGACCACGGTCAAGATTCTCGGGCTGAATCCGAGACGTGCCGCTAGGCAGTAAACAGATAACATGTACAGATGAATGATGTCAGCAGCATCATCTCGGGGCTGGTCTAGCCCGTAAAACTGATCAGTATAAGTATCGAACTGTCGAGTTACAAGTCAGGTTTCATCATTGATTTCCCCATGCCCCGAAATTATATGTTCAAGTCAGGTATTGATAAATCCGAGACTAATGCCAACACAGGATCAGGCAGGAACGGGTTTGTCTATACAGACAACAGGATATGTCCATCGGGACAACATGTCAGGATTGTCGGCATTAGAAACAGGATCATGTAACATGTCAAGTAGTGATATATCAGGTCATGTCAGGTAGTGTACATGTATCAAGTCATGTCAAGTAGTGGTGTATCAGGTCATGTCAAGCAGTGCACAAGTATCAAACGGGTGCTCATAATCAAACTGTAACAAGTACAGTGCACAAATAAAAGCATGGATGCACAATTATCGATCAGGGTTACATCATAACTAAGTAGGATGCACATTATCAAGCATGTAATACTAATATAACAATAAAAATAAAATAATGTGACATGGTATGCGAATAAATATAAAATTAATGGTATGAATGCACAAATGTCAATTAGGGGTTACATTTATAGTTCCAATACTAATTAGGATGCACTTTATTAAGTATGGGGTGTTACTACAATAATAATATGAATTAATGTGATCTATGGATGCATCTATATATATATTAAATGATATGGATGCATACGGGTATCCGAAAACAGTAAAACTTTGATATGGATGTATAATACAATCAACATGTGATATTTTTATTCATATGGATGCATAATGATATAGATAACATGTAGCAAGATGATTTAGCATGCGACTAGACATGTAAATAATGATACGGATGCACACAGACGTCATATAACAGTAGAATGATAAACTGGTAAATGCAGAATGCATAACTAAAACAATATGAGATGTAAATATTCCATTGGATGCAATATATTGTAATATAATATGTAACAAGATAGGTTTGCACGTGCTAGATGTGAAATAACTTGTACGGATGCATACGGATGTCATAAAACTGTAAAACTAAACATGGGATGCACGATTTGAAATACAAGTGTTATATTTATTTAAATAGATGTAAATACAGTAACGTAGCATGTAGCAAGATAAACTTGCATCGATGGATCACGATATGGATACGCCCGGCACGTCCGACGTCGGTAAAACGTCGCAACGCACGCACGGCACGCGGGACGGGTCCAAGCAAAGCAAGAGGGCGATCACGCAGGTAAGGTGCGTCCACTTGGTCGTCTGGAACGGCAGCGATGCGACTCCGGCGACTTCTGGAATTCCAAGATTCAAGAACAAGAAAAGAAAAAGAAAAAGAAAAAGAAAAGAAGAAGAGGAAGAAGAAGAGGGAAGGAAGAAGCTCACTATGGTCTTAGGTATACAGGGGTCAGGAGAGGGGTGATGGTGTTGAGGAGATAAACGGCAGTGAGGTGCGCCGGTGAGGGGATTTTGAGGAGTTAGGGTTAGGTTAGGGTTGTTGTTGTTGGCTGGGGTTTGGGTGCAGGGGTTTGGTGTAGGAGGGAGAAGGAAAGAAGAGAAAGAGAAGGTGATGAAGGTGGAGGTGAGAGGAGGAGGTGATCGGTGGCGATGGAGGTGTGTAGGGCGGCGGTTGCTCGGGGTTGAGGGTGCAGGGTGCTCGGGAAGGAGAAAGAAGAAAAGAAGATGACGAGGAGGAGGTGGAGGCTCGGTTGAGGTGAGGAGGTGATGAAGAGATAAAGTTTTAGGGTTAGGGTTTGAGGAACTGCAGTGGGTTGATGGGTTTCCTCATGGGGCTCGGGGGTGTAAAAGAGAGAAGAAGAAGAAAAGAAGGAAGGGAGGTGAGTGTAAGGAGGAGGCGGTGACGCGATCCTTTTTCACCGCGAGAGGAGAAAGAAGGGGATGCGAGAGGAGAGAAAGAGAGTAGGCGAGAGGAGAGAGAGAGGGAAGAGGAGAGATGAAGTTGTCTCGTAGTGAAAGAGAGAGAGAGAGAACAATGGAAGAGAGAGAAAGAGATAGGAAAGAGGAGAGAGAGGGAGTGGGGCTGGGTTAGTTAAATAGGTTTAGATTTTAATTTTAAAAGATTTGTTAGTTTTATAAATTTAAACTATTGATTTATTTTAAATATTATGTTATAAAATTTGATTTTCCGGTAAATACAAACTTAGTCCAAAACACGCCCGGGTCGGGTCTAAAATTTAGTTTCAAAATATGAAAAATATATGCGACGACCAAAACTAAAAATGAATGTCCGGGTAACGAAAATGCATACCCCCAAGAACGGATGCACGTACGTGCGCATAGCCATCCAAACAAGTCCGTTTCACTGAACGGGACGAGAACAAAATGCGCGGATGCTACCACGGGGTTAGGGGTATCAAGCAGGCAATGCAATATATTTTTAGAATATTTTATGTGACTTAAAAATGTTATATTGTAAAATGAAATTGCTAGATAAAATGCGAGTATGCAACATTCATGAAAGTGCACAAGTCTACATAACAACTCAGGATAAACCATAAATATGAATCAAGACAGGTTTCAAGCATGCGGGTCGGGTCGAATGCAAATACAAACGTCAAATATACTGTTCGCACCCAAAACACAATAAATCAAGAAAATGCCATAAATAAGTAAATACTTGAACCAGAATTGGTATAAATGAACTAGGGTGTTACACCGTCCACCTCTCCGAAGATGCCAAGTTGATTTATGGCACCATGTATCGGAGGTTTAGATGGATGCGGCCGATATAGCAGACTTCGTCAGATCCCCCTTACTGTGAAGGTTTTTTTTATTGTGGGGACGCTCTTCTCTGCAGGCGCAAGCCCCTGCAGTTAATTACGCTACCGCATCGCGGTAACCACTTTCTCTTTCTCCAGATGGTCACTTCGTGTCGTGCGTGTTTGTTTTGTTTTTGGTTTCCCGTGGATTGTATACGGAGACTAATTTATGTTGTCGCCCGTAGGGCGTGGATTAGTCCGAATCCGTATTTTCTTAGATTTGGGTTTGGTTTGGATTTAAAGATCGTTAATCTCATTGAGATTAAGATCAACTTAAACGTTGTTAAGGATACATTAGTCTAATTTTAGACTAAAATCTACTTAACTGGGGTTTGGGATCATTTAAATCCAACGACAGAGAATTTGGGCTCTATCATCTTAGTTTAGGGACGTTGCGGTCCAGTGGGTTTAAGGATTGTTGATCGCATTGAGATTAAGATCAACTTAAACGTTTGTTAAGGATACATTAGTCTAATTTTTAGACTAAGATCTACTTAACAGGGTTTTGGGATCATTTAGATCCAACAAAAGAGTATTTGGACTCTATTGTTTTAGTTTAGGGACATTGCGGTCCAATGGGTTTAAGGACATCATAGTCCATATCAGTTTAGAGACATCATAGTCTGTAAAGTTTAAAGACATCATAGTCTATGAGTTTAAGGACCTCATAGTCCATAAAGTTTAAGGATATCATAGTCCATAAAGTTTAAAGACGTCATAGTCTGTGGGGTTCTGGTTTAATCAGTTTGGGAATGCGCCAAAATTTTTTGGTTATTGGGGCCCTCCATCTCTCTGAAGACGTTGAAGGATTACAACGACATGTATCAGAGGTATGAAGAGATATACCCTTGAACCAATGTCCCGATTTGGGGAAGTGGGATAAACATCAGTTTAGATGTCATCTGTTGGGAGCTTATTAGCTGTCTTGAGATCGGCTTTGGAAACCCTGAGCATGAAGGGCTCAATTGATGGTCCTTGAAACATTTGGTCTGATTCTGGCTAATGTTAGCCCTTCATAGTGTTCAACACTAACATGTTTATTCAGTGCTCACATGCTCCCACGTGATACTCTGAGGCAGTGTTAAACACTGGAATTTGAGAATGCTCACGTGTCGCATGCGATGCATATAAGTGTTAAACATTTTAGCCCCGCGGCCGTCACGTGTAGGCACATGAGGCGTTTTGAAATAGTATTAAACTTCAAGAATTTGAAGCGCTGCTTCTTGGGTTTATTCTTTTGTTCTCTTCTGAACGCTAAGCGCTGTTTGGGTCACGTGAGATCACGTGAGGCAACCTAAAAGTGGGAATTGCCTCCCCTTGCTTATTTTGTAAGTGTCAAGCATTACCATGGGGGCACGTGTGATCACGTGAGCCCATCCCGATTATTCCCTTTTGTTCATCAAAGGTGCTCACGTGGGAGCACGTGATCGGTTATTATCATGTTGGGTGCCAATCCTTTTACGTGCATGGAGATCCTGAGTTTCGAGACTTTCAAGCCCATTGTTTTATGAGAATTGGATTCTTAAGACTTAGTTTTTCTCTTACATTTGGGATCTGTATGACAGAATCTCCCTGATAAGAATTAAATTCTCAACTTGTGAGGAGATCTGCTTCTGCAGATCTTTGCCATAAGGGAGAACTAAGTTCTCATATGAAGGGTTAAACCCTTGTTCATCAGAGGAGTTAAATTCCTATATAATTTTTGGGAGAATTAAATTCTATGAACTTAGATCTCCCTCTAGGTTTTGGATCTGCATGGCAAAATCTCCCCGATGAGAATTAAATTCTCAACTTGTGGGGAGATATGCTTCTGCAGATCTTAACCAAAGGAAGAACTAAGTTCTTTTTAGAAGAGTTAAACTCTTATGGAGGTGAAAAAGAGATGAGAGAATCTCTGTTTTGTTTTCTCCTTCTTTTACCTCGGATTTTTGTTTTAACTCAAAGTTGATGGGGGGTCCTTCTCTCTCTCTTTCTTTCTCTTTCGTCTATACCTCTCTCTCTCTCTCTTTTTCTATCTTCCTCCTTCTCTGTTTGTTTCTTTGCTCTTATTTATAGAAGAAAGAAGGGAATCAATTTGTTTAGCAAATCTCTCGTTGAAAGATTTTGATTGATTTTCTAATCAACCAACATGATCTTTTTGATCGCTGGAGTTTTTAATCCAAGGACTTCTGTTTTACAGAAGATATTTCTTTTGTCGTTCTTAACAAATTGAGGAAAATATTCCCTTGCACGGAATTTTTCTGTAGATTGGTGATTTTTAATCACCATTGGATTTTTAATCCAACGGCGCTCTGTTTTACAGAGCGTAATCTTTCTTGTTTAGAAATATCCAAGGAAGTATTTTCTAAATAAGGCTTTTAATCCTTTTTAATTAGAATTTGTTTTTATCAGTCCAGAAGGCATAGGAGTCTATCACGTGCACGTAACCCCACCAAATTTGTAACAACTCCAATTTTAGTGTACAAAAATTTGTTTAAAAATTAATATATACTTGGGGTATTTCCATTTTCTGTGAGTACCATAAATATTTGTTTTGCTTTTTAATAGTAAGAAGGAGCTTGTAGCTCATTGGTAATACCTTGCACTGCTGAACCAAACCACCAGAGTCCAAATCCCACCCCCACATTATTTTTAATATTATTTTATTTTAATATTTTTAGAATACCAAGAGTCTACACGTGCATAACTCGTAAAAACCCCACCACACATTAAAAACAAACTGGACAAGGGTGAAGACCAAGAGACGACGGACCCACGGCGACCGACCCCGGCCTGACTCGGCCCGAGTCGGCCGGCGACTCGGCCGCCGCCACCGGCCGGAATCGGCCGGACCGCCGATCCATCAACACAAAAGTTGTGTCTTTTACTCTCCCCATCATCCCTGTATAGTTTAATTTTTCTGTAATTTAACAGAGCCCGCCGCCACCGGCCGGAATCGGCCGGCGACTCGGCCGCCGCCACCGGCCGGAATCGGCAGGACCGCCGATCCATCAACACAAAAGTTGTGTCTTTTACTCTCCCCATCATCCCTGTATAGTTTAATTTTTCTGTAATTTAACAGAGCCCTCTTAAATCCCATTAAACCCTATTATTATTACATTTTAATACAATTTTCAATGCACCCTTTCACCTACCCTAAACCCTAGCCTTACCCTATAAATACAACCCCTAAACACATACCCCTCACTCCAAAATTCGGCTAAAAAACTCTCAAGAAATCCCTAGAGGTTTAGTGTACTTTTGGAGTTAGCGAAGGGCGAAGCTCCGGCGATTTTCCGACTAGGAGCTCCCGGCGACAAAACGATGCACCGACGCCTTCTCCCGATTCCTCTTCCTCATCCCTAACCTCTAAGCGAGTAAGTCCCACCTCCCTCTTCTCCTTTCTTTTTCTAAAAGTACGTAATTACAAAACCCGACGGAATCGGAGTTAATCCGATTTCCGATTCGGTTCTTTCTAAAAATTCAACCTTTTCTTAAATACAAATATATCAAACCATTACATGTTGACTATTAATCATTAACAAACATGTTGAACAAGTTTCATGACAATCTATATTATTTTGTAACTTTTATCGCTCTTTTTCAGTAAAATACCATGTAGTTTCATTTTGACATTAAAACATCACAACCTTACTATACCTTTAAGTAGATCACGAGGTAATAACCTATCTCCTCACAATACTCATATGCAACATAGCACAATATCTTTCGGGAACATAGAATACGGGAAAACGAAACCTTTCAAATAAATACCATTTACTAATAAAACCGTTTTCTAAAAGATTAAGTATTTTACAAATCTTTGCAAAGCGCCGCTACAACCCATTTGGGAAACCCGTTCAGGATGGTGCGGATTATCGCACATCCTCGGGCTTAGTAGTGCGAGATGCAGACCTCCGCAAGAAGCATTTGGTCTCGAGAGATTTAAAATACAAATACCTTAAGAAATGAGATTTCTAAAAATATAATATATATATTAAAATTAATTTTTATATAAATATATATGTGTGTGTGTGTGTGTGTGTGTGTGTGTGTGTGTCATTAAAATATCTATTTTGTGATAATATAAATATTTCAACTTTTCTAAAATCACAAGGAACACTTTACATTAAATACCATGAATTCCATATAAATTCAATATTACAGTTAAATACCATGTATTATGAAAAATAGGTTTACTCACTAGAAATGTCACAAATATAAAATCTACAACTATGAAAACTCTAAAGACGATAAATAAATACTTGGGGAGTATTTTGAAAAGTATACAAATTATTTTTACACAAAACCTTCTTAAGTTTTATAAATTACCCTAAGGACCCTAGTAAATATAGGTTTACGCGGGACCAGTCTCTTGAGCCTCAGGGAGCCGGAGATATGGGTGCTTGCCTATATAAGGTAGACAACTGAACAACGGTGTTATCAATACGGTAATCGTCTTTGAAAAAGACATAAATCCTGCCGCCCATGTGCAGCAGTTACCGATAACATCAAAACAATCAGGACTTTAATTTCTTTTTCTAATTGTTCCGACTCAGACTGAGTCTCATTATAATCAATCTGACTTGAATATGATTCAAGTACAATCTACAATACTACAATTCAATATGATTCCATGAATCTATATAATCAATCTGTTCAAACTATACAATCTATATTGACTGAACTGAACCATGGATATACTTCTATTTACATGATTCTCCAGTTACATTCATGATTCTCCAGTTACATCCATTTACTGATATCATGGTTTCGGCAAGTCATCCAATTATACAATTTATATTACAAGACAATACAAGTTGCAATACAATACAAACAATACCAACAATACAAATAATACTTCGCGGGGTTTAAGGGGTAGATTGGTACGGAAGGTATTAGAAGTGGCACGAGACTGTAAGATTTAATACACCTAACCTATATTCCATTGCTGTTGTACCGTGGCATAAACGGTTCCTTGTACTACATATGCCTCTAGTCTCTGGCATATAGAGACTCCTCTCGTATACACTGGCATTCTTCTATACCAAACTACAAACAACAGCATTAACACCAAATACTCATATAATACAACTTTAAAAGCTATCTTCTCTTTCTGTCTATTCTATTTCTCCCTTATCTTTGGGACTTACCGAGCGATTGTTCGCTGACGACATTCCTTCTCTTTCTTCTTTGGAATGTTGTCAGGTGATCTGGACACTCAGGAGATCGAGCCTACTAGTGAGGACTTGGACCAGCTTTCCTACGACCCAGAGCTCTAGCTTCATTATACACATTTTTATTTCAGTACTTTTCATTTCTGTTATGCCACTGTTTAGGCATCTCTTTATTCCATGTATTTACTTTTCCATGTATTGTAAAAAGAATGTGAATAAATAAAGTTGCTGTTTTATTATATCTTGTTGTATAGTGTTTTTCATCACACCATTGAGATGGGAATACGCGCGCGCTTGTCTGGCGCATTACAGATTCCCCCTGCTTAGGGTAGGCTGGGGTTTATTGATTGTGGGGATCCGAATCTCCGGCAGCCGCGAACTAAGCTGCCGTTAATTACCTCTCGCCTTTGGAGCGAGAGAACCTCCGATTGACGGGTCAAACAGGTCATGCGAACTCAATGTGCAGTGTTGTGTTTTGAAGGGGTTTTGGATGTATCGGGGGACCCACAGAGTTTTTACGGGGGTCCCGCTACCCGGATAGCGGGCTGGGGGTCAGGGGGGCTAGCAGCCTCCTCAAGGGGTGCAGGGCAGCGCCGCGTTAGAATTTTTTCCTAATGGGGGAAGTATATTTAGTGTGGAGTGCATATAAAAAATGGGGGGAAGCGTCTTAAAGACGCGTGCGTGGCACGTGGGCGCATGGTGCCCGGGGTCACGTGCGCGCACATGGGCGCTTTAGTGCCGGGGGTTACGTGTGTGCACGTGACCATTGGGCGCCTTAGCGTCCGGGGTCACGTGGTGCACACGTGACAATTGGGCGCCTTAGCGCCCCGGGGTCACGTGGCGCACACGTGACCATTGGGCGCCTTAGTGCCCGGTATCACGTGGCGCACACGTGACCATTGGGCGCCTTAGCTTCCCGGGGTCACGTGGCGCACACGTGACCACGGGAGACACCCGCAGGAAGGGGCCTAACCCCTAGGTTGGGGAGTTGAACTCCCAAGGGGTTTTTAGAGTTGAACTCCTAACAAAAACTAATTTATGGAGTTAAACTCCAACAGATCTAGAAAGGAGTTAAACTCTTAAGAATCTTTGGCTCTTCTTTTGAGCCTTGGATCTGTCCAAAGTTAGATTTTTTTGGAGATGGGTCTCCTTCTTCCTTCTCTTGATCGACGTGATCTTGGAGAAAAGGGGGTGAGACTTAAAAGTCTCCCCTTTTCAAGGTCTGATTGGAGATACGAGCTCCCCTTCATGGGTTTTGTGGTGAAAAACTATTTATTTTTTAGAAAGGAAGAGTTAAACTCTTGATTTAATTCAAAAAAGAGGAAGAGGGTTTTAGACCCTTGAGAAAGGGGAAGAAGGCACAAACCCTACTTTTTGGGGAGAATGAAAAGTGTATTTTTATTCATCATCATCTTGCCTTATATAGGCTTACATATTTACATATAGCCCCTTGGGCTTTACAAAATGGCATTTTGCCCATCCCATGGCTCATGTGCTATTTCTTTTTGAACATAAGCCATGGGCTTTACAAAAATTTGGCTTTATGCCCATTCATGCATAAAAAATTACATAAAAATTATTTATTACATGATTTCATTTTGGCATAGGGGGGCTGGCCGCGGGCTCGACTTGGGCATGGGCCCGCTTGACCTGGGCTTGGGCCCACCTGGCTTGGGGTTGACCTTGACTTTGACTTGGTCAACCGGGGTGCAAATTTTGACCCCAACAAAGTGTCCCCCATCAATAAATGCACACCGCACATTTGAGTTGTGTGCATGAAATTGATGGATCTTGAAGCTGGATTTCGAGGTAGAACATCATTCCGGGGGCGGAGCATCCCTCGGGGCGCATGATTCCCAGGGATCGGAGCATCATTCCGATTTGCGGAGAATAATTCCAGAGTCGGAGTATCATTCCGAAGAGTCGGAGCATAATTCCGAGGGTTGGAGCATGATTCCAGGGATCGGAGTATCATTCCGAAGAGCGGAGCATGATTCCAGGGATCGAAGCATCATTCCGAAGAGCGGAGCATGATTCCAGGGATCGGAGCATCATTCCGAAGAGCGGAGCATGACTCCAGGGGTCGGAGCATCATTCCGAAGAGCGGCAGATATTCTGATTGAAGCATAATTTCGATGCAGAGGTTGATTCCCAGGAGAAACATAATTCTGACAGGGAAGGTAAATACTCCGAGGTAAAGCATGATTTCGACACGTGGTGCACATTCTGAGACAAAGTATGATTCTGACGCAGAGCTTGCTGGTTGACTTGATTTCGAGGTGGAGCATAATTCCGACGAGTAGGTCGCTGGTTGATTCCGAGCCGAAGCATAATTCCGACAGGGAAGGCAGATACTCCGAGGCGAAGGTTGATTTCGACGCGGGGTACACTCTGAGACGAAGCATGATTCCGACGCAGAGCTTGTTGGCTGACTTGATTCCGAGACGAAGCATAATTTCGACAGGGAAGGCAGATATGCCGAAGCGAAGCATGATTTCGACACGGGGTACACTCTGAGACGAAGCGTGATTCCGGCGCAGAGCTTGTTGGCTGACTTGATTCCGAGACGAAGTATAATTTCGACAGGAAAGGCAGATACGCCGAGGCGAAGCATGATTTTGACACGGGGTACACTCTGAGACGAAGCATGATTCCGACGCGGAGATTGTTGATTTGATTTGATTTGGGTTGACTTCAGCATCGCTACACTGGAATATGGTACCAGGTGCGAATCATCATCTGTCATGAAAGGATTTGGGAATTTGATTTTTTTGGGCGGCATCTGTATTGCTGCACTGGAATAATGCCAGGAGCAACTCATCATTTGCACCGGGAGGATTTGGGAATTGGTTTATGCTTGGCATCAGTATCGCTACACTGAAATATGGTACCAGGAGCGAATCATCATTTGCGTTTGCCCGTCGGGGAGCGATGGCTTAGGAGACAGGTTTAGGTCCCTATCACCTAAGACTTTTCAATTTTATGAGCCGTAAGGGTCCTATAAAAGCATTTTCTCCCTACGAGTCGAAAGGATCTCGTAGGTGTATTTTCTCCTTAGGAGTCGTGGGGACTCCTAAGTGTGTTGCTCCTTTGTGAGTCGTAAGGATCTCATGCGGGAATTTTCTCCTCACAAAGTCGAGAGGACTTTGCGAGTGCATTTCATCTCTTTTTCATGAGTTTGCGCCCTTTCGGGTTTTCACAAACTCGCCGGCAGTCCTGCTGTTTTTACTCACGGAGCTCTTTCGGGTTTTCATCCATGCCCATTTTGCTTGTGGACATACCTTTTTTTTTGAATCTTCATCGCCGGTAGGACTTTGAATATGGTCTCGCCGGTAGGACTTGGGAGAGATTGGGATCGTTTTACGCCCGTGGATTGTATACGATTTTGCAGGATGTATGATCCAGATCGTAGTGCCGGAAAAATTTTGGGGCTTTGTTGGCGTCTGCATCGCTGCACTGGAATATGGTACCAAGAGCGACTCATCATTCGCCGTTCGGGTATGGAATTTGGAATTTGGTTGGCGTCTGTATCCCTGCACTGGAATATGGTACTAGGAGCGACTCATCATTCGCCGCTTGGGGATTTGGATTTTGGTTGGCGTCTGCATCACTGAACTGGAATATGGTACCAGGAGTGACTCATCATTCGCCACTTGGGGATTTGGATTCTGGCCGGCGTCTGCATCGCTGCACTGGAATATGGTACCAGGAGCGACTCATCATTCGCCATTGCCTATTGGGAAGCGATGGCTTATGCGACAGGTTTAGATCCCTATTACTTAAGGCTTTTCAATTTTATGGGCCGTAAGGGTCCCATAAAAGCATTTTCTCCCTACGAGTCGTAAGGATCTCGTAGGTGTACTTTCTCCTTAGAAGTCATGGGGACTCCCAAGTGTGTTTTTCCTTTGTGAGTCGTAAGGATCCCACGAAGGTATTTTCTTACGAGTTGTGAAGATCCCGTAAGTTTTGTTCTCCTCATGCATCGTGAGGACACATGAGTGGGTCTCCCTAAATGGAGCATAATTCCGAAGGCGGAGACCGGCCGCGTAATTGGTGATTGCGGTGGGGCATGGGTGTGATAAGAATTATTTGAGCCCGTGGATTGTATATGGTAGTCAACTTGGGGACCAACCGTAGGGCTGGGAGAATTTTGGGAGATTAGATTTTGGTTGGCGTCTGCATCGCTGCACTGGAATATGGTACCAGAAGCGACTCATCATTCGCTGTTTTTTTTGTTTTACCGCGATTGCTCTATCATTTCAGCTTTTCTTATCGCGAAGGTCACGATTGCCCTATCATTTTGGCTTTTTATTCATGGTTGCCCTATCATTTCGGTTTTATTTTTCATCTTTATTTTACTCGTTGATTTTTATTGCGAGTTGCCCCATCATTTCGGCTTTTCTTTTTTTTCTTTTATTTACACATTTTTTTGTTTATTTACATATTCTTACATTCCCAGTTTAACGACTTAGAGGTCGACTGTTCCCAGTTTAATGACGTGGTGGTCGATTGTTTTCAGAGAAAGAAAGATGTCTGAGAGAATCAGTTTCACGAAGAACTTCGGTCTCCGTTTGTATGAAATTGGCGGTCGCAGCTGGACTGCTTGTTAACACGCCTTTAGACAGTTCTATCTCTCCTGCATTGTATTGCTTTTCGACCGAATCTTTGAAGACGAAGCATTCCTCAATGGCATGACCTATCACTCTGTGATAGGGGCAATATTTGGGGTCGTCGGTCATATTCGCTTCCTGCGGTCTTTTTGACTCTGGCAGTTGTAGACCGTTCCTCAGGGCGTCTTTGAATATTTTACGGATTTTATCCCTTCTGAAGGAATAGACCTTATATAGCTTCTCTTTCAGTGGAGATTCTCCTCCTTCTCCGAACACTGGCTTCCGAGGCTGGTTGGTATTAGGCCCGCTCATCCCTTGCTTATTTCGGTTAGCCGAAGTGTTAAAAGATTCAGAATCGTCGGAATTTCCGCCTTTGCGATTATCGTCCTTTCGGTTTCTCCAGGACCTATTGTTATTTTGGGAATCCGAAGAGGACTCCTGCTTTGAGCGCTCCAACATCTGGACTTTTCTGGTCAGCTCTTGGAATGTTTTGAGACCCGTGGTGCAAAGAAACGGGGCCATCCAATTGTTGAGATTTCCGACGAGGAGACTGACAGATTGGTCATGCTCTATCGGCAGTTCATATTTGACGAAGAGATTGCGCCATCGGATTATACAATCCGTGCTGCTTTCTTTGTTCTTTGGCTTGGTCCTTACGAGTGGTGATCTTATCGCTAATGCTCATGAACCTCTGCCGAAACAGAGACTCCATTTGGACGAAAGTTGTGACGGAGCCATCCGGTATGCTCGCGTACCAGTCAAAAGCAACATCGGCCAAGCTATTAACGAACTGGCGGAGGAGAAGCACATCATTGCCCCCAGTATTCCCGCACGAGGCTTTAAAGTGGGGGATGTGCTGCTTCGCATTTCCCGTCCCATCGAATCTTCCGAATTTAGGGATAACATAGCCACTAGGAAATTCTACCAGATCATACTGAGCAGGATATGGTCTCCCGCTACTGCTAACATCTTTTTGCGCTACAGCTTCGGCTACCAATGTTTTGACTTTGTTGGCAACCAAATCCATGATTTGATCTTGAGTTAGCGGGCTACTTTCATCGGTAGCCAAGACATTTCCCGAGATAAGATGCGGCTGACTTTCATGCGGTCCGCTCACCTTTGGATTTGAGGGAATAGGCGTTGGCTGCCTTGGGACATCGTTTTCCGGTTCATGAGCAGAGCCCTGTGCTTGATTGGGCGGCTGAGAGGCAAGTCGGGCCGTGAGCTGCATCACGACATTCGTCAAGTCGTCAATTTTTGAGTAGAGCTTGGCCATCTTCTTGTCTTTACTTCTGAGCTGTTTTCGGAGCACTTGTAGAAGTTGCTGCTCTGCGTTCTTGGGATGGAAGATTGGCTCATCTTCGCTTTCCGAGCTCGACTCCTCATGAACCGAGGGATCTCTCCGCTTATCAGCTTCACTGGGAGGATTTTCATTATCTTCCGGAGGATGCTGGTCTTGGGAGGTGACAGCTACATTCACACCAGATTGGATTTGAGATGTAGCGGGGTAATCCTGTTCTTGGGACCTCATGAGGTTTAGCCTAGCAGGAGCCCTAGCCCTTCTGTTGGCTCTATATCTGAGCCTTTTCTGTCTTGGCTTCTCAATTTTAAGGGCTTGGCGGGCATATGTTTCCTGGGAAGCCACCGTGAGTCGATTAGCGGGGAGCTTAGAGAAGACACCCGATCGAGCAGTTGTCAGGGGCACCGCCGGAGCTTGCTCGAGACGCCTTGTTGCTTTGTTGGTGTTGATGGCCTTGCCCCCAACTGGGGCCAAGGAAAGTCGTTCAAACACCGACTTGCGTTTGAGTTGGGGCGCCTTCGAGACCACCACATTTGGTCTCTTGCCTTTCGAGACCGGTTTGTCTGTCACCAGGGCTTGAGGAGCCGGGATGGCGTTAGCTGACACGAACAGAATGGAGCCAAATGGTAGCGGCGACTCTTCCCATTGTCACCCGAGACTAGCCGGAAGGACCGTTTTGGCATCCATCTTCATCATGTAGGAGATGGGAGCTGTGTCGAGAGCTGAGCTTGTCCTTGGTGACATTTTTGCTGCATTCGGAGATTGCGATTTGAAATTTGTTAACCTGCACAAAGAAGCATGATTTCAGTACAGGCAATCGATATGTATACTGATTGAGTTCGCATGAACGTTTAACCCGAAATATGGGAAGAGAGATAGGTCCAACCGGGCGTGCAAGAATCTGTAGAGTGTTTTTCGTCACCCCATTGAGATGGGAATACGCGCGCGCTTGTCAGGCACATTACAGATTCCCCCTGCCAAGGGTAGGCCGGGGTTTATTGATTGTGGGGATCCGAATCTTCGGTAGCCATGAACTAAGCTGCCGTTAATTACCTCTCGCCTTTGGAGCGAGAGAACCTCCGATTGACGGGTTAAACAGGTCATGCGAACTCAATGTGCAGTGTTATGTTTTGAAGGGGTTTTGGATGTATTGCGGTCCCCGTAGAGTTTTTATGGGGGTCCTGCTATCCGGATAGCGGGCTGAGGGTCAAGGGGGCTAGCAGCCTCCTTGCGGAGTGTGGGGCAGCGCCCCGTTAGAAATTTTTCCTAACGGGGGAAGTATATTTAGTGTGGAGTGCATAAAAAAATAGGGAGAAGCGTCTTAAAGATGCGTGTGTGGCACGTGGACACATGGTGCCCGGGGTCACGTGCGCGCACATGGGCGCTTTAGTGCCCGGGGTCATGTGCGGGCACGTGACCATTGGGCGCCTTAGCGCCCGGGGTCACGTGGCGCATACGTGACCATTGGGCACCTTAGCGCCCCGGGATCACGTGGCGCACACGTGACCATTGGGCGCCTTAGCGTGGCGCACACGTGACCATTGGGCACCTTAACGCCCCGGGATCACGTGGCACACACGTGACCGATGGGTGCCTTAGCGCCCAGGGTCACGTGGCGCACACGTGACCACGGGAAACACCCGCGGGAAGGGGCCTAACCCCTAAGTTGGGGAGTTGAACTTCCAAGGGGTTTTTGGAGTTGAACTCCAAACAAAAACTAATTTATGGAGTTAAACTCCAACAGATCTAGAAAGGAGTTAAACTCCTAGGAATCTTTGGCTCTTCTTTTGAGCCTTGGATCTGTCCAAAGTTAGATTTTTCGGAGATGGATCTCTTTCTTCCTTCTTTTGATCGGCGGGATCTTAGAGAAAAGGGGGTGAGACTTAAAAGTTTCCCCTTTTCGAGATCTGATTGGAGATCCGAGCTCTCTTTCATGGGTTTTGTGGTGAAAAACTATTTATTTTTAAGAAAGAAAGAGTTAAACTCTTGATTTAATTCAAAAAAGAGGAAGAGGGTTTTAGACCCTTGAGAAAGGGGAAGGAGGCACAAACCTTAGATTTTGGGGAGAATGAAAAGTGTATTTTTATTCATCATCATGTTGTCTTATATAGGCTTACATATTTACATATAGCCCCTTGGGCTTTACAAAATGGCATTTTGCCCATCCCATGGCTCATGTGCCATTTCTTTTTGCACATAAGCCATGGGCTTTACAAAAAATTGGCTTTATGCCCATTCATGCATAAAAAATTACATAAAAATTATTTATTACATGATTTCATTTTGGCATAGGGGGGCTGGCTGCGGGCTCGACTTGGGCATGAGCCCGCTTGACCTGGGCTTGGGCCCACCTGGCTTGGGGTTGACCTTGACTTTGACTTGGTCAACGGGGGTGCAAATTTTGACCCCAACACTTGTCTCTTGTGCATTTATATTTATATTGCTTAGATACGCTTAGCGTTTGTACTTCTGAGTATATACGTAGCGGCCCTCGTCGTGTCCCCTTCGCCGTACACCGGGAAGCGGGGCGTGACAGGTTTTGTTGGTGGCCCATGCAGGTTAGAACTGTATGAAACTCTACCATGCAGTTCTGTTCTGCGTGAACAATCTAAGCAATATAACACAAGAACCAGCAACTAAAATATTCTTTATAATTCAAATTCTTTGAATCTTATTATTTCATATACTTTGAATCTGTCCTAATCTAAATTTTTCTTTCAAGGTTATGGATTCCCCAAACAACACCAACACCAACTTCAACAACACTCCACCTCCACTACCAATCACACCTGCCGTCCCTGCTCCACTCAACGAGCAAACGGTTCTGCTTGAGGCAATCCGCAGCCTCCTAGAGAGACAGAAGCAACAGATCGCTCTTTTAATGAACCGTCCCGAGGCAGAAGCACCTGGGGTGAAGCAATTCAGGGCTTTGCACCCCAAACAGTTCTCAGGAAAAGAGAGCCCACTAGAAGCTGAGGAATGGGCTAAGAGCATAGAAGATGATCTGGCAGCAGCATATGTGCCAGAAATAGCTTGGGTTCGTGTTGCAAAATTACAGCTCACGGACAATGCACGGAACTGGTGGAAGGCGGAAGAAAGTCGTCTTGAACAACCCATCGAATGGAAGACTTTCCGAGATATGTTCGACGCAAAGTACTTCCCTGAGACTGCCAAGTTCGACATGGAGCAGCAGTTCATCCATCTGCAACAAGGTTCGATGTGGACCAAGTTGGTAGATGAATATGACGCTGAGTTCACCATGCTTAGTTGGTAAGATATGTCTCAATAATTCGAACAGTTCAATATATCACATACTACACTGCTAACACAATCCTTTAACAGATTTATGGGACACCTGATACCGACGGATGAGATCAGAGCCCGTCGATTTCAACAAGGATTGGATTCGGAGATCCAGGCTGCACTGGCCACAGGAGATTTTCCGACTCATGAATCGGCTCTGAAAGCTGCCCGCCATTATGAGGTAGTGGTAAAGGCGAGGGGCAGACCTCAGTCTGCAGGAGTTAAGCGCCCTGTCAACCAGATGACAGGAGGAGCCTCGTCAAGGCCACCTTTTATGCCAAGGAGACCCGGAGTACTGAACAACCGTCCTAGCCCAGCTTTTTGTAACTACTGTAAGAGAAATGGGTATATGTTGCAAGACTGCCGGCGAGTCAACCGTCTTTGCTTAGTCTGCGGCTCAGCTGCTCATGATATTGGGTCTTGTCCTCATAGACAAAATCCAATTACTGCACCCAGGCCAGCAATCACTTACCAGCAGCGACCAGCCCTTCAAGCAACTGCTCCAAGACTTGCACTACCTGCTCCACCACCTAGAGGACCACAAGCTGCACCTTCTCCTCGTCAGTTCCATCAAGCTCAAAGGAACGTTCCGAGGAATGCTCCTCAGGCCAGGAGGAATGTACCACGGCGCCAGGCTTTCACGATGACAGTGGAAGAAGCTGAGGCCACTGGCCAAGTTATCACTGGTACAATCTTAGTAGCCCCACTACCTGCACTAGCATTGTTCGATACTGGAGCATCTCACTGCTTTATATCGCAACGGTTCATTCGAACCCATGCGATTCCACTCACACCGCTTGTATCCAGCTGGAATGGCAGTTCAGGAAATGGCGTTCTAAAGGCAACAATGGGATACAACATATGTCCAGTAATCGTCTGCAACAGAGAATTCTATGCTGACTTCAAAGTGCTGGACATACCGAACTTCGATATGGTTCTAGGTATGGATTGGCTCAGAACCTTCTATGCTACCATCGACTGTCGCCAAAGGAGGGTAGTATTTGAGATTCCAGATCATCCGGTCTTCTATTTCAAAAGTGGAGACCGTACCCTGGAGCCAGGCACATACAAAGCGAAGCCAAGGGAAGCAGTGATTGCAGCAACACAAGCAGAGGAAGAATCAAGGCCAGAAGTGGTTCGAGAGTTCGACGACGTGTTTCCTGACGATATATCAGGTTTGCCTCCCGATCGAGCTCTTGAATTCAGCATTGATTTAGTACCAGGAGCACAACCGATAATCAAAGCACCTTATCGATTAAGTCCGGAAGGTTTGAAGGAAGTCCGAACACAGTTGGACGAATTATTGGCGAAAAGATGGATTCGTCCCGGCACTTCAAGTTGGGGATCACCAGTACTGCTTGTGAAGAAGAAGGAAGGTTCATACAGAATGTGCATTGATTACAGAGCCTTGAACGAAGTCACGATAAAGAACAAGTAGCCACTCCTGCGCATCGACGATTTATTCGATCAGTTACGTGGATCTTCTGTTTTCTCTAAATTAGATCTTCGTTCAGGTTATCATCAGGTGAAGGTCAAGGAAGCTGATATTCATAAAACGACTTTCAGAACTCGTTATGGTCATTACGAATTTCTAGTGATGCCATTTGGAGTGACCAACGCACCAACAATATTCATGAACCTGATGAATCAAGTTTTTCGGTAGTACTTAGACAAGTTTGTTGTCATCTTCATCGACGACATCCTGGTGTATTCCAAGAGTCGGAAAGAGTATGCCGAGCACCTACGAATTGTCTTGGAAACTCTACGACAACATCAATTATATGCCAAGTACAACAAATGTGAGTTTTGGCTAAATCAAGTTGGTTTTCTTGGACACATCGTATTAGGTGAAGGAATCTTTGTAGATCCAGCGAAAGTTTCAGCAGTAAGTGAATGGCCGACACTAAAGTCAGTGAAGGACATTCGGAGTTTCTTAGGTCTAGCTGGATATTACAGAAGGTTTATTGAAGGTTTTTCTAAGATAGCAACACCCCTGACCAAACTCACACGTAAAGATGAAGAATTTGTGTTGTCAGAAGCATGCGAACAAGCTTTCGTAGAACTCAAGTCAAGGTTGACATCAATGCCTATTCTCGTTATACCGAACTAATCTGGAGGTTTCGAAGTGTACTGTGATGCATCCGGTAAGGAATTAGGATGTGTTCTACATTAGCACGGTAAGGTTGTGGCCTATGCTTCGAGACAGCTGAAGACTCATGAGCGCAATTATCCGACGCATGATTTGGAATTGGCAGCCGTAATCTTTGCTCTCAAGATTTGGCGCCATTATCTATTTGGCGAACGAGTGAACATATACACAGATCATAAGAGCCTGAAATATGTGTTTACTCAGAAGGAGTTGAATATGCGGCAGGAACGATGGTTAGAACTCATGGCTGACTTTGACATCAACTTGCAATATCACCCAGGGAAGGTGAATGTGGTTCCAGATGCTCTTAGTCATCAACCATTAGCAATGCATCTCACCGCTCAGTGGAAACTTCAACAAGACTTGCATCAGATGGAGATTGAAGTAGTCATGTCAGGTAATGCTTCAAGTTTGATGAATTTACAAGTTCAATCAACAATTGTCAATCAGATCAAAGTAGCTCAAGCAAGTGATGTTAAGTTGCAAAAGATCAGAGAACAAGTGGAGAATGGACTCAGAACTGACTTCATCATCCATGAAGACGGATCTTTGAGATACGGCAGCAGATTATGTGTACCAAAAGGTTCTGTTCGGGAAGAGTTAATGAAAGAAGCTCACAGCTCTCCTTACTCAGTACACCTTGGAGGTACAAAGATGTACAAAGATCTACGTCAGAATTACTGGTGGCATGGAATGAAGCGTGAAGTAACCAGAAGCGTCGCTAAATGTTTGGTGTGTTAGCAAGTAAAGGCTGAACATCACAGGACTGCTGGATTACTCCAACCGTTACCTATCCCAGAATGGAAGTGGCAACACATCATGATGGATTTTATGACTGCTCTTCCTCGCAGCACAAAGGGTAACGATGCGGTATGAGTCATTATGGATCGACTCACAAAGTTGGCTCACTTCATCCCATTTCGAGTTGGTCAATCAACTGAGATATTAGCAAAAAAGTACATGGAGATAATAATCTACTTAAGATTTAAACTCTTTAAATATGTACTATCTCTGATACCCATGAACTCATACAGGAAATTGTGAGACTTCATGGAGTACCGGTCTGCATTGTTTCCGATCGTGACACCAGGTTCAGATCGTAATTTTGGCAGAGTCTGTAAGCGAACTTGGGAACAAGTCTGAACTTCAGCACAGCTTATTATCCACAAACAGATGGTCAGTCTGAGCGAACTATTCAGATCTTGGAGGATATGCTCAGAGCATGTATGTTAGACTTCAAAGGATCGTGGGAAGATCACCTACATCTTGTGGAGTTTTCGTACAACAACAACTACCAAGCAGGCATAGGAATGGCACCTTTTGCAGCACTATATGGAAGGAAGTGTCGATCGCCATTACGTTAGGACGACATTGGAGATAGGGAACTTCTTGGACCTGAGATGATAGTAGCGAATGTTGATGTGGTTCGTACTATCAGAGAAAAGATGCGCATAGCCCAAGATCGACAGAAGCACTGGGCTGATGCAAAGCGACGTCACTTGGAGTTCCAGCCAGGAGATCACGTATTCTTAAAGATATCTCCGAACCGCGGAGTGATCCGATTTGGAAGACGGGGAAAGCTAAGTCCAAGGTACATTGGACCATTCGACATACTCGAACGAGTCGGTGAAGTGGCATACCGCTTAGCACTTCCACCTTCATTGGAAGGAGTGCATAATGTGTTCCATATATCCCAACTCAGAAGGTATATGAGTGACTCCAGCCATGTACTTGATTATTCCGAGCTCACTATACAGCCCGACTTATCTTATGAGCAACAACCTGTGGAGATCCTGGATAGGAAAGTGAAGTCACTTCGGAACAAGGAAGTCAACTTGGTTCGAGTGATGTGGAGAAAAGACACTCCAGGAGAATCAACTTGGGAAAGAGAAGATGAGATGCGTGCGAGATATCCTGACCTCTTTGTAAACTAGTCCTTAAAATAAAAGTTGTAAATTTCGAGGACGAAATTTTTGTAAGGAGGGTAGACTGTAAGAACTCCAATTTTAGTGTACAAAAATTTGTTTAAAAATTAATGTATACTTGGGGTATTTCCATTTTCTGTGAGTACTATAAATATTTGTTTTGCTTTTTAATAACAAGAAGGAGCTTGTAGCTCATTGGCAATACCTTGCACTGCTGAACCAAATCACCAGAGTCCAAATCCTATCCCCCACATTATTTTTAATATTGTTTTATTTTAATATTTTTAGAATACCAAAGGTCTACACGTGCATAACTCGTAAAACCCCCACTATACACTAAAAACAAACTGGACCAGGGTGAAGACCAAGAGACGACGGACCCACGGCGACCGACCCCGGCCTGACTCGGCCCGAGTCGACAAGCGACTCGGCCGCCGCCGCCGGCCGGAATCGGCCGGACCGCCGATCCATCAACACAAAAGTTATGTCTTTTCCTCTCCCCATCATCCCTGTATAGTTTAATTTTCCTGTAATTTAACAGAGCCCTCTTAAATCCCATTAAACCCTATTTTTATTACATTTTAATACAATTTTCAATTCACCCTTTCACCTACCCTAAACCCTAACCTTACCCTATAAATACAACCCCTAAACACACACCCCTCACTCCAAAATTCTGATAAAAAACTCTCAAGAAATCCCTAGAGGTTTAGTGTACTTTTGGAGTTAGCGAAGGGCGAACCTCCGGCGATTTTCCGATGACAACCCTACGAGCTCCCGGCGACGAAACGACGCATTGGCTCCTCCTCCCGATTCCTCTTCCTCATCCCTAACCTCTAAGCCAGTAAGTCCTACCTCCTTCTTCTCCTTTCTTTTTTCTAAAAATACATAATTCCAAAACCCGACGGAATCGGAGTTAATCTGATTTCCGATTCGGTTCTTTCTAAAAATTCAATATTTTCTTAAATACAAACATATCAAACCATTGCATGTTGACTATTAATCATTAACAAACATGTTGAACAAGTTTCATGACAATCTATATCATTTTGTAACTTTTATCGCTCTTTTTCAGTAAAATACCATGTAGTTTCATTTTGACATTAAAACATCACAAGCTTGCTATACTTTTAAGTAGATCACGAGATAATGACCTACCTCCTCACAACACTCATATGCAACATAGCACAATATCTTTCGGGAACATAGAATACGGGAAAACGAAACCTTTCAAATAAATACCATTTACTAATAAAACTATTTTCTAAAAGATTAAGTATTTTACAAATCTTTGCAAAGCGCCGCTACAACCCATTTGGGGAACCCGTTTAGGATGGTGCGGATTATTGCACATTCACGGGCTTAGTAGTGCGAGATGCAGACCTCCGCAAGGAGTATTCGGTCTCGAGAGATTTAAAATACGAATATCTTAAGAAATGAGATTTCTAGAAATATAATATATATATTAAAATTATTTTTATATAAATATATATATGTATCATTAAAATATCTATTTTGTGATAATATAAATATTCCAACTTTTTCTAAAATCACAAGGAACACTTTACATTAAATACCATGAATTTCATACAAGTTCAATATTACAATTAAATACCATGTATTATGAAAAATATGTTTATTCACTTGAAATGTCACAAATATTACAACTATGAAAACTCTAAAGACGATAAATAAATACTTGGGGAGTATTTTGAAAAGTATACAAATTATTTTTACATAAAACTCCCTCAAGTTTATATATTACCCAAATGACCTTAGTAAATATAGATTTACGCGGGACCAGTCTCTTGAGCCTCAGAGAGCCGGAGATATGGGTGCTTGTCTATCTAAGGTAGACAACTGAATAACGGTGTTATCAATACGGTAATCGTTTTTGAAAAAGACACAAATCCTGCCGTCCATGTGCAGCGGTTACCGATAACATCAAAATAATCAGGACTTCAATTTCTTTTTCTAATTGTTCTGACTCAGACCGAGTCTTATTATAATCAATCTGACTTGAGTATGATTCAAGTACAATCTACAATACCACAATTCAATATGATTCCATGAATCCATATAATCAATCTGTTCAAACTATACAATCTATATTGACCGAACCGAACCATGGATATCTTCTATTTACATGATTCTCCAGTTACATTCATGATTCTCCAGTTACATCCATTTACTGATATCATGGTTTCGGCAAGTCATCCAATTATATAATCTATATTACAAGACAATACAAGTTGCAATACAATACAAACAATACCAACAATACAAACAATACTTCACGGGGTTTAAGGGAAGGTGTTAGAAGTGGCACGAGACTGTAAGATTTAATACACCTAACTTATATTCCATTGCTGTTGTACCGTGTCATAAACGGTTACTTGTACACGTGCCTCTAGTCTCTGGCATATAGAGACTCCTCTCGTATACACTGGCATTCTTCTATACCAAGTTACAAACAACAGCGTTAACACCAAATACTCATATAATACAACTTTAAAAGCTATCTTCTCTTTCTGTCTATTCTATTTCTCCCTTATCTTTGGGACTTACTGATTGATGTGATTTAAGTGTGGTAGTTAACCGCAGTCAATAACGGTGTCGCGTGTAGCTAGACCGAGATGAGTACGGGTCGTCCTCTGGGAAACGTTGAATCTTTTAATCTTACTTTAGGCGTGTTGAGAAAGAAATGAGGAAGAATAAAGAATGGTGAAGAATGGTTGTATGTTCTAGATCTACGTTAAACACGGATGCAAAATATAGATCTAGATTAGCTACGGATGTAGGTTTATATAAAAAGGGGGCTTGTAGGGTTCATTAAGATTTAGTAGTCATGGATGATTAATTAAAGATTACTCTTTTTATCCTTTAATAGATTTAAAACTAGATCGACAGTGATGCATGTAGATTAGGGTTTCTGGAGGGAAAAGGGTTCCCACTCTTAACCCCTATCTTGACATGGATCTCCGTTCATTTCTAGCATTTACCAAAATAATTGTTAATCTAATCTCTAATTGTGGTCATGATTATCAATGAATTGATAGCGCGCCCAATAGGATGTTAACTATTCTTTTGATAAAGTTTATAAACTTTATAGGATGTAAAAAGAGTTTAAGGATTTTCATCATCCATTAATCTACCCTAATCCTATGAACCCTAACAAGCAAAGAATTACTCGTGCATGTTGGGAGAAGAAAAGATAGAGAGGGAAATCATACTACAAAGAAATAGAATAAGAAAAACTACCTTTATTAATCAACAGAATCAATTACACTTTGTTCTCTTAGAAAATGATTACAAAATGCTAGTTTGCTTCTCGATCTCTTCTAAGGAGGTAAATGAACCGTTGATGATCAACCAGGATTCTTGAGCCGTCGTGGACTTCGTGATCTCGTCGGTGTGATGATTTTTTCAAGAGGCTCTCGGTCCTTATTTATAGTCACGGAGCCAGAATCTCCAGTTTCCTAATAAGGTAACTATCTGTTGAGATCCTACCCAAAAAATCCAGAATCCCAACTCCCCAGAAGTGTGGCGGAACCGCGGCCAATAGGTGGGTTTGGCCGCGGATCCGCAGTTAGTTAAGGAGATCTTGGGCTCATTTCTCATGTGGCTTCTTCTGGTGACACATGATGATCTTTTGAATATCTAGACTTTGAAAATCTTCCCTACGTTTCTGCCATAATTGGTTTCTTCAATTTACTTGAATATCTTCGGCAGATTTGATTTCGCCAACTTGGATTTCATTGATTTCAGTCATGATATAATTCCTGCACAATTATCTCAATAAATGATATTAGTAAAATTTGTTTTTATTAAGATATTATCTTAACCGTTTGTCATAATATTTTAGTTTTAAGAGAATTGGTCATAGATATTTAATAAGGTAAGCATATTTAAATAGGCCAAATATTACATGAATATTATATGCTTACATTTCGCTTCATAATGTTAATTATAATATATAAACACATGAAAATAGTATTTTTACGGATAAACCCTTATATGTGTCATATTTATAATAAACATGTTTTATTATATATAAATAGTAAGGAAAATGTCATATTAAAAGTGCAGTTTTATCAACTGAACAAATACCCCCAAACTTATCTTTGATCGTCCCGAGCAAACTATTTTTTCAAGAGAAGGAGAAAAGGAAAGAAGAAAGCTAAGCACACTTTCGTAGGCAACACGATTGCACCGAGCACGTGCAACAAGCCGTTAAACCTCTTTGTGTCCATAGTAGGAGGAGTGTTGTCTCCTGAGGGTTTTCAGCGGATTACACCCACAAAATCCTGTAATAAAAGAGAGATGGTGAAAGTTACATATAAAGATAAAAACTATAAAAGAAAGAACTTGAAAATAAGAGTTTTCAGCTACACCAGTTTTTCAGTTGCCATGAGCCCTATCTTAATGGTCGTGAAAAGATGTTAGAAATCAGATCATCCCTCAATAAAACATAGCTTTTAGTCTTCCTCCCTATCTTTCTTTCAAACATTGATCATATACCCCTACGTGTGTGTAAAACACATTCTTACACTTAGAGAATTCAATTCAAGCTATCATACTCTTATCCATCTTTCCAAAATACTTTTTTAGTCGGTGAATATATATATATTTTTAAATTGCTCACACATCCTTCATGCGACCGTTAATACTTCTTGAGATACTAACCGACCGATTATTAACTGTGCTTGCGCATTAATGTGCAATTCCTCGTCTTGTATACCTGAGGCTTAGCAGTGGCTCCCAAACCAGTTGGTCTAAGGCATTAGGTGATAAGGCACCCTCGCTATATTTTTTTATGCTGCCTTGGTAATTACAAAACCAGTGTTCATTTTTTTTTCTTCTTCACCACTTATATTTTATTTTATTTTCCTTCATACTAAGGCTTTTAGACAAGAGCATTTTAAGGTATCCTCTACTATCCCAAGTTTCAAGATGTGTGTAAGTGCGTATAGTAGGGTATCAATGTTCAAATGTTTGGCCTCAAGAATATGGACTATTTTTCAGACTTATTTTTATCCTCAGATTAGCAATTTCCTTCATCTTACTAACCCTTGGGACAACAGCTCATAACTACTTATTACTAGTTTTGTTTAAGAAAACATCTAATTTTCTTGCTTTTCTCAAACTAATTCTATCTTTCATATGTAAATTTTCACTTTCTAACTTTCATTATCTTTTTTTTGTGCTTATATATAGTATAATACAAAGTAACGCGTAAATAAGCACAAACCTTCCCCAAACCTGTTTGCAGCAGTGTCCTCACTGTTGTCATCTTTTAAATCTCAAAATCTGTAGACTTGAGAGGAAAAGTTATCAAAGGGGACAAGAAATAATAAAAGTGAAATTCTCCCCGAAACTATTTTTTTTGGCTCGTAATTTTGTAAAAATTTTCTTTCAAGAGCCAAAATATCCCCCCCCCCCAAATTTGAGTAAAATCGTATTAAGCATTTAAAATTATGAGGGAGGTTAAAGTGATTGGTCAAAATAAAGCCTTACAAAGACCAAAAGTCAACACCAACCACTCAAAAATTTTATCGATGAAGCACCAAGGTTGGTGGAAGAACATGTCGCCTATTGATATGAATAAGTGGGGAGGAGATAAGAGGTGTAATGGAAAATGTTTACGTCTCGATTTGTAGAGACGAAACAATGATAATGGATTACTCGCATTCTCAGTCTTGATAAGAAGAAGATGTGGCGGTTCAACTTCTTTGGGTTGGGATTGATTCATCACAACGCCCATGTATTCTAAGAATGCGAGTTCTTCAGCGAAGATTTCTTTAAAGCTTTCATCGATATCCCGAATAATAATCTCATCGGAAAGAATGGGATGATACTCGGACTCCAAAAAAGGTTCACATTTAGCGTTAGATGTTGACTCGGACAACAACGTAATAGCGGAGTCGAGATCAGTATCGTGAAGCTCTTCAATTTCGCTGCTGTCGGAATCTATTGTTTCGACAGAACACACATGAGCATAGGGTTCGGAGGGTTCACTTCCCAACTTGTAAATGTTAAGCTCAATTGACATCTTCCTGAAAGATAGGTTCATAGAGCCGTTACGGCAATTGATTACAGCGCTGGAAGTCGCAAGAAAAGGTCGACCTTAAATCACCGGAATTTGGTTTCGTGGGTTCGCTACAGGTTGTGTATCTATAACGATAAAGTTCACAGGAAATATAAATTCCCCGACTTTGATTAATATATCCTCTAGCTCACCCCTAGGTTGGGTGATAGATCGATCGGCCATCTGAAGAGTGCAATGCACCGGTTTTAACTCTCTGATCCCTAATTGCTCATAAACAGAATTCGAAAGTAAGTTAACACTAGCACCTAAATCGAGTAGAGCACGATTGATATTTTTACCCCTAATAGAAATAGAAATTGTAGGACTTCCGGGGTCCTTTCGTTTCTTGGGTAGTTGTTGTGTAAAAGCAGTGCTCACATTATTCGCAAAGAAAACTTTTTTAGGTACTTGAATTTTTCTCTTCCTAGTGCACAAGTCCTTTAGGATTTTCGCATAAGACGGAACTTGTTGAATAGCATCTAGGAGAGAAATGTTTATGTTAACTTGCTTAAAAATTTCCACAATCTTCTCCATTTGTGGACTTGGTCTGTTTCCCCTTAACCTGTTTGGATAAGGTGCTTTATCAATAAGGGTTGGGTCCAACATTGGAGAGAATTGTGAGGATGGAATGAATCTCAGAATTGAAGTGGAGATCATTTTAGATAGATTTGTGGAAGTGGGCTGAGGGTTCGAGCCTTGGGGAAAATGGAGAATATGCTCGGAAGAAGGTGGGAGACTAGACGAATTAGAGGAAGAAGTAAAAGCCGGGGTATCATTGGTATCACTAACGTTATCAACTTATTCACCCACTCGGTTATCCAGCACTCTTCCCAATCTCAATGTAGTAACGACACTCACATTATAACTTTGTGAGTGGCCAGGATTTGGTAGGGGTTGAGACGGAAGTTTCCCTTTCTCTTTAGCACTCATTTTGGCGTTTAATCGTGCAATTTGGGCTTCTATTGATTTAATACTTTCACCATGGGAGGCGGAGTCTTTCTTTATGGTATCAATAGAAGACCTCATATCAGCCGACATTTGGATGGAATGTTTCATAAACAAATCCAAAGTCTGTGCAAGTGAAGAGGAGTTATCTGTACCGGTCATTTGGAAAGAATTATTAGCCGGGTTTTGAAAATTTTGTGATTGAAAGGGGTGCTGACTCTATTGTGGTGGTTGCTGTTGCTGTGGAGGAGGTCTTTGGTAATTGCTTTGGAACTGATTTTGATTTTGGGGTTGGTTTTGGTTCCAAGCAAAATTAGGATGACTCTTCCATCCCTGATTGTACATGGAAGAATAAGGATCGTTTCTAGGTCGCTGCTGAAAAGCAGCATTAGTTTGCTCGTGACCTTGAAACGGTACATTCATAGGATATTCTTCTGTCAAGTGTGATGGATCAGAACAGCAACCACACACGGTTTTGGGGAGCGTTACCTGGTTTAGGGAGACTGATGAGAATTTGTTTTCAATAGCGTCGAGTTTCTTTTGCATCGCTGTCATTTCGGCTTTTAAGGTGATGGAAACATCGAGCTGATGAATACCTCCCCTAGATGAAGGTGGTCCAACGCTTTCCCACTGCAAAGTGTTTTCAGCGAGATCTTCCAGATATTTCCAGGCTTCACCATTGTCTTTGGACATGAAATTGCATCGACACATTGTTTCAAGCATCTGCTTTGTTGTTGGATTAATGCCCTCATATATAATTCAGCACAGATCCCATCTATATATTCCATGATGGGGACATTGGACAAGCAGATCTTTGAAACGTTCAAAGCACTTCCAAAATGGTTCGTTGGGAAACTGGGTAAACTGGTTGATCTCGCTCCTAACACGGGCAGTCTTATGATTTGGGTAAAACTTCTTAAGAAATGCTATTACTAATTCATCCCAATTAGTGATAGAGTGTGCAGCAGTATTATAAAGCCATTTTTCTGCCAAGTCGCATAAAATGAATGGGAGAAGACGCAAGTGCATAGCATCCACAATCAGTTGTGAAGTACCCACCATTGCGCACACGTTTTCGAATTTAGTGATGAAAACGTATGCATCTTCAGATTCAAGCCCGTGAAATTTTGGCAACAGATTGATGTGGTGGGGTTTAATTTCAAAATTATCCCCGTTGGCAGGTGGAATGGATAGACAAGTAGGAAGGGTACACGGATAGGATAGCATCTCTCTTGGAGAGAGATGCACGGTGGATTCTGCTCACCTACGAGCGGTGGCAGCGTGGTGTTATAATTTGATGGAGTACCGTCCATCTCGGTCGATGTGGTGGGTGGTGGGGAAAAAGAAAATGAAGAAGCACCGACTTCGGAATCGATAGTAGGAACGCGGACAAGACGGGCACTAGAATCCCGTGTCCAGCCAAGCATGCACTAAGCGGGTTTAGCGTAAGTGGCAGCGTGTGTGTTATTTAGAAATTGGTTTGTTTTTGAAAAAGTGGGACTTAAGACAAATCACACAAAAATGCACAAACAACCCTGGAACTAAGGTTACCTAGGTCAAATCTCTAGACCGCTCTTAGACTTCCAAAGGACAAGCCGTAGGATCAATTCTCTACCATCTCTTTACTACTCTTGTGGCCAGGTAAATGCTAGGTAAGTAGGAGGTATCCGCTATACGAATCACCGAAAATAGCAGGCCTTAATTAAATAACCACTTACCTTAGACACACTTGCCTAGGCACCACAAAAGTAATGTGGATAAGCGATAAATTACCCACGACCTTCCTATGTCCTTATTGAGCACGACAGTCCTTGGAGTCTTGTCTAGATATTTTTTAATTAATGTAGGGTTGATGCAGATGCTCGTTTTGTGATTTGTGGGGCTTAGAAAGGGTGATAAAATCCCTACCTAATTTGAATTTGGTCTTTGCCCCTTAAAAATCCATATTAAAATATAAATAATCAAACCAATTACAAAAATTTGCAAAAAGATTTTTGAACGGCAATATTTTGCAAAGAATTTTGCAGAAAAGATATTTTATTGGATTTCAGAGGAGAGAGAAAGAGTTGAGAAACTTACCAGAGAAGTTTGGAACCTTAATTCCCCGATCCCGCCGCGCTTCCGCCGTGATGTTGCTTTTTTCGTCGCGCTTCCGCCGCAAGAAAGAAGGATCAGTTGATGAATTTCGCTACGTGGCCTCTTGTACTCCTCTGGATCTTGATGAATGTCTCCGGCTCTCTGTTTCCTCTCGTCTGTGACTCCAGATCTCCTTGCAAAATTCACACACAAATTGTTAAATATACAATTTGCAGTTTTATTTAATTTATGATATAGATCGAATAAAAATTCAACACAGATAGTAAGAATTAAAAATTATGCACGTATCCTCGGCAACGACGCCATTTGATTGATGTGATTTAAGTGTAGTAGTTAACCGCAATCAATAACGGTGTCGCGTGTAGCTAGATCGAGATGAGTACGGGTCGTCCTCTGGGAAACGTTGAATCTTTCAATCTTACTTTAGGCGTGTTGAGAAAGAAATGAGGAAGAATAAAGAATGGTGAAGAATGGTTATATGTTCTAGATCTACGTTAAATACGGATGCAAAATATAAATCTAGATTAGCTACGGATATAGGTTTATATAAAAAGGGGGCTTGTAGGGTTCATTAAGATTTAGTAGTCATGTATGATTAATTAAAGATTACTCTTTTTATCTTTTAATAGATTTAAAACTAGATCGACAGTGATGCATGTAGATTAGGGTTTCTGGAGGGAAAAGGGTTCCCACTCTTAATCCCTATCTTGACATGGATCTTCGTTCATGTCTAGCCTTTACCAAAACAATTGTTAATCTAATCTCTAATTGTGGTCGTGATTATCAATGAATTGATAGCGCGCCCAATTAGGATGTTAACTATTCTTTTGATAAAATTTATAAACTTTATAGGATGTAAAAAGAGTTTAAGGGTTTTCGTCATCCATTAATCTACCCCAATCCTATGAATCCTAACAAGCAAAGAATTATTCGTGCATGTTGGGAGAAAAAAAGATAGAGAGGGAAATCATACTACAAAGAAATAGAATAAGAAAAACTACCTTTATTAATCAACAGAATCAATTGCACTTTGTTCTCTTAGAAAATGATTACAAAATGCTAGTTTGCTTCTTGATCTCTTCTAAGGAGGTAGATGAACCGTTGATGATCAGCCATGATTCTTGAGCCGTCGTGGACTTCGTGATCTCGTCGGTGTGATGATTTTTCCAAGAGGCTCTCGGTCCTTATTTATAGTCACGGAGCCAGAATCTCTAGTTTCCTAATAAGGTAACTATCTGTTGAGATCCTACCCAAAAAATCCAGAATCCCAACTTCCCAGAAGTGCGGCGGAACCGCGGCCAATAGGTGGGTTTGGCCGCGGATCCGCAGTTAGTTAAGGAGATCTTGGGCTCATTTCTCATGTGGCTTGGTGACACATGGTGATCTTTTGAATATCTAGACTTTGAAAATCTTCCCTACGTTTCTGCCATAATTGGTTTCTTCAATTTACTTGAATATCTTCGGCAGATTTGATTTCGCCAACTTGGATTTCATTGATTTCAGTCATGATATAATTCCTGCACAATTATCACAATAAATGATATTAGTAGAATTTATTTTTATTAAAATATTATCTTAACCATTTGTCATAATATTTTAGTTTTAAGAGAATTGGTCATAGATATTTAATAAGGTAAGCATATTTAAATAGACCAAATATTACATGAATATTATATGCTTACATTTCGCTTCATAATGTTAATTATAATATATAAACACATGAAAATAGTATTTTTACGGATAAACCCTTATATGTGTCATATTTATAATAAACATGTTTTATTATATATAAATAGTAAGGAAAATATCATATTAAAAGTGCAGTTTTATCAACTGAACACTTACCGAGCGATTGTTCGCTGACGACATTCCTTCTCTTTTTTCTTTGGAATGTTGTCAGGTGATCTGGACACTCAGGAGATCGAGCCTACTAGTGAGGACTTGGACCAGCTTTCCTACGACCCAGAGCTCTAACTTCATTGTACACATTTTTATTTCAGTACTTTTCATTTCTGTTATGCCACTGTTTAGGCATCGCTTTATTCCATGTATTTACTTTTTCATGTATTGTAAAAAGAATGTGAATAAATAAAGTTGTTTTATTATATCTTGTCTCTTGTGCATTTATATTTATATTGCTTAAATACGTTTAGCGTATGTACTTTTGAGTATATACGTAGCGGCCTCGTCGCGTCCCCTTCGCCGTATATCGGGAAGCGGGGCGTGACAAAATTAAGCCAACCCAAGGGTGTCACGTGAGTTTCTTTTTGTCCTACTTGTTTGCTTTATTCAGGCACCTGTATACTTTGCTTATAGAGGTCACGTGTCTGCACGTGAGGTTCAGTTTTGGCTTAGTTTTGTTAAGCGCAGCGCCTATCACGTGTGGGCACGTGATACTCCACTTGGGGACTTTTTCCGTCGCTTTATTTATTTATTTATTTTCCGTGAGGGAAAAAATGCCCCCACAGCGTTGTTCTCACGTGGTTTGAACGTGAGTGCAACGCTGTCACTTTTACAGCCGTTGGATTGTCTAGGGAAACGGGAAGATGAACCGCCATAGTCACGTCTTATAAATGCAAGGGTTTGGTTCCTTAGGCAGCCACTGTTTCTTCATCTCCTTCCTTTTTTATTTTCTTCGAGAATTTAATTCTCTTCCTCAGAGCTTAGTTCTCTGCCATTGCAAATCCAGAGTTAAACCCTGTCAAAAGAAACCCTTTTTCAGGTAACGCTTTGTACATCAGAAAACTTTCCTTCTTTGAGAAAGCCTCTGGATTTTAAATCCATTATGAGAGCTTTGCTCTCCTCAGAAACCCATCCTCTAAAAATGTGATCTTTGAGCAATAACTTCCATATATCGAACATTTCCCTCTGAAAGATCAATGGGACCCTTCGGGAATTTTATTCCCTGGTGTTCTTGAAAATCTTTTCATAGGGTTTTACCCTTATTCGCACAAATTTGAATTTTGTTGGTAGCTTAATAAAACTTGTCTTCCCAAGAATTTGTTTAAATCCCAATGTTTGTTTAATGAGGGTCTTCTTTATTCTCGTAATGATTCCCCTATCTTATTATTGGTGAGCCGCCCTATTGATTTTGTGGGGTCCGTGTGTCTTGTAGGCAGTGGTCCTGCAAAATAGACATCTTCTCGTTTTCTTTTGTTATTATATATATATGAGGGGCTTCACTGATGGTTTTTCTTTCCCTTGTTTCAGGACCAATGGCTTCTCTTCCTTATTTCCCGTTTACTCGCTCAGACGCTGCTTTTCCACAATCGCCGTCGGATGAAGAAGCATTGGCGATGATTCGGGCTCATGACAAGGACTGTACCAATTTGCTTTTGTGGGGAACTTGGTATGGGCATATCATTCGGGGCCGTCGTAGCTTTCTTTGCGAAGTGCCAACAGATCCTCTTCGCCCAGTCTTGCCGATGGAGCGTCCGTAGACTGCTTTTGCAGTGGAGGCGGTTGACTGGACTCCTACAGGCCAGCTTGAGCCGTCGACAACTGGGAAACCAAACCAGCCTTTGCCAGCTATAGACATCTTGGGGCATCGCATTTGCCAAGGCGAAGCCCAACCCTGGGGACAGGTCTACAAGATAGGGCTTACCCCTCGCCATCCAATCGGCTATCTTCCTTGGGCTCGATATGTCCTCTCCGCCCATCGTGAATGGTTGCAGAAGGTCAGGCTTTATCAGGCGGTGTACGCGTCTCTTTTTCACTATTCGGCTCCTCATGTCTGGTGGGTTAAAGCTTTCTTGAATCAATGGAATCTTCCTACCAACACTTTCTTGCTAGAGGATCGTGAGGTCTTGATTTCTCTGGAAGAGTTCCGTGAGATCTCTGGATTGCCGATCAGGGGAGAGCACTATGAAGAGTTGCTACCTCCCGATGAGTATGTATTCACGACCGTGCCTGCTATGCTTGATGTCTTAACGAACGAAAACGTCGTCCGTCATAAGTACCCTAGTCTAATCAAGACTCTGGGTATTTTTAAGAAGCTGTTTGTGGAGTCAGAGGGACAGGGCGTCACTTTTAAGAACTTCATCGCCTGCTTCCTTCGTGAAGATGTCTTATCAAAGGAGGCTCCGAAATTTGCGAATATTAATGACCCCTTTGGGTTTGGGCTGGATAAGATGCCGGCCAAAGAAGAAGACTTGCCACAGTTTTACATTCCAGTTTCATCGGCCGTGCCCTTTGACTCAATTGCGGCCCATGGCATGGACGAAGAGACCTTGTTCATCGGCTTCATCAGTCTTTGGCTCAGTTGGTTTGCCATGCTGACGCATCGACGCTTTATGAGAGCTTTTGTCTTTTACCCTTCTCATCGCGTAGCCGAAGGGGCACGACTAGCCGTTGGCATTGCAGGGCTATCACAATTATACCATGGGCTGAGCACCGCGGCCAATACCTCGAACCCGGGTGTGGGTGTGGTGAGTTTTTCCCTCCACTATTTTACGTCGTGGATTGAGATGCACGTATTGGGGGCATTCACCAGAGGCCAGATTTCTATGATGCTTACACCTTCCCGCGGCTCATGAGGTTGGTGGACGCCTCTGCCCCTGACCCAACTCAGCTAAGGGCTCTTCGTGTGCTGCTTAACCCGTATGCTAACGAAGGTGGGATGGTATTTAATGACCGAGTCCTCTCTGCTCCTTCGGGTCCTGTTCAACAGCTGTTCGATTTATCGAAAGGGGGAGCACCATCCTTAAAGCCCAAGGAAATCATGCACTTGTATTCGATTAGGTCGGGTTATTTAGTGTTTCGTCGAAATGATACGGTTCTTTTCATGCGGTATAATCCGCATCGCTTTGCTCGGCAGTTGGGTTATAACTAGGGCGTTCCCTTCGAGGCATTTTTGGTGGAGCCCAGCTCGTCTTTGGGAGTTGTCCGTGACGTCACCCATTATTTCATGCGGCTGAACACCGACTCTCGCTTCGTGATCCCCGAGGCCGAATACATTCCAAGGTGTGTGGAGGCTATTACGGGTTGGTACCGCCACCGAGTTGGTCTCATCATTGCCGATGAGAAGCGGATACTCTTCGGACATAGAGCTCCCGCCCCGATCCAGGATAAGGAAGTCCCGCCGTGACCGCGGATAGTGGTTCGCCCTCCCTTGAGGGGCACTGGTGCCTTACTTATCCCTGAGGTGGCGAATGTGGAACCGATTCCTCCCACAGTTGGTATGCCGATGTGCACTAGAGCTCAGGCAAGGGCTTCTGATAAGGTGCCAGTGGTAGTTTCATCAGTCGCGGTGTCATCAATGGCAGTGTCATCATCGGTAGCACCGACGAAAGAGGATACTGGAGGCGAGGTTGGGCAGCGCCGTATCAAAGCACCAAAGGGGAAGAAGCGATCCTCCTCCTCTAGTGTCAGCTCTGGCTCGAAAAGGAGGAAGAAGACGGTTACCGGTCTGCTCGATTTCTTGGTCGAATTTGAAGCTGTTTTTCAAGACGAACCCATATCCATGCAAGAGCCGGATGATGGTCTTCTCTTTCCGGGTTCGTCTGCCGAGGAAGCAGCACAATTGGCTGAGGGTATAAAGCGCTCACAAGACGAAACTGAGAATGTGTGTGTCTCGAGGAACCCTTATCCTCCCGTCATATTCTACGAAGATCGCCCATTAATACGGAGAATAGTTATAGGTCCCTTGCAATAGGGAGACGAGATAGCCCTCAAGCAACCTATCTCAGCCGCTTCCGAAGATGAGCTGTCATTGAAGACCGGTGGCTACGGATCTACATTTGAACCCCGGTAAGCACATGTTCTCAGGAAAGAACGATGGCTTGAAAAATCCATATTAGAAGCATCCTGGCGCACCGGTATGTGTGCTCTATGTATATATACTTTCTTTGTAGTAATTTGCATCGCTTATATATATATATATCCTTATCTTTGCGAAAACTTTGCAGGGACTTCAATAACGGCAGAGAATCTGAGTTCAAGTCGTGCCCTGACTGTAGGCTCTATAAATATCTCCGATGAGACGCCAGTAGGTGCGGAGGAGGTCGTTACAGCTGCTATTCCTGCTACGGAGATTCCTTTGGTGGTCTCTGTTCCCTCGGTGTCCGTTCTCCCAGAAGGGATAGCTTTACCGGCCGTAGATTTAATGGACCTTTCCGCTGACGGCTTAGAGATTGTGGAACGGGTAATTAAGACCGTCGTCCCTTCATTGGAGCCCGAAGTGGCGGCCGTTGCCCCTCAACTAGAAGCTGTCACACCAGCAAATGTCTCCGGAGATGTTCCTGAGGGAATGGAGGAGGCTGCCGAAGCTGCTATCCCTCTGGCTCAAGGCGAGAAGAGTATCGAAGGTAGTCTCCTTGTTTTGCTTTGATGACCTCTCTATTATTTGACTCTTTCTGTCTTTTCAGAATTGCGAGGATTGGCGGCGTCCATTGTGAATTTATCTCCCAGAAAGTCCTTTCAGCGTTTGCTCGAGATGGCCGCCCCACAGGCAATATCCCCGCAAAGAATCGTCCTCTCTTCTGGGCAAGGTTGGTGTTATTTGACCCCTTCATTGTATTATTATTATTTCGTATGCTGATATGTCTTCTGTAGTTCTGTAAGCCGATGACGGAGTTGAGATCCTTGACGGGCCTGGGGATCTGTCCAATCCTCCTTGCATGACTGTGGGTAAGTAAGATTTTGAGATTGCTTTATATATCCTTTGGGCATAAATCTCATAGATTATTCATGGATCTTGACAGCCTTGCCCGCTCTTGTCCCGCTGGAGTCTCGCATCATTATGCCACTAGGCCCTTATGCCCTACGTGCATCTGAACGGATGGCGAAGCAAAGCCTTCATTCCTTGTCGGCTCTCATCGAAGATCTTCATGCTGGTAGCTCGATCACAGCCGAAGAATTTGCTACCGAAGCCAGCATTTCTCTGCCCTTTCTTGCCGCTTACCATGATAAAACATTGGTGCATGTCTGGGTCGAGTTTTGTCGTCGAGTGGAGTCCTGTTTACATGATCTTGAGGGCACACGCCTTCCCTCAGAGGTTGTGGCTGAAAAGACGAGCTTGCGGGGGCTGATCGAACGGTGCGCCGCAAATCTACAATCATGTGAGAAGAGTCTTAACCGGAAATTCTCGGAGAGGGAACTGGCCTCGAATGCTTTGGGGGGACTTCAAGCTGAGCTCACTGCTAAGACTAACCGTGTGTATGAATTTTGGCGGGTGCTTCAAGAAGCTATCAGGGAAGTGGTCGCTCTTGACAAAGCCGTCATCTTTACCCGGGAGATGGTTGAAGCTCACAAAGTTGCCGAAAGGGAGCTTGAGATTCGACTCGCCTCGTATCAGGCTCAACAGTCTCAGGCGGAGACCCGTCTCGTGGCGATAACCAAGCTTGAAGCCGAGGCCCAGCGGAAGAGCGATGAATTGAGGAGCTTATTGTGCCGTCCGCCGGCTTAAAGGCTTTTTATAAAAATTTTCTTTTCTTGTATCCACTCCTGAATGAGAGGGCATTTTGTATTCATTTTGATTCTTTTTACGATATGTATCTTGTATTCACTTTGAATTCATGAATAAAAGACATATATTTTCATTATCTCGTGCTTGCATGTAGCTCTGATGGATGTGGTCCATATGTAGGTTATCTGGATCTTTTTGCAGGGTAGTGATGGCTTAGGCGACAGGGTTAGGATTTGCCACCTAAGACTTTTCAACTTTATGAGCCGTGAGGGTCTCATAAAGATTTTTCTCCCTATGAGTCGAGAGCATCTCATAGGTGCAATTTCTACTTAGGGGTCGTGAGGACTCCTAAGTGCCTTTTTCTTGTGAGAGTCGTAAGGGATCTCACAAGAGAACTTTCTTTTTATGGGTTGTTAGGTTTATGTGTTGATTTATTTCCGAGTTGAAGCATTGCTTTACGACAGGGGAATCATGGGTTGATGTATTTTCGAGACGGAGCATTGCACCGGCAGGGGGGTTAGGAGTTGGCATGTATCCGAGCCGAAGCGTTGCTTTACGACAGGGAGGTCAAGGGTTGACATGTATCCGTGTCGAAGCGTTGCTTTACGACAAGGAGGTCAGGGGTTGACATGTATCCGAGTCGAAGCGTTGCTTTACGACAAGGAGGTCAGGGGTTGACATGTATCCGTGTCGAAGCGTTGCTTTACGACAAGGAGGTCAAGGGTTGACATGTATCCGTGTCAAAGCGTTACTTTACGATAAGGAGGTCAAGGGTTGACATGTATCCGAGTCGAAGCGTTGCTTGACGACACGGAGGTCAAGGGTTGACATGTATCCGAGTCGAAGCGTTGCTTGACGACAGGGAGGTCAAGGGTTGACATGTATCCGTATCGAAGCATTACTTTACGACAAGGAGGTCAGGGGTTGACATGTATCCGTTTCGAAGCGTTTCTTGACGACATGGAGGTCAAGGGTTGACATGTATCCGTGTCGAAGCGTTGCTTTATGACAAGGAGGTCAGGGGTTGACATGTATCCGTGTCGAAGCATTGCTTTACGACAAGGAGGTCAAAGGTTGACATGTATCCGAGTCGAAGCGTTGCTTGACGACAGGGAGGTCAGGAGTTGGCATGTATCCGAGTTGAAGCGTTGCTTAACGACAGAAAGGTCAGGAGTTGACATGTATCCAAGTTGAAGCATTGCTTGACAACAAGAAGGTCAAGGGGTTGACTCTACGTTATCTGTGAACCGTAGAGTCTCGGAACTGGAGGCTTTGCTGTGGCTCTGATTGGTGGCGTCTCGTCCATGCCCTGCTGGCGTGAGGAGGAACGCCTTTGTTGGTCTCTAGGCTGCAGATGTTGCTTGTCGAGATTTGGTATCAAGGACTTTGCCATGGCTCCACTTTGTTACGACCTTGAAGTCGGTTGTTGACGTTACATTTGCATCCTGTCGGAGTTGAGAAAGAACGCCGTGTTGCCCTTCTGGGATGCAGACGTCGCCGTCAAGATCTGACCCTCCCTTTGACAGAGTCTGGTGAGGAAATACAGTTCCCTTCTCATTTATGCCCATGGATTGTATACAGGGGTCAGTGTGGATTTACCTGTAGGGCAAAAGTTTCATTCTTTTATTTTTTTATTTCTTTCCGCGATACTCTATCATTTCAGTTTTTTATATCGCGAAAATCACGATTGCCCAATCTTTTCGGCTATTTTTTCGTGGTGCCCAATCATTTCGGCTATTTTTCTTTTTACTCGCTGCTTTTTATTGCGAGTTGCCCAATCATTTCGGCTGTTTTTGTATGCATATAGTTTACTTGCTGATTTTGTTGCAAGTTGCTCTATCATTTCGGCTGTTTTGAATGCATATAGTGCTCGCTGGCTTTATGCTGCGAGTAAAGGACTTGGGCTCTGATACCAATTTTAGGCATCAGCGTCGCTACAATTGGGATATTTCCAGGAGCGAATCATCATTTGCCTTTGTCGGTTCGAACAAAGGTGGCTTAGCAAACATGGTTAAGATCCCGTCGATTAAGGCTTTTGACTTCATGAGCCGTAAGGGTCTCATAAAGATGTTTCTCTTTACGAGTCATGGGGATCTCGTGAGTGCGCTTTCTCTTTAAGAATCGTGAGGATTCTTAAGTGTATGGTCTCTTATAAGTCGTAAGGATCTTATAAGAATGTTTTCTCCTTATAAGTCGAGAGCACTTACAAGTGTTTGTTTACCGAATAGGGGAATTTCACGCTATTGAAGGAACTTGGTGGGAGAGACAATTATTTGTGCCCGTGGATTGTATACAAGGGTCAGTATTGAACCGCTTGTAGGGCAAATTGGGGTGTATAATGGCTTAAGAATAGGTTCAGATCCTTATAGTTTAAGGCTTTCGAATCCTATGAACCGTGAGGGTCTCATAGGGGGAATTCTCCTTACGAGTCGTGAGGATCTCGTAAGTGTGTTTTCTCCTTAGGAATCGTGAGAATCCCTAAGCGTGTTACTCCCTGGTGAGTCGTAAGGATCTCACGCATGTATTTTCTCCTTACAAGATCGAGATGACCTTGCAAGTGTCTTTTAACGAGATTGATCCCTTTCGGGTTTTCACAAACTCGCCGGCAGCCCTGCTGTTTTTACTCACGGAGCCCTTTTGGGTTTTCATCCGTGCCCATTTCGCTTATAGACGTACCGTTTTTTTTTGCGTCAGCCCTTGGATGCTGTGGTTTGCTGAAGTTTAAGGACGTTACGGTCCATAGCTAGTTTAAGGACATTACGGTCTACTGTTAGTTTTAGGACATCTCGGTCCGTAGCCTTGGAGGCGAGGTTTCGTTGGGCACTACTTATAGAGTTTGGACTCAGGAAGATAGCGAGCGGACATAGGCATCGTCATCTATCATTGACCTGGTTCGTGACTCGTCAAGCATAGTATTTTTTAGGAACCGGCCGTTTATTGGCCTGAAGGGTCTTTCGCCATGCATATCCATGAGCAAGTAAGCCCCACCTTGGTAGACCTTGTTTATGATGTACGGGCCTTCGTAGTTCGGCTCGAATTTCCTCCGTTGGCACGATTGGAGATCATAGGTCTTTTGACCACTAGCACGAGTTTGCCTTGGCGAAATGTCCTCGGCCTAGTCAATCTCTCGTATGAGCGCGTCATCTTTGCTTTGTAAGCCTCCAAGTTTTGTTTCGCCATGAGCCGAGTTTCGTCAAGGGCGTCGAGCTCCTCAAGCCGAATATGAGCATTCTCTTCGTCTGTTAGCTCATAATGAACCGCCACTCGTAGGGAGGGTAGCTCTATCTCCAAGGGGAGTACTGCTTCAGTGCCGAATACCAATGCATACGGCGTTGTATTCGTGGCCGTTTTGAATGTGGTCCGATATGTCCAGAGAGCTTCATGCAGTCTCTCGTGCCAGTCCTTTTTATTTCTGGACACCGTCTTCTTTATGATCTTCATCAAGGTCTTGTTGAAAGCCTCAGCTAGACCATTAGCTCGGAAATTATAGACCGAAGAGCATCTCCAGTCTATGCTATGCCGTTGTGCGAAGTGGCTGATCTTGTGACTTCTGTAGGTTGGCCCGTTATCGGAGATAATTCGTCGCGGAGTGCCGAACCGATAGATGACGCGTGTCTTGAAGAAATGGAGAATATTCTCCATCTTCACTTCTCTTAGCGGTACTGCTTCTGCCCACTTAGAAATGTAATCGGTTGTTACAAATATGAACCGATGTCCTCTAGATGATGCTGGTTCGATGGGCCCGATTATGTCAGTTCCCCACATTTCGAACGGCCGGCTAGCCACCGTTGGGTGTAGCGGATTTGGATGCTGGTGGATGAAGTCCCCGTGAATCTGGCACGAGTGGCACTGCTTTGCCTATTCGAGGCAGTCTTGGATCATCGTGGGCCAATAGTAGCCTATCCTTTTGATCTTCAGCTTCATCTTTGGCCTGGCTTGGTGAGAACCGCAGAGTCCGTCATGAGTTTCTTAGACGACTCTCCTTGCTTCTTTCGGTCCCAAGCATCTTAGCCACAGAGAGTCGAATGATCTCTTATATAGAGTATCATTGACGAAGGCAAAAGACAGAGCTCGTTTCATGAGCTGATGTCTTGAGGATGCATCTTCAGGTGTTCGATGGGATTTGAAGTAGTCTATAAAGACTTCTCTCCAATCCTTAACCTTTTCCTGGTCCTCCATTTATAGGGCTATCTCCTCGGTCTCTTCCTTTTCTTCAGACGACTCCGGAGATATTTCGGCTGGTGCAAGAATTTGATGGCTTTGTACAATGATCCTTACGTCGTTGAGGTTTTCGTCAGCCAGTTCTTTAGCGAGTTTGGCTAACGCATCCGATTTGCTATTCTCCGTACGCGGAATGCTTTCTAGAGTATAGGAGGGAATTTGAGTCAGCAGTTGCTGCACTCTCTCTCCGTACTTTAGCAACTCTGGTTTGCACTTTTGATAGTCGTCGTTTACTTGGCTAACGACCAGTTGGGAGTCTCCGTATATAAGGAGGTTTTCGATTCCCATGTCGACAGCGATCTCAAGCCCTGCTATCAAAGCTTTGTATTCTGCCTCATTATTTGTCCTCGGCTCTGTTAAGGAAAAGGCAAAGCGCATTATCCCTCCTTGTGGAGTTACGAAGATAAGGCTTACCCCAGATTTGATTATGGGGGAGCTGTGCTTTCGCTTCTTCATGGAAGATGCCCCATTGAAGTAGAGTTCCTATCGGGTATCGCTCCCTCCCCTTTCCCCATGGATCGTGTCAAACGCTTGCTCGTCTGGCAATTCACAACTTAAGGGTGAATCAGCCGGTATCGGATGCTCAGCGAGGAAATCGGCTATGGCCTGGCCTTTCACTGCCTTGAGGGGATGATAGGTTATCGAGAATTCCATCAAGAGTAGGGCCCATTTAGCGAGCCGTCCCGTTAATATGGCCTTTGACATAAGGTATTTGAGAGAATCCACCTTTGATATGGGATGGATCTCGTGCGCCAAAGCATAGTGTCTGAATTTCGTTATCGCGAAGATTAATGCCAGGCGGTGTTTTTCGATGGCGGAGTAGTTGTTTTCTGCCCCCATGAGAACTCGACTCAAATAGTAGAGGGCTCTCTTCTTCCCTTAGTCGTTCTCTTGTGCCCATAGCACGCCTAAAGAGCCTTCAAGGGTTGTTGTGTATAGGATGAGGGGCTTTTCTTTGACTGGAGCGGTCAGTGTTGGGGTAAAAATTTACACTCCGGTTGACCAAGTCAAAATCAAAGTCAACCCCAACCCAAATGGGCCCAAGTCTAGATCAAGTGGGCCCATGCCCGGGTCGAGCCCAAACATGAAGTGGCCGGCCTCCCCCATACCAAGATAAAAATTTTGTAATAAATAATTTTGTTGTATTTATTTTATTTTATTTTATGAATAAATATAAGAAAAATAGGCATAAAACCAAATTTTTGTAAAGCCCATGGCTTATGTGCAAAAAGAAATGGCACATGAGCCATGGGATAGGCAAAATACCATTTTGTGAAGCCCAAGGGGCTATGTGTAAAGTGTATAGCCTATAAAGGTAAGGATAATGAAAATATCCCAACAATTTTTTCTCTCTCCAAAAAGCAAATCTAGATCTGAGATCTTTCTCCTTCATCAAGGTTCTAAAAACCTTCTTCTTTCTTGAATTAAATCAAGAGTTTTACTCTTCCTTTTAAAAAACTAAGTAGTTTCTCACCACAAAACCCACAAAGGGGAACTCAGATCTTCCATCAGATCTCAAAAAGAAGAGATTTTTAAAATCTCACACTTCTTGATCTTCAAGAACCGGCCAACAAAGGAAGAAGAAGGAGACCCATCTCCAGAAACTCCAATTTAGGGAAGAGCTAGGGCTCAAAAGAAGAAACCCATCATCAGCTTCAAAACATCTTAGGAGTTCAACTCCACTCTAATTTCTTTTTCGGGAGTTTCTGGGGCTAAAAGCCCCTTTTTCTTGCCGGCGCCCAAGCGTCCGAGCGCCTTGCGCTCAAGCGCCCAGCGCCCGAGCGCCTTGCGCTCAAGCGCCCACGCCCATGTGCCGACACGTGGCGCGCTAGCGCTCGAACGCCTAGCGCTCAAGCGCCCACGTGCCGACACGTGGCGCGCTAGCACTCGAGCGCCCAGCGCCCAGCACTCAAGCGCTCAGCGCCCACGTGCCGACACGTGACACGCTAGCGCTCGAGCATCTAGCGCTCAAGCGCCAAGTACCCACGTGCCAACACGTGGCGCGCTAGCGCTCGAGTGCCTAGCGCTCAAGCGCCCACATGTCGACACATGGTGTGCTAGCGCTCGAGCGCCCAGCGCCCGAGCGCCCAGCGCCCAAGTGTCGAACACATAGCGCGCTAGCGCCTAAGCGCACAGCACCTAAGCGCCCAGCGCTCAAGGTGCTGGCTCCACGCGTCCTTTGGGCGCTTTTTCCCCCTTTGACCCCCAGCCCGCTATCCGGGTAGCGGAACCCCCGTAAAAACTCTGCGTGGCTCCCGAAATATCCAAATCCCCCCTCCAAAACAAAACACACGTACACTGCACATTGAGTTCGCATGACCAGTTTAACCCGTTAATCGGAGGTTCCCTTGCCCCAAAGGCGAGGGGTAATTAACGGTAGCTTAGTCCGCGGCTGTCGGAGATTTGGATCCCCACAATCAATAAACCCCCGCCTACCCTAGGCAGGGGGAATCTGTAGTATGCCTAACAAGTGCGCGTGTATTCCCATCTCAATGGGGTGACGAAAAACACCCTACAGATTCTGGTACGCCCGGTGGGACCTTTCTTTCCTCCCATATTTCGGGTTAAACGTTCATGCAAACTCAATCAATATACATATCGATTGCCTATACTGAAATGATATTTTTTTCCGTGCAGCAATCAACTTTCGACGATAATGTCTCCCAAGACGAATTCAGCTTCCAACGCGACCCCGATCCCGTACGTGGTCAAGGTCAATGCTCGTGTGGTTCTCCCCGCAAGCCTCAGTCGACAGTAGGAGGAACTGCCCTGCCAGTTTGGCTCCGTCATCATCTACCCTGCCGGAAGCGCTTATTTGGCAGAAATCCCGGCAAAACAGGTGGCCAAGCCGGTCTCAAGGGGCAAGAGGCCAAATGTTGTGATCGCTAAGGCACCACAACCGAAGCTTAAGACGGTGTCTGAACGACTCTTTGGCGCTCCGGCTGGGTGCAAGACTTCCGGTACAAAGGGCAACATCAAATGTTGCGGACGAGCTCAGGCGATGACTCCAATAAATGCACAATCGAGCGTATCTCCAAAATCCTCCATCGCCCGGTCTACGACGTCTTCCCAAAGAGCCGAAGTCTGCCAGGTGCTTAGAACAGAAAAGTTAAGGCAGAAGCGGCTCAGGTATCGAGCCAACAAGAGGGCCAGGGCTTCGGCCAAGTGGAATCTTATGAAGTTCCAAGAGCAGGGTTACTCTGTGACGACGGCTGAGTCGGCCGTAAAGATCAGCAATTCCTTCGAACCTCTGAAGTGGGTTCAGAAAAATGCCATGACCGCCAGAATCAAGAAGACGGCGGTCCGAACGTCGCTACAAAGAGACGTGTCCCGGCCCCAACAGAAAAAGTATGACACTGTCTCTTCAAGAGTCTATCAGGCGCTCTGTACCGCGCGAAAGCAGCGGGGCAAATCCAGAAAAGAAGTGCCAGCACCATTCAAGAATCCGGCCAGGCCATCCGCCTTCAATCGACTGCCCGCTACTGAAACAGGGGGTCAAGACAGCGATCCGTGAAATCAGCCGCCAATAATAAAAAGACAGCCGGATATATTACCCATACGGTCTATATGGCGGGCGGGCGCCCCAGCGACAACCTTCGCAGCAAAAGCAAGGATGGGGCCACCACATCCCAAGCCCAATCTGGCTTGAATGTGGTTGCCGCTGCCCAAGAACAGCCGCCTCCGCTAGATGAAGAAAACCCTCTCGATGAGGATGATAGGCAGAAAGACCCCTCGGTCCATGCAGAGTCAAGCTCGGACAGTGAGGAAGAGCCGACTTTTCGCCCCAGGACCGCGGAGCAAGAGCTGCTTCAAGAGCTTCGAAAATAGCTCAGGAGCAAAGATAAAGAGATGGCCAAGCTCTATTCGAAAATTGATGACCTAACAAACGTTGTGATGCAGCTTACGGCTCAAATTGCTCGAGCACCTCCCAATCAAGCACAAGTCGCTACTCATGAGCCGGATGATGATAATCCGAAGTGGCCGATGCCTGTCCCTTTGGGTCTAAGATTGGTCGAGCCGCATGAAAGCCGGCCACATTCTGCTTTTGCGGACGCCTTGGCCCCAGATAACACTATCCCGCTAACACGAGACCGGATAATGGATTTGGTCACCAGCAAAGTTAAAACATTGGTGGCTGAAGCTGAAGCTCAGAAAGAAATTGGCAGTAGTGGACGGCCATATCCCACACAGTACGATCTGATCGAGTTCCCGAGTGGCTATGTCATCCCTAAGTTCGGAAGATTTGACGGAACGGGAAATGCAAATCAGCACGTCGCCCACTTTAAAGCATCATGTGGAAATACATGGGGCAATGATAAGCTCCTTCTTCGTCAGTTTGTCAACAGCCTGACCGGTGTCGCTTTCGACTGGTACGCGAGTATACCAGACGGGTCCGTTATTACCTTTGCCCAAATGGAGTCTCTGTTTCGGCAAAGGTTCATGAGTGTCAGTGATAAAATCTCCATTGCTGACCTTGTGAGGACCAAGCCGGGGAAGAATGAAAGCAACACCGACTTTATCGCCCGATAGAGTAATCTCACAGTCAAGTGCGAACCGCCGTTGGAGCAGGACCAGTCCGTCAGCCTTCTCATTGGGAACCTCAGCAATTGGATGGTCCCGTTCTTGTGTACAGCAAACCTCAAGACGTTTCAAGAGCTAACCAAGAAAGTCCAAATGCTGGAACGCTCAAAGCAAGAGTCTACCCCGGACTCTCAGAGAGACAAAACTTGGAAAAGCAAGCGGGACGACAACCGTAGAAGCGGGAGTTCCAGCAGTACCAATGTCTTCAATGCGCCCGACAATGAAGAAAAGAGAAGGGCGGGCGAATCCAAAACCAACCGGTCTCGAAAGCTATTGATGGGAAGAGATGGGCCTTCCCTAGAGGAGAAAAAGAACAAGGTTTACTCTTTCAGAAGGGACAAGGCTCGCATGATATTTAAAGATGCCTTGAACAACGACCTACAATTGCCGGAGTTGAAAAGACCCCAAGAAGCAAAAATGACCGACAATCCCCTGTATTGCCCGTACCACCGAGCAGTGAGCCATGCGATCGAGGATTGCTATATCTTCAAAGACTGGGTCGAGAAACAGTACAAGGCTGGAGAGATCGAGCTGTCCAAAAGCATGTTGGTGAACAATCAAGTTGCAACCACCAACTTTATACAGACAAAAGCTGAAGCCTTCTGGGAGCAGACAGCCGAACCTGCTGTCCTTAGAAATGGAACGGACTAACCACAGCCTCCGTGGAGTACGCACATATCTAATAAGACGAAGAAGATGATGAAACTACTTCGGAAAGAGCCCAGGACGGAATGGGAAGGGCAGAAGAAGCCTACCATTCCAGCTGCCAATGCGGCTCCATCAGGCTCAAAATCCAAAAAGCTCAAGAAGAAGAAAAGTGCAGCTCGGCGTGAAAAGGAGTCTGCAGGGAGGTTGACCATTCAAAAATATATCGATTCCCTCGAAGAATATGAACAGAAGGAAAGAACTCTGATTCAATTAAAGGAGTTCCTCCTTGTACGAGCGGCTGAAATTCTGGAGGAGTTAGAAGAAGACTCCAATGAAGAGATCCCAGTAGTGAGCTGCTACGCCATCCATCTTGGCAGCGACTCTGAGGAGGAGCTCTGTTTTCCCGAAGAGGACGAGGAGCTCGCCACAAAGGCCAACCAAATCCAGCTCAGAAGCGGCAGGGCTCTACCGCCAAATCAGGGTAACGCCCCAAAAGGAAAGGAAAAACAAGTCGCTAATGAAGAAGATGGCAGAGAACTTACTCATGAAGATTTGAGTCCTTCCCTAGTTGACTATAATGTCTTGGCTCATCTCCGATAGCTTCCGTCTCTCCTTAGCATCTATGATGCCTTGGTTCTATCTCAAGAGCTTAGAGATGTTCTCATTCATGCTCTACAAAATCCTGAGCGGTATAAGGCTCTCTTTGTGGAAATTAATATGAAAGAAGCTCAGTACACTTTGCAAGCCGCTGCAGTCACGTTTAAGGATGAAGACTTGCTACTGGGAACGGCTGAGCATAATCGGCCACTTTACGTGACCGGGTACAGCGACAGAGATCGGATTAATCGCATATTGATTGATCCGGGGTCCTCAGTGAACATCATGAACTTGCGGACACTGAAGAGTTTGTCAATGGATGTCCGACACCTGTCAAGGGAAATGATTGTTATTCAAGGCTTCAATCAAAACTGCCAGCAAGTTCTGGGGTCTATAGCTTTGCCAATCAAATTTGGGGATCTACAAACTGAAACTAAGATATACGTGATCGATTTTGACACGTCTTATAAGATTCTCTTGGGACGACCGTGGCTCCACGATTACGGCATCATTCCGTCAACTCTCCATCAATGCATGAAGTATACTAAAAATGGCGAATAAAGACGCATTGACGGAGACATCCAGCCGTTCGGTGTGCATGAAGTCCGATATGAAGATTCTCGATACTTCATGAACCACTAAAATGCTGAGCCACAGCTGACCAAAGACAGAACAGCCCCGAAACTCAAAAGCAAGTCTGAGCCGGTTGTTACTTTCAAAAGAAGAAACCCCTAAGTGCGTCCGCGTTTCGGTAGCGACACTGATGAATCCGATGCTGGAAGTCCGTCCTTCCATAAAACTCGCCCTCATTTCGGTAGCGATACGAACGAATCTGATACTGAAGGCCCATCCGACGGCAAAATCCGCCCTCGTTTAGGCAGTGACACTGAACAATCAGAAGAAGAGGATCCGTCTTGCAACAGCTGTGCAAATCAGGCTATCGTGCGAACAACGAAGCTACAAGAGACCTTCGAAGTTACAGAAGAGTCCCTAACCATCACAAGGGTACCAGAGCAGATGTGCAAAGAGCTCGATGCATTGTCAGTCTCTACCGTGGACCAGCTGAAAACTTTCTACGTTCCCGGAAGGAAGAATGGACAGAAGGGCATCCTGTTTTATGGTTCAAATCCTGTTGTGTACCTGGACGATTTGTCTGTCGCGTGCCTTCCCTATGAGAGGGGCATAAGAGCTGTCCTCAATCCCAGATATTATGCACCCGAGATGCGGGAATATTTCAAAAGGTGCGGATGCCGGCTATATCAAACAGAGTCCGAAGCAAAGTTTTATGAAGGACTATGGCATCCACCCCAGGTCCGAGTACTCATTGATGGACGAATTCCAGATAGACGGGGCATAGGCTTCATTCAACCTGATTCCAAAGCATGCTACATGATCCATATTGGTGAAGCCGACGAAAGATCAAATGATGATGACGAGATAGCCGAACCAGAAGAAGCTCCTCAAGAGCTCGAAGATGACGGACAAGCAACCTTTGACGAGCTAACAGAGATTGACTTAGGAATGCCCGATAATCCAAGGCCGACCTACATCAGCTCGCTCTTGTCAGAGAAAATGAAAGCGCAGGTAATCGCCCTGCTGCATGAGTTCGTCGACTGCTTCGCGTGGACGTATAAAGAAATGCCTGGACTTCCCCCTAAAGTGGTCGTGCATAAACCGGCTATATCTCCTGATGCTAAGCCAGTCAAACAAGCTTCTCAAAGAATGAGAAGGAAACTAGAAGAAAAGGTCATCGAGGAAACCAAGAAGCTCATCGATGCCGGCTTCATCAGGGAAGAGAAATATGCGGACTGGATCGCATGCATAGTCCCAGTGAAGAAGAAAAATGGGCAGATCCGAGTTTGTGTCGATTTCAGGGACCTCAACAAGGCATACCCTAAAGACGACTTCCCGCTACCGGTCATGGAAATGATGGTCGATGACACCTCAAATTATGAGTTGTTCACCTTTATGGATGGCTCGTCTGGGTATAATCAGATCAAGATGTCGCCTGAGGATGAGAAGCACACAGCATTTCGAACCTCGATCGGAATATACTGCTACAAAGTGATGCCGTTCGGACTTAAGAACGCAGGTGCTACATAGCAAAGGGCAATGACTAATATCTTTGATGACCTAATCCATAAAGTCGTCGAATGCTATGTTGATGATCTGGTCGTCAAAACTAAAGCCAAGGCCGACCACATCCAAATCTTAGGACCGTTCTCACCAGACTAAGGGAATACGATCTGAAGATGAATCCTCTGAAGTGCGCTTTTGGCGTGTCATCGGGAAAATTCCTAGGCTTTATAGTCCGGCATCGAGGGATCGAAGTTGACCCATTAAAGATAAAGGCCATCATGGAGATGCCCCCTCCAAAGAGCCTGACGCAGCTGAGATCATTTCAAGGCAAGCTCGCTTATATACGGAGGTTTATCTCAAATTTATCGGGAAGATGTAGGCCCTTCTCAAAGCTCATGAAGAAAGGAGCTCCTTTTATCTGGGATGCCGAATGTCAAGCAGCGTTCGAAAGCATCAAACAATACTTGTTGCACCCTCCAGTGCTGGCCGCTCCCATTCCAAATAAACCGCTGATTCTCTACACTGCCGCGCTAGATGAGTCACTCGGTGGGCTCCTTGCCCAGAATAACGAGGAGGGAAAAGAAAATGCCCTCTACTACTTCAGTCGAACTCTAGTCAGGAAGGAACACAACTATTCCCCAATCGAAAAGCAATGCCTGGCTCTGATATTTGCTGTGAAGAAGCTGAGGCACTATCTGCTCGCTCATCGGGTTATGCTGATCTCCAAGGTCGACCTGCTCAAACACTTGATGACCAAAGCAAGCCTAGCCGGCAGAATGGCAAGATGGGCTGTCATGCTACTTGAGTTTGACATAGTTTATACTCCTCAGAAAGCAGTAAAAGGGCAAGCTCTTGTAGACTTTCTCGCTGCTCATCCCATACCAGAAGGGTCACCACTCAATTGCGAGTTACCCGACGAACAAGTGCTGCACCTCGAGAATGACGATCCATGTTGGGAGCTCTACTTCGATGGGGCCTCATCGATAAGGACCTCCAGTAAATCAAGCGTCCCGGAGATAAAAGCAGGGATAGGATTGGTGTTCATCACGCCATCAATGGGAACCCTACGGCGTTCTTTTGCCCTCACCGAGCCTCGCACAAACAATGAGGCTGAGTATGAAGCTCTGATAGCTGGTTTGGAGCTCGCCATAGAAATGGAAATCCTTCGGCTACGGGTTTACGGTGACTCCCAGCTTGTCGTCAACCAAGTAAGTGGTGACTATAAGATATACAAACCCAAGTTAGCTCGGTACAGAAGCCGAGTGGTGGAACTCATGAAACGGTTTTCTCACATTGAACTAACGAGAGTTCCTAGAGCGTTGAACGGAAAAGCCGACATACTCGCTCGCTTAGCTAAAGAGCTGGCTGATCCTTACATGGACGATCATAGTCAGGAGCCGGCAAATTCTACCCCCTGTCTCTCTACGAGAAGAGGAAAGCGCGGAACAGAAGAGCAGTCCCGCCGAAGAAGCTTCGATCGTTCAAGACGAGCCCGATTGGAGAGAACCCTTCATAGAGTACTTCCGATACGACAAGCTGCCCGAAGGAAGGTCTGCGAAGGTTCAGCTGAAGAAGAGAGCTCTTCGATACGTGTTTGTAAATGACATGCTATACCGCAGGTCATATGACCAACTCTGGATCAGGTGCCTGTCATCGGTTGAAGCCCAAAAAGTCATGAAAGAAGTTCACTCAGGCGTTTGCGGTGCTCACCAATCTGGCCCCAAGATGCGACTTCAAATTAAACGGCTTGGGTATTACTGGCCCACCATGATACGGGATTGCGGAGAGCATGCAAAGAAATGTTATATCTGCCAAATTCACGGTGATTCCATTTACAAGCACCCCAATCCGTTGCATCCTACGGTGGCGTCGTGGCCCTTCGAAGTCTGGGGAACCGACATAGTTGGTCTAATTGATTCTCTGTCATCCAAAGGCCACCGGTTCATACTGGCTGCAACAGACTACTTCTCCAGATGGGCTGAAGCTGTCCCGCTAAAAGAAGTCAAGACAGAAGATATTCTGACATTCTTCCAGCATAATATTCTATACCGCTTCGGTACACCAAGAAGAATCATTTCTGACAACGGGCCTTCTTTCAAGAGCTTCAAAGTCTCAAGGTTCGCTACTCAGCACAAGATAGACTGGAGATATCCCTCCATCTATAATCCAAGAGCCAATGGACTAGCCGAAGCCTTCAATAAGACTCTATGCAAGCTCCTGAAGAAAAATGCTTCAGCCAACAAGAGAGACTGGAATCTCAAGCTTCACGAGGCGTTGTGGGCATATCGTACCACGCACCGTACTCCAACTCAGTCCACTCCATACTCATTGCTCTTCGGAGTGGAGGCGGTCCTCCCCATCGAAGTCGAAGTTCCAAGCTTAAGAATGGCCGTTCAGCACGAATTGACGGAGGAGGAAAACGTGCTCTTTCGGCTTGAAGAGCTCGACGCCCTCGAAGAAAAGAGGCTCGCGGTGCAGCAAAATCTGGAGCTATACCGAGCCCAAATGTCACGGGCCTATGACAAGATAACCCATCTCCGCGCTTTCAAGAAAGGTGAATTGGTGTTGGTGCTCAAAAGACCGATCATCCCCAATCGATATGCCAAGGGAAAATTCGAGCTAAACTGGGAAGGACCATACGTCATCAAGAAAGTGTTCGACGGAGGATCCTACCAATTAATAAGTGCCGAGGGAGAAAGGCCCATACCACCCATCAATGGCCGATATCTTAAGAAATACTACGTGTGAATGCTCCAAGTCGCAGGCAAATTGAGCACACAAGCCCTACGGTCTGGATCATATATCCTGCAAAACCGTACACAATCCACGGGCGTAAACGACCCCTATCTCTCCCAAATCCTGCCGGTGAGACTACTTTTAAAGTCCCACAAGCGGCAAAAAAAAAACAAAAAAAAAACGGTATATCCACAAGCAAAACGGGCACAGATGAAAACCCGAAAGGGCTCCGTGAGTAAAAACAGCAGGAGTACCGACGAGTTTACGAAAACCCGAATGGGCGCAAACTCATGAAAAGAGATGAAATACACTCGCAAAGTCCTCTTGACCTTGTGAGGAGAAAATCCCTGCGTGAGATCCTTACGACTCACAAAGGAGCAACACACTTAGGAATCCTCACGATTTCTAAGGAGAACATACACCTATGAGATCCTTTCGACTCGTAAGGAGAAAATGCTTTTATGAGACCCTTACGGCTCATAAAATTGAAAAGTCTTAGGTGACAGGGACCTAAACCTGTCTCCTAAGCCACCTCTCCCCAACGGGAAATGGCAAATGATGATTCGCTCCTGGCGTTATGCTTCAGTGTCAGCGGTGCTGATGCTGACCAAAACCCAAATCCCAAGTCCTCCCGAGGCAAATGATGAGTTGCTCCTGGCATTGCTCCAGTGCAGCAATGCTGATGCTGACCAAAACCCAAATCCCAAGTCCTCCCGAAGCAAATGATGAGTTGCTCCTAGCATTGCTCCAGTGCAGCAATGCTGATGCCAAATAAGATCCAAATCCCAAGTCCTCCTGAGGCAAATGATGAGTTGCTCCTAGCATTGTTCCAGTACAGCAATGCTGATGCCAAACAAGATCCAAATTCCAAGTCCCCAAACGGTGAATGATGAGTCGCTCCTGATATCATATTCCAGTGTAGCGATGCAGACGCCAACCAAAATCCAACTCCTCAAAATTCTCCCGGCCCTACGGTTAGTCCCCAAATTGATTGCCGTATACAATCCACGGGCTCAAATAATTCTTAGCATACCCATGCCCCACCGCAATCACCAGTCCAGCGGCCGATCTTCGCCCTTGGACTTATGCTCCATTTTGGAAGACCCACTCATGTGTCCTCACGATACATGAGGAGAACCAACTTACGGGATCCTCACGACTCGTAAGAAAACACCTTCGTGGGATCCTTACGACTCACAAAGGAAAAACACACTTGGGAGTCCCCACGACTCCTAAGGAGAAAGTGCACCTATGAGATCCTTTCGACTCGTAGGGAGAAAATGCTTTTATGAGACCCTTACGGCTCATAAAATTGAAAAGCCTTAGGTGATAGGGACCTAAACCTGTCTCCTAAGCCATTGCTTCCCAATAGGAAAAGGCAAATGATGAATTGCTCCTGGCACATGTGCTTCAGTGTTAACAACGCTGATGCCTACCCTAATCCCAAAATTCCAAACTCCAGTCCAAATGACCCCTAAGTCGTTAAACTGGGAACGAGGGAAACTTCCTCATGGCAAATGATGATTCGCTCCTGGTACCATATTCCAGTGTAGCGGTGCTGATGTCAATCCAAATCACATCAAATCAGCAAAAACAACCAATGACCTCCCTGGCAGAATCAAATTCCACCTCGGAAACAAGTCAATTTCATCCCCGACACCGCAAGAAGCGGAGCAAGTCAGATCTAGAGCCGACCGTCCACGTCACAAAAAGGGCAGCATCGACCGTCCAAGTTGCTAAAAGGGCAGCACCGACCGTCCAAGTCGCAAAAAGGGCAGAACCGACCGTCCACGTCGCTAAAAAGGCGGCACCGACCTTCCAAGTCGCAAAAAGGGCAGAACCGACCGTCCACGTCGCAAAAAGGGCAGCATCGACCGTCCAAGTCGCTAAAAGGGTAGCACCGACCGTCCAAGTCGCAAAAAGGGCAGAACCGACCGTCCACGTTGCAAAAAAGGCAGCATCGACCGCCAAAGTCGCTAAAAGGGCAGCATCGACCGTCCAAGTCGCAAAAAGGGCAGAATCGACTGTCCATGTCGTAAAAAGAGCAGTGTCAGCTTCCACGTTGCTAAAAGGGCAGCACTGACCGTCTAAGTCGCAAAAAGGACAGAACCGACCGTCCACGTCGCAAAAAGGGCAGCATCGACCGTCCAAGTCGCTAAAAAGGCAGCACCGACCGTCCAAGTTGCAAAAAAGGGAGAACCGACCGTCCACGTCGCAAAAAGGGCAGCATCGACCGTCCAAGTCACTAAAAGGGCAGTATCGACCGTCCAAGTCGCAAAAAGGGCAGAATCGACCATCCATGTCGTAAAAAGGGCAGTGTCAGCTTCCCAAAAGCGGGAACCAAATCAAGTCACCTCCACGTGAAAGAAGATCCATCAATTCTATGCACACGACCCACATGTGTGGTGTGCATTCATTGATGGGAGGGCAATTTGTTGGGGTAAAAATTTACATCCCGGTTGACCAAGTCAAAATCAAAGTCAACCCCAAGCCAAATGGGCCCAAGCCCAGATCAAGTGGGCCCATGCCCGGGTCGAGCCCAAACATGAAGCGGCCGGCCTCCCCCATGCCAAGATAAAAATTTTGTAATAAATAATTTTGTTGTATTTCTTTTATTTTATTTTATGAATAAATGTAAGAAAAATAGGCATAAAGCCAAATTTTTGTAAAGCCCATGGCTTATGTGCAAAAAGAAATGGCACATGAGCCATGGGATAGGCAAAATGCCATTTTGTGAAGCCCAAGGGGCTATGTGTAAAGTGTATAGCCTATAAAGGCAAGGATAATGAAAATATCCCAACAACTTTTTCTCTCTCCAAAGAGCAAATCTAGACCTGAGATCTTTCTCCTTCATCAAGGTTTTAAAACCTTCTTCTTTCTTGAATTAAATCAAGAGTTTTACTCTTCCTTTTAAAAAACTAAGTAGTTTTTCACCACAAAACCCACAAAGGGGAACTCAGATCTTCCATCAGATCTCAAAAAGAAGGATTTTTAAAATCTCACACTTCTTGATCTTCAAGAACCGCCCAACAAAGGAAGAAGAAGGAGACCCATCTCCTGAAACCCCAATTTGGGGAAGAGCTAGGGCTCAAAAGAAGAAGCCCTTCATCAGCTTCAAAACATCTTAGGAGTTCAACTCCACTCTAATTTCTCTTTCGGGAGTTTCTGGGGCTAAAAGCCCTTTTTTCTTGCCGGCGCCCAAGCGCCTGAGCGCCTTGCGCTCAAGCGCCCAGCGCCCACGTGCCGACACGCGGCGCGCTAGCGCTCGAACGCCTAGCGCTAAAGTGCCCACGTGCCGACACGTGGCGCGCTAGCGCTCGATCGCCTAGCGCTCAAGTGCCCACGTGCCGACACGTGGCGCACTAGCGCTCGAGCGCCCAGCGCCCAGCGCTCAAGCGCTCTGTGCCCACGTGTCGATACGTGGCGCGCTAGCACTCGAGCGTCTAGCGCTCAAGCGCCCACCGCTCAAGCGCCAAGTACCCACATGCCGACACGTGGCGCGCTGGCGCTCGAGCGCCCAGCGCCCACGTGTCGACACGTGGTGCGCTAGCGCTCGAGCGCCTAGCGCTCGAGCGCCTAGCGCTCAAGTGCCCAGCACCCAGCGCTCAAGGCGCAGGCTCCACGCGTCCTTTGGGTGCTTTCCCCCCTTTCTTTATATATATGTATACATGTATATATATGTATAGATACACACACTCCACAACACTGTCCCTCCCAAAAATTTTTTTTGGGCCGGGGCGCTGCCCCGCACCCCGCAAGGGGGCTGCTAGCCCCCTTGACCCCCAGCCCGCTATCCGGGTAGCGGAACCCCCGTAAAAACTCTGCGTGGCTCCCGATATATCCAAATCCCCCCTCTAAAACAAAACACACGTACACTGCACATTGAGTTCGCATGACCAGTTTAACCCGTTAATCGAAGGTTCTCTCGCCCCAAAGGCGAGGGGTAATTAACGGCAGCTTAGTCCGCGGCTGCTGGAGATTCGGATCCCCACAATCAATAAACCCCCGCCTATACTAGGTAGGGGGAATCTGTAGTATGCCTGACAAGCGCACGCATATTCCCATCTCAATGGGGTGACGAAAAACACCATACAGTCAGTACCGGCGGATTCTGCAGGTATTGTTTGATTTCGTCCAGTGCGCTCTGGCATTTACGATCCCAGACGAAAAAGGTCCCCTTCTTTATTAAATGGCTGTAGGGAAGGCATTTGCCGGAGAGGTTGGCTATGAACCACCGGATATATGCGAGCTTCCCTTGGAGAGACCGCAATTGCTTGAGAGTTCTTGGCGAAGGCATTTCCATGATCGCCTTGATCTTTGACAGGTCTATCTCAATCATCGAGGGCGATATCTTCAGGGACTTTTTCCTTCCCTTTATCTTTTTTATTCGATCCGTTGTTCGTAGGTCCGAGATTCTTTTCGGGCAACGTACGGTTGCGCAGCTGAATATTCTCACAGTCCTTCATCTCTTCTTCTTCGGAGGTGGGTTCTTTGAAGAGAGGGCCGAGGGCTATTTTCTCGTCAGAATCGCTTCCGAAGGTGAGAACTTGCGATCTCCCGGAATCGACCATGTAACAGTTACCGACAGTTCTTTTGTGCTCATCTGTTGCATTTCTCTGCTCCCGACGAGCCTTGCGCTTCAATCGCTTGACGTGTTGTCGGTGGACAACATATCCCTGCCACCAGTTTTTAAAGGCGTTGCACTCTTCGGTAGGGTGCACAATCCTTTGATGGTATAAGCAATAGTTTTGATGTGCATCCGGTTCATCGGGACTTGTACTCCCTGAAGTATCTTCTTTGAGAGATGGCAATTTCATTCCTATTGACAGGGCTTTGGCGAACCGCTTCCTTGTCTTAAGCCTGTTTTTGCTGGTGGCAGGAGTGCTTTGATCCGGTTGGGGTACTTCAACCCTCTCGTTCAGTCGCCGATGTTTGGCTCTTTCGTAAATGGCGATTCACGCTCTCGGTCAGCTTTGCTTTCCTGAATAGCTTCGTTCAGGAATATATCAATCATCTCGTCTGACGGTTCCAAGAGTTCTGGTTCTGGATCTGCCCCCAGTTTATTTGCATCAGGAGCTTCTTTACCATCGATTGACGAATGAGAGGTCGCGTGGCAGCTTCCTATATAATCCTCGGGCTCATCTGACAAGTCTTCCTCCTCGTCATTGTCATCATATCCATCTTCAAGGATGTGGTTGAGAAACTCTTGGAGTGTGACCGGGGCTCGCGCCTTCTAGTTGTATCCTTCCAGCGCGTCAATGTGCTTCTGCAGCTCCGTACGCTTGTCATCAGGCTTCACAGGCTTTTTGGTCTTTCTATTCTTCTTCTTCGAAGACTTTGATGGCTGGGCCTGAATGTTTTGTCCACCATCACCAACTTTCGGCATTGGGCGCGGCTTCAGCATCCCTTAAATAATCTCGGGCTCCAGCGAGCTCTTCCACCTAATCGCCGGGTAAGTTTGGAGATCCTTCAGCATTCGTTTTGTTTTGGCTGAAAGAGCGACTTCCCATGGAGCTTCTTCTATAAAAGAGCATGACGCCCCTGGCGTGTCCATCTTTTTAGGAGTGTGTGGCTGGGGCGGGCTCACCTTCCAATTCTCAGACAGCGCGAATTTGCCCTGTTGGTATTGGTCCTCAATCCAGCCTTTGAAGACGAAGCAATCTTCGATTGGATGGATTACTGCTCGGTGGTAGGGGAAGTAATTAGGATTATTGGCGTCGCCTGGCTATAGTGGACGTCTTGGATCTTGCAGATTGATAAGCCTGTTGCGCACCGCCATCTCGAACAGTCCCCTTGTTTTATCCCGGGGAAACGAATAAGGGCATTTCAGCTTCTCATTGAAGAATCGCTGTCTCTCGTTTTGGCGATCGGCTGGTTTTGAACCACTGGGCTGCTGCTGAGCATTGGCGACGAAGGTCGCTTTCCCTTTCCCTTTTTCGTTTTGAGGCTCCATCTTCGAGGAAGACGGTCTATGGCCCATCTGATCCATTTAGGCCAGCTTGTCAATCAAGGCCTGGAAGGTAGTCAGCTTGAAAAACATCATGAACTGGGATATGGTCGCCTGCGGATCGAGGGTACCCATGAACATGCTTACTGCGGGAGCTTCTTCAATGCGTTGTTCGCATTTCGACCATAGGTCCCGCCACCGGATTGCATACTGAACCCACGTTTCTCCCGGCTTCACCCTGGCATTGATCAATGCCGTGATTGGGGTGCGTTCGCTAGCGCTTACGAAACGCTGAGTGAATTGCAATTCCATCTCCGTAAAAGTTTTGATGGAGTCGTTGGGAAGCTCTGAATACCATTCGAATGTCGTCTCTGCCAAGCTGTCGACGAATTGGCGAAGCAGTAGCTTATCGTCACCTCCAGTATTTCCGCACAAAGCCCTGAACTGAGCGACATGTTGATGGGGATCGCCTGTCCCCTTGTATACGTAGAACTTAGGAATCGTGTATCCTGGCGGGTACTTAATTTGATCGTACCAGCCTGGATATGGTTGCCCGGTTCTGACGACTTGGACAGTTGCTTCATTTGCCTGATGTTCTCGTATCTGTTGAGTGATATAGTCATTAAGCGCAGCTTTAGAAATCGTTTCTTCCTTGGATGCTGATAGAGCCGGAGGAGGGTTTGATGTCTCCCCTCTATCGTCGTCAATTATTACTGGAGGGTCTTCGGCTGGAGGGTCCGGCTGGATCATCATGCCGACCATATCTTGAAATAGAAGGGCCATTTGTTTTATGTTGGCCGCTTGTTCCGCGACCTCTTTGTCTTTCCTCTCGAGCATTCTTCGGAGGAATTTGGCATCAGTTTCCTGTTCTTGGCGCTGCTCCGACGATGACTCCGGGCTTGCTTTTGGCCCAGTGAGTGCGGCCATGGTTGTCAGCATCTCCTGGAGCTTTTGCTGTTGTTGCTCCTGAGCCTTTGTCATAGACCGCGTAAGTGGTCGATGACCCGTGGAGATATGGCTATCCTCTTTCCTGGAAGCCATGTAAATGGTGTGCACTACCATGCCCTCAGACTTGGGGAGTTTGGACTCGGTGCCTTTGAGCTTTGTCATGGAAACGGGGTTTTTCTCCGGCCTTCTTCTTTTGTAGGTGGTCGAAGTTGAGGGGGCCGTTGCAGCGGGCACCCAAGTAGATGACACTTTCTGTGGTACGACAGGGTGGTCCTTCTCTTGCCGAACCTTCATCTTCTTCGGTTGGCGAGAGTAGTCTTGGTTAACTACAAAGTCTTGGACCCTCCGCCAGACCTTATGGATTTTGGAGGACAGCCGCTGAGGGGGCTACTCCGTCATCGCCTTTGTAGCGTTCTCCACAGCTAGGGGAGATTTTTTTAGCACAGCGATTGGAGAGTTCTTACGCACCCTGCTGAGTGGTTCAAAGCTGTTCCCAGTTGGAAAAACAGCATTAATTTCCACCGTTGGAGCTGGCGGAGTTAGTCCAGAAGGAGAACTGCCCCCAGCTTTTCTCACTTGGCGCCAGTGGCGACGTCGAGCACGCCTCGCAGATGGGATCACCTCCGTTGTCGGGGTAGCTTCGTCATGTCCCCTGATCTGATTAGAAGTTGTCGTCGGTGTCAACCTATCGAAGACGGACGTCCGCTGAGAAGGGATGGCCAACCTGTCGAAGGCAGACTTTTGAGCAGGGGAAGCAGCCTTGGTGATTTCGTCCGAAGAGGGAGTTGGAGCAGACAGTCTAGCGAAGACCGATCCCTTAGCAGGAGAAGTCTCTCTGATGACTTCATTTACTGGAGCAGGGATGGCTATCCGTTTCGGGATAACCCCTTCAGGTATTGCGGGCTTCTTCACTTGCCCATTGGAGCTTTGGCCCAGTCTGTTAAAGACCGAGGCATTGGATTTCGGCGACCCGTTGAGAGGGGCTGCGGTAGTTGTAAGCCGATCAAAGATTGACTTCTTTAGAACTTCTTGCGATGGCAGCGGGGCGTTGAAGCTCTTTGGTGGGAGCATGGTCCCAAGAACAGCTCAGTGGTGGCTTGCGTCACCTGTTCCACTGGCATGGCAAAAATGGAGGTCGTTTGAGGCCCATAGGTCACTCCTCCAGTGAGGACGGAGTGAGAATTGTTGCAGTTGTTGCAATTGATGCAAGTAGAAGCCACTGACGCCATCTTCTCTTCTCTGCACGGAGCAAGACACCAAATCTTAGTACCTTGAATCTAAGGGCAAGCATAGCAAACCGCGATTCGTTCGCAAAACACGACACACGAAGTATGGAGTGGAAAGAGGAAAAGGTCCCACCGGGTGTGTCAGAATCTGTTCTCCGCCGAAAGACGGGAAGACAAACGTCTTGCCTGAATTTGGGGGCAGATGCTATTTGGTTTTATCCGTCCACCTCTCCGAAGATGCCAAGTTGATTTATGGCACCATATATCGGAGATTTAGACGGGTGCGATCGATGTAGCAGAATTCTTCAGATCCCCCCTCATTGTGAGGGGTTTTTGATTGCGGGGATGCTCTTCCCTGTAGGCGCAAACCCCTGCAGTTAATTACGCTACCGTATCGTGGTAACCACTTTCTCCTTCTCCAGATGGTCACTTCGTGTCGTGCGTGTTTGTTTTGTTTTTGGTTGCCTGTGGATTATATACGGAGACTAAATTATGTTGTAGCCCGTAAGGCATGGATTAGTCCAATCCGTATTTTCTTAGATTTGGGTTTGGTTTGGGTTTAAGGATCGTTAATCTCATTGAGATTAAGATCAACTTAAACGTTGTTAAGGATACGTTAGTCTAATTTTAAACTAAGATCTACTCAACGGGGGTTTGGGATCATTTAAATCCAACGACAGAGAATTTAGGCTCTATCTTCTTAGTTTAGGGACGTTGCGGTCCAGTGGGTTTAAGGATTGTTAATATCATTGAGATTAAGATTAACTTAAACGTTTGTTAAGGATACATTAGTCTAATTTTTAGACTAAGATCTACTTAACAGGGTTTTGGGATCATTTAGATCCAACAAAGAGCATTTGGACTCTATTGTTTTAGTTTAGGGACATTGCGGTCCAATAGGTGTAAGTACATCATAGTCCATATTAGTTTAGAGACATCATAGTCTGTAAAACATCATAGTCTATGAGTTTAAGGACCTCATAGTTCATAAAGTTTAAGGACATCATAGTCCATAAAATTTAAAGACGTCATAGTCTGTGGGGTTCTGGTTTAATCAGTTTGGGAATGCGCCAAAAGTTATTGGTTATTGGGACCCTTCATCTCTCTGAAGATGTTGAAGGATTACAACGACATGTATCAGAGGTATGAAGAGATGTACCCTTGAACCAATGTCCCAATTTGGGGAAGTGGGATAAACATCAGTTTAGATGTCATATGTTGGGAGCTTATTAGCTGTCTTGAGATCGGTTTTGGAAACTCTGAGCATGAAGGGCTCAATTGATGGTCCTTGGAACATTTGGTCTGATTCTGGCTAATGTTAGTCCTTCATAGTGTTCAACACTAATATGTTTATTCAGCGCTCACGTGCTCCCACGTGATACTATGAGGCAGTGTTAAACACTGGAATTTGAGAATGCTCACATGTCGCACGTGATGCATATAAGTGTTAAACATTTTAGCCCTGTGGCCGTCACGTGTAGGCATGTGAGGCATTTTGAAATAGCATTAAACTTAAAGAATTTGAAGTGCTGCTTCTTTGGGTTTATTCTTTTGTTCTCTTCTGAGCGCTAAGCGCTGTTTGGGTCACGTGAGATCACGTGAGGCAACCTAAAAGTGGGAACTGCCTCCCCTTTCTTATTTTGTAAGTGTCAAGCATTACCATGAGGTCACGTGTGATCACGTGAGCCCATCCCAATTATTCCCTTTTGTTCATCAAAGGCGCTCACGTGGGAGCACGTGATCGGCTATTATCATGTTGGGTGCCAATCCTTTTATGTGCATGGAGATCCTGAGTTTTGAGACTTTCAAGCCTATTGTTTTATGAGAATTGGATTCTTAGGACTTAGTTTTTCTCTTAGGTTTGAGATCTGTATGACAGAATCTCCCTGATGAGAATTAGATTCTCAACTTGTGAGGAGAACTGCTTCTGCAGATTTTTGCCATAAGGGAGAAATAAGTTCTTATATGAAGGGTTAAACCCCTGTTTCATCAGAGGAATTAAATTCCTATATACTTTTTGGGAGAATTAAATTCTCTGAACTTAGATCTCCCTCTAGGTTTTGGATTTGCATAGCAAAATCTCCCCGATGAGAATTAAATTCTCAACTTGTGGGGAGATCTGCTTCTGCAGATCTTAACCAGAGGAAGAACCAAGTTCTTTTTAGAAGAGTTAAACTCTTATGGAGGTGAAAAAGAGATGAGAGAATCTTTGTTTTGTTTTCTCCTTCTTTTATCTCGGATTTTTGTTTTAACTCGAAGTTGATGGGGGGTCCTTCTCTCTCTCTTTCTTTATCTTCCGTCTATATCTCTCTCTCTTTTTCTATCTTCCTCCTTCTCTGTTTGTTTCTTTGCTCTTATTTATAGGAGAAAGAAGGGAATCAATTTGTTTAGCAAATCTCTCGTTGAGAGATTTTGATTGATTTTCTAATCAACCAACATGATCTTTTTGATCGCTGGATTTTTTAATCCAAGGACTTCAGTTTTAAAGAAGATATTTCTTTTGTCGTTCTTAACAAATTGAGGAAGATATTCCCTTGCACAGAATTTTTCTGTAGATTGGTGATTTTTAATCACCATTGGATCTTTAATCCAACGGCGCTCTGTTTTACAGAGCGTAATCTTTCTTGTTTAGAAAGATCCAAGGAAGTATTTTCCAAATAAGGTTTTTAATCCCTATTAATTAGAATTTATTTTTATCAGTCTAGAAGGCATAGGAGTCTATCACATGTAGCACGTGACCCCACAAAATTAAGCCGACCAAGGGTGTCATGTGTTATCACGTGAGTTTCTTTTTGTCCCACTTGTTTGCTTTATTCAGGCGCCTGTATACTTTGCTTATAGAGATCACGTGTCTGCATGTGAGGTTTAGTTTTGGCTTAGTTTTATTAAGCGCAGCGCCTATCACGTGTGGGCACGTGATGCTCTACTTGGGGACTTTTTCCGTTGCTTTATTTATTTATTTGTTTTCCGTGAGGGAACACACATATATGATAGCTATAACATTTCAGAAAATGGAAAAAATATTATTTTAGAATTTAAATAATAGTATAATAAGTTTTACGGATATTATACCAAGTATGAATTTGAATTTTCGTAAATTGGTATAATTATACTCTATTTTGGAAAATATTTGGAATTTAAAACGAGTTATTATTTATGAAAGCATTTATTTAATTGGGATTTTCCTAAATTAGTGTATAATTATATTCATACAGGTTTAAGGTTAAAATTAATTAATGTTTTACTATTTACTACATTAAACCAAGTTTGATTTGTGTTAGCCATGTTCAAGTGACATGACATGTTAGTGATATATTGTTGACATTTTTACATTTGTGTATTATGGTTTTATGTTTTTATAGAAAAAGGAAAAGAAGAGAGAGAGAGAGAGAGAGAGAGAGAGAGAGAGAGAGAAGGAAGCATGGGCAAAATTATACGCGAGGTATGGGTGTGAGAGAGAGGGTTATGGCTGGAGACACCATTCCCTTCTTCATATCGTTATCATCATTCTCTTCTTCTTCCTCTCCTCCATTCCTTTCTCCACTTCCTCCACTATTATCTACAACCACAAAACACCCACACATCTCTCCAAAACATCATGAAACCTTCACAAAACATGTTCCAATTCTCATTCTACGCATGAAGATGTGATCAAGTCTTCAACTTAAGATCCTTTGTAAGCTTGAAGCTTCTCCTAATCACTCTTATGAGGTAAAAGTCCCACTTTTTGATAAGTTTCATAACACTTACCATGACACAACTAGTTTAGAGTTAAAAGTTTATGTTTTCTGTCACGTCCCGCTTCCCAGTGTACGGGTACTACGTATTTACTCAGAAATAAACACGCTAAGCGTAACAAAGCAATATAATGTAGATATACACAAGAAGACATGAAATGTAAATGAACAACAACTTTTATTTATTGAACATTTCTTTACAATACAACTGAAAAGTAAATACAATGATGAAAGCAATGCTTAAACAATGGTATGAACATGAAAGTAAAGTATATACAAGAGTCTAAAACTCGGGGTCCTCGCTGAACTAATCCAAGTCCTCTGAACTGGGCTCTATCTCCAGTGAGTTGGATCCACCTGACAACATTCCAACGAAAGAAGAGAGAATGAATGTCGTCAGCGAACAATTGCTCGGTAAGTCCCAAAGAAAAGTAGGAATAGAATAGACAGATGAATAGACAGATATGAGAATATAAGTAGTGTATTGTGAGTTTTTTATGTTAACGCAGTTGTTTGTAGTTTGGTACAGAATATACCAGTACATACAAGAAGAGTCCAACTATTCCATGGACTAAGGTATATGCAGTACAAGGAACCGTTAAGCCACAGAACAACATCAATGGATATTCAGGTGTATTAAAGTGACCATCTCGTACCACTTCTAACACATTCCATACCAGTATACCCCTTTAAAATCCCGTAATGTATTTTGTATTGATTTGTATTATTTTGTTTAATAGATGTACGACTTGCCAAAACCATGATATCGGTAGTTCATATAAATGGAAAGGATATAGACGGATAGTCATGTAGACCAGTCAAATGTATATCTATGGTTCGGTCAAATCATATTCATGTTGATATAGATTGAATTCTGGTATAAATGGATTCATGTTGAATAGGAGTTATACTTGAAACATATTCAAGGATAGATTGATTGATTTCAGATTAGACTGAGACTCTGCCTGAGTCAGACACTTAAACAGAATTGAAGTCTTGAATTAGTTTTGATGTTATCGGTAACTGCTGCATATGGACGACAGGATTTGTGTCTTTTTCCAAAACAATTACCGTATTGATAACACCGTTTTTATGCTGTCTACCTTAGGCAGGCAAGCACCCATATTCTCCGGCTTCCTGAGGCTCAAGAGAACTGGCACCGCTTAAACCTATATTTATTAGGGTCCTTATTGTAAATTAATATAACTTGAGGGATTTTATGAAAAATAGTTTTGATATATTTTCAAAATAAACCTCAAGTATTTATTTTTCGTCTTTAGGGTTTTCATAGTTGTAATTTTTATAAAATGAAATGTTCTAGTGGATATAAACCTAACTTTGAAGAGTATATGGTATTTTCTTGTAATTTGACTTGTGATGGTATTTTCACGATCTTTTGTGACTCTTCTTATTTAAAAAAAACATGGAATATATAAAATATATTTAAAGTAGATATTTTGATAATATTTATATATATATATACATTTATAAAAAATAGAATTTATTTATTAATAGAAATCACGTTTTTCTTAAAATTGTAATACAAATTCCATCGAGATCGTATGCTCCGTAAGGAGGTCTGCATCTCGTCCTACTAGTCCGATGGATGTACGATAACCCGCCTCAACCAAGTCAAATTCCCCAAAATGGGTTGTAAGGACTTAATCGTATGGAATTTAAATAAGACAATTTAAAGAATACGGTTTTGTAATAGTTTAAGGTATTTTATTGTAAACTTGTAATTATCCCACAAACTAATGTTCCAAAAGCTATCGTGCTATGTCAAGAATGAGTGTTGTGATGAGTTAGGTCATTACCTTATGAGTTTTCTAAGGTAATACAAAAGAATATGATAAAATATATAGAATGTAAAGTTTGTGGTATTTAATCGTAAAAATGTGATAAAAGTTGCATAACATATTATTTTGAGATGAAACTTGTTCTAAAGTGTTTGGTTATGATTGTTAAATAATATATGAAGAATTGGTAGGTTTTTTATTAATAAAAATTTGGGTTTTTCAAGAAAAGAGAATCGGAAGTCGGAATAACTCTGCTTCCGATGAGTTTTGAAATGAGAAAGTTGTAGATTAGAATGTGAGGAGGGAAGAAGAGACTTACTGATTGAAAGGAAAGGGGAGAGGTAGAGGGAACTTTTGAAGGTGTCGGGGAGTCGCGGTGTCGCCGGATTCTTCCCGAAACGTCGCCGGAACTTTGACCTTGGCTAACTCCACTTTTATAACTTTTGGACTTAGGAATTTTAAAGAGTTTTGGCAATGGATTTCAGAATGAGGAGGGCCAAAGTATAGGATGGTATTTATAGGATGGAATTAGGGTTTTGTGAGTGAAGAGAGAATTAAAAATGCATTAAAATTAGAATTAAAGAGTGAAATTACACTATTTGGATAATTGCAGAGTAATCAAACATAATGGGAGTTAAGGGGGGAGGCTGGCTAAGAGACTAAGGCACAAAAATTGGGGGTATTACCTACGGGGGGGCCCGGTGGCATCGGCCCCGTGAAGAATCTCGCTGGTCTAATTCGAGGGGTGGGGCTCTGGATCTTGGCCACGTGTCCTAGTCGCTTCATATAACATTTTTCACATGTTTGTTTAATCCGACTTTTCATTTTTACGTGTATTGCAAATGTAAACTTTTGGGCTTCTAAAAGTTTAAAAGAAAAATTATTAAAAATAATATGTGGCTGGGAGATTTGAACACAGGGGCTATGTCACAGCAATGCAAGGCTTTACCAATGAGCTACAAATGCTTTCTTGCTGTTCAAAAGCAAATTAAATACTTATAGTATACACAGAATTGCAAATACTCCATTTGTACATTAACTTTTAAACAAATTTTCTGTACATTAAAACAGAGTCATTACATTCTACCCTCCTTACAAAAATTTCGTCCTCGAAATTTACAATTATTTAAAGGACTAATTTACAAATAAGTGAAGGTATCTTGCATGCATATCGTCTTCTCTTTCCCATGTTGATTCTCCTAGCGTATCTTTTCTCCACATCACCCGGACCAAGTTTACTTCCTTGTTTCGAAGTGATTTCACCTTTCTGTCCAGGATTTCAACGGGTTGTTGCTCACAAGATAGATCCGTCTGTACAGTGAGCTCGGATTGATTAAGAATGTGACTGAGGTCACTTACATACCTTCTGAGTTGGGATATGTGGAACACATTGTGCACTCCTTCCAATGAGGGTGGAAATGCCAAGCGATAAGCCACTTCTCTGACTAGTTCAAGTATGTCGAACGGTCCAATGTATCTCGGACTTAGCTTATCCTGCCTTCCAAAGTGAATCACTCCACGGTTTGGTGAGATCTTCAAAAAGACATGATCTCCCGGTTGGAACTCCAAGTGACGGCGCTTTGCATCAGCCCAGTGCTTCTGTCTGTCTTGGGCTATGCGCATTCCTTTTCTGATAGTGCGAACCACATGCATTGTTGCTACTATCATCTCAGGTCTAAGGAGTTCTCTATCTCCGATGTCATCCCAACTTAATGATGAACGACACTTCCTTCTATATAGAGCTGCAAAGGGTGCCATTCCAATACTTGCTTGGTAGCCGTTGTTGTATGAAAACTCCACAAGATGTAGGTGATCTTCCCACGATCCTCCGAAATCTAACATACAAGCTCTTAGCATATCTTCTAAGATCTGAATCGTTCGCTCAGACTGTCCATCTGTTTGTGGATGGTAAGCTGTGCTAAAGTTCAGACTTGTTCCCAAGCTAGCTTACAGATTCTGCCAAAATTACGATCGAAATCTGGTGTCACGATCGGAGACAATGCAAACCGGTACTCCATGTAATCTCACGATCTCCTGCATGAGTTCATGGGTATCAGAGATAGTACACAATGAAGAGTTAAATCTTACTTAGATTCAAACCTACCTTCATGTACTTCTTTGCTAGCGTCTCGGTAGATTGGCCAACTCGAAATGGGATGAAGTGAGCCGACTTTGTGAGTCGATCCACAATAACCCATACCGCATCGTTACCTTTCGTGCTGCGAGGAAGAGCAGTCATGAAGTCCATGGTGATGTGTTGCCACTTCCATTATGGGATAGGTAACGGTTGAAGTAAACCAGCAGTCCTGTGATGTTCAGCTTTTACCTGCTGACACACCAAACATTTAGCGACGCTTATAGCTACTTCACACTTCATTCCATGCCACCAGTAATGTTGTCGTAGATTTTTGTACATCTTTATACCACCAGGGTGTACTGAATAGGAAGAGCTATGAGCTTCTTTCATCAATTCTTCTCGAACAGAACCTTGTGGTACACATAATCTACTGCCGTATCTCAAAAATCCGTCTTCATGGATGATGAAGTCTGTTCTAAGTCCACTTTCTACTTGTTCTCTGATCTTTTGCAACTTGGTATCACTTGCTTGAGCTGCTTTGATCTGATTGAAAATTGTAGACTGAACTTGTAAGTTCATCAAACTTGAAGTGTTACCTGGCATGATCACTTCTATCTCCATCTGATGCAAATCTTGTTGAAGCTTCCACTGTGCGGTGAGATTCATTGATAGTGGTTGGTGACTAAGTGCATCAGGAACTGCATTCACCTTCCCTGGATGATATTGTAGGTTGATGTCGAAGTCTGCCATAAGTTCTAACCGCATATTCAACTCTTTCTGAGTAAATACATATTTCAGACTCTTGTGGTCTGTGTATATGTCCACTCGTTCTCCAAAAAGATAATGGCGCTAAATCTTGAGTGCAAAGATAACGGCTGCCAACTCCAGATCATGCGTCGGATAGTTGCGCTCATGAACCTTCAGCTTTCTTGATGCATAAGCTATAACTTTACCGTGCTGATGTAGAACACATCCTAATCCCTTACCGGATGCATCGCAATGCACTACGAAACCTCTAGATTGGTCCGGTATGAAGAGAATAGGCGCTGATGTCAATCTTGACTTAAGTTCTATGAAAGCTTGTTCGCATGCTTCTGACCACACGAATTCTTCATTTTTACGTGTAAGCTTGGTCAGGGGTGTTGCAATCTTTGAAAATCTTTCAATGAATCTTCTGTAATATCCTGCTAAGCCCAAGAAACTTCGAATGTCCTTCACCAACTTCGGTGTCGGCCATTCGCTTACTGCTGATACTTTAGCTGGATCTACAGAGATTCCATTGCCTGATGCAATATGTCCGAGAAAACCGACTTGATCTAGCCAAAACTCGCACTTGCTGTACTTGGCATAGAGTTGATGCTGTCGTAAAGTCTCCAGGACAATTTATAGGTGCTCGGCACGTTCTTAACGACTCTTAGAATACACCAGGATGTCGTCGATGAAGATGACAACAAACCTGTCTAGGTACTCTCGGAAAACTTGATTCATTAGGTTCATGAATATAGCTGGTGCGTTGGTCACTCCAAATGGCATCAAAAGAAACTCATAATGACCATAGCGAGTCCGGAATGCCGTCTTCGGAATATCAGACTCTTTGACCTTCACCTTATGATATCCCGAACGAAGATCTAACTTGGAGAAAATGCAAGACCTACTTAGCTGATCGAACAGATCGTCGATGCGCGGAAGTGGATACTTGTTCTTTATAGTTACTTTGTTCAGAGCTCTATAATTAATGCACAATATGAACCTTCCTTCTTCTTCACAAGCAGAACTGACGATCCCTAACTTGAAGTGCTGGGATGAATCCATCCTTTCTTCAATAATTCGTCCAACTGAGTTCGGATCTCTTTCAAACCTTCGGGACTCAAGTGATACGGAGCTTTGATCACCGGTTGTGCTCCAGGTACTAAATCAATGCTGAATTCAAGAGCTCGATCGGGAGGCAAACCTGATATGTTTTTAGGAAATACATCGTCGAACTCTCGAACTACCTCTGGCTTATCTTCTCCCGCCTGTAGAGTTGCAATCACTGCCTTCTTCGGTTTTGCTTTGTATATGCTTGACTCCAGGGTACGGTCTCCACTTTTGAAATAAAAGACCGGATGTTTTGGAATCTCGAACATTACCCTCCTTTGACGACAGCCAATGGTAGCATAGAATGTTCCTAGCCAATCCATATCCAAAACGACATCGAAATTCGGTATGTCCAGCACCTTGAAGTCAGCATAGAATTCTTTGCTGCAGACGACCACTGGACACAGGTCGTATCCCATTATTGCCTTTAGAACGTCGTTCCCTGAACTGACATTCTAGCTGGATATAAGTGGTTTGACTGGAATCGCATGAGTTCGGACGAACCGTTGCGACATAAAGCAATGAGATGCTCCAGTATCGAAGAGTGCTAGTGCAGGAAGTGAGACTACTAAGATCGTACCTAAGTTATGTGGGATAGGTTTTAGGTATAAGAAAAAGATATATGGGTATGTATAAAGATTGAAAGAAAGTTTGAAAGAAAACAGTTACCAGTGATGACTTGGCCAGTGGCTTCAGCTTCTTCCACAGTCATTGTGAAAGCATATCGCATCGGTACATTCCTCCTTGCTGGAGGAGCATTCCTCTGTCCGTTCCTCTGTACTTGAGGTAAGCTCCTTTGTGCTTGATGGAACTAATGAGGAGGAGGTGCAGTCGGTCCACGAAGAGGTAGAGCTGGGAGAGCAAGACATGGAGTAGGTGCCTGGATAGCAGGCCACTGCGGATAGGTAATTGCTGGTCTGGGTGCAGCTTTTGGATTGAGTCTATGAGGACAAGACCCAATATCATGCGTGGATGAGACACAAACTAAGAAAAGGCGATTAGCACGTCTACAATCCTTCGCCAGGTGTACATCCCTCCGCAGTAGGTGCAAAAGGCTGGACTGGGCCTGTTGATTGGTACTCCCGGTCTCCTGGGAACAAAAGGTGGCCTTGAAGAGGCTCCTCCTGCCATCTGAGTGGCAGGGCACTTCACTTCGGCAGATTGGGGTCTGCCCTTCATCTTTACTACTGCCTCATATCGACGGGCAACTTTCAGAGCCAGTTCGTGGGTTGGAAAATCCCCTGTAGCTAAAGCAGCTTTGATCTCCGGATCTAACCCTTACTGAAATCTTCTGGACATGATCTCAGCAGTCGGAATGAGATGTGCCGTGAACCTGTTATGGTCTTGTGTTAGCTGTGTAGTATGTGATATAAGAAAATCGAATATTTGAGACATATCTTTACCTGCTCAACATAGTGAACTCGGCATCATACTCATCCACCGATTTGCTCCACATAGAGCCTTATTGTAAGTGAATGAATTGTTGCTCCATGTCGAATCGGGTAGTCTCAGGAAAATACTTCGTGTCGAACATGTCGTGAAAAGTTTTCCATTCGATAGGCTGGGCAAGACGGCTTTCTTCCGCCTTCCACCATACTCGGGCGTTGTCGGTGAGTTGCAGCTTTGCAACCCGTACCCAAGCGATCTCTGGCACTTATGCTGCTGCCAGATAGTCCTTAATGCTCTGAGCCCATTCTTCAGCTTCCAAAGGGCTCTCTTTCCCAGAATCGGGTGCAATGCCCGGAATTGCTTCACTCTGGGTGGTTCCGCTTTTGGGCGGTTCAATAAGATAGCAGTCTGCTGCTGTTGTCCTTCCAGGAGACTTCGGATTGCCTCAAGCAATACCGTTTGCTCATTGATCGGAGCTACAACGGTAGGCGTAAGTAGAAGAGGTGGTGGTGTGTTGTTGACGTTTGTGCTGGTATTGTTTGGAGAATCCATAACCTTGAAAGAAAAAAATAGGGTTAGGATAGATTCAAAGAATATGAAATTGTAAGGTTCAAGAAATATGAAATGTAAAGAATATTTTTAGTTGCTGATTCTTGTATTATATTGCTTAGGACTTCATGCAGAACTGACCTGCATGTCCATGCAGAATTGACCTGCATGGGCCGCCAATAAAACTTGTCACGCCCCGCTTCCCAGTATACGGATAAGGAGACGCGACGGGGCTCGCTATGTATTTACTCAGAAATAAACACGCTAAGTGTAACTAAGTAATATAATGTAAATATACACAAGAAGGCATGAACTGTAAATGAACAACAACTTTTATTTATTGAACATTTCTTTACAATACAACTGAAAAGTAAATACAATGATGAAAGTAATGCCTAAAAAATGGCATGAACATGAAAGTAAAGTATATACAAGAGTCTAAAGCTCGGGGTCCTTGCTGAACTGATCCAAGTCCTCTGAACTGAGCTCTATCTCCAGTGAGTCGGATCCACCTAAAAACATTCCAAAGAAAGAAGAGAGAAGGAATATCGTCAGCGAACAATTGCTCGGTAAGTCCCAAAGAAAAGTAGGAATGGAATAGACAGATATGATAATATAACTGGTGTATTGTGAGTTTGTTATGTTAACGCAGTTGTTTGTAGCTTGGTACAGAATATGCCAGTATATACGAGAGGAGTCCAACTATTCCGTGAACTAAGGTATACAGAGCACAAGAAACCTTTAAGCCATGGAACAACAGCAATGGATATTCAGGTTAGGTGTATTAAAGTGACCATCTCATGCCACTTCTAACACATTCTGTAACAGTCTACCCCTTTAAAACCCCGTAATGTATTTTGTATTGATTTGTATTGTTTTGTTTAATAGATGTACGACTTGCCGAAACCATGATATCGGTAGTTCATGTAATGGAAAGGATATAGACGGATAGTCATGTAGACCAGTCAAATGTATATCCATGGTTCGGTCAAATCATGTTCATGTTGATATAGATTGAATTCTGGTATAAATGGATTCATGTTGAATATGAGTTATACTTGAAATATATTCAAGGATAGATTGATTGATTTCAGATTAAACTGAGACTCTGCCCGAGTCAGACACTTAAATAGAATTGAAGTCCTGAATTAGTTTTGATGTTATCAGTAACTGCTACACATGGACGGCAGGATTTGTCTTTTTCCAAGACAATTACCGTATTGATAACACCGTTTTTAGGTTGTCTATCTTAGGAAGGCAGGCACCCATATTCTCCGGCTCCATGAGGCTCAAGAGAACTGGTCCCGCTTAAACCTATATTTACTAGGGTCCTTATTGTAAATTAATATAACTTGAGGGGTTTTATGAAAAATAGTTTTGATATATTTTCAAAATAAATCTCAAGTATTTATTTATCGTCTTTAGGGTTTTCATAGTTGTAATTTTTATAAAATGAAATCTTCTAGTGGATATAAACCTAAGTTTGAATAGTATATGGTATTTTCTTGTAATTTGACTTGTGGTGGTATTTTCATGATCTTTTGTGACTCTTCTGATTTAAAAAAAACATGGAATATATATAATATATTTAAAGTAGATATTTTGATAATATATATATATATATATACACATTTATAAAAAATAGAATTTATTTATTAATAGAAATCACGTTTTTCTTAAAATTGTAATACAAATTCTATCGAGATCGTATGCTCCGTGAGGAGGTCTGCATCTCGCCCTACTAGTCCGATGGATGTGCGATAACCCGCACCAACCAAGCCGGATTCTCCAAAATGGATTGTAAGGACTTAATCGTATGGAATTTAAATAAGACAATTTAAAGAATACGGTTTTTAATAGTTTATGGTATTTTATTGTAAACTTGTAATTATCCTACAAACTAATGTTCCAAAAGCCATCGTGCTATATCAAGAATGAGTGTTATGATGAGATAGGTCATTACCTTATGAGTTTTCTAAGGTAATACAAAAGAATATGATGAAATATGTAGAATGTAAAGTTTGTGGTATTTAATCATAAAAATGTGATAAAAGTTGCATAACATGTTATTTTGAGATGAAACTTGTTCTAAAATGTTTGGTTATGATTGCTAAATAATATATGAAGAATTGGTAGGTTTGTTATTAAGAAAAATTTTGGTTTTTAAAGAAAAGAGAATCGGAAGTCGGAATAACTCCACTTCCGATGAGTTTTGAAATGAGAAAGTTTTAGATTAGAATGGGAGGAGGGGAGAAGAGACTTACTGATTGAAAGGAAAGGGGAGAGGTAGAGGGAACTTTTGAAGGTGTCGGGGAGTCGCGGTGTCGCCGGATTCTTCCCGAAACATCGCCGGAACTTTGACCTTGGCTAACTCCACTTGTATAGAGTTTTGCAATGGATTTCAGAATGAGAAGGGCCAAAGTATAGGGTGGTATTTATAGAATAGAATTAGGGTTTTATGAGTGAAGAGAGAATTAAAAATGCATTAAAATTAGAATTAAAGAGTGAAATTACACTCTCTGGATAATTGCAGAGTAATCAAACATAATGGGAGTTAAGGGGGGAGGCCAAGAGACTAGGGCACAAAAATTGGTGGCATTACCTATGGGGGGCTCAGCGGCGCTGGCCCTAAGAGGAATCTCGCTGGTTCAATCCGAGAGGTGGGGCTCTGGATCTTGGCCACGTGTCCTAGTCACTTAATATAGCATTTTCCACATGTTTGTTTAATCTGACTTTTCATTTTTACGTGTATTGCACTTGTAAACTTTTGGGCTTCTACAAGTTAAAAGAAAAATTATTAAAAATAATATGTGGCTGGGGGATTTGAACACATGAGTTATGTCACAGCAGTGTAAGGCTTCACCAATGAGCTACAACTGCTTTTCTGCTGTTCAAAAGCAAATTAAATACTTATAGCATACACAGGATTGCAAATACTCCATTTGTAAATTAACTTTTAAACAATTTTTTTGTATATTAAAACAGAGTCGTTACATTTTCTGGACTTCAGATTTCAAAGGTGAGTTTTTGATGGATATAACTTATAGTAGTGGTGTAGTAGAGGTTTAATAGTGATTGCAACCTAATTAGTAATAGATGAGCGTGTTTTAGTGCAAGTATTATTGGTTTAAATGAATTTTGAAGTTTTAAAATAAGGTTTTCAGTGAGTTTTTGACGTTTGATTGGAATTTGGAGCAACTAAGAATCTCTGAAAATTATTTAGAGGATACAGTGAGATGCTAGGACCCGTAGAAGACCACCGTAGAAGCCCGAGCCTATATCCCCGAACCAAAACCCTAATTTTATTGCAATTGGCCGCAAATTGCGGCCATGTTGATGGCTCAGGGTGTAGGGTTTGTTCTGTAGCCCACTCACTCGATAACTAAGCCTATTTTATATGCTAAATAGTCCCAGATCACCTGAGTAAAAATCTGGGAGCATTTTGACTTGGTTTTGACGATGTTTTTCGATATTTGAAACTTGGATTTTGGATTTCGATGTTTTGACTCGATCGTTTTACGTTTGTACGTCGACGTCGGGGGTATTTTGTCGTTTTAGCACGCGTTGACCATAAGTTCTAATCTATGTGCGCTTCGCTCATCGTATCGGTTTTGATATGGATTTTTATGCAATTCGATATGTTTTCGATTGTAGGTATGATCGCAGGAACTTCCGAGACGACGAAGAAGGGCAACGCATCCGTCGGCTTCGACTGGGGCGAGGCGTTTAGGTGAGTAGATGTATATCTACGGGGGAAGTCGGGTGGATAGCGTATAGCACCCCCGTAACTGTAGAAATAGGATGTTATTTATAGTAGAAATGTAAACCTAGCCTATAGGGTTATTAGAACACCATATACAGATATTCATATACTTAGTAGAAAGATATATTCATAATTTTTATTTCTTAGCCATTGAGCTATATATATATATATATATATATAAGTACTTTATATGATATAAGTTTACTCGTGACATAAGTATACATGATATTGTATGGTATGAGATGATATGATATGATATGAGATGAGATGATGTACGCAACTATAGATCCGTACTATATTGATTAGATGATATCATATGAAAGATATTCCGTACGTTATATGATGAGGATTGATTGTCGACTACGGGCGATATTTATTTCGACTCGAGGAGTCTTTTTTAAAATCACAAAAAGGAAAATTCATGAGATATTTAGAGCCATACCTACTTTCCAAAACTAACGATTCATTATGTATTTTTAAATGATAACGTCAAGAGTGCGCTACGACTTTTTAAATGATATTTATTTCAAAAATATCGTAGTCCCTTATTTTCAAAATAACGTTTCGTGCTATTTTAAATTATAACTGTATCGCTCATACGTAGTTGGATATTTTAATATTTGTTCACGTTACGATTTCATTATTCTGTATACGCTTGAATTCCGCTTTCCTAATTACTGCATACGCTCGCGCTTCGATTATTTAAAATATATACAACGTTTATACCTTTAACTCTACTTAACTTCATGAGATAGGACATGCGCACCATTACCGATGATTCATATTGCACTTGCAAATAATAGTATGTTACACCTACACCTCATCGGTAATTACCATGCCACGTACACATATAGAACTTTCTATGTCACCCGTATCGCACCATACCCCGTGTTCATATCAGATTTTTGCATTTTTATACCGCCCAATTTTTATCACATTGCTTATCGGTAGGTACTCTTGAGCCGTGTTTGCTAGTCAATTGCAGAATACATGTTCTCGGCTCTAAACGGTGAAATTCATGAAAAAGCACGACAAAATCTGGATTACTGCCAACCACAAATAAAACACGGGTCTCCGCTCTCTATCCGTATGCTGCCGCACACTAGTTTAAGAGACAAAATGGCAAATCAATGTCATTTTCATGCACAAAACTCAATGGCAACACAAGATCCAACATATCTACGCGGAGCTCGAGAAAATCATGGCAAAAGATCCACATCAAATCACCTTTTGACCTGCTGCAAATCTGGAAGAAATGTGGAGAGATTCTGAGAAAAAAAGTGCACCAAACTGATCCAAACATCAACACTAAGAAGCACAAAAATTCCGAGGAGCCAACTCCTCTAAACGGCCGCGTTTCCGCGGCATAAGCATGCTTAGGCCGCGGAACCGCGGCCGTACGGCCTCCTCAGTTGACTATTTTCCAGGGGTAGTTTTGTCTTTTCATGAAGGGTCAGAATGTTGCCCTAGATTTTCAGTTCCCTGCCTATAAATAGTCCAGAACTTGCCAAAGCCAAGAGTGCTTATTCTTGTATTTAGGTTTTAGAATACATGTTGTTGTTCTTTTTCCTCTTCTCATCTCTTCTCCATTAAAACCTTGTAGTGAGCTTTTATGAGTGAAGGATGAATAAAGAGTTCTTTTGGTTACCATGCTTGTCTTATTATTAATTATAATTGCTTGTATTTTTCTTTTGCTAATCTAGTTGTTGTTTCTTTCTTGTTCTCTTTTTCTTTATCCTTAAACAACAATGATGCTTACGCTTGATCCTTGCCGAGGTGAGGTCGCAAATAGCTAGTTGTAATCTTCTAACCTCTTTCTTTCTATTTTCCTCCTTTGTTTTATTTTCCTTTTTCTTGTAATGGGTGAGTAGTTTTCATACTTGTTAGGGTAGGATAAGGAAAGTTTGAGAAAAGGAAATCTCTCTCACTCTTTCCTTACCCAACATCTTAATTCGGACTCCCGTTAATTGAACCACAATCCTCTCCCTACGGCACCCTATCCTACATGATAGCGGTGATTCCTTAGTGAGACCGGTTGTGGTTGAATTAACCGGAGGTTAAGGCTAAGAGCCAAGAACGAACGGACAAGCACCAAAAGGAAGAACTTAAGCGTTGGAAAGCCTAGCTTATACTCGCAAGTTCCTTCCTAGTCGGGCTAATCCCCGTTGTTGCCGATTACCGTAACACCGATATTAAGAGTGGCAACGAAAGAAGTGAGCGACTCCTAACTCAAACTAACCTAATCCTAACCCTAACAAGCTCTCTTTACATATCATTTTAGCACATAGTTAATCTCAAAATAAACCTGGACATTTGGACTTAACTCGTTAAAGCACATAGAAAAAGATTCACATCTCCCTGCGGACGACCCGTACTCAGCCGACTAGCTACAAGCGAAACCGTCTTGATTGTGGTAATAAACTTGAACACGCAAAACCATAACAATCAAATGGCGCCGTTGCCGGGGAGACGGTAGTTTATTTCTTTGTGTAATTTCGGGTTAATTTATGAATATAAAGCTAACCGAAAAAAAAAATATACATTGTAAAAAAATCATCTTGTTATTTTTGATTAGTTTTTGTGCAAGTGTGCAGGATAATACGAAGGTCGAGTTCAGTGCCAAAGACGTGGGAAGTTAGACCTATATCTCGCGGCTACACCGCGACGGATCAAGACAAGAGCCAACGGTCTACTGTAAAAATATGGAGCAGATACAGTGAGCAAATCAAGATTCAGGAAATCCAGACAAGCAGAGGACTCCCAGACTAGCACGTGCAAGAAATTTGAAGGCCCAACTCCCCCTTACTGCCGCGGAACCGCGGCCATTTGGTGCCTTCAAGGTGCCAAATTGTCTGTAAGTCTCTCTCTCCTCTCCCCCACTCCTCTGGACTCCACTGAATTGTGTTTTCTGCAGCATTCTTTTCGCAAATTCTCTTCCCCCTTCCAATAAATTGTTCTTGTGCAGGATTCTTTGCGCCGCGCTAAAAAAAAATAAAAATTGATTGCAGTTGATTGTTACTGCTTTGCATTTATTAATACGGACTTTAAGGGGCTTGAAACCAATCCAGATTGGGTGGGGATTTCATCACCCTTCCCAGGACCCCAGAAATCACAAAAAGCATATGCATTGACCATTGTTAATTAAAAAATACTAGACTCAGCCCTAAGGACTTCGCGCTCATTAGGACAGAGGACTAGTTACAGACATCGGCTGTTTATCCTATCCTGATTTTGCGGTGTCTAGGCAAGTGTGTCCAAGGCAAGTGGTTACTTAATTAGGACCACTACTTACGTAGTGGGGAGCCTCCCACTTACCTGGCACTTACCTGGCCGTAATTGGCGTAGAAGAGGCGGTTTGAGGTCCTATTTCTAGCCCTTTGGAACAGTTAGGAGCTGTTTAGCTGATCTAGGTGACCCTAGATCTAGGTGTGATTGTTCATATCTTGTTTGTGATTGCTTAAAGCCGTAAGTCCATACATATTTCTGTAAAGCTCTTTCTAGAAAAAAAGGGGAAAAAATCAAAAACTTTTATAAAAACTTACCCTTTGACACCAAAATCCCATTTTTTTTAACCCACCACCCATCGTATTTCTCTATTGACGTTTTCTTACCCTCACCTTCTCCGCTTTGACTATACTAAACTCGTTTAGTGTATGTCCGCTTGGACTCGGGACACTAGCGCCCGCCTAGTTCGTGTTACGTTAGTCGCTACCGACTACGCGATCGACTCAGACGTCGAAACTCCGTCCACGCCTCTTTCACCCTTACCTTTGCCGGCCAACTCCGACGTTGATCGGAATTCTGTTCATACATCTTCACCTTCACCATCACCAACCTCTTCTTCCGCGATGTCAAGATTTAATCCAAACATCTCTTTGACTCCCCCGGGATTGATTCCGCCACCTATGGATGCGAATAACCCACCACCACCGCCTGTTGTAGCGCCGCAGCGAATCGCGCTCCAGGATCGTTTCTATCCCACCCGCTCTGCACTTCCCACCTGTCTTTCTCTTCCACCGGCCAATGGGGATAATTTTGAAATTAAGCCCCACTTCATTAACATGCTTCCGAAATTTCATGGGCTTGAATCTGAAGATGCCTATATCTTCATCAACAAGTTTCAAAACGTTTGTGCCATGATGAAAACCACCCAGCTGTCGGACGATGCTATACGGCTACGGGTCATTCCGTTCACTTTATGCGATCTTGCTGAAAAATGGCTGTATAGCACCGCCTCCCACTCCATAACCAGTTGGGACGAGTTTGTGAAAGCGTTTCTCAAGAAATTCTATCCGAATCATAAAACCGCAAGGATCCGTAATGAAATCAACCAATTCTCTCAGCTTCCTACTGAACCCTTCTGGAAGTGCTTTGACCGGTATAAAGACCTTCTTGTTCAGTGCCCTCACCACGGTATCGAGAAATGGCAACTTTGCCAAACCTTATACGAGGGCCTGAACCCAGCAACCAAACAGTTGTTGGAAACCATTTGTCAGGGCCACTTCCTATCGAAATCTGATGAGGAAGCGTGGCAATTCTTCGACGACCTTACGGAACAAACGCTTCAATGGGAGAGCACTAGACCAACTTCTTCTTCTTCTTCCTCCACTTCTACTGGTCAGTCTAGGGTAGGAATTCACCAACTTGATGTCTCTATTGCGATGAAAGCTGAAATGGCTGCAATAACGAGAAAACTTGAAGCGATAGAGAGCAAATTTTCATCTCCTGCTCCTGCCCCTGTTCTTCCCCTTCGTACCATTTGTGCTTGTTGTTCCGATCCTTCTCACTTAACCGAAGAGTGTCCTTACAATCCACCATCTCAAAGACAGGATCAGGTTAATGCTGCATTTCAGCAAAGACCAAGAAATGATCCATACTCTTCCACCTACAATCCCGGTTGGAGGAACCACCCCAATTTCGCCTGGAATCAGAATCAGCATCAGCATCAATTCCAAGGCAACAATTTCCAGAGGCCCCCTCTTCCGCAGCAACAAGCGCAACAACAAACTCAACATCAGTTTCAGCAGCTCTTCCAACCCTAACCTTTTCAAAATCAGACGAACAACTTTGCACCCAACAATTCTTTTCCTCAAAACAACATTGTTCCGTCAAACAACGATAAGGTTTCCTCGCTAGAACGAAGTCTGGAGGCGTTCGTTAAACAATCGACACAATCCATCGCCAACATCCAGTCTTCCATTCAGTCGTTGGTGCAACACACTGCCGCTCACGGGCAAAGCATCAAGACCATCGAGGCCCAGATTGCACAGCTGAATGCGGCGTTAAGCGAGCGAGAGAAGGGAAAGCTTCCATCTCAACCACTCCCAAATCCCGGTCACCCACATAATGTACAAGTTGCTCTTGAACAACAGAACCATAATGTGAGTGCCGTGACTACATTGAGATCGGGAAGGATGCTGCACAACAACATCGTCACAACAATTGAGGATCATGACACCCCGGCCGCTTCTTCTTCTCTTTCGTCTTCTGAGCCTATTCCCCATTCGTCAAAAGGCTCTTCTTCCGCTTCTTCTTCTTCTGCTTTGAACGGACCCACTTCTCACTCCACGAAAACACCAGCTCTGGGATCTGTTCCAGCTCCACAATCTCCTCCACAAGCATTGGACTCAACCAATTTTAAAAACGCTCCATTTCCAAACCGGTTGAGGTCCAATAAACAAAATCCACAAATGGAGAAGATTCTGGAGTTATTTAAGCAGGTTAACATCAACATTCCCCTTTTAGATGCTGTCCAACAAGTCCCGTCCTACGCGAAAATCTTAAAGGACTTGTGCACGAAAAAGAGGAAGTCTCAGGTACCCAAGAAAGTTTTCTTGGCTAGTGCTGTGAGTGATGCTCTTACCCAATCTTTACCGCAAAAACGGAAGGACCCTGGCTGTCCTACGATTTTTATTACCATTGGGGATAAGAACATCAACCGCGCACTATTAGATCTTAGTGCCAGTGTTAACCTACTTCCGTACTCAGTATATGAGCAATTAGGTGTAGGAGAGCTGAAACCCACAAACTGTACTCTCCAAATGGCCGACCAATCGATCACCCATCCTAGGGGTGAGCTAGAAGATGTGTTAATCAAGGTTGGGGACTTCATATTCCCCGTGGACTTCATTGTATTAGACACACAACCTGTAGCTAACCCCCGGAATCAAATTCCGGTGTACTCGGTCGTCCATTCCTTGCGACCTATCAATTGTCAAAATGGTTCGATGAACCTATCTTTTGGAAATATGACAATTGAACTCAACATTTTTAGGTTGGGGAATCAGCCCTCCGAACCTAATGCTCATATACTAGACGTTTGCTCGATCCAGGAGATCACCCCAGAAGAGTGTGAATTCGAGGAGTTTTTGTTCGATCACGATAACCTTAACGCCACTAGTGCATTCCTCTTCGAACCTGCTGCTGTTTCTGCGCCCTACAATGACTACGAGTGCTTCACTTTCTCGAACGATCTTAGCCACTCACCACCCGAGTTTGAATCCTTCGAATTTCCGAATGAGTTACCTGAACCATCTAACTCGGTCGCTTACACTCGTTTTGAACCTTTGCTGGAATCCTTTGAGTTCGAGACCTTTTCACCAATCTTGCCTTCAATCGTTTCACCTCCAACGCTCGAACTCAACCCTTTGCCGTCTCACCTTAAGTACACTTACTTGGGTGAAAACGAGACCCTCCCTGTTATCATCTCGGCTTCTCTAGCTCCCGAGCAAGAGAGAGCCCTTCTCGCGGTCTTACACAGCAATAGGCAAGCTTTTGGCTGGTCCATGGCGGACATCAAGGGGATCAGTCCTCTGATCGTTGAACATCACATTCATCTGATGGATGATGCTAAACCAGCCAGGGATCCACAAAGGCGACTCAACCCAGTCATGAAGGAGGCTGTGAAAAAGGAAATCGTAAAGTGTCTGGATAGTGGTATCATTTACCCTATCTCTGATAGCCAGTGGGTTGGCCCCATTCACGTTGTCCCCAAGAAATCATGCATAACGGTCATCACTAACGAGGCGAACGAGTTAATCCCTACTCGCACCCAAACTGGGTGGCGACTATGCATCGATTATAGAAAACTCAACGCCGCAACGCGGAAGGACCACTTTCCGCTACCTTTCATTGACCAAATGCTTGAACGATTGGCCGGACACGAGTACTACTGCTTTCTTGATGGCTACTCCGGCTATAATCAAATTCCCATCGCCGAAAAAGACCAGGACAAGACCACATTCACTTGTCCTTTCGGCACGTTCGCATATCGTCGCATGCCCTTTGGGTTATGCAATGCGCCCGCTATCTTCCAGCGGTGTATGATGGGAATCTTCTCAGACATGGTGGAAAAATTCCTGGAGATCTTCATGGACGATTTCTCCATCTTCGGTGATTCCTTTAATGAGTGTTTGCTGCATCTCGACGCTGTCCTTACCCGATGTAAGGATAAGAACCTCACTTTGAATTGGGAGAAGTGCCACTTCATGGTGCACGAAGGTATTGTCTTAGGACATATCATTTCGCAAAATGGCATAGAGGTTGACAAAGCGAAGATTGAGGTCATTTCCAATCTCCCTCCTCCCAGATGCGTCAGAGACATCCGAGCCTTCCTTGGCCATGCCGGTTTCTATAGACGGTTCATCAAGGAATTTAGCAAGATTGCTAGGCCCTTGACTCTTTTGCTGGCCAAGGACACGCCATTCGACTTCAACTCGAGCTGTATGACTGCATTCGAGTCATTAAAAAGCTCACTCACTTCTGCTCCCGTTCTTTCTTCACCTGACTGGACGCACCCATTTGAGATTATGTGCGATGCATCCGACTTTGCCATTGGTGCTGTCCTTGGACAACACATCAACAAGATGCCGCACGTAATCTATTATGCTAGCCGAACCCTGAACGACGCCCAACTGAATTATACAACAACTGAGAAGAAATTCTTGGCTGTTGTATTTGCTTTAGAAAAGTTCAGGCCCTACCTCATCGGCTCTCCAGTCATTGTCTACACAGACCATTCTGCTCTGCGCCATCTTTTTGCGAAGAAAGATGCAAAATCTCGGCTGATACGTTGGATCCTCTTGCTTCAAGAGTTTGACCTTGTCATCAAGGACAAAAGAGAATGTGAAAACGTAGTAGCCGACCATCTCTCACGACTTCCTTCTTCGCCTTCGCTTCATATTCCGATCAACGACGATTTTCCGGATGAACAGCTCTTGACAGTATCTTGCGAACCCTGGTTCGCAGATATTGTGAACTATTTGGCCACAGGGTTACTACCGACTGAATGGTCAAGTCAGGACAGACTTCGCTTCTTATCCTAAGTAAAACACTTTTACTGGGACGAACCCTATCTGTTCAAGTACTGTCCCGACCAGATTATTCGTCGGTGTGTACCTGACGATGAATTCAAGAGTGTGCTGTCATTTGCCACGATCAAGCATGTGGCGGGCATTTTGGCCCTAGAAAGACAGCTGAGAAGATCTTGCAATGTGGTTTCTACTGGCCACAACTCTTCAAAGACACTCATGACTATTGCAAGACTTGCTCCCGGTGCCAACACTTGGGCCGGATATCCCGGAGGAACGAGATGCCGCTCCAACCAATCTTAGTTGTGGAGATTTTCGACGTTTGGGGGATCGATTTCATGGGGCTGTTTCCTAGCTCTTTCGGGAACTTGTACATCCTTCTCGCTGTTGATTACGTCTCTAAGTGGGTCGAGGCTGTGCCCAGCCGGACTAACGACAACAAGGTTATCGTTAGGTTTCTTAAAGAAAACATTTTCTCCCGTTTTGGGCACCCCCGAGCGATCATTAGCGACAATGGAACTCATTTCTGCAATAAGACTTTCGAAACCTTGATGCGGAAATATTCCATTAATCATAAGCTATCTACGACCTACTACCCCCAAACCTGTGGGCAAGCCGAAATTTCAAATCGGCAAATCAAGCAGATACTAGAGAAGACGGTTTACAAAAACTGTAAGGATTGGTCACTGAAACTCACTGATGCCCTTTGGGCATTTCGAACGGCTTATAAGACCGATCTTGGCATGTCTCCCTATCGGCTTGTGTACGGAAAGGCTTGCCACCTCCCTGTCGAAATAGAGCATCGCGCATTTTGGGCGATAAAGGAGCTGAATCTGTCTCTCGAAGATGCGGGCAGCCATCGGAAGCTGCAGTTGAACGAATTAAGCGAGCTTAGGGATGAGGTTTACGACAACGCGGTTGTCATTAAGAACCGAACGAAGGTGTTTCACGATAAACACCTTTTACGCAAAACTTTCATACCTGGTCAACAGGTACTGCTTTACGACACCCGGCTACACTTCCATCCAGGAAAGCTCAGATCTCGCTGGAAAGGGCCGTATTTTGTGCGGAATGTGTATCCGCATGGCGCTGTGGATTTAGAGAATCCAAAGGACGGTTCATTTTTCAAAGTAAATGGGCACCGACTTAAACCGTACCTTAGCACCGAACCAACAGAGGAGCTCCTGGTCTTACAGGAGCCGGTTTACCCTGCATAATCTTCCTCTGCCTACCACCAAACTTCGGTTATCCAGCCAAGAACAGTGGACACTGTTCCAAATAAGTTTGGGGTATGTATATACCATTTTGTATATATTTGTGGATATTCTTTTCTATTTTTGCTATTTTTTTTCTTTTCTTTAAAAACAAAAACAACAATTTTTTTTTGTATATCTAACCGCCAATTTTGACCCTTCAAATGATCTCTTCATGCAATGACAGTGAGGACACTGTCCAGTCTAAGTTTGGGGGTACGCTCGGTACGCGCTTCTAACCTTCGCATTCATATACATATTTTGCATCTGCATACTAAAATCCATAAAATCCATAAAAATCAGAAAATTTTCTAAAAACATAAAAACTTTTCTGTCAAGTTAGCTAGTGGGAGAACTCTGATTCAACATTTCGACGGTTTTGTTTGATAAGATAAGAATAACTAAATCTTATTTTTAGATTTTGAAAACCTGAAAGATAACTCTCCTTTGAAGTTAACTATAGCTCATATACGTCTTTATATTACACTACACGTGTCGTGAGTTTTGGAAATTAGATGACAAGTCTTTTGTGTCTAAAAACTTTTAAATGGATAAATGATTTTCTGAGGATCAAATAGGTTTGTTCTGAAATAAGTAATATCAAGAATAGTTTATGAAGTGAAGCGAAAATGAAGGAATGTTATTGATGCCTTAATTAGAACTAATTCTGAAAAATAACCCATCTGGAACTTGATTGGAATGATTACACACCGAACCCACTAAACACGTCTTTTATCCAAAAAATAACTGAACTACCGGTTATATCTCCGTTCGCATTGAATCATCATGATTTTCACGCTAAATTGTCTTTTGTTTTTGGGCCTAGGTAACTTGAGTAATTAAGTCCGCTGGGGTGTCTCTACACCTAATGCCCTAAAACCAACTGGTTTAGGTGCATTGGCCCAAAGCTCGTTAAGAAGCCTAGAAAGTCCAGATTAAAACAAAGTCAAGCAAGTGTTCTCTCCGAGTTAAAATTCCTAACGGTTCTTTGTGTGAGAATAATCTTGACAAAAGACGAGTTTTTATAAAAAAATATTTCTAGCGGAGATATGAAGGTTTTATTCTATGATAAAGACTATTGCACGTTCGCAGAGGTGTGTATGAAATGAAAACAAGAAAAAGATGGAGTGAAAAATAAGACCTAGTTTCCTGTTAAGGAAGATAGAAATTCTGAAGTTGAAACCTTACTGGAAAACGAAACTTGAAAAATGCTTAACTCTTTATAAAACTTATGTGATCCTTTAAAATTTTTTATCTGGGCTTTATTGTATGACACGATGACTTTATTCGACCCTTCTGGAACTTAACGACACTATTTGCACTGCACGTAAAGACATATAAAATCTTAAGTTAAATAAGATGCGAGATGTGAAAAATAAAGGTTCGATAGTCTAGACTTAGGATAATAGAATTGTTATTTTCTGAAACAAAACTTTAGGGTTTGAATCATAGTTATTTTGCAAAACAAGCTTGATCGGATTTTGTGGGTAGTATCCGTTGAACCCTCAGGAGACAACACTCCTCCTACTAGGGACACCTAGAGGTTTAACGGCTTGTTGCACATACTCAGTGTAATCGCGTTCCCTGCGAAAGTGAGGTTAGGAAATTTTTTGTGAATAACTTGGTTTTGCTCGGGACGAGCAAATGATAAGTTTGGGGGTATTTGTTCATATCAGATTTTTGCATTTTTATACCGCCCAATTTTTATCACATTGCTTATCGGTAGGTACTCTTGAGCCGTGTTTGTTAGTCAATTGCAGGATACATGTTCTCGGCTCTAAACGGTGAAATTCATGAAAAAGCACGACAAAATCCGGATTACTGCCAACCACAGATAAAACACGGGTCTCCGCTCTCTATCTGTATGTTGCCGCACACCAGTTTAAGAGACAAAATGGCAAATCAATGTCATTTTCATGCACAAAGCTCAATGGCAATACAAGATCCAACATATCTACGCGGAGCTCGAGAAAATCATGGCAAAAGATCCACATCAAATCATCTTTTGACCTGCTGCAAATCTGGAAGAAATATGGACAGATTCTGAGAAAAAAAGTGTACCAAACTGATCCAAACATCAACACTAAGGAGCATAAAAATTCCGAGGAGCCAACTCCTCTAAACGGCCGCGTTTCCGCGGCATAAGCATGCTTAGGCCGCGGAACCGCGGCCGTACGGCCTCCTCAGTTGACTATTTTCCAGAGGTAGTTTTGTCTTTTCATGAAGGGTCAGAATGTTGCCCTAGATTTTCAGTTCCCTGCCTATAAATAGTCCAGAACTTGCCAAAGCCAAGGATGCTTATTCTTGTATTTAGGTTTTAGAATACATGTTGTTGTTCTTCTTCCTCTTCTCATCTCTTATCCATTAAAACCTTGTAGTGAGCTTTTGTGAGTGAAGGATGAATAAAGAGTTCTTTTGGTTACCATGCTTGTCTTATTATTAATTATAATTGCTTGTATTTTTCTTTTGCTAATTTAGTTGTTGTTATTTGTTGTTGTTTCTTTCTTGTTCTCTTTTTCTTTATCCTTAAACAACAATGATGCTTACGCTTGATCCTCGCCGAGGTGAGGTCGCAAATAGCTAGTTGTAATCTTCTAACCTCTTTCTTTCTATCTTCCTCCTTTGTTTTATTTTCCTTTTTCTTGTAATGGGTGAGTAGTTTTCATACTTATTAGGGTAGGATAAGGAAAGTTTGAGAGAAGAAAATCTCTCTCACTCTTTCCTTGCCCAACATCTTAATTCGGACTCCCGTTAATTGAACCATAATCCGCTCCCTACGGCACCCTATCCTACATGATAGCGGTGATTCCTTAGTGAGACCGGTTGTGGTTGAATTAACCGAAGGTTAAGGCTAAGAACCAAGAACGGACGGACAAGCACCAAAAGGAAGAACTTAAGCGTTGGAAAGCCTAGCTTATACTCGCAAGTTCCTTCCTAATCGTGCTAATCCCCATTGTTGCCGATTACCGTAACACCGATATTAAGAGTGGCAACGAAAGAAGTGAGCGACTCCTAACTCAAACTAACCTAATCCTAACCCTAACAAGCTCTCTTTACATATCATTTTAGCACACAGTTAATCTCAAAACAAACCTGGACATTTGGACTTAACTCGTTAAAGCACATAGAAAAAGATTCCCATCTCCCTGTGGACGACCCGTACTCAACCGGCTAGCTACAAGCGAAACCGTCTTGATTGCGGCAATAAACTTGAACACGCAAAACCATAACAATCACCCCGTTAGTATTATAGATTTCTGTTTAGTAACCAGCACCACGTACTGTTCCGGATATTGTACTTCTTTACATTGCTTATACGAACACACTTGCCATACTATATTTCTGCCAGTACCTTAGATTGCTGCTCAATTCACATCAGCATACATCATATTATTGATCTGTGCCTTTACGTGTTGTTCCATTATTGACATGCTTTATGAGATAGTGTTTTCATGGGATTTCTGAGATTTGAGAAACCACCAATACGATTTTATAAAACCTGTGAATGTTTTAAAAATGCGGTTTTCTCTTGATATGATATTTCGGCGTCCACCATGAGTTTTCTCGGTTCTGAGTTATGAGTATTATCCGATTCGAGAAGTGAGGAGTCACCGTCTGCGGATATACGGTGGACCCGGTACGGTACTCAGAGGCGAGAAAATCATATAGAAAGACGTTGAGTCTGGCTGGAAACACTACCTACCGGTGATAGTATGGGACTCGGCGGATATCCGGAGGATACCGACCGGAATGATATGAGACAAATGGATATGAGGGCCGATACGATGAGATGGCGTCTGAGAAAGGGCCGGTCCGAGAGACAGCGCCTGAGATATGAGAATTTTACGTATCGATATTGGACACGTGATTTATGAGGATTTCGAGTGTCGATATTGGACACTCAGTGTTTTGTGATAATTTCGAGTGTCGTTGATGGACACTCATTGGATGATATACATATAACATGCTATGGATGTCGTATTACCTCGTATTGGTATAAACACGATATTATATACACACATACGTACACATTCGTTATCGCATAGTATGATATTATTTACACAGTATGATCTAGGTAGATCGTTATGCATTTGATTTCTATCTGATGATATCTTCTACTCACGAGTTGGCAACTCACCTCCGTTGTGCCATAGTTTTCTTACAGGATCGACCGCTCGGATCAGTAGCGGTTTTCTTGCACGTTTCTTCTTTTGGGTAATTACTTGATAGGTGGGTTACATTACAGATCATAACTGCCGCTTGTATATGTATATTCATTTGTAATCTTTTTAAAAACTTTATCAACCAAACTTATATATTTTGTGGACCTAGAAACCAGACTTGTATATTCTTTTGGACTTAGAGACGAGACTTATATATTATATCATTTATGTTGAGTTGATGATGATATAGCTGCGTTTTGATGATATTTTGGTACTTCTTTTACTTTTTTCTTGTGTTGATCTTCGTATTGGGCATCGTATATAATGTGTGGTTGTCTTTCCACCGTTGAGCGATTTGATAGCTCCTGATTGGGGATACGGATTATATTTATTTATATGTACCGGTTTTATCAAAATTTACAAAGGAGGCGCTACCCAAATTTTAAATGATGAAAATGTTTTCAAATCTTAGTCTAAATGTAACGACCCTAAAATTCCTATATCTTCGCATATCATTTCTTTAATAAAATATTGTAATTATTTATTTTTGGTATTTTTTATTTTCTAGTAAATATATTATTTTATCACTTCATCTATTTTATCCATTCTATAATTTTTCAAAGCTCAAAATTCAAGCCAAGACAATTCCATTTGATTTCTCTCTTTTCCTTTTCTAAGCCACTTTCTTTTCAAGCTACGGCATATATTTAATTCTTGTTAAATATATGCATGAACAATTTCATAGCTCATTGGTTAAGTCCTTTCATTGTTATTCTATAAGTCATATGTTCAAATCTTTATTCTTGCAATTATTTTTATCATTTTTTTAAACCCTCTCATGAGATCTTTCATTTTCTTCAACTCCCAAATGAATGGTCACCCTTCCAATTTCTTTTAACTCTCAAAATAAAGCTATCATAAATTAGAATTATAGTGAACATTATATGTTTTCTCCCTCTCTTTCATTTTCTTCAAAAGCTCCACTCACAATTCTATCACTTTCTTGTGTGCATTTCATCATTATTTGTTTTTCTCTTCTTCTTTTTTTTTTCATACAAAAAATTCAGAAAAGATAAACCCTAAATAAAATCTAGCCACCTTCATTCTCAGAGCTATCATAATTCCGGCATTTTTGGAGTACTTCTGTTCGCTAGGATTCGAGACGAGGCGAATCGAGTATAATTACCGCTTACAACTTTGTCGTCAAAATAAATCGCTTTCCACCAAATCAAATCAGCGAACCGGTTGCTATACCGACTTACACATTCTGTAAGTCTTTTCTCTTCCCTTCGTTTCTAGTTTTCTCGTTCTTGGACCCATCACCTTACCTTGTCGTAGTCCCTAATTAAATATATATTTATATATGTATTTCATTAAATATAGTTGTACATGTAGCAATTAGTTGTATGTTCTTTTCATATTTTTGTGTTGTAGTTTATATCATGTTCATATTAATTTATTGATTTGTGTAAACTATTAATATTAGCATATTATTCATATATTCCACTGCTATTCCATAGATCACATATTCAAAACTCCAGATCTTGTAATTATTTAAATAAAAACCGTAGTTTTGTCATTCTCAAATACGACCTTAAAATACCTTTATCGTTAATATAATTTTTAGAAATTAATTTCAACTTCTAAAAATTCTTATAATATTAGGATAAAATAATAGATAAAATTCCAAATCTACAATAAAAATTTCATATCAAGCCGAATAACGGTTTAGGAGTTGCGTAGTTTTTTTTATTCACTGTTTTTTAAAACCAGAAAACTGCCGTTAAGGGTCTTCTTAGAGAGACCATAACTCTATAATTCTTGATCCAAATTAAGTGTTTTCAGATATTTTAAATATCTACATCGAAAGAGATAGATTTTTTTAGTTTTAATTTTTTACTGAAAAATGACGTAAAATATAGAAAATTGTGTTATAATATTAAGCGACGAATCTGGACAGATGCTGTCCTGATTCGCATACTGTTTTTAAATAGGACATAACTTGAACTCACGATGTCCGTTCATGAAAAAATTTAGATGTATAGATGCACAATGGATAGAGATATAATTTTCTATATATTATATTACTTAGAAATACATGAAATAATCCGATATAGGCTTTGCAATATAACATATAGTTGCGGTCCAGAAATCTGAATTTCTGTTTTAAATGCTGATATTAAAATGATCATAATTAGAGTTTCAGAAATCCAAATTGCGTGAATCTTAGTGTTTTGGATAATTATATCGAACGATATACAATTTTATAATAATTTTTGTAACTTAAAATCTAATGGAAATTGACCCAAACTATATTTTAAAAATATGTGACGGTGCTGGACAGATTCTGATCTGTTATGTGCGATGAAACGAAAATGGGTATATCTCCCAAACCGGTAGTCGTATTTAGGCGTGATTGAAACTTACGCGTGCAAAACTATCACGTCCTACTTCGCAGTGTACGGGCAGAGGACGCGACGGTTCACGCGACGTATCTACTTAGAAGTAAACAAGCTAAGCGTATCTAAGCAATATAAAATAAAATGTACACAAGAGATATGATGTAAATGAACAACAACTTTATTTATTAACATTCTTTTTACAATATAATGAAAAGTAAATACATGGAATGAAAGCAATGCCTAAACGGTGGCATAACAGAAATGAAAATGAAATATACAAGTAAATTAGAGCTCCGGGTCAAAGGCTAGCTGATCCAAGTCCTCGCTGGTGGGCTCTGTCTCCAGAAGGTCCGATCCACCAGATAACATTCCAAAGAAAGAAGGAAAGGAATGTCGTCAGTGAACAATCGCTCGGTAAGTCCCAAAGAAAGTGAGAAGTAGAATAGACAGAGAAAAGAGTATATCTAGTATAATATTTGATTGTTAGGTTAACGTAGTGTTTGTAGCTTGGTACAGAAGATGCCGGTGTATACGAGAGGAGTCCAACTTATACCGTAGACTTTGGTAACCCGTAGTACAAGGCTCCGTTGATAATACCACAGAACAACGACATGGATGTAATTACATGACCACCTTGTGCCACCTTTAACACCTTCTGTACCAGTCTACCCCTTTATAACCCCGTAGTGTTTATATATTGATTGTATTGATGGTATGGATTGTATTGTCTTGTCTTGTATTATAGTTTGTATAGATGGATGACTTGCCAAAACCATGATATCAGTAAATGGAACGGATATAATGGATGAACATGTAGATGGAGTATATCTATGATTCGGTTCAGTCAACTGGTATAGATTGATATAGATTGAATATATGGATTCATATTAAATTGGATTTTATACTTGAATCATATTCAAGTCAGATTGATTATATTTAGACTCAGTCTGAATCAGACAATTAGAAAAGAAATTGAAGTCCTGAATTAGGTTTTGATGTTATCGGTAACTGCTGCACATGGACGACAAAATTTATGTCTTTTTCCAAGACAATTACCGTATTGATAACACCGTCTGTTAGGTTGTCTACCTTAAATAGGCAAGCACCCATATCTCCGGCTCCCTGAGGCTCAAGAGACTGGTCCCGCTTAAACCTATGTTTACTAGGGTTCTTATTGTAATTTAGTATAACTTGAGGGGGTTTTATGTAAAAATAGTTTTGGCATAATTTCAAAATACACCTCAAGTGTTTAATTATCGTTTTTAGGGTTTTCATAGATGTATATTTTATAATTGTGAATTTCTAGTGAATAGAACCTAGTTTCATAGTATGTGGTATTTATTTGTAATATGAATATTGTTTTAAATTATCATGGTAGTTTCATGTAATATTCTTGAGTTTTGGAAACATGGAATAATATATATATTTAAAATAAGTATTTTGGTAATATTTATATATACATATTTAACGAAAATAAATTTATTTATTTTCTTGTAAAAATCTCATTTTTTAAAGAAAAATGTATAAAAACTCCATCGAGATCGAATGCTCCTTGCGGAGGTCTGCATCTCGCTCTACTAAGCCCGAGGATGTGCGATTTTCAACACAATCCCGAACGGGGTCTCCAAAAGTGGGTTGTAGAGACGCAATTGCATGGAAAGTTAAATACACTTTTTAAAGAAAAACGGTTTTATAAGTTAAAGGTATTTATTTGTAAAGTCGTATTTCCTGTATTCTATTATCCCAAAATTCACCGTGCTATAATAGATATGTATGTTGTTATGAGGTAGGTCATTACCTCATGAACTATCTAAAGGTATAGCAAGAATTAAGGTTAAAAGGTCGAAATGAATAGTTTGTGGTATTTTTATGTAAAAATGCGATAAATATCACAAAAATGATTATTTTGATATGAAACTTGTTTTTATTGAGTTTGTTAATGTTTAATAATATGAGAATATGGTTTTATCTTGTTAACGAAAAGTGTAGTTTTTAAAGAAAACCGAATCGGAAGTCGGACTAACTCCGCTTCCGTCGGATTTTAGTTTTGAAAGTTTTTAGAATAGAGAAAAGAAGAGAAAGAGGGACTTACTGGTTTGTTGGACTAGAGGAGAGAGCGGGGGTCCTAAAGAAAACTTCGGGACGTCGACTCGTTGTCGGAATCTCCTCGGAAGTTCGTTGGACTTTCGCCCTTCGCTAACTCCACTTGTACACTAAAAGACTTGGGATTTTGGTATAGTTTTTGTAGAAAAATTTTGAGTGAGAGGGGTGTAAGATGGAGTGGGTATTTATAGGACAATTTAGGGTTTAGGGGTGATGAATATTGCATTTAAATTTGCATTAAAATGGAATTTAAAGGGTTTTATTAATCTCTGTAAATGTGCATAAAATAAACAATACTGGAGTTGTGGGGGTAGTCCAAGGGTCTAGGGTTTATAAAAAAATTGGGTTTGGGCTTGGAAAATCCGGGGGTGCTGGGCCATGGGTGATTCTCGCCGATCGGATTCGAAGGGTTAGGGTCTGGATTGGCATGAAGAGGCAAAAGAAAAACACCCCCATAATCAAAACCGGGGTGGGCCTTATCTTCGTGACTCCGCAAGGAGGGATATTGCGTTACGCCCTCTCCTTAATGGAGCCAAGGACTAATAATGAAGATGAATATAAAGCCTTGATAGCAGGCCTCGAGATCGCTATCGACATGGGAATCAAAGACCTCATAATATATGGAGACTCCCAGCTGATCGTCGGCCAAATAAATGGCGACTATCAGACGTGCAAGCTGGAGCTGATAAAGTATGGCGAAAGAGTGCAGCAACTGCTGACACAAATCCCCTCCTACATCCTGAAGAGTATACCGCGTGCAGAAAACAGCAAGGCGGATGCATTTGCCATATTGGCTAAGGAATTGGCCGACGAAGATCTCGACGACGTAAGGATCATTGTGCAAAGCCGCAGGGTTCTCGCGCCAAAAAATATATCTTCGGAAGACTTAATAGAGCTATCCGAAAGAAAAGAAACAATCGAACAAGTAGCCCTTCAAATTGAGGATGAAGAAAAGGTCAAGGATTGGAAGGAAGTCTTCTAGATATCAGCTCATGAAACAAGCTCTGTCCTTCGCCTTCGTCAATGATACTCTATATAAGAGATCGTTCGACTGTTTGTGGCTAAGATGCCTGGGACCAGAAGAAGCGAAGAAAGTCGTCCAAGAAACTCATGACGGACTCTGCAGTTTTCATCAAGCTGGGCCAAAGATGAAGCCGAAGATAAAAAAAAAATGGGTTACTATTGGCCCACAATGATTCAGGACTACCTCAAATATGAGAAGCAGTGTCACTCGTGCCAAATTCATGGGGTCTTCATCCACCAACATCCAAATCCGCTACATCCAACAGTTGCTAACTGGCCGTTCGAAATGTGGGGAACCGATATAATTGGCTCATTGAACCGGCATCGTCTAAAGGACATCGGTTCATACTGGCAACGACCGACTATTTTTCTAAGTGGGTAGAAGCAATACTACTAAGGGAGGTGAAGACGGAGAATATCCTCCATTTCTTCAGGATACATGTCATCTATCTGTTCGGCACTCCGCGATGAATTATCTCGTATAATGGACCAGCTTATAGAAGCCATAAAATAAGCCGCTTCGCACAACAGCATAAAATAGATTGGAGATACTCTTCAGTCTATAATTCTCGTGCCAACGGTCTAGCTGAAGCCTTCAACAAGAACTTGACAAAGATTATAAAGAAAACAGTGTCCAGAAACAAAAGAGACTGGCATGAAAGGCCGCACGAAGCTCTCTAGGCGTCCCGAACAACGTTCAAAACGACTACGAATACAACACCATACACGTTGGTATTCGGTATGGAAGTAGTGCTTCCCTTGGAAATAGAACTCCCTTCTCTGCGAGTAGCGGTCCGATACGAGCTGACAGATGAAGAAAATGCTCATCGTTAGCTTGAGGAGCTTGATGCCCTCGATGAAACTCGCCTTATAGCATAGCAAAATCTGGAAGTTTACAAGGCGAGGATGACGCGGTCAAACGAAAAACTGACCAAGCCGAGAACATTCTGCCAAGACGAACTCGTGCTAATCGTCAAAAGACCCATGATCCCCAATCGTGCAAAACGGGGGAAATTCGAGCCGAACTATGAAGGCCCGTTTATCATAGACAATGTCTACCAAGGTGGAGCCTACCTGCTCATGGATATGCATGGCGAAAGACCCTTCCGGCCAATAAACGACCGATTCCTAAAAAAATACTACACTTGACAAGTCACGACTTAGGTCAATGATAGATGAAGACGCTCATGTCCGCTCGCTATCATCCTGAGTCAGAACTCTGAGAGTAGTATACGAAAAAAACTTTGTCCGCCCCAAAAAAACGGCGATATCGAACCGAGAAGTCCTTACACTAATTATTCGCCTCAAGCATGGCGATATCGAACCGAGAAGTCCTTAAACTAATTATCCGCCTCAAACATGGCGATATCGAACCGAGAAGTCCTTACACTAATTATTCGCCTCAAGCATGGCGATATCGGACCGAGAAGTCCTTAAACTAATTATCCGCCTCAAATATGGATATATCGGAACGAGAAGTTCTTAAACTAATTATCCACCTCAAACATGGCGATATCGGACCGAGAAGTCCTTAAACTATTTGTCCGCCCCAAAAACGGCGACAACGGACCGAGAAGTCCTTAAACTAATAATCCGCCTCAAACATGGCGATAATGGACCGAAAAGTCCTTAAACTAGAAATTCACCTCAAACATGGAATGGACCGGAACGTCCCTAAACTAGTGCATCGGCTCAAATACGGCGATATGCTCCCTTGAGATCTCTATTGCAACCGAAGTCCTAGCGGCAAAGGTTGCAACTCAAGTCCCATTGGCTACGCAGCTACTCCAGCGATGAAGCCACCCCCCAAGTCCTACCGACAAATTGATGGGCACCTGCGGCGAAACTACTCTCGGGTATTCCATCGTTACAAAAAAGGTATGTCCACAAGTGAAATGGGTACGGATAAAAACTCGAAAGGGCGCCGTGAGTAAAAACAGCAGGACTACCGGCGAGCTTGTGAAAACCCGGAAGGGCGCAATCTCGTTAAAAACGGTATGTCCATAAGAGAAATGGGCACGGATGAAAACCCGAAAGGGCACCGTGAGTAAAAATAGCAAGACTACCGGCGAGCTTGTGAAAATCCGGAAGGGCGCAATCTCGTTAATAAAAGCGGTATGTCCACAAGCGAAATGGGAATGGATGAAAAACCGAAAGGACGCCAAGAGTAAAAACAGCAGGACTACCGGCGAACTTGTGAAACCCGGAAGGGCACAATCTCATAAAGAAAAATAATACACTTACGAGATACTTACGACTAGTAAGGAGAATTCCCCCTATGAGACCCAAAGGCTCATAGGATTCAAAAGCCTTAAGCTACAGGGATCTGAACATGTTCTTAAGCTGTCATATCCCCCAAGTTGTCCTACAGGCGGTCCAATATTGACCCTTGTATACAATCCACAAGAACAAATAAATATTCCCTTACCAAGTTCTACCAATGGCGAGAAATGTCCCCATATGGTGAACAACGCTTGTAAGTCCTCTTGACTTATAAGGAGAAAACACTCTTGGAAGATCCTTATGACTTACGAGAGAAAATATCACTCAAGAATCCCCACAATTCCCAAGGAGAAAATACACTTACGAGATCCTCTCGACTCGTAGGGAGAAATGCCTTTGTGAAACCCTTACGACTCATAAAATCAAAAGCCTTAGTCGACAGGATCCTAACCCTGTCTACTAAGCCATCTTCGTTCAAATTGACAAAGGCAAATGATGATTCGCTCCTGACAACATTCCAGTTGTAGCGATACTGATGCCTAAACAGGTGTCAAATTTTAAGTCCTCTTAAGGCAAATGATGATTCGCTCCTGGCAACATTCCAGTTGTAGCGATGTTGATGCCTAAACGGCTGTCAAACTTCAGGTGCTCTCACGGCAAATGATGATTCGCTTAATATTCCAGTTGCAGCGATGCTAATGCCAAAATTGGTATCAGATCTCAAATTCCTAACTCGTAATAAAACTCAGCGAGTCGCAAAAAATGCGTATGAGAAAGCCGAAATGATTGGGCAACTCTCAATAAAAAACAACGAGTAAAAATAAAAAAATACATAGCCGAAATGATTGGACACCGCGAAAAATAGCCGAAATGATTGGGCAATCGCGACTTTCGTGATATGAAAAGCTGAAAAGATAGAGCATCGCGAAAAAGTAAAAAATATATATATAAAATGAAATTTCCTCTGCCCTGCAGGTGAGTCCACACTGACCCCCGTATACAATCCATAGGCACAAATGAAAGGGGAACCATATTTTCCCACCAGGCTCCGTCAAAGGGAGAGCCAGATCTCGACGGCAACATCTACAACCTAGAGATCAACTCGACGTTTTTCTCATTCCAACAGGGTGCAGACGTGACGTCAACAAAGCTCCAAAGAGCCAAATCAAAACAGAGCAATGACAAAATCCTAGCTCCAACCCGGCGTTCCTTCTCATTCCAGCAGGATGTAGACACAATGTCAACAAAAGACCCAAGGGTCAAAAGCAAAAATAGAGCCATAGCAAAATCCTAGCTCCAAGTCTTAAAGGTACATATACAACCTAGAAACTATCCCAGCGTTCCTTCTCATTCCAGCAGGATGCAGATGCAATGTCACCATCAAACAAGAAAGACCCAAGGGTCAAAGCAAAAAAAGGGGAGGAGTAATGGCAAAATCCTAGCTCCAAGTCTTGACGGTATATATACAACCTAGAGACTATCCCGGCGTTCCCCCTCATTTCAGCAGGATGCGGATGCAACTATCAAATTAAAAATGGAGCAATGGCATATTCCTAGCTCCAGACTTCAACTGCAATACATACAGCATGGAGGTCCTACAGATGTCTACCCTACTTCAGCAAAGAATTGGCGTGACATCGTCAAAGCAAAAAAACGAAGTGACGGTATATTCTCAGCTTCGGGTCTTGACGGCAACTCATATAAAGCCTAAAAGACCATTAGAGATCATCACACGCCAGAAAGGTGAGGTTATGACTCATCGGGGCTCCAAACTGAGCCTAACTTCAGGTAAAAAGAGTCATGGCAAATTCCTAATGCTTGCTCTTCCGACGGTAATATGACCTAAGGAGATTACTTGAAGACTTCTTGTCCAGCCCCCGAAGGGATCAGAGACACGACAGTCGCGGGGCTACTCGAACAGCAACTTAAAGATTGCATATCGAGGAATACATCAGCCAACGTGACAGTAGCACGGACGAAAACCACAGTACCATAAACCTAACGGACCTCTGTCGTAAAAAGAATGGGGGTTATCTACATACAACGTTAGGACAAGTTTGCCTATAAACCCAAGGTAGGTAAACTAAAGATACTCCGAAACGAGTACATAAACTAGAAACTCCGAAACGAGTACATAAACTAGAAACTCCGAAATGAGTGAATAAACTATAACTCCGAAACGAGTACATAAACTTGAAACTCCGAAACGAGTACATAAACTATAAACTCCGAAATGAGTGAATAAACTACAAACTCCGAAACGAGTACATAAACTTGAAACTCCGGAACGAGTGAATAAACTACAAACTCCGAAACGAGTACATAAAATACAAATTCCGAAACGAGTACATAAACTAGAAACTCCGAAACGAATGAAACGAGTGAATAAATTACAAACTCCGAAACGAGTACATAAACTACAAACTCCGAAACGAGTGAATAAACTACAAACTCTGAAACGAGTACATAAACTACAAATTCCGAAATGAGTAAATAAACTACAAACTCTGAAATGAGTACATAAACTGCAGAATCCAAAACGAGTACATAAACTACTCCGCGCCAGATCAAGACGTCAAGAAACAGAAAGGCGCAACTCATAGGCTTCGGGGCTCAGAACTATATTTCTTAAGGATTGAGATCTGAGTTAACGATAGATGATGTCGCTTGTGCCCGCTCGCTATCTTCTCAGGTCAAAATTCAAAAAAAAAACCGTGTCTGACATGCCAACCAGAGACCAGCCATATGCTATGCATTACTTCACTTATGGGTATACCACCGTGAGCAAGGTGGTAGGAGGAAGCATTTGTTCGCATCAGTCCAATGTTCACCTATGTCTAGATGCATGCATCAGAAACTTCTAAGGTTAAAATGCAAAGTAAATGTGCAGAGGCAAGATGCCCATATGGATATGTGCTGTGGTGAAACGTTCAGCGGTCAATAATTTTTTTTATTCCACAGAAAAAAGATCACCAAATATGGGATCAGTAATACAGGGATTAATAAACAAGAATCTCCAATTCCCTCTCTGCCTTCTCCACTATGTCGAAGCGGCGATCTTCGCGAGGAGTCGCTCCCTATCGGTCAGCACCGTGTCCATTCGCGAAAGCGGACATGACGGCCCGCTGAGCCCGCATCTGACTTAGCAACTGAACAGAACGGTCTATGATATACGGGCCCGCATCTGACTTAGCTACTGAACAGAACGGTCCTTCAGAGGCTGGGTAATCAGATGTGTCTCATAAAATCACTTGATCTTGTCCTCCGCTGCGTCGAGCATCACCGGAGTCATCTCTGCTGGATGAGAGAGGATGTCAGCAAGCACAGACAGGAAGATCATCCGGAGCCAAATGGAGCTGATAGGAAGAGGAGAGCCTCTACGAGCCAGAAGCTCGTACATCACCGTGTCACATTGGTCATCTGTGAGAACGGGACCCACTAAACGCGCAGCAAAACGAGGAACAATTCCCTCGATAGGTACCTCCCACGGTTGCCGACGAGCATGCGGATGATTGCAAGCCATAACTCTTGGTTTGTTAAAAATGGTTCTCTCCTTGTGAAGAAGAAGGAAAACATAGATTCAGATTATAAAGAAAGGTATTCAAGTCTTGGCACAGAAAATGTTGTGCATGGTGGAGCTATATCCAAATCCTGATAAAAAGGGCATGGGAAAAGAAAAGGTTGACTCATGAAAATCAGAGCAAGAAGGTGAAATGATTCCCTCGGCAGCGCCACACGTGCATACACGTGAGCGTCGGCGCCGATTCTTTACAGGATTATAACATGTAGCGGCACCTCACGTGCATAACATGTGAGCGCCGGCACTAGTTTAGGATTAAATCCTGTAGCAGCACCTCATGCGCATGACACGTGAGCGCCGACATTAGTTTATATATATATATATAATAACACTTCACGTGAGGCACATATGAGCATTAGCATAAAGAAAAGGGGGAGGTTTGTCATTCATACTTCGAAGAAATTTATACATTGGTGATAGAAAAAGGAAACATCATCAAAATGTTTACAACGGCAAAATGCTGAACTCCGGATAAGAATTCTCAAACTCAAAAGCAAGTTTGAGCAGTGCGCCTTCTGCTTCATCGACCATTTTTTTATGCATCTTCTCTCGGATGCAAGCGTCAGGGTCACCATTGATGTCCTCCACTCTCTGATATGTCGATACTATTTCTTTCTGCTGAAAGACGCGGTGCAAGATGGTGACGAGATTATCTCTCTGTTTCTTTGAGATCAACCCCATCAAGTACACTGAATGGACCTTATCCTCAGCGTCATCGAGCACTTGAAGCGGCATAACCTCAAGGCGCCCGGGTATAGCTTCCCAGATCGACCCAACGGCGATCTTCAAAAGAGCAGAACGGCGGGGAAGCAATCGACCGTTGTAGTCATCGATGCGACGCATCACCGCGTCGCACTGGGCGTCAGTAAACTCTTAGCCCTGGCAGCGGCCTTAGATACGAATCTTTTTGTAAGAGATAATCTCTTAAAGATCGTACAGATGACCAGCCATGGTATCTAAAAAAAGGGTTGAGAGTTAGCAATTAGTATATTAAAATCACTACAGTGGCCCCCCACAAAATCAGGGTGACGCCTCATCAATGATGAGACATGCACACATTGTGAGAATCCAAAAGGACTCTCATTAAATAAGAAATCTCATTAAGTGGTGGAGTCCAAAACTTTCAATGTTCTTGAAGAACGTATTCTATACCAGATCCAAATCTGTAAGAAAAATCTACAGCAAAAACCCTAAAAAGAAAAGTGGGACGAGGAATAAAATTCCTAAAAGTTTTCAAGATTCCTCAGAGCTAAGCTCTGTCATATAAACCGGAATCAAATTCCTTCGATGAGGGTATTAAATCCCAGAAATCCCCATGAGAAAGATACTGGAATTAAATTCCAGATAACCCTCAAAAATTAGAGTTAATAATAGGGTAAAACCCTAAGACCTCTAAGACCCATGGTCTACCTAAATAAAGTTTTTTTAGAGACCATTTCAAGAAAAAGAGCCGAGCTCTGTTAAAGGGTTAAAAATCCAAAACCAAAAGAGTCTCTTTTAAGAGTTTTTTTAAAAAAATGGGTCATAATCCTTACCAATTTTCTTAAACAGAGTTAAACTCTAAGAGTTTCTTTGGGCAAAGATCTAAGCTCTGATAAGATAATTAAATTCTCAAGGAAGAAGAAGGAAGATGACGAAACGGCAGTCATCTTAAGGGCTAAAGGCCCTATTTATAAGATATGAAAGGACGGTTCAACTCTCTAGAAGATCCAACGGTGGATAAAGGTGACATCGTTGCACCCACGTGTAAGCCACGTGAGAGCAACGGTGGGGGGCATTTGTTCCTCCAATATTTAAACATATTAAAAGAGCAAAACTCTGTTGAAATTTAATGGGGCAGCGCCTCACGTACTTCTCATGAGGGCGCCAGCGCCAATGTGCAAAGTACAAAAACGCTGTCTGAATAAGAATTAAATTCTTACACGGCGTCGCACGTGCTCATCACGCGGGCGCCACTGTGCAAAGCACAGAAACGCTGTCTGAATAAAAATTAAATTCTTATACGGTGTCACACATGCTCATCACGCGGGCACCAATGTGCAAAACACAGAAACGCTTTCTGAGTAACAATTAAATTCTTATAAGACGCCGCACGTTCTCATCACACGGACGCCGATGTACAAAGTACGGGAGTACCCATCATAAGAATTAAATTCTTAAGTAGCGCCATCATGCATATAACACGTGAGCGCCGGCGCCCAAGTAGAATTAAATTCTACGATGCTTTCTGTTAAACAGAGCCGTTGGATCAAAAATCCAACGGAGATGGTAAATCATCAAAATATAAAATTAAATTATATTAGGAGAAAATATCTCCCAAATCCTTCTAAATAAGAAAGATACTCTCGGTTGGATCAATGATCCAATAATAGAATAAAATTCTATTTTGGGAATATATTCCCTCAATCATTCTGAACAAAAATATTGCTCTCTGTAAAACAGAGAACCCTTGAATTAAAAATCCAATGGTGATTAAAAATCACCACTTGATATAATAAATTCTGTATATAGGAAAATATTTCCCCAATCTTGTTAAAAAACAAGAACAACATATTCTGTAAAAACAGAAGTCCTTGGATCAAAAATCCAACAGTAGGTAAAATTCCCCAAATCAATTTTGAGACCAATTAAATCAATTGGAAGCTCTCAATAAGAGATTTTCTCAAAACCAATTAACTATCCGCCTTCACTATATAAAAGACCCGAGACTTCAAGTTTCTCACATACAGGGAGATAGAAGGAACCCCCTATAAACTTCTGCGGAAATACAGTGAGCTCTAAAAAAAAAAAGAACATAGAATTCAATTCTTAAAGTAGAAGACCTTCCTTCCCAAAACCCTAGATAAAGAAAAGAGACCAAAATATCTCTATCACATCTAAAGGTTTAACTCTTTTAAAAGAACTTAGTTCTTTCTCTGTATCTGAGATCCACAAGACAAGTCTCCCATAAGTTGAGAATTTAATTCTCATCAAGAAAATCTTATTCTTGAGAATCAAACATTCAGAGAAAAACAAATTTAAAAAGGAGAAATAGAGTCCATAATTCTTCAAGTCAAGAACTTAGTTCTTTAAAAAGTCAATCTAATATCCTCAAAAATAGTGATTTTGGTGAGCGTTAATGGTCAAAATACCATTGACAGAGATTTAACCTCTCTGAAAATATCAACAGAGATTAAATCTCCATAAAAAAACTAGCGCCTCACGTGCTTCCCACGTGGGTGCCCCTTTTAACAGCGCCTAGCGCCTCACGTGAAAAACACGCGAGCGTCCAAAATAGAAGACCAGTGCCTCACGTGAAACACACGTGGGCGCTGAATAAAGTGCTCAGCACTCCATATACAGCCGAAGACAGTTAAGTGCTTAGTACTGATTGGGCAGCGCCCAGCGCCGCATGCGCTCTTCACATGGGCGCCATATAAGAAGTGTTTAGCACTTCATATGTAGCCAAAACGGCTGAGTGCTTAGCATTAATTGGGCAGCGTCCAGCGCCGCACGTGCACCTCACGTAGATGCCATAGAAGTGCTTAGCACTTCACATTTAGTCAAAATGATTAAAGTGTTCAACATTTATTGGGCAGCGCCCATGACTGAATGCTTCACATGACATATATGTGAGCATCAGAGCTCAAATAAGTGCTTAGCACTTTTACATAAAAAGAAAGGGCTGAACAAACAGAGCCCAAATAAGTGCTTAGCCCTTTTGAATAAAAAAAAGACTAAGTAGACTAAACCCAATTGGCTAAGTCTCTGAAGTTTTCTTGCAGCTGAGCCCAAATGCTCTTTTGTTGGATCTCAAATAAAAATAATCCTAAAATGTTGTTAAGTTGATCTTAGTCTCAAACAAGACTAACGTATCCTTAGCGAAGACAAACTGAGCCCAAATACTCAATTATAGATTTAAGTTGATCTTAATCTCAAACTGGATTAACAGTCCTTAAATCAAACAAAAATATTTCTGAACTGTAGGAATATACAACCTAAGTTCAAAACCACATCAAGGAAATCCTTACCCATACCAAAATCTTAAAATATACGGATTTGGACTGATCCGCGCCCTATGGACGACAACACAAACTAGTCTTCGTATACAATCCATGGACAAACAAAACACACACACACGACATGAAGTGAACTGCCGGAGCAGGAGAAAGTGGTTATCGCAATGCGGTAACGTAATTCATTGCAGGGGTTTGTGCCTACAGGGAAGAGTATCCCCACAATAAAAAAAACCCTCCTAAAATGAGGGGGAATCTGATGAAGTCTGCTACAACGGCCGCATCTATCCAAACCTCCGATATATGGTGTCATAAATCAACTTGGTATCTTCGGAGAGGTGGATGAATAAATCCAAATAGCATCTGCCCCCAAACTTGGGCCAGACGATCTATCCCAGTTCGTCTCTGTTTTCGATGGTTAACAATGGCGGAGAGCCGGCTCATGAAAACTCGAGTCCTTCCTCGGTAGACTATAATGTCTTGGCCCATCTTCGGAAGCTTTCGTCTCTTCTGAGCATCTACGATGCCTTGGTCCTATTTAAGGAGCTTAGAAATGTTCTCATTCACGCTCTACGAAATCCCGAGCGGTACCAGGCTCGCTTTACGGAAATTAATAAGAAAGAAGCCCAGTACACTCTACATGCCGCCGCGGTCACATTTAAGGACAAAGACCTGTTACTGGGAACAACTAAGCACAATCGACCGCTTTACGTGACAGGATACAATGACGGAGATCGGATTAATGGCATATTGATTGATCCGGGGTCCTCAATGAACATCATGAACTTGCGGACTCTAAAGAGTTTATCAATGGACGTCCGACACCTATCAAGTGAGAGGATTGTCATCCAGGGCTTCAATCAAAACTGCCAGCAAGTTCTGGGATCCAGAGCTTGGCCGATCAGGTTTGGGGACCTGCAAACCGAAACTAAGATATACGTGATCGATGCCGACACGTCCTATAAGATCCTCCTGGGACGACCGTGGCTTCACGATTATGGTATCGTTCCATCAACTCTCCATCAGTGCATGAAGTATACTAAAAATGGCGAAGAAAAATGCATTGACGGGGATATCCAGCCGTTCGGTGTGCATGAAGTCCGATACGAAGATTCTCGGTACTTTGTGAACCTCCAAAGTGCTGAGTTACAGCTGACTAAAGACAGAACGACCCCGAAACTCAAAAGAAAATCTGTGCCGACTGTCACTTTCAAAAGCAAAGACCACCATGTGCGTTCGCGTTTCGGCAGTGACACTGATGAGTCCGACGCTGGAAGCCCGTCCTTCCGTAAAACTCGCCCTTGTTCCTTTATAAAAAAAAGGGAGAGGGGGAAAATTCCCCACTATTCAAGTCTCACGTGTTAAACACGTGAGCGCCTATATGCAAAGCATATAAACGCTGCAGTTAAAATGACTCAGGGGCTAAATAAGCCTCATGTTAAACATGTGAGCACCTATATGCAAAGCATATAGGTGCTGTAGTTAAAAACAAATGGGCTAAAAGAGCCACATGTGTTAAACACGTGAGCGCCTATATGCAAAGCATATAGGCGCTGCAATCAAATAATTGGCAAGCCAAACAGGCCTCACGTGTTAAACACGTGAGAGTTTATATGCATATGAGCGCTAAAAATAAAGCATATTGAAACCCATGTTAGGGGTCACGTGTTAAACACGTGAGTTCTTCTGCTGCACTCTTTGGCAAGATAAAATTAAATTCTATGTGGGAAATATTTCCTTTATCTTTCTCAAATTAGAAAGATCTTCTCTGTTAAACATAGGACCCTTGGATCAAAGATCCAACGGTGATTATAAAATCACCCACCGATCATCTGATAGAATAAAATTCTATCTTAGGAAAAGATATTTCCTATCTTGTTAAATAAACAAGAAAACTTCTCTATTAAACATAGAGCCTTTGGATTAAAAATCCAATGGTGAATAAAATTCACCAAGTGATCCGAAAGATCATTTTGGATTGATTATGAAATCAATCATGATCTCTCAATTAGAGATTTTCCTAACAAGTTGATCTTTTCTCTTATCCTATAAATAGAAGAGAAAACGGAGAAAAGAAAAAAAAGAGAAAGAAAGGGAGAGAACTCCACACAAGCTTCTGCAAGAAAAAATATACAGTGAGCTCTTGAAAAAGAAAGAGAATTTAATTCTCAAAAGAAGAAGAAGACTCGCCTCATTGAAACCCTAGGTAAAAAAAAACACAGAGATCATAGTGTCTCTTCTTTGCCTATCTAAGGGTTTAACCCTTTACATAAGAATTTAGTTCTTCTTCTGGTTGAGATTTGCAGCAAATCTCCCCACAAGTTGAGAATTTAATTCTCATCGGGGATATTTTGTTCTGCAGATTCAAAACTTAGGGGAAAAGAACGAGGTTATAAAAGAAAAAGAAATAACAAGAGCATGTGGGAGTTTAATTCCTCCAAAAATTATGGTTTAACCATATATAAAGAAATTAGTTCTTCAAATGATGATGATCCAAGATCCTCGAAACCGAAATCTTGATGATCATCAATGACTAAAAATGTCATTAACAGAGATCAATATCTCTAAGAAAACACAAGAACGTCTTGGTAACTCGTTAGTGATTAACATTATTTTGAAGCCTCACGTGTTTCCCACGGGAGTACTTCAAACGAACAAAAAGAACAACCAAAACCGCCTCACGTGTTTCCCCACGTGATTGCTTAAAAAAGGGAAACAAGCAAAAGAAAAGACAAAGCTGCCTCACGTGATTCTCACATGGGCGCTTAAAAAGTAAAGAAAAACTTCTTTATCAATTAGGTAGCCATCCCAAAAGAAAGCAGTCACGTGAAATGTATGTGAGCTCTATCCAAGTGCTTAGCACTTCTGTAAAAATAGGGAAACGAACAAATAAAGCCCAAAGCCTAGAACTCACGTGCTTCCCACGTGAGTATCATGCAGAGTGCTCAGCACTCCATGATTAGTCAAAAATGACTTTAAAACGCTCACATCTGAACACCTCACGTGTTTCACACGTGAGTACCACAGGACTCTAGTGCTTAGCACTAATCCAGCACCCCACGTGTTTCATACATGAGCACTGTACGTCCCAGTGATCAGCACTGTTGGGTAATTATGGAAACTCAATTTTAGCCCAAAATTGGCTAAGTTTTCTGAGGTCAAATATCTTTGTTTTTAAATCAACCGGGCTCATATTGCTCATGGTTTCCCAAACTGATCATAGTCTCAAAAATAGCTAGTGGTTTCCCATTGATGATATCCAAAATGATATTCATCCTATGTCTCCTAAAGTTCTTAGTCTCAAATACGACTAATGATTTTTAGGTCCACAACAGCCCAATTCCCTCAAATACGGGATTTGGTTTAAGAGTACATCTCTTCACACCTCTGATACATGTCGTTGTAATTTCTCAACGTTTTCATAGAGCTGGCGGGTCCCGACAACCAACAACTTCTTTCGTTAATGCACTTCTAAACTGACGTGCACTCCTCAAATCGGATCGTGCCCCAAATTGGGCACATTCCATATCTCTATTATTCACTCTACCACGTAACAAATATACGTGCGCACAGAATGAATGATGGACCAAAATGTCCCTAAACTAATATTCGCCCCCAAATACGGCGATAATGGACCAAAATGTCCCTACACTAATACTCTCCTCCAAATACGGCGATAAAGGACCGAAACGTTCTTAAACTAACATTTCGCCTCAAACATGACGATAATAGACCGCAATGTTCTTAAACTAAAATAATCTACCCCAAATGCTCATATGTTTAGGCCAATCTTAATCTTAAACCAGATTAACGATCCTTAAATCAATCCAAACCCAAATTTAAAAATATATGGATTTGGACTGATCCACGCCCTATGGACGATGACATAAATTAGTCTCCGTATACAGTCCACGGGCAACCAAAATAAAACAAAAACACACACGACACGAAGTGAACTTCCGGAGCAGGAGAAAATGGCTATCGCGATGCGGTAACGTAATTAACTGCAGGGGCCTGCGCCTGCAGGAAAGAGCGTTCCCACAATCAAAAAATCCTTCACAAACGAGGGGGAATCTGATGAAGTCACGCTATAACGGCCGCGTCCGTCCAAACCTCCGATATACGGTGCCATAAATCAACTTGGTATCTTCGGAGAGGTGGAGGGATAAATCCAAATAGCATCTGCCCTCAGGATTCGGGCAAGATGATCTATCCCAGTTCGTCTCTGTTTCCGGCGGTGAACAGATTCTGGCACGCCCGGTAGAACCTTTTCCTCTTTCCACTCCACACTTCGTATGTCGTGTTTCGCGAACAAAATCGCGGTTCGCTATGGTTTCCCTTGGATTCGAGGTACTGAGATTTGTTGTCTTATTCCTGTGCAGAAGAAGAGAACATCAATGGTTTCCAACTGCACAACCTACAACAGCAACTCCCGCTCCGCCCCAACTGGAGGAGTGACTTACGTGCCTAATGCGGCCTCCATCTTTTCAATGCCGGTGGGGCAGGTAACTCAAGCTACTACCGGATTGTTCTTCGGGACCATCTTCCCACCAACGAGTTTCAGCGCCCCAGTACTGCAAGACGAAGCTCCTAAGAAGTTGGTCTTCGATCGACTTGCAACCACAACGGCCCCATTCAACGGGTCGTCCAAGTCCAATGCCTTAGTCTTCAACAGGTTGAGCCGAAGCTCAGACGTCTCAGTCTTCAACAGGCCGAGCCAGAACCAAAACGGGCTCGCAAAGAGGCTCATGATTTCTGAAGGGGCTACCCCGAAAAGGATAGCCCTCCCATTTCCTGCTGTGAATGAAGCCGTCAAAAGTGCTTCACCAGTCAGGCGATCTGTCTTCGAGAGGCTGACCGTCTCCAATCAAATCTTGCCAAGGACGTTGATCTTTAACAGGCTGGCAATTACTGGAGCTCCTCAACAAAACTAGGGGCAAGCTGCAACCGCTTCCAAAATCGAGGTGGTCCCTTCAGCAAGGCACGCTCGACGTTGCCACTGGTGCCGAGTAAGAAAAGCCGGGGGCAACTCCCCTTCTGGACTTACTCCGCCAGCTCCAATGGTGGAAGTCGATACTGCTGTTCCAACTGGGAACAGTTTTAAACCACTGAAGAGGGTGCGCAAAAACTCCCCCATAGCGGTACTGAAGAAATCACCTCTTCCTGTTGAGGTCCCTGTGCAGGAAAAATAGGAGCGGGCCCATTATCGGCTCTCCTCCCAAATTCACAAAGTCTGGCGAGAATTCCAGGACTCTGTGATCGACAAAAAATACTCCCGCCGACCTAAGAAATTGAACACTCGGCAAAAGAAAGATCATCCCTCCGTCATACAGCGTGGGACTTCTTCTACAGAGGTGCCTGTCATAACGGCTCCTTCAACTTCAACCTCCCACAAAAGGGTGAGGCTGGAGAACATCACATCGCCTGCGGCAAATTCCAAAGGCGCTGGACCCAAACACCCCATGTCCGGGAGCATGATCGTGCATACGGTCTACATGGCTTCCGGAAAAGAAGAAAGCCGCGCTTATGTAGGTCACCGACCGCAAACTCGGTCGTTAACAAAAGCTCAGGAGCAATAACAAAAGCTCTAGGAAATGCTGACCAAAATGGCAGCACTCACTGGGCAGAAAGAAAGTCCGGATGCAACAGCTGAACAGCGCCAAGAGCAGGAGACCGATACAGAGTTCCTGCGAATGGTGCTTGAAAGAAAAGATAAGGAAGCTGTTGAGCAAGCCACCAACATAAAGCAGATGGCGCTCTTGTTCCAGGATATGGTTGGAATGATGATTTAGCCAGAGCCTCCAGCCGAGGATCCGCCGATAATCATTGAGAATGACAGAGGGGAAACTTCAAACCCTCTTCCGGCTCTATCTGTGCCAGGGAGGAAAAATCTCCAAGGCTGCTCTTGATGATTATATAGCTCAACAAATACGAGCCCATCAAGCAAATGAAGCGGCTGGCCAAATCGTCAGAACTGGGCGATTGTATCCAGGCTGGAATGACCAAATCAAGTACCCGCCGGGATTTACGATCCCCAAATTCCATGTGTACAAGGGGACAGGCAACCCACACCAGCACGTCGCGCAGTTCAGAGCTCTGTGCAGCAACACTGGAGGCGACGACAAACTATTGCTTCGCTAGTTCGTTGGTAGCCTGTCGGAGACAGCCTTTGAATGGTACTCGGAGCTCCCAAATGACTCCGTGAGAACATTCACAGAGATGGAGCTGCTGTTCACACAGCGGTTCGCTAGCGCAAGCGAGCGCACCCCGATCACGGCATTAATCAATGTCAGGGTAAAACCGGAGAAACCTGGGTCTAATATGCGATCCGGTAGCGGAACCTGTGGTCTAAGTAAGAACAACGCATCGAAGAATCTCTCGCAGTAAGCATTTCATTAGGGCCCTCGATCCTCAAACTACCGTATCCCAGTTCATGACGTTCTTCGAGCCCACAATGTTCCAGGCTCTGATTGATAAACTGGCCCAAATGGACCAGATGGGCCACGGGCCTTCCTCCTCAAACAAGGACCCTTGAAATGCCAAGGGTAAAAGGAAAGCGGCCTTCATCGCCAACGCTCAACAACAATCGAGCGACCCAAGCCAAAACAATGCACATCCATGCCTATCCCTGGAAGAAAGGCTAGGACGCACTTACTCGTTTCCCCACGATAAGACGAGAAGACTATTTGAGTGGCAATGCATAACAAACTCATCACATTTCCAGACCCACGGTGTCCACCGCAACCCGGCGACGTCAACAACCCCAACTACTGCTCCTATCACAGAATAATAAGCCACCCAATTGAGAATTGCTACATTTTCAAGAACTGGGTCGAGGATCAGTATCAACAGGGGAAGTTCGCGCTTTCTGAGAACTGGAGGGTGAACCCGCCACAGAAACACATTCCCAAAACGGTGGATGCACCGGAGGCATCATGCTCGCTCGTGGAAGAAACTCCATGGGAAGTTGTTCTTTTAGCAAAGACCAAAAGAATGCTGAAGGATTTACAGGCATGTCCATCAAAAACACTCCAAGAGGATGAAGCGCGAAGCACGTTAACAACAAAAAGGTCTGACAAGTACGCGTAAAAAAACGACTGGCGACTGGCAACTGTCATATGGTTGATACCGGTCCGGAAAGGAAAAAACCCCAAGTTCTTACCTTCGGGAGCGATTATGAGGACGAAATGACCTTCAGCCCTCTCTTCAAAGACTCCACCTCCGAAAAAGAAGAGGGGGAGAAGAACTGTGAGAATATTCAGCTGCGTAGCCGTACGCTGCTTGAAAAGAACCTCGGACCTACAAATAAGGGTTCAAGCAAAAAATTCAAAGGGAAAGAAAAAATCCCTGAGGAAATTGCCCTCGACGAAACTCGCCTTATAGCACAGCAAAACCTGGAGGCATATAAGGCAAGGATGACACGGTCATATGAAAGACTGACCAGGCCGAGAACATCCCGCCAAGGCGAACTCGTGTTGGTCGTCAAAAGACCAATGATTCCCAATCGTTCCAAACGGAGGAAATTCGAGCCGAACTATGAAGGCCCGTACATCATAGACAAAGTCTGCCAAGGTGGAGCCTGCCTGCTCAAGGATATGCATGGTGAAAGACCCTTCCGACCAATAAACGTCCGGTTCCTCAAATAATACTATGCTTGACGAGTCATGACCTAGGTCAATGATAGATGACGACGCTCGTGTCCGCTCGCTATCTTCCTGAGTTAAAAACTCTGAGAGTAGTATGCAAAGAAGCTCCGTCGCCTAAAAAATGGCGATAATGGACCGAGATGTTCTTAAACTAAAAATTCGCCTCAAACATGGCGACAATGGACCGAGATGTCGTTGAACTAAAACATATCGCCTTAAATATAGCGACATCGGACCGAAATGTCTTTAAACTAAATATTCGCCTCAAATATGGCGACAATGGACTGAGATGTTCTTAAACTAAAAATTCGTCTCAAAGACGGTGATATCGGACCGAGATGTCCTTAAACTAGAACCTCGCCTCAAATATGGCGACATCAGACCGAGATGTTCTTAAACTAAAATTTTGTCTCAAAAATGGCGACAACGGACCGAGATGTCCCTAAACTAGCACATCGCCTCTAAAACGGTGATATGCTCCATTGAGATCTATATTGCAATCGAAACCCCAACGGGGAAGACTTGTAACAACCTAGTTCATTTATACCAATTCCAGTTCCCGTGTTTTATTATCTGTGGTATTTTCTTGATTTATCGTGTTTAGGTGCGAATGGTATTTTACATTTTACATTGCATTCGACCCGACCCACTTGCTTGAACTTGTTTGATTCTTATTTATAGATTACTCTGGCTTGTTACATAGACACATGCATCTAATGTAAACTGCATACTGGCATTTCATCTAGTATCGCATATTTTACATATAACATTTTAGGTCATGTATAATAAATTAAAATTGCATTTCATGGCCTGCTTGATACCCCTAACCCCGTGGTAGCGTCCGCGCATCTTGTTCTCGTCCCGTTCAGTGAAACGGACGTATTTGGATGGCTACGCGCACCTACGTGCATCCGTTCTTGGGGGTATGCTTTTTCATTACCTGAGCCTCCGTTTTGAATTTTGAAAGTCGCATATATTTTTCATATTTAAAATCTGAATTTTTAGACCCGACCCGGGCGTATTTTGGACTAGATTTGTATTTACCTAAAATTCCAAATTTTTAATTAAATATAATCTACGATTTATAATTAAAATAACTAACCAAAATATTTTTTTAAAATCTACAAATCTTTCTAAAATTTTAAATCTTTTCCTAACCAATTTCAGCCCCTCCTCTCACTGGCCCGTGGCCCCAGCTCTCTCTTTTTCCTTCTCTCTCTCTTTTCTCTCTTTCCTTCTCTCTTTCTCTCTCTTTTTCTCTCTCCCCGCTAACCTACAAAATTCTTTCTCCTCACTACTCACTCCCCCCCTCTCTCCTCTCGATCTCTCTCTTCTCTCTACATCTCTCCTCTCGGTTTCTCTCTCTCTCCTCCGCCTACTCTCTCTCTTTCTCTCTCTCTCACAATTCTCTCTCTCTCTCTTTCTTTATACATATATAATTTTTATATATATTATTTTAAAACCCTATTCATATACCTCTCTCTCTCTCTCCTTTCTTCTCCGTTCTCTCCTGCCTCGCGAAAACCACACCCGAGCCCTTGCCACCCCTCGCCGTCGTCGCCACCATCCCAATCTCGTCACCATTTCCTCAACTACATCCTCATCAGCTTCTTCTCATCCTCATTCACCTCAATGAGGCCCCTGCATCCACAACCCCCGAGAACCCACAACGAAACCTAACCCTAGCCTCGTCGCCGACCTCCTAACTTCGTCCCCTCGCCATCGTCACCATCCCCTAGACCTCACCTCCTTTCCCTCCATTATCTCCGAGAACACCCTGCAACTACGACCCTGTAACTCCCCGAGCAACCCAAGAAATCCAAGAAACCCCTCACCGCCGGCCACCCTCACCTCGCCGTAGACACCCTCGTCGACCTTACCTTCATCACCTCTCATCCCTCTCCTCCTTCTCCTCACCTCTCTCCAACCCCGACACCACTATCACCCAAGAACCCGCAACCCCTGCAGCTGCTAAGAAACCCATTGCTGACGCCGGCACCTCTCATCGCCGGATATCACTCTGACCCCTTCGTCATCCCCTCTGTCCCCAGAAGCCAAACCATAACTCCTTCTTCTCCTTCTTCCTCTCCTTTCTTATTCTTTTTCTTCTCCTTCTCTTTCTTGATCCGTATTTCCCGACGATCGCCGGAGCTCCGACCCCGTCGCCTCCATGACTTGTCATCACCATCTCTTTTCTTGCCTCTGTCCCAAACCCCAGAGCACCAAATCCCAGCTTCTTCTTCTTCTTCTTCTTCTTCTTTTCTGCTTTGTCTTCTTTTCTTGATTTCTTGGATTCGCGTGTTTCCGATCAACGCCGGAGCCGTGCTCGCCGCCGCTGATCCGGGCAACCCAGTGCACGTTCCCTACCTACGCGGTTACATTCTTGCATTGCCTGGTTCTGTTCTGTATTTGTATACGCAAAGTGTTCGACGAAATGCCCCAATGGAGATTTTCCGTCGTTTTCTCGCATTCTTGCTGCGTGCCGTGCATCTGTGGATCCCCGAGGCAAGTTAATCTTGCTACATGCTACATTACATTTTATGCATCTATTTTAATAAATATAAGAATCGAATTTCAAACCGTGGATCCAAAGTACTTGTTTCACAGTTTTACAATGACCGTATGCATCCATTCTTATCATTACATATTTAGCATGTGCAAACCGATCTTGTCACATATCATACTATAGTATACCGTATCAAATTGAATATAACCATTCACATTGTTTAATTGAACATCGTGCATTAACTAGTTTATCATTTAAAAGTTATATGATATCCATTCGCATCCATATCGAGTAGAACACATATAGCTGCATTTAACGATCTCATTTATAACCTAATTATGTTGTTGTAACACCCCATATTTAATAAAGTGCATCCTAATTAGTAGTGGAACTATAATTGTAACCCTAATCGATAACTGTGCATCCATATCTTTGAACATATACCTATTTGCATACCACATCACATTATTCTATTTATTGTTATATTGGTATCCCATACTTGTTTTGTGTACCCATGCTTATTATAGTTTGATTATGAGCACCCACGTGATACTTGTGCACCCCCTGACATGACTTGATACACTACTACTTGACACGACTTGATATTGTGCACCACTTGACATGATTGGATCCATATACACTACCTGACATGACCTGATGTACCACAGCTTGACATGTTACCTGATCTTGTTACTAATGCCGACAATCTTGACCTGTTGTCCCTACAGACATTTCCTGTTGTCTATCCAGACAAACCTGTACTTGCCTGATCCTGTGTTGGCATTAGCTCCAGATTTATCAATACCTGACTTGAACACATAACCTAGTGTATGGGGAAATCAATGATGAAACCTGACTTGTAACTCGACAGGTCGATGCCTTTACTGATCAGTTTTACGGGCTAGGCCAGCCCCGGGATGATGCGGCTAACATCATTCATCATTACATACTACCTTTTACTGCCTAGCGGCACGTCTCGGATTCAGCCCGAGAATCTTGACCGTGGTCCCGGGCACGCACGGGATACTATTGAGTTACATCGATAATTCATCAAATTGATTTCAAAGACTTGAGAGTAATTAACCCAGTAGAACAGTTTAGGTTACTCACTGCACATCACCTATGCCTTACCCTTCACTGTCCTTATTTATATTACTGTTATACCTGTCTTACTGTTCATACTCATGCCTGCATGTCTTGCTACCCCCTGATTGTATTATTATTGATGTTATGATGCACCGACGTCTGGGTTTTGCATGCCCCAAATCCTCTACCTTTGTCGCAGGCTGATCAGGAGTACTTCCGCCGTTAGGCCGAGCAGTGAGGATCCAGTTGGTATCCAGTTTTACTTTCCAGGTGTTTTGTTTATTGGATCTTTTGCTTCCGCATATTATATTATTTCTTGACTCATTTACTCTGGCTCATGGACATGTACTAGATAGTTTAGTTTACTTTCCTGTTCTTGATAACTCTACAGCCGTAATGTGACTGTGGAGGGATGTTTCCTATCCACAGGTAGCATGGTTGGCTCTGTCACGTGCCTATCTTAGCGCACTCTGGGAAGCGGGACATGACAAGACTGCAACTCAAGTCCTACTGGCTACACAGCTACTCCAACGGTGAAGTCACCCCCAAAGTCCTACTGGCAAACAGATGGGTCATTAAAAAAACGGTATGTCCACAAGCAAAATGGGCACAGATGAAAACCCGAAAGGGCGCCGTGAGTAAAAACAGCAGGATTATTGGCGAACTTGTGAAAATCCAGAAGGGCGCAATCTTGTAAAAAAACGGTATGTCCACAAGCAAAATGGGCACAGATGAAAACCCGAAAGGGCGCCGTGAGTAAAAACAGCAGGATTACCGGCGAGCTTGTGAAAACCCGGAAGGGCGCAATCTAGTAAAAAAAATTTATACTTACGAGACCCTCTCGACTCGTAAGGAGAACTCCTCCTATGAGACCCTCACGGCTCATAGAATTCAAAAGCCTTAAGTTATAGGAATCCAAACATGTTCTTAAGCCGTCGTATCCCCCAAGTTGTCCTACAGGCGGTCCAATATTGGCCTTTATATACAATCCACGGGCACAAATAAACGATTTCCCCGCCAAGCTCCACCAATGACGAGAAATGTCCTCATATGGTGAACGACACTTGTAAGTCTTCTTGTCTGATAAGGAGAAAATACTCTTATAAGATCCTTACGACTTATAGGAGAACGCACGCTGGAATCCCCACGATTCCTAAAGAAAAAATACACCTATGAGATCCTCACGACTCATAGGGAGAAATACCTTTATGAGATCCTTACGGCTCATAAAGTCAAAAAGCCTTAGCCGACAGGATCTTAACCCTATTTGCTAAGCCACCTTTGTTCAAATCAACAAAGGCAAATGATGAATCGCTCCTGGCAATATTCCAGTCGCAGCGATGCTGATGCCTAAAAAGGTATCAAACTTCAAGTCCTTTCAAGGCAAATGATGATTCGCTCCTGGCAATATCCCAGTGCAGCGATGTTGATGCCTAAACAGGTGTCAAACTTCAAGTCCTCTCACGGCAAATGATGATTCGCTCCTGGCAATATTCCAGTCGTAGTGATACTGATCCCAAGGTTAGTGTCAGATTCTAAACTTGCGATAAAAACAGCAACAAGTAAAATAATATGAATATAAAAAAAATATAGCCGAAATGTTTGGGCAGCTCGCAATAAAAAGCAGCGAGTAAAAATTTAAAAAATAGCCGATATGATTGGGCACCGCGCATAAAAAAAACGAAATGATTGGGCAATCGCGACTTTCGCGATAAGAAAAGATGAAAAGATAGAGTATCGCAGAAATCAAAAATAAAATAAATTAAAAGGAAAATTTCTTTGCTCTGCAGACGAGTCTACACTTACCCATGTATACAATCCATGGGCACAAATGAAAAAGGGAACCATATTTTCCCACTAGGCTCCATCATAGAGAGAGCCAGACCTCGACGGCAACATTTATAGCCTAGAGATCATCCTGACGTACCTTCTCATTCCGACAGGATGCAGACACGACGTCAACAAAGACCCAAGGGTCAAATCAAAAGTGGAGTCACGGCAAAACCCTAGCTCCAAGTCTTGACGGTCCATAGACAATCTAAAGACTACCCTGACGTACTTTCTCATTCCGACAGGATGCAGACACGACGTCAACAAAGACCCAAGAGTCAAATCAAAAGTGGAGTCACGGCAAAACCTTAGCTCCAAGTCTTGACGGTCTATACACAACCTAAAGACTATCCCGACGTTCCTTCTCATTCCGACAGGATGCAGACACGACGTCAATAAAGACCCAAGGGTCAAATAAAAAATGGAGTCACGGCAAAACCCTAGCTCCAAGTTTCGACGGTTCATATACAACTCAGAGACTATCCCGGTGTTCCTTCTCAGTGCAGACGCAACGTCAACAAAATACCCAAGGGTCGAAACAAAAAACTGGAGTAATGGCAAAATCCTAACTCCAAGTCTCGACAACGCATATACAACCTAGAGACCATCCCGACGTTCCCCCTCATTTCAACAGGATGCGAATGCGGTTATCAAATGAAATTGGAGCAATGGAATATTCCTAGCTCCGGACTTCAACTGCGATACATACAGCATAGAAGTCTTACAGATGTCTACCTTACTTCAGCAAAGAATCGGTGCGACATCGTCAAAACAAAAAATGAAGCAACGGCATATTCCCAGCTTCGGGTCTTGAAGGCAACTCATATAAAGCCTAAAAGACTATCGGAGATCATCCCATACCAGTGCGGAGTGGTTATGACTCATCGGGGCTCCAAATTGAGCCTAACCTCAAGTAAAAAGTGTCATGGAAAATTCCAGACGTTTACTCTTCCAACGATAATATAGCCTAAGAAGATTACTTGAAGACGTCTTGTCCATCCACCGAAGGGATCAGAGACACGGCAGTTGTGGGGCTACTCGAACAACGGCTTAAAGACCGCATATCGAGGAATACATCAGCCAAAGCGATGGTACCACAGACCAAAACCCTAGTACCACAAAACCTAACGGACCTCTGTCGTAAAGAATGGAGGTTATCTATAAATAACGTTAGGACAAGTTTTCTTGTAAACCCAAGGGAGGTAAACTAAATAAACTCTGAAATGAGTACATAAACTAGAGACTCCGAAACGAGTGAATAAACTACAAACTCCGAAATGAGTACATAAACTAGAGATTCTGAAACGAATGAATAAACTACAAACTCCGAGATGAGTACATAAACTAGAAACTCCAAAACGAGTGAATAAACTACAAACTCCGAGATGAGTACATAAACTAGAAACTCCGAAACGAGTGAATAAACTACAAACTCCGAGATGAGTACATAAACTAGAAACTTCGAAACGAGTGAATAAACTACAAACTCCGAGATGAGTACATAAACTACTTTACGCCAAGTCAAGACATCAAGAAACAGAAAGGCGCAACTCATGGGCATCGGGGTTCAGAACTACATTTCTTAAGGATCGAGATCTGAGAAGACACTTGAATCTGCTCGCTATATTCTCAGATCAAAATTCTAATAAAAGTCATGTGTGCCAGCTAGAAACCGGCCAAATGCTATGCATCACTTCAGTCCAATGTTCACCTATGTATAGATGCATGCATCAGAAACTTCTAAAGATTAAAATACAAAATATGTGTACAGAGGTAGGATGCCCATATGAATATGCGCTGGGGATGAAATGTTCAGTAGTCGACATTATTTTTATTTATGGGAATCAGAGCAAGGAGGTGAAACGACTCCATCCGCAGCGCCTCACGTGCACGATACGTGAACGCCCACATTGATTCTTTCCGGGACTAGAGCGGCACCTCACGTGCATAACATGAGAGCGCCGGCGCTAGTTCAGGATTAAAATCCTCAGCAGCGCCTCACGTGCATGACACATGGGCGCCAGCAACAGTTTTTATATATGTATAACAACACTTCATGTGAGACACATATGAGCATTGGCATAAAGAGAAAAGGGGATTTTGTCATTCATACTTCGAAGAAATTTATACATGGGTAAAAAAAATCAAAGTGTTTACAACGGCAAAACGCTGAATCCTGAACACGGATTCAGAAACTTGGAAGCAAGTCTGAGTAAAGTGCTTCCGGCTTCTTTAGCCATTTTCTTATGCATTTTCTCGCGAATGCAAGTGTCGGGATCCCTACTAATGTCGTTCGTCCTCTGGTATGTGGATACTATCTCCTTCTGTTGGAAGACGCGATGCAAAATATCGACAAGATCATCTCTTCGCTTCTTTGAGATCAGGCTCATCAGATGTACTGAATGCACTTTGTTTTCGGCATCATCAAGCGCCTCGAGTGGCATAGCCTCGTCAAGCCCAGGAATTGCTGTCCAGATCAACCCAACGATAATGTTCAAGAGAGCAGAACGGCGGGGGAGTAACCGACCGTTGTAGTCGTCAAAACGACGCATCACCTCAGCACATTGGGCGTCGGTAAATTCTTGGCCTTGACAACGGCCATGGATGCGAATGTCCTCATAAGAGATAATCTCTTCGAGATCATAAAGACGAGAAGCCATAATATCTGGAAAGAAAAATCAGTAAGGGGTTAGCAATCAAAATGTTGAGGAAAGCACTCATTGTTAGAATCTAAAAGGATTCTCATTTAATGAAGAGTCTCATTAAACTGTGGAGTTAAACTCCCAATACCCTCACAAAATATGTTCCACAATAGATTTAAATCTGTGAAAAGGGTATTAAAACCCTAAAAAATTCTCAAGAACAGAAGGGAAATAAAATTCCCAAAAGTCTCTGGGTCTTTTAGATCTAAGCTCTGTAATATGGAATTAAATTCGTTTGATAATGTGATTAAATCCCAGAAACCCCTATGGTGGAGAGACAAAGAAAATGGAATTAAATTTCAAGGATCCTCAAAGATCAACGATAGGGTAAACCCTGAGAGGAGAACTAACAATTCTCAAGACCTCAGTGTCTTCTTAAAAAAATGGGTGTTTTTTTAGATCTCTAAGAGATCGGTTCAAGATAAGAGCAAAGCTCTGTTGATGGATTTGAAATACAAAGAAAAAAATGGGGGTTTCCCTAAGGGGTAAATGTCGTTCAAGATTCTTACCCAAAAAGAGAGTTTTTGCAGAGTTTAACTCTGAGAGATCTATGGACAGAGAGCTAAGCTCTGAGAGGAGAATTAAATTCTCAAGAAAAGATTAACGAAGAAGATGAAGAAACAGTGATCATCTAAAGAGCCAACTTCCCTATTTATAATACGTGATGATGTAATTCTACGGTAGCGCCCTAGTCGTCAATCCGAGGCTAAACACGGAAACAAAAACATTTTACGAAACTGGCGCTAACGCAGACTTTTACCCGGATCGTACCATTAACCTATACTAGCTATCTACAAGAAGTTAGAATGGCTATACCGATCGATCCGTGTCTTTCGGTCTTTAGCCACCATCCCGAGCTCCTCGCGGCATCTCCGATCTCGCTCGATCTCCGGTCTCCTCGTCGAAAAGGACACCACATCTAGAAGTCTTTTTACGGGATCCCGCTTCAAACCGAAGCAAATCGGACATGGAATTTGCTAGCCGACATGTCCAAGGTGATGTAGAGAATGTGTGTGATAACTTTGCCTCAAGCATCCATTGATTCTCAACTCATGAGATTGTATGGATGGAGGTTGAAGAGGATGCCATTGATAAGGTGATGGTGAGCTCAAGAGAAGAAAGAAGAAGGAGAACTTTTTCTTTTGTTATTGTATTGGAATAAAAATGAGAGCACTAGAATAATAATCCAAGAGCAAACCCCAAGCTTATGGCTGCCCCCTCTCTCTCTCTAACCATCATTTCAACACAATAATCAATCACTAATGTGAAATTTGTACAAATAAAAAGACAATGAGTCATCACCCATGCACATGTCACAATTAATGCTCCTAATGATGACTTGAGCTCACAATTTCCACTTGTAAACATTAATCCAAATGTTTACAACAATAAATAGAATGGCATCTACTAAAGTAAACCCGTGACGGATCACAAGAGTACCCCTCACCTGTATATACATACCTGCATCCGCATTCCGACTGAATGCGAATGTAATGAGACTAAAGTAATCCAACAAATCTAATATTAGGATCCGGCTTAAACCAAAGCCTACTAGTATGATCCTTCCGATCATGATCCGTGCACAAGTGCATGTATATGATCGAACCCTGCCATAAAACAATACGGCCTCTACAACATTTCGCCCAAAACTTGGGAAAACTGTCTGTGGAGACTCTAAAGACTCTTCAATACTCTAGCTGTGGATTTAACCACTAGCTTGTCAGTGGCACTAGTTGTGCGTAACGGCTGCCGAGGTATTGACCAAAAGGGAGGCCGATGAGCGAACTCATCCAGTAACCCCACTGAGCCTATCAGTGATAATATCCGTACAGTCCGGTCCGTTCGTCTATGAGTATCACATGTCAGGCCTAGGGGGCTGGTAAACGTTAGACCCCCAAAAGCGGTACAAGTCATGTCGGAGTGTAGCCCAGAACACCCTGAGATACTGCTGGAATACCTACCAGTAAATCTCACTTGTCTTGGCCAAGGACTTTGTGTAATGGCTCTTCTAGACACAGCGCGATCTCACCCCCAATACCGGGAGAGACGAATCCCCACCGATCTGCTCACTGCCTCCATGTGGCTCGGGACTGTACCCAACTAAAACCTATTTGCACGACTCCTTTGAGCCGTGGTAGGGTAGTAATCAAAGTACAGTAGGAACTCACACGAGAAAAATGACGATCTCAGGTCGATAGACTAATCTGCACACATGTCACCAGGGAACTGCTATCTGACGACAGGTATAATACCAATTAGCAGGTTCCCGGCGAGTCCTGTCCGGTGTACTCATAATCCAATGAGCACATGTATAAATCTTAGGTGAACCAACTGACACCAATGGCTTGTGAGACCGTCCACCGCTCCTCTTCGGGGTCTCGACTGTATACACTAGTCTACTGATGGAGTATCGATGCCCAGTCTCGAAACTCCCACGACTAGGGATACTTTAAGGATTTGCTTATAGACTACCCAACTCTCACGTATATGATCGCCATCATACTGTTGGTAGTCAAGCAAGAATCCCAAGGGCTCTATTAACGTGTAATAGTGATCTTTAATATCAGCTAAAGTATGTACACGATGATGAAGATAAACAAGATAGCAGACTATCATCTCGAGTAAGACTGTCTTACCGGTATAGGTCATCCCTCAATTATTGAAATCACGTGCCGGCGATCCAATAATTGACTCGAGGGTACTATATCCAACAATCTCCCACTTGCACTTAAGGCCAATTATTGCGATGTCGCATACTCACAGCCCGTATGATACCGAACACCCTGTTCCCCTCCGAAAGATGGCGCAAGACGGACTGTCTCGCCTCAAATTCAGGGCAGATGCTATTTGGTTTTATCCGTCTACCTCTCCGAAGATGCCAAGTTGATTTATGGCACCGTGTATCGGAGGTTTAGACGGATGCGGCCGATGTAGCAGACTTCGTCAGATTCCCCCTCGCTTGAGGGGTTTTTGATTGTGGGGACGCTCTTCCCTGCAGGCGGAAGCCCCCGCAGTTAATTACGGTACCGCATCGCGGTAACAACTTTCTCCTTCTCCAGAAATTTCACTTCGTGTCGTGTGTGTTTGTTTGTTTGTGGATGCCCGTGGATTGTATACGGAGACTAAGTTATGCCGTCGCCCGTAGGACGTGGATTAGTCCAAATCCGTATTTACTTAAATTTGGGTTTGGTATTTTAGTTTAAGGATACGTTAGCCATATTGAGGCTAAGATCAACTTAAACGTTCGTTAAGGATACGTTAGTCCTATTTGAGACTAAGATCAACTTAACGGAAGAGCATTTAGGGGCTCTAATGTTCCAGTTTAGGGACGTAGTGGTCCATTTAATATATGGCCGTCGGGACCCGTCACCTCTCTGACGACGTTGAAGGATTACAACGACAGGTGTCAGAGGAGTTCGGAGATGTACCCTTGAACCAAAGTTGAATAGGGAATATGTAGTCCGATTGAATGTTTAAGGATACGTTAGCCAGATTTGAGGCTAAGATCAACTTAAACGGGATCGTTTAGATCCGACAAAAGAGCGTTTGGAGGCTCTATTTTTCCAGTTTAGGGACGTAGTGGTCCATAGGTAGTTTAAGGACATTGCGGTCCATTACCAGTTTAGGGACATAGTGGTCCAGCGTTCCCGTTTTAGGGACTGATATTAGTTTAAGGACATTTCGGTCCATGGGTTTAAGGACCCCATAGTACATATAGATGTGTTTAAGGACGAATTAGTCCATAAGTTTAAGGACCCCACAGTCCGTATGGGTGTATTTAAGGACGCATTAGTCCATTAGTTCAAGGACGCATAAGTCCATGGGTTTAAGGACCCCACAGTCCGTATTTTGGTTTAAGGACGCATAAGTCCATGGGTTTAAGGACCCCACAGTCCGTATCTTGGTTTAAGGACGCATAAGTCCATGAGTTTAAGGACCCCACAGTCCGTGTCGATGTGTGGTTGTCGGGACCCGTCACCTCTCTGACGTCGTTGAAGGATTATAATGATAGGTGTCAGAAGAGTTCGGAGATGTACCCTTGAACCGGATATAAATTGATTTAAGAAAGCAGTCTTGCTCAGTCAATTTAATTTGAGAACTTACGACCATGATTGGGCTAAGTCCAATTGAGAATATTCAACGTTTTTATCTTTGGCCTATTAGGCTTGTGCCAGGGCTTTGCCCCTGTTTAATAATGCACTGCATTTCATTCTGGCCTGCTAGGCCTTTTTGATTTGGGCTCTGTCCCTTTATAAATGATGCAGAGCATCTGTTTGGGCTCTGCCCTTGTTTAAAATAATGCATTGCATTTAATTTGGCCTGTTAGGCCTTTTTTAATTGGGCTTGGCTCTTCTGTAAATAATGCAGTGCATTAATTGTCTGACATTGGCTTGTCAGACGCTTTGCGCCAATTATTGAGCGCAAGCGCATGTGGGAGTGACACGTGTTACGCTCTGGTGAGCGCAAGCGCAGTGCGCTGGCCAGTGCGCTGCACCGTTGCGCTACTGACACGTGGCGCGCTCTGATGAGTTGCGCCAATTTAAAAGAGCAGCGCTCTATTTTAAAAGCGCATAGCGCAACTTGTTCTGGTGCTAACACGTGGCGCTCTCTGGTGGCTTGCGCCAACCTAGAAGCGCAACAGTGCAGATCTGCAAGTGCAAGGCACTGTTTCAATAACTTGATCCAATTTTGGATTCAAAAAAAGAATCTTTAAGATTCTAGAACCAATAGTTCATAAAAAAGTGCAAGGCACTGTTATTATTTATTTTTTATTGAAGATCATTGATCATGTTCATAGATCAATGATCTATTCAGAAGAAATTCTTCTTTTTTTTTATAAAGGTTTTTACCTTTTTTCTCTTCTTGAGTTTTTCTCAAAATTCTTCAGAGTTCTCTCTATTCTCTGTGCTGTTGTTTTTGATCTTGATGTTGATGATTCTTGAATTGGGGTCTAGGGGCCTTTATATAGTACCCATTAATTTGTTAAATTTGTTAAAGAGATCATTCTTTGAGTGATTTGGGGAATTTTCCCCACCGTCGGATCTTTGATCCAAGGGCTTCTGTTTTACAGAAGACAATTTTCTTGTTTTAACAAGAACAGAAAGATCTTACTGGAATTTTAATTCTGTTTGGCGCAGATGCACCAGCGCTTGACACGTGTCGCGCAGGGCACGGCGCAGCGCAACTGCGCTGACACGTGTCGCGCAGGGCACGGCGCAGCGCAACTGCGCTGACACGTGTCGCGCAGCGCAGCGCCAGCACAAGGCCTAGCGCAACTGCGCTGACACGTGTCGCGCAGCGCAGAGTGCAGCGCGTCTGAAGCGTTGTGCGCTGACACGTGTCGGGTAGCGCAGAGCGCAGCGCAACTGCGCTGACACTGTCGCGCAGCGCAAGGCCTAGCGCAACAGCGCTGACACGTGTCGCGCAGCGCAGAGCGCAGCGCGTCTGAAGCGTTGGTTCTTCTAATTTTGTTTTTAAATAGAGCCTTGCTCTGATTGGGCGCGCTGCCTTGGGCGCTGCGCTGGCGTGTCATCTTTTGACACGTGGCGCGTTGCGCGCAACGCAAGAAATCTGAAGCGTTGCTTCAATTTTTTATTAAAATTTAAATTTTCAAAGTAGTGCTTTGCTCTGATTGGGGGAATCAGAAGCATTGCTTCATCTCCCGTCTTGGAATTTGAGCAGAGCTTTGCTCTGATTGGGGTAAACAAATGCCCCCCACCGTTGCATTTACGTGGCCCCAAACGTGAGCGCAGCGGTGGCAGAATTCCAAACGTTGCGGCAACTTTTGGAAGTTGAAAGGGCGTTTGATGCTTATAAATAGGACCTTTGGTCCTCAACAGATGATTATCATCTTTAGAATTTTTACTTTCAAAACTTCAAAGCCTTGTTCTTGCCTTCAAGAACTCCCAGAGTTAAATTTTTCTTTTAAAAGAAACTTTTTGGGTAGAAATTAATCTTGAATTAAATCAATTTTAATTAATAGAGTCTTGCACTCATAGATCTTTGATCTAAAGAAAACCCCTTTGGGGTTTCACCAATAGAGCCATGCTCTCAAGAATCTGCTTCAGGGTTTCTTAACCCATGAACAGAGCTTTGCATCTTTGACAAAACATAGATCTTTTGATCTAAAAATGATGAACTTTTGAGAGTCTAATCATGTATAATGAAGATTAAAAATGGAGTTTTATCTTTAATGGATTATATCATCTTTTAATAGTAAGGATCTCAGAGTTCTCGGGGAATTTCTTTAAATTCCCCTTATTATTGGATTTTGACAGGTGTCACTCCTGTTAGCAGAGCATTGCTCTCGAGGATTTTAACTCCCTATGTCTTTTTATTTTCTAATCTCCCCGTACTGTTTCCTTCAGGCATTATGGTGGTGCGTCTATACAGTCTGCACGAGTTCATCGCCTATGAGGATATCCACGCACATGGCCGTCATCAACACCAGGAGTTTACAGATGCCCAGTGTGCGGAAGTTATGGGTCGCCTTAAAGCAAGCGTCGGTTAGCTGCTTCCTCGTCGTTCAGCTCTCTTGAAAGTCGTGCTGGGAGCAATTTGGAGAGCACTCCCGGGGTTCCACGAGGCCATGCCGCTCAATGCGCTGGATGACGCCGAAGACAAGGTGCATTCAGTACACCTGTCGGGGCTAATCTCGAAGAATCGACGGGACAGCCTCGTCGACATTCTTCATCAAGTTTTTCAGCAGACGACGATAATCGCTGCTTATCGAAGGATAGGGGGCCTTGCCGAAGATCTTGACACACGCAAGCGCGAGAGGCCGCGCACGAGAATAATCAGAAAGGCCAGAAGAACTCTAGATGGCCTTACTTTTGAATTCCTCAATCCGTGCCCTGGATCTGAGGTTGTACCTTTGTAATAATTTGAATAATGTTTTTGCTTATTTCTTTATGATTGTAAGAACCCTTTGTAATGAAAAATTTCTCCTTTCAGCTTGTCTTATTTCTCGCTCTGAGTCTTTTGCACATGCATGAATGAGTGTGTCTCGAGTGCTTGATCAAACGCCAATCAGATGTTCTTTCTGTCGCTTTCTTCTTTCTTTTATTATCGGCATGCTGTCTTGATAAACATGGTTGACAGATAATAGAGTAAGTATCTTGGTTTCTTCAAGAGATAGCGATGGCTTAAGCCGCAGGTTCAGATCTGCTGCCTAAGACTTTTCAACCCTATGAGCCGTGAGGGTCTCTTAGAGACTTTTCTCCCTACGGATCGAGAGGATCTCGTAGGTGGATTTTCTCCTTAGGAATCGTGAGGATCCCTAAGTGCGCTTTCTCTTATAAGTCGTAAGGATCTTATAAGATAATTTTCCCTCTTACGAGTCGAGAGGACTCGTAAGCGGTTGTTTCCCTCCTTGTCGAGATTCGACTTTGGAGAGTGAGACCCGTGGATAGTATGCAAGAGACCGTTTTAGACCGACTTGCAGGATCCCAGTGCTTAGGAAACAAGTCTTTTAATCCCTGCTTCCTAAGGCTTTATCTTCCAAGTCGAAACGAATCGGGAAGTCCTCGCGAAGACACTAATTTCCTCACGGGTCAAGACGAATCGAGCAGTTCTCGTCAAGGGCACTAATTTTCCTGAGTTGAAGTATTTTGCCGAGGACGCTGGTTTCCTCGGGGTTGAAACGAATCGGAGTATTCCTGCAGAGACACTGGTTTCTCTGCGGGATGACGCGAATCAGGAGGCTCTCATCAAGGACGCTAGTTTCCCTGAATTGAGGTATTTGCCAAGGACACTGGTTTCCCTGAGGTTGAAACGAATCGATGTATTCCTGCAAAGACGCTAGTTTCTCTGCGGGTCGACGTGAATCGAGGTGTTCTCTTCAAGGACACTGGTTTCCCTGAGTCGAAGTATTTTGCCGAAGACACTAGTTTTTTCGGGGTTGAAACGAATCGGGGTGTTCCTGCGGAGACACTGGTTTCTCTGCGGGTCGACGCGAATCAAAAGGCTCTCGTCAAGGACACTGGTTTCCCTTAGTCGAAGGATTTTTCCGAAGACACTGGTTTCTTCGGGGTTGAAACGAATCGATGTGTTCCTGCAGAGACACTGGTTTCTCGGCAGGCCGACGCGAATCAGAAGGCTCTTGTCAAGGACACTGGTTTCCCTAAGTCGAAGGATTTTGCCGAAGACACTGGTTTCTTCGGGGTTGAAATGAATCGATGTGTTCCTGCAAAGACGCTAGTTTCTTTGCGGGTCGAAGCGAATCAGGATGTTCTCGTCAAGGACACTGGTTTCCCTGAGTCGAAGGATTTTTCCGAAGACACTGGTTTCCTCGGGGTTGAAACGAATCGGAGTATTCCTGCAGAGACACTGGTTTCTCTGCGGGCTGACGCGAATCAGGAGGCTCTCATCAAGGACGCTAGTTTCCCTGAATTGAGGTATTTGCCAAAGACACTGGTTTCCCTGGGGTTGAAACGAATCGATGTATTCCTGCAAAGACGCTAGTTTCTCTGCGGGTCGACGCGAATCAAGAAGTTCTCGTCAAGGACACTGGTTTCCCTGAGTCGAAATATTTTACCGAGGACGCTCGTTTCCTCGAAGTTGAAACGAATCGGAGTATTCCTGCGGAGACACTGGTTTCTCTGCGGGCCCACGCGAATCAAGAAGCTCTCATCAAGGACGCTCGTTTCCCTGAGTCGAAGAGGTTGCCAAGGACACTGGTTTCCCTGGGGTTGAAACGAATCGATGAATTCCTGCAAAGACGCTAGTTTCTCTGCGGGTAGACGCGAATCAGGAAGTACTCGTCAAGGACACTGGTTTCCCTGAGTCGAAATATTTTGCCGAGGACGCTAGTTTCCTCGAAGTTGAAACGAATCGGAGTATTCCTGCGGAGACACTGGTTTCTCTGCGGGCCGACGCGAATCAAGAAGCTCTCATCAAGGACGCTAGTATTCCTGAGTTGAGGAGGTTGCCAAGGACACTGGTTTCCCTAGGGTTGAAACGAATCGATGAATTCCTGCAAAGACGCTAGTTTCTCTGCGGGTCGACGCGAATCAAGAAGTTCTCGTCAAGGACACTGGTTTCCCTGAGTCGAAGTATTTTGCCGAAGACACTGGTTTCTTCGGGGTTGAACTGATCTGTGGTGGTCTTTCAGGTTTTATATAAGTTACCGTCAAAACCGTGAAGCTAGGAATTTGATCTTCGCTTCGTTTGCTGGCACTGCGTCTGCTGCATCAAGACGAATGTCGCGGTTGTCTCTAGGCTGTTGGTGAACCGTCGAGATTTGGCTTTGCTTTCTAGCGGAGCCTATTGGGAAGGTATGGTTCCCTCTTTGTTTGTGCCCTTGGATTGCATACAGGGATCGATGTGATCTCAACTGTAGGGCAAAAGGTTTCATATATTTTTTTTTATTGTTTTATTTCCGCGATGCTCTATCATTTCAGCTTTTATATCGCGAAGGTCGCGATTGCCCAATCATTTCGGCTATTTTTCGCGGTGCCCAATCATTTTGGCTGTTTATTTTATTTTTACTCGCTGCTTTTTATTGCGAATTGCCCAATCATTTCGGCTATTTTGTGTGCATACGTTTTTACTTGCTGCTTTTTTATTGCAAGCTGCCCCATCATTTCGGCTATTTCGTATGCATGTGCGGCCTACTGGCTTTTCGCTGTAAACCTGAAATTAGACACCGTTTTCGGCATCAGCACCGCTACAACTGGGATATTGCCAGGAGCGAATCATCATTTGCCTCTGTCGATGTCGAATAAAGGTGGCTTAGCGAACAGGGTTAAGGTCCTGTCGACTAAGGCTTTTGACTTCATGAGCCGTAAGGGTCTCACAAAGGTATTTCTCTCTACAAGTCGTGAGGATCTTGTAGGTGTATTTTCTTCTTAGGAATCGTGAGGATTTCTAAGTGTATGTTCCTCTGTAAGTCGTAAGGATCCTACAAGAGGGTTTTCTCCTTGTAAGCCGAGAGGACTTACAAGGGTTGTTCATCATGCGAACATATCCCCAGTCACGGATAGGACTTGGTTAGGGAAATGTTTATCCGCGCCCGTAGATTGTATACAAGGGTCAGTATTTGTCAGTATTGAACCACTTGTAGGGCAATATCGAAGGTTGTGGGGGGTTTGCTTAAGCACAGGTTTAGGTCTCTGTAACTTAAGACTTGCAAATCTTATGAACCGTGAGGGTCCCATAAGAGAGTTCTCCTTACGAGTCGCGAGGATCTCGCAAGTGTATTTTCTCCTTAGGAATCGTGAGGATCCCTAAGTGTGTTGCTCCCTTGTGAGTCGTAAGGATTTCAAGCGGGTGGTTTCTCCTTATAAGGTCGAGAGGACCCTGTAAGTGTCTCTTAACGAGATTGCGCCCTTTCGGGTTTTCACAAACACTCGCCGGTGGCTCTGCTGTTTTTACTCACGGAGCCCTTTCGGGTTTTCATCCGCGCCCATTTTGCTTATGGACATACCATTTTTTTTAATTTGTTCTTTTTATTCTTTTTTCTAACGAGGTCGCGCCCTTTCAGGTTTTCACGAACACTTGCCGGTAGCCCTGCTGTTTTTACTCACGGAGCCCTTTCGGGTTTTCATCCGTGCCCATTTTGCTTATGGACATACCGTTTTTTATTATTATTATTATTATATATATATATATATATATATTCCTTTTTTTTATTCATCTCGTCAGCTCAAGGATGTTGCGGTAGTAGTTTAAGGACGTTTCGGTCCGTCATTAGTTTAAGGACGTTTCGGTCCGTCATTAGTTTAAAGACGTTTCGGTCCGTTCAGGAGAAGGCCGGCTACTACTTACAGAGCTTGAGCTTAGGAAGATAGCGAGCGGACATAGTCGTTGTCATCTATCATTGACCTAGGCTGTGGCTCATCAAGCGTAGTATTTCTTCAGGAAGCGACCGTTTATTGGCCTGAAAGGCCTTTCACCGTGCATATCCATGAGTAGATAGGCTCCACCCTGGTAGACCTTGTCTATGATGTACGGGCCTTCATAGTTCGGCTCGAATTTTCCCCGCTTAGCGTGATTGGGGATCATAGGTCTTTTGACAACTAGCACGAGTTCGCCTTGGCGGAATGTCCTTGGCCGGGTCAATCTTTCGTATGAGCACGTCATCTTTGCTTTATAAGCTTCTAGATTTTGTTGCGCTATGAGCCGGGTTTCATCAAGGGCATCAAGCTCCTCAAGCCGAAGGTGAGCATTTTCTTCGTCCGTCAGCTCGTAGTGGACTGCCACTCGTAGAGAAGGTAGCTCTATCTCAGGGGAGAGTACTGCTTCTGTACCGAAGACTAACGCGTACGGCGTTGTGTTTGTGGCCATTTTGAACGTAGTTCGATACGCCCAGAGAGCTTCTTGCAGTCTCTCGTGCCAGTCCTTCTTATTTCGGGACACCGTCTTCTTCACGATCTTTGTCAAGGTCTTGTTGAAGGCCTCAGCTAGACCGTTAGCTCGCGGATTATAAACTGAGGAATATCTCCAGTCTATACTATGTTGTTGCGCGAAGCGACTGATCTTGTGGCTTTTGTAGGCCTGCCCGTTATCGGAGATGATCCATCGCGGGGTTCCAAACCGATATATGATGTGCGTCTTGAAGAAATGGAGGATATTCTCCGTCTTCACTTCCCTTAACGGTACTGCTTCTGCCCATTTGGAGAAGTAGTCAGTCGTTTCCAAGATGAAACGATGTCCTCTAGACAATGCTGGTTCGATGGGGCCGACTATGTCAGTTCCCCACATTTCGAACGGCCAGCTAGCCACCGTTGGATGTAGTGGATTTGGATGCTGGTGGATGAAGTCCCCATGAATTTGACATGAGTGGAATTGCTTCGCATATTCGAGGCAGTCCTGAATCATCGTGGGCCAGTAGTAACCCATCCGTTTAATCTTCAACTTCATCTTCGGGCCTACTTGGTGAGAACCACAGAGTCCGTCATGAACTTCCTGAACAACTCTTTTCGCTTCATCAGGTCCCAGGCATCTCAACCACAGAGAATCAAGCGACCTCTTATATAGAGTATTATTGATGAAGGAGAAAGACAGAGCTCGTTTCATAAGCTGATATCTTGAGGACGCATCTTCAGGCGTTCGACGGGACTTGAAGTGGTCTATAAAGACTTCTCTCCAATCCTCAGCCTTTTCCCGGTCTTTTATTTGCAGGGTCTTCTGCTCAGCCGCTCCTTTTTCTTCGGATGATTCCGGAGATATTTCTGCTGGGGCAAGTACTCGACGGCTTTGTACCATGATTCTGACGTCATCGAGGTTCTCGTCAGCCAGTTCTTTAGCGAGTTTGGCTAACGCGTCCGCTTAGCTGTTTTCCGCACGCGGTATATTTTCCAAAGTGTAGGAAGGGATTTGGGTCAACAGTTGTTGCACCTTTTCGCCGTACTTTACCAGTTCGGGTTTGCACGTTTGGTAATCGCCATTTACTTGACTGACGACCAGTTAAGAATCTCCGTATATGAGGAGGTCTTCAATTCCCATGTCGACGGCGATCTCGAGGCTTGCTATCAAAGCTTCATATTCGGCTTCATTGTTCGTCCTTGGTTCTGTTAAGGAGAAAGCAAAGCGCATTATCCCTCCTTGTGGAGTCACGAAGATGAGGCCTACCCCCGATTTGATTATGGGCGTACTTTGTTTGCGCCTCTTCATGGAAGATGCTTCATCGAAATAAAGCTCCCATCGGGTATCACCACTGTCGATCGCGTCAAACGCATGTTCGTCTGGAAGATCACAATTCAGAGGAGAATCGGCAGGTATCGGATGCTCAGCGAGGAAGTCAGCGATGGCCTGGCCTTTCACTGCCTTAAGAGGCTGATATGTTATTGAAAACTCCATCAAGAGTAGGGCCCATTTAGCGAGTCACCCTGTCAATATAGCCTTCAACATCAAATACTTAAGGGGGTCCACCTTCGAAATGAGACGGACTTCATGCGCCAACGCATAGTGCCTGAGCTTTCATATCGCGAAGATCAACGCTAGACAGTGTTTTTCAATGGGGGAATAGTTGCTTTCTGCCCCCAGTAGAACCCGACTCAAATAGTAGAGTGCTCTTTCTTTCCCTTGGTCATTCTCTTGTGCCCATAATGCGCCTAAGGAACCTTCGAGGGCGGTTGTATAAAGAATGAGAGGCTTTCCTTTAACCGGAGCAGCCAAAACTGGAGGGTTCTGCAGATATTGCTTGATTCCGTCTAGCGCGCTCTGGCATTTATGATCCCAGAAGAACGGGGTTCCCTTCTTCATCAGGTGGATGTAAGGATGGCACTTGCCTGAAAGATTGGCTATAAATCGCCGGATATACGCGAGCTTCCCTTGGAGAGACCGCAATTGTTTGAGAGTCCTTGGCGGAGGCATTTCCATGATCGCCTTGATCTTTGACGGATCTATCTCGATAACTCGGTGTCGGATGATGAATCCTAGGAATTTGCCCGAGGAAACTCCGAATGCGCACTTGAGAGGGTTCATCTTTAGGTTGTATTGCCGAAGGCGTTGAAATACGGTCTTCAGATGCTCTAAATGCTCCTCGTATGATTTGCTCTTAACCACGAGGTCGTCTATATAGCATTCGACGATTTCGTGTATAAGGTCATCGAAGATCTTTGTCATGGCCCTTTGATAGGTGGCACCGGCGTTCTTTAGACCGAAAGGCATCACTTTGTAGCAGAATATGCCTAGCGGAGTCCTGAAGGCGGTGTGCTTCTGGTCTTCGGGATGCATCTTTATCTGGTTATATCCTGATGAGCCATCCATGAAGGAGAAGACTTCGTGAGTAGACGTATTGTCTATCATCAGTTCGGTGACTGGCACTGGGAAATCGTCCTTCGGGCAGGCTTTATTGAGATCTCGGAAGTCCACGCATATGCGCACTGTCCCATTTTTCTTCATCACCGGGACGATGTTGGCGATCCATTCAGGATATTGAACCTCCTGGATAAAGCCAGAGTTGATTAGCTTCTTGACCTTGGCATTGATACTCATCTCAAGCTCAAGCCGCATTCTCCTCAGCGCCTGTTTGACTGGCTTGACGTCCGGGGATATCGCCAATTTGTGCACAGCAATTTCTGGATCTAGTCCCGGCATTTCGGAATAGTTCCATGCGAAGCAATCTCTATGCTGTACAAGCACATCTTTTAACGCAGCCACCCTTTCTTCAGATAGCAGCTCGCTGACAAATGTCGGTCGCGGGTCGTTCACCGTCCCCAACTCAATTTTCTTGAGGTTATCTGCAGTGGTATGTATTCCATCTTCCAACTCTTTCGGTACCGGTGGAAATTCTGAGATCACCTCATCGTTGCTGTTTCCGAAGCACCAGGGCAGGTCATCCATGTTCTCGGGCTCTTCCTTTGATATCGTTATCACGTGACAAGTACGAATTCGCTTCCAAGACCAATGTGGAGCTGGTTCTGCTCTCGTGGCTTTGGGTTCGTGCTTCTGTGGTGGCGTTACCCTCCAGTTGTCAGACAGAGAGAACTTGCCAAGCTGATACTGATCTTCGACCCAATTCTTGAAGGTGAAGCAGTCTTCGAGAGGGTGTCCTATTACTCGATGATAAGAGCAATAGTTCGGGTGAGAGACTTCGCCTGCTTGTTCGGGGTGTTTAGACTCCGGCAGTGTAAGCATCTGATGTTTTAGAGCGAGGTCAAATATCCTTTTTGTCTTGTCCCGAGGAAAAGAGTATGCTCGACTCATTTTCTTCACAAGGGATAGATCGGAACCGCTCGATTCCCGCTTGCCTAGCTTCTTAGTCCCGCTTTGTTGCTGTTGAGAGTCTTTTTCGCGTTTCGACTTGTTTCTGCCTCTGCGTCGAGCCTTTTTTATAATAGGTTGACAGGGAGTGGCATTTTCATCTTTCACGGCCTGTTGGAGGAGGCGTTGCGTTTTGGCTTTCTCGTAGATTGTCATTTCGCGGTTGTGGTCATCTCGGACTTTTTGACCAGCTTCCCTTATAAGCTTGTCCATTTGTTCTTTGAACGACGGACTGGACACCTTTGCATCAGGAACTTTTACTGGTTTAGTATTAACGTCCTCCCATTGAGCATCCGCTTCTTCATTGAAGTCATGTACGACGTAACAGTCGAGGAGCAGCTCTCGTTTCTTGGACCGAATATATCCGAGCCCGATTGTTTCCATCCTCCCACTAGGCAGCTTGTGCTGAGTTCCGGGGACGTTCCAGACCCTGTCATAGAATTTGGCTTTTCGAACGGTCTGTTTGAAGGATATCCCCTGGCGCTTCAACAGCCTTTTCAAGCCTTCAGTATAATATCTGGGTAGACGGATGGGCTGAAGCCTGTCAAGCGTAGGATCCGCACCGTGCCAGATTTCTTTCTCCACTTTGGTCTCTTCAGAGCGGTAGAATAGAATTGCCTTTTCGCCCTATCACCTAGGAGGGACATAGAGCGTCCGCAGCTCCTTTACACTATAGGTATCGAGTGCGTCCAGTTCTTTATAATGTTTAAGCGGCACCATGGCGACTTGCAGACTTTGCTCTTCATCAGCGGACGTTTGTATTGAAGGCCGAGCAGAGAATACAGCATGGACCTCATCTTCCGAGTCGCTACCAAAGATCAACGTAGGAACGAATGGTCCTGGCTTGTTGTATTGGGGCGGACCCGAATAAACTATCTCCTCTTCCTCCTCGGTATCACTCCCGAAAACAGGGATGGTGGCGTTAGCTTTGTTCTCCGGCTTGTGACACCTTTCCGTGTCTTCGAAATCCGGTAAGAAGTATTTGGCATCTTCATATTTGCGGACTTCGTTCACGGAAAACGGATTCAGTTCTCCCGTCACGGTATACTCGAGACCATCCCTAAAATATTTCATACACTGATGCTGTGTAGAAGGGATGATGTTGTACTCGTGTAACCATGGTCGGCCGAGCAGAGCATTGTAGCATGTCTTGGCGTCTATGGCGTGAAATTTAACATCTGTGACGAGCAGCCCAAAGCGTAGTGTCAGTATCACAGATCCAAGAGTTCGTGATGATTGAGAATCGAACCCGGAGATGATGATCTTATCCCGAGCAAGGTGCTGGACGCTCATGCAGATTTCCTTTAACACCCGCACATTAAGGAGATTAACGGAAGATCCATTGTCGACCAAGATTTTTCCTATCTTTATATCATGGCAATACCCTGAGACATAGAGAGGGTGATTGTGTTCGCACGTCCCAAGGAGAAGGTCCTCGTCACCAAAAGTGACATCGGCCGTGTGTACTTCCTCAAGCTCGTCCTTCATCTTTTCTTCGGTGAGAAAAGCTTGGAATTGCTCGTGCTCTTGCAATGCTTTAATTAATAAATCTCTTGCCTCTTTTGATAATAAAATGGCCTCAAGAATGCTGAGCTGCGAGGGTAGCTTCCTCAGATGCGCTAGAACGTTGTAATCTGCCTTATTTTTCTTGGGCGGGTCCTTGGCAGTTAGCTCTTCCATGACTTGGTCATTTACGACAATATCCTCCGAGACCTTTTCTTTCCCTTTATCTTTTTTATTTGAGGGTCAAAGATTCTTTTCAGATAGCGTACGTGTAGGGTTGCTAGGCACGCGCACAAGGGTCTACGAAGCATCAACCATGCCCGATTTAAAAATTAGCCGTGCTGAACAACCCGAAGCCGGATCTTTAAACTAGGGTTTAAGCGAAAACTAGCATGTTAAACTCTTTAACAGTAAGTGAGAGGGATTACAACCTTTGTAGATCCGGTCCTTCACTTCTTAAGCTCCGTGTTGAGGTCCCTTCGCTGCGATCATCATGTTCTGGACTCTCGAGAGGTTCCATGAAGAGAAAGATGCAAGCTTGCTTCCGATCTTCGATACAAAGATGATCTACCTTGAAGTTTCATTAACACAAGCTAACACTTACTAAATGAAGTGAACACTCTCATCTAAAGGGCAGGGATAGATGAGAATGATGAAGTAGGATTTTTACTCTCATTTATAATCTTTTTCTCACATATTTTCATCACTTGGAAAAAGCTAGTAAGCTTTTTCCATGAAGGAACTAAGAAGGAAGAAGAAGATGAATATCATAGAATCCTTTTGTGATGAATAATGAAAGGATAAATATGATGATTAATGCAACCATGGTCAACTAAACCCATGTAGAGAATTAACTAGGGTTAGGGTTTGGCTTGGGTTAAAGCATGAGTCATAACAAAATATCTTTCACAAAACAAAAGAAAAGCTTCTAGAATCAACTAGAAGTCTTAACCCTAATCTAAACCCTAATCATGTTTAAACTCCACTAAACATGTTGCATTAGTTATCATATCATGTTACAATATTATATATCACATATATAATATTTATTGTAACAAAATAAAATAATACAATTAACATATATCGCATATATATCAATGTATTACCCGAGTGAGAAAAAGAATCTTTTAGTGAGCTAATATTAGTTAATGTAATTTAATATATCATATATATTATTATACATTAAATTATCGAATCAACACTTGATCCGACAATCCGGCTATATCGCATATAACCGACTAATACGATGACCCGGCTATATCACATATACCCGGCCGATATCTCATATCGCGAGAATCCAATACTGTATCACATACCGCATTATCCTCGGTCCCGCACATATCACATATGTGCTCCTACTCCGTTTTTGCCTGAGCCAAGAAATCTCTGTGTAGGACTCTAAAGAATCGTCAATACGCTGGCAGTAGGTGATGATCATATCAAACACCCACAAGCTGCAAGCGGTCAGCTAAACGTAACAGCTACCCAGGTATTGAGCGCTTAAAAGATCAACAAGCAAGCCTATACATTCTCCTGTGAATCCAAACAGTAACACTCCCGTACAGTCCGGTCTCGTCGTCTGATATGTCGCATATCTCGCCTAGGGGTGGTAAACATCAGATCCCAGTAGCTCGATAAGTCGTGTCGATATGAGGTCTATAACTGTTCGAGAAACTACTGATAACACTTACCAGTAAATCTCAGCAACCCTGGCCAGGGATTTCAGGTTATAGCCAATCGAACACAGCACTACATCAACTCCCTATACCGGGAGAGACGAATCCCCTCCTATCGCTCATTGCCTCCATGTGATTCGGGACTGTACCGAAAAGCCATCATTTTGCACGCCCTCTTGGACGTGGTATGATGGAAATCAAAGCACAGTGGGAATCACACAAGACTCTATGACGATCTCGGGTCAACAGACTACTCTGTACCAGTGTCACCGGGGAACTGCCATTTGACGTGAAGTATAATACCATCTGGGAGTTCTCGGCGAGTCCGTCCGGTGTACCCAGTCTCCACTGAGCACCCGTACACCATCCTTGATGTCAAACACCAATGGATATGGGATCATCCATCGCCCATCATATGGGTCAAGATGCGTATACACTAGTCTACTCTGGTGTATCGATGCCCTGTCTCGATACACCCTCGACTAGGAACAGTTATAGGATGTACTCGTCAACTACCGTGGCCCCACTAGTATGATCTCATCATAGTCCCAGTAGTCGAGTACATATCCTAAGGGCTTTATCAACATGTAACATAGAGATAATCAGAGTACATGTTAAGATAAAGTACAACCAGATAGCATACTATCATGTCGAGCAAGAAAGTCCTCCCTATATATGTCCCAGCATCCACTACAATATACATCGTATGTACAGTAATGGCCTCTAGGGCATATATATAACTAACAGTACGACTACACAACCGGATATTTTCGCAGACCTTCGGCTCTTCTTCTTTTCCCGAGGTGGACTCTTTAAAGAGGGGGCTAAGAGCCATTTCCTCGTCAGAGTCGCTCCCGAACGTGAGAACTTGTGATCCCCCGGCGTTAACCATGCAACAATTGCCGGTAGTTCTGTTAAGCGCCTCGGTCGTACCTTTCTGCTCCCGACGAGTTTTGCGCTTCTCCCGCTTAAAATGTTGTCGGTGAGCAACATATCCCTGCCACCATTTATTAAAAGCTCTGCACTCTTCGGTGGGGTGCGAAATTTTCCGATGATACAAGCAGTAGGAAGGGTGCATTTCCGCTTCACCGGCAACGTTTGCTTCAGAGGGTGGTAGCTTCATACCCATTGATATGGCTTTAGCAAACCTTTTCCTCGTCTTGAATCTGCTTTAATCTGCGGTGGATGTATTTTGCTCCAGCGGGAGTGTCTCAACTCTTTCGTCAAGTCGCTGGCGCTTGGCCCTTTCAAATATGACCGCCTCGCGTTCCCGATCAGCTTTACTTTTCAACAGAGCTTCGTTGAGGAATGCGTCAATTGTTTCATCCGATGGCCCCAGAATTTCCGGTTTAGGATCTGCCCCCAGCTTTTCAATGCAAGGAGTTTCCTCATTGTCTGTAAATGAATGGGAGATCATATGACAGCTCGCCACGTATTCCTCAGATTCATCCGACGAACTGTCTCCTTCATCTTCCTCTTGAAAGACGTGGTTGAGGAACTCTTGGAGTGTAATGGGAGTCCGTGCTTTCTGGTTGTATTCCTCCAGCGCGTCAATTTCCTTTTGTAAGTCCGTGCGCTTGTCGCCAGGCTTCACAGGCTTCTTGGATTTCTTCTTCTTCTTCTTCGAAGATTTTGACGGCTGGTTGTGAGTGCTTGGGCCACTACCATCGGTCTTTAGAGTTGGACGCGGCTTCAACATCCCTTCAATGATCTGAGGTTCCAACGGGTTTTTCCACCTAATTGCTGGGCATGTTTGAAGATCGTTCAGCATCCTCTTTGTTTTGGCTGATAGCACAACCTCCCATGGAGCTTCTTCAACGAGAGAGCACGTTGCCCCTGGCGTATTCACTCTTTTAGGGGTGTGAGGCTGCGACGGATTCACCTTCCATCTGTCGGACAACGCGAACTTGCCCTGTTGGTACTGGTCCTCAATCCAATTTTTGAAGATGTAGCAATCCTCGATCGGATGACCCAGTACTCGATGATAGGGACAATAATTGGGATCATTGACGTCGTTTGGCTGCGACGGACATCTTGGATCCGGCAGATTTATGAGTCGGTTGCGCAATGCTAGCTCGAACAGTCTCCTTGTTTTATCTCGAGAAAACGAGTAAGGACGTCCTAGCCTTTCCTCAAGGGGTATGCGTGGACGCATATTATTTTGACGGACAGCCGGTTTCAAGTTACTCGGCTGTTGTTGAGCATTGGCGACAACGATTGCTTTTCCTTTCCCCTTCTCGTTTCGAGAGTCCGGCTTTGAAGGAGGCGGTCTATGTCCCATCTGATCCATTTGAGCTAGCTTCTCGATCAGGGCTTAAAAGGTAGTCGGCTTGAAGAACATCATGAATTGGGATATGGTCGCTTGCGGATCGAGGGTTCCCACAAACATCCCTACTGCCGGCGCTTCTTCAATGCATTGTTCGCATTTTGACCATAGGTTCCTCCACCGTATAGCATATTGGACCCATGTCTCGCCCGGCTTCACCCTGGCATTAATCAACGCCGTTATCGGGATGCGTTCGCTGGCGCTTACGAAACGCTGGGTAAACAGCAGCTCCATCTCCACAAAGGTCTTGATAGAGTCGTTTGGGAGCTCGGAGTACCACTCGAATGCTGTGTCCGATAAGCTACCAACAAACTGGCGAAGCAACAATTTATCATCACCACCGGTATTGCCGTAAAGCGCCCTGAACTGGGCAACATGCTGGTGGGGATTGCCCGTCCCCTTATAGACATGGAATTTCGGTATTGTATAGCCCGGCGGGTACTTGATCTCATCGTACCAGCTCGGATACGGTCGCCCCGTCTTGACAACTTGGCCGGCTGCCTCAGTCGCCTGATGAACCCGTATCTGCTGAGCTATATATTCGTCCAAGTCGGCTTTGGAGATTGTCTCCTCCTTGGCTGTTGACAGAGCCGGTGGAGGATTTGACGTTTCTCCCCTGTCATCTTCAAGGACGATCGGAGGATCTTGTTGGATCATCATACCCACCATGTCCTGGAACAGAAGGGCCATTCGCTTTATATTGGTTGCTTGTTCCGCAGCCTCTTTATCCTTCTTTTCCAGTATCCTGCGAAGGAACTCAGCGTCAGTTTCTTACTCCTGGCGTTGATCCGAGGACGCTTCAGGGCTTTCTTTTGGCCCAGTGAGTGCGGCCATCGCATTCATCATTTTTTGGAGCTTTTGCTGTTGCTTCTGAGCTTTGGTCACTGACCGTGTAAGCAGTCTATGACCTGTAGATGCACGGCTGTCCTCCTTCCCCGACGCCATGTATACAGTATGGACTACAATGCCCCCGGACTTAGGGCGTTTAGGTTCGCCGCCGTAGGGACCTTCTCCAGCCTTTTTCTCTTGTGGGCCGTTGAAGTTGAGGGGGCCGTTGCAGCGAGCACCCTAGCGGTTGTTGTCCTTTGCTGTTTGTCAGGACGTTTCTTTTCTTCCTGCACTTTTGCCCTTTTCTGTTGGTGAGAGTGATCTTGGTCGATTACCGAGTTTTGAACTCTCCGCCAGACTTTATAAATCTTGGAGGACAGCCGTTGAGGGGGCTGCTCCAACATAGTTTCTGTAACTCTCTCTGCAGGTGGAGGAGATCTTTTTAGCATAGCAGTTGGAGAGTTCTTACGTACCCTCCTCAGCGGTTCAAAGCTGTTCCCAGTTGGAACAGCAACATCAACTTCCACCATCGGAGCCGGTGGAGTCAGCCCTGAGGAGGAGTTGCCCCCAGCCTTCCTTACTCGGCGCCAGTGGCGACGTCGAGCATGTTGAGCCGTTGGGACTGGCTCGGCGATAGGGACAGCTTCGTCTTGCCCCTTGTCCAGATGAGGCGCTGCCGGTGCCAGCCTCTTAAAGACTGATGTTATCTTTTGAGTGGCGGTGTTCAGTCTGTCAAATACAGACCCTCGGGTAGGAGCAGGAGCCGGAATAGTCAGCCTTGAAAAGACCGACTCTTTAGCAGGGGAAGCCGCCTTGGCGACTTCAGGAGCAGAGGTGGCTGTCTTCCTCGGGACGACCATTTCAGGGGTCATGGGACTCTTGGCGGGCCCATCAAAGTTCTGGTTCAGCCTGGTAAAGACAGAGGCTACCGGTTTGATATTGGACGACCCGTTGAAAGGGGCCGTTGTAGTAGTGAGCCGATCGAAGACCGACTTCTTGTGCGCTTCTGGTGCGGGCACTGGGATGTTAACGTTCACCGGCGGGAGCATGGTCCCGAAGAACAGATCGGTGGTAGCGTGAGTTACTTGTTCCACTGGCATAGCAAAGATGGAAGTCGCTCGAGGCCCGTAAGCCACACCTCCAGGTGAGGCGGAGCGCTGGTTGCAGTTGCACTTGGAGCAGTTTGAGCAGTTGGATGCCATTGATGCTTGATTTCTGTGTCAGGCAAAAGACCAAATCTTAGTAACTTGAAACCCAAAGGCAACCATTAAAAAACCGCGATTCGTTCGCGAAGACGACACACGAAGTGTGGAGTGGAAAGAGGAAAAGGTCCCACCGGGCGTGCCAGAATCTGTTCCCCTCCGAAAGACGGCGCAAGACGGACTGTCTCGCCTGAAATTCGGGGCAGATGCTAATTGGTTTTATCCGTCTACCTCTCCGAAGATGCCAAGTTGATTTATGGCACCGTGTATCGGAGGTTTAGACGGATGCGGCCGATGTAGCAGACTTCGTCAGATTCCCCTTCGCTTGAGGGGTTTTTGATTATGGGGACGCTCTTCCCTGCAGGTGCAAGCCCCTGCAGTTAATTACGCTACCGCATCGCGGTAATAACTTTCTCCTTCTCCAGAAATTTCACTTCGTGTCGTGTGTGTTTGTTTGTTTGTGGATGCCCGTGGATTGTATACGGAGACTAAGTTATCCCGTCGCCCGTAGGACATGGATTAGTCCAAATCCGTATTTACTTAGATTTGGGTTTGGTGTTTTAGTTTAAGGATACGTTAGGTATATTGAGGCTAAGATCAACTTAAACATTCGTTAAGGATACGTTAGTCCTATTTGAGACTAAGATCAACTTAACGGAAGAGCATTTAGGGGCTCTAATGTTCCAGTTTAGGGACGTAGTGGTCCATTTAATATATGGCCGTCGGGACCCGTCACCTCTCTGACGACGTTGAAGGATTACAACGACAGGTGTCAGAGGAGTTCGGAGATGTACCCTTGAACCAAAGTTGAATAGGGAATATGTAGTCCGATTGAATGTTTAAGGATACGTTAGCCAGATTTGAGGCTAAGATCAACTTAAACGGGATCGTTTAGATCCGACAAAAGAGCGTTTGGAGGCTCTATTGTTCCAGTTTAGGGACGTAGTGGTCCATAGGTAGTTTAAGAACATTGCGTTCCATTACCAGTTTAGGGACATGGTGGTCTAGCGTTCCCGTTTTAGGGACGGATATTAGTTTAAGGACGTTTCGGTCCATGGGTTTAAGGACCCCATAGTACATATAGATGTGTTTAAGGACGCATTAGCCCATGAGTTTAAGGACCCCACAGTCCGTATGGGTGTGTTTAAGGACGCATTAGTCCATTAGTTCAAGGACGCATAAGTCCATGGGTTTAAGGACCCCACAGTCCGTATTTTGGTTTAAGGACGCATAAGTCCATGAGTTTAAGGACCCCACAGTCCGTATCTTGGTTTAAGGACGCATAAGTCCATGAGTTTAAGGACCCCACAGTCCGTGTCGATGTGTGGTTGTCGGGACCCGTCACCTCTCTGACGTCGTTGAAGGATTACAACGATAGGTGTCAGAGGAGTTCGGAGATGTACCCTTGAACCAGATGTAAATTGATTTAAGAGAGCAGTTTTGCTCAGTCAATTTAATTTGAGAACTTACGGCCATTATTGGGCTAAGTCCAGTTGAGAATATTCAACGTTTTTATCTTTGGCCTATTAGGGTTGTGCCAGGGCTTTGCCCCTGTTTAATAATGCACTGCATTTCATTCTGGCCTGCTAGGCCTTTTTGATTTGGGCTCTGTCCCTTTATAAATGATGCAGAGCATCTGTTTGGGCTCTGCCCTTCTTTAAAATAATGCATTGCATTTAATTTGGCCTGTTGGGCCTTTTTTAATTGGGCTTGGCCCTTCTGTAAATAATGCAGTGCATTAATTGTCTGACATTGGCTTGTCCGGCGCTTTGCGCCAATTATTGAGTGCAAGCGCATGTGAAAGTGACACGTGTCACGCTCTGGTGAGCGCAAGCGCAGTGCGCTGCGCCGTTGCGCTGCTGACACGTGGCGTGCTCTGATGAGTTGCGCCAATTTAAAAGAGCAGTGCTCTATTTTAAAAGCGCATAGCGCAAGTTGTTCTGGTGCTGACACGTGGCGCTCTCTGGTAGCTTGCGCCAACCTAGGAACGCAACAGTGCAGATCTGTAAGTGCAAGACACTGTTTCAATAATTTGATCCAATTTTGGATTCAAGAAAAGAATCTTTAAGATTCTAGAACCAATGGTTCATAAAAAAGTGCAAGGCACTGTTATTATTTATTTTTTATTGAAGATCATTGATCTTGTTCTTAGATCAATGATCTATTCAGAAGAAATTCTTCTTTTTTTTATAAAGGTTTTTACCTTTTTTCTCTTCTTGAGATTTTCTCAAAATTCTTCAGAGTTCTCTCTATTCTCTGTGCTGTTGTTTTTTATCTTGATGTTGATGATTCTTGAATTGGGGTCTAGAGGCCTTTATATAGTGCCCATTAATTTGTTAAATTTGTTAAAGATATCATTCTCTGAGTGATTTGGGGAATTTTCCCCACCGTCGGATCTTTGATCCAAGGGCTTCTGTTTTACAGAAGACAATCTTCTTGTTTTAATAAGAACAGAAAGATCTTACTGGAATTTTAATTCTGTTTGGCGCAGATGCACCAGCGCTTGACACGTGTCGCACAGCGCAGCGCAACTGCGCTGACACGTGTCGCGCAGCGCAGAGCACAGCGCAACTGCGCTGACACGTGTCGCGCAGCGCAGAGCGCAGCGCATCTGAAGCGTTGCTTCTTTTAATTTTGTTTTTAAATAGAGCCTTGTTCTGATTGGGCGCGTTGCCTTCGGCGCTGCGCTGGCGTGTCAGCTTTTGACACGTGGCGCGTTACGCGCAGCGCAAGGAATCTGAAGCGTTGCTTCAATTTTTTATTAAAATTTAAATTTTCAAAGTAGAGCTTTGCTCTGATTGGGGGAATCAGAAGCGTTGCTTCATCTCCCGCCTTGGAATTTGACCAGAGCTTTGCTCTGATTGGGGTAAACACACCCAACTCCTCTACTAATCAGTTTCACAAAGCTCGTTTGTAAAACTATTGCGTTCGAGAAATAGCCTCAGTGAGTGGATCCGCTCTGATGTTTCTTTCTATGTCTCTCTTAATCTCAAGTTCGCGGAGAAAACCATCTCTCGAAATGAGCAATATCTGCCTTAGAATATGTCTGGATATCTGATGGGACCCAGTTCACAAACGAACTCCAAATCTAGAAAACTTCTTAGACTGTATCGTTAACTGAATTTAATCAGTATCCTGCATCATGCCTCCTTCAGTATCCACTTGGATCACCTATCCAAACTACTGCCCCTCGTCGGAGAGAAAACTAGAACTCTGACAGTCACTCTGTCATCCAGGTCACCTTGAAAGCCTGGAATGATAATCGTCTCCTAAAGGAGGCTGCCATCATCAAATCCGTAGAACATCCACTTATGTTCTAAAACTGCTTCCGAATGTTTCTCCAGGATTGGATTAATATCAACTTATTGTATCTTGTGCAAAAACAATATCTGGTGTGGTACTTGACATCTCATGATTGACTCAATTGCCTAAGCAAGTGATATGCCAATCATGCACATCCCTCTCCCCTTTAGTCTGTAAGACATCTTTAGAGAGGGTGACTCCATCACCTACAGGTACACCACCATGCCAGGAGTCATCCATTCTAAATACCTTTAGAATACTGTCTAAGTATCCAGATTGGGAAACTTCCCAAATCTAGATCTAAAACCATAGATTTAGTAACCAGAATGCCTGATATTATATTCATATCCTATGTGGAGAAATCACTGTGTGACAACCAAAGTATAACCGACCATAGTATAGGAATTTCACTTCATACTCTGTGTATGTCATCCAAATACCAGGACATCACACCCTACTACCTTCTTAACAGATCCGTCCTCTATTCTGATGAAGTCAAAGCCCATGACTGTCACATCAAAAATAGACGATCTATCTCCGCTATATCTGCTTTAGTCTATAAATAGACACAAGATACTTGTCCACTATGCTTCCGCTGCTCCCACTGACCACGACAACCCTATGGAAGAATAATATATACGTGCACTTCTAAAGCTGGTTTAGAACGACGCTATACTCATCCTCCTGCCGGGTCTCATAGCCCGGAACAATAGTAGTATCAAGTCTGGGTAAACAAGAACCTCCCTGTCACCGTCCTTGAGGATACCGGAGTATCTCTTGAGTGCCTGAGGTTACCCACCATATCTGCGGAGTGGCTAATGGAATGTCAAACCTGATTGAATCTTTAGGTCCTATTAAATTTTCAGTAATCGTCTGTGGTTCTGGAATCATTTCCAGTTCTACCATACTCCCACTTCTGTTTTTTGAAAAAGTCTATTTTATTAAAACTGTGGCGAGTCAAGAACAATATCACTGTTGATCTTCCAGATGGTAGAAAGTCAACCCTCATCATAGCCCGGGTCAACCCATAAACAGCCATTACAGAAACGTGCCTTGAGTTATCCAGACTCTGGTTTTAAGCATAAACCGGACAACTCCATATACCTTAATATTGTTAAGATATGAAACATTCTATATCTAATATAGAAATAGAGACACTGATTTAATTGGAACCAGATTCAAATCATGCAACTGTCTCCAGTGCATGTTAACTAAATAGAGAGAGGCCGATCAGCATTACTCAACTTAGGAGTGCATCCAAACATGAGTAACCTGAGAGAGAAACAAGTTTCTCAAAACCATTACTATCAACTGAATACCATACACAAGCATCTACATCTTCGATTACCTTGAAGAATCCTGATACTTGCAACACGTGGTTCTCTACTTTACTCTTATACCTATAACTTCTCAAAACTTAGACCTTTTATTTCTATAAAACACTTGTCTAAAACTAGAGAAGTCACAAGTAAACAGAATATAGTATGAGGACCAACCCCTCTATCATAATGGACACTGGACAACATACAATACTTTGTATAAGTCCGCTGAGTTGAATAACTCAAACCCTGTGCGTTGTAGGTTGAAAACTGTACTATGGTTATGAAGAATTACATCACTGTTGAATGCTCCTTACCTAACCATCAACTGATATAGGTAAATGTCATGGACATAATTTCAAAAAGTTATATCTCATTTTATAAAAATAAACGTACAGATATATCAGTTTGAAATTGGTGCATAACAACGGATATTCAAAACCAAATATTTGCCGTCCGGCAAAAACCCAGACGATTTCCTCAAATATCACCAATTACAACGAATTTCGATGTAATGAGGATGATCGCCTAATTCCCAATAACTTACTCCCACTCATCATCTGTAAAACCATACAGATGTGAGAATTAAACCTGGTAAATACATACCCTGGAGTAAGGGCTTATTGGGAAATCAGTTTTCTTTTAACAATACACAGTGAAACTGAATCATGTAAATGTTTCGAAGGGGTATCCGGGTATTCCTAGTAATGCCTCTTCCATTATCAGATTCACAACTGTAACCGTATATTTCTTTGTCACCTCTCCAAATCCCTTTATATGTCTTTAGTCATTACCTTCTGTACACCACCTTTAGGCCAAATGGTTTTCTTCCTTCCCTACCGCTCAGCACCAGCCTATGGTTTGGAAGAAGACTATCCAATAAGCATAATGGGTAGCACTCTCAACGCGAGAGAAGGTAAAGATAAAAGACAACTGAATAAACCTTATTCCTATTTCTCCTGAAGCAGAATCCATCCCCGAACTGGAACAAGTTCCTTCGAGTTCGTATATAACCATACGATGGAGTATCCAATAACTGTGGATCTTCGTAGTGATACGGAGTATTCTGGGGAAATACAAAGGTGAAATAGGAGTGGCAATGAAATACTTGGTTTGGTCATGAATGATAGCGGTCGTAATTTACTTTGCCCTCTTACTAATCCTTTTATTTGTATTTACTTATTAGCTTTTGTACACCACACTTAGGCTAATCGGTTTTCATCATTCCCTACCTTTCGGCACCTGCCTATGGTTTGGAAGAAGACTATCCAATTAGCGTAATGGGTGTACCCTCTCCTAATCCTAGGAGCCCTCGCAACCTGAGAGAAGGTAAAAGGAACAGACAATTGAATAATCCTATTTATTTTCTCTAAAACCGGAAACCATCCTCGAATCTGGAACAAGTTCCTTCGAGTTCGTATATAACCATACGATAGTTTTATCCAATGGAAGTGGATGTTCGTAGTGATACGAAATGTTCCGGAGAAAAAGGGTAAAAGTAGAAGTGGCAATGATGTATGCAACTCAGACAATCTAAAAGCCAGTGTTTTAAGAAAGTTCGGTTAACTTGGTCACTGAGTTATAGTCTAGGGTCGGGCCATGGTTGCTGCCAAAGAGAGAGAAAAGAAACACTCTGTGTGCACTCTAACCTAGATAAGAATGGTTTATCAATTTATCTAATCAGGATGTCTCCCACTGTAACATCAAATTCTCCTCCAAACCTGAAAGAAGAATTAGTCGGGATCACCGAGGAGTAAACCAACTCATCAGTGGGAATCGGGATCCAACTATCATCACAAGATAACGTGATGGAATCCACTCACATTATCACACTCCAGAAGGTATGCGTATGCCTGGCAAGTTTCAGTTTCTTTAGAAACTCCCGATGTGATTTTTACTCCATGTTCTTATGACCTTGACGAAGGTCAACAAATCATAAGTCACATGTCAAGTTCTACCCGTTGATTGGTAGGGATTCTGCGTGTTCAAGTTTAGTTAATTACCGCAATCAAGACGGTTTCGCTTGTAGCTAGCCGGTTGAGTACGGGTCGTCCGCAGGGAGATGGGAATCTTTTTCTATGTGTTTTAACGAGTTAAGTCCGAAGGTCCAGATTTTGTTTGTGATTATCTAAGTGGTAAAATGATATGTAAAGAGAGCTTGTTAGGGTTAGGATTAGATTAGTTTGAGTTAGGAGTCTCCCACTTCTTTCGTTGCCCCTCTTAATGTCGGTGTTACGGTAATCGGCAACAACGGGGATTAGCACGACTAGGAAGGAACTTGCGAGTATAAGCTAGGCTTTCCAACGCATAAGTTCTTCCTTTTGGTGCTTGTCCGTCCGTTCTTGGCTCTTAGCCATAACCTCCGGTTAATTCAACCACAACCGGTCTCACTACGGAATCACCGCTATCATGTAGGATAGGGTGCCGTAAGGAGCGGATTGTGGTTCAATTAACGGGAGTCGATTTTAAGATGTTGGGCAAGGAAAGAGTGAGAGAGATTTCCTTCTCTCAAACTTCCCTTATCCTACCCTAACAAGTATGAAACTACTCACACATCATAATGAAAAGAAAACAAAACAAAAGAGGAAGATAGAAAGAAAAAGATTAGAAGATAACAACTGGCTATTTGCGACCTCACCTTGGCAAGGATCAAGCGTAAGCATCATGGTTGTTTTAAGGATAAAGAAAAAGAGAGAAGAAAGAAACAACAAGAAATAACAACAACTAAGTTAATAAATGAAAATTACAACAATTAACAAGTTAACTAAAGAACAAGACAAGCATGATAAGTAAAAGGTTCTTCTTTATTTATCATTCTTCACTCACAAAAGCTCACTATAAGATTTTCAATGGAGAAGAGATGAGAAGAGGAAGAAGAAACAAGTATTCTAAACCTAGAAAAATACAAGATTATGCACCCTTGGCTTCACAAGGTTCTGGGCTATTTATAGGCAGGGAAAAAGAAATCTAGGGCAACAATCAGAACAAGTATGAAAATTCAAATTTGCCCCTGAAAATTGGTCGGCCGATGCCACCATACGGCCGCGGAACCGCGGCCTATACCCCCTATTGGCCGCGGTTCCGCCGCACTATAGGTGAGTTGGGTTGTCGGCTCTTGTGTGCTGCCCTGGTCTGCTGTCCCCTTTTGTCTGGTACATGTATTTTCTGATAATCTCTCCACATTTCTTCCAGAATTCTAGTGGATCAAAAGGTGATTGGACATGGATCTTTTGTCATGATTTTCTTGAGCTCCGTGTAGATTGCTTGGACTTGGTATTGCCATTGTGCTTTGTGCATGAAGGTGACAATCGATTTGCCATTTTGTCTCCTAAACTGGTGTGTGGCAACAGACGGATAAAGAGCGGAGATCCATGTTTTATCTGTGGTTGGCAGGAACCCGGGTTTTGTCGTGTTTTTCCATGAATTTCACCGTTCAGAGCCGAGAACCTGTATCCTGCAATTGATTAGCAAACACGGCTCAAGAATACCTACCGATATGCAATGTGATAAAAATTGGGCAGTATAAAAATGCAAAAATCTGATATGAACAAATACCCCCAAACTTATCATTTGCTCGTCCCGAGCAAAGCCAATTTATTCACAAAAAATTTCCTAACCTCACTTTCGCAGGGAACGCGATTGCACTGAGCATGTGCAACAAGCCGTTAAACCTCTAGGTGTCCCTAGTAGGAGGAGTGTTGTCTCCTGAGGGTTTTCAGCGGATACTACCCACAAAATCCGGTCAAGTTGGTTTTGTAAAATGACTAAGATTCAAACCCTAAAGTTTTGTTTCAGAAAATAACAATTCTATTATCCTAAGTCCAGACTGTCGAACCTTTATTTTTCACACCTCGCTTCTTATTTAACTACAGATTTTATATGTCTTTACGTGCAGTGCAAATAGTGTCGTTAAGTTTCCAGAAGGATCGATTTTCGTCATCATGTCACGCAATAAAGCCCAGATAAAAATTTTGAAAGGATCACATAAGTTTTATAAAGAGTTAAGCATTTTTCAAGTTTCGTTTTTCAGTAAAGTTTCAACTTTAGAATTTCTATCTTCCTTAACAGGAAACTAGGTCTTATTTTTCACTCCACCTTTTTCTTGTTTTCATTTCATACACACCTCTGTGAACGTGCAATAGTCTTTATCATAGAATAAAACCTTCATATCTCCGCTAAAATTTTTATAAAAGCCTGTCTTTTATCAAGATTATTCTCACACAAAGAACCGTTAGGAATTTTAACTCGGAGAGAACACTTGCTTGACTTTGTTTTAATCTGGACTTTCTAGGCTTCTTAGCGAGCTTTGGGCCAATGCACCCAAACCAGTTGGCTTTAGGGCATTAGGTGTAGAAACACCCCAGCGGACTTAATTACTCAAGTTACCTAGGTCCACAAACAAAAGACAGTTTGGCGTGAAAATCATGATGATTTAATACGAACGGAGATATAGCTGGCAGTTCAATTATTTTTTTGGATAAAAGACGTGTTTAGTGGGTTTTGGTGTGTAATCATTCCAATCAAGTTCCAGATGGGTTATTTTTCAGACTTAGTTCCAATTAAGGCATCAATAACATTCCCTCATATTCACTCACTTCATAAACTCTTCTTGATATTACTTATTTCCGAACAAACCTATTTGATCCTCAGAAAATCATTTATCCTTTTAAAGGTTTTTAGACATAAAAAGACTTGTCATCTAATTTCCAAAACTCACGACACGTGCAGTGTGATGTAAAGACGTATATCAGCTATAGTTAACTTCAAAGGAGAGTTATCTTTCAGGTTTTCAAAATCTAAACATAAGATTTTAGTTATTCTTATCTTATCAAACAAAACCGTCGAAATGTTGAATCAGAGTCCTCCCACTAGCTAACTTGACAAAAAAGTTTTTATGTTTTTAGAAAATTTTCAGATTTTTATGGATTTTATGGATTTTAATATGCAGATGCAAAATATACATATGGATGCGAAGGTAAGAAACGCGTACCGAGCGTACCCCCAAACTTAAACTGGACAGTGTCCTCACTGTCATTGCATGAAGAGTTCATTTGAAGGGTCAAAATTGTCGGTTAGCGATACACAAATTTTTATTTTTATTTTTTTTGTGTTTTATTTTTTTATTTTTTTGTTTTTAAAGAAAAGAAAAAGAAAAAGAATATCCACAAATATATACAAAATGGTTTATACATACCCCCAAACTTATTTGGAACAGTGTCCACTTGTTCTTGGCTGGAAAACCGAAGTTTGGAGGTAGGCAGAGGAAGATTATGCAGGGTAAACCGGCTCCTGTAAGACCAGGAGCTCCTCTGTTGGTTCGGCGCTAAGGTACGGTTTAAGACGGTGTCCGTTCACTTTGAAAAATGAACCGTCCTTTGGATTTTCCAAATCCACAGCGCCATGCGGATACACATTCCGCACAAAATACGGCCCTTTCCAGCGAGATCTGAGCTTTCCTGGATGGAAGTGAAGTCGGGTGTCGTAAAGCAGTACCTGCTGACCAGGTACGAAGGTTTTGCGCAAAAGGTGTTTATCGTGAAACACCTTCGTTCGATTCTTAACGACAACCGCGTTATCGTAAGCCTCATCCCTAAGCTCGCTCAATTCATTCAACTGCAGCTTCCGATGGCTGCCTGCAGTTTCGAGAGACAGATTCAGCTCCTTTATCGCCCAAAATGCGCGATGCTCTATTTCGACAGGTAGGTGGCAAGATTTTCCGTACACAAGCCGATAGGGAGACATGCCAAGGTCGGTCTTATAAGCGGTTCGAAATGCCCAAAGGGCATCAGTGAGTTTCAGCGACCAATCCTTACGGTTTTTGGAAACCGTCTTCTCCAGTATCTGCTTGATTTGCCGATTTGAAACTTCGGCCTGCCCGCAGGTTTGGGGGTGGTAGGGCGTGGATAGCTTATGATTAATGGAGTATTTCCGCATCAAGGCCTCAAAAGTTTTGTTGCAGAAATGACTTCCATTGTCGCTAATGATCGCTCGGGGGTGCCCAAACCGGGAGAAAATGTTTTCTTTAAGGAACCTAACGACAACCTTGTTGTCGTTAGTCCGGCTGGGCACTGCCTCGACCCATTTAGAGACGTAATCAACAGCGAGAAGGATGTACAAGTTCCCAAAAGAGCTGGGAAACGGCCCCATGAAATCTATCCCCCAAACATCGAAAATCTCCACAACCAAGATCGGTTGGAGCGGCATCTCGTTCTTCCGGGATATCCGGCCCAAGTGTTGGCACCGGGAGCAAGTCTTGCAATAGTCATGAGCGTCTTTGAAGAGTTGTGGCCAGTAGAAACCACATTGCAAGATCTTCTCAGCTGTCTTTCTGGGGCCAAAATGCCCGCCACACGCTTGATCGTGGCAAAATGACAACACACTCTTGAATTCCTCGTCAGGGACACATCGACGAATAATCTGGTTGGGACAGTACTTGAACAGATAGGGTTCGTCCCAGTAAAAGTGTTTTACTTGGGATAAGAAGCGAAGTCTGTCCTGACTTGACCATTCAGTCGGTAGTAATCCCGTGGCCAAATAGTTCACAATATCTGCGAACCAGGGTTCGCAAGATACTGTCAAGAGCTGTTCATCCGGGAAAACGTCGTTGATCGGAATTGGAAGTGAAGGCGAAGAAGGAAGTCGTGAGAGATGGTCAGCAACTACGTTTTCACATCCTCGTTTGTCCTTAATGACAAGGTCAAACTCTTGAAGCAAGAGGATCTAACGTATTAACCGAGATTTTGCATCTTTCTTCGCAAAAAGATGGCGCAGAGCAGAATGGTCAGTATAGACAATGACTGGAGAGCCGATGAGGTAGGGCCTGAACTTTTCTAAAACAAATACAACAGCCAAGAATTCCTTCTCAGTTGTTGTATAATTGAGTTGGGCGTCGTTCAGGGTTCGGCTCGCATAATAGATTACGTGCGGCATCTTGTTTATGTGTTGTCCAAGGACAGCACCAATGGCAAAGTCGGATGCATCGCACATAATCTCAAATGGGTGCGTCCAGTCAGGCGAAGAAAGAACGGGAGCAGAAGTGAGGGAGCGTTTCAATGACTCGAATGCAGTCACACAGCTCGAGTTGAAGTCGAATGGCGTATCCTTGACCAGCAAAAGAGTCAAGGGCCTAGCAGTCTTGCTAAAGTCCTTGATGAACCGTCTATAGAAACCGGCATGGCCAAGGAAGGCTCGGATATCTCTGACGCATCGGGGAGGAGGCAGATTGGAAATGACCTCAATCTTTGCTTTGTCAACCTCTATGCCATTTTGCGAGATGATATGTCCTAAGACAATACCTTCGCGCACCATGAAGTGGCACTTCTCCCAATTCAAAGTGAGATTCTTGTCCTTACATCGGGTAAGGACAGCGTAAAGATGCAGCAAACACTCGTTGAAGGAATCGCCGAAGATGGAGAAATCGTCCATGAAGATCTCCAGAAATTTTTCCACCATGTCTGAGAAGATTCCCATCATACACCGCTGGAAGGTAGCGGGCGCATTGCATAACCCAAAGGGCATGCGACGATATGCAAACGTGCCGAAAGGACAAGTGAATATGGTCTTGTCCTGGTCTTTTTCGGCGATGGGAATTTGATTATAGCCGGAGTAGCCATCAAGAAAGCAGTAGTACTCGTGTCCGGCCAATCGTTCAAGCATTTGGTCAATGAAAGGTAGCGGAAAGTGGTCCTTCCGCGTTGCGGCGTTGAGTTTTCTGTAATCGATGCATACTCGCCATCCAGTTTGGGTGCGAGTAGGGATTAACTCGTTCGCCTCGTTAGTGATGACCGTTATACCTGATTTCTTGGGGACAACGTGAATGGGGCTAACCCACTGGCTATCAGAGATAGGGTAAATGATACCACTATCCAGACATTTTACGATCTCCTTCTTCACAGCCTCTTTCATGACTGGATTGAGACGCCTTTGTGGATCCCGGGCTGGTTTGGCATCATCCATCAGATGAATGTGATGTTCAACGATCAGGGGACTAATCCCCTTGATGTCCGCCATGGACCAGCCAAAAGCTTGCCTGTTGCTGTGCAAGACCGCGAGAAGGGCTTTCTCTTGCTCCGGAGCTAGAGAAGCCGAGATGATGACAGGGACGGTCTCGTTCTCACCTAAGTAAGCGTACTTAAGGTGAGACGGCAAAGGCTTGAGTTCGAGTGATGGAGGTGAAACGATGGAAGGCAAGATTGGTGAAACGGTCTCGAACTCAAAAGATTCCAGCAAAGATTCAAAACGAGTGTAAGCGACCGAGTCGCATGGTTCAGGTAACTCATCCGGAAATTCGAAGGATTCAAACTCGGGTTGCGAACGGCTAAGATCGTTCAAGAATGTGAAACACTCGTAGTCGTTGTCGGGCGCAGAAACAGCAGCAGGTTCGAGGAGGAACGCACTCGTGGCGTCAACATTATCGTGATCAAACAGAAATTCCTCGAATTCACACTCTTCAGGGGTGATCTCCTGAATCGAGCAAACGTCCAGTATATGAGCATTAGGTTCGGAGGGCTGATTCCCCAACCTAAAAATATTGAGTTCAATCGTCATGTTTCCAAAAAAGAGGTTCATCGAACCATTGCGACAATTGATCACAGCATTTGAGGTTGCAAGGAATGGGCGACCGAGTATCACCGGAATTTGATTCCGGGGGTTAGCTACAGGCTGTGTGTCTAATACAATGAAGTCAACGGGGAATATGAAGTCCCCGACTTTTATTAACACATCCTCTAGCTCACCCCTAGGATGGGTGATCGATCGGTCGGCCATTTGGAGAGTGCAGTGTGTGGGTTTCAGCTCTCCTACACCTAATTGCTCGTATACTGAGTACGGAAGCAGGTTAACACTGGCACCAAGATCTAATAATGCGCGGTTGATGTTCTTATCCCCAATGGTAATAGAAATCGTAGGACAGCCAGGGTCCTTCCGTTTTTGTGGTAAAGATTGGGTAAGGGCATCACTCACAGCACTAGCCAAGAAAACTTTCTTGGGTACCTGAGACTTCCTCTTTTTCGTGCACAAGTCCTTTAAGATTTTCGCGTAGGACGGGACTTGTTGGACAGCATCTAAAAGAGGAATGTTAATGTTAACCTGCTTAAATAACTCCAGAATCTTCTCCATTTGAGGATTTTGTTTATTAGACCTCAACCGGTTTGGAAATGGGACGTTTTTAAAATTGGTTGAGTCTAATGCTTGTGGAGGAGATTGTGGAGTAGGAACGGATCCCAGAACAGGTGTTTTCGTGGAGTGAGAAGTGGGTCCATTCAAAGCAGAAGAAGAGGAAGGAGAGCCTTGTGAAGAACGGAGAATAGGCTCAGAAGATGAAGAAGCAGGAGACGAAGAAGAAGAAGTAGAAGAAGAAGCGGCCGGGGTGTCATCATTGATCCGTGTGCCGATGTTGTTTTGCAGCATCCTTCCCGATCTCAATGTGGTCACGACACTCACATTATGATTCTGTTGTTCAAGAGCAACATGTACATTCTGTGGGTGACCGGGATTTGGGAGTGGTTGGGACGGGAGCTTCCCCTTCTCTCGCTCGCTTAAGGCCGCATTCAGTTGTGCAATCTGGGCCTCGATGGTTTTGATGCTTTGCCCGTGAGCGGCAGTGTGTTGCACTAAGGACTGAATGGAAGACTGGATGTTTGCGATGGATTGAGTCGATTGTTTGACGAACGCCTCCAGACTTCGTTCGAGCGAGGAAACCTTATCGTTGTTTGACGGAACAAATTTGTTTGGTGGAAAAGAATTGTTGGGTGCAAAGTTGTTCGTCTGATTTTGGAAAGGTTGGGGTTGGAAGGGTTGCTGAAACTGCTGTTGAGTTTGTTGTTGCGCTTGTTGTTGCGGCGGAGGGGCCCTTTGGAAATTGTTTCCTTGGAATTGATTCTGATTCTGATTCCAGGCGAAATTGGGGTGGTTCCTCCAACCGGGATTGTAGGTGGAAGAGTATGGATCATTCCTCGGTCTTTGCTGGAATGCAGCATTAACCTGATCCTGTCCTTACGATGGTGGATTGTAAGGACACTCTTCGGTTAAGTGAGAAGGATCGGAACAACAAGCGCAGATGGTACGAAGGGGAAGAACAGGGGTAGGAGCAGGAGAAGAAAATTTGCTCTCTATTGCTTCAAGCTTTCTCGTTATTGCAGCCATTTCAGCTTTCATCGCAATAGAGACGTCAAGTTGGTGAATTCCTACCCTAGACTGACCGGTAGAAGTGGAGGTAGAAGAAGAAGAAGTCGGTATGGTGCTCTCCCATTGTAGCGTTTGCTCTGCAAGGTCGTCAAAGAATTACCACGCTTCCTCGTCAGATTTCGATAGGAAGTGGCCCTGACAGATGGTTTCCAACAACTGCTTCGTTGCTGGGTTCAGGCCCTCGTATAAGGTTTGGCAAAGTTGCCATTTCTCTATACCGTGGTGAGGACACTGAACAAGAAGGTCTTTGTACCGGTCAAAGCACTTCCAGAAGGGTTTAGAAAGAAGTTGAGAGAATTGGTTGATTTCATTGCAGATCCTTGCGGTTTTATGATTCGGATAGAACTTTTTGAGAAACGCTTTAACAAACTCGTCCCAACTGGTTATGGAGTGGGAAGCGGTACTATACAGCCATTTTTCAGCAAGATCGCATAGAGTGAACGGAATGACCCGTAGACGTATAGCATCGTCCGACAGTTGGGTAGTTTTCATCATGGCACAAACGTTTTGAAATTTATTGATGAAGATATAAGCATCTTCAGATTCAAGCCCATGAAATCGTGGAACCATGTTGATGAAGTGGGGCTTAATTTCAAAATTATCCCCATTGGCCGGTGGAAGAGAGAGGCAGGTGGGAAGTGCAGAACGGATGGGATAGAAACGATCCTGGAGCGCGATTCGCTGCGGCGCTACAACAGGCGGTGGTAGTGGGTTATTGGTCTCCGTAGGAGGTGGAGCCAATCCAGGGGTAGTCAAAGAGATGTTCGGATTAAATCCTGACATCGCGGAAGAAGAGGTTGGTGAAGGTGAAGGTGAAGATGTATGAACAGAATTCCGGTCAACGTCGGAGTTGGCCGGCAAAGGTAAGGGTGAAAGAGGAGTGGATGGAGTTTCGACGTCTGAGTCGATCGCGTAGTCGGTAGCGACTAACGGAACGCGGACTAGACGGGCGCTAGTGTCCCGAGTCCAAGCGGGCATACACTAAACGAGTTTAGTATAGTCAAAGCGGAGAAGGTGAGGGTAAGAAAACGTCAATGGAGAAAGGCGATGGGTGGTGGGTGAAAAATGGATTTTGGCGACAAAGGGCAAGTTTTTATAAAAGTTTTTGATTTTTTCCCCTTTTTTTTATTTTATTTTTAGAAAGAGCTTTACAGAAATATGTACGGACTTACGGCTTTAAGCAATCACAAACAAGATATGCACAATCACACCTAGATCTAGGGTCACCTAGGTCAGCTAGACAGCTCCTAACTGTTCCAAAGAACTAGAAACAGGACCTCAAACCGCCTCTTCTCCGCCAATTGCGGCCAGATAAGTGCCAGGTAAGTGGGAGGTTGTCCAACGCTTTCGCGAAGTTCCTTAATTAAATAACCACTTGCCTTCGTCACACTTGCCTAGACACCGCAAAGTCAGGATAGGATAAACGGCCGATGCCTGTAATTAGTCCTCTGTCCTAATGAGCGCGAAGTCCTTAGGGCTGAGTCTAGTATTTTTTAATTTAACAATGGTCAATGCATATGCTTTTTGTGACTTCTGGGGTCCTGGGAAGGGTGATGAAATCCCCACCCAATCTGAATTAGTTTCAAGCCCCTTAAGTCCGTATTAATGAATGCAAAGCGATAACAAATCAACTGCAAACAATTTTTATTTTGAGCGCGGCGCAAAGAATCCTGCACAAGAACAGTTTATTGGAAGGGGGAAAAGAGTTTGCGCAAAGAATGCTGCAGAAAACACAGTTTATTGGAGTCCAGAGGAGTGGGGAGGAGGAGAGAGACTTACCCAAAATTTTTGGCACACTGAAGAGACCAAACGGCCGCGGTTCCGCGGCCTAAGCTGGCTTATGCCGCGGTTCCGCGGCAAGATGGTTTGATTGGGCTTCTGAAATTTTTGGGTATGCTCTGTTGGGTGTCCTCTGCTTGTATGGATGTGCTGAATTTTGACTTGCTTACTGTATCTGTTCCAGATTTTTACAGTAGACCGTTTGCTTCGTTTTGATCCGTCGCGGTGTAGCCGCGAAATGTGGGTCTATCTTCCCACGTCTTTGGCACTGAACTCGAAATTCGTATTATCCTGCACACTTGCACAAAAACTAATCAAAAATAATAAAATGATTTTTTACAACGTATAATTTTATTTTTTTTTGTTTTTCGGTTATATTTATATTCACGAGTTAACCCGAAATTACACAAAGAAATAAACTACCGTCTCCCCGACAACGGCGCCATTTGATTGGTAGGGATTCTGCGTGTTCAAGTTTAGTTAATTACCGCAATCAAGACGGTTTCGCTTGTAGCTAGCCGGTTGAGTACGGGTCGTCCGCAGGGAGATGGGAATCTTTTTCTATGTGTTTTAACGAGTTAAGTCCGAAGGTCCAGATTTTGTTTGTGATTATCTAAGTGGTAAAATGATATGTAAAGAGAGCTTGTTAGGGTTAGGATTAGGTTAGTTTGAGTTAGGAGTCTCCCACTTCTTTCGTTGCCCCTCTTAATGTCGGTGTTACGGTAATCGGCAACAACGGGGATTAGCACGACTAGGAAGGAACTTGCGAGTATAAGCTAGGCTTTCCAACGCATAAGTTCTTCCTTTTGGTGCTTGTCCGTCCGTTCTTGGCTCTTAGCCATAACCTCCGGTTAATTCAACCACAACTGGTCTCACTACGGAATCACCGCTATCATGTAGGATAGGGTGCCGTAAGGAGCGGATTATGGTTCAATTAACGGGAGTCGATTTTAAGATGTTGGGCAAGGAAAGAGTGAGAGAGATTTCCTTCTCTCAAACTTCCCTTATCCTACCCTAACAAGTATGAAACTACTCACACATCATAATGAAAAGAAAACAAAACAAAAGAGGAAGATAGAAAGAAAGAGATTAGAAGATAACAACTAGCTATTTGCGACCTCACCTTGGCAAGGATCAAGCGTAAGCATCATGGTTGTTTTAAGGATAAAGAAAAAGAGAGAAGAAAGAAACAACAAGAAATAACAACAACTAAGTTAATAAATGAAAATTACAACAATTAACAAGTTAACTAAAGAACAAGACAAGCATGATAAGTAAAAGGTTCTTCTGTATTCATCATTCTTCACTCACAAAAGCTCACTACAAGATTTTCAATGGAGAAGAGATGAGAAGAGGAAGAAGAAACAAGTATTCTAAACCTAGAAAAATACAAGATTATGCACCCTTGGCTTCACAAGATTCTGGGTTATTTATAGGCAGGGAAAAAGAAATCTAGGGCAACAATCAGAACAAGTATGAAAATACAAATTTGCCCCTGAAAATTGGTCGGCCGATGCCACCATACGGCCGTGGAACCGCGGCCTATACCCCCTATTGGCCGCGGTTCCGCCGCACTATAGGTGAGTTGGGTTGTCGGCTCTTGTGTGCTGCCCTGGTCTGCTGTCCCCTTTTGTCTGGTACATGTATTTTCTGATAATCTCTCCACATTTCTTCCAGAATTCTAGTGGATCAAAAGGTGATTGGATATGGATCTTTTGTCATGATTTTCTTGAGCTCCGTGTAGATTTCTTGGACTTTGTGTTGCCATTGTGCTTTGTGCATGAAGGTGACAATCGATTTGCCATTTTGTCTCCTAAACTGGTGTGTGGCAACAGACGGATAAAGAGCGGAGATCCGTGTTTTATCTGTGGTTGGCAGGAACCCGGGTTTTGTCGTGTTTTTCCATGAATTTCACCGTTCAGAGCCGAGAACCTGTATCCTGCAATTGACTAGCAAACACGGCTCAAGAGTACCTACCGATATGCAATGTGATAAAAATTGGGCGGTATAAAAATGCAAAAATCTGATATGAACACCCGTCATTGTCCAGGTTAATTTGAACCCACCCGTACAAGCCCTTGACGAAGGTCAATAAGGCTGTACGACTGTCCCAAACCAACGCATCTATCTATGCAGCAGAAAGGTAACAAACAGCTACCATATACTATGCCTTGACGAAGGTCAACAAATATAGCATGAATGCTAAATGCTACCCGTCTGAAATGATGGAGAGCTACGAATGGTTTTTGGCGAAAAACCTTTAACGTAATGAACTTGATATCGTTGAAAGATCCGGATAGATTTTTACAAATATATAGTGGCGAAAACCTTTGCTAAAGAGGTCATTCCCGGTGAAGGGATCTCGGCTCTTTCCCCGTAGAATGAGGTGCAAGATATTCTAAACTGAATACCGCGATGCAAAGTAAGAAGTAATCGACTATAGTGAAGTTATTACCCTGACGTAAACGTCTGCCCAAGGGGTCACTCCCGGTGAAGGGATCTCGGCCCTTGCCTCATCGACTGAGGTGCTGGATATTCATAACCGAATACTACCATGCAAAGCAAATGAAAACGTCCTTGTAATAACAGCTTTTTGAAAAATGTTCCAACAACATCAAACATGTTTGTTTTCCTTGCATTAATCTGAATCAACACAGTCCCATCAATTAATCACACCAATAAAGAACGAAAATATAATGTACGTATATGTCATCCGCATTCGCTACTGGGTCCCGTCATCACCCGTTAGGTTACTTCACTAAAGACAGAACGGGGACTGGACTAGCACGGGTGTAAAACATATACAACATCTACTAGTATATAAATATAACAATATATAATAATCGCTACAGGCATGATAAATGCAACATCACAGAAAGTAATAAGAATCATAGAACAATACAAATAATCTGGGAGCCCCGGGTTTCCTTTGAGCTGCAATTGAAACCCGATGTTCCCCTGGTCGTGTGGATAGCCTGTGCAATGAAAACCTAGACCCCTACGGACGCGGAAAGTTACCCGCTAAAACCATAAGCGAGGCAGCCCCCTTCAGCAAAGTGAATGGACCACCCAACACTTCACGGAATCTGGTAACTTAAGCACCCTTCCTTGGGTCAACCTATACCCCATACGAGTGCGGCGAATAGCCCGCCAATCCTAGATTGAAGCCCCTTCCGTCTCAAAGCCATGAGATGCGGGCCCGTTGCCCTCTAGAATCCGGCTATCTGTGCACTCCACCGCGGGGTAATCCTAGTACAGAAAAGAAAATATGTACAACGGTGACATCGATCTCAACCCGGTCGTGCCCCATAAGAATAATATACAAATAGGCAGTGATGGTAGTCCACATGTCGGACGCTTGCCCCGCGATATCAAATGTACAAATATAACTAAACTGCACTAACATTGCACCAAGCTATCCACCACGACAATCCGCAACAACACAGCACAACACAGAACATCAATGTGAATGTCACGTTCGCAGATCCATCTAAAAGGACTATAGCGATTAGACAAGATTTACCGATCAAATGACATTCACGGTCGCAGATAGAAATGTAATGTACTGCATATTTTAAACAATGTTAGAAAGTATCGACTTCGAAATAACCCCCGAATAGCCCCAAACAAACTGATAAAACCATATCCAAAATGGGCTAAACAAATAATACCACTGCACCAACTTTACAGAGACCTGATTGCACCCAAAAATAAAACCCCAAATCCCCTAACTAGGCCGGCCTCTTCGGTTTTGGGAGCTATGTGCTTGGCCAAAAACCGAGGGGCGGGTGTCGTTTTTGGGGTGCAGGTTTTTGGTCTCTCCAGTAGTCTTCTGCACATGTTTAAATAATTTTTCGAGAACATTTCAAAAGCAACAGAAACTGCAAATTCAGTGGCAATGTTTGGGTTTTGTTTCGGTTTTGATACTTTTATATTGTCTAAACAAGCTAGCAAACTGTTAATGGCGTGGATCTGATACCATGTAAGTCTACGGTAGTGCCCCGGCAGTCAATCTAAGCCCAAACGCGGAAACAAAAACTTTTTACGAAACTGGCGCTAACGTAGACTTTTACCCGGATCGTACCATTAACCTATACTAGCTATCTATAAGAAGTTAGAATGGCTATACCGATCGATCCGTGTCCTTCAGTCTTTAGCCACCATCCCGAGCTCCTCACGGTATCTCCGATCTCGCTCGATCTCCGGTCTCCTCGTCGAAAAGGGCACCATATCTAGAAGTCTTTTTACGGGCTACCGCTTCAAGCCGAAGCAACTCGGACATGAAGTTTGCTAGCCAACATGTCCAAGGTGATGTAGAGAATGTGTGTGATAATTTTGTCTCAAAAATCCATTGATTCTCAACTCATGAGATTGTATGGATGGAGGTTGAAGAGGATGTCATTGATAAGGAGATGGTGAGCTCAAGAGAAGAAAGAAGAAGGAGAACTTTTTCTGTTGTTATTGTGTTGGAATAAAAATTAGAGCACTAGAATAATAATCCAAGAGCAAACCCCAAGCCTATGGCTGCCCTCTCTCTCTCTCTAACCATCATTTCAACACAATAATCAATCACTAATGTGACATTTGCACAAATAAAAAGACCATGAGTCATCACCCATGCACATGTCACAATTAATGCTCCTAATGATGACTTGAATTCACAATTTCCACTTGCAAATATTAATCCAAATATTTACAACAATAAATAGAATGACATCTACTAAAGTAAACCCGTGACGGATCACAAGAGTACCCCTCACCTGTATATACATACCTGCATCCGCATTCCGACTGAATGCGAATGCAATGAGACTAAAGTAATCCAACAAATCTAATACTAGGATCTGGCTTAAACCAAAGCCCGCTAGTATGATCCGACCGATCATGATCCGTGCACAAGTGCACGTATATGATCGAACCCTGCCATAAAACCATACGGCCTCTACAACGTTTCGTCCGAAACTTGGGAAAACTGTCTGTGGGAGACTCTAAAGACTCGTCAATACACTGGCTGTGGATTTAACCACTAACTCGTCAGTGGCACTAGCTGTGCGTAACGGCTGCCGAGGTATTGACCAAAAGGGAGGCCGATGAGCGAACTCATCCAGTAACCCTACTGATCCTGTCAGTGACAATATCCGTACAGTCCGGTCCGTTCGTCTATGAGTATCGCATGTCGGGCCTAGGGGGCTGGTAAACGTCAGACCCTCAAAAACAGTCCAAGTCATGTCGGAGTGTAGCCCAGAACACCCTGAGATACTACTGGAATACCTACCAGTAAATCTCACTTGCCTTGGCCAAGGACTTCGTGTAATGGCTCTCCTAGACACAGCGCAATCTCACCCCCAATACCGGGAGAGAAGAATCCCCTGCCAATCTGCTCACTGCCTTCATGTGGCTCGGGACTGTACCCAACTAAAATCTGTTTGCACGACTTCTTTGAGCCATGGTAGGGTAGTAATCAAAGCACAGTGGGAACTCACACGAGACAAATGACGATCTCAGGTCGATAGACTAACCTGTACACATGTCACCAGGGAACTGCGATCTGACGACAGGTATAATATCAACTAGCAGGTTTTCGGCGAGTCCTGTCCGGTATACTCATAACCCAATGAGCACCTGTATGCATCTTAGGTGAACCAACTGACACCAATGGCTTGTGAGACCAGCTACCGCCCCTCGTCGGGGTCTCGACTGTATACACTAGTCTACTGATAGAGTATCGATGCCATGTCTCGAAACTCTCATGACTACGGACACTTTAAGGATGTGCTTATAGACTACCTAACTCTCACATATATGATCGCCATCATACTGTTGGTAGTCAAGCAAGAATCCCAAGGGCTCTATCAACGTGTAATAGTGATCTGTAATATCACCTAAAGCATGTACACGATGATGAAGATAAACCAGATAGCATACTATCATCTCGAGTAAGACCGTCCTACCGGTATAGGTCTTCCCTCAATCATTGAAATCACGTACCTGCGATCCAATAATTGACTTGAGGGCACTATATCCAACAGATGAGGAGCGGTTCATCACCCTGTTCCCCTAGGCAATCCAACGGTTGTGAGGGTGGACAGCATTGCACTCACGTGCAAGCCATGTGAGAGCAACGCTATGGGGCATTTGTTCCCTCATAAAAAAGGGGAAAGGGGGAAAATTCCCTACTATTCAAGTCTCACGTATTAAACACGTGAGCGCCTATATGCAAAGAATATATGCGCTGCAGTTAAAACGACTCCGGGGCTAAATAAGCCTCGCGTGTTAAAAACGTGAGCGCTTATATGCAAAGCATATAGGCTTGCATATATGCGCTGCAGTTAAAAACAAATGGGCTAAAAGAGCCACACGTGTTAAACACGTGAGCGCTTATATGCAAAGTATATAGGCGCTGCAATCAAATAATTGGCAAGCCAAACAGGCCTCACGTGTTAAACACGTAAGAGTTTATATGCATATGAGCGCTGAAATAAAGCATACTGAAACCCATGCTAGGGGTCACGTGTTAAACACGTGAGTTCTTCTGCTGCACTCTTTAAAAAAATAGAATTAAATTCTATGTGGGAAATATTTCCTTGATCTTTCTCAAAGTAGAAAGATCTTCTCTGTTAAACAGAGGACCCTTGGATCAAAGATCCAACGGTGATTATAAAATCACCCACCGATCATCTGATAGAATAAAATTCTATCTTAGGAAAAGATATTTCCTAAACTTATTAAATAAAGAAGAAAACTTCTCTATTAAACAGAGAGCCTTTGGATTAAAAATCCAATGGTGAATAAAATTCACCAAGTGATCCGAAAGATCATTTTGGATTGATTATGAAATTAATCATGATCTCTCAATCAGAGATTTTCCTAACAAGTTGATCTTTTCTATTATCTTATAAATAGAAGAGAAAATGAAGAAAATAAAAAAAGGAGAATGAAAGGGAGAGAACTCCACATAAGTTTCTGCAAAAAAAAAATACAGTGAGCTCTTGAAAAAGAAAGAGAATTTAATTCTCAAAAGAAGAAGAAGACTTGCATCATTGAAACCCTAGGTAAAAAAACACAGAGATCATAGTGTCTCTTCTTTGCCTATCTAAGGGTTTAACCATTTACATAAGAACTTATTCCTTACTCTGGTTGAGATTTGCAGAAGCAAATCTCAACACAAGTTAAGAATTTAATTCTCATCGAGAAAATTTTGTTCTGCAGATTCAAAACTTAGGGGAAAAGAACTAGGTTATAAAAGAAAAAGAAATAACAGGAGCATATGGGAGTTTAATTCCTCCAAAATTAAGGTTTAACCCTATATAAAGAACTTAGTTCTTCAAATGATGATGATCCAAGATCATCAAAACCGAAATCTTGATGATCATCAATGACTAAAAATGTCATTAATAGAGATCAATATTTCTAAGAAAACACAAGAACATCTTGGTGACTCGTTAGTGCTTAGCACTATTTTGAAGCCTCACGTGTTTCCCACGTGAGTGCTTAAAACGAAAAAAAAGAACAACCAAAACTGCCTCACGTATTTCCCCACGTGAGTGCTTAAAAAAGGGAAACAAGCAAAAGAAAAGCCAAAACTGCCTCACGTGATTCTTACGTGGGCGTCTAAAAAGCAAAGAAAAACTTATTTGTCAATTGGGCAGCTGCCCCAAAAGGAAGCAGTCACGTGAAATGCACGTGAGCTCTATCTAAGTACTTAGCACTTCTGTAAAAAGAGGGAAACGAACAAATAAAGCCCAAAGCCCAGCACTCATGTGCTTCCCACATGAGTATCATGCAGAGTGCTCAGCACTCCATGATTAGTCAAAAATGGCTAAAAACGCTCATATCTGAACACCTCACGTGTTTCACACGTGAGTACCACAGGACTCTAGTGCTTAGCACTAATCCAGCACCCCACGTGTTTCATACGTGAGCGTTGTACGTCCCAGTGATCAGCACTGTTGGGTAATTATGGAAACTCAATCTCAGCCCAAAATTGGCTAAGTTTCCTGAGGTCAAATCTCTTTATTTTTTAATCAACCGAGCTCATATTGCTCATGGTTTTCCAAACTGATCTTAGTCTCAAAAATGACTAGTGGTCTCCCATTGATGATATCCAAAATGATATTCATCTTATGTCTCCTAAAATTCTTAGTCTCAAATACGACTAATGATTTTTAGGTCCACAACAACCCCTTTCCCTTAAATACGGGATTTGATTTAAGGGTACATCTCTTCACACCTCTGATACATGTCGTTGTAATTGCTCAACGTCTTCAGAGAGGTGGCGGGTCCCGACAACCAACAACTTCTTTCGTTGATGCACTTCCAAACTGACGTGCACGCCTCAAATCGGATCGTACCCTAAATTGGGCACATTCCATATCTCTATTTTTCACTCTGCCAGGTAACAAATACACGTGCGCACAGGATGAATGATGGACCGAAATGTCCCTAAACTAATATTCGCCCCCAAATATGGCGATAATGGACCGAAATGTCCCTAAACTAATACTCGTCCCCAAATACGGCAACAAAGGACCGAAACGTCCTTAAACTAACATTTTGCCTCAAACATGGCGATAATGGACCGCGATGTCCTTAAACTAAAATAATCGAGCCCAAATACTCATATGTTTAAGCTGATCTTAATCTCAAACTAGATTAACGATCCTTAAATCAACCCAAACCCAAATCTAAAAATATATGGATTTAGACTAATCCATACCCTACGGGCGACGACATAAATTAGTCTCCGTATACAATCCACGGACAAACAAAATAAAACAAAAACACACACGACACGAAGTGAACTTCCGGAACAGGAGAAAGTGGTTATCGCGATGCGGTATCGTAACTAACTGCAGGGGCTTGCGCCTGTAGGGAAGAACGTCCCCATAATCAAAAAACCCCTCACAAACGAGGGGGAATTTGATGAAGTCGGGCTACAATGGCCGCGTCTGTCCAAACCTCCAATATACGATGCCATAAATCAACTTGGCATCTTCGGAGAGGTGGACGGATAAATCCAAATAGCATCTACCCCAGGGATTCGGGCAAGACGATCCATCCCGGTTCGTCTCTATTTCCGGCGGTGAACATCCCTCATTTCGGTAGCGATACAGACGAGTCTGATATTGAAGGCTCATTCGGCAGCAAAATTCGCCCTCGTTTAGGCAGTGACACTGAAGAATCAGAAGAAGAGGATACGTCTTGCAACAGCTGTGCAGATCGGGCTCTCATGCAAAAAGCGAAGCTAAGAGAGACCTTCGAAGTTACAGAAGGGTCCCTAGCCGTCATAAGGGTGCCAGAGCAGATGCGCAAAGAGCTCAATGCATTGTCAGTCTCCACTGTGGACAAGCTGAAGACCTTCTACGTTCCCGGAAGAAAGAGCGGATAAAAGAGCATCCTATTTTATGGGTCAAATCCTGTCGTGCATCCGGACGATTTGTCCGTCACGTACCTTCCCTATGAAAGAAGCATAGGAGTCGTCCTAAACTTCAGATATTATGCACCCGAGATGCGGGAATATTTTAAAAAGTGCGGATGTCGGTTATATCAAACAGACTCCGAAGCGAAGTTTTATGGGGGGTTGTGGCACCTGCCTCAGGTCCGAGCACTCATCGATGGACGAATCCTAGATAGACGGGGCATAGGTTTCATTCAACCTGACGTCAAGGCATGCTACATGATCCATATTGGTGAAGTCGGCGAAGAGTCAAATGATGAAGACGAGCTAGCCGAGCCAGAAGAAGCCCTTCGAGAGTTCGAAGATGGCGGACAAGCAACCTTCGACGAGCTAACCGAGGTGGATTTGGGAACACCCGATAATTCAAGGCCGACCTACATCAGCTCACTTTTGTTAGAAGAAATGAAAGAGCAGATAATCGACCTGCTATATGAGTTCGTCGACTGCTTCGCATGGACGTACAAAGAAATGCCTGGCCTCTTCTCTGAAGTGGCCGTGCATAAGCTGGCTACATCTCCTGATGTCAAGCAAGTCAAACAAGCTCCTCGAAGAATGAGAAAAGAACTGGAAGAAAAGGTCATTGAGAAAACCAAGAAACTCATCGATGCCGGTTTCATCAGAGAAGAGAAATATGCGGACTGGATCGCATGCATTGTCCAAGTGAAAAAGAAGAATGGGCAGATCCGAGTCTGCGTCGATTTCAGAGACCTTAACAAGGCATGCCCTAAAGATGATTTCCCGCTACCGGTCATGGAAATGATGGTCGACGATACCTTAAATTGCGAGCTGTTCATCTTCATGGATGGATCATCTAGATATAATAGGATCAAGATGTCGCCCGAGGATGAGAAACACACAGAGTTTCGAACCCCGATCGGGATATACTTCTACAAGGTGATGCCGTTCGGACTGAAGAATGCAGGCGCCACATATCAAAGGGCAATGACCAAAATTTTTGATGACTTAATCCATAAGGTCGTTGAATGTTATGTTGATAATTTGGTCGTCAAGACAAAAGCCAAGGCCGATCACATCCAAGATCTCAGGACCGTTTTCACCCGACTGAGGGAATGCGATCTGAAAATGAATCCTCTGAAGTGCGCTTTTGGCGTGTCGTCGAGAAAATTCTTGGGCTTCATAGTCCGACATCGGGGGATCGAAGTTGACCCATCAAAAATAAAAGCCATCATGGAGATGCCTCCTCTGAAGAATCTGAAGCAGTTAAGATCCTTTCAAGGCAAACTCGCTTATATATGAAGGTTCATTTCAAACTTATCAGGGAGATGTCGGCCTTTGTCAAAGCTCATTAAGAAGGGAGCTCCTTTTGTCTGCGATTTCGAATGTCAAGAAGCGTTCGAAAATATCAAACAGTACATGTTGCACCCTCCAGTGCTTGCTGCTCCTATTCCAAATAAACCATCGATCTTCTATATTGCCGCACTAGATGAGTCACTCGGTGCGCTCTTTGCCCAGAACAACGAGGAGGGAAAAGAAAATGCCCTCTACTACCTCAGTCGAACTTTAGTCGAGGCGGAACATAACTATTCCCCGATCGAAAAGCAATGCCTGGCTTTGATATTCGCTGTGAAGAAGCTGAGGCACTATCTGCTCGCTCATCGGGTCATGTTGATCTCCAAGATCGACCCGCTTAAACACTTAATGACCAAAGCAAGCCTAGACGGTAGAATGACAAGATTGGCTGTCATGCTGCTTGAATTCGACATAATCTATACTCCTCAAAAAGCAGTAAAAGGGCAAGCCCTTGCCGACTTCCTTGCTTCTCATCCCATACCAGAAGGGTCACTGCTCAATTGCGAGTTATCCGACTAACAAGTGCTGTACCTCGAGAATGATGAGCCATGTTGGGAGCTCTACTTCGATAAAGCTTCATCAATAAGGACCTCCAACAAATCAAGCGTCCCGGAGATAAAAGCAGGGATAAGATTGGTGTTCGTCACGCCATCAGGAGGAACCCTACGACGTTCCTTTGCTCTTACCGAGCCTCGCATAAACAACGAGGCTCAGTATGAAGCTCTGATAGTTGATCTGTAGTTCGCCATAGAAATGAAAATCCTTCGGTTATGGGTTTACGGTGACTCCCAGCTTGTCGTCAACCAGGTGAGCGGCGACCACAAGATATATAAGCTCGAATTAGCTCGATACAGAAGCCGGGTGGTGAAACTCACGAAATAGTTCACTCACATTGAGCTAATGAGAGTCCCTAAGGTGTTGAACGGAAAAGCCGACGTACTCGCTTGCCTAGCCAAAGAGCTGGCTGATCCCGACATGGATGAAATTCTTATCACGGTCAGGAGACGGTAAATTCTGCCCCCAGTCTCTTTACGAGAAGATAAAAGCGCAGAACAAAATAGCAATCCTGCCAAAGAATCTCTGACCATTCAAGACGAGCCCGATTGGAGAGAACCCTTAATAGAGTACCTCCGATACAACCAGTTGCCCGAAGAAAAATCTGCAAGGGTTCAGTTGAAAAAAAAGCCATCCGATATATGTTTGTAAATAATACGCTATACCGCAGATCATATGACCAACTCTGGTTCAGGTGTCTGTCATCGGCCGAAACCCAAAAAGTCATGAAAGAAGTTCACTCAGGCGTCTGCGGAGCTCACCAATCTGGCCCAAAATGCGGCTTCAAATCAAACGGCTTGGGTATTACTGGCCTACCATGATAAGGGATTGCGAAAAGCATGCGAAGAAATGTCATCTCTGCCAAATTCACGGTGACTTCATTCACAAGCACCCCAATCCATTGCATCCTACGGTGGCGCCATGGCCCTTCGAAGTTTGGGGCACCGACATAGTTGGTCCAATTGATCCTCCGTCATCCAAAGGACACTGGTTCATATTGGCCGCAACTGACTACTTCTCCACATAGGCTGAAGCTGTCCCACTAAAAGAAGTCAAGACAGAAAATATTCTGACGTTCTTCCAGCATAATATTCTATACCGCTTCGGTACACCTATAAGAATCATTTCTGACAACGGGCCTTCTTTCAAGAGTTTCAAAATCTCAAGATTCTCTACTCGGCACAAGATAGATTGGAGATATTCCTCTATCTATAATCTAAGGGCCAATGGGCTAGCCGAATCCTTTAATAAAACTCTATGCAAGCTTCTGTGGAAAAATCCTTTAGTCAACAAGAGAGACTGGAATCTCAAACTTCACAATGCGTTGTGGGCATATCGTACCACGCACCGCACTCCAACTCAGTCCACTCCATACTCATTACTCTTCGGAGTGGAGGCGGTCCTCCCCCTTGAAGTCGAAGTTCCAAGCCTCAGGATGGCCGTCCAGCATAATTTGACGGATGAGAAAAACGTTCTCCTTCGGCTCGAAGAACTTGACTCCTTCGAAGAAAAGAGGCTCGCGGTACAGCACAATCTGGAGCTGTACCGAGCCCAAATGTCACGGGCCTATGACAAAATGACCCGTCTACATGCTTTCTAGAAGGGCGAATTCGTGTTGGTCCTCAAAAGACCGATTATCCCCAATCGATATGCCAAGAGAAAATTCGAGTCAAATTGGGATGGACCATACGTCATCGAGAAAGTGTTCGATAGAGGATCCTACCAACTAATAACTGTCGAGGGAGAAAGGCCCATGCCACCCATCAATGGCCGATATATCAAGAAATACTACACATGAATGCTCTAAATCGCAGACGAATTGAGCACACCAGCCCTACGGTCCGGATCATACATCCTGTAAAACCGTATACAATCCACGAGCATAAACGACCCATATCATTCCCAAGTCTTACCGGCGAGACTACATTTAAAGTCCCACCGGCGATGAAACTCCACCAATGTAAAAAGAAAAAGAAAAAAAAGGTATGTCCACAAGCAAAACGGGCACAGATGAAAACCTGGAAGGGCTCCGTTAGTAAAAATCAGCAGGACTGCCGGCGAGTTTGTGAAAACCCGAAAGGACGCAAACTCGTGAAAAGAGATGAAATACACTCACAAAATCCTCTCGACCTTGTGAGGAGAAAATCCCCACGTGAAATCCTTACGACTCATAAAGGAGCAACACACTTAGGAATCCCCACGATTTCTAGGGAGAAAATACACCTGTAAGATCCTCTCGACTTGTGGGGAGAAAATACTTTTATGAGATCCTACGGCTCATAAAATTGAAAAGCTTTAGGTGATAGGGATCTAAACCTGTCTCTTAAGCCATCGTTCCCCAACGTGCAACGACAAATGATGAGTCACTCCTGGCATTACGCTTCAGTGTTAGCGGTGCTGATGCCGACCCAAAACCCAAATCTCAATTTTTCCCAACGGCAAATGATGAGTCGCTCCTGGCACTACGCTTCAGTGTTAGCGGTGCTGATGCCGACCCAAAGCTCTTGATTTTGTGTGTATGAGTAAATTTGGATTTAGAAGCAGTCAACGAGGAGTATTTTCATCTCACATCTCAAGTGAACGAATAGTTTTTTCATCTTCGCGGTTATTACAGCTTTCCTTTTATTATACCACAAGTTTAGACTCTTTACCTTCATCTTATGTTTATTGTTCAGACATATTGTATTAGTTGAAAATTATGCAATCTTGAATGTAATAAATCAAGATTGGGTTTCATTTTTTTGTTTATTTTTGTTATTTTATATTGCTTATAGACGCTTAGCGTATTTATTTCGAGAAATAACCTTCTCGGAATAAATACGTCACGGGCTTCGTCACGTGTCATTACCACTCTTTTAGGAAGCGGGGCGTGACACTAAAACCCGCTTGTATTTTCGAATGAACTTTACTTATACTTTAAAAAAAGGAACTTGATTTCATTTATATGCTTTTTCCAAAACTTCACCTCCGCTATTTTCTTAAAAGATTTAGATCCCTGGTTTTTGGCTTACTTGGGTTACAGTGGGTTCCTATAGACTTCACGTAATTCAAGTGCCGATCACGTGCCGTTTCCGGGTCGTGATAATAGCTTATGGATTTCGTTGATCCATTTATTTAGTTTTGATGATAGCTTAAATATGAATAGTTCGTTTAGTGTCACATGCTTATCTTGTTTATCATATCGACACTAAACTCGTATACACTTGATACTTAGCTTGCTTATCCTATATCTTGTGTATACCGAGTAATATATCAATATCTCATACTATACTTTTGTTATATTCTTGATATCGATATATTACTTTCATTCATTGTTTTGATAATTCACAATATGAATTTTTATATACATGTGATCTAATATCTTGCTCTTCATATAACATGTATATATGTTTGGTATATCAATATCCCATGCTTTGCTTTCATTTTTATCTTGATGTTGATATACTATTCATAGTTGTGATATCGAAACAATGAATGGTCATATATGTAATACCCGGTTCTTTTGCGCACTAATATCGGTATTTTTATAAAATGCTACTTACAAGTTTAATTATTTATATTTAAAATTGTTTTGTTTTGTTTTAACCATTTTACTTTCTTCCTTTATTCTTTACCCCAACCACCCTAATTCCTTTTTCCCGTTCCCATCAATAAAAGTTTTCCTATTTTCCTAGTTCCCCGATGTTCCCTCTCCCCTCGTAAATTTTTGTGTGAAACCGTTGTTAGGTTTTTCAGTATTTAAAATCTTCCTGAACCCTTAAAACCTAAGCAAGCCCAAGCAATTAATTAAAACTCAAAACAAAATAATTTCCCTTTTATATCCCCAGCCCGTTTCCCCTTTAAAATTAAACCCTAGCCCATCTTCTTTTTTTGCTTTTCTGATTTACCCTCAATGCCCGGCCCAGACCAATATATTAATTAAACCAATTCCTTTCTTCCTCTGGCCCAAAGAAATTAAAAGTTTATTAAAACTTCTCCTTCGGCCCAGCCCAAGCTCCCACGTCCCGCGACCTCAACCAACCCGACCCGACCTGCTTCTTCTTACCATCTTCCCCAACGTCCCCATTCTTTCCCGCTCGAATATTTTTCCCTTCCACCCACGTCGCCCCCTCACGCGCCTACATCTCCACGCTATTGCCCACGAACCGCGACCCCGGCCACGATTCCCGCATCCTCTTCTCAACTCCCTCAAACCCCTCATCTCCCTCTCACTCTCCAACTCCTCCTCATCTCTCTCTATCTACAAAAAATCCAACTCGAGCTTCCATCACTCGCCACTCCCTCCAACAACGACGACTGCCACTCTCTCCTCCTTCCTTCCTCCTCCTCCATCAACAGAGCCCCTCCTCACCTTCTTCTCCACCACCGAGCTCTCTCGCCGACCCACCAAGCTCCCCAGCACCCGAGCTCGACCACTCCCTCGCACTCGATGTCGGCGAGCCCCCATTGCACTTGAACAGCCTCAGTCGACATCACTTCACCCCAGCAGCATCACCACCTCTTCCAAACCCGAGCCCACTGCCCTCTCTCTCTCTCTTTCAAACCCTAAAAACCAAGCTCCGACACCCACTAGATGTCCGCTAGAGTTTCGGGTAACTTGGCAGAGTTACGTGGTTGTAATTGTGAACTACATCGTAGTTACAATACTGTACTCTGTTTAAGTGACTTCGAGTCCTACAGTTGATTTCCACTTGTAATAAATTTCATCACACCCGATATTCTTGATTCCTTGCCTAATCCATTTTATATCTTAATTCTTATAGCCTGTGCCTTATATCGTCCTCAAAATTGTTGTTTCAGGATCATGTCTTCCAACGGCTCTTTCCCTATCTCCACTTCCCAGAATCAGACCGTTGAGATTCTGAATGTACTGCAAAGTCTGAAGGAAGCCCAGGAGCGAACAAACGACCTGTTAGCTGAAGGATTGAGAAGGCAGGTGAATCAGGCACCAGCGGAAGTCTCCAATCGTAAAGGGATCCCTGTTAGACGAGGAAAAGAGGGGAAGATGAAGCGTCCACTTGTTCCCCCGCGACAGAAGCAGCAGAAGACCCAATGTTGTGGGTACTGCAAGAGGCCAGGACATCTTCAGAGGGATTGTCGCCGCGCCCAAGGGAAATGCCTGATCTGCGGATCCAGCGAACACTTTGTCAATGGTTGCCCTGACAGGAAGGAGCTACAAGGAGGAGGTTCGTCCACACTCCCCACTCCTGCTATGTAATGGTTATTTCGTAGTTCGAGCTTCGAGGATGTGCAGACCCCGCGCAGGATTCAACTCGCGAGACAGGGATGCAGCAGTCCAGAAATCAAAGAAGAATTATCACGTTTTCTACTTTCAATAAAGATGTTGTCACTCTTTTGTTAATATTTCTTTTCGTTTGAATCTTGTATCCGTCGAACTTTTAGCTGAATGCAATAAAACTCTGAGTTGTGATGTATGTATCGTCCTCTTGCTTCTCACTTTCTTCATACTATTCATTGCATCAGCATTTTTACATTTTAATTTTTCCATCCTTGGCTCCAGCATATCCTTCCTGTGCCACCGTATCCTTGGATATCTTCCTAATGTGTCCCACTGCCTAATCATGACTCCCTCTTTTCAGGTCATGGCCCACTTTGGAGAAGCGCCGCCTCTAGATGAGGACATACGGTCGTGCATTTCCTCGGACTACATGCTGGTAGGATCAGATGACGAGATCAACGGCCCACAGATTATTTCGGGAACAGCGATTCCAAGGGTGAGGGATTCGCAGCCCCAGAAGTTAACTTGATCAGCGACTCGGACGACGAAGAGGAGGACCTCGGAGAAGACCCATTAGAGGAAGATTCGGAGGAGGACCCGATAGAAGAAAATCCAGAAGAGGAAAACCCTGGGGAGAATCCGGTGGAAGAAAATCCTATGAAAGAGGATCCAGCAGAAGAAGATCACGTAGAATTAGACCTCGATGAAGAAGCTTCAGCCGAGGAAGAAGGGCCAGAAGAAGAAGACACCATGGCAGAAGAACTTCCAGTGGCGATCCCTGCGAGGCGATATGGGAATGGACGCCCCTATCTGAGCGCGCGAGCCTACCGTAACCTGCTGAACTTCCACAACCGCGACTGACGTGTTTGAGCTTTCGTTTTCCCTGGCCGAATAAAATCCATGTATAGTTTAGGGCTATCTTTTATTCGTCGTAGATGCCTTGTTCGGACTTTTTTGAAGTGAAATAAATTTGCTGAGTTCGCTAGTTTTTTGATCTTTTTGGTTCACATGATGGTTGACTGTTTCCCCTATACATTTATTTTCCTCCTGAGATCCCTGACTATCCACCTCTGCACCTTATGCTGTTTTGACCCTCGCTTAGATTAAAAGGTACCGCATCCCGATCTTTTGAATGGGCCACTATCCATCCTTCGTATGTGCCTCGTTTGTGATCCTTCTAGGGGAGAAATTGATAGTGAAATTTTCGAGTTCGCTAACCCTTCGGATTTTTGATTCACATGATGTATCGACCGTTTTCCTTCCCATACATCCCTTCCCCTCCTGTGGTTCATTACTGTTCACCCTTACACCCTAGGCTGACCCGACCCCAGCCTCTTTTGACCTTCAGTCTAAAGTGTCACACTCCGACCTTTTCAGTGAGCTATATTCCATCATAATCTCTACCTTGGCTAGCTCAATACATCTTGTGCTATTTCCTGTTACCCTAACTATATTTAGGGACATCGTTATTCAAAAATTTAGTTTTCATTATTTTGTGTTTATCGAAAAGTGCGTGTTATTAACTACTCTCGTTTTATGCATTTTAAGTACACTACTATTCTTCCCATTTTTCCGGTAGCGTAACCATATATTGCACATATTATTTTGGGCTATGTTTCTTATTTTCACCATGTGGTTTTCTAAGTTACGTTAAAATTGGTTGATTGATACGTATTCTAAAATGTTTTAACCTACCGACAAATCCTTCACTATTTCATTTTGATTATGTCTTATACTTATTATTTTAGCTGCGCTACTTTTTATGTATGTGTGCACCTATTTAGGATTTCGATTATATCTAGCACGCCTCGAATGTTATTATTCGTTATTGCTATGTTATTCTTTTGTACGTATAGGTGGCCCTTATAATTGTTGCTGCCTTATACTTATTTAGATCTATCCTTTTAGTTGTGTTATTCTTACATATGTAGACCTTCAGAATTTTATCCACCTGTTTTATGTAAATCACTATGTGTTAGTGTTCGAGGTGGTAGCCTTACGCTTATTAGTTTGTAGCTTATCGTTTACTTTAAATTTCGAGGACGAAATTTTTGTAAGGGTGGTATGATGTAATACCCGGTTCTTTTGCGCACTAATATCAGTATTTTTATAAAATGCTACTTACAAGTTTAATTATTTATATTTAAAATTGTTTTGTTTTGTTTTAACCCTTTTACTTTCTTCCTTTATTCTTTGCCCCAACCACCCTAATTCCTTTTTCCCGTTCCCATCAATAAAAGTTTTCCTATTTTCCTAGTTCCCCGATGTTCCCTCTCCCCTCATAAATTTTTGTGTGAAACCGTTGTTAGGTTTTTCAGTATTTAAAATCTTCCTAAACCCTTAAAACCAAAGCAAGCCCAAGCAATTAATTAAAACTCAAAACAAAATAATTTCCCTTTTATATCCCCAGCCTGTTTCCCCTTTAAAATTAAACCCTAGCCCATCTTCTTTTTTTGCTTTTCTGATTTACCCTCAAAGCCCGGCCCAAACCAATATATTAATTAAACCAATTCCTTTCTTCCTCTGGCCCAAGAAAATTAAAAGTTTATTAAAACTTCTCCTTCGGCCCAGCCCAAGCTCCCACGTCCCGCGACCTCAACCAACCCAACCCGACCCGCTTCTTCTTACCATCTTCCATAACATCCCCATTCTTTCCCGCTCGAAGATTTTTCCCTTCCACCCACGTCGCCCCCTCGTGCGCCCACGTCTCCGTGCCATTGCCCACGAACCGCGACCCCGGCCACGACTCCCGCATCCTCTTCTCAACTCCCTCAAACCCCTCGTCTCCCTCTCACTCTCCAACTCCTCCTCATCTCTCTCTATCTACAAAAAATCCAACTCGAGCTTCCATCACTCGCCACTCCCTCCGACGACGACGACTGCCACTCTCTCCTCCTTCCTTCCTCCTCCTCCATCAACGGAGCCCCTCCTCACCTTCTTCTCCACCACCGAGCTCTCTCGCCGACCCACCAAGCTCCCCTGCACCCGAGCTCGACCACTCCCTCGCACTCGACGCCGGCGAGCCCCAATTGCACTTGAACCGTCTCAGTCGACACCACTTCACCCCAGCAGCATCACCACCTCTTCCAAACCCGAGCCCACTGCCCTCTCTCTCTCTCTCTTTCAAACCCTAAAACCCAAGCTCCGACACCCACCGTGCATATCACCGGAGCAATGCCGCCGACCATCGTCGACCCCAGCACCTCCCTGGAGATCCGCAGCACCCCACTCCGCCTCCGGTGATCGCGAGACATCTCCGGGCAACTCCGACGTCGAACCCGAATCGCGAGCCGAGGCCGTGAATCCAAACCACGCCGTTCGTCGCGCGTTCGTGCCGCTGCCGCTGCCGTGCATCGCCAGAACGTCTCCAGGCAAGTACCCTACTTGCTACATGCTATATTATTCCCGTTATAAATCAAACCGCATTAATCCCCTGTTTGCGATTCATGAAAACCTTATATAACACAAGTGTTCGACGCAAGATCTGAATGAAAACCTTTCCTTAATTTGACGGAACTAGTGTGCATATTGTGGCCCGTCTGGCAATGAACCTGGTGTAGAAATTTCACTGAAAAATATGACTGTTAACGACTTAAACGAACACCCCCAAATACTCCCGTAAAAACTGGGAATTTCCCGCACCTGAAACTTGGTTAAATCACAATTAATTGTATACATATTGAAATGGGGCGTTCGAGGGCTCAAATCGAAGCCGACTCGACGACCTATAACCCTATTCAAGTTCCTAATTGTTTCTGTACTGAAATTATGACGAGAAGTGGTTCGGAGAGCGGCTCTGGACTGCAGTCCTGGGCGACTCTGGTTATTATTTTCTATCCCGTAATCTTTACTACCTTTCTGTCTGAACTCGTATGTTGCGGAACCCTACACCTTATTAAAGATGAATATGTTGAATAAAGCAAGTGATTTCACCCGTTTTATCATCGTTTACTATTTAAACTGCAATTTAAAAGATCGGGACGTATAGCAGTCCCAAACAGAACCAGAACTGATACCCTAGTGTTGAATAGTACATAACTCCTGACGTACAGGCGCGATTGAGAATCCGTCTATTGCGTTGAAAACCTTATTGAAAACCCTAAATTTCATTCAACTGTAGCGTCACTAAATTCTGATCCCAACTAGGATTAAAATGCGTTACGGAACGGACTTCCGATTCTGAAACCGGATTTCCAGCAGTGGACACTTAAAATGAAATTGCCATATCTAGTGATCCCGAAACCCGATTGACGTGAAATCAAATTTTCTGGTTAGATAATCGAACATACTACTTATCCCCTGTTCATAGTTTCGCTAAATTGTGCATACCTGATTTATGATAAATTATGCAAGTGGTAGGATACCGACTTATGACATCTTAATCATGCCTTACATACTGTTTTCTCATCACATCATATATATGTCATTGCATTGGTAACCTAGTGATCATGTGCATTACCCAGTGTTAGGTTGTAGCGGTGATTGTGGCAAGTACGTCAGTGTTTGAGCATGAATGGATAAGTGAAAGTGACACGTACTTGTACACAATCAATGGACCCTATTGTTCTATTGCATTGTCGACGTCTGTGGGACGTGTATAAGTGTGACTATAAGTGGTATGGGACACTTATGGAAGCACTTGTATGGGTGTCACAGGTAAGACACCAGACACTGTCCATCTATCTCGGGTATCAGTCGGGACGTGCTTGATGGAGATCCTGTCTCCAGTTCTCGTGCAGACTTGTCACGGACCGACCAGTATTTGAGCTTATAGTTGGCGTTTGATGTAGACTACGGGGTGTGGGGTAGTTTGAGTGTGAGTTCAACAGAATCTCGGGAGTCCCATGCCGGCATATATATATGGAGACATATGGAGATTTACATGGATATTACGTGATTATTACCGTGCGTTATATTTTGGGCCCGTGGTCCCTTGCCCTTGGGTCCTACCCTTGGCTGAGGGATACTCACGAGTGATTGACTCTCACACTTGGACTGACGATAGGCTTAGTGACCTGTACAGTGAGACTTAGAGACTGATAGGGATAGTGACATTGGCATGCATTACTTACTGTATTGACACACCTGACATATTATTTTACTTCTTTACTGTTCACCTGCTCTATTAGACACCGCATTGGCTACTCCATGTTCACATATTTACTATCTTGATTTACTGTTATATATCCATTATCACTGTTCGAGTTACCACTTGCATCTATATGTATATATATTGCTATCGCGTCGCTCTGACGACCTGAGTATGCATGCTCAGAGTGAGAGGCGGATCTAGCTTGGACTAGGACCAGACATACGTCGCGGACATCTTGATCAGCTATCCAGAGCTTTACTCTTTTGACCTCCATCAGGTTAGTTCCTTGTATCTGTTTGTGTTATTTCAGTTATTGCATTTCTCATTACCTATGCATTGTTTACTGATTACCACGTAAAGCTAGAAGCCGAAGTGTGACTACGGAAGGATGTTTCCTCGACCGTAGGAGCATGGCTGGCCTTGTCAACCCCTCGTATTCCGTATTTTGGGAAGCGGGGCGTGACAATATACTTGTGTTTAGTAACTTACTTATATTTCTTAACACTGTATATGATGTGCTTGGTCGTTTTGATATTGCTTTTCAGGATATTCAGGGTATCTCACGACACAAAGCGTATAAAGGTGGATGGAGGTTATTGAGTGTAAACGGATTTATCTAATGGAGATTGGAAGATACGGACGAGTGCTTCTCAATTTGTCAAGATCAAGCTACGAGTAGCTAAGAAGTGATGCAGCCCGAACTATCAAATCTTGTCCAATTCGCGTGTTCCACTAGCCAAATCGAAGATCTCGCAAAATCGTCTGGATCAATGGATATACCACAGGAATTACATTGATGTCTCTCGGAATCACGAAATTCCATCATTTAGAGTCCCAAAATCGCGTATCTCAAATGAAGGTTGCACCAAGAAACCAAGTCCTACTTTGAAGCGTTATGAATCGAAGTAAAATTGAAGACTCATCGACCAATGCTTGTAAGTGACATGTCCAAGTTTGAAGCTATGAAGCCAAGTTCAAAAACACGTCAAATTTCGAGAACTCGAGACGACAAAGATTCAGGAATTCGAAGAATATGCGATACCGACATAGAAATCTTTGTAAGTACTCGATCGATTATAATTTATATCAATTAGAGCTCTTGAACACTCACACACCATTGTACAAAAGTTTTACAAACATCAGATTTTTCGTTTTCGAAGTTTTCATTTTTCAGAAAACCCCAAACTGTTATTTTTGTGCCAGGCCAGACGTCTGCCTCGTTGAAATTCAGACGTCCGTACACTGTTTATATCCGATATTCCAGATATGTTTTTCAAAATTGAGATGAGATAGACGTCTGAAGGTCAATAGCCCAGACGTCTGATGAAGGGTTTCAAATGACATTTTTTAAACTTCAGACGTCTGGTTTTGGCTCTGTACTTCCCAGAAAGAAACACAGATGTCTGCAGCTCATCATGGCAGACGTCTGATATTATATTTTTGCCAAAACTTTTTTTGCTTTAGATGTCTGCCTATTTGAATCAGACGTCTGTAATTAAGATTTTTTTTCAAAAATATAGTCGTTGGGGTACTTTTTCTAAAAGGTCCGACGTCTGCCCCGATATTCTTCAGACGTCTGCCGTGAGTATTTTCTGCTTGGTTTGACCTATAATGATAAGTTTTCTTTGGAGCTAAAAAAGGTTTTGTGTTGGCTTTTTTAGCATCAATCACTTAGAGATTTCAGTCGCTTATATTCTAAAGTTATTTTCAAAAGAAATATCTCATCTCTTGTGAGAGTTTAAAAGAGTTTTCAATTTGCTATCCAAATTTACTCATACATACAAAATCAAGAGTTTTCATTTGATTATCCATACTTGGTAGAGTATTAGAGAGAGAGCTTTGAGAGAAATTCCTAGAGAGTATTGTGCTTATTGTAAATTTCTTCTTTCTTTGTATTTGGGATCTTGAGTGTAAAATTGCCATTGTAAGAGAGTAGAGCATCATTGTAGAGAGAAAAGCGACGAGCTTGTAAGTAGTGTTGTTCGTAGTGGCGAACAACGTGTAGTCTTTTGAAGAGACGTGTTGGTTTGACCTCCACCGGAAGCGGGGTTGTGGGTTGCTTGCGGACAACGTGTATGTCTCCGAGAAAGACATGTATGTCTCCGAGAAAGACATGTTTAGTGGAATATGCTCGTGTGCCTAAAGAAAGTGAACTAGGGAATCTCCCGAACCACTATAAACGACTCGTGTTTGCATTTGCAACTTCTTTCTTATTTTATATTGTTTATAAGCTTAGAAATTGCATGCTTATGATCTTCCGTTTTATATGCTCATTGATTACTTGATTGGTATCCCTTGGTATTTGTTTATGCTATCACAATTGTAGTTTTGCTTAGCCACTTTTCATATTAGTATATCTATTATCTAAGTTTAGCAATTATAATTTGTATTAGTCTAAGTTTAGCAATTATGATTTGTATTAGCAAGTATGATAGAATTTTTAATTTGGATATATCCGTTGCTTATTCCTGTTCACCCCAAGTACATGTGCCTCTAAAAAACCCTTGATAGAATAGCTTGGGCTTGTTTTGGAGCAATTGATAAAGGGAGGTTTAATATAAAGTAGCCTCAGCTTCATCATCAGGAGACGCATTTGGATGACTCATAAGCACAAGAAATCAATTATGTCAGCTAGTTTGGTTCTCATACATAATCCATTACTCTCATACCACAAACAAGCATGTTAATTCTATGAGAAACAGAACTCTATTCTGAAACTAGACTTGTTTTTCAACCAAATTTTTGAAACCAATCAAATTCAATTCAACTACCATCACCACCGAGAAGTGGAAATTTTATCTCTGTGACATATACGAACAAGTGAACACCAAAGAAGAGAAACTTTAGATTAAGAAGCCGCGGTTACATAAATTCCACTGATATATTACAGAATTAAGTCACCCTACACGACGATCAAACCTAGCTAAACATAAGTTACTCCTCGAGTTAACTCTGCTCAAAGCACTAAATCAAGAAGTGGCTTTACCACATAAATCTGGGGTCGGAGGAGACTTGGGGGTGGGGGGAGTGGTGTGAAAGCTGGAGCAGCTGCCGACCTTTACTTTTGACGATTTGTGCTTCACGAGCGGGACCAGCGTCTGGACCACATCGGCCATTAGAGGCCTGTAGTCCGCCTCAGGCTGAACGCACATGGCCGCGATGGCAGCGACTTGAACGGCTTCTTTCACTGAATACTGCCCTTCCATTGCCGGATCCATTATCATAGCCACTTTATCCCTGTCCGTCAGAAAAGGCAGGGCCTGCAACAGCCACCATAACAAAAGAGAATATAAATAACTAGAACATTTTGGGTAAATTGTACTAAAACACCATCAACTTATGAATTAAATTGAACCACCATGAAGCATTCCTTGTTTGGTGTGCGAAAATACTAGTACACTGTAAAAGTTCATGATATTTAAGCGTAAATTACCCCTTTCTGTTCCTAGAAATGACAAATACAAGGATTGAAAGGGATTAGTTCTGAGTTTTTTTTTTGGTTTTTTCAAGCAGAAGAAAGACAAACTGGTTGAATATGTAACCAAGTGAGATGACGATCCCCGTGAACTTCTCTAGCAAGCTTAATGGGGCTGCGGAGCTGCAGGCGACCTGTAACCCCATTAGTTGCGCCCAACAGGGGCAAATCAGGGGGTGGGGCCATGGGTTAAGTTGGGCGTGCGCCACCCCCCAGGGCTTGGGTCACACGACCATAGCCCTGGGGCTTGGCTGCGGTCGACACCAGTCCTGTTAAGTTCTTTAGGAAAAATAAGAAAAATTGATACGAGGACTTAAGGGAATTCAAATCTGAAGTAGTAAAAATGAAAGAGAACGGATTTATATGCACCCCCTTCATATTCATTTTCCATCATTTGATGATAACTAAGTGCAAGCACTAGATAAGACTTGAAAGTTTTATCATCAAAAAAGGGCCTACAAGTCTCTCCGTTGTCTAATGGCTAAATTTCACTAAATACCAAGCAGCTTTGGCATTTCTGCTTTACAATTGGAAGTTGATCCCTTGAACTAAATGATTTCCAAATAAATACCATGACCTTTATAAAAAATTCAATTTAACACATACCCTGTTTTCGGTAATTGACAAAGAGGCATGCGTATAAAAGACAATGTTCTTGAAATAAACACCACGAGACATTAAATATAAGAAGGCTGAAAAGTCACGGTATATATGTGAAAATCAGCAAGTTCATGGAATAAACTTGCAATTTATAAGGAATTAGGTAGTTATTTACATAACGCTGAAACTTTCAGGGTGTTTTAGTGAAATTTAGCCTATCTGGCTAGAATTCTATGTGATCCTGGCAAACAAATATTTGGCTTTCCATATTACACAAGAATGCCGGGAAAACAAAAGCGGAGCTCCAAAATATCAGGCAGAAAACAAAAACCTACCCAAGTTACAAGAACACCTTCTCCATGAGGCCTCTTCATGTCCACTGGAACTCTTCCTGTAAGCAGCTCCAAAAGCACAACTCCATAGCTATACACATCTGATTTTGTTGTCAAATGCCCAGTCATCGCATATCTGTACAAATAAAAATCCAATCCATCATAAAAACATTCAAGAAATTATGTTAACGGCAAATAATCACAAAAGATTTAGATTTCTTGTTACTCTGGAGCAACATATCCTTGGGTGCCTAAAACTCGAGTTGATACATGGCCTCCAGCTTTGTCAGACCCAAGCTTGGCTAAGCCAAAATCTGAAACTTTGGCATGAAAGTTTCTATCTAAAAGGATGTTGCTGCTCTTGAAATCCCTGTGAATAACTGGAGGATTAACATGCTCATGCAAGTATTCTAGGCCTTTTGCAGCTTCAAGAGCTATTTTCATCCTCAGCTCCCAGCTCAACTTTGAAACACCGCCTTGGGAACCTGAAGGTCTAAAATAGTTTAGTAAATTTATGTGGAGATGTTACCAGCTTCTTTTACATCCGTGATCCATGTATCGTGTGTACTTTGTTTCACAGAAAGTTGATCATCATTCAATAAATAAATGCAGACCTATGTTATTTAATGCATTACCTCCTAGCACGGAGCATTTTGGCATATGGAATTTAACGTTTTCATACCAGTTATTGATATGGACGTCATAATTTTAATGCACAATTAGGACATGATGATCCCAGAGTCTACAAAACATATGTGCGTGCGTGCGTGCGTGTGTTTCAAATCTTAATACAAGCATATAACTGTATCACAGTACGATGTAGTTTCGTGATGCATACGACGATTAGAACATATAAACAAAAGATCTATCATTTCCAGAAGTATAAGATGTGCAACAAATGCATATTCCTTCTAAGCAAAAGAACAAATGTTATGAACAAATACAGACCTACAATAAGTCATCTTCGATGTAAGTGAATTATTTCAGATAGCCTTAAACATTACAGTATGAACTTCCGAGTTGAGGGCTTTGAAGCCTCAGGAATGACATTGCTAGTAGGGATTTTTTAGCAATGAGCTGGTGTGATAGGATGCAAGACAAACACAACATTCTCTCCATTTTCACAAATCTCACTGGGCAGGTACTGCATAAAGTATGTCAGTTCCAAGTAAAATCCAAAGTTCACTTTGATCCATATTTGCAGTGGTGTTATATCTCATCTCACCTGAATTAGAATAATGAAATTGAGGTGAAGCTGAACATGACAGAATCAGATATCTTGGCATGATGTTAGATTTCATTAGTTGTTGATAACCCCATTATAGTATATTTCCTTTGAACAGTATACAATTTGATGAAACCATATGAAATACCTTTATCAAGATTCTGCAATTTCCAAAGAATGCTACCAAGTCACAAAACTGTAATTGGTTAATGGTTAGAGGGTACCTGTTTGCTCTTTAATTGTTAGAATATAAAGTCATATCCCTCGACCCTCATCATAACTTTGGAGTTTTACTGTCGAAGCACGGACATTTAAGATGGTACGAGAGCTAATCCATGTCCAAATCCAATCAGGATCATAATTTCCGAGTTTGGTTGTGTAGCCTAATCTAAACATATCTGGATACCCGCATCGGATTTCGCATATGATACGATACCCGGATCTCGCAGCGGAAACAAAAATGCATATGGTCTACACAACATAAGATAGATGAACTTATATCGATGCAGAAGAGGGGATGTAGTTCTAAATCTTTTGACCGTTGTCTTCTCCGCGATGATCAGTAGATCCAACCACTTAACACAGGAAGGACCTGATTCCATGGCAAACAATTAAACGAAGGAGAAACCCTAGAAGACTCTCAATCTCTTTTGGTGGCTAGCAAACCCTAGAAAACAAGCTCTCTTACCCCTCTATCTTCTCAACCCTAATAACGTATTGTACATATAAGCTAGGGGAGAAGCAATTGGACGAATAGGATCGTTTAGAGCCGGAACCCTAGTCTCACTAGGGTTCGGCGCTTAACTGCCCATAGACCCGCATCAATTAGAGCGGGCCCCTCATGAAGCCGAGCCCCAACCCAAGCCTTAGTTGGCTCAGGTGCTCGAATCGGGTCCCAACCCTAGTCGACCCGCCTACTTGATTGGGCGGGTTTGGGCAGGGTCGGGCCCAAAGTCCAACATGTTGCAATAGAAGGGCCTTTAAGACTAATTTGATTTATATGATATTATTATGGTCTTTTTAAAAAAGTACCTTATATTTTTCTAATTACTAGAAAGCTCTGCCATACTTCATATTTACTTTAAAAGACCCAAAATACAATTAAATTGCACTAAAAAGCCCTCAATTGACGAAAAAGAGAATTTTTTTGCATCTTCCATCACTCTATTAGGGGGCTAATGGTGAGTATTGGTTAGGGTTTTAAAATCTTCACATCCCCTCTTCTTTTCCCAAAATTTCTAAAATTTCCCCCAAATTGGCTTTAGCATTAGAGTTCCAATCAAAGATCTTTCAAACTGATCATGGAAACCAGTTCGTTTTTCTCAACATTCTCCACCAACAAGTTTGTCGAGTGCCGTTGTCCCTCCAAATGCAAGCTTTGTGTTCGTGGGCAATCTCATTTGAAAGGAGAACGATTCTTTAGTTGCGCTAAATCCCAATCTTCAATCAAATGAGAATGTGAGTTCTTTTTATGAGAGAAACACATACCTAAATACCTAGAAGGTAAGAGAACATCTCAAATACAAGCTCCAGTTCCATCTTTCTGACCAGATGCTGACTTTTGATGAAAAGCTAACGAGGATGGCTTTTTAGTGCAATTTAAATGTATGAGGGGACTTTGAAGTAAATATGAAGTGTGGGGGGCTTTTTAGTAATTAGTGAAGTATAAGGGGGCTTTTTAGTAAAAAGCCCTATTATTATTAGTTGAAAAATTAAAAGGTAGTTCATAAAGCTTACTAGCTGAAACCTTGTGGTATAAGAAGAGCCCATATGTAGAAGTTTTTACTTCGAAGATAGATGTGCCACATGATATCATTTCCCGATAAATATCATTCAATGCCAACAAATTCTATCACTCATACTACACCAATGTTAACTCTGCAATGATATTCTAATATGTATAGTTGTTTGCTTAAATAGGGCTTTTTGATAACTTTGGTTGTTAGTAAATGGAGTTGGGGAGCACGTAACATATGCTGCAAAGATATATCCATTTTCCATGTTCAGCGACATTCTAACAAGAATACGAAAATAAGGTTGCAAAATATGAAAAAATTTACAATGTTTGTCGCAACCAATGACAATAAAATTGGTTCCAAGAACGTTGCAGCTTCAGTAAATATGATTATAGGCTTATAGCATTTGTTGAGGGGTCACGTCATCTATTTACTTTCATTGTAAATTCGTATCGCACTATCGCTAGTTTCACTATCACTAGTTTCTTCGACAAAATTCAGACCATATTTTGGATTTGGAATCCTGTAACAAAAGGTCAAAATAAACCAAACAATGATTTACAGTTGATTACTTGCGATAAATGTTGTGTGCAGCTAATGTTTCATTTTCCATTGCAGCTAACCAAACAGCTTTAAAATCTAGTTTAGGAGTGCTGAGATTGGTTTATTTGCATTCAAACAACTTGGACTTATTGGTGCATGTTTATCTAACACAAAGCATGTTCCGTATATAGGTTTAGCAACCCCGTGAATATTTACATTCTTCAGTAATACCGTTACTACTTAATACACAGCTATATGTTGTAGCTAAATAAAACCATAGCCCAAATTTTGCTCGAAAACAAAAGCCGCAGACAACTAAAACCAAGAATGAAGTAAATTGCAAAAAAGGTTTTAATCGTGCATACCACTGGTAGGATACAAATGCTCCTGCAGGCCACCATTTGCCATATACTCATAAACCAACATCCTATGAGAATTATCAGAACAATACCCCACCAATCCAAGAAGATACGGCGATCTCAGCCTCGTCAACAACTCCACCTACAAATTAAAAACACCAGTCAAAAAAATCAATTCCCCCCCCCCTAAGAATCAAACATCAAGCACAAACAATCAAGAGAGCCAAACCTCCATCTTGAACTCCTCTTCCCCTTGCTTCCCCGCTCGATCCATCAGCTTCACAGCGATCTTCCTCCCATCGCTCAAAACCGCTTTGTAAACCGATCCAAAGCTCCCGTGGCCAACGACATTCCCCTTTCCAAACCCTAGCGTCGCCGAATGCAGCTGCTTGTAGCTGAAAACCTGCAGCCCTCTCTCTCCAACCGCCGCCGCAGCCTCCGTTTTGGCGCCAATCGGAGGCGGAGGCGGAGGCGGAGGCGGCGGTTGCTCGAGGTCTTGGGGGACATTTGGGGTATGGTCCTTGGATTTGAGGGATTTGCGGTGCTTGGAGACTTTAGCGCGGATGTAGCAGTAGTAGCTGAAGGCGACGAGGAGGGAGACGACGGCGAGGGATGCGAGGATGATGATGACGAGGAGCGCGATCGTCTCCTCTCTCTTCTCGTCCCCTTCCATTTTTCGAAACCCTAACCCTAATTTTTTTCGAAGTTTGATTGAGTTTTTAGAGAGAGAGAGAGAGAGAGAGGCAGGCGAGGGAGTGATGCTGGCGTGGGAATGATGGGACTTAAAACGGAGGGGAGAGAGAAAATTCAAAAAACATAATAAATTTTGCACAAAATTTTCTACTCTTTAAATTTTCGAAAAAACCCGTAAGTTTATTATAGGTTGGTTCCCAAGAAAGAAAAAGTTGATGATTTAATAATAATAATAGAAAAGCGTGGGGGATAAACAAAAAAAAAATGGAGCTTAAAAGCCTCTGCAAGCGAGAGGGAAGTCCGATGCAATTTCAGAGTTCAAACGAGGTGCGTTTGGCTGTGGATCCCACACAGCAACCCCAACGCACCACTCCACGCCATGTGTCTCGATATATCTGGTGGTTCGATATGTGCGGCCTCTAAGAAATTATGCAGTGTATAGTGGTATCAGATACAATATAGTGAGTGATGTATATTAAAAATAAAAATCAACATAAATTGAAAAGGCAATGCAACATTGGTCTTGATGAATCGATCTGATCAATTTTTTAACCAGTAGAGATTTTTGCATCTGAATTATCAAAACAAATGGAAAAATGCGGATTATAAAATCTAATTAAGAAATTAAGTACACCAAAACAAATCCAAATAAAACAGAAAACAATTTCAAGCAGCTCTCCCTCCTACAAGAGCTGCATTCTACTACATTACACCCCCTCACAACTCTGCTCAACAATCTGAGTCTCATCATCACCAAATTTTTTTTCTCATCTTCAATCCCGAAACATCAAAAAGGTCAAGACGGAGGGAAAAAACGGTTGAGATTGAACGGTAAAGTGTAGAACTCCTCGTTCCGGCTATCTCCTTTAAATGTCCTGAATCTCACCCACCATGGCATTCCTCTATCTCTCGCCGCCTCCTTAAACTCCAAAGTGTTGTCCAAAAACACCGCCACAATTAGTGCGACGGTCGCAGACGATGAGAATACGGTGTTTATGTAGTCGTTGAACTGCGTAACGCCAATTTAAAATGGTTATTATATAGCATCTAACTATAAATTTTTTTATATACAAGTAAACACATAGTTGAGGGTAGTTTGGGGAAATTTATCCGAATTAAAGCGACTCGATTGTTGTAACTGAAACAAAGAAATAATCAAACATACCCAGCCAGCCCTAGTGTGAGCGGGCCCATGGTGAGCACTGCTGGTGTAGCTAAAGAAATATTGAGGAATGGAGAGTCCAAGGAACATGGAGACCCCAACGATGAAGAGGTTGCGCATCGAGTTCATGTTTGTGAATTGTAAGAAGGATAAACCTACCGCCGCTGTATTAACAAAAAAAAACTTAAATTTGTTCAGTTATCCCGAAGAAAACGCAAAGGGTCCGGAGAAGAAAGTCTACCAACGAGTCCGAACAAAATGCAATATACTGCTGCAAAGATCGTAAATGGTATGGAGGCAAACAGTGCTCCAAATTTTCCTGCAACAAGAGATACTATTTTAGTTACTTATTCAGATATTAGTTGTAGGTGGTTTATGGAAATATCGGGTATTTACAAAGATAATCAGCACTTACCCAACATAGAGAAGAATATCATGAAGCCAGCTGATATTTGTACGACTCTACGGCTCCCGACTCTTGTGGATCCTAGAAGCCCCACATTCTCCCTGCATTTTTTCCCAGCAATTAATTATATTTTGCGATAGAGACGATAAGAAACTATGAAAATATATACAACGAGACAAAGAGAGGATGAAACTAACACCGAGACTGTGGAGCCAGTCCCTGTGCCGAAAAGCCCATCTAACAAAATCCCAATCCCCTGTTTGTTTTAAAATTTCAATTAGATAACTATTTCACAATTGGAAGAAGAAAAAAGTTTTTCTGAATGCAAGAAATATTGCACCTGCCATCCAATGCCGCGGCTAAGTACATGAGCAGGAGGCGGAGTCGCGCTTGCGAGCCGAGCTGCAGCTTTGTAGGCTGCTGTTGACTGCAAGAAAAGAATAAAGTCACACACAAACAAAGAAAATGCAATTTTTTTTCATTTCCGGAGACCTCAACAAAAAAAATGCTTACCTCAACCAAGGACACAAAAACAGCAGCCATCATGCCGAATGCATGGCCAGCATCGAAGGTCGGTGCTCCCCATTGCAATGGATATGGGATCTTAATCCTAATACAACACATTCCATAATTATCAACAATCAATAAGAAAATAAAACACAAAAGAAATTAACAGAACAATGAGAGTGCAAACCAAGGTGCGGAAGAGATTAGGTCGGCTCGGTCAGTTCGACAATTAAGCTGGGTCCGCAACGGCCTGTTCTTGTAGGCCCCTCCGACAGTCAGGATGTGAGCGTAGGCCCAAATGATGGCGATTGTTAGGAGCAGCGCAAATCTCTCCAACAAGGGCGTTCGTCGTGCATTTATATGCTTCAGATACTAGAGAGAGATCTTTCGATTAGTTGACAGTGGCTTGTTTTGTTTTAGAGGTTAAAGTAGTGGTTTGAACCTGAGATGCTGCGACGAATAGGATGAGCATCGGAACACCAATCTCCACACATCGCCCCACCTGATGAATGGTGTAAAAAATAAAAAATAAAAAAATTCATGTAATTGCTTGAATGCAGGTAAATGTAGGAATTATACCACAGGGAATCCTCTCTCGAAAAGGCCGAAGCCTACCAATGCAACCACCGGAACCATCCCCAGTGGGCTAAAAAATCTACAATCACGCACAAAACAAATGAAATAGTATTAAAATTTTGAAATATTCTATAAACCAAGTAACGTAATTGCCAAAGAAATACAAAAGAGTAATACCTAGAGCAAATACCCCACAACTGGCTAAAACCCAAAATAATCTGAATGCTTGACGAGACTATCAATGCTCCTTGTATGGCTCTCATGGTTTGAAGAAATCTCTGCAAGTTACACAAAAGTACAACAACGTTAATACAAAAACTAGTATTGAAATAAATCATGGTTTAATGCCGATCGCACTAACCTCATGTGGATCTGGCACATCCATAAGAGATGGGTCATGTATTATGGAGAGGATTGGAACTATGAAGGCGTAAGAGCCGCCTATTACGGTTGGAAGTCGAGTTCCGAATAGAGTTTGCAGCAATGTGTTGATTCCACTTACAAATAGCAATGTCTGGACCATTCTCACCTTATCGTTCTGCATTTTAGAATCATTATACAGTTTTAAAATGTGATGAATTTCAATAGTTAAACTATTATTGATTTTGATAATTTTTTTGATAATATGTACCTGTTCTTTGTATTCAACAACTTCCCTTTAAAGTTAGATAATATGAAGAAAAAGGATCTGAAGCAATAAAGGGATTTTTTGCAAATGCATTTTATTTTCATTTTTAATGATTTGGTGATTATGAATACAACTGCGATTGAGATTCCTAACATAATTAGAATTAAGATTCCAGCTAAGCCTCATAATATATTGGAGGAAGAATTTATGAGCTAAACGAACATGAACAGAGCCAATTAAAAAAATATATATTAATTGTTTGTTTAACATAGGTAATGACCTTTGGCAGAGCATAATGGAAAAGAAAGAATTATACAGTCGACCCAAAAAATTAGGGATGAATGCTTGTTGCTGCTGCTGCTGCTGCTGTTGAATTTATGAAACTTTAAAAGATAAAATGTTAATTTCACCTTATATGATAAAAGCCCTCAAAAAAGGACTATTGATGTTTGGTAGCATTCATCCATAAATTGACTATGACACTTCACCTCTCTTAACAGTAAATTTCTTGTACCATTTCAAGTGAACAAAACCATATCCTGTTAAAATGGTCTTATACAAAATTATCAGGAACTGACATTAGTACAATGTTCTGTTTTTGTCATACCTACATATATCACTAAATTCCATTTTGTTTTATTGATAATAATAAAGTTGAAAGCACCTCTAAAATGCCATTTCTAAACATTCTAATTAAATTGTTTTCAGTAAAAGAGAGAAGTAAAGAGAAATTTCACCAAAACCATCCTTATTTACACATTTACTGCGGTTAATTTCTTTTGTGAAATGACCAAAATACAATGCTATATAATTGTTAAAAGGGGATGAAAGGTTATTTTCGGGGAAAAAATAAAAAATTTAACGGCAGGAGGGGGTTGTGTGTAATGGAGGAAACGTTGGGGCTTTCAGTGCACAAAATCATCGCTAGGATTGTTTTGGACATATAGCCCATGGTACATGCATGGCGGTTTTGATGAACTTCCCCCCCCCCCCAAAAAAAAATTCTTACATCAGTTCCACCAATTGTCTGAATCAAAAGTGTAGGGATCATCACAGCAGTCCCTAAAGACAAAATATAATGCTGGAATCCTAAAGCAATTGCTTCCCCTGCAATCCAAAACATGGACACAAAAAATGATCACAAATCAAAGCTCAAAACTTTATGAAACAAGAAGAGACAAAAAAATTCAGCACAAATCAAGCATACCCCAAGATGGGTTGGAATCAATACAGTACTCAAATCCCTGGAGCTGATCCATTGGTGGATGAGTGATCTCCTCTGGTTTAATATCACCCATCTCTTCTATCAACAAAACCACAAAGATTCAATCTTTGAGCTTAAAAACCAACAAAGATTCAATCTTTGAGCTATCTCTCTTGGGTTTCTCAAGGAGATAAGAGAGACCCAGATTGGGATATGCAAAAAGCTTGAGAATTATTGGTGAAAGTTGAGAGCTTTGGAGAGAAAAGTTAATTTTGACAAAGGCAGTTGATGCCCACTCTCTCGTCTCCTTTATAGGTTCTCTTTATTTTTATTTTCTGTCTTCTTTTTTTCAATCTTTCTACTTTTGTTTTGTTCTCTTTCTCACTTCACTGTTTGCGGAATGAGCCGTTGGTATTTTTTGTGACGGAAATGCCCCTCAGGGGGTTTGAAAGATTAGTACATGTAAAACAAGGGGAAGGAAGGTTACCGTTGGGTTTGGCAGGTAGGGCCTCAGGGGTTAAAAGGGTCAGTTTGGGGGGTATTTTTATGAATTTTTGTTATGCTAATTCTAGATTTATAGGGTTTAATCAACTTGGTTTGTATCAGATTTAATTTCAGAATCAACCATGGTGTGGAGGGGTGGCGTGGGGGGATAAAAATAAAGGTACTTCAAAATTAAGGAAAGCTCTTTGCTCTTGGCCTTTTTGGAAAAAGATGCTTTGCCCCCCTCCTACTCCATTTCAAAGCTTTATCCAGTTATTTTATAGAGTTAAGCTGGGTTGTGCTCGAGCGCAGCAGCCTGTTGGCGACGGTTGTCAGGACAAAAAAAAAGGGTGGAGCGTTGAAACGGCCCCACCCCAAGAGGCTAGGTCACGCGAGCAAGCCATGGGGTTACGCGCTCCACCGCAGCCGCATTTTCCTCTAATTTTTATGACCCTTTAGGCCTAGTTTGGTAACAAAGATTTTGAATCCAAGAACCATTCAAGTTAAAATGAAACTGCGATTTCCCTGCAAACCGTTGATTTTTAAAAAATAGTTTTCACATGGTGTAGAGTTGTTTGACAAGATAGTCTTGAAACCAAGATATGTATGCAAACCCGTCGGTAAACGAGGCCTTATACTTCTTATAGAGCTCATTATTTTAATTTTTTTTTCCAACTTTGGTGCCTCACTGGCCTTCTTACTCTTTATTTCTTTATTCACTAGTAATTTCTAAATCTCAATCCATTAATGGCTTCTCTGGATGGTTGAGCAAAAATATCATGTTTTCTTTGATGTATATTGTATTTCCCCTGTAGGAATGTGTTCTCTCGCTTAGAATAATCCTCTTCCTGCTCTCCATCCTTCTTCCTACTCTCCTCTCGCACTATGTCCATCGTCATACTGTCTCTTTCGATGGTCTTTTCTCGCCATCAATAACAATCTCTTTCAATTTATTTTTTAACATAGATGTTATAAGTATTATCCTCACGTAGCTTCTCCGTTTTTATCAAACTTGAAGGGTAAGGTTGTTTTGTTTGAAAATTTAGGGTTATTTCTCACAATTTATAATTTTTTATGAAGGGTAGGGATCATTCGATAATTTGTCCTTGAACAACATAATTAGATTAATTTCCAACATTTTTGTCATTTTTAGCTTAATCGGTACCAATTTCCTCTCCAGTGTGAGAGATCGCAGGTTTGATATCCAAATGGGGTTGATTTTCAACACAAAAAAGCATTTTTATAATTTTCTTTCATTTTTATCTTTAATGAAACGCGGGGTTACTAACTTTCGTCTTTGCTGGAAAAAAAAATCTTTCAGTTTTTCGAAAAAGAGAAAGTGAGGAGCGGACGGGGTCGGTCGAGGTGAGTCAGCACGGAGTGTGAAGAATCTAAACAGCTACTACTATTCTTTCCTCTCTTTGTCACCTGCTTCCAAAACACAAACCAACCCCTATCTATCTCTCAATGCATAGTAACAAGGGGAAAAAATTAAAAAGAAAAAACTAAAGATTTGATTAAATAGACCGGATTCGGAATGGGTATAGAAGTTACTATATCTTTATCCGGTAGTTGTAGATAGATTTGATTACGGATATGGATATTTATCGAGATTGTAATTATTATCCGTATTTGTTCTTAGTCTAAGGATTCACATATAATTTTCAATCTCGGATATGGATACAGAATGTTTCTAATTGAGAATGCAAGCAACGAATATGAACATAGAAATTGAAAATCTAATATGGATACGGATTCAACTCGAATTATCCGTGTCCACTACATACCTAATTATAACGCGTCGACTAAGTATTACATATAAAACTAATGTCAGAACTTGTGGCGGCTTAACGAGTGATTTTCCGATTACAATTGGTTTACATCAAGAATCTGCATTAAGTCCATTCCTGTTTACCATCGTGATGGATGAGCTTACTTGAACTATCCAAGATAAGGTACCTTGGTATATGCTATTCGCTGATGATATTGTTCTACTAAATGAGACGAAAACATGGGTTAATGCCACATGGAGGCAAACATTGGAATCTCGGAGATTCAGATTGAGCAGGTCCAAGACAGCATATATGCATTGCAAATTTAGTAACCAGAGAAGTCAAAACCATATTGGTATAACATTGGAAGGGCAAGAGATATCACCGAGCGACCGGTTTAGATATCTAGATTCCATCATCCAAAAGAATGGGGAGATCGATAGTGATATTAATCAAAGGATCCAAGCTGGTTGGTTGAAATGGAGGAGTGCAACAGAGATTTTGTGTGATCGTAACTTTTCGTTAAAATTGAAAGGAAAGTTTTATCGGAGCGCTATTCGGCCTGCCTTATTATATGGTACAGAATGCTGGGCTCCTAAGAAGTATCATATACAGAAGATGCACGTAGCGGAGATATGCATGCTTCGTTGGATGTGCGGTAACACTAGAAACGATAAGGTGCGAAATGAGGATATTCATGCAAAAGTTGGTGTAGCACCTGTGGAGGAGAAGATGCGGGAAAACCGGCTAAGATGGTTTGGTCATGTGTGACGCAGACCTATGGAAGTACCGGTTCGACGAATATATATTCTCGATATGGACAATGGCAAAAGGCAAAAAGAAGACCGAAGAAAACATAGATGGAAGTGATACGAAACGATATGGTTGCCAAAGGACTCAATGAAAATATATTGTTCGATAGGAATGAGTGGAGGCGGAGGATTCATGTGGTGGACCCCGCGTGATTCTCATGTTGGTTCATGCAGCCTACCCCATATGCTTGGGGTAAAAGGCTCAGTTGTTGTTGTTGTCGTCAAGCTATTTTTAGTTTTTATTTTATTTTTCACATATATCTATCTCTATCTCTATCATTATAGGGTAAAAGAAAGAGGGTCATTTACTTTTGAATTTGTTTGGTGACGGGGCTTTCTATTTTTTTTTTTTTTTTTTTAAAAAGAACAAAAAACACCGTTGTTTGATGAGAGTAACGCACGTAATTGAATGCTGTGTCATTTTTATTTTACAAGTGCAACGCACATAATTAAATTGTCGCGTCATTATTATTTTATAAATACAATGCTTATAGTTAAATTAATTAGGAAATTTATTACAAAAATTTCTACAATTGTGTGCCTCGCTGGCCAGTTATTTTAACCACAACAGAGGGGTAGAGAAATCAATGACTAAATTTAACCAACAAAGCCTTATGAAATACTTCAAATACTTTTCATTTCTATAAAAATAGAAGTTATCGGGTTGGATCCTTTACAAAGTAAGTAAAAAACAGTTATAACAGCAACAAAAAAATTGTTTCCCATGGTGATTAGTAAAACGCAGAAGAGATGGATGGTTAATTTAGTCTAAATAAAAAAGAAAGTTGGTCCCACCATTATCTATTTACTTACCAAAATAAAATTTGCACAGATTTTCTTTTACACTCCACTTCATAAATTTCATTATACAGTAAAACCTCTATACAGTAATATCCTTGGGACCGGGGAAAAATATTACTATAGGGGGGTTATTCTTAAGTAGAGTTTTATATATAAAAGAAATCATGGCGGCAATAAGGCAAGAAGCGCAAGGTGATAATCCGGAAGACGATAGTGTGGAAATAGAAAAGGTGTCATGTCGAGAAGCTTCAAACATGTTGGATAAGTTAGAAATGTTTTGGATTCAACAAGAAGGTGATTGTGGTGACGAGTTACTACGAACTCGCAAGTTAAAGGATATGGTAGTAACTCAAAAAATTAAGTCATTGTCCCAAACAACTTTGAATAAGTACTTTATGTCATCTTAAGTTCAATTGTGTAGTTAAGTAATTTATGTCATCTTAAGTTCAATTGTAATAGCCAAGTAATTTTATGTATTTTTTATATATATAAAAAATTATTTAAAATTTAATGCCAATTTATTACTATATAGAGGTAAATTAGTACAGGCGGGACTTGGAAAAAGTATGGAATATCACACTGTGGAGGTTATTCTTATTTATAACTGGTCCCGAGTCGGGACCGGGACTTTTTATCACTATAGGGAGGTTATTCCTATATAGAGTATTCCTATACGGAGGTTTTACTGTATATGTGTGTCGTATCATCCTTTACGTCAATTAAAAGGAGCCCAACGTGAAGTACTGGAAAAGGACGGGCTGCATGTTGATACAAGCCCATCCAAACTTTTGTTGACATCTGATTACAAAATGAAAAATTATTATGATTATCTGAAAACAATGAGCTTCAGTCACTAGATCCTTTTTCTACTGAATGATATTAGGAAAAACATATTGAGAACTAAAGGCAAAATTTTCCCCTCATATGAAGAAACACTTTTCCTATCATAGAGATTTCACATGCATTCTCAAGGGTCTTTTTAGTGCAAGCCCATGTATAGCCCAATTGCTCTACCCTATAAATGCCACAAAATGTATCTAAAGTCAAGGGTGGAAGCCCATATGTGTGGCCCATATTGTATAAGCCCAATGGATAGTTTCGCTTACCCAACCTCTCCAAACCTATGCTATTATACTGCAAGCTCAAGGCACTTCCAACTTCAATTTAAAGGAAAAATTCGTAAAAGGAAAACGATTGCATGAATTTTAGACCGTACACATCTCCATAATTATTTTTGAAAATTAGCTTCAGGATATGGTAGTTTAAACCCTCTTAGCATGGCTACGAGAATCGCATGTGCCGAAAACCAGTTGTTTTAATTGAAACACATGCCGGTCCGAAATCTCTTAGCTAACTTTATACCAGCCTTCTAACATTCAGCCCAAACAAAGGAGCATAGATCTTGTCACGCCCCACTTCTCAAAATACGTAAACACTGTACGCGACAAAACCAACCATGCTATTTATGGCGAGAAAATATTCTTCTTCCATAGTCACATTACAGCTGTCAGCCAGTTATCAAGAACAGTAAAATAAATATCTAATTATTACATGTCCAACTGTCACAATAAATAACAACAAAAAAGATAGCGGAAACAAATAAATATCCAACAAGAAATAATCTCCTATTCTCGTCCCTGATGAGATCACAACGTTAAAACCATAACTTGAAGATAATTCTAAAGTATCATTAAATTAAATCAACAAAGCTCCTCACTGTTCAGCTTGCCTGTCAAAATATTCTTGATCTTCCCGCGATAAGGTTAAAGGAACATGACCATACAAAACCCAGACGTTAGTGCGTCATATATATCATATAATAAAAACAATAACTTAACAATATGCTATATAAGGTGTCACATGCAAAATGAGATATAAATATAAATAAAACAATTACAGGGGTTATAACAGCAGGTTATAAGTATGTCACGTGTATCCTAAATTCGGTGTTTCTAGGTTAACTATCTTACATGTATTTGAAACCAATGAATGTATTTCTCCATGTAACTCAGAAGTATATATCCCGTTACCCTTCGGAACCACGGATCAAGATGTATGAATTAAGAATGATTCTGTTCCGTTACCCCCGGAACAACGGATCAAGTAATAAGAATCACGAATGATTCTGTTCCGTTACCTCTCAGAACCACGGATCAAGTATTATCCTTTTAAATTACACTTCAGTTACACTTTTGATTTCCTCATTTCCCCAAGTTTCGTTTTTCAAGTCAGGTATGAGCAATATCTACTTAATACCAACACAAGAACAGGAAAATACAGATTATGTCTATCTAAACAACACATCACGTTCATCAGGACAACAGGTCACAGTTGTTAAGTATTACAGGTAACAGGTATATGCAATATATCAATACCAGTAGCAAGATCGCAGGTCGCAAGCGTGCTAAGTGTTGTGTACTAAACAGGTGAAGCTTTCAGGTAAAGTATTAATTGCACATCAAATCATAATAAATAATAAGATTATAGTTGTCACGGTTATCTAACTGTGATACCGCATGTAACTAAATTAATGTGTCCACTATATATATATATATATATAACCATACTTATAATAACTTTCACAATTATCTGGTATTATAAATTAAATGTATTAATTACTACGCTTCGATTAAACCATTGAGCCTATTAGATTAGTTTGCTATAATTTCGTATCGTCAATATAATTTAAATAATGTTATATACTGCAAATTATAAACTTATTATAGTTAATGATCTACATATAATAATAAAGATTAATATCACGATATCTAGATAAATAAAATATAGCATGTAACAAGTCGTAACTTGTCTTAATTTGTATAAACTATGACGACGACGGAAACACGACGGCCGAATCAAGCTCGAAATCTCTGCTAGGTACCAAAAGCTTGGGTTTGGTGCTGCAAAGGTATCGGCTGAGTTTGGCCTGATAGTTGGGCTCGGTTCAGTTGGTTTGGCTTTGGGTTGCTGCGACAAGGGTGCCTGGTGATGGGGTTGTCGCCGGCGATGGATCGATGAAGGGGTTGATGCGACGGTGATGGGTTTGGTCCCCGGCGGTACGAGATCGGCGAAGGAGAAGGGCGCAGTGAAGGAAGAGGATGCGGTGGCTATGAGGGTGAAGGAGGTCAACGGTGAAAGGCGGCCGAAGTTGAAGTTCTCGGAGGTTGATGGGTTGGTAGTTGCGATGGTGAGGTTAGGGTCAAAGAAGAGGAAGAAGAAGATGCAGGTGGTGCTCGAGTGATGAAGTTTGAAGACGATGACGAAGTAAGGGATGATGGAGAAAGAGTCGACGGCGGGGTGAGATGAAGTGGGCACGGTGATGGGTTCAAAGGTGGTGTAAGGAGATGGGGACGGTGATGACGGCGAGATGAGGAAGGCAGGGGGAAGAGATGAGAGGGAGCGAAGGAGAGAGGGAGTTGGTGATGCAGACGAGGTGAGATGAAGGCGAGTGCGGAGATGATGGGTGGGTTAAGGCTCGGGAAGGTAAGGGAGAAACGAGAGGGGGGGAGAGAAAACAGAGAGACATAGAGGGTTTTGTATAATATAAATTATATATATTTAGTGTGTGTGTGCGCGCGTGCGCGCGCGTGTTAGTTTAGTATAACTAATAGTATAAAGATAATATCTATCTTCGATCCGTCTCAAGCAAAATCTCACCGAACTATATATTGGAAAAATAATTATATATATACGTAGCCAACTTAACCATAATGCAAAGGTTTAGAAAAGAATATATCTTAAATATCTTATAAACTTATTTAAGATTTAAAAAAGATTTAGATATATTCAAATCTAATAACTATCCGGTATCTAAGTTATATGAGATTTAGGTGTAATAGATAAATAGCAGTATAAAATATGAGATGCTGAATTAACCTGATGACAGTTAATAATATACAATATCCCTAACTTGTGGCTAACAGAAGATATATACATATAATTCAATCTTATATATATATATATATAAATATATATATATTTGTTATATAGATTCACCTGGATTTGGTTTACAGATAATATTTCAATATAATCTAGCACCATAACGGGTTTCACACAAGCGGGTCGGGTCGGATAAACATTTTTATTATTAAACCAATCACAACCCGGATACATAGATAAAAAATATAAAACAAGATTTAAAATACCAATTAATATCGTATGATCGTGCTAGGGTGTTACATTATACTCAAGTACAAAAGAATTTCGTCCTCGAAATTCACGAAATAGGAAAAGACAGAACAATGAAGATACAGATCTAAGGAAAGAGACGTGGAAACTTTTCTCGAGCTTCATCTTCACGTTTCCAAGTAGATTCTCCATACGAACGATTTTCCCATGAAACAAGCACTAAAGGGATCACCCTATTCTTGAGAACGTTTTCTCGTCGATCCACAATAGCCATCGGTTGTTCTTCATAAGTCAAATCCTCCCTCACTATCAATTCCGAGTAGTCAAGGACGTGCGTCTCATTTCGAACATACTTATAGAGTTGAGATATATGAAACACGTCATAAACACCTGCCAAGGATAATGATAAAGCCAACCGATAAGTTACATCTCCAATACGCTGAAAGGCCCTACGAATCGAGGACTAAGATTTCCTCGACTATCACACCAGATTACTCCCCTAATTGGTGATATCTTCAAAAACACATGATCACCAGCAGCAAACTTTAAAGGTCTCCTTCCAGTATCTGCCCAACTTTTTTGTCGATCTTGTGCGACCTTCATTTGATTCCGAATCAAGCTAACTTTCTCCACAGTTTGAACAATCAGTTCCGGTCCCAACAATTTTCTTTCTCTAACATCATCCCAACATACTGGTGAGCGACACTTCCGACCGTACAACACTTCGAATGGAGCCATCTGTATAGTCGCCTGAAAACTGTTATTGTACGAGAACCCTACTAAATGTAAATGATCCTCCAACGAACCCATGAAATCTAACATATAAGCTCTCAATATATCTTTAAGAGTTTGGATCGTTCTCTCGGACTGTCCATCTGTCTGAGGATGATAGGCTGTACTAAACTTTAAGCGAGTTCCCAAATTTTCTTATAGACTTCTCCAAAAATGTGATAGGAACCGGGTATCACGATCAGAAACAATGCTCACTGGTACTCCATGCAATCTCGTAATCTCCTGCATGTAGCTCTCTGCTAAAGTCTCCGTCGACTGACCAACTTGAAATGGTATGAAATGAGCTGCCTTGGTCAGTCGATCGACAATCATCCAAACTGCGTTATTGCCCTTTGGACTTCGTGGTAAGGCTGTCATGAAATCCATGGTTATATGTTCCCACTTCCATTGGAAAACCAGAAGTGCTTGTAACAAACCAACCACCCTTTCATGTTTAGTCTTGACTTGCTAACACACCAAGAATCTCGACACGTAACGAGCGATCTCTTTTTTCATGCTTTCCTACCAAAAGTGTTGTCGTAAATCTCTATACATCTTCATACTTTCTGAATGTATCGAATATGCGGAACTATGAGCCTCCTTCATAACTTTTTCACGAACTTCTCCTTTAGGCACACACAAATAACTTCCATACCTCAAAGAACCATCTTCATGTATCAATAAATCCGTTCAGAGCCCTGCCTCTACCTGTCCTCGAAATTTCTGAAACCTAGGATCGTGCAACCGTGCTACCTTAATACTATCAATCAATGATAACTGTACTTGCAACTGCATCAACTGTCCCAAAAATTCTGGTAGTACGAGCTCCAACTCAAAATGTTGAAAATATGCTATAATCTCCTTCTGTGAAGTCAACATCCGTATTACTGGCAACCGACTTAAAGCATTTAGTAATATATTAACTTTTCCTGGATGGTATTTTAGATCAAGATCATAGTCGGCTATCAGCTTCAACCATCTACGCTGCCTAATTTGTAGCTCTTTCTGTATGAACACATATTTTAGGCTCTTGTGATCAGTAAATATTTTGACCTTTGCGTCCAATAAGTAGTGTCTCTAAATCTTCAATGCAAAAATAATCGCTGCTAATTCTAAGTCGTGAGTTGGGTAGTTCTTCCCATGAATTTTGAACTGCCTCGACGCATAAACTACAACATTTCCATGCTGTATCAAAACACATCCCAAGCCTTTCCCAGATGCGTTGCTGTGAATAACTAATCCTTCAGAACGATCCAACACTGCTAAAATAGGAGCGGTTGTCAATTTTTGCTTCAGCGCTTCAAAAGCCAACGCACACTTCTTGGACCAAACAAACGGTATCTCCTTTCGTGTTATCTTGGTTAAAGTTCTGCTATCCGAGCGAAGTTCTCCACAAACCTCCTATAGTATCCAGCAACCCCAAGGAAATTTTTGATCTCCCAACATTCTTTGCAATCGGCCAATCGAGAACAGCTGCAATCTTTTCGGGGTCAACTGCAGTTCCATCTCCGGATACAACATGACCCAAGAACTTCACTTCTTCGAGCCAAAACCCACACTTGCTCATCTTATCATATAGCTTTTCTTGTCTCAATGTCTTAAGTGCAATTCTCAAGTGTTTTCACGCTCTTCTTTGCACCTTGAATAGACCAAAATATCGTTAATGAATACTACCACGAACTAATCTAGAAATGATGAAAAGATCCGGTTCATCAAGTCCATAAATATCGCTGGTGCGTTAGTAACTCTAAATGGCATAACTAGATACTCGTAATGCCCATATCGAGTTCGGAATGCTGTCTTGCAAATGTCTTTTGTTTTCACCTGAAGTTGGTGATACCCTAATCGCAAATCCAATTTCGAGAATATTCTCGCGCCACTAAGTTGATCGAATAATTTGTTTATGCGAGGAATTGGATATTTATTTTTAATAGTCACCTGATTTAACTCTCGATAGTCGATGTACATCCACTGCGTGCTATCTTTCTTCTTGACTAAAAGAACTGAAGCTCTCCATGGTGAACCGCTGCTGTGAATCTAATCCTTCTTTAATAATTCAGAAACTTGTTTCTTTACCTCTTTTAGTTCCACCGGTAGCATGTGGCTGGGTAGACGGAAAAAATCACAAATCGCATTTCTTTTCTGATCTGATACGAAAGGCCTTTTCATAGGTACCATCCCCTGTCTATTAACCTGAATGCTTCTACGTCCAAGAGCTCTGATTGGTGCATACGGGGTCTTCCGCACCGCAACCTCTTGCTGTCGAGTACCCTTTACTCTCACTGATAAACTCTGTTGTTCCCTGGCCTCCTTGAGAACTTGAGAGAAGGTGGTCAAACCCAATGATATGATATGCCTCTGAATCTCCACATCCAAACTACGCATGAACCGTCTTGCCCTATCTGCCTAGTTGGCAACCAATGGCCCCGCAAATCGACTGAGCCGGGTCCACTCAGCTGCATGTGTATCGACAGATCCGCCATTCTGCTTCAAGCTAATGAACTTCTCTTCCATCTCCTCCCTAGCAGATCACGGAAAGAACTTCTCCAAGAAACTCTACGAAAAAGTCACCCAGCTAACCGGCTTTGTCAGACGGGTCTCCTCAACAACCCACCACTCGTGAGCGTAATCTACCAACTGGATATGCACCACATTCAACCTTTTCTTATCTGGAATCTATGCGGCAACTAGAATATTCTCTATTTCCACCACCCACTGCTCTGTCGGCGATGGCTCTCCCAATCCTGTAAACGTGGCCGGACCAAGCTTCCTGAAGTCCTCCACGGTACCCTTACGCTGTGCTGGTCAAGGAGCTGCCCTCTCTCAGCCGTGATAGCTGTCTATTGGGCCATCCCCAGGACATCCTGAAAAGCCTCGGCCTGTTGCTGGTTCAGCTCCGTTTGACATTTCTGGTTCTCTAGCATACCACGTACGACCCCAAGTAATGCGGCGGCGTCTACACGCCTCTGGTATGCCCGTGAATCTCTTCCTGCCATGATTCTGAAGCCAAGAACACCGAAGAGAATTAGCAAAAGAAACATAATTCAATAAAACAAGATGTCGATAAACCATAGATTCAAGATTGGTAAGGTAGTAATCTCTTCCTGCCATGTTTTTTAGGCTTTTACTATTTTTGCTAAAGAGGTCACTCCCGGTGAAGGGATCTCGGCTCTTTCTTTATCGAATAATGTGCAGGATATTTCACAAATATCACTATGCAAAGCAACAACTATAAAAGCAATCAAAAACAAAACCGAGTGAGTTGTACCATCTGCTAGTTTCACTTAAGAGGTCACTCCCGGTGAAGAGATCTCGGCTCTTTCTTTATCGAATAAGGTGCTGGATATTCTACAAGGAATACCGCTATGCAAAGCAAAAACTAGAGTTACCCTTTTTGAAAATTTGATTCTACAACATCTTATAGGTTTCTTTCTTTTCATTAATCTCATTAATGAAATCCCATCATTTAATGCTTCCTAAGCATCACAGAAAATGAAACGAAAATATAACGTACGCTTATGCCATCCGCATTCGTCACAATATCCCGTTATGTACCGTTAGGTTACTTAACTAACGGCATACCGGGACGGGACTAGCGCGGGTGCAAAACATAAGCAACGTATATTATATATCTCATATATAATATATAGCCATTCGTCTCAGAATCCACAGTGATCACATCACAGAATATCACAGCAGAAATCAACATATGAAATATTGGATATAGTAGGATTTCCGGGTTTTATATTAAGCCTGTATAAAACACGGATTCCACGGTCGTGATGAATAGCCAAACCCACATCCCTAGATCCCTACGAGAGCGGCAAGCAACCCTACCAATTCTAGAGTTAGGAGACCCGGACTCGACACCTCGAGATGGTCTCCCACTGGACTTTAGAACCCGGTTACTTGTACTCCCCTCCTTAGGTCTATCCTAATGCGGAAAAGTAAATAATATACATCAACGGTGACATCTTCCTCAACCTGGAAGTGCCCCAATAAAAGAATATTACATACAAGTTTTTACATGAATGAAAATGAAAAACTTTCATCTCACATATAATACCCCGGCTATTCAAACACGACGATCCAATATAACATATCACAGCAACACATAACATCACATGTCATCAACGTAAGTAAATATGCGTATCCCAATTGTCGTTGACATATAGTAACGAAACCGGCGATACCCCACATATTTCACTTACGGTCGCAGAAAAGAAAGTGAAAAACTACAACAACTGGAATTCGCAACCACCCTAGACATCATAAACCTAATGTATCACATACTTTGGATTTCATGCCTAACCAATTGAATTCCTTAGACATCACATGCCTAACAATTATAAACCCCGCATTTTAGTCTCGATATTGAAAAAACTTTTCAATATCCTGTCAGGTAATTCAACAAGATTCCCGATAAGCTGATCGAATGCTCGTCAGAAACTTTAGTAGACGGCCGCACCCCCGATGTCGTCGACGAAGTGCACTAAGGCGGAACACCGCAGCCGCGAGTACCCGAACGGATGCTTTTGGCGTCGGGGTTCTTCTACAGTCACTTGGTCGGGACTATGGGGCGTGGCTATCTAGTATGGTTACCCGGCGAGTATCCGCGTACTCTACGTAATTACGAAGGATTTTTGATCCATATCAAAATTTCGTGACAACCGATCAAATGAAACTAAACTGCTAGATTTATAAAATTCAAACTAGTTATCTCATAACTAATTATGTAGATTCCAAATATTGTATCACAATCACAGATAGCTAGACGATATTAAACATTTCGATCAAATCAACGAATTCCCAAACATTTCCAGAAAACTCAACACTTGAGCAGTGTTAGAAGTATCTAGAACCATACCACAGTGCCTATGGACCAGCAGCTGAAGGCCGTCCCAAGCCTCTCAAGTGGCGCCGCGGAACCACTGCTAAAACCATGTTTTGGCCGCGGTTCCGCGGTCACTTAGACAAGTTAGGGACTTGTTCTTCAGGTGGGTCCATAGAATTACCTGCATGATTTTTAGAGTATTAACATGAAAAATTCAAACTTTTGGAAAAATTTCCAGAAAGTGGGAAAATTTGGTTATTAGGAGTGCGTTCGTACTTTTAATTTCGCCTATGCAATGCCTAATGCTCTAGCTAGTCTCTGATACCACTGTAAGGTTCTTAGGCACTAGAACAAGGTTTTACAAGACATCAAACATGCCGTATTTAAAATTTTCAAGTGCCAAACAACCTAAGCAAGGATCTTTACTAGAGAATTAGGGTAAAAAACGACAAGTAAATATCTTTACTTCTAAGTGAACTAGGAATACAACCTTTGTAGACCGGTCCTTCACTTCAATAGCTCCGTGTAGTAGTCCCTTCGCTCCAAGTAGTGATCTTCCAGACTCTAGCATAGCTTCACAGGGAGAAAAGAACGAACTTTCTTGAAGTCTTCGTGGCCGAAAATGATCTATATCGAGGAGACACTAACCCAAGCTATCTCTTCACTAATGTGAGATTAGTAAAGCTAACACCCTATACTAAAGTGCTAATCTAGTAAAGAATGGTGAAGTATGATTTTTGCTCACTTTAGAATTGATCTTCTCACTATTTTTAAGCTCTCTCACAAAACCTAGTGAGCTCTCTCTTGAGCTTGAGGAAGAAGAAGAAGATAATGGATGAGAGAGTGAATGGCAACCATGGGTGAGAAAATATCTAATATCATTCATGTAGAGATTTAACCATCAGTTTAGATAATGGTTGGGTTAACAAATATCTAGTGTAAGACAAAACTAGTGGACTAAGTCAATGGATCTCAAAGCTTCTCAAAACTTCATGCCATGTGACAAATTTCCAACTAATAATTGAATTACCATAAATAAATAAACCTTACATTATCTTTATCATGGTGTAAGTCTCATACACCCATGTTGCATGTATCAACAACCATGACACATAAATAAAACACAATTAATATATATCACATATATATTAAGTGTGCACATGCGAGAAAAATAAATGCTTAAGTGAGCTTATATTAGTTAATGTAAACTAGTATATCAAATATACAATTATACACTAAATTATCAAATCAACACTTGATTTAATAATCCGGTTATATCACATATAACCGACTAATATTATATGTACCAACTTATCGGATCAATACTTGATTCGATAACCCGGCTATATCACATATAACCGACCGATACGAATAAATCGCGAGAATATAATACGGTATCACATACTCGTATTAATCTTGGTCCCGCACATATCACATATGTGTTCCTACTTCGTTTTGCCTGAGCCAGTAAAACCTTTGTGTAGGAATCTAAAGACTCATCAATACACCGGCAGTAGGCGATGATCACATCAAGCACCCACAAGCCGTCAGCGGTACTAGCTGGACGTAACGGCTACCCGGATATTGAGCGATCAGAAGATCAACAAGCAAGCCCTCTCTAGCTCCTGTAAAGCCTGTCAGTAACACTACCGTACAGTCCGGTCTCTTTATCTAAGATGTCGCATATCCAGTCTAGGGGTGGTAAACGTCTGACCCCAATAACTCGATAAGTCATGCCGATACGAGGCTCATAACGGGTCGAGAAACTACTGATAACACTTACCAGTAAATCTCTAAATCAGCCCTGGTCAGGGACTTCCAGTTATAGCCAATCGAGCACAGCACGACATCTACCCCCAATACCGGGAGAGACGAAATCCCCTCCTATCGATCATTGCCTCCATGTGACTTGGGACTGTACCCAAAAACCACCGTTTTGCATGTCCTCTTAAACGTGGTAAGGTGAAAATCAAAGCACAGTGGGAATCACACAAGACTCTATGACGATCTCGGGTCTACAGACTAACATGTACCAGTGTCACAAGAGAACTGCTATCTGACGTTAGGTATAATACCATCTAGGAGTTCTCGGCGAGTCCGTCCAGTATACCCAATCTCCACTGAGCACCCGTATACTATCTCTGATGTCAAACACCAATGAATATGGGATCATCCATCGCCCATCTTATGGGTCGAGAAGCGTATACGCTAGTCTACTCTGGTATATCGATGCCCCGTCTCGATACACCCACGACTAAGAACATTAAAGGACGAACTTCTAGACTACCATGGCCCCACTAATATGATCTGCATCATAACCTGGTAGTCAATTACACATCCTAAGGGCTTTACCAACATGTAACCGTGAGACAGTATTAAGAGACAAGTATACATGTTAAGATAAAGTGCAAGCAGATAGCATACTGTCATGTCGAGCAAGAAAGTCCTCTCTATATATGTCCAAGCATCCACTATAATATACATCATATGTATAATAATGGCCTCTAGGGCATACATACAACTAACACATATACTGTTACTCGTAATATGTATATATATTCTACACTTGTCATTTTTACCCTTACTTTATATTTGGAACTTACCGAGCGCTAGTTCACTGATGGGCATTCCACCCACCCTTATTTTTTGGAATGTTCGTCAGATACGGTCGAGACGGAGGAAGTGGAGGACACATAGGAAGACTATAACCGTATTGCTCCTCAGGATTAGCCTAGCTTCACTTTTTAATCAGCTTATGTATGCCACATGTTTAGGAATTTCCTTTATTGTATTTAATTTACAGTTGAAACTCATGTACTTGTAAATATTGAAAGTTGAATATATATAAAGATGTTTGTTGAAAAATTTTACAGTCTTTATTTATTCTTGCGTTGTATATTATTGTTTCAACACGCTTAGTATATTTATTTAGGGAATGACCTTCTCTAGATAAATATGCCGCGGGCTTGCCACGTCACCGTTTTCGTCTACTGGGAAGCGGGGCATGACAACTACCCGGCTTAGGATTAAACCAGATTATTAAATCAAATATTGATATAATACACACACACACATACACACTAATATTATGTTCACTATTCATTTTCTCTCTCTTGGCTATTCGTAATTTTATACGGATATGCGTATATGTATTCGATACATATATTAGGACTGTATTCCATATTTATTGTCACACCCCGCTTCCCAGTATACGGAAATGGAGACGTGGCAGACACGCGATGTATTTACTCAGAAATAAATACGTTAAGCGTAAATAAGCAATATATAAAATGCACAAGAAATAACAAGAGATACCAAATGAACAACAAGTTTTATTAACATTCATCTTTACAATACATTGCTTTGAAAAGGAAAGTATAATGATATAAAGTAATGCCTAAACAGTAGCATATGAAATGAAAAGTAAGTATAAGGAAAAACTAGAAGTCCTGCTGTTCGGTGAACTGGTCCACGTCCTCCTGGCTAGGCTCGACCTCGAGAGAGTCCGGTCCTCCTGAAGAACATTCCAATGAAAGAAAAGACAGGAATGTCGTCGGAGAACTAGCGCTCGGTATGTCCCAAAAGAAAGACAGGAATATAGCAAGTATTGAGAATTGAACTGTTAAGGTGTACAAGTATAAGATTGCTATTCTAACGTAGTTGTTTATACCTTGGTACAGAAGGTATTAATGTATACGAGAGAAGTCCATCTTTCACCATGAACTATGGTAACATGTAGTACAAGACCCCGTCAAAACTCACGGGACAACGGCACGAGAGTTCATGTAGGTGTCTTTTAGTGATCATCTCGTGCCACTTTTAATACATTCCGTACCAATCTACACCTTTAACCCTGTAATGTGTTGTATAGATTATATTGCTTGCCGAGACCATGGATACAATTTATTCAAGTAGTCAGGTTTAGGATATAAGCTTGTAATCATGTAAAGTTATAACCATGGTTCGGTCAAGTCAAGTCTTGTATTCAGGTTTAATATCCAGGTTCTTGTTCATGTATACATGTCAGGGTTTTGGATTCATGTTTGATTTAGATTCTGGTTTGACTTTGGATTCAAGCTTGATTTAGATTCAGACTTGAGTCAGATACTTAGAACTGATTTGCATCCTGAATTAGGTTCGGGATTTATCGGTAACTGCTGCACATGGACGGCAGGATTTGTATCATTTTCCAAGACAATTACCACTGATAACACCGTTAAGTTTTTCTACCATAAATAGGAAAACACTCACTTTCTCCGGCTTCCTGAATCTCAAGAGAATTGATCCCGCTTAAACCTATATTTACTAAAGTTCTTAACCGTGTTTTATATAGCTCGAGGGGGTTTTATAAAAAATATTTTTAATATATAGTTGCAAAATAACTTCGAAAAGTTATTCATATTATTTAGGGTCTTCATGGATATGAATTTTAAGGGTTTGAGGTATTTTAGTGATAATTACCTTAACTTGAATATTTCATGGTATTTTACTTAAAGCTTGACTTTCGTTGGTATCTTGATGAAATTTGTAATTCTTTCCTTTGAAAAATATAAGGTTATTATATTTTGAAAATATATGGATTTTATAATATTTATATAATTATTAAAAAAAATAATTTTGATTATTAAGTAGAAAATTGCGTTTTTCTTAAAAATCGTATTAAAAACCTTTCATGACCGAATGCTCCGTGAGGAGGTCTGCATCTCGCTCTACTAGCCTAAGAATGTGCGATAATCCGCAACATCCAATAGCGGGTCCCCTAAAATGAGTTGTAGAGGCATATTTGCAAAGGGTTTTGAAATACAATTCAAAAGAAAACCGTTTTTATAATATATGGTATTTTAATGAAATATATTGTATTCGCCACAAAAATAGGTTCAAAGAAAATCATGCTATAGAACCATGTGTGGTTGTGAGAGGTAGGTCATTACCCCGTGAGATTTTCTAAACGTATGTTTCAATAAAGGAAAAAAATAAGATGACATATCTAAACTTCATGGTATTTTAATGTAGAAGTTGATTTAAAATTATGTTTTATGATATTTTTGATTGAAAATTTGTTCTAACCATTAGTTATATTATTACAAACATGGTGTAAGAATATGGAAGAAAAATATGTAAGAAAAAGTGAACTTCTTAGGGTTTAGAATAAAATGTCGGTATTAACTCCACTTACCGAGATGTTTGAAAAAGAGACCTTTTCAAGAAGAAGGAGAGAGATATGGAGGGACTTACTAGCTAGAAAGATGAAGAGAAGGTTGGAGTAGGAAGGGTTGTCGTCGGGACGTCATGGGGTCGCCGGAACTTACTTTGATTCTCGCCGGAACTTGATTTCTTGCTAACTCCACTTGTACTCTTCTTGTACTTAAAAAACTTTGAGAATTTTGATTATAATTTTCAGAATGAGGAAGGGCTAGGATATGAGATAGTATTTATTATGTGGAATTAGGGTTTTGGAATTAAAAAAATGAATTAAAATGCATTAAAAAGATGATAAATGGAGAATTGAGGGGTCTCTGTTTGATTGCAGAGTAATCAAACAGTGCAGGGGAGTTAGGGGTAGGCCAAGAGATTTGTGTGCAAAACCCGGGGCTTATTCCCCATGGTTGGACTGTCGATACCGACTAAATAGGTAATTCCGCCGGTCGATTTGTATAGGGGAGCCGTCGAATTTTGGACACATGTACTCTCTTGTAATAATACCTTTTTGCACATGTTTATACTTTTCATTTTTATGTGCATTGCATGTGTAAACTTTTGGGTTTCCTAAAAGTTTAAAAGAAAAATTAGAAAAAATATAATGTGTTTGATGGGGTTCGAACATAGGGCTATATTACAGCAATACAAGGCTTTACCAATGAGCTACAAGTTGTTTTTTGCTATTATTAAACAAAATTAACTTTTAAATTGTACTCAGGCTTGTAAACTCTTTTCTGTACATTAAATTGAAAATTTTCGTACAGTAAATTCAGAGTCGTTATATTTATCCATAATAATTCTAGAAGGGGACACCTCATTAAGACATTCTTTTTGTTAAAAAGAAAAGAAATGAGGTAGGGGAGGGGGCATGGTAGAGAGCATGGTTGAAATGAATGGACATTATATTTTATTGTAAAATTCATTTAGATAAAACTATTTTTGTATGGCTCATTTCTTTTGACATGGTTTTCTTTCTCTCATGCACTCTCTATCTCTCTTCTCCTCTCCTCTTCCTTTTCTCTTGAGATTTTGTTCTCTTGGGTTAGAAATTTGAGAATAAATGATAGTGATAAATCCTAATAACTCGCACACTCTATTCCTACCAAACTTAGAGTGTTTGTTCTCTTGGGTTAGAAATTTGAGAATAAATGATAGTGATAAATCCCAATATCTCGCACACTCTATTCCTACCAAACTTAGAGTGTCAGTTGCGTTTTCAAAGTTCGCTTTGGCGCGAAACTGGATTTTGGATTGATCGCTAGGTTCGGTTTCTTCGTACTTGCTTGAAATTTTTGTTTCGGTATTTCGCTTCCGCATCAGCCGCGAGCACTAGGGAACCCTTCAGATAAATCATTAAAATTCTCTAAAAAAACTCTCGTGATGATTCGTGCAAATATTCATGAGATATGGATTTTTGAGCACCTCAAAAGGGGTATCGGCCATTTGAATGAATCTTGAACCATGAACTTAAATTGCCTCCATGTATATTAAACATTTATTTTTATGCAAAAATGAGATGAATGCAATGATGCAAATGTACTGGGCATGATGAGAATGCAAGGTTATGGTGCAAAACTGCAGGGGTAAAAGAGTAAATTCGCGGATCACTGTTTCTTTAGGATGGGTACACTTGGGTTTACTTGGAATAGAATGGATGAATATACAACGGGTACTAGGTATTCTAGCCATTGTCCTTTGGCAGCTGCATGATTCTTGAGTGCTGGATATATAATGGGCGTTAAAAAACGTCTCAATTATATTCAGAAGGGCAATCAATACCAGACGACGAAATAGGCCAACGGTCTTAGCGGCACCCTTCATCCATGAGATCACACTAATAGAAACCCCTTGAACCCCTTGTTGCCCCCCATCCCCCCAAGCCCCCAACCCACCCATGCTCCCTTATGTAGTCGAGTGTGTCAATCATGATATATTCAAATGACATATAAAATAGAGCAAACAAAATATTTATTTGTGAATTTTTTAATAAAAGGGCCTTTGTTTTTTAATGCCAAAGCATCATCATTATACGATGAGTAGCTAGTCTTCTAATTGCTCGTCCTCCTCTATTTGGAAAGAGAACTTTGAATCATGTCTTAACATGATAGCTTGTGGATGTTACTATTGCTGATGTCATTGATGCATGAACAATATGAGAATATTGATCATGCTCCTCAATTACTCGAGATCTAACATACTCACAATTCACTTGCAAAATAGCTTTTCTAATTGGCAAAATAGCTTTTCTAATTAATAATACCCTCATCATATAATAGGATTCTCAAGATGCTCTTGCATCAGTTATACACCTGCTCATCACCTATGGTCTATTTAATTAGTTGTTTCTTTAAGATGCCGGAAAAAGGACTTTATCTGCTTTGGATGCCTATAACGTGTTCTTTTTCGGATCAAGTTTTATGTTAATTGACCAAGAAAAAACTGTATATTTATTTATAAGAATAAGCATAGTTGAGTATATTTGTACAATACATGACAATTACTTATTTATAGTTTGAGATTGAATATTGTCTTAGTATTTCTTTTTTTGCTTTTGGGCTAAAAGACATCACAAAGCTTTAGAATCTCCCGAAACATGACATATTCAAAACAAAATGCATGAAGGGAAAAAGATTGTGTGAAATGTTGCATGTGTTTTTTTGGCCAAAAATAATTTGTGAGAAATATTGCATGTGGACAAAGACCGCAATAGTAGTAGGTTTGTCCCAAGCCAATAATGCACATATCTTTGCATGTGATGAAAACAAACCTAATTTGTGGGGCATATCATTATATGTTTTTCAAACCAAAACTCCAATGCTTCCCACATGAAGAGATAATGAAATTGCAAACAATTCCTTGCTATCTGTGACCCTTTTAATTCATCGGTTAATATTGCAATGCAATTTCAAATGTTTTTGAAACGGAAAAATGACGGCTGAAATTGCATTCAAATAAACAAATTTATTGTTGTTAAGTTTTAAGCCGTATTCAGGTTAAATAAGAGCTAGCCTATTTAACTGAAATAGTTGAATTTGTATATTCTTTTTCTAATTTAATTGTCTAATTTTAATTATGCATTAGAGAAAAAAAGATCTTCAATGTAGCTGTGGGGCCCAAGAGTACGAAATCAACGGAAGTGCAGTATTAGGCCTCCCACAATCTGGGAAACATTCTATTCATGTGGGCCCAGGTGTTAGCGGTGGGCAATCACCTGTCATTTTTTTGCAAATTTAAAACATGTTAGATATGCTTATTAAATTAAATTGAGAATAATGAAGAAATGAGTACCGACAGATACTTTCGTCTGGCGGCGTTGAAAAAATATCCCAATCAACGTTTTATTCAACGATCGGCGCTCATCATCATCATCTTTATCGTCTAAAATGGGCATATATCTAATTTCACGTGATTCTACCACTTTTTCACCATTGTATTAGCAATGTAAAAACTTAATTATCGGTAAACCGTTAATTTCGCACCACTAAATCAACAGTGAAAAAATGGTAGAATCGCATGAAATTTGATGTATCCACATCTTAGATGATAAAGATGAAGATGATGGATGCCGATCGCCGGAAAAAATGATGGAGGATGTATTTTTTCGACGCTGCAGGAGTAAATTCCATCCTATGAAATCTTCCATCCATTATTCTCTATTAAATTATTCACATAATACTTTCATAATCTAAGTTCTTATTTAAAATATGTCAAACATACATGCAATGAAAATGAAGGGGTGTGGTTAATTTCGCGAAAATGAAACTAACTTATGAGAAGATTAAATTAATTTTAGCTTTCTCCAATCCATTATCATCCAGCACGGGTATATTAAAAGATGGAAATGTCGTATTCAAATTTATTGTAGCACATACAAAACCTTCACAAATATAAGTATACTTTTAAATTAACGTTGAATGAACTACGTGACCTTATATTTCTCTACCGTTAACCTCTCGAATATGCATGTTTTTTAAATTTTAATTTTCTCAGGCACCGATATTTAAATTATCAATTTATTTCTTTTTTGTAAAACTTATAATTAATTACCACAAATAATTGGCTGAAAAGAATTGTGATACCGATCAAAAGACTAAAAATTTTGAAAATCGCCGGGTGAAATATATTTTTTGAATTTTAGAACCAAAGGTTTACTATAAGGCTATGCTTTTATATATTTAGAAACTTTATTCTTGTAAAATACATGGACCGATATTTTGTTAAATTTTTTTAAATTAATAAGGGCAGCAAATCGTAGATACCGAGAATGAGCTTGGGGCCCAAGATGGAGACATCAACGGCAATGAACCTTTGTGACATGAAACTTTTCTTTAGAATATATATGGCAATCATAAAATTAAAGTTTAGGTTGGTAGATGGTTGGTCTATTCTTGCCATTATGCAACCCTAAGAAATTATTATTTATTATATGGTTGCTGTAGACCTCGTACCATTGATACCTACCATCTTTCGGAAGCTTGACAATTATCAATGGACGAATAACTTATATAGAAATTGCCCTTTTAAAAAGTAAATCAAATTTTTCCGGGGAAGACATTCCTCTCATTGAACCAGTGAGTTAACATATTCAAGAGGGCTTATTTCACCGAACCATCTGTAGTTTGAAGTGAATCAAGTGATATCTAGAAACCCTCCTCAACTTCAACCGTTACCTACAAACCTCTATGAGTTTCAATTTGTTGGTCAATACCCGTGCCCTTAGTTACATGGAATGACCTAATTATCCTTTATCTTTCTCAAAACTAAAGCAAAATGATCACATTTTATTTCTATTATAATGCAAAAGGCAAGGGGTCTTCAATTTTTAAATCAATTTGGAGATTTGGCTATCTAATTCGTAAGAGAAATTTAATAAAAAAAATATAAAAAATCAAATCTTAAATTATAACCGCAACCAACACCATACATCTCTTTCAATGAGTAACTCCATACAGATTTTTTTTTACTGGCACAAGTATTATTTTAATTACACTTGACCTGCATCACACTAGCAAAACTCCAGAACATAAAGAACCAAAATCAAGCTGAGGATGTGCAAGGACGTAATACAAAATTGCAGTTAATCTCTGTATCCAAATTGAGAATAACGGTTGAAAGAAACCATAGTAGGGGATTTCCTTTTATGGCGTCGGAAAAATACAACCTCCATCATTCTCCGACGATCGGGATCCATCATCATCATTGTTATCATCTAAGATGTACATACACCAAATTTATCATTGTTATCATCTAAGATGTACATACACCAAATTTCATGTGATTCCACCTCTTTTTCACTGTTCAATTAGCAATGTAAAAAGTTCTATTGTCGGTAAACCATTAATTTTGCACCAACTAAATCAACGGTGAATAAATGGTATAATCATATGAAATTTGGTGTATGCACATCTTAGATGATAAAAATGGAGATGATATATGCCGATTGTAAAAAAAAATCATAAAAGATGAATTTTTCCGACGCCATGGAAAAAAATTCCCTCCTACTACGGCAACTTTCCTCTGTTAACCTCATCCAAATTACTAAATTAAATCCTACGTGTTGAGAATGGGAACATTCATGGGCTAGCAGTCAGAGAATGGGAGTAGTGTTTTATTTGGCAGATTTTCTTAATGGGTGTCTGTTACGATCTGTTAACCATGCATTTTTTCCCTTTTTCTTTTCCCATTTGAGTGAAACTGATATAAAAAACTTATAAGATAACATATGGTGCTCACAAATGCGGATTCCTTATATTGCGACACGTAGCGAATGATGTGTCATCCACGTACGCCCTCTAAATTCCTGAGGGCTGCGGAGCTGAAATAAATATGATACATTGGGGAAATTCCTCGACGCCTCGCCTCCGAGCTTACACCCGACCTTTTAGAAGACCTCCCCAGAGTACGTTCCCCCTTCGGTTGACCGCCAGCTGTAACGACTCTAAAATCTTTGTACAGAAATTTTCTGTTATTATATAAGAAATGAGTTTTACAGCCTAAATTTGAGTTATAAGACAATTTTGTTAAATGATATGAAGAAACAACTTATAGCTCATTGGTTAAGCCTTACGCCGTTGTGACATAGCCCCTGTGTTCGATCCTCATCAAACATATGATTTTTTTTCTGAATTTTTTAAAATTTTTGGAAGCCAAAAAAATTGCACGTGCAATATACAAAGAAATGAAAAGTTCAGAATAATCAAACATGTGGAAAATGGTTTAAACATAGGTTAATCAAGTGGCACGAATCTCGAAGCATTTGCCTCGAGATCGACCGGCCAAATGCTTAATAAAACCAGCACCGACGGTCAGATGAAGCCCATTGAAGTCCAGGCCCTGCACGCTTGTCTCTTCATCTACTCCTAACTCCTTTGCACTGTTTATTTTCCCTGCAATCAAACATAGACCTTTCAATTTATAATTTATCATAATTTTAATACTTTTAATCCACACTTTTAATTCACAAACCTTAAATACCACTCCCTAGCTTGGCTCAACACCATTCTGAAAATTCTAGCTAAAACTCTCTAAAAAAATTCATAGTGCAAGTGAAGTAAAGAGTAGTTAGCAAGTAAGTTGGTTCCGGTGAAGATCGAAACTTATTCCGGAGCTCCCGCGACACTACGAAGCTCATCCCTTCTTCTTTAACCTATCTTTGAGTTTTCTAAACCGTAAGTCCCTTTCAAACACCCTTTCTCTTTCCATTTCAAAATTTATATCGGTAAGTGGAATTAATACCGATATCCTTTTTCTAAACCCTATAAACTCCTTCTCTTTTATTCTTTGATCAACCAAGTTTTTACACAATTCTTATAACCTTAAACTCTAATGATTAGAATCAAATTTCATCAAAATTCTCATGTGAAACAAAAATAGTAGAATTTTTTCATTAAAATATCTTGAACTTTATAAACACCTCTTTTAGTATTTGTTAAAACAATACCTTTAGGAAAACTTCACGGGGTAACGACCTATCCCACATGCACATTTGGTTCCATAGCACGATATCTCTTTTGTATGAATTTTTGTTACGAAGAAAACTTTACAATAAAATACCACATAACTTTAAAAAAAAGGATTTCTTTTAAAGCGGTATTTCATATTCTTTGTGATTACGCATCTACAACTCTCTTTAGAGGACCCGCTAATAGATGGCGCGGATTATCGCACGTCTTTGGGCTAGTAGAGCGAGATGCAGAGCTCCTTACGGAGCATTCGATCTCAAAAGGATTTAAATACGGATTTTAAGAAATACGAACTCTCTAAATAAAATAAAATTATTTTAAAATTAAAATTATATAAAATTTTATAAATCCATATTTTCAAAATATAATAAATCTATATTTTTCTCAAAATGAAAGATTAACAAATTTACCAATAAAATACCATCAAGATACCAAAAAGGACAAGTTTTTTCAAGAAAATACTATGAACTTTCCAAACTAAGTATTTATCACTAAAAAGCCCAATACTTAAAATCCACACACATGAAAACCCTAAGTAATACTAATAACCCTCGAGATTTACTTTTAACTATATTAAAATATTTTTTCGTAAAACCCCCTCGAGATATATAAAACAATATTTAAGGACTTTAGTAAATATAGGTTTAAGTAAGATCAATTCTCTTGAGCCCCAGAAAGCCGGAGAAAGTGAGTGCTTGCCTATTTAAGATAGAAAACTTAACGGAGTTATTAATAGTAATTATCTTGGAAAAAGACACAAATCATGCCATCCATGTGCAGCAGTTACCGATGACTCCCAAATCTAATTCAAGATTTAAATCAGTACAAGTGTCTGACTCAGTCTGAGTCCAATTCAAACCTGAATCCAACCTCAAACAGAATTTGAATACTTGAACATGAACAAGAATACTTGAATCCAAATATCAATATCAAACATGTATACTTGACTTGACTTGACCGAACCATGGTTATAATTTGACTTGACTACATGACTATATCCTGAATATGACTACTTGAACATTTTGTATTTATGGTTTTGGCAAGACTTATAAACAAAATCTATACAATACAATACGCAGGGATAAAAAGGTAGATTGGTACGGAACGTATATCGTAGCACGAGAGGTCACTTGAAAGACACCTACATAAATTCTCGTGCCGTTGTCCCGTGGGTTATGACGGGGCCTTATACTACATGTTATCATAGTCCACGGGGTAAGATGGACTCCTCTCATATACATGAATACTTTCTTTACCAAGCTACAAATAACCACGTTATAATAACTATCATATACCAGTAATCAGTCATATACTTTACCCATTCATTCTCACTTTATATACTATCTTCTTGTTTTTCTTTTGGAACTTACCGAGCGCTAGTTCGCTGACGATATTCCTTTCTATTTTTATCTTTGGAATGTTCGTCAGGAGGACCAGACTCTCAGGAGATCGAGCCTAGTTAGTGTTAGTTATATGTATGCCCTAGAGGCCATTACTGTACATACGTTGTATATTGTAGTGGATACTTGGACATATATAGGGAAGACTTCCTTGCTCGACATGATAGTATGCTATCTGGTTATACTTTATCTAAACATGTACTCTGATTGTCTCTATGTTACATGTCAATAAAGCCCATAGGATGAGTACTTGACTACCAGGACTATGATACAGATCATACTAGTGGGGACAGTGTAGTCTCCAAGTACATCCTTCAAATGTTCCTAGTCGTGGGAGCGCCGAGACAGGGCATCGATACTCTAGAGTAGACTAGCGTATACTCTTTTTGACCCATATGTTGGGTGATGGATAATCTCATATCCATTGGTGTTTGACATCAGAGAAGGTATACGGGTGCTCGGTGGAAACTGGGTACACTGGACGGACTCGCCGAGAACTCCCAGATGATATTATTGTAACGCCCCACGCCCCAGTACAGATGGTATTGTCCGCTTTGGCCGAAACCGCACGGTTTTTCCCTTTAGAGCGAACCAGACCCGACCAGGGGCCACTTCCCAGGAGGTCACCCATCCCAAGACTTCCCTGGCCCGAGCACGCTTAACTACGGAGTTCTCAAGCTCCTGTAGTTCCGGTTCACTTAAAAGACGCCTTTGTAATTGAGGGTGGTATCATTATATTTATAATGCAGTTCGGTCCTCTTTCGGAATATGTTCCGAACATTCCCCATTGTTCTACAGTGGGTCCCAGGGACTCAAGAGGTGGCCCCCACGGATTCAAGAGGTGGCCCCCGCCCCCATGGCATGACAATTGGCGTGGCACTTTGTTCCGTGTGGCACTTTGTTCTGTGAGCAAGAACCGGGTCCCGACATTCTCCCCAACTTTGAACAATGGTTCGTCCTCGAACCACAGACCTACTACTGAGGGACCTGGATGGGCCACCATAAATGTAACGCCCCACGCCCCAGTACAGATGGTATTGTCCGCTTTGGCCGAAACCGCACGGTTTTTCCCTTTAGAGCGAACCAGACCCGACCAGGGGCCACTTCCTAGGAGGTCACCCATCCCAAGACTTCCCTGGCCCGAGCACGCTTAACTACGGAGTTCTCAAGCTCCTGTAGTTCCGGCTCACTTAAAAGACGCCTCTGTAATTGAGGGTGGTATCATTATATTTATAATGCAGTTCGGTCCTCTTTCGGAATGTGTTCCGAAGATTCCCCATTGTTCTACAGTGGGTCCCAGGGACTCAAGAGGTGGCCCCCACGGATTCAAGAGGTGGCCCCCGCCCCCATGGCATGACAATTGGCGTGGCACTTTGTTCCGTGTGGCACTTTGTTCCGTGAGCAAGAACCTGTTGGATATATGTATGCCCTAGAGGCCATTATGTGATAGTGGATGTATCTATACATGTATATATATTCAGTTTGCATTCTTGCTCGACATGATAGTATGCTATCTGGTACTTCTTTATCTGACATGTTTATTTGATCATGCTTCTATTCATTCATACATGCTGATAAAGCCCTAAGGATATCGGCTTGACTACTCTGATTATGATGGAGATCATACTAGTGGGACATCTGTAGTCTATAAGCATATCCTGAAATGTCCCTAGTCGGAGGTGTATCGAGACGGGGCATCGATATACCAGAGTAGACTAGCGTATATGATACTAGACCCATGTGATGGGCGATGGATGTTCCCACATTCATCGATGTTTGACATCAAGATCATATACGGGTGCTCAGTGGTGACTGGGTACACTGGACGGACTCGCCGAGAACTCCTATATGGAATTATATCTATCGTCGGATAGCAGTTCTCAGGTGACACTGGTACAGGTTAGTCTGTAGACCCGAGATCGTCATGGAGTCTTGTGTGTCCTCCCACTGCACTTTGATTGCCACCCTACCACGGCTCTACTGAGTCGTGCAAACAGGTGGCCGTTGGGTACAGTCCCGAGACACACGAAGACGATGAGCGATAGGAGGGGTTTCGTCTCTCCCGGTATTGGGAGTTGATGCTGTGCTGTGCCCGACTGGTTATAGCAGCAAGTCCCTGGCCAGGGCTGCTGAGATTTGCTGATAAGTGTTATCAGTAGTTTCTCGAACTGTTATAGACCATTAACTGGCACGACTTATTGAGTTATTGGGGTCGACGTGACCATCCCTAGGCTCGATATGCAGCATATCTGACGAAGAGACCGGACTGTACAGTAGTGTTGCCGGATGGCTCGACGGGAGTTGTAACAGGTTCGCTTGTCTTCTTCTTATCGCTCAATACCCGGGTGGCCGTTACGTTTGGCTGACCGCTTGCGGCTTGCGGGTGCTTGATATGATCATCACCCACTGCCGGCGTATTGACGAGTCTTAGAGTCCCACACAGGAGTTACCTAGTCCAGGCGAAACGTTGTGGTGCGTGTATGCGATATGCGCTTGGACCCGATTAAAATACGTGTATGGGATACCGTATATTAATTGGGCGGCTTGCTAATGGTCGGGTCATATGTGATATGACCGGATTAGTGAATCAAGTGTTGATTCATTATTATTTTCTCACTACAAATCCTATCTTGTTTATGTTGTATGTATGCATGCATGTGTACATTCATTTTTGTTCATGCACATGTTGATGTGCAAGCACACATGCATACATACATCAAATTCTATCATGGTTGTTTATACAATGGAAATGGTGGATGTATAAGAATTACACCATGGTTGTATTTGGATAATTATTGAATTTAAATTAAAGCAAAAGAAAATAAAAAATGGGTTAAATCAATTTGGAATTTCTACACTCTTCTAACTCAACCATGCTCACCTAACTTTTAACCCATAGTTTATTTTCTTATCATGCTTTTAATTTAAAATAAAATGATATCTAAATACTTAACCATGGTTGGTTAAGAGAAAGAAAAATATATATAGCTATTTTTCTTTTCTCTTTGTTAAGATAATTCATTCTCTTCTTAAAAGGTCCATCATCTTCATCAACCTCCATGCTTAAGCTCTCTAGTTCTTACAAGAGAGTGAATCCTTCATAAAAATAGGATTTTGAAGTGATATCCATAACCACAACTTCATTCTAATCAAGTCTAGCTCACTTGATTAGTGTGTTCTCTTTGTTTTTCAAAGTTGCAAGCTTGGACGGGATAGCTCCGGGTGGATCGTCGTGGACGCAAGAGGAGGAAGAGTGGACCTTCTTCCAACACCCCAAAGTCAAAGGAGCAAAACAAAAACGGGAGCTACAAAGGTTGTAGCCTTCTAACCCTAAGCTTTTCTAGTTTAATGTTTAGCAAACCCTAATTTTCTAGGATCGATTCCTTTGCTTGTTAGTTTAGCACCATAAAAATGAAAACTTTAGGTCATGTGATGCTTGTAATCTCTTCATAGGGTGCTAATCTAACCTAACAGAACCGGGTCCCGACAATTATACCTCACGTCAGATGGCAGTTCTCTGTTGACACTGGTACATGTTATTCTGTAGACCCGTGATTGTCATAGAGTCTTGTGTGATTCCCACCGTGCTTTGATTTCCACCTTACCACGTCCATGGGGGCGTGCAAAATGGTGGCTTTTGGATACAGTCCCGAATCACATGGAGGCAATGAACGATAGGAGGGGTTTCGTCTCTCCCGGTATAAGGAGTTGATGTTGCGCTGTGTTCGATTGGCTATAACTGGAAATCTCTGGTCAGGATTGCTGAGATTTACTGGTAAGTGTTATCAGTAGTTTCTCGAACTGTTATAGACCTAATATCGACACGACTTATCAAGCTACTGGGGTCTGACGTTTACCACCCCTAGACGAGATATGCGACATATCAGACGAAGAGACGGGACTTTATGGGAGTGTTACTGGTTGGATTCACGGGAGAAAGTACATGCTTGCTTGTTGATCTTCTGATTGCTCAATACCTGGGTGGCTGTTACGTTTAGCTGACCGCTTGCAGCTTGTGGGTGTTTGATATGATCATCGCCTACTGCCGGCGTATTGACGATTCTTTAGAGTCCTACACAGAGGTTTCCTGGCTCAGGCAAAACGGAGTAGGAGCACATATGTGATATGTGCAGGATCGAGAACAATACGTGTATGTGATACCGTACTAGATTCTCGCGATGTGTGATATCGGCCGGGTATATGTGATATAGCCGGGCCATCGGATCAAGTGTTGATTCGATGAACTGATGTAGATGATATTAGTTGGTTATTTATGAAATAGCCGGATCATCGGATCAAGTGTTGATTCGATAATTTAATGTATAATTATATATTTGATATATTATATTACATTAACTAATATAAGCCCACTTAAAGATTCTTTTTCTCACTCAGGTAATATATTGATGTATATGTGATATATGTTAATTGTATTATTTTATTTTGTTACAATAAATATTGTATATGTGATATATAATATTGTAACATGTTATGGTTATAAATGCAACATGATTTGTGGAGTTTAAATATGGTTAGGGTTTGGATTAGGGTTAAACTTGCATGAAGCTTTCAAGAACCTTCTTGAAGTTTTGACTTTGACCTTGATATTTTGTGATATTTTGCAAAGATATTTTTTTAACCCAACCCAACCCTTTAACCATAGTTAATTTTCTTCATGGGTTAAGTCTTCATACTTAATCCATGGTTGCATTTCTAACCTCACACTAGTTTTTCATTATTCATCACAAATGGATTTGCTTCATCATCTTATTCTTCCTCTTGATAAAAAGCTTTCTAGCTTTTGTAAAGTGATGATAATGAGTGAGAAGTTGAATCCGACCTTTTGGAGACTTCTTCGGAGTACCTTCTCTATTCGCCTAGCAACCAGACGACAGCTCTTTTCCGAGCAATCCTACAGCTGAGCTTCCTCAGCCTCCTCGTTCGCCTCCGAGCAATCCTACAGCTGAGCTTCCTCGGCCTCCGAGCTATCCACCGAGCTGAGCTTCCTCGGCTTCCTTGTTCAACCGAGAGCACGGAGCCCAAGCGCCTCCATAACGGCTCTGTGTATCTCGCCATGACGAGATCTTCGCCGCTCCACGACCCGCATCTCACGCTACCGTATCTCGGCATTAATGAGTGTATCCCGCCATTGATAGGAGTGTCCCGCCATCGACGTGAACGTGACGCAGAGACATAACGGACGACTAGAATCTCGCGCCGGTTCACCTCATGCGACTACTATATAAAATCTCTCCACCAGACGACTCAGGTAAGTCAAATTCATACCAATACGCCGCTACTCTGCCATTATTTCTCGGTACTTACTTGATCGTCGGAGGGTCCTATGGTGGTTTCCCGTCCCGGGACTTCCTTTGCAGGTAGCTCGGAGTCAACAACATCCTACAACCAATTGAGATCCACACAGTCAATTCTTCTTCTCAATCACAACCGTTCTGAATCGCTTGCTGCAAAATCGATGGAGGACAACTTCTGAGGAAAATTCCAACCTCCATCACGACGCAATAGTCCTATCATTTTCAAGGCCATGATCTTTGAAAGAACATGGGAGACACCATTAATTGACATCACATGTATCTTGGGACCTTAATTTGTATGTGAGGTTAATAATTAAGATTCTAAACATACACATATGCTTGTAAGAAAACAGCTGATTACTTATCCTTACAGCTGTAGATTCGTAATGTTTTTTTTGCTGTATTTTTAGACTTAGCAAATTTGTGTTGAGAGAGAGAGAGAGAGAGAGAGAGAGAATAATGGAGGAAAGAGGCAATAGAAGGGAATTTCCTCCTACGGCATCGAAAAAATACGCCTCCCATCGTGTTTTCCGACGATCGGAATCCATCATCTTCATCGTTATCATCTAAGATGTGGGTACGCCAAATTTCATGTGATTCTACAACTTTTTCACCGTTGATTTAACATGATGGGTTCCGATCGTACGAAGGGCTTATTTTTTCGACGCCATAGGAAGAAATTCCCTCCTATGGCATCTTTTCTCTATTATTCTCATATATATATATATATATATATATAGAGAGAGAGAGAGAGAGAGAGAGAGAGAGAGAGAGAGGGAGGGGGGGAGGGGGGGGGGTTTTAATGGAGGAAAGGTGCCATAGGAGGGAATTTCCTTCTATGGCGTCGGAAAAATACGTTCTCCATGATATTTTTCGACGATCAGCATACATCACCTCCATATTTATCATCTAAGATATGGATATACCAAATTTCATGTGATTATACCATTTTTTTACCGTTGATTTAGTTGGTGCAAAATTAATGGTTTACCGACAATGGAACTTTTTACATTGCTAATTCAACGGTGAAAAAGTGGTGGAATCACATGAAATTTGGTGTATGCACATCTTAGATGATAACGATGATGATGATGGATGCCGATCGTCGGAAAAAATGGTGGAGGTTGTATTTTTTCGACGCCATAGAAGGAAATCCCCTTCTATGACCTCTTTCTTCCATTATTCTCATATATATATATATAAAAGCTATTACGTGCTCATATATGTGTGTCAGCCAGTATACACGTGCATGAGAACCAGATGTTTTTTCTTCGTAGATGTACTTCCTAATGTTCTACATTGGAGGTTGTTATACACACCCCTTCCATTTTTGCGTAACACCAACTTTCCGCCTTGCGAAGGTATACACCAAAGCGAATCCGGTCTTCAACAATGACATACCTAAACCCGTTTATCTTTAACGGGTCCAAATCAGACTTTGTCACCCAGTATGTATATATATCTATAGATGGTTGATCACTTGATATCGATAGATTTAACAATAGTTAGGTCCGATCAGTGCGAACCCACCTATACAGAACAAAATTGATGATGTAATATTAGATACAACAAAATAAAGCGAAATGGCCATGGCCTTAATATGCAAGAATTCAAGACAATTAAATGAGGATTTGCTGTTGTACCTAGATCTAACAACAAAATAATAATCACTCTTTATTATCAGCTGCAGCATCGATGCAGGGGTTTCATATCGAACACTGCTGCTACACCCAACCAAATCCTTGTCTCCCCGAGTTTAAAAGCCTGAAGCCCACGAAATGTAGGTACTACCAGAATATATATCTTATATATCGGTAATTAATAATTCGATCAGGTCCTTGATCATAAAACGAAACGTGGTTTCAATTTATTCAACCAGCTTTTATGAGATTAGAATCGAACCAGTCAGTTTTAGATCAGTACGAGTTCGGACCTTATCCATGAAAGAATCTTCAGTCCAGATTGTGTTTTTTTTTCCCTGCTAAATTAGTCAGTTTTAGATCGGTACGAGTCCAAATCTTATGCATGAAAGAATCTTCGGCCCGCATTGTTATTTTTTTCAGGTGCTTTTAGGATGGTGAGAGAAAAAACACGGAGGGGGTGCAAATATCACCAAAACACGTGCTGCTACAGCCCCACTTGGTCTTCAACGGTCGTCCCTTCCTTTCTAACTAAAACCCTAACATCCCGCTCAGTCAAAGCCGCCGATACCGTGGGTCCCACTCCACTTGCTAACGTGGCAAGCCAATAGCTCCCCATCTTCGTGTTTGCTGTTTCGTGGAAGGGAATATTCCAGTTGGGTACCTCAGCAAACAAAAAGAATCTAGCTGAGGTGGGGCCCACGAGGCCTCCTTTCGACGGCTGATATTTCCCGCCACAACGGGACAATCAGTCACCAAGCAAGCTCATTATTATTGAGGCATCGTGCCATGATTATTTATTTCTGCTTTATTTATTGATGTTTAAAATAATTAATTAAAAACAAACGGCGCATGTAATTCTCACGTTATAAAATGAAGCAACTACGGGCACCCATGTGGTAGGCCAGCTCAATATGATTATTACACAAAAATTTGAACAAAAAAACAGAAGAAAAATTAAGCAGCCAGAGTTATGAGCAACTATGGCCGTCCTCAATTCTCGAAGCAACCGTGAAAAGAAACCCTAATCCCACCCCACCACCCCAGGGCGCCACCCCCAACTCATTCCCCATCTCCCTCCTATAAATAACCAAACCCACTCCATCTTCTTCCACCTCCTCAAATCAACCCTCGATCTCAAACCCTGACCCTAGAGAGAGCTTTCCGATGGCGGATCGCGTCCCCAAATCGAAGCGGTCCGAGGCCCAATCTGTCCTCCTGGGCCGCTACGAGCTGGGGAAGCTCCTGGGCCACGGCACCTTCGCCAAGGTGTACCACGCCCGCAGCCTCGCCACGGACGACTCCGTGGCCATCAAGGTGTTCGACAAGGAGAAGATCCTCAGATCAGGCCTCGTGGCCCACACCAAGCGCGAGATCTCCATCCTCCGCCGCGTGCGCCACCCCAACATCGTCCAGCTCTTCGAGGTCATGGCCACCAAGTCCAAGATCTACTTCGTCATGGAGTTCGTCCGCGGCGGCGAGCTCTTCGGCAAGGTTGCGAAGGGCCGCCTCAAAGAGGACACCGCCAGGAGATACTTCCAGCAGCTGATCTCCGCCGTCGGCTTCTGCCACGCTCGGGGCGTGTATCACCGAGACCTGAAGCCGGAGAACCTCCTCCTCGACGAGAACGGGGATCTGAAGGTCTCCGACTTCGGTCTGAGCGCCGTGTCAGACCAGATTCGGCAGGACGGGCTCTTCCACACGTTCTGCGGCACCCCCGCCTACGTCGCGCCGGAGGTGCTCGGCCGGAAGGGATACGACGGGGCGAAGGTCGATATCTGGTCCTGCGGCGTCATCCTGTTCCTGCTCATGGCCGGCCACCTGCCGTTCCATGACCACAATGTGATGGCCATGTACAAGAAGATTTACCGGGGCGAGTTTCGCTGCCCGCGGTGGTTCTCCAAGGACCTGACGAGGCTTCTGACACGCCTTCTCGACACGAACCCGAGGACGAGGATCACCATCCCGGAGATCATGGAGAACAAGTGGTTCAAGAAAGGGTTTCAGGATATCAAGTTTTACATCGAGAACGACCAGTTTTATAGATTGGAGGAGCAGACCTTGCCGGAGGATGAGGGTTCGGACGAGGAGTCTGGCAACGAGTCGGATTCGTCTGTCGCTTCCTGCCCTCCGACGATCTGCCAAGTGGGGAAGAAGAAAGGGTCGGGGGAGTTGCCGAGGCCGTTGAGCCTGAATGCATTTGATCTTATATCGTTTTCGCGGGGGTTTGATCTTTCGGGGCTGTTTGAGGAGACGGGCGAGATGACTATGTTCGTTTCGGGGGAGCCGGTGTCCAACATTATATCAAAGCTGGAGGAGATTGCGAAAGTTGTGAACTTTTCGGTTAGGAAGAAGGGTTGTAGGGTGAGCTTGGAAGGGATGAGGGAAGGGGAGAAGGGCCCGCTTATGATTGCTGCAGAGATATTCGAGCTTACGCCGTCGCTTGTAGTCGTGGAGGTGAAGAAGAAAGCAGGGGATAAAGGAGAGTACGAGGAGTTTTGTAACAAGGAGCTGAAACCGAACCTGCGACATCTCATGTACCCGGACCCAGTTCCTGCGAACATAGCTCCCCATTCTGAGTAGGAAGTAAATTTTTTAACCTTTTCGCGTTATATTTTTTTAACATGTATTTATGTTCATATTATTGATGTATTATATTGTTGTTTAGTTTTATCAAATAATGTAGCCAAAAAAAAGGAAAGAATAGAAACTGTTGTTCGGGTATCAGCAACAAATTGATGTCCGATATGCGGTGTATATTCACTTCTAAGAAGCTCAATCGAGTTCCGATAAATGAAAATAATTTCAAGATAAATGAAAATAATTTCAAGAAACGGAGATGGCATTAATTGTAGAACTTGTCCAGAACAACTATGAAGAGGGCTACTAATCACAAGCAAGTAAAATCACAAAATCTGAAACCGGGTCCTACTTCCATAATACATAATAAGGCAACACTCATATTTTGCCACATACCACACCGATCAGTTGGAAACTTATCGGTGAGAAGCAAGCAGATTTGTCGTATTAGAAACTTCTATGAGATGTTGATGCTGTAACTTCCTGTTCCTGTTCCTGGTGACGCACGTGTATCATAATTTTGGTACCTGTCGGTGTAGTTCGAAACCGGCTAACTTCTAGGTTAGAAAGCAGAAACCGGCAAACTTCTAAGTTAGAAAACAGAGTTTTACCGCTAATGTTCAACTCTATTGGTCAATTATGCACTGTTACAGATTCTTAACAGAAGGGAAACATATTTCTGCGAATCTTCAATTTAATGCTAGCGAGCCGTCCGCATCCAAGTCACCCTTGCTGTTTCACCTGATAAGCAATCTTTTTTGTCCAGGAAAGCAACTATATAACTACTCGCACTATTCAAAAGCAAATCAGCTTCCCTTAGCCTGCTGTTCTCTCTTCCAGCTCCATTCATGGGCAGATAGATGCAGCTGCTTTCCTGCAGCGAGCAACTCTGCAGCCTGAAGCGGAGTAAAGATATCCAACACGAGCTCTCGCATAGTCTTTATCTTCAACAGGTCTTCTTCTTGTAGAAACTTTGCTTGTGTTTCTGCGTATCTATCCATCACAGCTTCAACTTCGCCCATGTCGCCTAACCTGTCTCTGCCGCTCCTGCTGCTGCTGCCTTCTCCACATGCGGCGCCACGGAGCTCGTATGTTTCGTCGATTCTTCGGCTTCTGCGTCCCATCTTCATGTGTTTGACGAAGGGGGGAGGGGGTTGTCCGCTATGTGTTCCTGCATGCCATTAAACTAGCATCACCATAACGTTAGCCACTTTGATTCTAATTACGTGGTCTGTAATGACCATACAAGTAACATATGTGGTTATATCACCCCAAACCAGCTTAGGTATAACAGTCATAGCTGCCATGCCGCAGTAACCAACTTGTGTATTCTGCCAGTATAATAGCTTAGACACAATGAGCTATTGAAATTAGCTAAGATATTTAGGCGTAATGAACTTCTCGGTATCAGAGTATGAGCGGAAGATTCTTTTGAACGTCGGTTTGGTCCCTACCCAATGCAGTTATCCTTAGGAGCAGCAGTTCAAATGCCTTGAAGATAGCAGGTGACGAGGCTCATGAACGGGAACACCCTAGATTGCGACACGTGGGAGATGACGTGTCGTCAGCGCATATCCTCTGGACCTCTAGGGGCTACGACGGGGAATCAGTGTGACACACTACGAATCTTTCTCGGGACCCGTGACGAGGTTGTACCCGACCTTTCGAAAAGCCTCCCCGGAGTACCTCCATATGCGCTCAGAGAGCCGAGACTCCTCGGCCTCCTCGCTCGACTCCGAGCTATCTACCGAGTTGAGACTTTTCGGTCTCCCTGTCAAACCCGGAGCACGGAGCCCAAGCGTCTGCGTATCTCGCCAAAACGAGATTTCCGCCGTTCCACGTCCCGCATCCCACGCTGGCACGTTTCTCCGTTAACAAGCGTATCTCGCTATTAATGGGCATATCCCGCCATCAAAGCGAACGTGCCATAAGGACGTAACGGACGGCAGGAACCTCGCGCCGGATCACTCCCACGCGACCGCTAAATAAACCCCTTCTTCTAAACGATTGAGGTAAGTCAAAATCGATTCCAATACGCTGTTATCCTGCCTTTATATCTCGGTACTTACTTGATCGTCGGAGGGTCCAACGGTGGTTACCCATCCCGGGACTTTCTTTCCAGGTAGCTTGGCGTCAACAACAACCCATTGAGATATACACGTCCAATTTCCACTCCCAATCTTAACCGTTCAAGAATGCTTGCAGCAAGATCGACAGAGGACAATATCTGAGAGAGATTTCCACCTCCATCAGTTGGCGCCGTCTGTCGGAAAGAAAAGACTTTTCCACCAAAAAAAGTTGATCCCCCGCCTTCGATTCAATGGCAAGCGACGACCCCAGCACGAGCCGCCCCGTCCCTATAACGGAGGCGGGAGCGGTCCTACTCCCCCTCTTAACGTCATCAACGCCTAATCCGTTAGGATCGACAGGCTCACGGCGAGGTGGACGCGCTCGCTCGCGTTCAAGCTGTTGGCCACGCCCACCAAACCGCAGTTACCCTTTCCCTGGATTGGGACGTACGCATGCTGGAGGAAACACGCACTCAGGTCCTTGCTCTCAATCGCACTCATCCTGATGTTAACGAACGCCGACACGTCGATTCCGGCAATTACAACCTATATGTGGGGAATGATTCAATGACCCGACGAACACCGGACAATTCAACGCCCCGATCTCAGGGGAGACCAGGTCGTCGTTCCGCCGCCCGCCGCGTGCTCTTACCCCCTGAGGAGGTGTCGGTCAGTTCGCCTGCTTCCAGACACGACCGATGCCCCCACTCCCGTCGAGGCCGCGTAAACGACGAACGTCGAGAATACTCAAGAAGGGCCTCATCCGAGAATTTAAAAATGTGATAGAGCGAAACCGAAGCTGTGCCGTTGCACAAACCCGGAGCAGAGATAGACGGCGTTCCGACTATGGAGAATTCTCAGGGTACCACCAATGGATCGAGGCTATCGAAAAGAAAATTGAGGACATACGACAGGACGACCACACGGCCGGCGAAAGGGCGAAGTATTCCGCTGAACGACTCCTAGCCGAACGTGTCTCATCCAGGAACAAACCGTCCAAAGTGCCTCTTTTTGACGGAAAGTCCGACCCAAAAGACCACTTGGACGCGTTCATGGCCGCTATGAGCTTTCAAGACAACTCGGATATGGCTTAATGCAGGGCCTTCCTCACCACCCTTATCCGAGCTGGTCGGGATTGGTTCCGAGGGATTGCACCACGCTCCATCTTGACTTTTGACGAGCTGGCTATCCAATTTCTCGGTCATTTCGTCGGTAACCGATGACAAAGGACGGTCGACTATATGTTCACCGTTAAGAGCAGAGACAAGAAATCCTTCAAGGGGTATGTCACCCGCTTCTACAATGCTCTCCTGGAGGTTTCCGAGCACCGCGACGAAATAGTTATCACGCGCTGAGGTCTGGTCTTAGGCACAAAGAGTGACTCCGCTCTTTTGTATTAGCGCGACCTAAGACCATAGTCGAAGTGAAGGAATGGACTGAGCGAGAAATACAACTCGAGTCGGAGGTGAACTCCAACCTTTCCAGAGGCAACCAAACAGACCGGAAAAGATGGGACAGGGAAGAGAAAAAGAAAGTTGATCGCCCGAAACCTTATTCCCCAAGGTTTCAGGAGTACACTCCTCTGAATATTTTCTAGACCGAGCTGTTAGAGGAGGCTAAAGGTGAGAGGTTTTTTAAGCTCCCACCAGCTATCCAGAGGACGAACAAGCGGCTCCGCGGCCCATACTGCGCCTATCACAGGTCGCAGGGTCACCCGACCGAGAGCTGCAAGCAACTCCGTGACTACATTGAGGAATTGATCCGTTCTGGCCACCTGGCGAAATACCTACGAGACGAGCGACAAACGGAACGGGAGCAAAAAGACCAAACCCCACCTGGAGAGTTAACAATCGGACAAATCATGGTCATTTTGACGAATCCAACTGTGGAAAGTGGGGGGAACCACCACCTTCTATCAGTCGGGGACATAAGTGAACCACCCCATAAGAAATGCAAGAAGGATAACCCAATCATCTTCACCGACGAAGACCTTTACGGCATATCACTTTCTCACAATGACCCTCTTGTGATAACGACCCGAGTTCACCGCTACGAGGTCCGGAGAATATTGGTCGATTCAGAGAGTTCAGCGGATATCCTGTTCTACGAACGTTTCCCGCGTATGGGATTAGGTCCATCCGACCTCCCACGTTCTCTCCGGGTTCACCAACCATTCCGTCCCGGTCGAGAGATCAGTCACTCTCCTCCTCAACATTGGGGAAGCGGGCAAGACGCGAACCGTGCCGGTGAATTTCCTCATTGTTAAGGTCCCGTCATCCTACAACATTCTTCTGGGATGCCCCACCTTAAACGGCCTCCGGGCTCAGATCTGACTTACCACCTTGCGCTCAAATTCCCTTTAGATAATGGGGGAATAGGCCAAGCCTATGGGGACCAACAAACAGCCAAGATCTGCCTCGCCTCAATATCCCCCTCCAGAGAGCAAGTCGATGATTTTGAAGACGCATATGATCCTCAGAGGTCTTTAGATACCCATGATGACCGAAAGGAAGTTCGAAGCGTCCCGATGGAAGCGTTACCAGAAGTTCCCCTCATAGTGGGAGTCAACAGCCGGACGGTCCGGATCGGCTCTCTCTTGACAGGGGACATCCGTGAAGGCCAGATCTGGTTCCTCCGAGACAACTCATATGTATTCGCTTGGACGCCAGCGGACATGCCCGGGATCAACCCCGAGGTTATCTCCTACAAGCTCGGGGCCGACTTGAAAGCTAGGCTGATCTGACAAAAGAAGAGAAGTTTTGCGTCGATTAAACAGAAGGCTATAAAGGACGAGGTGGATCGATTGCTCGCTGCCAACATCATCAGAAATCTGAACTACTCGGATTGGCTGGTGAATGTGGTCATGATCAAGAAGGCAAACGGGAAATGGCGCATATGCGTCGATTTCACTGACTTGAACAAGGCTTGTCCTAAAAACAACTACCCACTTTCTCGGATAGACCAGCTAGTGGACATCTCGGTCGACCACGAACTACCAAACTTCATGGACGCCTTCTCCGGATATAATCAGATCCGAATGAATCCAGCCGAGAAAGAGCTGACAGCCTTCACCACGGATCGGGAGGTATACTGCTATAGGATAGTGCCCTTCGGACTCAAGAACGCCGGGGCCATGTACCAACGACTGGTCAACAAACTGTTCAAAGCACAGATCGGGAAAAACATGGAAGTCTACGTCGACGGCATGCTTGTAAAATCCACCTCGTCAGCCGGACATGCTGCGGACCTTGGCGAAGCGTTCGATGTCCTGCGAAAATACAAGATGAAGCTGAATCCAACTAAATGCGCGTTCGGTGTCACAAGCGGGAAATCCCTCGGTTTCATGGTTACCTATCGAGGAATTGAGGCAAACCCAGAGAAAATCAGCGCCATCTTAACATGACAACGCCCAAAAGCAATATCGATATCATGCGACGCACCGGGAGGGTGGCCGCATTGAGTGGATTTATGTCCAGAGCCGGGGGAAAATGCCTTCCTTTCTTCAGAGCCGTTAGAAAAATTCCCAGGTATGAATGGACCGATAAATACCAAAACGCATTAGAACAACTAAAGACCCACCTGGCGACCCCGCCACTTTTCACCAGATCGGTCGAAGGCGACGAACTGTTACTATACTTAGTTGTATCCGAGCAAGCCGCGGGCTCTGTACTCGTCTAGGAATTCAAAGGGACGCAGAAGTCAGTATACTACGTGAGCTATGTTTTCAAGGACGCGGAAACCAGATATCCAGCTATAGAAAAAATAGTCCTGGCACTCGTCGTCGCTTCCAGGAAGTTATGTAACTATTTCCAGACGCACACGATCCTCGTCTTCACTGAAAGACCTATAGCGAATATTCTCGCCTCTCCCGAATCGTCGGGCCGCCTAGAGAAATGGAGATGGGAACTGTCCTAATTCGACATCAAATACCGACCCCGACGGGCCATCATAGCCCAGGCCCTGGCTAATTTCATTATCGAATGCACCATTCCCACGAGGGAAGAAACGACTGCTCAGAGCCCCGACTCATAGCCCTCGGTCGAGAAAGTACCCGGCCCAATCCCGGACCGGGTGCTCTATGTAGACGGATCCTCCACAGAAGAAGAAAGTGGGGCAGGCCTCATCATCCGAGGCCCGAACGATGCGGAAATGGAGTATTCCTTAAAACTCGGTTTTAGAGCATCAAACAACGCTGCAGAATATGAGACCTTATTGGTAGGGCTACAAATCGCCTCCGAAGTGGGGCTGAAGACCATCCGGATACGTAGCGACTCTGCGCTAGTTGTCGGCCAAGTAACCGGTCGTTTCGAAACCCGAGAACCGCTCATGATAAAATACCTAGCGGAGGTAAAAAGGTTTCGGAAAAACTTCGACGAAGTCCAAATGGAGCAAATTCCTAGAAATTTGAACGCCGAGGTGGATGCGCTGAGCAAACTCGCCTCCTCCTATTAGGAAAATCACAAGAGAAATATCGTCTTTGAAGTCCTACGTCGACCCAGCATCGAAGATGGGGAGACGACACTCCAAATCTACACGACCCAAGAAGACGTCTCGGACTGGAGAAAGCCTATCATAGAATATCTAAAAGAAGGGATTCTTCTAAAGGACCGAGCCGAGGCCTGTCGGCTTCGGGCTAAAGCTCGCCATTTTATATGGAGCAAAGAAAACCTATACAAAAAGTCGTACACTCAAGCTCTGCTCCGGTGTGTCGATCCCCACGAAGCAGACTACGTCCTGCTGGAGATACACGAAGGGATCGGAGGGGTGCATCAAGGGGCTCGCAGCCTGCTCCAAAAGACACTACTCCAGGGGTACTATTGGCCGGGAATACATCAAGATGCCGAGAAACTGGTTAGAAGATGCAAAAGCTGCCAACTCTTTGGCAACATTCCCCGCCTCTCCGCCACCGAACTAACGCCGCTAAGTCCCCCATGGCCATTTGCACAGTGGGGGATGGATATGGTAGCTCAGCTCCCCACCGACATGGATGGACACAAGTACATTCTTATTGCGATAGACTACTTCACAAAATGGATCAAGGCCATGCCTATCAGGAAACCAGATGCCACCTCTACGATAAATTTCCTGTAGAACAATATAATCTCCCAATTCGGAATCCCGAGGTGCATCATCACCGACCATGAGACCAACTTCGAGAATGACAAAGTCAAGAAGTTTTGCTGCGACTACCATATACTGATGAAGTTCGCCGCAGTAGCGCACCCCTAATGCAACGAGCAAGCCGAAGTAGCAAACCGGAGCGTCATTCACGGGCTCCGAGCTCGCCTGGAAGGGAGGCAAGGCGGCTGGGTCGAGGAACTGCCTCGTGTGCTCTGGGCATTGCGGACATCAAGGAAAACGCCAATAGGAGAAACCCCGTTCAGCCTCTGCTACGGTACCGAAGCAATGGTCCCTGTAAAAATTGGATTTCTCAGTTATAGGGTCGAACACTTTGACGATGAAGCTAACACCTTGACACTGCGAAGCAACTTGGATATCTTGTTAGAAAAACGAGATCAAGCGCAAATCAGAGCGGCCGCCTATCAGCAGCAAACCGTCCGCTACTACCATGCCCGAGTTAAGCATCGAGCTTTTAAGACAGGAAACCTAGTCCTACAGAGAAACGAGTTCGTAGACCAAGGGAAGCTACATAAGTTCTCTCCGAAGTGGGACGGACCATTTCTCGTAACGGAAGAATTACCCGTCGGAGCCTATCGCCTCCAGGACTCCGGAGGGCGTAATTTTCCCCGGCCATATAACGCCGAAAAACTTAAGTTGTATAGATAAACATGTACTCTCTTTTGAGTAATTCAATTCCTTTCCGCGTTGACTAAGTTTTCCAAACCAAGTCCTCTCACAGAATAGACTTCTGCACCACCTCGGGGCTCGAGCCCTTCATTACTTTCCTCGGCCCCGAGCTTGGAGTCGGAGGAGGCGCCAAAAAAAAGGTATGGAAAGGAAGAAAGAGACAATACACCATAATCTCAACCAAAGACAAATTTATTTATTCGGAGGTATTATGGGCTCCCCAGCCTTACAACTATTACAGCAAAGGAGGACGGGGATTAAGATAACATTGGCGATGATACTCGGAAGAAAACTCCTCCAGTCAAGCTCAGGCAGCCTCCGCCCGCTCCCTTTGACGGTACCCGTGGACCCTAGAAGCCACGGACTTGCCAGGGTTCCCATCCACCGAGCAAGATGCAACAACCAATCTTTGCTGGAAACACTCAAGAAGAAGGTCCACCGAGCGGTCCCGCCTGCTCTTCGAGATCAGACCAAATTCGTGGACTGTATACATTTTATCAAATGCCCCGTCCATCAACTGCGGAGATAGGGTATTGTAAAGACCCGGGGAAGACCTCCAAATCGCATAGATTAGCACTTAAAGGAGAGGAGATCGTCGGGGAAGTAGGCGCCCATAATGGCCTTCCAAGCGGCCTATCACTGCCTTATACATCTTTTCGGAACGATCGAGATTATAAAAATACACATCGTCTCGGAATACGATCTCCCTGATGGTGTATACGCAGCCGGTCATTTTTGAGAAACACACAACTAGGAAGAAGCCAATATGAGAATTCGAAGTGAGGCCATACTTTCGATATTTATAGCCTCAACAAAAATTTTTCAATGGCCGAGATCCACTCGCGCAACAATGCAAATCACGGAATATCGCACTTTACCGATAAAGTACTGCCACGTGTCATCCTTGACGGTCACTATCCCCCCTATATGGGTCACAGAAGGTTGAACGACATGGCAAAGAAAAACTATTGAATTCAGAAAGCCCTCGACAAGAGGCAGCCGACTAGCTTCCTGCTCGGCTCATCCGCTGAAGGCAGCATCCCGCCCAATCAATCCGCGGATCCAAAGCCCTCGACAAGAGGCAGCCGAGTAGCTTCCTGCTCGGCTCATCCGCTGAGGGCAGCTTCATGCCCAGTCAATTCGCGGATCCAAAGCCTTCGACAAGAGGCAGCCGAGTAGTTTTCTGCTCGGATCATCCACTGAGGGCAGCTTCCAGCCCATTCAATCTGCGGATCCAAAGCCCTCGACAAGTGGCAACCGAGTAGCTTCCTGCTCGGCTCATCCGTTGAGGGTAGCTTCCTGCCCAGTAAATCCGCTGATCCAAAGCCCTCGTTAAGAGGTGGCCGATTAGTTCCCTGCTCATCTCGCCCAAGACCTATATATAGGGGGCACTGGTCTGTCTACCCTTGGCTATCGCTCGAATCATACTCGATGCACGATCGCCGTCTCGACTCCGGGGAAAGGAAGGGCACCAGTCTGCCTACCCTTGGCTATCGCTTGGTTCATACTCGATGCACGATCATCGCCTCGACTCCGAGGAAAGGGTGGACACTGGTCTACCTATGCTTGGCTTTGCTCTTACGTCACGCTTGCCCAACACTTGCGAGATAAAAAGGCTTGCGGGAGAAAAAGGCTTGCGGGATAAAAAGGCTTGCAAGAGAAAGGCTTCAGAGCTAAAAAGACTTGCGAGATAAAACACTTGCGAGATAAAAAGGCTTGCGGGAGAAAAAGGCTTCGGAGGAAAAAACACTTACGAGCTAAAAATACTTTATTCACATTTCAAAAGTTATGTACAAAGTATTATGGGCTCCCCAGCCTTACAAAAATGCCCGGAGGCGTACAAAATTAATAACTAAAGCAGAGATAGCTCAGTTTGCCTGCTCGGCCAGTCCCTCCCCTGCCTCGGTGCTTCCATTGGGGGCTATAATGGCGACCTCCGGCTCAGCATCCATGACCGCCGCCGCCTGCTCAACAGCCGGTTCGGCACCTTTACCTTGTGGCGCTTCCTTAACTAAGGGATACCTGGCTCGAAGCTCCCGATCGTCGAACCCGGGCATGACTTCCTTAACGGCGTCGAGGGCGTTGTGCTACCCAACGGCCGCGGAATCGGTGAGGTTGAGGTAGAACTGGTCAGAGGTCTTATACTCCTCCACGGCCCTTTTCGCTCTGCCCTCCGCAAGCTTCACCGCCTCGCCAGCTGCCCTAGCATCCCGCTTGAACGAGTCTCTCTGCCTCTTCATTGCATTCTAGTATCTGTTGACCTCCCCCACCTGGGCCTGGATAGCCTAGTTGGATTCGATCAGGACCCGATGAGACTCCTTCAACTTGGCGACCGTCAGACCTTCGGCGACCAACCTAGAGTCGAGGAGGGCCACCTTATCTTCCACCTGTTGCAGCCGGCCAAGGAGCTCCTCCTCTCATGAGGAAGATTCGCCAGCCTTCTTCATCGCCGAGGCCATCTCCTCGGATTCCATTGCAGCAAGGAGGGCGCAGTGCTGGAGGACCTGAGGAAAATGTGAACCATGTTAAAAAGCTAAAAACCAAGTAAAAAACACTTGAGAAATTCTTGAAAAAAAAGTTACCGACCTGAACAGCCTCCTGAGCTATCGCGGCCACCTAGATCTTCATTGTGCCTCGGGGAATCTTAGCCCCCGCCGCCTTCTTCACGTCCGCCAATAAACTGTTGGCCAAAGAGAGCCCCGAGGGCACCTCGATACAGAACTCGCCTTCCTGCACCTGAATCCCGATTGAAGATGGCCGAGAAACCACCCTCTTCTGCCTCTTGAGGGGGGATTCGGGTGCAGGTAGCGCCTCCGTCCTGGCTCGGGGCGTCGCATCCCGCACGTGCTTGTGACCTCCCCCATGGCGTTCCTCTGGAACTGGGGGAGCTGCGAAATCCTTCGAAGGAGGAGCTTTCCGAGGAGCCGTACTTAGAGCTGGCCGGGCCGAGATGGAGCCACCGCTCTTCCTCCCCTAGGCCTTGGCGGCCATAGCAGCCATAATTTTCTGACGATCCATAGGCTCTGCGAGGAACACATAGGGAAAAAGATCAGCAAAGAAAGTTTAACAAAGTCTAAATAGATCTACGAAGGCCTTGACTTACCCACAAAGCACGCGGGACTGAGCCTAGTTCAGCTCAGATCTTGCTCGGAAAGCAGGACATCAGCTCGCTGGATCGGTTCCCACTGCGACACCACCCTTGCCTCGGGGGTGTTCGACTGCCTAACCCTAGGACAATCGGCCCTATACCACTGGATGGGCACCGGCCAATCCTCAGCTTCCTGTGGCCCGATGAAGACGAACTTTTCCTTCCATTCGTGGATGGAGGAAGGGACAACCACTACCCCTGACCCGGCCGTCCCATCCTTATGTTTTTTAAACGAAAGATACACTCTGCTCGGTTCTTCCTTACTGGTACCGAGGTGGTTTTTATAACAAAGGAAGGAAAGAAGGATGCTCAAATCAAAGGGGATCCGATCAATCTTCAGCTGGATTAGAAATCCGAGGAGGGTTCTCCATGAATTTGGCGCTAGCTGGCCCGGGGCAACGTAATAACAATGGAGCACGGCCCAAACTTCAGGCGGGAAGGGCAGACGCATCCTTGCCCGGAATGCTTCCAGGTACAAAGCAATCTCTTTACCCTGTAGCTGGTCTACCCGTTCACCCTCCCAGGCCAAACGAAGTGAATAACCGGAGGGGATATGAAATCAAATCCGGATGTCAGAAAGCTCATCCAGACGGTTCAAGATCGAGGGTGCATCGCGGATGTTCCCGATGCGCACCTTGGGGGCCCTTGTCGCCCCCCGACGACGCAAGACAAGGGCGACACCCCCCTCAGAAAATGAAGAAGAAGAGGAACTCTCTCGGCTATCGAAAGCCGAGGAGGAAGAAGGCCCTCTGGACTCGGCTTCAGAAAATGAAGCCTCATCACTCGAATCGATCCCTACTACGTCAACAGATACTTCGGAAGAAGACATCTAACCTGATTCAAGAAAGGACTTGCCGAGGAAAATTTTGGTTGAAGTTCCGACCTAAGCAGAGGGGCGCCGATCAATCTTCATGCAATGAGAGTCGACTAGGGCAAAGTGTCGGGCATAAGAGAGCCCCACCTATTTATATACTCCATGAGAAGGCATCCAACGGCCCAAACCGGTTCCCGCCAAAACAAAGCATTGCACCTAATAGATATCGGGACTCCACGTGACAACCGTCCATTGGACACATCTCCTCATGGCAGGATTCGGTGACAATTCCTCACGACCTCGCCACCTAGCGGCGGACGCATGGCACGTTATCCAACCGGCGGGTGAACGAAACGGTGCCCCCTCTTTCAATGCGCAATTATTTCGCTGATCCGCTGACATCACCAAAAATACATGTAGGAATTGAGGCATTTCGTAAGCCGCCACGTGGATCCAGCGACCCAAGAAGAGCTGCCGCCAAACATCACGCCGTCGTCGGGCAGCCCATCACAGGGAAATTTTCGGTTGAATCATGGAAAGCCGGGCTTACCACTCTTGACCCTGACCCATAAATAGATCAGGGCGAGAGTGGGGGGCTGATGATGAGGCTCATGAACGGGAACACCCCAGATTCCGACACGTGGGAGATGACGTGTCGTCAGCGCATATCCTTTAGACCCCTGGGGGATATGATGGGGAATCAGTGTGTCACATTACGAGTCTTCCTCGGGACCCCGTGATGCGGTGGTACCCGACCTTTCGGAAAAGCCTCCCCGGAGTAACCCCCATATGCTTTCAGGCAGCTGAGACTCCTCAGCCTCCTCGCTCGACTCTGAGCTATCTACCGAGCTGAGACTCTTCGGCCTCCCTGTCAAACCCGGAGCACGGAGGCCAAGCGTCCCCCTAACGGCTCCGCGTATCTCTCCAGAACGAGATTTCTGCCGCTCCACGTCCTGCATCCCATGCTGGCACGTTTCTCCGTTAACAAGCGTATCTCACTAATAATGGGTATATCCCGCCATCAACGCGAACGTGCCATAAGAGCGTAACGGACGGTGGGAACCTCGCGCCGGATCATTCCCACGCGACCGCTATATAAACTCCCTTTTCCAAACGATTGAGGTAAGTCAAAATCGATTCCAATACACCGCTACCCTCCCTTTATACCTCGATACTTACTTGATTGTCGGAGGGTCCTATGGTGGTCATCCACCCCGGGACTTTCTTTGCAGGTAGCTCGGTGTTAACAACAACCCATTAAGATCCACACGTCCAATTTCCACTCCCAATCTCAACCGTTCAAGAACGTTTGCAGCAAGATCGACGGAGGACAACATCTGAGGGAGATTTCCACCTCCATCAGTAGGTGTAATGAAATTCTCTTGAACGTCGGTTCGGTCCTCTACCTTCTCTTTTTTTTTCCTCCCCCCAACTTAATTAGCCAAGTTGCATGATCAGGAAGCGAAAACGATTCTAGCATTTATCTGGTCCCCTTTCCTACCATATCACATATATATTATGAAACATGTACGGACTCATGATGTTTGTTTCGATTTGAAATTGTGTGATAAATAGGTTATAAGTTTGATCAGAGATATGGAGTGAGTTCCAGTGAAGGTTCTCAAAATTAAATGAGATCGGGTTGAAGTCTCATGTATGTCTCGGATTGATTATGATGCTCCAAAGTTAACCCAATTTAAAGAGCAAGTTGAAAATGAACCTGGACTAGGGTATATCATGCCGGTCCCGGCCCAACCCAACCCAAATTCAACTTAATTGTGTATAGATAAAAAAGCTCACAATAATATTGGTTAAAACATTTTATAAGCTTATTTATATATATATATATATATATATATATATATATATATATATTTTGTTTGTTTGTTTGAATCTTTTAGTCTGCTTCATGTTAGTTTGTTTGATATCTTTAGTTTACGTTACCAACATATGTATTAGGCTTGTAATTATGAATGGCTGGTATGGGTGCTATTGGAAACGAGCCAGCTCGGGATTGGTTCAAGTTCGGCTTGTTAAAAGCTGGTTCAAGTTTCGTTTTCCGCTTTCCAAAATACATAAAAACGGGAACGTGACAAAACCAACCATACTACCTACGGTAAGGAAATATCCTCACATGGACACATTACGACTGTCAATTAGTAATCAAGAACAATAATATAACTATCTACTTTTAAACATGTCCAATAGCTACAAGAACAATAACAGGAAACAGTAGCGAAAGCAATAAAAATCAAAGGAAAAAAAATACCTAAACCATCAATCAGCGTAATATCAGTGAAATGGTCATCACTGGTCGGTAATTCTGTCGAAATACTCACGTGCTAAGTCAAGTTTCCGGGTCATGCAAAACCCAGATGTCAGTGCATCATAAATATCATAGTAATAATAATAAACTGAACAATATGCTATATATGATGTCACTGTAAAATAAGGTATGAGTATAAACCAAACAATCACAGGTGTTATAACAGCAGGCTATAGGTATGTCACGCATATCCTAAAATCTGTGTTTCTAGATTAACTATCTTACAGGTATTTGAAACCAATGAATGGACTCCTCCATATAACTCAAAAGTATAAATCCCGTTACTCTCCGGGATTACGGATCAAGATGTATGAATCAAGAATGATTCTGTTCCGTTACCTCCCTGATAGAGGGGCCTTTCCGGTTTCCTTCAAATGTTGTCTTCCGTTGATTTGCCGATGGCTGCGATTGACGGCTGGGATTTGATCTGGAGCGTGATCTCCTGCGATGTGTGGATCTCAATGGGTTGGAGGAGATTTGCGCCGAGTACCTGCAAGGAAGTCCCGGGGTGGTTTGGTACCATCGAGGACCCTCCGACGATCAAGTCAGTAACAAGATCCGAGCAGAGTAACGGCTTAAGTGGAGCAGAAAATACTTCCTTGATCACTCTGGGAGAGGGGTTTATATAGCGGCGGCAGCATGCAGGGGCAGGCGCGAGAATCATGCCGGCCGTTACGCTCCCGACGTCACGCCCGTCTGATAAACGGATCTTCCCATTAATGACGAGACAGACTTGTTAATGGGGATTGTAAAGGCGTGGAACGTGGGAAGTGGCCGACGGAGATCTCGTGCATGGCGAGATTCGTGGAGCGGCGGTTATGCCTGCGAGTGGTACCGTTGGTCGGTCGATGAGACCGAGGAAAATGGCCTCGGCGGGAGAGCTCGGGGACGAGCGGGAGAGCTTAGGTATCTTGGTCCTGTGATAGCTCGAAGGCGAGCTGGGAAGCCGAGGAAGCCAATTTTTGCATGGGGGCTCTCACGAGAGCCAGCTTGTGCTTGCGGGTCGGGCACAGGGGTGGCCTGATCGGCCCCTGTAGGCCCTTTCTTCTGAGCTCAGGGATACGTCATCTGCCACGTGTCACGATCGGGGAGATCCCCGATATTAAGCATCATCATTATCCCCCCACTCTCATCCCGACCAGCTGATGGGTCGGGTCGAGAGTGGACTGCCGGGCCACCCGGGGTGAGCTCCCTTCGAAGATATCGTCGGGACGTGTCCCCGGGCAATCTGTTGTCTTTTCTGCCAGCGAATCATAGGCGAGATCTCTGCATTTAAGGAAGGTGCGCCGGTTCGTGCGTTCCGTCACTGAAGCGACGGTCCACGTGTCGAGCGTCGGTTGGGCGACGGACGTATTGCAGACCTGCGGCGCCTGATGGGATACGGCCCAATGCTGGAGCGACAGGTGGAGAAATCGGGGTCGTCGGACGCGAGGAGTCATTTTGGCGGGAGATGAAGGACGCCGTTGGATGAGGGCGATGGCAGCAATAAATAGGGATGGGGTCCACTCCAGGGCCCCTATCACTTCATACTTTCCTCGCTTTAAGTCCTGATAGCTCGGCGCTCTTCTTCTTTCTTCTGCTTTTGCCTCCCGAGGATCCCTCTTCTCCAGGTTAGATGTCTTCTTTTGTAGAATCTGTAGATGTGGTGGGAGTAGGCTCTAGGGACCCTCCAGTCGAGCCCGAGTCTTCCCGGGGAGCAGGGGTCAGATCCTCTTCCTGAGATCGTGCGACTGGGGCAGTCCCCAGGGAGCAGGCGGCGGACGCCGCTCCTAGCGTGCCGTCTTTGATGAGGAACGAGGATGAGATCACCAACGCTCGGGCTCGCTTCTATATCCCTTCTGGCTATATGCTTCGCTTGGCCAAGGAAAGAGAGAGGGCAGACCAAGTACGGGGTAGGGAGATCGCCCTGTACCTGGAATCCTTTTGGTGCGGAATGCGCCTGCCCTTCCCTCCGGAGGTCGTCGAAGCGCTGAACTTCTTCGGGTTAGCTCCGGGCCAGTTAGTGCCGAATTCATGGAGGATCTTCCTCGGGTTCCTGGTCCTCCTGAAGCTACAGGCGGTCCCCTTCAGTCTCTCCATCCTTGATTCCTCTCTCCTCTTCAAAAATCATCCCGGGGGTCGAGCGGGCGACCCGAGGTGGGTCTACCTCTCCTTTAGGAAGCGACAGAGGGGTGCCGCCGGGTCAGGAGTTGTAGTCCTGCCTTCTTCTATTCATGACTGGAAGAAGAAGTTCTTTTTTGTTGCGCCGCCCGAGGGTGAGGACTGGCCCGTGCCGACCCAATGGTCAAGGGATAAGTGCTTCCCTGGAAATCAGTCCAATGACCCCGCCGCGGTGAGAGTGGCGTCGTTGGAGCCCATTCCCCGACCTGACATGCTGCTATCTGAGCGGGATTTGATTTGGGCCGGGCTCAGCCCCGTCGAGTTCGTCGGTGAGTTAGGCTTGCGTTTTGATTTATTTTTGTATGCGGCGCTGACTCCACTACATCTTGTTTTGTGCAGAACCCATGGATATGAACGAACTCCAAGCCTCCATGCGGCAGCCGAAGAAGGGCCCGAAGGCTGGAGGCTCCAGCTCTTCTCGCTCGAAGCTTGTCCCAGTTCCTTCGGCCGCCATCCCGGTGCCTCTGGTGGCCGTACCTCCTCAGCGTTCGGGGGCGGGTCCCGCCCCGGAGTCCAGCAAAGCGCCGAGCCGGAAGCGGGTGCGTGAACAAGAGGACCCAACCTCGGAGGAGGAGACCGGGTCTCCATCAGCCCCCCTCAAGAGGGTCCGCCGAAGGGTTCCTCGAACCCCGGCCTCTCCGATCATGGTGGAGGAGGAGGGCCTCTGCTTTGCTGTGCCCTCGGGGCTCGCCGTCGCCGACAACCTGCTATTCGACATCGAGAAGTCGGCATGGGGTAGGGTCCCCGGGGGGATCCTCAGAGGCCAGATGGCGTCCATTTCCCAGGAGGCCGTGCGGGTAAGCGCTCGGCTATTCGTGAGATTTGGTTCCTCCTTTTTCTTTTTGACCTCTCTTTGATTATCTCAGGTCCTCCAACATGTCGCCCTCGCCATCCGCATGGAGGAAGAGATGATAATCCCGGCGTTGAAGGCCGTATGCCAGCTTACCTCGCTGGAGGAGAGCTCCAAGCGGGAGCTGGAGGCGGCGATGGCGAGGGTCGCCGCCCTGGAGGGCGAGGTGGCGACCGGGAAGCAGGAGGTGGCCGCTGCGGCGCGGGCGGCGGCGGCCTCGAAGCAGGAGGTTGCCCGGCACCATGAGGCTACCCTGGCTGCCAAGGCCAAGCTCCACGACGCCAGGGTCCTCGTCGGCACCATGAAGAAGATGGTGGAGACCCTCCGGAAGGAGTTGGAGGTGGCGGCCGAGGAGGTGAAGCGAGCCAATCTCTGGGCGGCTAAGGCAGTGGAGGACTATAAGAAGTCGAAGGACTACTACTCTGGCCTAGCCGTGGCCACTACGAACATCTGGCATGAGGCCCTCGACGCCGTCAAGGCCCGGATGCCGGAGTTCGCTGATGAAGAGCTCCGGGCCGAATATCCCCTCGCGGGTGCCGACGAGCATGGGGATGACCTCGGAGAAGAAGAGGTCCCTGATGAGGAAGTGGCCGAGGACCCTGCTCGAGCCGTGGTAGATATTGAGGTTCCCGTGGTCGCGCCTGGCGCCGAAGCTTGAAGCCCCTCGTCTTCCTGCTTCTTTTATTTTGTCTCATCGGGAATTTTGTAAGGCTGGGGAGCCCCAATACCCTTGTAAAGAATTTTGTTTGTGCGAATAAAACTTTTGTTGTTTCATTGCTTGCATATTATCCTTTGTTTGTGAAGAATACTCGTAGAATATTCGGACTTGAACTGTTGAGCTTTCATGTCAGGTTAGTTTTTCGTCTGGCGATTGCGCGTCGAGTTGATTTCTTTGGAAATAAGGTATCTCCATGGCCTCGAAGTCGAAAGGGGATCGCTCAGGCTTATATAGACCTGGTGTCTCTTAGAGATTTCTTCGGATCCGCGGCGTTTGATGGGCAGTAGGCTGCCCGCTGCAGATGTGTCGAGCCGAAGAGAGCTCGGTGTCCTCACTCTGAGGGCTTCAGATGCCTCTTGGCGAGGGCATTGATCCTTGGCGTCGTGGGTAGGGATCTACCAGCCTGGGACGACCGATCAGGGTAGCCGCTCGGCTGCCTCTTGGTGAGGGCTTTGATCCCTGGCGTCGTGGGTAGGAAGCTACCAGCCAGGGATGACCGAGCAGGGTAGCCGCTCGGTGCCTCTTGGCGGGGGCTTGGATCCCTGGCATCGTGGGTAGGGAGCTACCAGCCGGGGACGACCAAGCAGGGTAGCCGTTCGGTGCCTCTTGGCGAGGGCTTGGATCCCTGGCGTCGTGGGTAGGGAACTACCAGCTGGGGATGACCGAGCATGGTAGCCGCTCGGTGCCTCTTGGCGAGGGCTTTGATCCCTGGCGTTGTGGGTAGGGAGCTACCAGCCGGGGATGACCGAATAAGAGCGGGTCCGGTTGCCTCTTGCGAGGGCTTTGATCCTTCAGGACGGAGGCCGAGCAGGGTTACTGCCCGGTGCCTCTTGGCGAGGGCTTTGATCCTTGTCGGTGTTGGTAGGAAGCTACCAGCCGGGGATAGCCGAGCAAGTGTAACGTTTTAAAAATAAATAAATAAATAATTAATTAAATAAAATCCTTTAAGTAAATTTTCTGATAATCGGTAAAACAAACCGTATTTTTCATAAAACTCAACTATAATTATTTTTCAATATAGAATTAAATACGCCTATTTTAACTATGTAATTGGTATTTATTTAGTGACTTATAAATTATTAGTTTACTTAAATATTTTTCCTTTAATTAACTAAATTCAAATATTAACATAAGCTTTAATTATACATTAAATTAGTGCAAATTACAAATTAGAAATGGGTTAATTTTACAAAGTGAAACATGACAATTAAAAAACAAGTGTGTAACATGCAAAAATCTTTTTCAAATCTCTCCATAGTTCTAGAAATTTCTAGGAAAAAGATTAAATTGAAAAAGTTAGATAAGTAAGGGTTTAAGTGAAAGATGCATTTAATCATGAACTTTCTACACAAACCTACACACTTTTCTCTCTCTCTTCTCTCTTCTCCATTGTGGCCGAGCCTAGCTAGGAGGCAACCCCAAATTTTCCAAACTCATTCTCACTTCATAAAATGTTCAAAAATCAATATAAATTCCCACTAATTCATCATTTAACCATCACCCAATATTCTTTGATCAAAGCAAGCATGGATCTTGGAGCTAGAGAGCAATTTAGAAGACCAAGAACTCAAGTTGATCTCTTAAGATTGTGAGGTATAAAAATCCGAACCCTTAGTGTTTAATTATTGGTTAAATACTTTGAATCAACTTAATTAGGAGTTTAATTATGGTTTTAATGTTAAGATTTAAAATTCAAGAGAGGGATTTAAAATTAAGTTAGGTTTTGTATAAATTGATCATAATTACAATATGTAGTTTAACACTTTATGACATGCTAAATTTAGTTTAGTTGTTAAGTTGCAAATTGTTGCTTCAAAATTGTTAAAATTTGATAATTTTGCATACTAGGTTTTTAAAATTAATATAACTTGGTGAGATAAAATTCTAGTGAGGGTTTTATCATTAGATTATAGTTTTAGTGAGTAGATTAACATGTTAATGGAATGCAAAACCAAATCTAGTTACTAGTTTGCTAGTTTTCACTTTAAAATTTTGATAAATATGCTAATTTTGCAAACTAGGTTTTAGAAATTAATTTAAAATGTGGGAAGGGTTTTTAGCACATCATTAAGGTTTCCATGAGTGGTTTAACAATTTAAAATATGCAAAATCTAGCTTAGTTGTTGAATTGTGAATTTTGTTTTAAAAAAGTGTTAAAATTGGATAAATTTACAAACTAGAAGTTTTGGATTTATGCAAATTAGTGTGATAAAAATATAGTAATGGTTTATATAACCTAGTTATGATATTTAGTGAATATTATGGCCATTAGTTTCGTTTGAACATCAAGTTTTGAAGTAAAACGGTTAATTGACGCTTTCTAGGTTTTTGCGAAATAGAATGATTTGATTGATTTTAAGGTTTTGATGATTTAAACCCTGTTTTATATTATAATTAATGAGTTTTGGAACTACGATTTGTATGTTTGTGTTTATCTCGATCAATCGGCGTTTGTACACCGATATCGAGGGTTATTTGGCTCTTTTGCATGAGCGGGTCATAGGTTTTAACCTATATGCGTTTCGTGCACCGTTTTGGTTTTGTCCGCGATTCGGTTTACGATATTATATATGTTTGCGTATAGGTTCCCCTCATGTGGACTTCGGACGATGAAGAAGAGGATGACGACATCGACTTCGGCAGACAAGGACCAGGTGAGTAGATGCATATCTACGGGGGAAGTCGGGTGGATGGCGTATAGCACCCCCGCAAACGTTGAATAAGGATATTATGTACTGTTATTAGGAAGTCGGACGTGACCTTATACTCTTGGCGAATAGGGTCCTATTGAAGACTTTAGGTTGGACTAGACTGATTTAGAAAGACTTAACCAGATGATGACTGCCTTAGAGGGAATTAGTAGGCTTCATGTAGACACACACACACGCACACACATAAACTTGACTTGGTGTATGTGTGTGCGCTGCGCTGCGCGCAACATATACATGTGATATGAGGAGGTTATATGATACATGGGGATGAGTCGATATGACTAGGCTTGATGCCATGATTTATTGGATATATGATCGAGTTATGACATGAGATGTATTATGATAGTAGCGGATCATTGAACAATGAGATTATATAAAATATATTTATATAAACGATAATATGTGTTGATGACATTGGAATGAATGAGACTCTAGAACAGAACCCAGATTGTAATATGTGACTTAATCACGATATGACACATGACATGATATTTTAGCGGATCATTTGACAATGTCTATTTACACAGACGATGATATATGTTTGATAATATTGGAATGTATGCGATTATAGTATAGTACCCTTGATCATGATATTGTTTGATGATGATACTATACGAACGATGATGTATATATGTGATGATTGATCCGCGCTCTTGACTTAAGCAAGTCGTACTATGTACGTGATGCTATTGAGGTTGGATCGCCGACTACTAGAGATATCGACTCAGGCGTTAGGAGGATTCTTCTTACCTTTCGATTGGTGTCTTTAGTTAGTTCCTTAGTTGGTTAGGTAGATCTTAGTTTAGGCTCGAGTCATACTTATTTTCAAAACTAACGAATCGTGCGCATTTTTAAAGTCAGCCTGAAAGATACTACGGATTTTTCAAAGGACATATCTTTCTTAAAAACCCCGTAGTCCCTAATTTTCTAAAAACCACGATTCGTGCTTTTTCAAACAACAAACTGTTTGACTCGTAATTAGTAGGTATTCTCTAGTTGTGCGTTTACTACACATTCATCGTTATATTCATGTTGTATTCATCGCATTGCATATTCATACATGTGTTTCTTTAGCTAATATGAAACTTTGCCTGTTAGGACACCAGAACCATTACTGATGATGCACATGATCCACGTACACTTATTTGCCGGCTCACACACATCATCATCGGTAATTGCCATGTCACGTACACTTTAGTCTTTATTGATATAATCAGTTAAATGCTAGACCAATATAATATTGTGTGATTACTCTCATGTGCTAGTTTAGACATTGCATTTATTACTTAAACACTTCATGCATTCACATTTTCATATTATCATGCAGTATTGTGGGGCTTATGCCGATACTCATTATTTACTTACTCTTGATTTTGGGATTTTGGATTTCTATGAGATTTCTGGATTTTGGGGAGAATCGCAAGAATATATATAAAAACCTCTCTCTCTCACTCCCTCTCATTTTAAAATACAAGTGCGGTTTTCTCGTGATGTATGTGTCGTCCACCATGAGATTTCATATTTTCTGTTGGATTTCGAGACTCGATTCGAGGAGTGGATGAACCGTCTCGGGTACATGGTGGGCCCGGTATGGTACACCGGGGCAAGAAGCTCGAGTTGTAGACGATGAGCCTGGCAGGGGAAGACTATCTACCGGTGATGTCTGGCGCGGCGGATATCCGGAGGATACCGACCGTTGTCGTGAGATTTGATGATATGGGCCGATCCAGACTGACGGAGCCCGAGATATTGAGACTATGAGATATTGGGACTATGAAGTATTGAGACTATGAGATTTACATATTTTGTGTCGATACTTAAAACGGATTTCCATGGATTTCATTGATGATGTTTTGGATTACCATACAAACTTTACTATGATAAATGTTAAAGATTTCTTATACAGATATATCCAGATTTCATGGTTGATTGTTTTACATTCATGGTGCATGCATACTCATACATATGACATGTTACTATTTGAAGCACGGACACGAGCACTGAGCATTACACTTACGCATAGATTATTATCCTGCCGCTACTAGATGACTAGTGTTATATTAAGTATATTATTATGACCTAAGAGATTGTCGTGCATGCGATTTCTACTCGCATATGTCTTCTACTCACGAGTTGGCAACTCACCCTCGTTGTGCCAAATTTTTCTTACAGGTTTTGATGTACAGGTTTTCTTGGCAGTTTGGTGGCACATCATTTCATTCAGGATGATTTGCTTGGTAGGTTGGTTCACTTGTATCAGGACCGCCGTTGTACTTTTATTATTTCATTTGTATCTAGTAAGCTCCATCAACCAGACTTGTATTACTTGATAGATTTAGAAGGCCAGTTGCTTATTCTTTCGACCTTAGAGTCGTGCTTGTATTATTATGGTTTTTAGTGGATTTGGTTTTCTTTTGAGTTTTGAGCCTCGTCCTTCGGCGTTGTATATTTTAGTGTGGCTATTTCCTCCTTTGGCGTAGAGCTAGCTCCCGCTTAGGGATGCCTTGTTATTACTTGTATATATTATTCTTATTTATACCCGTTTGGGGCCAGTTTTTACAAATGAGACTCTGACAAAATTTTTGAGAAATTTGACGTTGCTTTTAAAACATCTTTTCCTACACTTCTTCCTTAAAATGGTTTAGATTTCTGGGCTTCGGCTTATTTAGATTATGTTACGCCTTTAGACGTTTCGTAATTTAAGTGTTGGTCACGTTACGTACTTTCGGATCGTGACAGCAAGGGTCGGGCTCGGCTGCCTCTATGGAAGACTTTGATCCTTAGCGCGGGAGGGGCTGTAAGAAGCCTACTAAGGATGGAGCCGCGCGGCTGCCTCTTGGCGAGGGTTTTGATCACAAAGACAGAACTCCTCTTTTTTGCAATGTTCTAACATTCCCTTTATTTGAAATTGAAAGGATTTTTAGAAAACATTTACATCGTCTTGCGAAAGTAGAGGTACACACTCGTAGGCCTTGGTCTTATTGGTACAGCTTGAGCTTCTCGGCGTTGTAAGGCCGCGGGAACTTGCGTCCGTCCACATCTTGTAAACGATAGGCTCCGCCGGGGAGTACCTCGGACACGAGAAAAGGACCATCCCACTTTGGGGAAAACTTGTGTAGCCTGCTTTGATCGACGAACTCATTCCGCCGCAAGACCAGATCTCCAATCTTGAAGGAGCGACGCTTGACCCGCGTGTTTTAGTATCGAGCAGTTTGTTGCTGGTAAGCGGTAGCTCTGATTTGAGCCCGGTCTCTCTTCCAGCAAGATGTCCAGGTTGGTCCGTAGCGCCGAGGTGTTTGCTTCGTCGTCGAAGTGCTCGACCGGATGACTGGGTAGCCTAATCTCCGCTGGGACCATTGCCTTGGTCCCGTAGCAGAGGCTGAAGGGGGTTTCCTTAGTGGGGGTCTTCTTTGATATGCGCAGGGCCCATAAGACCCGGGGCAGTTCCTCGACCCAACTGCCTTGTCGTCCTTCTAGGCGGTCCGGAGACCTCGGAGGACGTCTCGGTTAGCAACTTCGTCCTGTCCGTTGCATTGGGGTGTGCGCGACCGCGGAGAATTTCATGAGGATATGGTATTCGCAGCAGAAATCTTTCAGTTTTTCATTTTCGAAGTTCGTCCTGTGGTCGGTGATAATACACCTTGGGATGCCGAACCGAAGTATCAGATTGTTCTGCAGGAACTTGATGGTCGTGGCGGCATCCGGTATCTTGATGGGGACGGTCTCGATCCATTTTGTGAAGTAGTCTACCGCGACGAGGACATATTTGTACCCGTCCGCACCGGTAGGGAACTGGCCTATCATGTCCAACCCCCACTAGGCGAACGACCACGGGGATGTTAAGGCGGTCAGCTCAGCAGCTGGAAGGCGTGGTATGCTGCCGTGGAGTTGGCAACTTTTGCATCTTCTGACAAGCTTCTGGGCGTCTTCGTGAACAGTGGGCCAGTAGTACCCCTGGAGCAATGCCTTCTGGATCAAGGTTCGGGCCCCTTGGTGTGCGCCATCGACCCCTTCATGGATTTCACGGAGGACGTAGTCGGCTTCGTGGGGGTCGACGCACCGGAGCAGAGGATGGGTGAAGGATTTCTTGTAAAGGTTTCCATTGCTCCATATGAAGTGACGGGTTTTGGCTCGGAGACGGCGGGCTGCTCCCCAATCTTCTGGGAGCGTACCGTCCCTTAGGAACTCTACGAGGGGCTTCCTCCAGTCTTGGTCATCTTTCCGCGCCGTATATATATGGAATATCGTCGCTCCGTCCTCCATCCTGGGCTGGGGCAAGGTCTCTAAGAGGATAGACCGCTTGTTGTTGGCCGAGTAGGACGAAGCCAGCTTGCTCAGGGCGTCAGCTTGGGCATAGAGCTGCCTGGGTATTTGCTCCACCTGGACTTCGTCAAAGTTTTTCCGAAGCTTCCTTACTTCGTCGAGGTACTTCATTATCAGGGGTTCCCGAGCCTCGAAGCGGCTGGTCACTTTTCCGACGACTAAGGCTGAGTCGCTGTGGATTCGAATTGTCTTCAGCCCCAGCACGCAGGTCATGCCCAGTCCAGCCAGTAGGGCCTCGTACTCTGCCGCGTTGATTGAGGTCTTGAATCCGAGCTTCAGAGAGTACTCCATTTCTGCCTCGTTCGGGCCCCAGATGATGAGGCCGGCACCACAGCCTTCCTCAGTTGAAGACCCGTCGACGTAGATGACCCACTCAGGGACCGAGCCGGGCCTCTCCGCGATGGGGTGTTGGGCTGCGAGGGTTGGCGAGGATTCCGGTTCTTTGCCGGGGATGGTGCATTCAACGATGAAATCGACCAGGGCTTGCGCTTTGATAGCCTGCCTCGGGCGATATTTTATATCGAATTGAGATAGCTCCCACCGCCACTTATCGAAGCGGCCCGAAGATTTCGGTGATGCGAGGATAGCCCATCAACGGGCGCTCGGTGAGGACGAGGATAGTGTGTGCCTGGAAGTAGTGTCGTAACTTCCTTGAGGCCACCACGAGGGCCGAGACAATCTTTTCTATGGCAGGATACCTCATTTCTGCGTCCTTGAAGACGTGGCTCACATAGTATACCGGCTTCTGCACTCCATCGAACTCTCGGATGAGAACCGAGCCCGCTGCTTGGTCGGATACCGCCGGATACAGCGATAGCTCGTCTCCTTCAACTGGTAGGGTGAGCAGTGGTGGGGTCGCGAGGTGCCTCTTCAATTGGACAAAAGCGATCTGGCACTCCTCCGACCACTCGAACCTCGGGATCTTCCTCAGAGCTTTGAAGAACGGGAGGCACTTCTCCCTCGACCTTGACATAAAACGGCTCAGAGCGGCCACTCGCCCCGTGAGCCGCATGATCTCGACGTTGGACTTGGGCGCGGCCATGTTGAGGATAGCGTTGATTTTCTCTGGGTTAGCCTCGATTCCATGATGAGTAACCATGAAACCGAGGAACTTTCCCCCGGTGACTCCGAATGCGCATTTGGCGGGGTTTAGCTTCATTTTGAACTTACGGAGCACTTTGAAGGGCTCGCCCAGGTCCTTGGCGTGGTCGGCCGATGAAATGGACTTGACAAGCATGTCGTCGACTTAGACTTCCATATTCCTTCCGATCTGCGGCTTGAACATGCGGTTGACCAACCGTTGGTACGTAGCTCCGGCGTTCTTGAGGCCAAAGGGCATCACCTTGTAGCAATATACCCCCCGGTCCGTAGTGAATGCGTTAAGATCTTCGTCTGCCGGATTCATACGGATCTGATTGTAGCCGGAGAAAGCATCCATGAAACTCAACAGCTCGTGGCCGGCCGAGCTGTCGACGAGCTGATCTATCCGAGGGAGGGGGTAGTTGTCCTTGGGCCAGGCCTTATTGAGGTCGGTGAAGTCGACGCACATGCGCCACTTCCCGCTTGACTTCTTGACCAGAACTACATTCGCCAGCCACTCTAAGTAGGGTACATTCCGGATGAAGTTGGCGGCGAGAAGTCGATCAACTTCATCTTCGATAGCCTTCTGTTTGACTGGGGCGAAGGTTCGCTTCTTCTGCCTGACGGATCGGTCCGTAGGGTCAACCCCGAGCTTGTGAGAAATGATTTTGGGGTCGATCCCAGGCATGTCAGCAGGCGCCCAGGCGAAGACGTCAGAGTTTTTTCTGAGGAAACCGATCAGGTAATCCCGCTGAGTTCCTGTCAGAAGTGATCCGACTTGGACGGTTTTTTCATCGTCCCCCTCTGCCAGGGGCACCTCGGTCAGTGGTTCGACCGGGGTCCCCCGAACCTCTTTTTGCTCGTCTCGGGTGTCCAGCTAGCCCCTGATGTCGTCTTCAACCTCGGCTCCGTCGGCCGGCTACGCGGACGAAGACGTCTTGGTGGACCATACCTTTGCGACCCGTTGGTCTCCATAGACCCGACCTATCCCACCCTGATTGAGGGGGAACTTCATTGCCAGGTGATAGGTCGATATTTGGGCCCGGAGTGAGTTCAGGTCGGGCGGCCGAGGAGGATGTTGTTGGCCGATGGGATTCTTGCTACGATGAACTCCACGGGCAATGTTCGCGTGCGGCCGGCCTCCCCGACGTTAAATTGCAGAGTGACCACCCCTTCCGCCGGGATGGAGTGGTTGGTGAACCCTGAAAGGACGTGCGAGGTCGGTCTTAGGTCTGCCGGGGTGAGCCCCATGCTTAGAAAACAGTCGTGGAAGAGAATGTCTTCCGTGCTACCCGAGTCGACCAGTATCCTATGCATCTCATATTGGTGGACCCGAGCAGTGATCACTAGAGGGTCGTTGTGTGGCAGAGATATTCCATGGAAGTACCCGTCGTCGAAAGTGATCGACTCGCGGTCCCTGGCCTTCTTCATCGGGCGACCGGCCTCTACCGCCGGCGGGGGGTGCGGAGTCTCGCACGGGCTTGATGGACCCCCTGTTGACACGCCCATGATTTTTGATGAGCCTCGGCTCTTTCCAGCGAGGCCCCTTAGATCTTCCGGCGAGGATGTCTCTGAGCTGTCATGGTGAGTCTCATGTGCGTGACCCCGTCGAGGGAGGGGGTGCTGGTCATACCTGGAAGCAGGCGAGCTGACCGCCACCGCCTTGTAAGAGACAGGGGTGCGACGAGATTCGGGGCCAAGCTCTCTGATGTGAGACCTCGAGGTTAAATGGGACGGCTTGGGGGACCTGCGACTTTCGGAGACCACGAGGCGGCGACCAACGGAGGAGGAGGTGTGGTCATTCGGCGGAGGATGATCCGCGCCTCAGTTGAGGAGGAGGCGCCGGCTGGTGCTTGGATCTTCAGGGTGATCGCTCGCCATGTGGTTGGAGATCGGGAGACGAACTTTTGTTTTTGTGGAGTTGATTCCCACAGACGGCGCCAGCTGATGGAGGGGCCTTTCCGGTCTCCTTCAGATGTTGTCTTTTGTTGATCTGTCGATGGTTGCGATTGACGGCTGGGATTTGATCTGGAGCGTGATCTCCTGCGATGTGTGGATCTCAACGGGTTGGAGGAGATTTGCGCCGAGTACCTGTAAGGAAGTCCCGGGGTGGTTTGGTACCACCGAGGACCCTCCGACAATCAAGTCAGTAACAAGATCCGAGCAGAGTAACAGCTTAAGTGGAGCAGAAAATACTTACTTGATCCCTCTGGGTGAGGGGTTTATATAGCGGCGGCAGCATGCAGGGGCAGGCGTGAGAATCACACCGGCCGTTACGCTCCCGACGTCACGCCCGCGTGATAAGCGGATCTTCCCATTCATGGAAAGACAGGGTCGTTAATGGGGATCGTAACGGCGTGGAATGTGGGATGTGGCCGGCGGAGATCTCTCTCATGGCAAGATTCGCGGAGCGACGGTTACTCCTGTGAGTGGTACCGTTGGTCGGTCGATGAGACCGAGGTAAATGGCCTCGGCGGGAGAGCCCGGGGACGAGTGGAAGAGCCGAGGCATCTTGGTCCTGTGATAGCTCGGAGGCGAGCTGGAAGGCCGAGGAAGCTAATTTGTGCATGGGGCTCTGAGGAGAGCCAGCTTGTGCTTGCGGGTCGGGCACAGGAGTGGCCTGGTCGGCCCCTATAGACCCTTTCTTCTGGGCTCAGGTATACGTCATCTCATCTGCCACGTGTCACGATCTGGGAGATCGCCGATATCGAGCATCATCACCGATCTTTTAATATATTCACCATTAAATCTTTGTTATTGTTCTTCTTTTCTACTTTCCCACCATCATTAGTAATCAAAACTGAAGATGCCTCTGAAGGAACACCATGTGAGCCAGGCGGGCCTTTCGACTTCATATTGTCTGGTGTATGGGAAGGAGTATGTTTTCGTCCTCTAATGCCTCTAGAATTGTTATTATCCTTGTGAAGGTCCACATCAGCTTTGCCCATAATATTAATATTAACTATCTGTGGCAAAGTCTAATCAAACTTGTTCACAAGTTCATTAACCCACATCTCATCCTCCTTATTCAGATTATTTTCAACTCCCTCCCTCTTCACAGCGCTCGCAAAGCTATTCCCCTCTCCTAGAGACGAGCTCTCCTCGTTCGTATACCCCGTAGGAAATCGGTTATGAAGTCCAAGCATCACAGACACATCACCATGAGCGATTGGAAGACGATAACGGGGACGGTGACGGTGAAGCAACTCCGCCGCCGCTGTGCCGCAGGATGAGCGGAAGCGACACTGGAACTCTTCATTGATCGACGAATCAAAACCCGAAATACCTTGACCTTGATCGATCCTTGATGCTACTTATAAAAAGACGACAGCTTTTCTCGGATTCCCATCGTACGAACTCGGAGCAGCAAATGCAGTAGAGGCTTTGAGGGATCGCGAGAGCGAAGGTGATGATGGAGTCGAAGCGAGGGCAAGCGTCTAGAGCACGGGTGGTAATGGGTTTGAGGCGAGGACTGGAATTGACTTCGGTGCTCCACAAGGCTCGGTTAGGATGATGGTAGAGGAAGTCGACGATGAAGAGGGCGGCGAGATGGGTTCGATCATGGCCGGAAGGTGAAGTCGAAAAAGGTGACAAGAGCGTGGTCGAGGGAGATGGGTGCGGTCGAGCTAGGGTTTTGATGACGAAGAGGGTGAGGTGATCGGAGATGGGGAGAGAGGAAGAAGAAAGAGAGAGAGAGAATTGTGAGACAGAGAGAGATAAAGAGATGGTTTTTTTAAAAAGAAAAAATATATATATAGAGAGAGAACAACAAAGGAAAGAGGCCCTCCTATGGCATCGAAAAAACACATCTTCCATCGTGTTTTCCGGCGATTGGAATGTATTATCTTCATCATTATCATCTAAGATGTGGGTACACCAAATTTTATCTGATTCTATAAATTTTTGACCGTTGAATTAGCAATGTAAAAAGTTCTATTGTCGGTAAAACGTTAATTTTGAACCCACTAATTCAACGGTGAAAATGTTGTAGAATTACATGAAATTTGGTATACCCATATCTTAGATGATAACGATGAAGATGATTCATTCCGATCATCGGAAAACATGATGGAGGATGTGTTTTTTCGACGCCATAGGAGGAAATTCCCTCCTATGGCATCTTTCCTCCATTGTTCTCATATATATATATATATAATAATATTTTAAAAGATATAACAAATCTCCGATCCGTCTCTACCAAATCTTAAGAAAAAATATATTGGAAATAATCTATATATAGGTACATAGCACCTCTTAAATCATAAATTTAAGGGTTGAAAGAACACTAATATATATATATATATATATATATATATATATAGACACACACACTACTACAAATAAGGGTTACCCCTACAGATTTATCCGTAGGAGCAAACCACTGCCCCTACGGATATATCCGTAGGGGTAAGAAAATATCTTGTAGGTGCAAACGCCGTAGGTGCAAGTCTTAACTTTGAACATGCCCCTACGGTCAAAGACTTGCCCCTACGGATTAATGTGTAGGTCCAGTTGTCCCTACGGATTAGGCTGTAGGGACAAAAAATTTATTTAATTTATCTGTTTATAAAATAAATTAGGTGTTCCTATGGACGTATCCGTAGGGCCAAATAGTTGCCTCTACGGATAAGTGCGTAGGTATAAATCTGTAGGGACAAAATATCAGGTCTTGATATTTTGTCCCGACGGATACCTGTGTAGGGGCATTTGTTTGCCCCTACGGATATATCCGTAGGGACAAGCGTAAACCCTAATACTGAGATCATTGGGGCAAAATATCAGGTATTCTGATATTTTGCTCCTACGGATAAATCTGTAGGGGCAATGTTGGGCCCTACAGATTAATCCGTAGGTACATATTATCAGTTTTTTATAAAAAAAAAGGGCTGACTATTTTTTTCTCGCCCTGTGCACAATAATATATACATCATATATAAAATTAATCAGCACGCAGAACATATATCGTAATATTCATAATCACATCTCACGCATAATATACAAAAGAAATCAACAAGCAGAATATGATATCAATAAAAACACGCAAACACCACCAATATCAATATCGTCTAAAATATAGTACAATATGTATCATATAAATAAATACATGTTTAAAATATAAGAATTAAAATGCTATCCTAGCTCGGTCCAGCTCCACCTCCGATAAACGCCATAAGCTGGCGCGCCTGCTCCTCGGATATACCCCGAGTCAATAAATCATGCAATGCGGAGTGTGCGGGAGTCTGAGCGGACTGCAGAGCTGTAGGAGTGGTCTGCGCAACCGCCGCCGAGGTAGTGGCTTGGGGAGCTGCGGCGGCGGGAGTCTGAGCGGGCAGTGGAGCTATATGAGCTGTCTGCGGAACCGCAGCTGATGTAGTGGCTTGCGGAGCCGCGGCCGAAGGAGATGTATGTGGAGGCTCGGCCGATGTACCCTGTCGCGTCTGGACCTACGTGTGTAATAAACGAGTAAGAACTGTGTATTAGTCGAGTTCGTATCATTATCAAGTTATTTCGAAATCTCAATCTATGTATACTTAGGGACTTAGGCCTCGTTTGGATATCTAGTTTGGAAAACCGTAGTTTATTTTAATTAGATATGTATGTATGATTAATCAAAGCTAAGTCTACAACCAAATAAGCTCAGGCTACGTACTAATATTGGATATGTTGTTATCTATAATATGACATAATATTTTACTATTAAGTAGTATACATACCAACATCTCCTTCAACTCCTGAACGGTGGCCTTCAAGCTATCCAGTTCTTACTGGAAACGTCGCTCACTGGAGACGGAGGAAGTAACCACCAGAGTGGAGTCCAACCTCATATGGGCCCTGCTAGGGCCCAGTCCCCGGCCTCTCTCCCAATCTCCGTGGTGCCTTCCGTGTGCAGCGTCCAGGACTGGGGTCAGCAGCATCGGATCGTTCTGTCCAGTAAAATCGATCCCCGATGCCTCGGCCTGCTCAACCACCCGCTCCTACACCCACATTAACCAGTAAAATATAAGTATATCATTTAAATTTGAACCTTTCAAAACTAAAATTGCAAATAGGGGTTGAATAAATATTAACACTTACGCAATACTCCTGGGTAGCGGCGTCGGGGTATCGAAGCTCGCCCGTGGCGGGATCTGTCGAGGTGCCGTGGACGGCAAGATATGCGGACGGCACGCTCGGTGTATCACCTTGCGCCAGGGTCTGAGCTCTCTGCAATATTAGAAAATAACTCTTAATATTAGATATATTAGAAAATAACTCTTAATATTATATTATATCACAAAGGCGTATCTATTGTAATTTACCGATAACTCTATGGTACGAGTAATATTCCTCGAGCCACCTGTATCAGTGTGGCGACCCCTCTTCGCCGACTTCTTATTCTCTTTATTTTGATCGGCCTGTTTCTACACAACACATTCACATTTAGTTTTCTAATTAAGCAACACAAAAAATAAATTATATATTAAACAATGAATTACATTTAAAATACATACCTGTTTGCGATGAGAGTCGAAATATTCGCACAATAGAGGCCATGTATCTACATCGACTCTCGCAAAGGCCGGAGTAGATAGGAGGGCCGCTCTCTCTGCCTCGGGGGTCGCTATCCACAGGGAATAGCAGTCGGTCTACAGCTCATTCCTGTTATATTGGACCTTTGTCTGCATGTTCTTCATCAGGCCATTGTACAGAGCGTGAAGATCGAGCACCCCCTAGGGTGATCAGGGTTAGGTACAGGCTGAAAATCGTAATCCAACTGAAAATACAAAAAAAAACATTGTTATTAGATTGTAAGTTTTAATAATAAATATATTAGATAAGTCAAATGAAAATATATATTAATACCCGAGCCTGATCCCAGAAGAGGGCGAATGAGCGCCGGTGCTGGTCGCCCCACTCAACGTGAAGTGGATAGTTCTTCACGAGCCAGCTCTTATCCCCTATATACCGGCCGAACCTCTCGGCATGATCGCTGGTATAGCGATAATCAGGGGTAAAAAAGAGGGGGAATGCTGCCTCCCCAAGCTCTGTCGAGCCTCAACCTGTGGGACTGATTCGTGCCTCGAGTCCCCCTCTAAGGATGGGGAGGCCCTGCGTCTGCAAGAAATATCAAGACAATCAATATTAAGACAAAGTTGTATTAAGAAATCAAGGTTTAACGAAAATTGAAGTGTGATATATACTTCCGGTAACTAAAGCACGAGCTTGGGCCCGGGCAGCAGCACGAGCGGGACGATAGTTCCTCCGGTGAGGAACAGCCGGTGACCCGGATGCGGACGCATCCTCTCCAACTAGAAAATAAACATTGACGCTAAATTTCCATGAAATTCATATTTATTCTGTAGAGGATATGTAAAATGAATAAATATTTTATATTTATTCATACTAACCTACAGACTGAGCGAAGGGTACGGAAGTGGCGGGAGTGGCCCCTGCGTCAGATGTGGACGCACCACCTATAATTAGACAATTAAAAATAGATTATATAAGTAATTACAAAAAGAATGTGTAGATCAATAATATAACATTCTAAATCAATATGCATGCACTAAGGATATATAAACATACCCGCAGGTGATGTGGTGGCCTCTGCCCGAGATGCGGAGGCACCACCTACAGCTAGATAATAAAAAAATGATTATCTAAGTAAGAGCAAAAGGAATGTGTGTATATTTATGATATAGTATTCTAAATCAATATACATGCACTATATGATATATAAACATATATGGAGATGTGGGAGTGACCTCTATCCCTGATGTAGACGCATCACCAACAGCTAGACAATCAAACATTGATAATATAAGTAATTTTGATATGAACATGCATGCATATCTATAATATTACATTCAAAATGGATATGCGTGCAATATACCTTGAGGTGTGGCAAAGACCACACGGAAGGAGGCATCCGAAGGGGTCTCCGATCGGGGTGCAAGACCGGCCCTCTGAAGCTCCCTACGCAGCTCTCTGGGCAGCAGAACTGCTCTGCCTCTGCCTCTGCCTTTGCCGGTGCCATGGCTGGAGCTCCTGCCGCCCCTCGCTGCTCCCGTCATCGTCATCAAATCTAGATAAACGGTTCGTGGACGCATTAGACAATCATTACAAGTATTGACTATATATGTATAGATTGTAAAATGTGAAGTAATAATATAACATTTCTGATAACCTTTTTCGTTTCGTGGGCACATTAGACATATCTACTTGGATTTCATCATCGATATCATTTCTAACCCACGTAACTTCATGATCGGCCGAAGACAACCCGTCTTTCGAAACAGACGGTCGGAGCACTCTAAGTCTTCTCTCTTCTTCATCCTCATCACTGTCCTCGAATTCTGGGACATCGTAGACATCCCTGGGTTTCCAACGGCATACGACACTCCATCCCGGATGCTTCAAACACTGTGAGCAGTATACTTGGAACGCTTGGTTCGGAAAGATAAACGGATCTTCCTGACCGTAAAATCGAAGTGTGTTCACACTGGTCAATCCATATTCATCTTTCCAAGTCCCAAGATTGCTTCTCTACTTATCCGTATCGGTTCGCGTATCGTACCAAGTACACTGGAATATATAAAAGGGTTCTGATCGTCCGGGATAGTGGATGCCGAGTATACAATTTAAGTATCCATAATAAATCACACCGTCCGATCCTACTGTCGCAATCCCACTATTCTGAGTGGTTCTAGATGTTTCTATGTCCTTAAGTTCGAATTTGTATCCAAGGACACCGAATCCTTTATAATATGCAACCTCCATACTAGGAAATTGAGCTAAATATCTTGAATCACTCTCAAATGATGCAGACAAGTTCGGATCGTGGATCCAACAAAATAAATTTTACGACAAATATATAACGATATAAGTTTAGATTAAAACTGATAACAATAACATATTATTCGAATAACTTACATGATCTGTGACCCAATCGCAAAAATTATCCTGATGATATTTTTCCAATCGTTCATCGTTCCAATCAGGATGCTCTTCACGTACCTCTTAAAATGAATTCTGTTTTCGACAATAAATTATGACATTAATATTATATCATTTCATACACACACAAACACAAATATAACAATTAATCCAAAAAAACCTACTCTCTAATTTGTTCAAGACATGCGCAATTAAGCAAGATAAACCGGTATATCTTGTTGATAAACACAGTGTCTACCCTCGGATAATCGGCTTTACCATATGGCTCGTCTTGAATTCTTCGAGGCCGATTAAGTCTCGTCTTAATGTTCTCGTCCAGATAGCGGGAACAAAATGTGGTTGCTTCATCAAGAAGATAACCTTGCATGATAGAACCCTCTAGTCGATTTCTATTGCGTATATACTTTTTAAGAGTGTAGAGGTACCTAAAGAATATATGTTGAATAAATAAATACGGGCATACATGACAACAATAATTTTAAAAATTGCGCGAAACGAAAAATTCCACGTACCTCTCGATGGGATACATTTATCAATATTGTACCGGTCCGGCTAACTTAGCCTCGGTTGCAAGATGACCCGTCAGGTGTATTATGATATCGAATAATGACGGTGGGAAAATATGCTCAAACTTGCAAAGTATCAATGCAATAGAATTTTCTAGTTTATCCAGCGTCACAACATCCAGTGTTTTAGCACACAACTCTTTGAAAAAACAACATAGGTCGTTGATTATTAGACCAACCGATTCGGGGAGAGAAGTCCTGAGGGCTAATGGAAGAAGGTGCTCCACGATAACATGGTGATCATGACTTTTCAGCCCATCGATCTTGCCTTTCACAATTTTTATCTTCTTGCTGAATGATTCTGAGAAACCTGTGGGAACTTTCAAATCATGCAACACCTGTAGGAATCTTTTCTTCTCCGGTTGTGACATATGATAAGCGGCATTGGGAAGTACAAACTTGCCTGGTTTACCCGCTAGCGGTCTAGGTTGCAATTCACTTCTTATTCCCCACTCCTGTAGATCCATCCGAGCATTCAGGTTCTCTTTCGATTTCCCGTCTTTACAAAGAAACAAGTTGAGTATGTGGTCTGATACTCCCTTCTCTATATGCATGACGTCCAGAAAATGACACACTAAATTTGTTGACTAGTACGGAAGTTCGAAGAAAATGCTTAACTTGTTCCAAAATGGTGGTTTGACCTGTTTTGTCGGATCCATCCCGAAGGTCACATTATTGTAATCATCCCACTGAGCAGTCACGTCCTCTCCGGACAATGGGGTGTTAGTGTATATGCCCTAGAGGCCATTACTGTATCATACTAGTTTGTATATTACTTAATGGAAGCTTGGGATATTCACCTTGTATATACAATCTTGCTCAAAATAGTAGTATGCTACTTGGTTTGTTTCTACTTCAATGTGTACATGTGTTTATTTTAGTATATCGCCTATACACATTAGTGGAGCCCTTAGGATCTTTGCTTGATTACCAGCATTGTGATGGTAGTCACACTAGTGGGGGCTGGGTAATTTATAAGCACATCCTTATGCAGGTCCCTAGTCCCAGGACTATCGAGACAGGGCATCGATACTCCGGAGTAGACTAGCGCATGCGCTTCTCATCCCAGAGTGGGAGATGGTCTGTCCCACAGCCATCAGTACGTCGTACTGGAGATAGTATGCGGGTGCTCGTTGGGTTACGAGTACACTGGACAGGACTCGTCGGGAACTGACCGGTTGGTATTATACCTATCGTCAGTTATCAGTTCCCAGGTGACATGAGTACAGCCTAGTCCGCTGACTTGACACTATCACTTCGCCTCGAGTGTGTTCCCACTGTACTTTGATTACTACCCTACCACGGCTCAAAGGAGTCGTGCAAACAGGTAGTAGTTGGGTGCAGTCCCGAAGCACTTGGAGGCAATGACGGTTAGACAGGATTCGTCTCTCCCGGTATTGGGGGTTGACATCGCGCTGTGTCTAGGAGAGCCATTACACGAGTAGTCCCTGGCCAGGGCAAGCGAGATATACCGGTAGGCTTCCAGTGTTATCTCAGGGTGTATTGGGCTTCACTCCGACACGACTTGTACCGCTATTAGGGGACTGACGTTTATCGCCCCCTAGGCCCGCCATGCGATGTATCAGACGAACAGACCGGACTGTACGGAGATTGTCATATTCAGGCTCAGTAGGAGTTCAGATGGGTTTCACGTCGTCAGTCTTCTTGTCGGCATCTACCTGGGGACCGTTATGCACAGCTAGTGCCGCTTGCGGTCTGTGGTTAAACCCACAGCCAGTGTAGTGTCGAGTCTTTAGAGTCCCACACAGAAAGCTATTCGCCTTTAGGCAAAAGAGTAGAGGTCGCATGGTTTTGCGACAGGGTTCAGTCACATCCGTGCACTTGTGCACGTTTAGTGTCCGGACAGTTTACACTAGTAGGCTTTGGTTTAAGCCAGATCCTAGTGTACGTATTGGGATTGGTTTTATCCAGTTTGTATTCGTATTCCTCGGAACGCGGATGCGGGTGTGTATGCACAGTTGGCGAAGAGACAGAGGCAGAGGATTCTCATCAGGGTTGTTGACCGTTGACTGTTGACTATTGACTTTTTGCTCAACCCTAATGAGAATATGATATATGATTAACAATAATATTAATTAAGTATTGTGGTGACATGGTTGTTGAGGGGTTGACTTTGTTGACTTGTTGACTTTGTTGACCGGTTGACTAGCTTGGACTAGTTGACCATCATGATGACAATGGCTATCATTTCATGGCAAAGACTTTTCACTTGCTTGTTCTCTTGTGCAATATGAGTGCATGAAATGATTTATCCATTTTGACTTGAACCATTTTACACAATACTTGATTACTATTTTTGTGATGATGGTTTTGGATTATGAGAGCCAAGTGAGAAAAGTCTTTCTCATTCTATCATTTTCATTCTCTCTCTTGTTCTTGAGCTCTCATCTTGTTCCTCTTGCTCTCCCTCTCTTTAGTCTATGGTTCACCTGTCTCATGTGTTGAGAGCCAAGAACCATAGAGAAAATCCCTACACACTCTTCTCTACTCACTCTAGTTCATAAGGTTTAGCAAACCAAGTGAACTAGTTTTCTTCAAAGACCGAAGAAGAAGCCAAAGGTAGAAGCTTTCAGGTGGATCGTTCTTCGGCGCAAGGAGACGACGGGGTGAAGCCGATCCGGACAACCATCGAGGCTTGAAGACGAAGGAGTTCAAGAAAGAACGGTTTAACCCCCTAACCGAGTAGTTAACAACTCCTAATTAGGTTGTTAGTTAGATGTTTAACAAAGATCCGGTTTTGAGTCCATGTTATCACCTCTAGAAAATTGTTTTTCACCAAATTCCGCATGCCCGAAAGTACCGCGAGAGGTAGCATGGACTTACAGTGGTATCAGAGTCTAATTAAACTCTATCTAACATGTTAGCAAAGTAACTAGAAGATCGATCAAAGAAAAAGTCACGAAACGAACCCGATTTGTCAAGTTTCTGCCGATTTTATTTCTGTTCAAAATTTGAAAAATTTCATCTTAAAAATCGGCTCAGGCTTTTTATAGAATAACCACAAAATTTGGGCCCACGATCCGATCAAAGCGCCGCGGAAACGCGGCGGGAGCACGCTCCCGCTGCGGTTCCGCGGCCAAGTTGATTCGGCCGAGGTCCAAATTTAGTGCAGTGTATTTTTGGGGTTGTTTTGGGATTTTTGGAATATGTCTTTTCAGCCCAGATTTTCCAGAAAGAAAATTTTGTGTTTGGGGCCTAAAAATCCGTATTTTTGATCGAACTTCTAAAAGACTTAAGCTGACGGGTTTTTCTGTGATGTGATATTTGTATTGAACGTCTGCTAATCGCTATATGTCGATTAGTGGGGGTTATACAAATCTGTGATCTGTAATGTTATTGGAATGTGTATATGAATTCATTGTATTGTCGCAGGTGAATAGCCGGGGGTTGTGAGACGAGAGTTTTCTTTTCTTTCAATTCATGTAAATTTGTAAATTGATGTAATAATTATTTGTATGGCCGCACAACCGGGTCGGGGTTATAGCCGTCATTGTATAATTTCTTTTTACTGTTTTTGCTCCTAGGATAGACCCATGGAGGGGTGCACAAACTACCGGGTATGCCGAAGTGCCGAGTGGCCTACTCACGGAGTTGAGGGAGGTTGCTTCGCTTCGGGTACTTGGCGGGTAGTTTGCCGCACCCGTAAGGGTCTTGGGTGGGGTATTGGCTATTCACCGCGACTGTGTAATCTGCTTTTCGTTACAGGCTCGTACGAATTGCGGGTTCCTAGTATATCCAATGTGTTCATCTGTGATCTGAAATGGCTATCGTTGCAATATATCTATATATGATATTATTTAGGCGTTACTTATGTTTTACAGCCGCGCTAGCCCAGCCCCCGCTCTGTCGTTAGTTAAGTAACCTAACGGGTAATGACGGGGCCCCGTGGCGAATGCGAATGGCATAAGCGTACGTCATATTTTGGTTGTTTTCTGCAATGGTAGGATTAAAAGATGGGACGCATTAAAAGAACTAATGCAAGAATATCACGCATTAAAAGAACTAATGCAAGAAAATAAACCAAGTTAAAATCGTTGGACCACTTTCGGAAAACCACTCGGTTCTTTTCAAAACTAACTTTTAAATGCGGAGCTTGAGCCACTCCTTTTAAAAGCTATCTCGTTCCATCGATTATATCAAGTTCACTACGTTCACGGTTTTGCCAAAACCATTCGTAGCCCTCCGTCGTTTCACATGAATAGTCAATAGTATTCAAGCTGTGTATGTTGGCCAAAGTCAAGGCATAGTGATTGGTAGCTATTGGGTATTCATGTGTAGCATAGATAGATGCGTTGGTTTGGGACAGTCGTACTGCCATTTTGGCCAAAGTCAAGGGTAGGTACGGATGGATCCAAATTAACCTGGAGAATGACGGGTAGAACTTGACATGTGACTTATGATATTTTGGCCAAAGTCAAGGTCATAAGAGCATGGGGCAAAAATCCACATCGGGAGTTTCAAAAGAACTGAAACTTGCTAGTGTAGCATACCATTTGGAGTGTGATGATTCTGGTAGGATTCCTTCAGTTTCGTCACGCGATGATATTTGGATCCCGATCCTACTGTGAGTATATGCTACTCCTCGGGAAATTTCTCACTTAACGATCAATGCTATAAACCAAGTAGGTGTCTAGAAAGGTGTTAGCGGGGCTACGCCCCCAGGAAAAAGAGGTTATTTAATTAAGGAACTTCGCGAAAGCGTTGGAAAACCTCCCTCGAAGTACCGACACTGGCCTGGCTGAACGGTTAAGCAAGTATTGTACGGTGAGATTGATCCTGACTAATTCTTCCTTTTTGGTTTGAGGAGGGATTCGAGAAACAGTGGGAGCCATCCTGTTTAGACAAACTAAAAACCATTCTAAACTTGCAAGAGCATCATGCTGAGTGTTTCTTCTCTCTCCTAATTGCAGCGACCAATCGACATGACTGGACTTAAGTTACTCCTAGATAAAAACATACTGACAGGGCCAAACTACAAAGATTGGCTCAGGAATGTCAAGATGGCAATCACTTACGACAAGCTAGGGTATCTTCTTACCACCAAAGCTCCCCCTGTCCCAGGTCCCAAAACCAGCGTTGCGGATAAGGAAATCCGTAAGACCTGGGAAATTGATTGCGCGAAGGCCAAATGCCTCGTGCTTGCCTCTATGGACAACGAACATCAGAGGAGGCACGAGAATAAGGACCTCGAATCCATATTTCTCCATACAAAAGAACTGTATGGAGAGCAGTCTCGTATCGCAAGATACGAAGTGTCGAAAAAGTTATTTTCGGCAAGGTTGGCCGTCGGATCATCGGTAGCGGAACACGTGCTTAAGATGATTGGCTACATAGAAGAGCTCGCGGACCTTGGGACCACGTTGGAGAATGAGTTCTATACGGACTTGTTTCTCCAGTCCCTTCCTTCCACTTATGCCCAGTTTATCCTGAACTTCAACTTACAAGAAAAGAAAGTTGAACTTTCAGAACTCCTCAACATGCTGAGGAGCGCAGAGGGCACCCTACAGAAAGGTAGGGAAACATCCACTTTGTTTGTAGGAGGATCTTCCTCTTCTAGGTCCAAGGCGAAAGCCAAGGGAAAGAAGAAGAAAGCCCCCGCCAAACCAAGGGGCGGTGTTAGTAAAGTGGATACGAAGGGAAAGGCAAAAGCAACAAAGAAAGTGGGAAAGCTTGTGGATAAGGAAGAATGCTTCTATTGTCATAAGAAGGGACACTGGAAAAATGATTGCAGGGCTTGGAAGGTCAGAACACAGGATCTGAAGCAGGTTGCGGCTTCAGCTTCAGGTGTGTATGTTATTGAAAACTGTCTTTCAATAAACTCTACTTCATGGGTATTGGATACCGGATCAGGATCTCATATCGGTAATTCTTTGCAGGCGTTGAGAAATCGTAGGGTTTTGAAGGTAGGTGACTTGACCCTCAAAGTTGCAAACGGAGCTAGCATGGATGCTAAGGCCGTGGGGGACTATCACCTGGGCTTGTCAGATGGACACGTTTTGGTTTTGCGTAATTGCTATTTTGTATCCAACGCAACTTGTAATATCATTTCTGTATCTTTGACTTCTAAAGAAGGTTATGAATTTGCGTTTGTAAGTAATGTTGTAAACATTCACCTTAATCAAGTTCTGATTGGGTCAGGTACATTAAGCAATGGTATATACGTATTAAACCATCCGCAGATTTTCAATGTCCAGAATACACACAAAAGAAAGTCTCCGGAAATCAATCAGACTTTCTTATGGCATTGTAGACCGGGTCACATCAATGAGAGAAGGTTGACGAAGTTACATACAGAAGGATATTTGAATCCGTTCGAATATCAATCGTATGCCACTTGTCAATCCTGTCTCAAAGGAAAGATGACAAAGACTCCGTTCACTGGACACGGAGTAAGAGCGAGCGAGCTCTTGGGACTCATACACAGCAACGTGTGCGGTCCAATGTCTACACATGCGCGAAGCGGTTATTCTTACTTCATTACTTTTACGGATGACTTTTCAAGGTACGGTTATGTCTTCTTAATGAAACATAAGTCCGAAACCTTTGGAAAATTCTAGGAATATAAGAATGAAGTAGAAAAACAAACCGGCAAAAGTATCAAGATTCTAAGATCGGATCGAGGTGGAGAATACTTAAGTGCCGAGTTCCTGGACTATTTAAAAGAGAACGGAATTCTCTCTCAGCTTACTCCTCCATACACTCCGCAACATAACGGTGTATCGGAGAGATGGAACCGAACCCTATTGGATATAGTACGGTCCATGATGAGTAACGCTGAGTTACCGCGATCATTCTAGGGGTATGCGCTAGAATCAGCTGCATACCTTTTGAACCGAGTTCCCACTAAGACTGTGCCTACTACACCATGTGAGATGTGGTGTGGGAAGAAACCCTGTCTTAAGCACATTAAGACATGGGGATGTCCAGCTTTTGTTAAAAAGCAGCATGCGTACAAGCTCGAGGCACGCTCAGTACAGTGCAAGTTCGTGGGATATCCAAAGAACTCCAAGGGATATTTCTTCTACTGCGAAGAGGAACAAAAGGTTTTTGTTTCTCGTTATGCCTACTTCTTGGAAACTGAGTTTTTGGAAAACCAGATAAGTGGGAGCACAATAGAACTGGAAGAAATTCCAGAACCACGAGCTATTACTGAAAGCTTAGTGGAACCAGAGGGTTCAAAAGAACAGGACATTCCTACGCCGCTCCGCAGGAGTAGTAGGCAGTCTTATCCGCCCGAGAGATACTACGGTTTTCTCATAGACGGGGATAGAGAGGATTGCATCATAGATTATGATGAGCCTACTAGCTTCCAGCAGGCCGTTCAGAGCGTTGACTCGGTAAAATGGCTGGATGCAATATGGACCGAAATGGAGTCCATGTACACCAACAAAGTATGGACGTTGGACATTGCTCCAGACGGGGTAAAACCCGCAGGATGCAAGTGGATCTTCAAAAGGAAGATTGGTGTAGATGGACAGGTTGAGACCTATAAAGCTAGACTTGTTGCAAAGGGTTTCCGTCAAAGACCTGGCTTGGACTATGACGAAACCTTTTCTCCAGTGGCTATGCTGAAATCCATTCGGATCCTTCTTGCCATTGCTGCCTTCCACGATTATGAGATCTGGCAAATGGACGTAAAAACCGCTTTTCTACATGGAAATTTAGAGGAGTGTGTCTATATGGACCAACCAGAAGGTTTCATTCAGAGTGGGAGCAGCGGAAAGGTGTGCAAGTTGCTTAAGTCCATCTATGGACTAAAGCAGGCATTGCGGAGTTGGAACATCTGTTTTGATGAGACGGTCAAAGAATTTGGCTTTATCAAAAATCCAGATGAACCATGCATCTATAGTAGATTTGTAGCGAGAACTGTAGTATTCCTCGTTTTATACGTGGATGACATTCTCTTAATAGGAAATGACATTCCTATGCTACAATCTGTCAAGGGGTTCTTGTCACACAGGTTTTTCATGAAAGACCTGGGTGATGCCTCATACATCCTGAGGATCCGGATCCATCGTGATAGATCCAAGAGGATATTAGGACTTTCACAGTCCAGGTACATCGACACCATACTGAAAAGATTCAGTATGGAAGATTCCAAGCGCGGTAACCTACCGGCTTGTCACGGGATCACCCTCTTTAAAGAGATGTCTCCCAAGACTGATTTGGAAAGGGATCGCATGTCTATTATACCCTACGCTTCTGCGGTAGGCTCTATAATGTATGCGATGTTGTGTACCAGACCGGATGTAGCTGATGCACTGAGTGTGGTAAGCCGGTATCAGTCAAACCCTGGGGAGAAACACTGGATAGCGGTAAAGAACATTCTCAAGTACCTGAGAAGGACTAAGGAGATGTTCTTGGTGTATGGCGGAAAAGACCTCCAGATCGAGGCCTTTGCTGACTCCAGCTTCCAGAGTGACAAGGATGATTCTAAGTCCATGTCGGGTTTTGTCTTTACCCTCAATGGAGGGGCGGTGTGTTGGAAGAGTTCCAAACAGGAAACCGTTGCAGACTCGACGATGGAAGCGGAATACATCGCTGCATCTGATGCCGCAAAAGAAGCTGTCTGGATGAGGAAGTTCTTGAAAGAATTTCACGTGGTTCCGTCCATTGTTGATCCAATACCTCTGTATTGCGACAACAACGGGGCTATAGCTTTAGCGAAGGAACCCAGGTCCCATCAGAGATCCAGACACATCTTGAGGCGGTATCACCTGATCAGGGAGATCGTGGATCGCCAGGAGATCGAGGTTCGGAGGGTCGTGATTGGAGTGATTTAGCGTGCTTGCGCTTTCTAAAAGATAGATCAAAAATATTTGTAACCGCAATTAAGAATGGCGTCGCTTTGCAGCTAGCCGGTGAGTACGGGTCGGTCCACAGGGATGTTGTGAATTTCCGATTCGTTCTTACGAGTTAATTCGGAAGGGTGTTCGGATTAATTATTAAATCTAAAAACCTAATTATCGTAGGGCAATTATCTAAATCTACTCTTGCTAGGGATAGGTTTAGGGATGGTCTGGAAATGTAATTAAATCTCACCGCTTTCAATACCCGAATGAAGATCTATGAGGAGTTATGGTAATTATCAATAAAGTGGATTAGATCCGTTCGGGAAGGTGTTCCTTCCTGTAGGTTCTTGTCCTTCCTTTAGAGATCCTTACCCTAACCTCCATGGAAAACATCACACCCGGGCCTTTATACTACGGTATCACCGCTACCTCGAGGGATAGAGTGCCGTAGGGAGCGGTATGTGCATGTATGCATGGAGTCCTATCGTAAATATTTGGTGGGTAAGAAAGGGATGAGAGATCTCATCTCTCAAAATCCTTCCCCAAAGCTAACTCTAAACAAGTTCCTAGGGTAAGGAATTGAAATCTACACTAGGGCAAGAAATTAAATTACTTACAGATGCATCCCTCCAATCATCCATGCAGGGTTGTCAGATCTGAATTTCTGAATGGAGAAGAAACACCGATGCTCTCCAAAAAAGATTTCTGAATTTTTATTAAAAGGAGGCATAAAGAATTACAATCTGTAGAGTTCCTATTTATAGAGAATAGGAAACCCTAGGGTTACATTTGATCCGCATGTTTATAATTACAAAAATAGCCCTAAAAAGACCGGTCAAAGACAAAGAATTATAGTAAAAAATTTATTCCATACAGGCTCCATACGGCCGCGGAACCGCGGCCTGGGTAGGCTTTTGGCCGCGGTTCCGCAGCCCAATAGTGAGATCACTGCTTGAGTTTTCTTCATATGGCTCTGGGCTTTTTGGGCTTCTTGTTTCTTTGGTAATTTTCTCAAATAGGCTTCCAGGTTTCTTCCAGATATTCCAGTGAATACTTGTATTAGACTTTTAACCATTCACTGACATCTTAGACCTTGCGCTGCCTTGTACTTTGTGAACTTTATCTTTCATGTCGGCTTGATAGATCCTTCTATTTGTTGGTCAAAAGTCCCTTTTTACATCGTCTTTTGTCTTTTTCACTGTTTTCGCTCCAAGAACCTGTAACCTGTAACATGTAGCAGACATGCGTCAAAAGTACCTGTTTATTTATAAAAAGAATAAGAATGGGGAATATAATAATGCAATATTATGGTCTGAACAAATACCCCCAAACTTATCTTTTGCTCGTCCTCGAGCAAACTTATTTTTATTCACTAAAATCCTAACCACACTTTCGCAGGGAAACGCGATTGCACTGAGCACGTGCAACAAGCCGTTAAACCTCTAGGTGTCCCTAGTAGGAGGAGTGTTGTCTCCTGAGGGTTTTCAGCGGATTACACCCACAAAATCCTATCAACTCGGCCCATTGACTTTTGTTCTCCAATTAGGTTTTCTAACAAGGAATTCTATTATCTTTTTGACTCGCAAATTATCCATCCACATTCTTCACACTTCCTCATTATTTAACTTAAGATTATATATGTTATGTAGACCTACTTAGCTTTCAGCATTTCCTAAGTTCTCCTTCTAGGGTTCCATCTCCACCTAGGAATTTCTATCAACCCTACTAAAGATATAAGTTTTATTCTTCACTCCTTTCTCTCATCTAAACTCCAATCACATATCCCCACGTGTGTGTATATATCACCCCTACACTTGGAAATTCAAATCAAGCAATCATACTCTCGTCCGTTGTCCAAAGCACTTATTAGTAGGTGAATTTTTAATTGAATTTTGCTTACACATCCTTCATGCGACTGTTAATACTTCTTGAGGTACCAACAACCGATTACAAGATGTGTTTGCACTTTAAAGCGTACTTCCTAGTTTTGCAACACCCAAGGCTTTTAGCAGTGACTCCCAAACCAGTTGGTCTAAGGCACTAGGTGATGAAGCACCCTCGCTAAATATTTTTCTATTTTTTACAGCCTTAAGTAATCACAAAAACCAGTGTCTATTTTTTTTTTTTTATTCATTTTTTTTTCTTTTATTTTCATTGTACTAAGGACTTTAGACAAGAGCATTTCAAGGTCTCTTCTACTATTCCAAGTTTCAAGGTGCGTGATTGTGCAAATTGTAGGGTATACGTTTTCAGAATCTAGACTTAAGCTAGGAATTATTTTTCAAACTTATACTCTAATAAAAGCTTCAATATTTTTCCTTTGTTTTGACTTAGCCCAAGAAGTGAACCCAAAATTTGTCTATTTCTAAATAAACTACAAAGGAATATACTTTCTACCGTTAAACTTTAAGGACGGTTATCTTTAGGGTTTTTAATTCACTAATTCTAAGATCTAGTTGTTCCTAGCCAGTTAACCTATCTGTCAAACTCAAGTCAATTAGCCAAAATTGAATACAATAATTTTTATAATTTTTTCAATTTTTTCAATTTTTATGGGTTTTCAAATAAATATGCAAATGCAAAAATATATACAAATGAATGCGAAGGAAGAAGGCGTACCGAGCATACCCCAAACTTGAACTTGACAGTGTACTCATTGTCATGCTAAACCAAGAGGGTCAAAATGTCGGCACTCCCCTGTTTATTTATTTACATTTTCTTTTAATGTTTTGAATTTTTTTTTATTTTTTTTTTATAGAAAAAGAAAACAAAAATATTTACATATACACAAGATTCCCCCCAAACTTAAGCTTGGCCTTGCACAAGCCAAAAGTTAGCACCAACCATTCAAAAATCTTATCGTGGAAATGGTATAGTTGGTGCAAGAAAATGAGAAGCACGCGAGACCGTGTGGAAAGAAGAATGGTAGAATATGGTCTCGGTGGGGGAGAAGAATGGCGAAAAGAAGAAGGAAGTGGAGTACGATCTTGAGGGTGTAAATTGAGTGAATAAATTAGCGCAATATGTGATGACCGTTATGTTATAAGCGATTGCGCTAACCTATCAACCCGTCGGGAAATGGGGTCAAATTTCCCAAGATTCGCAAGAAAACATGGGTACGCCGAACTTGGTATAGGAGATGAAAGCGTAACGGTCATTTGCCCGGTTGGAATGATAGGACGGACGAAAGGGAGTGAATTGGGGATAGTATCATTCTCACCGTAGTAAACTGTCTCGAACTGAAAAGATTCCATCAATGGTTCGAAACTACTGTAATCAACCGAGTCTGATGGTTCAACTAACTCATCTGAAAATGTAAAGGACTCAAACTCGGGCGGTGAGTCATCAACATCGTCCGAAAAAGTGAAACACTCGTAGGTGTTATCGTCTGTGAGAATTGTGTCAGATTCAAAGGAAAAGGTTTCAAGCTCACAGTCTTTAAGCGGGGTCGGAACGATGGGAAGGAGGGAGGGTGATATAACAGTCAAAGGTTCAGGAGGATGAATTGGAAAATCAGACACATCAAACAAAAATGATTCAACCTCAATATTATCCTCAAGACTCTTCTCGATACTATCCTTAATATTCAACTCATCCATGCCATTATCATCAAAATCTAGACGCATATGAGATTCGGGAGAAACATTTAATAACTCAGGATGATGATTTGAACATAAAATTTCAAGCAAATCGACAGGTTCATCATCCGAAATATTCCCGGCGTCTATATCCTCAATCAAGTGAAAATCAATTTCTTTAGACACCTCATCAAAAGCATGGATATCTATCGATTTAGGTTCTAGAGTGGAGGTGTAAAGATCGAAAGGATTATGTGCGGTTTCACTCGAAAGGGGTTCCTCACAATCTGGCAAATCAAACACTACAAAATCGCACAACTCATTTTTATTTTCAATAGGTGAACTATTTAGGGCAATCGATGGCAAACAGGAGTTGTGGGCTTCAATTGGGTAAGGGTAGGTTTGATTTGAAAATCCTCTCTCATTCTCACTCTGTCCAACCGCCGCCTCATATATTGAAAAATTTGGAGCTAGCGGGACACTAGCTACCGGTTCACTAGGTTGCATAAGGGCGGCCATGGACGCCTCCACATTCTTCATCATTTTATTTGTTGCAGCAATATATGCCTCCAACGACTCTTCCAAACTAGACTTGGGTGGTGAGGGGCTTTCGGTAAAAGATTCAAAATCCTGTGGATATGTGAAACTCCCTAATGGCTGTGTAGAAACGGTGTCTAGTGAAGGTGGTAAGGTCGGGTAGGACTGGTAGGAAGTGGGTGATTGGACAGGGGTAGGGTCAACATATGGATAAAAAGGTGAATAATCGTGCGGATCCCTAAAACTAGATGAGTGGAGAGGGGTGAAAGATCGACTGCGAGATTGAGCAATATGCTCAGCAATGGACATCGGCCTAGGAGTGACAGAAGAACTTGAAGAAGTGGTATCAACATATGTAGGTGGTAAAGGTTGACTCGGTTGACACAAAGTGGGTTGAAAAGTCAAACTATTTCTCCTAGACGCCTCTATTTGATCTTTCAAAGATATTTTTGGCAAGGAGGAATCGTCTTTAAATTGACCGAACAAATTGGCGTATGACGCAAAATTAGGTTCGGGATACCAAAGTTCGGCTAGTGATTTATTATGTGGGGTACCCATGTTAAAAGAAGGGGAAAAGGAAAGAAAGTTTGTTGTGCAAGGATTTATTTGCGGCTAAAAAAATTTTGCAAGCTCTATAAAATAGTTGTCCTTTTTATTTTCATTTTTCATTGATTTTTTTCTTTCTTTTTATTTGGAAAAATTTTTGTTGCAAAAAGATTTTAGAGAAAAGATATGCAATAGCAAAATATTTTATAGAAAAGATATGCAACAGCAAAATATTACTTGCAATCAATTATTATTTTAAGCATATCACAAGAATCTTTATTTGGAAAGAATTGTTGCAAAAAGATATTCAAGAAAAGATATGCAACAACAAAATATTTCTTGCAATCAATTTAGTTCAAGCGGGGCCCAAAAATCCTGCACAAGATCGTTATTTGGAAGGGAATATATTTTTAATGTGCACAAAATCCTGCAGGCAATTTTCAGAAAATTTATTAAAAATTACAGAAGAAAAATAACAGAGGAGCTTACAGTGCAAAGTTGGTCAGATGACGTCACTATTCCACCGCCCTTCCGCGGCAAAACGTGGCTCCCACCGCGAATTCGCGGTCAAATTGACTGGACACTGCCCCAGAAAAATTTTGGTGCTTTGATTCGACTAGACGGCACGGTTCCGCGGCCTAAGGTGGGTTTTGGCCGCGGAATCACGGCGGTATGGGGGGTTCACTGCTCCAAAAAATTTGCACTGTTCTATTGTTCAAAATCTCTTCTGTTCCGATATTTTATTTCCTGTTTTTCTTTCTGAAAATCTCCATATCCGAATTTGTATATCCTGCAAAAAATTCAACCACAAAGTATCCCTTGTACTTTGTGAACTTTATCTTTCATGTCGGCTTGATCAAGATCCTTCTATTTGTTGGTCAAAAGTCCCTTTTTACATCGTCTTTTGTCTTTTTCACTGTTTTCGCTCCAAGAACCTGTAACCTGTAACATGTAGCAGACATGCGTCAAAAGTACCTGTTTATTTATAAAAAGAATAAGAATGGGGAATATAATTTGTATATCCTGCAAAAAATTCAACCACAAAGTATCCCTTCCAAAAATAACAAATGATATATATTTTTATATTTTTTTGATTTTTTCAGATTTTTATGATTTTTTAAATTTTATGATTAACCCGAAATTGCGAAAAGAAAATTCTACGCCATCCCCGGCAACGGCGCCATTTGATTGGAGTGATTTAGCGTGCTTGCGCTTTCTAAAAGATATATCAAAAATATTTGTAACCGCAATCAAGAACAGCGTCGCTTTGCAGCTAGCCGGTGAGTACGGGTCGGTCCACAGGGATGTTGTGAATTTCCGATTCGTTCTTACGAGTTAATTCCGAAGGGTGTTCGGATTAATTATTAAATCTAAAAACCTAATTATCGTAGGGCAATTATCTAGATCTACTCTTGCTAGGGATAGGTTTAGGGATGGTCTGGAAATGTAATTAAATCTCACCGCTTTCAATACCCGAATGAAGATCTATGAGGAGTTATGGTAATTATCAATAAAGTGGTTTAGATCCGTTCGGGAAGGTGTTCCTTCCTGTAGGTTCTTATCCTTCCTTTAGAGATCCTTACCCTAACCTCCATGGAAAACATCACACCCGGGCCTTTATACTACGGTATCACCGCTACCTCGAGGGATAGAGTGCCGTAGGGAGCGGTATGTGCATGTATGCATGGAGTCCTATTGTAAATATTTGGTGGGTAAGAAAGGGATGAGAGATCTCATCTCTCAAAATCCTTCCCCAAAGCTAACTCTAAACAAGTTCCTAGGGTAAGGAATTGAAATCTACACTAGGGCAAGAAATTAAATTACTTACAGATGCATCCCTCCAATCATCCATGCAGGGTTGTCAGATCTGAATTTCTGAATGGAGAAGAAACACCGATGCTCTCCAAAAAAGATTTCTGAATTTTTATTAAAAGGAGGCATAAAGAATTACAATCTGTAGAGTTCCTATTTATAGAGAATAGGAAACCCTAGGGTTACATTTGATCCGCATGTCTATAATTACAAAAATAGCCCTAGAAAAACCGGTCAAAGATAAAGAATTATAGTAAAAAATTTATTCCTTACAGGCTCCATACGGCCGCGGAACCGCGGCCTAGGTAGGCTTTGGGCCGCGGTTCCGCAGCCCAATAGTGAGATCACTGCTTGAGTTTTCTTCATATGGCTCTGGGCTTTTTGGGCTTCTTGTTTCTTTGGTAATTTTCTCAAATAGGCTTCCAGGTTTCTTCCAGATATTCCAGTGAATACTTGTATTAGACTTTTAACCATTCACTGACATCTTAGACCTTGCGCTGCCTTGTACTTTATGAACTTTATCTTTCATGTCGGCTTGATCAAGATCCTTCTATTTGTTGGTCAAAAGTCCCTTTTTACATCGTCTTTTGTCTTTTTCACTGTTTTCGCTCCAAGAACCTGTAACCTGTAACATGTAGCAGACATGCGTCAAAAGTACCTGTTTATTTATAAAAAGAATAAGAATGGGGAATATAATAATGCAATATTATGGTCTGAACAAATACCCCCAAACTTATCTTTTGCTCGTCCTCGAGCAAACTTATTTTTATTCACTAAAATCCTAACCACACTTTCGCAGGGAAACGCGATTGCACTGAGCACGTGCAACAAGCCGTTAAACCTCTAGGTGTCCCTAGTAGGAGGAGTGTTGTCTCCTGAGGGTTTTCAGCGGATTACACCCACAAAATCCTATCAACTCGGCCCATTGACTTTTGTTCTCCAATTAGGTTTTCTAACAAGGAATTCTATTATCTTTTTGACTTGCAAATTATCCATCCACATTCTTCACACTTCCTCATTATTTAACTTAAGATTATATATGTTATGTAGACCTCCTTAGCTTTCGGCATTTCCTAAGTTCTCCTTCTAGGGTTCCATCTCCACCTAGGAATTTCTATCAACCCTACTAAAGATATAAGTTTTATTCTTCACTCCTTTCTCTCATCTAAACTCCAATCACATATCCCCATGTGTGTGTATATATCACCCCTACACTTGGAAATTCAAATCAAGCAATCGTACTCTCGTCCGTTGTTCAAAGCACTTATTAGTAGGTGAATTTTTAATTGAATTTTGCTTACACATCCTTCATGCGACTGTTAATACTTCTTGAGGTACCAACAACCGATTACTTAGTCCGCTGACTTGACACTATCACTTCGCCTCGAGTGTGTTCCCACTGTACTTTGATTACTACCCTACCACGGCTCAAAGGAGTCGTGCAAACAGGTAGTAGTTGGGTGCAGTCCCGAAGCACTTGGAGGCAGCGACGGTTAGACAGGATTCATCTCTCCCGGTATTGGGGGTTGACATCACGCTGTGTCTAGGAGAGCCATTAGATGAGTAGTCCCTGGCCAGGGCAAGCGAGATATACTGGTAGGCTTCCAGTGTTATCTCAGGATGTATTGGGCTTCACTCCGACACGACTTGTACCGCTATTAGGGGACTGACGTTTACCGCCCCCTAGGCCCACCATACGATGTATCAGACGAACAGACCGGACTGTACGGAGATTGTCATATTCAGGTTCAGTAGGAGTTCAGATGGGTTTCACCTCGTCAGTCTTCTTGTCGGCATCTACCTGGGGACCGTTACGCACAGCTAGTGCCGCTTGCGGTCTGTGGTTAAACCCACTGCCAGCGTAGTGTCGAGTCTTTAGAGTTCCACACAGAAAGCTATTCGCCTTTAGGCAAAAGAGTAGAGGTCGCATGGTTTTGCGACAGGTCGCATGGTTTTGCGACAGGGTTCAGTCACATCCGTGCACTTGTGCATGTTTAGTGTCCGGACAGTTTACACTAGCAGGCTTTGGTTTAAGCCAGATCCTAGTGTACGTATTGGGATTGGTTTTATCCAGTTTGTATTCGTGTTCCTCGGAACGCGGATGCGGGTGTGTATGCACAGTTGGCGGAGAGACAGAGGCAGAGGATTCTCTTCAGGATTGTTGACCGTTGACTGTTGACTATTGACTTTTTGCTCAACCCTAATGAGAATATGATTTATGATTAACAATAATATTAATTAAGTATTGTGGTGACATGGTTGTTGAGGGGTTGACTTTGTTGACTTGTTGACTTTGTTGACCGGTTGACTAGGTTAGACTAGTTGACCATCATGATGACAATGGCTATCATTTCATGGCAAAGACTTTTCACTTGCTTGTTCTCTTGTGCAATATGAGTGCATGAAATGATTTAGCCATTTTGACTTGAACCATTTTACACAATACTTGATTACTATTTTTGTGATGATGGTTTTGGATTATGAGAGCCAAGTGAGAAAAGTCTTTCTCATTCTATCATTTTCATTCTCTCTCTTGTTCTTGAGCTCTCATCTTGTTCCTCTTGCTCTCCCTCTCTTTAGTCTATGGTTCACTTGTCTCATGTGTTGAGAACCAAGAACCATAGAGAAAATCCCTACACACTCTTCTCTACTCACTCTAGTTCATAAGGTTTAGCAAACCAAGTGAACTAGTTTTCTTCAAAGACCAAAGAAGAAGCCAAAGGTAGAAGCTTTCAGGTGGATCGTTCTTCGGCGCAAGGAGACGACGGGGTGAAGCCGATCCGGACAACCATCGAGGCTTGAAGACGAAGGAGTTCAAGAAAGAAAGGTATAACCCCTAACCGAGTAGTTAACAACTCCTAGTTAGGTTGTTAGTTAGATGTTTAACAAAGATCCGGTTTTGAGTCCATGTTACCACCTCTAGAAAATTTTTTTTCACCAAATTCCGCATGCCCGAAAGTACCGGTAGAGGTAGCATGGACTTACATGGGGCTGGAGGTCCAAGAATCTCCTGATGACCATCAAAGTGAACAGCGTCGAAACGTCGATGGCCGCAATAACAAACCTTCCTGCTAAAATTCAAGAATTTCGATATTGTGTGTTGATGGCAATGAGGACATGCTTTGTGACCATGTACGGACCAACCTGATAGCATTCCATACGCAGGAAAGTCATTAATTGTTCACATTAAATCCGCACGCAGTATGAAGGTTGTATTTGTGTTTGCATCGTAAGTCTCTACACCATCAATGAACAAAGATTTTAACTCGATCAGAGGTCAGAGATAGATGTCGATATTGTTTCCCGGTGAGTTTGGTCCATCGATAAGAAGAGGCATCATAAAGTAAGATTGGTCCATAGCCAACCAAGGCGACAGATTATAAATTATCATTACAATGGGCCATGTGCTGTGTCTTCCAGCCATATAGTTGAATGGGCAGAAGCCATCACTAGCCAGTCCGAGCCGGACATTGCGAGGATCGCCACTGAATATTGCGTGCCTCCTATCAAAATCCTTCCATGCCGGTGAATCTCTTGGACGACTCATTTTTCCATCTTCACTTGGAGGAGCACGGTGATGCCAAATCATTGCCTCGGCTGTTTTCTTGCACCTGAATAGCCTCTGTAGCCTCTGTGTTATGGGAAAGTATCGTGCTATCTTGACAGGTATATCAGGTTTCTTATCAGAATCTTTCGGTTTATACCTGGCCTCTCCGCATGTTGGACACTCTTTCAAATCTGAATTCTCTTTCCGGTACAACACGCAATTTTTAGGGCATGCTTGAATCTTCTCACACTTTATATCCAAATCAGACATCATCTTCTGGGTTCCGTACCAGCTGTCGGGCACGTTATTTCCCAGGGGCATAGAATCTTTCAAGAACGAAAGAAGTATTGTGAATGACTTGTTGCTCCATCCATTTAAGCACTTAATCTGGAAAAGTTGGACGAACCATGAGAGGGTGGAATACTTTGCATTCTCATAAATTGGTTTTCTAGCACCATTCATGAAATTTTCATATTTATCCGCACACGGTCCTTGACCGGAAGGAATGTCATCTTCGGTACGAATAGATTCACCTAGGGCAGCCTCTACCATATCCTCCATTTCTTCTGATGGAAATAAATTACCGTCTTCTTCTTCTGCAGCATTACCGTCTTCTCCTTCTTCTCCTGCCGCATTATCATGTTCTTCTTCTTCTTCTTCTGCTGCATTACTGTGTTCTTCTCCTTCCCCGTGATATTTCCAAGTTGTATAAAGTCTAGCAAAACCATATTTTACGATATGAAGCTCTGCCAATTCTACCTTCTGCCAGTACTTATTTCCACATCTATCGCACGGGCAGAGAATCTTCTCTATCACGATTTTATTATGTGCGCGTGCAAATTCAATAAAAGCAGCAACTCCTGCGACAAACTTAGGTTGCATACGTTGTTGCCAATCCACATACATCCAGTCCTTAACTCTGACATACTCATGGGCCATGTTAGACTGTATAACATATAAATTGTAGGTTATGGTGACTATATTGAGAAATCTAAGAACGGGATGGTTACTGACAAAGGAGAAAATCCGTGTATATGCTTTGTGTGTGCGTTTGTCGTTGAAAAGAATAAATTATCGAATGTATGTTAACCGATAGACGGGGACTAAATGGCGCTTTGAGTTTCATATATGAGTATCGATGAGAATATGAAAGTTTCGTATTATCATCGAGTATCATATATTGGTTTTAACTTAAACATCTTGAATCACTCTCTAATAATGCATTTGTTGTGTATTCTTGTTGTATGTGTGTGTTTCAGCTGTCGGGAGTAAGGCTTCTATCCCATTAAGAATGTATAGAGCGAACACCCATTCGCTTGTGCTTTCAACCGTTTCGAGTAAATTTCGGCAGCACCTCCCCGCTGTTCTCCAAGTATACTGTAATAGAATAGATAGTCATTTCCAAGCTGTGAAACAACGTTGAAATGAACATCTAATCTATCTTTGTACACGGAGAACCAGCAGAAAGGTACTGAAGAAATATCTCGAAACGGATGAAAACACAAGTGAATGAAGATGTTTGCTTTATACATTCCTAACTTATCCACACGGGACAAATCTATCAGTTATCATACGATTGAATCTTCTCATCACATAGACTATACGACGGTTGTTAGTATCGAGCTATACCGTCCGATATTTAACAACTTTCATATAGTTCTATGTTACGACGAACATCGAACGTATGTTAACCGATAGATGGGGACTAAGTGGCGCTTTGAGTTTCATATATGAGTATCGATAAGAATATGAAAGTTTTATATTATCATCGAGTATCATATATTGGTTTTAACTTGAACATCTTGAATCACTCTCTAATGATGCGTTTATTGTGTATTCTTGTTGTATGTGTGTGTTTCGGCTGTCGGGGGTAAGGCTTCTATCCCATTAAGAATGTATAAAGCGAACACCTATTCGCTTGTGCTTTCAACCGTTTCGAGTAAATTTCGGCAGCACCTCCCCGCTGTTCTCCGAGTACACTGTAATAGAATAGATAATCATTTCAAAGCTGTGAAACAACATTGAAATGAACATCTAATCTATCTTTGTACATGGAGAACCAGCGGTAAGGTACCGACGAAATATCTCGAAACGGATGAAAACACAAGTGAATGAAGGTGTTTGCTTTATACATTCCTAACTTGTCCACACGGGACAAATCTATCGGTTATCATACGATTGAATCTTCTCATCACATAAACTATACGACGGTTTTTAGTATCGAGCTATACCTTCCGATATTTAACAACCTTCGTATAGTTCTATGTTACGACGAACATCGAACGTATGTTAACCGATAGACGGGGACTAAGTGGCGCTTTGAGTTTCATATATAAGTATCGATGAGAATATGAAAGTTTCATATTATCATCGAGTATATATTGGTTTTAACTTGAACATCTTGAATCACTCTTTAATGATGCATTTGTTGTGTATTCTTGTTGTATATGTGTGTTTCGGCTGTCGGGGGTAAGACTTCTATCAGTTATCATACGATTGAATTTTCTCGTCATATAGACTATACGAAGTATTTAAATAAAATATAAAGTAACTGATAAAACATAATTTTAAACTTATGAAATAATACTTGCTTAGTTACTTGCAAGTTGCAACTTGAGAATAAGATATATGAAGAATTGAGCATTAAAGAACTAAGATGCATTAGACTTGAGATTGAGATACATACCTTCAACATAGAAAAGAAATCAATAAACAAGATGAATATAATATAAATTCAAGTTGAAAGAATATATATCAAATAAACTAACGAAGATCAAACAGAATTGGAAAAATATAAATATGAAGTATCACGATTCACAACAAACATTGGTAAAAGAAAATAAGTTAACTAAAAAATACATGCCTAGATGCATTCAAAGTTAAAACATAAAGATATAAACATAATGTTAAAAACTAAATCAAACCATAAGACAATTTATCATCATAAAAAACCTACGATTCTAACATACTAAAAAGTGACCGATAAACAAACCAAGTTCATATCTTAACTACGCCATTAACTATAACAATAACCATACGCATAAAAGTCATTAATCAAAACATAAATCTAAAAATAATCTTCATTCTCATCTTCCTCATTTTCCGACTCGAATGTCGACATATCATCCTCCGACGATGACCCTATATTTTTATTTTTGACAACCATCCATATCCGTATACGAAAATGATAACACCTATTCCGTTCCGTATCTGATACCAAAAATGGTAATTTTTGGCTTAATCGAGTTAAATTTTCCTAAAAATCACAACCCAACCCCAACCCTAGCCCCAGCCGAACCCCAACCCCAACCCTAACCCTAACCCCAGCCCCAGCCCCAGCCCCAGCCGAACCCCAACCCGAACCCGAACCCCAACCCCAACCGCAACCCCAGCCGAACCCTAACCCCAACCGCAACCCCAGCCCCAAACGCAACCCCAACCCTAACCCTAATGCTAACCCTAACCGATGCCTAGCCCTAACCCTCATCGGTACCCAAACCATAAGCCCTAGCCCTAAAATAATCAAAAATTTGTTTAATTGAAGATTTACTAACCTGTGCGGTGGAGGAGACGATCGATCGATGGCCGACAGCGCGCGCAATCGGCGACGAGGAAGAACGAGGGCGGTGGCGACGACGAAATGGAGAACGGCGGCGACGACGAGAACGGCGACGCGGCGAGAACGAGAGATTTGGGGATTTTGGGAGTTTCGCGCGCGCGAGAGAGAGATAATCAGCGTAGGGAATTTCTGTGCCTTTTAATTAAATCCCCATTTAGATGCCCCTCGGATTAGTCCGTAGGTCATTGGTTTGCGGCTCCGTAGGGGCAAACAACAAATTACGATTTAATATTTTTAAATTAAAACGTCTGGGACTGTAGGGGCAACCGTCTGGCCCTACGGACTAATCCGTAGGGCCAAAATAAATCTACCCCTACGGATTTCATTATCCGTAGGGGCAACCCCTTATTTTATCCGTTGGGGCAACCCCTTATTTTAGTACTGATATATATATATATATATATATATATATATAATTTAAATATTTATATTTGTTATTTAAGATTCATATAGATTTAGTTTACGGATAAATATTAATAAAATATAATCTAGTACCATAATGGGTTTCACACATGCGGGTCGGGTCGGATAAACATATCTACTATTCAAACCAATCACAACCCAAAAAAATAAAGAAAACAAAATTTTAAAATACTTATTAATATCGTACGATCGTACTAAGGTGTTACAAAATGTGTCATGCTTAAGCTAAAAAATTAGGCTTGTTAATTTAATAAGCGGAATTCGAGCGGCCATGGCTCGTTTAGAGCTTGAGCTCGACACGTTTATCTATAATAATCTTTTTATATGATTTTTTGAAATAATATCAATTTTCCAATATATAAATATCAATTTTAAAGAGTCATACCTCCAGTGAAATCATACCAAAATCCTTGGAATTTTTTCTTTTGTATCGATAATATTTTGGTAATATTTGTTAATGAGCTATAATCGAAATGAACTTAGGAATGAGCTAGAGCGAAGCTTGTTTATTCATTATCAGCTCGATTCGTTTTATAATCGAATTATTAACAAGCCAAACTCTAGCTAAGGTAAAGGTGCCGAGCCACAATAGGAAAATGTGTGTAATTTCGATTGGAATTTTTTTAAGATTTATTTCGACAGTATAATCCTGATGAAATAGTATAAAAAAATTGAAATTTTGTTAATTTCGGTCAACAGTTATTTCGACGACTAAGTACCGTTAAAATTTAATTGAAATACAGTCGACCGAAGTCAACAAAATTTTACCGTCATCACCTTTCTCCTCGTTTTCCCTAAATTTTTTTCCTCCCGTGCCTCCCCATTTCCTCCATTTTCACCAAATTTCTTTTCCCCTCTCACGCCTCCACTCGATCCGGCCTCCTACCTCCAATCCGGCCCGCCTCCGAGCGACCGCTTCCGAACACCCTCCTCTGAGCACCCTCCGATCTCCCGCCTCCACCCTCTTCTGATCCCCTCCAAGTCCGTTCAACCATCCTTCGAGCCCTTTTCCCCTGCTCCTCCACTTCGCCTCCGGCCGCCTCCTCTTCGATCCCTGAGCTCTGATCTACCGCGTCCGAACCAGCCCCCCGTATCTGACGCCAAATCGGTGAGTAGTTTTTTAAATTAAGTTAATTTATTAATTTTTTGTTAAATTTAATTAATTTTAGGGTCAGGATTAAAGTTAATTTTAAGGTTAATGTTAGGGTTAATTTTAAGGTGAGAGTTAATATTTTGTTAATTTTAACTAATTTTAGGATTAGTGTTAGGGTTAATTTTAGGGTTAATTTTTTTTTAGGATTGGGGTTGATTTTAATGTTAGTGTTAGGGTTAATTTTATGGTTAAGGTTTGGGTTAATTTAGGGTTAGGGTTATGGTAGGGTTAATTTGTTGTTAATTTTAGCAAACTGTGTTAGACTTAGATGGTTGTTAATTTCAGTTAATCATAGCTAGGAGAATATATATATTGTTGTTATTTAGAGAGAAGGGAAATACTAAGCTGAACAGTTGTAATTAGATTTTTTTTATGATTGTAGGGTTGATGTCGGTGTGATTGCCCATGTTTCGCATTCTATATACGTCAGTTTCGATACACAACTCTATCTCTTTTATGTAATACCCATTCTATGGACGCGTGTTTATTTAAATGAATCCAGAATCTTCATTAATAATATCAATTGTTTGAGCAATTTACCATTCAAGCTGAAAATTCCAAAACTCTAAACCAAATACTTCAATAACTGACGATATGGAAACGATAACCATCAAAACCAATCTAATTAAGTGCATGCTACTCGATGATGACAAAAATTAAACCGATACATATCATCATCGAGTATCTCACACTGAAAAAATATCATGATTTAGAACCCGTCTATCAATTATATGCGTACGGTTATTTTCGTAATATAAAACTATGCGTGCATTGTCAATCTCGAACGTTAATCGTTCTTTATTGACAACCATCTTGTAGTTTATGCGACGAGAATACTAGTCGCACAATAACCGTTAGATTTGGTCCGTTTTGGACAAGTTAAGAATGTATAACGTATATACTTCCCTGATACTTATGCTTTTCATTCGTTTCGAGATAAGTTCCGTCGGTACCTTTTCGCTTGTTCTCCGTGTACAAATATAGTTGAGATGATCATCTCAATACTGATAGTTGTAACATTTCAGAAAATATAAAATATTATTTTGGAATTTTAAATAATAAAATAATAAATTTTACGGATATTATATGAATAAAGATTTGAGTTTTCGTAAATTGTTATAAATATATATACCTATATTTTTGGAAAATAATCGGAAATTTAAAATGAATTATCATTTATGAAAAAACATTTATTTATTAGGCTTTTCAAGAATTAGTATATAATTATATTCATATAAGTTTAATGTTAAGATTTAATTAGTATTTTACTAATTACTACAGTAAGCCATGTATTAGTTTGTTAAACAAGTTTAGTGTGCATGACATTTTATGTGCATGCTATCTTTTCATTTGTATTTGGTTTTATTTTTGTTTTTCAACCGAAAAGAAAACGATAAGAAAATAGAAAAGAAAGAAAAGAAAATGGAAAAGAGAGGAGACAAATGTTTGGGGTGAGAGAGAGAGAGAGATAGAGAAAGACATGGCTATAACCTTTCACCATTCTCCTTCGCCTTTCCTTCATTCTTCATCTTCATCTTCTCCTTCTTCACCTCCACCTCCCACCTGTACCATTAAGCAACACCCCCAAAACCTCACAAACTCTTTACAAAAATTGTTCCTCGTCTCATCGTACACATCATGGTGGGATCAAATTTGGATTTTGAACTTCTTTGACCGTCTTAGAATTTTCATAAGTTGCTTTATGAGATAATAACTCAACTTTTAGATTAGTTTTCATGTTTCCTAACCTCCTATTTATGTTTAGAGTGTGTATATATATATATATGTGTGTGTGTGTGTGTGTGTGTGTGTGTGTGTGTGTGTTTTGAACTTAGAAAATTCTAGGGTGATCTTTGGTGGATTAAATGAGTAGCAGTGATATAGTAGAGAGTTTAGAGAGTGACCACTAGCTTTTTAGAGATAGAATCTCTGGTTTAAGTGAGCTTTGAAGTTTCAAAAATGAGTTTAGAAATTTCCAATGTCGGTTTTGTGGAATTTTTGGTGATCAATTAGAATCTAGGATGACTTGTGAACTCTGAAAATTAAATAGTGGATATAGTGAGATGTGCAGACCAATAAGAAGCCAACCTAGAAACCCGAGCCCAAAATACCATATTATAGCCGCAAATTTAATGGATTTGGCCGCAAATTGCGGGTCCATTTTGGAGTCGGGTTTGAATTTTGATCTGTTGTTGGGAATCCACCCGCGCGCACAAACGCGTATGTTTTAGAAATATGATATCGGTTTTGGAAATAACTGATTGCGCACACGTGATCGTTCTCGTTTTAAAATTTATAACCGCAAGTGCACGGCGCGTTGTAGCGAGCCGGCAAGTACGGATCGATTCGCAGGGAATTGTGTATTGGGTATTGTTGTTTAAGGTTAACAAATCAATGAATTGGGAGTTTGTCATAAAATTATAAAAGAATACGAAAACAAGAAAACAAAAGGAAGCAAGAAAACAATGTAAGAAAGCATGGTTGTGGCTTGGCTCGGAAGGTCGAATCACGACGTTTCCCTCTACACTCCTTGATCATGAGTTGTCCTTTCCTTACGTCAATCCCGGCATGAAGCATGACTTGTCAACGCGGTTGCGGAGCACAAACCGTCAAATTCCGTTATTTGCCGAAAACACGAAACGAGTCCTTTTGATCACTTACCGTTTGTATGTCCGCGCTTGGGGTATCAACACTAAACACAAAGGTTTGCAAGCATACCACAAAAACAAAAACACAAAGTGGTTAGTGAGAGCAAATGATTTTGGTGTTAAGTGTGCTAAGTGTTTGTGATGGTATATGATATTTGAAATTAAGAGATTTGTCAAGTCCTTAATCACAACATACCATATCCAAACTTAGCAAACTTAATATTAAATTTGAATATAACTTAAACATTGAAATGGGGAAAGGGAATGAATATAGTATATAAGGTGGTTACAAGTAACTATGAGTCAAAATACCATATCATATCAATACATTAACAATCTTTAAGTTAGAATCTTAATTATAAGCACATGAAACATAAACAAGAGGTGGAGGAGGCAAAACCTTTCATCTCACTTCCTCACCCACACCACAACCAAATTAAAAATTAGTTAAACATGGTAAAAAAAGAGCAAATAAGAAAAGAAAGCAAGTATAAAAAGAAAGCAACAATATATTATAAACATTTGAAGAAAAGATACAAGATTTATGGTAGTTTATTCAACCTCCTTAATGAAGCTCTCCATAGAGAGCTTCAAGAGGGAAGAAGAAGAAGAACCAATATGAAGACCACTCACTTTCAAGCCTAAACAAAAAGAAACTAAGAAATAGAAATGTATGTACATGGCAGCCTCCTTCCCTTGCCCACTGGTCTGTATTTATAGGCTCAAAAGGAAAATAAACAAACAATAAAAATGAGCTGACGTGGCAGCAAGGGAGAGACAGTGACAAGATGGGATCATTTAGGCAAGATAGGGCCGAGCTCGCCGGTTTTGGGGGGCATGTGCTCGGCCAAATTCCGAGCTATGGGGCTCGTGTTTATAGTGTGGTCTTGTGTGCTCTCCACAATCATTCTGATGCTGTTTTCTTGGTCTAAAATAACCTGGTTTGTCTTCAGAGTTTTGGAGGGAACTTGGTGCTCTAACTCACACCAACACTTTTAGCAATAAATGCTCATTAATGCACATCACACCCATGTGTGCCAACTTGCTCCATGTATCATGGCTGCCCCATCATGGTCCTAATCACCAAAGAGCTAGTGCACACATGTTATATGTTGGACCAAAATGTGTGCACATAATTTATTTGCAAAAGAGCTCTTTGGATATCGGTCGTTTTTCAGTTCCGGTTGCAGTGTCGGCTCACAGACGATATATCCGTGATTTTGAATGTGTTTTCGGTATTTTATCATGAATACCTGTAAACTATAATTACAGAACATACACTGTTTAATAGCACCGATATAAACAAAATAGATACTAATGAGTGGTATTAAAATGCAGTTTTCTGTGATGAGAAAATACCCCCAAACTTATCTATTGCTCGTCCCGAGCAAAAAAAAATCCTGACCTCACTTTCGCAGGGAACGCGATTGCACTGAGCATGTGCAACAAGCCGTTAAACCTCTAGGTGTCCCTAGTAGGAGGAGTGCTATCTCGTGAGGGTTTTCAGCGGATTACATCCACAAAATCCCGTCAAGCTAGTTTCATAAGTTAACATCGATCCTACTCCTACACTTTAGTATCTAAGTTAGAAATTCTATCATCCTAAGTTAGAAATATTCAACCCTTATGTTTCATACCTCATGTCTATTTACTCTTAGATCCTATACGTTTTTACAGTTTAGAAAGATATTGGTATCTCCTGAGTTTTCCTTCTAAGGTGGGGTCTTAAATCCGGGATTTTTATCAACTTTATGGAAAACATAAGTCTTATTTTTTATTCCTATCTTTCCTCCAAATATCAATTGTATATCCCCACGTGTGTGTAAATTTGCACCCCTATACTTGAGAATTCAAATCAAGCTATAGTACTCTTGCCTTAATACCTAATACTACTTTTCATTAATGGATGGACGGTTTCGCTCACACATCTTTCATGCGATTATTAATGCTTCTTGAGGCACCAACAGCCGATTACTGAATGTATAAGCTTAAAGCGTAAATAGCAGTCTCCAGGTCTTGATTTTATTTTTTTTCTTTTTCTTTTCAAGACCGGATATATTTTTCAATGATGCTCTTATGGTGGTTAGCTTTAAATACCGTTTTTTCTTTCAGACTAGGCTTTCAGGCAAGAGTATTTCTAGGAATCCTCTACTATCCCACATTTCAAGATGCATGTCTGTGCAGTTTGTAGGGTATATATTTTCTAAATTTGGACTCAAGAATAAAAACTATTTTTCAAACTTATCTTTCAGTAAAATTTCAATACTCTCTCTTCATCTCGACTTAACTAAAGAACTGAACTCAAGATTACCTATTTCTCAAAAAAAAACTGTAAAGACGTATAATTACCAAGTTTAAACAGAATGGGGGTTATTTTTAGGGTTTTCAATTCCTAAGTCTAGGATTTAGTCACTTCTAATATATCAACTAAATTTTCAGAATAACAATCTAAGTTACCTTACTAGCTAACTTGACGACAAAGTTTTTATGTTTTTATAAAAAATTTCAATTTTTATGGGGTTTTTAATATGTATGCAATGCAGAATATACACATGATGCAGTGCTTACCTCCAAACCTGAGTTTTACAATGTCCTCATCGTTGCCCCCATCTCTGGTAACTAGACTCAGACATCAGGGTGAAAATTTTATTCAAGAAAAAAAAGAAAACCTAAAACTAATTACAGCATATACAAGTTAAAAGATTGGGTTAGTGTAGAAATTAATACCAGTCATTCAAAATTTTTGTCAATATAGTGTCATGGCTGGCAAAAGAATAAGTATAATAAAAAGAAAAAGAAAATATACAGAAAATGGTTAGATGTTAGTAAAGGGCATGGGTGTGTGAAAGTAGGGATCGGAAGACGCTGAAGGTGAAGACGAAGTTTTGAAGAGGAAAAAGAATTGGTGTTCGAATGAATTGAATTTTCAAGAAGTATATGTGGAGTTTCAAAGTCAAGTTCGTGTAAAAACTGGAGTTCATCCGCAAAAAGTTCGGTAAAAGAAAAGTTTTTAGGATATTCCCAAATGGATCCTGACTCAAACTCACCAAGAATATCAAGTTCATCTGCAAAAATTTCTTTAAAACTCGATATGAAAGAATAATCTTCAATGTTGTCCTCCTCCCTAAGATTTTCCACAATTCTATTCTCATCATTTACTAGCTCTCCCAAAATAATTCCTCTCTCATCACATTCATAATTGGGTAGGTATATGTCATCTAAAAAGGTAGGTTCCCACCTAATGTTTCTTCCGAAACAATATTACTAGATGGTATAAAAATTGTGGGTTCCTGATCATCGATCGTTTCTAACAATTTATCCCAACCATACCCGTCAAATTCACAATCTTCCTCCTCTAATATTGGAAAGAAAAAACTAGTCGGAGTTTTTTCTTGTGTGTCTTGAAAACACTCAGTCAATTCTATTGTATCATCATCTATGAAATCATCAAAATTTGGTTGATCATTTATCTCACTCGGGTGACTTCCTAGATGACAGATATTGACATTATGGGGTTTCGATTGACAGTGTTCACTCCCTAGAATCCTCACAGCTAAATATTTCAGTTGTTCTTCAATGCTAGCCAATGATTGGGCCTGAGAAAGAAATAATTGCTCAGACTACTGTGTAAACAGGGCTAGCGTCGTAGCTGTTTGATTCTCAACCGCAGTCATCACTTCAATACCCTTTTCTAAAGCGGTCAACCTAGCATCCATCTCACCGTCACTCCCTAAAGATGGTTCAATTGTTTCAGGATGGAGGGGCTGTGATAGTGGTGGTGCTAAAGCAATCATTTTGTCGACCTCTTTCTCTAAATTTTCAATCAGTTGGTCTATGGTTAAAGTGGGACTGGGTTGAGGAGTGTTAGGTGGGGGCCGTTATAAAAAATCTGGGACGGTTGGTCACCCTCTAGAAAAGGACAATTGTTATGAATGTGAGAAGAATTTTGGCAATTTGTACAAATTAATTGGGACTGAGTATAACCAAATGAATAAGAATCGTGAAAAATAGAATTGAATCGTGTATCACCCATATTAATAAGAATTCATAAATGTCACAAAAATAAAGAATATCATACCCCCAGAAGTCTACGGTATGCTAGTTAACTAGACCTGCTCAAGAACCTAATTGACGAAATAAAACTGTGTCGAGAAATAGGCTCAAGATATACTGATCACGAAGCCAGGTAAGTGCAAGAGAGAAGAGGAGGTTTTCCAACGCTTTCGCGAAATTCCTTAATTAAATAACTCTTTCTCTTGAACACTTGCCTAAACATCCCGTGAACGATATACCGTTGAGCAAAGTTCTAAACACAGTTAACTTCTCCTAATGAGCGCGAAGTCCTTAGAGTCAGAGTTCTAATTGATTTTAAATTACTGGGGGTATGCAAGAATGCAGTTTTGTGATTTGTGGGCTACGGAGAAAAGGTGATGAAATCCTTTACCGTATCTTATTTTGGTCTTTTTGCCTTTAAGTCCGTATTAATATGCAATGTGCAATTAATAAAAGAATTTAAGAAAATAAATCAATTAAAGAAATTCTTTTTCAATTTTAGTTAAGCGCTACAAAAAATACGGTTAGTTCTCTTGTTCCCTTGATGGCAAAATTGTGCGAAGAATCCTGTAGAAGATAGAATTATTGGAATGAGTCGGATTTGAGCAAAAGTGTTAGAAAATACGTATTGATATGATTTGGTTTAAGAAAACTCTTTTAAAGGTGATCCAAGTCGTTGGTTGTTCGCTTGCGCGGGTCAAACTATCCGGATCTTTGGTACTGTACTTTCCTAACGTCTTGCAATTGCATTTGAGCCTCACTCCGCACGATCGCTGGTCGTAATTCCTTAAAATCCTGAAATGTCGAAAAATACGATATTTAGTGTCAAAAAGCGATACGTGTGCCCCAATTCCTGCACAAACAAAATTATAAAAATCAAACAATACCAAAAGATTACCAACACATCACTGGAGATCACCAAAATGAAAAAACCCAAAATATCACAAATAGGCTGCCGAGCTCGGACAAATCCCCGATGTTGCCGGTTTTTGCAAAGAGTTAGGTGCAGGAATTTTTGGTGTGATCTCTAGGCAATGCTATTATTCTAATGGTATAACTTGATTTTTAAATCTAAATTCATGGTGATTGCAGGTTTTCAGAACAGAGAACAAAAGTGAAAGAATGTGTTTTGTTAGTTTTGAAAAATTTGAGTTAGTAGTTAGTTTTGTTAGTAAGAACCAAAATTACCAATTCCTAATACTACCAAGTCCCTGGCAACGACGCCGTAAACTTGTTGGGAATCCACCCGCGCGCGTAAACGCGTATATTTTGGAAATATGATATCGGTTTTGGAAATAACTGATTGCGCACGCGAGATCGTTCTCGTTTTAAAATTTATAACCGCAAGTGCACGGCGCGTTGTAGCGAGCCGGCAAGTATGGGTCGATCCGAAGGGAATTGTTTATTGGGTATTGTTGTTTAAGGTTAACAAATTAATGAATTGGGAGTTTGTCACAAAATTATAAAAGAATACGAAAATAAGAAAACAAAGAGAAGCAAGAAAACAATGTAAGAAAGCATGGTTGTGGCTTGGCTCGGAAGGTCGAATCACGACGTTTCCCTTTACACTCATTGATCATGAGTTGTTTGTTCCTTACGTCGATCCCGACATGAAGCACGACTTGTCAACGCGGTTGCGGATTACAAACCGTCAAATTCCGTTATTCACCGAAAAGCACGAAACGAGTCCTTTTGATCACTTACCGTTTATATGTCCGCGCTTGGGGTATCAACACTAAACACAAAGGTTCGCAAGCATACCACAACAACAAAAACACAAAGTGGTTAGTGAGAGCAAATGATTTTAGTGTTAAGTGTGCTAAATATTTGTGATGGTATATGATATATGAAATTAAGAGATTTGTCAAGTCCTTAATCACAACATACCATATCCAAACTTAGCAAACTTAACATCAAATTTGATCATAACTTATTCATTGAAATGGGGAAAGGGAATGAATATGGTATATGAGGAGGTTACAAGTAACCATGATTGAAAATACCATATCATATAGATACATTAACAATCTTTAAGTTAGAATCTTAATTATAAGCACATGAAATATAAATAAGAGGTGGAGGAGGCAAAGCCTTTCATCTCACTTCTTCACCCATACCACAAAAAAATTAAAGAATAGTTAAACATGGTAAAAGAAGAGCAAATAAGAAAAGAAAGCAAGTATAAAAAGAAAGCAACAATATATTATAAACACTTGAAAAAAATATACAAGATTTATGGTAGCTTATTCAACCTCCTTAATGAAGCTCTCCAAAAAGAGCTTCAAGATTGAAGAAGAAGAAGAAACCAATATGAAGACCATTCACCCTCAAGCCTAAACGAAAAGAAAGAAACTAAGAAATAGAAATGTATGTACATGGTAGCCTCCTTCCCTTGCCCACTGGTCTATATTTATAGGCTTAAAAGGAAAATAAATAAACAATAAAAATGAGATGACGTGGCAGCAAGGGAGGGACAGTGAAGAGATGGGATCATTTGGGCAAGATAGGGCCGAGCTCGCCGGTTTTGGTGGGCATGTGCTCTGCCAAATTCCGATCTATAGGGCTCGTGTTTGTAGTGTGGTCTTGTGTGCTCTCCATCATCATTCTGATGCTGTTTGCTTGGTCTAAAATAACCCGGTTTGTCTTCAGAGTTTTGGAGGGAACTTGGTGCTCTAACTCACACCAACACTTTTATCAATAAATTCTCATTAATGCACATCAAACCCATGTGTGCCCACTTGCTCCATGTATCATGGCTGCCCCATCATGGTCCTAGTCACCAAAGAGCTAGTGCACACATGTTATGTGTTGGACCAAAATGTGTGCACATAATTTATTTGTAAAAGTGCTCTTCGGATATCAGTCGTTTTTCAGTTCCGGTTGCAGTGTCGGCTCACAGATAATATATCTGTGATTTTGAATGTGTTTCCGGTATTTTATCATGAATACCTGTAAACTTTAATTAAAGAGCAGGCACTGTTTAATAGCACCGATATAAACAAAATAGATACGAATGAGTGGTATTAAAATGCAGTTTTTTATGATGAACAAATAACCCCCAAACATATCTATTGCTCGTCCCGAGTAAACAAAAAATCCCGACCTCACTTTCGCAGGGAACGCGATTGCACTGAGCATGTGCAACAAGCGGTTAAACCTCTAGGTGTCCCTAGTAGGAGGAGTGCTATCTCGTGAGGGTTTTCAGCGGATCACACCCACAAAATCCCGTCAAGCTAGTTTCATAAGTTAACATCGATCCTACTCCTACACTTTAGTATCTAAGTTAGAAATTCTATCATCCTAAGTTAGAAATATTCAACCTTTATGTTTCACACCTCCTGTCTATTTATCCTTAGATCCTATACGTTTTTACAGTTTAGAAAGATATTGGTATCTCCTGAGTTTTCCTTCTAAGGTGGGGTCTTAAATCCGGGATTTTTATCAACTTTACGGAAAATATAAGTCTTATTCTTTATTCCTATCTTTCCTCCATATATCGATTGTATATTCCCACGTGTGTGTAAATTTGCACCCCCATACTTGAGAATTCAATTCAAGCTATAGTACCCATGCCTTAATACCTAATACTACTTCTTTTCATTAATGGATGGACGATTTCGCTCACACATCTTTCATGCGATTATTAATACTTCTTGAGGCACTAACGGCCGATTACTGAATGTATGAGCTTAAAGCGTAAATAGCAGTCTCCAGGTCTTGGCATTATTTTTTTTCTTTTCTTTTTCTTTTTCTTTTCAAGACCGGATATATTTTTCAATGATGCTCTTATGGTGGTTAACTTTAAATACCGTTTTTTCTTTCATACTAGGCTTTCAGGCAAGAGTATTTCTAGGAATCCTCTACTATCCTAAGTTTCAAGGTGCGTGTCTGTGCAGTTTGTAGCGTATATATTTTCTAAATTTGGACTCAAGAATAGAAACTATTTTTCAGACTTATCTTTCAGTAAAGCTTCAATACTCTCCCTTCATCTCAATTTAACTAAAGTACTGAACTCAAGATTATCTATTTCTCAAAAAAAAATAAAATGTAAGGACGTATAATTACCAAGTTTAAACAGAATGATGTTTATTTTTAGGGTTTTCAATTCCTAAGCCTAGGATTTAGTCACTTCTAATATATCAACTAAATTTTCGGAATAATAATCTAAGTTACCCTACTAGCTAACTTGACGACAAAGTTTTTATGTTTTTGTAAAAAATTTCAATTTTTATGTGTTTTTTAATATGTATGCAATGCAGAATATACACATGATGCAGTGCTCACCCCCAAACCTGAGTTTTACGATGTTCTTATCGTTGCCCCTAATGTAACACAGATACCAATGTAAAACTGTAACGAATATCTGACACGGTAAGCACTACGGATACCGGGATGTATATGTGTCTATCTGTAATAACTTGTTATATATATCCATGACTATGTAATATGCAAGCTCGATAACATGTCTTACTAATATAGAAGTAACATGATATAATGAAGTTCCGACATACAACTAGATATGCAATTGACAGTATAGATATGAACGAATATAAGAAAACGGTAAAACTATAACAATGAATGAACAATACCACACATGTATTATTTTTATTCATATATAAATAGATATACTATAACATAACATATTGCAAGATAAACTTGCCTGATCGGATATCATGTCGGGATATGTACGTCACATTCGACGTCGGATAAACGTTGTGATGCAATCACGTGCGTACAGAACTGGACTTGGCTACTCAAAGACGTGACCACGCTGGATGAGGATGACGACTGGGTCGCCTGGATCGTCGGCGACGTGCGTGACTCCGGCGATGGCCGAAAAGCAAGAATCAAGAAAGAGAAGAAAGAAAAGAAAGAAAGAAGAAGAGAAAAGAGAAGGAGTTTGGGTTATGGTGTTGGCTCTGCACTCAGGGACAGAGGAGAAGACGCCGGCGATGATGGGTAGCCATCGACGATGGGTAACGACAAAGGGTTTTCTTGGTTTTTATTGCTGGAAATCGTCGGGGTGCTGTTGGGATGGTGGTGGTGGTGTTGGAAGTTGCAGAGGGAGGTGAGGAGAGGAGATGAAGAAGGTGACGAGATCGGGGTGATGTTGACGAGGAGATCAGCGGTGAGGGGATGAAGTCGAGGTCGAAGTTTTCTTGGGTTCGTGGGTTGCTGGGGTTAGTTCTGTTGTTGGTGCAGGAATCTCGTCGGGGTTAGAGGAGAGGATATAGTAGTGAGGGTAGTGATGAGGGTGGCAAGAAGAGGGTGGTGGCGACGGCGAGTTGCCGGCGATGGGTTCTTAGGTTGGCTCGGGTTTGTGGGTGCAGGTGTTCGGGAGTTTGCAGGGATTGTGGTCGGGGAAAAGGAGAGGAGGTGGGGGTAGGGGTGAGGTCGACGAGTGTGAGGTGATGAGGTTGGGAGCTCGGTGACGAGGCTAGGGCTCGGGCGTGGGTTTGCAGCGAGGTGAGGTTGCAGGCATAGGAGTCGGGGTTGGGTTCTTGGGTTGCACGGGATGGAGAAGGAGACGAGATGAAGAAGGTGAGGGTGAGGTCGAGAAGATGGTAGCGAGGTTGGGATGGTGGCGGCAAGGTCGAGGGCTAGGTTTGGGTTTTTCGTGAGCGAAGGCAGGGAAAGCAGAGAAGAGGAAGGAGAGAGAGAGAGCTGGGTCGTTTTTATAAATATCAGGTTTTAAAAAATAAGAATATATATAGGGGAGAGAAAGAGGCAGAGTGAAGAGAGAGAACAGTAAGGAAAATATATTATTTAGTTCAAAAATATTTAATATATATAATATATATATTGTAACTATTAGGTTTAGAAATATATTATAATACATTTTATAGGATTTATAGCTAATATCAAATATACTCCGAAAAATACCCGGGTTCTGTCTAAAAATCTAGTTTTAAAATACGAATAATACACGTGTCAGTTAAAATTATAATGCGACATCCGGTTAGATAAAATGCATACCCCAAGAACGGATACACGAAAAAACACGTAGCGATCCAAACAAGTCTGTTTCATCAAACTGGATATGAGCACGATATATGGATGCACTCATAGGGTATGGGGTATGATACAGGCCATGCTAGATATTAAAATATTATATTTGGTTATAATTTACATTATCTAAAGAAATGTAGATACAACATATCATATAAGTGTAATATCAAATCTAGATGTGCACGGATCCTTAGTACTAGTTTGGATATGACGTAATCTAGGATCAAGATGGGTTTCAAGCATGCAGGATGGATCGGATACTAACCACAGATACCAATGCACTATCCGCACCCAAAACAAGTAATAATCAATAAACAGTCACAAGATTAGAAAATACTCAAATCAAATATGGTATAAAAGAACTATGGTGTTACATTATACCCAACTACAAAAGAATTTCGTCCTCGAAATTCCCGGAATAAGAAAAGACAAGAAAACATGAATCTAAGAGAATAGGTGTGGAAACTTCTGTCGAATCTCAATTTCACGTTCCCAAGTTGATTCTCCATGCGAACAATTCCCCCATGAAATAAGTACTAAAGGGATAACCTTGTTCTTAAGAACCTTTTCTCGTCGATCCACAATCGCCATCGGTCTTTTTTCATATGTCAAGTACTCCCTTACTGTCAGCTCCGAGTGATCTAGAATGTGCATCTCATCTCGAACATACTTGCGGAGTTGAGATACATGAAATACGTCGTGAACACTCGCCAAAGATGGTGGTAAAGCCAATCGATAAGCTACTTCTCCAACGCGCTCGATGATACCGAAAGGCCCCATGAATCGAGGACTAAGCTTGCCTCGACTACCAAATCGAATCACTCCTCTAGTCGGTGATATCTTCAGAAATACAAGATCACCAACTGCGAACTCCAGAGGTCTTCTTCCTGTATCGGCTCAACTTTTCTGTCGATCTTGCACCGCCTTCATATGGTTTCGGATCACATTAACTTTCTCCACGGTTTGCACGATAAGATCCGGTCCCAACAATCTTCTTTCTTCGACATCATCCTAACATACAGGCGAGTGACACTTTCGACCGTATAATGCTTCGAATGAAGGCATCTGTATAGTCGCCTGAAAACGGTTATTATACGAAAACTCTACCAAATGCAAATGATTCTCCCATGAACCTTTGAAGTCTAACATGCACGCTCTCAGCATAACTTCAAGAGCTTGGATTGTCCTTTCTGACTGGCCATCTGTCTGAGGATGATAGGCGGTGCTGAACTTCAATCTTGTCCCCAAACTTTCCTGTACACTTCTCCAAAAGTGCGATAGGAATCGAGTATCACGATCGAAAACGATGCTTATGGGTACTCTATGCAATCTCATAACCTCCTGCATGTACCGTTCAACTAAAGCTTACGTCGACTGACCAACTCGAAACGGTATAAAGTGAGCTGCCTTGGTCAATCGATCAGCAATGACCCAAACTGCATTATTTCCCTTTGGACTCTGCGGTAATTCTGTCACGAAATCCATGGTTTTATGCTCCCACTTCCACTAAGGAATCGGAAGTGGTTGAAATAAATCAGTTACCCTTTGATATTCAGCCTTGACTTGCTGACACACAAAGCACTTCGATACGTAGCGAGCAATCTCTCTTTTCATGCCTTCCCACTAGAAATGTTGTCGTAGATCTCGGTACATTTTTGTGCCTCCCGGATGTACGGAATATGCGGAACTATGAGCCTCCTTCATAACTTCTTCACGAATATCTCCTTTAGGCACATATAAACGTCTCCCATATCGTAACAAACCATCTTCATGAATCAACAAGTCCGTTCGAAGTCCCGCTTCTCCCTGTCCCCGAAACTTCTGCAATCTTGGATCATGCGACTACGCTGTTTTAATATTATCGATCAAGGATACTTGCAATTGCATCAATTATCCCGAGAAATGCGGTAGTACATCTCTAATTTGAATCTCTAAAAATTATCTATAAGCTCTTTCTATGCAGTCAACATCCGTATTGCTGGCAATCAACTTAGAGCATCCGGCACTACATTAACTTTTCCCGGATGTATTTTAGATCGAGATCATAGTCAGCTATCAGCTCCATCCATCTACGCTGTCTCATGTTGAGCTCTTTCTACATGAACACATACTTTAGGCTCTTGTGATCGATAAATACTTCTACCCTTTCGCCCAATAAGTAGTGTCTCCAAATGTTCAAAGCAAAAATCACTGCTGCTAGATCCAAATCGTGAGTTAGGTAGTTCTTCTCGTGAGTCTTCAATTGTCTCAACGTGTAGGATATAACCTTCCCATTCTGTATTAGAACACATCCCAAGCCTTTCCCAGATGCGTCGCTGTGAATAACCAACCCTCCGGAACTGTCTGGCACTGTCAAGATAGGAGCGGTGGTCAATCTTTGCTTCAACGCTTCGAAAGCTGACGCACATTTCTCCTTCCATATGAACGGTATCTCTTTTCATGTTAGCTTGGTCTATGGTTCAGCTATTCGAGTGAAATTCTCCACGAACCTTCTATAATATCCAATGAGCCTAAGAAAACTTCTAAACTCCGCTACGTTCCTTGGAGTCGGCCAATCATGAACTGCTGCAATCCTTTCAGGATCCAAAGCAATTCTATCTCTGGATATGACATGACCCAAGAACTTTACTTCTTTGAGCCAAAACTTGCACTTGTTCGTCTTAGCATATAACCTTTCTTGCCTCAACGTTTGCAGTGCGATCTTCAAGTGTTCTGCATGCTCTTCTTGGCTCCTCGAATAGAACAGAATGTCATCAATAAACACCACTACAAACTGGTCCAAATACGGTGAAAAGATTCGGTTCATCAAGTCCATAAATATCACCGGTGTGTTTGTGACTCTGAATGGCATCACTAAGTACTCATAATACCCATATCGAGTTTGGAACGCTGTTTTGCAAATATTTTCTGATTTTACTCAAACTTGATGATATCCGGATCGCAAATGCAGTTTCGAGAATACCCTCGCGCCACTGAGTTTATCGAATAATTCGCTGATGTGAGGGATCGGGTATTTGTTCTTAATAGTCATCCTTTTTAATTCTCGATAGTCGATGCACATCCTCTGCGTGCCATCTTTCATCTTGACTAGAAGAACTGGAGCTCCTCAGGGTGAATTGCTGCCGCGAATCCATCATTCTCTAGTAATTCGGAAACCTGTTTCTTGACTTTTTCTAGCTCCACTGGTATTATCGGATAATACGCCTTTGAAATCGGCATTGCTCCAGGAATAAGGTCGATCACAAACTCCACATCTCGTTTTGGCAGTAAACCCAAGATTTCCTCGAACACATCCATAAACTCTTGAACTACTGCTGGCGCTTCCTCTTTATCTGCTTCCATTGACGAAAGAATAGCGCTTGTCGGCCTAGTCCTAAATTCGACTAGCCCGACAGATCTGCTACCTCCTAAAAATATGAACTCCGGATGTCCGGGAATCTGGAAGATCACTTTCTTTGACCTACAATCGATGTGAGCGTGGAAAGTTCCGAGAAAATCCATTCCCAAGACGACATCATAGCTGCCAGTATCGATCACCAAGAAATCCGCGAATAGCTTTCGTCCGCATATAACAATCGGACAATCCTTGCACTCACTACTAGATATAATTTTCCCATTCCCAGTTTGTATGTCCTAGCAACTAGAAAGGGTCGCGTGTGGAATCGTGTGTGTAGTAATAAACTTGGATGATATAAAACAATGGGATGCACCTGAATCGAATAATGCTAATGCGGAAAAATTATGAGTGAGTAGGATACCTGAAACGACTTCATCTGAAGCCTTGGCCTCCTCGGCCGTCAAAGTAAAGGCCCGTGCTTGATTAGGCCCCTGAGTAATTTACTTCTGCCCCTAAATCTGCTTCTGCGGTAGCTTCCGAGTATCGTCTCTCAGTCATAGCTTTGAAGGACAAGCATTGATGGTATGGTCAACTGATCCACAAACAAGATAGAGTCCATGCCTCTTTCAACATTCCTTCTGTAAGTGTTCGGGAAGATGGCAAAAGTCACAAATCACACTTCTTTTCTGATCGGATACAATGGGCTTCTTCATAGGTACAATGCCTCGCCTGTTCATCAGGATGCCTCTGCGTACAGAAGCTCGATTTGGCGTAAACTCCAGCTTCCGCATTACGACGGCTTGCTGTTGTGTACTCTTCGCTTTCATCGATAAACTCTGCTGCTCCCTGGCTGCCTTGTGAACTTAGGAAAAGATGGTCAATCCCAGAGATATGATGTGTCTCTAGATATCCACATCCAAGCTACACATGAACCTTCGTGCCCTATTTGCATCGTTGGTAACCAAAGGTCCTGCAAATCGACTGAGCCGAGTCCACTCAGCCGCATGCACATCAATGGATCCGTCATTCTGCTTTAGGTCAATAAAATTTTCTTCCATTTCCTCTCAAGCAGATTGCAGAAAAACTTCTTTAAGAAACTCTGCGAAAACGCTGCCCAACTGATCGGCTTGGACAAACGGGTCTCCTCAACGAGCCACCACCTGCGAGCGTAATCCACCAGTTGGATGCGTACTACATCCACCCTCTTGTCATCTAGAATTTGCACGGTGACGAGAAGATTCTCCGTGTCAACTAGCCACTGCTCCGCTAGCAGTGGATCCTCCAATCCAGTAAATTTGGACGGACCAAACCTTCCGAAATCCACCACGGTGCCCTCACGCTATGTTGTCTTGGCCGCTACTGCGTCTACGGACTGCTAGACTGTCCGCAGACCCTCCTGGAAAGCCTAGGCTTGCCGCTGATTCAGGTCGGTTTGCCGCTTCTGGTTTTCCAGCATCCCACGTATAACTCCAAGCAATGCGGCATTATCTACACGCCTCTGGTACGATGGCAAATCTCTATCTGCCATGATTCTGAAGCCAAGATACTGAAGAGAATTAGCAACGGTAAATAGGATTCAATAAATAAGATAGTTATAGATTCAAGACTGGCAAGGTAGTCATGTGGCAGAACATGTTACTAATTTCGGGTTTCCTGATTAGTGTATTGGATTTAATACCCAACTACAAAAGAATCAAACCCGATTAATCCTAAATCCTATAGCTCTGATACCAAACAAACCCTGTCACGCCCTGCTTCCCAGAGTGCGCTAACTACGGCACGTGACAGAGCCAACTATGCTACCTGTGGATAGGAATCATTCCTCCACAGTCACATTACGGCTGTCTATAGGATATCATGAACAGTAAAATATAAAATCTATTTAGTACATGTCCATTTGCCAAAATAAAAGAGTCAAGAAAATGTATAAGCGGAAACGATAGTAATATCCAATAAACAACATCTAGAAATACGTCCCAATATGGGCTCACATCAAGAAATAAAACTGTGGAAAAATAAGGTAAGAGTCTAAAAGCTAAACATCTCTAAACCACACACAATCAATTCCTCACTGCTCGGCTTGACGGCTAAAGTACTCCTGTTCAGCCTGCGATAGAGATAGAGGAACTGGGCCATACAAAATCCAGACATTAGTGCGTCATAATATCAAAACAATAGTAATAACCAGGATGTAACGATATAGGTAAACATGAATATAAAGAATAACACGGATATGAATGGTGAGGTATGTATGTGTATATGAAGTGTGATGAGTAACCTAAACTATGCTACTAGGTTATCTACTCTAAAGTCTTTGAAATCAATTTAATGGAATTATTGATGTAACTCAATAGTATCCCGTGCGTGCCCAGGACTACGGTCAAGGCTCTCGGGCTGAATCCGAGACATGCCGGTAAGCAGTAAACAGGTAATATATACAGACGAATGATGTCAGCAGCATCATCCCGGGGCTAGCCTAGCCCGTAAAGACTGGTCAGTATAAGTATCGAACTGTTGAGTTACAATTCAGGTTTCATCATTGATTTCTCCTTACCCCCAAGGTTATGTGTTCAAGTCAGGTATTGATGATATAAATCTAATGCCAATACAGGATCAAGCAGGTACGGTCTTGTCTATACAGACAACAAGCCACGTCTGTCAGGACAATAAGTCAGAATTATCGGCATTAGTAATAATATCCAAGAAACAAGACCGGTAGTGTGTCGTGAATATGTCATGTAATGTATATTAACCAAAACAGATACCAATATAAAACTGTAACGAATATCATGATGTATATGTGTCCATCTGACACGGTATGCACTACAGATACCATGATGTATATGTGTCCATCTGTAATAACCTGTTATATATATCCATGACTATGTATGATGCAAGCTCAATAACATGTCGCACTAACATAGAAGTAACATGATATAATGAAGTTTCGGCATACAACTAGATATGCAATTGACGGTACGGATACGAACGAATATCGAAAAAACGGTAAAACTATAATATTGGATGCACAATACCACACATGTATTATTTTTATTCATATATAAATAGATATACTATAACATAGCATGTTGCAAGATAAACTTGCCTGATCGGATCTCACGTCAAGGTACATACATCACGTTCGACATCGGGTAAACGTTGCAATGCAACCACGCGCGTATAGAACTGGACTTGGCTATTCAAAGACATGACCACGCTGGATGAGGACGATGACTGGGTCATCCGGATCGTCGGTGACATATGCGACTCCGGTGATGGCCGAAAAGTAAGAATCAAGAAAGAGAAGAAAGAAAAGAAAGAAAGAAGAAGAGAAAAAAGAAGGAGTTTGGGTGTAGTGTTGGCTCTGGACTCATGGGACAGAGGATACGACGACGGCGACGATGGGTAGATGTCGACGATGGGTAACGACGATGGGTTTTCTGGGTTTTTGTTGTTGGAAATCGTCGGGGTGCTGTTGGGATGGTGGTGGTGGTGTTGGGAGTGGCAGAGGGAGGTGAGGAAAGGAGATGAAGAAGGTGACGAGGTCGGGGTGATGTTGACAAGGAGATGAAGAAGGGGACGAGGTCGGGGTGATGTTGACAAGGAGATCGGCGGTGAGGGGATGAAGTCGAGGTTGGGGTTTTCTTGGGTTCGTGGGTTGCAGGGGTCGGTTCTGTCATTGGTACAGGGATCTTGTCGGGGTTAGAGGAGAGGATATAGTGGTGAGGGTGGTGATGAAGGTGGCGAGACGAGGGTGGTGGCGATGACGAGTTGCCGGCGATGGGTTCTTGGGTTGGCTCGGGTTTGTGGGTGCAGGTGCTCGTGAGTTTGCAGGGATCGTGGTCGGGGAAAAAGAGGGGAGTGGAGGTGGAGGTGAGGTTGACGAGAGTGAGGTGATGAGGTTGGGAGGTCGACGATGAGGATAGGGCTCAGGCATGGGTTTGCGGCGAGGTGAGGTTGCAGGCGTGGGTGTCGGGGTCGGGTTCTTGGGTTGCAGGGGGTGGAGAGGGAGAGGAGATGAAGAAGGTGAGGGTGAGGTCGAGAAGATGGAGGCGAGGTTGGGATGGTGGCGGCGAGGTCGAGGGATAGGTTTGGGTTTTGGTGAGCGGAGGCAGCGAAGGCAGAGAAGAGGAAAGAGTGAGAGATAGCTGGGTTGTTTTTAAAAATATTAGGTTTTAAAAAATAAATAAATAAATATATATATATATATATATTAAGGGGGGAGAAGCAGAGTGAAGAGAGAGAATGGTGAGGAAAATATATTATTTAGTTAAAAAAGTATTTAATATATAATATATATATATAGTAACTATTAAGTTTAGAAATATTTTATAATATATTTTATATGATTTATAACTAATATCAATTATAATCCGAAAAATGCCCGGGTTCTGTCTAAAAATCTAGTTTTAAAATGCGAATAATACTTGTGTCAATTAAAATTATAATGCGACATCCGGTTAGATAAAATGCATACCCCCAAGAACGGATGCACGTAAAAACACGTGGCGATGCAAACGATTTTGTTTCATCAAACTGGACATGAGCACATATATGGATGGACTAATAGGGTATAAGGTATGATACAGGTCATGCTAGATATTAAAATATTATGTTTGGTTATAATTTGTATTATCTAAAGAAATGCAGATACAACATATCATATAAGTGTAATATCAAATCTAAATGTGCACGGATCCTTAGTACTAGTAAGGATATGACGTAATCTAGGATCAAGATGGGTTTCAAGTATGCGGCTTGAGTCGGATACTAACCACAGATACCAAAGCACTATTCGCACCCAAAACAAGTAATAATCAAGAAACGGTCACAATATTAAAAAATACTCAAATCAAATATGGTATAGATGAACTAGAATGTTACATAGGTACAAGCGCACGGACTTCCGAGACGACGAAGGAGGGCAAGGCATCCGTCGGGATCGACTTGAGCGAGGCGTTGTAGGTAAGTAGATGTATATCTACGGGAAAAGTCGGGTGGATGGCGTATAACACCCCCGCAATCGTAGTGCTATTTTACTAGATATATAGTTATATATATACACATTAGGTATGCATACTTAGCTAATATGTTTTCTAGAATTAGTAGTATACTTAGTAGAAAGATATCTCGTAATACTATTCCTTAACCTATGAACTATATCTACTTATGTAAATACACGCGCACACACACATGAAGATGTTTACAATATGATATTATGAAATGAGGATATGATCCAAATTGATGACACGAGTCGATATGATTGGATATGATCATATGAGACGATGTTATATGATATGATATATGAAGACGTGAGATGATATATGATGAGATGATGTACGTGACGATAGATCCATACTGTTGATTGATGATATCGTACGATGGATTATTCTTTACAAGATATGATGAGGATGGATCTCCGACTTATTCGCTGTTAGAACACATCAAGATCAAGCTTGGGGAAGAGCATATATCGACTCGAGAAATATTGTTTTAAAATCACTTAAGTAGATATTATGATATGTTTATAACCATACTAATTTTTAAAACCAACGAATCATTACGCACTTTTGAATGATAATTTCAAAGGATGCAACGACTTTTCAAATGATGTCTTTTTCAAAAACATCGTATCCCTTTATTTTCTAAAAACAACGATTCGTACTATTTTAAACTATGACTGTATGGCTCATACGTAGTTGCGTATTTTTATACTATCCACGTTAAGATTTTCTTTTTTCGTTTACGCTCGCGTTACGATTTCCTATTTCTATACACGCTCGCATTATTTTCATTTACGATATATACACTGCGCTTTATACCCTATCTATTCGTGACTTCGTTTATTAGGACACACACACCATTACCGATGATGCACGTGTTGCACGTACACCTACTTGCCGGCTCACACACACATCATCGGTAATTGCCATGCCACATACACATTAGAAATCGCTATGCCACCGTATCACTTTATAACTTGTTAGCATTTTAGTTACTGATTAGTACACAGTACCCCATATTTTTATAGATATTGCACTTTCTTTACCTTACTACACAACATGCTCATATGAACGCACTTGCTATACATTGCAGTGTTGTTCTGTGCCTGTACATATTATTTCATTACTGCCATACTTTTATGAGATTCTGTTTTCATGAGATTTCTGGATTTTAGAAATCGCAAATATTATTTAAAAACTTATGATTGTTTTAAAACGCGGTTTCTCTTGATATGATATTTCGACGTCCACCATGAGATTTCTCGGTCCTGAGTTACGATGATTACCCGATTCGAGGAGTGAGGAGTCACCATCTGCGGGTACATGGTGGACCCAGTATGGTACCCTGGAGTAAGAAGATCATATAGAAAGGCGTTAAGCCTGGTAGGGGAACACTATCTATCGGTGACAGTATTTGACTCAGTAGATATCCGGAGGATACCGACCGGAGTAATATGAGGACTGATCTGATGAGACGGTGCCTGAGATATGAGAGCCGATCCGATGAGACAGCGCATGAGATATGAGGATTTACGTGTCGATACTGGACATGGGTTTTATGATAATTTCGAGTGTCGATACTGAGCACTCAGGAATTTATAATGATCTGATGTGTCATTGATGAACACACATTAGATGATATATATATATATATATATATATATGTATATATATATATATATAACATAGATGACATAGTACCATATATTGATACAGACACGATATTATATATTTATACACATATGTATACACGATCACCTTCTATTCTACATGATATTATATTACAGTATGACCTAGGAGATCGTTATACATTCGATTTCTACCTGAAAATATTTTCTACTTATGAGTTGGCAACTCACTCCTATTGTGCCATAGTTTTCTTACGGGACCGACCACTTGGATTCAGTAGCGGCTTGTTGGCACATTGCTCATTTCTGGATGATTTGCATTGGTAGGTAGGTTACAGTTCAAAGCGTAACCACCATTGTTTACTTTTATATTCATTGTATCTACTTAAAAAATCCATCAATCAGACTATGTATATTTGGTAGACTTAGATGCCTGTTGTAATTTTTTGGACTTAGTGACGAGACTTGTATATATATTTTTCGTATTAGACTTGATGATGTTTTGATTTTTATTTACCCTTTTTGTGTGATTGATCTTCGCGTTGGGCGTCGTATATTCTTGTTGTGTGGTTGTGTTTCTGCTGGTTAGCGAAGTGCTAGCTCCCATTTGGGAATGGCTATATTATTCTTGATATGTACTGGTTTTGGATTAAAATTTACAAAGGAGGTGCTGTCTAAATTTCAACTGACGAAAAAGTTTTCAAATTATAGTATGCGTCATGCCCCGGTTCCCAAAATACGTAAACACACCACGTGACAGAGCCAACCATGCTACATGTGGTTAGGAATCATCCCTCCACAGTCACATTACGGCTGTCAATCGGATATCAAGAACAGTAAAATATATAATCTATCTAACACATGTCCATCTACCACAATAAATAAAACCAAGAAATAGGTGTAGCGGAAACGAATCAAGATCCAATAAACAATAGTATCTGAATCACGTCCCAATATGGGCTCACATCAATAGAAATAAAACTGTGGAAATAAATAAACTAAGAGTCTCTAAACTAAATGGCTAGCTCCTCTTTGCTCGGCTTGATTGCTAAATTACTCCTGATCTGTCTGCGATAAAGATAGAGGAACTGGGCTATGCAAAACCCAGATGTCAGTGCATCATAAATATCAAAACATAGTAATAATCAGGATATAATGATATGATTAAACATGTGTATAAATAACTAACACATGGGTAAAACAATGATATATATGTATGTGATATGTATCCTACAGTCTGTGCTTCTAGGTTATCTATTTTACAAGTCTTTGAATTCAATTAATGTGACACTCATCATAACTCAACAATATATATCCCGTTCAAACCCCCATGGGACCACGACAAATAATGATTTATTCCGTCACGCCTGAAATCACGGCAAACAATGATTTTATTTCGTAATGCTCGAAATCATGGCAAACAATAATAATATGCTCTTGAGTTATGTTTTAGTTACATTCTTGATTTCCTCTTTTCCCCCAAGGTTCTGTGTTCAAGTCAGGTATTGCCAATATAATCTAATGCCAACACAGGATCAAGCATATACATGTCTTGTCTATGCAGACAACAAGTCACGTCCATCAGGACAACAATTAGGATTGTTGGAATTAGCAATAAGATCTAAGTAACAAGTCTGATAATGTGTCATGAACATGTCATGTATTGTATATTAACCAAAATAGATACCAATGTAAAATTGTGATCACTATCGAAACACAATTAATGTCAGGATGTATATGTTTCTATCTATAATAACAGTTATACGTCCATTACTATATATTATGCAATCTAGAAATCATATTGAACCAATATAGTAGTATAATAATATCGTGATGTTCCGTCATGCAACTAGATAAGCTAATATCAGTACGGATACAGACATATACTATAAAACTATAAATCGGTAATTTCTGCTGGATAGTAAAACACATGCACTATAATTTATCAAATAGATATTGATATAATAATATAGCATGTTGCAAGTTTGGAACTTTCCTGGTCGAATCTCACGTCAAGATACGGATGTCACGTTCCGACATCGAAATAAAGTCACGACGCAAAACTTACGCACGCGGGACTGGACCTAATTGAGCAGCTATGTGACATGGTGACTGAGCTAGATGACGATGGTAACTGGGTCGTCTAGATCGTCGGCGACGTGCGCAAATCCGGCGAGACGACCGGGGATCAAGAAAAGAGAAGGAAAAGAAAGAGGAAGAAGAAATGAACTAGCTGTTGGGGTTACCGGTGTTCTATCGAGGACAGAGGAGATGGTGGCGACAAGACGACGGCGACGAGACGAAATCGTCGGTGGCGAGGTCTTCATGGCCGTGAGGGGTGAAAGGTGATCAGGAGAAGAGCAGAAGAGGGAGAAGAGGGTGTTATAATTTTATTATATATATTATAGAGAGAGAGAGAAGATAGAGAGATATTTTATATTTAAAATTAATTAATATATTATATATATAACAGTATATATATATATATATTAGTTATATAAAATATTATATATATATATATATATATATTGTGGGATTTTACAGATAATACCAAATTACTCCGAATATTACCCGTATCCCTTCAAAAATCTAGTTTTTCAATATGGAGAATATACGTAAGAATTTAAACCATGATGCGATATCCTGTAAATAAAAACATATACCCCCAAATACGGATCTACGTAAATATAGGTAGCGATCTAAATACTAGTCTGTGTAACACTTAGGATATGAACATGATATATAGGCGAAACCACAAGATATGGGGTACAATGACATGCAAGTCTAGATAAGAGAATATGTTATTTGATTTTATATTGTATTTAAAAAGATATGTGGATTATAAAATATATTATATATGTTTATAAAATCTAGATTTACATGGATACTCTGTACTAGTAAATATTTGATATAATCTCGAACCATGTTGGTTTCAACCATGCGGGTCCGGTTGGATAATAACCACAACTACCAATTGCACTATCCGCAACCCAAAAGCAACAATAATCAAGAATTTTGCCGCAAGATTTGAAATACCCCAAATATATATAGTATAACTGTGCTAGGGTGTTACATTATATCCAACTACAAAAGAATTTCGTACTCAAAATTCACGGAACAAGAAAAAGACAAGAAAATACGGATCTAAGAAAAGAGGTGTGGAAACTTTTGTCGAATCTCATCTTCACGTTCCCAAATAGATTCTCCGTGCGAACGATTTCCACATGAAACGAGTACTAGTGGGATAACTTTATTCTTGAGGATCTTTTCTCGTCGATCCACAATCGCCATTGGTCGCTCTTCATGAGTTAAATCTTCTCTTACAGTCAGTTCCAAGTGATTTAGGACATGCGTCTTATCTTGAATATACTTGCGAAGTTGAGATACATGAAATACGTCATGAACACCCTCCAGGGATGGTGGTAAAGCCAAGTGATAAGCTATCTCTCCAACACGCTCGATAATACCGAAAGGCCCCACGAATCGAGAACTAAACTTGTATCGACTACCAAATCGGATCACTCATCTGGTCGGTGATATCTTTAAGAATACAATATCACCACCTGGAAACTCCAGAGGTCTTCTTCCAGTATCAACCCAACTTTTCTGTCGATCTTGTGCCACTTTCATATGATTTCGGATCACGTTAACTTTCACCACCGTTTGCACAATAAGATCCGGTCCCAATAATCTTCTTTCTCCAACATCGTCCTATCTGTCTGGCGATGATAGGCCGTGCTAAACTTCAAGTGAGTTCCCAAACTTTTCTATAGACTCTTCCAAAAGTGTGATAGAGATCGAGTATCATGATCGGAAATGATGCTCACGGGTACTCCATGCAATCTCACAATCTCCTGCATGTACCGCTTTGCCAAAGCCACCGTCAACTGACCAACAAAAAATGGTATGAAATGAGCTGCCTTGGTCAATCGATCGATAATGACCCAAACTGCATTATTTCCCTTGGACTCCGTGGCAAAGCTTTCACGAAATCCATGATTATATGTTCCCACTTCCATTAAGAAATCAGAAGGGACTGCAATAAACCAGCTACCCTTTGATATTCAGCCTTGACTTGCTGACACACCAAGCACTTCGATACGTAGAGAGCAATCTCTCTTTTCATGCCTTCCCACCAGAAATGTTGTCGTAGATCTCTGTACATTTTTGTGCCTCCTGGATGTACTGAATATGCGGAACTATGAGCCTTCTTCATGACTTCTTCAAAAACATCTCCTTTGGGCACGCATAAATGACTACCATATCATAACGAACCATCTTCATGAATTAACAAGTCTGTTCGAAGTCCCGCTTCTACTTGTTCTCGAAAATTTTGCAATCTTGGATTATGCGATTGTGTTGCTTTAATGTTATCGATCAAGAATGACTGTACTTATAACTGCATCAATTGTTCCAAAGAATTCATAGTACGATCTCCAACTCGAACCTTTGAAGATCAGCTATAATCTCCTTTTGTACAGTCAACATCCGTACTGCTGGCAACCGACTTAATGCATCCGGCACTACATTAACTTTCCCCGGATGGTATTTTAGGTCAAGATCATAGTCAGCCATCAGCTCTAACCATCTACGTTGGCTCATGTTGAGCTCTTTCTATGTGAATACATGATTTATGCTTTGGTGATCTGTAAATACTTCTACCCTTTCGCCCAATAAGTAGTGTCTCCAAATCTTCAGAGCGAAAATCACTGCTGCTAACTTTAGATCATGAGTTAGGTAGTTCTTCTCATGAGTCTTTAATTGTCTTGACGCATAAGCTATAACCTTCTCATGCTGCATTAGAACACATCCCAAGACTTTTCCAGATGCATCGCTGTGAATAACTAACCCTCCGGAACTATCTGACACTGTCAAGATAGGAGCGGTGGTCAATCTTTGCTTCAACGCTTCAAAAGCTGACGCATATTTTCGGTCCATACGAATGGTACCTCCCTTCGTGTTAGCTTAGTCAATGGTTCTTCTATTCGAGCGAAGTTCTCTACAAACCTTCTATAGTATCCGGCAAGCCTAAGAAAACTTCTGATCTCCCTTACATTCTTTAGAATTCGCCAATCATGAACAACTGCAGTCTTTTTCGGGGTCAACGGCAATTCCATCTCCGGATACAACATGACCCAAGAACTTCACTTCTTCGAGCCAAAACTCACACTTGCTCATCTTAGAATATAACTTTTCTTATCTCAACATTTGCAGTGCAATCCTCAAGTGGTTTTCATGCTCTTCTTTGCTCCTTGAATAGACCAGAATATCATCAATAAACACCACTACGAACTGGTCCAGGTATGGTGAAAAGATTCAGTTCATCAAGTCCATAAATATTGCCGGCACGTTAGTAACTCCAAATAGCATCACTAAGTACTCATAATGCCCATATCGAGTTCGAAACGCTGTCTTGCAAATATTTTCTGATTTCACCAGAACTTGATGATATCTGGATCGCAAATCCAACTTCGAAAATACCCTTGCGCCACTAAGTTGATCGAATAATTCTCCGATGCGTAGGATTGGATGCTTATTCTTAATAGTCACTCGATTTAAATCTCGATAGTCAATGCACATCTTCTGTGTGCCATCTTTCTTTTTTACTAGAAGAAGTAGAGCTCTTCATGGTGAACCGCTGGTACGAATCCAACCCTTCTCTAGTAACTCGACAACTTGTTTCCTTACCTCTTCTAGTTCCACCGGTGCCATTGAATAATAAGCATTTGAAATCGGCGTTGTTTCAGGAATAAGATCAATCACGAACCTCGCATCTCGTTTTGGCGGTAAACTCGAGATGTTCTTGAACATCCATGAAATCCTGAACTGCTATCAGCGCTTCATCTGCAACTTGTTTACGAACTTCACCTTTCAGTAAACGATTTCCTTTATCATGAATTTGCAAGTTTGTTCTAAGACTTGTGGGTTATCAGCCAACCACACTTCCGCTGTGCCACTCTGATAAACTGAGACGGGTTCGTCAGAACTTCTTCAATTAAACATCTTACATCTGATCGGCCTTGAAGCAGTCTGTACCAGCTCCCGCTAGGGTTGATCTCGAACTACTTCAATCATCATATGTTCTCATGTATTTCTCCTTGTTCTTCGAAATGCAAACAGATTGGTTCTTACAGGACGAAAAGAAAGATATAACTTGGTTGTTGGATTCAAGCTCGCGATAAGATATATACTCGTAAGCAATGATTCCGAGAGAAAATAAGGTAATACAACGACCATAAGTCAAGAAAATGAATCAAAATAGGACTTCAGGTTACCTAAATAAAGTACCGCATTGTAACCATACCGCGGTACATAGTTACAACTATATAACTTCATTCAAGTCATCTAAATTCTACTATCAGAATCAAAAGAATAAGTAGGGAGAAATAATAGGGAACTAAAAGGATTCCAAGCCGAGATGCAATATAATTTCCATACCGTCAAGATAAAAGAGTTAAGAAAAATATAAGATTCAAGAATTTTAATGACAAGACAATAATATGGTAGGACATGCTCCAAAAATTCTGGGTCTTAAGGACAATGTCACGCCCCGCTTCCCAATAGACGGAATCCGTGAAGTGGCAAGCCCGCAACGTATTTACTATGAAACAAATAAATACGTTAAGCGTATAAGCAATATAACAATGATCAAGAATGACAAGAGTAATAAAATGAAACGGCAATTTTATTTATATTCAACTTTACATACAACTGTCTGAAAGTAAAAGATACAATAATAAAAGCAATGCCTAAACAATGGCATACTGAAAGTAAGTGCAGAAAGAACTAGTAGTCAGGCTGAGCTGCAAGCTGGTCCAAATCCTCCTGCCTCGGCTCTACATCTTCAGAGTCCGGTCTTCCTAACGAACATTCTAAAGAAAGAAAATAGTGAGAAATATCGTTAGCGAACTAGCGTTCAGTAAATCATAAAAGAAGAAAGAGAAGATAGTATATAATGTGAAATGAACAGGTAAAGTTGTATATGATCATTCACTGGTGTAAGATAGTTATTCTAACATAGTTATTTATAGTTTGATAAGGAAGGTATTCATGTATATGAGAGGAGTTCATCTTATCCCGTGGACTATGGTAACATGTAGTACAAGGCCCCGTCATAACTCATGGGACAATGGCACGTGAATTCATGTATGTGTCTTTTAAAGTGAACTCTCATGCCACGATATACGTTCCGTACCAATCTACCCCTTTATCCCCGTGTATTGTATTGTATAGATTAAGATTATAAGTCTTGGCCAAATCCATGGATATAGAATGTTCAGATTCATGTTCAAGATGTAATCATGTGTTCAGGTAGTCATGTCGAGTTCATGTCACGTTATAACCATGGTTCGGTCAAGTCGAGTCAAGTATACAAGTTTGAGTTTGATGTTTGAATTCGAGTATTCAAGTTCGTGTTTGATTTTGGATTCAGGTTTGAGTTTGGACTCAGATTGAGTCAGACACTTATGGACGGATTTAACTCTTGACTTTCTTAAATTCGGGAGTAATCGGCAACTGTTGCACATGGACGGCAGGATTTGTGTCTTTTTCCAAGACAATTTCCATTGATAACTCCGTTAAGATGTCTAACCTGAATAGGCAAGCACTCACTTTCTCCGGCTCCGTGAGGCTCAAAAGAATTGATCCCGCTTAAACCTATATTAAACTAGAGTCCTTAAAATATTGTTTTGCATATCTCGAGGGGGTTTTATAAAAAATATTTTAATATATTTTAAAAAATAAACCTCGAGGGTGATTTATAATATATAGGGTTTTCATGAGCATGTACTTTAATTATTGGGGTATTTTAATGATAAATACCTAACTTTTAAAAGTTTATGGTATTTTATTGAAAACTAGCCCTTTTTGGTAACTTGATGGTATTTTATTAACATTTTAATCTTTCATTTTAAAAAAAATATAGTTTTATAATATGTTTTATTGAAAATACGGATTTATAAGATTTTTATACAATTTTTCAAAAATTTATTTTTGTTTAGAAAAATCGCATTTCTTAAAAACCGTATTTAATTTCCTTTCGAGATCAAATACTCCATGAGAAGTTCTGCATCTCGCTCTACTATCCCAAGGATATGCGATAATTCACACCATCCATTAGCGGGTCCTCTAACGAGGGTTATAGAAGCATATTTGCCAAGGATTACAAAATGCCGATTTAAAAGAAACCCGGTTTTGAAAAGATGTGGTATTTTAATGAAAAGCTATTCTTTAAACCAACCAACCTCACACACACACACACATACATATATATATATATATATATACATCGTGCTAAGAAACCAAAGGGTGTGTGTGGGGTAGGTAGTTACCCCGTGAAGTTTTTCTTAGATATTGTTTTAACTATTTTCGAGAAAAGGTTTATACTAAACTTCAAGTTATTTTTAATGTAAAAGTTCGTTTATGTTTGTTTCACATGAAAATTTTGATTAAACATGGAGCTGAAAGATTGTAATTAAAGTTACAAGTAGGGTGGTAAAATTAGTTTGACTTATGTAAAGGAAAATAGAGTTCTATGTTTTAAAAAGAAATATATCGGAAGTAACTCCACTTTACCGATATATGTTTAGGAGATGAATTGAGATGAAAAGGAAGATAGATGAGAGGGACTTACGGCTTGGTAATATCGAGAAGAGAGTAAGGAAGAAGGGAGGGGGCTTCGTGGCGTCGTGGGAGCTCTTGAAACGGTTTTGATCTTCGATGAAAAGAGCTTGGTTGCTAATTCCACTTGACTCCTCTTGCACTTAGAAACTTTTGAGGTGATTTTGCTAGAAATTTTCAGAATATAGGGGAGCTAGGGTATGGGGTGATATTTATAGTGAATAATTAGGGTTTAGGAATTAAAATTTTGGATTAAAATGCATTAAAAAGATATTAAATAGTGAATTGAAAGGTCTCTGTTAATTTGTAGGAAAATTAAACAGTGCAGGGGAGTTAAGGGAAGTCGAAGGGGTGTGTGTGTAAAGCACAGAGCAAATTGGGGCACATCTGACCATCGGCGCCGGCCATATCCTTGAAATGGGCGGTCGGATCTCCTTGGCTTGTCTCGAGATTCATGCCACGTGGGTATTTGGGTGTGTACATCTCATCGCACCTGTTTGATTTTTCTGAAATTTTTCATTTCTCCGTGTATTGCACGTGCAACTCTTTGCCTTCTAAAAAATTAAAAAGAAAATCTTAAAAATAATTGGGTCTGATGGGAATCGAACGTACAGGCTATGTCACAGCAGTGCAGTGGCTACCAGTGAGCTACAAGTTGCTTCTTGCTTTTATTTAACAAATATAACTTGTAACTCTTACACAAGCTGAAATACTCTTTTTTGTACAAAAACAAGAAATTTATGCACAGTGATTTTAGAGTTGTTACATTCTACCCTCCTTATAAAAATTTCATCCTCGAAATTTACAATTACATAGGGACTGATTTTCAAAAAAGTAAAGGTATCGTGCACGCATATCTTCTTCTCGTTCCCATGTTGATTCTCCTGGAGTCCTTTCTCCACATCACTCGGACCAAGTTTACCTTCTTGTTCCTTAATGTTTTCACCTTTCGGTCCAGGATCTCAACTGGTTGTTGCTCGCAGGTTAGGTCAGTTTGTACCGCGAGCTCTGAGTGATCAAGTATATGACTGGGGTCGTTCTCATATCTTTGTAGCTAGGACATGTGGAACATATTGTGCACTCCTTTTAATGAGGGTGGTAGTGCTAAACGGTATGCCACTTCTCCAACTCGTTCGAGTATGTCGAACGGTCCTATATATCTTAGACTTAATTTACCCCTTTTTCCAAAACGTATCACTCCTCTGTTTGGAGAGATCTTCAGGAATACATGGTATCCAGGTTGGAACTCCAGATGTCGACGTTTTGCATCTGCCTAATATTTCTGTCGGTCTTGGGCTATGCGTATCTTTTCCCTAGTCGTGCGAACCACATCTATAGTTGCCACGATCATCTCTGGTCTAAGGAGTTCACGATATCCAATATCGTCCCAACTCAACGGGGAACGACACTTTTGCCCATAGAGTGCTGCAAAAGGTGGCATCCCAATACTTGCCTGATAGCTGTTGTTGTATGAAAACTCTACAAGGTGTAAGTGATCTTTCCACGATCCTCCGAAGTCTAACATACAGGCTCTCAGCATATCTTTCATGATCTGAATTGTTCGCTCGGACCGTCCGTCTGTTTATGGATGATACGCCGTGCTGAAATTCAGACTCGTTCCCAGGCTAGGTTGCAGACTCCGCCAATTATATCACGATCGGAGACGATGCAAAAAAGTACTCCATGTAATTTCACAATCTCCTGCATGATTTTATGGGTATCAAGTATGGTATATCTTGAAAGTTTTATATCTTACTTTAGATTTTTACTCACCTCCATGTACTTCCTTACCAACGTCTCATTTGACTGGCCAACTCTGAATGGAATAAAGTGAGCCAACTTGGTGAGTCGATCCACAATAATCCAAATTGCGTCGTTACCTTTCGTGCTGCAAGGGAGAGCAGTCACAATATCCATGGTAATGTGCTGCCATTTCCATTCTAGGATTGGTAACGGCTGAAGTAGACCAGCAGTTCTGTGATATTCATCCTTCACTTGCTGACACACCAAACAATTGGATACGCTCCTTGATACTGCTCGCTTCATTCCATACCACCAGTAGTGTTGTCGTAGATCCTTATATATCTTCGTGCCACTGGGGTGTACAGAATAAGGAAAGCTGCGAGCTTCTTTCATCAACTCTTCTCGAACAAGTCTGATTGGAACGCATAAACGGCTTCCATATCTCAAGGATCCATCTTTGTGAATGATGAAGTCAGTTCGAAGTCCACTTTCTACTTGTTCTCGGATCTTTTGTAGCTTGATATCATTTGCTTGAGCTGCCTTGATCTGATTTACAAGAGTGGACTGGACTTATTAGTTCATAAAATATGAAGCGTTACCTGGCACAACTATTTGAATCTCCAATCCGTGCAATTCTTGCTGTAGCTTCTACTGAGCGGTGAGGTTCATTGCTAATGGCTGGCGACTAAGTGCATCAGGAACTACGTTCACCTTCCCAGGATGATACTGTAGGTTGATGTCGAAGTCCTCCATAAGTTCTAGCCATCTTCTCTGCCGCATGTTAAGTTCCTTCTAAGTAAATACATACATAAGACTTTTATGGTTAGTGTATATATCCACTCGTTCTCCCAGAAGATAGTAGCGCCAAATCTTGAGTGCGAAGACCACTGCTGCCAGTTTCAGATCATGTGTTGGATAGTTGTGTTCATGAACTTTTAATTGCCTTGATGCAAAAGCCACAACTTTTCCATGCTGGTGTAGAACTCATTCTAATCCTTTACTGGATGCATCACAATGTACAACGAATCCGCCAGATTGATCCAGTATTATAAGAATAGGTGCAGAGATTAATCTCGACTTGAGTTCTACAAAAGCCTTCTCACATGCTTCTGACCACATGAATGCTTTATCTTTACATGTGAGCTTGGCCAGGGGTGTTGCGATCTTTGAGAATCCTTCGATGAATCGTCGGTAGTATCCTGCTAAGCCCAAAGCCCAAAAAACTTCTTATATCTTTCACCGTCTTTAGTGTCGGCCACTCGGTGACAGCTGACACCTTAGCTGGATCTACAGAGATTCTGTAAATCCCCAGTTGCATGTATATATTTTCCATAAATTTTTGCAGAATTTTCCTAGTATTTTTGCACATTTTTATGTATTTTTATTATTTTAATTATTATTTTTCTTAAACTAAAACAAAACCGTAAACCTAACCCGACCCGACCCAAACACTTACCCGACCCGACACGCTCCCCCACACCCACTTCCCCTTCTTCTTCTTCTCCTTCTCTATTTCCCGCCACAACCCAATGGATTCCCCCTCTTCTCATGCTCGCCCATGACCTAGCTCTCATCGACACCACCCCCGCTCATCAACTCCCCGAGATCCCCTCCCCTAAATCCTTACTTGCTCCCCTCTCTACCCTTCGCCGACGTCTCCACGAAACCCGCTCAACCCACGACCGAGCTCTCCCCCAACTACCCCTGAGATCCCAGTGCTCACCTCCCCTCATCGCTAACAACTCTTTCTCTCTCTCTTCATCTCTCTCTCATTTTCCCCACTACAAACTCCATCACCGGTCACCACCGATCATCTCTCGTCGCCAACACCATCTCCCTCACCGCAGTCATCTCCTCACCACCATCGCCTCGACATCGACGTGCTCCTCTAACAACCGAGCTCTTTCCCTACCACAAACCAATCGATCATCAATACCGAGCTCCTCTTCCTCTCCCCGACGACCCCACTGCCCTGAATAACCACCGTTGAGCTCTTCACTTCACTGACATGACAGCTACTTTGCCTTGATCATCGACCTCCTTATCAACCCTAACCGTGCTTCATCTCTTCCCCTCCACCGACACCCTAACTTCGTTTCTCCCTCGCTGCCGACTGCCCACTGCCACACTTGCCGACGGATCCACGACACCGCTGACCTCTCCTTCATCTCACTCCTCCTTAAAAGCCACCAGCCTCCCAGCCACCAACACCCACTGCACCCAAGCCGACTCGTCACTGCCCCGTGCCCATTCCCAGAATCACCATGCTCACATCGAACCCGCCTCCACACCGCCATCGTGCCACGGCAGCACCACCGTGTGCCCAGACGTGTCCCGCCATGTACCCATTCCCCATGCCACACACGGCATGCCACTACATACCAGTCCCCATGCAACACCGTACCAGTCCCCATGCCACACCATACCCCGATCCATTGCACGCACCGTACTCACTCCTGCACCAGCATCGTGTCCAATACCGTGTCGCGTCGTGCCACTCCCACGCCATGCACCATGTCAGTATCGCATCGTCTTGTGTATCAATACGAAGTCCGCAAGTGGCGTCGCTTCTATATCAGCGACCGAAGGAAAGTGAAACTCCTCACTTGCTACTCATGCTATTGTATTATATTATAATGAGTAACCTAAAATATGAACACATTTATATATTATATTGTATAATCGTTACATTTTATTTACACTCGTAGTTATGATGGTTGGAACATGATCGAGTTGATAATGTGTGTTATTATTGTGTAGAGCCCAGAAGAATTAATTACCGTTTGTTTGGTCGAATGAAAACGAAGTATCGATTGTGACATATATATATTTTGTAAGTGTTCGATACACTATCCTAATGAAAACCACATTTAAAGATAGCGGAATTTATGGCTCATAAATCCCTTTAAATGATAATAAAAAGCTTGTAAGAATTTGAGATAAAAATATTGACTTCATCACTATGAAATGATATCTCCGTCTAGATACGTCAAATCTGAAGTTTGACCGCGCATGTTGCCTTATTAAAATCATTGTAAATTAAATAAAAATAAAAACTGGATGTTCTATGACTCATATCGAAGCCGACTTGATAAACTAGAACTCACTAAAGTTTACACTTCAATGCTGATAGGCCACTACAACGAGAATTGACTGGGAATGCAGTCCGGGGCAGCATTCCATGAGGATACCTGAATTTAAGCGCCTGCATGTCCCTACATGAAACTGAAAATGCGCGGAGTAATATATATTCACGTAGATAATTTAGTTGGCTAACACATGAATCTTGTCTCGTCTAGGTTTTATTCAACTGGGGAAACACCTGAATCTAAACACAATTCTTAGTAAACTATGCGCGAAATTAGACTTCTAGTTCTGAAACTGGAATTCCAGCAATTGATCGCTAATTTAAAATGATGATAAGTCCCTAACTAGAAATCCTATTGACATGAAACCAATTTTACCGCTTAGAAAATCAAGTATACATCGTACGCATTTTATATTGTTTTGATCGATTCTATACGTGTGATTTATAGTGAATTTTTCAAGTCATATGGCGTTGGCTGTCATAATTTAGTGAATATCTGTTCAGTGCATTTCTACCTAATTTTTGTGTTTGGTTTATACCTTCTGCATAGTGATCGTTTACTGTGAGACCTAGTGATTATTTTGCATTGTCGATATATAAGTGTTAGTGATTGGGTTGTGGCAAGTACGAAAGTGATATTGATAAGTGGAAACGTGATTCAAAGTGAAAGCGACCCGTATTTGTTCACAACCTATATAATACTTGAATACATACTATAACCTGGGGAATGGAGAAATCAAGATAGAATTGAACTCATATTTAGTGAGATACAGTGACTTAGAGGATGATCATTTGATATTAATGACACACACACACATTAGGTCGTGGGCCTAGCGGCACGGCTGTAGGGTTATGTCCCGGGCAACAGTGGACCGTAGTCTCAGGCATGCACCAGAGCCTTGTTAAACACGAGCATCTTTTCCACCAATTGATTTCATTGACTTAGTGACCGATAAGTAGAGACATACACATTGCCTGTTTTACTGACATAATACATATATCGCATTGTTCATATTCAAATGATAATCATTATTCTGATGTTTCTGTATTCTGTTGCACCTTTCATATCTGATAACATTGTGCGCACATTATAAATATTTATTGCTATATGTGTCGCCCTGACAACCTGAGTGTGCATGCTCAGAGAACGAAGTGGACCCAGTCAAGAAGCAGGACCTGCGATTCAAGATCGTGGAGGTCTAGACCGCAACATCAGCGCCACCCTTTCTGCTATAAGTACTTTGTATTTCGTTGGTTAGTTATTTCCTTGTGTAAAATAAATATATCTTGAACTCTTCAATTGTAATGTAATAAAGTTTTGATCTGTGATTTCCATTACTCTAGAACTGTTTACTGACTACTATGTAATTCTAGAAGCCGAAGTGTGACTACGGCGGGATTATTCCCTGACCGTAGGAGCATGGCTGGCCTAGTCATATCTCGTATTCCATATTTTGGAAATCGGGGCATGACATGGTTTTGTTGGTATCAGAGCCATCTTTGGATGAAATTACAGTTCCGTTGAGGGATCTCTAGTTAGAGTTGCACCCTTGATGTGTGCTTTATTACATTTCCTTTTCACTTTCTAATCCTCGTTGAATCATCGTGTAGTCCTTGTTGGAATCTAATTTCCTTCTTGATCGTCTTTCAGAAATATGGACTCCTCGGGAATCTCCTCGGGTGCCGGTTCCCACGATCGTACCGAGAAGATTCTCAGCATACTGACGACCCAAGCCCAGGCTCAAGAAAGGAAGACCGATCTCCTGCCCGAGGGTTTGAAAGCGGTACAGGAGACAGCAATTACCGCTCTGGAGAATCTACGGCTATTCCCGCCGCCCTCGAGGGTGCCCTCGTACCAACTACACAGGCTAGGGTTGGTACTGTTTCGAACTTTAGGAGGCTTCATCCAGCGGTTTTTACGGGATCAACAAATCCACTAGAGGCCGAGCAATGGCTCATCAAAGTAGAGAACCTTTTAACGGTCGCTCGAGTTCCTAACGATAACAGAGTGAACGTGGTGAAGATTCCGCACGTGGTGGTCCGTAGAGGAAAGCCAGCTAGAGAAACCTATTGGATGGGGCACGTTCTCCGTGTGCTTTCTAGATCAATATTTTCCGGCCACCGCCAAGGCCGAGATGGAGGAGAAATTCATCATGTTGAAGCAAAATGGACGCTCAGTGGATGTCTACGCTATAGAGTTTAACCGGTTGAGTCGCTTCTCACCGTACATGGTAGCCACCGAAGCCGCCAGGGTAAGACGGTTTTAGCAGGGGCTCGTTATTGAACTGCAACAACTTATCGTGTCTCTCGATCTACCGACCTTCGCTCAGGTGTTGAACGCTACTCGGGTATAGGAAAGATTGGCATAGAAGGCTAAGGGCCAACGATCGGTGGACAGGAGACCCCATGTAGTTCCAGCATGGGCTACCTTTTCCTCCCATGGAGCGATCCTAGTTCACAAGCTAGGTGTTACACAGATAAAGCATACTTTCTCACCTCAGCAGCTGCAGCAGAGGGCCCTGTTTTTCGATTATTGCCAGAAGCCAGGGCATATGCAGAGAGATTTTCGCAGAGCCAAGGGGAAGTGTCTGCTTTATGGATCCAGCGAGCATAGGGTCAGCGGATGTCCCCAGAGATCTGAGCTACAGGGAGGGTTCGAGCAACATCAACCTTCGTACGACACTAAGGCTCAGAGGGGTCCACCTCTGGTATCCCAGCAACGGTTATTCGATCAGAGGCATACTGGTACGGGTTAGAATCAGGGGCGGGCTTTCACCCTGTCCGCCGAGCAGGAAGAGACTTCTAGAGAAGTAGTAACAGGTACCCTCCTTGTTTATTCTGTACCAGCTAGAATTCTTTTTGATTCGGGTGCTTCACATTGTTTTATTTCTACACGGTTTGTTGACACACACTCTGTACCTCATGAGCCGTTGATCAAGGGTTGGGAGATACATATGGGTAACGCGATTATTGTGTCCAACCAAGAGTGTAGGTTATGCCCTGTGGTGGTCTGTGGCAGTGAATTTTATGCAAACTTCCTTTTGATTGGGACTGGTAGCTACGACGCCATTCTGGGAATGGATTGGTTGAGCACGTTTCATGCTGTTATCAATTGCTGGGCTAGGAGTGTGACTTTTCGCATTCCTAATCATCCAGAGTTCATGTTTGTGGGCGGCAGCGAGTCTTTGGAACCAGCTAAGTTCCGAACATAGCCGAAGACCTTGATCGCTATGGAGATAAACGAGAAGGCAGCACCGGAGATAGTTCGAGAGTTTCTTGATGTGTTCCCTAAAGATCTACCTGGTTTACCCCTGTCTCGCGTATTGGGCTTCTCGATTGACCTGATACTAGGGACAGCGCCAGTTTCCAAGGCTCCTTACAGGATGGCGCCAGTTGAGTTGGCAGAATTAAAGAAGCAGATAGAAGATCTTCTGGACAAGGGATTTATCCGTTCAAGTGCTTCCCCGTGGGGTGCTCCTGTGTTACTTGTTAAGAAGAAAGACGGTCCCTTGCGCATGTACATCGACTACCGGGAGTTGAATCGGATGACCGTGAAAAACAAGTATCCTATTCCCCGCATCGATGACTTTTTTGACCAGTTGGGTGGTGTCGGGTATTTTCTAAACTAGATCTTCAGTCAGGGTATCACCAAATCAGGGTTAAGATAAAGGATGTATGTAAGACGGCTTTACGAACTCGATATGGCCACTATGAGTTTCTTGTGATGTCGTTCGGTGTTACCAATGCACCGGCCATATTTATGGACTTGATGAATAGGGTTTTCTCTAAGTACTTGGATCAATTTGTTGTCATATTCATCGATGACATTCTTGTCTATTCGAGAAGTCGAGAGGAGCACGCCGAACACCTATGAATTGTATTGCAGGTTCTGCGGGAGAAAAAGCTCAATGCTAAGATAAGCAAGGGCGAGTTTTGGCTCGACAAGGTGCAATTTCTGGGGCATGTCGTTTCGAGTGATAACATTTCAGTGGATCTGACGAAAATCGAATCTATTAAAGACTGGCGGACACCGAAATCAGTTGCTAAGATAAGAAGCTTCTTGGGATTGGTTGGGTATTATCGACGGTTTGTCCAAGATTTCTCCAGAGTAGCGGAACCCTTGACGAAGCTCACACGGAAGGAGGTGCCTTATGTTTGGTCGGAGGGGTGCACCCAGGTGTTCGAGCTGTTAAAATTGAAGTTGACCATGGCCCCAATCTTGACTATACTAGACAGTTCTGGTAGCTTGGTTGTTCATAGTGATGCGTCAGGAAAAGGTTTGGGTTGTGTATTAATGCAGCACGGTCGAGTGGTGCCATACGCCTCTCGTCAGCTAAAAACTCATGAGAAGAACTACCCCACGCATGACCTGAAGTTAGCGACTGTTGTGTTCGCTTTAAAGGTTTGGAGGCATTACTTGCTAGCGAAAGAGTGGAAGTGTACACGGATCACAAAAGTTTGAAATACATATTCACTCAGAAGGAAATAAATATGAGACAACACAGACGATTGGAGTTGATGGCAGTCTACGATATTGATCTGCAGTATCATCCGGGGAAGGTGAACGTCGTTCCTGATGCTCTCAGTCGCAGGTTGTCAGCTGTATTGCTGACTTGTCAGAAGGGGGTTCTCGATGACCTTCAGAGACTCGAGTTGGAGGTAGTTACTCTGGGTATTCCCAGACAGCTCTGGCAGTTGCAAGTTCAATCATTCTTATAGATCACATCAAAGCTGCACAGGCTAGAGACTCTCAGTTGCAGAAGTTCAGAGGGTTAGTTGAGGCTGGTTTGAGGACGGATTTGCAGATTCACGAAGATGGCAATCTGAGATTTAGCAGTTGGCTGTGTGTTCTAAAAGGGGGTATTCGAGATGTAGTTCTAGTTGAAGCATACAGTTCCGCTTACTCGGTGCATCCAGGTGGCACCAAGATGTACAGAGACCTAAGGTAGCACTTCTGGTGGAATAGGATGAAGAGGGAGATTGCTCGCTTTGTCTCCAAGTGTCTGGTATGCCAACAGGTGAAAGTCGAGCATCAATGAATCGCTAGGTTGTTGCAACCACGTCTAATGCCAGAGTGGAAATGGGAGCACATCACCATGGATTTTGTGACGGCACCGTCTCGAAGTCTAAAGGGTAACAATGTTTATATGGGTTATTGTTGATCATCTCACGAAGGCAACATATTTCATATCTTTCCGAGTCGGACAATCGACGGAGTCTCTTGCAGAGAGATATATGCAGGAGATTGTAAGACTACATGGGGTGCCCATTTGTATCGTGTCTGATCAAAAGAACAGGTTCATTTCCCATTTCTAGAGGAGCCTGCAGGTGAGTTTGGGCACGCGTCTCAAGTTTGGCACGGCCTATCATCCCCAGACGGACGGGCAATCCGAGCGTACTACCCAGACACTCAAAGATATGCTGAGGGCATGCATGCTTGATTTTCAGGGTTCTTAGGAGGATCACCTCCATCTGGTAGAGTTTTCGTATAACAACAGCTACCAAGCTAGCATCCAGATGGTACCGTTCGAGGCTCTGTATGGACGGAAGTGTCAGTCCCCCCTTTGTTGGGATGACGTGGGTGAATGAAGGTTGTTGGGCCTTGAGCTTATAATGCAGACAGTGGGCAAGATTCAGACGATCAGGCAACGTATCAAGGCGTCTCAAGACCGACAGAAGAGTTGGGAAGATGCCGGCAGAAGGTCATTGGAGTTTGGTATTGGTGACCACGTGTTTCTGAAGATATCGCCCACTCGGAGAGTGATCAGGTTTGTTAGTCACGGGAAACTCAGCCCCCGATTCATCGGACCTTTTAAAGTGCTAGAGCGAGTAGCAGAAGTGGCTTATCGACTTTCCTTTCCTCCATCGCTAGCTGGTGTGCACAATACATTCCATGTATCTCAGTTGAGACGCTAAGTTCGGGATGAGAGCCATATCCTGGACCATTTAGAGTTAACGTTGGGCACCGATCTGTCTTACGAGGAGCAGCCTACCACCATTCTCGATTGTCGGGAAAAAGATGCTAAAGAACAAAGTCATTTCTTTGGTTCGAGTTTCTTGAGGTAGTCATTCTCCGGGAGAGTCTACCTGCGAATGTGAGGAGGACATCCTTCCACGTATTCCTCACCTGTTTGAGTAGTGTTGTTGTTCCGTTGTTTTCATTCTTTAATTTCGAGGACGAAATTTTTATGAGGAGGGCATGATGTAAATCCCTAGTTCCATGTATATATTTTCCGTATATTTTTCCAGAAATTTCCTAGTATTTTTGCACATTTTTATGTATTTTTATTATTTTTATTATTATTTTTCTTAAATTAAAACAAAACCCTAAACCTAACCCGACTTGACCCAAACATCTACCCGAATCGACCCGCTCCCTCACTCCCATTCCCCCTTATTCTTCTCATTCTCTATTTCTCGCCACAACCCAACGGTTTCCCCTCTTCTAGCCTTTGCCCACGACCCAGCCCTCGTCGACGCCACCCCTGCTCGCGAACTCCCCAAGATCCCCTCCCCTTAAATCCTTCACTTGCTCCCCTCTTTCCCCCTTGCCGATGTCTCCGCGAGACCCGCTCAACCCACGACCGAGATCTCCCCCAACTACCCCCGAGATCCCAGTGCTCACCTCTCCTCATCGCTAACAACTCGATCTCTCTCTCTCTCTCTTAATCTCATTCTCATCTCTCTTCATCTCTCTGTCATTTTCCTCACTACAAACTCCATCATCGGTCACCACTGATCATCTTTCGTCGCTAACACCATCTTCCTCACCGCAGTCACCTCCTCACCACCATCGCCTCGACGCTGACGTGCTCCTCTAACAACTGAGCTCCTCCCTTTCCACAAACTCATCATCAACACTGGGCTCCTCTTTCTTTCACCGGCGACCCTACTGCCATGAACCACCGTCGTCGAGCTATTCACCTCACTGGCATGACCGCTACTTCGCCTTGCTCACCGACCTCCTTATCATAAACGAGCTTCATCTCCTCCCCTCCACCGACATCCTAGCTTCGTTTCTCCCTCGCTGCCGACCGCCCACTGCCACACTCGCCACTGGATCCACGACACCGCTGACCTTGCCTTCATCGCACTCCTCCTCCAAAGCCACTAGCCGCCCAGCCACCAACACCCACTGCACCCAAGACGACTCGTCGCTGTCCTGTGCCCACTCCCAGAACCACCGTGCTCACGTCGAACCCGCCTTTGCACCGCCACTGTGCCACGGCTACACCACTGCATGCCCAGACGTGTCTTGCCACCCACTCCCCATGCCACACATGTCGTGCCATGTTGTACCAGTCCCTGTGCCACACCGTACCATTCTCCATCCCACGCCGTACCAGCCTTCCTGCCACACCGTACCCCGATCCAGTGCACGCACCGTGCCCACTCCCGCACTAGCATCGCGTCCAGTACCGTGTCGCGCTGTGCCACTCCCGCACCATGCACCGTGTCCAGCATCGTATCGTCACGTGTGTCGAGATGAAGTCCACAAGTGGCATCACTTCTATATCAGCGATCGAAGGCAAGTGAAACTCCTCACTTGCTACTCATGTTACCGTATTATATTATAACGAGTAACCTAAAATATGAACACATTTATATATTATATCGTATAACTGTTACATTTTATTTACACTCGTAGTTATGATGGTTAGAACATGATCGAGTTGATAATGCGTGTTATTATTGTGTAGAGCCCAGAAGAATTAATTACCGTTTGTTTGGTCGAAGGAAAACGAAGTATCGATCGTGACATATATATATTTTGCAAGTGTTCGATACACAATCCTAATGAAAACCCCATTTAAAGATGGTGGAATTTATGGCCCATAAATCCTTTTAAATGATAATAAATAACTTGTAAGAATTTGAGATAAAAATATTGACTTCATCACTATGAAATGACACCTCCGTCTAGTTACGTCAAATCTGAAATTTGACCGCGCATGTTGCCTTATTAAAATCATTGTAAATTAAATACAAATCAAAACTATATTTTCTATAGCTCGTATCAAATCCGACTCAATAAACTAAAACCCTCTAAAGTTTACCCTTCAATGCTAATAGGCCACTGTAACGAGAATTGACTGGGAATGCTGTCCGGGGCAGCATTCCACGAGGATACCTGAATTTAAGCGCCTGCATGTCCCTACATGAAACTGAAAATGCGTGGAGTCCTATATAGTCACGTAGATAATTTAGTTATCTAACACATGGATCTTTTCTCATTCAGTTTCACAGTCGTTTGATATTTAGTTTGTATTTTAGAATGTCGACATGTTCTGCAGTTTCTGCAGCGACATTTCTTTCACTTTCACACTAAACATGGCATATCTCTTAGTACAAGAAGGCTATTATTAATATGTTTGACGTGTTGGAAACCTAATAGATATAACTAGGTTTTATTCAACTGGGGAAACACCTGAATCTAAACACAATCCCTAGTAAACTGCGCGCGAAATTAGACTTCTAGTTCTGAAACTGGAATTCCAGCAATTGATCGCTAATTTAAAATGATGATAAGTCCCTAACTAGAAATCCTATTGACATGAAACCAATTTTACCGCTTAGATAATCAAGTATACATCGTACGCCTTTTATATTATTTTGGTCTATTCTATACGTGTGATTTATAGTGAATTTTGCAAGTCATATGGCGTTAGCTGTCATAATTTAGTGAATATCTGTTCGGTGCATTTCTACCTAATTTTTGTGTTTGGTTTATACCTTCTGCATAGTGATCGTTTACTTTGAGACACGGCGACTGTTTTACGTTGTCGATATATAAGTTTTAGTGATTGGGTTGTGGTAAGTACGAAAATGATATTGATAAGTGGAAATGTGATTGAAAGTGAAAGCGACACGTATTTGTTCACAACCTATCTAATATTTGAATACATACTATAACCTGGGGAATGGGGAAATCAAGATGGAATTGAACTCGTATTTAGCGAGGTACAGTAACTTAGAAGATGATCATTCGATATTAGTGATACACACACACACACATTAGATCGTGGGCTTAGCGGCACGACTGTAGGTTATGTCCGGGCAACAGTGGACCGTAGTCTCGGGCATGCAGAGATCCTTGTTAAATACGAGCATCCTTTCTACCAATTGATTTCATTGACTTAGTGACCGATAAGTAGAGACATACACATTTCCTGGTTTACTAACATAATGCATATATCGCATTGTTCATATTCAAATGATAATCATTATTCTTATGTTTCTGTATTCTGTCGCACCTTTCATATCTGATAACATTGTACGCACATTATATATCACCCTGACGACCTGAGTGTGCATGCTCAGAAGACGAAGTGGACCCAGTCAAGGATTAGTACCTGCCTTTCAAGATCGCGGAGGTCTAGACCGCAACATTAGCGCCGCCCTTTCTGCTATAAGCACATTGTATTTCATTGGTTAGTTGTTTCCTTGTGCAAAATAAATGTATCTCGAACTCTTTTATTGTAATGTAATAAAGTTGTGAACTATGATTTCCTTTACTTTAGTAATGTTTACTGACTACCATGTAATGCTAGAAGACGAAGTGTGATTACGACGGGATTATTCCCTGACCGTAGGAGCATGGCTGGCCCAGTCACCCTTCGTATTCGTATTTTGGGAAGCGGGGCATGAAAGATTCCTTCGCCTGAAACGATATGTCCGAGAAATCCGACTTGATCTAGCCAAAATTCACGCTTTCTATACTTGGTATAGAGCTGATGTTGTCATAATGTCTTCCGGACAGCCCGTAAGTGCTCGGCGTATTCTTTCCGATTTTTGAATACATCAGAATGTCGTAATTGAAGATAACAACAAATCTGTCTAAGTACTCTCGGAAAACTTGATTCATCAGGTTCATAAAGATGGAAGGTGCATTGGTCACTCCAAATGGCATTACAAGATATTCATAATGACCATAACGAGTCCTAAACGCTGTCTTCAGAATGTTGAACTCTTTGACCATCACCTGATGATAACCCGAACGAAAATCTAGGTTTGAAAAGACACAAGACCCACTTAACTGATCGAAAAGGTAATTGATGCGCGGTAGTGGATACTTGTTCTTAATCGTCACTTCGTTCAGAGCTCGATAATCCACACATCCTGTAGGAACCTTCCTTCTTCTTCACGAGTAACACCGGAGATCCCCAACTTAAAGTACTGGGTCGGATCCAACCTGTCTTCAGAAGTTCGTCCAACTAGATACAGATCTCCTTCAATCCCTCCGGACTTAATCGGTGTGGATCTTTAATTACAGGTTGTGCACCAGGTTGTAAATCAATAATAAACTCAAGAGTTCGATCGGGAGGCAAACCCGATATGTCTTTAGGGAACACATCCTTGAACTCTCGAACTACTTCGGGCTTTTCTTCTTCCGCAGGTAAAGATAACGCTTCTGCATTTTTCAGTTTAGCACGATAGCTTCCTGGCTCCAAGGTTCTATCTCCACTTTTGAAATAGAAGACTAGGTGATCTGGTATCTCAAATACTACCCTCCTTTGACGGCAGTCAATAGTAGTATAGAATACTCCCAGCTAATCCATTCCCAACACAACATCGAAATTTGGTATGTCCGGTACTTTGAAATTTGCGTAGAATTCTCGACTACAAACTACAACTGGGCATTGATCATACCCCAAAATTGCCTTTAAGACTCTATTCCCGGAACTAACATTCCAGCTTGAATTGAGTGGCTTCACGGGAATCACGTGCGTTCTCATGAATCATTGCGACATGAAGCAGTGTGAAGCTCCAGTGTCGAAAAGTGCGAGTGCAGTATAGTACCTAAGTCGTGTGAGATTGTGTTTAGATATAGGAAAAGTTTAACGATACATAAGGATTGAAAGGTGGAAAAGATGTGGGAATTACCAGTAATGACTTGTCCTGTGGTTTCGGCCTCCTTGACCGTCATTGTAAAAGCGTATCGTCTCGGTTCATTCCTCCTTACTGGAGGCACATTCCTCTGCCCTTGAGCCACATTTCTCTGTGCCTAATGGAATTGACGATGTGGCTGTGCAGGTGGTCCACATAGAGCTGGTGCAGGAAGAGCTAGGCGAGGTACAGAAGCCTGAATGGCTGGCTGATTGTTCGCGTTTTTGTGTATTCTTAATTTTTAACTATCGCAATCAAGACGGTGTCGCTTGGTAGCTAGCCGGTTGAGTACGGGTCGATCCACAGGGAGACGGAATCCTTTTCTTTATGTTTTAACGAGTTAAGTCCAAAAAATTGGTGGTTTTGTTTTAAGATCTATGAATGAGAATAAGTTGATAAAAAGCTTGCTAAGGTTAGGATTAGGTTAGTTCGAGATAAGGATCTTCTCACATCTTTCAATGCCTTAGTTATGAATATAGGTGTTAGGGTAATCGGCAACAACGGGGATTAGCATGATTAGGAAGAAACTTACAAGTCTAAACTAGGCTTTCCATGCTTAGTTTCTTCCTTTTGGTCCTTGTACGTCCGTTCTTGGCTCTTAATCCCAACCTCCGGTTAATTCAACCACAATCGGTCTAACTAGGGAATCACTGCTATCATGTAGGATAGGGCGCCGTAGTGAGCGGATTGAGGTTGAATTAAAGGGAGTCCGTATTTAAAATTATTGGACAAAAAAAGGAGTGAGAGAGATTTCCTTCTCTCAAACCTTCCTTCTCCTACCCTAACAAGTGAGGAATTACTCACTCATTAAAAGATTTAAAATAAAGATCAAGATCAGAAATTGCAGATTAATTCTACCACTAGATTAACAATTAAAAATTTCAGGTATTTAAAATACGATAAACAGAATGCGAGATGAATAAATAAAAAAGACTTACCTTATTGATGACCTCTCAAAAACGCATTACAATGGAATTTAAATTTTTAGATCTAGAAATTAAAAAGAGGCATAAAAATAAAGAGAGGCATCCTTAAAAGAGGCACACCTAATTTGGCTTTGAGCTCTCCTATTTATAGATAGGAAAACCCTAGGTTTACATTCTGATCCATACATGAAATTATAAAACTACCCCAAGAGAGCCGAGTCAAAGCACCGACATTGCCACCAACATGTGAACTGCACAGCCGTGGAACCGCGGCAGAAGTGACTGTTTGGCCGCGGTTCCGCGGCCATTTGGTGGATTCATAGGTTCATTTCTTCAGGGTTTCTTCATGTTGCTTTTATCTTCTGTTTTCTTCACTTGGTTTCTCAGAATCTCTTTAATATCCTTTCAGATTTCCAACAGTGCAGAATGATGTGGACTTTTGCCTTGAGCTTCGTGTTGAAGTCTTGGATCTTGTGTTGCCCTTTTGCTTTGTGCATTAAAATATCTAAATGATTTTCCATTTGTTCCTTGAACTAGTAGGCAGTATCATACGGATTCATCTGTTGTTGGTCGTAGTCTCACATTTGTAGCGACTTTTCACGAATCTCACTGTAAAGAGCTGAGAACCTGTAACCTGCAACTATTTAGCAGACATGGATCAAAAGCACCTATTTATATGCAATGTGATTAAGAATGGGCGATATAAAAATGCAAAAATCTGTTATGAACACTGGCCTCTGTGGTGCTGTAATTGCGGGTCTAGGTGCTAGTGTTGTGTTAATATGATATGGGCATGCTCCTATCGCGTGAGTAGACGCGCCACAAATCAAACGCAGGCCATTTGCACGCCTGCAGTCCTTTGCCAAGTGTCCAGTTCTCTTGCAGTAGAAATAGAAATTTGGACTGGACCGGTTAAATGATCCTCCTGGCCTCTTGGGGGTAAAAATCGGCCTAAAAGAGTCTCCTCCTGTCATCTGTATAGCAGGGCATTTGATTCCGGCTGTTTGAGGCTTACCCTTCTTGACCACAGCTTCGTAACGACGTGCTTGATTCAGGGCGAGTTCATGAGTTAGGTAGTTCCCTGAATCTCCGGGTCTAAACCCTGTTGGAATCATCTAGCCCGAATCTCATCGGTCGGGATCAAGTGTGCCATGAACCTGATAAGATATTGATTTCTTGATGTGTTTTACATAACAGAATTTGATACAAATTCTTTGCCTGCTAAGCATGATGAATTCGGCATCATATTCATCCACTGATTTTACCCACATGGAGCCTTGTTGCAGATGGATGAACTGTTGCTCCATCTCAAACCGAGCAGTCTCGGGGAAAAACTTCGTATTGAAAAGTCCGTGAAACGTCTTCCACTCTATGGGTTATATGGTACGGCTTTCCTCAGCTTTCCACCAGACTCTTGCATTGTCTGTAAGCTGGAGCTTAGCCACACAAACCCAAGCTATGTCTGGTACCTGTGATACGGCAAGCTCATCCTCTATACTCTGGGCCCATTCTTCAGCCTCAAGAGAACTCTCTTTCCATGAAAAGTTCCTTGGATGCATCGCATGGAATTTCTTTACTCCAGGTGCTTCGGCTTCCGGGCGGTTCATGAGAATAGCAATCTGCTGCTGCTGGCCATCCAGAAAACTTTTGATGGCTTCTAAAAGCACAGAATGTTCATTGATTAGAGAAGCTATGGTAAGGGGAGGTGGTAAAATACGTGGTTGGGTGTTGCCATTAACGTTGGTGCTGGTGTTGTTAGGAAAATCCATCACCTTGATAAAAAAGAAAAGTTTAAGATAGATTCAAGAAATTTGAAATGTAAGGAATGTATAGTTACTGATTTTTATAATTCTTGTGATATATTTCTCATGATTTCATGCGGAACTGACCTGCATGGGCCGCCAACAAAATCTGTCACACCCCGCTTCCCAATAGATGGAATCGGTGACGTGGCAAGCCCGCAACGTATTTACTATGAAACAAATAAATACGTTAGGCGTAATTAAGCAATATAACAATGAACAAAATTGACAAGAGTAATAAAATGAAACAGCAACTTTATTTACATTCAACTTTACATACAATTGTCTGAAAGTAAAAGATACAATAATAAAAGCAATGCCTAAACAATGGCATACTGAAAGTAAGTGCAGAAAGAACTAGTAGTCAGGCTGAGCTACAAGCTGGTCCAAATCCTCCTGACTCGGCTCTACGTCTTCAGAGTCCATTCTTCATAACGAACATTCCAAAGAAAGAAAACAGAGAGAAATGTCATCAGCGAACTAGCGCTCGGTAAGTCCTAAAAGAAGAAAGAGAAGATAGTATATAATGTGAAATGAACAGGTAAAGTTGTATATGATCATTCACTGGTGTAAGATAGTTATTCTAATGTGGTTATTTGTAGTTTGATAAGGAAGGCATTCATGTATACGAGAGGAGACCATCTTACCCCGTGGACTATGGTAACATGTAGTACAAGGCCCCGTCATAACCCACAGGACAACGACACATGAATTCATGTAGGTGTCTTTTAAAGTGACCTCTCGTGCCACGATATACGTTCCATACCAATCTACCCCTTTATCTCTGCGTATTGTATTGTATAGATTAAGATTATAGGTCTTGGCTGAATCCATGGATATAGAATGTTCAGGTTCATGTTCAAGATGTAATCATGTCTTCAGGTAGTCATGTCGAGTTCATGTCACGTTATAACCATAGTTCGGTCAAGTCGAGTCAAGTATACAAGTTTGAGTTTGATGTTTGAATTCGAGTATTCAAGTTCATGATCAAGTATTCAAGTTCGTGTTTGATTTTGGATTCAGGTTTGAGTTTGGACTCAGATTGAGTCAGACACTTATGAATGGATTTAACTCTTGACTTTCTTAGGTTCGGGAGTAATCGGCAACTGTTGCACATGGACGGCAGGATTTGTGTCTTTTTCCAATATACTTGCCATTGATAGCTCCGTTAAGATGTCTAACCTGAATAGGCAAGCACTCACTTTCTCCGGCTCTTTGGGGCCCAAAAGAATTGATCCCGCTTAAACCTATATTAAACTAGAGTCCTTAAAATATTGTTTTGTATATCTCGAGAGGGTTTTATGAAAAATATTTTAATATAATTTGAAAAATAAACCTCGAGGGTGATTTATAATATTTAGGGTTTTCATGAGCATGTATTTTAATTATTGGGGTATTTTAATGATAAATACCTAACTTTTAAAAGTTTGTGGTATTTTATTGAAAACTAGCCCTTTTTGGTAACTTGATGTTTTATTAACATTTTAATCTTTCATTTAAAAAAATATAGTTTCATAATATGTTTTATTGAAAACACGGATTTATAAGTTTTTTTATACAATTTTTCAAAAATTTATTTTTGTTTAGAAAAATCGCATTTCTTAAAAACCGTATTTTATTTTCTTTCGAGATCGAATACTCCATGAGGAGTTCTGCATCTCGCTCTACTATCCCAAAGATGTGCGATAATCCACACCATCCATTAGTGGGTCCCTTAACGAGGGTTGTAGAGGCGTATTTGCCAAGAATTACAAAATACCGCTTTAAAAGAAACCCGGTTTTGAAAAGATGTGGTATTTTAATGAAAAGCTATTCTTTAAACCAACCATATATATATATATATATATATATATATATATATATATATATATAGTGCTATGAAACCAAAGTGTGCATGTGGGATAGGTAGTTACCCCGTGAAGTTTTCCTAAGGTATTGTTTTAACAATTATCGAAAAGAGGTTTATACTTTTAAGGTATTTTAATGAAAAATTTCGTTTATATTTGTTTCACATGAAAATTTTGAATAAACTCGGAGCTAAAAGATTGTAGTTAAAGTTATAAGTAGGGTGGTAAAATTAGTTTGACTTATGTATAAAGAAAAAGGGAGTTCTAAGTTTTAAAAAGAAATGTATAGGAAGTAACTCCACTTTACCGATATATGTATAGAAGATGAATTGAGATGAAAAGGAAGAAAGATGAGAGGGACTTACGGCTTGGTAATATCGAGAAGAGAGTAAGGAAGAAGGGAGGGGGTTTTGTGGCGTCGTGGGAGCTCCGAAAATGGTTTCGATCTTCGATTAAAGGAGCTTGGTTGCTATTTCCACTTGACTCCTCTTGCATTTAGGAACTTTTAAGGTGATTTTGCTAGAAATTTTCAGAATATAGGGAAGCTAGGGCATGGGGTGTTATTTATAGTGAAGAATTAGGGTTTGGGAATTAAAATATTGGATTAAAATGCATTAAAAATATGTTAAATGGTGAATTGAAGGGTCTCTATTTGATTGCAGGAAAATCAAACAGTGCAGGAGAGTTAAGGAGAGTCGAAGAGGTGTGTGTGCAAAGCACGGAGCAAATTGGTGCGCATCTGACCGTCGGCGCCGGCCATATCCTTGAAACGGGCGGTCGGATTTCGTTGGCTTGCCTCGAGATTCGTGCCACATGAGTATTTGGGTGTGTACACCTCATTGCGCCTGTTTGATTTTTCTGAAATTTTTTATTTATCCGTGTATTGCACGTGCAACTCTTGGGCTTCCAAAAATTAAAAAGAAAAATCTTAAAAATAATTGGGTTTGATGGGAATCGAACGCATAGGCCGTCACAGCAGTGCAGTGGCTTTACCAGTGAGCTACAAGTTGCGTCTTGCTTTTATTTTAAAAAAATATATCTTTTAACTCTTACAGGCTGAAATGCTCTTTTCTGTACAATAACAAGAAATTTCTATACATTGATTTCAGAGTCATTACAGATAATGTACTGGATATCATACCCAACTACAAAGTGAACCAAGCCCCAGCTAACTTGAAACCTATGGTTTTGATACCAAACAAACCTTGTCACGCCCCGCTTCCAAAAATACGTAAATACGGCACGTGACAGAGCCAACCATGCTACCTGTGGCTAGGAATCATCCCTCCACAGTCACATTACGGCTGTCAATCGGATATCAAGAACAGTAAAATATAAAAATTTAGCTAGCACATATCCATCTGCCACAATAAATAAAACCAAGAAATAGGTGTAGTGGAAACGAATCAAGATCCAAAAAACAATAATATCTAAATCACGTTCCAATATGGGCTCACATCAATAGAAATAAAACCACAGAAATAAATAAACTAAGAGTCTTTAAACTAAATGGCTAGCTCCTCATTGCTCGGCTTGATTGCTAAAATATTCCTGATCTGCCTGCGATAAAGGTAGATGAACCGGGCCATGCATAACCCAGACGTCAGTGCGTCATAAATATCAAAACAATAGTAATAACCAGGATATGATGATATGATTAAACATGCATATAAATAACTGACACAGGGGTAAAACAATGAGATATATGTATGCGATGCGTATCCTAGAGTCTGTGCTTCTAGGTTATCTATTCTACAAATCTTTAAAATCAATTAATGTAATTCTCATCATAACTCAACAGTATATATCCCGTTCAAACCCCCACGGGACCACGGCACAATGATTTATTCCGTCACGTCCGGAATCACGGCAAACAATGATTTATTCCGTAACGTCCGGAATCACAACAAACAATAATAATATCCTCTTGAGTTACGTTTCGGTTACATTCTTGATTTCCTATTTTCCCCCAAGATTCTGTGTTCAAGTCAGGTATTGCCAATATAATCTAATGTCGACACAGGATCAAGTATGTACCGGTCTTGTTTACACAGACAACAAGTCATGTCCATCAGGACAATAATCAGGATTATTGGTATTAGCAATAAGAACCAAGTAATAAGTCTGGTAATGTGTCGTGAACATGTCATGTACTGTATATTAACCAAAATATATACCAATGTAAAACTGTGGTCAATATCGAAACAGAATTAATGCCAGGATGAATATGTATCTATCTGTAATAACCGTTATACGTCCTTTACCATATATGATGCAATCTAGAAATCATATTGAGCTGATATAGTAGTATGATAATATTGTGATGTTCCGGCATGCAACTAGATAAGATAATATCAGTACAGATATAGACGGATGCTATAAAATTGTAAATCAATAATTTCTGCTGGACAGTAAAACACATGCACTATAATTTATCAAATAGATATTGATATAATAACATAGCATGTTGCAAGTTTAGAACTTAGCTGATCGAATCTCACGTCGAGATGTGGATGTCACGTTCCGACGTCGAAATAAAGTCAAGACACAAAACTTACGCACACAGTACTGGACCTGACAGAGCAGCTGCGTGACGTGGTGACTGGGCTAGATGACGACGATGACTGGATTATCTGGATCACCGGCGACATACGCAACTCCGGCGAGACGATCGGGGATCAAGAAAAGAGAAAGAAAAGAAAGAAAGAAGAAGAAGGAGTGAACTAGCTGTTGGGGTTACTGGTGTTCTGTCGAAGACAGAGGAGATGGCGGTGACCAGATGATGGCGACAAGGCGAAGTCGTCGGCAGCAAGGTCGTCATGACCGTGAGAGGTGAAAGGTGATCGGGAGAAGAGCAAAGAAAGGAGAAGAGAGTATTATAATTTTATTATATATATATATTAGAAAAAGAGAGACAGAGAGAGAGATTTTTATATTTAAAATTAATTAATATATTTTATATTATATATATAACAGTATATATATATATATATATTAGTTATATAATATATATTATATATTATGGGATTTTACAGATAATACCAGATTACTCCGAATATTACTCGTATCACTTCAAAAATCTAGTTTTTCAATATGGAGAATATACGTAAGAATTTAAACCATTATGCGATATCCTATAAATAAAAACATTTACCCCCAAATACGGATCTACGTAAATATACGTAGCGATCCAAATGCCAGTCTGTGTAACACTTAGGATATGAACATGATATATGGGCGTAACCACAAGATATAAGATATTATGACATGCAAGGCTAGATAAGAGAATATGTTATTTGGGAGCGAATCACCCTTTCCCCTTGGCTTCTCTGCAAAGTTGGACCTGGCTAAGCTTATTGAATACACTGCGGCATGGATGCATCGGGTATACTTGGGCTCTCAATCCTTAAAAGATATGCGGATTCTAAAATATATTATATATGTTTATAAAATCTAGATTTGTATGGATACCATGTACTAGCAAATATTTGATATAATCTCGAACCATGTTGAGTTTCAACCATGCGGGTCAGGTCGGATAATAACCACAACTACCAATTGCACTATCCGCAAACAAAAAGCAACAATAATCAAGAATTTTGCCGCAAGATTTGAAATACCCCAAATATATATAGTATAACCGTGCTAGGGTGTTACAGTATATAATCCACTTGCATTTCAAACGAATTTTATATATACTTTAAAAGAAAGAACTTGATTTCATTATACCTTTATTCCAAAACTTTACCTCCACTATTTTCTTAAAAAGGTTTAGATTTCTCGGTTTTCGGATTACTTGGGTTACAGTGGGGTTCTATAGACATCATGTGATCCAAGTGCCAGTTATGTGCCATTTTCGGGTCGTGACAAAGTTGGTATCAGAGCGTTAGGTTTAACCTTTGTTCGAATCTAGGTTCGACTATGTGGTGTCTAAGGCATATATTTCGGAACCTAGACTTGATCTTACGAAACGACTTGACTGAGAGGGCATTAAACCCGAACTTTTGTTACATAGGTTGACCATGGTTGATTGAGTAGATAAATCAGATAGAGTAACGCACCATGTGTATGTTTCGCCGCATACTTATGATACGCTGCTCCGCTTAAGTAACCTTAGGATGTACATATTTGAAATTCGTTATTCTATTCGTTCTTGTGATCTATCTTCATCGATACTGGTTGTGATTCCTGTCACCATGGTTACGCGAGCTGAGAGAGCCACGGCTAGAGATGCGGTTAAAGCAAGCTCGTCATGGACAAGGATTGACCAGGGTGTTATCCCGGTGACATAGGAACGAATCGTTATCCTTTTATGCTAGGATTTTTTGTTTGAGACGAGCGTTCGGGATCTACACCAGATGATTGGGCCATTACTTGAGGCCAGCCAGATTGAGAGAACTGTTGACGTGCAGCCTTCAGAGATCGTGGTGTTGTCTACCATGTAGATAGATAAACCAGTTGTTGCTGAGATTGACGAGATATCACCTCCAGAGTTTACGAAACTGAAGCCACATGAGTTTATAGGAAAGGCTGTGATAGAAGATCCCTGATCATTCTTGGATAAAATGATCAGGATATTTTATTTGTTGGATGCCCCGATGCGAGATCAATGAGTTGACTAACTTCAGTTCGAAAGGTCATACTCAGACATGGCGTTAATTGATCAAGAGAGGACGAGCAGTGCATATTCCTCCGATGACTTTGGACAAGTTCTCGAGGATGTATTTCACCAGATTTCTTCCACCGAGTGTTGGAGACACCGAGTTTGTAGTTTCGAGTTTTTGTGAAAGACACCAGATATGACCGTAATGGAGGATGAATGGCAGTTACGCAACTATTAAGATGTGATTCCGATTTGGTCGATACAGAAGAAAAGTGGATTAAGAGGTTCGTGGGAGATCTCGATTAACAGTTGTTTCTCTCCGTTGATACCAGAGATTTAATACGTATGCAAGGCGTTGGATACAACCACATTTTCAGAGGAAAGTCGTGATAAGATTGCAGCTGTCAAAACGGATTAACTTAAGAATGCCAACTTCCGGGCAGTTGGACAGAGATGATATTGGAAGAGACCGTGGCAGGTTCTTTCTAGGATACTATAGCGATAGAGATTTGGACCTAGGATTGATTGTAGGGAACGCATTCAGAGGGCTAGAGACCGCCGTCATTGACGTGCTATGTGATGAGTGGCCAAGTTAAATTGGCCGGGAGATGTTCAGAGAGGCGTCAGAGCAGGACTATTTCCGTCGCTACTCCTAACTGGGCCGTCGAGCTGAGGGGTCGCGGAATTAGTGATTCACAGAGAGAACAAGGACCTAAGGATAGAAGACGCCAGATCGTAGACAGAAAGCAAGCAGAAATTCTTGCACTGTCAGCTCCGGGTGCACATGCACCTTTCGACATTGAAGGAGGTGTATCTTAATATCATTTATTTTTTATTTGTGTTTAGTAATCTGAGTATCATGCTTTTATTGTTTTGGACTTTGAGTTTTGATAATTTAGTTTCTTGATTGATATTTTCATGCACCGTATTTGCACCTGATGGATATTTTCCTTTGTGCACAGTTGCACTTGATTTATATTTATTACACCCATCACATTTGATTTGTGTTTTGTGCATATCCATTGCACTTGATATTGTTTTGTGCACGTCGTGGCACATATTGATGATTTCGTGCACTTCGATACACTTGATTTTGATTTCGTGCATGTCGTATGCACCTGATTTTGACTTGTGCACTCGATATTGTTTGCATGCGCTTTCAATACATTGATATGGTTTTCGTGCATGCCAGTTGCACTTAATTTATGTTTTCATGCACCTAGTTGCACTTCATATTGATTTTCGTGCATGCTATTGCACTAGATGCTTTTGTGCGGACCTGACGCACTTGTTAGACTTTCGCGCATACCGGACACAATTGATATGATTTTGTGCATATTTGAAGAACTTGATTGAGATTTCATGCCTTCCAAATGCACTTGATGTTGTTGTCGTGCTCACCGATACACTTGACAAATACTTTCGCGCACACATGTTGCACACTGTTTTCGTGCACATTCGTGGCATTTGAATTTGACTTCGATTTTCGTGCGCATCGGACCCACGTTAGTTGATTTTCATATACACATTTTAGGAATGATTCTTTTTGAGCATTGCATTTTTGGTATACTATATTATATTACAGTCTCCATTTATTCTTCCATTGTATATTATTGTTTCAATGCGTTTAGTATATTTATTTAGGGAATGGCCTTCTCTGGATAAATCTGCCGCGGGCTTGCCATGTCACCGTTTCCGTCTAGTGGAAAGTGGGACATGACAGGTTTTTGTTGGTGGCTTATGCAGGTCAGTTCTGCATGAAGTCGTAAACAATATACCACAAAAATTAATGAATTCAACAAACATTTACATTCTTTGCATTTCAAATTTTTTGAATCTATCATAACCTATCTTTTATATCAAGATGATGGAATCTCCGAACAATATCAGCACAAACATCAACGACAATACTCCACCGCCTATACTACCACCACCACCTACCGTTGCTGCTCCTATCAATGAGCAAACGGTATTTCTTGAGGCTATCAAGATCCTATTGGAGGGTCAGCAGCAGGAAACTGCTATCCTTATGAACCGTCCCAAAACCGAAACATCCGAAGTTAAGAAATTTCGGGCACTACGCCCAAAGAACTTCTTGGGTAAAGAGAGTCCGCTTGAAGCGAAAGAATGGGCTCAAGTGATCGAGGATGGCCTGGCAGCGGCTCAAGTGCCAGATGTAGCCTGGGTGAAAGTTGCTAAGTTGCAACGGACCGATAACGCCAGGGTATGGTGGAAGGCTGAGGAGAGCCGTCTCGCGCAACCGATATAATATAGAACATTCCGAGACCTTTTCGATGCTAAGTACTTTCCACAGACTGCCCACTTTGACATGGAGCAGCAATTCATCCATTTACAATAAGGCTCGATGTGTGTCAAGTCAGTAGATGAATATGATGTTGAGTTTACCATACTCAGCAGGTTTGCCACACACCTTATTCCCACCGCTGAGGTCCGGGCACGACGATTTCAACATGGATTGGACCCTGAAATCCAAGCTACACTCGCTATAGGGGATTTCCCAACCCATGAGCTTGCTTTGAAGGCTGCCCGACACTATAAAGCATTGTGAAGAAGAAGGGCAGGCCGCAGACTGCCGATGTGAAACGCCCTGTGCACCAGATCACAAGATGGGCCTCTTCCAGGCCAGTTTTTAATGGACCATCTCGGAGACCAGTAGGTTCATAAGCCAACAACAGGCCAGACTTTTGCATCTATTGCAAGAGAACAAGGCACCTTATGAAGAACTGTCGTACGGCGAACAATATGTGCCTGATCTGTGGGTCTTCAACTCACGCTATCGGAGCATGCCCCCAGAACCGAGGACCCAACATCCCTCCAGCTAGACCGACGATCCAAGCTCCTCCTATCCAGTTAGCTCTACCAGCACCAGCTCCCCGCACCCAGACCACTCAACCCCAACGCCAAGTGTTTAACTAGGCATAAAGGAAAGTGCCAAGACTCCAAGCATTCACTATGTCGGTCGAAGAGGCTAAAGCTACGGGTCAGGTTATCACTGGTTAATCTCTTCCCTATTCTCTTTCAAGTCCTTTCAATTCATAGCCATCTTATATTTGTTATACCTAAATATATCCCATGCGACTTAGGTACAATCTTAGTAGCCTCTCTACCTGCACTCGCGCTCTTCGACACAGGGGCATCACATTGCTTTATGTCACAACGATTCGTCCGAACTCATGCGATCCCAGTTAAGCCGCTCGTATTCAGCTGGAACGTTAGTTCGGGGAACGACGTTGTAAAAGAAACTTTGGGATACGATCCGTGCCCAGTGGTCGTTTGCAGTCGAGAATTCTATGCAGACTTCAAGGTGCCGGACATACCGAATTTTGACGTAGTCTTAGGAATGGACTGGCTGAGAACTTTCTTCGCTACCATCGACTGTCGCCAAAAGAGGGTAGTGTTCGAAATACCAAATCATCCAGTGTTCTACTTCAAAAGTGGAGACCGGACCATAGAGCCTAGCATCTACCAAGCAAAACTAAAGAAGGCAAAGGTTGCAGCGTTGCAAGTGGAAGAATCGAAACCAGAGGTAGTTCGAGAGTTTGTGGATGTATTCCCGAAAGATATATCAGGTTTGCCTCCCGATCGAGCTCTTGAATTCAGCATCAATTTACAATCTGTTGCACAATCTGTAATCAAATCTCCACACCGATTAAGTCCGAAGGGATTGAATGAGATCCGTATTCAGTTAGACGAACTTCTGAAGAAAGGTTGGATCCGTCCCAGTACTTCAAGTTGGGGATCTCCGGTGTTACTAATGAAGAAGAAGGACGGTTCCTACATGATGTGTATAGATTATCGAGTTCTGAATAAAATAACAATTAAGAACAAGTATCCACTACCACGCATCGATAACCTTTTTGATCAGTTAAGTGGATCTTGTGTCTTTTCAAAGCTAGATCTTCATTCGGATTACCATCAGGTGAAGGTCAAAGAGTTCAGCATTCCGAAGACGATGTTTAAGACTCGTTATGGCCATTATGAATATCTCGTAATGCCAATTGGAGTGACCAATGCACCTTCCATCTTTATGAACCTAATGAACCAAGTTTTCCGAGAGTACTTAGACAGGTTTGTAGTTATATTCATCGACGACATCCTAGTGTATTCAAAGAATCGGAAAGAGCACGCCGAGCACTTATGTATTGTCCTGGAGACATTACGACAACATCAGCTCTACGCCAAGTACAGCAAGTGTGAATTTTGCCTAGATCAAGTCGGATTTATCAGACATATCGTTTTAGGCGAAAGAATCTCTATGGATCCAGCTAAGGTGTCTGTCACGTCCCGCTTCCCAGTGTATGGAAATGGTGGCGTGGCGGGCCGCAACGTATTTACTAAGAAATAAATACGTTAAGCTTAATTAAGCAATATATGTAAAAAAAGCACAAGAATGACAAGAAATATAAAATAAACAAACAACAACTTTTATTTGCATTCACTTTACATACAACCGTTTTTGAAAAGGAAAGATACAATGAAATAAGCAGTGCCTAACAGTGGCATACAAACTGAAAGTAAGTACAAGGAGAGCTAGTTGTCCGGTTGGGCGGTGAGCTGATCCAAATCCTCCTGGCTAGGCTCGATCTCCTGAGGGTCCGGTCCTTCTGACGAACATTCCAAAGAAAGAAATAGACAGGAATGTCGTCAGCGCACTAGCGCTCGATAAGTCCTAAAAGAAGAAGGGAATATAATAAGTAATATGAAATGAAACTGGTAAGTTGTACAAGTATATGCTTGTTATTCTAACATGGTTGTTTGTAGCATGGTATAGAATATATTTGTGTATATGAGTGGAGCCATCTTACCCCGTGGACTATGGTAACATGTAGTACAAGGCCCCGTCAAAACCCACGGGAAAACGGTACGAGAGTTCATGTAGGTGTATTTTAAGTGACCATCTCATGCCTGTTTCCCCCAATTAGAACGAAACTCTATTTCTAAGACTGAAAAGTAAAGCACCGCTTCATGAAAAAGGCTAAACACCAAAGGCAATTTATCCTTTCAAGAATCACATGCAAGTTAAATCATACGATGCACAAGCACAACAGAGAACTAAAATAAAAAGAACCCTTAACAGATAATGAAGTACTTGATTAAAAAGAAAGATACTTGTTCATTATTATTATTATTACATTTAAAAAAGATCACCAAATATGGGATCAGAAAGACAAGGGTTCGCAAAAATAAGAAGGAGATTCTCCAGTTCCCTTTCTGTCTTCTCCACCATGTTGAAGCGTCGGTCCTCCCGAGAAGTAGACGCCCAACGATCATCACCACATTCGTCAGAAAAGGTGGCGATGACAACCCGGCGAGCCCGTATCTGGCTCAGCAAGTGGAAAGAACAGTCCCTCAGGGCTTTGGTGATCAAATGCGCTTCAAAGAAGCACTCGATCTTATCCTCGGCGGCGTCAAGCATTGCCGAGGAAATCTCTACTGGAGGAGGAGGAAGATCAGCGAGCACTGAGGCAAGGATCATCCGGAGCCAAATGGAGTGCGGAGGAAGAGGAGACCCCACACGAGTCAAAAGCTCGTACATTGCAGCATCGCACTGCTCGTCTGTAAAAGAAGGGTCCACCAAGCGCGCAGCAAAACGGGGAACGATGTCCCGGATCGGCACTTCCCATGGTTGCCGGCGGGCATGAGGGCGGTTGCAAGCCATGATCGAAGAAGTTCTCTGAAGATGAGAAAAGAAAAGGCTGGGCCTTGGGTTATATATAGACCCAAGCACAGAAAATTCTGTGCACAGTGGAATTATTTCCAAGACCCGGGAAATCAAAATTTTGGGGAAATACAAGTTTGACTTGAAAAGAGAAGATGAAAAGATATCTCAGGTGAAGCAACGCTTCCGATTCCCCCAATCAGAGCAAAGCTCTATCTTGAAAATCTAAATTTTAATAAATGAAACAACGCTTCAGATCCCCTGCGCTGTGCGCAGGATGCCACGTGTCAGGCACAGATATGTCAGCGCAGCACCCGAAGCAGCGCACCCAATCAGAGCAAAACTCTATTTAAAGCAAAATTAAAGGAAGCAACGCTTCAGTTGCGCAGGCACTGCGCTGCGCGACACGTGTCAGCGCAGACGCGCTGCGCTGCGCTGCGCGACACGTGTCAGCGCAGATGCGCTAGCGCAGTTGCGCTGTGATGTGCGCTGCTTGACACGTGTCACGCGCTGGGGCATTTGCGCCAAACAGAATCAAGATTCTAAAGAAATCTTTCTGTTCTTGTTAAAACAAGAAGATTTTCTTCTGTAAAACAGAAGCCCTTGGATCAAAGATCCAACGGTGTGAAAAATTCCCCAAATCACTTAGAAAAGATCTCTTTAACTAATTTATGGGCACTATAAAAAGGACCCTAGACCTCAATTCAAAGAGCATCAACATTTTCTTGAAAAATCAAGAGCTTCAAACAGAGAGAACTCTGAAAAAGTTTCAAGAAAAAGGTAAAAAACCTTCATGAAATAGAAGAAATTTCTTCTAATAGATCATTGATCTAAGAACAAGATCAATGATCTTCACATAATAAACAGTGCTTTGCAGTTCTTATGAACCAGTGGTTCTTTAAAACAAGAAAAACAAAATAAAGAACAGTGCTTTGCACTTTTTATGAACCTTTGATTTCTGAAATAAGAAAAAACTTGTTTTTCTTTGATCTAAATTAGATAAAAAAAACGAATAGTGCTTTGCACTTCTTTTATGAACCATTGGTTCTTGAATCTAAAAGATTCTCAAATCATAGTGTCTTGCACTTGCAAACTGCGCTGTTGTGCTCCTGAATTGGCACAAGCCACCAGAGCGTGCCACGTGTCAGCAGCGCAGGCGTAGCGCATTAGCACAGTGCACTGCGCTTGCGCGACACGTGTCAACACTATGAGCGCTTGCGCTCTCTGATTGTCGCAAAGCGCCTGATAAATGCAATGTGTTTCCTAAAGGGCCAGGCACAAATCAAAAGACCTAGCAGGCCAAAATGAATTGCAAAGCAATAAAAGGGCAGAGCCCAAATAAAATTGATGCTCTGCATCATTTATAAGGGGCAGAGCCCAAGTAAAATTGATGCTCTGCATCATTTATAAATGGGCAGAGCCCAAAACAAATTGATGCTCTGCATCTTTCCTGGGCAGAGCCCAAATAAAAATAGAAAGAAATGCAATGCAAAAGCAAATAAAATGTTGAACATTTTCAACTGGACTTGGCCCAATTTTGGCCGTAAGTCCTCAAATTAAATTGACTGAGCAAGATTGCTCTCTTAAATCAATTTATATCCGGTTCGAGGGTATATCTCCGAACTCCTCTGACACATGTCGTTGTAATCATTCAACGTCAGAGAGGTGATGGGTCCCAACGACCACACACATCAATACGGACTGCGGGGTCCTTAAACTCGTGGACCGAAACGTCCTTAAACTAGTGTTGGACCGAAACGTCCTTAAACTAGTGTTGGACCGAAATGTCCTTAAACTAATGATGGACCACCACGTCACTAAATTGGCGATGGACCACCATGTCCCTAAACTGGAATATGGACCACCATGTCCCTAAACTGGAATATGGACCACTACGTCCCTAAACTGGAACAGTAGAGCCCCCAAACGCTCTTTCGCCGGATCTAAACGATCCCGTGCCTCAAACCTGGCTAACGTATCCTTAAACATCCAAATGGACTATAAAACTCCCAACCGACTTTGGTTCAAGGGTACATCTCTGAACTCCTCTGAAACCTATCGTTGTAATCCTTCAACGACATCAGAGAGGTGATGAGTCCTGACGGCCATATATATTAAATGGATCACCACGTTAAGTTGATCTTAGTCTCAAATTAGACTAACGTATCCTTAACGAATGTTTAAGTCAATCTTAGCCTAAATACGGCTAACGTATCCTTAAACATCCAAATGGACTATAAAACTCCCAATCGACTTTGGTTCAAGGGTACATCTCTGCACTCCTCTGACACCTATCGTTGTAATCCTTCAACGACGTCAGAGAGGTGATGAGTCCTGACGGCCATATATATTAAATGGATCACCACGTTAAGTTGATCTTAGTTTCAAATTGGACTAACGTATCCTTAACGAATGTTTAAGTCGATCTTAGCCTAAATACGGCTAACGTATCCTTAAACAAAAAACACCAAACCCAAATCTAAGTAAATACGGATTTGGACTAATCCACGTCCTACGGGCGACGGCATTACTCAGTCTCCGTATACAATCCACGGGCAACCACAAATAAAACAAACACCCACGAAACGAAGTGAAATTCTGGAGAAGGAGAAAGTTGTTACCGCGATGCGGTAGCGTAATTAACTGCAGGGGCTTGCGCCTACAGGGAAGAGCGTCCCCACAATTAAAAACCCTTCAAGCGAGAAGGAATCTGACGAAGTCTGCTATATCGGCCGCATCCGTCTAAACCTCCGATACGCGGTGCCATAAATCAACTTGGCATCTTCGGAGAGGTGGATGGGTAAAACCATATAGCATCTGCCCTGAATCTCAGGCAAGACGTCCTAACGTCTCGGCCGTCTTTCGGAGGGGAACAGATTTTGGCACGCCCGGTGGGACCTTTTCCTCTTTCCACTCCACACTTCGTGTGTCGTTTTCGCGAACCAATCGCGGTTTTTTAACGGTTGCCTTTGGAATTGCAAGTTACTAAGGTTTGGTCTTTTCCCTGGCACAGAACTCAAGCATCAATGGCCTGTAACTGTACCAACTGCTCGAAGTGCCACTGCAACGGACGCTCCACCTCACCCGGAGGTGTAGCATATGGGCCCCAAGCAGCTTCCTTCCTCGCTCTGCCGGTAGACCAGGTGACCCAGGCCACCACCGGCCTGTTTTTTGGGACTATGATCCCACCTACAAGCTTCTCTATGCCAATACCTGCACTGAAAGTGAACAAGAAGTCGGTCTTCGACCGGCTCACTGCTACGACGGCCCCTGTCAACGGGTCGTCCACTACCAAACCAACAGCCTCTGTTTTCGCCAGGCTGGATCAGAACTCTAAATTGGCTGTCCCAAGGAAGGCAATAACTGCTGGTCCAGAAGTCGTCAAGGCGGCTTTCCCTGTCAAAGAGTCAGTCTTTTCAAGACTGACGATTCCTGCTCCTGCTCCTGCTCCTGCTCGAGGATCTGTCTTCGACAGGTTGAATATCATCCCTTAAAAGACAACTTCATTCTTTAAGAGGTTACCACCAGCGGTGCCTCGTTCAGACAGGGGGCAAAAAGAAGCTGTCTCAATCTCCGAGCCAGTCCCAACGGACTCCTTGTACTGGAACACTGGGGGCAGACCCTGAACCAAAAATTCTGGGGCCATCAGATGAAGTAATTGATGCATTCCTTAATGAAGCTCGGTTGAGAAGTAAAGCTGATCGAGAACGCGAGGCGGTAATATTTGAAAGGGCCAAGCGCCAGCGACTTGATGAAAGAGCTGAGACGATCCCGCTGGAGTAAAATACCTACACTACCGACAGAAGCAAATTCAAGATGAGGAAAAGGTTTGCTAAGGCCATGTCATTGGGCATGAAGCTACCATCCTCTGAAGGAAAAATTACTGGTGAAATGGAAATGCACCCCTCCTATTGCTTATATCATCAGAAGATTTCGCACCCCACTCAAGAGTGCAAAGCTTTCGATAGATGGTGGCAAGGATACGTTGCTCATCGACAACGCTTTAAGCGGGAGAAACGTAAAACTCATCGGGAGCAGAAAAATATGACCGAAGGGTTTAACAGAGCTACCGGGGATTGTCGCATGGTTAACGCCAGGGGATCACAAGTGCCTACATTCGGGAGCGATTCTGATGAGGAGCTAGAACTTGCCCCTCTCTTTAAAGAGTCCACTTCGGGAAAAGAAGAAGAGCCGAAGGTCTGCGAAAATATCCGGCTACGTAATCGCACGCTACCCGAAAAGAACCTCGGGCCCTCAAATAAAAAAGATAAAGGGAAAGAAAAGGTCTCTGAAGATATCGTCTTAGATGACCAAGTAGTGGAGGAACTAAGTGCCAAGGACCCGCCGAAGAGAAATAAGGTGGATTACAACGTCTTAGCGCATCTGAGGAAGCTACCCTCATAGCTCAGCGTTCTTGACGCCCTTTTGTTATCAAAAGAGGCAAGAGATTCGTTAATCAAGGCACTACAAGATCCGGAACAATTCCAAGCTTTCCTAACTGAAGAAAAGATGAAGGATGAATTGGAGGAAGTGCACACGGCCGATGTCGCTTTTGGTGATGAAGACCTTCTCCTTGGGACGTGCGAACACAATCGCCCCCTTTATGTCTCAGGATACTGCCACGATGTAAAGATAGGCAAGATCCTGATCGACAATGGATCTTCCGTTAATCTCCTCAATGTGCGGGTGTTAAAAAGAAATATGCATGAGTGTCCAGCACCTTGCTCGGGATAAGATTACCATCTCCGGGTTCGACTCCCAGTCATTAAGAACTCTTGGGTCTGTGATACTGACGCTACGCTTTGGGTTACTCGTCATGGACATTAAGTTCCACGTCATAGACGCCAATACATGCTATAATGCTTTGCTCGGCCGACCGTGGTTACACGAGTACAACGTCATCCCTTCTACACAATATCAGTGTATAAAATACGCTAAGGATGGTCTCGAGTATACCGTGGCGGGAGAACTGAATCCGTTTTCTGTGAACGAAGTCCGCAAATATGAAGATGCCAAATACTTCTTACCGAATTTCGAAGACACGGAAAGGTGTCACAAGCCGGAGAACAAAGCTAATGCCACCATCCCTGTCTTCGGCAGTGATACCGAGGAGGAAGAGAAGATAGTGTATTCGGGTCTGCCCCAACACAACAAGCCAGGACCGTCCGCACCTATGTTGATCTTTGGTAGCGACTCGGAAGATGAGATCCATGCTGTATTCTCTGCTCGACCTTCAATACAAACGTCCGCTGACGAAGAGCAAAGTCTACAAGTCGCCATGGTGCCGCTTAAACACCGTAAAGAACTGGATGCGCTTGATATCTACAGTGTAGAAGAGCTGTGAACGTTCTATATCCCTCCCAGGCGAGAAAGCGAAAAAGCAATTCTATTCTACCGCTCTGAAGAAACCAAAGTGGAAAAAGAAATCTGGCATGGCGCGGATCCTACGCTCGACAGGCTTCAGCCTATCCGTCTTCCCAGATATTATACGGAAGGTTTGAAAAAGCTGCTGAAACGCCAGGGGATATCCTTCAAGCAGACCGTTCGAAAAGCCAAATTCTATGAAAAAGTCTGGAACGTTCCCGAAACTCAACGCAAACTGCCTAATGGGAGAATGGAGACAAAAGGGCTTGGATACATCCGATCAAAGAAACGAGAGCTACTAAACAACTGCTATGTCATGTATGACTTCGATGAAGAAGCGGATGCTCAATAGGAGGACGCTAATCCTGAGCCAATGAAAGTTCCAGATGCAAAAGAGCCCAGTCCGTCGTTCGAAAAACAAATGGACAAGTTTATAAGGGAAGCGGGTCAAAAAGTTCGAGGCGACCATAACCGCGAAATGGTCATCTACGAGAAAGCCAAAACGCAGCGCCTCCTCCAACAGGCCGTGAAAAATGAAAATGCCTCTCCTTGTCAACCTGTTATAAAGAAGGCCCGACGCAGAGGCAGAAACAAGTCGAAACGCGAAAAAGACGCTCAACAGCAACGAAGCAGGGCTAAGAGGCCATGCGAGCGAAAATCGAGCGGTTCCAATCTATCCCTCATGAGAAAATAAACCTCAAGAATATTTATATTATTTAGGGTTTTCATAGATATGAATTTTAAGGATTGGAGGTATTTTAGTGATAATAGCTTAGCTTGGAAAGTTCATGGTATTTTATTGTGAAACTTGTCCTTTGTTGGTATCATGATGGTATTTTGATGAAACTTGTAATTCTTTCATTTAAAAAAATGTAAGTTTATTATATTTTTAAAATATATGGACTTGTAATTTTTATATAATTATTAAAAATTAAATTTATTTAAGTAGAAAAATGCATTTTTCTTAAAACCCGTATTTAAAACCTTTCGAGACCGAATACTCTATGAGAAGATCTGCATTTTGCTCTACTAGCCCAAGAATGTGTGATAATCCGCACCATCCAATAGCGGGTCCCCTAAAAAAGGTTGTAGAGGCATATTCGCAAAAGAATTAAGAATACTGTTTTAAAAGAAAACCGTTTTTTTAAGTGAGTGGTATTTTAATATAATATTTTCTTCGTAACCAAAATCACACAAAGGTATCGTGCTATGGAACAAGGGTGTATGTAAGGGGTAGGTCATTACCCCGTGAAGTTTTCTAAAAGTAAAGTATTAACAAAATACTAAAAGAGGTGATGTTTGAAGTTCATGGTATTTAAATGAAAAACTTAAATATAAGTTAATTTGCATGGAAATCTAGGTTAAAATTTATTCAAAACATTTATAATTAAGATTACAATTATTGTGTAAAATTTGGATGAACAATATGTAGGAAAGATGGGAGTTTTTAGGGTTTAGCAAATAGATATCGGTATTAACTCTACTTACAGATATTCGTTTTAAAATGAATTTTTAAATAAGAGAAAAGAAGATTGGACGGGACTTACTATTTAGTTAGGTTAAGAAAAGGTAGAAGAAGAGAGAGTTGTAGTCGTGGCGTCGCGGAAGCTCCAGAATAGCTTCAATTCTTCGCCGGAAGTTGACCGCTTGCTAACTTCACTTGTACTTAGAAATTTTTTGAGAGTTTTGACAAGAAATTTCAGAATGATGCTGAGCCAAAGTGTGGGGTGGTATTTATAGTGTAGAATTTGGGTTTTGGAATTAAAAATAGGGATTAAAAAGCATTAAAATTTGGTTTAATGGTGAAGTGAATGGTCTCTGTTTGATTGCAGGAAAATCAAACAGTACATGGGTGTTAGGGGTAGGTGAAGGGGTTAGTGTGCAGAGCCCGGGCCTCATTGGGCAAAATCAGACGGTCGATGCCGGCCTAGGGGAGCATCTCGCCGGTCGATCTAAGGCTAAGGGGCTCTGGATTTTGGCCGCGTGTACTATATGGTGTTTAAACACTTTTGCACATGTTTGATTTTTCTGACTTTTCATTTTTATGTGTATTGCACGTGTAAACTTTTGGGTTTACAAAAAGTTAAAATGAAAAATCAGAAAAATAATGTGTCTGATGGGGATCGAACACAGAGACTACGTCATAGTAGTGCAAAGACTTTACCAATGAGCTACAAGTTATTTCTTGCTGTTATTTAACAAAATTAACTTATAACTTAATCTCAGGCTGTATAACTCATTTCTGTACATTAAACTGGAAAATTCCGTACGGTAAATTCAAACTCGTTACATTCTACCCTCCTTATTTTTATAAGGAGGATCGAACACAGAGGCTACGTCACAGCAGTGCAAAGGCTTTACCAGTGAGCTACAAGTTATTTCTTACTGTCATTTAACAAAATTAACTTATAACTTAATCTCAGGCTGTATAACTCATTTCTGTACATTAAACTAGAAAATTCCGTACGGTAAATTCAGAGTCGTTACATTCTACCCTGCTTATAAAAAATTCGTCCTCGAAATATACATTTACATAGGGACTAATTTACAAATAAGTGAAGGTATCTTGCACGCATGACTTCTTCTCGTTCCCAAGTTGATTCTCCTGGCGAATCTTTTCTCCACATCACTCGGACCAAGTTTACTTCCTTGTTCCATAGTATCTTTACCTTTCGGTCCAAAATCTCAACGGGTTGTTGCTCGCAAATCAGGTCAGTCTGGACTGTGAGCTCTGAGTGATCAAGGATGTAGCTGGGCTCGCTCACATATCTTCATAGCCGGGATATGTGAAACACGTTGTGCACTCCTTCCAATGAGGATGGAAGTGATAAACGGTGTGCCATTTCTCCAACACGTTTGAGTATGTCGAACGGTTCTATGTATCTTGGACTGAGCTTACCCCTCTTTCCAAAGCAGATCACTTCTCGGTTTGGAGAGATCTTCAGGAAAACATGGTCTCCAGGTTGGAACTCTAGATGTCGATGCTTTGCATCTGCCCAATGTTTCTGTCTATCTTGGGCTATGCGCATTCTTTTCCTGATCGTGCGAATTACGTCCACAGTTGCCACGATCATCTCTGGTCCAAGGAGTTCACGATCTCCGACGTCGTCCCAACTTAGTGGTGAACGACACTTCCGTCCATAGAGTGATGCAAATGGTGCCATTCCAATGCTCGCCTGATAGTTGTTGTTGTATGAAAACTCCACAAGGTGTAGGTGATCTTCCCACGAACCTCCGAAGTCTAACATACAAGCTCTTAACATGTCCTCCAGAATCTATATTGTTCGCTCGGACTGTACGTTCGTTTGTGGACGGTAAGCCGTGCTGAAGTTCAGACTCGTTCCCAGGCTAGCTTGCAGACTTTGCTGAAACTGTGATCGGAATATGCTATCACGATCGGAAACGATGCAAACTGGTACTCCATATAATCTCACGATCTCCTGCATGGATTTCATGGGTATCAAAAATAGTACATCTTGAGCTTAAATCTCACTTTAGATTCATGCTTACCTCCATGTACTTCTTTGCTAACGTCTTGGTAGATTGGCCAACTCGAAAGGGAATAAAGTGAGCCGACTTGGTGAGTCGATCCACAATAACCCATACTGTGTCGTTACCCTTCGTGCTGTGAGGAAGGGTGGTCACGAAGTCCATGGTAATGTGCTACCATTTCCATTCTGGAATTGGTAACGGCTAAAGTAGACCAACATTTATGTGATGTTCAGCCTTTACTTGCTGACATACCAAACACTTGGCTACACTTCTAGCTACTTCGCGGTTCATTCTATGCCACCAGTGGTGTTGCCGTAGATCCTTATACAATTTTGTACCACTGGGGTATACAGAATAAGAAGAGCTGTGAGCTTCTTTCATCAACTCTTTTGGAACTGAGTCGTGTGGCACACACAATCGACTTCCATTTCTCAAGGATCCATCTTCATGGATGATAAAGTCAGTTCGAAGTCCACTTTCTACTTGTTCTCGGATCTTTTGTAGCTTGGCATCATTTGCTTGAGTTGCTTTGATCTGATTGATAAGAGTAGACTGGACTTGTAAATCATCAAATATGAAGCGTTACCTGGTATAACTACTTCGATCTCCATTCCGTGCAATTCCTGCTGTATCTTCCACTGTGCGGTGAGATTCATTGCTAATGGCTGGCGGCTAAGTGCATTAGGAACTACATTCATCTTCCCAGGATGATACTATAGGTTGATGTCGAAGTCCTTCAAGAGTTCTAGCCATCTTCTCTACCGCATATTCAATTTCTTCTGAGTAAATACATAATTCAGACTCTTGTGGTCAGTGTATATATCCACTCTTTCTCCCAGAAGATAGTGGCGCCAAATCTTAAGTGCAAAGATAACGGCTACCAACTCCAGATCATGTGTTGGATAGTTGCGCTCATGAACCTTCAGTTGTCTCGACGCGAAAGCCACAACTTTTCCACGCCGATGTAAAGCACATCCTAATCCCTTACCGGATGCATCACAATATACGATGAATCCTCCAGATTGATCCAGTATTTCAAGGATAGGAGCTGAAGTTAATCTTGACTTGAGTTCTACAAAAGCGTTTTCACATGCTTCTGACCACTCGAATGCTTCATCTTTACGTGTGAGCTTGGTCAGGGGTGCTGCAATCTTCGAAAAGCCTTCAATGAATTTTCGGTAGTATCCTGCTAATCCCAAGAAATTTCGTATATCTTTCACTGTCTTTGGTGTCGACCATTCGTTGACAGATGACACTTTAGCTGGATCTACTGAGATTCCTTCGCCTAAAATGATATGTCCGAGAAATCCGACTTGAACTAGCCAAAATTCACACTTGCTATACTTAGCATAGAGCTGATCCTGTCGCAATGTCTCCAGGACTATCCGTAAATGCTCGGCGTGTTCTTTCCGATTCTTTGAATACACCATGATGTCATCGCTAAAGATGACAACGAACCTGTTTAAGTACTCTCGGAAAACTTGGTTCATCAGATTCATGAATATAGCAGGTGCATTGGTCACTCCAAATGGCATTACAAGATACTCATAATGACCATATCGAGTCCTGAACGCCGTCTTCGGAATGTCGGACTCTTTGACCTTCACCTGATGATAACCCGAACGAAGATCTAGTTCGAAAATACACAATACCCACTTAGCTGATCGAAAAGATCATCGATGCGAGGTAGTGGATACTTGTTCTTAATCTTCACTTTGTTCAGAGCTCGGCAATCTACACACGTCCTGTATGAACCTTCTTTCTTCTTCACGAGCAAAACTGGAGATCCCCAACTTGAAGTACTGGGACGAATCCAACCTTTCTTCAAGAGTTCGTCTAACTGAATGCGGATCTCCTTCAATCCTTCTTGACTTAACCGGTACGAAGCTTTGATTACCAGCTGCGCGCCAGGTATAGAGTCAATACTGAATTCAAGAGCTCGATCGGGAGGTAAACTTGTTATATCTTCAGGGAATACATTCTCGAACTCTCGAACTACTTCTGGCTTTTCTTCTTCAGCCGGTAGAGTAAACACTTTTGCATTCTTTGGCTTAGCACGGAAGATCCCGGGCTCCAAAGTTCTATCTCCACTCTTGAAGTAGAAGACTGGGTGATCTGGTATCTCAAATACTACCCTCCTTTGACGACAGTCAATCGTAGCATAGAAAACTCCCAGCCAGTCTATTCCCAACACAACATCAAAATTTAGGATGTCTAGTACTTTGGAATTCGCGTATTTGCGTAGAATTCTCGTCCGCAAACTACAGCCGGACACTGATCATATCTCATAGTTGCCTTCAATACTCCATTCCTGGAACTAACATTCCAGCTTGAAATGAGTGGCTTCACGGGAATCACATGCGTTCTCACGAATCGTTGGGACATGAAGCAGTGTGATGCTCCAGTGTCGAAAAGTGCTAAGGAAGGTAGGGAGGCTACTAGTACAGTACCTAAATTGTGTGAAGTTGATTTTAGATACATGAGAAATATTACAAAAATTGAAAAGATGTGAAAGGACTGGGAATTATCAGTGATTACTTGGCCAATGGCTTCGGCTTTCTCAACCATCATTGTGAAAGCCTAACGTCTGGGTACATTTCTCCTTGCTGGAGGCACATTCCTCTGCCCTTGAAGCATGTTTCTCTGCCCTTGAGGAACGTTTCTCTATGCCTGGTGAATTTGACGAGAAGGCTGTGCAGGAGGTCCATATGGAGGTGGTGCAGGTAGAGCTAGTCGGGGTGCAGGAGCCTGAATAGCTGGCCGTTGCGGAACTGTGATTGCTGGTCTAAGTGCTGGAGCTGGGTTGAGTCGATATGGACATTCTCCTATGGCATGAGTGGATGCGCCACAAACCAAACATAGGCCATTTGCACGCCTGCAGGCTTTCGCTAAGTGTCCATTCCTCTTGCAATAGAAATAAAAGTATGGACTGGGCCGGTTAAATGATCCTCCTGGTCTCCTAGGTGCAAAAGTTGGCCCGGAAGAGGCTCTTCCTGTCATCTGTGTGGCAGGGCATTTCACACCGGCAGTCTGAGGTCTGCCCTTCTTCTTCACAACTGCCTCATAACGTCGGACAACCTTCAAAGCGAGATCATGGGTAGTGAAATCCCCTGTAGCGAGTGCAGCTTGGATTTCCGAGTCCAACCCTTGCTGAAATCTTCGTGCCTGGATCTCAGCAGTAGGAATTAGGTGTGCTGCGAACCTGTTACGATCTTGTGTTAGCAGTGTAGTGAGTGAAATCAGGAATTTGAATTTGAGACAATATCTTACCTGCTAAGCATGATAAACTCAGTATCATATTCATCCACGGACTTGCTCCACATCGAGCTTTGTTGTAAGTGGATGAACTGATGCTCCATGTCAAAACGGGCACTCTCAGGGAAGTACTTCGCGTCGAACATATCGCGAAACGTCTTCCATTCAATCGGTTGGGCGAGATGGCTTTCTTCAGCATACCACCAGACTCTGGCGTTAACTGTTAGTTGCAGCTTCGCAACTCTCACCTAAGTAATCTCTGGCACTTGTGCTGTTGCCAGATCATTTTCTATTGACTGAGCCCATTCTTCTGCCTCCAGTGGGCTCTCTTTTCTTGAAAAATGCTTTAGATGCAGTGCCCGGAATTTCTTGACTACGGGTCCTCATCTTCGGGGCGGTACATGAGGATAGCAGTCTGCTGCTGCTGACCCTCCAAGAGGCTCTTGATTGTCTCAAGAAGTACCGTTTGCTCGTTGATGGGAGCTGCAATGGTAGGTGGTGGTGGTAGAGTAGGGGGTGGAGTGTTGCCGTTTACATTCGTGCTGATGTTGTTCGGTGAATCTATGACCTTGGCAGAAAAAGAAAGGTTACGATAGATTCAAGAAATTTGAAATGTAAGGAATGTATAGTTGCTGATTCTTATTATCCTTATGATATATTGCTTAAGACTTCATGCAGAACTAACCTGCATGGGCCGCTAACAAAACCTGTCACGCCCCGCTTCCCAGTGTACGGAAACGGTGACGTGGCGGGCCGCAACGTATTTACTAAGAAATAAATACGTTAAGCATAATTAAGAAATATATGTAAAAATGCACAAGAATGATAAGAGATATAATATAAACAAACAGAAACTTTTATTTACATTCACTTTACATACAACTGTTTTTAAAAAAGGAAAGATACAATGAAATAAGCAGTGCCTAACAGTGGCATACAAACTGAAAGTAAGTACAAAGAGAGCTAGTAGTCCGGCTGGACGGTGAGCTGATCCAAATCCTCCTGGCTAGGCTCGATCTCCTGAGGGTCCGGTCCTCCTAACGAACATTCCAAAGAAAGAAATAGACAGAAATATCGTCAGCGAACTAGCGCTCGGTAAGTCCCAAAAGAAGAAGGGAATATAACAAGTAATGTGAAATGAAACTGGTAAGTTGTACGGGTATATACTTGTTATTCTAACGTAGTTATTTGTAGCTGAAAGTCGACCTTAGCACCACCATGGGGTTCTAGAGGCATCAAGCATGCCAAATTTTAATTTTTATTAGGTGCTAAGCTAGACTAACAAGATCTTTACTAGATTATTAGGGTTTGCCTTTGTGATGTGATGAACTAAAGAGAAGAAAAGAGCATACAACCTTTGTAGTTCAAAACCTTCTCTTCAATAGCTGCGGGCTGAAGTCCACGCGACTCTACTAGGCTCCTCTTTGAGTTGAATGAACCTCCTTCGTGGTCTTCGTGCCAAAGATAATCCATCCGAAATCCACTAGCTCAAGCTAACCCTTCACTAATCTCATTAGTGAAGGCAACACTCCACATTATATTGAAAAATTCCATACTTGAATGAGTGGGAGTTAAGAGTTGTCATTCATTCTAGTCTCATTCTCAACACTTAGCCATTTTGGTTGCTTTGCTCCCATAGTTGCACTCTAGCTTCTTCTTCTTCCTCAATCCCATGGTTCAAGTTTCAACCCTCACATGTGATATGAACCATGAAGCTTGAACACAAACTAATGAGCAAATTAAACCCCTACTTCACCATCACACACTAGCTTAGCAATTTGATGTGGAGTGTTGCCTTCACAGTGAAGGGTTAGCTTGAGCTAGTAGACTTTGGGTGGATCGTCTTTAGCCTGAAGATCATGAAGGAGGTTCGTTCAACTCAAATAAGATCCTAGTAGAGTCGTGTGAACGAACCTCCTTCGTGATCTTCGCGCTAGAACCTCCTTCGTGATCTTCTTTAAGTTGAACGAAGTCCACGCGACTCAAAGAGGACTATTCATTTGTCTTTTCCTTTTACCTTCGCGCTAAAACTAATTAATCCGGATTCTAATAATTGTATCACATACATCACAAAGCTTGTAAAGTAACCGCAACATTAGAATTCCGCACGCAATTAGCAAACTTAACCAATTTTTCTAAGACACGAATAATCCAGTGAGCTAAAGTTCCAAAACCGATCGTTTTAAGCCAATCCGGGAGTCGAAAAGAATTCGAAACCCGCCCGAATCTTCGCGGCGGAGAATATCACAAAATTAACTATCGAATGGGGGGCACCCTACCCAAGGCCACCATGAGGTGGCCAGGGGGTGAGGCAGACCCGAAACTGCCTAAGGTGGGGCAGTTTCGGGTCCCCACCGCCAAGACCACCTTGTGGTGGTCTTTGGGAGTGGGCCCAGCCATTCGGTCCCCCGGGGATTCCCCGAGGTGCGCACACACCACCCCGTGGTTTCTCGGTTCAAACCGTGAGCCCGCGGGGTGTCCAAACAACTCAAAACATCATTTTGGAAACTATTTTTATCAGCAGTTTTTGCGCGACAAAAACGGCGGATTTCTAACGTCGCTATAAGCTACCCTAATGTTATAGCTTGGCTCCTCTTTTGTCTTTTCCTTTTACCTTCTCTCAAGTTGTGAGGGCTCTTAGGATTAGGAGACAGTACACCTATTACGCTTATTGGATAGTCTTCTTCCAAACCATAGGTAGGTGCCGAAATGTAGGGAATGAAGAAAACCAATTAGCCTAAATGTGGTGTACAAAAGCTAATAAGTAAAGACATATAAAGGGATCAGAAAGAGGGCAAAGTAAATTGCGACTGTTAACATTCACGACCAAACCACGTATTTCATCGCCACTCCTACTTCACCTTTGTATTTCTCCAGAACACCCCGTATCACTACGAACATCCAATTCCACTGGATAAATCCATCGTATGGTTATATACGAACTCGAAGGAACTTGTTCCAGATTCGAGGATGGATTCTGGTTCAGGAGAAATAGGAATAAGTTTTATTCAGTTGTCTTTTATCTTTACCTTCTCTCAGGTTGTGAGTACTCCTAGGATTAGGAGAGTACACATATTATGCTTATTGAATACTCTTCTTCCAAACCATAGGCTGGTGCCGAACGGTAGGGAAGGAAGAAAACCATTTTAGCTTAAAGAGGTGTACAGAAGGTAATCAGTAAAGACAAATAAAGGGATTTAGAGAGATGGCAACGAAACATACGGTTACAGTCATGAATCTGATAATGGAAGAGACATTACTAGGAATACTCGGATACCCCTTCGAAACAATTTTATATTTCAGTTTCACTGTGCATTATTAATTGAAAACCGATTTCCCAATTAGACCCTTGCTCCAGGATATGTATTTGCCAGGTATGATTCTCACATCTGTATGGTTTTATAGATGATGAGTGGGAGTAAGTTATTGGGAATTAGATGATCATCCTCATTATATCGGAATTCGTTGTAATAAGTGATATTTGAGGAAATCGTCTGGTACAGTTTTCAACCTACGACGCACGGGGTTTGAGTTATTCAACTCAGGGGACTTATACAAAGTATTGTATGTTGTCCAGTGTCCATTAGGACAAAGGGCTTGGTCCTCGTACTGTATTCTGTTTACTTATGACTTCTCAAGTTTTTGACAAGTGTTTCGTAGAAATACAAGGTCCAAGTTTGAAAAGTTGTAGGTACAAGAATAAAGTAGAGAACCATGTGTTGCAAGTATCAGGATTCTTCAAGGTAATTGAAGATGTAGATACTTATAGTTGGTATTCATTTGATAGTAATGTTTTATGAGAACCTGCTTCTCTTTCAGGTTACTCAATTTGGATGCACTCCTAAGTTGAGTAATGTTGATCGGTGTCTCTCCATTTAATTGACATGCACTGGAGACGGCTGCATGATTTGAATCTGGTTCTAATTAAATCAGTGTCTCTATTTCTATATTGTATATAGAATGGTTCATATCTTAACGATATTAAGGTACGGGGAGTTGTCCGGCTTATGCTTAAAACCAGACTCTGGACAACCCAAGGCACGTTTCTGTATTGGTAGCTTGTGGGTTATCCCAGGCTATGACGAAGGGTAACTTTCTACCATCTGGAATATCAATAGTGATATTGTTCTTGACTCGCCACAGTTTTAGTAAAATGGACTTTTTCAGAAAACAGTAGTGGGAGTATGGTAGAACTGGAAGTGATTCCAGAACCACAAACGATTACTGAAAATTTAATAAAACCTAAAGATTCAATCAGGTTTGACATTCTATTAGCCACTTCGCAGATTTGATGGGTAACCTCAGCCACCCGAGAGGTACTTCGGTATTCTCAAAGACGGTGACAGGGAGGTTCTTGTTTACCCAGACTTGACACTACTACTGTTCCAGACTATGAGACCCGGCAGGAGGATGAGTATAGCGTCGTTCTAAACTAACTTTAGAAGTGTACGTATATATGACTCTACCAGAGGGTTGTTGTGGTCAGTGGGAGCAGCGGAAGCATAGTGGACAAGTGGCTTATGTCTATTTATAGACTAAAGCATATATAGCGGAGATAGATCATCTATTTTTGATGTGAAAGTCATAGGTTTTGACTTCATCAGAATTGGGGATGGATCTGTTAAGAAGGTAGTAGGGTGTGATGTCCTGGTATTTGGATGACATACAAATAGTAGGAAGTGAAATTCCTATACTACGATCGGTTATACTATGGTTGTCACACAGTGTTTTCTCCACATAGGATATGGATAAAATATCAAGCATTCTGATTACTAGATCTATGTTTTTAGATCTAGATTTGGGTAGTTTCCCAATCTGGGTACTTAGACAGTATTCTAAAGATATTTAGAATGGATGACTTCTGGAATGGTGGTGTACCTGCAGGTGATGGAGTCACCCTCTCTGAAGGTATCTTGCAGACTAAAAAGGAGAGGGATGTGCATGATTGGTATATCACTTGCTTAGGCAATTGAGTTAAGAGATGTCAAGTACCACACCAGATGTTGTTTTTCCACTAGCTGCAATAAGTTGATATTAATCCAATCCTGGAGAAACGTTCGGAAGCAGTTTTAGAACATAAGTGGATATTCTAGGGATATGATAACGATAGCCTCCTTCGGGAGACTGTTATCATTCCAGGCTTCCAAGATGACCTGGATGACAGAATAGCTGTCGGAGTTATAGTTTTTCTCTCTTCTAAGGGACAGTATGTTGTACTGCTGGCCCAAGCAGATACTGAGGAGGGCATGGCGCAGTATACTGATTGAGTTCAGTGGACGATACAATCTAAGTAGTTTGCTGGATTTGGAGTTCATTAGTGAACTGGGTCCCATAAGATATCCAGACAAATTCTAAGACAGGTATTGCTCATTTCGGGAGATAGCTTTCTCCGTGAAGTTGAGATATAGAGATACAGAAAGAAACATTGGAGCGGATCCACTCACTGAGGCTATTTCTCGAACGCAATAGTATCGCAAACGGGCTTTGCGAAACTGATTGGTAGAGAAGTTGGGTGTTCGGTATCACATGGGCTGTGAGTATGCGACATCGCAATAATTGGCCTTAAGCGCAAGTGGGGGATTGTTGGCTATAGTGCCCTCAAGGCAATTATCATAGTCACGAACATGTGATTATGATGATTGTGTGAGTACCTATACCGATAGAACAGTCTTACTCGAGATGATAGTATGCTATCCGGTTTGTCTTTATCATAATATACATGTTGATAGAGCCCATATGATTCTTGCTTGACTACCAGCATTATGATGGCGATCATATACGTGGGAGCAGGGGGTCTATAAGCACATCCTTAAATGTCCCTAGTCATGGGAATATCGAGACCGGGCATCGATACTCCAGTGTAGACTGGTGTATACTTATCTAGACCCTAACGAGGGGCGGTGGCCAGTCTCACAAGCCATTGGTGTTAGTTGTTCACCTAAGATAGAATACAGGTGCTCATTGGGTTATGAGTATACTAGACGGACTCGCCGGGAACATAGTAGTTGGTATTATACCTATTGTCAGATAGCAGTTCCCTGGTGACATGTGTACAGGTTAGTCCGACGACCTGAGATCGTCATTTGTCTCGTGTGAGTTCCCACTGTGCTTTGATTACTACCCTACCATGGCACAAAAGAGTTGTGCAAACAGATTTTAGTTGGGTATAGTCCCGAGACACATGGAGGCAGTGAGCGGATCGTCGGGGATTCGTCTCTCCCGGTATTGGGGTTGATGTCGCGCTATGCACGGGTGGCCATCACCGGAAATCCTCGGCCGAGGTATACGAGAATTACCGATCCAGGATCGATAGTTTCTCAGGTGGTGATGGGTTACATACCGACACAAATTATCGCGTTATTAGGGGTCTGACTTTATCCACCCCCTAGACTCGATATGCGATACTCTTAGACGAATGGACCAGACTGTACGGATATTGTCATTGTCAGGCTCGGTAGGGGTTTGGATAAGCTTGCTCGTCGGCCTTCCTTTCGCTCAATACCTGGGTAGCCGTTACGTACAGCTAGTGTCGCTGACGTGCTTATGGTTAAACCCACTGCTAGCGTATTGATGAGTCTTTAGAGTCCCACACAGAGGGCTTCCCTGGTTCTGGCGAAATGATATAGTAGCCGTATTGGATACGTGCAGGGTTCCGATCGATTGATGTACATTGTACTCGGACTTTTGATTGGACAGTTGATAATACTAGCCGGCTCGGGTTTGAGCCGGATTATTAAATCAGGTATTGATTTAGTAATTTACGTATATGTATTTCGATACGTATATTCTAGTATTATATTCTTTGTGTTATTCTATCTCTTTGGATATTCGTATTTCGGTACGGATACAGGTATGTATATACAGTAGAATGTAATCCGTATTTTTTACCGGACAACATTCTAAAAGGTGCTACCTCATTTTAGGGTTTGACCATTTTTCTAAATGGATAAATAAGGTGGATATTTGTATATGGAGGTATGGTGAGAACCATACTTAAATAGTGCACACAAATGAATTCTTAATTCATTTGTGTCCACTATTCAAGTATGGGAGGAATTTAAAAATGGAAAAATGGTTTTTACAAAACCAAGCATGCTACTTTCTCTCTCTAAGGTTGAGCTCATTTTGAAAGCATTCTTGTTCTTCTTCACATGGGTTTTCTTGAGCTCCTCCCTCACCATTAGCTCCACCTCCTCTAGCTTTCATGGTTGCTTCCACCTTCGTCATAACATGAGATAGTTAACACTTAGAATACACACACACACTACATCCTAGGCTCTCTAGGGTAGCATCCTAGAGACCCTAGTTGCTCCATTTTCATCTTGGTGTGGAGCTAGAGCCGGAATCACATCCCTCGGGTGGATCATCGGAGATGGAGGAAGACCGGCGACCAACTTCATTCAAGCACACCTCGAGGAGCCATGGAGAAAGATGAAGACCGAAGGATATGGTTCTATTCGGTATAATCTTTCTAACTTGTAGTTTAGCACCCTCTTTGTTAGCTAGTATAGTGTTTATGGGTTCGATTTTGGGATTGGGTTCCGTTGGCGCCAGATTTTTGCTCTCCGTTTTTGTTCCGTACCGGCCGCTTTTGATGGCCAAGGCGCTAGCATAACCCAGCAGTGGTATCAGAGCTACCCATAAACCATTACTAGCAAGGTTGCACGAAGTTAGAACATCGATCGATCAAAATTTCCAAATCATTTTTCCATTTTGCCAAGTTTCTGTCGATTTTAAAACTTGCTCGAAAAATCTTTCTATATAGATTAAAAATCCGTGCAGGCAATTATAGAGCACCACAAGAAATTTGGAAGCTTGAATCAATTTTTTGGCCGTGGAACCGCCGCAAAACATGCTATTTGGCAAGAGGGGTAAATTAAGTCCAAGATATAAAGGACCGTTCGACATACTCAAACAAGTTGGAGAAGTGGCATATGTTTAGCACTACCACCCTCATTGGAAGGAGTGCACAACGTGTTTCACATATCCCAGTTATGACGATATGTGAGCGACCCCAGCCATATACTTGATCACTCAGAGCTCACGGTACAGACTGATCTAACCTACGAGCAACAACCAGTTGAGATCCTGGACCAAAAAGTGAAGACATTACGGAACATGAAGGTAAATTTGGTCCGAGTGATGTAGAGAAAAGATTTTCTAGGAGAATCAACTTAGAAAAGAGAAGAAAATATGCGTACACGATACACTTACCTGTTTGAAAGTTAGTCTCTATATAAATGTAAATTTCGATGACGAAATTTTTATAAGAAGGGTAGAATATAATGATTCTGAAATCCCTGTACAAAATTACTTGTTTATTATATAGAGAGGATATTTCAGCCTGTTGTAAAGATATAAATTAGATTTGTTTAATGCAAGAAGGAACTTGTAGCTCATTGGTAAAGCCTCTACGCTATTACGACATAGCCTGTGCGTTCGAATCCCATCATACCCAATTATTTTTTAAAGATTTTTCTTTTTAATTTTACTAGAGCCCAAGAGTTGCATGTACAATTCATGGAGAAACGAAAAGTTTCAAAAAAAATCAAACATGCACAAAAAGGAGTAAATACAAATTAATGCACGTGGCACGAATCTCGAAGCAATTACCCAGATCCGACAGCCCGTTTCCCTCTTTGGGCCGGCGCCGACGGTTGGGATAAGTCTAAATGACTCCGTGTTTTGCACATACACCCCTTCGACTCCCCTCAACTCTTCTGCACTGTTTGATTTTTCTGCAATCAAACAGAGACCATTCAATTCACCATTTAACACCATTTTAATTCTTTTAATCCAAATTTTTAATTCCTAAATCATAATTCTTCACTATAAATAGTACCCCATCTCCTAGCTCTTCCCCATTTTGAAAATTCTATCAAAAATCCTCTCAAACTTTCTAAGGACCAAGTGGAGTTAGGAACCCAAGTGGAGTAGCAAACCAAACTCGACGACCAAAACTTTTTCAACAACACCACGACATTCGAAGGCTTCCCCTCATCCTTATTAACGCTTTAAACTAGTAAGTCCCTTCATCTCTCTTCCTTTCCATCTCAAAACAAAATTTTAAAACAATCGACAAAAATGGAGTTATCTCCGATATAATCTTCTTTTTAATATTTGTAATCCACGTAACAAGCAAATTAAATCAAACTAATATCCTATACTAATCTTAACTTTATTCACATCATTATCTTTTAGTTTAATAAAAAAAATCATGTGAAACAAACATATAACAGACTTTTTCATTAAAATACCATGAAATTTAGTATAAGCTTTCTCGATAACTAGTTTATCTACCTTTAGGAAAACTTCACGGGGTAACGACCTATCCCTCATGCACACTATGGTTGCATAGCACGATATTCTGAACATATGGCTAATTTAAAGAATAATTTTTTCATTAAAATACCATACATTTTCAAAACGGATTTCTTTTAATCGGTATTTTTGTAATTCTCAGCAATTATTCCTCTATAACCATCGTCAGGGGACCCGCTGATGGATGGTGCGGATTATTACACATCGTTGAGACAGTAGAGCGAGATGCAGAACTCCTTACGGAGTATTTAGTCTTGAAAGGAAATTTTAAAAATACGGTATTTAAGAAATACGACTTTTCTAAATAGAAAAAACTAAATTTTGGAAAATTATATAAAACTATGAATTCGTATTTTCAATAAAAATATATTATGAAACTATATTTTTTAATAAAAGATTAGAATTTTTAATAAAACACCACCAAGTTTCCAAAAGTAGTAGTTTTTATTAAAATACCATAAACTTTCAAAATTTTAGGTTTTATCACCAAAATACCATAACAATTAAAATATAAGTTCATGAAAACCTTAAATATTATAAATCACCCTCGAGATTTATTTTTAAACTATATTAAAGTATTTTTCATAAAACCCCATCGAGATATGTAAACAATATTTAAGGACTCTACATTAATATAGATTTAAGCGGTATCATTTCTCTTCAGTCTCAGGAGGGCGGAGAAAGTGAGTGATTACCTATTCAGATTAGACAATTTAACGGAGTTATCAGATGCTAATTATCTTGGAAAAAGACATAAATCTTGCCGTCCATGTGCAGCAGTTGCCGATTTCTTCCGAACATAAGATTTTAACAGTTTAAAACAATTCATATAAAAAGACCTGAACTTGAATCTAAACTTGAACTAGAACCCGAACACAAATTCGAACTCTAACCCAACTCGAATCTAAACCAAAATATGAACTCGAACCCAATCTACTTGAACTAACTTGACTCGAACCAAGATTGCAATTGACATGACTCGCATATTACTCGACTCACTCGACTTCATTCTATACCTTTTGCAATCTATGGTTTCGATCAAGACATGTTATAACTATTCAATCAAATTTAATTAAGTATATTATATAGTTATAATATATATTATATTCGGGGTGTTTTGGATAGTTTCTTATGTGAATCCAACGGAGCTTCAGGAGTTGTGTATTAAACTCTTTTTTATTTTACTCGAATATCAGTTGGGTTGACTCAATCACAGCCTAGAGCCCCGATACTAACACATGAAATGGGCCTGTGTTTTGTTGCCCCTGGGCCCCACTCTTGAGCTCGTGAATACTTCTACGGCTGCATTGACATTCACACTTGGAGTTTAACGTTAACATAGTGACCATATAGAGACCTATAATACATATTCACCCATGAACATATATTCTTACTCGTCATCTATATATTCTATATTTGTCATTTTCTTTACTCTTACTTATCCTTGGGACTTACCGAGCGTTAGTTCGTTGACGGGCATTCCACCAACTTTTTTTCTCTTGGAATGTTCGTCAGATACGGTCGAGACGGAAGAGGTAGAAGCCACTAAGGATGACTACAACCGAATTGCTACTCAGGACTAGCTCAGTGTTCATCTCAGAAAACTGCATTTTAATACCGCTCATTCATTATTTATTTTGTTATATATTGGTGTTATTAACCAGTGTCTGCTCAATAATTACAGATTACGGGTGTTCGTGATTAAATACTGAAAACAAACTCAATATCACTGATATAGCGTTTGGGAGCCGACACTGCAAACAGAACAGAAAAACGACCAATATCCAAAGAGCTCTTTTGCAATAAACAAGTGTGCACACAATTTTTGGTCCAACACAATACATGTGTGACACTAGCTCTTTGACATGGACCATATGGGGGATGCCCTTGCACAATTCATGCAAGTAGGCACATGTGTGGTGTGATGGGCAATAAATGCTAAAATGTTGTGATACGAGTTAAAGGTTTGATTTCCCTCCAAAACTACTGGGTACAATACAAGCTTCTATAAAGAAAACAAACAGCGCCAGGATGATATTGGAGTTGATACAAGACCACACAACCAATACGAGCCCATGTGCTCGGATTTTGGCCGGCCACACCATCAATGAATCCGAGCTCGACAACCCCCATTTCCATTTTTGTCCCCATCTTTTCACTGTCCCTTCCTTGCAGTCACATCACCTTATTTCTATTACCTGTTTAATCTTTTTTGGTGCCTATAAAAGCCAGATCAGTGAGCAAAGGAAGGGGTCTCACATAGTAGATACATTTTCTTAGTTTCTTTTGTTTTTTGGTTTAGGCTTGAGAGTGGGTGGGATATCACTTGGTTTCTTCTTCTTCTTCCCTCTTGAAGTTTTCTCTTGAGAGTTTCATTATGGAGGTTGAACAAGTTACCAATATCTTGTAACTCAACTTCAAGTGTTAATATATTGCTTTGTTATTTGCTTTCTTTTCTTTACTTGCTTTGCTTTTCTTTTCATTATTAATCTTAACTAATCTCTTTGGTTGTGGTAATGGTGAGGAAATGAGATGAAGGATTTGCCTCCTCCTCCTCTTGTTAATGTTTAATGTGCTTATATATATGATTCTAACTTAAAGATTGTTTATGTATTGATGTGATATGGTATTTTAAAATATGGTTACTTAGTAACCTCCTCATATACCATATTCATTCCATTTTCCCATTTCAATGTTTAAGTTAAAATCAATTTAGTGTTAAGGTTGCTAGGTTTAGATATGGTATTTTGTGATCAAGTGCTTGACAATCTCTTGGTTTCATATACGATATACTATCACAAACACTTAGCAAAATCAACACTAAAATCATTTGCTCTCATGAACTAATTTATGTTTTTGATATTGTGGTAATCTTGCTAACCATCGTGCTTAGTGTTGATACCCCAAGCTCGGACATACAAACGGTAAGTGAACAAAACGGACTCGATTCGTGTTTTGCGGCGAATATCGGAATTTGATGATTTTTGCTTCGCAACCGCGTTGACAAATTATACTTCATGCCGGGATTGACGTAAGGACGGACAACTCATGATCAAGGGTGCATCGAAGGAATCGTCGCGATTCGATCTTCCGAGCCAAAGACACAACCACTTCTTACTTAGCTTCTTTGCTTATTTTTCTTTGTTTTCGTATTCTTTATTTTTGTGACAAAACCAACCATTTGTTATTTGTTGAACCTTAAATCACAAAACCTAATACACAATTTCTTGCGGATGGACCCGTACCAGCCGGCTTGTGATAACGCGCCGTGCACTTGCGGTTTATAAATTTTAAAACGAGAACGATCCCGCGTGCGCATTCCATTTCCTTAAAATCATATCCGTTTCCAAAACATACGCGTTTGCGTGCGCGGGTGAATTCCTAATAAGTTTTTGGCGCCGTTGCCTGGGAGTTGGTAGTATTGGGTATTGTTATTTCTGGTTCTTATTAACAAAATTTACTACTAACTCAAAAAAAATTCAAAACTAACAATACGATATTTTTCTAACTTGTTCCTTGTCCTTCAGACCTGCTAACACCATGAAATTTATTTTAAAAATCAAGTTGTACTACAAGAACACTTAGCTAGCCTAGATAACTCACACAAAATTCGAGCACAAACAAGCTTCATTTGGCCGGCGACATCAACGGGAAATCCGAGCTCACCGGCCCAGTGAGGGTGTTTTTGATTTTTTTTTCTTTCTGTATGATCTCCAGTGTGTTGGCAATACTCTAGTGGTATTGCTTGATTTTTATAATTTTGAGTGTGTAGGAATTGGGGCATATATATCGCTTTTTGACACTAAATATTGTATTTTCCGACATTTCGGTTTTTAAGGAATTACGAACAGCGATCGTGCGGAGCGAGGCTCAAATTCAATTTCAAAACGTTAGTGAGGTATAGTGCCAAAGATCCGGGTAGTTTGACCCGCGCAAGTGAACAATCAAAATCTTGGGATCACTTCAAAAAGTGGGTTTCTTAACCCAAATCACTTTGGTACTTAATTTCCTAACACACTCTTCTCGAATCCGACGCAGTCCAATATTTTTATCTTCGCAGGATTCTTCTCATAAGCTTGCCACCAATTGCATAGAGAACTAACCGTATTTTTTGCAGCGCTTAAATTTAAACGAAAAAGATTGGTTAAATTGTTTGATGTCTTGAATTCTTTTATTGATTGCGCATTTGCATCTTAATACGGATTTAAGGGCAAAAAGACCAAACAAGATACGGTAAAGGATTTCATCACCTTTTTCCGTAGCCCAGAAATCACAAAACCGCATTCTTGCATACCCACGGTAATTTAAAATCAACTAGAACTTTGACTCTAAGGATTTCGCGCTCATTGGGAGAAGTTGACTGTGTTTAGAATACCGCTTAATGGTATATCGTTCACGGGGTGTCTAGGCAAGTGTTCAAGAGAAAGGGTTATCTAATTAATGAACTTCGCGGAAGCGTTGGAAAATCTCCCCTTCTCTCTTGCACTTACCTGGCTTCGTGATCCGTATATCTTGAGCTCGTTTCTCGACACAGTTTTATTTCAACAATCAGGTTCTTGAGAAGGTTCTTGAGCAGCTCTAGTTGACTAGCATACCATAGATTCTAAGGGTGTGATATTCCTTGTTTTTGTGATATTTGTGAATTCTTGTTGATATGGGTGATGCACGATTTAATTCAATTTCTCACGATTCTTATTCTTTTGTTTATACTTAGTCCCAATTCTTTTGTTCAAACTGCCACGATTCTTCCAACATTCACGAAAATTATCCTTCTCTAGGGGGTGACCATGTTCCCCTCCGAACGACGGCGCGACACAAGGTCGTCTCGCCTGAGGTTCGGGGCAGATGCTAATTGGTGCTATCCGTCTACCTCTCCGAAAATGCCAAGTTGATTTATGGCACCGTATATCGAAGGTTTAAACGGATGCGTCCGATGTAGCAGACTTCGTCAGATTCTCCCTCGCTTGAGGGGTTTTTGATTATGGGGATGCTCTTCTCTGCAGGCGTAAGCCCCTGCAGTTAATTACGCTACCGCATCGCGGTAACCACTTTCTCCTTCTCCAGATGGTCACTTCGTATCGTGTGTGTTTATTTTATGTTTGGTTGCCCGTGGATTGTATACGGAGACTGAGTTATGTCGTCGCCTGTAAGGCGTGGACTAGTCCAAATCCGTATTATCTTAGATTTGGGTTTGGGGGTTTGGGTTTAAGGATACATTAGCCTCATTCGAGACTAAAATCGACTTAAACATTTGTTAAGGATACGTTAGTCTAATTTTCAGACTAAGATCAACTTAACGGGATCGTTTAGATCCAACAATAGAGCAATTAAGGGAGCCCTGTTGTTTAGTTTAGTGACATTGCGGTCAATAGGTAGTTTAAGGACGTTGCGGTCCATAGGTAGTTTAAGAACATTGCGGTCCAATGTTAGTTTTAAGACATTGCGGTCAAGGTTAAGGACCTCATAGTCCGTGGATTTAAGGACTCCACAGTCCAAAGTTAGTTTTAAGACATCTCGGTCAAGGTTAAGGACGTCATAGTCCATGGATTTAAGGACTCCACAGTCCAAAGTTAGTTTTAAGACATCTCGGTCAAGGTTAAGGACCTCATAGTCCATGGATTTAAGGACTCCACAGTCCAAAGTTAGTTTTAAGACATCTCGGTCAAGGTTAAGGACCTCATAGTCCATGAGTTTAAGGACCCCACAGTCTGTATCAATATGTAGTCATCGGGACCCGTCACCTCTTTGAAGACGTTGAGGAATTACAACGTCGAGTATCAAAGGAGTGAAGAGATATACCCTTAAACCGAGGTAGATTAAATAATCTTTGACCCAATTTGGAATCAAGACCAATTAATTATATTATGAGCCCATTGGCTTAGTTGAATTTGAATTGAGGACTTATAGCCAGCTTAGGCTATGTCCAATCATGTTTAGGATATTGGCCCTCTGTCGGTCCATTAGAGGAGAGGCTTTGCCTCTAGACACTTAGCCAATTGGGCTAAAGTTAGTGTTAAACACCAGCAACAGGGGGTTCAAATTAGTGTTAAACACTAAAACAAATCGGTGTTAAACACTAGCAACAGAGATCTCAAATTAGTGTCAAACACTAAGATAATCAGTGTTAAACACTGGTGACAGAGATTTTAATTTAGTGTCGAACACTAAGAAAATTAATGTTAAACTCTCTGTTAACAGAGATTTAATTTAGTGTTAAACACTAAGAAATTCAGTGTGAAACACTGCAAGAAAGGCTCTTCGGTTAGTGTTGAACACTAAGGCAAAACAATGTTAAACACTGGATTCAGAAGGTCCAATTTAGCATTAAGCTCTAAGGTAAGAGGGGTCACGTGGTAGCACGTGAGGGCGCCCTCCCCTTTATTTGTTCTGCCGAGAGTGGTGAATACTTTGGAACATCACGTGCTGTCACGTGATGGGCATTTAATTGTTTGTGTGTTAAAGCTTCTGCCAAGGGTCACGTGGGTCACGTGAGGCATTGCCTCTAAAGCCCTTCTCTGTGGATCTTTCTAGGGGTCACGTGGTAGCACGTGACCCTGCCTCTTTGCAATTTCTGATTAAATTCTTCATTAAATCCCCATTGTCTTCTGCAGAATTATATTCTCTGATAGAGTTGAACTCTGATTTTCCTGTAGGAATTAAATTCCTCATATATGTGAAGAATTGAGTTCTGTCATAGAGTTAAACCCTAATAATAACTTTAAAAGAACTAAATTCCTTCTTTCTTTAGAGAATTACTCTTAGATAGAGTTAAACCCTAATTTATATTCTGAGGGATTAGATTCTGTCATAGGGTGAAACCCTAATTTCTTCTTTCTTAAGGGAATTGAATTCCTGTTATTTTAACAGAACTAAGTTCTGTTAACTAGGGTTAAACCCTGGTTCTGTTCATTCTGAAGGAATTATATTCCTACAATATAGGGTTCAACCCTAATTTTAATTCGAAGGAATTAAATTCCTATAATTCTATGAGAATTAAATTCTCAAACATCCATTCCCTCTCTATGCTTTGGATCTGCATGGCAGGATCTCAACCCAATGAGAATTAAATTCTCAATTCATGGGGAGATGTGCATTTTGCAGATCCTCTGCTAAAGAGAGAACTAAGTTCTTCTTTTTAATATCAGAGTTAAACTCTTTTGAGAATTAAATTCTCTTTTTTCTTGAAAGCCTCCCCTTTCTTACCTAAGGTTTTCTTTTGCAGAAGATCCAAATTCCTCCAAAGTCTCAAGGCTCTATTTTTCTCTCTCTCTCTATGTATTGATCTCTGTATGTATATCTATCTCTCTGTGCGTCTCTTGGCTCCTATTTATAGGAGAAGAAGCAGAATCAATTAGTTTTGATGAATCTTTAATTGAGAGATTTGATTTGTATTCACCATTCGTTTGGACCTTTGGATTATTAGGTGAATTTTATTCACCATTAGATTTTAAATCCAAAGATTTTCCTTTGTTATTTCGATTAGATTTTAAGGGGAAGTCTTTCCAAGTTCAAGATTTTTCCATAAATAGGTGATATTTAATCACCTTTAAATCTTTAGTCCAATCGGTTCCAAATAATCATTTTCCTTTGGAAAGATTTGAATGATCTCTTCAGAATTTGATTCTGTTAAATAAATAGGCTTTGAAAGCCGGTCACGTGTGGCCACGTGACCCTTGGTCACGTGTAGGCACGTGACCCCTGGTCACGTGTAGGCACGTGACCCCTTGGAACGAGCTTTCCTCTGCTTTCTGCGCTTTGTCTCCTAGCCGCTGTTTAGCCATCACGTGCCAACACGTGACCCCTGGTCACGTGTGAGCACGTGACCTTTTCTGAAGCCTTTTCCTTGATTTGATCCGGGAACTGATGTGCATTTGCCGCTGCTTTTAAATGTCACGTGCCAACACGTGACTGCTGGTCACGTGCTAGCACGTGATGCTTCTTCCGTAGGCTTTCCTGATTTTAAATCAGGAAACAAATGCCCCCACAGCGTTGTTCTCACGTGTCTGCACGTGAGTGCAACGCTGTCACTTTTTGTGACCGTTGGATTCCTCTAGGGATTTGGGGAGATGAAGCGTCTCCATCACATCCTATAAATACCCATGTCTCTTCAGAAGAGCCTCCACTTTTGCTCATCTTCTTCCCTTGGGAACTTTTCTTTCTTGAGAATTTAATTCTCGTTTCCAGAGCTTAGTTCTCTGCCAATTTTCAGAGTTTAACTCTGTTCGAAAAGAATTATTTTCTTCAGGTAATGCTCTCGAGCAACGATGAACTCTCATGTCCTTCTGGTTTTTAAATCCATAGCGAGGGTTTCATTCTTCTCGATATGAGCCCATGAAACCAATTAATCTTCAGCAGCAAATCTCTTGTAGGGTTCATCTGATCCTCCAAGGAGATGATGATGACAGTTCAAGTCCATGGAGTTTAACTCTGTTCAAGGTTTCTGGGGATTTAATTCCCCTTTCCAAAAGGAATTTAATTCCTGTGAAGAACTAAGTTCTTCCCTATAGAGGCTTCTTAGGGTTTCCTTTGCCCTAGGTTGTCTTTCTGTGATCAGTGAAGAAGACGGTTGCAATGATGTCTTTTGTGGGAATTTAATTCTCCTGATCTTGTTTGATTTGTTATAGAGCCCAAGGTAGATTTATCTTCCAAGAGATGTGCAGGATCACTTGAAACCCACTCCTTATTTAATGAGGATATCCCCTTTGTCTTATTATAACTGCTTGGCCTCGTTATTAACAAGCCGTCATCCTGATTCTGTGGGGCCCATATGTTTTGTAGCCAATGGCCCCATAAAAGAAGAATCTGCTGTCGCTTTCTTCAGCTGTCCCTATATATATATTTACGCTCATATATATATATATATATATATATATATATATATATATGTATATATATATATATATGTATATATATATATTGTCGGCTTTGCTTCTGACAGTTTTCCTTTGTTTTATTTCAGGTATAATGGCTTCTGTCCCGTGCTTTCCCTTCACTTGCTCAGAGGCCGCTTTTCCTCAATCACCGTCCGATGAGGAAGCGATGGCGATGATTCGGGCTCATGACCTGAACTGTACCAACTTGCTTCTATGGGGAACTTGGTACAGCCATATTATCCGGGGTCGCCGAAGTTTCCTCTGCGCAATACCAACAGAGCCTACTTTCCCGTTTTTGCCGATGGACCCTCCGAGGACGGTCTTTGCTGTGGAGATGCCCAACTGGACTCCAACGGGGAGGCTCGAGCCTTCGACGACCGGTATTCCGAACCATCCGATCCCGGTTATAGACATTCTGGGGCGGCGTATTTGCCAGGGTGAGGCCCACCCGTGGGGGCTAATTTATAAGATAGGGCTCACTCCTCGACACCCTGCGGGCTACCTTCTCTGGGCTCGCTACATCCTTTCTGCCCATCGTGCGCGGCTGCAGAAGGTCGGGATTTACCAGGCGATATATGCGTCGCTTTTTCACTACCAATCTCCGCATGTTTGGTGGGTTAAGGCGTTCTTGAACCAATGGAATCTTCTCACCAACACTTTCATTCTAGGAGATCGCGAGGTCTCGATCTCTCTGGCAGAATTCTATGACATCTCGGGGTTGCCAATCAGGGGTAGTCTGTATGAGGAGTTGCTGCCCTCTGACGAGTACATCTTTGAGCCCGAGCCCGCCCCGGTTGACGGCCTGTCTGCTGAGAATGCCGTCCGCCATAAGCGTCCCAGTTTGATCAAGGCGCTGGGTATCTTCGACCGATTATTCACCGAATCCGAAGTGCAGGGTGTTACTTTCAAGAGCTTCATTGCTCGTTTCCTTCACGGGGACGTCTTGTCGAAGACAGCCCCGAAGTTCGCCAACATTAGAGACCCCTTTGGGTTTGGTCAGAAGAAACCGCCGACCACTGAATCGGATCTACCACAGTACTACATCCTTATTATGCCGCCGATGTCTTTTGAATCCATTGCTGCTCCCGGCATGGATGAGGAGACGTTCTTCGTGGGGTTTGGTAGTGTCTGGCTTAGTTGGTTTGTCATCCCCATGCATCGTCGCTTTATGAGAGCTTCGGTTATCTACCCGGCTTATCGTATCGCTGAGGGGACACGGTTGGCCATTGGCATCCCGGCCTTGGCGCTGTTAATATCAGATTATTGCATTTTTATAACACCCAATTTTTATCATATTGCTTATCGGTAGGTACTCTTGAGCCGTGTTTGCTAGTCAATTGCAGGATATAGGTTCTCGGCTCTAAACGATGAAATTCATGGAAAAGCATGACAAAATCCGGGTTCTAGCCAACCACAGATAAACTACGGGTCTCCGCTCTTTATCCGTCTGTTGCCACACACCAGTTCAGGAGACAAATGGAAAATCGATTGTCACCTCCATGCACAAAGCACAATGGCAACACCAAGTCCAAGAAATCTACGCGGAGCTCAAGAAAATCATGACAAAAGATCCATGTCCAATCATCTTTTGATCCACTAGAATTCTGGAAGAAATGTGGAAAGATTATCAGAAAAAACATATACCAGACAAAAGGGGACAGCAGACCAGGGAAGTACAGAAAAGAACATGCCCCAACTCCATCATAGGGCCGCGGATCCGCGGCCAATAGGGGGTATAGGCCGTGGATCCGCGGCCGTTCTGGCTCTTCAGTACGTCGTTTTTCAGGGGTAGTTTGGAACTTTTGTAAAGAGGCAGTTTGTTGCCCTAGGTTTTCATTTCCCTACCTATAAATAGTCCAGATCTTGCCAAAGCCAAGGGTGCTTAATCTTGTATTTTTTTAGGTTTTAGAATACTTGTTGTTCTTCTTCCTCTTCTCATCTCTTCTCCATTGAAAAACTTGTAGTGAGCTTTTGTGAGTGAAGAATGATGAATAAAGAAGTTCATTTTGTTATTATACTTGTCTTGCTTTTTTTTAATGTTAATCACTTGTAATCTTTAATTGATAAGTAGTTGTTGTTATTTATTTGTGTTTCTTTCTTTTCTCTTTTCCTTTATCCTTAAACAACCATGATGCTTACGCTTGATCCTTGCCAAGGTGAGGTCGCAAATAGCTAGTTGTTATCTTCTAGTCTCTTTCTTTCTATCTTCCTCTTTTGTTTTATTTTGTTTTCGTTATGATGTGTGAGTAGTTTCCATACTTGTTAGGGTAGGATAAGGGAAGTTTGAGAGAAGGAAATCTCTCTCACTCTTTCCTTTCCCAACATCTTAAATCGACTCCCGTTAATTGAACCACAATCCGCTCCCTACGGCACCCTATCCTACATGATAGCGGTGATTCCGTAGTGAGACCGGTTGTGGTTGAATTAACCGGAGGTTATGGCTAAGAGCCAAGAACGGACGGACAAGCACCAAAAGGAAGAACTTAAGCGTTGGAAAGCCTAGCTTATACTCGCAAGTTCCTTCCTAGTCGTGCTAATCCTCGTTGTTGCCGATTACCGTAACACCGATATTAAGAGTGGCAATGAAAGAAGTGAGCGACTCCTAACTCAAACTAACCTAATCCTAACCCTAACAAGCTCTCTTTATATATCATTTTAACACTTAGTTAATCACAAACAAATCTGGAAAATTGGACTTAATTCGTTAAAGCACATAGAAAAAGATTCCCATCTCCCTACGGACGACCCGTACTCAACCGGCTAGCTGCAAGCGAAACCGTTTTGATTGCGGTAATTAACTAAACTTGAACACGCAGAATCTCTACCAATCAGGCGCACCTTTATCATGGGTTGGGCACCACAGCTAATACCTCTACTCCCGGCGTGGATGTAGTAAACTTTTCGCTTCATTATTTCACGTCCTGGGTTGAAATGCATGTGTTGGGGGCTTTCGCTATGCATCAGAGGCCCGCGTTTTACGACGCCTATCCCTTCCCGTGACTTATGCGATTGGTGGATGCTTCTGCCGCCGACCCGACTCAATTCGGGGCTATTCGGGTGCTGATTTCTCCTCACGCCGCCACTGGCGGGCTGGTTTTTAATGATCGGGTCTTGTCTATTCCCTCAGGTCCAATTCAACAACTCTGGGACGGGTCAAAAGACAATGCACCCTCTTTGAAGCCCCGGGAGGCCGTGTACTTGTATATCATCAGGCCAGGCTATTTGGTCTTTCGCCAGGACAGTGCAGCTCTTTTCATGAGGTACAATCCGCATCGTTTCGCCCGAAAGCTTGGATACGACCAGGGAGTTTCCTTTGAGGCTTTCGTAGTTGCGCCAGTCCCTTCACTTGATGCCGTTCGCGATGCCGCTCATCATTTCGTGAGGTTGAACACTGGCTCCCACTTCATGATCCCTGAGGCTGAGCACATGCCCCGGTGCGTGGGATCATTTACGGGTTGGTATCTGCATCGAGTCAGCCCGATTATTCTTGAGGAGAGAAGGGTGCTTCTTGGTCATGATGCCCCTCCTCAGGTTCCCGGAGCTAAACTGCGACCGAGGGCTCCGGTCCGCTTCCCTCTGAGAGAAATTGACACCACGCTCATTCCGAGGGAGTCAGGGGTGGACCTTACTCCAACAGCTGGTATGCCTCTAGGTACCCGATCGCGGGGTAGACGAGCCCCAGTAGTAGCACCATCGCCAGTGGTAGCACCACCCCCCGTGGCGTCGACAATGGCGGTGTCACCCTCGGTTGTGGCACCGAGCGAGAGTAATAGGGATGAGGGTGTAGAGGGCGATGTGGGTCGCTGCCGCACCAAAGCTCCGCAAGGAAAGAAACGGTCGTCTTCGACGGCCGGTTCTGGATCTAAGAGGCGGAAGAGGGTAGCCACCAACCTACTTGATTCTTTAACGGATTCGGAGTCCATACTTCCAGATGAGTCGCTGGCCGTGCAAGAGTCGGACGCTAGTCTTCTTTTCTCGGGTTCGGCTGCCGAGGAGGCCGCACAATTGGCTGAGGCTATAAGACGTTCCTAAGATGAGTCCCAGAACGTCAGGGTTCCGAAAAAGCCCTTTCCCGCCGTAATCTTTTATGAAGACCCTTCATGGATTCAGCGGCGGTTCATTGGCCCTTTAAAGGAATGGGGAGAAAGGGCCCTGAAACAGGCCGCTTCGGAGGATGCTGCGGACGCGCTTTCCCTGTGGACCGGCGGCCATGAGTCTACCCTCGAACCTCGGCGAGCACGCCTCCTTGAGAAGGAGCATCAGCTTAAAGAAGCCATACTGAAGGCTTCCCTGCGCATTGGTATGTTCTTATATTTCTTTTCAGTTCTTCAGATTGCTTATGCTTATATATATGTATCCTTATTTTGTGCGACTTGTCCAGAGTGTTCGGCGACGGGAGAGGTCCCCACTGGCTTGCTGCAGCTAGAGCCCGTTGACATTCCCGATGCAGCCTTACTCGATGGGGCCGACAATGCCATTCCTCTCGCAATAGAACCTCCGGTGGCGGCTCTTGATTCCAGGGTACTCGCTCCTTTGGGAGAGGTTCCCTCGGTGGTCGCCGTCCCAACGACTCTACCCGAAGGCGGCCCAGAGGTTGAGATGGAGGTAGTCGGGACTACCCTTCCTTTGTTGGAGCCTGAGGTCACGACAGAGGCCGTTGAAGCTGCTATCCCCCCGGCTCAGAATGGGAGGAGTGTCGAAGGTAACCTTCTACGTTTTGAGCTAGTAATCTTTTTGTTACCTGAACTCTTTTGTCTTTTCAGAATTGCTTCGACTGGCTGCCTCCATTGTCGATCTGTCTCCTCGGCAGTCCTTCCAGCGTCTTTTGGAAATGGCCGCTCCGCAGGCGATATCTCCTCAACGCATCGTCCTCTCGTCTGGACAAGGTGAGTGTTGTTCATCACTTCTCATAGCATCATTGTTATTTGGCGTATTGACATTGATGTTCTCTACAGTTTTGGAGGCCGATGATGAGGTCGAGGTTCTCAAAGGGCCAGGGGAACCCTCAGCTCCTACTTGCATGACCGTAGGTAAGTGACATTCCGGTATAGCCTCACTTGTTCCTTTGCTTAAGAGTCTTACTAATATTTTTCAACTCTGAACAGCCTTGCCAGCTCCAATAGCATTGGAATCGCGTGTCGTCATGCCGCCTGGCCCTTATGCTTTGTGAGCTTCAGAACGCTTGGCTCAATTGAGCCTTGTCTCCCTGTCGTCTTTGATCGAGGAGCTTCGTGCTGGCAGTGCAACCACAGCTGAAGCATTTGCTGCCGAGGCTAACGGTTCTCTTCCTTTTCTTGCCACCTACCATAGCGAAGAGGTGGTGCGAGTCTGGGTGGAGTTCTGTCGGCAGTTGGAGGCTTGCTTGCACGCACTTGAATGTTCCCGTCTTTCCTCGGAGGTCATGGCTGCAAAGGCGGACTTGCGGGGGCTGATAGCGCGGTGCACGGCAAACATGACATTGTGCGAGAGGAGGCGGAGCTGGCTTCTAAAGCGCTGAGCGAGCTTCAGGCGAGTCTTACTGCCAAGGCCAACAAAGCGTATGAACTCTGGCGGGTGCTTCAAGAGTCTATCAGGGAGGTGGTGACTCGTGATAAAGCTGTTACATTCACTCGTGAGAGGGTCGAGACTCATAAGGCCACCGAGAAAGAGCTTGAAGGCTGGCTTGCTTCGTATCAGGCCCAGCAGGCTCAGACGGAGGCCCGTCTTTTGGCGATCTTAAATCATGAGGCCGTGGCCCAACAAAAGCAGGATGAGCTGACCAAGCTGCTAAATCGCCCGCCGGCTTGAAACATTTGTATCTTTTCCTTCCTTCTTGTATATACTCATAGATTAGAGTATTTTCTTTTGTTCTTTCATGAATTGTACTTTGTAAACATTTTAGTTTATGAATAAAAGATACATTTTTCTTCTCAATGATGTGTCTCTTTTATTGAATGTATTCTGCGGACAATTTATCTTGGCCTATTTGCAGGGCAACGATGGCTTAGGATTCAGGATTAAGATCTGCTTCCTAAGACTTTTGCACTTTATGAGCCACGAGGGTCTCAGAAAGAGTTTTTTCTCCCTACAGGTCGAGAGGATCCCATAGGTGTGTGTTCTTCTTAAGAATCGTGAGGATTCTTAAGTGGGTTTTCCCTTGAGAGTCGTAAGGATCTCAGAAGAGAGTTTTTCTTCCTTACAGGTCGTGAGGAATTGCAAGTGCTGGATGTGGTCACCCTTATCCGTGTTTCACGGGGTCAGGGGTTGCTCAAGGCATCGTAGTTTAAAGACGTCGCGGTCAAGGTTAAGGACATCATAGTCCGTGGATTTAAGGACTCCACGGTCCGATGTTAGTTTTAAGACATCACGGTCAAGGTTAAGGACGTCATAGTCCGTGGATTTATGGACTCCACGGTCCTGTTAGTTTTAAGACATCACGGTCAAGGTTAAGGACCTCATAGTCCGTGGATTTAGGGACTCCACAGTCCGATGTTAGTTTTAAGACATCACGGTCAAGGTTAAGGACCTCATAGACCGTGGATTTAGGGACTCCACAGTCCGATGTTAGTTTTAAGACATCACGGTCAAGGTTAAGGACCTCATAGTCCGTGGATTTAAGGACCCCACAGTCCGATATTAGTTTTAAGACATCACGGTCAAGGTTAAGGACTTCATAGTCCATGGATTTAGGGACTCCACAGTCCGATATTAGTTTTAAGACATCACGGTCAAGGTTAAGGACCTCATAGTCCGTGGATTTAGGGATTCCACAGTCCGATGTTTGATTGCAGGGACCCGTCACCTCTTTGAAGACGTTGAGGAATTACAACGTCAGGCATCAAAGGAGTGAAGAGATGTACCCTTAAACCAAGGTAGAATCAGTACAGAATCAGGGTGGTTGATTGTTAGTTTTAAGACATTACGGTCGAGGTTAAGGACATCATAGTCCGTGGATTTTAAGGACTCCACAGTCCGGTGTTTGCTCTGGATGTTTCACACGGGTTCACTGCCGTGCTTGGCGAGGACCAGGCTCTGCTCTGGGCGTTTTCCGCGGGGTCAAAGAGTGACGTTATCCGCGTTCCACGTAACCAGGAATTTTGCACTAGATGCTTCACACGGGTTCACTGCCGTGCTCGGCGAGGACTAGGCTCCGCTCTGGATGCTTCACACAGGTTCACTGTCGTGCTCTGCGAGGACCAGGATCCGCTCTGGACGTTTTCCACAGGGTCAAAGAGTGACGTTATCCGCGTTCCACGTAACCAGGAATTTTGCACTAGATGCTTCACACGGGTTCACTGCCGTGCTCGACAAGGACTAGGCTCCGCTCTGGATGCTTCACACGGGTTCACTGCCGTGCTCTGCGAGGACCAGGATCCGCTCTGGACGTTTTCCACGGGATCAAAGAGTGACGTTATCCGCGTTCCACGTGACCAGGAATTTTGCACTAGATGCTTCACACGGGTTCACTGCCGTGCTCGGCGAGGACTGGGCTCCGCTCTGGATGCTTCACATGGGTTCACTGCCGTGCTCTGCGAGGACCAGGATCCGCTCTGGACGTTTTCCACGAGGTCAAAGAATGACGTTATCCGCGTTCCACGTAACCAGGAATTTTGCACTAGATGCTTCACACGGGTTCACTGCCGTGCTCGGCGAGGACTAGGCTCCGCTCTGGATGCTTCACATGGGTTCACTACCGTGCTCTGCGAGGACCAGGATCCGCTCTGGACGTTTTCCACTGGGTCAAAGAGTGAAGTTATCCGCGTTCCACGTAACCAGGAATTTTGCACTAGATGCTTCACACGGGTTCACTGCCGTGCTTGGCGAGGACTAGGCTCCGCTCTAGATGTTTTCCACGGGGTCAAAGAGTGACGTTATCCGCGTTCCACGTAACCAGGAATTTCGTTGATTGTATTCGCATTTCACGAAGTTGGGATTTGACTTTTCGGTGATCAGGATATCGCCGAGCCATGGAACTGGGAGTTGCCGCTGTTCCGTTACGCTTGAAGTCGTGTTCGTTGTTACGAGACGAGTGCTGAGATGATCTCTAAGTCATTCGTGGCCCGTCGAGATTTTGCTTCTTCTTATGATGAAACCTGAGGGAGAAGTATGATCCCTTTTTTTTGTTTACGCCCTTGGATTGTATACAGGGTGTGATGGAACATCACCTGTAGGGCATAAATTAAAACTTTATTTTATTTTATTTCTTTTTCCGCGATGCTCTATCATTTCAGCTTTTATATCGCGGAGGTCGCGATTGCCCTATCATTTCGGCTATTTTTCACGGTGCCCAATCATTTCGGCTATTTATTTCATTTTTACTCGCTATTTTTTATTTCGAGTTGCCCCATCATTTCGGCTATTTTGCGTGCATACATTTTTACCTGCTGCTTTTTATTGCAAGTTGCCCCATCATTTTGGCTATCTCGTATGCACATGCGGCCTACTGGCTTTTCGCCATAAACCTGAAATTAGACACAGATTTCGGCATCAGCACCGCTACAACTGGGATATGGCCAGGAGCGAATCATCATCTGCCTCTGTCGATGTTGAACAAAGGTGGCTTAGCAAACAGGGTTAGGGTCCCGTCGACTAAGGCTTTTGACTTCATGAGACGTAAGGGTAAGGTATTTCTCCCTACAAGTCGTGAGGATCTCGTAGGTGTATTTTCTCCCTAGGAATCGTGAGGATTCCTAAGTGTATGTTCCTCTATAATTCGTAAGGATCTTACAAGAGGGCTTTCTCCTTATAAGTCGAGAGGACTCATAAGGGTTGTTCACCATAGGGACATACCCCTAGTCACGGGTGGGACTTTGCTGGGGAAATGCTTATTCACGCCCGTGGATTGTATACAAGGGTCAGTATGAGCCGCTTGTAGGGCATTGTCGAAGGTTATGGGGGATTTTGCTTAAGCACAGGTTCAGGTTTCTGTAACTTAAGACTTTCAAGTCTTATGAGCCGTGAGGGTCCCATAAGAGAGTTCTCCTTGTGAGTCGTAAGGATCTCGCAAGTGTCTTTTCTCCTTAGGAATCGTGAGGATCCCTAAGTGTGTTACTCCCTTGTGAGTCATAAGGATCTCACACGGGTGGTTTCTCCTTACAAGGTCGTGAGGACCCTGCAAGTGTCCTTTAACGAGGTTGCGCCCTTTCGGGTTTTCACAAACACTCGCCGGTAGTCCTGCTGTTTTTACTCACGGAGCCCTTTCGGGTTTTCATCCGTGCCCATTTTGCTTATGGACATACCGTTATTTTTTTTTCTTCTCTTCTTTTTTTTTTACGAGGTCGCGCCCTTTCGGGTTTTCACGAACACTCGCCGGTAGCCCTGCTGTTTTTACTCACGGAGCCCTTTCGGGTTTTCATCCGTGCCCTTTTTGCTTATGGACATACCGTTTTTTATTTTTTTATTTTTTTTATTATTTTTTTTATTCATCTCGTCAGCCCAAGGATGCTGCAGTAGTAGTTTTAAGGACGTTTTGGTCCGTCATTAGTTTAAGGACGTTCCGGTCCGATGTTAGTTTAAGGACGTTCCGGTCCGATGTTAGTTTAAGGACGTCTCGGTCCGATGTTAGTTTAAGGATGTCTCGGTCCGTCGTTAGTTTAAGGACGTCTCGGTCCGTCGTTAGTTTAAGGACGTTTCGGTCCGTCTGAGGAGAGGGCCGGCTACTACTTATAGAGCTTGAGCTTTAGGAAGATAGCGAGCGGACATAGTCGTCGTCATCTATCATTGACCTAGGCTGTGGCTCATTAAGCGTAGTATTTCTTTAGGAAGCGGCCGTTTATTAGCCTAAAAGGCCTTTCACCGTGCATATCTATGAGTAAATAGGCTCCACCCTGATAGACCTTGTCTATGATGTACGGGCCTTCATAGTTCGGCTCGAATTTTCCCCGCTTGGCGCAATTGGGGATCATAGGCCTTTTGACTACTAGCACGAGTTCGCCTTGGCGGAATGTCCTCGGTCGGGTCAATCTTTCATATGAGCGCGTATATTTGCTTTATAAGCTTCCAGATTTTGTTGCGCTATGAGCCGGGTTTCATCGAGGGCATCAAGCTCCTCAAGCCGAAGGTGAGCATTTTCTTCGTTTGTCAATTCGTGGTGGAGTGCCACTCGTAGAGAGGGCAGCTCTATCTCGAGGGGGAGTACCGCTTCCGTACCGAATACCAGTGCGTATGGCGTCGTGTTCGTGGCCGTCTTGAACGTAGTTCGATATGCCCAAAGAGCCTCTTGCAGTCTTTCGTGCCAGTCCTTCTTATTTCGGGACACCGTCTTTTTTATGATCTTTGTCAAGGTCTTATTGAAGGCCTCGGCCAGACCGTTAGCTCGTGGATTATAAACTGAGGAGTATCTCCAGTTTATATTATGTTGTTGCGCGAAGCGACTGATTTTGTGGCATCTATAAGCTGGCCCGTTATCGGAGATAATCCGTCACGGAGTTCCAAACCGATATATGACGTGCGTCTTGAAGAAATGGAGGATATTCTCCGTCTTCACTTCCTTCAACGGTACTGCTTCTGCCCATTTGGAGAAGTAGTCGGTCGTCGCCAGGATGAAACGATGTCCCCTGGACGACGCTGGTTCGATGGGGCCGACTATGTCAGTTCCCCACATTTCGAACGGCCAGCTAGCCACTGTCGGGTGTAGCGGATTTGGATGCTGATGGATGAAATCCCCATGAATTTGACATGAGTGGCACTGCTTCGCATACTCAAGGCAGTCTTGAATCATCGTGGGCCAGTAGTAGCCCATCCTTTTGATCTTCAACTTCATCTTTGGGCCTGCTTGATGAGAACCGCAGATTCCGTCATGAACTTCCTGGACGACTCTTTTCGCTTTGTCAGGTCCCAGACATCTCAACCACAGGGAATCAAATGACCTCTTGTACAGAGTATCATTGGCGAAGGCGAAAGACAGGGCTCGTTTCATAAGCTGATGTCTCGAGGACGCGTCTTCGGGCATTCGGTGGGACTTAAAGTAGTCTATGAAGACTTCCCTCCAATCCTCGTCCTTTTCCCGGTCTTTTATTTGCATAGCCGTTTGCTTAGTCGTTTCTTTTTCTTCGGATGATTCCGGAGATATTTCTGCTGGGGCGAGCACTCGACGGCTTTGTACCACGATTCTGACGTCATCGAGGTTCTCGTCAGCCAGTTCTTTAGCGAGCTTAGCTTTGCTATTTTCCGCGCATGGTATACTTTCCAAAGTATAGGAGGGAATTTGGGTCAACAGTTGTTGCACCTTTTCACTGTACTTCACCAACTCCGGTTTGCACGTTTGGTAGTCGCAGTTTACTTGACTAACGACCAGTTGAGAATCCCTGTATATGAGGAGGTTTTCAATTCCCATATCAATGGCGATCTCGAGGCCTGCTATCAAAGCTTCGTATTCGGCTTCATTGTTCGTCCTCGGTTCTGTTAAGGAGAAAGCGAAGCGCATTATCCCTCCTTGTGGAGTTACGAAGATGAGACCTACCCCCGATTTGATCATTGGGGTACTTTGTTTGCGCTTCCTTACGGAGGACGCTCCATCGAAGTAAAGTTCCCATCGGGTATCACCACCATCGATCGCGTCAAACGCATGTTTGTCTGGAAAATCGCAATTTAGAGGAGAACCGGCAGGTTCTGGATGCTCAGCAAGGAAGTCGGCGATTGCTTATCCTTTCACTGCCTTAAGCGGCTGATAGGTTATTGAAAACTCCATCAAGAGCAGGGCCCATTTAGCGAGTCTCCCTGTCAACATGGCCTTTGACATTAGATATTTTAGGGGGTCCACCTTTGATATAAGACGGACTTCATGTGCCAATGCATAGTGCCGGAGTTTTGTTATCGCGAAGATTAACGCCAGGCAGTGTTTTTCGATCGGGGAGTAATTGCTTTCTGCCCCCAGAAGAACTCGACTTAAGTAGTAGAGTGCTCTTTCTTTCCCCTGGTCATTCTCTTGCACCCATAAGGCGCCTAAAGAACCTTCGAGGGCGGTTGTATAAAGAATGAGAGGTTTTCCCTTAACCGGAGCAGCCAACACTGGGGGGTTCTGCAGGTACTGCTTGATCTCGTCCAGTGCGCCTTGACATTTGTGATCCCAAACGAATGGAATTCCCTTCTTCATCAGGTGACTGTAAGGAAGACACTTGCCTGACAGGTTGGCGATAAACCGCCGGATGTACGCGAGCTTCCCCTGGAGAGACCGCAGCTGTTTGAGAGTCCTCGGAGGTGGCATTTCCATGATCGCCTTAATCTTAGATGGATCTATTTCGATACCTCGGTGTCGGATGATGAATCCCAGGAATTTACCCGAAGAGACTCCGAACGCGCATTTGAGGGGATTCATCTTCAAATTATATTGCCGAAGGCACTGAAATACGGTCTTCAGATGCTCTAAATGCTCTTCGTATGACATGCTCTTCACTACGAGGTCATCGATATAGCACTCGACGATTTCATGTATGAGATCATCGAAGATCTTTGTCATGGCCCATTGATAGGTAGCACCGGCGTTCTTTAGACCGAAGGGCATAACTTTGTAGCAGAATATACCTAAAGGAGTCCGAAAAGCGGTGTGCTTCTGGTCCTCGGGATGCATCTTTATCTGATTGTACCCTGATGATCCGTCCATAAAGGAGAAAACCTCATGAGTGGACGTATTGTCTATCATCAACTGGGTGACCGGCACTGGGAAATCGTCCTTCGGGCAGGCTTTATTGAGATCTCGGAAGTCCACACATATGCGTACTGTCCCATTCTTCTTCATCACCGGGACGATGTTGGCGACCCAATCAGGATACTGTACCTCCTGGATAAACCCGGAAACGATTAGTTTCTTGACTTCGACGTTAATGCTCATTTCAAGCTCAAGCCGCATCTGTCTTGGCGCCTGTTTGACTGGCTTGATATCCGGGGATATTGCTAATTTATGTACCGCAATCTCTGGATATAATCCTGGCATCTCGGAATAGTTCTACGCGAAGCAATCTCTATGCTGTAGAAGCACGTCTCTTAACGCCGCCACCCTTTTCTCAGATAGTAGCTCGCTAACGAATGTTGGTCGCGGATCGTCTTCCGATCCCAACTCAATCTTTTTGAGGTTATCTGCAGTCGTATGTATGCCATCTTCCAGTTCTTTCAGAGCTGGTGGAAATTCTGAGGTGACCTCATCATTGCTTTCGAAGCACCAAGGGAGGTCATCCATATTCTCGGGCTCTCCTTTTGACATTGTTATCATATGACAAGGACGGGCTCGCTTCCAAGACCGATGTGGATCTGCCTCTGCTCTTGCGGCTTTGAGTTCGTGCTTTTGTGGCGGCGTTACCCTCCAGCTGCTGGATAAAGCAAATCTGCCTTGCTGGTACTGGTCTTCGACCCAGTTCTTGAAGGTGAAGCAGTCTTCGATAGGGTGTCCTATGGCTCGGTGATAAGAGCAATAGCCCGGATAAGAGACCTCGTTACCTTGCTCAGGGTGTTTAGACTTCGGAAGTGTAATCATTCGATGTTTTAAAGCGAGGTCAAGTATCTTCCGTATCTTATCTCGAGGGAAAGAATACGCTCGACTCATCTTCTTCATGAGGGACAAATTCGGACCGCGCAATACCCGATCACATGACTTCTTGGTCCCGCTTTGTCGCTGTCGAACTCCTTTTCTGCTCTTTGACTTGTCTCTACCTTTGCGTCGGGCCTTTTGCATAACGGGTTGACAGGGAGGAGCATCTTCGTCTTTTGCAGCCTATTGAAATAGACGTTGCATCCTGGCCTTCTCGTACATAACCATTTCACGATTGTTATTTTCCCGAGCTTTTTGACCCGCTTTCCTGATACGCTTGTCCATTCTTTTTTCAAATGACGGACTCAGCACTTTGCTCGTAGGATCCAGTTTTGACGAAGGGTTAGCATCTCTCGACAAGGCGTCCTCTTTCTCATCGAAGTCATATATGGCGTAGCTACCTTGGACTCGTTCCTGTTTCCCGGATCTCACATATCCAAGCCTAAGTGTTTCCATTCTTCCGTTGGGCAATTTGCGCTGAGTTCCAGGGATATCCCAAATCCTGTTGTAGAATCGAGCTTGTCGAACAGTCTGTTTTAAGGGTACCCCTTGGCGTTTCAATAGTCTTTTTAGTCCGTTTGTGTAATATCTGGGCAAACGGATGGGTTGGAGCCTGTCGAGTGTAGCATCCGCGCCATGCCATATCTCTTTCTCCACTCTCGTTTCTGTGGATTGGTAAAATAGGATCACCTTTTCACCCTTTCGCCTGGGAGGGACGTAAAACGTCTGCAGGTCCTGCACATTGTAAGCTTGAAGTGCGTCGAGATCCTTGTAGTGTTTCCGCGGCACCATGGTGATTTGCAAACTCTGATCATCGCTAGGGGATGCTTGTATTGACGGCCGACTGGAGAACACGGCATTAACCTGATCTTCCGAGTCACTTCCGAAGATCAACATGGGGGCGGACATTCCCGGGTTGTTGCGTCGAGACGGCCCAGCATAAACTATCTCTTCTTCTTCTTCGGTATCGCTCCCGAAAACAGGGATGGTGGCGGCTTCTTTGTTCAGCTCACCTGTTACGGTATACTCGAAACCATCCTTAAAGTACTTCATACACTGATGTTGTGTAGAAGGGATGATGTTGTACTCGTGTAACCAAGGACGACCGAGCAAGGCGATGTAGTAGGTCTTGGCGTCAATGACGTGAAACTTGATGTCCGTGACGAGCAGTCCGAAGCGTAATATTAGTATTACAGATCCGAGAGTCCGTGATGACTGGGAGTCAAAACCGGAGATGGTAATTTTGTCATGAGCGAGGTGTTGTACGCTCATGCAGATTTCCTTCAACACCCGAACATTAAGGAGATTGACGGAGGATCCATTATCCACCAGGATCTTGCCTATCTTGATATCATGGCAGTATCCAGAGACATATAGGGGACAGTTGTGGTCGCACGTCTTGAGGAGGAGGTCTTCGTCACCGAAAGTGATGTCGGTTGTGTGCACTTCTTCCAGTTCATCCTTTATCCTTTCTGCGGCGAGGAAGGCTTAGAACTGCTCGGGTTCTTGTAACGCCTTGATTAATGAATCTCGCACTTCTTTTGATAATAGGAGGGCATCGAGAATGCTGAGCTGAGAAGGTAGCTTCCTTAGGTGCGCTAGGATGTTGTAGTCCACATTACCCTTCCTGGGAGGGTCCTTGGCAGTTAGCTCTTTCATGACTTGGTCATCTAAGGCGATATCTCCAGTGACCTTCTCCTTTCCCTTATCTTTTCTATTTGCGGGCCCGAGATTCTTTTCCGGGAGCGTGCGATTGCGCAGCTGAATGTTTTCGCAGGCCTCTGGTTCTTCCTCTTTCCCTAAAACGGATTCTTTAAAGAGAGGGCCCAGAGCCATTTCCTCATCAGAGTCGCTCCCAAAGGTGAGAACTTGTGATCCTCCAGCATCGACCATGTAATAGTTGCCAGCAGTTCTGTTGTGCCCGTCGGTAGTACTTCTTCGTTCCCGACGAGTCTTGCGTTTCATGCGCTTAAAATGCTGCCGACGAGCAACATATCCCTGCCACCATATCCTAACAGCGTTGCACTCCTCCGTAGGGTGTGAAATTTTCCGATGATACGAGCAATAATTAGGGTGCCTCTCTACTCCATCGAACGCGTTCTCTTCCGAGGGTGGTAGCTTCATCTCCATTGACATGGCTCTGGCAAACCGTTTCCTCGTCTTGAATATGTTTTTATCTGCGTCGAATGCCTTTCGATCTGGCGGGAGTACTTCAACTCTTTCGTTTAGTCTCCTGCGTTTGGCTCCCTCTGATGCGGCTATCTCACGCTCCTGGTCGGCTTTACTTTGCAAACGAATCTCGTCTAGAAAGGCGTCGATCATTTCGTCTGTCGGCCACCCAAGCTCTGGTTCAGGCTCTACCCCCGGTTTCTTAGTGCCAGGAGTTTTTTCATCGTCGGTAAACGAGTGGGAGATTACGTTACAACTCGCCACGTATCCCTCGGATTCATCCGACGAACTCTCCCCCTCATCTTCCTCTTGAAAGATGTGGTTGAGGAACTCTTGCAGCGTGACGGGAGTCCGCGCCTTTTGATTGTACTCCTCCAGCGCGTCAATTTATTTCTGCAAATCCGTGCGCTTGTCTCTAGGCTTCACGGGCTTTTTGGATTTCTTCTTCTTTTTCTTCGAAGATTTTGACGGTCGGGTGTGAGTATTTGGGCCATCACCACGAATCTTTGTAGTTGGGCGCGGTTTCAACATCCCTTCGATGATTTGAGGTTCAAGCGGGTTCTTCCATTCGACCGCCGGGCACGCATGAAGGTACCTCAGCATTCTTTTGGTTTTAGTTGATAGCACGACCTCCCATGGAGCTTCTTCAATAAAGTAACAAGTTGCCCCCGGTGCGTCCGTCTTCTTAGGAGTATGCGGCTGTGGCGGGTTCACCTTCCACTTTTCGGATAGTGCAAACTTCCCCTGGAGGTATTGATCTTCAATCCATCCTTTGAAAACGAAGCAATCCTCAATCGGATGGCTTACCGTTTGATGGTAAGGGCAATAGTTGGGGTTATTCACCTCAGTGGGTTGTGGTGGTCGCCTTGGATTTGGCAAGTTTATAAGTTTGTTGCGTACTGCCAGCTCGAATAACCGTTTCGTCTTGTCCCATGGGAACGAGTAGGGGCGCTTCATCTTCTCATTATAATACTGGCGTCTTTCTTCCAGTTGATCCGTCAGCTTTGGGGCATTGGGTTGCTGCTGGGCATTCGCGACGAAGGTTGCCTTTCCTTTACCCTTGTCACTCCGAGGCTCGGGCTTCGGGGGAGACGGTCTATGACTCATCTGGTCCATCTGGGCCAACTTGTCGATTAGAGCCTGGAATGTGGTTGGCTTAAAGAACATCATAAACTGGGAGATAGTTGCGTGAGGGTCTAGGGTTCCCACGAACATGCCCACCGCGGGCGCTTCCTCAATGCGTTGCTCGCATTTCGACCACAAATTTCGCCAGCGTATAGCATACTGGACCCACGTTTCGCCTGATTTTACCCTGGCATTAATCAATGCCGTTATTGGAGTGCGTTCGCTGGCGCTTGCGAATCGCTGAGTGAATAGCAACTCCATTTCAGCGAACGTCTTGATAGAATCGTTCGGGAGTTCCGAATACCATTCGAACGCTGTTTCTGATAAGCTGCACACGAACTGGCGAAGCGACAGTTTATCATCACCGCCGGTGTTACCGCAAAGGGCCCTGAACTGGGCAACATGTTGATGGGGACCGCCGGTCCCCTTATACACGTGGAATTTTGGTATTGTATAACCCGGCGGATATTTGATTTGGTCGTACCAGCTCGGATATGGTCGCCCTGTTTTTATGACTTGACTAGCTGCCTCAGTCGCATGATGAACCCGGATTTTCTGGGCTATATAGTCGTCCAAGTCAGCCTTAGAGATTGTCTCCTCCTTGGCCGTTGAGAGAGCCGGTGGTGGATTTGACGTTTCTCCCCTATCGTCTTCAAGGACGATCGGAGGATCCTCAGCAGGTGGGTCTTGTTGGATCATCATTCCCACCATGTCCTGGAATAAGTGGGCTATCTGCTTTATATTGGCCGCTTGTTCCGCAGCCTCTTTATCTTTCTTTTCCAATATTCTCCGAAGGAACTCATCGTCAGTTTCCTGTTCTTGTTGCTGATCCGAGGACGTCTCGGGGCTTTCTTTCGGACCAGTAAGCGCGGCCATTGCAATCATCATTTCCTGGAGCTTTTGCTGTTGCTCCTGAGCTTTGGTTAATGACCGTGTAAGCGGTCTACGACCTGTAGACGCATGGCTGTCTTCCTTCCCCGACGCCATGTATACAGTGTGGACCATCTTGCCCCCAGCCTTAGGGCGTCTGGGTTCAGCACTTTTAGCTCTCGTTGCAGGCCCGGGGATCTTCTCCGGCCTCCTCTTTTTATGAGCAGTGGAAGTTAAGGGGGCCGTCGAGGTGGGCACCCAGACAGCTTTTCGTGGCTTAGCCTGATGACTGGCTTCCTGTTGGATTTTCAGCTTCTTGTGCTGGCGGGAGAAATTTGGATCGATCATCGAGTCTCGGGCCTGCCGCCAGACTTTATAGATTCGGGAGGACAGCCGTTGAGGGGATTGGGGCTGTTCTGGCTTTATTTCTATAGCCCTTTTCAGCGGATGGGGAGACTTCTTTAGCGCCGCGGTAGGAGAATTCCTACGCACCTTATTTAGCATCTCAAAGCTATTCCCAGTTGGAACAGCAGCATTAACTTCTACCATCGGGGCTAGAGGAGTTAGCCCAGAAGGGGAGTTTCCTCCGGCCTTCCTCACTCGGAGCCAGTAACGACGTCGAGCACGTCGTGCTGATGGAACCGGCTTGGTGAGGGCGATAGTCTCGTCTTGCCCCCTGTGTAGGTGGGGGGTCGTTGCTGGTGCCAGCCTGTTAAAGACTGATGTCCTTTGTGTAGCAGGAGTGGGAGCTAGAACAGTCAATCTTGTAAGGACCGACTTTTTGGAAGGAGAAGCCGTCTTGACGACTTCAGGAGCGAGACTGGTTATTTTCTTAGGAGCAGCCTTCTCTGGGATTGTAGGCCCCATTGCGGTTCCACAAGAGCTCTGGCCCAGTCTGGAGAAGACCGAAGCACTGGTGTTGGGCGATCCGTTGAGAGGGGCCGCGGCAGGGGTAAGACGATCAAAGACCGACTTCTTGGGAGCTTCCGTTGTCAGCACCGGAGCAGTGAAGCTTGTCGACGGGAGTATGGTCCCAAAAAACAATCCTGTGGTGGCTCGAGTGACCTGTTCCACGAGCATTGTGAATAGCGAAGCAGCTTGGGGTCCGTAGGCTATACCTCCTGACGAGGCAAAGCGTTGGTTGCAATTGCAGTCCGAGCATGTCGCACAAGTGGAAGCCATTGATTCTTTGCTTTCTGCAGCAAACGAAACACCAAATCTTAGTACTTCGAAACCCAAGGGCAACCATTAGCGAACCGCGATTGGTTCGCGAATCACGACACACGAAGTGTGGAGTGGAAAGAGGAAAAGGTCCCACCGGGCGTGCCAGAATCTGTTCCCCTCCGAACGACGGCGCAACACAGGGTCGTCTCGCCTGAGGTTCAGGGCAGATGCTAATTGGTGCTATCCGTCTACCTCTCCGAAGATGCCAAGTTGATTTATGGCACCGTATATCGAAGGTTTAAATGGATGCGTCCGATGTAGCAGACTTCGTCAGATTCCCCCTCGCTTGAGGGGTTTTTGATTGTGGGGACGCTCTTCCCTGCAGGCGCAAGCCCCTGCAGTTAATTACGCTACCGCATCGCGGTAACCACTTTCTCCTTCTCCAGATGGTCACTTCGTGTCGTGTGTGTTTATTTTATGTTTGGTTGCCCATGGATTGTATACGGAGACTGAGTTATGTCGTCGCCCGTAGGGCGTGGACTAGTCCAAATCCGTATTATCTTAGATTTGGGTTTGGGGGTTTGGGTTTAAGGATACATTAGCCTCATTCGAGACTAAGATCGACTTAAATATTTGTTAAGGATACATTAGTCTAATTTTCAGACTAAGATCAACTTAACGGGATCGTTTAGATCCAACAATAGAGCAATTAAGGGAGCCCTGTTGTTTAGTTTAGTGACATTGCGGTCAATAGGTAGTTTAAGGACGTTGCGGTCCATAGGTAGTTTAAGGACATTGCGGTCCAATGTTAGTTTTAAGACGTTGCGGTCAAGGTTAAGGACCTCATAGTCCGTGGATTTAAGGACTCCACAGTCCAAAGTTAGTTTTAAGACATCTCGGTCAAGGTTAAGGACGTCATAGTCCATGGATTTAAGGACTCCATAGTCCAAAGTTAGTTTTAAGACATCTCGGTCAAGGTTAAGGACCTCATAGTCCATGGATTTAAGGACTCCACAGTCCAAAGTTAGTTTTAAGACATCTCGGTCAAGGTTAAGGACCTCATAGTCCATGAGTTTAAGGACCCCACAGTCCGTATCAATATGTGCTCATCGGGACCCGTCATCTCTTTGAAGACGTTGAGGAATTACAACGCCGAGTATCAAAGGAGTGAAGAGATGTACCCTTAAACCGAGGTAGATTAAATAATCTTTGACCCAATTTGGAATCAAGACCAATTAATTATATTATGAGCCCATTGGCTCAGTTGAATTTGAATTGAGGACTTATGGCCAGCTTGGGCTAAGTCCAATCATGTTTAGGATATTGGCCCTCTGTCGGTCCATTAAAGGAGAGGCTTTGCCTCTAGACACTTAGCCAATTGAGCTAAAGTTAGTGTTAAACACCAGCAACAGGAGGTTCAAATTAGTGTTAAACACTAAAACATATCGGTGTTAAACACTAGCAACAGAGATCTCAAATTAGTGTCAAACACTAAGATAATCAGTGTTAAACACTGGTGACAGAGATTTTAATTTAGTGTCGAACGCTAAGAAAATTAATGTTAAACTCTCTGTTAACAGAGATTTAATTTAGTGTTAAACACTAAGAAATTCAGTGTGAAACACTGCAAGAAAGGCTCTTCGATTAGTGTTGAACACTAAGGCAAAACAGTGTTAAACACTGGATTCAGAGGGTCCAATTTAGCGTTAAGCACTAAGGTAAGAGGGGTCACATGGTAGCACGTGAGGGCGCCCTCCCCTTTATTTGTTCTGCCGAGAGTGGTGAATACTTTGGAACATCACGTGCTGTCACGTGATGGGCATTTAATTGTTTGTGTGTTAAAGCTTCTGCCAAGGGTCACGTGGGTCACGTGAGGCATTGCCTCAAAAGCCCTTCTCTGTGGATCTTTCCAGGGGTCATGTTCAGTCGATAAAACTGCACATTTGTATTACATTTTTCCTACCATTTTTATATTAAAAAAAGGACTTTATTATAATATATTAAACATATGAGGGTTTATGTGTAAAAACATTATTTTCCATGTGTTAATATATTTAATTATCATTTGGTAGGAAAATGTATGCAAATAATATTACTGGTCTAATCCTAGTAGAACAAAGTCTACTAAAATCTTATTTGAGTTGTTATGCAGATTATTTCCAAGTTGTTATGAAGGATTTAACAAACAAATCAATTTGTTGAAGAATACTTTCCAAATTAAAGAGCAAACTTGGAGACTAAGTCTGGAAGCAGCCGAGAAAATATTTTCAGATTCTGAAGATGTTTAGGAATGCCAAATGTCACCATCAGAGAGCCCAAGAGAAACAACAGGGAGATCACCACCATCGAGCGCGGTTCCGCGGCCAAACCCACCCTGGGGCCGCGGAACCGCCGCAATTAGGAGGAGAGAGAAAGTAATATTTTGGGAGATTTTCAAATGCTGAATTTTACCAACTTCTCAACAAAAAGATTCTGGCTTCGCACTATAAAAAGGCACCGAGGGCCTCTTGGAAAAGCTATCAAGCCGAAGAGATCACGAAGCTCCCGACGCTCACGCATCCAGGCTGATCATCGACTGTTCGACTACCTCCCTAGGAAAGATCGAGAAGCAAATCAAGTTTTGTAATCATTTTCTATGGAATAAAAAGTGTAGTTTGAAGGAGTTGATTAATAAAGGTATTTAGTTTTATTTAATTGTTTTTCTTTGCATTATGTTTTCCCTCTCTTTCTTTTCATCTTCTTCTCCCAACATGCGCGAGTAATTCTCCGCTTGTTAGGGTTCGTAGGATTAGGGTAGGCTAATGAACGATGAAAAATATCTAAACCCTTTTTAAGTCCTATAAAGTTTAGGAACTTTATCAAAATAATCATTAACATCCTAATCGGGCGCGCTAGCAATTCTTTGCTAGTTCCGACCGCGATTAGAGATTAGATTAATGATTGTTTTGGTAAAGGCTAGATATGAACGGAGTTCCGTGTCGAGATAAGGGTTAAGAGTGGGATTCCTTTTCCCTCCAGAAACCCTAATCTACACGCATCGCCGTCGTTCTAGTTCTAAATCTATTAATGGATAAAAAGGGTAACTTTAATTAATCATTCATAACTACTAAATCCTAACGAACCCTACAAGCCCTTCTTATTATAATTAATCACATCTTTAAACTATTCTAGATCTATATTTACATTCTTATTAAACGTAGATCTAGAAACCATCCTACAACCATTCTTATTTCTTTCTCCTTTTCAACACATCTAAAGTAAAATTAAAAGGTTCCACGTTTCCCAGAGGACGACCCGTACTCATCTCGGTCTAGCTACGTGCGACACCGTTATTGATTGCGGTTAAACTAAAAACATAAATTTTCACATCAATCAAAAGGCGCCGTTGCCGGGGATACGTGCGTAATTTTTTATTTTTACTATTTGTGTTGATTTCTTAGACGAGTCATATCATTATTAACACAAACTGCAAATTGCATATTTAACGATTTGTGCGTGGATTTTTGCAAGGAGATCTGGAGTCACAGAATTAAGGGAAACAGGAAACAGAGACATTTTTAGAGATCCAGAGGAGCACAGAGGGACACAGAAAAAATTTCATCAAGCAATCCAACCACCTCGCGGCGGAAGCGCGGCAGAAAGGGCTTTCTGCGGCGGAAACGCGGCGGCTTGAAAGGATTAGGGCTACGGAATTCTCTGGTAAGATTCTCAACTCCTTCTCTCTCTCCTCGAATCCAATAAAATCTATTTTCTGCAGGATTCTTTGCAAAATTGCGCCGCTCAAAAAATCTTTTTGCAAAAAGTTTTGTGTTTGGTTTTGTTTTGCATATTTTAATACGGATTCTAAGGGGCAAAGACCAAATCAAGATTAGGTGGGGATTTCATCACCCTTCCTAAGCCCCACAAATCACAAACCGAGCATATAGATCAACCCTTCATTAATTTAAAAAATATCTAGACCAGACTCTAAGGACTGTCGCGCTCAATAAGGACAGAGGAAGGTCGTGGGTAATCTATCGTTTATCCGCATTACTTTTGTAGTGCCTAGGCAAGTGTGACAAAGGCTAGTGGTTTTTAATTAGGCCCACTGTAGTGGTGGTTCCTTCCCACTTACCTGGCACTTACCTCGCTACAAAGGTAGTTCGGAGGCGGTAGAGGATTTATCCTGCGGCTTGTCCTTTGGAAGTCTAGGAGCGGTCTAGAGACTGGACCTAGGTAACCTTAGTTCTAGGGTTGCTTGTGCATTTAGGGAGATTTGTCTTGAGTCCCACTTTTTCAAAACAAGCCAATTTTAAATCACACACACGCTGCCACTTGCACTAAACCCGCTTAGTGCATGCTCGGCTGGACACGGGATCCTAGTGCCCGTCTTGTCCGCGTTCCTGCTATCGACACCGAAGTCGGTACTTCTTCATTTTCTTTTCCCCCACCACACACCACATCGATCGTGATGGACGACACTCCATCTAATTATAACACCACGCTGCCACCGCCCGCAGGTGCGCAGAATCCACCGCGCATCTCTCTCCAAGAGAGATGCTATCCTATTCGTGGTCCCCTTCCTACTTGTCTATCTCTTCCACCACCTAACGGGGATAATTTCGAAATCAAACCCCACTACATCAATCTGCTGCCCAAATTTCACGGGCTTGAGTCGGAAGACGCGTACGTTTTCATCACCAAATTCGAAAACGTATGCGCAATGATGGGTACTTCACAATTGACTTTAGATGCTATGCGCTTACGTCTTCTCCCATTCACATTGTGCGACTTGGCAGAAAAATGGCTTTATAATACTGCCGCACACTCTATCACTAATTGGGATAAGTTCGTCGTAGCATTTCTTAAGAAGTTTTACCCAAATCATAAGACTGCACATGTTAGGAGCGAGATCAACCAGTTCACCCAGCTTCCCAATGAACCATTTTGGAAGTGCTTTGAACGTTTCAAAGATCTGCTTATCCAATGCCCCCATCACGGAATACAAAGATGGGATTTATGTCGGATTATATATGAGGGCATTAATCCAGCGACAAAGCAGATGCTTGAAACAATGTGTCAATGCAATTTCATGTCTAAAGATAACGGTGAAGCTTGGAAATATCTGGAAGACCTCGCAGAAAGCACTTTGCAGTGGGAAAGCGTAAGACCACCTTCAACTAAGGGAGGTATTCACCAACTCGATGTTTCCATCGCAGTAAAAGCCGAAATGGCAGCGATGCAGAAGAAACTCGATGCTATGGAGAATAAATTTTCATCATTCTCCCTAAATCAGGTTACGCTTCCCAAGACTGTCTGTGGTTGCTGTTCGGATCCTTCACACTTAACGGAAGAATGTCCTATGAATGCATCGTTTCAAGCTAATGCTGCTTTTCAGCAGCGACCTAGAAACGACCCTTATTCTTCTACGTACAATCAAGGATGGAGGAATCATCCTAACTTTGCTTGGAATCAAAACCAACAAAGCAATTATCAAAGACCTCCTCCACAGCAACCACAACCACAGAATCAGCCCCCCTTTCAGTCACAAAATTTCCAAAATCCGGCCAACATTTCTACACCACAGGTGGCCGGTATTGACAACTCACTTGCACAAACTTTGGATATGTTCATGAAACAATCCATGCAAAATTCGGCTGATATGAGGTCTTCTATTGATGCCCTAACGAAAAACTCCTCCTCCCATGGTGAGAGTATTAAATCAATAGAAAACCAAATCGCACAGTTAAATGCCGCAATGAGTGCGAGAGAGAAAGGGAAACTCCCATCTCAACCCCTACCGAATCCTGGCCATTCACAAAGTCATAATGTGAATGCCGTCACTACGTTGAGATCGGGGAGAGTGCTGAACAACCAAGTGGGTGAGCAAGTTGATGATAGTGACACATTTGATACCCCTTCTTCTTCTTCTTCCCCTAACTCGTCTAGTCTCCCACCTTCATCCGAGCCTATTCTCCGTTTTCCCCAAGGCTCAAACATTTCACCAAATCTATCTAAGTCGATTCCCACTCCAATTTTGGGATCGAATCCGTCGCCACAGTCTTCTCCACAAACGTTGGACCCAAAACTTATTGATCGAGCTCCATTTCCAAACCGATTAAGGGCCAACCGACCTAACAGGCAAATGGAGAAGATTGTGGAAATGTTTAAGCAAGTTAGCGTGAATATTCCTCTTCTAGATGCTATTCAACAAGTCCCATCTTATGCAAGAATCCTTAAAGACTTGTGCACTAGGAAGAGAAAAACTCAAGTGCCTAAAAAGGTTTTCATGACGAGTAATGTTAGCACAGCTTTTACCCAACAAATACCAAAGAAACGTAAGGACCCCAGCTGTCCTACAATCTCTATTTCTATTGGGGGTAAAAATATAAATCGTACTTTACTCGATCTAGGCGCTAGCGTCAACTTGCTTCCTTATTCGGTATACGAGCAGTTAGGAATTGGAGAGTTAAAACCCGCCCATTGTACTCTCCAAATGGCTGATCGATCTATCACCAAACCTCAGGGCGAACTAGAGGATGTGTTAATTAAAGTCGGGGAATTCATATTTCCCGTGGACTTTATTGTTTTAGATACACAACCTGTGGCAAACCCACGCAATCAAATCCCGGTGATACTTGGTCGACCCTTCCTAGCAACTTCTAACGCTGTGATTAATTGTCGTAACGGTTCTATGAACTTATCCTTCGGGAAAATGACAATTGAGCTTAATATTTACAAGCTAGGAAGTCAGCCATCAGAACCTTCTGCTCATTTGCTGGATGTTTGTTCCATCCACGAGATAGCTCCCGAAAGCTGTATGGATGAGGAACTTTGCTTTGATGTTCTCGACAACACTAATGAGACATCGTTTGATCTTGCACCACTTTACAGTGAGGATATGTTCAATGAGTCAGACCATGAGATTGAACCCGTTGACTCGTTGCAAAAGTCAGCAGCACTTTCCGAGTCAATATCTTATGCAAGTTTTGAACCTCTTAAAGAGTCCGAATATCATTCCGTTACCCCTCCTTCTATTGTCTCTCCGCCAATTCTTGATCTCAAACCGCTACCTTCTCATCTTAAATATGCATATTTAGGAGAGAATGAGACTTTGCCAGTGATTATTTCCGCTTCTCTAGCCTTAGAGCAAGAGAATGCACTTTTGGCAGTGTTGAGATCGAATCGGGAAGCATTTGGTTGGACAATGGCCGACATCAAAGGGATTAGTCCATTAATTGTTGAACATCACATACATCTGATGGATGAAGCCAAACCAACCCGAGACCCACAAAGACGGTTAAATCCCGTTATGAAGGAGACGGTAAAGAAAGAAATCGTCAAGTGCCTTGATAGTGGAATAATTTACCCCATATCTGATAGTCAATGGGTAAGTCCAATTCATGTGGTCCCTAAAAAGTCTGGCATCACGGTCATCACTAACGAGGCTAATGAGTTAATCCAAACACGCACCCAAACTGGGTGGCGCGTATGTATCGATTACAGGAAACTCAATGCCGCGACGAGGAAAGATCACTTCCCTCTACCTTTCATTGACCAGATGTTAGAACGATTAGCGGGACACGAATACTACTGTTTCTAGGACGGATACTCTGGTTACAACCAGGTCCCCATCGCCGAAAAGGATCAAGATAAAACCACTTTTACTTGTCCTTTCGGAACTTTTGCTTATAGACGCATGCCCTTTGGGTTATGCAACGCTCCCGCTACATTTCAGCGGTGTATGATGGGGATATTTTCAGATATGGTGGAAAATTTTCTAGAAATTTTTATGGACGATTTCTCCATTTTTGGGGACTCCTTTGAGGACTGCCTTCGTAATCTTGACGCTGTTCTTACCCGCTGTAAGGATAAGAACTTGACTTTGAATTGGGAAAAATGCCATTTTATGGTCCAAGAAGGTATTGTACTTGGACATATAATTTCACATAAAGGCATTGAGGTCGACAGAGCTAAAATAGATGTCATTCAAAACCTCCCTCGTCCCAATTGCGTCAAAAATATACGATCCTTTCTTGGTCATGCAGGATTTTATAGGAGATTTATTAAGGACTTTAGCAAAATTGCTAGACCCTTAACCCTTCTATTGGCCAAGGACACTACATTTCACTTCGATTCGGATTGTGAGGCTGCTTTTGAATCACTTAAAGAATCACTCACTACAGCCCCCGTTCTATCATCTCCGGATTGGAACCACCCGTTCGAGCTTATGTGTGACGCATCAGATTTTGCTATTGGTGCTGTCTTGGGACAGCATATTGATAAGATGCCACATGTAATTTACTATGCAAGTAGGACCTTGAATGATGCACAAATAAATTACACAACTACCGAGAAAGAACTCTTGGCAGTTGTATTTGCATTAGAGAAATTCAGGCCCTACTTGATTGGCTCGCCTATTGTGGTTTACACAGATCACTCCGCCCTCCGACATCTTTTAACGAAGAAGGATGCAAAGGCCAGGCTAATACGTTGGATCCTATTGTTACAAGAATTTGATCTTGTTATCAAAGACAAGAGTGGATGTGAAAACGTAGTAGCCGACCATCTTTCACGCATCACTTCTTCGCCAACTGTGACCGTGCCAATAAATGACTCATTTCCCGACGAGCAGCTCTTGAATGTATCCTACGAACCTTGGTTCGTGGATATCGTGAACTATCTTGCGACGGGACTTATACCTAGCGATTGGTCGAAACAAGACAAACTTCGGTTTTTATCCCAAGAAAAATATTTTTACTGGGATGAACCATATCTATTCAATTATTGTTCCGATCAAATCATTCGCAGGTGTGTCCCTAACGATGAATTCAAGAGCGTGTTATCATTTTGTCATGATCAGGCATGCGGCGGTCACTTTGGACCTCGAAAAACGGCGGAGAAAGTTTTGCAATGTGGCTTTTATTGGCCAACATTATTTAAAGATGCATTTGAACATTGCAAAACTTGTCCGCGATGTCAACATTTGGGCCGGATTTCACGTAGGAACGAGATGCCGCTCCAACCTATATTGGTTGTGGAAATATTTGATGTTTGGGGTATTGATTTTATGGGCCCTTTTCCCAACTCCTTTGGGAATCTATATATATTGTTAGCGGTTGATTATGTCTCGAAGTGGGTGGAAGCTATACCGTGTCGCACTAATGACAACAAAGTTGTCATTAAGTTCCTTAAAGAAAATATCTTTTCGCGATTCGGACACCCTCGCGCTATCATTAGCGACAACGGGACACATTTCTGCAATAGATCTTTCGAGGCCTTGATGCGGAAATATTCAATCACTCACAAGCTTTCTACGCCCTATCACCCCCAAACAAGCGGGCAGGCTGAGATCTCAAACAGGCAGATCAAACAGATTTTGGAGAAGACGGTTTCGAAAAACCGTAAAGATTGGTCAACCAAATTGACGGATGCTCTTTGGGCATTCCGCACCGCTTATAAGACCGATCTTGGTATGTCTCCATACCGTCTTGTGTTTGGGAAGGCATGACAGCTCCCTGTCGAGATTGAACATAAGGCAAAGTGGGCTATTAAAGAGCTTAATTTTGATCTTGATCATGCAGGCAGCTATCGGAAGCTGCAATTGAATGAGCTAAGCGAACTCCGCGATGAAGCTTACGATAATGCGGTGATAGTAAAGAATAGGACCAAAGTGTTCCACGATAAAAATCTTTCTAGAAAAACCTTCACATCGGGGCAACAAGTCCTTCTTTACGATTCCCGTCTCCATCTTCATCCGGGTAAGCTTAAATCTCGTTGGAAAGGACCTTTTGTGGTGCGGTATGTACACCCGCACGGGGCGGTTGAAGTCGAAAATTTAAAAAACGGTTCGATTTTTAAAGTAAATGGGCATAGATTAAAACCGTATTTTTCTGCTGACCCCACGGAGGAGCTCCTGTTTTTACAGGAGCCGCTTTATCAAAATTAAATTTCCTCCGCCTCACCTCCATGTTTTGGTAACTTTTTCACATTTTAAGAATGGAGGTGAGTGAAAAAAAAAATGGATTTGATTGAATATCTGTGCGTGTCAAAGAATAAGTTTGGGGGAATTTATCATTTAACTATTATTTTACCCCTGTATCTCTCCTTTAGTATACAGGTCCATGTTCTCAAAAGGCTGCATCAGTGAGGACACTGCTGAAAACAGGTTTGGGGGGGAGGTTTGTATTCACTGAATTATCTTTGACACCGGGCATTAAAATAAAAAAATAAAAAAAAAATTATAACAAAAGAATAGAAAGTGAAAAATTACATCCAAAAGATAGGAATAGTTTAAGAAAACCAAGAAAATTAGAAGTTTTCTTATACGAACTAGTAATAAGTAGTTATGAGCTGTTGTCCCAAGGGTTAGTAAAATGAAGGAAGTCACTAATCTGAGGATAAAAATAAGTCTGAAAAATAGTTTCTATTCTGGAAGCCAAACATTTGAATGTTGATACCCTACTATATGCACATACAAACGTCTTGAAACTCGGGATAGTAGAGGATACCTTGAAATGCTCTTGTCTAAAAGCCAAAGTATGAAGGAAATGAAAAAAAAAATGAAGAAAATATAAAAATGGTGAAAAGAAAAAAAATGAACACTGGTTTTGTTATCACCAAGGCAGCAATAAAAAATTATAGCGAGGGTGCCTCTTCACCTAGTGCCTTAAGGCCAACTGGTCTGGGAGTCACTGCTAAGCCTTAGGTGATACAAGACGAGGAAAATACTATCACCGAATCTGCAAGCACATGAGTAATCGGTCGGTTAGTACCTCAAGAAGTATTAACGGTCGCATGAAAGTGTGTGAGCAACCCTAAATATTCATCAAATTAAAAAGTACTAAGGTAGATGGACAAGAGTATGATAGCTTGAATTGAATTCTCCGAGTGTAGGGATGTTATTTACACACACATGGGGTTATATGATCAATGTTTGGATGAAAGGTAGGAATGAAGAATAAAGACGATGTTTTATTGAGGGATGATGTGATTTCTAACATTTTTTTCATGACTATTAAGATAGGGCTCATGACAACTGAAAAGCTAGTATAGTTGGAAACTCTTCTTTTCAAAGTATTTCTTTTATGGTTCTTATCTTTATATGTAAATTTCACCATCTTTCTTTTGTTATTGGATTTTGTGGGTGTAATCCGCTGAAAACCCTCAGGAGACAACACTCCTCCTACTAGGGACACCTAGAGGTTTAACGGCTTGTTGCACGTGCTCAGTGCAATCGTGTCTGCCTACGAAAGTGTGCCTAGTTTTCTCCTTTCTTTTTCTCCTCTTAAATAAACTAATTTGCTCGGGACGATCAAAGATAAGTTTGGGGGTATTTGTTCAGTCGATAAAACTGCACATTTGTATTACATTTTTCCTACCATTTTTATATTAAAAAAAGGACTTTATTATAATATATTAAACATATGAGGGTTTATGTGTAAAAACATTATTTTCCATGTGTTAATATATTTAATTATCATTTGGTAGGAAAATGTATGCAAATAATATTACTGGTCTAATCCTAGTAGAACAAAGTCTACTAAAATCTTATTTAAGTTGTTATGCAGATTATTTCCAAGTTGTTATGAAGGATTTAACAAACAAATCAATTTGTTGAAGAATACTTTCCAAATTAAAGAGCAAACTTGGAGACTAAGTCTGGAAGCAGCCGAGAAAATATTTTCAGATTCTGAAGATGTTTAGGAATGCCAAATGTCACCATCAGAGAGCCCAAGAGAAACAACAGGGAGATCACCACCATCGAGCGCGGTTCCGCGGCCAAACCCACCCTGGGGCCGCGGAACCGCCGCAATTAGGAGGAGAGAGAAAGTAATATTTTGGGAGATTTTCAAATGCTGAATTTTACCAACTTCTCAACAAAAAGATTCTGGCTTCGCACTATAAAAAGGCACCGAGGGCCTCTTGGAAAAGCTATCAAGCCGAAGAGATCACGAAGCTCCCGACGCTCACGCATCCAGGCTGATCATCGACTGTTCGACTACCTCCCTAGGAAAGATCGAGAAGCAAATCAAGTTTTGTAATCATTTTCTATGGAATAAAAAGTGTAGTTTGAAGGAGTTGATTAATAAAGGTATTTAGTTTTATTTAATTGTTTTTCTTTGCATTATGTTTTCCCTCTCTTTCTTTTCATCTTCTTCTCCCAACATGCGCGAGTAATTCTCCGCTTGTTAGGGTTCGTAGGATTAGGGTAGGCTAATGAACGATGAAAAATATCTAAACCCTTTTTAAGTCCTATAAAGTTTAGGAACTTTATCAAAATAATCATTAACATCCTAATCGGGCGCGCTAGCAATTCTTTGCTAGTTCCGACCGCGGTTAGAGATTAGATTAATGATTGTTTTGGTAAAGGCTAGATATGAACGGAGTTCCGTGTCAAGATAAGGGTTAAGAGTGGGACTCCTTTTCCCTCCAGAAACCCTAATCTACACGCATCGCCGTCGTTCTAGTTCTAAATCTATTAATGGATAAAAAGGGTAACTTTAATTAATCATTCATAACTACTAAATCCTAACGAACCCTAGAAGCCCTTCTTATTATAATTAATCACATCTTTAAACTATTCTAGATCTATATTTACATTCTTATTAAACGTAGATCTGGAAACCATCCTACAACCATTCTTATTTCTTTCTCCTTTTCAACACATCTAAAGTAAAATTAAAAGGTTCCACGTTTCCCAGAGGACGACCCGTACTCATCTCGGTCTAGCTACGTGCGACACCGTTATTGATTGCGGTTAAACTAAAAACATAAATTTTCACATCAATCAGGTCACGTGGTAGCACGTGACCCTGCCTCTTTGCAATTTCTGATTAAATTCTTCATTAAATCCCTATTGTCTTCTGCAGAATTATATTCTCTGATAGAGTTGAACTCTGATTTTCCTGTAGAAATTAAATTCCTCATATATGTGAAGAATTGAGTTCTGTTATAGGGTTAAACCCTAATAATAACTTTAAAAGAACTAAATTCCTTCTTTCTTTAGAGAATTACTCTTAGATAGGGTTAAACCCTAATTTATATTCTGAGGGATTAGATTCTGTCATAGGGTGAAACCCTAATTTCTTCTTTCTTAAGGAAATTGAATTCCTGTTATTTTAACAGAACTAAGTTCTGTTAACTAGGGTTAAACCCTGGTTCTGTTCATTCTGAAGGAATTATATTCCTACAACATAGGGTTAAACCCTAATTTTAATTCGAAGGAATTAAATTCCTATAATTCTATGAGAATTAAATTCTCAAACATCCATTCCCTCTCTATGCTTTGGATCTGCATGGCAGGATCTCAACCCAATGAGAATTAAATTCTCAATTCATGGGGAGATGTGCACTTTGCAGATCCTCTGCTAAAGAGAGAACTAAGTTCTTCTTTTTAATATCAGAGTTAAACTCTTTTGAGAATTAAATTCTCTTTTTTCTTGAAAGCCTCCCCCTTCTTACCTAAGGTTTTCTTTTGCTGAAGATCCAAATTCCTCAAAAGTCTCAAGGCTCTATTTTTCTCTCTCTCTCTCTCTCTATGTATCGATCTCTGTATGTATATCTATCTCTCTCTGTGTCTCTTGGCTCCTATTTATAGGAGAAGAAGCAGAATCAATTAGTTTTGATGAGTCTTTCATTGAGAGATTTGGTTTGTATTCATCATTCGTTTGGACCTTTAGATTATTAGGTGAATTTTATTCACCATTGGATTTTAAATCCAAAGATTTTCCTTTGTTATTTCGATTAGATTTTAAGGGGAAATCTTTCCAAGTTCAAGATTTTTCCATAGATAGGTGATATTTAATCACCTTTAAATCTTTAGTCCAATCGGTTCCAAATAATCATTTTCCTTTGGAAAGATTTGAATGATCTCTTCAGAATTTGATTCTGTTAAATAAATAGGCTTTGAAAGCCGGTCACGTATGGCCACGTGACCCCTGGTCACGTGTAGGCACGTGACCCCTTGGAACAAGCTTTCTTCTGCTTTTTGCGCTTTGTCTCCTAGCCGCTGTTCAGCCGTCACGTGCCAACACGTGACCCCTGGTCACGTGTGTGCACGTGACCTTTTCTGAAGCCTTTTTCCTTGATTTGATCAGGGAACTGATGTGCCTTTGCCGCTACTTTTAAATGTCACGTGCCAACTGATTTGTCTCAAAAACTATCTATTAACCGCAATCAAGAACGGCGTCGCTTTGCAGCTAGCCGGTGAGTACGGGTCGGTCCACAGGGATGTTGTGAATTTCCTATTCGCTCAAACGAGTTAATTCCGATTGTGGTCGGATTGATTATTAAATCTAAAAACTAAATTAATCTATATCTAAGTCTTGCTAGGGTTAGGTCTAGGTTAAGTTTAGAAAGTCTATAAATCTCACAGCTTTCTATACCCATATGAAAATATAATTAAGTGTTATGGTAATTATTAATAAAAGAGATTAGAATCATCGGAAAGATGTTTTCTTCCTCTAGTTTCTTGCCCTTCCTTTATCAATCCTTACCCTAACCTCCATGGAAAACATCATAACCGGGCATTTATACTACGGTATCACCGCTACCTCGAGGGATAGGGTGCCGTAGGGAGCGGTATGTGCATGTATGCATAGAGTCCTATGAAAATATATGACGGGCAAGAAAGGGGATGAGAGATCTTCGTCTCTCAAACCTTCCCCAGATCTAACCCTAACAAGCGAGGAGACTACTCACTCATTAGGGAATTAAAATACATTTATCTAGGGCAGAGAATAAAAGATTAACTAGGGCAAGGAATTAAATTTATCTAGGGTAAGAATAGAAAATTAACCTAGAGCGGAAAATAAAGAACTTACAAAAAAATGATGCTCTCCAAAAGAATTCTGAAATTTATTAATGAAGGGAGGCATAAGAAATTACAATGAGTAGAGTTCCTATTTATGGAGAATAGGAAACCCTAGGTTACAATTGATTTGCATGTCTACATTTACCAAAATATCCTTAGGAAGACCTAGTCAAAGTAGACTTCAAGCTTTGGTAAAATTTTATGTCTATGTCTCTTTAAAGAAAGTATTGGGCCTTGGATCTTTGGGCTTCCTTATTATTTGGTTCTTTATTAAAATAGCTTCTATGTTTCTTCCAGGTCTCCAGTGAATAATTGCGGTGGACTTTTAACTGTTCTCTTTGTAATCTTGGACCTTACATTGCCTTGTACTTTGTGAATTTTATCTTTAATGTAGGCTTGATCAAGAGTCTTCTATTTGTTGGTCAAAGTCCACTTTTTCATCGTCTTTACATCGTTTTCACTGTTTTCTATCTAAGAACCTGTAACCTGTAACATGTAGCAGACATACGTCAAAAGCACCTGTTTATTTATAAAAAGAATAAGAATGAGGAATATAATAATGCAATATTATGGTGTGAACAAATACCCCCAAACTTATCGTTTGCTCGTCCTCGAGCAAACTTATTTTTATTCACTAAAATCCTATCCGCACTTTCGCAGGGAAACGCGAATGCACTGAGCACGTGCAACAAGCCGTTAAACCTCTAGGTGTCCCTAGTAGGAGGAGTGTTGTCTCCTAAGGGTTTTCAGCGGATTACACCCACAAAATCCTATCAATTTGGCTTTTCGACTTTAATTCTCCAATTAGGTTTTCTAACAAGGAATTCTATTATCGTCGACCCGCAAATTATCCACCCATATTCTTCACACTTCCTCATCAGTTAACTTAAGATTATATATGTTCTATAGACTTACTTAGCTTTCAGCATCTCTTAAGTTTTCCTTCTAGGGTTCCATTTCCACTTAGGAATTTTTATCAACTCTACTAAAGATACAAGTTCTATTCTTCACTCCTTTCTCTCATCTAAACTCCAATCACATATCCCTACGTGTGTGTATAGATCACCCCTACACTTGGAAATTCAAATCAAGCAATCATACTCTTGTCCGTTGTCCAAAGCACTTCTTAATTGGTGAATTTTTAATTGAATTTTGCTTATACATCTTTCATGCGACCGTTAATACTTCTTGAGGTATCAACAACCGATTACAAGATATGTTTGCAGTCTAAAGCGTAATTCCTAGTCTTGCAACACCCAAGGCTTTTAGTAGTGACTCCCAAACCAGTTGGTCTAAGGCACTAGGTGATGAAGCACCCTCGCTAAATATTTTTCTATTTTTGCAGTCTTAAGTAATCACAAAAACCAGTGTTCATTTTTTAATTCTTTATTCACACTTTTTTTCTTTTATTTTCATTGTACTAAGGACTTTAGACAAGAGCATTTCAAGGTCTCTTCTACTATTCCAAGTTTCAAGGTGCGTGATTGTGCAAATTGTAGGGTATACATTTTCAGAATCTAGACTTAAGTTAGGAACTATTTTTCAAACTTATACTCTAATAAGAACATTAATATTTTTCCTTTGTTTCGACTTAGCCCAAGAAGTGAACTCAAAATTTGCCTATTTCTAAATAAACTACAAAAACATATACTTTCTACCGTTAGACTTTAAGGAAGGTTATTTTTAGGGTTTTTAATTTACTAAGTCTAAGATCTAGTTGTTCCTAGCCAGTTAACCTATTTGTCAAACTCAAGTCAATTAGCCAAAATTGAATACATTAATTTTTATAATTTTTGAAATTTTTCAATTTTTATGGGTTTTAAAATAAGTATGCAAATGCAAAAATATGTACAAATGAATGCGAAGGAAGAAAACGTACCGAGCATACCTCCAAACTTGAAGTTGACAGTGTCCTCACTGTCATGCTAAACCAAGAGGGTCAAAATACCGGCACTTCCATGTTTATTTATTTATAATTTTTTTATATATATCTTTTTATATTTTGATTTTTTTTTATTTGTTTATAGAAAAAGAAAACAAAAATATATACATATATACAACAAAGCTCCCCCCAAACTTAAGCTTGGCCTTACACAAGCCAAAGATTAACACCAACCATTCAAAAATCTTATCATGGTAATGGTATAGTTGGTGCAAGAATGGGGTGGAAAGAAAAGAGATGAGAAACACACGAGACCGTGTGGAAAGAAGAATGGTGGAATATGGTCTCGGTGGAGGAGAAGAATGGCGGAAAGGAGAAAGAAGGGTCGCGCGATCTTGAGGGTGTAAATCGAGTGAATAAATTAGCGCAATTTGTGATGACCGATGTGTGAAAACTGATTGTGCTAATCTATCAACTCGTCGTGCAATGGGGTCAAATCCCTCAAGATTCGCAAGAAAACATGGGTACGCCGAACTTGGTATAGGAGATGAAAGCGTAACGGTTTCTTGTACGGTCGAAACAATGGGAAAAACGAAAGGGAGTGAATCAGGGATAGTCTCATTCTCACCGTAGTAAACTGTCTCGAACTTAAAAAATTCCATCAATGGTTCGAAACTACTATAATCAACCGAGTCTGATTGGTCAACTAACCCATCTGAAAATGTAAAGGACTCAAACTCGGGCGGTGAGTCATCAACATCGTCCGAAAAAGTGAAACACTCGTAAGTGTTAACGTCTGTGAGAAGTGTGTCAGATTCAAAAGAAAATTTTTCAGGCTCACAGTCTTCAAGCGTGGTCGGAACGATGGAAAGGAGGGAGGGTGATTTAGTTAAAGGTTCAAGAGGATGAATTGGAAAATCAGACACATCAAACAAAAATAATTCAACCTCGATATGATCCTCAAAACTCTCCTCAATACTATCCTTATAATTCTCCTCAAAATTCAACTCATCCATGCCCTTATCATCAAAATCCAGACGCATGTGAAGTTCGGGAGAAACATCTAATAACTCGGGATGATGATTTGAACGTAAAATTTCAATCAAATCGACAGGTTCATCATCCGAAATAGTCCCGGCGTCTATATCCTCAATCAAGTGAAAATCAATTTCTTTAGACACCTCATCAAAAGCATGAATATTTAGCGATTTAGGTTCTAGAGTGGAGGTGTAAAGATCGAAAGGATTAAGTGCGGTTTCACTCGAAAGGGGTTCTTCACAATTTGGCAAATCAAACACTACAAAATCACACAACTCGGTTTTATTTTCAACAGATGAACTATTTAGGGCAATCGATGGAAAACCGGAGTTGTGGGTTTCAATTGGGTAAGGATAGGTTTGATTTGGAAATTCTCTTACATTCTCACTCTGTCCAACCGCCTCCTTATACATTGAAAAATTTGAAGCTAGCGGAAAACTAGCTACCGGTTCAGCAGGTTGCATAAGGGCGGCCACGGACGCTTCCACATTCCTAGTCATTTTGTTTGTTGCTGCGATATATGCCTCCAACGACTCTTCCAAACTAGACCTGGGTGGTAAGGGGGTTTCGGTAAAAGATTCGAAATCGTGTGGATATGCAAAACTCCCTAGTGGCTGTGTAGAAACAGTGTCTAATGAGGGTGGGAAGGTTGGGTAGGACTGGTAGGAAGTAGGTGATTGGACAGGGGTAGGGTCAACATATGGATAAAATGGTGAATAGTCGTGTGGATCCCTAGAACTAGATGAATGGAGAGGGGTGAAAGATCGGCTGTGAGATTGAGCAATATGCTCAGCAATGGACATCGGCTTAGGAGAGACGGTAGGACTCGAAAAAGTGGTGTCAACATATGGAGGTGGTAAAAGTTGACTTGGTTGACACAAAGTGGGTTGAAAAGTCAAACTGTTTCTCCTAGACGCCTCTATTTGATCTTTCAAAGATATTTTTGGCAAGGAGGGATCGTCTTTAAATTGACCGAACAAATTGACATACGACGCAAAATTAGGTTCGGGATACCAAAGTTCGGCAAGTGATTTATTATGTGGGGTACCCATGTTAGAAGAAAGGGGAAAAGAAAGAAGGTTTGTTGGTGCAAGGATTTCTCAGCGACAAAAGTTGCAAGTTTTTTTTTAAAAAAAATTCCTTTTATTATTATTTTTTTATTTGTTTTGCAAAAATTTTCGATAAAGGGCTAAGACACAAATGCAAATAACCAGAAATGCACAATCAGTCCTAGATCTAGGGTCACCTAGGTCAGCTAGACAGCTCCTAACTGTTCCAAAGGGCTAGAAATAGAACCTCAAACCGCCTCTTCACCGCCAATTGCGGCCAGATAAGTGCCAGGTAAGTGGGAAGGAACCACACTGTGGGCCTAATTAAAAACCACTAGCCTTGACACACTTGCCTAGTCACCGCAAAGACAGGTTAGGATAAACGGCCGATGCCTATACTAGTCCTCTGTCCTATTGAGCGCGACGTCCTTAAGGCTGAGTTTAATATTTTTTTAATTAAAGATTGGTCAATGCAAATGCTTTATGTGATTTCTGGGGTCCTGGGAAGGGTGATGAAATCCCTACCCAATCTGAATTGGTCAAAAGCCCCTTAAAATCCGATTAAAGATATGCAAAACAGTAAATCACATGCAATCAAATCTTTTTTTTATGAATTTCAAAGTTTGCAAGTTTTCTAATTAAAATTTTCCTTTTTCCGCTTGCTCTTTATTTGGAAAGATATTTTTAGCAAAAAGATTAAGGATATGCAAATCAGAAAAGATCACTTGCAATCAATTATTATTTTAAGAGAGCGCAAAGAATCCTGCACAAGATTTGTTAGTTGGAAGGGAAAAGATTTTTAAGGGCAAAGAATCCTGCAGGAGATTTTACAGAAGATATATCGAGATTTGCAGAGGAGGAGATCAGAACACTTATAGAGTTTTTTTTTTTTTACTCCTCGATCGCGGAACCGCCGCCTCCACCGCGGAACCGCCGCGAGTTGCACTTCGCGACCGCGGATCCGCCGCGGGTTCGTCTGCTCTTTTTTTTTTAGAGATCGCCGCGGTTGACTTGTTGACTCGATCCTCCAAATTTCTTCTGCTGTCTGTTGTAAAATTTCTCTGTTTGTTCAGATTTGATATTTGCTGTTTTGATCTCTGGAGATTTCCAGATCCGAACGTGATTGTAGATCCTGTAAAATTCAAACAAAGATACCCTTCACAAAATAACAAAATGATAAATTTATATATTTTTTGTGATTTTTCAGATTTTTATGATTTTTTGAATTTTGATTAACCCGAAATTGCAAAAAGGAAATTACTACGCCATCCCCGGCAACGGCGCCATTTGATTTGTCTCAAAAACTATCTATTAACCACAATCTAGAACGGCGTCACTTTGCAGCTAGCCGGTGAGTACGGGTTGGTCTACAGGGATGTTGTGAATTTCCTATTCGCTCAAACGAGTTAATTCCGATTGTGGTCGGATTGATTATTAAATCTAAAAACTAAATTAATCTATATCTAAGTCTTGCTAGGGTTAGGTCTAGGTTAAGTTTGAAAAGTCTATAAATCTCACCGCTTTCTATACCCATATGAAGATCTAATTAGGTGTTATAGTAATTATTAATAAAAGGGATTAGAATCATCGGGAAGATGTTTTCTTCCTCTAGTTTCTTGTCTTCCTTTATCAATCCTTACCCTAACCTCCATGGAAAATATCACAACCGGGCCTTTATACTACGGTATCACCGCTACCTCGAGGGATAGGGTGCCGTAGGGAGCAGTATGTGCATGTATGCATAGAGTCCTATGAAAATATATGACGGGCAAGAAAGGGGATGAGAGATCTTTGTCTCTCAAACCTTACCCAGATCTAACCCTAACAAGCGAGGAGACTACTCACTCATTAGGGAATTAAAATACATTTATCTAGGACAGAGAATAAAAGATTAACTAGGGCAAGGAATTAAATTTATCTAGGGCAAGAATAGAAAATTAACCTAGAGCAGAAAATAAAGAACTTACAAAAAAATGATGCTCTCCAAAAGAATTCTGAAATTTATTAATAAAGAGAGGCATAAGAAATTACAATGAGTAGAGTTCCTATTTATAGAGAATAGAAAACCCTAGGTTACAATTGATTTGCATGTCTACATTTACCAAAATATCCTTAGGAAGACCTAGTCAAAATAGACTTCAAGCTTTGGTAAAATTTTATGTCTCTGTCTCTTTAAAGAAAGTATTGGGCCTTGGATCTTTGGGCTTCCTTATTATTTCGTTCTTTATTAAAATAGCTTCTATGTTTCTTCCAGGTCTCCAGTGAATAATTGCGGTGGACTTTTAACCGTTCTCTTTGTAATCTTGGACCTTGCATTGCCTTGTACTTTGTGAATTTTATCTTTGATGTAGGCTTGATCAAGAGTCTTCTATTTATTGGTCAAAGTCCACTTTTTCATCGTCTTTACATCGTTTTCACTGTTTTCTGTCTAAAAACCTGTAACCTGTAACATGTAGCAGACATGCGTCAAAAGCACCTGCTTATTTATAAAAAGAATAAGAATGAGGAATATAATAATGCAATATTATGGTGTGAACACCAACACGTGACTGCCGGTCACGTGCTAGCACGTGATGCTTCTTCCGTAGGCTTTCCTGATTTTAAATCAGGAAACAGACCAACCATACCAGATTTTTTATAATGGTCACCCACCTATCACTCTTGAGCCCAGTCTTACTTTAATTAGAGACCTAATGATTGAAGATTTAGAGAAATAGGTCGACAGATTGACTGCTTTAGCATCACCACCGTTACAACCCTCTCTTCCTGAAACAACTGACACATCCTTAGGGAATGATGGTGAGATAGATGCTAGGTTGACCGCTTTAGAGAAAGGTATTGAAATGATGATTGCGGTCAAAAATCAAACAGCTGCAACACTAGCCTTGTGTATACAGCAGTCTGAGCAATTGTTTCACGCTCAAGCTCAATCTTTGGCTAGAATTGAAGAGCATGTAACTGTAGTGATTCTAAAGAGTAAACACAGTCAATTAGAACCACATGGTGTTAATATCTGTCGTTTAGGAAGTCACCCAAATAAAATAAACGATCAATTGAATTTTGATGATTTCATAAATGACGATGCAATTGAATTGACTAAGTGTTATTAGGACATACAAGAAAGACCTCCGACTGATTTTTGCATTCCAATTTTAGAAGAGGAATCTTGTGATTTTTACGGGTATGGTTTGGATAGATTGTTAGAAGAGATCAATGATCAGGAACCCATAATTTTTGTATCACCTAGTGATATTGTTTCGGAAGAAATGTTAGTGTGGGAGCCTACTTTTTTTTATGACATATACCTACACATTTGTGAATGTAATGAGAAAGAAACGGTATTGGGAGAGTTAGAAAACCATAGTGATAAGAATAGGATTGTGAGAAATCATAGGAAGGAAGACAGCATTGAAAAATATTCTTTCATATCAAGTTTTGAGGAAATTTTTGCGGATGAACTTGATATTCTTGGTGAGTTTGAGTCAAGATCAATTTGGGAACATCCTAAAAACCTTTATTTTGCTGAAATTTTTGCGGATGAACTCCAGTTTTTACACGAACTTGATTTTGGAACTCAACATGTGCTTTATGAACATTCAATTCATCCAGGGAACAATTTTTTGACATCTTCAAAACTTCATTTTCATCTTCAGCGTCTTATGATCCCTACTTTTACACGCCCATGCCCTTCACTAACATCTAACTTATACCTTTTCTTTTTCTTTTTTCTTTGTATATACATATTCTTTTACCAGCCATTGCGCTATATAAACAAAATCTTTAAATGGCTGGTATTAATTTCTGGACTAACCCAGTCTTTTAACATGTAAATATTGTAATTAGTCTTAGTTTTTTTTCTTTTTCTTTGAATAAAATTCTCACCATAATGTCTAAATCTAGCTACCAGAGACGGGGGCAACGATGAGGACATCATAAAACTCAGGTTTGGGGGTGAGCACTGCGTTTATTTTGCTACATCATGTGTATATTCTGCATTGCATACATATTGTAAAAACCCATAAAAATTGAAAAAATTTCCTAAAAATATAAAAACTTTGTCGTGTTAGCTAGCGGGGGAACTTAGATTCAAAGTCTGACGGTCCGGTTGATAAATTAGAAATAACTAAATATTTTTTGTAAGACCGACGACCCGAAAAATAGCCCTCCTTTGTGTTTAACCATAACTGATAAACGTCTTTTATAACACTTTACACGTGTTGTATATTTTTGAGAATTTGATGAAAGTCTGACATATCTGTAAAACTTTTAAAATTGATAAATATCTTTAGGATCAAACAGGTTTGTTCTGAATTAAGTAATATTAAGAATAGTTCATAAAGTAAGGTGAATATGAAGGATATTATTGAGGTTTTAACAGAATCTATAAGTCTGAAAAATAACCCATCTGAAACCTTGTTGGTGTAATTACACACCTTATCCACTTGTAACATCTTCGGATTTAAAAGAAAAAGATGGCTATATCTCCGTTTTCACTGAGTTCAAAATATTTTAAAATAAAATGAGTTTTTTGTTTTGTGGTCTTGGTAACTTGGGTAATTAAGTTCTTGGGGTGTCTCCACACCTAATGCCCTAAAACCATCTGGTTTGGGAGTTATTGACCCAAAACTCGCTAAGTTTCTAATCACCAAATAAAACAAGCTAAGCAAGTGTTCTTTCCAAGTTAAAAGTCCTTGCGGTTCTTTGTGGGAGAATAATCTTGGCGAAGACGTGTTTTCTATTAAAACAGTTTTTTGTCGCGGAGATATGAAGGTTTGTATTTATTAAGACGTTGTGCACGATAACGAAGGGTGTGTATGAATAACAACAGGTGAAAGGTAGGAGTGAAAGCTCAGACTTTGGTTCTCTGTTAAAAATAATTTAATATTCTGACTTGAAACCTAACTGGAGAATAAAACTTGAGAAAATCTTAAACTCCTTTCAAACTCGTGTGATCCTTTAGAAGTTTATCCTCATCTGTAATTATGACATGATGACCCTAATCAAAGTTCTTAAAACCTTATGGACACTATCCGCACAATCACGATAAGACGCGTATGAGCTTATGTTAAACAAATTGCGAGGTGTGAAAAATAGGGTTTGACGTTTCTAAATTAGGGTGATAGAACTTCTAGCTTTGATCTCTAACCTTATGATTAGAATCAACAGTTTCCGCGCGACACTAACTTGACTGGATTTTGTGGGTGTAATCCACTGAAAACCCTCAGGAGACAACACTCCTCCTACTGGGGACACCTAGAGGTTTAATGGCTTGTTGCACATGCTCAGTGCAATCGCGTTCCCTGTGAAAATGAGGCTAAGATTTTTTGTTTTGCTCGAGACGAGCAAAAGATAAGTTTGGGGGTATTTGTTCATCTCGGAAAACTACATTTTAATACCGCTCATTCATTATCTATTTTGTTATATATCGGTGCTATTAACTAATGTATGCTCAGTAATTACAGATTACAGGTGTTCGTGATTAAATACTGGAAACAAACTCAATATCACGGATATAGCGTTTGGGAGCCGACACTGCAAACAGAACAGAAAAACGACCAATATCCAAAGAGCTCTTTTGCAATAAACAAGTGTGCACACACTTTTTGGTCCAACACAATACATGTGTGACACTAGCTCTTTAACATGGACCATATAGGGGATGCCCTTGCACAATTCATGCAAGTAGGCACATGTGTGGTGTGATGGGCAATAAATGCTAAAATGTTGTGATGCGAGTTAAAGGTTTGATTTCCCTCCAAAACTACTGGGTACAATACAAGCTTCTACAAAGAAAACAAATAGCACCAGGATGATATTGGAGTTGACACAAGACCACATAACCAATACGAGCCCATATGCTCGGATTTTGGCCGGCCACACCATCAATGAATCCGAGCTCGCCGGCCCCCCTTTCCCTGTTTGTGCCCATCTTTTCACTGTCCCTTCCTTGCAGTCACATCACCTTATTTCTATTACTTGTTTAATCTTTTTTGGTGCCTATAAAAGCCAGATCAGTGACCAAGGGAAGGGATCTCACACAGTATATACATTTTCTTAGTTTCTTTTGTTTTTGGTTTAGACTTGAAAGTGAGTGGGCTATCACTTGGTTTCTTCTTCTTCTTCTTCCCTCTTGAAGCTTCCTTTTGAAAGTTTCATTATGGAGGTTGAACAAGCTACCAATATCTTGTAACTAAACTTCAAATGTTAATATATTACTTTTTATTTGCGGTGAATATCGGAATTTGATGATTTGTGCTTCGCAACCGCGTTGACAAATCATGCTTCATGCCGGAATCGACGTAAGGACGGAAAACTCATGATCAAGGGAGCGTCAAAGGAATCGTCGCGATTCGATCTTCCGAACCAAAACCACAACCACTTCTTACTTAGATTCTTTGCTTATTTTTCTTTGTTTTCGTATTCTTTATTTTTGTGACAAAACCAACCATTCGTTATTTGTTGAACCTTAAATCACAAGACCTAATACAAAATTCTCTGTGGATCGACCCGTACCTGCCGGCTTGCTACAACACGCCGTGCACTTGCGGTTTATAAATTTTAAAACGAGAACGATCTCGCGTGCGCATTCCATTTCCTTAAAATCATATCCGTTTCCAAAACATACGTGTTTACGCGCGCGGGTGAATTCCCAACACTCAGCTTCACTTTTCTTTAGTTTATGTATGCCACATGTTTAGGTATTTTTTTTTATTGTATTTACTTTCCAGCCGAAACTCATATACTTGTAAATATTGGAAGTTGAATGTAAATAAAGATATTTGTTGAAAAATTTTACAGTCTCCATTTATTCTTGCATCGTGTATTATTGTTTCAATACGCTTAGTATATTTATTTAGGGAATGACCTTCTCTGGATAAATATGACGCGGGCTTGCCACGTCACCGTTTCCGTCTACTGGGAAGCGGGGCGTGATGCATTAGCCAATAGCTCGTCTCCGAGCAATCATAGAGCTGAGCTTCTTTATCTTCCCTGCTCATCTTCGAGCTATCCTATAGATGAGATTCTTTAGCGTCCCTGTTTGGCCGGGAGCACGAGCGTCCTGTAACGGCTCCATGTATCTCGTCACGACGAGATCTCTGCCGCTCCGCGTCCCACATATCTCACCATCAATGCGGATATTACTCATCGGCGAAACGGACGGCGAGAATCTCTCATCGGCTCGCTCTTAAACGACCCCTATATAAACCCCTCCTTCAGACGATTCAGGTAACTCGAACTCATTCCAATACGCCGCTGCTCTGCTTAAATATTTCCTGGTACCTTACTTAATCGTCGGAGGGTCCTACGGTGGTTTCCCATCTTGGGACTTCTTTTACATGTAGCTCTACGTCATCATCAATCAACAACCTATTGAGATCCACTCTCTCTCTCTCCGAATCACAGCCCTTCAATCCCGCTGGTCATAAGATTGACGGAGGATAATATCTGAGAAAGGTTCCGACCTCCATCATTACCAGTTGAAAAATCTTGTATATACCGACAAATATGTCTTTGACATGATATTAACAAGACATCTATCTCTGTCTCTACCTGAACTTTCAGCATTAATGCCATTTTACGTGATGTTGCAGGTCGTCAATTTATCCAGGTAATTACATGTGTGATGCACATTTAGAGGATGATGATATGGATACACGGAGTCCTTTTTATTTTTAACAAAGCCCGTAAGCCTAACTCATGCACACAGCACACACGATCACACAGCATACACGCATCCACGAATTAAATTGTTGCCACTTTCTCTACTAGAGATCGAATCTCGTACTCTTACCAAAAAGGGAAATGTCATACCAACCAGGCTATAGGTGTTTATGCACATATATCATGTAAGAATTAAACAGTGCCATGTGGCTCTAGCATTTTTTCGGTGGCAAAGATGACATCAGATTCGGATTGGGATCTGATCAGGATGAACTTTTGAGCTTCGTTAATGATCATCGTAAACTTGGTTTGGATATTTTAGTTATTATTCTTACAAACTACGAAAACTTATCATATTTATGTTCATTAATTATGACTCATATTGATGAATATTTTAGACCATTTTAATATATTTCTTTAATATATATATATATATATATATATATAGAGAGAGAGAGAGAGAGAATAATTGAGAAAAGAGGCCATAGGAGGAAATTTCCTCCTATGGCGTGGAAAAAATACAAGCTCCACCATTTTTTTCGACGATCGGCCCTCATCATCTTCATCGTTATCATCTAAGATGTGGGTACACCAAATTTTATGTGATTCTACAACCTTTTCACCGTTGATTTAGCAATATAAAAAGTTCTATTGTCGGTAAACCGTTAATTTTGAACCCACTAAATCAACGGTGAAAAAGTTGTGGAATCACATGAAATTTGGTGTACGCACATCTTAGATGATAACCATGATGATGATGGATGCCGATCGTCGGAAAAAATGGTGGAGGTTGTATTTTTTCCACGCCATAGGAGGAAATCCCCTCCTATGGTCTCTTTCCTCCATTAATCTCATATATATATATATATATATATATATATATATATATATATATATATATATATATGGGTTTTTTACTTGTAGGACTTCCAAAACATAGCAAATTCCTTTCCAACCCTCTAAAACTTGGTATTTACTTTTTACCCCCTCCCCCCCAAAAAAACTAATAAGATATATCATTTTACCCATTTACGATTTCCGTCAAAAATAACCCGGTTAATTATAACTTTAATTTTTCTCCAGAAATTTTAGGTTTACAAATTACCCAAAGGCAACAAGTAAAACCGCAGAAATATTTAATTTTTTCATAACAAGAGAAGGATGTTGAAGTTGTTTCTGATTTCATGACCGATTTTGAGAAACGTACAGCAAAAACCTAAACCTTAATTTCAATTTGGAAAAGAAATTGCGTACTTCCAGATAAGAAGAGAGATTTGGATATTTTAAAGAAAAACATGATGTTATGCCGTTAAAAGTTGATAGAAATTGTAGGGGGGTAAAATGATATACTCCCTCCGTCCCACTTTAATAGTTGTTTTAGAGACTTTTTTTGTCCCACAATTCTGGTCGCTTTATATAATTGGGCTTACTTTATCAATTCATTACTGAATTTACTCATCATTAAAATCTCATGCATGTCACTTGTTGCACTTTGGTTTTTATGATTGAGCTTATTTTAATTATGGGTATTGTGGTAAATTAAACCGGTCATTATTTAATATCTTAATAAGCGTGAGAAATACCTAAACGACTATTAAAACGGGACGGAGGGAGTATCTTATTAGTTTGGGGGTGTCAAAAGTAAATACGAAGTTTTTGCGGTAGAAATGAATTTGCTATGTTTTAGGGGGCTACAAGTAAATAGATATATATATATATATATATATATGGTCTATTTACTTGTAGCTCCCTAAACATAGCAAATTCATTTCTACCGCAAAAACTTGGTTTTTACTTTTGACGTCTTGGTGCGGTGGTAATTCGGAAATTTGCTTTAGCTTGTATGTGGCCTTATTTTGCTAAATTGATCGTTTTTTAAATTATAATTAATTCCATACATAATTACTTCGTTATTGTAAAGGGAAATTTTGTTTCTTACGATACGATACACGGTACAATCAATAAGAAAACAAAACACGAAAACGTATCACGATTTGACAACTTTGGATAGAATCACATGAAATTCGGTGTATCCACATCTTAGATGATAAAAATGAAGATGATGGGTACCTATCGTCGAATAGAATGGCGGAGTATGTAGTTTTTTGACGCCACTTAACAAAAAAACCTCCTAAGACCTCTTTTCTTTATTAGCCTTATGAGAAGTAACATAAGATGAGAGTTATGAGAAAGAGTGACTGCAACCGTTGGATATTATTTGACGGCTGAGATTTAATAAACATTTTTTCTATTTAAATATAGAAATGAAAACCAAATCAAAACAAATTCTTTATAAAATCCTACATGATCTCTCTCTCTCTCTCTTTCTCAAATATTAATATTTTTTCTCAAGCCGGATTTCCTTTTTGGGAAAAAACATAGAAGGATGAATGATAAATAAACAAAAGAAATTGAAAGAAAACTAAACAATTATATAGTCAAAATGAATTTATTTTTATATCGATGATAAAAGTAAACTTAAAACCATAATCAATTATGATATTAAGCATCCAAAATGCAATCTATTTAATATTAAGTGGTGTCCACTAGTTGAGTTATTTCTCTTGATCTTCACATCATGTTTTTGCAACTTATATTCTTCTTGCTAACTAAACTTTTTTAACTTGATTAAGATTGAATAACATTTCAAAGTATGTAGTTTTCTCAAAAAGAGAAAAAGTGTTTCTAATTTATTTCGATAGATTTTATCTTCTGTGAATGCTCTCTCAATAAGAGGAAAGATATTCTACAATATTTGGTAAGATTTAATTGTTATCTTTTCTATATTTACCTTTAAAAACAACTATTAAATCTCAGCCAGCAAATAACATCCAACGGTTACAATCACTTCCTCTCATAGCTCTCATCTTATGTTGCCTCTCACAGGATAAACCCCCCATCCCCCCTCTCTCTATATGGGGGAGAGAGAGGGAGGGTCAGGATTCAGTAAGACGTTGTTTTATGTGAGACAAATGAGACGCACTCTATAACACCATACTCTTTTTATATTTCATCGAGCCAGATCGCTCACCGTGATCTGCATGAGAGAGAATGGGAGAGGGTAAGAATCCAGTGAAACACTTTCTTATGTGAAACAAATGAGACGCACTATATAACACTCTACCTCCTTATATTTCATCGATCCAGATCGTTCACCGTGATCTGCATATTCCGCATACTCTACGTATCAATTTTCATAAGATTTCTCACGGTGTAGAAATCTCATGAAAATTGATACATAGAGTATGTGTGATATGCAGATCACGGTGAACGATCTGGATCGATGAAATACAACGGGGTAAGGGGGTAGGGTGTTATAGAGTGCGTCTCATTTCTCATATAAGAAAGTGTCTCACTGAATCCTTACCCTCCCCTTCTCTCTCATGCAGATCATGGTGAACGGTCTGGATCGGCGACATACACGGAGTAGGATGTTATAGAGAGTGTCTCACTGGATACACACATACATAAAAAGAAATATAACGTTTAGTAAACCGGCTGTCACACAACTTATAAGGCAAGCACGTGCAAACACACAGAAAAAAAACTTATGAACAATCATATCAAATTGTTCAACATTCACGTATTTAACAACCACAAAGCCAAGAGTGATGACTAGATTTATTTTTTTGAGATGAACATATGTAACTTTTAGGAAATATAAAATTATTGTATTTGTACCCAAAAAATAAAATATTTGTAAACAAGCTAAGGAGAGCAGAAAGAAATTGGAGAGCAATTATGAAAGACAAAAAATCTCGTGAAGGATTTCTCATGGAGGGTGACGTGGAGTTCTTGTCGCGAGGTGATGCAAGGAAAGGTGTGGAAGAGAAGATTTCGCAAATGAGGCGTAGAAGGGGAAATTAGTGCTTTCGGAAAGAAAATGGGAAGAAATCTCAAATCAGCCTGAAAAGGTACAAACCCGATCCAAATTTATACTGCAAATCATATTTTCATATGTCCGTAGAATCCGAATCGTAAATCATACAATAGACTTAATAATTCAATATAGCAGTCCGATATATATCAAAATCGCTCCATATCGTATGAAATCGTTCGATTTGAATTGTAAATCGCACGGCAACTAAATATAACTTCAAAATTGGGGGGGAAAAAGCATTCTGGCACGATGCATGATCAAACAAGAAGTTACAGCATGTCCCATATATATATACTATAATTACACTTGTTTACATCTCTGATCATGGATGACAAATACGCCACCAAGCCTATTAATTTATACTTCCTGATTAATTTCTCGCAGCGAAGCATATACATCCTACAATTATATAACAAAGACGCCACAGGTCACGAATAAACTGCAATGACTCGAGGCGTAAAAGTTATAATAAGCTAGTTAACTCGCTTCGACTGAGAGAATTTCGAGTTCTGCCCACCAAAGCGGAGAAAGTCTCGGAGCCGCTGCTTCTGGCGAAATTCCCAAAACGTCCCTTAACGAGGTTGTGACCTGCTTCATGGTGGGTCTGTGCTTTGGATCGTTGCAAAGGCAGCTGCGGATTGTCTCGCAAACTACTTCGAGCTCGTTTTCGTTTGATGACTTCAGTGTTGGATCAACCAAAGAGCTGAAATCGCGCTCATTGCTCAAGTATGTTGCACCCTAATTCATGTTAGCAACAAACTTATTATTCACCAGATTGGTATTTTTGCATGTGCATGTGGGATGCACATGTGCATAGTAGCCAATATGCATGGTAGCCAATATCTGTGATGATTTTTAAGATACATGATTGTTTTAATAAATATATTTAAGATGTTTATCAGAAATTCAAAGATTTGAAAATTTTGAACATTTAAAAATATAATATTGAATGTAATCTATTCTCAAAAATATGCGGATTTATAGCCATGTGTCGCGCACCATTTCCCCTTTTGAGTTAGAATGGCAAACAATTATTTAGCCCGCATTGGTAAATGGATTCTTTTTCAAGCGAGAGCCGTGTCTTACCCACTCTAAAATGCAGCCTTCGTCTTTAGAAAACAGCAATCTTCCAGAAACGATTTCCAGCATCAACAGGCCAAAACTGAAAACATTGCTTCCACTGTCAGCATTTGACGACTTAGACAACTCTTTTTCGTCGCCTGCAGATATCCTTTTCTTGGCAGGCGCTTCTCTAAATATACCAATATCCACAATCTGCAGCGATGGAGATGGACAACTATTTTAGTTCCAATCAATTATATGAAACGGAAAGAGCAGAAGAAAAAGAAAATATGAAGAATGCCTTAGCAGCAGAATCATCGGTTATGAATACAGCATTTGACTGCAGATCCAGGAGAGCTACAGGAGGATTGAGCTCATGATGCATGTACTGAAGACAATATGCCATCCCCATTATAATTCTCATTCTCGCTCTCCAGTCGAGAGGCTCGTATTCTTTGACTGCAGACAAAAGAAGAGTAACAGTAAATATCTTCTTCGATGGCTGTCCTGAATGAAATTAATACCAAGTTGGAATTTTGGACAAGTGCTCTGATGAGGAAGAGAAATTGCGCTTCATAATATATTGATAGAAATTTCTTGAATGTATTTTGTAACTTTCTTTAGTTTCATTACAGGGTGAATATTTTGGAGATGCTTAATACCCAACGCTCTAATTTGTACTTTAAGAAATTTTGCATTTCGTACATTAAATGTAATGTTGACCTTTTCTCAAAAAAGGGAAAGAAAAGACATTATTTTTGAGTTTTGACTCTCTTACCATGAAGATGATTGTAGAGGGTTCCATTTGGTGTATACTCAAACACCAGCATTCTCATAAAAGGCTCCTCCTCCTCGCAGTAACCAAGAAGATTGAAAAAGTTTTTGTGGTTTATTCGTGAAAGTGTGTCGATCTGCATGTTAAGGAGAACATTAAAGAAATGTTAGCAATTCTCTGGTGAATGAGATGGACGGATAATTGATGAGGTAAAAATCAGAACAGACATTTTTTCTGTAGCGCAATTCTGCTTGCTCAGACCAATCCATAGGAGATTTAACTGTAGTAGACACAACGCATATCTCAACCCCACTAGATAAAGTCCCTTTAAACAAAGTGCAAGTTGGAAAGGTAGTGATGATGTTGCTGAAATCCTCGCAAGCAGCCTCCAATTCTAAACGATTTAAGTTTTGTACTCCTGAAAAAAATGCCGACACGAACAATAAGAATCATAAACCAACATGAGGATTTGCATAATTAGAGTATTACACTCTTAGATTTTGAGCGTTCCATAATCCATTGGTTTTTGGAGCGCTCCATGATCTGTAGTTTTCTTGGAACGCTCTATATGGTATATTTAAGTTGTAAATTAGTGATGAGCTAGCTTTTTCTCCAAAAATTTAGAATGTAACCATATGTATGCCTGTAAAAGACTTGCACAATAATAGAGGCCTGTATCACCATACTTAACCCTTAAAGAGCTTCTTAGATTTCTTAGATATTGGCGGAAGCTCTCGGCAATATGATTACTGTTTTCTAATTGTATTATATGAGGTTAATTTGTAAGTAAAGCAGTTAATTTATCATACTTTTTTTGCCAAAAACATATCATACCCAAGCGTAGGACTATTCTTCAATAGGTGGACCCTTAAATAAGTACTTAAGTCTTGAAAATTGCTGATGAGCACACACACCATGCAAAATTTTAGCAGGAATAAATGTCTTGCATATGTCGAAGTATTTTGCTTTATCATGTAGTTTACAACATCAATTGTCCTCATACACATTGGATAATATATACAGAGCTACGCTGACATGAAAAATCTTGAACATTCAAGGATATTTATTAATTTAGTATTATATTAACAGTGCCCTCTAAGTATTTGGATTGATAAGTCAAAGTAATAACCTATCATAGGTTATAGCACATCCTATACTTGAACCTTCTAATTTAGTTTGAGTTTTTTAAGTTTATCTCTTCCTAAACTCAAAACTTATTTGCGATTGATCTTAAATATAAGTCTGACAACTTAAAAAAGGTTCGGCTGTTATCTTCATGCATTTCCAGATTAACTAGTACTGATGCTTGCCTGAAATGTGTGCACGAGTGTGTGCGTATCATTCACAATTATCTTCATGATGATAAGATTCATTATTTACTCATGTTCATGCCATAAGTAAAATATTACAATGCTTTAACATTTTGGTGTCTGCATTATATGATTTTTCAATGGAAAATATTAACCAGAAAAGTTGACCATTGCATTCAACTATTATATAAGATCATGACAATAGAAACGAGTATTTTAATCTGGGTTCCACCATTTAAGAGAAGACGCCCATGTTCTACATACACTAGCACACCATTGAAAAAAGGATTAAGAAGCACTTAAACCCGTAAATTTCTAGCTGAGAATGAATAACGAACCCGTTATAAATGCCTTCTGCAGCTGACTGCTTATTCCAGTCTTCCAAGGACCAATCGAACCACCTCTCCTTCGACGGCATACTAAAATCATAATCACAGCTAAAAAGAGGAGAAAAGCAGCCCCGATAGCAATAAGAACATATACCCAATTTCTAAATTTTTTGCTGGATGCAGGCTCAACAACTGAATTGTTTGGTGTTTGGCCAGATTGAGAACTATCTGGTGGCTTTGTAGGCGTTGTTGGTCTCAAAGAGTCATTTGAGCTTGGTACTGCTGGAAATGAGCCACTCCCTAATGATGGAACAGCTGAAACTTCCAGAGGGGGAGCACTACTTGCAGGAATAGCCGGAAGGTTTCTGTTCTCTTGAAGCAGCCGACGTCGAGCATTGTTTACGACATGTGCACTTTGCATGATATATGGTTCAGCGAAATTGTCTGTGCAGAAAACGAAATAAGATTTTACGGATTTCGTGGAAATAATACAGGTTTAGATTATCATTAAACAAGACTAGTAATTTTTAATGCGCGATGCTCATATAAATGTTAGAAATTAATAGGTTTGAGAGTTTTATAAAATGGTTTGACTCATTATACCAAAGATTTTTAGGGGAAAACTATTCTTAAATATTTGACAGTACTTAAGCAGTTAGAAATGTCACATTTAGAGGATATTTTCCCTAAACATTATGAGGATTTTTCTTAACACGTGTCATACTGAAAACAAATTGAAATTTCAGTTAGAGACCTCCTTTTGAGTTAAAATAGTAGAGAAGAACTAACTCAGTAGAATGTTGCTATGCTTCTCTCCATGATCATGTGAAGCATCGCTTGTGGTATTGAACCTTCAAAGCAAAATGGTATATTAGCAGTAAAATACTAAATGCCAACTGCTAAGATAGTAATCAATATGCCAATAGCATATAGAGCACATTAACATGGAGAGCAACAATTAGGGTCATACCCGTGCGTAGCCTTTATGTCAGTACATCCAATTCCGCTGTCAATTTCATAAGATAAATCTGAATCATCTTTCAGATCCGAGATGACGTCAAGCTTTTCAATCCAAGAAGGTGTGCTACCTTGGAATTTATTACCACGGAGCATACTAATACAGAAAACAGAGATGGTTTCATAAGTTGAAATTTGAAACTTAAGGAAGCAAACATAAGGATTTGGTGTAATACTTACAGGCATTTAAGTGATAAGACTTGCTCTAGCTCTCTTGGAATTGTTCCACTCAAGTTATTTCCCCTCAAGTCCAAGAGCTCCAGCACTGTTAGGCTTCCAAGTTCCTTTGGGATAACTCCAGTAAAGTTGTTTTTCCGAAGCAAGCTACAGTTCGGAAAAATGAGACATTGTGACAATTATCTAAAATCTCAAAATTGCGGACAAGACTAGAAACATAAACAAAAGTTTAAGATTGCATAAACCAAAGATTAAGAGAACTGCGCAAAGGGTTCAAGAAGAAACATAAACAACACATTAAAGATTGCATGCTCTCAATAGTAACCTTAAGTTATACAATCAAAGTCATACGAATAATGGACCATTGACCAACATGATGGCTGAAGCAATGGTACTCAATGTCCAACATCAAGAAAATTTCCTTTTACTATGCAAGAAATGATGGTGGTGGTGATTTTAAAATCCAATAGAAATATAAGCAAAAGATCTGATTGCATACGAAAATTGGACCTGATATGAATTTTGCCCATTCTAGGGTGCACTCCTAATGCCTAATTGCAGTAAGATATGGAGCAGTCCTGATGATACTCGATACCGGGGTTTCCCCGGATCATTACACGTGGCAAGTGACGTGTCCCAGAGCCTACGAGAAAGGATCAAGAACGGTACATTGGAAGCATAGCCTGGGCCCTCGACCGAGGATGTTCCCGACCTTCGGTGGCCTTCCAGACCACTCCCATGCTCGCCTTACAAACGACCGTCGGCTCACCTCCGAGCCTTCCCACACGCTGAGTTCCCTCAGCCCCCAGCTCGCCTCCGAGCTATCGCAGAACCAAGCTTGCTCGGCCTCCCGCTCATTCCCGAGCCTCCTACCGAGCCTAGCTTCCTCGGTCTGATCGACCGACCCACAGCACTGATCACATGCGTCTCCACCAAGGCTCCGTGAATCTCGCCAGACGCAAGATATCCGCCGTTCACGATCCCGCGTTCCACGCCATCGCGTTCCCCCATTAACGAGCATATCTCGTCATTAATAGGGTATCCCGCCTTTCACGCGGGCGTAACGCCAGGGGCGTAACGGCCGGCATGAATCTCGTGCCTGCCTACACATGGCTGTCACTATATAAACCCCTCTCAGACGACTCAGGTAAAGGCAATTTTACCCCAATAGGCCGTTACTCTGCCCATTTAGCCCGTCTAACTTGATCGTCGGAGGATTCTCGGTGGCACAACCACCCCGGGACTGCCTTGCAGGTAACTCGGCCTCAACCACTTCAAGCCCATTGAGATCCACACACTTCAGGAGGCAGCCTTCAACTCAATCTCAGCCGCTCGTTTCCACTCGCTGCAGATCAACGGAAGGTAATATCTGAAGGAGATCCAGAGATCCATCAGTTGGCGCCGTCTGTGGGAAAGCTAGTTCCACTCAACGAAATTTCACCTTCCGATCTCAACTTCATGGCGAGCGATTACCGCGATGATCCAAGCACCAGTCGTCGCCCTCCTCGCAATGGAGACGCGGGAGGATCCCCTCCTCCCCCGAACGCCATTCATGCCCTAACTGCTCGGATAGATCGGCTCGCGTCCATCGTGGATGCGCTCGTCCGTGTCCAAATTGCCGGGTCGGGACCTGGACCCCTACAGCGGGAGAGAAGACACTGCCCGCGACGGCACGACCGAGCACCGTCTCACTGTCTCCGGCGAACGCAGATCCCCTGTGACGACCAATTCAATGATCCGCTGGGCGCCACACAGCTCAACACCGAGGTCTCTCGCCAGAGCACCCCACCCTGAGGCCCATCGCGCTCCTGTCCCTCCCGAGGAGGTGTCGGTCAGCTCGTCTGCACTCAGGCATGACCGGCACCCCCTCCCTCGACGGGGTTGTGCGGACGGGACTCACCACAGTAGCTCGAAGACGACCTCGCCAGGGGACCTAAGGAATCTCATCGAACGGAACCGGGGTCGTGGTCAGACACAGGTCTCCGGCAACAGAGGCCAAAAATCAGAGTATGCCGAATCATCGGGATACCACGGCCGACTCGACACTCTCGAAAAGAAGATCGAAGGCATGCATCGGGAAAATCGTCCTTCAAGCGACGGGGCTAAATATGCCGCCGACTCGCTCACGAAGCTCTTCACCAAAGGGCTACTCGTCGTCCACGTCTCCTCCCGGAACAAGCCCCCGAAAGTCTCCCTCTTCGACGAGAAGTCCGACCCGAAAGACCATTTGGACGCGTTCACAGCCGGGATGAGTTTCCAGGACTGTTCCGACACCGCGCAATGCCGCGCTTTCCCCGCCACTCTCATCCGCTCTGGACGAGACTGGTTCCGAAGACTCGCGCCATGCTCAATCTCTACCTTCAATGAGCTGGCCATCCAGTTTCTCGGTCATTTCGTCGGGAACAGACGGCAGAAGCGGACCGTCGATCATCTCTTCACCATAAAGAGCGGGGACAAAGAATCCTTCAAATGATACATCACCCGTTTCTACAATGCCTTCCTTGAGGTCCCAGAGCACCAGGACGAGACGGTCATTACGGCCCTTAGGTCGGGTCTTAGGCACAAGGAGTGGCTCCGCTCCTTTGCATTAGCGCAACCTAAGACCATGGCCGAGGTAAAGGCCTGGACCGAACGTGAGATCCAGCTTGAGTCCGAGGTGAACGCCAACCTGCCCCGGACAGAGCAAGCTGATCAGAAGAAAAGGGTCAGGGAGGAGAAAAAGAAGATTGAGCGGCCAAATCCCTACTCCCCGAAGTTTCAGGAGTACACCCCGCTCAACGTCTCCCAGACGGTACTGTTGGAGGAGGCTAAGGGCGAGAGGTTCTTCAAACTCTCCTCAGTCTCGAATAGGGTGACAAAGTGTACCTGAGGCCCCTACTGCGCTTTCCACAGGTCGCAGGGCCACTCCACCGAGAACTGCAAGCAGCTCCGAGACTACATCGGGGAGTTAATCCGCTCGGGACACCTGGTAACGTACTTGTGAGACAAGCGGCAAGCCGACCGTGAGCAAGAGCACCATCCCCTTCCCGGCGGGTTGACAATCGGCCAAATCATGGTCGTGTCAGCAGTGGGTACGACGGGAACCGATGAGGCGCGGCACCCCTTACCGCGAGGGGACTGGCAGCCAACCAAGGAAGAAGGCTAAAGCGGCCGAGTCGATCATATTTAGCGACGAGGACCTCCATGGAATATCCCTGCCTCACAACGACCCTCTGGTGATCACAACACGGGTCCACAGCTACGAAGTGCAGAGGATATTGGTCGACTCGGGAAGCTCGGCGGACATTCTCTTTTATGACTGCTTTCTGCGTATGGAACTCATCCCTTCGGACCTAAGGCCAACCGCCCACATCCTGTCGGGGTTCACTAACCACTCCATCCCGGCGTAAAGGATAATCACCCTCCAATTTAACATCGGGGAAGCGGGAAGTACGTGTACCGTGCCTGTGGAGTTTATCGTCGTAAGAATCCCATCGGTCTACAACGTCCTCCTAGGTCGCCCGACACTGAACTCCCTCCGGGCCCAGATATCGACCTACCACCTGTTGGGGTAAAAATTTACACCCCGGTTGACCAAGTCAAAATCAAAGTCAACCCCAAGCCAAGTGGGCCCAAGCCCAGATCCAGTGGGCCCATGCCCAGGTCGAGCCCGAACATGAAGCTGCCGGCCTCCCCATGCCAAGATAAAATTTCTGTAATAAACAATTTTGTTGCATTTCTTTTATTTTATGGATAAATGTAAGAAAAATAGGCATAAAGCCAAATTTTTGTAAAGCCCATGGCTTATGTGCAAAAAGAAATGGCACATGAGCCATAGGGTGGGCAAAATGCCATTTTGTGAAGCCCAAGGGGCTATGTGTAAAATGTATGGCCTATAAAGGCAAAGATAATGAAAGATCTCAAAAACTTTTTCTCTCTCCAGAAACTTCCTAGATCTGAGATCTCTTCCTCCTTCCTCAAGGTTCTAAAACCTCCTTTTTCCCTTTGAATTAAATCAAGAGTTTAACTCTTCCTTTTCTCAAAATAAATAGATTTCCACCACAAAACCTACAAAGGGAAGCTTGGATCTCCAATCAGATCTCGAAAAGGGGAGGCTTTTAAGGCTCATCCCCTTTTCTCCAAGATCCCGCCGGTCAAGAGCAAGAAGAAGGAGACCCATCTCCAAAAATCTAACTTTGGACAGACCCAAGGCTCAAAAGAAGAGCAATAAATCCCCCAGGAGTTTAACTCCTTTCTAAAGTTGCTGGAGTTTAACTCCATAATTTATTTTCTGTTGGATTTTAACTCTATAAATTTGTTTCTGCTAGGAGTTCAACTCCAAAATTTCCCTTGGGAGTTCAACTCCCCAGCCTAGGGGCTAGGCTTCCCTTTCCGCGGGTTTTTCCCGCGGTCACGTGTGCCCACGTGACCCCGGGGCGCTAAGGCGCCCATCGGTCACGTGTGCGCACGTGACCCCGGGGCGCCAAGGCGCCCATCGGTCACGTGTGCGCACGTGACCCCGGGGGCTCCAAGGCGCCCATCGGTCACGTGTGCCCACGTGACCCCTGGGGCGCCAAGGCGCCCATCGGTCACGTGTGCCCACGTGACCCCGGGAGGCGCCAAAGTGCCCCTTGGTCACGTGCGCGCACGTGACCCCGGGCATTAAGGCGCCCACCTGCTGTGCGAGCGTCCTTTGGACGCCATTTTGTTTTCGTTTCCCCCTCGTTTTACGTGCACTCCCCAACAAAATCCCTTCTGGAGTTTAAACCCTTTTAAAAATATATATATATATTCTTTGGAGTTTTTAACTCCGCATAAAATTCTTTTAGGAGTTTAACTCCATTTAAAATTCTTTGGGGTTTAACTCCACAATAAAATTCCTTTTGAAATTAAACTCCACTTTTAAAAAAAAGAGGGGGGAAGGAAAACATACACAGACTCCACGACACTGTCTTCCGTTAGAAAAAAATTTCTTACGGGGCGCTGCCCCGCACCCCGCAAGGGGGCTGCTAGCCCCCTTGACCCCCAGCCCGCTATCCGGGTAGCGGGACCCCCGTAAAAACTCTGCGGGGCCCCCGATATTTCCAAAACCCCTTCAAAACACGATGCTGCACATTGAGTTCGCATGACCAGTTTAACCCGTTAATCGGAGGTTCTTTCGCTCCAAATGCGAGGGGTAATTAACGGCAGCTTAGTCCGCGGTTGCCGGAGATTCGGATCCCCACAATCAATAAACCCCGGCCTACCCTAGGCGGGGGGAATCTGTAATGCGCCTGACAAGCGCGCGCGTATTCCCATCTCAATGGGGTGACGAAAAACACCCTACAGGCTCTGGCACGCCCGGTGGGACCAATCTCTCCTCCCATATCTCGGGTTAAGCGTTCATGCGAACTCATTTAACATATACGCCGATGTTTGTACTGAAATAATTTCTTTCTTTCGTGCAGCAATCAACTTTCAATGACGATGTCTCCCAAGACGAATTCGGCTTACGACGCGACCCCGATCTCGTACGTAGTCAAGATTAATGCCCGCGTGGTTCTCCCCGCAAGCCTCAGTCGACAGTGGGAGGAACCGCCCTGCCAGTTTGGCTCCGTCATCATCTACCCTGCCGGAAGCGCTCATCTGGCGGAGACCCCGGCGGAACAGGTGGCCAAGCCGGTCTCAAGGGGTAAGAGGCCAAATGTTGTGATCGCCAAGGCACCACAACCGAAACTTGAGACGGTATCTGAACGATTCTCTGGTGCTCCAGCGGGGGGCAAGAACTTCGGTACAAAGGGCAACATCAAATGTTGCGGACGAGCTCAGGAGATGACTCCAACAAATGCACAATCAAGCGTATCTCCAAGGCCTTTCATCGCCCGGTCTGCGGCGTCTTCCCAAAAAGCCGAAGTCTGCCAGGTGCTTAGAACAGAAAAGTTAAGGCAGAAGCGTCTCAGGTATCGAGCCAACAAGAGGGCCAAGGCTTCGGCCAAATGGAATTGTGTGAAGTTCCAAGTGCAGGGTTGCCCCGCGATGACGGCTGAGTCGGACGTAAGAATCAGCAATTCCTTCGAGCCTCTGAGGTGGGTTCAGAAAAATGCCATGACCGCCAGAATCAAGAAGACAGCGGTACGAACAATGCCACAAAGAGACGTGTCCCGGCCCCAACAGAAAAAATATGACACTGTCTCTTCAAGGGTCTATCAGGCGCTCTGTGTCGCACGAAAGCAGCGGGGCAAATCCAGAAAAGAAGCGCCAACACCATTTAAGAAGCTAGTTAAGACAGCCGCCTTCAATCGACTACCGGCTACCGAAGCAAGGAGGTCAAGACAGCGATCCGTTAAATCAGCCGCCAATGACCGAAAGACGGCCGGATATATCATCCATACGGTCTATATGGCAGGCGGGCGCCCCAGCGACAACCTTCGCAGCAAAAGCAAGGATGGGGCCACCACATCCCAAGCCCAATCTAGATTGGTTTCAATAATTGTGGTTTTACCATTTTCAGTTTTAACTTTTACCTTGGGTGCCATTGTAGATAAAACTTTATAATGGATCCTATAAATTATAGCTATAGTTTCAGATCCTTTCATGAAGTTATAGCCATGGGTTTTTAGATTCAAAGTTACTGCCTCAAGTATATTGGGGTCAGTTAGAGATAATGTTAAATTAGGATAAACATCAAAGTAGACTGGTCCATGACACAGACTTGTTTGCATAATTCCCATTAGGGAAGGAATCCAGTCTAAACATCTTGCATCTCTTAAGGATGTTAATATTGAGGCATTTAAACCTTGGAGAGTAAGTGGTTTAAAGGCCACTTGAATTAAACCAATATGAAGGTATTTGTATTGTTTTTCAAATCTGTAAACATCCTTTTCTGAAAGGAGTTGGATAGTCTGTTCAGTGCTATCCACCGAGATGGTTTTTTCCATACTTTTGATGGAAAGTCTGGACGATAGATCAAACGTCCCAATGTTATAAATTTCTTTAGCTGGAACATTTGGAATTGTCCATTTGTTCAGCTGTTCTTCATCTGAAGGATACTCAAGTAAATTTGAGTTTTTAATATGTTTGCTCTTATTACGAGCAATCTTGGTAGATATTGCAGTTGATGAACTGGGTGTGGTCATTAGAATTTCTTTTTCAAGATTTCGATACCATTAACTTACAAGGAATAAATGTTCTTCTATTACATGCAATTCTGTATATTCTTCTTTTAAATGGTTACTCAAGAGATATCTGACTGCAATTTCAATTACACGACTGTCAACGATTTATGGGCTACCAACACACCAATCACTGGCTTAATATGGGATCCCCTACGCGACTTCGGTGTCGTTCCGTAATTAACTTTGCAGAGAGATATTTCTAGAGTAGATCTAGAAGAAGAACTATACTTGATTGCTTGGCCTAAAAGAACATTTCTCCTATGTAGGTTCATGGATCTCCATCTTGAAGAAGAAAGAGATTTAGCCAATCATGGCTCTGATACCATAGCCAGAATATCAGGAAAACCTTATATGGAATGTAGTTCCAGTTCTTCTGTTTTAAGGAGATCTTTCTCCAGACCAAGCACCTCTTATAGAGATGTTAAAGGAATTAATATTTCCCAAGATAATATTTCTCATCCCATTTATGAGAAGGAAAATAAAACTTCTCCTACTTCTCCTACCTCATCAGAGATGAGTTTTCACATATAATTTTATGGATTTAAAACCAGATAGTGATCTGAGAAAATTCCTTAATAAGGAGTTTATGAGTAAAAAGCATGCTGCTTTTAGAGAATGGTTTGGAAAAACATTTTCTACAGAACAAATGTATCATTATAAAGATCAATATTATAAACATCTTGAAGAAAACCAATGTCTGAAATATTTCATAGATTGGTTTGTTGAGCACTTTCTTAATGAACAAGAAAGTAAAATTAATATTCTAGAAGAACATTATAAACAGTGGACCACTCAAACTGGAAAAACTGTGAGATCTATTTATCCACCAGCAGAACCTTTAAGGTTATCTGGTGTTTCTACCTCTAGTTTAGAGGCAACCGCTTTTATAAAGCCTCTTATTGATGACAAAATAGAAAACACTTTGAAAGAACTTCAAAAGGTTTTCAAACAGAATAATTTTTCTAATATTTACATTCAAGTGATTGGTCAACAATTAACCAGGGTAGAATCTGCTCTTGAAAGCCTGAATAATAAACTACAGGCTATAGGAGTTATGGAAGCTCCTGTTGTTAAAGCTGTGAACGAGAAAAATTATATTCCAATAAAACCAGCTTTAGAAATTTCTGGATATAAATTATCCAAAAATAAAGATATATCTTCAGATATTATAAATGCTCTGGAGAAAAAGTTCAGCAATGCAAAGTTAAACATCATTGATGGAGAACCTTCTGAAATATCAGAAGAAGACTCAGAAATAAATGAGTCGTCAGAAAGTTAGATTAATATGTCTGACAATGATGTCGTAAATACGATAAAATATCCTTTAAGGACGTTGGACAAGCATTATTATAAAAGGCCAACTCCTTTAGATGTCCTGTATGAAGAGAGCGAAGCTCTAACTACAAATTCATACTCAGGACGTTCCATTTATGAATGGAATATTGATGGAATGCCTGATAAGCAAATCCATGACACATTACATCGAATGATGATGTATGCAACTGTATCAAAACAGCAAGGGAACTCTGATGCTGATGTTGCAAGATTTATATCATGTGGATTTACCGGAATTCTGAAAGGCTGGTGGGATCATTGCTTATCCCCAGCACAAAAGGTTGAAATTTGGAGTGCAGCAAAAATGGAGAACAATACTCCTGTTTCTGATGCTGTTTATACACTTATACTTACAATCCTCGATCATTTCACAGGGGATGTAAGTAATCAAGCTGAGAAAATTAGAACTTTGTTACAAAATCTAAGATGTCCTACTTTGACACATTTTAGATGGTACAAAGATACCTTTCTTAGCAGAGTTATGCAACTAGATGATGCAAATAACTCTCATTGGAAAGCCAAATTTATAGATGGCTTACCCAACCTATTTGCTGAGAGAGTTCGAACTAATCTGAGAACTCAAAATGAGGGGGTTATACCCTACAATACCTTTACATATGGTCGCTTAATAAGCACCTGTGTTAAAGAAGGTTTATCTTTATGTAATGACATAAAGTTAAAAAACCAATTGAAAAGCCAGAGATTGACTGGAAAACACGAATTGGGAGAATTTTGTAGCCAATTCGCAATGGAAGATCCTTATATGGATCGAAAAGATAAAAGGAAGACTAAAAGAACGGAGTCTAAACGACCTCATTATAAAAGGAGGTATAAAAGGCCTTATAAACCTTCTAAACATAAAGAAGAAGGAGATAAAAAGAAAAAACCTTATAGGTTTAAGAAGAAATCTACTTCTTCAGCCACTTGTTATAAGTGTGGAAAAGTTGGTCATTTTGCCAACAAATGTTATACAAAAAAGAAAATTAATGAAATAGAAGATGAAGAATTAAGAAAGTCATTATATAAAATAATGATTAATTCATCAGAATCCTCTGAATCTGAATCAACAGATTCCTCATCAGATGATGAAGAAATTTGTTCTAGTAAGTGTTGTAATATCAACAATAAAGAAAATTACTGGAAATCTATAGTTGAGATGAACGGTCTCACTATTAATGTCATAACTAAGGATGACAAAAAGATCATTCTTAAAATCATTGAAGACGAACACATTCAGCCAGAACTTAAATCTAAGATGGTTGAAGTTCTTCTTAAAGAAGAAAAGGAGAAATCTCCTGCTATTGATAATGTTTATAGATTATCAGAAGTCTTTAAAAGGCAACAATCAAGGGAAAGTAAGCCTGTGACAATTGCAGCTTTACAGAAAGAGGTTAATAACCTCAAAACCGAAATTAAAGAACTAAAAGTTCAAAATAAAGATATTTTGAAAAGAATATCTCTTATTGAAGGAAACACCATTATACAAGGTGATTCTTCACATAATGAAGATGAATTTACTAAGGAAATTGTCCCAGATAAATTCCTACAGACCATTGATTTAGTATTAAATCAAAAATGGTATATTCGAATTACCCTTATAATAAATAATGATCTGGTTATACCCAATCTTATTGCACTGGTTGACAGCGGTGCAGATTTAAACTGTATAAAGGAAGGAATTATTCCTATAAGGTATTGTGAAAGAACTACACAAACCTTGAGTACAGCCGATAACAGTACTCTTACTACATCTTATAAGGTGTCGAATGCAAATATTTGTAATAACGACATTTGTATTCCCTCTCCTTTGATTATAGTAAAGGAGATATCACAACATGTGATACTCGGAACACCTTTCCTCACTAAGATAATGCCTATAAATAAAATAGACTCACAAGGCATTTATAGCTCTTATAAAGGAAAAGAGATTATATTTCAGTTTATAACTGATCCCATGATGAAAATCATAAATGAGGTAAAAGATATTTACCTAAAAGAAAATCAAATAAATTTTATTAAAGAAGAAATAACTTCTTTACAAATAAATAAACAACTTGATTCTAGTGTAACAAAAACTAGAATTAGAAATCTAGAAAATGAGTTTATAACTCAAACTTGTAGTAACTTTCCTAATGCATTTTGGGAAAGAAAATAGCATATTGTCAATCTTCCTTATATAGAAGATTTTTCAGAGGAAAATATTCCTACCAAGGCAAGACCATGCCAAATGAATCAAGAATATCTTGAACTTTGTAAAAAAGAAATTAGCAGTCTTATAGACAAAAGGCTAATAAGAAAATCAACTTCTCCATGGAGTTGTACAGCATTTTATGTTAATAACGCTGCTGAACAAGAACGAGGAATACCACGTCTTGTTATTAATTATAAGCCTTTAAATAAAGTGCTTAAATGGATAAGATATCCTCTCCCTAATAAAAGGGATCTGCTTAACAGAATAAGCAAGGCCAAAGTATTTTCTAAGTTTGACTTAAAGTCAGGCTATTGGCAAATACAGATTCATGAATCTGACAAGTACAAAACTGCTTTTGCAGTACCTTTTGGGCATTTTGAATGGAATGTTATGCCATTCGGATTGAAAAATGCGCCATCTGAATTCCAGAATATAATGAATTCAATTTTTAATCCTTATACGGAATTCATCTTGTCATACATAGATGATGTTCTGATATATTCAGAAAATACAGATCAACATTTTAAACATTTAAATGTGTTTAAACATCTTATTATAAAAAATGGCTTAGTTATATCAGCCCAGAAAATGAAATTATTCCAAACATCCATAAGATTTTTGGGTCATAATATTAACAATGGAACTATTATTCCAATTGAAAGAAGTATTGAATTTGCTTCTAAATTTCCAGATTATATCTCTAATGTTAAGCAGCTCCAAAGATTTTTGGGCGCTTTGAATTATGTAGCAGATTATTATAAAAATCTAGCTACTGACGCAGCCATTTTATACAGTAGGCTCAGAAAAAACCCATCTCCTTGGACAGATAGTCATACTAAAGCTGTTCAAAAAATTAAAGAGACAGTAAAGAATTTACCATGTCTTCATATTGCCAATCCTAATTGGAAGAAAATTGTAGAGACAGATGCTTCAAACATAGGATACGGAGGCATCTTAAAACAAGTAAATCCTACTAATAATAAGGAAATTCTTGTAAGATTTACTTCTGGAAAATGGAATCCAGCCCAGTTGAATTACTCAACTATTAAGAAAGAAATTCTTTCTATTATTAAATGTATTTATAAATTCCAAGATGATTTATTAAATCAAAAGTTCTTGTTAAGAATTGATTGTAGTGCAGCCAAGTCTGTGTTACAAAAAGATGTTAAAAATTTAACATCAAAGCAAATATTTGCTAGATGGCAAGCAGAATTATCTATTTTTGATTTTGATATTGATTATATAAAAGGAACTGACAATTGTCTTCCTGATTTTTTGACCAGGGAATTTCTGCAGGACACTGCAGATGCAGACCCCGATGAGGGGACGAGGCCGAGACAGAGGGGAGGAAGGGGAATGAGTAATACTCCTAACAACTCCCCTTATGCAAACTGGCTTAGAATGCAAAAGCCAAAATCCATGCAAATAGACATAGAATCAGAGGCGTCATACGCCCCATCAGAATGGAAAACGCCTCAGAAAAAGGCGAATAAAAATACTTCTAATATGAGTATTTACAGTTCTCAGAGCGAGGCTGAGACATCTTCAACAGGAAATATTCCTGGACAATCCTTTAAAAAAGCGATTGAAGATGCTAATGACAGTTATACCTCAAAAGATAGCTCTGAACAAATTATATGTTTGGAAAGGAATGATATTCCTAAGATGCATGATCCGTGGTCCTTAAAAGAAAAATATATTGAGACCATTTCTTTTGCTGCATCAGCAGGAAAAACAAGGCAAGTTTATGAAGCCTTGCTAATAGTTTCTGGATCAATAGAAATAAAACACTACTATCCAAACGGAAAAGAAAGTGGAGAAATTATAAACTTCTCCAAAGCCATTATTAGAAAGATTCTTAGCCCACATGAATGGGCTTTACACCCTAATAGGGCGAGGTCGTTCAAAGTAGGGGATGAGCGACACGAAAGCAATTATTGGGATTATATCCAAGCTTTTGAAAAGTTTTTATATTATGAAAACCCAGCGAAAAAGCATTCCTGGTTTATAATCATAAAACCTGAGATTATAAAAGCAGGTATACCAGTTTGGTTTATCCAACTATGGCAAAAAATTGGGGCAGAACTAGCCATACTGCCAAATCTATTTGTTCCTTGGATAGAATCACATCCAAGATTTCATAATACTCATGATGAATCCATCATGGAGGGAGAAAGCACTCTCCATTATTTTATAGAAAATGAGATGCCATTTATATTCAGATGGACCATCATCTCTGAGTTCAATAATAAGAACATTCCTATTCTTTCCAGAAAATTTCTCATAAAATGGTGGTCTGGAATTAATGAAGAAGAAAAAACGGCTGAGATAAAAGCAGCCATTAAGAGCAATAATAAAGCTCTAGCTAATAAAATTAATGAAGAATTAGCAACGGAAAATCCGATGCTAAAACTAAAGGCTTCCTTCAGAAGAAAGTATCCTAACATCTCTGAGGAAGATCTCATGAAACGCTGCTTAGAACATATCAAAAAGCAGTTTGAGCAGACGTTCGATAATACGGACACAAGTTCTTCAAAGTCTGAAGAAACTACCAGATCGATAGAAATGAAAGAATGCTTTCAAGGGCACTCCCAAGATCCAGAAGAAGATCTGAAGACAGCAGACCAGCTCTGGGAGGATCTCATGGGCTCAAAATTGAGTCAAGATAAAGAAAAGGGCCCGATGAATTAAACTGCGCAATCATAAGCTGCGCAGTCTACAGTATAAATTGCGCAAGCAAAACTGCGCGATCTACAGTACTGCTACAGTACTGCGCAGTCCACAGTAACTGCGCAATCTACAGTAAGAGCCGATACTGAAGCAGACGACTGCAGCTTTCTAGCACACGGGAGTCAGTATTCTCGGCCCAAGGTTTTTATAAAACCAGAAGAACAGTACACTTGCGCCACAGTACACTTGCGCCACTGAACGCAACTTCTAGAAGCGCAACCGAAGCCACAGTACACTTGCGCCACTAAACGCAACTTCTAGAAGCGCAACCACGTTGCACAAGATGACAGCGCGCCAACAGTGTAAAGCAATAATAGAGCTACAGTGCAGAGCAATAATTGAAGACAGCTCACCCTCAATCATAGAGGACAGCTCACCCCCAATCAATGAGGCACTCATAGAGCCCGTTCTCCCTCTATATAAAGGGAGGCCTTTGCATTCAGAAGGCATCGCGAAATAAAATCCCTCTATCTCTCTTGTACTCTGATAACTACTGTACTTCGTTTGAAGATAATAAATAAAACTTTGTAAGTTTTTTCGCTTTTGATTAAGAGCTTTGCTCTCCAGTTTGATTTAGAGCTTTGCTCTTGACTTGATCCAATTGCCTCTGGCAAGCCTGGTATCAAAGCTCTAACTTTCTCAGCTTGATTACTTTGGTTCCCGCCTGAATGTGGTTGCCGCCGCCCAAGAACAGCCGCCCCCGCTGGATGAAGAAAACCCTCTCAATAAGGATGATAGGCAGAAAGACCCCTCGGTCCATGCAGAGTCAAGCTCGGACAGCGAGGAAGAGCCTACTTTCCGCCCCAGGACTGCGGAGCAGGAGCTGCTTCAAGAGCTTCGAAAATAGCTCAGGAGCAAAGATAAAGAGATGGCCAAGCTCTATTCGAAGATTGACGACTTAACGAACGTGGTGATGCAGCTTACGGCTCAAATTGCTCGAGCGCCTCCCAATCAAGCACAAGCCGCTACTAATCAGCCGAGTGATGACAATCCGAGACAGCCAATGCCTGTTTCTTTGGGACCAAGACTGGTCGAGCCGCATGAAAGCCGGCCACACTCCGTTTCTGGGGACGCCTTAGCCCCAGATAGCACTATCCCGCTAACACAGGATCGGATAATGGATTTGGTCACCAGCAAGGTTAAAACATTGGTGGCCGAAGCTGAAGCTCAAAAAGAAATCGGCAGTAGTGGACGGCCATATCCCGCGCAGTACGATCTGATTGAGTTCCCAAAGCGGCTACGTCATTCCTAAGTTCGGAAGATTTGATGGAACGGGGAATGCAAATCAGTACGTCGCCCACTTCAAAGCATCGTGCGGAAATACAGGGGGCAATGACGCGCTCCTTCTTCGTCAGTTTGTCAACAGCCTGACCGGCGTCGCCTTCGACTGGTATGCGAGTATACCGGACGGGTCCGTTGTTACTTTTGCCCAAATGGAGTCTCTGTTCCGGCAAAGGTTCATGAGTGTCAGTGATAAAATCTCCATTGCCGACCTTGTGAGGACCAAGCCGGGGAAGAATGAAAGCAACGCCGACTTTATCGCTCGATGGCGTAATCTCACAGTCAAGTGCGAACCACCGCTGGAGCAGGACCAGTCCGTCAGCCTTCTCATCGGGAACCTCAGCAATTGGATGGTCCCATTCTTGTGTACAGCGGGCCTTAAGACATTTCAGGAGCTAACCAAGAAAGTCCAAATGCTGGAACGCTCGAAGCAGGAGTCCCCGTCGGATCCTCAGAGAGACAAAACTTGGAAAAGCAAGCGGGACGACAACCGTAGAAGCGGGAGTTCCAGGAGTACCAGTGTCTTCAATGCGTCCGACAATGAAGAAAAGCGAAGGGCGTCCGAATCCAAAACTAACCGGTCTCGAAAGCCAATGCTGGAAGGAGATGGGCCTTCCCTAGAGGAGAAAAAGAACAAGGTTTACTCTTTCAGAAGGGACAAGGTCCGCAAGATATTTAAAGATGCCTTGAACAACGGCCTACAATTGCCAGAGTCGAAAAGACCCCAAGAAGCAAAAATGACCGACAATCCTCTGTATTGCACGTACCACCGAGTAGTGAGCCATGCGATCGAGGATTGCTATATCTTCAAAGACTGGGTCGAGAAGCAGTACAAGGCTGGAGAGATCGAGCTGTCCAAAAGCGTGTCGGTGAACAATCAAGTTGCAACCACCAACTTTGTACAGACAGAAACTGAAGCCTTCTGGGAGCAGACAGCCGAACCCGCCGTCCTGAGAAATGAAACGGACTCATCGCGGCCTCCGTGGAGTACGCACATATCTAATAAGACGAAGAAGATGATAAAGCTACTTCGGAAAGAACCCAGGACGGAATGGGAAGGGCAAAAGAAGCCTACCAGTCCAGCTGCCAATGCAGCTCCGTCAGGCTCAAAATCCAAGAAGCTCAAGAAGAAGAAAAGTGCGGCTCGGCGCGAAAAGGAGTCTGCAGGGAGATCGGCCATTCAAAAATATATCGATTCCCTCGAAGAATATGAACAAAAGGAAAGAACATTGATTCAATTGAAGGAGTTCTTCCCTATACAAGCGGCTGAAATTCTGGAGGAGTTAGAAGAAGACTCCAATGAAGAGATCCCAGTAGTGACTTGCTATGCCATCCATCTTGGCAGCGACTCCGAGGATGAGCTCTGTTTTCCCGAAAAGGACGAGGAGCTCACCACAAAGGCCAATCAAATCCAGCTCAGAAGCGGCAGGGCTCTACCGCAAAATCAGGGCAACGCCCCAAAAGGAAAGGAAAAACAAGTCGCTAATGAAGAAGACGGCAGAGAACTGGCCGATGAAAACATAAGTCCTTCCTCGGTGGACTATAATGTCTTGGCACATCTCCGGAAGCTTCCGTCTCTCCTGAGCATCTACGACGCCTTGGTCCTATCTAAGGAGCTTAGAGATGTTCTCATTCACGCTCTACAAAACCCCGAGCGGTATCAGGCTCACTTTGCGGAAATTAATATGAAAGAAGCTCAGCACGCTTTGCATGCCGCCGCAGTCACATTTAAGGATGAAGACTTGCTACTGGGAACGGCTGAGCATAATCGGCCGCTTTACGTGACCGGATACAGCGACGGAGATCGAATTAATCGCATATTGATTGATCCGGGGTCCTCAGTGAACATCATGAACTTGCGAACTCTGAAGAGTTTGTCAATGGACGTCCGACACCTGTCAAGGGAAAGGATTGTCATTCAAGGCTTCAACCAAAATTGCCAGCAAGTTCTGGGGTCTATAGCTTTGCCAATCAAATTCGGGGATCTGCAAACTGAAGCTAAGATATACGTGATCGACGCCGACACGTCTTATAAGATTCTCTTAGGGCGGCCGTGGCTCCACGATTACGGCATCATTCCGTCAACTCTCCATCAATGCATGAAGTATACTAAAAATGGCGAAGAAAAACGCATCAACGGAGACATCCAGCCGTTCGGTGTGCATGAAGTCCGCTATGAAGATTCTCGGTACTTTATGAACCACCAAAATGCTAAACCACAACTGACTGAGGATAGACCGGCCCCAAGACTCAAAAGCAAATCTGCGCCGGCTGTCACTTTCAAAAGCAAAAACGCCCAAGTGCGCCCTCATTTCGGCAGCGACACTGATGAGTCCGACGCTGGAAGCCCGTCCTTCCGTAAAACTCGCCCTCGTTTCGGCAGCGATACGGACGAATCTGTTACTAAAGGCCCATCTAGCAGCAAAGTCCGCCCTCATCTCGGCAGTGACACTGAAGAGTCAGAAGAAGAGGACCTGCCGTGCAACAGCTGTGCAGATTGGACCCCTATGCAGCAAGCGAAACTACGAGAGACCTTCGAAGTCGCAGAAGGGTCCCTGGCCATCACAAAGGTGCCGGAACAGATGTGCAAAGAGCTTGACGCATTGTCAGTCTCTACCGTGGACCAGTTGAAAACTTTCTACGTGCCCGGGAGGAAAAATAGGCAGAAGGGCATCATGTTTTACAAGTCAAACCCCGTTGTGCACCCGGACGACCTTTCCGTCGTGTGCCTTCCCTATGAGAGAGGCATAAGAGCCGTCCTCAATCCCAGATACTATGCGCCCGAGATGCGAGAATACTTTAAGAAGTGCGGATGCCGATTATATCAAACAGAGTCCGAAGCAAAGTTTTACGAAGGGCTATGGTATCCGCCCCAGGTCCGAGCACTCATCGATGGACGAATTCCAGATAGACGGGGCATAGGCTATGTTCAACCTGATTCCAAAGCGTGCTACATGATCCATGTTGGTGAGGCCAGCGAAAGATCAAATGACGACGACGAGATAGCCGAGCCAGAAGAAGCTCCTCAAGAGCTCGAAGATGGCGGACAAGCAACCTTTGACGAGCTAACCGAGATTGACTTAGGAACGCCCGATAATCCAAGGCCGACCTACATCAGCTCCCTCTTGTCGGAGGAAATGAAAAAGCAGCTAATTGCCCTGCTGCGTGAGTTCGTCGACTGCTTCGCGTGGACATACAAAGAAATGCCTGGCCTTTCCCCTGAAGTAGCCGTACATAAGTTGGCTATATCTCCTGATGCTAAGCCAGTCAAACAAGCTCCTCGAAGAATGAGAAGGGAGTTGGAAGAAAAGGTCGTCGAGGAAACCAAGAAGCTCATCGATGCCGGCTTCATCAGGGAAGAGAAATATGCAGACTGGATCACATGCATAGTCCCAGTGAAGAAGAAAAATGGGCAGATCCGGGTTTGTGTTGATTTCAGGGACCTCAACAAGGCATGTCCTAAAGACGACTTCCCGCTACCGGTCATGGAAATGATGGTCGATGACACCTCAAATTATGAACTGTTCACCTTTATGGGCGGCTCGTCTGGATATAATCAGATCAAGATGTCGCCTGAGGATGAGAAGCACACAGCATTTCGAACTCCGATCGGAATATATTGCTACAAGGTGATGCCGTTCGGACTGAAGAACGCAGGTGCTACATATCAAAGAGCAATCACCAATATCTTCGATGACCTAATCCATAAAGTCGTCGAATGCTATGTTGATGATCTGGTCGTCAAGACTAAAGCAAAGGCCGATCATATCCAAGATCTCAGGACCGTTCTCACCAGACTGAGGGAATACGATCTGAAGATGAATCCTCTGAAGTGCGCTTTTGGCGTGTCATCGGGAAAATTCTTGGGCTTCATAGTCCGACATCGAGGGATCGAAATTGATCCATCAAAGATAAAGGCCATTATGGAGATGCCCCCTCCAAAGAGTCTGACGCAGCTGAGATCTTTTCAAGGCAAGCTTGCTTATATACGGAGGTTTATCTCAAATTTATCGGGGAGATGTAGGCCCTTCTCAAAGCTCATGAAGAAAGGAGCTCATTTTATCTGGGATGCCGAATGTCAAGCAGCGTTCGAAAGCATCAAACAATACTTGTTGCACCCTCCAGTGCTGGCTGCTCCCATTCCAAATAAACCGTTGATTCTCTACACTGCCGCGCTAGATGAGTCACTCGGTGCGCTCCTCGCCCAGAATAACGAGGAGGGAAAGGAAAATGCCCTCTACTACCTCAGTCGAACTCTAGTCGGGGCGGAACACAACTATTCCCCAATCGAAAAGCAATGCCTGGCTCTGATATTTGCTGCGAAGAAGCTGAGGCACTATCTGCTGGCTCATCGGGTTATGCTGATCTCCAAGGTCGACCCGCTCAAACACTTGATGACCAAAGCAAGCCTGGCCGGCAGGATGGCAAGATGGGCTGTCATGCTACTTGAGTTTGACATAATTTATATCCCTCAGAAAGCAGTAAAAGGGCAAGCTCTTGCAGACTTTCTCGCTGCTCATCCCATACCAGAAGGGTCGCCGCTAAATTGTGAGTTACCCGATGAACAAGTGCTGCACCTGGAGGAAGATGAGCCATGTTGGGAGCTCTACTTCGATGGAGCCTCGTCAATAAGGACCTCCAGTAAATCAAGCGTCCCGGAGATAAAAGCAGGGATAGGATTGGTGTTCATCACACCATCAATAGGAACCCTACGGCATTCTTTTGCTCTCACCGAGCCTCGGACAAACAATGAAGCTGAGTATGAAGCTCTGATAGCTGGTTTGGAGCTCGCTATAGAAATGGAAATCCTTCGGCTACGGGTTTACGGTGACTCCCAGCTTGTCGTCAACCAAGTAAGCGGCGACTATAAGATATACAAACCCGAGTTAGCTCGGTACAGAGGTCGAGTGGTGGAACTCATGAAACGGTTCACTCATATTGAACTAACGAGAGTCCCTAGAGCGTTGAACGGAAAGGCTGATGTACTCACTCGCTTGGCCAAGGAGCTGGCTGATCCTGACATGGACGAAATTCTGATCACAGTCAGGAGCCGGCAAATTCTACCCCCAGTCTCTCTACGAGAAGAGGAAAGCGCGGAACAGAAGAGCAGTCCTGTGGAAGAAGCTTCGATCATCCAAGACGAGCCCGATTGGAGAAAACCCTTCATAGAATACCTCCGATACGACAAGCTGCCCGAAGAAAAATCTGCGAGGATTCAGCTGAAGAAAAGAGCTCTCCGATACGCGTTTGTAAATGACACGTTATACCGCAGGTCATATGACCAACTCTGGCTCAGGTGTCTGTCATTGGCCGAAGCCCAAAAGGTCATGAAAGAGGTCCATTCGGGCGTTTGCGGTGCTCACCAATCTGGCCCCAAGATGCGACTTCAAATCAAACGGCTTGGGTATTACTGGCCCACCATGATACGAGATTGAGGAGAGCATGCAAAGAAATGTTATATCTGCCAAATTCACGGTGATTTTATTCACAAGCACCCCAATCCATTGCATCCTACGGTGGCATCGTGGCCTTTCGAAGTTTGGGGCACCGACATTGTTGGCCCAATTGATCCTCCGTCATCTAAAGGCCACCGGTTTATACTGGCCGCGACAGACTACTTCTCCAGGTGGGCTGAAGCTGTCCCGCTAAAAGAAGTTAAGACAAAGGATATTCTGACATTCTTCCAGCATAATATTCTATACCGCTTCGGTACACCAAGAAGAATCATTTCTGACAACGGGCCTTCTTTCAAGAGCTTCAATATCTCAAGGTTCGCTACTCAGCACAAGATAGACTGGAGATATTCCTCCATCTATAATCCAAGAGCCAATGGGCTAGCCGAAGCCTTCAATAAGACTCTATGCAAACTCCTGAGGAAAAATGCTTCAGCCAACAAGAGAGACTGGAATCTCAAGCTTCACGAGGCATTGTGGGCATATCGTACCACGCACCGTACTCCAACTCAGTCCACTCCATACTCATTGCTCTTCGGAGTGGAGGCGGTCCTCCCCCTCGAAGTCGAAGTTCCAAGCTTAAGAATGGCCGTTCAGCATGAGTTGACAGAAGAGGAAAACGTGCTCCTTCGACTTGAAGAACTCGATGCCCTCGAAGAAAAGAGACGCGGTGCAGCAAATCTAGAGCTATACCGAGCCCGAATGTCACGGGCCTATGACAAGATAACCCGTCTCCGCGCTTTCAAGAAAGGTGAATTGGTGTTGGTCCTCAAAAGACCGATCATCCCCAATCGACATGCCAAGGGAAAATTCGAGCCGAACTGGGAAGGACCATACGTCATCGAGAAAGTGTTCGACGGAGGATCCTACCAACTAATAAGTGCCGAGAGAGAAAGGCCCATGCCACCCATCAATGGACGATATCTCAAGAAATACTACACATGAATGCTCCAAGTCGCAGGCGAATTGAGCACATCAGCCCTACGGTCTGGATCAGACATCCTGCAAAACCTTATACAATCCACGGGCGTAAATGACCCCTATTTCTCCCAAATTCTGCCGGTGAGACTACTTTAAAGTCCCACCAGCGGCAAAAAAAAAAAGAAAAAAAAAGAAAAAAAAGAAAAAAAGAAAAAAAAACGGTATGTCCACAAGCAAAATCGGTACGGATGAAAACCCGAAAGGGCTCCGTGAGTAAAAACAGCAGGACTACCGGCGAGTCTGTGAAAACCCGAAAGGGCGCAAACTCGTGAAAAGAGATGAAATACACTCGCAAAGTCCTCTCGACCTTGTGAGGAGAAACCCCCTGCGTGAGATCCTTACGACTCACAAAGGAGCAACACACTTAGGAATCCTCACGATTCCCAAGGAGAAAATACACCTGCGGGATCCTTACGACTCGTAGGGAGAAAATGCTTTTATGGGACCCTCACGGCCCATAAAATTGAAAAGCCTTAGGTGATAGGGACCCAAACCTGTCTCCTAAGCCATCGTTCCCCAACGAGCAACGGCAAATGATGAGTCGCTCCTGGCATTTCGCTTCAGTGTTAGCGGTGCTGATGCCGACCAAAAACACAAATCCCGAGTCCTCCCAAGGCAAATGATGAGTTGCTCCTGGCGTTATTCCAGTGCAGCAATGCTGATGCCAAACAAGGTCCAAATTCCAAGTCCCCAATCCCCAAATGGCGAATGATGAGTCGCTCCTGGTACCATATTCCAGTGCAGCGATGCAGACGCCAACCAAATTCCAAATCCCATACCCCAATGGCGAATGATGAGTCGCTCCTGGTACCATATTCCAGTGCAGCGATGCAGACGCCGGCAAAGTCCCGAAATTTTTCCGGCCCTACGGTCTGGATCATACATCCTGCAAAACCGTATACAATCCACGGGCGCAAAACAATCCCAATTTCTCCCAAATCCTCTCGGGGCACATGATGAGTTGCTCCTGGCATTATTCCAGTGCAGCAATGCAGATGCCAAACAAACCAAATCCAAATCCCCTCAATGACAGATGATGATTCACTCCTGGTACCATATTCCAGTATAGCGATGCTGATGTCAACCCAAATCAAAATCAACATCCACTCCGACACCGCAGAAAGCGGAGCAAGTCAGAATCCAATCTCGACACCGCGAGAAGCGGAGCAAGTCAAGTCTACCCCTGACACTGCAAGAAGCAGAGCAAGTCAAATCAAGCACCGACCGTCCAAGTCGCAAAAATGGCAGAACCGACCGTCCAAGTGGCAAAAATGGCAGAACCGACCGTCCAAGTCGCAAAAATGGCAGAACCGACCGTCCACGTCGCTAAAAGGGCAGCAACGACCGTCCAAGTCGCAAAAAGGGCAGCACCGACCGTCCAAGTCGCAAAAAGGGCAGAATCGACCGTCCAAGTCGCAAAAAGGGCAGAACCGACCGTCCACGTCGCTAAAAGGGCAGCACCGACCGTCCAAGTCGCAAAAATGGCAGAACCGACCGTCCAAGTCGCAAAAATGGCAGAACCGGCCGTCCAAGTCGCAAAAATGGCAGAACCGACCGTCCACGTCGCTAAAAGGGCAGCAACGACCGTCCAAGTCGCAAAAAGGGCAGCACCGACCGTCCAAGTCGCAAAAAGAGCAGCACCGACCGTCCAAGTCACAAAAAGGGCAGAATCGACCGTCCAAGTCGCAAAAAGGACAGAACCGACCGTCCACGTCGCTAACGTCGCTAAAAGGGCAGCACCGACCGTCCAAGTCGCAAAAAGGGCAGCGCAGGATTCCTACAAAGCAGGAACCAGATCACTCCGGGCCAGAGAAAACGTCTATCACGGACATTCCGTCTCGGAGATATGTCAAGCAACGACCGTCCATGTCGTAAAAAGGGCAGTGCCAGCTTCCCAAAAAGCGGGAACCAAATCAAGTCGCCTCCACGTGAAAGAAGATCCATCAACTTCATGCACACGACCCACATATGTGGTGTGCATTTATTGATGGGAGGCAATTTGTTGGGGTAAAAATTTACACCCCGGTTGACCAAGTCAAAATCAAAGTCAACCCCAAGCCAAGTGGGCCCAAGCCCAGATCCAGTGGGCCCATGCCCGGGTCGAGCCCGAACATGAAGAGGCCGGCCTCCCCATGCCAAGATAAAATTTCTGTAATAAACAATTTTGTTGCATTTCTTTTATTTTATTTTATGGATAAATGTAAGAAAAATAGGCATAAAGCCAAATTTTTGTAAAGCCCATGGCTTATGTGCAAAAAGAAATGGCACATGAGCCATGGGGTGGGCAAAATGCCATTTTGTGAAGCCCAAGGGGCTATGTGTAAAATGTATGGCCTATAAAGGCAAAGATAATGAAATATCTCAAAAACTTTTTCTCTCTCCAGAAACTTCCTAGATCTGAAATCTCTTCCTCCTTCCTCAAGGTTCTAAAACCTCCTTTTTCCCTTTGAATTAAATCAAGAGTTTAACTCTTCCTTTTCTCAAAATAAATAGATTTCCACCACAAAACCTACGAAGGGGAGCTTGGATCTCCAACCAGATCTCGAAAAGGGGAGGCTTTTAAGGCTCATCCCCTTTTTTCCAAGATCCCGCCGGTCAAGAGCAAGAAGAAGGAGACCCATCTCCAAAAATCTAACTTTGGACAGACCCAAGGCTCAAAAGAAGAGCAATAAATCCCCCAGGAGTTTAACTCCTTTCTAAAGTTGCTGGAGTTTAACTCCATAATTTATTTTCTGTTGGAGTTTAACTCCATAAATTTGTTTCTTCTAGGAGTTCAACTCCAAAATTTCCCTTGGGAGTTCAACTCCCCAACCTAAGGGCTAGGCTTCCCTTTCCGCGGGTTTTTCCCGCGGTCACGTGTGCCCACGTGACCCCGGGGCGCTAAGGCGCCCATCGGTCACGTGTACGCACGTGACCCCGGGGCGCCAAAGCGCACATCGGTCACGTGTGCGCACGTGATCCCCGGGGCGCCAAAGCGTCCATCGGTCACGTGTGCGCACGTGACCCCTGGGGCGCCAAGGCGCCCATCGGTCACGTGTGCCCACGTGACCCCGGGAGGCGCCAAAGTGCCCCTTGGTCACGTGCACGCACGTGACCCCGGGCATTAAGGCGCCCACCTGCTGTGCGAGCGTTCTTTGGACGCCATTTTGTTTTCTTTTCCCCCTCGTTTTACGTGCACTCCCCAACAAAATCCCTTCTGGAGTTTAAACCCTTTTAAAAATATATATATATATTCTTTGGAGTTTAACTCCGCATAAAATTCTTTTAGGAGTTTAACTCCATTTAAAATTCTTTGGGGTTTAACTCCACAATAAAATTCCTTTTGAAATTAAACTCCACTTTTAAAAAAAAGAAGGGGGAAGGAAAACATACACAGACTCCACGACACTGTCTTCCGTTAGAAAAAAAATTCTAACGGGGCGCTGCCCCGCACCCCGCAAGGGGGCTGCTAGCCCCCTTGACCCCAAGCCCGCTATCCGGGTAGCGGGACCCCCGTAAAAACTCTGCGGGGCCCCCGATATTTCCAAAACCCCTTCAAAACACGATGCTGCACATTGAGTTCGCATGACCAGTTTAACCCGTTAATCGGAGGTTCCTTCGCTCCAAATGCGAGGGGTAATTAACGGCAGCTTAGTCCGCGGTTGCCGGAGATTCGGATCCCCACAATCAATAAACCCCGGCCTACCCTAGGCGGGGGGAATCTGTAATGCGCCTGACAAGCGCGCGCGTATTCCCATCTCAATGGGGTGACGAAAAACACCCTACACCACCTAGCGATGAAATTCCCACTCGACCAAGGCGGGATAGGTCGGGCCTACGGGAACCAAAAGACCGCAAAAATTTGCTTCACAGCAACATCAACGCCTGAGGGGCAAAACAGTGGCCAAGAAAGCGAGATAATATCAAGAGTTCTCTGGACACTCGAGACGAGCAAAAAGAGATCCGAGAAACCCCAGTGGAGCCACTAACAAAGGTCCCCCTCATAGAAGGAGACAATGAACGAACCGTTCAGATCGGATCACTCTTAATAGGGACTCAGCGGGACAACCTGGTCCATTTTCTCAGAAGTAACTCTGACGTGTTCGCCTGGGCGCCTGCCGACATACCTAGGTTCGACCCCAAAATCATATCACATAAGCTCGGGTGGACCCTACGGTCCGACCCGTCAGACAGAAAAAACGAAGCCTCACCCCGATCAAACAAAAAGCGATCGAGGACAGGGTAGACAGGCTCCTTGCCGCCAACTTCATTCGGAACGTGCTTTACTCGGAATGGTTGGCGAATGTAGTCATGGTTAAAAAGTCAAGCGGGAAGTGGCGCATGTGCGTCGACTTCACTGACCTCAATAAGGCCTGCCCGAAAGACAACTATCCCTTCCCTCGGATAGATCAGCTCGTCGACAGTTCGACAGGCCACAAGCTACTTAGCTTCATGAATGCTTTCTCCTGCTACAACCAGATCCGTATGAATCCGGCGGACAAGAATCTCACCGCATTCACAACGGATCGAGGGATATACTGCTATAAGGTGATGCTTTTCGGCCTCAAAAACGCCGGGGCTACGTGCCAACGCGTGGTTAATCGCATGTTCAAGCTACAGATCGGCAGGAACATGGAAGTTTACGTCGACGACATGCTTGTCAAATCAGTCTCGTCGGGTGAACACGCCAAGGATCTGGACGAGGCCTTCGACGTCCTCCGCAAATACAAGATGAAACTGAACCCTGCCAAGTGCGCATTCGGGGTCACCAGTGGAAAGTTCATCGGCTTCATGGTCACCCACCGTGGAATCGAGGCTAACCCGGAGAAAATCAGCGCCATCATCAACATGACTGCGCCTAAGACTAAAGTCAAATCATCCGGCTAACAGGGCGGGTAGCCGCTCTCGGTCGTTTTATGTCAAGGTCTGGAAAGAAGTGCATCCCGTTCTTCAAAGCTTTAAGGAAGATACCAAGGTTCGAATGGTCAGAGGAGTGCCAGACCGCCTTTGAGCAATTAAAGATGCACCTTGCGACTCCCCCGTTGCTCACCCGGCCAGTTGAAAGGGACGAGCTATCGCTATATCTAGTGGTGTCCGACCACGCTGTAGGTTTGGTGCTCGTCCGAGAGGTCGAGGGAGTACAGAAGCCGGTATACTATGTGAGCCATGTCTTCAAGGACGCGGAAACGAGGTACCCAGCCATTGAGAAGATTGTTTTGGCACTCATCGTGGCCTCAAGGAAACTACGGCACTATTTCCAGACGCACACCATTCTCGTTCTTACCAAGCGGCCTTTAGGGGCTATCCTCGCCTCCTTCGAGTCCTCTGGTCGTTTGGAGAAATGGAGGTGTGAGTTGTCCCGGTTCATAAAATACTGCCCAAGGCAGGTTATCATGGCACAAACCCTGGTCGATTTTATCGTCGAGTGCACCATCCCCAATAAAAAGCCGAAATCCACGCTGGCCCCTGGAGCTCAACCCTCAGTCGATGAAAAGACCGACTCCGTCCCTGATTGGATCATTTACGTCGACGGGTCCTCAACCGAGGAAGGCTATGGTGCAGGCCTCATCATTCGAGGCCCGAACGAGACGGAGATGGAGTATTCTCTGAAGCTCGGGTTCAAAGCCTTAAACAATGCAGCGGAATACGAGGCCTTGCTGGCCGGACTACGGATAGCCTCCGGAGTAGGGCTGAAAACGATCCGGATCCGCAGCGACTCTGCCCTAGTTGTTGGCCAAGTGACCGGCCAGTAGGGTGTTTTTTGTCACCCCATTGAGATGGGAATACGCGCGCGCTTGTTAGGCGCATTACAGATTCCCCCTGCCTAGGATAGGCTGGGGTTTATTGATTATGGGGATCCGAATCTCCGACAGCCGCGGACTAAGCTGCCGTTAATTATTCCTCACCTTTGGAGCGAGAGAACCTCCAATTAACAGGTTAAACTGGCCATGTGAACTCAACGTGCGGTGTTGTGTTTTGAAGGGGTTTCGGATATATCGGGGGCCCCGCAGAGTTTTTACGGGGGTCCCGCTACCTGGATAGCGGGTTGGGGGTCAAGAGGGCTAGCAGCCCCCTTGCGGAGTGCGGGACAGCGCCCCGTTAGAAATTTTTCTAACGGGAACAGTGTGGTGGAGTATGTGTGTGTATATATACACACATATATATAAAGGGAAAGGGCATCCAAAGGTGCGTGGGAGAAGACGCCAGCGCCCCACGTGCCAGGCACGCGGGCGCTGTGCTCCAGAGCGCCAGCCCTCCCTCCCCCCGCCTGGCACGCGGGCGATGGGCATCAGCAGCAGAAGGGACTTGGTCCCTGCATTAGGAGATGTGCTCCAGAAAGGAAATATTTATTATTTTGTATATATATGTATATATATATTTGAGGAGTTGAACTCCTAAGATATTTTGGAGCTGATGGAGGGGCTTCTCCCTTGAGCCCTGGATCTTCCCTAAAATGGGGTTCTTGGAAGCGGGTCTCCTTTCTCCTCTGTTGGCCGGATCTTGAAGAACAAGAAGTATGAAATTTTAAAAATCTCTCCTTTTTGAGATCTAATGGAATATCTGAGTTCCCCTTTGTAGGTTTTGTGATAAAAAAACTATTGTGTTTTGAAAAAGGAAGAGTAAAACTCTTGATTTAATTCAAAAGAAAGAAGAAAGTTTAGAACCTTTAGGAAGGAGAAGGAGGCACAGGAACCCTAGTTTTTGGGGAGAATAAAAAGTGTTATTCATCATCATGTTGCCTTATATAGGCTTACACATTTACATATAGCCCCTTAGACTTTACAAAATGGCATTTTGCTCATCCCATGCCTTATGTGCTATTTCTTTTTGCACATAAGCCATGGGCTTTACAAAAATTTGGTTTTATGCCCATTTTGCTTACATTCATGCATAAAAAATTACAAAATTATTTATTACATGACTTTTTATTTTGGAATGGAGGAGGACCGGCCGCTTCATGTTCGGACTCGACTTGGGTATGGACCCACTTGATCTGGGCTTAGGCCCACCTGGCTTGGGGTTGACCTTGACTTTGACTTGGTCAATCGGGGTGCAATTTTCGACCCCAACAAAGTGCCCCCCATCAATGAATGCACGCCACGTATATGAGTTGTGTGCATGAAATTGATGGATCTTGAAGTTGGACTTCAAGGTGGAACATCATTCCAGAGGCGGAGCATCATCTCGGGAGCATAATTCCGGGGATCGGAGCATAATTTCGTGGGTTGGAGTATAATTCCAGGATCGGAACATCATTCCTGAAGAGCGGAGCATGATTCCAGGGATCGGAGCATAATTCCGAAGAGCGGAGCATGATTCCAGGAATCGGAGCATAATCCCAAAGAGCGGAGAATGATTTCAGGGATCGGAGCATCATTCCGAAGAGCGGAGCATGATTCCAGGGATCGAAGCATAATTCCGAAGAGTGGAGCATGATTCCAGGGATCGGAGCATCATTCCGAAGAGCGGAGCATCATTCCAGGGATCGGAGCATCATTCCGAAGATCGGAGCATCATTCCGAAAAGCGGAGCATGATTCCAGGGATCGAAGCATCATTCCGAGCATCATTCCGAAGAACGGAGCATGGTTCTAAAGGGGTTGGAGCATAATTCCGACGAGCGGCAGACATTCTGACCGAAGCATAATTTCGATGCAGAGATTGATTCCCAGGCGAAGCATAATTCCGCTAGGGAAAGCGAATACTCCGAGACGAAGCTTGATTTCGACACGGGGTACATTCTGAGACGAAGCATGATTTCGACGCAGAGCTTGCTGGTTGACTTGATTCCGAGAAGGAGCTTAATTCCGACGAGGAGGTCGCTGGTTGATTCCGAGCCAAAGTATAATTCCGACAGGGAAGACAAATACACCGAGGCGAAGCATGATTTCGACACGAGATACATTCTGAGACGAAGCATGATTCCGGCGCAGAGCTTGTTGGCTGACTTGATTCCGAGACGAAACATAATTCCGGCAGGGAAGGTAGATACTCCGAGGCAAAGCATGATTTCGACACGGGATGCATTCTGAGACGGAGCATGATTCCGGCACAGAGCTTGTTGGCTGACTTGATTCCGAGACGAAGCACAATTTCGACAGGGAAGGCAGGTACACCGAGACAAAGCATGATTTCGACACGGGATGCACATTCTGAGACGAAGCATGATTCCGACGCAGAGCTTGCTGGTTGATTTGATTCCGAGGCGGAGCATAATTCCGACGAGGAAGTCGTTGGTTGATTCTGAGCCGAAGCATAATTCCGACAGAGAAGGCAGATACACCGAGGCGAAGCTTGATTTCGATGCGGGGTACACTCTGAGACGAAGTATGACCCCGACGCAGAGCTAGTTGGTTGATTTGATTCCGAGACGGAGCATAATTCTGACAGGGAAGTTAGATATCCCGAGGCGAAGCATGATTTCGACACGGGATAAATTCTGAAACGGAGCATGATTCCGCCGCAGAGATTGTTGGTTTGATTTGATTTGGGTTGACATCAGTATCGCTATACTGGAATATGGTGCCAAAAGCAAATCATCATTTGCCATGAGAGGATTTGGGGATTTTGGTTTTGGTCGGCATCTGCATTTGAATAATGCCAGGAGCAACTCATCATTTGCCCCGCGAAGACTTAGGAAGCGATGGCTTAGGAGACAGGTTTAGATCCCTATCACCTAAGACTTTTCAATTTTGTGAGCCGTAAGGGTCTCACAAAGCATTTTCTCCCTACGGGTCGTAAGGATCCCGTAGGTGTATTTTCTCCTCAGGAGTCGTGAGGATTCCCAAGTGTGTTTTTCCTTTGTAAGTCGTAAGGATCCCACGAAGATTTGTTCTCCTCATGCATCGTGAGGACACATGAGTGGGTCTTCCCAATGGAGCATAATTCCAAGGACGGAGACCAGCCGCGTAACTGGTGATTGCGGTGGGACATGGGTATGCTGAGAATTATTTGAGCCCGTGGATTGTATACGGTAGTCAACTTGGGGACCTACCGTAGGGCCGGAAAAATTTCGGGACATTGTCGGCATCTGCATCGCTGCATTGGAATATGGTACCAGGAGCGACTCATCATTCGCCGTTGGGGTATGGGATTTGGAATTTGGTTGGCATCTGCATCGCTGCACTGGAATATGGTACCAGAAGCGACTCGTCATTCGCCACTTGGGGTATGGATTTGGAATTTGGTTGGCGTCTGCATCGCTGCACTGGAATATGGTACCAGGAGCGACTCATCGTTCGCCGTTTGGGAATTTGGAATTTGGTAGGCGTCTGCATCGCTGCACTGGAATATGGTACCAGGAGCGACTCATCATTCGCCGTTTAGGAATTTGAATTTGGTTTGCATCGTTGCACTGGAATATGGTACCAGGAGCGACTCATCATTCGCCGTTTTTTTACCGCGATTGCTCTATCATTTCAGCTTTTCTTATCGCGATGGTCGCGATTGCCCTATCATTTCGGCTTTTTATTCGCGGTTGCCCCATCATTTCGGCTTTATTTTTATTTTTACTCGCTGATTTTTATTGCGAGTTGCCCCATCATTTCGACTTATATATATATAGTTTTATTTACATATTTTTACATCCCCAGTTTAATGACTTAAAGGTCGATTATTCCCAGTTTAGTGACGTGGTGGTCGATGGTTCCCAGTTTAAAGACCTAGAGGTCTATCATTCCTAGTTTAATGACGTGGTGATCAGCTAACGGGGAGCTTAGAGAAGATACTCGATTGAGTAGTTTTCAGAGGCACCGCTGGAGCTTGCCCGAGATGCCTTATTACTTTGTCGGTGTTTGATGGCCTTGCCCTCAGCTGGGACCAAGGAAAGCCGTTCGAATACCAACTTGCGTTCGAAAATGGCAATTGGAAATTGTTAACCCCTGCACAAAGAAGCATAATTTCAGTACAGATAATCAATGTATATTGATTGAGTTCGTATGAATATTTAACTCGAAATATGGGAAGAGAGATTAGGTCCCACCGGACGTGCCGGAATCTGTAGAGTGTTTTTCGTCACCCCATTGAGATGCGAATATGCGCGCGCTTGTCAGGCGCATTACAGATTCCCCCTGCCTAAGGTAGGCCGGGGTTTATTGATTGTGAGAATCCGAATCTCCCGCAGCCGCGGACTAAGCTACCGTTAATTATCCATCGCCTTTGGAGCGAGAGAACCACCGATTAACGAGTTAAACTGGCCATGCGAACTCAACGTGCAGTGTTGTGGTTTTGGATATATCGGGGGCCCCGCAGAGTTTTTACGGGGGTCCCGCTACCCGGATAGCGGGTTGGGGGTCAAGGGGGCTAGCAGCCCCCTTGCTGGGTGCGGGGCAGCGCCCCGTTAGAAATTTTTTCCAACGGGAACAGTGGGGTGGAGTATGTGTATGTATATATATACATATATATATAAAGGGAAAGGGCATCTAAAGGATGCGTGGGAGAAGGCGCCAGCGCCCCACGTGCCAGGCACGCGGGCGCTGGGCACCGGCGCCCCACGTGCCAGGCACGCGGGCGCTGGGCACCGGCGCCCCACGTGCCAGGCACGCGGGCGCTGGGCGCCGGGCGCCAGAGCGCCAGCGCCCCCCGTGCCTGGCACGCGGGCGCTGGGCGCCAGAGCGCCAGCGCCCCCCGTGCCTGGCACGCGGGCGCTGGGCGTCAGCAGCAGAAGGGACTTAGTCCCTGCACTAGAAGTTGTGCTCCAGAAAGGAAATATTTATTATTTTGTGTATATATATATATATATATATTTGAGGAGTTGAACTCCTAAGATATCTTGGAGTTGATGGAAGGGGCTTCTCCCTTGAGCCCTGAATCTTCCCCAAAATGGGGTTCTTGGAAGCGGGTCTCCTTCTTCCTCTTCTGTTGGCCAGATCTTGAAGAACAAGAAGTGTGAAATTTTAAAAATCTCTCCTTTTTGAGATCTAATGGAATATCTGAGTTCCCCTTTGTGGGTTTTGTGGTAAAAAACTATTTTGTTTTGGAAAAGGAACAGTAAAACTCTTGATTTAATTCAAAAGAAAGAAGGTTTAAAAGCTTGAGAAAAGAGAAGAAGGCACAGGAACCTTAGTTTTTGGGGAGAATGAGAAGTGTATATTTTATTCATCATCATATTGCTTTATATAGGCTTACACATTTACATATAGCCCCTTGGGTTTTACAAAATGGCATTTTTCCCATCTCATATCTCATGTGCTATTTCTTTTTGCACATAAGTCATGGGCTTTACAAAAATTTGGCTTTATGCCCATTTTGCTTAATTTCATGCATAAAAAATTACATCAAAATTATTTATTACATGACTTTTTATTTTGGCATGGAGGAGGGCCGGCCGCTTCATGTTCGGACTCGACCTGGGCATGGGCCCACTTGATCTGGGCTTGGGGTTGACCTTGACTTTAACTTGGTCAACCGGGGTGCAATTTTCGACCCTAACACGGCCGATTCAAGGCATGAGAGCCTCTGATGGTAAAGTATCTGGCTGAGGTGAGAAGATTGTGAAAAGACTTCGACGAAGTCCAAGTGGAGCAGACCCCAGACAGCTAAACGCCCGGACCGACGCATTGAGTAAGCTGGCTTCATCGTATATGGCCAACAACAAGAGGAACATCCTCTTCGAGGTCTTACCACGGCCCAGCGTGGAAGACGGGGCGACGCCACTTCAAGTGTATACAGCCCTTGAAGAAGACCGGGATTGGAGGAAGCCCCTCATGGAATTCCTGAGGGAAGGTACACTCCTAGATGATCGAGGGGGAAGCCCGCCGTCTCCGAGCCAAAACTCGCCATTTCGTCTGGAGCAATGGAACCTCTACAAGAAATACTTCACTCAGCCCCTGCTCCGGTGCGTCGACCCCTACGAGACCGACTATGTCCTCCGTGAGATTCACGAAGGGGTAGGCGGCGCGCACCAAGGGGCCTGCACCTTAATCCAGAAGATACTGCTCCAAGGGTACTATTGGCCAACTATTCATCAGGACGCCCAGAAGCTCGTCAGGAGATGCAAAAACTGCCAACTCCATGGAAGCATACCTTCCGGTTACCGAGCTAACAACCCTAACTTCCCCGTGACCGTTTGCCCAGTGGGGAATGGACATGATAGGCCAGTTCCCTACCGGTATGAGCAGGCACAAGTACATCCTCGTCGCAGTGGACTACTTCACGAAGTGGATCGAAGCCATCCCCATCAGAAAACCGGACGCCGCCACGACTATCAAGTTCCTGCGGAACAACGTGATACTCTGGTTCGGTATCCCGAGGTGTATCATCACAGACCACGGGACAAATTTCGAGAACGAAAAGTTAAAGAATTCTACAGCGAATACCGTATCCTTATAAAGTTTGCCTCGGTCGCGCATCCCCGGGACAACGGGCAGGCTGAGGTCGCTAACCGGGACGTCATCCGAGGTCTTCGGACACGTCTAGAAGGACGACAGGGCAGTTGGGTCGAAGAACTACCCCGGGTCTTATGGGCCTTGCGCACGTCATAGAAGGCCCCTACCGGAGAGACCCCTTTCAGCCTCTGCTACGGTACCGAGACAATGGTCCCGACGGAGATCGGGCTGCCCAGCTACAGGGTCAAGCACTTCAACGACGAAGAAAACACCTCGGCCCTCCGAACTAATCTGGATATCTTGTTAGAGAAACGGGACTGGGCTCAGATCAGAACTGCCGCCTATCAACAGCAAACCGCCCGCTACTACAACGCTCGAGTCAAGCGTCGCTTTTTCAAAACCGAAGATTTAGTCCTAAGGCGGAACAAGCTCGTCAATCAAGGTAAGCTGCATAAGTTTTCCCCGAAATGGGACGGTCCCTTCCTCGTCTCCGAGGTTCTGCCCGGCGGAGCCTATCGTTTACCAGATGCAAATAGTCGCAAATTTCCACGGCCTTACAACGCCGAGAAGCTCAAGCTGTACCTCTGAAAAGAATATCTATGAATGTATATTTCTTCTTTCACAAAAGCGATGTAAATTCATCTAAGTTCTTTTTATTTAAATAATAAGAAGGAAACAATAAGATATCGCAAAAAGAAGAATTTTATTTATTCAAAAGGTATTGTGGGCTCCTCAGCCTTACAGAAAAAGAAAATTTACAACAGAGGGGGGACGGAATCGAGGAAGTACTCCTGGTGATATTCAGAGTAGATTTCCGCCAACCGGGCCCAAGCCCCTGCAGCCCGTTCCGGCCGATGTTGCACGCGAACCCGGGACGCCACGGAAGCACCCGATGCTCCGCCCTCCGCCCCCTGGCTCACGATGTACCTCTTTTGGAAGCACTCCAAAATGAGGGCTAAGGATCGGTCGTGTCTGGCCTTCGAGATGAGGCCGAGCATATAGATCGAGCGCACCTTGTCGAGCACCTCGTCCAGCAGCTCCTCGGAGAGGGGGTTGCACAACCCCGGGGACCTCCTCCAAATTGCATACATCAGCAACTGTAGGAAGGGCGACCGCTGAGGAAGAAGCCGGCCGACGTGACCCTCGAGGCGCTGAACCACACCCCGGTACCTATCCCGAGCCAGGGACTGGTCATACATGAAGACGTCGTCGAAGGTGATGATCTCTTCAATCGAATACATGGGACCAGTCATCTCAAAAAGCGATGCTGAAGAGTTGATGTATCCTTCTCTATTTATAACCTCAGACAGAATCCTTAAGGACCCAAATTCGCGCGCGCATGGGCGCGAATCCTAGAATTCACCCAAATTACTCCAATACCGCACCGCCCCATGGCTGAACTGACACGGCTCTTCGAAACGCTTCGCCTTCCCCATGCGTTCCTGACACGTGTCGTCCGCATTGTCCGTGACGGTCACTCTTCCCGATGTTCACACACTAAGGAAGGTTAGACCAAACCTCGCAAAGCCGAGAAGCAACCCTGCTCGGTCCATCCTTAGCAGGCAGCTCCTTGCCCTCCCGTGCTAAAGATCGAAGCCCTCATCAAGAGACTGCCGAGCAGCTTCCCTGCTCGGTCCATCCTTGGCTGGTAATTCCTTACCCCACGACGCCAAGGATCCAAGCCCTCATCAAGAGGCCGCCGAGCAGCTTCTCAGCTCGGTTCATGCTTGGCTGGTAATCTCTTACCCCATGACGCCAAGGATCCAAGCTCTCATCAAGAGGCCACCAAGCAGCTTCCCTGCTCGGTCCATCCTTGGCTTGTAATCCCTTACCCCACGACGCCAAGGATCCAAGCCCTCATCAAGAGGCCACCGAGATACTTCCCTGCTCGGTCCATCCTTAGCAGGCAACTCATTGCCCTCCTGCACCAAGGATCAAAGCCCTCATCAAGAGGCAATCGAGCAGCAACCCTGCTCGGTCCATCCTTAGCAGGCAACTCCTTGCCCTTTCGTGCTAAGGATCGAAGCTCTCATCAAAAGGCCACCGAGCAGCTTCCCTGCTCGGTCCATCCTTGGCTGGTAATCTCGCACCCAACGACGCTAAAGATCAAAGCCCTCATCAAGAGGTAACCGAGCAACTACAATGTTCGGTGCATCCTTAGCAGGCAACTCCTTGCCCTCCCGCGCTAAGGATCGAAGCCCTCATCAAGAGGCAACCGAGCAGCTTCCCTGCTCGGTCCATCCTTAGCAGGAAACTCCTTGCCCTCCTGCGCTAAAGATCGAAGCCCTCATCAAGAGGCTCCATCCTTGGCTGGTAATCTCTTACCCAACGACGCCAAGTATCAAAGCTCTCATCAAAAGGCAACCGAGTAACAACCCTGCTCGGTGCATTCTTAGCAGGCAACTCCTTGCCCTCCCGCACTAAGGATCGAAGCCCTCATCAAGAGGCCACCGAGCAGGTTCCCTGCTCGGACCATCCTTGGCCGGTAATCTCTTACCCAATGACGCCAAGGATCAAAGACCTCATCAAGACGCAACCGAGCAGCTACCCTGCTCGGTGCATCCTTAGCAGGCAACTCCTTGCCCTCCTGCGCTAAGGATTGAAGCCCTCATCAAGAGGCAACCGAGCAGCTTCCCTGCTCGGTCTATCCTTAGCAGGCAACTCCTTACCCTCCCGCGCTAAGGATCAAAGCCCTCATCAAGAGGCCATCCTTAGAGGGTGACTTCCTACACGTTTTTACCAAGCGATCCCCACCTCGACTTCGGGGCCATGGAGATACCGACCTTGCACCGGTTTTTGCACACTTAACAAATGGTTGAATTCAACTCGATATGCGATCGCCAACTGATCTCCGACCTAACGCATCATGAAAGCAGTACCGCGCGAACGGAGATTTTATCACAAACAAAATGAAAATACGTACGCAAAGATTCCTACAAAATGATTTTATTCACAAAGCCGAAAGTCTTTACAGAGCTATTATGGGCTCCTCAGCCTTACAAAAACGCCCGGAGGCTTACAAAATTTCAGCGCAAAAGAAAATAAGGATGCGAGAAGATTCAGGCTTCAGGGCCGAGGATAACCTCGATGAGCTCCGCTTCCACCACCACAACCGGGGTGGCGTCTTGAAGGTCGGCGCCCACCAGAGGAGCCTCGGCGCTGGGAGCCAGGACGACCAACTTCTCCCCAACGCTCCCACCAGGGGCCTTTCCCCAGCAACGCTTCCGGAGGCATTCCCCTGCGCCTCACCCCCGAGGGGGTACTCACCCCGGAGCTCGCCGTCAGGAAACTCCGGCATCAGGGCCTTGACGGCGTCGAGGGCAGCGGCTTCAGCGAGGTCGACGTAGTACTGGTCCGATTTCTTGTAGCTCTCCACCGCCTTCGACGCTCGAAGGTCAGCACGCCTCACTCCTTCCTTCGCCGTCTCGCTCTCCCTCCGGAGGGTGTTTGCCGTCTTCTTTAAGGTGGCGACAAGCACCCTGCAATCTTCCAACTTAGTCTCGGTGGCTCAGACGGTCTCTCGGTAGTTGGCAATCTCCCGATCCCCGGCAGCCATCTGGTCTTCGAGGGCGGCAACCCTCTCCATCGCCGCTTGCTCCAGCCTCGAGCTCTCCTCCCGTAAGGAAGACTCGTCCGCGATCTGCATCGCCGGGACAATTTCCTCGTCCTCCAAGTTGACAACGAGAGTGCAGTGCTGGAGGACCTGAAAAAAACAAAGGAGGGGTTAAAAAGAAAATGGGGGCACCCAATCTTGCTGACAAAAAATACTGAATAAAAACCCGAGTAAGATGCGAACACTGACATGCACGGCCTCCTGGGCTATGGCCGCCATTTGGGCCCTAAAGGTCCCCCGAGGGATTCTGTCCCCAGCCGACCTTTCAATCTCCGAGAGCACGCTGTCGGCGACAGAAATCCCCGAGGGCACCTCGAAGCGAAGCTCCCCTTCGTCCACGATGATTGGGGAAGCGGGGAACGGGGCACCGTCCTATGGTATCTCTTGAGGAGAGACACAGGAGAACCAGTCTCGCCTTCCACCTCCAAAACCCGGGGCTCCTGCTCCCGAGCGCGTTTTCGGCTCGGCGCATGGCTGGACTCCGGGGCCCGAGGCGTGCTCGAGCGCCTGGCCGGAGCGGCCGCCGATAGAGCGGGACTCGACGACGGGCTGGAGGGGCCGGTGCCTCCGGCCTTCCTCCCCTTCTTTTGTTCGACCAGGGCTACCCGAAATTTAGCTAGGTCCATGGGTTCTGCATAAGACGAAAATGCAAAGAAAGAGTTAGCAACGCCAGAAAAAGTGGAAGAATACACAAGTCTAAACAAGTCGCCTGAAAACTCCTAACTTATCCGCAAACTGAGCGGGGCTGAGCCCGACCCAACTGAGGGCCTGCTCAGATAGCAACACATCAGCCCGTGAGAGGGGCTCCCACTCCGACATCGTCACCGCGTCGGGATCATTCGACCGCCTCACCCGCGGGCAGATGGCCCTGTGCCACTGGATGGGCACAGGCCCATCCTCATCCTTAGGTGGCCCGACAAATAAAAACTTCTTCCATTCGTGGATGGAAGAAGGTACTACGATGACTCCCGACCCAACAGCACCTCCACGGTGCTTTCTAAAAGAAATGTATACCCAGCTCGGCTCGTCCTTGCGAATGCCGGGATGGTTTTTGTAGCAGAGAGAGGAAGGAGAAGGCTCAGACTGAAAGGGATCGCCCGCAATTTCAACCGGAGCAGGAACCCAAGAAGAATCCTCCAAGAGTTCGGCACTAACTGGCCCGGGGCTAACTGAAAACAATTCAATGCCGCACTCACCTCGGAGGAGAAGGGTAGGCGCATTCCGGTCCAAAAGGCTTTCAGGTACAAGGCAAATTTCCTTGCCCCGTACCTGGTCTGCCCTCTCCCCTTCCCCGGCCAGACGAAGCGAGTAGCCGGGAGGAACATGGAAGCGAGCCCGGATGGTGGCAAGCTCGTCCGCATGACTCAATATGAATGACGCGTCACGGACGCTCCTAAACTGCGCTTTGGGGACCGTCCCCGCTGCACGACCCCAGGAAGCGCGACTAACCCTAACCTTCCAGGAAGATTCCAATCCGGACGAAGAGGAGGAAGCTGCAGAAGACTCTCTAGACTCTACCCGAACTATCTCGACAAACTCCTCAGAGGAAGACATCTAATCTGAGCAGAGGAAGGAGACGTCCGAAAGAAGAACGCAAGAAATCCGACCTAGAGGAAAGAGCGCCGAGCTAACACACGAAGGGAAGAGGAAATTATAGTGAAGATGGACCCTCGGGGAATCCCACCTCTATTTATAGCAATCGGCAAACACATCCAGCGGCGTCGATCGTCTCCCGCCAAAATGACACTTCACATTCAACGGTCGTCGATGCTCCACCTGTCGCACGCGCATTGGGCGCGTCCCATCGAGCGCGAGAACACCAGCAGCCCGTCACGTCAGCCAACCAGCGTCGGACACGTGACCTGGCGCTTCAATGAACGTACGCCCGAATCGGCGCATCCTCTTTAATGCGAGATCTCTCCCCTGATTCATTGACGTCATCAAGAAAAAACAATCAATTGCTCGGGAATACGCACGGACGATATCTTCAAACAGGGGCCTATCCCGGGTGATCGGTCAGACCACTCTCGACCCGACCCATTAATGGGTTGAGACGAGAGTGAGGGGCTAATGATGATACTCGATACCGGGGTTTCCCCGGATCATGACACGTGGCAAGTGACGTGTCCCAGAGCCTACGAGAAAGGATCAAGAACGGTACATTGGAAGCATGCCCCGGGCCCTCGACCTTCGGTGGCCTTCCATACCACTCCCATGGTCGCCTTACAAACGACCGTCGGCTCGCCTCCGAGCCTTCCCACACGCTGAGTTCCCTCAACCGCCTAGCTCGCCTCCTAGCTATCGCAGAACCAAGCTCGCTCGGCCTCCCGCTTGTTCCCGAGCCTCCCGCCGAGCCTAGCTTCCTCGGTCTCATCGACCGATCCACAGCACTGATCACAGGCGTCTCCGCCCAACTCCGTGAATCTCGTCAGATGCGAGATATCCGCCATTCACGATCCCACGTTCCACGCCATCGTGTTCCCCATTAACGAGCATATCTCGTCATTAATGGGGTATCCCGCCTTTCACGCGAGCATAACGCCAGGGGCGTAACGACCGGCATGAATCTCGCGCCCGTCTGTCCATGGTTGCCACTATATAAACCCCTCTCTTAAACAATTCAGGTAAGGCAATTTTACCCCAATAGGTCGTTACTCTGCCCACTTAGCCCGTCTAACTTGATCGTCGGAGGATCCTCGGTGGCACAACCACCCCGGACTTTCTTGCAGGTAGCTCGGCATCAACCACTTCAAGCCCATTGAGATCCATACACTTCAGGAGACAACCTCCAACTCAATCTCAGTCGCTCGTCTCCACTCGCTGCAGATCAACGGAAGGTAACATTTGAAGGAGATCCAGAGATCCATCAAGTCCACATGCTACCAGAGTTGCAATGATCGATGATAACAGTTCAATATCAATTACAATAAGCTCATTTGCATCTTAAGAGAGGTCAAATGAGAAACTGTCCATGGTAGGTATCATATAACATAACAGAAGCAATGTAATAGAACAAAGCATAACAATGCATGCCACTGAAAAGAAGAAATAAGCATAAACAATGTAAGGCCACAAAACCATTGGCATCCATTGATCTCTGTATCAACTAGAATTCAAAGAAATTGGTATTAAATGAAGATGGGTTTCTTACTAAAAAGCCCCCTCATACTTTGCTAATTACTAAAAAGCCCCCCACTTCATATTTACTTAAAAGACCCTGATACATTCAATTTGCACTAAAAAAACCCTTCACCGGTTTTCCATCAAAAAGTAGGGTTCCGATAGAAAGATGGAACTAGAGCTTAAGGTTAAGCCACTTTCTTACTTTCTAGGTATTTAGATAGGTCTTTCTTCCATAAAAGAACCCATGTCCTCGTTTCATTAAAGATTGGGATTTAGGGCAACTAAAGAGTCACTCTCCTTTCAAATAAGGTGCCCATCAACTCGAAACTTGCAATTGAAAAGACAACGGTATTCGACAAGCTCGTTGCTAGAGAAGGTTGAGAAAGACGAGTCGATTTCTACGATCAAATTGAGAGATTTTTGATCGAACACCTATTCCTAAAGCCAATTTTGAGGAAAAATTATGAATTTTGAGGGAAAATTAGGAATTTTGAGAAAAGAAGAGGGACTGGAAAGGTTTAAAAACCCTCACTTGATACTCACCGTTAGTCTTCTGACAGAGAAATAGAAGATGCCAAAAGGATTCTCTTTTTGGCCTGTTGGGTTTTTTTAGTGCAACTTAAATGTAAGGAAGTGATTTAAGTAAATGCGAATTATGGGGGGCTTTTTAGTAATTAGCAAAGTATGAGGGGGCTATTTAATAAAAAGCCCAATGAAGATACATAGGAAACTCCACCAGTACAGCAATGATGAAGCAGTGGGTCAAGCAAAGAGCATAAACTAAATATTGACTGTGTTGGCTGAGCGAAGAGCCTTAATAGTTGCTACCCTCAATATAATGAATTCTCAATATCTAAAAGCAACCGGATTGCTTGAAGGGTAAATGTAATTGATATTTGATTGAGCAGTAATGTGTGCACTATTAGCCTTAAAGCATGCATAATCCATGTTCTGACCTGGCATTTTTCACCTTTTAAAGCTACAACAAGAGTACTTTCTTGAGGAAAATGGTTGAGGCTGTTCTCATGCACCTTTTAGCTCTCATTGTGGCTTAAATAGGTAAGTTTTTTTGGGTATAATGGTCATTAGATCCTAACTTTCATCAGGACGATTTCTTAGGAGATTATACTTCTAGAGCAACAGAATAAAAAAATAGCAGTCCATAACTTAGTAACTGAAACAGGATACCCAACTGGTGAAAGATAAACGCAACTAGGTCTTCCAGTATTTAAAAAAAAGGTTAAATGATGCTTACAGAGCTCTTAAGTGGCTAAGTTTTCCAAGCTCAGGTGCCAAGACTCCCCGCAGAGAAAGCTCATTGAGATACCTATAAGTACTGCTTTGTTATGATATGAAAAGAAAAAACGCGATTCATGTGGCAATCTACACGCTGTTAATGATTAGGCATTGATGATAATATACGAATCTATATAATAGCTACAATAATGACGGCATATATTCACATGCTAAATTAAAAATCTTGTAATACACAATCTTAAATGCGGGCATGTAACCTGAAGCCCAAACAATGACAAATGAGCATAAGGTTCAATCCAATTGGATACGATAAACCCTTCTCCTTGTTACACTAGCACAATTGTTCTTGAAACCCTTGAATCACAACGAGTTCTGAGAAGATCGGCCAACTTCCATATAGAAATGATTACAATAGATAACAAGCTTCATTTTTGCTCAAAATTGAAACTCAAAATCTAACATCGTTTGTTATCCCGTGTTACATTTAAACACATGCCCTAAGCATGAAGCACATGGTCTCAAATTAGATGCAACGATGATCATCACCTACATTGTCGTAAACCGCGTCAATATGAAATTATAAGAAACTTACAAAGACTCCACTTTGCCATCAACACAATGAACGCCCGACCATTTGCATGGATCCTCGTCGCTCGAGTCCCAATCCTCGAATGCGCCATGAGGATCATCCTCCACCCCCACGCGAAACGCCAACAAAGCCAAACCTTCAATGATCACACCCAATATTTAGATAAAAGATAGAATCTTTAGCAGCATTACATCAAAATCAAAGGATGATACCTTCAAGATTTAGGGATAAACATCCATGAATTCGACATTGGATTAGGAACAAAACAACGGCGCAAGATCCCCAAAAACTCCATCCGCTATTCATCTCAAATGAAAATTGCGAGATCTTCCCTCAACGTCGAGAGCGATGAGGGAATGGCATCGTGCTCGACTCCACTGTGAGATTTTATTTTTCTTTTCAATGGAACGATTGGGTCGAAGAGAAATTAAGAATTAATCACTCTGACGATTTGTTTTTTAAAATTGTTCTCTCGTATGTAATTTGGAGTGGGGGGAGTTTGAGATTTGGAGGGGAAATGGGGCCAAAAGCGGGAGAGGGTCGCCGGCGGCGAGAATAAGAAGGCAGTTGGAATTAGGAGGGTCGGTTGGGGAACTCGTGGCGGAGGGATCGGAGGTGAGGTGGGACCCACCGCGAGCGTCGGGATCGGGCACGCGAACGCCATCGCTCCCGATTCTATCATGCTTATTTTATCCTGTGTATTGCTTATACGCTTTCTTAGCATTTTATAGACTGACAAATTAGATATTTATAGGTGGGTTTTGTATTTTATTTATTTATTTGACAGACGCGCAAAAGAAACCCATGCATACATCCCACATAAACACATCCGCACACACGTAAGCACACAACACGCGCGTGAGTCCGGAAGATCCATAAATTTGCCTCGAAATTGTTAATTTGTGGCCGCTACCTCTCCTGAGGTTCGAACCCTACACCGTCCGCAAGAGGGAAATGCCCATACCAGTTAAGCTATTGCTCATCGGTAATGTTTATAGTTGGATTTGACTGTTCTTTGGGGGGTGTTCCATATGTTTTTTTTATTGTAATAACTACTTGATTTCAAAATCCATATGCTTTTTAACGACCGGAGTTAAAGTAATCTAGAATAGATGATGGCATGGAGACAACTTGCAGCAGAAGAACAATAGCAGCTGGCGTTAGTCGATTACCAATTCCCGGCGGCAGTCATTAACGAACGGTTTCGGCATCAGCCGATGACATCGGCTTTCGATAAAACGGCTGCCACTGTGGTCATTGGTGAGCAGTTTTTGGTACAATGATCCTCGATAGGCGGTGGACGGAGGCGGTCAATGATGCACGACTGTCGGCGAGGCTGCTGCGGACGACGGTTGGTGATGGCGATCCGTGGTTGCAGGCGTTTGCCAATAGGAGTTGTTGGTAGACAATTGCCTATGACTGTTGTCATCGACAAGCTGTTGCCGGCAGTAGTCCCGGTGGGCGATCGTTGTTACAGGTGCAAACCTTTGGTGGTGGTTGGCCCGGATACATATTACAGCGAGGCAAGAGTCGTAACATGTAATCCATAATGGTAGCATTCATCCCTACACACAATGCATCCTTTGATTATGCAGCCCTACAATATTTGGTTGCAGTCATTGTTGGAATGCCATCTTTGAGGCCATATGCAAGATTGTGATTGAATTCGATACCATTGAGAATCTAATCGCAACAAATCTTTAAATAGGGGGCTCGCGGCACTGAACAACGTCTCGAGCAAGCGCTTCCATGTATGGTGCATGGACGATAAGGAAGAAACACAATGAAATCACCTTGGATGATCTACAACCAATACCTGTGGTCAAAGAAAATACTTTTTGCATGCTAAAAATTCATGTTGCAGCAAGTTGAGTATCTAATCAAGTTCATTAATGCCAAACCGGTGTGACCCGGTGTCCTCTGGTCAACCAATGAATCATTTTTCTCCCAATGGTCATACTCACAGCGTGATGGACTCAAAGCAATTTATGATAGCTATGTCAAGGAAGTCTCTATGTATTATGCAGTGACAACCGATGTTTTTGTTCTATAAGCAAAAAGATGAAGACTTTGAAGACTCACGATTCCACTGGTCGAATCATTGGCAACTAGGTGCTCATAGAATTGTTGCGATTGATGTATATTCTACCAAGCTTTGATTGGAAGATGATTAGATTTTGGCTAATGGTTAGATTAATCACGAAGTTTCTCCTTCCAGCACTGCAAAATCGATGTTTGATGATATATGGAATTGGACTGGACTTCTTGAGAGTTTTTGAGTTTCTCATATTTTCCACAAAGGAAACGTAACGGCTGCCTTTTTGGTGGATGAGGGCTTGGAAAAAGAGTGACTCAAAGAATGACCGACGGAAGTCATTCCATGGCAATGGCAAGGAACAACAGAATCGGATCCCCTCCATTAGCAAAATGAACCAGAAAGTCAAGTGAAATCATATCAATCGTAGGATTTCATCTAATGGTTGTGAGTCATTCACTAGAGGATGATAGCAGGCCCACCTGCTTAACTTGGAGCTGTCTCCAAGCCATGGATTTCTCAACCCATTTATACTTCAATACTTTTATCCTCTCCTTACTATTTAGATTTTGGAAAAAAAGAACACTAAATTGATACCTGATTTTAGCAACTGTAATCTTTAATGTTGAAGAACGAAAATCCATCAGTCTTCTAGTCTTTGGTAGATACGAGAACATCAATTTTTCTTCCTTTGTTTTCACCCTCAATCTCAATTTCTAAATATCTTTATCTCTCAATCTTAGTAGACAATAAACATTAATATAGTCCATGCATGGCCTTAGGATTAGGAATTTAAGGTACTGATCAGCTCAAGACATTGTAAGAATTGGATTTTGTTGGTTGGTTCAAGTTACAGATCGATCCATGGCCCGCCGATATATAAGATAATTCGATAAAATATCTTATCGAAATATAAATGGATGGAATGGGGAATATAAGGAGCTCAAGTTTATGTGAACAGGACTTCTTAGAGATGATGTGGGAGAGTTGGACAGAGAGAAACGGGGGATGCTGGTAAGTAAATAGAAAACATGAGTCAAGTTAAGCAGGATGAGCCGGCACTTATCTTTTGTGAATGACTCACAACCTTTGGATGAAATCCTAGGGTTGATATGGATTCACTCGACTCTCCAGTCCGCTTTGAGTAACGGAGAGGATCTCAATCTAGAAAGGAAAAATCTACTATGCAAAGTCTTGCATGGTGCAAGCTCTTGCATGGTCCTTGGATGGGCTCCCTCCACATGCAAGGGAAGCCCATCCAAGGGTTCTAAAGGGGCTTGCACCATGCAAGCCCTTCTAGAGTAGTTTTTTTCATTCAGAAAGGAAGAACCTAGATCAGGAATGCAGGACCGAATAGCTGGTCTGACATGACCGTCAAGGCTGCTCCTTCATCATCATCAGGTGTAACAATTAGGGGTGTAAACGAGCCGAACTCGAGCCACCCAAGCTCGGCTCGAGTTCGGCTCGTGGTTCTTTTTGTCGGTCCAAGTCCGGCTCGTTTAGTTAATCGAGCTAGAGATGCTCGGCTCGAGTCCGGCTCGATTAAACATGCCCAGCTCGTCTTCGGCTCATTTGTGGCCCATTAACTAAACGAGCCAAGTTCACGAGCCGAGCTCAACTGAGCTCGTTTGTGAGCTCGGCTCGTTTTCAGCTCATTTACTCATATTAATAGTATCTTCCAAGAAAAACACATAATTAACAATAATGCTTAAAACTCAGGGTTTTGAGATATGGAAAAATTAAAAAACATTAACATCTAGGGCATTGAATGGGTCTAAGTGCTGGGTTTTATATTTATCTCAGTACACTTTATATACTGTCATTTAATTGAATTAAGTGTTCTGAGAGTTGTATAGAATCTGCTATATATTACATATTACTTTTTTTTCAAACTGTGTAACCCAGCCGAACCCGAGTCAATACCGGACGAGCTTGGCTGAGCTCGAGTCCGGCTCGTTTAATAAACGAGCCAGGCTTTCTGGCTCATGTCCGGCTCGTTAATAAATGAACCGAATTTGAACGAGCTGATACCGAGCCGAACCTTAATCGAACCCGAGCTGGCTCGTACAATTACCACCCCCAGTAACAATTGTTTTTGCACACAACGAAAAAAGAGAGAAATGTTTTATGTACCTGCCTCAAATCCACACGTGCCTGTCCACCCGCCTACATGGCACATAAAACCAAAAAGAAAAAAAAACCCAACAGCTCCTCCCAATATAATTAAGGAAAAAAAAAAACAACCTTTCATCTTCAATCCCCATCGTCGTTCATGCCCTGCTGACCCAAAGGTTCGACCAACCTTCCTCGCCGGCGTAAGGTTTCTCCGGAGCTTCTCGTCGTCGCCGGAGCTCGCCGGAGTTATCGTTAGCTTGGGGAGCTCGTATCCATTCCTCGTCTCTCGAGTCTCGTCTCAAGCCTCTCTTCCATCATTCTGCACTTTGCATCGAATCAGAATTCTGCACCAATTATTCTCGCATTTGGATTGAGGATAATTTAATTGCCGCATTTATACTACCAAAGGTATCTTACACTCTAAATTAAAATTGTATGTTTGTTGTCCTGTTTGAGTATCAATTCATCTTAACAGTGGAGTTTTTTTTAACAAGATTTAGCTTCTGATATTGGTTAAATTTTCAAGTTTCTTCATCTTGAACGTTGAGGAATGTGATGCCCTCTGGAAAACCTTTCACGGTTCAGTTTCATACTCATGTAATACTAACCAAAAAATTATAGAGTTCATTATTAGCTTAGTTTATAATTGTATTAAAAAAATAATATTTCTTATGAATATCTCTAATGGGTCCTTTGATATTGTAGATCATGGAGAAAGAATTATCAATTCAAGACCAAGAATGTGAGAAATCTGATCAACGATGAACCTGAACAAGAGCCAGCGATAGAGATCGAGACTGAGGACCCATATGTTGGGATGGTTTCCAAATCGTACGTAGGAGTTGTTTATTTTTAAGGAATATAGAAAACGTAAAGGATTCGGTGTGATGATCGAGCATTCGAACAAGAGAGTCGGATTGTACTTGCTTGTTGTAAGTGGGAAAAGTACCTACTGAACCCAGGCATCAATGTAAGGCCGTCCACAAAAACAGGCTGCAATGCTAAAATTGTGGCTAGATTAAGAGACGACGATGGGAGCACAATCATGCAATCAGTCCATCAAAAGCTCGGGTTTTTCGGTGCAACAAGAACTTGCCTAATAGAGTGAAAAAGGGGCTAGAATATAATGATGAACCAGGGATATTCTTTCAATCCTTCGTTGTGCAAGGAGGCGGGCATGAAAACCTATCTTTTGGTCCAAAAGAATGCCATTATCATATTGAAAAAGCAAGAAGACTAAAACTTGGAGAAGGGTACACACATACTTTCTGAATATGCAAAGTAAAACTGCAAGTTTTGTTATTGTAATATTGTTTTGTCATTATAACTTGTGCTTTAGAGCCACAGAGAGTTCAGATTATGTTCACTTGTTAATGGAGGCCTTGATCTCCTTCAGATACTGTGCTCCGTCGATCTGTCGCGAGTGTTGCTTGACGTTTGAGATTAGATTCGGAGGTTGCTTTCTTGAGTGTGTGGATCTCAATAGGTTGAGTTTGAGGTGGAAGCCGAGCTGTCTACAAAGAAGTCCCGGGATGGGTGACCACCGTAGGACCCTCCGACGATTAAGTTAGCCGAGAAATATGACCAGAGTAGCGGCCTATTGAGTGCAAGTTGCCTTATCTGAATCGTCTGAGAGAGGGGTTTTATAGTGGTCGCATGGAGTGAGCAAGCGAGAGATTTTCGCCTTCGGTTACGCCCCTGACGTTACGTGTACGTGAACAACGGGATCCTTTCATTAATAACGGGATACACTCATTAATGGGGGGGCGTACCAGCGTGGGACGCGGAACGTGGGGCGGCCGTTATTTTGCATTGGCGAGATACGCGGAGCAGTTGCGAAAGCGCTAGGGCCCCGCAATCTCGGTTGATCGGGAAGAGGCCGAGAAAGCTCGGCACATCAGGGGCTCGAAGACGAGCGGGAGGCCGAAGAAGCTCGGCACGAGAGAAGGCTCGGAGGCGAGAAGACTGGGGAAGCTCGGAGACGAGCTGTTGGTAATCTCCTAGACAAAGGTGGAATATCTTTCAGGGGGGTCTCCCGAAAGGTAGGGAAACTCCCTCGAGAAGGGGCCCCGGGGAATATTCCGGATGTGGCTCACTTATTCCAGCCTCCATGGAATCCGGGGCACGTCATCTGCCATGTGTTGTAATCTGGGGGGAACACCACTTGTGAGCATCATCATTAACCCCCTACTCTCGGTCCGATCTATCCAAAGGTCGGGTCGAAAGTGGTCTGCTCGGTCTTTCTTCTGCTCAATTTGGCGTCATGGAATTGTAATGTGGATCGCCCGGGAACGGCCTCGCGGTTGGTGGTTATGTCGTTTCAATCCTTGGGCCCACGTGTTGTCCCGTCGTTCGCCTGAATCTTTACGCGTATCCCTGAAGATGTCAGCGGTCAGTGAAATGATTGCGCTTTTAAAGAGGGCGCGCCGTTTCGCTCGTACGTCTGTTGGGCTGTAGGCCACGTGTCCGACGTGGGTTGGCGGAAGCGACAGGTTGTCGCTGCCACCTGCAACCGAAGGGACGTCCCCAATGGCTGATCGCCACGTGGCGCCCCGTCGGTCATTGAGCGCGACGTTTCGTTTTGGCGGGAATCAGTCTGGACCGTTGGATGTTCTTCTATGGGGGTATATAAATAGGAGGGGACCCCCTAGGGCCGATACTTCCACCATAATTTACCTTCGTTGTCAGAGATTGCCCGGCGTTCCTTCCTTTTAGATCGGATCGTCCGTGCCTTTTCCTCGGCCAGCCCCTTCCTTTGAGTCAGGTTAGATGTTTTCATCTAAAGAGTCTGTAGAGATAGTTAGGATAGAGTCGGGCGATGAGGTTCCAATTGTTGGAGATGAGTCCAGAGAGTCGTCCTCCACTTCGGCTTCAGATAGCCAAGAAGGTTCGTCTTTCGTTGCATCGTTTGTGTCGGGCTCTTCCCTGGAGCCAGGGCTGCCAGTGTCGTTCACCGTCGGATGGCGACAAGGGCGCTTAAGGTGCGCATCGGGAACGTCCGCGATGCGCCTTCTGTTTTGAGGAATGTGGACGAGCTCGCCGAGGTTCGGGCTCGATTCCACGTTCTCTCCAACTATTCGCTTCGCTTAGCTAGAGAGGGTGAACGGGCTGACCGGGTGCAGGGCAAGGAGATTGCGTCTGCACTTCTCAACCGAGATATGTGGGGTGCTTCGCAGCTTCCATCTTGCTCCGGGCCAGTTAGCGCCGGACTTGTGGAGAATCCTCCTCGAGTTTCTAGTCCGGTTGAAACTTGAAAATATCCCCTTCAGTTTGAGCCTCCTTGTTTCATTCATTTGTTATAAAAATCATCCTGGCACCAGCAAGGATGAACCGAGCCGGGTGTACTTTTCCTTCAAAAAACGTAGGGGCGGGGTGGCCGGGTTGGGCGGGGTAGCCGTACCCTCTTCCATCTATGAATGGAAAGAGAACTTCAATTTCGTCGGGCCGCCCAAGGGCGAGGATTAGCATGAGCCTACACAGTAGCACAGGGCCGACTGCCCGAGGGCGAAACAATCATCCTCACCCGAGGCAAGGGTAGTGTCCTTGTGGGAGCCGATCCAGTGGGCCGACGTTCTGCTTTCTGACTAGGCCCTGAGCTGGGCTGGGCTCAGCCCTGCGCGCTTCCTGGGTAAGTTAGGGCCGTCGTAGATGATCTATTTAGACTTTGATGAATTTTCTTTACCCTTTTCAGTGTCACTAATCCTTTTTGTGTATTCTCCTTTCTGCAGAGAAAATGGACCAATCCAAATTCTTAGCTGCCATGGCCGCGTAGGAAGGAAAGAAGACCGGGGATGCTAGCTCGTCCCTGCAGGGTTCCTCAGCATCGCCATTGGGTTTCGGGAGGCATCGACCATGTCGTTTTAAAAAAATTGGCGCACTAAAGAACCCTAACCTAGAATCTTAACTAGAGAATTAGACGAAACTAGAATGTAAATATCTTTACATCTAAGTGAACAAGAGATACAACCTTTGTAGACCGGTCCTTCACTTCAATAGCTCCTTGTAGTAGTCCCTTCGCTCCAAGTAGTGAACTCCCAGACTCTAGAAAGGCTCCACAAGATGAAAGGAATAAGCTTGCTTGAAGTCTTCGAGGCCGAAGATGATCTACGTCGAGGAGACACTAACTCAAGCTAGCTCTTCACTAATTATGAAGCAAACAACCAAAACTAAATGGCTAATCTAGTGTAGATTGATGAAGTAAGAATTTTGCTCACTTTAGAAATATTTTTCTCACTCATTTTCTTCACCTCCCAAAAGCTAGAGAGCTTGAGGAAGGAAATGAAGAAAAGCAACCATGGAAAAAGTCAAGTGTAGAATGGCAACCATGGATAAGTCAATTTCATATATTAACCCTTGTAGAGACTAAATCATGGCTAATTATAATGGTTGGGTTAATAAATATCTTAAGTAAAACAAAATTGGTGGACTTAATCAATGATTAATTCTACAAGCTTCCATTAAGCATCAACCATGACTAATTTTCACCCAATTTTGAATTACTTTAAATAATAAAACCTTTCATTATATTAAGCATAGTGTGAGTCTCATACACCCATGTCATATGTATCATCTAGCATGACACAAAAAATGTACATTAATATATATCACATATATACTAAATGCACAAGTGAGAAAAAGAATTTTTAAGTGGGTTAATATTAGTTAATGTAAGTTAATATATAAAATATATAATTATACATTAAATTATTAAATCAACACTTGATTTAATAATCCGGCTATATCACATATAACCGACTAATATCATATGTATCAACTTACCGAATCAACACTTGATCCGATAACCCGGCTATATCACATATAACCGTCCGATATCACATATCACGAGAATAGAATACGGTATCATATACTCGTATTAATCTCGGTCCCGCACATATCACATATGTGCTCCTACTTCATTTTGCCTGAGCCAGGAAACCTCTGTGTGGGACTCTAAAGACTCGTCAATACGCCGGCAGTAGGTGATGATCATATCAAACACCCACAAGCCGTCAGCGGTACTAGCTGGACGTAACAGCTATCCGGATATTGAGCGATCAGAAGATAAACAAGCAAGCATGCTCATACTCCTGCGAATCCAATAAGTAACACTACCGTACAGTCCAGTCTCTTCGTCTGATATGTCGCATATCTAAGCCTGGGGGTGGTAAACGTCATACCCCAATAGCCTGATAAGTCATGCCGATGTGAGGCGCATAACGGTTAGAGAAACTACTGATAACACTTACCAGTAGATCTCAGCAACCCTGGTCAGGGATTTCCTGTTATGGCCAATCGAGCATAGCGCAGCGTCAACCCCTAATACCGGGAGAGACGAAATCCCCACCTATCGCTCATGGCCTCTATGTGACTCGGGATTGTACCTAAAAACCACCATTGTGCACGATCTCTTGAACGTGGTAAAGTGGAAATCAAAGCACAGTGGGAATCACACAAGTCTCTATGATGATTTCGGGTCGACAGACTAACTTGTACCAGTGTCACTAGAGAACTGCTATCTAACGATAGGTATAATACCATCTAGGAGTTCTCGGTGAGTCCGTTCAGTGTACCCAGTCTCCACTGAGCACCCGTATACCTTCTCTGATGTCAAACACCAATGGATGTGGGATCATCCATCGCCCATCATATGGGTCAAGAAGCGTATACGCTAGTCTATTCTGGAATATCGATGCCCCGTCTCGATACTCCCACGACTAGGAACATTTAAAGAATGTACTTACCGATTACCTTTGCCCCACTAGTATGATCTGCATCATAATCCTGGTAGTCAAGTACTCATCCTAAGGGCTTTATCAACATGTAATAGAGAGACAATAAGTGTACATGTTAAGATAAAAAGCAACCAAATAGTATACTATCAGGTCGAGCAAGAAAGTCATCCCCATATATGTCCAAGCATCCACTATAATATACATCACATGTATAATAATGGCTTCTAGGGTATACATATAACTAATAATCTCCCACTTGCACTAAGGCCATTTGTTGTAGTATCTCATATTCAACGCCCCATAAAAGTCTCTCTAGGGAAATGCCTCTGTGAGTGGATCCGCTGTGTTATCCTTCATTTCAACTCTCCTTACCTCGATCCCTTGGAGATCAACCATCTCCCTGATCAGGTGATACTGTCATCAGAATATGTCTGGATGGCTGATGGGACCGGCGTTCCTAGACCAAAGCCACAATTCCATTGTTGTCACAATAACAATTATTGGACGCTTAATGGTAGGAACCATGTTCATCTTATGAACAAGAATTATCCAGACATCCATTTTGGTAGTATCGTTGGTAGCGATGTATTCATCCTTTATCGTCTAGTTTGCCAAGGTATCTAGCTTGGAACACTTCTAACATACCGTCCCTCCACTGAGGGTAAAGAAAAAGCCCGAGACCGACTTTCAGTCGTCCTTATCACTCTAGAAGCTAGAATTGGTAAAGGACCCCCACTGGAGTTCACCGTTACCAAACACTAAGAACATTTCTTTAGTGCTTCTCAAGTACTTAAGAATGTCCTACACGGCTATCAGTGATTCTCTCAAGATCCGATTGATTCCTAATCACTACACCTAGTGAGCTAGCTACATCTTGTCTGGTACACAATATCGCATACATGATAGAGCCTAGTGCCGAAGCATAGGGTATCCCTTGCACGCGAGCTCTCTTCAAATCAGTCTTGGGAGACATCTTTTTGGAGAGAGTGATTCATGAGTAAGTGGGCGAACCACCACACTTAGAATCCTCCATACTAAACCCCTTTAGTATGGTGTTAATGTACTTGGATTTGGGACACTCCCAACATCCACTTAGATCTATCACCATATATCATAATCCACAAGATGTAGTAGGTATCATCCAGATCTTTCGTAGAGAATCCTCGTGATAAGAGGAGCTTGACTGAGTGTAGCATAGAAAACCATTACCTATTAAGAGTATGTCATCTACGTACAATACGTGGAGGACAACCTTACTCTCTACAACCTTCTTATATATACAAGGTTCATCTATTTGATGAAGTCAAACTCTTTGATTGCCACATCAAAACAGATGTTCCAACTCCGCGATACCTGATTTAATCCTGATGGACTTAAGTATAGCCACTGGAGAAAAGGTTTCATCATAAACCATACTTGGTTGCATGACGAGAACCTTTTACTACAAGTCTAGTTTTGAAAGTCTCAACTTTTCCATTTACACCAAGAATCTTCTCAAGATCCACTTACTCCCGATGTGTTTTACCCCTTCAGGTGCACTATTCAAAGTCATACTTTATTGGTGTATATGGATTCCATTTCTGATTGCATAGCATCCAGCCAATTCACAGAATCCCCACTCGTGATGACCTACCTGAACCTAGTTGGGTCATCATCTACCATGATGCAATCCTCGCTCGCACCATCACCGAGGAAACCGTAGTATCTCTCAGGTAGATGAGGAATCCTACCAGATTCGCGGAGAGGCTGAGGATCATCGGAGACTATTGAATCCTTTGGTTTCACCAAATCATCAGCTATTAATTTGTCCAGCTGGAACCTTCCAGTTCTACCTCATAACCACAAATTTCTTCATAAGAAATTCTTTTCTAAAAAGATGGCATGCTGAGAAACAAAACACCTTTTGCTCCTCAGTATGGTAGAAGATATTCCCTCGCAAATATTTGGGATATCCAACAAACTTACAGAACCGACCTTGCCTCGAGCTTGTCCAGATTTTGCTTTTCAACATAGCCCGGACAATCCTATATCTTAACTCGTTTAAGAGATGGTCTCTTCCCATACCATATCTAATATGGAGTGGTAAGCACTGATTTGGTTGGAACCCCATTCAATAGGTATGCAGCTTCTCAAATGCATAACTCCCAAAAGGAAAACATGCAACTCAGCAATACTCATCATAGAGCGCACCATATTTTATAGGGTGCGATACCTCCATCCCGATACATCGTTGTGTTGTGGTGCACACGAAGGAGTAAGTTGAGAGAGAATCAAATTCTCTTTTTAGAAAATCCAGGAACTCCATGCCCAAGTATTCGCCTCCTCGATCTCATCGAAGGACTTTAATACTTCTACTCGTCTGGTTCTTAACTTCAACCTTATATTCCTTGAATTTCTCAAAAGTTTCAGACTTGTGTTTCAACAGGAACACATGTCCGAATCTTGAGAGATCGTCGATGAATGTAATGAAGTACAAAGAACCAACCCCGGCATTTGGAGACATCGGACCGTATACATCATCATGTATCAGTCCCAAGAGTTCAGTAACTCTTTCTCTGTTTCCAGTAAACGGAGTATTGGTCATTTTACCTTTGAGACAAGACTGGTAAGTATCATAAAATGAAAATTCGAACAGATTCAAATATTCATTCTTATGTAACTTAGCTAGTCGTGTCGCATTGATATGACCTAGTCTACAATGCCACAAGGAGAATTCGTTCATTTCTGAACTACTCCTCTTGTGTATGTTTTAGATACTTTGAACTGTGGTTTGATTTAGAACGTATATGCTATTATATAACGTGCCTGATCCAATCAACTCTTGATTAAGGAAAATGTTCACAATATTATCCTGCAATACAAAATTATATCCTTCTTTAACTTAATAAAGAAACTGATGTAATATTGTATATCAGGTTCGGTATCTAATAACATTTGTTCAGAATCAATGTATTTACCATTTGGTGATACAAGGTGATATTTTTCAACTGATTTGGCTGCAACAATTACACCATTCTCTAACACTTAGAGACATATCACCCAATCCCAGTTCTCTATCTTTCTGCAGCCCATGTAACTCTTACATATGTGGGATCCTGATCCGGTATCTCATACTTAAGACGTAGAGAATACTAAGAAACGGTTCTCGGCAATGAAAAACCCAAAGAATATGCATCAACATGCTCATTCCTCGATTGGGTCGCGTGGAAATCCGGATATTCCCCTATTTCCTACTCGGACTTATAACAATTATAAGATAGAGCGGAACCAGCGTTCCCCAGCTCGGTATAATAAGCAGGTTCGGTTAATACATCCATATTATTATCTTGATTAAGGTATGTCATGGTCACTTCCAGGAGAGAAAGAGAAGAAAACACTCTGCGTATGCTCTTATAAGATCAGATTGGTTATTATTTTATCTAATCAGGATGGCTCCCACTATTTTTATTAAATCTTCATTCAAACCATAAAAGGTAAGACTAGCCAGGATTAATTACACCCTACAAGTTCGTCAATCTTTCGGCCAAGCCAGTGTCGGTACTTTGAGGGAGGTTTCCTATACTTTCGCACGGACTTAATTAAAATAAACCAAGTTTTCCCAGGGGCGTAACCCCGTTAACACCTTTCTAGACACCTACTTGATCGGTTAATTGTAATGTGCAAAACTCTTCCAAGAGTAACTCTTACTTGCAATGAGTATCGGGATCCAACTATCTCATAGAAGGTATGCAATCTCATTGCAAATTTCAACACTTGAAATTCCCGATAATATTTTACCCTTAGCGTCCTATGACCTTGACGGAGGCCAACAAACCATAGGCTGCTAGTCAAGTTCAACCCGTACATTTCATGATTGAATTAAACCCACCCGCACGACCCTTGACGGAGGCCAACAAAGTCGCACGACTATCCTAATCCAATCTCATCTTATGTTGTAGATAAGCACTAGTTAGCTACCGCACACTACGCCTTGACGGAGGTCAACAAACGTAGCACGAATACTAAGTAGTATTTATCTAAAATGACGGAAGGCTACGACAGGTTTTTAAGAAAACCTTTTGCGTAATGAACTTGATATCGTTGTAGAATTGAGTGATGTTGAAAATGAGTGTTTTTTAGGCTTTTACTGGTTTTGCTAAAGAGGTCACTTCCGGTGAAGGGATCTCGGCTCTTTTCTCATCGAATGAGGTGCTAGATATTTCATAAATACCACTATGCAAAGCATGTACTAAAAAAGCAATCAAAAACAAAACCGAGTGGGTTGTAGTATCTGCTAGTTTCGCTAAAAAGGTCACTCCCGGTGAAGGGATCTCGGTTCTTTCCTTATCGAATAAGGTGCTAGATATTCTACAAGGAATACCACTATGCAAAGCAAGAACTAGAGCTGCCAATTTTTAAAACAAGATTCTACAATATCTTTAGTTTCTTTTGTTTCATTAATCTCATTAATGAAGTCCCATCAATTATGCTTCTTAAGCATCACAGAAGAAACGAAAACAACAATATTTATTATATATCATATATATAATATACAACATTCGTCTCATTATATAAAGTGATCACATCACAGAATATCAGCAGCAGAAATCAATATATGAAATATTGGATATACTAGAAATTCCGTATTTTAAATTAAGCCAGTAAAAAATACGGATTCCACGGTCGCGATGGATAGCCAAACCCATATCCCTAGACCCCTACGAGAGCGGCAAGCAACCCTACCAATTCTAAAGTTAGGAGACCCGGTTTCGACTCCTTGAGATAGTCTCCGACTGGACCCTAGAACCCGGTTACTTGTGCTCCCCACCTTGGGTCTATCCTAATGCAGAAAAGTAAATAATATATATCAATGGTGACATCATTCTCAACCTGGAAGTACCCCAATAAAAGAATATTACATACAAGTTTTTACATGAATGAAAATGAAAAAACTCTCATCTCATATAAAAAACCCCGGCTATTCAAAACACGACGATCCAATATAACATATCACAGCAACACATAACATCACATGTCATCAACGTAAGTAAATATGCGTATCCCAATTGTCATTGACGTATAGCAACGAAACCGTCAATACACCACATATAACACTTACGGTCGCAGAAAAGAAAGTGAAAACTACAACAATTGGAATCTGCAACCATCTTAGATATCATAAACCCAATGTATCACATACTTTGGATTTCATGCCTAACCATATGAATTCCTTAGACATCACATGCCTAATAATTATAAACCCCGCATTTTAGTCTCAATATTGAAAACACTTTTCAATAATCAGTCGGGTAATTCAACAAGATTCCCGACAACCTAATCGAATGCTCGTAGAAAATTTTAGTAGACGGCCGCACCCCCGATGCCGTCGACGAAGTGCACTTAGGCCGAACATCGCGGCTGCGAGCACCCGAACGGATGCTTTTGGCGACGGGGTTCTCCTACAGTCACTTGGTTGGGGTTATGGGACATGGCTATCTAGTAAGGTTATCCGGCGAGTATCCGCGTACGCTACGTGATTACGACGGACTTTTGATCCACATCAAAATCCCGTGGCAACCGATCACATAAGACTAAATTGCTAAATTTATAAAATTCAAATTAGTTTTCATAAAACTAAATTTTGTGGATTCCAAATATTTATCACAATCACAGATAGCAAGACGATGTTAAACTTTTCGATCGAATCAACAAACACCCAAAATTTCCCAAAGAGCTCAACACTTGAGCGGAGTTTAAAAAATACCCAGAATATGCCATATCACCTATGGATCAACCGTAGAAGGGCCAACCCTTGCCTCACCTATGGCGCCTCGGAACTACCGCAAACCCTAGGGTTTGGTGGCGGTTCCGGCGGCCACAGAATCGAGTTAGTATTTCGTTCTTCTGGAGAGTCCATAGAATCATCTGCATGATTTTCTGAAGATTTTAAACATGAAAAATATCCAACTCTTGGAAAATTTCCAGCGAGTAAGAAAAATTGGGTATTTGATATTCGTTCGAACTTTTTAACGTCGTCAAGATAACCCGAAACGATATTAGCATTACGACTACGAAGAACTCCGAATTGCCTTTGCACAAAGATAACATCACATGCAATCTTAGCAAAAACAAGCAACACTTGAAACACCAAAACCCAGAGACTGGAACACAATAAAACTTTGAAGCCTGAAGCCAACTAAAAAGAAGGTGGGGCCGGTTTTTAAGTGAATGTGGCCGGCCAAAATCCGGCGAGGAGGGCTCAAATTTCTGTGGTGTTCATGTTACATCTCATATAACATTCTGCAACTGCTTAAAAAATTAAGACACTCTGAAAATTTCGACAGAAACTTGGTTTTTGTGTCGAGTGTTTCGGAGTTGTTTCGGTTTCGTAATTCTACAAATATCGTCTAATTCTCTAGCATGGCTCTGATACCACTGCTGGTTTCCTCAGCACCTCCACTGGGTTTCGGAAGGTATCGAACATGCCGTTTTAAAAAAATTGGCGCACTAAAAAACCCTAACCTAGAATCTTAACTAGAGAATTAGACGAAACAAGAATGTAAATATCATTACATCTAAATGAACAAGAAATACAACCTTTGTAGACCGGTTCTTCACTTCAATAGCTCCGTGTAGTAGTCCTTTCGCTCTAAGCAGTGAACTCCCGGACTCTAGAAAGGCTCCACAAGATGAAAAGAACAAGCTTGCTTGAAGTCTTCGAGGCCGAAAATGATTTACGTCAAGGAGACACTAACTCAAGCTACCTCTTCACTAATTGTGAAGCAAACAAGATAAACTAAATGGCTAATCTAGTGTAGGTTGATGAAGTAGGAATTTTTCTCACTTTAGAAATATTTTTCTCACTCATTTTCTTCACCTCCCAAAAGCTAGAGAGCTTGAGAAAGAAGATGAAGAAAAGCAATCATGGAAAAAGTCAAGTGTAGAATGGCAACCATGGATGAGTTAATATCATATATCAACCTTTGTAGAGACTAAACAATAATTAATATCATATAGTAACCCTTGTAGAGACTAAACCATGGCTAATCATAATGGTTGGATTAATAAATATCTTAAGCAAAACAAAATTGGCGGACTTAGTCAATGATTCTACAATCTTCCAGTAAGCATCAACCATGGCTAATTTCCACCCAATTTTGAATTACTTTAAATAATAAAACCCTTCATTATGTTAAGCATGGTGTGAGTCTCATACACCCATGTCATATGTATCATCTAGCATTACACAAAAAAAATGTACATTAATATATATCACATATATACTAAATGCACAAGTGAGAAAAAAAATTCTTAAGTGGGCTAATATTAGTTAATATAAGTTAATATATCAAATATATAATTATACATTAAATTATTAAATCAACACTTGATTTAATAATCCGGCTATATCACATATAACCGACTAATATCATATGTATCAACTTACCGAATCAACACTTGATCCGATAACCCAGCTATATCACATATAACCGTCCGATATCACATATCGCGAGAATAGAATACGGTATCATATACTCGTATTAATCTTGGTCCCGCACATATCACATATGTGCTCCTACTTCATTTCACCTGAGCCAGGAAACCTCTGTGTAGGACTCTAAAGACTCGTCAATACGCCGACAGTAGATGATGATCATATCAAACACCCACAAGCCGTCGGTCGGCGGTACTAGCTGGATGTAACGGCTACCCGGGTATTGAGCGATCAGAAGATAAACAAGCAAGCCTGCTTATACTCCTACGAATTCAATAAGTAACACTACTGTACAGTCCGGTCTCTTCATCTGATATGTCGCATATCTCATCCTGGGGGTGGTAAATGTCAGACCCCAATAGCCTAATAAGTCATGCCGATGTGAGGCGCATAACGGTTCAAGAAACTACTGATAACATTTACCGGTAGATCTCAGCAACCCTGGCCAAAGATTTCCTGTTATGGCCAATCGAGTATAGCGCAGTATCAACCTCCAATACCGGGAGAGACGAAATCCCTTCCTATCGCTCATTGCCTCCATGTGACTCGGGACTGTACCCAAAAATCACCGTTTTGCATGATCTCTTGAACGTGGTAAGGTGGAAATCAAAGCACAGTAGGAATCACACAAGTCTCTATGACGATCTCGGGTCGACAGACTAACCCGTACCAGTGTCACCAGAGAACTGCTATCTGACGATATGTATAATACCATCTAGGAGTTCTCGGTGAGTCCGTTCAGTGTACCCAGTCTTCACTGAGCACCCGTATATCTTCTCTGATGTCAAACACCAATGGATGTAGGATTATCCATCGCCCATCATATGGGTCAAGAAGCGTATACGCTAGTCTACTCTAGAATATCGATGCCTCGTCTCGATACTGTAGGGTGTTTTTCGTCACCCCATTGAGATGGGAATACGCGCGCGCTTGTCAGGCGTACTGCAGATTCCCCCGGCCTAGGGTAGGCCGGGGTTTAATGATTGTGGGGATCCGAATCTCCGGCAGCCGCGGACTAAGCTGCCGTTAATTACCCATCGCCTTTGGGGCGAGGGAACCTCCGATTAACGGGTTAAACTGGTCATGCGAACTCAATGTGCAGTATACGTGTGTTCAGTTCTGAAAGGGGGGTTTGGATATATCGGGAGCCACGCAGAGTTTTTACGGGGGTCCCGCTACCCGGATAGCGGGCTGGGGGTCAAGGGGGCTAGCAGCCCCCTTGCGGGGTGCGGGGCAGCGCCCCGTTAGAAATTTTTTTCTAACAGGGACAGTGTCGTGGAGTACGTGTATGTATAAATTTGTATACATATGTATATGTGTATATATGTACACAAAAGAGGGGGAAAAGACATCCAAGGGATGCGCAGGTGCGCAAGCGCGCGCGCCACGTGTCGGCACGCGGGCGACTTGCGCACTTGCGCAGTTGCGCAAGCGCTCGCGCCACGTGTCGGCACGCGGGCGACTTGCGCACTTGCGCTGTTGCGCAAGCGCGCGCGCCACGTGTCGGCACGCGGGCGACTTGCGCACTTGCGCAGTTGCGCAAGCGCGCGCGCCACGTGTCGGCACGCGGGCGACTTGCGCACACAACAGTTGCGCAAGCGCGCGCGCCACGTGTCAGCACGCGGGCGACTTGCGCACACAACAGGCTTTTAGCCTAAAAAGATTTCTCTGAAGAGAAATCAAAGAGGAGTTAGACTCCTGAGTGTGTTTTTTTTTTTTTGGGTTAATGGAAGGGTTCTTCTTCTTCCTCCTGTTGCTTGCTGAATCTTGAAGATCAAGAGATGTAAAATCTCAAAATCTCTCCTTTTTAAGATCTGATGGCAGATCCAAGTTCCCCTTTGTGGGTTTTGTGGTGGAAAACTATTTAGTTTTGAAAAAGGAAGAGTAAAACTCTTGATTTAATTCAAGAGAAAGAAGAAGGTTTTGGAACCTTGAAGAAGGAAGAAAGAGCTCAGCTCTAATTTTTTTTGGAGAGAGAAAAAAAAGTTCTTGAGATATTTCATTATCTTTGCCTTTATAGGCTATACACTTTACACATAGCCCCTTGGGCTTCACAAAATGGCATTTTGCCTATCCCATGGCTCATGTGCCATTTCTTTTTGCACATAAGCCATGGGCTTTACAAAAATTTGGCTTTATGCCTATTTTTCTTACATTTATCCGAAAATAAAATAAAAGAAATACAACAAAATTATTTATTACAAAATTTTTATCTTGGCATGGGGGGAGGCCGGCCGCTCCATGTTCAGGCTCGACCCGGGCATGGGCCCACTGGGTCTGGGCTTGGGCCCACTTGGCTTGGGGTTGACTTGGATTTTGACTTGGTCAACCGGGGTGTAAATTTTTACCCCAACAAATTGCCCCCCATCAATAAATGCGCACCACATATGTGGGTCGTGTGCATGAAATTGATGGATCTTCTTTCACGTGGAGGCGACTTGATTTGGTTCCGGCTTTTTAGGAAGCTGGCACTGCCCTTTTTACGACATGGACGGTCGTTGCTTGACATGTCTCCGAGACGGAGTGTCCGTGATAGACGTTTTCCCTGGCCCGGAGTTATCTGGTTCCCGCTCTGTAGGAATCCTGCGCTGCCCTTTTTGTGACTTGGACGGTCGGTGCTGCCCTTTTAGCGACTTGGACGGTCGTTGCTTCCCTTTTAGCGACATGGGCTGTCGATGCTGCCCTTTTAGCGACTTGGACGGTCGTTGCTGCCCTTTTAGCGACTTGGACGGTCGGTTCTGCCCTTTTTGCGACATGGACTGTCGGTGCTGCCCTTTTAGCGACGTGGACGGTCGGTGCTGCCCTTTTAGCGACGTGGACGGTCGGTTCTGCCCTTTTTGCGACTTGGACGGTCGGTGCTGCCCTTTTAGCGACGTGGACGGTCGATGCTGCCCTTTTAGCGACGTGGACGGTCGATGCTGCCCTTTTTGCGACTTGGACGGTCGGTGCTGCCCTTTTAGCGACGTGGACGGTCGGTGCTGCCCTTTTAGCGACGTGGACGGTCGGTTCTGCCCTTTTTGCGACGTGGACGGTCGATGCTGCCCTTTTAGCGACGTGGACGGTCGGTGCTGCCCTTTTAGCGACGTGGACGGTCGGTGCTGCCCTTTTAGCGACGTGGACGGTCGGTGCTGCCCTTTTAGCGACGTGGACGGTCGGTCCTGCCCTTTTTGCGACTTGGACGGTCGGTGCTGCCCTTTTAGCGACGTGGACGGTCGGTGCTGCCATTTTAGCGACGTGGACGGTCGATTCTGCCCTTTTTGCGACTTGGACGGTCGGTGCTGCCATTTTTGCGACTTGGACGGTCGGTGCTGCCCTTTTAGCGACGTGGACGGTCGATGCTGCCCTTTTAGCGACGTGGACGGTCGGTTCTGCCCTTTTTGCGACGTGGACGGTCGATGCTGCCCTTTTAGCGACGTGGACGGTCGGTGCTGCCCTTTTAGCGACGTGGACGGTCGGTGCTGCCCTTTTAGCGACTTGGACGGTCGGTTCTGCCCTTTTAGCGACGTGGACGGTCGATGCTGCCCTTTTAGTGACGTGGACGGTCGATGCTGCCCTTTTAGCGACGTGGACGGTCGGTTCTGCCATTTTAGCGACGTGGACGGTCGATGCTTGATTTGACTTGCTCTGCTTCTTGCAATGCCAGGGGTAGACTTGACTTGCTCCGCTTCTTGCGGTGTCGGAGTGGAAGTTGACTTGTTGATTTTGATTTGGGTTGACATCAGCATCGCTATACTGGAATATGGTACCAGGAGCGAATCATCATCTGTCATGGAGAGGATTTTGGGATTTTGGTTTTTGTTTGGCATCTGCATTGCTGCACTGGAATAATGCCAGGAGCAACTCATCATTTGCCCTGAGAGGATTTGGGAGAAATTGGGATTGTTTTACGCCCGTGGATTGTATACGATTTTGCAGGATGTATGATCTAGACCGTAGGGCCGGAAAAAATTTTGGGACTTTGTCGGCGTCTGCATCGCTGCACTGGAATATGGTACCAGGAGCGACTCATCATTCGCCGTTGGGGTATGGGATTTGGAATTTGGTTGGCGTCTGCATCGCTGCACTGGAATATGGTACCAGGAGCGACTCACCATTCGCCATTTGGGGATTGGGGAGCGATGGTTTAGGAGACAGGTTTAGATCCCTATCGCCTAAGGCTTTTCAATTTTATGGGCCGTGAGGGTCCCATAAAAGCATTTCCTCCCTACGAGTCGTAAGGATCCCGCAGGTGTATTTTCTCCTTAAGAGTCGTGAGGACTCCTAAGTGTGTTCCTTTATGAGTCGTAAGGATCTCACAAAGGTTTGTTCTCCTCATATATCGTGAGGACACATGAGTGGGTCTTATCAATGGAGCATCATTCCCAAAGCGGAGACCGGCCGCGTAACTGGTGATCACGGTGGGGCATGGGTATGATGAGAATTATTTGAGCCCGTGGATTGTATATGATGGTCAATTTGGGGACCCACCGTAGGGCCGGAGAATTTTGAGAAATTGGATTTTGGTTGGCGTCTGCATCGCTGCACTGGAATATGGTACCAGGAGCGACTCATCATTCGCCGTTTGGGGACTTGGAATTTGGATCTTGTTTGGCATCAGCATTGCTGCACTGGAATAATGCCAGGAGCAACTCATCATTTGCCATGGGAGGACTTGGGATTTGGGTTTTGGTTGGCATCAGCACCGCTAACACTGAAGCGAAATGCCAGGAGAGACTCATCATTTGCCGTTGCCCGTTGGGGAACGATGGCTTAGGAGACAGGTTTGGGTCCCTATCACCTAAGGCTTTTCAATTTTACGGGCCGTGAGGGTCCCATAAAAGCATTTTCTCCCTACGAGTCGTAAGGATCCCGCAGGTGTATTTTCTCCTTAGGAATCGTGAGGATTCCTAAGTGTGTTGCTCCTTTGTGAGTCGTAAGGATCTCACGCAGGGGTTTTCTTCTCACAAGGTCGAGAGGACTTTGCGAGTGTATTTCATCTCTTTTCACGAATTTGCGCCCCTTTCGGGTTTTCACAGACTCGCCGGTAGTCCTGCTGTTTTTACTCACGGAGCCCTTTCGGGTTTTCATCCGTGCCCATTTTGCTTGTGGACATACCGTTTATTTCTTCTTCCTTTTTTTTTTCTTTTTTCTTTTTTTTTTTTTACAAAATTTTGCCGCTGGTGGGACTTTTAAAGTAGTCTTACCGGCAAGATTTGGGAAAAATAGGGGTCATTTACGCCCGTGGATTGTATACGGTTTTGCAGGATGTCTGATCCAGACCGTAGGGCTGATGTGCTCAATTCGCCTGCGACTTGGAGCATTCACGTGTAGTATTTCTTGAGATATCGGCCATTGATGGGTGGCATGGGCCTTTCTCCCTCGGCACTTATTAGTTGGTAGGATCCTCCGTCGAACACTTTCTCAATGACGTATGGTCCTTCCCAGTTCGGCTCGAATTTTCCCTTGGCATGTCGATTGAGGATGATTGGTCTTTTAAGGACCAACACCAATTCACCTTTCTTGAAAGCGCGAAGACGAGTTATCTTGTCATAGGCCCGTGACATTTGGGCTCGGTATAGCTCTAGATTTTGCTGCACCACGAGCCTCTTTTCTTCGAGGGCATCGAGTTCTTCAAGTCGAAGGAGCACGTTTTCTTCCTCCGTCAACTCATGTTGGACGGCCATTCTTAAGCTTGGAACTTCAACTTCGAGGGGGAGGACCGCCTCCACTCCGAAGAGCAATGAGTATGGAGTGGACTGAGTTGGAGTACGGTGCGTGGTACGATATGCCCACAACGCCTCGTGAAGTTTGAGATTCCAGTCTCTCTTGTTGGCTGAAGCATTTTTCCTCAGGAGCTTGCATAGAGTCTTATTGAAGGCTTCTGCTAGCCCATTGGCTCTTGGATTATAGATGGAGGAATATCTCCAGTCTATCTTGTGCTGAGTAGCGAACCTTGAGACATTGAAGCTCTTGAAAGAAGGCCCGTTGTCAGAAATGATTCTTCTTGGTGTACCGAAGCGGTATAGAATATTATGCTGGAAGAATATCAGAATATCTTTTGTCTTGACTTCTTTTAGCGGGACAGCTTCAGCCCATCTGGAGAAGTAGTCTGTCGCGGCCAGTATGAACCGGTGGCCTTTAGATGACGGAGGATCAATTGGGCCAACAATGTCGGTGCCCCAAACTTCGAAGGGCCACGACGCCACCGTAGGATGCAATGGATTGGGATGCTTGTGAATAAAATCACCGTGAATTTGGCACATATAACATTTCTTTGCATGCTCTCCGCAATCCCGTATCATGGTGGGCCAGTAATACCCAAGCCGTTTGATTTGAAGTCTCATCTTGGGGCCAGATTGGTGAGCACCGCAAACGCCCGAGTGGACATCTTTCATGACCTTTTGGGCTTCGGCCAATGACAGACACCTGAGCCATAGTTGGTCGTATGACCTGCGGTATAACGTGTCATTTACAAACACGTATCGGAGAGCTCTTTTCTTCAGCTGAATCCTCGCAGATTTTTCTTCAGGCAGCTTGTCGTATCGGAGGTATTCTATGAAGGGTTCTCTCCAATCAGGCTCGTCTTGGATGATCGAAGCTTCTTCGGCGGGACTGCTCTCCTGTTCCGCGCTTTTCTCTTCTCGTAGACAGACTGGGGGTAGAATTTGTCGGCTCCTGACTGTGATTAGAATTTCGTCCATGTCAGGATCAGCCAGCTCCTTGGCTAGGCGAGCGAGTACGTCGGCTTTTCCGTTCAATGCTCTAGGGACTCTTGTCAGTTCAATGTGAGTGAACCGTTTCATGAGTTCCACCACCCGGCTTCTGTACCGAGCTAACTCGGGTTTGTATACCTTATAGTCGCCGCTTACTTGGTTGACGACAAGCTGGGAGTCACCGTAGACTCGTAGCCGACGGATTTCCATTTCTACGGCGAGCTCCAAACCAGCTATCAGAGCTTCATACTCAGCTTCGTTGTTTGTCCGAGGCTCGGTGAGAGCGAAAGAGCGCCGTAGGGTTCCCATTGATGGTGTGATAAACACCAATCCTATCCCTGCTTTTATCTCCGGGACGCTTGATTTACTGGAGGTTCTCATCGATGAGGCCCCATCGAAGTAGAGCTCCCAACATGGCTCGTCATTCTCGAGGTGCAGCACTTGTTCGTCGGGTAACTCACAATTTAGCGGCGACCCTTCTGGTATGGGATGAGCAGCGAGAAAGTCTGCAATAGCTTGCCCTTTTACTGCTTTCTGAGGGGTATAAACTATGTCAAACTCAAGTAGCATGACAGCCCATCTTGCCATTCTGCCAGCTAGGCTTGCTTTGGTCATCAAGTGTTTGAGCGGGTCGACCTTGGAGATCAGCATAACCCGATGAGCCAGCAGATAGTGCCTCAGCTTCTTCACAGCAAATATCAGAGCCAGGCATTGCTTTTCGATTGGGGAATAGTTGTGTTCCGCCCCGACTAGAGTTCGACTGAGGTAGTAGAGGGCATTTTCCTTTCCCTCCTCGTTATTCTGGGCGAGGAGCGCACCGAGTGACTCATCTAGCGCGGCAGTGTAGAGAATCAACGGTTTATTTGGAATGGGAGCAGCCAGCACTGGAGGGTGCAACAAGTATTGTTTGATGCTTTCGAACGCTGCTTGACATTCGGCATCCCAGATAAAAGGAGCTCCTTTCTTCATGAGCTTTGAGAAGGGCCTACATCTCCCCGATAAATTTGAGATAAACCTCCGTATATAAGCAAGCTTGCCTTGAAAAGATCTTAGCTGCGTCAGACTCTTCGGAGGAGGCATCTCCATGATGGCCTTTATCTTTGATGGGTCAACTTCGATCCCTCGATGTCGAACTATGAAGCCCAGGAATTTTCCCGATGACACGCCAAAAGCGCATTTCAGAGGATTCATCTTCAGATCAAATTCCCTCAGTCTGGTGAGAACGGTCCTGAGATCCTGGATATGATCGGCCTTGGTTTCAGTCTTAACGACCAGATCATCAACATAACATTCGACGACTTTATGAATTAGGTCATCGAAGATATTAGTCATCGCCCTTTGATATGTAGCACCTGCGTTCTTCAGTCCGAATGGCATTACCTTGTAGCAATATATTCCGATCGGGGTTCGAAATGCTGTGTGCTTCTCATCCTCAGGTGACATCTTGATCTGATTATATCCAGACGAGCCGTCCATAAAGGTGAACAGCTCGTAATTTGAGGTGTCATCGACCATCATTTCCATGACCGGTAGCGGGAAGTCATCTTTAGGACATGCCTTATTGAGGTCCCTGAAATCGACACAGACTCGGATCTGCCCATTTTTCTTCTTCACTGGGACTATGCATGCGATCCAGTCTGCATATTTCTCTTCCCTGATGAAGCCGGCATCGATGAGTTTCTTGGTTTCCTCAATGACCTTTTCTTCCAACTCCCTTCTCATTCTTCGAGGAGCTTGTTTGACTGGCTTAGCATCAGGAGATATAGCCAACTTATGTACGGCCACTTCAGGGGAAAGGCCAGGCATTTCTTTGTATGTCCACGCGAAGCAGTCGACGAACTTATGCAGCAGGGCAATTATCTGCGCTTTCATTTTCTCTGACAAGAGCGAGCTGATGTAGGTCGGCCTTGGATTATCGGGCGTTCCTAAGTCAATCTCGGTTAGCTCGTCAAAGGTTGCTTGTCCGCCATCTTCGAGCTCTTGAGGAGCTTCTTCTGGCTCGGCTATCTCGTCGTCATCATTTGATCTTTCGCTGGCCTCACCAACATGGATCATGTAGCACGCTTTGGAATCAGGTTGAATGTAGCCTATGCCCCGTCTATCTGGAATTCGTCCATCGATGAGTGCTCGGACCTGGGGCGGATGCCATAGGCCTTCGTAAAACTTTTCTTCGGACTCCGTTTGATATAACCGGCATCCGCACTTCTTAAAGTATTCCCGCATCTCGGGCGCATAGTATCTGGGATTGAGGACGGCTCTTATGCCTCTCTCATATGGAAGGCACGCAACAGACAAATCGTCCGGATGCGCAACGGGGTTTGACCCATAAAACAGGATGCCCTTCTGTCCATTATTCCTCCCGGGAACGTAGAAAGTCTTCAGATGGTCCACGGTGGAGACTGATAACGCATCGAGCTCTTTGTACATCTGCTCTAGTACCCTTGTCACGGCTAGGGACCCTTCTGCAACTTCGAAGGTCTCTCGTAGTTTCTCTTGTTGCATAGGGGTCCAATCTGCATCGCTGTTGCACGGCAGGTCCTCTTCCTCCGACTCTTCAGTGTCGCTGCCAAGATGAGGGCGGACTTTGCTGCTAGGTGGGCCTTCAGTAACAGATTCGTCTGTATCGCTGCCGAAACGAGGACGAGTTTTACGGGAGGACGGGCTTCCAGCGTTGGACTCGTCAGTGTCGCTACCGAAATGCGGGCGCACTTGGGTGTTTTTGCTCTTGAAAGTGACAGCCGGCGCAGATTTGCTTTTGAGTCTTGGGGCCGGTCTATCCTCAGTCAGTTGTGGGTTAGCATTTTGGTGGTTCATAAAGTACCGAGAATCTTCATAGCGGACTTCATGCACACCGAACGGCTGGATGTCTCCGTCAATGCGTCTTTCTTCGCCATTTTTGGTATACTTCATGCATTGATGGAGAGTCGACGGAATGATGCCGTAATCGTGGAGCCATGGCCGTCCCAAGAGAATCTTATAAGACGTGTCGGCATCGATCACGTATATCTTAGCTTCAGTTTGCAGATCCCCGAATTTGATTGGCAGAGCTATAGACCCGAGAACTTGCTGGCAATTTTGGTTGAAGCCTTGAATGACAATCCTTTCCCTTGACAGGTGTCGGACGTCCATCGACAAACTCTTCAGCGTTCGCAAGTTCATGATGTTCACTGAGGACCCCGGATCAATCAATATACGATTAATTCGATCTCCGTCGCTGTACCCGGTCACGTAAAGTGGCCGATTATGCTCAGCCGTTCCCAGTAGCAAGTCTTCATCCTTAAATGTGACTGCGGCGGCATGCAAAGCGTGCTGGGCTTCTTTCATATTAATTTCCGCAAAGTGAGCCTGATACCGCTCGGGGTTTTGTAGAGCATGGATGAGAACGTCTCTAAGCCCCTTAGATAGGACCAAGGCGTCGTAGATGCTCAGGAGAGATGGAAGCTTCCGGAGATGTGCCAAGACATTATAGTCCACCGAGGAAGGACTTATGTTTTCATCGGCCGGTTCTCTGCCATCTTCTTCATTAGCGACATGTTTTTCCTTCCCTTTTGGGGCGTTGCCCTGATTTTGCGGTAGAGCCCTGCCGCTTCTGAGCTGGATTTGATTGGCCTTTGTGGTGAGCTCCTCGTCCTCTTCGGGAAAACAGAGATCATCCTCGGAGTCGCTGCCAAGATGGATGGCATAGCAGGTCACTACTGGGATCTCTTCATTGGAGTCTTCTTCTAACTCCTCCAGAATTTCAGCCGCTTGTACAGGGAAGAACTCCTTCAATTGAATCAATGTTCTTTCCTTTTGTTCATATTCTTCGAGGGAATCGATATATTTTTGAATAGTCGATCTCCCTGCAGACTCTTTTTCGTGCCGAGCTGCACTTTTCTTCTTCTTGAGCTTCTTGGATTTTGAGCCTGATGGAGCCGCATAGGCAGCTGGACTGGTAGGCTTCTTCTGTTCTTCCCATTCCATCCTGGGCTCTTTCTGAAGTAGCTTTAGCATCTTCTTCGTCTTATTAGATATGTGCGTACTCCACGGAGGCCGCGATGAGTCAGTTTCATTTCTTAGGGCCGCGGGTTCGGCTGTCTGCTCCCAGAAGGCTTCGGCTTCCGTCTGTATAAAGTTGGCGGTTGCAACTTGATTGTTCACCAACACGCTTTTGGATAGCTCGATCTCTCCAGCCTTGTACTGCTTCTCGACCCAGTCTTTGAAGATATAGCAATCCTCGATCGCATGGCTCACTACTCGGTGGTACGGGCAATACAGAGGATTGTCGGTCATTTTTGCTTCTTGGGGTCTTTTCGACTCCGGCAATTGTAAGCCGTTGTTCAAGGCATCTTTAAATATCTTACGGACCTTGTCCCTTCTGAAAGAGTAAACCTTGTTCTTCTTCTCCTCTAGGGAAGGCCCATCTCCTCCCAGCAATGGCTTTCGAGACCGGTTGGTTTTGGATTCGCCCGCCCTTCGCTTTTCTTCATTGTCGGAGGCATTGAAGACATTGGTACTGCTGGAACTCCCGCTTCTACGGTTGTCGTCCCGCTTGCTTTTCCAGGTTTTGTCTCTCTGAGTGTCCGGCGAGGACTCTTGCTTTGAGCGTTCCAGCATTTGGACTTTCTTGGTTAGCTCCTGAAATGTCTTGAGGCCCGCTGTACACAAGAATGGGACCATCCAATTGCTGAGGTTCCCAATGAGAAGGCTGACGGACTGGTCCTGCTCCAGCGGCGGTTCGCATTTGACTGTGAGATTACGCCATCGGGCGATAAAGTCGGTGTTGCTTTCATTCTTCCCCGGCTTAGTCCTCACAAGGTCGGCAATGGAGATTTTATCACTGACACTCATGAACCTTTGCCGAAACAGGGACTCCATTTGGGCAAAGGTAATGACGGACCCGTCCGGTATACTCGCATACCAGTCGAAGGCGACGCCGGTCAGGCTGTTGACAAACTGACGAAGAAGGAGCGCGTCATTGCCCCCTGTATTTCCGCACGATGCTTTGAAGTGGGCGACGTGCTGGTTTGCATTCCCCGTTCCATCAAATCTTCCGAACTTAGGAATGACGTAGCCGCTTGGGAACTCAATCAGATCGTACTGCGCGGGATATGGCCGCCCACTACTGTTCTTTCTGAGCTTCAGCTTCGGCCACCAATGTTTTAACCTTGCTGGTGACCAAATCCATTATCCGATCCTGTGTTAGCGGGATGGTGCTATCTGGGGCCAAGGCGTCCCCAGAAGCGGAATGTAGCCGGCTTTCATTTGGCTCGACCAGTCTTGGTCCCAAAGGAACAGGCATTGGCTGCCTCGGATTGTCATCACCCGGCTGATTAGTAGCGGCTTGTGCTTGATTAGGAGGCGCTCGAGCAATTTGAGCCGTAAGCTGCATCACCACGTTCGTTAAGTCGTCAATCTTCGAATAGAGCTTGGCCATCTCTTTATCTTTGCTCCTGAGCTGTTTTCGAAGTTCTTGAAGCAGCTCCTGCTCCGCAGTCCTAGGGCGGAAAGTCGGCTCTTCCTCGCTGTCCGAGCTTGACTCTGCATGGACCGAGGGGTCTTTCTGCCTATCATCCTCATCGAGAGGGTTTTCTTCATCCAGCAGGGGCGGCTGTTCTTGGGCAGCGGCAACCACATTCGGGCTAGATTGAGCTTGGGATGTGGTGGCCCCATCCTTGCTTTTGCTGCGAAGGTTGTCGCTGGGGCGTCCTCCCGCCATATAGACCGTATGGATGATATATCCGGCCGTCTTTCTATCATTGGCAGTTGATTTCGTGGATCGCTGTCTTGACCCCCTTGTTTCGGTAGCTGGTAGTCGATTGAAGGCGTCTGGCTTAACCAGTTTCTTGAATGGTGCTGGCGCTTCTTTTCTGGGTTTTCCCCGCTGCTTTCATGCGGCACAGAGTGCTTCATAGACTCTTGATGAGACAGTGTCATACTTTTTCTGTTGGGGCCGGGACACGTCTCTTTGCGGCACTGTTCGGACTGCTGTCTTCTTGATTCTGGCGGTCATGGCATTGTTCTGAACCCACTTTAGAGGCTCGAAGGAATTGCTGATTCTTACGTCCGACTCAGCCGTCGTCGCGGGGCAACTCTGCACTTGGAACTTCACACGATTCCATTTGGCCGAAGCCTTGGCCCTTTTGTTGGCTCGATACCTGAGCCGCTTCTGCCTTAACTTTTCTGTTCTAAGCACCTTGCAGACTTCGGCTTTTTGGGAAGACGCCGCATACCGGTTGATGGAGGGCCTTGGAGATACGCCCGATTGTGCATTTGTTGGAGTCATCGCCTGAGCTCGTCCGCAACTTTTAATGTTGCCCTTCACATCGGAAGTCTTGCCCCCAGCTAGAGCGCCAGGGACTCGTTCAGACACCATCTTAAGTTTCGGTTGTGGTGCCTTGGCGATCACGACATTCGGCCTCTTACCCCTTGAGACCGGCTCGGCCACCTGTTCCGCTGGGATCTCTGCCAGATGAGCGCTTCCGGCAGGGTAGATGATGACAGAGCCAAACTGGCGGGGCGGTTCCTCCCATTGTCGACTGAGGCTTGCGGGGAGAACCACACGAGCGTTGATCTTGACCACGTACGGAATCGGGGTCGCTTTGGAAGTTGAATTCGTCTGGGAAGACATTGTCGTTGAAGGTTGATTGCTGCACGGAAAAAAAAACATCATTTCAGTATAGGCAATCGATATGTATATTGATTGAGTTCGTATGAACGTTTAACCCGAAATATGGAAGGAGAGATTGGTCCCACCGGGCGTGCCAGAGTCTGTAGGGTGTTTTTCGTCACCCCATTGAGATGGGAATACGCGCGCGCTTGTCAGGCGTACTGCAGATTCCCCCGGCCTAGGGTAGGCCGGGGTTTAATGATTGTGGGGATCCGAATCTCCGGCAGCCGCGGACTAAGCTGCCGTTAATTACCCATCGCCTTTGGGGCGAGGGAACCTCCGATTAACGGGTTAAACTGGTCATGCGAACTCAATGTGCAGTATACGTGTGTTCAGTTCTGAAAGGGGGGTTTGGATATATCGGGAGCCACGCAGAGTTTTTACGGGGGTCCCGCTACCTGGATAGCGGGTTGGGGGTCAAGGGGGCTAGCAGCCCCCTTGCGGGGTGCGGGGCAGCGCCCCGTTAGAAATTTTTTTCTAACAGGGACAGTGTCGTGGAGTACGTGTATGTATAAATTTGTATACATATGTATATGTGTATATATGTACACAAAAGAGGGGGAAAAGACATCCAAGGGATGCGCAGGTGCGCAAGCGCGCGCGCCACGTGTCGGCACGCGGGCGACTTGCGCACTTGCGCTGTTGCGCAAGCGCGCGCGCCACGTGTCGGCACGCGGGCGACTTGCGCACTTGCGCAGTTGCGCAAGCGCGCGCGCCACGTGTCGGCACGCGGGCGACTTGCGCACACAACAGTTGCGCAAGCGCGCGCGCCACGTGTCGGCACGCGGGCGACTTGCGCACACAACAGGCTTTTAGCCTAAAAAGATTTCTCTGAAGAGAAATCAAAGAGGAGTTAGACTCCTGAGTGTGTTTTTTTTTTTTTGGGTTAATGGAAGGGTTCTTCTTCTTCCTCCTGTTGCTTGCTGGATCTTGAAGATCAAGAGATGTAAAATCTCAAAATCTCTCCTTTTTAAGATCTGATGGCAGATCCAAGTTCCCCTTTGTGGGTTTTGTGGTGGAAAACTATTTAGTTTTGAAAAAGGAAGAGTAAAACTCTTGATTTAATTCAAGAGAAAGAAGAAGGTTTTGGAACCTTGAAGAAGGAAGAAAGAGCTCAGCTCTAATTTTTTTTGGAGAGAGAAAAAAAAGTTCTTGAGATATTTCATTATCTTTGCCTTTATAGGCTATACACTTTACACATAGCCCCTTGGGCTTCACAAAATGGCATTTTGCCTATCCCATGGCTCATGTGCCATTTCTTTTTGCACATAAGCCATGGGCTTTACAAAAATTTGGCTTTATGCTTATTTTTCTTACATTTATCCGAAAATAAAATAAAAGAAATACAACAAAATTATTTATTACAAAATTTTTATCTTGGCATGGGGGGAGGCCGGCCGCTCCATGTTCAGGCTCGACCCGGGCATGGGCCCACTGGGTCTGGGCTTGGGCCCACTTGGCTTGGGGTTGACTTGGATTTTGACTTGGTCAACCGGGGTGTAAATTTTTACCCCAACAGATACTCCTACAACCAGGAACATTTGAAGGATGTACTTACCGATTACCTTTGCCCCATTAGTATGATCTGCATCATAATCCTGGTAGTCAAGTACTCATCCTAAAGGCTTTATCAACATGTAATAGAGAGACAATAAGTGTACATGTTAAGATAAAGAGCAACCAGATAGCATACTATCATGTCAAGCAAGAAAGTCCTCCCTACATATGTCCAAGCATCCATTATAATATACATCACATGTATAGTAATGGCCTCTAGGACATACATATAACTAACAGTCCGGTCCCGGTTCGAGCTCGGCCCCGAAACCAACTGTTCCGGTGAAGCCTTCCGTTGTGCCCCGAGCCCCGGAAGTCAGCCGCGGGGAGAGCCAGAAGCATGCATGGGGACCAGAGCCCCGGGCGAGGGGGCGGAGGATGAGGCCGGCCTCGCCGATGTCCCCCTCAAGAGGCACAAAAGGACGGTCTCTCTCTTGCCACCTTCCAGGATCCCCGTGCAGGAGGGGGATGTCTGTTTTGAGGTGCTTTCGGGGCTTTTCGTTGCCGATAGCCTGCTCTCGGACATGGAGCGATCGGCCGGGAGCAAAATTTCTCGGGGGACCCTAAAGGCCCAAGTGGCCGCCATCACTCAGGAGGCGGTCCAGGTCGGTATCCATTTTCCATTAAAGGTTTCGTTAAGTATTTTTCCTCAATTTGTACATTTCTAACTCTTTTTGCTGCTTTCCTCAGGTCCTCCAACACCTCGCTCTTATCGTCAATATGCAGTCTGACGAGATTGCCTCGGCCATGAGGAAGGCGGGCGAATCGTCCTCATGGAAGGAGGATCTGCGTTTGGAGCTACAGCAGGTGAAGGAGAGGATAGCCATCCTCAAAACCCGGGTGGTCGCTGAGGAGTTGACGAACTCCAAGTGTAAGAAGTCAATCCGACTTGAGTGAATCCAATAAGGCCATCCAGGCTAAGTTGGAGAAGGCTAGCAAGCTCTATGCCCCGGTGAAGAAGTCACGGGATGCCTGCAAGAGGGACACCTAGACGGCACTTGATGCGGTGAAGCTTGCCGATCTCCGGGTTTCGAAGTCCGTGGAGAGGTATAAGGCGTCGGACCAGTTCTACGCCGACCTTACCGACTGATTACGCTCAAAATAAACCACGGTTATTGTAATATAGATTGAGGTGTTGATCCCATGAGGAAGTGCTACGGCCAAAATAGGATTTATCGAACTTATTTAACCTCGAGAGAAAAGCAAATAAATATGGTATGATATTAGATAATAAAGTGCATGAAATTTAAAGGGAAAAAATTAATAATCAAAAGTGAACGTAGCAAGGCTTCGAGAATCCCTTCTACAACTTGTAAATCTAGTTATTGTTTCGATTTATATTTATAACTCAATTAAAAGTTTCACATCCCAAACAATTAATCGGAAGATATATATGATTACAGCATAAATTAAGATCAATATTTAGATTAAAATAAACTTCCTTACGGCTATCCTACAGATTATCCAAGATCGACGATATATCAAGAAATAACGCAGTAAAAGATTAATCCATAACACAAACCACCAAAACTTTGCAATTTCAGAAAACGCATAAAAGAAGTATGACTGGATTTATATGAACTGAATATTGTAATTTTGGATTTGCTAAAGAAAGTCTAAACAATCTATTAAAAATTAAGGTTCTCATACATATATAAATCAAAACAATAAACTAAAGATACTTATCGTAGAAGTTCATCTCTCCGCCCGCCGAAAGGATTAGCCACGTGCGCACATCATCATCTCCACTGCTTTTTAAAACTGAATAGAAATTTCTTGATAAAAGTTTCCCCTTTCCCAGTGAATACCAAGGGTCATTATATAGCTTCTAATTAGGGTTTGAACCCCTAATTTTATAAACTCAATTATTGACCCTTGATATTAAATCTAATGGCTCCAATTAATTCAAATAAAATTTTCTTTTTGTCTTCTTTTGAATTAGCTGCACACACACAAGGATTGGCTGCATCTTGGCTAAGCTTTAGGCTTGCTTCTCTTTATGTGTCTTATTTGTACTCATTTTAGGCTCGGTTCTCTTGGGCTTTAGTTTTTGCATTAAGATGTCCACATCCAATGCACGTAATACGCTTTTTGTGCACTTTTGCCCTTTAAACCCTATGATCTGCATTAGTCAATAAAACATATCAGGAGTAGTATTAAGTAGGCAAAATAAAAATAAATATGGTTATATAAATGTGCAATAAATTACACCAATCAAACATCCCCCACTTATGTTTTGCCAGTCCTCGAGCATAACTAAAACTAAAAATCTACAAATAAAATTCTAACTCACTTTCGCAGGAGTCGCGATTGCACTTAGCATGTGCAAAAATCCGTTAAATCTCTAGGTGTCCTTAGTAGGAGGAGTGTTGTCTTCTAAAGGTTTTTAGCGAATTACACCCACAAAATCTAAAAAAATAAAAATTTAAAAATAAAAATAAAATAAAAATAAATTAAATTAAATTAAAATTAAAATTAATAAAGTGAAAAATTATAATCAAATAAAAGAAAAGAAAAGAAAAGAAAAGATTTGAATCTCACTTGTTTTTCAGTTTTCAAGAATTTTCATCCTAAAAGTATCGTTTCAGCTCCAGAAATTCTATCCTCCTTAAATCGAAGTTAATCTTATTCTTCATTTTTATCTTTCCTTCAAACATCGATCATATACCCCTACGTGTGTGTAGAATATCCCTAGACTTGGGAATTCAATTCAAGCTATAGTATCAATGCCTTATACCCTCGTATTTTATTATTATTATTATTATTATTATTATTATTATTATTATTATTATATATATATATATATGGATATACTCACAATATCTTTCAATGCGACCGTTAATATTTCGTGGGGCACTAACCAACCGATTACTCAATGAGTGAGTCTAATGATGCATAGTCTCGCAACTACCTAGGAGTTTCAGCAGTGACTCCCAAACCAGACGGTCTAAGGCACTAGGTGATGAAGCACCCCTAAGACTGAAATTTTACTTGTCCTTAGCAGTCACAAAACCAAACTTATTATATTTATACTTTTTTTTTACTTTTTCATCACTTTTCGACGTGAACATCCAATGCTTCCTGAGAACCAAATTCCCAGCCACTTAGTGAAGAAAAATATAATTATTATTATTATTTTTCGCAATTTTTTTTACTTAGATATTTAGGCAAAGATATCTTTAGGTATTCTCTACTATCTCAAATTTCAAGATTTGTATTTGTGCAATTTGTAGGGTGTATATTTCCTAAATTTGAATTCAAGACAAGAAATTATTTTTCAGATTTCAGTTCTATCCTCATATTCAATAATTTTCTTTTACATCACTCAATCTTTCGGATTTCAAATTCAAGATTACCTATTACTAGTTTGAATAAAAAACTCTTTTATTATTACATTTTTTTTATTTTGAATCAAAAAAAAATGTGCATCATGCAACCAAACAAGCAGTTATGCTATAAAAATATGAAGCTAAATATGCATAACATGCTACCACCCCAACCTAATCTAGGCAGTGTCCTCAATGTCTCAAAACAATAACGAAAGAGGGTGTAAATGATAGAATACACCTGAGAGTTGGATGCGCTGCAGGATTGCCAGGTGTGAGAGGATTCCACGAGAAAAAAAACCTACAACAAAAAACAAAAAAAAATTCCGCAAAAACAAATCAAAGCATGCAAAATCAACTAAAAAAAGAAAAGAAATAAAAACTAATGTACAAGATGATACGACTCGTTCAAGCGTGATAGACCGGAGCTATCAAGGCTAGCTCCTCTGGTTGGTCTATCCTCTTCATATATTGTTTCAGTCGCTGTCCATTAACTCGAAAAACTCTTCCATCTGATGGATTCTTTACTTCTACAACACCGTTGGGAAAAACTTGTTTTACCACGTATGGACCGGTCCATCTTGATCTCAACTTTCCAGGATGAAGGTGCAAATGGGAGTCATAGAGATACACTTTTTGGTTTGGCTCAAAGTATTTCCGCAAAATTTGTTTATCGTGAGCTGCTTTCATTTTATCCTTGTAGATCTTGGAATTATCATATGCATCGTTCCTTAATTCTTCTATTTCTGATAATTGTAACTTTCTTTGGAGACCGGCCGCACTTGTATCAAAGTTAAGAGCTTTGATAGCCCAATATGCTCTATGCTCAAGTTCCACAGGTAGATGACAAGCTTTCCCATAAACAAGTCTGTACGGAGACATCCCAAAGGTAGTCTTGTATGCAGTGCGGTATGCCCAAAGTGCATCAGAAAGGCGCAATGACCAATCTTTCTGGTTTGGTTGAACCGTCTTTTCAAGAATTTGCTTGATTTCTCTATTGGCTAGCTCTGCTTGCCCATTAGTTTGCGGATGATAAGCAGTGGAAATTTTGTGTAGAACACCATACCTACACATCAAAGCCTCAAAAGAACGATTACAAAAATGTGTTCCTTGATCGCTGATAATAACACATGGTGTATCATACCTAGATATTACATTTTCTTTAAGGAATTTCACAACGGTAGAATTATCATTGGTACGGCCTCAACCCATTTGGACAAATAGTCAACAGCTAAAAGAATATATAAATACCCAAAAGAAGATGGGAAAGGTCCCATAAAATCAATACCCCCACAATCAAAAATTTCTATCACAAGTATTGGGTTAAGAGGTATCATATGAAGACGGGATAGTGCACCTAACTTTTGGCATTTATCACAAGAATGAAAGAAATTATTGGTATATTTGAACAAAGTAGGCCAATAGATACCACACTGTAAGATTTTTGCAGTAGTCTTTTTAATGGAAAAATGACCACCACAAGCAGTATTATGAAAAAAGTTCAAGACACTAGCAATTTCACTCTCAGGAATGCAACGTCTCATGATCTGATCAGGGCAGTATTTGAAAAGATAAGGATCATCCCAATAAAAATTATGTACCGCAACTAAGAACTTACGCTTATCTTGAGCACTCCAGAAGGATGGAAATTCACCGGAAACCAAGTAATTAACAATATGAGCATACCATGGTAGTTGTGTGACGGCGAACAAATGTTCATCAGGGAAGTCATCATGGATGGGTGGGCCATCTGCGGAATCATTGAACTCGAGACGAGACAAGTGGTCCGCCACTATATTTTCAACACCCTTCTTATCCTTGATGTTTAAATCAAACTCTTGCAAAAGAAGAATCCACCTAATCAATCGAGCCTTAGCATCCCATTTTGAGAGAAGATACTTAAGGGCTGCATGATCAGTAAAAATAACAATAGGTGAACCAATAAGATAAGCACAAAATTTGTCTAAAGCAAAAACCACAGCTAGCAATTCTTTTTCGGTAGTGGAATAATTCATTTGAGCGCTGTTTAAAGTTCTACTAGCATAGTAAACGACAAAGGGCTTCCCTTCCCTTTGCTATCCTAAAATGGCCCCCACAGCGTAATTACTAGTATCGCACATGATCTCAAATGGGAGGCTCTAATCGGGTGACTGCATGATGGGAGCATTTGTAAGTTTCTCAACAAATGTTTGAAATGACTCCTGACACTCTTGTAACATCTCTGTTTTCAGTGTACAGAAATTTGTTTAAAATTTAATGTACAAATAGAGTATTTGCAATCATGTGTATGCTATAGGTATTTGAATTGCTTTTGAACAGTAAGAAAACACTTGTAGCTCATTGGTAAAGTCTTGCACTGCTGTGACGTAGCCCCTGTGTTCGAATCCCCCCAGCCGCATATAATTTTTAATTGATTTTTCTTTTAATCTTTTAGAAGTCCAAAGTTTTACACGTGCACTACACGTAAAATGAAAAGTCACAGATTAAATAAACATGTGCACTGGGTTATACCAAACGACTAGGACACGTGGCCAAGATCCCACCACCCCTCACCGGATCTCGACCGGCGAGATGAAGCCTACGGCCGGCACCACCGGGCCCCCCGTAGGGGATGCTCCCCAAATTTTAACCTTAAACCCCTTGGACTCCTCCCACTACTCCTATACTGTTTGATTTCTCTGCACATTTCCAGAGAATTAAAAATGGGCGTTAATCCACATTTTAATGCACATTTTAATTCTATTCTTCATTACCCTATAAATACCACCCCACATTTTATCCCTCCTCATTCAGAATTTCATTACAAAAACTCTCTAAAATTTCTAAGTTCCAAGTTGTACAAGTGGAGTTAGCAAGAGGCGAAATTCCGACGACGTTTCGAGGAGAATCCGGCGACGAAATGACGCCCCGACGGTTCTGAAAGCTTCCTCCTTCTCCTTTCTTTCTTAATAACCAGTAAGTCCCCTTTCCCCTCCTCCATCTCTATTCTAAAATAATCTATTTTGAAAACTCATCGGAAGCGGAGTTATTCCGACTTTCGATTCGTTTTTCTTTAAAAACTCTATTTTTTAAAATAATAAAATACCATATTCTCTCATAATATTTAACAAACATAGATAAATATATTAGAACAAGTTTCACCTCAAAATAATTCATGTTGCAAATTTTATTTCACTTTTACAGTAAAATACCATCATGTTACATACAACTTATAACTATTCAATTTAACCGTATTATCTTTAGACAACTCACGAGGTAATGACCCACCTCATCACAACACACATTTTTGACATAGCACGATAAATTTTGGGACACTAGGTTATGGGAAAATACGATTTTACGAATAAATACCTTAAACATTTAAAAACCGTTTTCTTTAAAAAAAAGTGTATTAATTAAATTCCTTGCAATTGCGCCTCTACAACCCATTTTGGGGACCCCGATTAGGATAGTGCGGGTTATCGCACATCCTCAGGCCTAGTAGAGCGAGATGCAGACCTTCTCACGGAGCATTCGATCTCGATAGAATTTTTGATGCAATTTTTAAGAAAATGAGATTTCTACAAAATAAATAAAAATTTATTTTATTAAATATATATAACTAATATCAAAATATCCATTTAAAAAATATTATATGAATATTCCATGTTTTCTAAATCAAAAGAATCACAATTTTATGAAACTACCATTACAATCCAATAAAATTCCAATATTTCAATAAAATAGCATATATAATGAAAACTAGGTTTTACTCACGAGAAAATTTCACTTTTATAAAAAATACATATATGAAAACTCTAAAGACGATAATTAAATACTTGAGGTGTATTTTGAAATTATATCAAAACTATTTTTACATAAACCCCCTTCAAGTTATATTAATTTACAATAAGGACCTTAGTAAATATAGGTTTAAGCGGGATCAGTTCTCTTGAGTCTCAGGAAGCCAGAGAATGTGGGTGCTTGCCTATCTAAGGTAGACAATCTAACAACGGTGTTATCAACATGGTAATTGTCTTGGAAAAAAACACAAATCCCGCCGTACATGTGCAGCAGTAACCGATAACATCAAAATTAATTCAGGACTTCAATTTTGTTTAAAAGCCTGACTCAGTTCGAGTCATGGTCAAATATGAAATCAATTTGACTTGAATATGATTCAAGTATAACCGCAATTCGACATGAATCTGTCTATACCAGAATTCAATCTATATTGACCGAACCGAACCATGGATATACTCTGATTACATGACTATCCATTTATATCCATTCCATTTACAAGATATCATGGTTTCGGCAAGTCGTACAATCTATTACACAAAATAATACAAATCAATACAAAATACATTATGGGGATTTTAAGGGGTAAACTGGTACAGAATGTGTTAGAAGTGGCACAAGACGGTCACTTTAATACACTTGACCTGAATATCCATTGTCGTTGTACCGTGGTTGAACGGTTCGTTGTGTTCCGTATACCTTAGTCTCCGGAATAGTGGGACTCCTCTCGTATACACTGGTATATTCTGTACCAAGTTACAAACAACTGCATTAATATTATAATCAAACCTTACTAGTTATATTCTCATTCGGTCTATTCTATCTCTACTCATCTTTGGGACTTACCGAGCTATGGTTCGCTGACGACATTCCTTCTCTTCTTTCTTTAGAATATTGTCAGGTGGATCGGACTCACTGGAGATCGAGCCTAGTACTGAGGACTTGGAGTAGTTTGCCATCGACCCAGAGCTGCAGATACTTGTATATACTTTTCATTTCAGTTATGTTATTGTTTAGGCATTGCTTTCTATTCCTGTATTTACATTTCCAGTTGTACTTGTAAAGAATTGTTAAATAAATAAAAGTTGCCATTCATTTATATTCATGTCTCTTGTGTACATTTTACTTTATATTGCTTAGATACGCTTAGTATATTTACTTTGGAGTAAACACGTAGCAGACCCCGTCGCGCCTCCTTACCATACACTGAGAAGCATGGCGTGACAACTCTTGCGTCCAATTGAACACGGCTTCTTTAATCAAGAGGTTACACAACGGTCTAGCAATAGCAGAAAAATCCTGTATGAACCTCCTATAAAAACCATAATGGCCAAGAAATGACCTAACATCCTTAACTGTTTTGAGAGTAGGTAATTTGGAAATTAACTCAATTTTTGATTTATCAACTTCTATTCCTTTTTTAGAAACAACATGACCCAAAACAATTCCAGATGAAACCATGAAATGACATTTTTCCCTATTTAGTACAAGACCTTTTTCTTTACATCTACTTAAAACAGCTTTTAAATTTAGCAGACATGCTTCAAAAGAATCACCAAAAGCAGTCAAATCATCCATAAAGACCTCCATGCATTTTTCAATCATATCAGAAAATATGCTCATCATACAACGCTGAAAAGTAGCGGGTGCATTACACAACCCAAATGGCATACGGCGAAACGCATAAGTCCCAAAAGGACATATAAATGTGGTTTTATCCTGATCTTCTACAACAATTTCTATTTGATAATATCCTTAATACCCATCTAAAAAGTAGTAGAAAGGATGGCCCGCTACATGTACTAAGATTTGGTCGATGAACGGAAGGGGAAAATGGTCTTTACGAGTGGCTGCGTTTAATTTTCTATAGTCAATGCACATGCGCCGCCCAGTCACTATCTTTGTAGGAACTAACACCTCTAGGTCATTCTCTATCACAGTCACCCCAGATTTCTTGGGTACTACTTGAGTTTGACTAACCCACTTACTATCAGATATAGAGTATATGATTCCTGCATCTAAAAGTTTCAAGACCTCTTTCTTAACTACCTCTTTCATGGTTGGGTTTAATCTCTTTTGAGGATCTCTTTTAGGGTTGGCACTGTCCTCCAAGTGGACTCTATGTGAACAAATCAGAGGACTAATATCTTTAATGTCAGCTATTATCCAACCTAACACAGATTTATGTTCTTTTAACAATTCAATTAGTTGTTTTTCTTGCGAAGCATTAAGTTCAAACGAAATAACAACAGGAAAGGTATCACCTGATCCGAGGAATGCATGCTTAAGCCCTTTGGGAAATTGGGCTAATTCAACCTTTGGTGTCTCTACAGTGGATGGTTTCGGTTTTTCTCTTTCAAGTAGCAATTCTTAAAAGCAAGGTTCTCAGTATCTCTTTTGCTTATTCTGTGTATCATTGAAAATAGTAGAGACATTAACATCATCATCAGAACAAGGCAAAAACTTATAATCAGAGTAAGTGTGTACTCCCTCTTGGACTAGCGTGTCTATCATGTATGTGTGATAACACTCATCCTCATTTATTGGATGTTTTCCAACATTAAAGATATTTACTTCTAAAGTCATGTTCCCAAAAGATAACTTCATTAATCCATTCCTACAGTTAATGAGAGCATTAGCCGTAGCAAGAAAAAGCCTACCTAAAATAATTGGGACTTTTGACTCCATGTCAACCACAGACTGAGTATCTAAAATTAGAAAATCAACGGGGTAGTAAAATTTATCAATTTGAAGTAAAACATCTTCTACAATCCCTCTCGGTTTTCGCACTGAACGATCGGCGAGTTGTAGCACCACAGACGTGGGTCTAATCTCTCCAAGCCCTAGGTGCAAGTAAACTGAATATGGCATGAGGTTCACACTTGCTCCCAAATCAAGCAAGGCTTGGCCGAACTCATGTGTCCCAATTTGGCATGTGATTGTGGGACATCCAGGATCTTTGTACTTCGGCGGTGTTTTCTGCTCAAGTACAGCACTTACCTATTTTGTCAAGAATGCGATCTTCTTGACATTATGCTTTCTCTTAATGGTGCAGAGATCCTTGATTATCTTAGCATAAGTTGGTACCTGCTGAATCACATGCAACAATGGAAGATTATCTTTTACTTGTTTTAAATGTTCTAAAATCTCATCTTGATTTGCTGGAATTTTCCCAGTTCCGAGAGCTTATAGGAAAAGCACGCAAATTGGAACTTTGTTTTCTGCCACTTTTGGAATGTCACCTTCATTACTACTCGTAGTGGTAGTGGTGCTTGTGTGAGTTGATGGACTTGGCGGTCCATCTATGGTCTTACCACTTCGAGTAATGATGTCATTAACCTTCTTAATATTATGTGAATCTATACTAGATGTCTGTGCCATGTGTTGTCCCTTTGGGTTGGCTTGAGTTTGTGAGGGAAATTTTCCTCGCTCTTGAACAGAAAGAGCACTAGTCAATGTGGTGATCCGACTCTTAATTTCCTTATTCTCTTCTACTAATTGTGTGAGCACACTATCAAATTTGTGATTGGTTTTTGTTTGCGCCTCTACAAATGCATGTAAAGTTTCTTCTAAAGAAGGCTTTAGAGGAGGGGCATTGTATTGAGGAGCATGATATGATATAGGTTGTTGTGACTCAGTTTTCCATTGGTTGCTAAAAGATGTGGGTTTATTTAGGTCAGATTTCCAGTTTAAGTTTGGATGGTTCCTCCAACTAAGATTGTATCTCTGAATAGGGTGAATAAGGCTTCCTATACATTCCCAAAGAGTTGCATTGTTCTTCATACACCCCTCATCTCACTCAAGGTCGGACACTTAGCCTGATGCTCAACTCCCCTACAGATAAAGCACACAACTTGTGATTCAACCCTTGCAACAGTGGGTATACTCTCTTTAGTTTTCAAGGCCTCTACCTCCCTAGATATGGCTTCTAATCGGGCTTTAAGGCTATCCTCTTCCTGCAAGTGATAGATACCAGTGGGTCGAGACCTATTGGTGCTATCAGTAGCGCTAGGTCCAGTCCATGTGTGGGTTTTTTTGCTAGGCCATTAAGATATTCTATGGATTCTTCAGGATATTTTTGTAGGAACTCACCGTTACACATCATCTCCACAAATTGGCGTTCTCTAATTGTAAGTCCATTAAAGAAATAGCTAACTAAACGCCAACTTTCATACCCATGATGGGGGCACAAATTTAACAAATCCTTAAGCCTCTCCCATGCTTGGTATAATGTTTCACTATCTTTTTGAGAGAATGTGGAAATTTGTCTTTTTAAACTATTTGTTTTATTTTGTGGGAAGTATTTATTGAAGAAAAGTTGAGTCATCTCTCCCCACGTACCAATGGATCTCGGTTTTAATGAATATAACCAACTCTTAGATTTGTTTTTTTAAGGAAAATAGGAATTTTTTTAATCTGACCGAATCTAATGTGTTTGGTTGGCTATTGAATGTGGCCACTATCTCTTCGAACTCTTTAATGTGCACATATGGATTTTCATTATCTAGGCCATGGAAAGTTGGTAACAATTGAATCATGCCAGGTTTAAAGTCCATGTGTGGTGTATTAGGAGGAAATAAGATGCATGAAGGTGTGTCTATGCGAGTTGGTTGCAAGTAATCTTTCAGAGTTCTAACATGATTATCCTCTTGTTGACTCATTATGTTAGAATTAGAAGAAGTGCTTGAAATAGGTGTTTACAGCCGAAAACCAGGAAGACAAACGTCTTGCCTGAATTTGGGGGCAGATACTATTTGGTTTTATCCGTCCACCGCTCCGAAGATGCCAAGTTGATTTATAGCACCGTGTATCAGAGGTTTGGACGGATGCGACCGTTGTAACAGACTTCGTCAGATTCCCCCTCATTTGTAAGGGGTTTTTGATTGTAGGGACGCTCTTCCCTGCAGGCGCAAGCCCCTGCAGTTAAATACGTTACCGCGTCACGGTAACCACTTTCTCCTGCTCCAGAAGGTCACTTTGTTTCGTGTGTGTTTGTTTTATTTTTGGTTGTCCGTGGATTGTATACGGAAACTAATTTATGTTGTCGCCCGTAGGGCGTGGATTAGTCCAAATCCGTATATTCTTAGATTTGGGTTTGGGTTGATTTAAGGATCGTTAATCTTGTTTGAGATTAAGATCAACTTAAATGTTTGTTAAGGATACGTTAGTCCAATTTTAGACTAAGATCTACTTGACAAGGGTTTAGGATCATCTTGATCCAACAAAAGAGTATTTGGGATCCATTGTTTTAGTTTAAGGACGTTACGGTCCATTGTTAGTTTAAGAACGTTGCGATCCGTTGTAGTTTAAGGGCGTTGCGATCCGTATTGGGATGTGCCCGTCAATTTGGGAGTGTACCGAAGAGTTGTTGGTTATCGGGACCCACCACCTCTCTGAAGACGCTGAAGAATTACAATGGCATGTATCAAAGGTGTGAGGATATGTACACTTGAACCGATGTCCGTTGGGAGATCTGTAGTCGTGTTTGGGACTAAAACCAATTTGGAAAATGATGAGCACATAGGCTCGGTTGGTCTGAATTGGGAATTTGGTCAACTTGGACTCAACCCACTCAGTTTTTGAATAAAATGTTAAACACTTTGTAACGTTTCAGAAAAATAAAATATTATTTTTGGGAATTTTTATAATTAAATAATAAATATTATGAATATTTTAATATGCGGTATAATTAAATACCGATAAATCGGAAAATATTTGGAAAATTATAGAAATTACTGAAATGAGGGTGCTTTATGTGATTTATGCAAATTACAAATTTTATAATTAATTATACACTATTTTAATGCTAATCGCGGTTAAATATCGCTAATCGCACATTAAGCTTGATTTGTGTACATGACATGCACAATGTCATATTACATTTTGTTACATTTTCCTACATGGTCTTTTCTTTTTATCATGCATGGTTTTGTGTTTAAAAGAAAAGGTAACAAAAGATAACAAAAGAAAAGAAAAGAAAATGAAAATGAATATAGTATGAGGTATGGGCATAAGAGAGATAGGGGGTGAGGGGCCATCTTTGACCATGGCTAGTCTCCTCCTTCATTCTTCTCTTCATCATTTCTCTCCCCCTTCATCTCATGGCAAGCAATCTCTCCCTCCTCCATAAAATCCTCACAAACACACCCCAAAATAACTCAAAACTCCATCTCCCTTTCACAAAAAACATGCACAAGCTCCTCACAAGCACTTTGGACCAAGAAAAATCGGATTTTGAAGACTTGGGGCAACTCAAGAAAATTCTTGAGTTGCCAAATGAGGTATTTACTTCACCATTAGATTAGTATTTCATTTCCTTTATCATCTAAGTATGTTTAGAACCGATTTGGTGTGGATATGTGAACTTTGGAAATTTCTAGAAGAGCTTAGGGTTGGGATTGAATCCAAAGGTGTAATTGAGGTTAGTAGAGACCTTATAACCCCTCTAGAGTTAGTTTCATGGACTGAAACCTGAGATAGAACCCCAAACCCCAAACCTAGAAACCCCGATATCGGGAATTGTGGAAATTATGAGGTTGTTTAGAGATCTGCTAACACCCGGAGACACTAGGATTTATTTAGCAAACACAGGGAGTCATGCAGGCACCTAGGAAGCTACCACTGAAACCCTAGCCCCATACCCCAACCCATGGCTACAATTATATCCATTCTAGCCGCAATTTGCGGCCAGAGCAGGGAAGTATGGTCCCAGGTTTGGTCCATGACTCCATTTGCAGTAAATTAGACCTTCCCTGTATGCAAAATGTCCAAATTGTCACCTGAGGAAAATCTGGAAGTGTTTTACATAGTTTCTGAAATTGTTTTGCGGCTTTTAATGAATTGGAATTTTTTATTTGTTATTGTGTTCCGTCGTGTGGCGTTTGAACGTCAACGACGGGGGTTGTTTGGTTATTCTTACATGCGTAGACATAAGTTTTAACCTATGCACGTTTCGTGTATCGTTTTGGTTTTCGTTCGCGATTTCAGTTTACGATACTATATGTTATATGTAGGTACCCCCACATGGACTTCGAGACGACGAGGATGAGCGTGGCGTCATCGACTCCAGCAAGCGAGGATCAAGGTGAGTAGATATATATCTACGGGGGAAGTCGGATGGATGGCGTATAGCACCCCGCAGTTTCGTAATATAAAACGCGTATGCGTTATGATATATATATATACTTATGTATTATGAGATGTGTATATGTAGTTAGGCATGTTTTAGATGATTTTGGGTTAGTTTAGTGTACTTGGATGATAGTGTCATTAGTTATTTTCTTAGTCGCGAGCCCTAGAATAAGGTTTACACCCATACGCACCCACCCACACATGCATACATTTTATTATTTGTGCGTATATGGGGATATGTATATATATATACGCATAGGTATGGGACTGTGTGTGTGTGTGTGTATACGTATACATATACATGGATAATGAGGATAGTACATGGTATTGGAGATGAGTCGATGAGATTGGGCATGATGCCATGAGATCGGTGATGTAATTTGGTTCGTATTTTGAGATATGACATGATATTATAGCGGGTCCTTAGGCGATGTGTTCATACACACGCATATATATATATATATATATATATATATATATATATATATATATATATATATGGTATCAGTATTGTACTAGACGTAGATCAGTACCCCCAGATCATGATATGATGATAAGGATACCAGTTGAATAATGAGATAAATGTGATATTGACCCGTACCCAGATTGGGATGTCGTACGATGGATTTACCGTACGAGTTATATATTGATGATAGATCCGTACTCTTGACTCGAGAATGTTATGTTTTATATTGTATCATATGTGATACTATTGAGGCGGGATCGCCGACTATTTTATATATATATATATATATATATATATATCGACTCAGACTTAGGTGGTTTTCCTTACCCTTTCGATCAGTCTATTAGTTTTGTCCAGTAGTTTACTTGTAAATGTTAGACTAGACTCGGGTCATACCTATTTCAAAACTAGCGAATCGTGAGTATTTTAAAAGACAGGCCAAGGAATTCTACGGATATTTCAAAGGACGTACCTTTTCTTAAAAACACCGTAGCTCTATTTTCTAAACACCACGATTCATGTTATTTCAAACGGAAAACTGTATGACCCATATATATTAATGTAGATTATTTATTGTTGTGTTTATTATTCAGCTCTCGCATATTCTTGCTATTCGCATCGCATTGCATGCTTATATTGTGTTTTCATATGCTATTATTGAAATCATGCTGTCAAGACACTAGCACCATTACCGATGATGCGTATGTTCCACGTACACCTGCTTGCCAGCTCACACACATCATCATCGATAATTGCCATGCCACGTACACTGTAAAGAATATTAATTCATTGATATCGCTTGTTACCTGATAGTTCTGATATACTATTATTGTGATAGCTTAGACATTGCATTTATTTCTGTGATTGTCATGCATAATTATACGTTCATTTTCATGCATTATTATTAGGGCCAGTCCGGATTGCCGGAGCCCAATATTTTAGAATCCATTGTTTATTTAAACTTGAGATTGGGATTTCGGATTTCCATGAGATTTCTGGATTTGGAGGAACCGCAAGGATTTTATAAACCGATTATCATTTAAAATGAAAGTTGCGGTTTTCTCATGATATGATTTGAGATATGTCCACCATGAGTTTTCTCGGCTCTTGAGCGATATCATACACCCGATTCGAGGAGGAGGAAGAACTGTCTGTGGGTGCATGGTGGACCCGGTGCGGTACCCCGGGGCGAGAAAGTCGCAGATGATGGCGTTGAGCCTGTGACAGGAGAGCACTACTGACCGGTGATTTTATTTGTGACTCGACGGATATCCGGAGGATACCGATCGGAGTACAGGCCAGTCCGGATAGCCGAAGCCTGAGGTTTTGAGATTTGATGATATGGGCCAGTCCGGATAGTCGGAGCCCTAGATATTGAGATTCGAGGTTGCAGGCCAGTCCGGATTGCCGGAGCCTGAGATATTGAGATATTAGATTTATGTTTTGTGTCGATACTTGACACTGATTCTATGTTGATTTCATTGATGATACCTCGATTTTAAATGTATATAGAAATCTCACTAAATTAAGAAAACAGTTTCACATTCATGATGCATTCTGTTTTCATTATATTGCATTCATACCTCACATTTATCATACGTTGCTACCTGAGGCATTGACACGAGCACTTGGTACTACACTTATGTATAGATGTTTACCCTTGCCACCTTATCATGCTTCAGACTTTATCATATTGAGGATATATATATATATTATTGATCGTATTGACCTAGGATTGAGTCATACATACGATTTCTGCTCTGTGATGTTTTCTACTCACGAGTTGGCAACTCACCCCCGTTGTGCCACAGTTTCTTGCAGGTTTTACCGTACAGGTTTCGTTGCGGCTTTGCTGGCACATTGCTTATTTTCGGGTGATTGCTTTGGTAGGTGGGTTCACTCACATCGTGACCACCCTTGTATTTTATTTACATTGTCGTATCTAGTAAACTCCATCAACCAGACTTATATATTTTATAACCTTAGAAGACCAATTGTATATTCTTTCGACCTTAGAGTCGCGCGTTGTATTATTATGGTTTTCATGTTGATTTTGAATTTCCTTTTGAGTTTTGATTCTCGCCCTTCGGCGTTGTATATTATATTGCTTGCGCGGTTATGACCGTCAATTGACGAAGAGCTAGCTCCCGCTTGGGGATGCCTTTATTCATATTATGAATGTTGTACCCTTTTGGGGCCAGTATTTACAAAGGAAACTCTGCCGAAATTTTCAGAAAAGACTTGAGATTTTAAAACGAAATACTTCGGCTTATGTTATTAAAACCACTTGCTTTAAAGATAGGTTTCCTTCACTTCTTCTTTAAAATGGTTTAGATTTCTGGGTTTTTGGCTTACTTGAATTAGATGGGGTCCTATAGACTTCATATGATTCAAGTGCCAGTCACGTGCTATTTCGGGTCGTGACAAAGTTGGTATCAGAGTGCTAGATTAACCTTGGTTCGAGTCTATGTTTGACTATGCAGAGCCTAGGGCGTTTATATATATATGGAATCTAGGCTTGACCTTACAGAACTTAGACTTGGTCAACGGAGTATTAGACTCGAAATTTCGTCGCGTAGGTTGACCTTGGTTAATGGAGTAGGTGACTTAAGGAGAGTGACGTACCGTGCGTATGTTCCGCGGCATACTTACGATACGCTACTCAGCTTAAGAAGCCTTAGGATGTACATTTCCTTGCATATTATTATATTCATTCATATGATCTATCCTCATCTTTAACGGTTTATGGTTTTGCTGCCATGATTACACGGGCAGAGAGAGAGAGCTACGGCTAGAGTTGTGGTCAGTATGAGCTCGTCACGGACGAGGACTGACCAGGGCGTGATTGTAGGGACACACGATTGCATAGATGTATCGTTTATTTGTGTTTTCGCACCATGAGCGTTTGATAGATCGCTCTTACGAGATATGATAGAAGATCGCTAGTCACCCAATGAGGAATGACTAGGACATGTGATTCATTGCCTACCCCGATGCGAGGTCATCAGATTGATTGATTCCATTTAAAGACGACTTCACGCAGGTACGTTGAGAGTCAATAGAAGATGATCGAATGTTAGAAACCCATTCTTCCAAGTTTAAAGTATTCGAAGAAACATGCAAGTAATTTCGTGGACCCTCTAGAAGAATGAAACCCTAACTCGACATAATGACTATGAGAATGCTTTTGAACCTTAGAGTTGGCAGCAGTTCCGCGGTGCCATTAGTGAGGCTTGGGTTTGCCCTTCTACGGTTGGTCCATAGGTACTGTGGCATGTACTAGAATACTATTAAACTGTACTCAAGATGTTGAGCTCTTAGGAGATTATGGAACCTTGAAAAATCGATCGAAAGGTTCGACGTCATTCGGATATCATGTGATGGGATACATTGCTTGGGAGACTCCAGATACGAGTATAGCCGTTGGAGCGCAGTCCATGCAGCCACGAAGAGACGAGTCCGAATCAGTCGACATTAGAGAAAAGTGGAGTACTAGGTTCGTATGAGATCTTGATGAGATGACGTTCCACTCCGCTGACATCAGAGATGTGATATGCATGCAGAGGCGTTGTATATGGATATATCTTCCAGAAGGAGTCACGATGAGTATGCAGCCTGTTCGCTCATAAAATTTTGGGAAAGAAACCCTAATGGGGCATCACATGCTCACACATGACCAAGGGTCACGTGCTGACACGTGATGGTTTACTGGGGACTCTGTTATAATAGAATTGAATTCTAATAAACAGGAGTCACGTGCCCACACGTGATGGGCCTTTAAACCCACTGAAAAGGATTAAAAGATATAATAAAAACTAAGGAAAAACCCCAATGGGGAATCACGTGCTCACACGTGACCAAAGGTCACGTGTTGACACGTGATGATTCCTTAGTTCTTTAAAACAGCAGAATTAAATTCTGGTTAAAATGTTAATCAAGGGGGGCCACGTGTCAACACGTGATGGGTTCCTAAGCTCTTTAATTAATATAATTAAATTCTATTTAAATGATCAAACAATGGGATCACGTGCCAACACGTGATAGGCTTTTAAGCCTTCTGAACTAATAGAATTAAATTCTAATTAAGAAGAAATCAAGAACCCTAACTGGAAAATATTTCCCTAGATCTTTTCAAACAAAAAGATTGTGCTCTGTAAAGTGGAGCACCGTTGGATTAAAAATCCAATGGTGATTAAAAATCACCAATTTATAGAAAGATTCTATACAAGGAAAGATTTTCCTGAAATTCACCAAGAATGACAAATAGAATATCTTTTGGATTAAAAATCCAATGATGAATAAAATTCACTGAGTAATCTAAAAGATCATGTTGGTTACAAAATCAATTAAAATCTTTCAATGAAAGATGGATTAAAAAAACTGATTCTTTTCTTTCTCCTATAAATAGGAGCCAAGAAGAGAAGAGAGGGAATCTTGGATTTTTGGAGAAAAAACAACAACAAAGAGAAAAAAGGGAGGAGAATTTAATTCCCAAGAGAGAAAAGAATATCTTTTCAGAGAAAAGAAATCCTAGGTGAGAAAGGGGAAAGAGATCTAAGCTCCATAAAATAAAAGAGAATTTAATTCTCAAATTTAAGAGTTTAACTCTTCTGAATAAGAACTTAGTTCTTCCTTTGGTTGAAGATCTGCAGAAGCAGTTCTCCCCACAAATTAAGAATTTAATTCTCATCGGGGAGATTCTGCCATGCAGATCCAAAACTTAGAGAGAGAATTGAGTTTAAGGAATTTAATTCCCCCAAATTCATAGGAATTTAATTCCTCCAAATGAAATTAGGGTTTAACCTTACATAAGAATTTAATTCTTCCAAATTCACAGGAATTTAATTCCTCCAAATGAAATTAGGGTTTAACCCTACATAAGAATTTAATTCTTCCAAACACATAGGAATTTAATTCCTCTAAACAGAATTAGGGTTTAACCCTACAAAAGAACCTAATTTTTAAAACAAGAGACTTAAAACTCTCCATGCACGTAAAGAACTTGGTCACGTAGTAACACGTGACCCTCATCTTCAATGAGTAGAAAAGAAAGAATAAGACTAGGTCATGTGCCCCCACGTGACCCTTAAACAGACTCCTCAAAATGAAAAAAAACAAAGCTTGGAGGCAATGCCTCACGTGCTCACACGTGACCCTAAAAAATAAAGGGAATAAAGCCAAAGCTAATACAGATTTTGGGCGCCCTCACGTGTCCCCACGTGACTCCTAATAAACACTTTGATAAATCAATGCATAGGTATCCATCACGTGCCCACACGTGATGGCCGTGAAGACTAAAAGTGTTTAACACTTGTTTGAATATTCTGACAATAAACTAAAGGGAGTCTGGCCCCCATCTTCAGATGCCCCACGTGACCCCACGTGACCAATTCAATTTTAGTGTTTAACACCATTTTCAGCGCATCACATGGGAACACATGACCGCCAAATATCCTCTAGTGTTTACACTATTTTAAAAACCAGTCTAAGCCCAAATTGGCTAAGTCTTCCAGAGGCAAAATTCCCCTTTGACTGGACCTCAAATATACCCTTGCCTTCCAAGATTGATCATCTTATATAGCATATGAGTGCTCAGCACTCAATAAGAGATAAAAATATGGTCAGAACCCAGACCTGTGCTTAGCATTGCTAAATAATGGGGAGGCTGAACCCAGAAAAATGTTCAACAGTCCAACAAAGGTCTAATATTCTAAACCTAATTGGACCTAGCCCAAGTTGGCCATAAGTCCTCAATTCAGATTTAATTGAGCCAATGTGCTCATAATCTAATTAATTGATCTTAGTTCCAAATTGAACCACAGATTTCCCAATCAACCTTGGTTCAAGGGTACATCTCTTCACTCTTCTGATATTTTTCGTTGTAATCCTTCAACGTTTTCAGAGAGGTGACGGGTCCCGATAACCAATCATTCCATGGACTGTGGGGTCCTTAAACTCATGGACTATGATGTCCTTAAACTTTATGGACTATGATGTCCTTAACCTCGGACTGTGGGGTCCCTTTAAACCCATGGACTATGATGTCCTTAATCTCGGACTGTGGGGTCCCTTTAAACCCACGGACTATGATGTCCTTAATCTCGGACTGTGGGGTCCCTTTAAATCCACGGACTATGATGTCCTTAACTTTGGACCGAGATGTCCTTAAACTAACATTGGACCACCATGTCCTTAAACTGGTAATCGACCGCAATGTCCCTAAACTAAACAATAGAGCCCAAATGCTCTTTTGTTGGATCTAAACGATCTCGTTAAGTTGATCTTAGTCTAAAATTAGACTAACGTATCCTTAATAAACGTTTAAGTTGATCTTAGTCTCAAATGGGACTAACGTATCCTTAAACCCAACCCCAAAACCAAATCTAAGAAGAATACGGATTTGGACTAATCCACGCCCTACGGGCGACAGGATAAATTAGTCTCCGTATACAATCTACGGGCAACCAAAAACAAAATAAATACACACGACACGAAGTGACCATCTGGAGAAGGAGAAAGTGGTTACCGTGATGCGGTAGCGTAATTAACTGCAGGGGCTTGCGTCTGCAGGGAAGAGCGTCCCCACAATTAAAAAACCCCTCAAATGAGGGGGAATCTGACGAAGTCTGCTACATCGGCCGCATCCGTTTAAACCTTCGATACATTGTGCCATAAATCAACTTGGCATCTTCAGAGAGGTGGACGGATAGCACCAATTAGCATCTGCCCCTAAATTCAGGCAAGACGGACCTACGCGGCCGCGTCTCTGTGTTTCGGCGGAGAACACAGCCGTTACGGAACAAGAAACAGATTTAGTAAAGGATGATGACTTCCGGACAGTTCGGCAGAAACGGGATTTGGGGGAGACTTCGACAGAACCTTTCTGGAATACTATATGAGAAGACTTGGACCTAGGATCGGTCATATTGTGCACACCCAGTAGGCCAGAGTTCGGCATCGTCGACGAGATATGTTATGAGTGACTATGATAGTTGGCCAGAGATCTTTAGAGGATGTGCCAGAGTGGGACTGTTTCGGCCATCTTTGATTTTGGTATTTTGGGAGATTTATTGCATGATTGAGATTTTGTGCACCACAGTTGCACTTGACTTCGATTGGATGTCATTCGAGATGTTGATTTTGATTTCATACCTATGGTATGCATGTGATTTGACTTATGCTTTCGGCATAGTTTTCATGCACTTCCAGTATTTTGATTCTATTTTGTGCACGCTGATGCAGATGGTTTTGAGATTATATACCACGGTATATTGTGAGATTATTTTGTGCACGCTGATGCACATGGTTGTGAGATTATATACCACGGGTGATTGCTTTGGTAGGTGGATTCATTCGCATCGTGACCATCCTTGTATTTTATTTACATTGTTGTATCTAGTAAACTTCATCAACCAGACTTGTATATTTTATAACATTAGAAGACCAGTTGTATATTCTTTCGACCTTAGAGTCGCGCGTTGTATTATTATGGTTTTCATGTTGATTTTGAGTTTCCTTTTGAGTTTTGATCCTCGCCCTTCGGCGTTGTATATTATATTGCTTGTGTGGTTGTGACCGTCAATTGACGAAGAGCTAGCTCCCGCTTGGGATGCTTTTATTCATATTATGCATGTTGTACCCTTTTGGGGCCAGTATTTACAAAGGAAACTCTGCCGAAATTTTCAGAAAAGACTTTAGATTTTAAAACGAAATACTTCGGCTTATGTTATTAAAACCACTTGCTTTAAAGATAGGTTTCCTTCACTTCTTCTTTAAAATGGTTTAGATTTCTGGGTTTTTGGCTTACTTGAATTAGATGGGGTCCTATAGATTTTATATGATTCAAGTGCCAGTCACGTGCTATTTCGGGTCGTGACACACTTGCTTGGGTTTAGTCCCTTTTCTGTGCAAATAATGCTGAGCTTTACTTTCCCCTTTTCTGTTCTTTTATTTTTATGGAGTGTTAAACACTCTTTATGGCGCCCACGTGCGGAGCACGTGAGGCGCTTGGCGCTGAGCGCTAACCACTGAGTGCTAGGCACTCCTTATTGAGCAGCGCCCACGTGAGAGACACGTGAGGTGCTTGGCACCGAGTGCCAACCATTGAGTGTTAAGCCCTTTTTATTGAGCAGTGTCTACGTGAGGGACACGTAAGGCACTTGGCGCTTAGCGCCAACCAGTGAGTGCTAAGCACTCTTTATTGAGCAGCGCTCATGTGAGGGACATGTGAGGTGCTTGGCACTGAGCGCTAACCACCGAGTGCTAAGCACTCTTTATTAAACAGCGCCCACGTGATAAGCACGTGAAGCGCTTGGCGCTGGGTTTTTCTTTGGGTGTTCTGTTTTGAAGAGTTCAATTCTTTGTTCTTTTCAGGATCTTATCCCTGAGAACAAGTTCATCCCCATGAGAATTAAATTCTCATTTGTAAGAGACTTGTCTCATGGACCTCAGATCCAGAGAAAAAACTATGTTCTTTAAGAAAAGTTAAACTCTTGGATATGCAGATGAGATGCTCTGATCTCTATTTTTTTAATTTACCTCGAAGAAAGGTATTCTTCTTTCTTCCTTCTTAAAACTTTCTTCTTTCTTTTTCTCAAAACTTATGGGGGTTTCTCTGCAAGACTTGAAGTCTTGGGTCCTTTATATAGTAGAGGCAGATTTGTTGATTTGGTTAAAGAAATCTCTCATTGAGAGATCTTCAATTGATTTGGGGATTTTATCCATCGTCGGATCTTTGATCCAAGGACTTCTGTTTTACAGAAGATATTTTTCTCATTTTTTAACAAGATTGGGAAATATTTTTCCGTACAGAGCTTATCCTGTAGCTTGGTGACTATTGGATTTTTAATCCAACGGTGCTCTATTTTTCAGAGAGTAATCTTTTTTATTTAGAAAGATTTGAGGAATATTACCTCAACGGAATTCAATTCTGTACTCTGATGATTCATCTCCGTTGGATATTTTATTCAACGGCTCTGTTTAACAGAGAGATTTGGTTCTGGTGCTGGCACTCTCGTGCGAGGCACGTGAGGCGCTGCCTCAGAGTTTTTAACTCTTGGCGCTGGCGCCCTCGTGTGAGGCACGTGAGGCGCTGCCTCAAAGTTTTTAACTCTTGGCGCTGGCGCCCTCGGGCAAGGCACGTGAGGCGCTGCCTCAGAGTTTTTAATTCTTGGCATTGCCTTTCAAATTTTGAACAGAGTTTTTCTCTTTTATTGGGGAAACAAATACCCCCACCGTTGCGCTCACGCGGCTCACACGTGAGTGCAGCGGTGGCAGCTTTTCCACCGTTGGATTCTTGGAAGTTGAATCTACTTCCTCTGCCTATAAGTTGGGCTTTTGGCCCTTGAGATATCTGCTATTCATCTTCTCTTGTTCTTCTTTTTTCTGAGAATTTAATTCTCCCTTCAGAGCTTAGATCTCTGCCTAAATCCCTTCTAGAGTTAGAACTCTGCCCAAAAATTTGGTAAGGATCATAATCGAACCCCTTAACAGAGCTTTGCTCTTCTTAGATCGTAGATCTTAAGATGTATTTTAGGGTTTCTTAACCCATTAATCAGAGCTTTGCTCATTTTCCATGAAGAACTCTTAGAGTTTGTTTTGCAGATCTTAAAGATCTTGGGGTTTTACCATGTTAAAAAGCTTTACTTTTGAGGGTTTTGGTAGATTATACCATTGTTTTTATAGAGCATAGTTCTTTAGAAAAAATTTTAGGGAATTTTATTCCCTTCTTAATTAAAGTTGACAGATGTGAAATCTGTTTGCAGAGCACAACTCTCGAGGGAGTTTAACTCCTTAGCCTAATGAGATTTCTCATTAAATGAGAATCCTTTTAGGATTTTACTTTTAATGAGTGACTGCCCCATCAATGATGGGACGTCATATTGATTTCGTGGGTCCCCCTTTTTCCCTTTATTCTGCATTGCAGTGTGGTATAATTTTTAAGTATCAAGTGTCGGAGTTTAGAACATAGCATTGGTAACTAATCCTCATCTCTCTTTGTGTAGGTACTATGGCTTTCGACTCTTCCTTTCTTTTTGTACATTCAGAGAGTGCCTTCGCCGACGCGCCTGTGGATCGGGAAGTCTTGGCGCTTATTAGAGATCACGACCCGGAGCAGAAATCTCTTCACCTATGGGGGTCATGGTACAATCAGATTATCCAGGGTCGGCGCAGTTTTTCTTGTGCAATACCCTCAAAGCCCATTTTAGCAATTCACTACGCAGATCCGCCTCAAGTGAATTATGCTGTAAAGGAGGTCAATTAGACCTCGGAGGGTCGCCTTCAGCCTTCTATGGCATCAATACCCGTACAGCCGCCAATGGCTTTGGATATTTTAGGGCAACGCATATGTCAAGGCGAGTTGCACTCTTGGGGACAAGTCTACATGATAGGTTTGACTCCTCGCCATTCAGCCGGATACCTGCCAGTAGGCTCGATATATTCTGTCGGCCAAGAAGTCGCTGCTACTGAAGCTCGGTTTGTATCCTGCAATTTATGCGTCTCTTTTTCAATATCCCGCGCCTCATGTATGGTGGGTCAAAACTTTTCTAGAGCAATGGAACATCCCGACTCACACCTTTCTTCTATCGGATCAGGAAGTTTCAATTTCCTTGGAGGAGTTTGTGGAAATTTCAGGCTTACCCGTCAGAGGGGAACGTTATGAGGAGATACTTCCCCCTGATGAGTACATCTTTGCCACCAAATCAGTGGTAATGGGCTCACCTCGGAGAATGTCGTTCAACATCGGTTTCCGAGCCTAATCAAGGTGTTGAACATTTACGAGAGTCTATTTTTGGAGTCTGGAGGGCACGGAGTCAGCTTCGCCGATTTCATCGCCCGCTTTCTTCGCCCTAAAGTCTTATCAAAACAAGCCGCAAAATTCGCCAAGCTTGATAACCCATTTGGTTTCGGTTTGGATAACCAGCCAACGGCGGAAGCGGATCAAAAAAATTTCTTTATTCCAGACACTCTGGTCGTCCCTTTTGCAGAACTTGCTACTTCAGACGACGATGAAGAGACGTTCTTTCTGGGGTTCATCGACCTGTGGTTGAGCTGGTTCATGCTTCCGATGCACCCTCACTACATGAGGCCGTCTGTTTTTTATCTCGCCCACCGCATGGTTGCAGGGACACGTGTGGCCATTGGGATAGCAGGGCTGGCTCATCTATATCATGGCCTGAGCTTAGCGGCAGATACTACTCAGCCAGGGGTAAAACATGTACATCTTCCGCTGCACTACTTCACGTCCTGGGTCGAGATGCACGTGCTGGGTGCTTTTGGAGTCCACAAACGACCATGCTTCTACGACGGCTACAACTTTCCCCGGGTCATGTTCCTAGTTGACGCTTCTGCATTAGATCCGTCGCAGCGAGAGGCTCGACGTTTGGTCCTTCGCCCGCGTATGGTCGGGGATAGTATGAATTTTGTCGATAGAGTCTTAACTATCGGTAAGGAATCTACCAAGGCAATGCAACCGCTGCGTGATACTTTCAAAGACGGGGCTCCTACGTTGAAGGCTCGGGAGGTCCTGCACTTGTATTCAATTAGGCTAGGCTTTTTAGTGTTCAGACAAAACGCCTTAGCACTGTTCATGAGGTATAACCCGCACCGTTTCGCTCAACAGTCGGGTTACAATCAGGGTGTTCCCCTTGAGGCGTTCTTAGCCGAGCCGGCCGCTATAGAAGAGAGTATTCACAGCGCACTGCACCACTTTATGCTGCTAAATACAGGGTCCAATTTTCTCATCAGCAAACCGAGCTACGTGCCAAAACCTTCGAATGCTTACGTGGTGTGGTATCAGCATGCGACGGGTGCTGTTATCCGGGAAGAGAGGCGTCTATTACTTGATCATAAGGATGTTGTCCCAGCTGGTAATCCAGCAGTTCTTTTGAAGCGAAGGACCATCGTTCGTACCTCTTTAAGAGAAGTCACTATGGTTGTGGTCTCGTGCGCCTTCCCTGAGAAGCCTCAGCCCAGTATTCCCGTAACTGCGGTAGACGTGGCGTCTCCGGAACTCGGTGCTGGTACGGAAATCGGGACCCAACGCCCAAAAATGCCTTTCAAGTGCAAGCTTTTGTCATCGGCCGCTGGCGTCCGTTCGCAAAAGAAGAAGAAGAAGTCGCTATTTTCTGCCGACGTCATATTTGGCCAAGAGCTACATGCTCCCTACAGCGAGGACTTGTGAGAATACGGTACCAATGAGGGTTTGTTCGACACGCTTATGGCCGACACTGATCTTCAGGCTGCCCTCGCAGCTTCCGAGCGACTGGTTCGCAAGGAAGCGGCGTTGATCACCATCGCGAAGTTAGGTATACTTCAGTTGTATTCTTCTGCGTCTATCCTTTTCTTATTATTATGCTTTTACTAACGCTCTCTTCTTCAACAGGTATTTCTGCCGAAGAGGCTCTCCAGGCTTCCATTAAGACGTTTAAGGAGGAAGAGAGGATCCACGCTTCTTTGGGCCTTTGTATAAGTTGCTTCATTACACATTTATTCTTTTTATTCGTGCTCTGACCCTCTCTTTCACCTTATTGTAAGGACTACTTCAACTCAGGTTATTCCAAGTGCAGTGCCGATCCTGAGTGGCGATATAGCAAAACTTTTAGAGCCAGCCGCCGTGGCTACGGCCCTCCCAAAGTCACCGCCGGAGGCTTTGCTAAAGCAGCCGATGATGGACGATGTAGCGGCTCCGGGGGCAGAGCTTGGTTTGGATGACGACGTCCCCTTGTCAGAAGTTTTGAGGAGATCATTTCTCACAACTCAGACTAAAAGGAAGCGCAGGAAGCACGCGGTGAAGGAGCGCGTCGCCGTTTTGGCCATAGGTGTAGGCTCAAGCAATATTCCGCCTGTTGATATTCCTTCGGCGGATGTTCCCTCTGCTCTGTCTACTGCCCATAGACAGGTTGCACGCGCAGCTCGGGAAGGAACTGAAAAGCTGCTTCAAGGTAACGTAACGTCCAGTCTTTTATTAGAACTCGATCCTCTAACTCTAACATACACATTTTCTGCAGGGCCAAGCCCTGGCGATGGGATGACAAGCGAAATGCTGGCGATTACAGAGCCCGAAGTGGCTATTCTTTCTCGGGAATCTGGGACTGTCCAGACCGCTACTCTTTCTCCCTATGGCTCCTTGGTATCGGCGGGTGTCGCAAGCGTCACGACGGCCCTCGTCGGGTCAGGGGATGAAGCTATGGGCACGGAATCTATTCCTCTGAGAAAGAGTGAAGAAGCCGTTACACCTGGTGACGCCTCCATCATGGTTTTAGTCCATGATCTATCAGGTAGTCGCTGGGTCACTGTTTTCAAGTTTTTCAATCCTGTTCAGCTCTTCTAATGATATTTTGTTTGTCTTGAGTATAGGCGCGGCGAACCCTAAGGCTGTGTCGTCTGATGAAGTGTCGTCGGTCGCTGCTCTAACGGTCGCTGTCCCCTCACCTTCTTCTGTGCCTCCTCAAATATTAGAAGGTGTGGGTTTTTGACTTATTTGTTTCACTGTGGGTACTATCCTCCTTGTATTGACAGTATATTGTCGCAACTCTGCAGGATTCCTTTTCGACCATCTATACCAGGTGTTGAACCCGCATTTCTCCTTTCAGTCGGAAGTCGTTCCTCCTTCTGGTATTGGTTAATATATTTTTCGGCCCCTTCTTTTACGAATAGACGTATTGTTGCTAAGTCTTCTTCATATTGATCATAGCGTCACGGGTCAGAGGAGGAGACAAAAGAATAGCCGTGCCTCCGGTACTCCCCATCCTGCTGCCTATCACAGCCGGTATAATAGACTCCATCCCTCGTGTATTTTCTTTATCTCCCGAGTCGACATTTGACCGTAATTCATTTTGTAGCAATTGCACCGGCTTCAGCTCCTTTCGAGTCTCGCGTTCAAATGCCCGCAGGGCCCTTCGCTAAACGCATATCTTCCAGGGGCGCCGCAAATAGCAGGTGAATGTTGAGCGAATTTATCGAAAATCTCGATGCCGAGGCCCTCAGTTCTGCTACGGATTGTGCCGTTGAAGTCAATCCAATGCTAGCAACACTCGTGAACTTTCATGATGAAGCTCTCGTCGGCTCTTGGGTTGATTACTACAGAAAGATCGAGGCTTGCCCACACAAGATTGAGCTCAAGCATCTCACTCCTAAGGTGTTTGCTTCGAACTCCCAAAGGGCTGCGTGGGTCGAGCATAGCATTGCTTTCATTCACCATTTTGAACAAGAGGCGACCCTAAGACGAAAGGAACATGAGGTGGCTTCGAGCGAATCTTTCCGATTGCGCGCCCAGGTTGAAGCGAATGTTGCCCAGCTAAAAGCTGTTTTCGACAACCTCCAGTGATGTATCTCAGATGGGTTGACGCTTAGGCGGACGCTTGACTTTACCGAGCGGGTCATGCAAGACCGCGAAGCTGCCATGCTATAAACCGATGAAAAGCTTTTGTCCTATTTGCGGCAACATACTCAAGTTGAAGCGGAGTTGCCCGCGGTAGCTGACCACAAGAAAGGATTGAAAGGAACGCGCAAGCGGCTGGCTAATTTGTTGAAGACGCCTCCTCCTTGATAACCGTCTTTGTACCCCTTTTTTGTACCGACTGTAAACTTGTGATTCATGAATAACATGTATTTATTTTGATTCCTTTATGAATTGTATCTTGTATTCACTTGAATTCATGAATAAAAGACATATTTTATTTTATATTGGCATGTTACTTTTGGCAAACGTGTGGCATGTAAATAATCCATCTTAACCTCCTTGTAGGACAGCGATGGCTTAGGAAGCAGGTTCGGATCTTCCGCCCAAGACTTTTCAACTTTATAAGCCGTGGGGGTCTCATAAAGACTTTTCTCCCTACGAGTCGTGAAGATCCTGTAGGTGTATTTTCTCCTTAGGAGTCATGAGGACTCCTAAGCGCGTTTTCTTTTGAGAGTCGTAAGGATCTTACAAGAGAATTTTCCCTCTTACGAGTCGAGAGGACTCGTAAGTGGTTTTTTCCCTCCTTGTCGATATTCGACTTTGGAGAGTGTGGCCGTGAATAGTATGCAATAGTCTATCTTGGACCTACTTGCAGGGCCCCAGTGCTTAGGAAACAGGTTCGGATCCCCGTTGCCTAAGGCTTTTCCCTACGAGTCGAGACGAGTCGAGAAGTTCTCATAGGAACATTGTTTTTCCTACGAGTCGAGACGAATCGAGAAGTTCTCGCAAGGATGTCCTAACGTCACAGTTAACCTCTGCTGATAGAAGTCTATTAGGGTCTATGGTATTAGGGCTTTTATCCGTCATATCGTCGCGTTGGCCGATGTATTCCCCGATATGCAATCTTGCTGTTCGAGTAGCCCCACGACTGTTGTGTCTCTGAGCCCTTCGGGGGCTGGACAAGACGTTTTCAAGTAATCTTCCAGGTGATATTACCGTCGGAAGAGCAAGCGTTAGGGATATTCCATACCGCTTTTTACTTGAGGTTAGGCTCAGTTTGGGAGCCCCGATGAGTCATGACCACTCCGTGCTGGTATAGGATGATCTCCGATAGTCTTTCAGGTCTCTGGTGAGTTGCCGTCAAGACCCTGAAGCTAGGGATCTTCCTTTGTTGATATTGTGTCTACAATATTGCGATGAATGTCGGGGTTTCCTCTAGGTTGTTTGTGAACCGTCGAGTCTTGGAACTAGGGATTTTGACCTTGGGGTCGGTCGCTGATGTCGCATCTGCATCCTGTTGGAGTGAGAAGAATCGCCGTTGTTGATCTCTAGGCTGTAGATGTTGCCGTAGAGATCCTGAAGCTAGGGATCTTCCTTTGCTTCGCTTGTTGACATTGTATCTGCCATATTGCGACGAATGTCGAGATTGTCTCTAGGTTGTTGGTGAACCGTCGAGGCTTGGAACTAGGGACTTTGCCATGGCTCCATTGTTTTGACCCTGGGATTAGTTGTTAACGTTGTATCTGCATCTTGTTGGAGTGAGAAGGAACGCCGTTGTTGATCTCTAAGCTGTAGATGTTGCCGTCAAGACCTGGCTCTCCTTCTGATGGAGCCTGGTGGGAAAATATGGTTCCCTTTTTCGTTTGCGCCCATGGATTGTATACAGGGGTCGATGTGGACTTGCCTGCAGGGCAGAAGTTTCATTTTTTTTGTTTCTTTCCGCGATGCTCTATCATTTCAGCTTTTTATATCGCGAAAGTCGCGATTGCCCAATCATTTCGGCTATTTTTCGTAGTGCCCAATCATTTCGGCTGTTTTTCTTTTTACTCGCTGCTTTTTATTGTGAGTTACCCAAACATTTCGGCTACTTTATATGCATACATTTTGCTCGCTGATTCTTACTGCGAGTTGCCCCATCATTTCGGCCGTTTCATATGCATTTTTGCTCGCTGGTTTTTATTGCAAGTATGGAACTCGAGGTCTGATACCAATCTTAGCATCAGCATCGCTGGGACTGGAATATTGCCAGGAGCGAATCATCATTTGCCGTGAAAGGACTTGGAATTTGATACCGATTTAGGCATCAGCATCGCTACAACCGGGATATTGCCAGGAGCGAATCATCATTTGCCTTTGTCGATTTGAACAAAGGTGGCTTAGCAAACAGGGTTAGGATCCTGTTTACTAAGGCTTTTCGACTTTACGAGCCGTAAGGGTCTCATAAAGGTGTTTCTCCCTACGAGTCATGAGGATTTCATAGGTGTATTTTCTCCTTAGGAATTGTGTGGATTCCTAAGTGATATCTTCTCCCGTAAGTCGTAAGGATCTCACAAGAATATTTTCTCCTTGCAAGTCGAGAGAACCTACAAGTGTTGTTCACCAAATGGGGCAATTTCGCGCCATCAGTGGAACTAGGTGAGGAAATGTTTATTTGTGCCCGTGGATTTTATATAAAAGTGCAGGGTTGTCTAGCACGGCAAAAAGGTTTCAGGAGGTATCGTCCATGCCAATTTCAAATTTTCGCCGTATTATCTAACCCTAACCCTAGAATCGTTACTAGAAAATCCGACGAAACGAATGCAAACAACTTTGCAACTAAAGTGAACAAGGAATACAACCTTTGTAGACCGGTCCTTCACTTTAATAGCTCCGTGTAGTAGTCCCTTTGCTGTAATCACGAACTCCCAGACTTTAGAAAGGCTCCCATGAAGATATGAACAAGCTTGCATCGAAGTCTTCGAGGCCGAAAATGATCTACGTCGAGGAGACACTAGCTCATGCTACCTCTTCACTAATGGTGAGATTAGTGAAGCAAACACTTTAAAATAAATGGCTAATAGTAGAGGATGATGAAGTAAGAAGTGGGCTCACTTTAGTTTTATTTTTCTCACAAGATTCCATCACTTAGAAAAAACCAACAAGTTTTTTCTCTTGAGGAAGAAAAAGAAGTGATGAAGAAAATGAATGAGAGAGTGATGTTAGAATTGCAACCATAGGTGAGTTAGTGTCATGCCTAACTCATATAGAGAATAAACCATAGCTATGAGTTAAGGGTTGGGTTAAGAAATATCTTAAGTTAGACAAACAAGTGGACTAAGTCAATGTTAACTACAAGCCTTTACAAGCTTTGCCATGACTCATTATCCAAATTGTTTGAATTACTTAAAACAAATAAAACCCTAACTTTAACCTAGCATGGTGTGAGTCTCATACATACATGTTGCAAGTGTAACCTAGCATGACACAACAATATATATCACATATATATTTTATGTGCAAAAAGAAAACAATACATTTAACATATATCACATATATATCAATGTATCATAAGTGAGAAATATGAATACTTAAGTGAGATAATATTAGTTAATGTAATGTAATATATCAAATATATAATTATACATTAAATTATTAAATCAACACTTGATTTAATAATCCGGCTATATCTCATATAACCGACTAATATCAACAGTAATAACTTATCGAATCAACACTTGATCCTATAACTTGGCTATATCACATATAACCGACGATGTCACTTTTCGCGAGAATAGAATGCGGTATCACATACTCGTATTAATCTCGGTCCTGCACATATCACATATGTGCTCCTACTCCATTTCGCATGAACCAGGAAACCTCTGTGTAGAACTCTAAAGACCCGTCAATACGCCGGCAGTAGGTGATGATCATATCAAACACCCACAAGCCGCAAGCGGTCTGCTAAACGTAACGGCCACCCGGGTATTGAGCGATCAGAAGATCAACAAGCAAGCCTGCTCGTACTCTTGCGAATCCAATCAGTAACACTACCGTACAGTTCGGTCTCTTCATCTGATATGTCGCATATCACAGCCTGGGGGTGGTATAACGTCAGACCCCAATAGCCTGATATGTCATGCCGATGCAAGGTCCATAACGGTTCGAGAAACTACTGATAACACTTACCGGTATATCTCAGCAACCCTGGCCAGGGATTTCCTGTTATGACCAATCGAGCATAGCGCAACATTAACTCCCAATACCGGGAGAGACGAAACCCCTCATATCGCTCATTGCCTCCATGTGACTCGGGACTGTACCCAAAAACCACCTTTTTGCACGATCTCTTGACCGTGGTATGGTGGAAATCAAAGCACAGTGGGAATCACACAAGACTCTATGACGATCTCGGGTCTACAGACTAATCTGTACCGGTGTCACCAGAGAACTGCTATCTGACGATAGGTATAATACCATCTAGGAGTTCTCAGCGAGTTCGTTCAGTGTACCCAGTCTCCACTTAGCACCCGTATACCTTCTTTGATGTCAAACACCAATGGATATGGGATCATCCATCGTCTATCATATGGGTCAAAAAGCGTATACGCTAGTCTACTCTGGAGTATCGATGCCCTGTCTCGATACTCCCTCGACTAGGAACAATTATAGGGTGTATTTGTGGACTACCCTTGGCCCCACTAGTATGATCTCCATCATAGTCCTGATAGTCAAGTACACATCCTGAGGGCTTTGTCAACATGTGAGAGCAAGACAGTATCACGTATATAAGTCAACATGTTAAGACAAAGAGCAACCAGATAGCATACTATCATATCGAGCAAGAAAGTCCTTCCTATATATATCCAAGCATCCACTACAATATACATCCCATGTACAGTAATGGCCTCTAGGGCATACATATAACTAACAAGAGTATTTTCTCGTTGCAAGTCGAGAGGACCTACAAGTGGTGTTCACCAAATAGGGAAATTTCGCGCCATCGGTGGAACTAGGTGAGGAAACGTTTATTTGTGCCCGTGGATTGTATACAAGAACCGATATTAACCGCCTGTAGGGCAACTTGGGGAGTGTGATGGCTTAAGAACAGGTTCAGATCCCTGTACCTTAAGGCTTTTGAATCTTATGAGCCGTAAAGGTCTTACAGGGGGAATTCTTCTTACGAGTCGTGAGGATCTCGTAAGTGTAATTTCTACTTAGGAATCGCGGGGATCCCGAAGTGTGTTGCCCTCTTGTGAGTCGTAAGGATCTCACGTAGGTGTTTTCTCCTTGCAAGGTCGAGAGGACCTTGCAGGTGTTTTTATTTTAGCGAGATTGCGCCTTTTCGGGTTTTCACAAACTCGCCGGCAGCCCTGCTGTTTTTACTCACAGAGCCCTTTCGGGTTTTCATCCGTGCCCATTTCGCTTGTGGACATATCGTTTTTTTTCTCTTTTTTTTAGCGGGGCATTCCACTACATTGTAGGATCTGTTTGTAAGCCCCTTAATATCCTTCCTGTCTTTTGAGAAAAAAGAACCATTCTACATAGAGATTCTTCCGCTAGTGAGGAATATGCTCCCTGTGTATATCTCAAGGGGAACGAGTACCCATGCCGTCGCTATTTTGGCGACAGGTTGCTTCATAGCCGCTTATTTTTGTTGAGCGTAGGCGAAAAACGCCATCTTGCCTCCATTATTCACCCGTCATCATCAGATGAGAATGTGTCTTGACCCATTTGATCCAATTGAGCCATTTTATCCATGAGTTCTTGGAAGGTTGTCGGTTTGAAGAGGGCCATATACGAGGACGCCTTTGAATTTGGGTCAAGGGTGGCTATGAGCATTCCTATGGCTCCATCGATGCGTTGCTTGTATTTGACCAGAGATTTCGCCATCGGATAACATATTGAAGCCAAGTCTCATTCGGTCTAACCCTTTCGTTGACCAGCGCCGTCATGGTAGTATATTCGTTCTCATTAGCGAATCCCTGACAGAAGAGCATATCCATTTCGTTGAAGCTCTTCACGAAATCATTTGGGAGTTCTGCATACCATACGAAGGCGATGCCCACCAGACCGCTGACGAACTGTCAGAGGAGTAGTATATCATTCACTCCAGTGTTACCGCACATGGATTTAAATTGCGCGATGTGCTGGTGAGGATTCCCGGTTCCTTTATACATGTGGAACGTTGGAAGTGTGTACTCTGGCGGGTACTGTATTTGATCGTACCACGTCGGATACGATCGACCAGTCTTGATTGGTCTGTTTGTTTTATTTTTGGTTGCTCGTAGATTGTATACGGAGACTAATTTATGTTGTTACCTGTAGGGCGTGGATTAGTCCAAATCCGTATATTCTCATATTTGGGTTTGGGTTGATTTAAGGATCGTTAATCTTGTTTGAGATTAAGATCAACTTAAATGTTTGTTAAGGATACGTTAGTCCAATTTTAGACTAAGATCTACTTAACAAGGGTTTAGGATCATCTTGATCCAACAAAAGAGCATTTGGGCTCCATTGTTTTAGTTTAAGGACGTTACGGTCCGTTGTTAGTTTAAGAACGTTGCGGTCCGTTGTAGTTTAAGGGCGTTGCGGTCCGTATTGGGATGTGCCCGTCAATTTGGGTGTGCACCGAAGATTCGTTGGTTATCAGAACCCACCACCTTTCTGAAGACGCCGAAGAATTACAACGACATGTATCAGAGGTGTAAGGAGATGTAGCCTTGAACCAATGTCCGTTGGGAGATCTATAGTCGTATTTGGGACTAAAATCAATTTGGAAAATGATGAGCAAATGGGCTCGGTTGGTCTGAATTGGGGATTTGGTCAACTTGGACTCAACCCACTCAATCTTTGAATAAAGTGTTAAACACTTGCTTGGGTTAAGTTCCTTTCCTGTGCAAATAATGCTGAGCTTTACTTTCCCATTTTTTTGTTCCTTTTTTATGGAGTGTTAAACACTCTTTATGGCGCCCACGTGCGGAGCACGTGGGGCGCTCGGTGCTGAGCGCCAACCACTGAGTGCTAGGCACTCCTTATTGAGCAGCGCCCACGTGAGGGCCACGTGAAGCGCTGAGCGCTGAGCGCTGAGCGCCAACCATTGAGTGCTAAGCACTCTTTATTTAGCAGCGCCCACATGAGGGACACGTAAGGCGCTTGGCGCTGAGCGCCAACCAGTAAGTGCTAAGCACTCTTTATTGAGCAGCGCCCACGTGAGGGACACGTGAGGCGCTTGGCGCTGAGCGCCAACCACCGAGTGCTAACCACTCTTTATTAAATAGCGCCCACGTGATGAGCACGTGAGACGCTTGGCGCTGGGTTTTTCTTTAGGTGTTCTGTTCTGAAGAGTTCAATTCTTTGTTCTTTTCAGGATCTTTGATCCTTAAGAACAAGTTCATCCCCACGAGAATTAAATTCTCATTTGTGGGAGACTTGTCTCATGGAACTCGGATCCAGAGAAAGAATTATGTTCTTTAAGAAGAGTTAAACTCTTGGATATGCAGATGAGATGCTCTGATCTTTATTTTTTTTATTTATCTCAAAAAAAGGTATTCTTCTTTCTTCCTTCTTAAAGCTTTCTTCTTTCTTTCTCTCAAAGCTTAAGGGGGGGTTTTCTCTGCAAGACTTGAAGTCTTAGGTCCTTTATATAGTAGAGGCAGATTTATTGATTTGGTTAAAGAAATCTCTCATTGAGTGATCTTCAATTGATTTGGGGATTTTATCCACGTCGGATCTTTGATCCAAGAACTTCTGTTTTACAGAAGATATTTTTCTCGTTTTTTAACAAGATTGGGAAATATTTTCCCGTACAGAGTTTATTCTGTAGCTTGGTAACCATTGGATTTTTAATCCAACGTTGCTTTGTTTTTGAGAGAGTAATCTTTCTTACTTAGAAAGATTTGAGGAATATTTCCTCAACAGAATTCAATTCTGTACTCTGATGATTTATCATCTCCGTTGGATCTTTGATCCAACGGCTCTATTTAACAGAGAGATTTGGCTCTGGCGCTGGCACCCTCGTGCGAGGCACGTGAGGCGTTGTCTCGGAGTTTTTAACTCTTGGCGCTGGCGCTCTTGTGCAAGGCACGTGAGGCTCTGCCTTTCAAATTTTGATTAGAGCTTTGCTCTTTTATTGGGGACACAATAGATGATGGTGTAACTCTCACAAATCTTCCTCGCTCGTCTCTAGATCTAAGCATGTATCCCAGAAAAAGAAATTTTAAAATAAATAAATAAACTAAAAAGAAAGCAAAAATAACAAAAACACAAAACTGACTAAAAAACGATAAAACTTTCTTTTGTAGCGCGTCCCCGGCAATGGTGCTAAAATTTGATTATGCTCAAAATAAACTGCGGTTATTGCAATATAGATTGAGGTGTCGATCCCATGAGGAAGTGCTACGGCCAAAATAGGATTTATCGAACTTATTTAATCTCGAGAGAAAAGCAAATAAAGATGGTACGATATTGGATAATAAAGTGCATGAAATTTAGGAGGGGATTAATAATCAAAAGTGAACATAGCAAGGCTTCGAGAATCCCTTTTGCAACTTGTAAATCTAGTTATTGTTTCAATTTATATTTATAACTCAATTAAAAGTTTCATATCCCAAACAATTAATCGGAAGATATATATGATTACAACATAAATTAAGATCAATATTTAGATTAAAATAAACTTCCTTGCGGCTATCCTACAGATTATCCAAGATCGACGATATATCAAGACATGACGTGGTAAAGGATTAATCCATAACACAATCCACCAAAACTTTGCAATTTCAGAAAACGCATAAAAGAAGCATGACTGGATTTATTTGAACTGAATATTGTAAGTTTGGGTTTGCTAAAGAAAGTCTAAACAATCTATTAAAAATTAAGGTTCTCATACATATATAAATCAAAACAATAAACTAAAGACACTTATCGTAGAAGTTCATCTCTCCGTCCGCCGAAAGGATTAGCCACGTGCACACATCATCATCTCCATTGATTTTTAAAACCGATTAGAAATTTCTTGATAAAATTTTCCCCTTTCCCAGTGAATACCAAGGGTCCTTATATAGCTTCTAATTAAGGTTCGAACCCCTAATTTTACAAACTCAATTATTGACCCTTGATATTAAATCTAATGGCTCCAATTAATTCAAATAAAATTTCCTTTTTGTCTTCTTTTGAATCAGCTGCACACACATAAGGATTGGCTGCATCTTGGCTAAGCTTCAGGCTTGCTTCTTTTTATGTGTCTTATTTGTACTCATTTTAGGCTCGGCTCTCTTGGGCTTTAGTTTTTGCATTAAGGTGTCCACATCCAATGCACGTAATACGCCTTTTGTGCACTTTTGCCCTTTAAACCCTTTGATCTGTATTATTCAATAAAACATATTAGGAGTAGTATTAAGTAGGAAAAACAAAGATAAATATGGTTATATAAATGTGCAATAAATTACACCAATCACCGACGCCTCGGCCATTGTTTGTCACCAGGCTCTCGACGCTGTCAAGGTGTTGATGCCGGGGTTTGCTGACGGCGAGCTTCGTCTCCAGTACCCCCTCTTCGAGGATGCGCCACAGGCGGAAACTGCCGGGGATGCCGCCGGGGGAGAGGCTGCCGGTAGAAGCGCCATGGGTGAGGCTGCCGGTGGAAGCACTGACCCAGAGGTCGCCGTTTTGGTTCCCGACACTTGCATCGATCAGGGCGAGATCCTCCCCGGTCCTACGGCATGAGCTTTCCTGCTTTTTCCTTCTTCTTTTTTTAAATTTTGTAAACCTCTGGGCGTTTTGTAAGGCTGAAGAGCCCAGAATACCTTGTAAAAATTTCTGGAATATAAATAAAGCTGAGCTTATTTTCCTCTACATGACCGTGTGATTTTTAGATGCCTGGCTTTTTAGATGATGATCGCGCGTCGAGTGTTAGCCGAGTAATTGACAAATGTAGGAAGGTCGGTGCCCTCCCGCTTCCCGGAGTCGAGGTGGCGATCGATCATTTAGGATGAATCCAAAGACATCCAAGTGTAGGAAGGTCAGCATTAGTCCCTTCCTCAGCATTCGATTGACGACCACGTCTAGCACGAGTTGTAAAACAGCCAAGTTAGAATAGGCCTGCATTGCCTAATTCCTCTTTATGCGGTTTCTAGACTCATGTCTCCGTAGGACAGAAATCTACCCCTCGGAGATTAGCCAAGCAGGGAAGCTGTTCGATGGCCTCGTGAGGACGGTTTTGGATCCTTAGCGTAGATGGGCAGGAGTCTACCCGCTAGGGATGGACCGGGCATGGAAGCTGCTCGGTGGCCTCGTGAGGAGGGCTTTGGATCCTTAGCGTAGATGGGTAGGAATCTACCCGCTAGGGATGGACTGGACGGGGAAGTTGCTCGGTGACCTCGTGAGGAGGACTTTGATCCTTAGCGTAGATGGGTAGGAATCTACCCGCTAGGGATGGACCGGGCAGGGAAGCTGCTCGGTGGCCTTGTGAGGTAGGCTTTGATCCTTAGTATAGATGGGTAGGAATCTACCCGCTAGGGATGGTCTGGGCTGGGAAGCTGCTCGGTGGCCTCATGAGGAGGGCTTTGATCCTTTACGTAGATGGGTAGGAATTTATCCGCTAGGGTTGGACCAGACAGGGAAGCTGCTCGGTGGCCTTATAAGGAGCGCTTTGATCCTTAGCATAGATGGGTAGGAATCTACCCACTAGGGATGGACCGGGCAGAGAAGCTGCTTGGTGGCCTTGTGAGGAAGGATTTTGATCCTTAGCGTAGATGGGTAGGAATCTATCCGCTAGGGATGGACCGGGTAGGGCAGCTGCTCGGTGGCCTCACAGAGAGGGCTTTTAGAGACTCCCTTGCGTCTTCTTGGGGCGCCTTTCAAACTTCCATGGCGGTGTTGGAGGGAGTGAGGTCGTCGTTCAACCTTCTATGGCGGCGTTGGCGGGAGTGAGGGCATCGTTCAACCTTCCGTAGTGGTGTTGCCGCCCTTGAAGACAGGCATGGCCAACACGTGTCCGTTCCATATCGGGAATTTGAGATGTCCCACGATTCACGTCATTTGTGCGCGTAAATTACGGCCTTTGGAGATTTTGGTTGAGGCTATAAATAGCGAGGGCATGTTGGTTTCTCTTTAGCCTTGTGTTTTTGAAAATGGTCGGTCGTCTGTGTGTGCTCATCGGGGAGATCATATCTCATGATAATGTGTATTTTTACAACCTCGACCGCTTTGAGAAGACGTACGAGGCGGTGATAGACCACGTGGAGGGTCACTTTGGACGCTTTCTTCCCCGGCTTCTCCGCTCCTCCAACTGCTCATCTACGCGATCTGGAGGAAGTCCCCAGGGATGCACAATGCCCTGTCTCCGCAGCTGAGGGATGAGGTGATTGAGAAGTTGCACTCGCTCTACCACCTTGGCTTGATCTTGAAGAGCAGGCGGGACCGATCACTGGGCCTTCTTCTGGAGTGTTTCCAGAAGAGGCTGATCGCTGACTTTTGTCCAGCAGATGGTGCTTCCGTGGCTGCTGAGGCAGCTCGGGCTCGGCCGGCGGAGATTTTCTCGGAGTACCATCAACAATGCTTTCTTAATTCCCGGCCCCTTTGTTGTAAATATATATGTTTTGTAAGGCTGAGGAGCCTATAATACCTCTTTGATGAATAAAAGTTTTTCTTGTTGAGGCATTTTGTTTCCTTCTGTCCCTTTCGCATTGTTTACGTGCTTTCTCAAGATGAGCTTAGGGGTCACGGAACTGAGAAAGAAGATAAAATTTATGGCAGAAGTCTCTTATAACTTAATAAAATTTACATTGCTTAAAAAATGAGAAAATACATTCATTTATACAGTTTGAGTTTCTCGGCGTTGTAAGGCCAAAGAAACTTTCGTCCCCTGGCGTTTTGCAAGCGATATGCTCTACCGGGCAATGTTTCTGCTACGAGATACGGGCCGTCCCATTTTGGAGAGAATTTGTGCAGTCTCATTTGGTCTACGAACTCGTTCCTCCATAAGGCTAGATCTCCGGCCTTGAAGGCGCAATGCTTAACTCGGGCATTATAGTAGCGAGCAGTTTGTTGTTGATAGGCGGCCACTCTGATTTTCGCTCGGTCTCGTTTCTCTAGTTGGATATCCAAGTTGGTCCGGAGTGCCGAGGTGTTATCTTCGTCATTGAAGTGCTCAACTCTGTATCTGGGCAATCCGATCTCTGCGGGAACTATGGCCTCAGTGCCGTAGCAGAGGCTGAAGGGGGTTTCTCCCGTGGATGTTTTTCTTGACGTTCGCAATGCCCACAGGACTCGAGGTAGTTTCTCGACCCAGCCTCCTTGTCTTCCTTCTAGACGGGCTTGGAGACCGCGGATGACACCCCGGTTCGCAATCTCTGTCTGCCCGTTGCATTAAGAATGGGCAACCGCGGAAAACTTCATCAATATGTGGTACTCGCTGCAAAACCCTCTGACTTTGTCGTTTTCGAAGTTGGACCCATGGTCGGTGATGATGCATCTCGGGATCCCGAATCGGGTGATTACGTTGTTCTAAAGGAACTTTATAGTGGAGGCGGCGTCTGGTTTTCTGATGGGGACGGCCGCTATCCACTTTGTGAAATAGTCTACCGCGACGAGGATGTATTTATGTCCGCCCGTGCCGATGGGGAGTTGTCCCACCATGTCCATCCCCCATTGTGTGAACGACTAAGGGAAGCTGAGGGTCGTTAACTCGGTAGCGGGAAGACGAGATATGCTGCTATGGAGTTGGTAGCTTTTGCATCTTCTGACTAGCTTCTCGGCTTCCTGGTGTATGCTCGGCCAATAATATCCTTGGAGCAGCGTCTTCTGAACCAGGGTGCGGGCCTCTTGGTGTGCCCTGCCGACCCCTTCGTGTATCTCTCGTTAAACATAGTCGGCTTCGGGAGGGTCGACGCATCAGAGTAGGGCTGAGTGTACGATTTCTTGTAAAGGTTCCTATTGCTCCAGACGAAATGACGAGCTTTTGCTCGAAAGCGGCGTGCCTCTCCTTAGTCGTCTGGAAGTGTGCCATCTTTTAGGAATTCCACGATGGGTTTCCTCCAATCTTGGCCTTCCTTTTGAGCCATGTATACCTGGAGTGTTACCTCTCCGTCCTCCATGCTGGGCCGTGGTAATGCTTCGAAGAGGATATTCCTCTTATGGTTGGCCGTATAGGAAGAGACGAGCTTGCTCAATGCGTCAACTTGGGTGTTCAGATTTCGAAGAATCTGCTTCACCTGGACTTCGTTGAAATTTTTGCGATGTCTTTTTACCTCGGCTAGGTACCTTATCATAAGCGGTTCCCGGGCTTCGAAACGTCCAGTTACCTGGCCGATGACTAGTGCGGAGTCACTGCGGACCCTGATGGTCTTCAGCCCACCTCGGATGCGATTCACAATCCTGCTAATAAGGTTTCGTACTCCGTGGCGTTGTTTGATGCCCTGAAGCTTCATTTGGGCCGCGTGATTAAGCCAGCCCCGCTCCCTTCCTGGGTGGAGGATCAGTCCACGTATAGCACCCAGTCTGAAATGGGGTAGGATATCTCTTCGACCGACGGACGTGGTTCGAGGCTTTATTCTGTCGTTCCGCCTTTAATGGGAATGGTGCACTCGACAACGAAATCGGCTAAGACCTGCGCTTTGATGGCTTGCCGGGGGCGGTACCTGATATCGAATTAGGACAATTCCTACCTCCATTTTTCCAGACGACCCGAAGACTCGGGGGAGGCGAGGATAGACCTTAAGGGTCGCTCGGTGAGGATGAGGATCATGTGTGCTTGGAAGTAATGTCGGAGTTTCCTGGAAGTGACGACAAGTGCCAGGACTATCTTCTCCATGGCAGGGTATCTCGTCCCTTCATCCTTGAAGACATGGCTCACGTAGTAAACCGGCTTCTGCACACCATCGACTTCCTTGACGAGCACCGAGCCTGCAGCTTGATCAGAGAACGCGAGGTATAACAATAGCTCGTCGCCTTCGACCAGTCGAGTGAGTAGCGGAGGAGTCGCTAGGTGTGCCTTGAGCTGCTCGAAGGCGTTCTGGCATTCCTCAGACCATTCGAACTTGGGAATCTTCCTTAGGGCTTTGAAGAATGGTAAGCACTTTTTCCCGGACCTGGACATGAAACGACTCAGGGCAGCGACCCTCCCGGTGAGGTGCATGATCTCCACATTACTCTTGGGGGATGCCATGTCGAGGATGGCTTTGATATTTTCTGGGTTTGCTTCGATTCCTCGGTGGGTTACCATGAACCCGATGAACTTCCCACTGGCAACTCTGAACGCGCACTTAGCCGGATTGAGTTTCATTTTATATTTGCGCAGGACGTCGAATATTTCGCTGAGGTCTTTGGTGTGCCCTACCGAAGAAACGGATTTCACTAGCACGTAGTCGACGTAAACTTCCATATTTCTCCCGATCTGCAGCTTGAACAGTCTGTTGACGAGGCGTTGATATGTATCCCTAGCATTCTTAAGACCGAAGGGCATCACTTTGTAGCAGTATACCCCCCGAGCCATGGTGAACACGGTAAGCTCTTCATCTGCCGGGTTCATCCGGATCTGATTGTAACCGGAAAACGCATCCATAAAGCTAAGTAATTCGTACCCGGATGAGCTGTCTACCAACTGGTCTATCTGAATGAGGGGATAGTTGTCTTTGGGCAGGTCTTGTTCAGATCGGTGAAGTCCACGCACATGCGCCATTTCTCGTTGGCCTTTTTGACCATGACCACGTTCGCCAGCCACTCTGAATAGTCCAGGTTTCTGATAAAGTTGGCGGCAAGCAGTCGATCCACTTCGTCCTCAATCGTCCTTTTCTTCACCGGTGGAAAGATTCTCTCCTTCTGCCGGACTGGCTTTACATACGGTTCGACCCCGAGCTTGTGGGAGATCACTTTGGGGTCGGTCCCGGGCATATCCGTGGGGGTCCAAGCGAACACATCTGAGTTGTCTCGGAGGAATTGTATCAGGTCTTCATGGTGGTTCCCAGTTAAGAGGGAGCCAATCCGGACAGTTCGGTTGTCGACCCCTTCGACGAGGAGGACTTCCGTCAGTGCTTCTACCGAGGATGCTCAGACTTCCCTTTGGTCGTCACGTGTGTCCAGAGACCCCTGGAAATCACACGCACCTTCAAAATCGTCGCTCGTCTCTCTGGTGGAAGACACGGAGGTGAGACAAACCCTAGCAATCCACTGGTTCCCGTAGGCCCTACCTATCCCCCTTGGTCTAATGGAAACTTGATCGTAAGTGGTAGGTTGAGATTTGAGCCCGGAGGGCGTTTAATGTCGGGCGCCCCAGGAAGATGTTGTAGAATGAGGGGATTTTAGCAACGATGAACTCCACAGGTACTGTCCTCGTATGGCCTGCCTCTTCGATGTTGAGGAGGAGGGTGACCACTCCCTTGGCTGGGATGGAGTAGTTTGTGAACCTCGAGAGGACATGGAAGGTGGACCATAGGTCGGACGGTCCCAGCCCTATACGCTTGAAACAATCGTAGAAGAGGATGTCTGTAGAGCTTCCGGAATCGACCAATATCCTCTGTACGTCGTAACGGTGGACCCGGGCTGTTATGACGAGGGGTCGTTGTGAGGCAAGGATATACCATGGAGGTCTTCATCGGTGAAGACGATGGGCTCGGCCGTTCTGTACTTCTTCTGGGGTGTTTCGTTTATACCCTCGACTGGTAGGAGCTAGCGATTTTCGCCGGGTTCCCGAGCAGGTTCCGGGATAACGGCCGAGGTAACGACCATGATTTGCTCGATCGTTAATTCACCGAGAGGGGCTGGTTCTCTTGCTCCCAGTTTGCCTGCCGCTTGTCCCGCAGGTACTTCGCCAGGTGGCCATAGCGGATCAACTCCCCGATGTAGTCATGGAGTTATTTGCATTTTTCAGTCGGGTGACCCTGCGACTTATGGAAGGCGTGGTATGGTCCCCGAATATGCTTAGCCGCCCTTTGGGTGACTGGCGAGAGCTTGAAGAATCTCTCGCTTTTCGCTTCCTTCACCAGCTCGGTCTGGGAGATGTTAAAAGGTGTGTACTACTAGAACTTTGGGGAGTAGGGCTTTGGCCGGTCGACCCTCTTCTTCTCTTCTCTGCCCCTCTTGTTCTGGTCGGCTTGGTTGCCCCGGGGCAGGTTGGTGTTCACCTCCAACTCGAGTTAGATCTCCCGCTCGGTCCAAGCTTTTACCTCGGCCATGGTCTTAGGTTGCGCTAATGCAAAAGAGCGAAGCCACTCTTTGTGCCTAAGACCCGACCTTAGTGCGGTGATGATAGTTTCATCCCGATGCTCGGGGACCTCGAGGAGAGAGTTGTATAAACGAGTGACGTATTCCTTAAAGGATTCCTTGTCCCCGCTCTTTATGGTGAACAGGTAGTCGACCGTTCTCTTTTGTCGTCGATTCCCGATGAAGTGACTGAGAAATTAGGTGGACAGCTCACCGAAGTTCAAGATGGAGCATGACGTTAGTCCTCGGAACCAGTCCCGGCCAGCCCGAATGAGGGTGGCGGGAAAGGCTTTGCATTGGGCCACGTCGGAGTTATCCTGGAAGCTCATGCCCGCCATAAAGGCGTCTAGATGGTCCTTCGGGTCAATTTCCCATCGAAGAGGGCCACCTTGGGCGGTTTGTTCCTGGACGAGACGTGCTTGGCCAGCAACTCTTCTGTAAAGGGTTTCGTCAGCGAATCGGCGGAGTATCGGGCCCCTTCGCCGGACGCTTGGCCGTACCGGTGTATGCCCTCGATTTTTTTCTCAAGGGCCTTGAGTCGGTGGTGGTAGCCCGATGATTCTGCGCAGTCGGAGTGGTGACTGTCCCCGCTCTGGGTCTGCGCTAGTGTGCAGCTTCGATTCCACTCTATCAGATTTCGCAAATTCTCAGGCAAGGTCCTTATCAACTGGCCTTGGCGTTCGTTGTTCGTGTGACCCCGACGGGAGGGGAGGTGTCGGTCATGCCTAAAAGCAGGCAAGCTGACTGATACCTCCTCGAGGGACGAGAACGTATAGTGGGCATTGGAACGACGGCCCAGTCTTCCTTGGGACCGCGACGTGGAGCCGACCGGCGCCCAGCGGGTCATGGAATCAGTCGACGCATATGGGATAAGGTGGTCGGAGTCGGCATGCCCGCGCTCAGTGGCGCTAAGACGAGGAAGAGGTAGATCGAGGGTCTGAGTGTGCCCGTCCGTCCTTCAATAGACGTCATTATCCCGGGGAGGGGGAACTATGGCCTGGTAGGTGTGGCCCGCTACTTGGACGCGAACGAAGGCATCCACCAGCGATGTGATCCTGTATATCCGAGCGGATAAGACGCCGATAGCGTTAGGAGGGGGAGGCGAGCCGCTTCCTCCTCTGTTGTGGCAGCTTGTATTTGGATCGTTGCGGTCATCGATCGCCATTTGGATCAACTGCGGAGGATCAACTTTTGTTGGTGGAACAAGATAAGTCTCGAGCTCCCACAGACGACGCTAGTTGATGGAGGCCTTGATCTTCTTCAGATGCTGTCCTCCGTCGATCTGTCGCGAGCATTGCTGGACGGTTGAGATTGGATTCGGAGGTTGCCTCCTTGAGGGTGTGGATCTCAATGGGATGAGTTTGAGGTGAAAGCCGAGCTACCTGCAAAGAATTCCCTGGGTGGGTGACCACCGTAGAACCCTCCGACGATTAAGTTAGCCGAGGAATTTGAGCAGAGTAGCGGCCTATTGGGTGCAAGTTGCCTTACCTGAGTCGTCTGAGAGAGGCGTTTTATAGTGGTCGCATGGAGCAAGCAAGAGTGAGATCTTCGCCTACGGTTACGCTCCTGACATTACACGTGCATGAACGACGTGATTCCTTCATTAATGACGGGATACGCTCATTAATGGGGGGCGTACCAGTGTGGGACGCGGGACATGGGGCGGCGGTTATCTCACATTGGCGAGATATGCAGAGCCGTTGCGGAGACGCTAGGGCTCCGCAATCTCGGTTAATCGGGGGGGAGGCCGAGGAAGCTCGGCATATCAGGGGCTTGGAAACGAGCAGGAGGCCGAGGAAGCTCGGCACGAGAGAAGGCTCGGAGGCGAGAAGACTGGGGAAGCTCGGAGATGAGCTGTTGGTAGTCTTCTAGACGAAGATGGAATGTCTTTCAGGGGTGGTCTCCCGAATGGTCGGGGAACTCCTCCGAGAAGGGGCCCCGGGGAATGTTCCGGATGCGGCTCACTTATTCCAGCCTTCGTGGAATCCGAAACACGTCATCTGCCACGTGTCGTACTCTGGAGTGGGGGAACACCACTTGTGAGTACCATCACTTGTATATATTCATTATTATGTATGTTTGAAACCTAAATCATATTTATGCTATGTGCTCATTTCTACAAAGTGTAGGTTCTCCTAGTCATGTCTTCATTAGTACAAGTTTCCTCTGTGATTATAGCATGAGTGTTTTGAGTATTAACTATGATTTATTCCATCTTTCACGATTTCATCATGTATTGATATGTATTGATGGTGTGATATGAATGTAGTCATAACCTGGTTAACTGAATTTTGCTTTCATTACTCGAGAATAAAACCTTGCCGCAACTTACTTTGAAGCTCTGTTTCGACGCCATGTTAATAAAACTCTGCTGCAAATTTTTTGAAGCTCTGTTTCAATGTGATTCGACACCAAATACTGGCGATTGAAAATCATTGAATTGAGCATAAATTCTGAAGTTATCGAAGTAATTCCAGTGGACTGTATTGAATTACACCTTGTGCAGTCCATAGTTTGCACTCAATCAATTAGCTTCACAAATATGTACATACAGAGATGAACTTCAGCAATCATGAATTAAAACATGAATAGAGGGGGAAAAAATCAACCAATTAGAAGAAAACCATGGTGATGAGGCTCGATATCGGGACTCTCCGGATGCTGACACGTTGCAGATGACGTATCCTAGAACCTACAAGAAAGGATCAAGAACATCGGTTAGGACCTCACCTCGGGCCTCCGACCTGAGGGGTCTCCCAACCTTCGGTGGCCTTCCAGACCACCCCCTGGCTTATCTCCGAGCTGTCATGGTACAAAGATGCCTCGGCCTCCCGCTCGTCCCCGAGCCTCCCGCCGAGCTCATCCTCCTCGGTCCCATCCTGACCGACCCGCAACGCTGATCCCAGGCACCTACGCCACGGCTCCGCGACTCTCGCCATGCACGGGATATCCGTCGCCCACGACCCCACGTTCCACGCCATCACGATCCCCCATTAACGAGCCTGTCCCGCCATTAATGTGGGATCCCGCCTATCACGTGGGCATGACGTCAGGGGCGAAACGGCCGACGTGATTCTCGTGCCTGCCTGCCCAATGCTGCCGCTATATAAACCCCTCTCTCAGACGATCGAAATACGCAATTCTTTCGACTAGGCCGCTACTCTGCCCAATTTACACCACTAACTTGATCGTCGAAGGGTCCTCGGTGGCACAACCGCCTCGGAACTTCCCTGCAGGTAGCTCGGCTTAACCTCAAATCCAAGCCCATTGAGATCCACACGCTGAAAGAGACAACCTCCAGATCAAATCTCAGTCGTCCATCAGCGCTCACAGCAGATCTACGAAAGATAACATCTGAAGGAGATCCAGAGCTCCATCAGTTGGCGCATTCTGTGGGAACTCTTGTTCCACTCAACGAAAGTTCATCTTCCGATCCCAACTTCATGGCGAGTGATCACCGCGATGATCCAAGTGCTAGCCGCCGCCTCCCCCACAACGGAGGCACGGACAAATCTCCTCCCCTGAACGCCATCAACATCCTAGCCGCTCGGATAGATCGAATCGCGTCCGTTGTCGATGCGCTCGTCCGTGTCCAAACGGCGGGGCAAGCTCCCCAGGTCGCCGCTCCTCCACCTCGAGACCGGGACCCCTATAGAGGAAGACTCTACTCGCGTCGGCACTACCGACCACCGTCATGCTGTGTCCGGCGGCTGCGGATTTTCTAGGCCGACAAATTCAATGACCCAATAGGCACCGCACAGTTTAACTCCGAGGTCTTACGCCAGGGCGCCTCGCCCCGAGTCCCGTCGCACCCGTGTCCCTCTCGAGGAGGTGTCGGTCAGTTCGCCTGCTCCCAGGCATGATCGGCACCCCCTCCCTCGATGGGGTCGCGCACACGAGACTCGCCACGGCAGCTCGAAAACAATCTTGCCCGGAGACCTGAGGAACGTCATCAAATGGAACCGGGGCCGTGTCCACGCAGAGTCCTCCGCCAGCCGAGGCCAGAAATCTGAGCATGCCGACTCATCAGGATACCACGGACGACTTGACGCCCTCGAGAAGAAGATCGAGGGCATGTATCGGGAAGGTCTTCATTCGAGCGACGGGGCTAAATACGCCGCCGACTCGCTCACGAAGCCCTTTCACCGAGGAGCATCTCACCGTCCATGTCTCCTCCCGGAACAAGCCCCCGAAGGTCTCACTCTTCGACAGGAAATCCGACCCGAAGGACCATCTGGACGCGTTCATGGCCGGGATGAGTTTCCAGGACTGTTCCGATGCAGCCCAATGCCTCGCTTTCCCGGCCACTCTCATCCGCTCCAGAAGGGACTGGTTTCGAGGACTCGCACCACGCTCCATCTCGACCTTCAGTGAGCCGGCCACCTAATTTCTCGGCCACTTCGTTGGGAACAGACGGTAGAAACGAACCGTTGACCGCATCTTCACAATAAAGAGCGGGGACAAGGAGACCTTCAAAGTGTATGTCACCCGCTTCTACAATGTCCTTCTCGAAGTCCCGGAACACCGAGACGAGACTGTCATCACGGCACTTAGGTCGGGTCTTAGGAACAAGGAGTGGCTACACTCCTTTGCATTAGCGCAACCTAAGACCAATATCGAGGTCAAGGCCTAGACCGAACGTGAGATCCAGCTCGAATCCGAGGTGAACGCTAACTTGTCCCGGATAGAACAGACGGACCATAAGAAAAGGGCCCGAGAAGAGAAAAGGAGGCTTGAGCGGCCAAAGCCCTACTCCCCAAAATTTTAGGAGTACACCCTGCTCAACGTCTCCCAAACGATACTGCTGGAAGAGGCCAAAGGCGAGAGGTTCTTCAAACTCCCCCCGGTCTCGCGCATGGCGACAAAGCGCACCCGGGGCCCCTTCTGCGGCTTCTACAGGTCGCAAGACCACTCCACGGAAAACTGTAAGCAGCTCCAAGATTACATCGAGGAGTTCATCTGTTCGGGGCACCTGGCGACATACTTGCGAGACAAACCACAGATGGAACGTGAGCAAGAGTAACGCCCCTCTCCCGGTGAGCTGACAATTGGCCAAATCATGGTCATGTCAACGGGGGTACGTCGGATACCTACGGGGCTCAACACCCCACGCCAGTCAGGGAGGCTAACGGCCGTCCGAAAAAGAAGGCCAAGGAGTCCGAGCCGATCGTTTTCAACGATGAGGACCTCCATGGTATATCCCAACCCCACAACGACCCTATGGTGATTACAGCTCGTGTCCACCAATACGAAGTGTAGAGGATACTGGTCGACTCGGGAAGCTCGGCGGACATACTATTTTACGACTGCTTTCTGCGCATGGGGCTCACCCCGGAAAATCTAAGGCCGACCTCCCACGTCCTTTCAGGATTCACCAACGACTACATCCCGGTGGAAGGGGTAATCACTCTGCAGTTCAACGTCGGAGAGGTCAGCCGTACACGAACAGTGCCTGTATAATTCATTGTAGCGAGAATCCCATCGGCCCACAACATCCTCCTCGGCCGCCCAACGCTGAACTCACTTAGGGCCTAGATATCGACCTTCCACTTGGCTATGAAATTCCCGCTCGACCGAGGCGGGATAGGTCAGGCCTACAGAGACCAGCAGACTGTGAAGGTTTGCTTCACCGCGGCATCTTCGTCTGAACGGGCGAACAACGATGTTGAGGCCGAAGGTGAAATCAGGGGTTCTCTGGACACTCGGGACGAACAAAAGGAGGTCTGAGGGACCCCGATGGAGCCGCTGACAAAGGTCCCCCTCGTAGAAGGGGACGACGAACGAACAGTCCAGATCGGTTTGCTTTTAACTGGGGCTCAGCGAGACGACCTGGTTGGTTTCCTGAGAAACAACTCCGGCGTGTTCGCTTGGGAACCTGCTGACATGCCTGGGATCGACCCCAAAATCATATCTCACAAGGTCGGGGTAGATCCTACGGCCCAACCCGTCAGGCAGAAGAAGCGGAGCTTCGCCCCGGTCAAGCAGAAGGCAATCGAGGAAGAGGTAGACAGGCTCCTCGCCGCCAACTTCATTTGGAATGTGCTTTAATCCGAATGGTTGGCAAACGTGGTCATGGTGAAAAAGTCAAGCGGGAAGTGGCGCATATGCGTCAACTTCACCGACCTTAACAAGGCCTGCCTGAAAGACAACTATCCTCTCCCTCGGATAGATCAGCTCGTCGACAGCTCGGCAGGCCATGAGCTACTTAGCTTCATGGACGCCTTCTCCGGCTACAATCAGATCCGTATGAATCCGGCAGACGAAGATCTCACCGCATTCACAACGGACCAGGGGGTATACTGCTACAAGGTAATGCCCTTCGGCCTCAAAAATGCCGGAGCAACATACCAACGGCTGGTCAACCGCATGTTTAAGCCACAGATCGGCAGGAACATGGAGGTCTATGTCGACGATATACTCGTCAAGTCGATCTCATCGATCGACCACGCCAAGGATCTGGATGAGGCCTTCGAAGTACTCCGCAAGTTTAAGATGAAACTGAACTCCGCCAAGTGCGCATTCGGGGTCACCCGGGGAAAGTTCCTCGGTTTCATGTGTTGGAATTCCTCAGCACCTAGCCTAGGGTTTGCAAGCATCACACATGCCACAATAAAAATTAAAGGGGTGCTAAGCAATCAACCTAAAGATCATACTAGAAAACTAGGGTAACATAACTTGTAATCCAACATTACAAAGAGAAGTGAATGAAAATACAACCTTTGTAGATCCGGTTCTTCACTTCTAAAGCTCCGTGTTGACGTCCCTTCGCTGTGATCATCGTAGTCCCGAACTCTAAAATGGATTTCCCCGGAGAAATGATCAAACTAGCTCGTTGACTTTGAGGCCGAAGATGATCTACGTCGAGGTGACTCAAACTCAAGCTCTCTCTTCACTAGGTCAAGAACTTTGTGAAGAGAACACCCTAAACTAAATGGCAAGTAGTAGAGGATGATGAAATAAGAAGTGGGTTCACTTTAGATTTTTATTTCTTCACTTAAAAAAATCTAGCAACCTTTTTCTTTTGGATAAAGAAGAAGAAGAAAAACAAAATGAAGTGAAGTGAATTATTATCATGCAACTATGGGTGAGTTAGTTTTTATCCACTAACCATTATAGAGACATAACCATGGTTTAAGTTAATGGTTTGGTTAATAAATATCTTAAGTAAAACAAAGTGAGTGGACTTTGTCAAAGAAGCTTTAAGCTTCATGAAGCTTCAAGCCAAGACAAAGAAAGCCACCATTTTGAATTACAAAATAAATAAAAACCCTAACCATTATCTTAAATATGGTGTAAGTCATACACACACCAAAGTTTGCATGTATCATCCATCATGATACAAACATGTACACAATTATATATCACATATACATTATGTGTACATCAAGTGAGAAAATAATCTTAAGTGAACCAATACTAGTTAATGTAAAGTAATATATCAAATATATAATTATATATTAAATCATTAAATCAACGCTTGATTTAATGATCCGGTCATATCGCATATAACCGACTAATATCCAGTGCGTCAATATATCGAATCAACACTTGATTCGGTAACCCGGCTATATCGCATATAACCGACCGATGATACAAATCGCGAGAATAGAATACAGTATCACATACTTGTATTATTCTCGGTCCCGCACATATCTCATATGTGCTCCTATTTTGTTTCGCTTGAGCCAGGAAACCTCTGTGTAGGACTCTAAAGACTCGTCAATACGCCGGCACTATGTGATGATCATATCAGTCACCAACAAGCCGCAAGTGGTCTGCTAAACGTAACAGCCACCCGGGTATTGAACGATCAGAAGGTCAACGAGTAAGCCTGCTCATACTCCTGTGAATCCAATCAGTAACACTTACCGCACAGTCCGGTCTGTTCGTCTGATATGTCGCATATCTCGCCTAGGGGTGGTAAACGTCAGACCCCAATAGCTTGATAAGTCATGCCGATGTAAGGTCCATAACAAGCGTGAAACTACTGATAACACTTACCAGTAAATCACATCAACCCTGGCCAGGGATTTCCAGTTATGGCCAATTGAACATAGCGCAACATCAACCCCCAATACCGGGAGAGACGAATCCCCTCCTATCGCTCATTGCCTCCATGTGACTCGGGACTGTACCCAAAAACTACCTGTTTGCATGACTCAATAGAGCCGTGGTAGGGTGGAAATCAAAGCACAGTGGGGGACACACAAGACTCTATGACGATCTCGGGTCGACAGACTAAGTTGTACCAGTGTCACCAGAGAATTACTATCTGACGTGAGGTATAATACCATCTGGGAGTTCTCGGCGAGTCCGTTCAGTGTACCCAGTCTCCACTGAGCACCCGTATACCATCTCTGATGTCAAACACCAATGGATATGGGAACATCCATCGCCCATCACATGGGTCGAGAAGATATACGCCAATCTACACTGGAATATCGATACCCTGTCTCGATATTTCCACGACTAGGAATATTGAAGGATGTACTCATGGACTACCCAGGCCCCACTAGTATGTCTGCATCATAATCCCGGAAGTCGAGTACACATCCTAAGGGCTTTATCAACATGTAATAGAGAGACAATAAGTGTACATGTTAAGATAAAGAGCAACCAGATAGCGTTCTATCATGTCGAGCAAGAAAGTCCTCCCTATATATATATATCCCAGCATCCACTACAATATACATCTCATGTACAGTAATAGCCTCTAGGGCATACATACAACTAACATCATGGTCACCCATCGCGGGATCGAAGCTAACCCGGAGAAAATCAACGCCATCCTCAACATGGCCACGCCTAAGACTAACGTCGAGATAATGCGGCTGACAGGACGAGTAGCCGCTTGATTGATCTTCGATTTCGATGTCGTGTTTTGAAAAGTGTAAAGATCACAACCAAAGAAATTTGTAAACTGCAATCAATAACGGTGTCAATTGTAGGTTCGTTAGTGAGTGCGGATCATCCACAGGGAAAGTGTGATTTGACCGATCTTGTTTTAGTTGAGTTGAAAATTAAAAGGTAAAAGAAAATTGCAATAAAATTGATTCAAGATTTATGAGTTTTTATTTTCAAGAAACTTAAAGAAAGTAAAGATCTAAAATCAAGAATCAAGAATTGTTCCCAAATTGTTTGAGTTATCAAGATTTGCAAAGAGGCTCGTAGGAATCGATCCAATCGATAGTGATGATGAAGAATTAGGATTACAAATTCTTATCCATTGATGATTTGTTGCTAGATCGATGACGATCAACGAGAATTAAGGATCTATTGCAGAAACTAGGGTTTCTCCATCATATCCTTTATCCTTTCGTTGATTAGCATTCAAATTCTAGCCTCTAGGAAATTCAATCAACGATCGTTGATCTCTAATTAAGAGCGAAAACATTCAAGAAAGTATCTCGCTCGAAACTAGGTTGTCGATGATTCAATTTCTTAAAGTTTACAAACTCATAATACTTAAGAATCGTTCAAGAATTTAATTATCTTCATCTATCTATTTTCTCGATTCCTCCACGAGCGGAGTTTTCACTCAAACATCATGAAAAAGAAAACAATCAAGAATTGAGAACTCTTCATAATGCTCAAATATAAAGAAAAGCAAGATCAAGAATTTTCACCTTTTGTTATTCAACGTTTCGTTACAATTCACTCAAAGACTACAAGAATTGAGGAGAGAACTCGATCGTCGAATTAGCTTCGCATCGTCTTCTTAAGTCGCGGATCGTCGTGGATCACTTGCTCGGATGAAGATCGGCGTTGCTTCAAAAAGGCTCGATGGATTCTTGCTTGATTTTGTACTCGATGAATCTTGATTTGGCTTTGGAATTGGATTCGGGCTAGGGTTTTGAGTTGCAAGTTGTGTCACTCAACTTGCGGAATTTTGGCTCAATTTTCAACAACCTTCTAATGATGCCCCTTGGGTCCCTTTATATAGCCTTCTCCTTTAGCTTCCCCTAGAAGCTTGGATTAGCTTCCTTTAGAAGCTAAGCTAGGTTTAGCTTCCTTTGTAAACTTGGTAGTTATGAAGGAAGCTTCTAGATTTAGGTAGTTAGCTAGCTTGCTTGAGAAGCTTGGAGGTATTAGGCTTGTACAAGAAGCTTGGCTGTTAGGACGGAAGCTTCTGGAGATCTATGGAGATTGAAGTGTGTTGAAGAAGTTTGGCTACTGAAAGGAGAACTCTGGGATAGTATTCTGCCGCTGACATGATGACGTGGCTGCGGATCCATCGCGAATAGGCCCATTCGGCCGCGGATCCGCGGCCGTTTAGAGGGCTTGATGCATGCAATTTCCAGGGTGTTTTGGTGCTGATCCATAGGGCCTTATTTTATATCTGGAATCTTTTTATACTTTCTTGTTCACTGCCAGATCACAAGTCTTGGACTTGGCGTATTTTTATCAGCACTTTTAGCATTTCCGGTTCTTTTACCTGGAATATCCTGCACACACTCTTGAGACAAGTGTTGCGATATACAAAGATCATGCGTGTAATTGCCGCGGAAGTCCGTGTTGCCCACCCCGGTGCTTACGGGGAGGCGGAAAACATAATAAAAATCGGATTTTTAATGACTTAGGCAACATGGACTATGCTTGTGAGGATCTTTGCTAAACTTAAACTAGCTAACCCTAACTACAAAGTAGCAAAGTGATGAAAGGTTATACCTTTGGTCTTTAGTCCTTCTCTCCTTGCTCCTAGGTATGGTAGAAAAGGATCACCTTGCTTGTCTTCTCCCGTCAAAGAAGGATCCACCCGAAAGCCACCACCTTTAGCTTCAACTCCAAGCTAGGAGTAACTAGAGTGCAAGAAATGCTAAGACTTGAACCCTAGAAGTGAGTAGAGAAGATCAAGAGAGGGTTTTTCTCAAGCTTTTTGTTTCTCAACACATGAGAGGGAGAGAGCTTGAGGGAGAGGATGAGCAAGAGAGAGAAAAGAAATGAGAGAATGAGAATAATAGTGAGCCATTCTCACTAATATGTGTGAGTTATTTTAATTAATCAATTAGCAAGAAAATTGTCATGGTTTAATCAAGAGGTGACCATTATCATTTCATTATTAATGCAAATTGCAAGAATCAAAGAGCATCTTCCAAATGAAATGATCATGGTCAAATTGTCAACTTGGTCAACAAGTCAACAAAGTCAAAGTGTCAACAACAACAACCATGCACAATAATTAAGCTAATTATTAATTAACAATAATACACACAAAACAATAGGGTTAATAAAATGACAATAGTCATTAACCCTAAACAAGGTCCTCTCCCTCAATCTCAAGCAACCGTGCATACGCACCCGCATTCGTGAACCGAGGAACACGAACACAATGAGAAAAACCAATCTCAAATCATATACTAGGATCCGGCTTAAACCAAAGCCCGCTAGTATAAACTGTCCGGACAGCAAACGTGCACAAGTGCGCGGATGCGAACGAACCCTGTCGCAAAACCATGCGACCTCTACTCATTTTGCCTAAAGGCGAATAGCTCTCTGTGTGGGACTCTAAAGACTCGACACTACGCTGGCAGTGGGTTTAACCACAGACCGCAAGCGGCACTAGCTGTACGTAACGGTCCCCAGGTAGATGTCGATAAGAAGACTGACGAGGTGAACCCCATCTGCACTCCTACTGAGCCTGTATGTGACAGTCTCCGTACAGTCCGGTCTGTTCGTCTGATACATCGCATGGCGGGCCTAGGGGGGCGGTGAACGTCAGTCCCCTAATAGCGGTACAAGTCGTGTCGGAGTGTAGCCCAGAACACCCTGAGATAACACTGGAAACCTACCAGTATATCTCGCTTGCCCTGGCCAGGGACTACTCGTGTAATGGCTCTCCTAGACACAGCGCGATGTCAACCCCCAATACCGGGAGAGACGAATCCTGTCTAACCGTCACTGCCTCCAAGTGCTTCGGGACTGCACCCAAAAACTACCTGTTTGCACAGCTCCTTTGAGCCGTGGTAGGGTAGTAATCAAAGTGCAGTGGGAACACACTCGAGGCGAAGTGACAGTGTCAAGTCAGCGGACTAAGCTGTACTCATGTCACCTGGGAACTGATAACTGACGATAGGTATATTACCAACCAACAGTTCCCAACGAGTCCTGTCCAGTGTACTCGTAACCTAACGAGCACCCGCATACTATCCCAAGTACGACGTACTAACGGCTGTGGGACAGACCGTCTCCCACACTGGGATGAGAAGCGCATACGCTAGTCTACTCCGGAGTATCGATGCCCTGTCTCGATAGTCCAACGACCAGGGACCTGTATAAGGATGTGCTTATAGATTACCCAGCTCCCACGAGTGCGAGCGCCATCACAACGCTGGTAATCAAGCAAAGATCCTAAGGGCTCTACTAATATGTATACCAGCAATATGCTAAAAGAAACACATGCACATATTAAAGCAGAGACAAACCAAGTAGCATACTACCATTTCGAGCAAGATTGTATATACAACTGTGAATATCCCAAGCTTCCATTAAGTAATATACAAGCTAGTATGATACAGTAATGGCCTCTAGGGCATATACACTAACAATCTCCCACTTGCACTAAGGCCATGTACTGGCGTATCGAAGACCTATCATCTCGATCAGCCGCTCGAACTGAGTCTGGGGCAAGGCCTTGGTGAATGGATCTGCTGTGTTATCCTCTGATGCAACTCTCCGGACCTCGATCTCCTGGCGATCCACGATCTCCCTGATCAGGTGATACCGCCTTAAGATGTGTCTGGATTTCTGATGGGACCTGGGTTCCTTCGCTAAAGCTATAGCCCCGTTGTTGTCGCAATACAGAGGTATTGGGTCAACAATGGACGGAACCACCTGAAGTTCTTTCAAGAACTTCCTCATCCAGACAGCTTCTTTTGCGGCATCAGATGCAGCGATGTATTCCGCTTCCATAGTCGAGTCAGCAACGGTTTCCTGTTTGGAGCTCTTCCAACACACCGCCCCTCCATTGAGGGTAAAGACAAAACCCGACATGGACTTGGAATCATCCTTGTCACTCTGGAAGCTGGAGTCAGCAAAGGCCTCAACCTGCAGGTCTTTTCCGCCATACACCAAGAACATCTCCTTAGTCCTTCTCAGGTACTTGAGAATGTTCTTTACTGCTATCCAATGTTTCTCCCCTGGGTTTGACTGATACCTGCTTACCACACTCAGTGCATAAGCCACATCCGGTCTGGTACATAACATCGCATACATTATAGAGCCTACCGCAGAAGCGTAGGGTATAATAGACATGCGATCCCTCTCCAAATCAGTCTTGGGAGACATCTCTTTGGAGAGGGTGATCCCGTGACAAGCCGGTAGATTACCGCGCTTGGAATCTTCCATACTGAATCTCTTCAGTATGGTGTCGATGTACCTGGACTGCGAGAGTCCTAATATCCTCTTGGATCTGTCACGGTAGATCCGGATACCCAGAATGTAGGAGGCATCACCCAGGTCTTTCATGGAGAACCTGTGTGACAAGAACCCCTTGACAGATTGTAGCATAGGAATGTCATTTCCTATTAAGAGAATGTCATCCACGTATAAAACGAGGAATACTACAGTTCTCGCTACAAATCTACAATAGATGCATGGTTCATCTGGATTTTTGATAAAGCCAAATTCTTTGACCGTCTCATCAAAACAGATGTTCCAACTCCGCGATGCCTGCTTGAGTCCATAAATGGACTTGAGCAACTTGCACACCTTTCCGCTGCTCCCACCCTGAATGAAACCCTCTGGCTGGTCCATATAGACACACTCCTCTAAATGACCATTTAGAAAAGCTGTCTTTACGTCCATCTGCCAAATCTCATAATCGTGGAAAGCAGCGATGGCAAGAAGGATCCGAATGGATTTCAGCATAGCTACTGGAGAAAAGGTTTCGTCATAGTCCAAACCAGGTCGCTGACGAAAACCCTTTGCTACCAGTCTAGCTTTATAGGTCTCAACCTGTCCATCTACACCAATCTTCCTTTTGAAGATCCACTTGCATCCTACGGGTTTTACCCCGTCTGGAGCAATGTCCAACGTCCATACTTTGTTGGTGTACATGGACTCCATCTCGGTCCGCATTGCATCCAGCCATTTTACCGAGTCGACGCTCTGAATGGCTTGCTGGAAGCTAGTAGGCTCATCACAATCTAGGATGCAGTCTTCTCTATCCCCGTCAATGAGAAAACCGTAGTATCTCTCGGGCGGATGAGACTGCCTACTACTCCTGCGGAGCGGCATAGGAATGTCCTGTTCTTTTGAACTTTCTGGTTCCACTAAACTTTCAGTAATAGTTTGTGGTTCTGGAATTTCTTCCAGTTCTATTGCGCTCCCACTTATTTCTTTTTCTATGAACTGATGTTCTAGAAAGTGGGCATGGCGAGAAACAAGGACTTTTTGTTCCTCTTCGCAATAGAAGTAATATCCCTTGGAGTTCTTTGGATATCCCACAAACTTGCACTGTACTGAGCGTGCCTCGAGCTTGTCCGCATGCTGCTTTTTTACAAAAGCTGGACATCCCCATGTCTTAATGTGATTAAGATAGGGTTTCTTCCCACTCCATAACTCATATGGTGTGGTAGGCACAGTCTTAGTGGGAACACGGTTCAAAAGATATGCAGCTGTTTCTAGCGCATACCCCCAGAACGATCGCGGTAACTCAGCGTTACTCATCATGGACCGTACCATATCCAATAGGGTTCGGTTCCGTCTCTCCGATACACCGTTATGTTGCGGAGTGTATGGAGGAGTAAGCTGAGAGAGAATTCCATTCTCTTTTAAGTAGTTCAGGAATTCGGCACTTAAGTATTCTCCTCCTCGATCCGATCTTAGGATCTTGATACTTTTGCCGGTCTGTTTTTCTACTTCACTCTTATATTCCTGGAATTTTTCAAAAGCCTCGGATTTATGTTTCATTAAGAAGACATAACCGTACCTTGAAAAATCATCCGTAAAAGTTATGAAGTAAGAAAAACCGCTTCGCGCATGTGTAGACATTGGACCGCACACGTCGCTGTGTACGAGTCCCAAGAGCTCGCTCGCTCTTTCTCCGTGTCCAGAAAATGGAGCCTTTGTCATCTTTCCTTTGAGACAGGATTGACAAGTTGCATATGATTGATATTCGAACGAATCTAAATATCCTTCAGTATGTAACTTAGTCAATCTTCTCTCGTTGATGTGACCCAGTCTACAATGCCATAAGAAAGTTTTATTAATTTCTGGAGACTTTCTTTTGTGTGTATTCTGGATATTGAAAACCTGTGGTTGGTTTAAAACGTAAATACCGTTGTTCAATGTACCTGACCCAATCAACACTTGATTAAGGTGAATGTTCACTACATTACTTACAAATGCAAATTCATAACCTTCTTTAGATAATAAAGATACAGAAATGATATTACAGGTTGCATTTGGTACATAATAACAACTACGCAAAACCAAAAAGTGTCCATCTGATAATCCCAGGTGATAGTCCCCCACGGCCTCAGCATCCATGCTAGCACCGTTCGCAACTCTGAGGGTCATGTCACCTGCCTTCAAAACTCTACGCTTTCTCAACGCCTGCAAAGAATTACAGATATGAGATCCCGATCCGGTATCCAATACCCAGGAAGTAGAGTTTATAGATAGACAGTTTTCAATAACATACACACCTGAAGCTGAAGCTGCAACTCGCTTCAAATCCTGTGTTCTGGCTTTCCAAGCCTTGCAATCTTGTTTCCAGTGACCACTTTTGTGACAATAGAAGCATTCTTCCTTACCCACCAGCTTCCCCGCTACTTTTGTTGCTTTACCCTTTCCCTTCGTATCCACTTTACCGACACCGCCTCTTGGTTTGGCGGGGGCTTTCTTCTTCTTGCCCTTGGCTTTCGCCCTGGACCTAGAAGAGGAAGATCCTCCTACAAACAAAGTGGATGTCTCCCTACCCTTCTGTAGGGTGCCCTCAGCAGTCCTCAACATGTTCAGAAGTTCGGCCAGTTCAACCTCCTTTCCTTGCATGTTGAAGTTGAGAATGAACTGGGCGTAAGTGGAAGGAAGGGACTGGAGAATCAGATCAGTATAGAGTTCATTCTCCAACGTGGTCCCAAGGTCCGCGAGCTCCTCTATATAGCCGATCATCTTAAGTACGTGGTCCGCTACCGATGATCCGACGGCCAACCTTGCCGAAAAGAGCTTCTTCGACACTTCGTATCTTGCGATACGCGACTGCTCTCCATACAGTTCTTTTGTATGGAGAAATATGGACTCTAGGTCCATATTCTCGTGCCTCCTCTGATGGTCGTTGTCCATCGAGGCTAATACGAGGCATTTGGCCCTCGCGCAATCTATCTCCCATGTCTTACGGATTTCTACATCCGCGACGCTGGAGGTGGGACCTGGGACGGGGGGAGCTTTGGTGGTAAGTATATACCCCAGCTTGTCATAAGTGATAGCCATCTTGACATTCCTGAGCCAATCTTTGTAGTTTGGCCCTGTCAATATGTTTTTATCTAATAGTAACTTAAGTCCGGTCATCTTGAATGGTCGCTGCAATTAGGAGAGAGAAAAGAAACACTTTAGCATGATGCTCTTGCAAGTTTAGAGTGGTTTTTAGTTTGTCTAAACTGGATGGCTCCCACTGTCTCTCGAATCCCTTCTCAAACCATAAAGAAAAGGATTAGCCGGGATCATTCTCACCGTACAATACTTGCTTAACCGTTCAGCCAGGCCAGTGTCGGTACTTCGAGGGAGGTTTTCCAACGCTTTCGCGAAGTTCCTTAATTAAGTAACCTCTTTTCCCTGTGGGCGTAGCCCCGCTAACACCTTTCTAGGCACCTACTAGGTTTATAGCATTGATCGTTAAGTGAGAGTTTTCCCGAGGAGTAGCATATACTCACAGTAGGATCGGGATCCAAATATCATCGCGTGATAAAACCGAAGGAATCCTACCAGAATTATCACACTCCAAATGGTATGCAACGCTAGCAAGTTTCAGTACTTATGAAACTCCCGATGTGGATTTTTGCCCCATGCTCTTATGACCTTGACTTTGGCCAAAATATCATAAGTCACATGTCAAGTTCTACCCGTCATTCTCCTGGTTAATTTGGACCCACCCGTACCTACCCTTGGCTTTGGCCAAAATGGCAGCACGACTGTCCCAAACCAACGCATCTATCTATGCTGCACATGAATACCCAAACGCTACCAATCACTATGCCTTGACTTTGGCCAAAATACATAGCTTGAATACTTTTGACCATTCATGTGGAATGACGGAGGGCTACGGATGGTTTTGGCGAAACCGTGAACGTAGTGAACTTGATATAATCGATGGAACGAGATAGCTTTTAAAAGGAGTGGTTCAAGCTCCGCGTTTAAAAGTTTTAGTTTTGAAAAGAACCGAGTGGTTTTCAAAGTGTTCCAATCGACTTTTACTTGTTTTATTTCTTGCATTAGTTCTTTTAATGCGTCCCATCATTTAATCCTACCATTGCAGAAAACAACCAAAATATGACGTACGCTTATGCCATTCGCATTCGCCACGGGGCCCCGTCATCACCCGTTAGGTTACTTAACTAACGACAGAGCGGGGGCTGGGCTAGCGCGGCTGTAAAACATAAGCAACGCCTAAATAGTTATTATATATAAATATATAGCAATGATAGACAATACAGATCACAGATGAATACATTGGATATACTAGGAATCCGCAATGCGTTCGAGCCTGCAACGCAAAGCGGATTACACGGTCGCGGTGAATAGCCAATACCCCACCCAAGACCCCTACGGGTGCGACAAACTACCCGCCAAGCACCCGAAGCGAAGCAACCTCCCTCACCACCGTGAGTAGGCCACTCGGCACTTCGAGATACCCGGTAGTTTGTGCACCCCCTCCATGGGTCTATCCTAGGAGCAAAAACAGTAAAAAGAATTATACAATGACGGCTACAACCCCGACCCGGTTGTGCGGCCATACAAAGAATATTATTACATCAATTTACATGTTACAAATGAATGAAAGAAAAAAAAAACGCTCATCTCACATCCAACCCGGCCATTCACCCGCGACAATCCAATCCATTCATATCCACAAACCAATAACAATCACAGATCATGTATAACCCCGAATAATCGTCTTATAGCGATTAGCCGACGTTCAATACATGCAAGCATTACAGATATAACCGATGTAGTTAAAGTGTAGTGAAGTTCCGAAAAAAAATACGGATTTATAGGCCCCCAAAAGTAAATTTTAGTTCTGGAAAATCTGGGCATATATTATATATCCTAAAAATCCTAAAACCAACTCAGAAACAATCTGCACCAAAAACGATACAGAGAGTTGACAATACGGCCGCGCTTCCGCGGCAAGAGCTTCCTTATACCGCGGAAGCGCGGTCCTCTTGGCTCCTCTCTGGATCGTATTTGGTGGTGTTTCACAAAAAACCCTGAGACAATTTTACAAGTATACAGTTTTTCATTTTAACCAGGAAAAATTTTAACAGAAAGTTGGATTTTGAAAAAGTTTGGTTTTAGGGTTTTTCGGTTTCGAAACTTCGTTACACTTAACTACTTAGCTAGTTTGAGTTTAGTTAGGCTCTGATACCACTGTAAGTCCGTGTTGCCCACCCCGGTGCTTACGGGGAGGCGGAAAACATAATAAAAATCGGATTTTTAATGACTTAGGCAACATGGACTATGCTTGTGAGGATCTTTGCTAAACTTAAACTAGCTAACCCTAACTACAAAGTAGCAAAGTGATGAAAGGTTATACCTTTGGTCTTTAGTCCTTCTCTCCTTGCTCCTAGGTATGGTAGAAAAGGATCACCTTGCTTGTCTTCTCCCGTCATAGAAGGATCCACCCGAAAGCCACCACCTTTAGCTTCAACTCCAAGCTAGGAGTAACTAGAGTGCAAGAAATGCTAAGACTTGAACCCTAGAAGTGAGTAGAGAAGATCAAGAGAGGGTTTTTCTCAAGCTTTTTGTTTCTCAACACATGAGAGGGAGAGAGCTTGAGGGAGAGGATGAGCAAGAGAGAGAAAAGAAATGAGAGAATGAGAATAATAGTGAGCCATTCTCACTAATATGTGTGAGTTATTTTAATTAATCAATTAGCAAGAAAATTGTCATGGTTTAATCAAGAGGTGACCATTATCATTTCATTATTAATGCAAATTGCAAGAATCAAAGAGCATCTTCCAAATGAAATGATCATGGTCAAATTGTCAACTTGGTCAACAAGTCAACAAAGTCAAAGTGTCAACAACAACAACCATGCACAATAATTAAGCTAATTATTAATTAACAATAATACACACAAAACAATAGGGTTAATAAAATGACAATAGTCATTAACCCTAAACAAGGTCCTCTCCCTCAATCTCAAGCAACCGTGCATACGCACCCGCATTCGTGAACCGAGGAACACGAACACAATGAGAAAAACCAATCTCAAATCATATACTAGGATCCGGCTTAAACCAAAGCCCGCTAGTATAAACTGTCCGGACAGCAAACGTGCACAAGTGCGCGGATGCGAACGAACCCTGTCGCAAAACCATGCGACCTCTACTCATTTTGCCTAAAGGCGAATAGCTCTCTGTGTGGGACTCTAAAGACTCGACACTACGCTGGCAGTGGGTTTAACCACAGACCGCAAGCGGCACTAGCTGTACGTAACGGTCCCCAGGTAGATGTCGATAAGAAGACTGACGAGGTGAACCCCATCTGCACTCCTACTGAGCCTGTATGTGACAGTCTCCGTACAGTCCGGTCTGTTCGTCTGATACATCGCATGGCGGGCCTAGGGGGGCGGTGAACGTCAGTCCCCTAATAGCGGTACAAGTCGTGTCGGAGTGTAGCCCAGAACACCCTGAGATAACACTGGAAACCTACCAGTATATCTCGCTTGCCCTGGCCAGGGACTACTCGTGTAATGGCTCTCCTAGACACAGCGCGATGTCAACCCCCAATACCGGGAGAGACGAATCCTGTCTAACCGTCACTGCCTCCAAGTGCTTCGGGACTGCACCCAAAAACTACCTGTTTGCACAGCTCCTTTGAGCCGTGGTAGGGTAGTAATCAAAGTGCAGTGGGAACACACTCGAGGCGAAGTGACAGTGTCAAGTCAGCGGACTAAGCTGTACTCATGTCACCTGGGAACTGATAACTGACGATAGGTATATTACCAACCAACAGTTCCCAACGAGTCCTGTCCAGTGTACTCGTAACCTAACGAGCACCCGCATACTATCCCAAGTACGACGTACTAACGGCTGTGGGACAGACCGTCTCCCACACTGGGATGAGAAGCGCATACGCTAGTCTACTCCGGAGTATCGATGCCCTGTCTCGATAGTCCAACGACCAGGGACCTGTATAAGGATGTGCTTATAGATTACCCAGCTCCCACGAGTGCGAGCGCCATCACAACGCTGGTAATCAAGCAAAGATCCTAAGGGCTCTACTAATATGTATACCAGCAATATGCTAAAAGAAACACATGCACATATTAAAGCAGAGACAAACCAAGTAGCATACTACCATTTCGAGCAAGATTGTATATACAACTGTGAATATCCCAAGCTTCCATTAAGTAATATACAAGCTAGTATGATACAGTAATGGCCTCTAGGGCATATACACTAACAGTAATAATAAACACTCAATTTCCCTCAAAATGCTGGTTATAATGTATAACACATGTTATTTGGTATTTTACAGACGAATTGCTTATATGTGCTATATTTATACCGAACACCTTTAGATGATTGCAAACAGTAGGGAAATTGATGTGTTAAAAATGCAATATTTTCAACTGATCAAATTCCCCCAAACTTAATTTTGGTCGTCTCGAGCAAACTTGTTTTATTAGAAAGAGAAGGAGAAAATATAAGAAAAAGCAAAACTAACTAGCACACTTTCGTAGGTAACACGATTGCACTGAGCACGTGCAACAAGCCTTTAAACCTCTAGGTGTCCCTAGTAGGAGGAGTGTTGTCTCCTAAGGGTTTTCAGCGGATTGCACCCACAAAATCCCATAATAAAAGGAAGACCGTGAAAATTACATATAAAGATAAGAATTGTAAAAGAAAGACTTTGAAAATTAGTGTTTCCAACTACACTAGCTTTTCGGTTGTCATGAGCCCTATCTTAATAGTCATGAAAAGATATTAGAAATCACATCATCCCTCAATAAAACATCGTCTTTATTCTTCATTCCTACCTTTCTTCCAAACATCGATCATATAACCCTACGTGCGTGTAAAGAACATCCCTACACTCGGAGAATTCAATTCAAGCTATCATACTCTTGTCCATCTGCCTCGGTACTTTTTAATCGATGAATATTTAGATGAGACTGCTCACACATTTTTCATGCAACCGTTAATACTTCTTGAGGTACTAACCGACCGATTACTCATGTGCTTGCTTACTAGGTGTATTAGTATTTTCCTCGTCTTGCACCACCTAAGGCTTAGCAGTGACTCCCAGACCAGTTGGTCTAAGGCACTAGGTGATGAAGCACCCTCGCTATATTTTTTATTGTTGCCTTGGTGATAACAAAACCAGTGTTCATTTTTTTTCTTAACACCATTTTATCTTTTATTCATTTATTATTTCCTTCATACTTTGGCTTTTAGACAAGAGCATTTCAAGGTATCCTCTACTATCCCAAGTTTCAAGACGTGTGTAAGTGCGAATAGTAGGGTATCAACATTCAAATGTTTGGCTTCCAGAATAGGAACTATTCTTCAGACTTATTTTTATCCTCAGATTAGTGACTTCCTTCATCTTACTAACCCTTAGGACAACGGCTCATAACTACTTATTACTAGTTTCGTTTAAGAAAACTTCTAATTTTCTTGGTTTTCTTAGATTTTTCCAATCTTTTGGATGTAATTTTTCACTATCTGATCTTTTATTATCTTATTTATGTACAAATTTTTTTTATCTTTTGAAATTTTTATATGTTTTAAATGTTTTGTGCTTATGCAAAGTGATATGCAAATGATGCGTAAATAAGCACAAACCTCCCCCAAACTTGTTTTCAACAGTGTCCTCACTGTTGCCATCCGCTAGATCTCAAAAAACCTGTAAGCCTGGGAGGAAATTTATTAACGGGGGTAATAAATATGATCGTGAAAATCCTCCCCCAAACTTATTTTTGGCTCATAATTTTTGAGTAAAAATTTTATTTTCAAGAGCCAGAAAATATACCCTCCCCCCAAACTTGAGTTAAACAATGATACGCTTTGAAAATTACAAGAGGGGGTCAAAGTTACTGGTCAATGCCAAGCTTTGCAAAGACCGAAACTCAACACCAACCATTCGAAGATTTTATCAGTGTAGTGCACCGGTTGGAGGAATAAGAAGTAGAGGTTTGCGTCTCGTTTTGGAGAGACGACTCAGTGATTGTGATGGATTACTCGCATTCTCTTTACAGTCCAGAAGAAGGGGTAGAGGTTCAATTTCTTTGTTTGGGAGATGATTCATCTCTACACCCGTGTCTTTCAAAAATACAAGTTCATTAGCGAAAATTTCCTCAAAGCTCTCATCGATACCCCGAAGAATAATGTCATCAAAAAGCGCGGGGTGATCTTCAGACTCCAAAAACGGTTCATAATCAGTATTAGTTGTTGACCCGGACAACTCGGTGAAAGAGTCCGTATGTGAATGATACATAGTTGGGTCAAACAACAACATATGAAAAGAGTCTAGATCAGTATCATGAGGCTCGTCAAATTGCTGCTGTCGACATCTATTAATTTGACAGAACATACTCGAGCATGAGGATTGGAGGGTTGACTTTCCAACTTGTAAATGTTGAGCTCAATTGACCTATTCCCAAAAGATAGGTTCATAGAGCCGTTTCTACAGTTGATTACAGCGTTGGAAGTAACCAAAAAGGGACGACCTAGAATCACCGGAATTTGGTTCCGTGGGTTCGCTACAGGCTGTGTATCAAGAACAATAAAGTCCACAGGGAATACAAATTCCCCGATTTTTATCAACACATCCTCAAGTTCACCCCTAGGTTTGGTGATTGATCGGTCGGCCATCTGGAGAGTTATATTCGAGGGCTTTAACACTCCGATACCTAGTTGCTCATAGACTAAATATGGAAACAAGTTAACACTAGCGCCAAGGTCAAGTAAAGCACGGTTAATGTGTTTATCCCCAATAGAAATAGAAATAGTAGGACAGCCAGGGTCATTATGTTTTCTTGGTAATTGTTGGGGAAAAGCTGTGTCTACAGTACTTGACATGAAGACTTTTTTAGGCACTTGAGTCTTCCTCTTCCTAGTGCACAAGTTCTTAAGAATTTTCGCATAGGACGGAACTTGTTGTATAGCATCTAGGAGAGGGATGTTGATGTTAACTTCCTTAAACATGTCCACAATCTTCTCTATTTGTGCATTAGGTTTGTTGGGCCTCAACCTTTCTAGAAATGGAGCTTTATCAATAAGTGTTGGGTCCCACATTTGTGGAGAAGGTTGTGGGGGTGGAAAGGATGAAGTGGGTGGAGGGTTCAAGCTTTTGGGAAAACGGAGAATAGGCTCGGAAGAAGAAGGTAAATTAGACGAAATAGGGTAAGAAGTAGAAGTGGGAGTGGAAGTGGAAGTGGAAGCCTGGGGTTCAATTGATTCCTCAACATCAATCTGTTCGCCCACATGATTGTCTAGCACTCTTCCAGATCTCAACGTGGTAAATGCATCCACATTAGTGTAATGTGAAGGTCCAGGATTAGGTAGGGGTTGAGATGGAAGATTCCCTTTCTCTCTAGCACTCAATTCGGCATTTATACGGGCAATTTGTGCTTCCATCAATTTAATACTCTCACTTTGGGAGTCAGAGTTTTTCTGGATTTTATCGACGGAAGACTGAAAATTTGCTGTAAATTGGATGAAATTTGTCAGAAACAAATTCATGGTTTGTGCGAGTGAAGAGGTGTTATTGGTTCCGGCAGAAAAATGATCAAAATTGTTGGCCGGGTTTTGAAAATTTTGTGGTTGGAAGGGGTGCTGACTTATTTGTGGTGGTTGTTGTTGTTGTGGAGGGACCCATTGAAAGTTATTCTGGTTTAGATCTGTGTATTGAGTTTGGTGTTGGATCCAAGAAAGATCAGGGTGATTCCTCCAATCTTGATTATATGAGGAAGAAAAAGGATCGTTTCCAGGTCTTTGCTGAAATGCAGCATTAGTGTGACCTTGAAACGGTACATTCAAAGGACACTCTTCCATCAAATGTGATGGGTTTGAACAGCAGCCACACATGGTTTTGGGAAGTGTGTATTGGTTTAGGGAGGCTGAGGAGAACTTGTTTTCTAGAGCATCGAGTTTCCTTTGGATTGCGGCCATTTCGGCTCTCATTGTGACGGAAACATTGAGCTGATTGATATCATCCCTAGACGATGGCGGTCTAATACTTTCCCATTGTAATGTGTTTTGAGCTAAATCTTCTAGGTATTTCCAAGCTTCACCATCATCTTTAGATAGGAATTGGCAATGACACGTGGTTTCAAGCATCTGTTTAGTCGTGAGATCAACACCCTCATAGATAACTCGATACAAATCCTATCTGGGGATTCCGTGATGAGGGATTGTAAAAGAAGATCCTTGAACCGTTCTAAGTATTTCCAAAATGGTTCATTGGGAAGTTGGGTAAATTTGAAGATTTCGCTCCGAACACGGCTGGTCTTGTGATTGGGATAAAATTTCTTAAGGAATGCTGCAACAAATTCATCCCATTTTGAAATAGAATGTGCGGTTGTGTTATAAGCCACTTCTCGGCTAAATCGCACAAAGTGAATGGGAGAAGACGTAAACGCATAGCATCCATAGACAGTTGTGAATTACCCATCAAAGCACATACGTTTTCGAATTTGGTGATAAAAGCATATGCATTTTCAGATTTGAGCCCGTGAAATTTGGGTAAAAGTTTGATGAATTGGGGTTTAATTTCAAAAAAATTCCCGTTGGCTAGTGGTATAGAAAGACAGGTGGGAAAGGGAACACGTGTAGGATAGTATCTCTCTTGGAGAGAAATGCGTGGAGAATTCTGCGCACCTGCGGGCGGTGGCAGAGTGGTGTTAAAGTTTGATGGAAATCCGTCCATCGCGGTGGTAGTGGGAAAAAGAAAATGTAGAAATACCGACTTTGGGGTCGATGGGGGAAACGCGGACAAGACGGGCACTAGAACCCGTGTCCAGCCGAGCTTGCACTAAAGGGTTTAGCACAAGTGGCAGCGTTGTGATAATTAGGGGAAAAGTTGGTTGGTGTTTGTTTTGAAAAATACGGTTTTTGAAAAATCAAATCACAAAAAATGCACACACCACCCTAGATCTGGTGGTCACCTAGGTCAAGGCTCTAGACCTCTCCTAGACTTCTAGAAGACAAATCGCAGGATAAATCCTCTACTGCCTCTTTATCCCTTCTGTGGCCAGGTAAGTGCCAGGTAAGTGGGAGGTTCTCCACTACGTAAGTAGTGGGCCTAATTAAGTAACCACTTGCTTTAGACACATTTGCTTTAGACACCACAAAAGAAACGCGGATAAGCAATAGATTACCCACGACCTCCTTCTGTCCTAATTGAGCGCGACGGTCCTTAGAGTCATGTCTAGATATTTTTTAGTTAATGAGGGTGATGCGAATGCAAGTTTCGTGATTTTTGGGGCTTAGGAAGGGTAATGAACTCTCCACCTAATCTGAATTTGATCTTTGCCCCATAATTTCCGTATTAAAAATGCAAACAACCAAGATCAAACACGCAACAATTTTTCTTTTTGCGGCGCTGCGAATTTTTGCAAAGAATCCTGCAGAAATTGGTTAATGGAGCAGAGCAGGAAGGACTCAAGAAGACGATGCAAAGCTAGTTCGACGATCTAGTTCTCTCCTCAATTCTTGTAGTCTTTGAGTGTATTGTAACGAAATATCGAATAATAAAAGGTGAAAATTCTTGATCTTGCTTTTTCTTACATTTGAGCATTATGAAGAGTTATCAATTCTTGATTGTTTTCTTTTTCATGATGTTTGAGTGAAAACTCCGCTTGTGGAGGAATCGAGAAAATAGATAGATGATGATGATTAAATTCTTGAACGATTCTTAAGTCTTATGAGTTTTGTAACTTTAGGAAATTGAATCATCGACAACCTAATTTGAGTGAGATGCTTTCTTGAATGTTTTCGCTCCAAATTAGAGATCAACGATCGATGATTGAATTTCCTAGAGGCTAGAATTTGAATGCTAATCAACGAAAGGACAAGGGATGATGATGGAGAAAACCTAGTTTCTTCAAGAGATCCCTAAATCTCGTTGATCGTCATCGATCTAGCAACAAATTTTCAATAGATAAGAATTTGTAATCATAATTCTTCATCATCACTATCGATTGGATCGATTCCTACGAGCCTCTTTACAAATCTTGAAAATTCAAACGATTTGGACAATTTCTTGATCTCTATCATTTCTTGATTTTAGATCTAGTTCTTTACGATTCTTGAAACTAAATTTAAAAATTCTTGAATCAATTTCTTGCAATTTTCTTTTGTCTTTTAATTTTGACTCATCTAAAACAAAAATCGATCAAAACACACATCTCAGTGGACGATCCGTATTCATTAACGCGCTACATCGACACCGTTAATTAATTGCGGTATAAATTTTTTTGGTTGTGAAACATTTCTAAACACGACACAGAAGAAGAAGGTAAATTAGACGAAATAGGGTAAGAAGTAGAAGTGGGAGTGGAAGTGGAAGTGGAAGCCTGGGGTTCAATTGATTCCTCAACATCAATCTGTTTGCCCACATGATTGTCTAGCACTCTTCCAGATCTCAACGTGGTAAATGCATCCACATTAGTGTAATGTGAAGGTCTAGGATCAGGTAGGGGTTGAGATGAAAGATTCCCTTTCTCTCTAGCACTCAATTCGGCATTTATACGGGCAATTTGTGCTTCCATCAATTTAATACTCTCACTTTGGGAGTCGGAGTTTTTCTGGATTTTATCGACGGAAGACTGAAAATTTGCCGTAAATTGCATGAAATTTGCCGTAAATTGCATGAAATTCCCCGGCAACGGCGCCATTTGATTGATCTTCAATTTCGATGTCGTGTTTTGAAAAGTGTAAAGATCGCAACCAAAGAAATTTGTAAACTGCAATCAATAACGGTGTCAATTGTAGGTTCGTTAGCGAGTGCGGATCGTCCACAGGAAAAGTGTGATTTGACCGATCTTGTTTTAGTTGAATTGAAAATTAAAAGGTAAAAGAAAATTGCAATAAAATTGATTCAAGATTTATGAGTTTTTATTTTCAAGAAACTTAAAGAAAGTAAAGATCTAAAATCAAGAATCAAGAATTGTTCCCAAATTGTTTGAGTTATCAAGATTTGCAAAGAGGCTCGTAGGAATCGATCCAATCGATAGTGATGATGAAGAATTAGGATTACAAATTCTTATCCATTGATGATTTGTTGCTATATCGATGACGATCAACGAGAATTAAGGATCTATTGCAGAAACTAGGGTTTCTCCATCATATCCTTTATCCTTTCGTTGATTAGCATTCAAATTCTAGCCTTTAGGAAATTCAATCATCGATCGCTGATCTCTAATTAAGAGCGAAAACATTCAAGAAAGTATCTCGCTCGAAACTAGGTTGTCGATGATTCAATTGCCTAAACTTTACAAACTCATAAGACTTAAGAATCATTCAAGAATTTAATCATCTTCATCTATCTATTTTCTCGATTCCTCCACGAGCGGAGTTTTCACTCAAATATCATGAAAAAGAAAACAATCAAGAATTGAGAACTCTTCATAATGCTCAAATGTAAAGAAAAGCAAGATCAAGAATTTTCACCTTTTATTATTCAACGTTTCGTTACAATTCACTCAAAGACTACAAGAATTGAGGAGAGAACTCGATCGTCGAATTAGCTTCGCATCGTCTTCTTAAGTCGCGGATCGTCGTGGATCACTTGCTCGGATGAAGATCGGCGTTGCTTCAAAAAGGCTCGATGGATTCTTGCTTGATTTTGTACTCGATGAATCTTGATTTAGCTTTGGAATTGGATTCGGGCTAGGGTTTTGAGTTGCAAGTTGTGTCACTCAACTTGCGGAATTTTGTCTCAATTTTCAACAACCTTCTAATGATGCCCCTTGGGTCCCTTTATATAGCCTTCTCCTTTAGCTTCCCCTAGAAGCTTGGATTAGCTTCCTTTAGAAGCTAAGCTAGGTTTAGCTTCCTTTGTAAGCTTGGTAGTTATGAAGGAAGCTTCTAGATTTAGGTAGTTAGCTAGCTTGCTTGAGAAGCTTGGAGGTATTAGGCTTGTACAAGAAGCTTGGCTGTTAGGACGGAAGCTTCTGGAGATCTATGGAGATTGAAGTGTGTTGAAGAAGTTTGTCTACTGAAAGGAGAACTTTGGGATAGTATTATGCCGCTGACATGATGACGTGGCCGCGGATCCGCCGCGAATAGGCCCATTCGGCCGCGGATCCGCGGCCGTTTAGAGGGCTTGATGCATGCAATTTCCAGGGTGTTTTGGTGCTGATCCATAGGGCCTTATTTTATATCTGGAATCTATTTATACTTTCTTGTTCACTGCCAGATCACAAGTCTTAGACTTGGCGTATTTTTATCAGCACTTTTAGCATTTCCGGTTCTTTTACCTGGAATTTTCTGCACACACTCTTGAGACAAGTGTTGCGATATACAAAGATCATGCGTGCAATAATAAATACTCAATTTCCCTCAAAATGCCGGTTATAATGTATAACACATGTTATTTGATATTTTACAGACGAATTTCTAATATATGCTATATTTATACCAAACACCTTTAGATGATTGTAAATAGTAGGGAAATTGATGTGTTAAAAATGCAATATTTTCGACTGATCACCGCTCTGTCATGTTTCATGTCGAAGTCTGGCGAGAAGTGCCTCCCATTCTTCAAAACTCTAAGGAAAATTCTGAGGTTCGAGTGGTCGGTGTAGTGCCAGGCCGCCTTTGACCAATTAAAGAGGTATCTTGCAACTCCACCTCTGCTCACCCGACTAGCGGAAGGGGACGAGTTATCGCTGTATCTGGCAGTGTCCGACTAAGCAGCGGGCGCGGTGCTCATTCGTGAGATCGACGGAGTCCAGAGGCCCGTATACTATATGAGCCACGTCTTCAAAAACGCAGAAACGAGGTACCCGGCGATAGAGAAAATCTTCTTGGCACTCATCGTGGCCTCAAGGAAACTCCGGCACTATTTCCAGACGCACACCATCATCGTCCTTACTGAGCGCCCTTTGGGGGCTATCCTCGCCTCACCCGAGTCCTCTGGCCGCTTGGAGAAATGGAGGTGGGAGTTGTCCTAGTTCGACATAAAATACCGCGCGAGGTAGGCTATAAAAGCACAAGCCCTGGTCGATTTTGTCGTTGAGTGCACTATCCCCAGCAAGGAGCCGGAGGCAGCGCCGGCCCCCGCAGCTCAGCCCTCTATCGATGGGAAGCCCGAATCAGTCCCTGATTGGATCCTTTATGTCGACGGGTCCTCGACCGAGGAAGGGTGTGCTGCCGGCCTCATCATTCGGGACCCGAATGAGGCAGAAATGGAGTATTCCCTGAAGCTCGGGTTTAAGGCCTCAAATAACACGGCGGAATACGAGGCCCTGCTGTCCGGACTGCGCATAGCCTCTGGGCTGGGGATAAAAACAATTTGGATCCGCAGCAACTCAACTGTTAGTTGTATGTATGCCCTAGAGGCCAGTATTATACAGATGATGTATATTATATTGGATGCTTGGACATATATAGAGATGACTTTCTTGCTCGATATGATAGTATGCTATCTGGTTGCTCTTTATCTTAACATGTATACTAGTCTCTTTATACTGTCTTATAGTTACATGTTGGTAAAGCCCTTAGGATGTGTACTTGACTATCTGGACTATGATGCAGATCATACTAGTGGGGACATGGTAGTCCATAAGTACATCCTTCAAGGTCCCTAGTCGTAGGTGTATCGAGACGGGGCATCGATATACCAATGTAGACTAGCGTATACGCTTCTCGACCCATGAGATGGGTGATGGATGATCCCATATCCATTGGTGTTTGACATCAGAGATGGTATACGGATGCTCAGTAGAGACTGGGTACACTGGACGGACTCGCCGAGAACTCCCAGATGGTATTATACCTCACGTCAGATGGCAGTTCTCAGGTGACAGTTGTGCAGGTTAGTCTGTAGACCCGAGATCGTCATAGAGTCTTGTGTGATTCCCACTGTGCTTTGATCTCCACCTTACCACGTCCATGAAGGCGTGCAAAACGGTGGTTTTTGGGTACAGTCCCGAGTCACATGGAGGCAATGAGTGATAGGAGGGGTTTCGTCTCTCCTGGTATTGGGGGTTGATGTTGCGCTGTGCTCGATTGGCCGTAACAGGGAAGTCCCTGGCCAGGGCTGATTCAGAGATTTGCTGGTAAGTGTTACCAGTAGTTTCTCGACCCGTTATGATCCTCACATCGGCACGACTTATCGGTTATTGGGGTCTGACGTTTACCACCCCTAGACTTGATATGCGACATATCAGACGAGGAGACCGGACTGCACGGTAGTGTCGCCGATTGGCTCGATGGGAGTTGTAGCAGGTTCGCTTGTTCTCTTCTGATCGCTCAATACCTGGGTGGCCGTTACGTTTAGCTGACCACTTGCGGCTTGGGGGTGCTTGATATGATCATCACCCACTGCCGGCGTATTGACGAGTCTCAGAGTCCCACAATGGAGTTTCCTAGTCCAGACGAAACGTTGTGGTGCGCGTATGCGATATGCGCATGGACCCGATTAAAATGCGCGTATAGGATACCGTGTGTTGATCAGGCGGCTTGCTTTTGGTGGGGTCATATGTGATATGACCGGATTGATAAATCAAGTGTTGATTTATTAATTAACCATTAGTTTCTCACTTGAAATCCTTTCTTGAGTTAGTTGGATGTATGCATGCATGTATGCCTTCTTTTTGATTCATGCACATATGGATGTACATATGCACATGCATACATGCATCATCCTTCATGGTTGCTTATACATGGAATATGATGGCAATATAAGACTCACACCATGGTTTTAATATGGATTATTATTGTATTTATACTAAAACATAAAAGGAAAGAAAAAGGGTTCATTATTGATTTGTTTCTACACTCTTCTTTTGACCTAACCATTCTCACCCACCTTTTAACCTTAGGTAAAGTTTCCTTTTGTGTTTTAACTCAAGTTCAATAATGAATTCATTGTTTTAACCATGGTTTGAGATGAGAACAAAAAAATATATAGAGATATATTTTCATTTTTCTTTTGAAGAGTTATCCTTTTCACTCTTGAAAAAGATATTGCCATCATCTTCTTCTTCCTCTCTCATGTTGCTCTCTAGTTCTTTGTAGTGAGCAATATACTCATCAAGATTGGATTTTGAAGTGAGAAAGAGAACCACAACACCATTCTACACAAGTCTAGCCCACTTGTTTGGAGTGTTAGCTTGATTTCGTTCACTTGATCGGATAAAGTTGCAAGCTTAGACAAAGCGGACTCCGGGTGGATCATCGGTGACCTCGAGGAGTTCAAGCGAAGCTTTTTCAAACCCCAAGTAGCCGAGGAGTCTAGCGTAGGGAGCTACAAAGGTTGTACTCTCTAAACCCCATCTATTCTTTCATATGTTGATGTGAAAACTTTTAGAAACCCTAATTTTCTAGGCACGATCCGATGTTTGTTAACTTAGCACCCTAAAGACTCCACCTTTGGTTCATGTGATGCTTCCAAACCTTTCATGAGGTGCTAGGCTAACCCAACAGTGGTATCAGAGCCGACCTAGAACATTAGGCGACACCTTTACGAAGTTAAAACTCCGATCGAACCGAAAATACGGATTTTTGGGTGCTCTCTGGACTTTTTTCAAAATCTGGTTATTTTCAGAATTAAAAATATGTAAAAAATTCAGCAGGTAAAAATAAGAATTACGGTATAAAAAGTTTTCCATGAACAGTCTTTTCTGCCGCGGAAACGCGGCCTAAGCTTGCTTAGGCCGCGGTTCCGCGGCCGTACTCCTCAATCACTGTATAATTTTTATGTTGTAATGCTTATTTCTGCTAGTATATTTTTTAGGGTATTTTTAATCTGTATTTAGTTCTGAAAAATTCTGGAGATGGTTTTGGACTCGTCGATTCGATCGGAATTTTGATTTCGTGTCTTTTCCGGGTAAATTAGAAAGTAGTGAAGTGTTTGAACGAGTATCATTTGCTCACTTTTCACGGGGTTTGAAATCTTTCGGAAATACGTGCAAGTTTGTTTGTGGTGGACCCTCTAGAAGACAACAAACCTTAACTCGATTATGTGACCGTCTTGAACTGCCTTTTGAACCTTAGGGTTTGGGGCAGTACGGCGTGCCACATGTGAGGCATTGGCTTGACCCTTATACGGCTGGACCGCTACCACTGTGTCACACTCCGGGTTTTTGAACTCCGCTCAAGTGTTGAGGTTTAGGGAATTTTGGGTATTTGATTATTTGTTCGAAAACTTTAATACCGTCTAATTATCTGGAATGCGATGCAATGTGTGGAATTCATATTATAAGACATGAAATACGAGGTATGTGATACTTCGCATTTACGATGTCTAAAGAGAATGTGGATTCCAGATATTGCAGTTTTACACTTTCTTTTCTGTGACCGTAAGTGTAGTATGTATTTACCGATTGTCGTTGCTATACATCGACGACAATCGGTGTATGCATACTTATTTACGTTGATGATATGAGATATTATGTGTTGCTGAGATATGATGTGCAGGATTGTCGCAATTGAATAGCTGGGGGTTTTATGTGAGATGAGAGTTTTATATTTTCATTCATGTATATTCAAATGTAATGTAATATTCTTTTATTTGGGGCACTTCCGGGTTGAGGTTGTGTCACCAGTGTTGTATATTATTTACTTTTCCGCATTAGGATGGACCTAAGGAGGGGAGCACAGGTGACCGGGTTTTGGGGTTCAGTGGGAGGCCATCTCGAGGAGTCGAGACCGGGTCTCCTAAACTCCAGAATTGGTAGGGTCGCTTGCCGCTCTCGTAGGGGTCCAGGGTGTGGGCTTGGCTATTCATCGCGACTGTGGAATCCGTATTTTCTATTTTGGCTAAATACTAAATACGGACGTCCTAGTATATCCCACATTATATCTATGTTTCTGCTGCGATATCTGTGATGTGATCATTTGATATGTTGTGATGGATACAGTATATAGTATATATGATATATTATATAGGCGTTACTTATGTTTTACACCCGCACTAGCCCTGCCATGCTCTGTCGTTAGTTACTTAACCTAACGGTGCACGAGGGGACATCGAGGCGAATGCGGATGGCATAAGTGTACGTCGTATTTATCTGTGATGTTTAGGTGACTTAAATGATGGGACTTCATTAATGTGATTAATGAAAGAAAAGAAACCTAAAAGATATTGTAGAATCAAAAAATTTTAAAATAAAAAGGGTAGCTACAGTTTTGCTATGCATAGCGGTATATATGATATACCCTGCACCTTATTCGATGAGGAAAGGGCCGAGATCCCTTCACCGGGAGTGACCCCTTTAGCAATAACTGGCAGATGCTACAACACTCGGTTTGACTTTTGACGGCTTTTTGGAGTTTTGCTTTGCACAGTGATATATATGATATGTCCCGCACCTCATTCGACGAGGAAAGGGCCGACGATCCCTTCACCGGGAGTGACCCCTTTAGCAAAACTAGAAAAGCCTCAAAATCACTCCATTTCAAAACTTCACTTGATTCTACAACGATATCAAGTTCATTACGCTCATGGTTTTTCTGAAAAAACCTGCGTAGCCCTCCGTCATTTCAGATAGATATTATTTAGTATTCGTGCTATGTTTGTTGACTTAGTCAAGGCGTAGTGTACGGTAGCTAAATAATGTTTATCTGTTACAACATGAGATGTGATTGGATTAGGGCATTCGCACGGCTTTGTTGACTCAGTCAAGGGTCGCACGGGTGGGTTTAATTCAATCGAGAAATGTACGGGTTGAACTTGACTTGCGATTTATGGTTTGTTGACTTAGTCAAGGTCATAGATCGCTAAGGGCAAAAGCATTATCGGGAATTTCAAGTGTTGAAATTTGCAATGAGATTGCATACCTTCTATGAGATAGTTGGATCCCGATACCCACTGCGAGTAATTGTTACTCCTGGGAGAGTTTTACACAGGACAATTAGCCGATCAAGTTGGTGTCTAGAAAGGTGTCAACGGGGTTACGCCTCTGGGAAAACAAGGTTTACTTTAATTAGGTCCGTGCGAAAGCACGGGGAACCTCCCTCAAAGTACCAACACTGGCCTGGCTGAAAGATCGACGAAGTTGTAGGGAGTAATTAATCCCGGCTAGTCTTTCCTTTTAGGGTTTGAAGGAAGATTTGATAAAAACCAGTGGGAACCATCCTGATTAGATAAGATAATAACCAATCTGATCTTGCAAGAGCATATGCTAAAGTGTTTTTCTTCTCTCTCCCTCCAGGTAGCGACCATGTCATGCCCTAATCAAGATAATAATATGGATGTATTGACCGAACCCGCATGTTATACTGTGCAGGGGAACATTGGACCCGTTCTATCTTATAAGTGTTATAAGACTGAACAGGAAACAGGAGAATATTTGGATTCTCACGCCGCCCAAACGAAGAACATGCATGTTGATGCACCTTCTTCAGGTGTGTTTGTTATTGAGAACTGTTTTTCAATTCACCCTACGTCCTGGGTATTAGATACCGGATCAGGATCCCACATATGTAAGCAGTTACATGGGCTACGGAAAGGTAGAGAACTGGGAAAAGGTGATCATTCCGTTCAAGTAGAGAATGGGGCAAATGTTGCAGCCAAAGCAGTTGGCAAATATCACCTAGTATTACCAAGCGGTGATACACTAGTTCTGAATGAATGCTATTATATACCGAACATGATGTGCAACATTATATCAGTTTCTTTATTAAGTAAAGAAGGATATAATTTTGTAGTAAAGGATAATGTTATAAACATATTCCTAGATCAAAAGTTGATTGCATCAGGCTCGTTACATAATGGCATATTCATTCTCAATCAAAATACAGTTCTCAATATACAAAACACACACAAGAGGAAAAGCTCAGAAATGAACGAATCCTTCTTGTGGCACTGTAGACTTGGCCATATCAATGAGACACGGCTGGCTAAGTTACATAAGAATGGATATTTGAATTCATTCGAATTATCATCTTATGACACTTGCCATTCATGTCTCGAAGGAAAGATGACCAAAACTCCGTTTAGTGGACACGGAGAAAGAGTTACTGAACTCTTAGGACTGGTACATAGTGATGTATGCGGTCCTATGTCTACACACGCCAGAAACGGTTCTTCCTACTTCATTACATTCACTGACGATCTCTTTAGATACGGGCATGTGTTTCTGTTGAAACACAAGTCTGAAGCTTTAGAGAAATTCAGAGAATATAAGCACGAAGTAGAGAACCAAACGGGCAAAAGTATTAAGATTCTTCGATCTGATCGAGGAGGTGAATACTTAAGCATTGAATTCCTAGATTATCTAAAAGAGAATGGGATTCTCTCTCAGCTTACTCCTCCTTATACACCACAGCACAATGGTGTATCGAAACGAAGGAATCGCACCCTATTAGATATGGTGCGCTCAATGATGAGCAATGCTGAGTTACCTATTTTCTTTTGGGGGTATGCGCTTGAGACAGCCATATACCTATTGAATCTAGTTCCGTCTAAATCTGTACCTACCACACCATATGAGATATGGAATGGGAAAAGACCATATTTTAAACGAATTAAGATATGGGGTTGTCCGGCCTATGTCAAAAAGCAAAATCCGGACAAACTCGAGGCACGATCAATTCTTTGCAAGTTTGTGGGATATCCAAAGAATTCTTAAGGATATTTTTTCTACCAAGCTGAGGAACAAAGAGTGTTTGTTGCTCAACATGCCACCTTTTTGGAAAGGGAATTTCTTGCAAAAGAAATTAGTGGCAAAGAGGTAGAGCTGGAAGAGGTTCCAGCACCACAAACTACAACTGATGATTTAGTAGAACCGGAGGATTCAGTAGTACCCGACGAACCCCAGCCTCTCCGCCGATCTAGTAGGGTTTCTCGTCCACCTGAGAAATACTACGGTTTTCTCATTGACGGTGGAAGCGAGGATTGCATCATGGAGGATGATGACCCAACTAGTTTCGAGCAGGCCATCACGAGTAGGGACTCAGTGAAATGGCTGAATGCAATGCGGTCCGAGATGGAATCCATGCACACCAACAAAGTATGGACTTTGGAAGTTGCTCTTGAAGGGATAAAACCCATTGGGAGCAAGTGGATCTTCAAGAAAAAACTTGGTGTAGATGGGAAAGTGGAGACTTTCAAAGCTAGACTTGTTGCAAAGGGTTTTCGTCAAAGACCAGGTGTGGACTATGACGAAACCTTTTCTCCAGTGGCTATGCTTAAATCCATCCAGATCATACTTGCCATCGCTGCATATCATGATTACGAAATCTGGCAAATGGATGTTAAGACCGCCTTTCTAAACGGTGATTTAGAAGAGTGCGTGTACATGACTCAGCCAGAGGGCTTCGTAGATAGTGGGAGCAGCGGGAAGGTGTGCAAGCTGCTTAAATCCATTTATGGATTAAAGCAAGCATCGCGGAGTTGGAACATCTGCTTTGACGTAGTTATCAAAGAGTTTGATTTCGTCAAAAACCCAGATGAACCTTGTATCTACAAGAAGGTGGCATAGAGTAAGGTTGTCTTCCTCGTATTGTACGTGGACGACATACTCTTGATAGGAAATGACATTCCTATGCTGCAATTGGTCAAGCTCTTCTTATCACAAAGATTCTCAATGAAAGATCTTGGTGATGCCTCCTGCATATTGGGAATTAGGATCTATAAAGATAGATCCAAACGGATATTGGGATTGTCCCAATCCAGGTACATTGACACCATACTAAAGAGGTTTAGTATGGAAGAATCCAAGCGTGGGAACTTACCCACGATCTCTGGAGTCACTCTCTCCAAAGAGATGTCTCCCAAGACTGATTTGGAGAGAGCTCGCATGCAAGGGATACCCTATGCTTCGGCTGTAGGCTCTATCATGTATGCGATGCTATGTACCAGACCCGATGTAGCATACTCACTAAGTGCAGTGAGTAGGTATCAAGCTGATCCTGGAGAGAGTCACTGGACAGCTGTGAAGAGCATTCTCAAGTACTTGCGAAGGACTAAAGAGATGCTCTTGGTGTATGGTAACGGAGAACTCCAAATAGAGTCCTTTACCGATTCGAGCTTCCAGAGTGAGAAGGACGACTCTAAGTCGCAGTCGGGATTTGTCTTTACCCTTTACCGAGGGGCGGTTAGCTGGAAGAGTTCCAAGCAGGAAACCATGGCAGACTCGACGATGGAGGCTGAATACATCGCTGCCAACGATGCTGCTAAAGAGGCTGTCTGGATCAAGAAGTTCATTACTGAACTTGGAGTGGTTCCATCCATTGAGCATCCAATACCTTTGTATTGCGATAACAATGGAGCGGTGACTTTGGCCAAGGAACCCAGGTCCCATCAGCGATCCAGGCATATTCTGAGGCGGTATCACCTGATCAGGGAGATAGTTGATCACCGGGAGATCGAGGTCAGGAGGGTTGACACGAAGAACAACACGGCGGATCCACTCACGAAGGCCATTCCCCAGATACAGTTTGAGAGACTCTTCGGGATGCTCGGTATGCGATACTACAGCAGCTGGCCCTAGTGCAAGTGGGAGATTGTTGGTTGTATGTATGCCCTAGAGACCAGTATTGTACAGATGATGTATATTATATTGGATGCTTGGACATATATAGAGATGACTTTCTTGCTCGATATGATAGTATGCTATCTGGTTGCTCTTTATCTTAACATGTATACTAGTCTCTTTATACTGTCTTATAGTTACATGTTGGTAAAGCCCTTAGGATGTGTACTTGACTACCTGGACTATGATGCAGATCATACTAGTGGGGACATGGTAGTCCATAAGTACATCCTTCAAGGTCCCTAGTCGTAGGTGTATCGAGACGGGGCATCGATATACCAGTGTAGACTAGCGTATACGCTTCTCGACCCATGAGAGGGGCGATGGATGATCCCATATCCATTGGTGTTTGACATCAGAGATGGTATATGGGTGCTCAGTGGAGACTGGGTACACTGGACGGACTCGCCGAGAACTCCCAGATGGTATTATACCTCACGTCAGATGGCAGTTCTCAGGTGACACTTGTGCAGGTTAGTCTGTAGACCCGAGATCGTCATAGAGTCTTGTGTGATTCCCACTGTGCTTTGATCTCCACCTTACCACGTCCATGAAGGCGTGCAAAACGGTGGTTTTTGGGTACAGTCCCGAGTCACATGGAGGCAATGAGCGATAGGAGGGGTTTCGTCTCTCCCGGTATTGGGGGTTGATGTTGCGCTGTGCTCGATTGGCCGTAACAGGGAAGTCCTTGGCCAGGGCTGATTCAGAGATTTGCTGGTAAGTGTTACCAGTAGTTTCTCGACCCGTTATGAGCCTCACATCGGCACGACTTATCGGTTATTGGGGTCTGACGTTTACCACCCCTAGACTTGATATGCGACATATCAGACGAGGAGACCGGACTGCACGGTAGTGTCGCCGATTGGCTCGACAGGAGTTGTAGCAGGTTCACTTGTTCTCTTCTGATCGCTCAATACCCGGGTGGCCGTTACGTTTAGCTGACCGCTTGCGGCTTGGGGGTGCTTGATATGATCATCACCCACTGCCGGCGTATTGACGAGTCTCAGAGTCCCACAATGGAGTTTCCTAGTCCAGGCGAAACGTTGTGGTGCGCATATGCGATATGCGCATGGACCCGATTAAAATGCGCGTATAGGATACCGTGTGTTGATCGGGCGGCTTGCTTTTGGTGGGGTCATATGTGATATGACCGGATTGATAAATCAAGTGTTGATTTATTAATTAACCATTAGTTTCTCACTTGAAATCCTTTCTTGAGTTAGTTGGATGTATGCATGCATGTATGCCTTCTTTTTGATTCATGCACATATGGATGTACATATGCACATACATACATGCATCATCCTTCATGGTTGCTTATACATGGAATATAATGGTAATATAAGACTCACACCATGGTTTTAATATGTATTATTATTGTATTTATACTAAAACATAAAAGGAAAGAAAAAGGGTTCATTATTGATTTGTTTCTACACTCTTCTTTTGACCTAACCATTCTCACCCACCTTTTAACCTTAGGTAAAGTTTCCTTTTGTGTTTTAACTCAAGTTCAATAATGAATTCATTGTTTTAACCATGGTTTGAGATGAGAACAAAAAAATATATAAAGATATATTTTCATTTTTCTTTTGAAGAGTTATCCTTTTCACTCTTGAAAAAGATATTGCCATCATCTTCTTCTTCCTCTCTCATGTTGCTCTCTAGTTCTTTGTAGTGAGCAATATACTCATCAAGATTGGATTTTGAAGTGAGAAAGAGAACCACAACACCATTCTACACAAGTCTAGCCCACTTGTTTGGAGTGTTAGCTTGATTTCGTTCAGTTGATCGGATAAAGTTGCAAGCTTGGACAAAGCGGACTCCGGGTGGATCATCGGTGACCTCGAGGAGTTCAAGCGAAGCTTTTTCAAACCCCAAGTAGCCGAGGAGTCTAGCGTAGGGAGCTACAAAGGTTTTACTCTCTAAACCCCATCTATTCTTTCATATGTTGATGTGAAAACTTTTAGAAACCCTAATTTTCTAGGCACGATCCGATGTTTGTTAACTTAGCACCCTAAAGACTCCACCTTTGGTTCATGTGATGCTTCCAAACCCTTCATGAGGTGCTAGGCTAACCCAACATCAACCCTAGTCGTTAGCCAAGTGACCGGTCATTTCGAGGCTCGGGAACCTCTGATGGTGAAGTATCTGGCCGAGGTAAGAAGACTTCGAAGGAACTTCGACGAAGTCCAGGTAGAGCAGATCCCCAGACAGCTCAACGCTCAAGCCGATGCCTTGAGTAAGCTGGCCTCATCCTACTCGGCCAACAACAAGCGGTCCATCCTCTTCAATATTTTGCCACGACCTAGCGTAGAAGACGGAGCAACAACACTCCGTGTATACACAGCCCAAGAGGAAGACCGGGATAGGAGGAAGCCCTTCGTAGAATTCCTGAGGGAAGGTACGCTCCCAAAAGACCGGGGAGAAGCCCGCCGTCTCCGAGCCAAAACCCGTCACTTCATTTGGAGCAACGGGAACCTCTACAAGAAGTCCTTCACTCAGCCCTTGCTCCGGTGCGTCGACCCCCACGAGGCCGACTACGTCCTCTGAGAGATCCACGAAGGGGTCGGCGGCGCACACCAAGGGGCTCGCACTTTAATCCAGAAGGCATTGCTTCAGGGGTACTACTGGCCAACTATTCACCAAGACGCCCAGAAGCTTGTCAGAAGATGCAAAAGTTGCCAACTTCACGGAAGCGTATCTTGCCTTCCGGCTATCGAGCTGACCGTCCTAACCTCACCGTGTCCGTTTTCCCAGTGGAGAATGGACATGATAGGCCAGTTCCCTACCGGCACGGGCGGGCACAAGTACGTCCTCGTCGCAGTGGAGTACTTCACAAAGTGGATCGAGGCCTTCCCCATCAGGAAACCAGATGCCGCTACAACAATCAAGTTTCTGCAGAACAACGTGGTATTCCTGTTCGGCATCCCGAGGTGTATCATCACTGACCACGGGACGAACTTCGAAAATGAAAAATTGAAGGAATTCTGCAATGAATATCATATCCTCGTGAAGTTTGCCGCGGTCGCGCATCCCCAATGCAACGGGCAAGCCGAAGTCGCTAATCGGGACGTCCTCCGGGGTCTCCGGACATGCCTAGAAGGACGCCAAGGCAGTTGGGTCGAGGAGTTGCCCCAGGTCCTATGGGCCCTGTGTACGTCAAAGAAGACCCCTACCAGGGAAACCCCTTTCAGTCTCTGCTATAGGACCGAGGCGATGGTCCCAGCGGAGATCGGGCTACCCAGTCACTGGGTTTAATACTTCGACGATGAAGCAAACACCTCGGCACTACGAACCAACCTGGACATCTTGTTAGAGAAACGTGACCGGCTTCAGATCAAAGCTGCCGCCTATTAATAACAGACTGCCTGCTACTACAATGCACGAGTCAAGTGTCGCCTCTTCAAGGCCGGAGATTTAGTCTTAAGGCAGAACGAGTTTGTTGACCAAGGCAGGCTATACAAATTTTCTCCAGGGTAGGACGATCCTTTCCTCGTCTCCGAGGTTCTTCCCGGCGGAGCCTACCGCTTACAAGACGCGGATGGTCGCAAGTTTCCGCAACCTTACAACGCCGAGAAGCTCAAGCTGTACCAATAGAATGAATACCTACGAGCCTGCACTTCTTCTTTCGCTAAGGCAGTGTACATTTTTCTCAAGTTCTTTCTGTTTATGTAATAAGAATGGAATAATAAGACATTGTAAAAAGAAGAGTTTTTATTTATTCCAAAGGGTACTATGGGCTCCTCAGCCGTACATTGAAATAAAAGAAAATTACAATAGTGGGGGAAGGGGGTGCAGGAAACATTGCTCGTGGTACTCCGAGTATATTTCAGCCAGTCGAGCCCTCGCTGCCTCGGACCTTTGCCTCTAATGCCGCCCGCGAATGTCGGCGTGATGCCTCAGTCGGTAGCACTCAAGGATGAGTGCCACCGAGTGATCCCTCCGACCTGCGGAGATCAGGCCGAAGCGCCGCAAAGACCTTAGCTTACCAACCGCCTTGTCCTTCAGCTGCGCGGACAAGGGGTTGTAGAGCCCCGGCGATGCCCTCCAGATGGAGTACATCAACAGCTGGAGTAAGGGGGAGCGCTGAGGAAGTAGTCGGTCGAAATGATCCTCAATGCTTCCTATCACTATCTGCACCGTTTTCTCAGTGCAGTACTGATCGTAGAGATACACGTCCTCGAAGTTTATGATGTCGGGATGGTAAAAGGGAAGCTCTCCATTCTTACGTTTGGGTGTGAAAAAAGGGGTGTGAAAAAAGGTGTGCTCAACGCTCCTTTCGCTTTATAGCCCTATTGCGCCCTCAGGAGTCCAACAGTCACTCGTGCCTTCCACAACTGTACCGCCACGTGGCGGGCCTCCCGCCTTTCTCGGGGAGATTAGAACGACGCGGATCTTACGCTCCGCCTCCCTCCACGCATTAATGACACGTGTCGACCACGACAGTCACTCTTCCCAGTGTCTGGGCGCCGTGGAAGATCGGACAGAACCTTACGACTCGACAGAGCAGCTTCACTGCTCAGTCCATCCTTAGCAGGCCTCTTATGGCCCCTCCCGCGCTAAGGATCGAAGCCCTCATCAATAGGCAATCGGGCGGCAACCCTGCTCAGTTATCCCTGACTAGTAGCTCCCTACCCACAATGCCAGAGATCAAAGCCCTCGCCAAGAGGCACTGGTCAGTAACCCTGCTCGGCCCGTCCTTAAGGATCTAAGCCATTGCCAAGAGGCACCGAGCGGCAACCCTGCTCGGCCTATCCTTAGCAGGCCCCTTACGGCCCCTCCCGCACTAAGGATCAAACCCCTCATAAAGAGGCAACCGAGCTTGCCCTTGCTCGGTTATCCCTGGCTGGTAGCTCCCTACCCCCACGACGCCAGGAATCAAAGCCCTCTCCAAGAGGCACCGGGCAGCAACCCTGCTCGGCCCGTCCTTAAGGATCTAAGCCCTCGCCAAGAGGCACCGGGCAGCAACCCTGCTCGGTCCGTCCTTAGCAGGCCCCTTACGGCCCTTCCAGCTCTAAGGATCAAAGCCCTCATCAAGAGGCAATCGGGCAGCAACCCTGCTCGGTTATCCCTGGCTGTTAGCTCCCTACCCACAACGCCAGAGATCAAAGCCCTCACCAAGAGGCACCGGGCAGTAACCCTGCTCGGCCCGTCCTTAGCAGGCCCCTTACGACCCCTCCCGCGCTAAGGATCAAAGCCCTCATCAAGAGGCAATCGGGCAGCAACCCTGCTCGGTTATCCTTGGCTGGTAGCTCCCTACCCACAACGCCAGAGATCAAATCCCTCGGCAAGAGGCACCGGGCAGTAACCCTGCTCGACCCGTCCTTAAGGATCTAAGCCCTCGCCAAGAGGCACCGGGCAGCAACCCTGCTCAGCCTGTCCTTAGTAGGCCCCTTACGGCCTCTCCCGCGCTAAGGATCAAAGCCCTCATCAAGAGGCAACCAGGCTCGCCTTTGCTCGGTTATCCCTGGCTGGTAGCTCCCACCCCCACAACGCCAGGGATCAAAGCCCTCGCCAAGAGGCACCGGGAAGCAACCCTGCTCGGCCCGTCCTTAAGGATCTAAGCCCTCGCCAAGAGGCACCGAGCAGCAACCCTGCTCGGCCCGTCCTTAGCAGGCCCCTTACGGCCCCTCCCACGTTAAGGCTGAAAGCCCTCGTCAAGAGGCAATCGGGCAGCAACCCTGCTCGGTTATCCCTGGCTGGTAGCTCCCTACCCACAACACCAGAGATCAAAGCCCTCACCAAGAGGCACCGAACAGTAACTCTGCTCGGCCCTTTCTTAAGGATCAAAGCCCTCATCAAGAAGCAATCGGGCAGCAACCCTGCTCGGTTATACCTGGCTGGTATTTCCCTACCCCACGACACCAGGGATCAAAGCCCTCGCCAAGAGACAACCGAGCAGCAACCCTGCTCGGTCCATCCTTAGCATGCCTCCTCGGCGCCCTCCCGCTAAGGAACAAAGCCCCCGCCAAGAGGCAACTGAGCAGCTATCCTGCTCGGTCATCTATGGCTGGTGTTACTACCCACCTACGCCAAGGATCCAATCCCTCACCAAGAGGCCATCCATGTTTAAGCGATCCCTACCTCGACCTCAGGGCCATGGAGATACCGACCCTTCACCGGTCTTTGCACACTTGGCAAATGATCGAATTCAACTCGACGTGCAATCGCCAGACGAAGAACCGACCTGACATGAAAGTTGGACCGTGCAAATACAAATGTTTTCCACAAACAAAAGGAAAATATGTACACAAAGAAGCAGCAAAAAGATTTTTTATTCACAAAAGCAGAGGGCTTTACAGGGCACTACTGGCTCCCCAGCCTTACAAAATTCCAAAACAACAAAAGAAAATAAGAAGACGGTGAGCTTCAAGCCTCAGGGGCGGGGAGGACCTCAACAAGCCGCGCCTCCATTGCGACCACCGGAGCGGCATCTTTAGGGTCGGCACCATCGGCGGGAACTTCGGCGCCGGCGGCTGGGGCGACCGACTTACCCCTCACACTCCCACCGGGGGACACTTTCCTTACATCATGTCCCGGGGCGATCCCCTGCGCGTCGTCGTCGAGAGGGTACAAGGCCCGGAGATTGGCGTCGGGGAACTTCAGCATCTGAGCCTTGACAGAGTCGAGAGAGTCGTGCCAAATGACGCCCCCGGCTCTGGCAAGGTCGGCGTAGAACTGATCCGACTTTTTATAGCTATCCACCGCCTTCCGCGCCCGGTCCTTCAAAGCCTCGTTCTCCTTCTGGAGGGTGCTCGCTGTCTTCTTCATGGTGGCGGCGAGCATGCTGGAGTCCTCCAACTGGGACTCGGTGACTCGGGCGGCCTCTCGGTACCGAGCGACCTCCCTGTTCCCGGCCTCCACCCGGTCTTCAAGGGCAGCAGCCCTCTCCATCGCCGCCCCCAGTTCCTGGTTTAAGCTCTCCTCCCGCAAGGAGAACTAGCCCGCGACACGCATCGCTGGAACAATCTCCCCGTCCTCCATGTAGATGACGAGGGCAACGTGCTAAAGGACCTGAAGAAAGAAAGAGAGTCAAAAAGGGGAGGGAAGCATCCGACCACACGGACAAAAATGCTGGATGAAGAACCGATGGAGTACGAACACTAACCTGCACGGCCTCTTGAGCTATCGCCGCCATTTGGGCCTGGAGAGTTCCTCAAGGGACCCTGCCTCCGGTCGACCTCTCCATATCCGAGAGTAGGATGTCGGCGACAGAAAGTCTCGAGGGCACCTCGAAGCGAAGCTCCCCATCGTCCACAAGGATCGGGAAAGCCGGGGAGCGGGGCGCCCTCCTGTGAGACCTCTTGAGGGACGGCGCGGGAGAACCCTCCTCGTCTCCCACCTCGGGGGCCCGAGGCTCTTACGCCCGAGAGCGCTTTCGAACCGGCGCACGGCTAGACTCGGGGGCCCGGGGCTCGCTTGGGCACCTGGGTGAAAGGGCCACCGGCGGGGCTGGAACTGACAACGGGCGAGAAGAGCCGGTGCCTCCGGCCTTCTTCCCCTTCTTGACGTCGACCACTGCCGCCCGGAATTTACTCATGTCTATGGGTACTGCATAAGACAAAAATACAAGGAGTAAGCGATGCCAGGAAAATTAAAAAAATGCACAAGTCTAAACAGGTCGTCTGAGGGCTCCCACCTTACCTGTGTACTCGACGGGGCTGAGCCCGGCCCAACTGAGGGCCCGCTCAGACAGTAGCACATCAACCCAAGGGAGGGGCTCCCACTTCGACACCGCCACCGCATCGAGATCATTCGACCGCCTCACCCATGAACAGCTGGCCTGTCACGCCCCGCTTCCCAGAGTACGCAAAGATAGGAACGTGATAGAGCCAACCATGCTACCTGTGGATAGGAAATATCCCTCCACAGTCACATTCAGCTATAGAGATATCAAGAACAATAATATACTATCTAACACATGTCCATAAGCCAGAATAAACGAGTCAAGAATAAAATAATGCGGAAGCAAAAAGATGCAATACAAGAATAAACTGGAATGTACGTCCCATAATGCGGGCTCACATCAGGAATGAAAATGCATAAATAAAACTAAAATACTAGCAGGTCCTCACTGCTCGGCCTGCTGACTGAAATACTTCTGCTCGGCCTGCAACAAAGGTAAAGAATCTGGGCCATGCAAAACCCAGACGTCAGTGCGTCATAAAATCAAGCGATAATAAAAATCAAGGAGTAGAAAGGCATGCAGGTACGAGTATGAACGGCCAATAAGGTATAACAGTAACATAAATAAGGACAGTGCAGGGTAAGGCACAGGTGATGTGTAGTGAGTAATCTAAACTGGTCTACTGGGTTAACTACTCTCAAGTCTTTGAAATCAATTTGATTAATCATCGATGCAACTCAATAGTATCCCGTGCGTGCCCGGGACCACGGTCAAGACTCTCGGGCTGAATCCGAGACGTGCCGCTAGGCAGTAAAAAGGTAGTATGTAAAGACGAATGATGTCAGCAGCATCATTCCGGGGCTGGCCTAGCTCGTAAGACTGATCAGTAAAGGCATCGAACTGTCGAGTTACAAGTCAGGTTTCATCATTGATTTCCCCATACCCCCAGGTTATGTGTTCAAGTTAGGTATTGATAAATCTGGAGCTAATGCCAACACAGGATCAAGCAGGTACAGGTTTGTCTGAATAGACAACAGGAAATGTCCGTAGGGACAACAGCTCAAGATTGTTGGCATTAGTAACAAGATCAGGTAACATGTCAAGCTGTGGTACATCAGGTCATGTCAGGTGGTGTACATGTATCAGGTCAGGTCAAGTAGTGCACAGGTATCAAGTCGTGTCAAGCAGTAGTGTATCAAGTCATGTCAAAGGAGTGCACAAGTATCACGTGGGTGCTCATAATCAAACTGTAATAAGCATGGGTACACAAAAACAAGTATAGAGTACTAATGTAACAATAAAATGGAATAATGTGATGTGGTATGCCAATAAATATAAATTCAAGATATGGATGCACAATTATCGATTAGGGTTACATTAATAGTTCCAATATTAATTAGGATGCACTTTATTAAACATGGGGTGTTAATATCACGGTATTACGTATTAATATGATCTATGGATGCAGTTATATATATTCTAAATGAGATGGATGCAACCGGGTATCCGAAAGGTTATAAAACTATAAAATGGTACTGTGGGATGTACAGCTAAGCACTATGTGACATAAATATTGATATGGGTGCGGTATATTATAATCTAGTATGCAACATGATAGGTTTTCCATGACCTAGATCTAAAATGATATAAACGGATGCAAACGGAACATCGAAACGTTATAAAACTAAACATGGGGTACTAGATTTAAACTACAGGTATGGTATTTATTTAAATAGGTATAAAATGAGTTATATAGCATGTAGCAAGATTAACTTGCCTCAACGGATCAAGAAATGTATGTGTACGGAACGTCTCACGTCGACGAATGTCGCGACGCGCGCACGGTACACGGAACGGTTCCAAACAACGCACAAAGGTGATCACACAAGTCAGGTACGACGTCTGGATCGTCGGGATCGTCGACGTCACGTCCGGCTCCGGCGAACTAAACAAACAGAGAACCATTTTTTTTAAAGACAGAAAGAAAGGAAGAAAAGAAAGAAGGAAGAAAGAAGAGGAGAGAGAAGGAAGGGAGTGGCTCATTGGGTTGCACAGGAGTTAGGGAACGAGGGGGCGACGATGAGATCGACTGCAGCGATCTCGCCCGCGATGGAGTGGTATATAGGGAGGTGCTCGGGTTTGGGTTTCTGGGTGTGTGCAGGGCTCGGGGAAATGAGCAGAGGAAGGTGAGGACGAGGGGAGGATGAAGACGGGGTCGGGAGGGGCGTCGTCGGAGGCTTGGGCAACGGCGAGCGCGAGGCCGGCGATGCTGGAGTTTGCTGGGTTCTCGCGAGTTTAAAAATGAGGAGAGAAAGAAGGAATAAATAATATATATAAGGGGAGAGAGAGAGAGATAAAGAAAGAGAGAAGAGAGAGAGATAGGAGAGAGATAGAGAAAGCGATAGGAGAGAGAGAGGAGAGAGACAGAGAGAGAGCGAGAGCGAGAGGAGAGAGAGGGGGGGAAATGAATAGTGAGGAGAGATAAGATTGGAAGTTAGCGGGGAGAGAGAAAGAAAGAGAGAAGAGAGAGATTACGAGAGGAGAGAGAAAGAGAAAAAGAGAAAGAGAGGGAGTGGGGGCCACTTGACAGCGAGAGAGAGAGCTGGAGGGTGAGCTGTGTTTGGTTAGGAGTTAGGATTTTAAGATTTTAAATTTTAAAAGATTTTAGTTTGTTATATAAATTTAAGTCGTCGATTAAATTAATTAATTTGAATTTTGGCGGGATACAAAAATATTCCAAAACACGCCCGGGTCGGGTCTAAAATTTCAGATTTAAAATATGAAAAATATATGCAACTTTCAAAATTCAAAATGAATACTCAGGTAACGAAAATGCATACCCCCAAGAACGGATGCACGTACGTGCGCGTAGCCATCCAAACACGTCCGTTTCACTGAACGGGACGAGAAAAAGATGCGCGGATGCTACCACGGGGTTAGGGGTATCATGCAAGCCATGCTACGTAATTTTAAAATATTTTACGTGACCTGAAATGTTATATGGTAAAATATGCAATACCAGATAAAATGCCAGTATGTACTAAACATGAAAAATGCACAGTCTACGTAACACGTCAGGGTAATTCATAAATATGAATCAAACAGGTTCAAGCAAGCGGGTCGGGTCGAATGCAAGGTAAAATGTAACATACCATTCGCACCCAAAACACGATAAATCAAGAAAATACCACGGATAAGTAAATACGGGAATTGGAAATGGTATAAATGAACTAGGTTGTTACATTATACCTAACTACAAAAAGAATTTCATCCTCGAAATTCCAAGAACAAGAAAGGATAAACAATCAAGAAACTACAAGAATAGATGTGGAAACTTCTGTCGGATTTCGTCTTCTCGTTCCCAAGTTGATTCTCCATGCGAGCGATTTCCTCAAGAAACAAGTACGAGAGGGATAACCTTATTCTTAAGAACCTTTTCTCTTCGATCCACAATCGACATCGGTCGCTCCTCAAAAGTCAAATCTTCTCGTACAGTCAGCTCCGAATGATCCAGTACGTGTGTTTCATCTCGAACATATTTATGGAGTTGAGATACATGAAACACGTCATGAACATTCGCCAAAGATTGCGGTAACGCCAATTGATATGCTACTTCTCCAACACGCTCCAAAATCTCGAAAGGTCCAACGAATCGAGGACTAAGCTTTCCTCGACTCCCAAAGCGAATCACTCCTTTAGTTGGTGATATTTTCAAGAATACCAGATCACCAACAGCGAACTCTAGAGGTCTTCTTGATGTATCGGCCCAACTCTTCTGTCGATCTTGTACTGCCTTCATATGATTCCGGATAGTGTTAACCTTCTCTACTGTCTGCACGATCAGATCCGGTCCCAAAAATCTTCGTTCTCTAATATTGTCCCAACAAACAGGTGAACGACACTTGCGACTATATAATGCTTCGAATGGAGCCATCTGAATAGTCACCTGAAAACTGTTGTTGTAAGAAAACTTCACCAAGTGTAGATGATCCTCCCATGAACCCTTGAAGTCTAACATGCAAGCTCTCAACATGTCTTCAAGAGTTTGGATCGTTCTCTCTGACTGGCCATCTGTCTGAGGATGATAAGCTGTGCTAACCTTCAATCGAGTCCCCAAACTTTCCTGTAAGCTCCTCCAAAAGTGTGATAAGAAACGGGTGTCACGGTCGGACACGATGCTCACCGGTACTCCATGCAATCTCACGATCTCCTGCATGTACCGTTCTGCCAATGCTTCCGTTGATTAACCAACTCAAAATGGGATGAAATGAGCTGCCTTGGTCAATCGATCAACAATCACCCAAACTGCATTGTTGCCTTTTGGACTCCGCGGTAAAGCCGTCATGAAATCCATGGTTATATGTTCCCACTTCCATTGAGCAATCAGAAGTGGTTGCAATAAACGAGCAACCCTTTGATGTTCAGCCTTAACTTGCTGACACACCAAGCACTTCGTTACAAAACGGGCAATCTCCCGTTTCATGCCTTCCCACCAGAAATGCTGTCGTAGATCTCGGTACATCTTCGTGCCTCCTGGATGTACGGAATATGCGGAACTGTGCGCCTTCTTCATAACTTCTTCGCGAATATCTCCTTTTGGCACACGCAAACGACTACCATATCGCAACGAACCATCTTCATGAATCAACAAGTCCGTTCGAAGTCCAGCTTCAACCTGTTCTCGAAACTTCTGCAATCTTGGGTCCTGTAACTGCGCTGCTTTAATATTTTTGATCAATGATGACTGTACTTGTAGCTGCATCAACTGTCCCGAAGAATGTGACAGCACAACCTCCAAATCGAATCTCCGAAAGTCTTCGATAAGTTCCTTCTGTGCAGTCAACATCTGAATTGCTGGCAACCGACTAAGCGCATCCGGCACAACATTAACTTTCCCCGGATGGTACTTAAGATCAAGATCGTAGTCAGCCATTAGCTCCAACCATCTACGCTGCCTCATATTAAGCTCCTTCTGTGTGAACACGTACTTTAAGCTTTTATGATCTGTGAATACTTCGACCCTTTCGCCCAATAAGTAGTGTCTCCAAATTTTCAAAGCGAAAATCACAACTACTGGCTCCAAATCATGAGTTGGGTAATTCTTCTCATGGGTCTTCAACTGTCTCAATGCGTAAGCTATAACCTTCCCATGCTGCATCAAAACACAACCCAATCCTTTCCCAGATGCGTCGCTGTGAATCACCAATCCTCCGGAACTGTCTGGCACGGTCAAAATAGGAGCGGTTATCAGTCTCTGCTTCAACGCCTCAAAAGTTGACGCACACTTATCCGTCCACACAAATGGTAATTCCTTGCACGTAAGCTTGGTTAAAGGCTCAGCCAAACGAGCAAAATTCTCCACGAACCTTCTGTAATACCCGGCAAGTCCAAGAAAACTTCTGATCTCTGCAACGTTCTTCGGAATCGGCCAATCTCGAATTGCTGCAATCTTTTCGGGATCAACGGTGATTCCATCTCCGGACACGACATGCCCTAAAAACTTCACTTCTTCAAGCCAAAACTCGCACTTGCTCATCTTTGCATACAATCTTTCTTGCCTCAATGTCTGTAGTGCGATCTTCAAGTGTTCTTCATGCTCTTCTATGCTCCTCGAGTAAACCAGAATATCATCAATGAACACCACTATAAACTGGTCCAAGAATGGTGAAAAGATTCGGTTCATCAAGTCCATAAATATCGCCGGTGCATTCGTTACTCCGAAGGGCATCACTAAATACTCGTAATGTCCATACCGAGTTCGGAACGCAGTCTTGCAAATATCTTCTGATTTAACTCGGACCTGATGATATCCGAATCGCAAATCCAGCTTCGAGAATACCCTCACGCTACTAAGCTGCTCGAATAATTCGCCAATGCGAGGGATCGGCTACTTGTTCTTAATAGTCACCCGGTTTAATTCTCGATAATCGATGCACATCCTCCTTGTGCCATCTTTCTTCTTGACTAGAAGAACTGGTGCTCCTCAAGGTGAGTTACTGCTGCGAATCCAACCCTTCTCAAGTAATTCAGCAACCTGCTTCTTAGCTTCTTCCAACTCCACTGGTGCCATTGGATAGTACGCTTTAGAAATTGGCGCTGCACCAGGAATTAGATCGATTGCGAACTCCACATCTCGTTTTGGTGGTAAACCTGAGATGTCCTCGAACACGTCCAAGAAATCTCGAACTATAGCTGGCGCTTCTTCTTTATCGACTTCCATCGACGAAAGAACATTATTTGTCGGCCTAGCCCTAAACTCGACTGGCCCGACAGAACTGCTTCCTCCAATAAAGATAAACTCTGGATGTCCAGAAATCTGGAAAATCACTTTCTTTACCCTACAATCAATGTGAGCGTGGAAAGTGCCAAGAAAATCCATTCCCAAGACGACTTCATAGCTGCCGGTATCAATCACCAAGAAATCTGCAAACAGCTCCCGTCCGCAAACAACAACAGAACAATCCTTACATTCTCTACTAGATATGATCTTCCCATTCCCAGTGTGTATGTCCCAACAACTAGACAGGGCCGTGCAAGCAATCGAGTGTGTAGCAATAAACTTGGACGACATAAAACAATGGGATGCACCAGAATCGAATAACGGTAATGCGGGAAAACCATAAACAAGTAGGATACCTAAAACAACTTCTCCTGAAGCCTTAGCTTCCTCAGCCGTCAGGGTAAATGCTCGAGCTTGATTGGGTCCCTGAGTCAGCTGCTTTTATCCCTGAAACTGCTTCTGCGGTGGCCTCGGAACATCATCTTTCGTGCGAAGCTTTGACGGACAAGCGTTGATAGTATGATCCGTCGATCCACAAACCAAACAGAGTCCCCGCATCTTTCGACATTCCCTTTGCACGTGTCCAGGTAAATGGCAGTAGTCACAAATCACGCTCTTTCTTTGATCAACAACAACAAGCTTCTTCATAGGTGTTACGCCACGTCGGTTCGCCGGAATACCTCTGCGTACATGCGCTCGGTTTGGTGCAAATGCCGGCTTTCGCATTGTAACTGCTTGCTGCTGCGTACTCCCAGTCTTCATAGATAGGCTCTGCTGCTCTCGGGCTGCTGTAAGTACTTGTGAGAAAGTGGTCAAACCCAGGGATATAATTTGCCTCTGGATGTCCACATCCAAACTGCGCATAAACATTCATTCCTTATCAGCTTCTTTGGCCACCAAAGGTCCAGCGAATCTACTAAGCCGCGTCCACTCAGCTGCATGTACATCCACAGGTGCGCTGTTCTGTTTCAAACTGATAAACTTTTCTTCCATTTCCTCCCGTGCAGTCTGCGGGAAGAACTTCTCCAAGAAACTCTTTGAAAAATCCGCCCAACTGATCGGCTTGGGCAAGCGGGTCTCTTCCACAAGCCACCATTCATGGGCATAGTCCACCAACTGGATGCATACCACATCCACTCTCTTGTCTTCTGGAATTTGTGCCGCAACGAGTAAATTCTCCGTATCAACCAGCCACTGCTCCGCTGGCAACGGCTCTTCTAGGCCAGTAAAGACGGACGGACCAAGTCTCCTAAAATCCGCCACGGTACCCACACGATCAACTAGACTGGCCACAACATTGTTTAGGGACTGCCGGACGGTCCGCAAACCTTCCTGAAAAACTTCGGCTTGCTGCTGGTTCAGCTCGGTCTGCCGTTTCTCGTTCTCCAGCATCCCACGAATTACTCCAAGAAAAGCGGCTTCATCAACATGCCTCTGGTACGTTTTCAGATTCCTGCCTGCCATGTTCCTGAAATCAAAACACCAAAAGGATTAGTATGATAACGGATTCAAAATATAGATCAAGGATATGAATCAAGACTAGAACTCCAAGTTACTTAAATAGAGTACCGCATTGTAACCATACCGCGGTACATAGCTACAATCACATAACTCCACCCAAGTCACCTAAGTTCTAGAGATAAACAATAGGAAACCAAGTTTCGAGTTGAGATGCAAAGAGGTTTGCATATTGTTAAGGTAGAATCAGGAGGAAGTTAACATTCAAACAATGGCAAGATGGCAAGGTGGCAGGACATGTTCCTAATCTCGAGTATTCTGATTCGTGTATTGGGTCCAATACCCAACTACAAAAGAATCAAACCCGTTTAACCTAGATCCTATGGCTTTGATACCAAACAAACCCTGTCACGCCCCGCTTCTCAGAGTACGCTAAGATAGGTACGTGACAGAGCCAACCATGCTACCTGTGGATAGGAAATATCCCTCCACAGTCACATTACGACTGTAGAGAAATCAAGAACAATAATATACTATCTAACACATGTCCATAAGCCAGAATAAATGAGTCAAGAATAAAATAATGCGGAAGCAAAAAGATCCAATACAAGAATAAACTGGAATGTACGTCCCATAACGCGGGCTCACATCAGGAATGAAAATGCATAAATAAAACTAAAATACTAACAGGTCCTCACTGCTCGGCCTGTTGACCGAAATACTTCTGCTCGGCCTGCAGCAAAGGTAAAGAATCTGGGCTATGCAAAACCCAGACGTCAGTGCGTCATAATATCAAGCGATAATAAAAATCAAAGAGTAGCAAGGCGTACAGGTATGAGTATGAATGGCCAATAAGGTATAACAGTAACATAAATAAGGACAGTGCAGGGTAAGGCACAGGTGATGTGTAGTGAGTAATCTAAACTGGTCTACTGGGTTAACTACTCTCAAGTCTTTGAAATCAATTTGATTAATCATCGATGTAACTCAATAGTATCTCGTGCGTGCCCGGGACCACGGTCAAGACTCTCGGGCTGAATCCGAGACGTGCCGCTAGGCAGTAAAAAGGTAGTATGTAAAGACGAATGATGTCAGCAGCATCATTCCGGGGCTGGCTTAGCCCGTAAGACTGATCAAAAGGTATCGAACTGTCGAGTTACAAGTCAGGTTTCATCATTGATTTCCCCATACCCCCAGGTTATGTGTTCAAGTTAGGTATTGATAAATCTGGAACTAATGCCAACACAGGATCAAGCAGGTACATGTTTGTCTGAATAGACAACAGGAAATGTCCGTAGGGACAACAGGTCAAGATTGTCGGCATTAGTAACAAGATCAGGTAACATGTCAAGCTGTGGTACATCAGGTCATGTCAGGTGGTGTACATGTATCAGGTCAGGTCAAGTAGTGCACAGGTATCAAGTCGTGTCAAGCAGTAGTGTATCAAGTTATGTCAGGGGAGTGCACAAGTATCACGTGGGTGCTCATAATCAAACTGTAATAAGCATGGGTACACAAAAACAAGTATGGAGTATTAATATAACAATAAAATAGAATAATGTGATGTGGTATACCAATAAATATAAATTCAAGATATGGATGCACAATTATCGATTAGGGTTATATTAATAGTTCCAATATTAATTAGGATCCACTTTATTAAACATGGGGTGTTAATATCACAGTATTATGTATTAATATGATCTATGGATGCAGTTATATATATTCTAAATGAGATGGATGCAACCGGGTATCCGAAAGGTTATAAAACTATAAAATGGTATTGTGGGATGTACAACTAAGCACTATGTGACATAAATATTGATATGGGTGCAGTATATTGTAATCTATGTAAGTCCACGTTGCTCACTCCGGTTCTTACGGGGAGGCGGAAACTGTCAAAAACGATTTTTGGCGTAAAGGCAACATGGACTAAAAGAAGGATCTTTGCTAAACGACAAACTAGCAAACTACTTGAGGTGCTATCTACTATACCATAGAGATTATACCTCACGATACCGGTCCTTCGGGTCTTCTCTCCGCTGTCCTGCTCGTCCATCTGAGCTCCGAGGATCGATCCGGATCTTGATCACCTCCGCGGCCTTCTTGAGTCGAAGACGATCCACCCGAGAGTTGTGCTCCGAGCTCCATCTCGAGCCGAGGTAACTAGGGAAACAAGATCGCCAGTCTTGATGTCCTAGGTTGTGTAGAAGTAGTAGATGGATGTTTTTGTCAACTAGGATCCTTTTTCTCTCAACACATGAGATCAAAGGAAATTTTCAAGAGGAGGAAGATGAAGGAGAACCATGGAGCTTTTTCATTTCATTTTCAAGAGAGAGAATGAGAAAAATCAAGAATGAACTAAGAAAATGAACCATGGTTCAATAATACATAAACATCATCATGACTAATCTTTTCATGATAAAGTTGATGGCAACAATTGACTTGACCATTTTCATATCATTTAAAGAAAAATAAAACCAAAGAAGAATCTAGACCTCACATGAAAATGCTAGTCAACTTTGGTCAAACGGTCAACAAAATTAAGTATGGTCAAATGGTCAAAGCAATTAGCCATAACACAATTATCACTAAAAAGATTAGTAAATAATGTTCCCGGCTCATAATGGTTTTGACCGAACCAACTGCCAAAACCCTAATGAGTCCGCCTCATAATGGTTTTGACCGAATCAACTGTCAAAACCCTAATGAGGCACCTCCTTCTTCTTCGCTCCTCAATACTGTGCATACACACCCGCATCCGCATTCCGTAGAATGAGAATGCACAGAAGACAAAACTAATCCATCCGTGCAATACTAGGATCCGGTTTAAACCAAAGCCCACTAGTATTGCCTGCCCGAACAACATACGCACACAAGTGCACGTAAGTGATCGTAGCCCTGCCGTAAAATCATACGGCCTCTACACGTTTCGCTCAGTGCAGGGAAACTCTCTGTGTGGGACTCTAAAGACTCGACACTACGCTGGCAGTGGGTTTAACCACAGACCGCAAGTGGCACTAGCTGTACGTAACGGTCCCCAGGTAGATGTCGATAAGAAGGCCGATGAGGTAAACCCATCCGAACTCCTACTGAGCCTGTATGTGACAATCTCCGTACATTCCGGTCCGTTCGTCTGAGAACATCGCATGGCGGGCCTAGGGGGTGGTAAACGTCAGTCCCCTAATAGCGGTACAAGTCGTGTCGGAGTGTAGCCCAGAACACCCTGAGATAACACTGGAAACCTACCAGTATATCTCGCTTGCCCTGGCCAGGGACTACTATGTGTAATTGCTCTCCTAGACACAGCGCGATGTCAACCCCCAATACCGGGAGAGACGAATCCTGTCTAACCGTCACTGCCTCCAAGTGCTTCGGGACTGCACCCAACTACTACCTGTTTGCACGACTCCTTTGAGCCGTGGTAGGGTAGTAATCAAAGTACAGTGGGAACACACTCGAGGCGAAGTGGCAGTGTCAAGTCAGCGGACTAAGCTGTACTCATGTCACCTGGGAACTGATAACCGACGATAGGTATAATACCAACCAACAGTTCCCGACGAGTCCTGTCCAGTGTACTCGTAACCTAACGAGCACCCGCATACTATCTCAAGTACGACGTACTGACGGCTGTGGGACAGACCATCTCCCCCGCTGGGATGAGAAGCGCATACGCTAGTCTACTCCGGAGTATCGATGCCCTGTCTCGATAGTCCTACGACTAGGGACCTGTATAAAGATGTGCTTATAGATTACCCAGCCCCCACAAGTGTGACTTCCATCACAACGCTGGTAATCAAGCAAAGATCCTAAGGGCTCTACTAATATGTATAAACGATATGCTAAAAGAAACACATGCACATATTGAAGTAGAGACAAACCAAGTAGCATACTACCATTTTGAGGAAGATTGTCTATACAACTGTGAATATCCCAAACTTCCATCAAGTAATATACAAGCTAGTATGATACAGTAATGGCAACTAGGGCATATACACTAACAATCTCCTACTTGCACTAAGGCCATGTATTGGCGTATCGAAGACCTATCATCTCGATCAGCCGCTCGAACTGAGTCTGGGGTAAGGCCTTCGTGAGTGGATCAGCAGTGTTATTCTCCGAATTTACTCTCTTCACCTCGATCTCCCGGCGGTCTACGATCTCCCTGATCAGGTGGTACCGCCTCAAAATGTGCCTGGACTTCTGATGGGACCTGGGTTCCTTCGCTAAAGCTATAGCGCCGTTGTTGTCACAATACAGCGGTATTGGATCAACAATGGTAGGAACTACCTGAAGCTCCGTGAGGAACTTCTTCATCCAGACAGCTTCCTTTGCGGCATCGCAAGCAGCTATGTACTTCGCTTCCATAGTTGAGTCAGCAACGGTTTCCTGCTTGGAACTCTTCCAGCAAACCGCCCCTCCATTGAGGGTAAAGACATAACCCGACATGGACTTAGAGTCATCCTTGTCACTCTGGAAGCTGGAGTCAGCAACGGCCTCGATCTGGAGGTCTTTTCCGCCATACACCAAGAACATCTCCTTAGTCCTTCTCAGGTACTTGAGAATGTTCTTTACCGCTATCCGGTGTTTCTCCCCTGGGTCCGACTGATACCGGCTTACAACGCTCAATGCGTATGCTACATCTGGTCTGGTACATAACATCGCATACATTATAGAGCCTACCGCAGATGCGTAGGGTATAAATGACATGTGAGCCCTTTCCAAATCAGTCTTGGGAGACATCTCTTTAGAGAGGGTGATTCCGTGACAAGCTGGTAGATTACCGCGCTTGGAATCTTCCATACTGAATCGTTTCAGTATGGTGTCGATGTACCTGGACTGTGAAAGTCCCAACATCCTCTTAGATCTATCACGATAGATCTGGATCCCCAGAATGTAGTTGGCATCGCCCAGGTCCTTCATGGAGAACTTCTGTAACAAGAATCCTTTGACTGACTGTAGCATAGGAATATCATTTCCTATTAGGAGAATGTCATCCACGTACAAGACAAGGAATACCACAATTCTCCCTACAATCTTACTGTAAATGCATGGTTCATCTGGGTTTTTGATAAAGTCGAATTCTTTGATAGTATCATCAAAGCAGATGTTCCAACTCCGCGATACCTGCTTCAGTCCATAGATGGACTTGAGCAACTTGCACACTTTACCGCTGCTCCCACTCTGAATGAATCGCTCTGGCTGATCCATATAGACGCACTCTTCTAAATTTCCATTTAGGAAAGCCGTCTTTACGTCCATCTGCCAGATTTCATAATCGTGGAAGGCAGCAATGGCAAGAAGGATCCGAATGGATTTGAGCATAGCCACTGGAGAAAAGGTCTCGTCATAGTCCAAACCAGGTTTCTGACGAAAGCCCTTTGCAACAAGTCTAGCTTTATAGGTTTCAACCTGCCCATCTACACCAATCTTCTTTCTGAAGATCCATTTGCATCCTACGGGTTTTACCCCTTCTGGAGCAAAGTCAAAAGTCCAAACTTTGTTGGTGTACATGGACTCCATCTCGGTCAGCATTGCATCCAGCCATTTTACCGAGTCACCGCTCTGAATGGCTTGCTGGAAGCTAGTAGGCTCACCATAGTCAATGGTGCAATCCTCTCTATCCCCGTCTATGAGAAAACCGTAGTATCTCTCGGACGGATGAGACCGCCTACTACTCCTGCGGAGCGGCGTAGGAATGTCCTGTTCTTTCGAACCCTCTGGTTCTACCAAGCTTTCAGTAATAGCTCGTGGTTCTGGAATTTCTTCCAGTTCTATTGCGCTCCCACTTATCTAATTTTCCAAAAACTCAGTTTCCAAGAAGCGGGCATGACGAGAAACAAAAACTTTTTGTTCCTCTGCGTAATAGAAAAGATACCCCTTGGAGTTCTTTGGGTATCCCACAAACTTACACTGTACTGAACGTGTCTCGAGCTTGTCCGCATGCTGCTTTTTAACAAAAGCTGGACACCCCCATGTCTTAAAGTGTTTAAGACAGGGTTTCTTTCCACTCCACATCTGATATGGTGTGGTAGGCACTGACTTAGTAGGAACTTGGTTCAAAAGATATGCAGCTGTTTCTGGTGCATAACTTCAGAAAGATCGCGGTAACTTAGCCTTACTCATCATGGAACGAACCATATCCAATAGGGTTCGATTCCGCTTATTCGATACACCGTTATGCTGTGGTGTGTATGAAGGAGTAAGCTGAGAGAGAATTCCATTCTCTTTTAAGTAGTCCAGAAAGTCGGCACTCAAGTATTCACCACCTCGATCAGATCTCAGTGTCTTGATACTTTTGCATGTTTGTTTTTCAACTTCATTCTTGTATTCCCGAAATTTTTCAAAGGCCTCGGATTTATGTTTCATCAGGAAGACATGTCCATACCTAGAGAAATCATCTGTGAAAGTAATGAAGTATGAATAACCACTTCGCGCATATGTAGACATTGGACCATACACGTCACTGTGTATGAGTCCCAAGAGCTCGCTTGCTCTTTCTCCGTGTCCAGTGAACGGGGTCTTTGTCATCTTTCCCATGAGACAAGATTCACAAGTGGCATAAAACTGATACTCGAACGGATCCAAGTATCCCTCTTTATGTAACTTTGTTAACTGTGTCTCATTAATGTGACCCAGTCTACAATGCCATAAGAAAGCCTGATTTATTTCCGGAGACTTTCTTTTAAGTGTGTTCTGGACATTGAAAATCTGAGCTTGATTCAATACGTATATCCCATTTTTTAATGTACCTGACCCAATCAGAACTTGATTTAGGTGGATGTGGACCACATCGCTTACAAAAGTAAAATCATATCCTTCCTTAGAAAGTAAGGATACAGATATGATATTACAAGTCGCACCTGGTACATAAAAACAGTTATGTAGAATCAATATTTGCCCAGTTGTCAGTCCAAGATGATATTCCCCTACGGATTCAGCGTACATGCTCATTCCGTTAGCAACCCTGAGGGTCATATCACCTATCTTGATAACCCTACGGTTTTTCAGAGCCTGTAACGAATTACAAATATGAGATCCTGATCCGGTATCCAATACCCAGGAAGTAGGGCTAACTGACATACAGTTCTCAATCACAAACACACCCGAAGCCAAAGCCACAACATGCTTCGAATTCTGGCTACTGGTTTTGCTAGCCCTGCAATCCTTCTGCCAATGTTCATTCCCGTAACAATAGGAACGTCCCTCTTTTATTACATCCATTCCCGAAACTTTTTCCCTTCCCTTTCCTTCTACTTCCCTGGTTTCCTTCAGGGTAGAAGGTAGAGACTGTAGAATCAAGTCAGCATCTGACCCGTTCTTCAATGTGGTCTTCAGGTCCGTGAGCTCAAAATAGCTGGTCTCTGTAAGGACGTTGCTCCCTACAGATGACCCGATAGCCAACCTCGCTGGAAGCAATTCGTTCGAGGTCTCATATCTTGCGATACGAGATTGCTCTCCATATAAATCTTTGTTATGGAGGAAGATAGAAACTAAGTCCATCTTCTCGTGATGCCTCTGGTATGCCATCAACTGAGGCTAACACGAGGCACTTGGCTTTCGCACAATTTTTTTCCGATATCTTACGGATATCAATATCCGTGACAGGGGAAACTGGTCCTGAGACGGTAGGGGTCGGATTAGTTAAGAGGTGTCCCAGCTTGTCATGGGCAATGGACATCTGGACAGACCTTTGCCAATCATAACAGTCAGATTCAGTCATTTTATTATCTAGATGTAACCTATGTGTGGTCACTGGGTCGCTGCAATTAAGAGAGAGAGAAGAAAACACTCAGCATGATGCTCTTGCAAGTTTAGATTGGTTTTTAATTTATCTAAACAGGATGGCTCCCACTGTCTCTCGAATCTCTCCTCAAACCATAAAGGAAGAATTAGTTAGGATCAATCTCACCGTACAATACTTGCTTAACCGTTCAGCCAGGCCAGTGTCGGTACTTCGAGGGAGGTTTTCCAACGCTTTCGCGAAGTTCCTTAATTTAAGAACCTCTTTTCCCTGGGGGCGTAGCTCCGCTAACACCTTTTTAGACACCTACTTGGTTTATAGCATTGATCGTTAAGTGAGAAAATTCCCGAGGAGTAGCATATACTCACAGTAGGATCGGGATCTAAATATCATCGTGTAATAAAACTGAAGGAATCCTACCAGAATCATCACACTCCAAATGGTATGCAGCAGTAGCAAGTTTCAGTTTCTTTAGAAACTCCCGATATGGATTTTTGCCCCATGCTCTTATGACCTTGACTAAGGCAAACAAATCATAAGTCACATGTCAAGTTCTACCCGTTGTTGTCCAGGTTGATTTGAACCCACCCGTATATACCCTTGACTATGGCCAACAAAGTAATACGACTGTGCCAAACCAACACATCTATCTATGCAACATATGAATACCCACCAGCTACCAAACACTGTGCCTTGACTAAGGCCAACAAACACAGCTTGAATACTGTTGGATGTTCATATGAAACGACGGAAGGCTACGAATGGTTTTGGCGAAACCGTGAACGTGGTGAACTTGATATAATCGATGGAACAAGATAGCTTTTAAAAGGAGTGGTTCAAGCTCCGCGTTTAAAAGTTGGTTTTTGAAAAGAACCGAGTGGTTTTGAAAGTGTTCCAACGACTTTACTTTGGTTTATTTTCTTGCATTAATTTTAATGCGTCCCATCATTTAATCCTACCATTGCAGAAAACAACGAAAATATGACGTACGCTTATGCCATCCGCATTCGCCACGGGGCCCTGTCATCACCCGTTAGGTTACTTAACTAATGACAGAGCGGGGGCTGGACTAGCGCGGATGCAAAACATAAGCAACGTCTAAATAGATATCATATATATATATATATATATATTCGTCAGATGCAATGATAGCCATTCAAGATCACAGATGAACACTTTGGATATACTAGGAATCCGCGATTCGTTCGAGCCTGCAACGAAAAACGGATTACACGGTCGCGATGAATAGCCAATACCCCACCCTAGACCCCTACGGGTGCGGAAAACTACTCGTCAAGTACCCGAAGCGAAGCAACCTCCCTCATCAACGTGAGTAGGCCACTCGGCACTTCGAGATACCCGGTAGTTTGTGCACCCCACCTTGGGTCTATCCTAGGAGCAAAAACAGTAAAAGAAATTATACAATGGCGGCTACAACCTCATCCCGGATGTGCGGCCATAAAATAATATTACATCAATTACAAATTTTACAATGAATGAAAGAAAAAGAAACTCTCATCTCACATCCACCCGGCTATTCATCCGCAACAATCCAACGAGTTCATATACACAAACCATCAACATTACAGATCACAGATATGTATAACCCCCACTAATCGACGTATAGCGATTAGTAGACATTCAATACATATATCACATCACAGATAATATCCATTAGCCAAAATCTACGGATTTTCGATCAAAATACGGATTTGTAACCACCCCAAACACAAATTTATTTTCTGGAAATTCTGGGCAGAAACAAAATATACTAAAAATCCCAAAACATCAAACTAAGAACACTGCACCAAACCCGGTCCACGGCCGAGTCAACTCGGCTGCGGATCCGCGGCGTTTTGACAGACTCACTGGATCGTTTTTGGTGAGTGTTTTTAGAAAACCCTAAGACGATTTTTCATGTATGTCAAATTATTTTTAGAGCAGTATAAAAAATCGGCAGAAACATGGTTTTTCCGGACGTGTTTTGCGATTTTTTTCCGATCGAAGTTCCAAATACTTTGCTAACAAGCTAGTTTGTGTTTAGCCAGGCTCTGATACCACTGTAAGTCCACGTTGCTCACCCCGGTTCTTACGGGGAGGCGGAAACGGTCAAAAACGATTTTTGGCGCAAAGGCAACATGGACTAAAAGAAGGATCTTTGCTAAACGACAAACTAACAAACTACTTGAGGTGCTATCTACTATGCCATAGAGATTATACCTCACGATACCGGTCCTTCGGGTCTTCTCTCCGCTGTCCTGCTCGTCCATCTGAGCTCCGAGGATCGATCCGGATCTTGATCACCTCCGCGGTCTTCTTGAGTCGAAGACGATCCACCCGAGAGTTGTGCTTCGAGCTCCACCTCGAGCCGAGGTAACTAGGGCAACAAGATCGTCAGTCTTGATGTCCTAGGTTGTGTAGAAGTAGTAGATGGATGTTTTTGTCAACTAGGATCCTTTTTCTCTCAACATATGAGATCAAAGGAAATTTTCAAGAGGAGGAAGATGAAGGAGAACCATGGAGCTTTCTCATTTCATTTTCAAGAGTGAGAATGAGAAAAATCAAGAATGAACTAAGAAAATGAACCACGGTTCAATAATACATAAACATCATCATGACTAATCTTTTTATGATAAAGTTGATGGCAACAATTGACTTGACCATTTTCATATCATTTAAAGAAAAAGAAAACCAAAGAAGAATCTAGACCTCACATGAAGATGCTAGTCAACTTTGGTCAAACGGTCAACAAAGTCAAGTATGGTCAAATGGTCAAAGCAATTAGCCATAACACAATTATCACTAAAAAGATTAGTAAATAATGTTCCCGGCTCATAATGGTTTTGACCGAACCAACTGCCAAAACCCTAATGAGTCCGCCTCATAATGGTTTTGACCGAATCAACTGTCAAAACCCTAATGAGGCACCTCCTTCTTCTTCGCTCCTCAATACTGTTCATACACACCCGCATCCGCATTCCGTAGAATGCGAATGCACGGAAAACAAAACTAATCCATCCGTGTAATACTAGGATCCGGCTTAAACCAAAACCCACTAGTATTGCCTGCCCGAACAACATACGCACACAAGTGCACATAAGTGATCGTAGCCCTGCCGTAAAACCATACGGCCTCTACACGTTTCGCTCAGTACAGGGAAACTCTCTGTGTGGGACTCTAAAGACTCGACACTACGCTGGCAGTGGGTTTAACCACAGACCGCAAGCGGCACTAGCTGTACGTAACGGTCCCCAGGTAGATGTCGATAAGAAGGCCGATGAGGTAAACCCATCCGAACTCCTACTGAGCCTGTATGTGACAATCTCCGTACAGTCCGGTCCGTTCTTCTGAGAACATCGCATGGCGGGCCTAGAGGGGTGGTAAACGTCAGTCCCCTAATAGCGGTACAAGTCGTGTCGGAGTGTAGCCCAGAACACCCCGAGATAACGCTGGAAACCTACCAGTATATCTCGCTTGCCCTGGCCAGGGACTACTATGTGTAATGGCTCTCCTAGACACAGCGCGATGTCCACCCCCAATACCGGGAGAGACGAATCCTGTCTAACTGTCACTGCCTCCAAGTACTTCGGGACTTCACCCAACTATTACCTGTTTGCACGACTCCTTTGAGCCGTGGTAGGGTAGTAATCAAAGTACAGTGGGAACACACTCGAGGCGAAGTGACAGTGTCAAGTCAGCGGACTAAGCTGTACTCATGTCACCTGGGAACTGATAACCGACGATAGGTATAATACCAACCAACAGTTCCCGACGAGTCCTGTCCAGTGTACTCGTAACCTAACGAGCACCAGCATACTATCTCAAGTACGACGTACTGACGGCTATGGGACAGACCATCTCCCCCGCTGGGATGAGAAGCGCATACGCTAGTCTACTCCGGAGTATCGATGCCCTGTCTCGATAGTCCTATGACTAGGGACCTGTATAAGGATGTGCTTATAGATTACCCAGCCCCCACAAGTGTGACTGCCATCACAACACTGGTAATCAAGCAAAGATCCTAAGGGCTCTACTAATATGTATAAGCGATATGCTAAAAGAAACACATGCACATATTGAAGTAGAGACAAACCAAGTAGCATACTACCATTTTGAGGAAGATTGTCTATACAACTGTGAATATCCCAAGCTTCCATCAAGTAATATACAAGCTAGTATGATACAGTAATGGCAACTAGGGCATATACACTAACAATCTAGTATGCAACAAGATAGGTTTTCCATGACCTAGATCTAAAATGATATAAACGGATGCAAACGGAACATCGAAACGTTATAAAACTAAACATGGGGTACTAGATTTAAACTACAGGTATGGTATTTATTTAAATAGGTATAAAATGAGTTATATAGCATGTAGCAAGATTAACTTGCCTCGACGGATCAAGAAACGGATGTGTACGGAACGTCTCAAGTCGAGGAAATGTTGCGACGCGTGCACGGTACACGGAACGGTTCCAAACAACGCACAAAAGTGATCATACAAGTCAGGTACGACGTCTGGATCGTCGGGATCGTCGACGTCACGTCCGGCTCCGGCGAACTAAACAAATAGAGAACCATTTTTTTTAAAGACAGAAAGAAAGGAAGAAAAGAAAGAAGGGGAGAGAGAAGGAAGGGAGTGGCTCACTGTGTTGCACAGGAGTCAGGGAACGAGGGGGCGACGATGAGATTGACTGCAGCGATCTCGCCGGCGATGGAGTGGTGTGCAGGGAGGTGCTCGGGTTTGGGTTTCTGGGTGTGTGCAGGGCTCGGGGAGATGAGCAGAGGAAGGTGAGGACGAGGGGATGATGAAGACAAGGTCGGGAGGGGCGTCGTCGGAGGCTTGGGCGACGGCGAGTGCGAGGCCGGCGATGCTGGGGTTTGCTGGGTTCTCGCAGGTTTAAAAATGAGGAGAGGAAGAAGGAATAAATAATATATATAGGGAGAGAGAGAGAGATAAAGAAAGAGAGGAGAGAGAGAGAGAATCTGAGAGAGAGAGAGAGAGGAGAGAGATAGAGAAAGCGAGAGGAGAGAGAGAGAGAATCTGAGAGAGAGGAGAGAGACAGAGAGAGAGAGAGAGATCGAGAGGAGAGAGAGAGGAAAATGAATAGTGAGGAGAGATAAAATTGAAAGTTAGCGGGGAGAGAGAAAGAGAGAAAGAAAGAGAGAAGAGAGAGATTACGAGAGGAGAGAGAAAAAGAAAGAGAGAGGGAGTGGGGGCCACTTGATAGCGAGAGAGGGAGTGGGGGCCACTTGATAGCGAGAGAGGGAGGGTGAGCTGTGTTTGGTTAGGAGTTAGGATTTTAAGATTTTAAATTTTAAAAGATTTTAGTTTGTTATATAAATTTAAGCCGTCGATTAAATTAATTAATTTGAATTTTGGCGGGATACAAAAATATTCCAAAACACGCCCGGGTCGGGTCTAAAATTTCAGATTTAAAATATGAAAAATATATGCAACTTTCAAAATTCAAAATGAATGCTCAGGTAACGAAAATGCATACCCCCAAAAACGGATGCACGTACGTGCGCGTAGCCATCCAAACACTTCCGTTTCACTGAACGGGACGAGAACAAGATGCGCGGATGCTACCACGGGATTAGGAGTATCATGCAAGCCATGTTATGTAATTTTAAAATATTTTACGTGACCTGAAATGTATATGGTAAAAGATACAATGCCAGATAAAATGCCAGTATGTACTAAACATGAAAATGCACAGTCTACGTAACAAGTCAGGGTAATTCATAAATATGAATCAAACAGGTTCAAGCAAGCGGGTCGGGTCGAATGCAAGGTAAAATGTAACATACCATTCGCACCAAAAACACGATAAATCAAGAAAATACCATGGATAAGTAAACACGGGAACTGGAAATGGTATAAATGAACTAGGTTGTTACATGGCCCTTTGGCACAGGATGGGCACAGGCCAATCCTCACCCTCGGGCAGCGCGATAAAGAAAAACTTTCTCTTCCATTCATGAATGGAAGAGGGTACTACGACAATCCCTGACCCGCCAGCGTCCCCCCGTTGTTTTCTAAAGGAAATATATACCTAGCTCAGCTCGCCCTTGCAAGCGCCGGGGTAGTTTTTGTAGCAAAGGGAGGAAACAAGGAGGCTCAGGCTGAATAAGATCTGACTCAATCTCAACCGGACCAGAAACCCGAGGAGGATCCTCCAGGAGTTCGGCACTAGCTGGCCCGGGGCTAACCCAAAGCAGTTCAATGCCAAAATCACCTCGGGAGCGAAGGGCATACGCAATCCGACCCAAAAGGCTTCCAGGTACAGGGCGATCTCATTGCCCCGTACCTGATTTGCCCTCTCCCTCTCCTCGGCCAACCAAAGCGAATAGCCGGGAGGAATAAGAAAACGAGTCTTGATGTTGACAAGCTCTTCCGCACGCCTCAGCGAGGATCACACGCCAAGAACACCCGAGATCTGTGCTCTGGGGACCGCCCCCGTCGCATGACCCCGGGGAGCATTACCAACCCTGGCTTCCCGGGGGGACTCCGACTCAGAAGAGGAGGAGTAAGAAGTGGAAGAGGAAGCTCCAGAAGACTCCCTAGAATCTACCCGGACGACATCTACAGACCCCTCAGAAGAAGACATCTAACCTGATCAGAGAGGGTATCCTCGGGAGATCAAATGCGAGGAATCCGGACTGAGGAGAAGAGCGTCGAGCTAACACAACTAGGGATGAGGAAATTAGAAAGAGGTATGGGTCTTGATGGGGATCCCACCTCTATTTATAACCGCCGGCGTACGCATCCTACGGCTCCGATCGACTCCCGCCAAAACAACGTTCACAATCAACGGCCGACAGCGTTTCACCTGTCGCACTCATATTGGACACGCCCTTTCGAGCGTAAGGACGCCCGCGACACGTCTCGCCAGCCAACCAACGCCAGACACGTAAGCCAGATCAACGACGAGCGTGCACACGATCCGACGCTCCCCCTTTAATGCAAGATCTCTTCCCTAATCCGCTGACGTCATCAAGAAAATACTACGCTTTACCCGGGAATGCACGACCGACGATATCTTCGAACAAGAACTCACCTCGGATGATCGGTCAGACCACTCTCGACCCGACCCAGGAGCGGGTCGAGATGAGAGTGAGGGGCTAATGATGAGGCTCGATATCGTGACTCTCCGGATGCTGACACGTTACAGATGACGTATCCCAGAACCTACAAGAAAGGATCAAGAACTTTGGTTAGGATCTCACCTCGGGTCTCTGACCCGAGAGGTCTCCCGACCTTCGGTGGCCTTCCAGACCACCCCTCGGCTCGCCTCCGAGTTGCCATGGTACAAAGATGCCTTGGCCTCCCGCTCGTCCCCTAGCCTCCCGCCGAGCTCATCCTCCTCGGTCTCATCCTGACTGACCCGCAACACTGATCCCAGGCACCTATGCCACGTCTCCGCGAATTTCACCATGTGTGAGATATCCGTCGCCCACGACCCCATGTTCCACGCCATCACGATCCTCTATTAACGAGCCTGTCTCACCATTAATGCGGGATCCTGTCTATCACGCGGGCGTGACGTCAGGGGCGTAACGGCCGGCGTGATTCTCGCGCCTGCCTGCCCATTGCTGCTGCTATATAAACCCCCTCTCAGACGATCGAGGTACGCAATTCTTTCGACTAGGCCGCTACTCTACCCAATTTACACCACTAACTTGATTGTCGGAGGGTCCTCGGTGGCACAACCATCCCGGGACTTCCCTGCAGGTAGCTCGGCTTAACCTCAAATCCAAGCCCATTGAGATCCACACGCTGAAGGAGACAACCTCCAGATCAAATTTCAGCCGTCCATCAGCGCTCACAGCAGATCTACGGAAGATAACATCTGAAGGAGACCCAGAGCTCCATCACATGGATTTTGATCTCGAAGTCTCGAAAATCCTTTGTTTCACAAACATTTTCCTTCGAAGTAGATACTCAAATAACCAGGTCATGAACAACGATGAGAAATGAAAGATGAAAGTTTTTTCCCCTTCCCTTTGGTCATATTTGGATAGTTAGGATTAAAATTTAATTTGGAATTAGAATATCCCAGAATGCACTTGCATTTTTTTTGGATGAAAATATAGGGGCTTTTCAACTTGAATTAGTGATTGAATAGTTTGAGTTAAAAATATTCATTTTTTATTTTTTCTAATACCCATTGCTTCATAATTCACCAAATCTTTCGTTGGAATAAAAAAACCTAAAATGTTTTTACCATTTTCTTCAACCCCACAGCCTGTCATATTTTCGAATCAACTCAAATATTTTTATCACTTCCACGCGCACAAAAATAAAAATCCTTATATCCTATTATCTTTTTCATTAATTTTTTCTTTGCAAATTTTCTAACTCATTATTTTCTTTCTCAAAATTTACACCCAATAATACATAACTCATGATCCTCTTTCTCATCATTTTTTCCGGTTCCCTGATCTATATCCCTCCTCCTCAAATCACTTCTTTTGATTAACAAAATATGCTCAAAATTCAAAACCCATCAAACAAGATTAAGGTTCTTTATCAATATTTTTTGATTCATGCAATGTATTCTCAAGTGGGCACCCATCTCAAACCTCGCCCTTCTAATCTCTCTGAAATCTCTTTAATGGTTTATCATCAAAATACTCAAGCAATTTAGATTGATTTTGAAGAAGGGAAAAAATTGAATAAGAAAGCGACTTTCGTCAGTGCCTGCCGCCATGTTGGAGCTTCGCCTTCGAACCCTCGCTCCGCCGCCACGTCGATCTTGAATCTTCTTCAGCAGATTTTTCGCTGGTGGAGTCTCCATTTTTTTGTGGGTTAGGGTTTGGAGATTTTTGCACCGTTTCACTTCATTTTTTGTGAGCTTAAAGAGAAGGCGGAGAGAGAGAGGAAGGAGAAAAAAAGAGGGAGAGACAGTAAGAAGGGAAGAAGAGAGAGAGAGAGGCACGCCAGAAAAAGTTCATGAAAAAAACTGACTCCGACTCAATTTTTTCTATTCAATGGGTAGGACCAAAATAGAGGGGTTTTCTCTATAGATCAAATAACAAAATATCCATCCTTTTGCAAGAGTGGCCCAATCCGGTGGAAAAATGAAATCTTGTGTTGGGTTTTTTCTTATTCTATTTTTTTCTTTTTGGCTGTATGTGCCAGGTTGGATGCCATGTAGGCTGGTGGACATGCAGGTGCGGATTTGTAGGTAAAATATTTCTGAAAATAAAGAAAGGAAAAAGCAGGAAAATTAGTGCAATCAACCCAAAATTCGGTAGCAAAAGCTTGGGTCTGAGCTTTTCTCCCACTGAGAACCGAAATCCCCAAATCGAATGTCGAAACGATCGCATCTCACCGAGATCGGATGCATCGCCTGCGGCGATCTCGAAGACGTCGGCGCCGGCGAGAGCGAGGGCTGGCTCTCCGCTGCCGGCGTCCTCACCTCCCTCCATCCCCGCTCCATCGCCATCGCCATCGCCAACACCGCTCGATCTCTCATCCTCGTCCTCGGTTGGGACTCTTCGTCTCCTCCTCTCATCAAGATCCGCCCACCTCTCCCCTCTTCTCACGGCGGCAGCATCACCGCCTTGGAGTGGATCCCCTTCGGCGACCTCGTCGTCTTGGCCGTTGGAACCTCGCTAGGGTTTCTGCTGCTCTTCTCTTTGGAAGGCGATCTGATTCATAAGCAGGTAAAATTATCGTTTTTGTTTCTGAAAGTTTATTGCTTTGGTTGATAATGTATTGTATTGTTTGTGTGAAAGAAGATGATTTACTCAGCAGATCCCAACAGTGGTTAGGTTCCACATGAACACCAAAAACCTTCTAAATGTAATGGAATTTCATAGTCATGTATACTTCAACCGTGATGGTTCTTCATGTGTTGTTCATTCGATTGTAATTTTCACTGCCAAGGAGATTCTTCGAGTTGTGGTTCGAGTTGTGGTTGGTGAAATTTGGCATAGGAAGCGCATCTCTTCGCAAGGAACTGTTTTTTTTGTGAAAAATGCATCCTAGATAGAAGATCACTTTGTTACCGCCTGTTTATATAACAATACTAGGAATGCCCTTCACCGGCTCCTTAAAGAGGGATATCGTATCTTAAAAAAAGTTACTGACGTCATTTATTTTTTAGTTTCGAGTCTTTAGACTTGTAAACAATCATATGTTCTCTCTAATGTTTTATTTTTTTTAAAGTGCAATTTACTTGGCATATTGTCCTAGAGTTGTGAAAATACTAAAGAAGTCGATAAAACTTCATCATATACTTAATACTTCACACCAAATTTGGGGAAGTAATATAATTGGTCAAACTCTTTGGATCGGCTGGTGGCATGACACTAACCATTAGTAAAGTGGTGTCAAATGTTTAGGGCCTGATTGGGTTTAGAGTTAGGATATTCGTAGTTTATTTTTAAGTGGAGAGAGAGATTGTTAGAGATTTTATTGTATAGGAATCGGAAAATAAGAGGAACAAGTAAATTGATCTTAAACTCTGAGGCATAATTGCCTTTCTTCAAGAATTTACTTATCCCCACTTAAAGAGTTTGCTTAAGGGATTGCAGACAAGGGTCCTTCAGGATATAACAAAGTTTGTGGTTCCTATGATCAACAAAAATCGAATGAACTTTGAAATTCTATTCGAATCATCGAGAAATTATGGAGAAGTAGTGTGATATTGATGAGTAAAGACTTCTTTTTATAGGCTTGAAAAAGTCCACCATTTGAAAATTATAACCGTTGCAAAAAACTACCAAGTTAGTTTTCGAGACGACTTTTGAAAATTCGAAATTCAAAAGTCAAGAGTCAAGAAAACAAAATTTTTGAAATTCAAAAAAGCTGGATTCTTTTTTCACGTCAAGCCCAAGATGCCCAAAGTGCTTAATTGCCCAATCAAAACTTTAGATAAATAATATATTATAAGCCTACTAGAAATGAGCCCACTTGGTCCATAACCCATTTAGTCCATTTGTATGTAATAGGATGGGAACTACTATATTGTTAGATTTTCTACTCTTAATCCAATCTGAGACTAAAATTTAACCCACAGAGCTCAAAAATTCCAACATAGATTATGCAGACTCTAGGTTGCAAGGCCCTACCTCCACTTAAATTTTGATGGCCTTTTTGGCGATGGAGTTATCTAATCCAAAATGAGTGGTTTCTTCCCATTTTTTTCTTTGAGCTTTATGAACAAGAAGTTGAATTAGATTTTATATAACCTCGGTTGTCTGCACTATAAAGCTAATATACTCACGTTATCTAACTCTAAAATGTAAGCCAAATAGAAGGAGACTAGGCTTAAGTTTTGATACCTCTATGGAACGCTGGTTATCCTAACCGACTCTGAAGCCGAACAAGCCCTTAGCCATCACAACCATTTGCTACAATCATCATTTAAAACTTTGAAGGCATATTAACAAGTTCATAGACCTATATTACTCATGCGTTTAGTTATAGGTCTTGTAAGCACGACAACAAATTACCTCAAGCTCGAAAAGATGTTTTAAGTGATTAATAACCCTCCTCCACCCACCCACCCCCACCCCCAAAAAAAAAATTAAAGCTGGACATTATGAATTTTATTATAAAAAAAATATAAAACCATGTCAGTAAGTTTTATCTTCTCGCTTTATTTAAATATTTATACACTTTGTTTTGGCTTACATAGGTACCAATTCCGGTGAATTTTTAATTTCATTTATTATTACAATTGGTCTCGATTGTATAACTTGCATACTGTAGAATGTTGTGTCTCAAAGACATGGTTCTGGAAGACAACCGACTAATTCTATCTTAAATTCACTTTTAATTCATTCAAAGATGCTACAACTAGGGATTTAGTTTGTGCCATAAAATCTTGAATTCAATCTTTCTTTTATCCTGTAGATTATTCATCCAGGGCGTATATTAAGGTTGAGATTTCACGAAACAAATGGAAATTCTCTTCAAGATGCGGATTCTCAGGAGCTTTCTGTAGTTATGCCTGGCGTGCTTGCACGCTTTGATGGATTAGATATCCAGGTTAATTCGTTTCCGCTAAAGTTTCTTTGCCGATAATTTATAGGTATTGGTTTTTTCCCCATAAAACCTAACATCTATGCCGCACCTTGGTGGTTTAGAACATGCTCCAACGTTGGTTTCAAGAGGCACACTCACGATCATGGGAAGATATGAAGGATCCAGAGGATGACAGCTCCTTTGAGAAAATACCTTTTCAGCTATGGAGTGTTGGCAAGTTTGGATCTTGTGCTGATGCTGCGATTGTTGGATTAATGCCTCCTCCTCTCTTAGAGGTTCAGGTGAATAGCTCTTCCTTCTCAATTTCTTTCTTGTCAAAGATAACTCAAAGAGTTTGAAGCAAGTGCAGTCCCATCAGTTCCTTTGTATTCGTTTTGCTATTTAAGATGATTGTAATGTAAGCTCTCTGAGGCTATTCTGGTATTGAATTCAGCTGCTTTTATTGCTGGGCAGTCAAGTCAACGGTATTACTGTGCAGTTACTATAGGGGAGGATGCCGTAATTTCAGCTTATAGGTGAGTTCATCTGCCCACATGATCATCAACTTGTCTCTGTAACCTTTAGCCGTGTAGAAATTTTGACGAAAACACACTTGGGTTGATATAGGCTATCAGTGAATAGGAGCAGGTCCTTGGTTGGAAGTATTCTTTCAAAGGTTGTGCCTGCGGCATTTTCAACAGTGGCATCAGTTTCAAAATTGATTTGGCGGAGCAGTCAGTCTTCAAGCAAGAAGCCCCATGTTGCATCGCAGTCATTTGCTAAAGGTCAGAATTGAGTGATATTTGTGTTGCTGCTTTCATCTTTATCTACTAAATGGGCAGACATGCGTGCTGTGTCACTAAGTACGAGTTATATCTAGGAAACAACTAATGTGTTGCTAAAGGTTAATCTTATCAACATGGGCATGAGATTAATATCAGCTTCAACACAATAAATTTTCTAATATCTAGAGCACGAGGGCATAGATATAGAGCAGGTGTGATTATATTTTAACAAGGATGTGGAAAGTGGAAAGCTGAGTGAAGTGGCGGGGTGACATTTTAGCTTTAGTGGAAAAAGTGTCAACGTATTTTTTGAATATAACAAATTATTATAAATATATATATTCTCATATATAAATAATTGGCTAACAAAAAGTCCAAATTAAGAAAATTATTTTAAAATTTTTAAAAATTGTAAAACCAAAACTATTATCATGATGTAAGCATCATTCCAAAGCAAGAGCGACAGTATTTTGAAAATTTAAAAAAATTGTAAAACCAAAATTATTAGCATGATGTAAGGATCATTTCAAAGCAAGAGCACATAGCAATATCACTATTTATAGCCATATAGCTAATTAAAGGTCTAGAAGGAAAATGGCAATATATTAACATCACAAACTGAAAGTCTAAAAGAAACAAAGTAGTATCCTAAAGCAAATGTCTTATAGCAAATGATGGTAATCATCATAAATTAAAAGCAACTAAGTCTCTAAATAGTCCAAAAGTATCCCAAACTAGAAGGGAAATAGTGACTTTGAAATCTGAATAACGGAATTAAAACTTTTAAACAGAATTTAGCGCTATTCCAAAATGACTTTGAAATCATCATGGCATTTGCCACCTCCGATTTTCTCTAGTGGCACATTCCGGCATTCCGAACATGGCAATCAAATCCTCCTTATCTTACAAACTGCTCAATGTTAGAAATGATGTGGCAAAACTTGTGATCCCCGGCCTCACAATATCTTTGCTCTTAGTAATGAGAGCAAGTGTTCTATAATGAGTATTGATCAATCCTCTTGCTTTCTAAATCATATTCTTGAATTTGGGCAACTTTCCAATATTTTGAAGCATGAGATCAACCATATGGGCCGCCAGTTCAAAACATGTTCGGCCTTTCCTCCTGCAGCCTAGCTTTTGCAGACATGTTTGCTGCATGATTGTTGGTTACCACTTGAACAACATTCCATGGACTTATTTCTTTGATTTGCAAAAGCTAACACCACAACTGCTTCATAACACATCTGCATTTGCTTGGAAAAACATAACAAATTAGAACGACTAAAAGATTAAGAGCTAATGATGGAACTTTAAATAAAGTATGTTAAATGATTAAATCTCAATGCTTTTTACAACACTTGCATACTCTTTTTATCTGTACAACCATCCTTCATTAACGAACAACCTTTTATCTCTCATTGCTTTCTATTAGATTCCAAACTATTTGATGTTCTCTTCTTTGCCTTCTTTAACAGAGGCTTCCTTAACTGATACACCATAGGACCTATATAGCTCGGCCAAATTGCCCAATCGCTTCATACATGTTGCCAAACGAGGGAATCAACAAGGAATGGAAGGTCATCCTTGTCTCATTGACCCAAAGAAAGGTCCATTCATAGACTAGCTCTCTCCTTTCCTTGCGCTCGGCCTCATTGGTTGTCGTTTGCTTAGTTTTGCCAACTATTGGCGTAGGCTTCTCTAGAAGTAAGGTACCATAATGATGAATTACGTCAAACTCTTTAGGCCTCTTGCTTTCGATTAATAACATATCCATCTCACAAGTAATTCTTGTTCTTAAAATATGCACTTCTTCTCTACGTTTGATTTTTCTCACCTTTTCAATCTTGTTTTCCCTTGTTTGATCAAGTGTTTCTTTAGCCTCCTTTTTATCTTTGGCCGATGCCTTTGTGCATTTTTTCATAGTTTCTCCAATCCCAACGATTTGTTGTTTGAGCCAATTGATTCTACTACTGGATTCATGATTACAAAGGTTGCATCTAGTCTATGGCATGTCATTTGGATAGTATGGCATGGATCCCCATCCATCCAATTTCATCTTATGGATGTGCGACATGTGCCTTATCTTGATCAACGGTTTCAGACTGACAATTTTTTGGATTTGTGGAGCTCATTGCTAGACTTGATTTGATCTACCTTTCATACAATACTTTATCTACAATCTAATTCAAAATTCATCAGTTAACATTTAAATCTAACATATGTGATAATCTAAAGAACAAACAAAACTAATTTTCTAAAAATTGCAGCTAAAAAAATGCCATTGAAAACCTGTAGATAAAAATATTTTTTAAGTATATATTCCACAGGTAAATCACAATGCATGCAATGTTGTAAATCTTTTTAGCAAGTATTATTGTAATTAACTACTGTTGATTAATAGAATGCTATGTAGGGCAGTACAAATACAGCATACAATATGATGTAGATTCACGGATTTGCAATTGTCCAAAAGATTATGATACATGATATGTTTTTATATTGAAATTTATATTAATATTTAATATATATCAATGTATAATCATAAATATTTAAATAACAACAAAATGTTATTAAACAAGTCTAAGATAATAATGAAATATTAGATTATACACACATGTGGTGTGTGCAAAAATGGATATGCGGTTCACGGTACGCCAAAAATAGATCCTAATTTTTGTGAAGAGAGGACCCTTAATCTTTGTGAGTGATTTAATTTAAGACAATCGATCCAAACTATATCTAAAAACCAATTTAAATGATCAAACCCAGTAGCGTATTTGGAGACCAATTTAAATGGTCAAACCAAAATTGTATTTAAAAACCAACCTAAACAATCAAACCGGATAAGCAAATTCGATTTGTAAATTGGGTCGAACCATGAAGTCTCCGAATTATTTTTTTGATTTATTTAATTACAAATATTGGGATTCATGATTCTAAACGAATCGGTATAACTCCACTCCGATTTGAGACAATACGCGGGGTTTCAAAAATCCGTGCTTCATAGATAGAATGGCTACGTGTAATTTGCATAAAAGATCTGTGGAAAATCGGTCATACACTAAAAGTTGTATGGGTAGGAATATAAAAGATGCTATAATTAGCGTTGAAATATGCATATTTATTAATAAGCTGAGTGACGGAACAAACTTGTTGTAGCTATACCTTTCCTTCATATATTCCGCGACCATCTTGACCATGGTAAATGGTTGCTGTCTTATTTCTCTCATTGTAATTTATTGCAGCGTCACCTTTGACATGTTTAAAGGATCCTCCTAGAAAGGGAGAGAAACTCACTCTGTCTCCAAGTGGTACTTTAGCAGCTATAACAGATTCCCTTGGTCGTATTTTGTTGCTGGACACACATGCACTTGTTGTTGTGCGGTTATGGAAGGTAACGTTTCTCATTTGCATTTGGGGTCTCTTTTCTTTCCTTTGTAACAATAATGAGCCAAATGCTCATTTTTTAGGGATATCGTGATGCATCCTGCCTTTTTATGGAGATGTTGGTGAACAGAAATGAGGCTTCATCAAGTTCCGCGTACTACAGTCATTCAAAAAGTGATTATTGCTTATGTTTAGCAATTCATGCACCTCGGAAAGGGATAATTGAGGTAGTATTGCAGTTCTTTCACTTGCAGCTTCTTTATGCTTCTAGTTATTTATTATTTGATAGACTAGCTACTAATTTGATCATTCATATCATATTCACTTTCTATACAATTACTAGCTATTGAATAAACATTGAATAGTTCATGAACAACCTAAGAAACAAACATATTTGTGTACTGACTACAAATGGCCCAAAAGAACTTTAAGTAGTCATGGTTTATATGCTGATTTATTCATAAAATTTATAAATAGTGGATTTAGTTTTTTAAAAAAATCCGAACGGGCCCCTCCAGAATTGAACTCTCTACGACTCTACCCTTTGACTAATTGAGTTAATATCAATGCCTATATCAGTCTTCCAAAATGGAATTCTTTTAAGCCCTTCTAATTTATTCAGACAATCAGAAGGGGTATACCATATATCTACCAAATTCTTGAATTATTTCTGATTACCGAACTTGTGACTATGATATTATCATTGCCTTTTACCATCACAACGGAGCAAGCCAAGGCTAAGGGTGCAATTTTGACTTGACCCATCAATTCGATCTGAACATTGCAGGAATGACCATAGAGGCTGAGCATTATCAGGCACAATTATAATCGTGTGTAATATATGTTTTTAAGGGGTTAGGTTCGATTCTTGTTTGTCGACCCTATTAACTAATATACTCAATTAAATCTAATAAAGTAATAAGATGCTGTGGTTTGCATGTACGTTGGTCGTTGGTTGGTGAGAGTTGGATTCCTTGCCTCACCGGTGTAGATTGTTTTTTTACCAATTGCTATGATGTTCGTATACCCAAGCCCTATGGTATAATACATTTGGTCAATAGCTGTTTGGCACACTAATTAGTGCATTTGTAAAGGCAATGATAATATCGTAGTCCAAAGTCCAAAATCAAGAAAAATCAGTTTAATTTAAAGGTTTTTTTTTACAAAATGGTCTCTCAAAACTTGGCTAATCACTAAAAGCTTGCCAATATTTGATAATTACTATTTACTCCCCAAAACTTCAATTGATTTTTTAAAGGTCTCCCGGCTTGCCAAAAAGATTCTTCCACTCCGTTAGGCATGTATCGGATGAATGCTGAGGCTAGGATTTTAAACCTTCAAACCCTTCTCCTATATCTAAAATCCTTAAGGTCGACCCTAAATCAAAATTAGAGTTGGGGATGTACTCAATTGAAACTCAATTCGCCATGGAAACAAGATATATTTTCTCAACCTTCTTTTTCCATGCACTAATGGAATGCGAATATTTTAAGATTTGCAAGCTAAGGATAAGTGGAAAACCTAAATTGAATGGAGAGAAGTCGAGTGCAATTGGGGAGGGAGCTTTGAAATAGGAAAAAAGATCGATTCTTGAATGAAGTCGAGAATAATTGAGGAGGTATTAAAAAATTCCTAACGCTAACGTCAATTTTGGATGGAAATGTTGGAGGGGGAGTAAAAAGTAACAAATTAAAGATTTTGTTAGAGTAAATAGTAATTATCAAGTATTGGATGGTGTTCTAGTCATTAACCAAGTTTTGAGGGACAATTTAGTAAAAGAGGAAACGGGGCCTGCAGGTCCAAACTACAGTGGTCTTTCACATGGACCAGTGGGGCCCGCTGACTATTTTGCAGTTAGGCCTTTGGGCCCCTGCAGGTTTTACTCTGCAGGGTCCCTGCAGGCCCCATTTTGTTTTAGTAAAAATCTATAATTTAAAAGTTTATTGTTATATGATTTATAAATTGTAATATCTTATATGTATGAACTTCATATGTAGAATATATGAAGGAATAATTTCCAAATACTTCAGCTTTTCAATATTTTCTTTACTCATGGTATACGAAAATCATGAAAGTTATAAAAATCTCAAAATTTTCTTTTTTGTTCAGTTATTCAATATTTTGCTTGTTATTGCAGACGAGAATCACTAAATGTACAAAAAATCCCAAGTACTTTTGTTTTCTATAAATTTTCAGCATTTTACACGCTACAACATACGAATATGACGAAATTTAAAAATCTCAAAATTCATGTTATTTTCGTTTTCCCAATATTTTGCTTGCTATTAGCATAATAAAATCATAAAATTTTCAAAAAATATAATATTATTTATTTTCTTCGGTTTTCATTTTTTTTCATGATATAGTATACAAAAATCGCAAAATTTTCAAAATTTTCTGTTTTCTTCCTTTTTTCAATATTATGTATATTATATATAGCGCAAAAAAAAATCATGAAATTTTCAAAATTCTCAAATTTTCTATTTTCTTCGGGTTTTTTTTTTTATATTTTGAATGCTATAGCACATGACGACAACAAATTTACAATATTTTGCATAACCACACGAAAATTGCGGTATTTTAAAAAATCTCAAACTTTTCTGTATTTTTAGGTTTTTCAATATTTTGTTTGCTATAATGAAATTTTCGAAAATTTGCTATAATGAAATTTTCAATATTTTATTATAGCATATGAAAATCATGAAATTTTCAAAAATATCAAAAAATTTCATTTCATTTCGATTATCAATAATTTGCATGGTATATATATAGCATACACAAAATCACGGAATTTTTAGAACTCCTAAAATTATCCATGTTCTTCAGTTTTTCAATATTTTGCTTGCTATACACACACACACACCACACGAAAATCATAATTATTTTAAAAATTCAAAATTTTTCCATTTTCCTCAAATTTTCAATATTTTGCATGTAGTTATATAGCACACGAAAATCTCAATATTTTCTGTTTTATTTGGGTTCTCAATATTTTGCTTGCAATATGCACATAAATATTCGGGTTATCAAAATTTTGTTTCGTACTGCACATGAAAATCGTTAAATTTTAAAAAAATATATATATTTTTTTTCGGGTTTACAATTTTTGTATGTATATAGCCTATGACAAGCATGAAATTTTCAAAAAATGCTAAATTTTATGTTGTCTTCGACAGTGTTTTATGTCTTGGCGTCTCAGGCATCTGGACGAAGTGATCAGAGCTGCCATCGCCTCAAGTGTCCAGACGACCGTCTCAGCGTCCAAGGCGAGATTTTGAGGCGAGCATATAAGTGATTGTTGTTTAAAAAATAAAAATAAAATAAATTTCATGTTATTTCAATCTTATTTTTGTTTATATATAATTGCTTTCTCCTTAATTATAAATAAGTCTTTTTTAAGAACATAATTAAAGCAAAAATGACGGAGAAACTAGTTTTTTTAATTCCAAATTGAAAAGCCTTTTATTCTTTTCTTACACATTCTTTCTCTAATTCTCGAACCAACCTAGTAAAATTATGTTGGCGGTCTAAATATTTGTCGCCTCACTTCATTCGAGCAGTCGCCTTTCTAGCACCTCTCATCTCAAGCGATAGACAAGTTTCGTCGTCCTGAAGTTGTCTTTCGCTTTTAAAACACCGGTCGTCGGGTTTTTGGCATTTTGCTTGCTAAGAAACGAAAATCACAATATTTTCTAAAATCTAAAAAAAAAATTCAGGTTTTTCACTTTTTCAATATATAGCATGATATAGCATATGAAAACAACAAAATTTTCAAAAATCTCGACGAAAAGAATTTTCCGTTTTCCTTTCGTTATTTTGAACGCTGGCGTATTAAAATTATGAAATTTCAAAAATCTTAGTATTTTATATTTTTTCATTCCAAATATTTTACTTAGCTCATACTTATGGGGAACTTCCGAATATCAAGGAGACATGCATGTGAAGTAAAAGAAGAAAATGTCGCCGATTGATACCAAGAATCTAACAGAACAAAGAAATCTTTGTTCGGGTGACTGAAATGAAATCTTGTTCGGGTGACTGAAATTCCGTGGATGATTAGGATACCCTTGGCGATTCACGAAAACCACGAATATTAAAAAATCCCGAATTTTTTTGGTATCTTTAAATTTCCAATATTTTGCACAAGAAAATCGCGAAATTTTCAAAAAAACTCAAAATTTTCCGTGTTCTTTGGTTTTTCAATATTTTGCTTGTTATATAGTATATGAAAATATCAATTTTTCCGTTTCTTTCAAATTTTTACATCTTACAAGCTCTAACACATGCAAATAGCAATTTTTCAAAAATGTCTCTCTAAATTTTTTTGCAATACAAAAAAAATCGTGAAATTTTTAACCCTAAAAATTGCTTTTTTTCCCCTTCGATTTTTCAATATTTTGCATGCTGCATACAAAAATCATGAAGTTGCTCAGTATTTTGACAGCAAAACTTAAGTAGTTTGAGAAAAAATAAATAGAGATTTTAAAAAGGGGACCGATTATAATTTTTCCACCACATAAGCCTAGTTGTAGGGGATAAAGAGTGATAAATATTGAGTAGGGAGTTGATAGAAAATTTTCCATGACCTAAATGTAGCAAGGGAATTAACATGGGCTAGATAACAATTTTTTCACTAAAGTCCAAGCTAAATAAGGAAATATTCCAACGAATATTCTCTCATGGCTTTATATAGATTATATAGATAAGTTTATTTGTACCGTTTCCTTCTGGAACATACACAGTTGGGTTCAAAGTAGGCTTCTTGACTCATGGATGCAGACCATTAAATGGAACCATATTCCGTCTTTAAAGTATTTTTGTGCACTCTCTTCCTCTAGTTTGGTAGTCTTTTCTTGTTTATAAGCCAATTTTAAGTATCAATTAACAGTTTAATATCATTAGACAACTTAGGGCCAACATCTTCACCACCACTGATTGGATTTGAAGTGAAGACACAAATGGATTGATATTACTTGCAATTGAGATTGCATAAACAGGATGAATATGGAACTCCTTTCAAATGCAGGTTTGGAAAATGCGAACTGGACGGCGTCTTTTTGCAGTTCAGTGCCCAAAAGGGAGCAGAATTCTGCAGCCATCGACGAGATTTCAATCATCAACCCAATCGGCATCCTACATTCCTCTTGAGGTTTTCTTGTTAAATGGAGATTCTGGACAGCTCTCTGTTTTGAACAGATCTATCGGTTAACATTAACTGCATCCTTCATTGTCCAGTTAAGCAATCACCAACTTCGCCTTTGTCAGTTGCAAAACATGTATATATTAAGAGTTGTACGGTATTGATAATATTTGCCCATTTTCTTCGATGTTTAAGAAAATAATATATGCATTTTGAAATTCACAGTGGATTCTGGTCATTCATGATACGTTAGGTCAGCAGGAAATTGTTGGATATTAGGTTTTTTGTTCTTTGATCTAATGGTTTGGTCTTGTTATCACATGAAAATTTAGAGAAGGGAGGTAATTAGTTGTGCAAACTGCCTTTGAAATACACTGGTTTGGTCTTGTCAATTGCCAATCTTTTATGTATTGCTATAAATTAAATAGCACAAGTGAGTTGGTTTGCAAGATATTGCACAAGGGTGTCCTCTTGGTTTACAGGGTTACTGGTCATGTACAGATGTACTATACCAGATCCCCGTTGACTGCGGTGCGCCTCTGCTCCCCTTGGGTCTGTTCACCGAAGGCCGAAGTACATTAAATTCCCTGGCTCCATTGTTTCAAGTTAGTGGGGCCCGCTCCCCGTGGGTCTGCAAGGCGAAGGAGGGTTGCCAAAGTCCATTAAATCCCTGGTTGAGCATCAGTGCCATTGTCTATATGTTGGTTATTGCTTAAAGTACATAAACTTGCAGATAATTTTGGACTTTTATACTTTAAGCCTCTATAATTATGTTCCTGCTCGCCTCTTTTCATAATAAGTTTTGCACAATTTCTGTCGTCTAATCTTCAAACATACTAGATTTCATGAAAGTTTTGTCAAAATTTGCACATTCTTACAATCGGCAATGTAGCAAATATTCCACCATACAAATGTAGAAATTGCGGGTTTCTTAAAAGTCGCAAACCAATCAATGTCGCTGTGTAACTTGACTATTGCATTATTGCATTATGATTGATGATGAAATATTAGCTAGTCTCCAACTGTTTTGCTACAAATTCTGCCTAAGCCCCTTTGACAATTATGCTTTTTTATCGGTTAAAAATAACTATATGCCAATGTCAATTATAAATATATTGTTAAATATATTAGTAGTTGTATGTGGGTAACATTTTGCCATAAGATGCGGACGATTATCTTTGCCCTTTTCTTGTTGAATGAATAAAATCCTGCAGCTTATCATTAACAATGGATTATAGTCAAATGTTGAGATTAAACTGGTTGACCAGTCAAGGCTTTTTCATTGCCATATTTTGACTTAAAAGGAGTAAGTAATAATTTTGATGTAATATATGTGACTTTTTAGAGTTTGGTAGGACACAAGCCTAACTTTATCATTGGATTTCAAAAAAAAATAAATATGTACTTTAAAGTTGGAGATAATTTTCTTTAAGAAATTATATATGTTTCTTCTTGACTTTTTCCAATGTCTATCCTTCTTTACCATTCTTTTTGTAATATCCTGGTGATGTATCCGATTTGACTAATCCATTTTATTCCATTATTTCATAAAGCCCTTAGAAATATCTTGAAGAAATTTAACTCGGAAGGAGTGTGAAATGTAGACATGCAATCTGATCTGTGTAATTTAGGAAGCAAGGAAGTCGAAGTTTGCGAATATGCATGTATGCAAACTTGAATGATATAATATATATATAGGATATTTGAATAAACTTTAAATATACTGTATGTTTTAAATAATATAATGTGTATAAACGATAGGGGGCCTTTATAAGTTCCTAGATTTTTAAATCACTACCCTAATGTTCTCAATCCCCTAAGTAGTCACATGTCACTGCATCCCCATTTTTCCATCAAACCCCACATCAATCGTTATCTGTTGTCGACCACAAGTTCACAACGTACAAACAAGAGAGTAGTTAATTAATTTGAAGAAGGTGTTATTACTACTATTTATTTGGTAATAAATCGTTATCAATCAAAACAAACGCAATATATGAATGATTTGTGCCACCAGTGGATTGATTCTCCAAAATATGATTATATGAACCCCAAATGTCAACACTCCATGCATACGTTCCACAAATGAACAAATTATGTGGGCCCATCCTCTCTTGCATGGGAATCTCTCTCTCTCTCTCTCTCTCTCAAAATGATCTATAGTTCTTGGGAAATAAATACCTAATATTTACAAAATCCTAAGCTAAGAATAATCCAAGTTACTTAAGATCAAGACTCCTCATGACTACATTAAATTAGGGGTGAAAGCAGGCTGTGTTGAGCAGGTATTTTTTACAATTTTCATACACAATCCTAAATTTAAAACCTAAGTCCAAATCCGACGAAATCTAACATATTTACAATATGTTATACCAAGCCCGACGTCGCGTTTGTGCGGGTTTCAGGTTTAGACAGACGTGTCGGTTTTGCAAGGTTTTGGCATATTATAAATTATTGAAATTATAAATCTTGAGATGAATTACAAAAAATATATATGCTCAAGATTTATACTCCGAACAAAACTCTATTTTACATTATAGATTTGTAAGTTATATCTAAAATTGCACCAATTAAATATCATAGATAGATTACAATATGCACATTACAATAGTTTGAATTAAATTTTATTGTATACATCGATTCGTATCAAATAAATGACGTTGGGTACAAGGCAAGTGGGTTTTATATTAAATCGATATCCGACCAGAAAATTTTGTTTCTAATCTTCTATCCTTCTCATCGGATATGGACGGGTATAGATGTTGCCCTGAACTTCATCATATAAAGTAGAAGAATAAAAAGGAGGAAAATGCAGTAGAATCAAGAATCCAAATATAAGCTTCCATCAACCAAGGAGAATTCAAATTACAAACCCTAATATACAACTTTTGATTTAAATTACGAATCGAATATATATATTATAATAAATAATGAATATATATACATACACACACAGGAGTTAACACATAGCACGAGCATGAGTAGTTGGAATGTCTTGTGTAGCCCTATACTCTAACCTAATTAAGATTCTTCTCTGATCCAAATGCATGCATATAGTTGACCTCTCTTCTCCCCAGGCCTAATTACTTTATTTAAACTCAATAATTAATCATTTACATATAATATTAATCATGCATGACACAACAAATGGTACATAAATTAATCTTAATATATAGGAAATTAAACATATATAGTGATATCTAGCTAGCCTCTCACATGCAACGACATATGTTCTAAAATCCTCATACAGCATATGCATGTCTTGTTATTTTTAATTTACCGGGGAAAGTGACTGCAAAAAGTAAATTGTTGGACGGCTCCCTTGGAACAAATTAAGGTTTTTTTCTTTTTCTATATTCAACCTCCAAATATTTCGTAATACTAAATACGACCTTAAAACTTCATGTATATGATAAGAATCCCAAATCCTGTACGTTATCCAAATTGGATCCATGCTTTGTTTTCCATCCAAATTTTTAATTACCATTTAACCCTCATCTTCTTTCTCAATCTTCCATCAACACCATTTTTTGCTTTCTTAAATTCCAACATCATTCTCGTTCAACTACCTATTAGAAATACATTCCCCTATAATCATGATCCTCATAGATTTTTTGAGCCATTTTGAGCTGCCGTCATGAATAAGCGAGAGAGAGAGAGAGTTGAGGGCAGATAAGGTATTTCACAGCCTAGTTAGCCTCATTAACCAGCATTTAAGTAACAGAGAGTTATTTTTAGATTACATAGAAGATTTGGGGATCTTATATAGAAATTATAAAAGATTCGGGGTTAAATATTGAGCGGGGCGGGGGGGGGGGGGGGGGGGGGCGGGGGAGAACACATATTTTAAGGCCAGGGAACAATCTGAATTCATGTGAGACGAAAAAAAGCTTTTTACTAGTATTAAAGTTGCAATTATCACCTACATCTCTTAATGTCATGTGCTTAATTATTTTATTACTATCTTCTAATCAACTCATTTCCCAAATATTCCGTCTTCTAGGATGGTTAAAATTAGATGATTTTTTCACCTACTCTCTGCCAAGAAATCACATGCAAGCTAGCTGATTCAAATGCATGCCTAATTATAAATTAATTAATTAGCCAGTAAATTATTTAGGTGTAAATAGATTATTTGGAATGTAGAATGATTTTTAGATAGCATAACGGTCATATAAATAAATGTCACAGTAGCCTCCAAACCCTAAGCAACCGTCTCTCCAAGAGAAAACAAGAGGACAAGTAAGAACCCACAAATCACAAAACACGGATGCAGAGAAGGTTGCAGAAGAACTTCTGGGTTGTTCGGACTAAAATGAGTCCAAATTTTATTAAAAAATGTTGATTTTTCCTCCAACATTTTCAGATATACACAACACGTTCCATAGAGAAAATTTCATTCTCTAAAAATTCCAGATGATATATATATGATCGATTGGGGCCTAGGTCCGACTTCATTTTAAGATCATTCAAGGGTTGTACGGAGGTTGTTTTTGTTGAATTTGATTTAAATTCGGATTAACTAGAGATTAGTTAGGATTTAAATTTAATCTCTTTAGTTTAGATTTAAATCTATTCTCTTGATTAAATTCATATTTATGTTTAAATATGGATTTATCTCCTTGCATTTATTTATTCTATAAATATAAGGTCTTCTTTAAGGTTTTTGTGGAATCCATAATTCTCTAATAATCTAAAATTTGACTAGAGTGGGAGCTAAGCGGCCAAGCACGGCCGTGGATATATAGAAAGAGGTTTTGTAAGAGATGGTAATTCTTTGTAAAGGAGAGATGCGAAGTTAATATAATCTCTTATAATTCTTTCTCATAGTGGAAGTTCTCGTCGCGGTTTGCAGGATTAGGTGCTAGTTGCGTCGATCCAGGGTAAATCTTGTGTAACATCTCTGTTTTCAGTATACAGAAATTTGTTTAAAAATTAACGTACAAATAGAGTATTTGTAATCATGTGTATGCTATAAGTATTTGAATTGCTTTTGAATAGTAAGAAAGTACTTGTAGCTTACTGGTAAACCCTTGCTCTGCTGTGATGTAGCCCCTGTGTTCGAATTACCCCAGCCATATTATTTTTTGTTAATTTTTCTTTTAAACTTTTAGAAGCTCAAAAGTTTGTACGCACATTGCACGTAAAATGAAAAGTTATACAGAAAATAAATATGTGCAATAGGCTAGTTGAAGCAACGGGGACACATGGCGAAGATCCCAATCTCTCTCACCGGTATTGGACCGGCAAGATGGAGCCTACGGTCGGCACCGCCGGGCCTCCCGTAGGGGATGGTCCCCAATTTTTAACCCTAAACCCCTTGGACTCCTCCCACTACTCCTATACTGTTTGATTTCTCTGCATATTTCCAGAGAATTAAAAATGGGTATTAATCCACATTTTAATACACATTTTAATTCTAATCTTCATTACCTTAAATCATAATTTTCCCTATAAATACCACACCACATTTCACCCCCCTCATTCAGAATTTCATTACAAAAACTCTCTAAAATTTTCAAGTCCCAAGTTGTACAAGTGGTGTTAGCAAGAGGCGAAGTTCTGACGACGTTTCGGGAAGATTCCGACAATGAAACGATTCCCCTGACAGTTCTGAAAGCTTCCTCCTTCTCCCTTCTTTTTTAATAACCAGTAAGTCCTCTTTCCCCTTCTCCATCTCTATTCTAAAACAATTTATTTCGAAAACTCGTCGGAAGCAGAGTTATTCCGACTTCCGATTCGTTTTTGTTTAAAAACTCCATTTTTCTTAAATATTAAAATACCATATTCTCTCATAATATTTAACAAAAATAAATAAACACATTAGAACAAGTTTCATCTCAAAATAATTCATGTTGCAATTTTTATGTCACTTTTACAGTAAAATACCATCATGTTACATACCATTTATAATTGTTCAATTTAACCGTATTACTTTTAGATAACTCACGAGGTAATGACCTATCTCATCACAACACACATGTTTGACATACCACGATGAATTTTGGGACTCTAGTTTATGGGAAAATACGAGATTGCGAATAAATACCTTAAACATTCAAAAACCGTTTTCTTTAAAAAGTGTGTTAATTAAATTCCTTGCAATTGCGCCTCTACAACCCATTTTGGGGACCCCAATCAGGATGGTGCGGGTTACCACACATTCTCGGACATAGTAAAGCGAGATGCAGACCTCCTAACGGAACATTCGATCTCGATAGAATTTTTGATGCAATTTTTAAGAAAAGGAGATTTCTACAAGAATTTTTTTTATTTTTATTAAATATATATATTTATAACTATTATCAAAATATCTATTTTAAAATATATTATATAAATATTCTATGTTTTCTAAATCAAAGAAATCACAATTTCATGAAACTACCATTATAATTCAATACAATATCAATATTACACTAAAATACCATATAAAATGAAATTTAGGTTCTACTCACTAGAAAATTTTACTTTTATAAAATATACCTCTATGAAAACCCTAAAAATGATAATTAAATACTTGAGCTATATTTTGAAAATATATCAAAACTTTTTTTTATATAAAACCCCCTCAAGTTATACTAAATTACAATAAGGACCCTAGTAAATATATGTTTAAGCGGAACTAGTTCTCTTGAGCCTCAAAAAGCTGGAGAATATGGGTGTTTGCCTATCTAAGGTAGACAATCTAACAACGGTGTTATCAACACGGTAATTTCTTGAAAAAAGACACAAATTCTGCCATCCATGTGCAGCAGTTACCGATAACACTAAAAACTAAATCAGTACTTCAATTTTTGTTTAAAAGTCTGATTCAGTTCGAGTCACGGTCAAATTTGCAATTAATCTGACTTGAATATGATTTAAGTATAAACTTCAATTCAACATGAATCTGTCTACACCAGAAATCAATCTATATCAATCTATCTCAACTGAACCGAACCATGGATATATACTGTTTACATGTCTATCCATTTATATCCATTCCATTTACATGATATCATGGTTTCGGCAAGTCGTACAATCTATCACACAAAACAATACAAATCAATACGAAAGACATTACGAGGTTTTAAAAGGGTAGACTGGTACGGAATGTGTTAGAAGTGGCACGAGACGGTCACTTTAATACACCTAACTTGAATATCTATTGCTGTTGTACCATGGCTTAACGGTTCCTTGTACTCTGTATATCTTAGTCTCCAAAATAGTGGGACTCCTCTCGTATACACTGGCATATTATGTACCAAGCTACAAACAACTGCGATAACAGAATAAAAGATAACATTATACAGTTATATTCTCTTTTCCATCTATTCTACTTCTTTCTTTGTTTGGGACTTACCGAGTGATTGTTCACTGACGACATTTCTTTTCTTTCTTTCTTTGGAATGTTGTCAGGTGAATCAGACTCACTAGAAATCGAGCCCAATACTGAGGACTTGGAGCAGTTTGCCACCGACCCAGAGTTGTAGGCACTTGTATATGCTTTTCATTTCAGTTATGCCATTATTTAGGCATTGCTTTCTATTTCTGTATTTACATTTCCAGTTGTACTTGTAAAGAATTGTTAAATAAATAAAAGTTGCTGTTCATTTATATTCATGCCTCTTGTGTACATTTTACTTTATATTGCTTAGATACGCTTAGCGTGTTTACTTCGGAGTAAATACGTAGCGGAATTCGCCGCGTCTCCTCCCCGTACACCGGGAAGTGGGGCGTGACAGGTTTTGTTGGTGGCCCATGCAGGTTAGTTCTGCATGAAATCCTAAGCAATATAACATAAGAATCAGCAATTAAAAACATTCTTTACATTTCATATTCCTTGAATCTTACAACTTCATATACTTTGAATCTATTCTAACCCTATTTTTCTTTCAAGATTATGGATTCTCCAAATAATACCAGCACCAACTTCAACAACACACCACCACCTCTACCGTTTACGTCTACCGTCGCTACTCCGATCAATGAGCAGACGGTACTGCTTTAGGCGATCCAAAGCCTCCTGAAAGGACAGCAGCAACATACTGCTATATTAATGAACCGTCCAGAAGCGGAAGCGTCTGGGGTAAAGCAATTTCGGGCATTGCACTCAAAACAATTTTCGGGAAAAGAGAGCTGTAACAACCGAGTTCAGTTATACCAATTTCTGTTGCCGTATGTGTCGTTTGTGGTGTTTTATTCATTTACCGTGTTTGGATGCGAATAGTAGTTTACTTTATATTCGACTCGCTTGCTTGAGCTTGTTGTTCCATAGTTATAGAATTACCCTAGCATCGTGTATTTTGCATATAAAAATTTAAGTCACGTAAAATAATTTAAAATTACATAACATGGCCTGCATGATACCCCTAACCCTGTGGTAGCGTCCGTGCTTCTCGTTTTCGTCCCGTTTAGTGAAACAGACGTGTTTGGATGGCTACGCGCACGTACGTGCGTCCGTTCTTGGGGGCATGCTTTTTCGTTAGATAATCTTTCATTTTAAATTTTGGAACTTGCATAAAATTTTCATATTTTAAATCCAAAATTTTGGACCCGACCCGGACGCAATTCTGAAATATTTTGTATTCCGCCAAATTCTAATTATTTTTAAATTTCTTTAAAAATTAGTTCACGTATATTTTTTTAACAGCTGAAAGATTTCTTATACAGCTAATAAAAAATATTTTAACAAGCAAAATCTTTTTTTTAAATTTTCCAAAAACCCTTTCCCCATATCTCTTTTCCCACGAGCCAATCAGAATTCCCCTTCTCTTTTTATTGGGCCCCAAGAGCTCTCTCTCTCTTTCACTTTCCCTTTCTCTCTCTTTCTCCACAGTCTCTCCCTTTCTCTCTCCTCTCGCGCTCTCTCTCACTCCTCTCGCGTTTACTGTGTATATCTCGAGTCGGGTCACCGCCTTCAGCTATCGTCATCTCCCTCTTAAAATCCTCTCCTTCTTCCTTTTAAAAAAAAACACCCCGAGCGCCTTCACGATAGACCCATCCTAGCTCCGCCGCCTCCATCAACCCTAACCCTATTTCCTCTGCTCCTCAACCCTCGTCGACACCCTCCTCATCCTCTCGTCACCCTCATCTCCATCATCTCCTTTTTCTTCCTTCTTCCCGAACCCATTGCACCCAAAGAAACCCCGAGAACCTTTCTCCACCACCACCACCTTATCACGTCGCCGACCATCTCCCATCGCCATCTCCTCCCTCTCCTCTGCTCTCTCTCCAGCGCCAGAACCCTGCACCTAAACCCCAACCGACTCCAAACCCTAGCTGCAACCCTAGCCTCCAAGAACCTGCACACCCCTGCACGTTACCTGGCCGGAGCTCCGTCGATCTCGCCGCCACCATCTCGTCTCCCCGTTACGTTACCAGTCCAACCCCAGTGAGCCTTCTCTCTCTCTCGTACCTCCTTTCTTCTTCTCTGTTTCCTTCTCTTCTTTCTTCTGTGTATTTTTTTCTTTTCTGTAAAATCTTTTAACCTCTGTAGTTCGCTGGAACTGTGACGACGGCGACGATCACGACGACCCAGCAGGCATCTCTGACCTGTGTGTTTCCCCCGTGCGTTGTTTGGACTCACTCCGTATACCGTATCGCGATCCGTCGAGGCAAGTAAAACTTGCTACATGCTATTATGTTATTTTTATACATATTTAATTTCATGATTAAACCTGTAAATTAAACCTAAGGCTATTAGTTTCCATTTTACATTTCGATGTCCGGTTATATCATTTTAGATTTACAACTTGAACCCTATCATGTTGCATTCTGTCTTACTATACGTAGTACCCTCATACGTGTTTAAATCACATAATAATTATCTGCATAGCTCACAGTACCTTTTAATAGTTTTTACCCTATCGGACACCCGTTTGCATCCATTTGACCTATTTTTATATATAATTGCATCACTAGGTCATTTAATACATGTTAATGTGATTTTAATATTCCATATTCATTTAAGTGTATGATACTTAATGTTGGAACCATATCTCTAACTCTAATCGATAACCGTACATCCATATATTTTAATTTGTACCTATTTGCATATCACATTACAATGTTCCAGTTTATTGTTCTATTAGTACCCATATTTGTTTTGTATACCTATGCTTATGCTAGTTTGATTATGACCACCCACATGACATCTTATGCATCCTGACATGACTTGTTACACCTATTACTTGACACGACATGGTACCGTGCAACTCTTGACATGACATGACACCTATATACATTACTTGACCTGACCTGATGTACCTGGCTTTACCTGTTACCTGATCTTGTTACTAATGCCAACAAACTTTACCTGTTGTCCCTACGGACATTTCCTGTTGTCTATCCAGACAAACCTATACCTGCCTGATCCTGTGTTGGCATTAGCTCCATGATTATTTAATACTTGACTTGAATACACAACCTGGGGGTATGGGGAAATCAATGATGAAACCTGACCTGTAACTCGACAGTTCGCTACCTTTACTGATCAGTTTTAGAGGTTAGGCCAGCCTTGGGATGATGCTGCTGACATCATCCATCGTTATCCACTACCTTTTATAGGCTAGGCCAGCCTTGGGATGATGCCATGGACATCATTCATCGTTACCCCTTTTTCTTTTAGTGCCTAGCGGCATGTCTCGGTTTCAGCCCGAGAATCTTCACCGTGATCCTGGGCACGCACGGGATACTATTAAGTTACATCGATGATTCATCAAATTGATTTCAAAGACTTAAGAGTAGTTAACCCAATAGACCAGCTTAGATTACTCACTGCACACTACCTTTCACTGCCCTGATTTATATTGCTGTTACACCTGCTTTACCATTTATGATCATATTTGCATGTCTTGCTACCCTGTTTATATATTATTGCTTGATGTTATGACGCGCTGACGTCTGGGTTTTGCATGGCCCAGAGTCTTTACCTTTGCTGCAGTCTGAGCAGGAGTACTACAGTCAGCAGGCTGAGCAGTGAGGACTCGTTAGTAGTTAGTTCTTTTATTTCCAGTATTTTCATTTCTGATGTGAGCCCACATTATGGGACGCACATTCCAGTTTAATCTTGTATTGGCTTTTTTGCTTCCGCATTATTTTATTCTTGACTCATTTTATTTTGGCTTATGGACATGTGTTAGATAGTTTATTATTGTTCTTGATATCTCTACAGCCGTAATGTGACTGTGGAAGGATATTTCCTATCCACAGGTAGCATGGTTGGCTATGTCACGTGCCCATCTTAGCGTACTCTGGGATGCGGGGCGTGACATGGTTCTTTTGGTATCAGAGCCATAAGATATAGGTTAATCGGGTTTTGATTCTTTTGTAGTTGGGTATTGGACCCAATACACAAATCAGAATACTCGTGATTAGGAAACATGTCCTGCCACCTTACCGTCTTACCATTCTTGAATCTTACCTTCCTCCTGATTCTACTTTTACGATGTGTAAACCTCCTTTGCATATCAACTCGAAACCTGGTTCCTTGTTTATCTCTAGAACTTAGGCGACTTGGGTGGAGTTATGTAATTGTAGCTATGATACCGCGGCATGGTTACAATGTTGTACTCTATTTAAGTAACTTGGAGTTCTAGCCTTGATTCATATCCTTAACCTATATTTTGAATCTGTTATCATGCTAATCCTTTTGGTGCTTTGATTTCAGGAATATGGCAGACAAGAATCTGAAAACGTATCAAAGGCGTATTGACGAAGCTGCTATATTTGGAGTAATACGTGGGATGTTGGAGAACCAAAGGCGTCAGACCGAGCTGAACCAGCAGCAACTGATTCCTTACAGGAAGGTTTACGGACCGTTCAGCAGTCCGTGAAAAATGTTGTGGCCAAACCAGTGGATCGTGTGGGAACCGTAGCGGATTTCAGAAGACTGGGTCCGTCTGTCTTTACTGGTTTAGAGGAGCCGTTGCCAGCGGAGCAGTGGCTGGTTGATACGGAGAATTTACTCATTGAGGCACAGATCCCCGAAGATAAGAGAGTGGATGTGGTACGCATCCAGTTGGTGGATTACGCCAGTGAATGGTGGCTTGTGGAAGAGACCCGCTTGCCCAAGCCGATCAAGTGGGCGGATTTTTCAAAGAGTTTCCTGAAGAAGTTCTTCCCGCGGACTGCACGGGAGGAAATGGAAGAAAAGTTCATCAGTCTAAAGCAGAACGGCGCACCTGTAGATGTACATGCATCTGAGTGGACGCAGCTCAGTAGATTCGCTGGACCTTTGGTTGCCAACGATGCTGATAGGGTAAGGAGGTTCATGCGCAGTTTGGATGTGGACATCCAGAGGCAGATTGTCTCCCTGGGTTTGACCACTTTCTCACAGGTACTTACGGCGGCCCGAGAACAGCAGAGCCTATCTGTGAAGACTGGGAGTACACAGCAGACAGCAATTACAGTACGGAAGCCGGCTTTTGCACCGAACCGAGCACATGGACACAGAGGTATTCCAGTGAACCGTCGTGGTGTAACACCTATGAAGAAGCCTACTGTCATTGATCAAAGAAGGAGCGCGATTTGTAACTACTGCCATTTACCCGGACATGTGCAAAGAGATTATCGAAGGAGGCAAGGACTTTGTTTGGTTTGTGGATCGGCGGATCATGCTATTAACGCTTGTCCGTCGAAGCTTCGCACAAAGGATGATCTTCATAAGCCGCCGCAGAAATCGTTTCCGGGACAGAAGCAGCTGACTCAAGGACCCAATCAAGCTCGAGCTTTTACCCTGACGGCCGAGGAAGCTAAGGCTTCAGGAGAAGTTGTTTCAGGTATTCTACTTGTTCATGGTTTTCCCGCATAAGCGTTATTTGATTCTGGTGCATCCCATTGTTTTATGTCGTCCAAGTTTATTGCTACACACTCGATTATTTGCACGACTCTGTCTAGTTGTTGGGACATACACACTGGGAATGGGAAGATCATATCTAGTAGAGAATGTAAGGATTGTGCAGTGGTTGTTTGCGGACGAGAGCTGTTTGCGGATTTCTTGGTGATTGATACAGGCAGCTATGAAGTCGTCTTGGGAATGGATTTTCTCGGCACTTTCCATGCTCACATTGATTGTAGGGCAAGGAAAGTAATTTTCCAGATTCCCGGACATCCAGAGTTTATCTTCACTGGAGGAAGCAGTTCTGTCGGGCCAGTCGAGTTTAGGGCTAGGCCGACAACTAATGTTCTTTCGTTGATAGAGGTTTCTCAAGATGAAATGCCAGTTGTTGTTCGAGATTTCATGGACGTGTTTGAAGACATATCAGGTTTACCGCCGAAGCGAGACGTGGAGTTCGCGATTGATCTTGTTCCTGGTGCAGCGCCCGTTTCTAAAGTGTACTATCCAATGGCACCAGTGGAGTTAGAAGAAGTTAAGAAGCAGGTTACTGAATTACTTGAGAAGGGTTGGATTCGAAGCAGTAACTCGCCTTGGGAGCTCCAGTTCTTTTAGTTAAGAAGAAAGATGGCATAAGGAGGATGTGCATCGATTATCGAGAATTAAACCGGGTGACTATTAAGAACAAGTACCCGATCCCTCGCATTGGCGAACTATTTGAGCAGCTTAGTGGCGCGAGGGTATTCTTGAAGCTAGATTTGCGATCCGGATATCATCAGGTCCGAGTTAAAACAGAAGATATTTGCAAGACGGCGTTCTGAACTCGGTATGGACATTACGAGTATTTAGTGATGCCCTTCGGAGTAACGAATGCAACAGCGATATTCATGGACTTGATGAACCGAATCTTTTCACCATTCTTGGACCAGTTTATTGTGGTGTTTATTGATGATATTCTGGTCTACTCGAAGAGTATCGAAGAGCACGCAGAACATTTGAAGATCGCATTGCATACGTTGAGGCAAGAAAAATTATATGTGAAGATGAGCAAGTGCGAGTTTTAGCTTGAAGAGGTGAAGTTTTTGGGACATGTCGTGTCCAGAGATGGAATCGCCGTTGACCCCGAAAAGATTGCAGCAGTTCGAGATTGGCCGATTCCGAAGAATGTTGTAGAGATAAGAAGCTTTCTTGGACTTGCTGGGTATTACAGAAGGTTCGTGGAGAACATTGCTCGTCTGGCGGAGCCATTGACTAAGCTTATGCGCAAGGAGGTACCATTTGTGTGGACAGATAAGTATGCGTCAGCTTTTGAGGCGTTGAAGCAGAGGTTGATAACCGCTCCTATTCTGACCGTGCCAGACAGTTCCGGAGGATTGGTGATTCACAGCGACGTATCGGGGAAAGGATTGGGATGTGTTTTGATGCAGCATGGGAAGGTTATAGCGTACACATCGAGACAGTTGAAGACCCATGAGAAGAATTACCCAACTCATGACTTGGAGCTTGCGGCTGTGATCTTCGCTTTGAAGATTTGGAGACACTACCTTTTGGGCGAAAGGGTCGAGGTTTTCACCGATCATAAAAACTTAAAGTATGTGTTCACGCAGAAGGAGCTTAATATGAGGCAACGTAGATAGTTGGAGTTGATGGCTGACTACGATCTTGATCTTAAGTACCATCCGGGGAAAGTTAATGTCGTGCCGGATGCGCTCAGTCAGTTACCAGCAATTCAGATGTTGACTACACAGAAGGAACTCATTGAAGACTTTCGAAGATTTAATTTGGAGGTTGTGCTACCGCATTCTTCGGGACAGTTGATGCAGCTGCAGGCACATTCGTCGTTGATCGAGAATATTAAAGCAGCGCAATCGCAGGACCCTAGATTGCAAAAGTTTCGAGAACAGGTTGAAGTTGGACTTCGAACCGACTTACTGATCCATGAAGATGGTTCGTTGAGATATGGTAGCCGTTTGTGTGTGCCAAAGGGAGATATTCGCGAAGAACTTATGAAGGAGGCGCACAGTTTAGCATATTCCGTACATCCAGGAGGCACGAAAATGTACCGAGATATACGACAGCATTTCTGGTGGGAAGGCATGAAACGGGAGATTGCCCGCTTTGTGGCAAAATGCTTGGTGTGTCAGCAAGTTAAGGCTGAACATCAAAGGGTTGCTGGTTTATTGCAACCACTTCCGATTCCTCAGTGGAAGTGGGAACATATAACCATGGATTTCGTGACGGCTCTACCGCGGAGTCCAAAAGACAACAATGCAGTTTGGGTGATTGTTGATCATTTGACCAAGGTAGCTCATTTCATTCCTTTTTGGGTTGGTCAATCAACATAAACTTTGGCAGAATGGTACATGCAGGAGATTGTAAGATTGCATGGAGTACCGGTGAGCATTGTGTCCGACCGTGACACTCGTTTCCTATCACACTTTTGGAGGAGCTTACAGGAAAGTTTGGAGACTCGTTTGAAGTTTAGCACTGCTTATCATCCCCAAACAGATAGCCAGTCGGAGAGAACGATCCAAACTCTTGAAGATATGTTGAGAGCTTGCATGTTGAACTTCAAGGGTTCATGGAAGGATTATCTACATTTGGTGGAGTTTTCTTACAACAACAATTTCCAGACGACTATTCAGATGGCTCCATTTGAAGCCTTATATGGTCGCAAGTGTCGTTCACCTGTTTGTTGGGACAATGTCGGCGAACGAAGATTGTTGGGACCAGATTTGGTCATGCAGACAGTTGAGAAGGTTAATACTATCCGAAGTCATATGAAAGCAGCACAAGACCGACAGAAGAGTTAGGCTAATACGTCGAGAAGACCTCTAGAGCTCGCCGTGGGTGATTTGGTATTCTTGAAGATATCACCAACTAGAGGGGTGATTCGTTTTGGAAGTCGAGGAAAGCTCAGTCCTCGATTCGTTGGACCTTTTGAGATTTTGGAGCGTGTTGGAGAAGTGGCGTATCGATTGGCGTTACCGCAATCCTTGGCGAATGTTCATGATGTGTTTCATGTATCTCAACTCCGTAAATATGTTCGAGACGAAACACATGTGTTGGATCATTCGGAGCTGACTGTACGAGAAGATTTGACTTTCGAGGAGCGACCGATGTCGATTATGGATTGAAGGGAAAAAGTTCTTAAGAACAAAGTTATCCCTCTTGTACTCGTTTCTTGGGGTAATCGCTCACATGGAGAGTCAACTTGGGAACGAGAAAATGAAATCCGGCAGAAGTTGCCGCATCTATTCTTGTAGTTTGATTGATTGTTTATCCTTTCTTGTTTTGGAATTTCGAGGACGAAATTCTTTTTGTAGTTGGGTATAATGTAACAACCGAGTTCAGTTATACCAATTTCTGTTGCTGTATGTGTTGTTTGTGGTGTTTTATTCATTTACCGTGTTTGGATGCGAATGGTAGTTTACTTTATATTCGACCCGCTTGCTTGAGCTTGTTGTTCCATAGTTATAGAATTACCCTAGCATCGCGTATTTTGCATATAAAAATTTAAGTCACGTAAAATAATTTAAAATTACATAACATGGCCTGCATGATACCCCTAACCCTGTGGTAGCGTTCGTGCATCTCGTTTTCGTCCCGTTTAGTGAAACAGACGTGTTTGGATGGCTACGCGCACGTACGTGCGTCCGTTCTTGGGGGTATGCTTTTTCGTTACATAATCTTTCATTTTAAATTTTGGAACTTGCATAAAATTTTCATATTTCAAATCCAAAATTTTGGACCCGACCCGGACGCAATTATGAAATATTTTGTATTCCGCCAAATTCTAATTATTTTTAAATTTCTTTAAAAATTAGTTCACATATATTTTTTTTCACAGCTGATAGATTTCTTATACAGCTAATAAAAAATATTTTAACAAGCAAAATCTTTTTTTTAAATTTTCCAAAAACCCTTTCCCCATATCACTTTTCCCACGAGCCAATCAGAATTCCCCTTCTCCTTTCACCGGGCCCCATGAGCTCTCTCTCTCTCTCTTTCACTTTCTCTTTCTCTCTCTTTCTCCACAGTCTCTCCCTTTCTCTCTCCCCTTTCTCTCTCCTCTCGCGCTCTCTCTCACTCCTCTCGCGTTTACTGTGTATATCTCAAGTCGGGTCACCGTCTTCAGTTATCGTCACCTCCCTCTTAAAATCCTCTCTTTCTTCTTTTTAAAAAAAAAAACACCCCGAGCGCCTTCCCAAGAGACCCATCCTTGCTCCTCCGCCTCCATCAACCCTAACCCTATTTCCTTTGCTCCTCAACCCTCGTCGACACCCTCCTCATCCTCTCGTCACCCTCATCTCCATCATCTCCTTCTTCTTCCTTCTTCCCGAACCCATTGCACCCAAAGAAACCCCAAGAAACCTTCTCCACCACCACCACCTTATCACGTCGCCGACCATCTTCCATCGCCATCGCCATCTCCTCCCTCTCCTCTGCTCTCTCTCCAGCGCCAGAACCCTGCACCTAAACCCCAACCGACTCCAAACCCTAGCTGTAACCCTAGCCGCCAAGAACCTGCACACCCCTGCACGTTACCTGGCCGGAGCTCCGTCGATCTCTCCACCACCATCTCGTCTCCCCGTTACGTTACTAGTCCAACCCCATCGAGCCTTCTCTCTCTCTCGTACCTTCTTTCTTCTTCTCTGTTTCCTTCTCTTCTTTCTTCTGTGTATTTTTTCTTTTCTGTAAAATCTTTTAACCTCTGTAGTTCGCTGGAACCGTGATGACGGCGACGATCACGACGACCCAGCAGGCATCTCTGACCAGTGTGTTTCCCCCGTGCGTTGTTTGGACTCACTTCGTATACCGTATCACGATCCGTCGAGGCAAGTAAAACTTGCTACATGCTATTATGTTTTTTTTATACATATTTAATTTCATGATTAAACCTGTAAATTAAACCTAAGGCTATTAGTTTCCATTTTACATTTTGATGTCCGGTTATATTATTTTAGATTTACAACTTGAACCCTATCATGTTGCATTCTATCTTACTATACGTAGTACCCCCATACGTGTTTAAATCACATAATAATTATCTGCATAGCCCACAGTACCTTTTAATAGTTTCTACCCTATCGGACACCCGTTTGCATCCATTTGACCTAATTTTATGTATAATTGCATCACTAGGTCATTTAATACATGTTAATGTGATTTTAATATTCCATATTCATTTAAGTGTATGATACTTAATGTTGGAACCATAACCCTAACTCTAATCGATAACCGTACATCCATATATTTTAATCTGTACCTATTTGCATATCACATTACAATGTTCCAGTTTATTGTTCTATTAGTACCCATGTTTGTTTTGTATACCCATGCTTATGCTAGTTTGATTATGAGCACCCACATGACATCTTGTGCACCCTGACATGACTTGTTACACCTATTACTTGACACGACATGGTACCGTGTAACTCTTGACATGACATGACACCTATATATATTACTTGACTTGACCTGATGTACCATGGCTTTACCTGTTACCTGATCTTGTTACTAATGCCAACAAACTTTACCTGTTGTCCCTACGGACATTTTCTGTTGTCTATCCAGACAAACCTGTACCTGCCTGATCCTGTGTTGGCATTAGCTCCATGATTATTTAATACTTGACTTGAATACACAATCTGGGGGTATGGGGAAATCAATGATGAAACCTGACTTGTAACTCGACAGGTCGCTACCTTTACTGATCAGTTTTAGAGGCTAGGCCAGCCTTGGGATGATGCTGTTGACATCATCCATCGTTATCCACTACCTTTTAGAGGCTAGGCCAGCCTTGGGTGATGCCATGGACATCATTCATCGTTACCCCTTTTCCTTTTAGTGCCTAGCGGGATGTCTCGGTTTCAGCCCGAGAATCTTCATCGTGATCCCGGGCACGCACGAGATACTATTGAGTTACATCGATGATTCATCAAATTGATTTCAAAGACTTAAGAGTAGTTAACCCAATATACCAGTTTAGATTACTCACTGCACACTACCTTTCACTGCCCTGATTTATATTGCTGATACACCTGCTTTACCATTTATGATCATACTTGCATGTCTTGCTACCCTGTTTATATATTATTGCTTGATGTTATGACGCGCTGACGTCTGGGTTTTGCATGGCCCAGATTCTTTACCTTTGCTGCAGTCCGAGTAGGATTACTTCAGCCAGTAGGCTGAGCAGTGAGGACTCGTTAGTAGTTAGTTCTTTTATTTCCAGTATTTTCATTTCTGATGTGAGCCCGCATTATGGGACGTACATTCCAGTTTAATCTTGTATTGGATCTTTTGCTTCCGCATTATTTTATTCTTGACTCATTTTATTTTGGCTTATGGACATGTGTTAGATAGTTTATTATTGTTCTTGATATCTCTACAGCCGTAATGTGACTGTGGAAGGATATTTCCTATCCACAGGTAGCATGGTTGGCTATGTCATGTGCCCATCTTAGCGTACTCTGGGATGCGGGGCGTGACAAGAGCCCTCTGGAAGCTAAAGAATGGGCTCAAAGTATTGAGGATGATCTGATAGCAGCACATGTGCCAGAGATCGCTTGGGTTCGAGTTGCGAAGCTGCAACTCACCGACAATGACCGAGTATGGTGGAAGGCGGAAGAAAGCCATCTTGCCCAACCTATCGAATGGAGGACTTTTCATGACATGTTCGACGCGAAGTACTTCCCAGAGACTGCCCGATTTAACACGGAGCAGTAATTTATCCATCTACAACAGGGTTCGATGTGGACTAAATCTGTAGATGAATATGATGCTGAGTTTACCATGCTCAGTAGGTAAGATATGTCTCAATATTCGATTTTCAAATATCACATACTGCACAGCTAACACAAGACCTTAACAGGTTTACGGCACACTTGATTCCGACTGCTGAGATCAGATCCAGATGATTTCAGTAAGGGTTAGATCCGGAAATCCAAGCTGCCTTAGCTACAGGGGATTTCCCAACCCACGAACTGGCCCTGAAGGTTGCCCGTCGATATGAGGCAGTGGTGAAGATGAAAGGCAGACCCCAATTTACCGAGTGAAGCGCTTTGCCACTCAGATGGCAGGAGGAGCCTCTTCAAGGCCACATTTTGGGCCCAGGAGACCGGGAGTACCAAACAACAGGCCCAGCCCAGCCTTTTGCACCTATTGCAGGAGGGATGGATATTTGGCGAAGGACTATCGACGTGAAAATCGCCTTTACTTAGTCTGCGGCTCAGCTATTCATGACATTGGGTCTTTTCCTCATAGACACAACCTAAATGTTGCCCCCAGACCAGCAATCACCTACCCGCAGCGACCAGCCATCCAGACACCTGCTCCAAGACTAACTTTCCCAGCTCCACCACCTCGTGGACCAACTGCACATCCTCCTCGTCAGTTCCATCAAGCTCAAAGGAACGTACCTTAAGGACAAAGGAACGGATAGAGGAATGCTCCTCCAGTAAGAAGGAATGTACCAAGGCGACAGGCTTTCACAATGACTGTGGAAGAAGCTGAAGTCAATGGCCAAGTCATCACTGGTAACAATATCTTTTCAAGCTTTATTTCAGTCTATACACATACCCATATATCTTTTCCTTATACCTAAAACCTATCCCACATAACTTAGGTACGATCTTAGTAGCCTCACTTCCTGCACTAGCACTTTTCGATACTGGAGCATTTCATTGCTTTATGTCGCAACGGTTCGTCCGAACTCATGCGATTCCAGTCAAACCGTTCGTATCCAGCTGGAATGACAGTTCATGGAACGACGTTCTAAAAGCACCAATGAGATACGACCTATGTCCAGTGGTTGTCTGCAGCAGAGAATTCTATGCTGACTTTAAGGTGCTAGACATACCAAATTTTGATGTCATTTTAGGTATGGATTGGCTCGAAACTTTTTACGCTACCATCGACTGTCGTCAAAGGAAGGTAGTTGTTCCCCTCCGAAAGACGCAGCGAAGACGCGATAAACGTCTGGCCTGAATTTCGGGGCAGATGCTAATTGGTGCTATCCGTCCATCTCTCCGAAGATGCCAAGTTGATTTATGGCACCATGTATCGAAGGTTTAAACGGATGCGGCCGATGTAGCAGACTTCGTCAGATTCCCCCTCGTTTGAGGGATTTTTGATTGTGGGGACGCTCTTCCCTGCAGGCGCAAGCCCCTGCAGTTAATTATGCTACCGTATCGCGGTAACAACTTTCTCTTTCTCCAGATGGTCACTTCGTGTCGTGGGTGTTTGTTTTGTGTTTGGTTGCCCGTAGATTGTATACGGAGACTAATTTATGTTGTCACCCGTAGGACGTGGATCTGTTCCCCTCTGAAGGACGGCGCGACGGTTGTCTTGCCTGAGATTCGGGGCAGATGCTAATAGGTGCTATCCGTCCACCTCTCCGAAGATGCCAAGTTGATTTATGGCACCGTGTATCGAAGGTTTAAACGGATGCGTCCGATGTAGCAGACTTCGTCAGATTCCCCCTCGCTTGAGGGGTTTTTGATTGTGGGGACGCTGTTCATATCAGATTTTTGCATTTTCATACCGCCCAATTTTTATCACATTGCATATCGGTAGGTACTCTTGAGCCGTGTTTGCTAATCAATCGCAGGATACAGGTTCTCGGCATTAAACGGTGAAATTCATGGAAAAACACGACAAAATCCGGGTTCCTGCCAACCACAGATAAAACACGGGTCTCCGCTCTTTATCCATATGTTGCCACACACCAGTTTAAGAGACAAAATGGCAAATCGATTGTCATTTTCATGCACAAGGCTTAATGGCAACACAAGATCCAAGAAATCTACACGGAGCTCGAGGAAATCATGACAAAAAGATCCACATCCAATCACCTTTAGATTTACTGAAATTCTGGAGAAAATGTGGAGAGATTCTAAGAAAAAAAGTGTACCAAACTGAGCCAAACATCAACACTAAGAAGCACAGAAAATACGATGCTCCAACTCCATCAAACGGCCGCGGAACCGCGGCCAATAGGGGGTCTAGGCCGCGGTTCCGCGGCCGTTCAGGCGCCGCATTTGAAGATTTTTAGGGGTATTTTGGTCTTTCTATGTACAGGCAGAATTTTGCCCTAGATTTCCATTTCCATGTCTATAAATAGCCCAGAACCTTGTGAAGCCAAGGGTGCATAATCTTGTATTTTCCAGGGTTTAGAATACTTGTTCTTCTTCCTCTTCTCATCTCTTCTCCATTGAAAACTTGTAATGAGCTTTTGTGAGTGAAGAATGATGAATAAAGAAGTTCCTTTTGTTATTATACTTGTCTTGTTCTCTTATTATTGCATGTAATTTTCATTTGTTAACTTAGTTGTTGTTATTTCTTGTTGTTTCTTTCTTTTCTCTTTTCCTTTATCCTTAAACAACCATGATGCTTACGCTTGATCCTTGCCGAGGTGAGGTCGCAAATAGCTAGTTGTTATCTTCTAATCTCCTTCTTTCTATCTTCCTCTTTGTTTTGTTTTCTTTTCATTATGATGTGTGAGTAGTTTCCATACTTGTTAGGGTAGGATAAGGGAAGTTTGAGAGAAGGAAATCTCTCTCACTCTTTCCTTGCCCAACATCTTAAATCGACTCCCGTTAATTGAACTACAATCCGCTCCCTACGGCACCCTATCCTACTTGATAGCGGTGATTCCGTAGTGAGACCGGTTGTGGTTGAATTAACCGGAGGTTATGGCTAAGAGCCAAGAACGGACGGACAAGCACCAAAAGGAAGAACTTAAGCGTTGGAAACCCTAGCTTATACTCGCAAGTTCCTTTCTAGTCGTGCTAATCCCCGTTGTTGCCGATTACCGTAACACCGATATTAAGAGTGGCAACGAAATAAGTGAGCGACTCCTAACTCAAACTAACCTAATCCTAACCCTAACAAGCTCTCTTTACATATCATTTTAACACTTAGATAAATCACAAACAAATCTGGACTTTCGGACTTAACTCGTTAAAACACATAGAAAAAGATTCCCATCTCCCTGCGGACGACCCGTACTCAACCGGCTAGCTACAAGCGAAACCGTTTTGATTGCGGTAATTAACTAAACTTGAACACGCAGAAACTCTAACAATCAAATGGCGCCGTTGCCGGGGAGACGGTAGTTTATTTCTTTGTGTAATTTCGGGTTAATTTGTGAATATAAAGCTAACCGTAAAACAAAACAAAAAAAAATATACGTTGTAAAAAAAAAATCATCTTGTTATTTTTGATTAGTTTTTGTGCAAGTGTGCAGGATAATACGGAGTTCGAGTTCAGTGCCAAAGACGTGAGAAGATAGACCCACATTTCGCGGCTACACCGCGACGGATCAAAACGAAGCAAACGGTCTACTGTAAAAATCTGGAGCAGATACAGTGAGCAAATCAAGATTCAACAAATCCAGAAAAGTAGAGAACTCCCAGACCAGCACACAGAAAAAAATTGGAAGCCTAATCTCTCTGTTCTGCCGCGGAACCGCGGCCTAAGCAGGTGTTTGGCCGCGGAACCGCGGCCATTTGGAGCCTTCAGGCTGCCATTTTTTCTGTGAGTCTTTCTCTTCTTCCCCCCCACTCCTCTGGACTCCAATAAACTGTGTTTTCTGCAGCATTCTTTGCGCAAATTCTCTTCCCCCTTCCAATAAACTGTTCTTGTGCAGGATTCTTTGCGCCGCGCTAAAAATAAAAATTGTTTGCAGTTGATTTGTTACCGCTTTGCATTCATTAATACGGACTTAAGGGGCTTGAAACCAATTCAGATTGGGTGGGGATTTCATCATCCTTCCCAGGACCCCAGAAATCACAAAAAGCATATGCATTGACCATTGTTAATTAAAAAATACTAGACTCAGCCCTAAGGACTTCGCGCTCAATAGGACAGAGGACTAGTTACAGGCATCGGCCGTTTATCCTATCTGACTTTTGCGGTGTCTAGGCAAGTGTGTCGAAGGCAAGTGGTTATTTAATTAAGGAACTTCGCGAAAGCGTTGGACAACCTCCCACTTACCTGGTCGCAATTGACGGAGAAGAGGCGGTTTGAGGTCCTATTTCTAGCCCTCTGGAACAGTTAGGAGCTGTCTAGCAGACCTAGGTGACCCTAGATCTAGGTGTGATTGTGCATATCTTGTTTGTGATTGCTTAAAGCCGTAAGTCCGTACATATTTTTGTAAATCTCTTTCTAAAAAAAAAAGGAAAAAATCAAAAACTTTTATAAAAACTTGCCTTTTGTCGCCAAAATCCATTTTTCACCCACCACCCATCGCCTTTCTCCATTGACGTTTTCTTACCCTCACCTTCTCTGCTTTGACTATACTAAACTCGTTTAGTGTATGTCCGCTTGGACTCGGGACACTAGCGCCCGCCTAGTCCGCGTTACGTTAGTCGCTACCGACTACGTGATCGACTCAGACGTCGAAACTCCGTCCACTCCTCTTTCACCCTTACCTTTGCCGGCCAACACCGACGTTGACCGGAATTCTGTTCATACATCTTCCCCTTCACCATCACCAAACTCTTCTTCCGCGATGTCAGGATTTAATCCGAACATCTCTTTGACTACCCCAGGTTTGACTCCACCTCCTATGGAGGCAACCAACCCACCACCACCGCCTGTTGTAGCACCGCAGCGAATCGCGCTTCAGGATCGTTTCTATCCCACCCGTTCTGCACTTCCCACCTGCCTTTCTCTTCCACCGGCCAATGGGGATAATTTTGAAATTAAGCCCCACTTCATCAACATGCTTCCACGATTTCATGGGCTTGAATCTGAAGATGCCTATATCTTCATCAATAAATTTCAAAACGTTTGTGCCATGATGAAAACCATCCAACTGTCGGACGATGCTATACGTCTACGAGTCATTCCGTTCACTTTATGCGATCTTGCTAAAAAATGGCTGTATAGCACCGCTTCCCACTCCATAGCCAGTTGGGACGAGTTTGTAAAAGCGTTTCTCAAGAAATTTTATCCGAATCATAAAACCGTAAGGATCCGAAATGAAATCAACCAATTCTCTCAGCTTCCTTCTGAACCCTTCTGGAAGTGCTTTGACCGGTACAAAGACCTTCTTGTTCAGTGTCCTCACCACGGTATAGAGAAATGGCAACTTTGCCAAACCTTATACGAGGGCCTGAACCCAGCAACGAAGCAGTTGTTGGAAACCATTTGTCAGGGCCACTTCCTATCAAAATCTGACGAGGAAGCATGGCAATTCTTCGACGACCTTGCGGAGCAAACGCTACAATGGGAGAGCACCAGACTGACTTCTTCTTCTTCTACCTCCACTTCTACCGGTCAGTCTAGGGTAGGAATTCACCAACTCGATGTCTCTATTGCGATGAAAGCTGAAATGGCTGCAATAACGAGAAAGCTTGAAGCAATAGAGAGCAAATTTTCTTCTCCTGCTCCTGCCCCTGTTCTTCCCCTTCGTACCATCTGCGCTTGTTGTTCCGATCCTTCTCACTTAACCGAAGAGTGTCCTTACAATCCACCATCGCAAGGACAGGATCAGGTTAATGCTGCATTCCAGCAAAGACCGAGGAATGATCCATACTCTTCCACCTACAATCCCGGTTGGAGGAACCACCCCAATTTCGCCTGGAATCAGAATCAGCATCAATTCCAAGGCAACAATTTCCAAAGGCCCCCTCCGCCACAACAACAAGCGCAACAACAAACTCAACATCAGTTTCAGCAGCCCTTCCAACCCCAACCTTTTCAAAATCAGACGAACAACTTTGCACCCAACAATTCTTTTCCCCAAAACAACTTTGTTCCGTCAAACAACGATAAGGTTTTCTCACTCGAACGAAGTCTGGAGGCGTTCGTTAAACAATCGACACAATCCACCGCCAACATCCAGTCTTCCATTCAGTCGTTAGTACAACACACTGCCGCTCACGGGCAAAGCATCAAGACCATCGAGGCCCAGATTGCACAGCTGAATGCGGCCTTAAGCGAGCGAGAGAAGGGGAAGCTCCCGTCCCAGCCACTCCCAAATCCCGGTCACCCACATATTGTAAATGTTGCTCTTGAACAACAGAATCATAATGTGAGTGCCGTGACCACATTGAGATCGGGAAGGATGCTGCAAAACAACATTGGCACACGGATCAACGATGACACCCCGGCCGCTGCTTCTTCTTCTCCTGCTTCTTCGTCTTCTGAGCCTATTCTCCATTCTTCAAAAGGCTCTCCTTCTCCTTCTTCTTCTTCTTCTGCTCTGAACGGAACCGCTTCTCACTCCACGAAAACACCTGTTCTGGGATCCGTTCCAACTCCACAATCTCCTCCACAAGCATTAGACTCAACCAATTTTAAAAACGTCCCATTTCCAAACCGGTTGAGGTCTAATAAACAAAATCCTCAAATGGAGAAGATTCTGGAGTTATTTAAGCAGGTTAACATTAACATTCCTCTTTTAGATGCCGTCCAACAAGTCCCATCCTACGCGAAAATCTTAAAGGACTTGTGCACGAAAAAGAGGAAGTTTCAGGTACCAAAGAAAGTTTTCTTGGCTAGTACTGTGAGTGATGCTCTTACCCAATCTTTACCACAAAAACGGAAGGACCCTGGCTGTCCTACGATTTCTATTACCATTGGGGATAAGAATATCAACCGCGCACTATTAGATCTTGGTGCCAGTGTTAACCTGCTTCCGTACTCAGTATACGAGCAGTTAGGAGTAGGAGAGCTGAAACCCACACACTGTACTCTCCAAATGGCCGACCGATCGATCACCCATCCTAGGGGTGAGCTAGAGGATGTGTTAATCAAAATCGGGGACTTCATATTCCCCGTTGACTTCATTGTATTAGACACACAGCCTGTAGCTAACCCCCGGAATCAAATTCCGGTGATACTCGGTCGTCCATTCCTTGCAACCTCAAATGCTGTGATCAATTGTCGCAATGGTTCGATGAACCTCTCTTTTGGAAACATGACGATTGAACTCAACATTTTTAGGTTGGGGAATCAGCCCTCCGAACCTAATGCTCATATACTGGACGTCTGCTCGATCCAGGAGATCACCCCTGAAGAGTGTGAATTCGAGGAGTTTCTGTTCGAACACGATAATCTTGACGCCACTAGTGCGTTCCTCTTCGAACCTGCTGCTGTTTCTGCGCCCGACAACGACTACGAGTGTTTCACGTTCTTGAACGATCTTAGCCGCTCGCAACCCGAGTTTGAATCCTTCGAATTTCCGGATGAGTTACTTGAACCATCCGACTCGGTCGCTTACACTCGTTTTGAACCTTTGCTGGAATCTTTTGAGTTCGAGACCGCTTCACCAATCTTGCCTTCCATCGTTTCACCTCCAACGCTCGAACTCAAGCCTTTGCCGTCTCACATTAAGTATGCTTACTTAGGTGAGAACGAGACCCTCCCTGTCATCATCTCGGCTTCTCTATCTCCCGAGCAAGAGAAAGCCCTTCTTGCGGTCTTGCATAGCAACAGGCAAGCTTTTGGCTGGTCCATGGCGGACATCAAGGGGATTAGTCCCCTGATCGTTGAACATCACATTCATCTGATGGATGATGCCAAACCAGCCCGGGATCCACAAAGACGTCTCAATCCAGTCATGAAAGAGGCTGTGAAGAAGGAGATCGTAAAATGTCTGGATAGTTGTATCATTTACCCTATCTCTGATAGCCAGTGGGTTAGCCCCATTCACGTTGTCCCCAAGAAGTCAGGCATCACGGTCATAACCAACGAGGCAAACGAGTTAATCTCTACTCGCACCCAAACTGGGTGGCGAGTATGCATCGATTACAGAAAACTCAACGCCGCAACGCGGAAAGACCACTTTCCGCTACCTTTCATTGACCAAATGCTTGAACGATTGGCCGGACACGAGTACTACTGCTTTCTTGATGTCTACTCCGGCTATAATCAGATTCCCATCGCCGAAAAAGACCAGGACAAGACCACATTCACTTGTCCTTTCGGCACGTTTGCATATCGTCGCATGCTATTTGGGTTATGCAATGCGCCCGCTACCTTCCAGCGGTGTATGATGGGAATCTTCTCATACATTGTGGAAAAATTTCTGGAGATCTTCATGGATGATTTCTCCATCTTCGGCGATTCCTTCAACGAGTGTTTGCTGCATCTTGACGCTGTCCTTACCCGATGTAAGGACAAGAATCTCACTTTGAATTGGGAGAAGTGCCACTTCATGGTGCGCGAAGGTATTGTCTTAGGACATATCATCTCGCAAAATGGCATAGAGCTTGACAAAGTAAAGATTGAGGTTATTTCCAATCTCCCTCCTCCCCGATGCGTCAGAGATATCCGAGCCTTCCTTGGCCATGCCGGTTTCTATAGACGGTTCATCAAGGACTTTAGCAAGATTGCTAGGCCCTTGACTCTTTTGCTGGCCAAGGATACGCCATTCGACTTCAACTCGAGCTATGTGACTGCGTTCAAGTCACTAAAAAGCTCACTCACTTCTGCTCCCGTTCTTTCTTCACCTGACTGGACGCACCCATTTGAGATTATGTGCGATGCATCCGACTTTGCCATTGGTGCTGTCCTTGGACAACACATCAACAAGATGCCACACGTAATCTATTATGCGAGCCGAACCCTGAACGACGCCTAACTCAATTATACAACAACTGAGAAGGAATTCTTGGCTGTGGTATTTGCTTTAGAAAAGTTCAGGCCCTACCTCATCCGCTCTCCAGTCATTGTCTACACAGACCATTCTGCTTTGCGCCATCTTTTTGCGAAGAAAGATGCAAAATCTCGGTTAATACGTTGGATCCTTTTGCTTCAAGAGTTTGACCTTGTCATTAAGGACAAACGAGGATGTGAAAACGTAGTTGCCGACCATCTCTCACGACTTCCTTCTTCGCCTTCGCTTTCAATTCCGATCAACGACGTTTTCCTGGATGAACAGCTCTTGACAGTATCTTGCGAACCCTGGTTCGCAGATATTGTGAACTATTTGGCCACGGGATTAATACCGACTGAATGGTCAAGTCAGGACAGACTTCGCTTCTTATCCCAAGTAAAACACTTTTACTGGGACGAACCCTATTTGTTCAAGTACTGTCCCGACCAGATTATTCGTCGGTGTGTCCCTAACGAGGAATTCAAGAGTGTGCTGTCATTTTGCCACGATCAAGCGTGTGGCGGGCATTTTGGCCCCAGAAAGACAGCTGAGAAGATCTTGCAATGTGGTTTCTACTGGCCACAACTCTTTAAAGACGCTCATGACTATTGCAAGACTTGCTCCCGGTGCCAACACTTGGGCCGGATATCCCGGAAGAACGAGATGCCGCTCCAACCAATCTTGGTTGTGGAGATTTTCGATGTTTGGGGGATAGATTTCATGGGGCCGTTTCCCAACTCTTTCGGGAACTTGTACATCCTTCTCGCTGTTGATTACGTCTCTAAGTGGGTCGAGGCTGTGCCCAGCCGGATTAACGACAACAAGGTTGTGGTTAGGTTTCTTAAAGAAAATATTTTCTCCCGTTTTGGGCACCCCCGAGCGATCATTAGCGACAATGGAAGCCATTTCTGCAACAAGACTTTCGAGGTCTTGATGCGGAAATATTCCATTAATCATAAGCTCTCTACGCCCTACCACCCCCAAACCTGCGGGCAAGCCGAAGTTTCAAATCGGCAAATCAAGCAGATACTGGAGAAGACGGTTTCCAAGAACCGTAAAGATTGGTCGCTGAAACTCACTGATGCCCTTTGGACATTTCGAACCGCTTATAAGACCGATCTTGGCATGTCTCCCTATCGGCTTGTGTACGGAAAGGCTTTCCACCTACCTGTCGAAATAGAGCATCGTGCATTTTGGGCGATAAAGGAGCTGAATCTGTCTCTCGAAGATGCGGGCAGCCATCGGAAGCTGCAGTTGAACGAATTAAGCGAGCTTAGGGATGAGGCTTGCGATAACGCGGTTGTCATTAAGAACCGAACGAAGGTGTTTCACGATAAACACCTTTTGCGCAAAACTTTCGTACCTGGTCAACAGGTATTGCTTTACGACACCCGACTTCACTTCCATCCAGGAAAGCCCAGATCTCGCTGGAAAGGGCCGTATTTTGTGCGGAATGTGTATCTGCATGGCGCTGTGGATTTGGAGAATCCAAAGGACGGTTCATTTTTCAAAGTAAATGGACACCGACTCAAACCGTACCTTAGCGTTGAACCAACAGAGGAGCTCCTGTTCTTACTGGAGCCGGTTTACCCTGCATAATCTTCCTCTGCCTACCACCAAACTTCGGTTATCCAGCCAAGAACAGCGGACACTGTTCCAAATAAGTTTAGGGGTATGTATATACCATTTTGTACATTTTTGTGGATATTCTTTTTCTTTTTCTTTTTCTTAAAACCAAAAAAAAAAAACAAAAAAAAAAAATAAGAATAAAAATTTTGTGTATATCTAACCGACAATTTTGACCCTTCAAATGATCTCTTCATGCAATGACAGTGAGGACACTGTCCAGTTTAAGTTTGGGGGTACGCTCGGTACGCATTTCTTACCTTCGCATTCATATGTATATTTTGCATCTGTATATTAAAATCCATAAAATCCATAAAAATCAGAAAATTTTCTAAAAACATAAAAACTTTTTGTCAAGTTAGCTAGTGGGAAAACTCTGATTCAACATTTCGACGGTTTTGTTTGATAAGATAAGAATAACTGAATCTTATGTTTAGATTTTGAAAACCTGAAAGATAACTCTCCTTTGAAGTTAACTATAGCTGATATACGTCTTTACATCACACTACACGTGTCGTGAGTTTTGGAAATTAGATGACAAGTCTTTTTATGTCTAAAAACTTTTAAATGGATAAATGATTTTCTGAGGATCAAATAGGTTTGTTCGGAAATAAGTAATATCAAGAATAGTTTATGAAGTGAAGTAAATATGAAGGAATGTTATTGATGCCTTAATTGGAACTAAGTCTGAAAAATAACCCATCTGAAACTTGATTGGAATGATTACACACCGAACCCACTAAACACGTCTTTTATCCAAAAAAATAATTGAACTGCCGGTTATGTCTCCGTTCGTATTGAATCATCATGATTTTCACGCCAAACTGTCTTTTGTTTTTGGACCTAAGTAACTTGAGTAATTAAGTCCGCTGGGGTGTTTCTACACCTAATGCCCTAAAGCCAACTGGTTTGGGTGCATTGGTCCAAAGCTCGCTAAGAAGCCTAGAAAGTCCAGATTAAAACAAAGTCAAGCAAGTGTTCTCTCCGAGTTAAAATTTCTAACGGTTCTTTGTGTGAGAATAATCTTGATAAAAGACAGGCTTTTATAAAAAAATTTTAGCGGAGATATGAAGGTTTTATTCTATGATAAAGACTATTGCACGTTCACAGAGGTGTGTATGAAATGAAAACAAGAAAAAGGTGGAGTGAAAAATAAGACCTAGTTTCTTGTTAAGGAAGATAGAAATTCTGAAGTTGAAACCTTACTGGAAAACGAAACTTGAAAATTGTTTAACTCTTTATAAAACTTATGTGATCCTTTTAAAATTTTTATCCGGGCTTTATTGTGTGACATGATGACTTTAATCGATCCTTCTGAAACTTAACGACACTATTTGCATTGCACGTAAAGACATATAAAATCTTAAGTTAAATAAGAAGCGAGGTGTGAAAAATAAAGGTTCGATAGTCTAGACTTAGGATAATAGAATTGTTATTTTCTGAAACAAAACTTTAGGGTTTGAATCTTAGTTATTTTACAAAACCAACTTGACCGGATTTTGTGGGTAGTATCCGCTGAAAACCCTCAGGAGACAACACTCCTCCTACTAGGGACACCTAGAGGTTTAACGGCTTGTTGCACATGCTCAGTGCAATCGCGTTCCCTGTGAAAGTGAGGTTAGGAAATTTTTTGTGAATAAATTGGCTTTGCTCGGGACGAGCAAATGATAAGTTTGGGGGTATTTGTTCATATCAGATTTTTGCATTTTCATACCGCCCAATTTTTATCACATTGCATATCGGTAGGTACTCTTGAGCCGTGTTTGCTAATCAATCGCAGGATACAGGTTCTCGGCTCTAAACGGTGAAATTCATGGAAAAACACGACAAAATCCGGGTTCCTGCCAACCACAGATAAAACACGGGTCTCCGCTCTTTATCCGTATGTTGCCACACACCAGTTTAAGAGACAAAATGGCAAATCGATTGTCATTTTCATGCACAAGGCTCAATGGCAACACAAGATCCAAGAAATCTACACGGAGCTCGAGGAAATCATGACAAAAAGATCCACATCCAATCACCTTTGGATTTACTGAAATTCTGGAGAAAATGTGGAGAGATTCTAAGAAAAAAAGTGTACCAAACTGAGCCAAACATCAACACTAAGAAGCACAGAAAATACGATGCTCCAACTCCATCAAACGGCCGCGGAACCGCGGCCAATAGGGGGTCTAGGCCGCGGTTCCGCGGCCGTTCAGGCGCCGCATTTGAAGATTTTTTAGGGGTATTTTGGTCTTTCTATGTACAGGCAGAATTTTGCCCTAGATTTCCATTTCCATGTCTATAAATAGCCCAGAACCTTGTGAAGCCAAGGGTGCATAATCTTGTATTTTCCAGGATTTAGAATACTTGTTCTTCTTCCTCTTCTCATCTCTTCTCCATTGAAAAACTTGTAATGAGCTTTTGTGAGTGAAGAATGATGAATAAAGAAGTTCCTTTTGTTATTATACTTGTCTTGTTCTCTTATTATTGCATGTAATTTTCATTTGTTAACTTAGTTGTTGTTATTTCTTGTTGTTTCTTTCTTTTCTCTTTTCCTTTATCCTTAAACAACCATGATTCTTACGCTTGATCCTTGCCGAGGTGAGGTCGCAAATAGCTAGTTGTTATCTTCTAATCTCCTTCTTTCTATCTTCCTCTTTGTTTTGTTTTCTTTTCATTATGATGTGTGAGTAGTTTCCATACTTGTTAGGGTAGGATAAGGGAAGTTTGAGAGAAGGAAATCTCTCTCACTCTTTCCTTGCCCAACATCTTAAATCGACTCCCGTTAATTGAACCACAATCCGCTCCTTACGGCACCCTATCCTACATGATAGTGGTGTTTCCGTAGTGAGACCGGTTGTGGTTGAATTAACCGGAGGTTATGGCTAAGAGCCAAGAACGGACGGACAAGCACCAAAAGGAAGAACTAAAGCGTTGGAAAGCCTAGCTTATACTCGCAAGTTCCTTCGTAGTCGTGCTAATCCCCGTTGTTGCCGATTACCGTAACACCGATATTAAGAGTGGCAACGAAAGAAGTAAGCGACTCCTAACTCAAACTAACCTAATCCTAACCCTAACAAGCTCTCTTTACATATCATTTTAACACTCAGATAAATCACAAACAAATCTGGACTTTCGGACTTAACTCGTTAAAACACATAGAAAAAGATTCCCATCTCTCTGCGGACGACCCGTACTCAATCGGCTAGCTACAAGAGAAACAGTTTTGATTGCGGTAATTAACTAAACTTGAACATGCAGAAACTCTAACAATCAGACGCTCTTCCCTGCAGGCGCAAGCCCCTGCAGTTAATTACGCTACCGCACTGCGGTAACCATTTTCTCCTTCTCCAGATGGTCATTTCGTGTCGTGTGTGTTTATTTTGTGTTTGGTTGCCCGTGGATTGTATACGGAGACTGAGTTATGTCGTCGCCCGTAGGGCGTGGACTAGTCCAAATCCATATTATCTTAGATTTGGGTTTGGGGGTTGTGTTTAAGGATACGTTAGTCTCGTTTGAGACTAAGATCGACTTAAACGTTTGTTAAGGATACGTCAGCCTAGTTTTTAGACTAAGATCAACTTAACGGGACCGTTTAGATCCAACAAAAGAGCAATTAAGGGAGCCTTATTGTTTAGTTTAGTGACATTGCGGTCAATAGGTAGTTTAAGGACATTGCGGTCCAATGTTAGTTTTAAGACATTGCGGTCAAGGTTAAGGACATCATAGTCCGTGGATTTAAGGACCCCACAGTCCGGCGTTAGTTTTAAGACATCACGGTCAAGGTTAAGGACCTCATAGTCCATGAGTTTAAGGACCCCACAGTCCGGCGTTAGTTTTAAGACATCACGGTCAAGGTTAAGGACCTCATAGTCCATGAGTTTAAGGACCCCACAGTCCGTAGCAATGTGTGGTCATCGGGACCCGTCACCTCTTTGAAGACGTTGAGGAATTACAACGCCAAGTATTAAAGGAGTGAAGAGATGTACCCTTGAACCAAGGTATATTAAATAGTCTTCGGCCCAATTTGGGACCAAGACCAATTAATTATGTTATGAGCCTATTAGCCCAGTTAGGTTTGAATTGAGGACTTATGGCCAGCTTGGGCTAAGTCCAATCATGTTTAGAATATTGGCTTTCTGTTGGTCCATTGAAGGAGAGGCTTTGCCTCTAGAAACTTAGCCAATTGGGCTAAAGTTAGTGTTAAGGGCAACAATGTTGAATACTGGGAAAAGATTGACAAGTTGGTGTTAAACACTAAGGAGAATCAGTGTTAAACACTGGATACAGAGTTTCCAATTTAGTGTTAAACACTAAGGCAAGAGGGGTCACGTAAAAGCACGTGAGAGCGCCCTTCTTCTCTTTGTTTTGTTCTACAGATAAGTATTTAACACTTTTAGCTTTGAAATCCATCACGTGTGGGCACGTGATGGGGGCCCATGCTCTGGTTTATTAGAATACTCATTAGGGGTCACGTGGTAACACGTGATGGCACCCTAGAGTCCCTGTTTATTTCGCTGTTCCTTTATGTGCTTCAGGGATCACGTAGGGCACGTGAGGCATTGCCTCAAAGTTCTCTTTTATATATCTTCGCAGGAGTCACGTGGTAACACGTGAGATGTCTGCTTAAGAGTTCTATTCTGTTGGTCTTTGCAGGGGTCACGTGGTAGCACGTGATTCTGCATGTTTTTTAAAGTTCTGTTCATAGCGTTAAACCCTAAACTTTAAAGGAATTAAATTCCCGTTTTCTTCTGAAGAATTATATTCTTAATAGGGTTAAACCCTAATTTCTTTTCTTAAGCGAATTAAATTCCTGTGAGTTTGAGAGAATTATATTCTCAATTAGGGTTAAACCCTAGTTACGTTCATTTTGAAGGAATTAACTTCCCATAACATAGGGTTGAACCCTAATTTTATCTCAAACGAATTGAATTCCTATAGTTCTATGAGAATTAAATTCTCAAGTTTCCATTCCCCTTCCATGCTTTGGATCTGCATGGCAGGATCTCAACCCAATGAGAATTAAATTCTCAATTCATGGGGAGATATGCACTTTGCAGATCCTCTGCTAGAGAAAGAACTAAGTTCTTCTTTTATATAAGAGTTAAACTCTTTAAGAATTAAATTCTCTTTTTTAAGCCTCTCCCTTCTTACCTAAGGTTTTCCTTTGTAGAGGATCAAATTCTTCCCAAAATCTCAAGGCTCTATTTCTCTCTCTTTTTATGTCTCTGTGTGTATATTTTCTCTCTTTTCTGGCTCCTATTTATAGGAGAAGGAAGAGAATCAATCAGTTTTAGTGAATCTTTCATTGAAAGATTTGATTTGTTTATTGAGCGATTTGATTTATATTTATCATTCATCTGGACCTTTGGATTATTGGATGAATTTTATTCACCATTGGATTTTAAATCCAAACATATCTCTTTGTTATTTCGGTTAGATTTAAGGGGAAATCTTTCCAAGTCTGATATTTTTCCATAAATTGGTGATATTTAATCACCCTTAGATCTTTAATCCAACGGTTCCAAATAAACTTTCTCTTAGATCTTTAATCCAACGCTATTGATCCTTTGCTTTCTGCACCAAACAAAATGCCAAATCTTAGTACCTCGAAACCTACGGGCAACCATTAGCAAACCGCGATTCGTTCGCGAACATGACACACGAAGTGTGGAGTGGAAAGAGGAAAATGTCCCACCAGGCGTGCCAGAATCTGTTCCCCTCCGAAAGACGCGGCGAAGACGCGATAAACGTCTGGCCTGAATTTCGGGGCAGATGCTAATTGGTGCTATCCGTCCACCTCTCCGAAGATACCAAGTTGATTTATGGCACCATGTATCGAAGGTTTAAACAGATGCAGCCGATGTAGTAGACCTTGTCAGATTCCCCCTCGTTTGAGGGGTTTTTGATTGTGGGGACGCTCTTCCTTGCAGGCGCGAGCCCCTACAGTTAATTACGCTACCGCATCGCGGTAACAACTTTCTCCTTCTCTAGATGGTCACTTCGTGTCGTGGGTGTTTGTTTTGTGTTTGGTTGCCCGTGGATTATATACGGAGACTAATTTATGTTGTCGCCCGTAGGACGTGGATTAGTCCAAATCCGTATTTTCTTAGATTTGGGTTTGGGGCTTTGGGTTTAAGGATACGTTAGTCTCATTTGAGACTTAGATCAACTTAAACGTTTGTGAAGGATACGTTAGTCTAATTTTAGACTAAGATCAACTCAACGTTTGTTAAGGACACGTTAGTCTAATTTTAGACTAAGATCAACTTAACAGAATCATTTAGATCCAACAAAAGAGCACTTGAACTCTATTGTTTAGTTTAGGGACATTGCGGTCGATTACCAGTCTAAGGACATGGTGGTCCAATGTTAGTTTAAAGACATCACGGTCAAGGTTAAGGACACCATAGTCCGTGAGTTTAAAGACCTCACAGTCAAGGTTAAGGACATCATAGGCCGTGAGTTTAAAGACCTCACAGTCAAGGTTAAGGACATCATAGTCCATGAGTTTAAGGACCCCACAGTCCATGGAATGATTGGTTATCGGGACCCGTCACCTCTCTGAAGACGTTGAAGGATTACAACGATAAATATCAGAGGAGTTCAGAGATGTACCCTTGAACCAAAGTTGATTGGGAGATCTGTAGTCCAATTAGGAACTAAGATCCATTAATTAGATTATGAGCACGTTGGCTCAGTAAAGTCTGAATTGAGGACTTATGGCCAATTTGGGCTAAGTCCAATTAAGTTTGAAATGTTGGCCTTTTGTTGGTCCATTAGACATTTGTCTAGGTTCAAGCCCATATTATTCAGCAATGCTAAACATTTTCATCTTTGATTTCCTCAATTTTGAGATTCATTTGGAGGAGGGACTTTTGCCTCTAGAAAATTAGTCAATTTGGCTAAAAGTAGTGTTAAACACTAAAGAACAACAGTGTTTAAACATTGGAGACAGAACTCTCAAATTAGTGTTAAACACTAAAAGACCAGCAGTGTTAAACACTGGAAATATAGAATCCAAAATTAGTGTTAAACACTAGAAAATAACAGTGTTGGACACTGGAAATAAGATTTTCAAATTAGTGTTAAACACTAAAAGATAACCAGTGTTAAACACTAGGAATAAAGCTCTCGAATTAGTGTTAAACACTAAAGGAAAATGGGTCACTTGTGGACACGTGAGGGCGCCCAAAGGTGGGACCAGATTCCTTTTCTTCGTTCTGCAATTAAGTGTTAAACACTTTTTATTTTTATTTTGAGCATCACGTGTTGACACGTGATGGGGATTTATGCGCTGACTGTTATAGCGTTTGCTAAGGGGTCACTGGTAACACGTGAGAGCGCCCAAAGCCTTCATTTCATTCGCTTTGATCTTCTGTGTTTTGGAGGTCACGTGGGAGCACGTGAGGCATTGCCTCAGAGCTTTTTCTTTCTCATTTTTGGAGATCTTTTCAGGGGTCACGTGGGGCCACGTGATCTTAGTTCTTTTCATGCACAGAGATCTTTTAAGTCTCCTTATTTTATTTTGAGAATTAAGTTCTCTGTAGGGTTAAACCCTGATCATGATTTAGAGGAATTAAATTCCTATTATGAAAGAATTAAATTCTTATGTAGGGTTAAACCCTAATTTCTTTTAGAGGAATTGAATTCCCATATATGTAAAAGAATTAAATTCTTGTATAGGGTGAAACCCTAATTCTGTCCATCTTGAAGGAATTAAATTCCAGTAATTCTAGGAGAATTAAATTCTCATATAGGGTTAAACCTTAACTTTGTTTTGGGAGAATTAAATTCTCATATAGGGTTAAACCCTAGTTTTGTTTTAGGAGAATTAAATTCTCAAAACTCAATTCCCCTTCTAAGTTTAGGATCTGTATAGCAGGATCTCGAACCGATGAGAATTAAATTCTCAATTTATGGGGAGATGTGCTCTTTACAGATCTTCAACCAGAGGAAGAACTAAGTTCTTTTGTGCAGAAGAGTTAAACTCTTGGATTTGAGAATTAAATTCTCTATTTGAAGTTTTGATCCCCTTTCTTTTCTCACCTAGGGTTTTCTTTGTTGAGAATTAAATTCTCCTTTCTTTTCTCTCTGAAATTTCAAGATTCCCCAAAACTCTATATATTTTTCCTCTTCTCTTGGCTCCTATTTATAGGAGAAGGAGAAGAATCAATTTGTTTAGCAAATCTTTCATTGAAAGATTTTGTTTATTTTCATAATTGATATGAGCCTTTAGATCATTAAGTGAATTTTATTCACCGTTGGATTTTAAATCCAAAGATATTCTGTTTATTATTTCTGGTGAGATTTTCAGAGAAATCTTTCCTTGTCTAAAATCTTTCCATAAATTGGTGACTTTTTAATCACCCTTGGATCTTTAATCCAACGGTCCCCATAATCCTTTTCCATTTGGAAAGATTTAGAAGCTTTTAGAATTTTAATTCTATTAACTGTAAGGCTTTCGAAGCCAGTCACGTGCTGACACGTGACCCTTGGTCACGTGTGGGCACGTGACTCCCAATTGAGTCTTTTTCTCAGCGTTTACTTACGCTTCAGTTTTAACCATCACGTGTCAACACGTGACCATTGGTCACGTGTGAGCACGTGACACCTCATTGAAGTATTTCCTTCAGCCGTTTGTTTTTATTTCCGTTTTAACTATCACGTGTCAACACGTGACCATTGGTCACGTGTGAGCACGTGACGCCCAATTGGGTCCTTCTTCAGCTGTTTGTTTTTATTTCTGTTTTAACTATCACGTGTCAACACGTGACCATTGATCACGTGTGAGCACGTGATACCCCATTGAGGTAATTCCTGATTTTTAATCAGGAAACAACGCATAGCATATTTGCTCATAACTTTTGATCCTGGATGAATTATGAAGCCCATAATATATCAAATTGAAGGGTTTTTCGAGATGCTTCCAATATCATCAAAATTTAGCTATTTCTCATTCGGGAGTTTGTCAAAAAAAAAACAGCCCGGAAAATACTGGTTCGCATTTTCTTAAGCGTATCACTGCCATTTGATACCTTGGGCTCTTTTGCGCAGAAATTTTTGATGGGAACAGTAGTGTTCGAGATTCCAGACCATCCGGTCTTTTATTTCAAAAGTGGAGACCGTACCCTGGAGCTAAGCACATACAAGGAAAAACCGAAGAAGGCAGTGATTACATCACTTCAAGCGGAGGAAGGATCGAAGCCAGAGATAGTTCGAGAGTTCGCCGATATATTTCTTGAAGACATATCAGGTTTGCTTCCCGATCGAGCTCTTGAATTCAGCATTGAGTTAGTACCTAAAGCACAACCGGTGATCAAAGCACCGTATCGGTTAAGCCTTGAAGGTTTGAAAGAGGTCTGTACTCAGTTGGATGAATTATTGACGAAAGGATGGATTCGTCCCAGCACTTCAAGTTGGGGATTGCCAGTTCTACTTGTGAAGAAGAAGAAAAGTTCATATCGAATGTGCATTGATTATAGAGCTCTGAACGAAGTAACTATAAAGAACAAATATCCACTTCCGTGCATCGACGATATGTTCGATCAGCTAAGTGGATCTTGCGTTTTCTCCAAATTAGATCTTCGTTCGGGTTATCATCAGGTGAAGGTCAAAGAATCTGATATTCATAAAACGGCATTCAGAACTCGCTATGGACATTACGAATTTCTTGTGATGCCATTTGGAGTGACCAACGCACCAGCTATATTCATGAACCTAATGAATCAAGTTTTCCGAGAGTACCTAGATAGGTTTGTTGTCATCTTCATCGACGACATCCTGGTGTATTCTAAGAGTCAGAAAGAATATGCCGAGCTCCTATGAATTGTCCTGGAGACTTTACGACATCATCAAATCTATGCTAAGTACAACAAGTGCGAGTTTTGGCTAGATCAAGTCGATTTCCTCGGACATATTGTATCAGCCGATGGAATCTCTGTAGATCCAGCTAAGGTATCAGTAGTAAGCGAATGGCCGACACCGAAGTCAGTGAAGGACATTCGAAGTTTCTTGGGGTTAGCAGGATATTACAGAAGGTTTATTGAAGGATTTTCGAAGATTGCAACACCCCTGACCAAGCTCACACGTAAATATGAAGAATTCGTGTGGTCAGAAACATGCGAACGAGCTTTCGTAGAACTCAAGTCAAGATTGACATCAGCACCTATTCTCTTTATACTGGACCAATCTGGAGGTTTTGAAGTGCATTGTGATGCATCCGGTATGGGATTAGGATGTGTTCTACATCAGTACGGTAAAGTTGTAGCTTATGCATCAAGACAGCTGGAGATTCATGAGCGCAACTATCCAACGCATGATTTGGAGTTTGCAGCCATAATTTTTTCTCTCAAGATTTGGCGCCATTATCTTTTTAGTGAACGAGTGGACATATACATAGATCACAAGAGTCTGAAATATGTGTTTACTCAGAAAGAGTTGAATATGCGGTAGGGAATATGGTTAGAACTCATGGTGGACTTCGACATTAACCTATAATACATCCAGGAGAGGTGAATGTAGTACCTGATGCACTTAGTCGCCAACCATTAGCATTGAATCTCACCGCGCAGTGGAAGCTCCAACAAAATTTACATCAAATGGAGATTGAAGTGGTCATGCCAGGTAACGCTTCAAGTTTGATGAACATACAAGTTCAATCTACCATTGTCAATCAGATCAAAACAGCTCAAGCAAGTGATGTTAAGTTGCAAAAGATCAGAGAACAAGTAGAAAGTGGGTTTCGAATAGACTTCATCATCCATGAAGACGGATCCTTGAGATACAGTAGTAGATTGTGTGTACCAAAAGGTTCTGTGTGAGAAGAGTTGATAAAAGAAGCTCACAACTTTCCTTATTCAGTACAGCATGGAGGTACAAACATGTACAAAGATCTGCGTCAAAATTACTGGTGGCATGGAATGAAGCGTGAAGTAGCCAGAAGCGTCGCTAAATACTTGGTGTGTTAGCAAGTAAAGGCTGAATATCACAGGACTGCTGGTTTACTTCAACCGTTACCTATCCTAGAATGGAAGTGGCAACACATCACAATGGATTTCATGACTGCACTTTCTAGCAGCACGAAGGGTAACAATACGGTATGGGTTATTGTGGATCGACTCACAAAGTCGGCCCACTTCATCCCTTTTCGAGTTGGCCAATCTATTGAGACACTAGCGAAGAAGTACATGGAGGTGTTCCCCTCCGAACGGCGGCCGGGACGTTAGGACGTCCGTGCCTGAGGTTCGGGGCAGATGCTATTTGGTTTTATCCGTCTGTTGCGCCACGGCAGCGCCCCGGCCGTCTTACTCGAGGCCAAATTGCGGAATCAAAATTTTTCCTTACTCGGAAACCGGCGCTACCGCGGACAAAGAAAACCCGGATCGATTACCATTAACCTACGCTAGCTAACTAGAGATGGGGTGAGAAGTATACCGAGTGATCCGAGTCCTCCGGTCTTCTCTTTATCATCCCGATCTCCCGCGGAAAGCCTTTGCTCCACATCGTCGCCTCCTCGCCGGAAAGGGCACCACATCGCCTTCGTCTTTTACGGGCTCCCGCCTCATTACCGAGGCAACTCGAGCATGAAGCCGGCAACTCGACATGCCCAAGAAGTGCTGTAGAATGTAGTGTAGATGATGCTAGTCTCATTTGGGGTTTGTAGTTGCCATGATGGAGGAATCAATAAGAAATGAACTTGGGTTTTTGTAGCAATGGAAAAATTGAGATGAAACAATAATTTTTTCCACACCCTCATCAAAATGAAAATGAACCATCATCATTCTTCTAATGTGGCCGGCCAAGTATATATTGGAATGGTGGAGGGTGAAAACAATAAGAAGCTAGAAGGGAGGTGAGAGTAGGAGAAGAGAGGAGGTGACCACATCCAAGGTCAACAAAACATCAACCATGCTTTTAACTTACAAACCCATACCCTTTCACTTCACATTTAAATCAAGTCAATGTGCAAGATATGAAAGACATCATAATCTACACAATTGCAAAGAAACCCCTCCACAAAGTGTTATTTGCAAAACTGCAAATAACCCCCTCCATCGGAAAAGTCCGGCCGGGAAAGAACAAAGGAAAACCGGCCGGAACGGAATGCAAACTGGCAACTCCAGAAATCTGGTCCCGTAATAAATTACAGGAAAACCCCGATACTGTGCATACACACCCGCATCTTCGGCCCGGATACAAATGCAAAGAGACAAAATCTACACTGTACTAGACTAGGACCGGCTTAAGCCAAAGCCGGCTAGTAAAATCCGTTCGATCCTGATCCGTGCAATACCGCACGTATCTGATCGAACCCTGCCATATAACTGTACGGTGACTAGTACAAACTGTCTGATCCTGATCCGTGCAATACCGCACGTATCTGATCGGACCCTGCCATATCTCCATACGGCCTCTACAGCGTTTCGCCCGAAAGCTTGAGTAACTGGAAGTGTGGTGGACTCTAAAGACTCGTCAATACTATGGCTGTGGATTTAACCACTGGCACGTCAGAGGTATAAGCCAATACGTGACGGGCCACCAGCTATTGACCAAAAGGGACGTCGATGAGGAAGCTCACCCCGACACCCAACTGAGCCTGACAGTGACAATATCCGTACAGTCCGGTCCGTTCGTCTATGAGTATCGCATGGCGGGCCTAGGGGGTTGGTAAAAGTCAGACCCCCAAAAGCGGTACAAGTCGTGTCGGAGCGTAGCCCAGAACGCCCTGAGATACTACTGGAATACCTACCAGTAAATCTCCTGCCTCGGCCGAGGGCTATGCGTAATGGCTCTCCTAGACACAGCGCGACCTCACCCCCAATACCGGGAGAGACGAACCCCTGCAGATCCGCTCACTGCCTCCATGTGGCTCGGGACTGTACCCAACTAAAACCTGTTTGCACGACTCCTTTGAGCCGTGGTAGGGTAGTAATCAAAGCACAGTGGGAACTCACACGAGACAAATGACGATCTCAGGTCGATGAACTAACCTGTACACATGTCACCTGGGAACTGCTATCTGACGTCTGGTATAAGACCAACTAGCAGGTTCCCGGCGAGTCCTGTCCGGTGTACTCATAACCCAATGAGCACCTGTATACATCTTAGGTGAACCAACTGACACCAGTGGCTTGTGAGACCGGCCACCGCCCCTCGTCGGGGTCTCGACTGTATACACTAGCCTACTAATGGAGTATCGATGCCCAGTCTCGAAACTCCCACGGCTAGGGACCTTTTAAGGATGTGCTTATAGACTACCAGCTCCCATGTATATGATCGCCATCATACTGCTGGTCGTCAAGCAAGAATCCTAGGGGCTCTATCAACGTGTAATAGCGACATGTCAGGTCACCTAAAGCAGTACACGATGATAAAGATAAACCAGATAGCATACTATCATCTCGAGTAAGACTGTCCTCCTGGGATAGGTCCTCCCTCAATCATTGCAATCACGTGCCTGTGATCCAATAATTGACTCTGAGGGCACTATCTCCAACAATCTCCCACTTGCACTCAAGGCTAATTATTGCGATGTCGCATACTCACAGCCCGTGTGATACCGAACACCCAACTCCTCTACCAGTCAGTCTCACAAAGCTCTTTTGTGAAACTATTGCGTTCGAGGAATAGCCTCAGCGAGTGGATCCACTGTGAAGTTTCTTTCTATGTCTCTCTATATCTCAAGTTCGCGGAGAAAGCCATCTCCCGAAATGAGCAATACCTGTCTTAGAATGTCTGGATGTCTGATGGGACCTAGCTCATAAATGAACTCCAAATCCAAACTTCTTAGACTGTATCAACAACTGAACTTAATCAGTATCCTGCGCCATGCCTCCCTCAGTATTGCCTTGGACCACCTGTCCAAAATACTGTCCCTCGTCAGAGGGAGAACTACAACTCTGACAACCTCCTTGTCGTCCATGTCACCTTGGAAGCCTGGAGTGATAACCGTCTCCTAAAGGAGGCAGCCGTTATCATATCCCTAGAACATTCACTTATGTTCTAAAACTGCTTCCGACTGTTCCTCCAGGATTGGATCAATATCAACTTATTGCATCTAGTGCAAGAACAACATCTGGTGTGGTACTTGACATCTCATGATTGACTCAATTGCCTAAGCAAGTGATCTGTCAATCATGCGTATCCCTCTCCCCTTTAGTCTGTAAGACACCTTTAGAGAGGGTGACTCCATTACCTGCAGGTACACTACCGTGCCAGGAGTCGTCCATTCTAAATACTCATAGAATGCTGTCAAGGTACCCTGATTGGGAAACCACCCAAATCTAGATCTAAAACCATAGATCTAGTAACCAGTATGTCTGAAATAATGTCCAAGTCCCTTGTGGAGAAACCACTGTGTGACGACCAAAGTATATCCGATCATAGTATAGGAATATCACTTCCTACTACCTTCTCAACAGATCCATCCCCTATTCTGATGACATCAAACCCATGACTGTCACATCAGAAACAGATGATCTTACTCCGCTATATCTGCTTTAGTCTATAAATAGACATAAGCACAAAGTCCACCAATGCTTCCGCTGCTCCCACTGACTACGACAACCCTCTGCCAGAGTCATATAGACGTGCACTTCTAAAGCTAGTTTAGAACGACGCTATACTCATCCTCCTGCCGGGTCCCGCAGCCTGGAACAACAACAATGGCAAGTGTGGGTAAACAAGAACTTCCCTGTCACCGTCCTTGAGGCTACCGGAGTACCTCTCGGGTGCTTGAAGTTACCCACCTTATCTGCGGAGTGGCCAATGGAATGTCAAATCAGATTGAATCTTTAGGTCCCTTATCAAATCTTCAGTAATCGTTTGCGGTTCTGGAATCACTTCCAGTTCTACCATACTCCCACTTCTGTTTTTGAAAAAAATCCATTTTTAATAAAACTGTTGCGAGTCTAGAACAATATTTCTATTGATCTGCCAGATGGTAGAAAATCAACCCTCGTCATAGCCTGGGTCAACCCACAAACAGCCATTACAGAAACGTGCCTTGAGTTATCCGAAGTCTGGTTTTAAGCATAAGCCGGACAACTCCCCGTACCTTAACAATGTTAAGATATGAACTGTTCTATATCCAATATAGAACCAGAGGCACTGATTTAATTGAACCAGATTCAAAACATGCAGCTGTCTCCAGTGCATGTCAACTAAATGGAAGGAGGCCGATCAGCGTTACTCAACTTAGGAATGCTTCCAATTATGAGTTACCTGAAAGAGAAGCAAGTTCTCATTATCATTACTATCAACTGAATACCATACACAAGTATCTACATCTTCAATCACTTTGAAGAATCCCGATACTTGCCATACCTGGTTCTCTACTCTATTCTAATACCTATAACTCCTCAAAAACTTAGACCCTGTGTTTCCACGAAACAGCTGTCTAAAATCTAGAGAAGTCATAAGTAAACCGAATATAGTACGAGGACCAACCCCTCTGTCCTGATGGACACTGGACAACATACAATACTCTGTATAAGTCCGCTGAGTCTAACAACTCTTTCACTGTGTGTCGTAGGTTGAAAACTGTACTTATGGTTAAGAAGAATTACACCGCTGTTTAATGCTCCTTACCTAACCATCCACTGATATAGGTAAATGTCATCGACATAATATCAAAAGGTATATCTCACTCTATGAAAATAGACGTACAGATATATCAATTTGAAATTGGTGCATAACAGCGGATATTCAAAACCAAATATTTGCCGACCGGCAAACAACCCAGGTGACTTCCTCAAATATCACCGATTACAACGAATCCCGATATAATGAGGATGACCACCCAATTCCCAATAACTTACTCCCACTCATCATCTGTAAAACCATACAGATGTGAGAATCATACCTGGTAAATACATACCCTGGAGTGAGTGTCTAATCGGGAAATCAGTTTTCTATTAACAGTACACAGTGAAACCAAAACATTGAAATGTTTCGTCGGGGTATCTTGGTATTCCTAGTAATGCCTCTTCCATTGTCCAGATTCACAACTATAACCGTATAATTCTTTGCCACCTCTCCAAATCCCTTTATATGTCTTTAGTCATTACCTTCTGCATACCCTTTTAGGCCAATTGGTTTTCTTCCTTCCCTACCGTTCGGCACCAGCCTATGGTTTGGAAGAAGACTATCCAATAAGCATAAAGGGTGTACTGTCCTAATCCTAGGAGCACTCGCAATGCGAGAGAAGGTGAAGATAAAAGACACCTGAATGTACTTTATTCCTATTTCTCCTGAACCAGAATCCATCCCCGAACTGGAACAAGTTCCTTTCGAGTTCGTATATAACCATACGATGGAATATCCAATAAACTGTGGATCTTCGTAGTGATACGGAGTGTCCTGGAGAAATACAAAGGTGATTTAGGATTGGCGAAGAAATACTTGGTTTGGTCGTGAATATCAGTTGCAATTTACTTTGCCCTCTTACTAATCCCTTGCTTTGTCTTAACTTAATACCTTCTGTACACCATTGTTATGCTAATTGGTTTTCTTTATTCCCTACCGGTCGGCACCAGCCTAAGGTTTGGAAGAAGACTATCCAATTTGCGTAATAGGTGTACTATCCCCTAAACCAAGGAGTACTCGCAACGAGAGAAGGTGAAAAGAAAAGACAACTGAATAATCCTATTCGTTTTCTCCAGAACCAGAAACCATCCTCGAAGTCCTTCGAGTTCGTATATAACCATACGATGGTTTTGTCCAATGGAAGTGGACGTTCGTAGTAATACGGGGTGTCCTGGAGAAAAGGGTAAAAGTAGGAGTGGCAATGAGGTCTGCAACTCTGACAATCCAAAAGCCAGTGTTAAGAAGGTTCGGTCAACTTGGTCACTGAGTCATAGTCTAGGGTCGGGTCAATGGTCGCTGCCAGAGAGAGAGAAAAGAAACACTCAGCGTGCACTCTATCCTAGATCAGAATGGTTACCACTTTGTCTAATCTGGAAACCTCCCACTGTACCTCAAATTCTCCTCCAAACCTGAAAGAAGAATTAGTCGGGATCACCCGAGGAGTAAACCAACTCATCAGTGGGAATCGGGATCCAACTATCATCGCATGATAACGTGACGGAATCCACTCACGTCACCACACTCCAGAAGGTATGCGCATACCTGGCAAGTTTCAGTTCTTTTGAAACTCCCGATGTGATTTTTACCCCTAGGACTCAAGTGACCTTGACGGAGTCAACAAATCAAAGAGTCCTAGTCAAGTTCAACCCGTCATTATCTGGATTGCATTAAACCCACCCGTACGTGCCCTTGACGGAGTCAACAAGGCCGCACGACTGTCCTAACCAATCCCACTTATGCAACAAACAAGCACCACTTAGCTACCGTACACTACGCCTTGACGGAGTCAACAAACGCAGCACGAATACTAAATAATACCCATAAGAAATGACGGAGGGCTACGAATGGTTTTTGGCGAAAAACCTTTAACGTAATGAACTTGATATCGTTGAAGGAACTGCATAGCCTTTTTAGAAAATATAGTGACGAAAACCTTTACTAAAGAGGTCACTCCCGGTGAAGGGATCTCGGCTCTTTCCCCGTAGAATGAGGTGCAGGATATTCCAACTGAATACCACGATGCAAAGCAAAAGTAATCGGCTATAGTGAAGTTAATGTCCTGACGCAAACTTCTGTCCAAGGGGTCACTCCCGGTGAAGGGATCTCGGCCCTTGCCTCGTCGACTGAGGAGCAGGATATCCCAAATGAATACCACGATGCAAAACAAAAGCGAACGTCCTTGCAATAACAGCTTTTTGAAAAATGTTCCAACAACATCAGATTAGGTTTGTTTAAACTTGCATTGATCCGAATCAATGCAGTCCCATCAATTGATCACACCACAAAGAACGAAAATATACTGACGTACGTATATGCCATCCGCATTCGCCACTGGGTCCCGTCATCACCCGTTAGGTTAGCTTACTAACGGCAGAGCGGGGACTGGACTAGCGCGGATGAAAAACATATACAACATCTACTAATATATATACCAATATATAGTATTTCGCTCAAGGCGTGAATAAAATGCAACATCACAGAAATGTACAGCATCACAGAACAATACAGATATCTGGAAGCCCCGGGTTTCACAGAGCCGCTGCTGAAACCCGACGTTCCCCTGGTCGTGTGGATAGCCTGTGCAATGAAATCCTAGACCCCTACGGGCGCGGCAAGTCACCCGCCAAAACCTGAAGTGAGGCAGCCCCCTCCAGCACCGTGAATGGACCACCCAGCACTTCACGGAATCCGGTAACTTGGGCACCCCTCCTGGGTCAACCTGTACCCCCTACGAGTGCGGCGAATAGCCCGCCAATCCTGGACTGAAGCCCCCTCCGTCTCAATGCCATGAGATGCGGGCCCGTTGCACTCCAGAACCCGGCTATCCGTGCACCCCTCCGCGGGGTAACCCTAGTACAGAAAGTAAAATATACATATACCGGGTACATCGACCGCAACCAGGTCGTGCCCCAAAAGAATAATACAAACAGGCAGTGACGGCAGTCCACATGTCGGACGCTCGCCCCGCAATATCAAATGTACATAATACAACAAAACTGCACTAGCATTGCATCCAGGCTATCCCCCACGACCGATCCGCAACATCACAGCATAAACATAAAACATCAACGTGAAAGTCACGTTCGCAAATCCGTCTAACCGGGCTATAGCAGTTAGATCGGATTTACCGATCGAGTGACATTCACGGTCGCAGAAAATAATGTAAATACTGTGAAATAATGTGTTTAAAATTTTCCGATCAATCAAACAATTAACAAGTGGGCCCCAAAGAAAACTGTAGCACTCACAGAAACAATTGGCCCAACTTTAATATTCCAAAGCCCATATTTTAAGCCCAGAAGGCCTCTGTAAAAAAATGGTGAAGTGATGTGAATAGTGCGCGGCGGAAGGGCCGCACAAAGGGGGTTTTCGCGGCGGTTCCGCGCTCCAACTGTGGAGTCACTTCATCGAATTTTTACAGAGCTCTTAGATTTTCCAGTACATCAATATTTTACAACCTGAAAAATTTTTCGAGACCAAAATATTTCAACAGAAACTGATGTGAACAAAAAATACGGTTTTTGGAAATTTTGGTCGATCGGAAATGCAAACACATCAAACGAAGCTAGGTAAGGTTAATGGCGTGGCTCTGATACCATGTTGCGCCACGGCAGCGCCCCGGCCGTCTTACTCGAGGCCAAATTGCGGAATCAAAATTTTTCCTTACTCGGAAACCGGCGCTACCGCGGACAAAGAAAACCCGGATCGATTACCATTAACCTACGCTAGCTAACTAGAGATGGGGTGAGAAGTATACCGAGTGATCCGAGTCCTCCGGTCTTCTCTTTATCATCCCGATCTCCCGCGGAAAGCCTTTGCTCCACATCGTCGCCTCCTCGCCGGAAAGGGCACCACATCGCCTTCGTCTTTTACGGGCTCCCGCCTCATTACCGAGGCAACTCGAGCATGAAGCCGGCAACTCGACATGCCCAAGAAGTGCTGTAGAATGTAGTGTAGATGATGCTAGTCTCATTTGGGGTTTGTAGTTGCCATGATGGAGGAATCAATAAGAAATGAACTTGGGTTTTTGTAGCAATGGAAAAATTGAGATGAAACAATAATTTTTTCCACACCCTCATCAAAATGAAAATGAACCATCATCATTCTTCTAATGTGGCCGGCCAAGTATATATTGGAATGGTGGAGGGTGAAAACAATAAGAAGCTAGAAGGGAGGTGAGAGTAGGAGAAGAGAGGAGGTGACCACATCCAAGGTCAACAAAACATCAACCATGCTTTTAACTTACAAACCCATACCCTTTCACTTCACATTTAAATCAAGTCAATGTGCAAGATATGAAAGACATCATAATCTACACAATTGCAAAGAAACCCCTCCACAAAGTGTTATTTGCAAAACTGCAAATAACCCCCTCCATCGGAAAAGTCCGGCCGGGAAAGAACAAAGGAAAACCGGCCGGAACGGAATGCAAACTGGCAACTCCAGAAATCTGGTCCCGTAATAAATTACAGGAAAACCCCGATACTGTGCATACACACCCGCATCTGTATTCGGCCCGGATACAAATGCAAAGAGACAAAATCTACACTGTACTAGACTAGGACCGGCTTAAGCCAAAGCCGGCTAGTAAAATCCGTTCGATCCTGATCCGTGCAATACCGCACGTATCTGATCGAACCCTGCCATATAACTGTACGGTGACTAGTACAAACTGTCTGATCCTGATCCGTGCAATACCGCACGTATCTGATCGGACCCTGCCATATCTCCATACGGCCTCTACAGCGTTTCGCCCGAAAGCTTGAGTAACTGGAAGTGTGGTGGACTCTAAAGACTCGTCAATACTATGGCTGTGGATTTAACCACTGGCACGTCAGAGGTATAAGCCAATACGTGACGGGCCACCAGCTATTGACCAAAAGGGACGTCGATGAGGAAGCTCACCCCGACACCCAACTGAGCCTGACAGTGACAATATCCGTACAGTCCGGTCCGTTCGTCTATGAGTATCGCATGGCGGGCCTAGGGGGTTGGTAAAAGTCAGACCCCCAAAAGCGGTACAAGTCGTGTCGGAGCGTAGCCCAGAACGCCCTGAGATACTACTGGAATACCTACCAGTAAATCTCCTGCCTCGGCCGAGGGCTATGCGTAATGGCTCTCCTAGACACAGCGCGACCTCACCCCCAATACCGGGAGAGACGAACCCCTGCAGATCCGCTCACTGCCTCCATGTGGCTCGGGACTGTACCCAACTAAAACCTGTTTGCACGACTCCTTTGAGCCGTGGTAGGGTAGTAATCAAAGCACAGTGGGAACTCACACGAGACAAATGACGATCTCAGGTCGATGAACTAACCTGTACACATGTCACCTGGGAACTGCTATCTGACGTCTGGTATAAGACCAACTAGCAGGTTCCCGGCGAGTCCTGTCCGGTGTACTCATAACCCAATGAGCACCTGTATACATCTTAGGTGAACCAACTGACACCAGTGGCTTGTGAGACCGGCCACCGCCCCTCGTCGGGGTCTCGACTGTATACACTAGCCTACTAATGGAGTATCGATGCCCAGTCTCGAAACTCCCACGGCTAGGGACCTTTTAAGGATGTGCTTATAGACTACCAGCTCCCACGTATATGATCGCCATCATACTGCTGGTCGTCAAGCAAGAATCCTAGGGGCTCTATCAACGTGTAATAGCGACATGTCAGGTCACCTAAAGCAGTACACGATGATAAAGATAAACCAGATAGCATACTATCATCTCGAGTAAGACTGTCCTCCTGGGATAGGTCCTCCCTCAATCATTGCAATCACGTGCCTGTGATCCAATAATTGACTCTGAGGGCACTATCTCCAACACCGTCTACCTCTCCGAAGATGCCAAGTTGATTTATGGCACCGTGGATCGGAGGTTTAGACGGATGCGGCCGATGTAGCAGACTTCGTCAGATTCCCCCTCAGGGTGAGGGGTTTTTGATTGTGGGGACGCTCTTCCCTGTAGGCACAAGCCCCTGCAGTTAATTACGCTACCGCATCGCGGTAACAACTTTCTCCTTCTCCAGAATTTCACTTCGTGTCGTGTGTGTTTGTTTTGTTTGTAGTTGCCCGTGGATTGTATACGGAGACTGAGTAATGCCATCGCCCGTAGGACGTGGATTAGTCCAAATCTGCATTTACTTAGATTTGGGTTTGGTGTTTTTAGTTTAAGGATGCATTAGTCGCGTTGCGGCTAAGATCGACTTAAACGTTCGTCAAGGATACGTTAGTCCTATTTTGGACTAAGATCGACTTGACGTAGTGATTGGTTTAATATCTGGCCGTCGGGACTCGTCTCCTCTCTGACGTCGTTGAGGGATTACAACGACAGGCGTCAGAGGAGTTCAGAGATGTACCCTTGAACCAAAGTTGATTTGGAGTTTTATCGTTTATTTAAATATCTAAGGACACATTAACCGTATTTGGGGCTAAGATCAACTTAGACGGGACCGTTTAGATCCGACAAAAGAGCGTTTGGGCCCTATTGTGCCAGTTTAGGGACGTGGTGGTCCGATATTAGTTTAGGGACATCTCAGTCCATTATTAGTTTAGGGACGTTCCGGTCCAATATTAGTTTAGGGACGTTTCGGTCCAATATTAGTTTAGGGACGTTTCGGTCCGATATTAGTTTAGGGACGTTTCGGTCCATTATTAGTTTAGGGACGTTTCGGTCCGACGCCAGTTTAGGGACGTAGTGGTCCGTTATTAGTTTAGGGACGTTTCGGTCCACGAGTTTAGGGACCCCGCAGTCCATAGCGATGTGTGGTCGTTGGGACCCGTCACCTCTTTGACGTCGTTGAGGAATTACAACGATGAATGTCAAAGGAGTTCGGAGATGTACCCTCGAACCGGTTGTGAATTGATTCAGGAGAACCATTTTGCTCAATCAATTTGATTTAAGGACTTATGGCCACGATTGGGTTAAGTCCAATTTTTATTTATTTTGGGCTTTGCTCAAATAGAATATTAATTCAAATAGGGCTCTGCCCTTTTATTGCTTTGCAATTTGATTTGGGCCAGGCCTTTTAAAGAATGCATTGCATTTGTGCAGAGCATCAAGAATTTTTTAGATTCAAGAACAAAAGTGCAGAGCACTTTTGATCTAAATTTAGATCAAAGGAAAACAAGTTTCTCTCTTGTTTTTCCCTTTCCCAGAGAACCAAGGGTTCATAACAAGTGCAAGGCACTATTTTTATTTATTTATTTTTATTTTATTTATTTGTTCATTGAAGATTAATGATTTTTAGATCAATGATCTGTACCTCAGAGATTTTTCTCTTTTAAAAGGTTTTACCTTTTTTTTGTTCTTCCAAAGTTCTTCAAGAATTCTTTCTGTTTTCTTTCTGATGTTGATGATGATCAAATGAGGTCTGGGGTCCTTTTTATAGTACTCACAGATTAACAGATCTTTTTCTGAGTGATTTGGGGAATTTTCCCCACCGTTGGATCTTTGATCCAAAGGCCCCTGTCTTATACAAGAAAATCTTCTTGTTTTAAACAAGAACAAAAAATATCCTTAAATCTTAATTCTGTTGTTGCGCAACTCACCAGCGTGTGACACGTGTCGCGCAGTGAAGCGTTTGCGCAACTGCGCAGACACGTGTCGCGCAGCGGTGCGCTTGCGCAACTGCGCAGACACGTGTCGCGCTGCCGTGCGCTTGCGCAGTTGAACGTTGCTTATATTTTTTAAAGAGCCTTGCTCTGATTGGACGTACTGTCTTGGGCGTTGTGCTGCCGTGTCAACTTCTGACACGTGGCGCGTTGCGCGCAGCGCACGGGAACTGAAGCGTTGCTTCAAAATTTGAATTTTCAAAATTTAAGCAGAGCCTTGCTCTGATTGGGGGAACAAATGCCCCCCCACCGTTGCGCTCACGTGGCGCGCACGTGAGTGCAGCGGTGGCAAGACCCCAACCGTTGGATCATGGGGGTCATTTGAAGAGACGCAGGCGTCTATAAATAGGACCCTTGGTCCTTGGTAATTCTTTACCAATTTCAAGAATTTGAATTTCAGAGCCTTGCTCTTGCTTAAAAACTCTTAGAGCCTTGCTCTTGCTTCTTCCCAAGAACTTTGAAGTTCAGAACTTAGAATCACTCTTAGGTAAAAATTTAAATTAATTTAAATTAATTTTAATTAACAGAGCCTTGCTCTTGTAGATCTTTGATCTAAAGAAAACCCCTTTGGGGTTTCTTCAACAGAGCCTTGCTCTCATAGATCTTTGATCTAAAGAAAACCTCTTTGGGGTTTCATCCACAGAGCCTTGCTCTCAAAAATTTATAGAGATCTGGTTCCTGGGTTTTAACCCATGAACAGAGCCATGCTCATAGATCAAATAGAGAACTCCTAAAAGTTTTCATGGATCTTTAAGATCCCAAAAATTTTAATTCCTAGGAGTTATAATTTTTCATTACTACTACAGAGCTAGGCTCTTTTTAAGAAGTTTTATTCCTTTGAGACCAGAGTTTGACAAATGTCACTCTGTGATAGAGCTTTGCTCTAAAAAGAGGAGATTTTCTCCTTGTCTCTAGGGACCCTCTCCCAATAGGGATATTCTTTTTGGGGGTCTTTTTCATTGACTGACAGTCTCATCCAATGATGGGACTGTCTTATCAAATGATGCGCCGTCATCTAGATTTCGTGGGTCCCCCTTTGGTCCCCTACTCACTGCACTGTAGTGTGATGTAGGACTTTGACATGTGAAGCATTGGAACGCTAACGGTTATATTTATTTTTTTTGTCTACAGGGAACATGTCTGAAGATTTGTCTTTCCCTTTTGTTCGCTCAGAAGGAGGGTTCCCACACGCACCAGTGGACCGGGTGGCGTTCGCCTTGATTAAAGATCATGATCCAGAGTATAAGTGACTCCATTTGTGGGGAAGGTGGTACAGCCAAATCATCCAAGGCCGTCGCAGCTTCAGCTCCGCTTCGCCTTCTGAGCCCATAGTTACGATCCCTTATGCGGACAAGCCCCCGGTGGAGTATGCCGTGGAGGTTAAAAATTGGAATGCCGACGACCTCCTTCAGCCTGCAATCGGTGCCATTCCGGTGCAGCCGCCGCCGGCTATAGATATCTTGGGGAGGCGAATCTGTCAGGGTGAAGCACGCCCTTGGGGACAGGCTTACAATATTGGATTGACTCCGCGACCGCTTGCCGGATATCTGCCATGGGCCCGTTACATTTTGACGACGAAGAGGGCTCTCCTGACGACGATTGGCTTATACTCAGATGTCTACGTCTCGCTTTTCGAGTATCCCTCTCCTCCGACGTGGTGGATAAAGGCCTTCATCGAACAATGGAATATCCCCACCCATACCTTCTTGACAGCGGATAGGGAAGTATCCATCTCTCTGGAGGAGTTTGCTGAAATTTCAGGTCTGCCAATGAGGGGAGAACACTACGAGGAGCTGCTTCCTCCAGACGAGTATGTCTTCGCCACCAAGCAGCTTGTATTTGACTTAACTCCGGAAAATACCATTCAGCATCAGCACCCGGGCTTGGTGAAGGTGTTGGAGATTTATGAGGAACTCCATTTGGAATCGGGCGACCGGGGCGTCATTTTCACGGATTTCATTGCTCGTTTTATCCGCCCGGAGTTCCTATCAGAGCAGGGCGAGAAGTTCGCTCAGCTTGCTGACCCCTTTGGTTTCGGCTTGGACCGCCGACCTTCATTGGAAAATGACCAGCGGGATTTTTATTTCCCGGGCACTGCCAGCGTCCCTTTCTCAGAGATCGCCGTTCCTGGCATGGACGAGGAGACTTTTTTCATAGGGTTCTTGGGTCTATGGCTATGCAGCTTCACGCTTCCAATGCACCCACGCCTCATGCGGTCCTCTGTCTTTTACCCGGCGCATCGAATGGCGGCTGGTTTACAGTTATCAGTAGGGATCGCCCGGCTGGCTTACCTCTACAATGGACTTAGCGTAGCGGCGGATGCTAATGAGCCTGGTGTACAGCTTGCTAACTTCCCGATGCACTACTTCACTTCTTGGATGGAGCTGCATGTGCGCGGGGTGTTTGGTGCCCATAAGGCTCCTCCGTTTTTTGAGAAATACAGGCTCCCAAGAATCATGCGGTTGGTCGGGGCTTCAATCGTGGTTGCACCTCCGCGGGAGTCTAGGGGACTGCTCCTGCGTTCACATCTAGTCGGAGCGAAGACTTCTTTTATGGATAAGGTCATCACCATAGGCTCCGAGACCACTAAGTCAGTGGTGTCGCTGCGTGATGACTTTAAGGGCGGGGTTTCTGTACTGAAGGCTCGGGAAATCCTTCATCTTTACTCCATTCGGCCGGGCTACCTAGTATTTAGGCAGAATGAGACGACCCTCTTTATGAGGTATAACCCACATCGATTTGCCCGACAATCGAGTTACAATCAAGGGATCCGATGGAAGCCTTTCTGGAAACACCCGCGGCCAACCAAGGGGGAATAAGGAATGCTATGCATCATTTCACCCGGCTCAATACAGGCTCTTATTTTTTTATTAGTGAGCCTAGCTGTGCCTCTAAAATAATCCATCCGTATGTAGCCTGGTATGCGCATGCTATGGGCCCAATCATTTTAATGGAGAAACGCTTGCTAGTTGACCGTAGGGGTGCGCCTCCTGGTGGTGATCGTAAGGCTCCCTTGCAGCCAAGGCGCCCGGTCGTCCCTCCGCTAAAAGAGGCCGGAGTCGACCGACCACGCGTGTTGGCCCCCCCGCATGGATTGCCACTGCCTACTACGGTGGATGCACCACCGGCGCCCCGTGCTCCCACAAAGACAGTTAAAGTGGTATCGCCAGAGTCTGGCGTAGGAGCGGATATCGGGACTCGCCGCCCTAAAGTGACTGCCAAGCGCAAAGCTGCTCCGGGTGGATCTAAAGCTGGCGGGCAGAAGAAGAAGAAGTCCACCCTATCCCTCGACGCGATCCTCAGCTTAAATCCTGCGGCTCCTCCCGCCGAGGCCATATGTGAATATGGCAGCAATGAGGGTTTCGTGGTAGATCCTGCGGACACCAATCTGGCTGCCGCCATTGCAGCTTCGGAGCGATCGGCTAGGCTCGAAGCAATGCTAAGCAAACTTGCTGAGTCCGGTAATCATCAGACGCTTCATTTGTCATTTTATTGCACCTTGTATTATTATCTTTAACTAACATTTGCTCCATTTTCAACAGGTGTCTCTACTGAAGAGGCTATTGCTGCCTCCCTGAAAACCTTCCAGGAGGAGGAGGAGAAGCGTGCCTTAGCAGGCGCCGGTATGTTTCACTCCTTTCTCTTTTATAAGGAAAGTTTGTTGTCTTTTTATGATGGTCAACCTAACCTTCTTTCGTTTCTTAGCAGGGGTTATATCAGTTGATGTGGGGATCCTTCCCGAGCCTGTTACTGAAGTCCCGGCCTCGTCAAAGTTGCCGCAAGAGCCTCGGCTTGACAAAACGACGAGGGATGCCCTGAAAACCTTAGAGGCTTCCCTATTCACGGACGAGGACACCTCAATTAGGGAAGCTCTAGTGGCATCCGTCTCAACGGCTCGGGAGGAGCGGAAGCGGTTGAGACGCAAAGCAAGGACGCGTAGAGCTGCTTTGGCCGCGGGAGCGGGTCCTAGTACCATTCCTCGCGCTGACACTCCTTCTGGAGAGGCCCCTGTCGCCCTGTCTACTGCTTATAGGCAAGTGGCGCGCGCGGCCCGAAGTGCAAACAATAAATCCCCTTCAGGTAGCATCTCTTTCAGAACATTGTTGTAAGAATTATTATAAAGCCATTGGCTCATATGCATTCCATCTTGCAGGACCAAGTCCAACTGAGGGGGAGGCAGAGACCGTCGGACCCCATGAAACGGCGGAAGCGGCGCCCGCCGAACCTGAGCCGACGGTGGGCACCGTCGTCGGGGCCACGGTGCCTGAAACAGAAGTTGAAGGATCCGCCTCCGGGAAGGTCATTGATGCCGAACCTGAAGCGGTGGCAGATGATATGATCATTATAACTGAGTCTAGGGTGGTGGCGGCTGAGGCGCTCGAGGTCGGCGGTCCCTTGGTGACGATAGACGATACTACCACGGCTACTGAACCTGAGAGGGTAGTGGGTGAGGTGGCCATGATTCCCGAGGAAGAGCCAACCGCTCCCTCTCTGGAATCTGGCAATATTCCAATCATAGCCCTTCTCGCCTATGGCCCTTCGCTGTCCCCAGGTCTTGCTAGCACGACGACGGTCCCCATCGAGTCGGGTGACGAGGCCACGGGCGGTGGTCTCATGTCGGTAGAGGAGGGAGTCGCCTCCGTTTCAGCCGGGAGCTCCTCAGGTAAACTCCAAGTGACTGCCTTTCTTAACTTTACAATCTTTTCTGACAAGTTCAGTTTTTCGTAATGCAGGTGCAGCTAGTGCTGATGCCCCACTGCTTGAAGGAGAGCCTTCAACGACTGCCTTGGCGGTGGTCACCTCTCAACCCTCTCTTACTCCTTCGAAGATGTTGGAAGGTATGGGTTTATAACTTATTAATCCTATCTTTCAGATATACAGTTTATGTACTGAAATCACACTGTTGTATCTTTCAGGGGTGCTTTTTGATCATCTCTATCAAGTGTTGCTCCCACACTTCTCCTTCCCATCTGAATTCGCCTCCCCGTCTGGTGGCGCTGGTGAGTACTGTTCCCGATTGGTAGCTTTGTCTTTTTAGCGGTAGAATTATTTCCAACTCTCTCTTGTTCCGACTGCAGCGTTGCAAATCGAAGGGGGAGCAGAAAGATCGGCTGCGCCACCAGCCCTTCCGGCCTTGCCATCTGTTTCCACCGGTATAATAAATTTCCTTTTTTGGTAACCCTTCAACATTTTCTGAACCATCGTTTAACCATGTTTTGTTTTGCAGCTATTGTTCCGGCTCCGGTCCTCTTTGAGGCTCGCGTCCTTTCACCGGCAGTCCCTTTCTTGAGACGTCCATCTTCCAAGGGTGCTGCGATGAGTTTGGGCATGCTGAGCGGGTACATTGAAGAGCTCAATATGGACGCTCTCCTTTCTGCCGTAGATTTCGCTGTGGAGGTTAATCCAATGTTGGCGGCGCTCGTAAATTTTCATAACGAAGGCGTCGTCGGATCTTGGGTTAATCATTGCAGGGAGATCGAGGCCTGTCTATACCGGCTGGAGTCGACGTGCCCTTCTTCCGAAGTTTTAGCCCTGAGCACCCAACGCACAACTTGGCTCGAGCAAAGCACTTTGCACTCCCGCCACTTGGAGCAAGAAGCAGCTTTAAGACTAAGGGAATGCCAAAAGACCTCGAACGAAACGGCCCATCTCCGCGCCGAGGTTGAGGCAAATGCTGCCCAAGTGAAGACTATCTTTGAGGGTCTCTTAGAGCGCATCTCCTATGGGCTAAACTTGAAGCGGAAGCTTGACGTAGCTGAGCGCAATATCCCAAGTCGGGAAGCTGCCTATCAGGTCGTCAGGGAGCAGCTTGCGTCGGTCCTGCAGCAACGAGCCCAAGTGGAGGCAGAGCTGGCGATGGTAGCTGACCAAGAGAAGGCATGGAAGGACATATGCGAGCAATTGCTACACCTATACAAGACGCTTCCTTCCCAATAATTCTCCTTGTATCATTTGTCTTTGTAAAGTATATGTATATATTTTTTTATTCTTTAGCACAATGTATCCTGTACTCGATCAATATTTCTGAATAAAAGATGCACATTTTTGTAATGTCTTGTGTCATTTCTCCGTCTTTTCTTTCTTTTCAGTATGACATATTTAATACACCTTATTGACAGATAACTTCATTTCTCCCAGAGATAACGATGGCCTAGACTGCAGGTTCAGATCTGCCGCTTAGGACTTTTCAACTCTATGAGCCGTGAGGGTCTCATAGAGACTTTTCTTCCTACGGATCGAGAGGATCTCGTAGGCGGGCTTTCTCCTTAGGAATCGTAAGGATTCCTAAGTGTGGTTTTCTCTTATAAGTCGTAGGGATCTTATAAGAGAATTTTCCCCCTTACGAATCGAGAGAATTCGTAAGCGGTTGTTTCCCTCCTCGTCGAAATTCGACTTCGGAGAGTGAGACCCGTGAATAGTATGCAAGAGATCATTTTGAATTGACTTGCAGGGCCCCATTGCTTAAAAAGCAAGCTTTTCAATCCTTGCTGTCTGAGACTTCATCTTGTAGATTAAGAAGCAAGTTCAATTTGCTGAAGAAATCCCTTTTTCTGAAAGATTTGGCGGGATTTCCCCCCACCATCGGATCTTTGGTCTAGGGGCTTCTGTTTTACAGAAGATAATAACCGAAAAGATTTCTTCAGAACCTTTTTGTTTAGCGCGAATGCTCCAGGATATGACGCCTGTCGCACAGCACACAGTGCAGCGCAACTGCGCTAGCACATCTATGCCGACACGTGTCATGCAGCGCACGACGCATACGCCGCTGAAGCGTTGCTTCCCTTGGTTTTGCTTGAAACAGAGCTTTGCTTTGGCTAGGTGTGCTGCTTTGGGGTGCTGCGCTGATGCGTTTGCGCTGGACACATGGTGTGTAGCGCGCAGCGCAACGCGACTGCGCTAGCGCTTCCGTGCTGAAGCGTCGCTTCTTCAAGACAGAGCTTTGCTCTAATCGGGGAAGGATGAAGCGTTGCTTCATCTCCTGTCTCGGAAATCGAACGGACATTCGCTCCAATTAGGGTAAACCGCCGTGACGACTCTTGGGAATCGAAGAGGCACTTGAGGCCTATAAATAGGACCCTTGGTCTCCTCCATGGCACTTATCATCTTCCAGATTTCCATTTTTGAAGACTTCAGAGCTTTGTTCTTGCCTTTAAGAACTCCGGTGCCTTGCTCCCCCTTTTTTAAAAAGTTTTTTAGAAGAACTTCAGGTAAAATCGATTCTTAGATCAATCTTAAATAGCAGAGCTCTCGTCTAGTGGGTTTCATCTTTGAACACAGTTTTGCTCTCTAGGAATTTAGTCATCCATGTATATTATTGCTTTTCTATTGTTGATCTTCCTGTAATATTTTCTCCAGGCGTAATGGCGGCGGTGCATCTGTACAGTCTGCACGAGTTCATTACCTACGATGATATCCGCGCTCAGGGTCGTCAACAAAACCAGGAGTTTACAGACGCCGAATGTGCAGAAGTTATGGGTCGTCTGAACGCAAGCGGTGGTTGGCTGTTGCCTCGGCGTTCGGCTCTTTTGAAAGTCGTACTGGGAGCAATATGGAGGGCACTTCCGGGTCTTCACGAGGCCCTACCACTCAATGCGCTGGATGATGCCGAGGACAAGGTGCATTCAGTGCACCTGATAGGGCTGATCTCAAAGAAGCGACGGAACGACCTTGTTGACATCCTGCATCAAGTGTTTCAACAGACGACGATCGTTGCTGCTTATCAAAGGCCGGAAGGGCTTGCCGATGATATCGACACCGAGGAGCGCGAAAGACTGCGCATAAGAATAATTAGAAAGGCCAGAAGAACTCTGGATGGCCTTACTTTTGATTTCCTCAATCCGTGCCCCGGATCCGAGGTTATACCGTTGTAATATTTTGAACAATGTTTCTTATGCATTATTCTTATGCCTGTAAAAACTTTTGGCGGTATGAATGAAAACCCTCCCCCTTTTCTATTTCAGCTTGTCTTATTTCTCGTCCCGAGTCTTCTGTCCATGCATAAATGAATGCGTCACGCATGCCAGATCAAATGTAGAACGGATATTCTTTCTGTCATCTTCTTTCTTTTAATGTCAGTAGGCTGTCTTGATAATCATGGTTGACGGATGTCTAAAACGAGTATTCCGACTTCCTCAGGAAATAGCGATGGCTTAGGCCGCAAGTTCAGGTTTACCGCCTAAGACTTTTCAATTCTATGAGCCGTGAGGGTCTCATAGAGGCTTTTCTTCCTACGGATCGAGAGGATCTCATAGGTGGATTTTCTCCTTAGGAATCGTGAGGATTCCTAAGTGTGGTTTTCTCTTATAAGTCGTAAGGATCCTATAAGAGAATTTTTCCCTCTTACGAGTCGAGAGGATTCGTAAGTGGTTGTTTCCCTCCTCGTCGAAATTCGACTTCGGAGAGTGAGACCCGTGAATAGTATGCAAGAGACCATCTTGGATTGACTTGCAGGGCCCCATTGCTCAAGAAGCAAGTTTTTCAATCCTTGCTGTCTGAGACTTCTTCTTGCAAGTTGAGACGAATCGGGAATTTTCCCGCGGAGACATTGGTTTCTCTGCGAGCCGACGCGAATCAGGAGGCTCTCATCAAGGAGTGTTTGTGTCCGTGAGTCGAGGAGTTTGCTAGGGATTATTTGTTTCCCAAGCGCCAAGGATTATTTGTTTCCTTGGGGTTTGAAACGAGTCGAGGATTTCCCACGGAGGCACTGGTGGCTCTGCGAGTCGACGCGGATCAGGAGGCTCTCGTCAAGGAGTGTTTGTATCCGTGAGTCGAGGAATTTGCTAGGGATTATTTGTTTCCTAAGCGCCAAGGATTGTTTGTTTCCTTGGGGTTTGAAACGAGTCGAGGATTTCCCACGGAGGCACTGGTGGCTCTGCGAGTCGACGCGGATCAGGAGGCTCTCATCAAGGAGTGTTTGTATCCGTGAGTCGAGGAGTTTGCTAGGGATTATTTGTTTCCCAAGCGCCAAGAATTATTTGTTTCCTTGGGGTTTGAAACGAGTCGAGGATTTCCCACAGAGGCACTGGTGGCTCTGCGAGTCGACGCGGATCAGGAGGCTCTCGTCAAGGAGTGTTTGTATCCGTGAGTCGAGGAGTTTGCTAGGGATTATTTGTTTCCCAAGCGCCAAGGATTATTTGTTTCCTTGGGGTTTGAAACGAGTCGAGGATTTCCCACGGAGGCACTGGTGGCTCTGCGAGTCAACGCGGATCAGGAGGCTCTCGTCAAGGAGTGTTTGTATCCGTGAGTCGAGGAGTTTGCTAGGGATTATTTGTTTCCCAAGCGCCAAGGATTATTTGTTTCCTTGGGGTTTGAAACGAGTCGAGGATTTCCCACGGAGGCACTGGTGGCTCTGCGAGTCGACGCGGATCAGGAGGCTCTCGTCAAGGAGTGTTTGTATCCGTGAGTCGAGGAGTTTGCTAGGGATTATTTGTTTCCCAAGCGCCAAGGATTATTTGTTTCCTTGGGATTTGAAACGAGTCGAGGATTTCCCACGGAGGCACTGGTGGCTTTGCGAGTCGACGCGGATCAGGAGGCTCTCGTCAAGGAGTGTTTGTATCCGTGAGTCGAGGAGTTTGCTGAAGACACTGGTTTCTTCGGAGTTGGACTGAACCGTCGAGATTTGGCTTCGTCTTCTGGCGGAGCCTGTTGGGAAAGTATGGTTCCCTTTTCGTTTGCGCTCTTGGATTGTATACAGGGACCGATGAGGTCTTAACTGTAGGGCCAGAGTTTTATCATCATTCTTTTTTTTTTGTTTTATCTCCGCGATGCTCTATCATTTCAGCTTTTATATCGCGAAGGTCGCGATTGCCCAATCATTTCGGCTATTTTTCGCGGTGCCTAATCATTTCGGCTATTTATTTTATTTTTACTCGCTGTTTTTTATTGCGATTTGCCCAATCATTTCGGCTATTTATTTTATTTTTACTCGCTGCTTTTTATTGCGAGTTGCCCAATCATTTCGGCTATTTATTTTATTTTTACTCGCTGCTTTTTATTGCGAGTTGCCCAATCATTTCGGCTATTTATTTTATTTTTACTCGCTGCTTTTTATTGCGAGTTGCCCAATCATTTCGGCTATTTATTTTATTTTTACTCGCTGCTTTTCATTGCGAGTTGCCCAATCATTTCGGCTATTTTGCATGCATACATTTTTACTCGTTGCTTTTTATTGCAAGTTGCCCTATCATTTCGGCTATTTCGTATGCATGTGCGGACTATTGGCTTTTCGCTGTAAACCGATTTCGGCATCAGCACCGCTACAACTGGGATATTACCAGGAGCGAATCATCATCTGCCTCTGTCGATGTCGAACAAAGGTGGCTTAGCGACCAGGGTTAGGGTCCTGTCGGCTAAGGCTTTTGACTTCATGAGCCGTAAGGGTTTCACGAAGTTATTTCTCCCTACAAGTCGTGAGAATCTTGTAGGTGTATTTTCTCCTTAGGACTCGTGAGGATTCCTAAGTGTTCGTTTTCTCTGTAAGTCGTAAGGATCCTACAGGAGGGTTTTCTCCTTGTAAGTCGAGAGGACTTATAAAGGTTGTTCATCATGCGAACATATCCCCAGTCTCGGATGAGACTTGATTAGGGAAATGTTTATTCGCGCCCGTGGATTGTATACAAGGGTCAGTATTGAACCACTTATAGGGCAATATTGGAAGTTTGTGGGGGTTTGCTTAAGCACAGGTTTAGGTCTCTGTAACTTAAGACTTTCAAATCTTATGGGCCGTGAGGGTCCCATAAGAGAGTTCTCCTTACGAGTCATGAGGATCTCGCAAGTGTATTTTCTCCTTAGGAATCGTGGGGATCCCTAAGTGTGTTGCTCCCTTGTGAGTCGTAAGGATCTCACGCGGGTGGTTTCTCCTTACAAGGTCGAGAGGATCTTGTAAGTGTTCTTTAACAAGGTTGCGCCCTTTCGGGTTTTCACAAACACTCGCCGGTAGCCCTGCTGTTTTTATTCACGGAGCCCTTTCGGGTTTTCATCAGTGCCCATTTTGCTTATGGACATACCGTTTTTATATTTTTTATTTCTACACATTTTTTTACGAGGTCGCGCCCTTCCGGATTTTCACGAACACTCGCCGGTAGCCCTGCTGTTTTTACTCACGGAGCCCTTTCGGGTTTTCATCCGTGCCCATTTTGCTTATGGGCATACCGTTTTTTTTATTATTCTTTTTTTTCCTTCTTTTTTACGAGGTCACGCCATTTCGGATTTTCACGAACACTCGCCGGTAGCCCTGCTGTTTTTACTCACGGAGCCCTTTCGGGTTTTCATCCGTGCCCTTTTTGCTTATGGACATACCGTTTTTTATTTTATTTTATTTTTATTATATTTTTTTTATTCATCTCGTCAGCCTAAGGATGCTGCGATATTATTTTAAAGACGTTTTTGTCTGCTATTAGTTTTAGGACATTTCGGTCCGCTGTTAGTTTAGGGACATTTCGGTCCGCTGTTGAGAAGCTGGCTACTGCTTATACAGTTTGAGCTTAGGAAGATAGCGAGCGGACATAGTCGTCGTCGTCTATCGTTGACCTAGGCTGTGACTCATTAAGCGTAGTATTTCTTTAGGAAGCGACCGTTTATCGGCCTGAAAGGCCTTTCACCGTGCATGTCCATGAGTAGATAGGCCCCACCCTGGTAAACTTTATCTATGATGTACGGGCCTTCATAGTTTGGCTCGAATTTTCCCCGCTTGGCACGATTGGGGATCATAGGCCTTTTGACCACTAGCACGAGTTCGCCTTGACGGAATGTCCTCGGTCGGGTCAATCTTTCGTATGAGCGCGTCATCTTTGCTTTATAAGCTTCTAGATTTTGCTGCGCTATGAGCCGGGTTTCATCAAGGGCGTCAAGCTCTTCAAACCGGAGGTGAGCATTTTCTTCATCCGTCAGCTCGTAGTGAACTGCCACTCGTAGAGAGGGTAATTCTATCTCGAGAGGGAGTACTGCTTCCGTCCCAAATACCAACGCGTACGGCGTTGTGTTTGTGGCCGTTTTAAATGTAGTTCGATACGCCCAAAGAGCCTCTTGCAATCTCTCGTGCCAATCTCTCTTATTTCGTGACACTGTTTTCTTCATGATCTTCGTCAAAGTCTTGTTGAAGGCCTCAGCTAGCCCGTTAGCTCGCGGATTATAAACTGAGGAATATCTCCAGTCTATATTGTGCTGCTGTGCGAAGCGGCTAATTTTATGACTTCGGTAGGCTGGCCCATTATCAGAGATGATCCTTCTCGGGGTTCCAAACCGGTATATGACATGCGTTTTGAAGAAATGGAGGATGTTCTCCGTCTTCACTTCCCTCAACGGTACCGCCTCTGCCCATTTGGAGAAGTAATCAGTCGTCGCCAAGATGAAACGATGTCCCTTGGACGATGCTGGTTCGATGGGGCCGACTATGTCAGTTCCCCACATTTCAAATGGCCAACTAGCCACTGTTGGATGCAGTGGATTGGGATGCTGATGGATGAAGTCCCCATGAATTTGGCATGAATGACATTGCCTCACGTATTCCAGGCAATCCTGCGTCATCGTGGGCCAGTAGTAGCCCATCCGTTTTATCTTCAACTTCATCTTAGGGCCTGCTTGGTGGGAACCGCAGAGTCCGTCGTGAACTTCCTGAACGACTCTTTCCGATTCGTCCGGTCCTAAGCATCTCAGCCACAGAGAATCGAATGACCTCTTGTAGAGAGTATCATTGACGAAGGCGAAGGACAGAGCTCGTTTTATGAGTTGATGTCTTGCGGACGCATCTTCAGGCATTTGGTGGGACTTGAAGTAGTCTATAAAGACTTCCCTCCAATCCTCAACCTTCTCATGTTCTTTTATTTGCAAGGTCGCTTGTTCAGTCACTCCCTTCTCTTCGGGTGATTCCGAAGGTATTTCTGTGGGGGCGAGCACCTGAAGACTTTGTACCATGATTCTAACGTCATCGAGGTTCTCGTCAGCCATTTCTTTAGCGAGTTTGGCCAACGCGTCAGCTTTGCTGTTATCTGCACGTGGTATGCTTTCCAAAGTATAGGAGGGAATTTGGGTTAGCAGTTGTTGCACCTTTTCACCGTATTTTACTAACTCCGGCTTGCATGTTTGGTAATCGCCGTTTACTTGACTAACGACCAGTTGCGAATCTCCGTATATGAGGAGGTTCTCAATTCCCATGTCAATGGCGATCTCGAGGCCTGCTATCAGAGCTTCGTATTCGGCTTCGTTGTTTGTCCTCGGTTCCGTTAAAGAGAAGGCGAAGCGCATTATCCCTCCTTGTGGAGTTATAAAGATGAGTCCTACCCCCGATTTGATTATAGGGGTACTTTGTTTGCGTTTCTTGACGGAAGATGCTCCGTCAAAATAAAGCTCCCATCGGGTATTATCACCATCGATCGCATCAAACGCATGTTCGTCTGGAAGATCGCAGTTTAAAGGAGAGTCAGCTGGTATTGGGTGCTCAGCAAGGAAGTCGGCTATGGCCTGACCCTTCACTGCCTTGAGGGGTCGATATGTTATCGAGAACTCCATTAAGAGCAGAGCCCATTTAGCGAGTCGTCCTGTCAAGATGGCCTTTGACATTAGATATTTGAGAGGGTCCACCTTTGAAATGAGATGGACTTCATGCGCTAATGCGTAATGTCTAAGCTTTGTTATTGCGAAGATCAACGCCAGGCAGTGTTTTTCAATGGGGGAGTAGTTGCTTTCTGCCCCCAGCAGAACTCGACTTAAGTAGTAAAGTGCTCTTTCTTTCCCCTGGTCATTCTCTTGTGCCCATAATGCGCCTAAAGAACCCTCAAGGGCGGTTGTATAAAGAATGAGAGGCTACCCCTTAACCGGAGCAGCCAACACCGGCGGGTTCTGCAGGTATTGCTTGATCTCATCCAGTGCGCCTTGGCATTTTTGATCCCAAACGAATGGGGTTCCCTTCTTCATCAGGTGACTATAAGGACGGCACTTTCCTGAAAGGTTGACTATAAATCGCCGTATGTATGCGAGTTTCCCTTGGAGAGACCGCAGCTGTTTGAGAGTCCTCGGCGGAGGCATTTCCATGACCGCTTTAATCTTTGACGGATCTATTTCAATACCTCGGTGTCGAACAACGAATCCCAGGAATTTGCCCGAGGAAACCCCGAACGCACATTCAAGAGGATTCATCTTCAAGTTGTATTGCCGAAGGCGTTGAAATACAGTCTTCAGATGCTCGAGATGTTCCTCGTATGATTTGCTTTTAACCACGAGATCGTCGATATAGCATTCGACGATTTCATGAATAAGGTCGTCGAAGATCTTTGTCATGGCCCTCTGATAAGTAGCACCGGCGTTCTTTAAACCGAAGGGCATCACTTTATAACAGAATATACCTAGAGGGGTCCTGAAGGCCGTATGCTTCTGATCTTCAGGATGCATTTTTATCTGGTTATACCCCGATGAGCCGTCCATGAAGGAGAAAACTTCATGAGTGGATGTGTTGTCTATCATCAGTTCGGTGACTGGCACTGGGAAATCATCTTTTGGGCAGGCTTTATTAAGATCCCGAAAATCCACGCATATGCGCACCGTCCCATTTTTCTTCATCACCGGGACGATGTTAGCGATCCATTCAGGGTATTGAACTTCATGGATAAAGCCGAAGTCTATCAGCTTTTTGACTTCGGCGTTGATGCTCATTTCAAGCTCGAGCCGCATTCTTCTCGGCGCCTGTTTGACTGGTTTGACGTTTGGGGATATTGCTAATCTATGTACAGCGACTTCTGGATCTAGTCCTGGCATCTCGGAATAGTTCCATGCGAAGCAATCTTTATGCTGCACAAGGACGTCTTTTAACGCAGCCACCCTCTCTTCAGACAGCAGCTCGCTGACGAATGTTGGTCGCGGATCATTTACCGTCCCCAACTCGATTTTCCTGAGGTTATCTGCAGTAGTATGTATTCCATCCTCTAGTTCTTTTGGAGCTGGGGGAAATTATGAGATTACCTCATCGCTGCTGTTTTCAAAGCACCGAGGAAGGCTGTTCATGTCTTCGGACTCTTCTTTTAATATTGTTATCACGTGGCAAGTGCGAATTTTCTGCCAATCCCAATGCGGAGTTGGTTCTATCCTGGTGTTTTCGAGTTCGTGCTTTTGCGGCGGCGCTACCCTCCAGTTGTCAGACAACGCGAATTTGCCAAGCTGATATTGGTCCTCAACCCAATTCTTAAAGGTGAAACAATCTTCAAGCGGATGCCCTACTACTCGATGGTAAGAGCAATAATTTGGGTTGAAGACTTCACCTGCTTGCTCAGGGTGTTTAGACTCTGGCAGTGTAAGCATTTGATGTTTTAGAGCAAGATCAAGTATTTTCCTTGTTTTGCTCCGAGGAAACGAGTATGCTCGACCCATTTTCTTCATGAGGGCTAGGTCAATAACGCTCGACCCTCGGATGCGTGGCTTCTTAGCTCTGCTTTGTGGTTGTTGAGCGCCTTTCTTGCCTCTCGACTTGTTTTTGCCTCCGCGTCGAGCCCTTTTTGTATCAGGTTGGTACGGGGCAGCATCTTCGTTCTTTACTGCCTGTTGAAGGAGGCGCTGTGTCTTGGCTTTCTCATAGATTGCCATTTCACGATTGTGATCATCTCGGGCTTTTTGACTCGCATCCCTTATAAGTTTGCTCATCTGGTCTTCAAACGATGGACTAGGCGGCTTTGTATCAGGAACTTTTGCTGGTTCAGGATTAGCGTCTTCCCATTGAGCGTCCGCCTCTTCATCGAAGTCATACATGACATAACAGCTGTCTACTGGCTCCCTTTTCTTTGACCGGATGTACCCAAGCCCTTTTGTTTCTATTCTCCTGTTAGGCAATTTGCATTGAGTCCCGGGAACGTTCCATACTTTGTCATAGAATTTGGCCTTTCTAACGGTTTGTTCGAAAGGTATTCCCTGGCGTTTCAGCAGTTTCCTCAAACCTTTGGTATTATATCTGGGAAGACGGATGGGCTGAAGCCTGTCGAGCGTGGGATCCGCGCCATGCCAAATTTCTTTTTCCACCTTGTTTTCTTCAGAACGGTAGAATAGGATTGCCTTCTCGCCTTTTCGTCCGGGAGGAATATAGAATGTGTGCAATTCTTCTATGCTGTTGGCGTTGAGTGCATCCAGTTCTTTGTAATGTTCAAGCGGCACCATGGTTATCTGCAGACTTCGCTCTTCATCAGCAGAAGCTCGTATTGACAGCCGAGCAGGGAATACAGTGTGAACTTCATCCTCTGAATCACTGCCGAAGATTAATGAAGGAACGGATGGTCCTGGCCTGGTGGACTGGGATGGACCTGAGTAAATTATATCCTCCTCCTCCTCGGTGTCACTGCCGAAGACAGGGACGGTGGCGTTAGTTTTGTTCTCCGGTTTGTGACACCTTTCCGTGTCTTCGAAACTTGGTAAGAAGTACTTGGCATCTTCATACTTGCGAACTTCGTTTACGGAAAACGGATTCAACTCTCCCGCCACAGTGTACTCAAGGCCATCCCTAGAATACTTCATGCACTGATGCTGTGTAGAAGGGATGATATTGTACTCGTGTAGCCATGGTCGGTCGAGCAAAGCGTTGTAGTACGTCTTGGCGTCTATAACATGGAATTTGATGTCTGTGACAAGCAACCCGAAGCGTAGCGTCAATATCACAGATCCAAGTGTTTTTGATGATTGAGAGTCGAATCCGGAGATAGTGATTTTGTCTCGGACGAGGTGTTGGACACTCATGCAAATCTCCTTTAACACTCGCACATTGAGCAAATTGACAGACGATCCGTTATCGACCAAGATTTTGCCTATCTTTATGTCATGGCAGTATCCTGAAACATAAAGGGGGCGATTGTGTTCACACGTCCCGAGGAGAAGGTCTTCATCACCAAAAGCAACGTCGGCTGTGTGCACTTCCTCTAATTCGTCTTTCATCTTTTCTTCGGCTAGGAAGGCTTGGAACTGGTCCGGCTCTTGTAGGGCCTTAATTAAAGAATCCCTCGCCTCTTTTGATAGTAATAGGGCATCGAGAATGCTGAGTTGTGAGGGTAGCTTCCTCAGATGCGCTAAGACATTGTAATATACTCTATTCCTCTTTGGGGGATTTTTGGCGGTCAACTCTTCCGCGACTCGGTCATCCAAGTAGATATCTTCAGAGACCTTCTCTTTCCCTTTGTCTTTTCTGTTCAAGGGTCCGAGGTTCTTTTCGGGTAATGTTCGATTGCGCAGCTGTATATTCTCGCAGGCCTTCGGCTCTTCTTCTTTTCCCGAAGTGGATTCTTTAAAAAGGGGGCCAAGTTCTAGTTCATCATCAGAGTCGCTCCCAAATGTAGGCACTTGTGACCCGGCAGTGTTAACCATGTGACAATTGCCGGCAGCTCTTTCAAGTTCTTCAGTCGTATTTCTTTGCTCTCGGCGAATTTTACGTTTTTCCCGTTTAAAGCGTTGTCGATTAGCGACGTATCCTTGCCACCATCCATTGAAAGCCTTGCACTCTTGAGTAGGATGCGAGACCTTCTGATGATATAAGCAATAAGAGGGGTGCATTTCCACCACACCCGTCATTTTTCTTTCAGAGGATAGTAGCTTCATGCCCATCGATATGGCCTTAGCAAACCTCTTTTTTATCTTGAATTGGCTTTTGTCAGCGGTGGAGGCATTTTGCTCCAGCGGGATCATTTCAGCTCTTTCCTCAAGTCGCTGGCGCTTGGCCCTTTCGAATATATCCGTCTCGCGTCCTCGATCAGCTTTACTTTTCAATCGAGCTTCACTAAGAAACGCGTCAATCCTTTCGATTGATAACTCCGGAACCCTTGACCCAGTATTTGTCCCCAGCATTTTAGTGTCAGAAGTCCCTTCATCGTTCGTGGTCGAATGGGAGATCATATGATAGCTCGCCACATATTCCTCGGATTCATCCGATGAACTTTCTCCCTCATCTTCTTTTTGAAAGACGTGATCAAGGAAATCTTGGAGCGTAATGGGAGTCCGCGCCTTTTGGTTGTACTCATCCAGTGCGTCGATTTGCTTTTGCAAGTCCGTGCGCTTGTCGCCAGGCTTCACGGGCTTCTTAGATTTCTTCTTCTTCTTTTTCGAAGATTTTGACGGCCGGCTATGAACGCTTGAACTACCACCATCGGTCTTCGGAGTCGGTCGTGGCTTCAACATCCCTTCAATAACCTGCGGTTCCAAGGGGTTCTTCCACTTGACCGCTGGACAGGTCTGAAGATCATTTAGCATTCTCCTCGTTTTGGCTGATAATACAACCTCCCAGGAAGCTTCTTCAATGACGGAGCATGTTGCCCCCGGCGTATTCGTCCCCTTAGAGGTGTGGGGCTGCGGGGGATTCACCTTCCATTTGTCAGATAGCGCAAATTTACCCTGAAGGTACTGGTTCTCAAGCCAATTCTTGAAAACGTAGCAATCCTCGATGGGGTGGCCTAGCACTCGATGGTAAGGGCAGTAATTGGGCTCGTTGACGTCGTTCGGTTGCAACGGACGTTTTGGATCTGGCAGATTTATGAGTCTGTTGCGCAACGCCAGCTCGAATAGCCTCCTTGTTTTATCGCGGGGGAAGGAGTAAGGACGTCCCATCCTGTCCTCAAGGGGTACGTATGGGCGTGTATTGTTTGGACGAGCAACCGGCTTCGAGTCGCTCGGTTGTTGTTGGGCATTAGCGACAATGATCGCTTTTCCCTTTCCTTTGTCGTTTCGGGAGTCCGGCTTCGGGAGAGGGGGTTTATGGCCCATCTGATCCATCTGCGCTAGTTTGTCGATCAAAGCCTGGAAGGTAGTCGGCTTGAAGAACATCATGAACTGCGAGATGGTTGCCTGTGGATCAAGCGTTCCAACAAACATTCCCACCGCTGGAGCTTCTTCTATGCGCTGTTCGCACTTCGACCATAGATTTCGCCACCGTATAGCGTACTGAACCCATGTCTCGCCGGGTTTTACCCTGGCATTGATCAGTGCCGTCATCGGGGTACGCTCACTGGCACTTGCAAAACGTTGGGTGAAGAGCAGCTCCATCTCCGCAAAGGTTTTAATAGAGTCGTTGGGAAGCTCAGAATACCATTCAAACGCCGTGTCTGATAAGCTTCCAACAAACTGACGAAGCAACAACTTGTCATCGCCGCCGGTATTACCGTAAAGCGCCCTGAACTGGGCAACATGTTGATGGGGATTGCCGGTCCCTTTGTAAACATGAAACTTGGGAATCGTGTAACCCGGCGGGTACTTGATTTGGTCATACCAGCCTGGATACGGTCGCCCCGTTTTTACGACGTGGCCGGCTGCTTCGGCCGCGTGATGAACCTTTATTTGCTGGGCTATATATTCGTCCAGATCAGTCTTAGAGATTGTATCCTCTTTAGCCGTTGATAGAACGGGCTGAGGGTTTGATGTCTCTCCCCTATCATCCCCAAGGACAATCGGGGGTTCTTCAGTCGGGGGATCTTGTTGTATCATCATTCCTATCATGTCCTGGAAGAGGAGGCCCATACGCTGTATATTGGCTGCTTGTTCAGCAGCCTCTTTGTCTCTCTTTTCCAGTACTCGGCGGAGGAACTCGGCGTCGGTCTCTTCCTCTTGGCGTTCATCTAAGGACATCTCAGGATTCTCTTTTGGCTCCGTGAGTGCAGCCATTGTAGTCATCATCTCCTGGAGCTTTTGTTGCTGCTCCTGAGCCTTGGTCACTGATCGGGTAAGTGGTCGGTGACCCGTAGAAGTACGACTTTCTTCCTTTCCAGAAGCCATATAAACCGTATGAACTGTTATGCCCCTGACTTGGGGCGTTTAGGTTCACCGCTTTTAAACTTTGTCAGTGTCACAGGAGCTTTCTCTGGCCTTTTTCTTTTGTGGACCATTGAGGTTGAAGGAGCCGTTGAAGTGGGCATCCTAGCATTTGTTGCCCCCTGCTGTTTAATGGGGCGGTTTTTGTCCTTTTCCACCTTTGCCTTTTTCTGGCGACGAAAGTGGTCTGAGTCAATCACGGAGTCTTGAACCCTCCGCCAAACTTTATAAATTTTTGACGACAGCCGTTGAGAGGGCTGTTCCTGCTTTGTCTCCGGAGCTTTTTCCATAGGCGGAGAAGATCTTTTCAATGTAGCAATTGGAGAGTTCTTTCTCACCTTCCTCAGCAATTCAAAGCTGTTCCCAGTTGGAACAGCAGCGTTGACCTCCACCACTGGAGCAGGTGGGGTTAGCCCTGAGGGGGAGTTGCCCCCTGCTTTCCTTATTCGTTGCCAATGGCGACGTCGAGCACGACGAGCCGTTGGGACTGGCTCGGAAATCGAGATGGTTTCTTGTTGCCCCCTGTTTGAGTGTGAGGTAACTGCCGATGTCAGCCTATCGAAGACTGATGCCTTTTGACCAGCTGGGGGAGGATTGGGAGCCGTCAATCTTGTGAAGACCGACTCTCTGATGGGAGAAGCCGCTTTAATGACTTCCGAAGCAGCGGCCGTTGCCCTCTTTGGGACGGCCACTTTATAGTTCTGACCTAGCCTGGTGAAAACGGAGGCTGTTGGTTTAGTAGCGGGCGACCCGTTGACAGGGGTCGTGATAGCAGTGAGCCGGTCGAACACCGACTTCTTGTTCGCTTCCGGTGCGGATATCGGCATAGAGAAGCTTGTAGGTGGGACCATGGTCCCGAAAAACAGGCCGGTGGTAGCCTGGGTCACCTGTTCTACTGGCAGAGCAAGGAAAGAGGCCGCTTGGGGCCCATATGTTACACCTCTCGGTGAGGTGGAGCGTCCGTTGCAGTGGTGCTTCGCGCATTTGGTGCAGTTAGAATCCATGGATGCTTGAGTTCTGCGCCAGACAAAAGACCAAATCTTAGCAACTTGAAATCCGTAGGCAACCATTTAACAAACCGCGATTGGTTCGCGAAGACGACATACGAAGTGTGGAGTGGAAAGAGGAAAAGGTCCCACCGGGCGTGCCAGAATCTGTTCCCCTCCGAACGGCGGCCGGGACGTTAGGACCTCCGTGCCTGAGGTTCGGGGCAGATGCTATTTGGTTTTATCCGTCTACCTCTCCGAAGATGCCAAGTTGATTTATGGCACCGTGGATCGGAGGTTTAGACGGATGCGGCCGATGTAGCAGACTTCGTCAGATTCCCCCTCAGGGTGAGGGGTTTTTGATTGTGGGGGCGCTCTTCCCTGCAGGCGCAAGCCCCTGCAGTTAATTACGCTACCGCATCGCGGTAACAACTTTCTCCTTCTCCTGAATTTCACTTCGTGTCGTGTGTGTTTGTTTTGTTTGTAGTTGCCCGTGGATTGTATACGGAGACTGAGTAATGCCGTCGCCCGTAGGACGTGGATTAGTCCAAATCCGCATTTACTTAGATTTGGGTTTGGTGTTTTTAGTTTAAGGATGCATTAGTCGCGTTGCGGCTAAGATCGACTTAAACGTTCGTCAAGGATACGTTAGTCCTATTTTGGACTAAGATCGACTTGACGTAGTGATTGGTTTAATATCTGGCCGTCGGGACTCGTCACCTCTCTGACGTCGTTGAGGGATTACAACGACAGGCGTCAGAGGAGTTCAGAGATGTACCCTTGAACCAAAGATGATTTGGAGTTTTATCGTTTATTTAAATATCTAAGGACACATTAACCGTATTTGGGGCTAAGATCAACTTAGACGGGACCGTTTAGATCCGACAAAAGAGCGTTTGGGCCCTATTGTGCCAGTTTAGGGACGTGGTGGTCCGATATTAGTTTAGGGACATCTCAGTCCATTATTAGTTTAAGGACGTTCCGGTCCGATATTAGTTTAGGGATGTCTCGGTCCGATATTAGTTTAGGGACGTTTCGGTCCATTATTAGTTTAGGGACGTTTCGGTCCGACGCCAGTTTAGGGACGTAGTTGTCCGTTATTAGTTTAGGGACGTTTCGGTCCACGAGTTTAGGGACCCCGCAGTCCATAGCGATGTGTGGTCGTTGGGACCCGTCACCTCTTTGACGTCGTTGAGGAATTACAACGATGAATGTCAAAGGAGTTCGGAGATGTACCCTCGAACCGGTTGTGAATTGATTCAGGAGAACCATTTTGCTCAATCAATTTGATTTAAGGACTTATGGCCACGATTGGGTTAAGTCCAATTTTTATTTATTTTGGGCTTTGCTCAAATAGAATATTAATTCAAATAGGGCTCTGCCCTTTTATTGCTTTGCAATTTGATTTGGGCCAGGCCCTTTAAAGAATGCATTGCATTTGTGCAGAGCATCAAGAATCTTTTAGATTCAAGAACAAAAGTGCAGAGCACTTTTGATCTAAATTTAGATCAAAGGAAAACAAGTTTCTCTCTTGTTTTTCCCTTTCCCAGAGAACCAAGGGTTCATAACAAGTGCAAGGCACTATTTTTATTTATTTATTTTTATTTTATTTATTTGTTCATTGAAGATTAATGATTTTTAGATCAATGATCTGTACCTCAGAGATTTTTCTCTTTTAAAAGGTTTTACCTTTTTTTTGTTCTTCCAAAGTTCTTCAAGAATTCTCTCTGTTTTCTTTCTGATGTTGATGATGATCAAATGAGGTCTGGGGTCCTTTTTATAGTACTCATAGATTAACAGATCTTTTTCTGAGTGATTTGGGGAATTTTCCCCACCGTTGGATCTTTGATCCAAAGGCCCCTGTCTTATACAAGAAAATCTTCTTGTTTTAAACAAGAACAAAAAAATATCCTTAAATCTTAATTCTGTTGTTGCGCAACTCACCAGCGTGTGACACGTGTCGCGCAGTGAAGCGTTTGCGCAACAGCGCTTGCGCAACTGCGCAGACACGTGTCGCGCAGTGAAGCGTTTGCGCAACTGCGCAGACACGTGTCGCGCAGCCGTGCGCTTGCGCAGTTGTGCTTGCGCAACTGCGCAGACACGTGTCGCGCAGCCGTGCGCTTGCGCAGTTGAACGTTGCTTATGTTTTTTAAAGAGCCTTGCTCTGATTGGACGTACTGTCTTGGGCGTTGTGCTGCCGTGTCAACTTCTGACACGTGGCACGTTGCGCGCAGCGCACGGGAACTGAAGCGTTGCTTCAAAATTTGAATTTTCAAAATTTAAGCAGAGCCTTGCTCTGATTGGGGGAACAGGAGGTAAGAATCTAAGTAAGATTTAAATCTTCAATATGTACTATCTCTAATACCCATGAACTCATGCAGAAAATCGTGATATTACATGGAGTACTGGTTTGCATAGTCTCCGATCGTGACACCAGATTTCGATCGCAAGTTTGGCAGAGTCTGCAAGCTAGCTTGGGAATAAGTTTGAACTTCAGCACAGCTTACCATTCACAAACAGATGGACAGTCTGAGCGAACTATTCAGATACTTGAAGATATGCTAAGAGCGTGTATGCTAGATTTCGGAGGATCGTGGGAAGATCATCTACATCTTGTAGAGTTTTCATACAACAACAGCTACTAAGCAAGTATAGGAATGTCACCTTTTGTAGTGCCCTTTGGAAGGAAGTGTCGATCACCATTAAGTTGGGATGACATTGGAGATAGAGAACTCCTTGGACCTGAGATGATAGTAGCAACTGCAGATGTGGTTCGCACTATCAGGGAAAGAATGCGCATAGCCCAAGATCGACAGAAGTACTGGGCTGATGCAAAGCGCCGTCACTTGGAGTTCCAACCGGGAGATCATGTCTTTTTGAAGATATCTCCAAACCATGGAGTGATTCGTTTTGGAAGACGGGGTAAGCTCAGTCCAAGATATATTGGACCGTTCACATACTCGAACGAGTCTGAGAAGTGGCTTATCGCTTGGAACTTCCACCTTTATTGGAAGGAGTGCACAATATGTTCCACATATCCCAACTCAGAAGGTATGTGAGTGACCCTAGCCATATTCTTGATCACCCCGAGCTCACTGTACAACCAGACTTATCCTGTGAGCAACAACTTGTTGAAATCCTGGATAGAAAGGTGAAGTCACTTCGGAACAAGAAAGTAAACTTGGTTCGAATGATGTGGAGAAAAGACTCACCAGGAGAATCAACATGGGAACGTAAGGATGACATGTGTGCAAGTTACCCTCAATTGTTTGTAAGCTAGTCCTTAAAATAATTGTAAATTCCGAGGACAAAATTTTTGTAAGGAGGGTAGAATGTAACATCTCTGTTTTCAGTGTACAGAAATTTGTTTAAAAATTAATGTACAAATAGAGTATTTGCAATCCTGTGTATGCTATAAGTATTTGAATTGCTTTTGAACAGCAAGAAAGCATTTGTAGCTCGCGGGTAAAGCCTTGCACTGCTGTGACGTAGCCCCTGTGTTCGAATCACCCCAGCCACATTATTTTTTTGTTAATTTTTCTTTTAAACTTTTAGAAGCTCAAAAGTTTGCACGTGCACTGCACGTAAAATGAAAAGTTACACAGAAAATAAACATGTGCAATAGGCTAGTTGAAGCGACGGGGACACATGGCAAAGATCCCAACCCCTATCACCGGTATTAGACCGGCGAGATGGAGCCTACGGCCGGCACCACCGGGCCCCCGTAGGGGATGGTCCCCGATTTTTAACCCTAAACCCCTTGGACTCCCCCACCACTCCTATGCTGTTTGATTTCTCTGCCCATTTCCAGAGAATTAAAAATGGGCATTAATCCACATTTTAATGCACATTTCAATTCTATTCTTCATTATCCTAAACCCTAATTTTCCCTATAAATATTACACCACATTTCACCCCTCCTCATTCAGAATTTTATTACAAAAACTCTCTAAAATTTCTAAGTCCCAAAATGTACAAGTGGAATTAGCAAGAGGCGAAGTTCCAACGACGTTTCGGGAAGATTCCGGCGATGAAACGACACCCCGACGGTTCCGAAAGCTTCCTCCTTCTCCCTTCTTTCTTAATAACTAGTAAGTCCCCTTTCCCTTCCTCTATCTCTATTCTAAAACAATTTATTTCGAAAACTCGTCGGAAGCGGAGTTATTCCGACTTCTGATTCGTTTTTCTTTAAAAACTCCATTTTTCTTAAATAATAAAATACCATATTCTCTCATAATATTTAACAAACATAAATAAACACATTAGAACAATTTTCATCTCAAAATAATTCACGTTGCAATTTTTATTTCACTTTTACAGTAAAATACCATCAAGTTACATACCACTTATAATTGTTCAATTTAACCGTATTACCTTTAGATAACTCACAAGGTAATGACCTATCTCATCACAACACATATGTTTGGCATAGCATGCTAAATTTTGGGGCTCTAGTTTATGGGAAAATACGAGATTACGAATAAATACCTTAAACATTCAAAAACCGTTTTCTTTAAAAAGTGTGTTAATTAAATTCCTTGCAATTGCGCCTCTACAACCCATTTTGGGGACCCCGATCGGGATGGTGCAGATTACCGCACATCCTCGGACCCAGTAGAGCGAGATGCAAACCTCCTAACGGAGCATTCGATCTCGATGGAATTTTTGATATAATTTTTAAGAAAATGAGATTTCTACAAGAAAATTTTTTATTTTTATTAAATATATATATATTTATAAATATTATCAAAATATCTATTTTAAAATATATTATATAAATATTCCATGTTTTCTAAATCAAAGAAATCACAATTTCATGAAACTACCATTATAATTCAATACAATATCAATATTACACTAAAATACCATATACAATGAAATCTAGGTTCTACTCACTAGAAAATTTTACCTTTATAAAATATAGATATATGAAAACCCTAAAGACGATAATTAAATACTTGAGGTGTATTTTAAAAATATAGCAAAACTATTTTAACATAAAACCCCCTCAAGTTATACTAAATTACAATAAGGACCCTAGTAAATATAGGTTTAAGCGGGACCAGTTCTCTTGAGCCTCAGAGAGCCGGAGAATATGGGTGCTTGTGTATCTAAGTTCGACAATCTAACAACGGTGTTATCAACACGGTAATTGTCTTTGAAAAAGACACAAATCCTGCCGTCCATGTGCAGCCGTTACCGATAACACTAAAAACTAAATCAGTACTTCAATTTTTGTTTAAAAGTCTGACTCAGTTTGAGTCACGGTAAAATTTGCAATTAATCTGGCTTGAATATGATTCAAGTATAAACTGCAATTCAACATGAATCTGTCTATACCAGAAATCAATCTATATCAATCTATCTCGACCGAACCGAACCATGGATATATAATATTTACATGTCTATCCATTTATATCCATTCCATTTACATGATATCATGGTTTCGGCAAGTCGTACAATCTATCACACAAAAAAATACAAATCAATACGAAAGACATTACGGGGTTTTAAAGGGGTAGACTGGTACAGATTGTGTTAGAAGTGGCACGAGACGGTCAATTTAATAAACCTAAACTGAATATCCATTGCTGTTGTACCGTGTGTTAATGGTTCCTTGTGCTCCGTATACCTTAGTCTCCGGAATAGTGGGACTCCTCTCGTATACACCGGCATATTCTGTACCAATTTACAAACAACTGCGATAACAGAATAAAAAATAACATTATACAGTTATATTCTTTTTTCCGTCACATGATATCATGGTTTCGGCAAGTCGTACAATCTATCACACAAAAAAATACAAATCAATACGAAAGACATTACGGGGTTTTAAAGGGGTAGACTGGTACAGATTGTGTTAGAAGTGGCACGAGACGGTCAATTTAATAAACCTAAACTGAATATCCATTGCTGTTGTACCGTGTGTTAATGGTTCCTTGTGCTCCGTATACCTTAGTCTCCGGAATAGTGGGACTCCTCTCGTATACACCGGCATATTCTGTACCAATTTACAAACAACTGCGATAACAGAATAAAAAATAACATTATACAGTTATATTCTTTTTTCCGTCTATTCTACTTCTCTCTTTTTTTGGGACTTACCGAGTGATTGTTCGTTGACGACATTTCTTTCTTTCTTTCTTTGGAATGTTGTCAGGTGGATCGGACTCACTAGAGATCGAGCCCAATACTGAGGACTTGGAGAAGTTTGCCAACGACCCAGAGCTGTATGCACTTGTATATACTTTTCATTTCAGTTATGCCATTGTTTAGACATTGCTTTCTATTTATTTATTTACATTTCCAGTTGTACTTGTAAAGAATTGTTAAATAAATAAAAGTTGCTGTTCATTTATATTCATGTCTCTTGTGTACATTTTACTTTATATTACTTAGATACGCTTAGCGTGTTTATTTTGGAGTAAATACGTAGCGGACCTCGTCGCGTCCCCTCCCCGTACACCAGGAAGCGGGGCATGACATCTTGTGTGTTGTTGATGTGTTCTTTTCATATGATTTAGTTTCCGTCGGATAATTTTTTTCAATCTACTCTAAGACAAAGGTCTTGGATTTCCGCGGCGCATAGATACGTAATCCTTATAACAAGCGGTATCAGATCGTTAAGTTCGCGTTTTGAAGTTGATTGGGGAGATGACGTCTACAAATTACGAGATCGAAAAGTTCAATGGGCGCAATAGTTTCAGTCTATGGAGATTGAAGAAGACGACGCTGCTGAAACAATAAGGTGTGCATATGATTGTCTTTGCGAAAGACAGTTCCGGCGACGACCACGGTAGTGAAAAGTGTAGAGATGGAGGACAAAGCTCAAAATTTGATCTAGCTTTCAATGGCCGATAAGGTTCTTTGCGAAGTGGCGTAAGAGACGACAGTGACAAAATTGTAGAACAAATTAGAGTCCATTTACATGAAATCTCTTACTGACCAGTTCTATCTAAAGCAGTTTGGGAAGCGCGTAAAGCTTCTTCAGTCAGATTATGCGGAGGGTTTGCTTTGCAAGGGTTCGCAGGATTGTGCATCAGTATACCACGTTAGGAGATCCTCGGTCAGATAGCACTGCAGGATGGATGGTTTGGATAGTTAGGAAGAACATGATTTTATGGCTTACGGTTGGTTTTCCGAGGGAGTTTTGGGTTAGAGATCTATTTACTGCCGAATACCTCATCGATCGGTCACCATCGATGGTGGTAGATATAAGAATTCCCAAGGAGTTATAGACTGTAGGGGCTAGAGATTACTCAGGATTCATGTTGTTGGGTGCACCAAGAAACCGAGGGTCAAGAGATGTCCTCTTATCGGGTTTGGAGGCGGAGCAAAATGGTACATGTTGTGTTCTGGGACCCAGAGTGGAGTAGTCAGCTAAATGACATTCGTTGAGTCTGCGATATTTCAAAGAAGACAGACTCGGTCAGATGGTGAACGGAGAACATGCATGTCGCTAAGGGAGGTGGAGTTCAAAGTTTCGGTCCAGGTTATGAGAGATGAGGTGGTCGGCACTCCGATTCAGGTGGAGAGTCCAGTACAGCCAGTGGTGTAGAGGCCGAGAATAGTTCGGCGCACAGGAATGGCTTGGGACGAGTCTCCAAGGCAAAAGGATTGGGAGTTCGACAGAAAGACTGCACGTTTGATTCGTGGTATGGATAGTGTCATGAATGGGGAGTTGCGTCGGTTACAATAGGGCATCGAGCAGGTTCTATCTCGGTATGGGATGGAGGAGATTCGACTCGCATCTTCTCACTTAGAGGCACACTTTAGGCTTTCGACAATATTATCATCAGGTATAGATTACGTCGGTGATAAGGGCAGATGGAGATCGACGACGGGTTACAAGGACACAGATGCAGTGTCAGGTAGATCGATACTTCAGGCTATTATCATGGTTTCAACAATAGAGGCATGGTTGATAGCCATTATGGAGGCAGTTAGGGAGGCCATCGATTTGTGCAGATTGTTGGGTTTGGATGTTCTACAGGAGATGAGAGTGTTCTTCTTGGAGGCCGAGAAGAAGGTGATATCTCTTACGAAAATTGGAACCCTAGAGGATCCAACAGATATGCTTTTGAGATGGTTCTGGTACAAATTCAAGTTTTGCCTAGTAGATTGTTGAGGTGCCTTTAGGCACAAGGCGATGAGAACAGAGTTCCAAGGTGTTAAGAAAGTGAAGAGATTATGGTGAATTTGAATCAAGGTAGAGATTGTTGAATTTGATTTAAATTCGGATTAGTCAGAGATTAGTTAGGATTTAAATCTAATCTCTTTAGTTTAGATTTAAATCTAATCACTAGATTAAATCCATAATTATCTCTAGTTTAAATATGGATTTATCTCCTAGCATTTATTTATCCTATAAATATAAGTGTTTACAGCCGAAAGCCGGGAAAGACAAACGTCTTGCCTGAATTTGGGGGCAGATGCTATTCGGGTTTATCCGTCCACCTCTCCGAAGATACCAAGTTGATTTATGGAACCGTGTATCAGAGGTCTGGACGGATGTGGACATTGTAGCAGACTTCGTCAGATTCCCCCTCGTTTGCGAGGTTTTTTTTTTATTGTGGGGGCGCTCTTCCCTGCAGGAACAAGCTCCTGCAGTTAATTACGTTACCGCGTAACGATAACCACTTTCTCCTGCTCCAGAAGGTCACTTCGTGTCGTGTGTGTTTGTTTCATATTTGGTTGCCCGTGGATTGTATACGGAGACTAATTTGTGTTGTCGCCCGTAGGGCGTGGATTAGTCCAAATCCGTATTTTCTTAGATTTGGGTTTGGTTTGATTTAAGGATCGTTAATCTCGTTTGGGATTAATATCAACTTAAATATTTGTTGAGAATACGTTAGTCTAATTTTGGACTAAGATCTGCTCAACAGGATTTTTGGGATCATTCAAACCCAACAGAAGAGCATTTGGGCTGTAAATTGTCTTAGTTTAAGGACGTTGTGGTCCATAGTTAGTTTAAGGATGTTGCGGTCCAAGGAGTTGTTGGTTGTCGGGACCCGCTACCTCTCTGAAGACGCTGAAGAATTACAACGACATGTATCAGAGGTGTGAGGAGATATACCTTTAAACCAATGTCAGTTGGGATATCTATAGTTGTGTTTGGGACTAAGACCAATTTGGAACATGATGAGCACATGGGCTCTGTTGATCTGAGTTGGGGATTTGGTCAACTTGGACTCAGCCCATTTAATGTTTGAATAAAGTGTTAAACAATTGCTTGGGCTCAGTCCCTTTTCTGTGCAAATAATGCTTTGCTTTATTTTCCCTTCTTTTTCTTTGTTCTTTTATTTTTTATGGAGTATTAAACACTCTTTATGGCACCCACGTGTGGAGCACGTGAGGCGCTTGGCGCTAGGCGCTGGGCGTTGTTTGATGAGTGCAGAGCACTTTATGTTAAGCAGCGCCCATATGAGGGGCACGCGAGGCGCTTGGCGCTGAGCACCAACTATTGAGTGCTAAGCACTCTTTATTTGAGCAGCGCCCATATGAGGGCACGCGAGGCGCTTGGCGCTGAGCGCCAACCATTGAGTGCTAAGCACTCTTTATCTGAGCAACGCCTACGTGAGGGGCACGTGAGGCGCTTGGCGCTGTTTCTTTCTTTGTGCATTTTTCTGAAGAGTTCAATTCTCTGTTCTCCCCTGGATCTTCTATCCCCAAGAAAAAATTCGTTCCTACGAGAATTAAATTCTCATTTGTGGGGACTTGTCTCATGGATCTCAGATCCAGGGGAAAGAACTATGTTCTTTATGACGGTTAAACCCTTGGATAGGCAGATGAGATACTATGATCTCTATTATCTTTATTTACCTTGAAGAAGGTTTTTTCTTCTTTCTTCTTTCTTCTTTCTTAAAGCTTTCTTTTTGCTTGCTTTTTTTTTTTTTTTTGAACTTGAAGATTAGGGGGGGGTTTCCTCTGTACAAGACTTGAAGTCTTGGGGCCTTTATATAGTGGAGGCAAGTTTGTTGATTTAGTTAAAGAAATCTCTCATTGAGAGATCCTTAATTGATTTAGGGATTTTATCCACCGTTGGATCTTTGATCCAAAGATTTCTGTTTTACAGAAAATATTTTTCTTGTTTTTAACAAGATTGGAGAAATATTTTCCCATACAGAGCTTATTCTATAGCTTGGTGATTTTTAATCACCATTGGATTTTTAATCCAACGTTACTCTGTTTTACAGAGAATAATCTTTCTCGTTTAGAAAGATTTGAGGAATATTTCCTTAACAGAATTTAATTCTGTATTTTGATGATTTATCATCTCTGTTAGATCTTTGATCCAATGGCAGGGAACTTTTAGTTCTGGCGCGGGCGCCCTCGTGCAAGGCACGTGAGGCGTTGTCTCAGAGTTTTTAACTCTCAGCGCTGGCGCCCTCATGCAAGGCACATGAGACGCTGCCTCTTTTCAAATTTTGAACAGAGCCTTGCTCTTTTATTATTGGTGGGAAACAAATGTCCCCTACCGTTGCGCTCATGTGGCTTACACGTGAGTGCAGCGGTGGCAGCTTTTTCACCGTTGGCTCTTCTTGGAAGTTGAATCGGCTTCTTCTGCCTATAAGTTGGGCCTTTGGACATTGAGATGACTGTTGTTCATCTTCTTCTCTTCTTTCTTCTTCTGAGAATTTAATTCTCCTTTCAGAGCTTAGATCTTTGCCCACAAAAATCTTTTGTAGAGTTATAACTCTGCCCAAAATTTTTGGTAAGGATCATAATCGAACCCATTAAGCAGAGGTTTGCTCTTCTTAGATCACAGATCTTTAAGATGTATTTTTAGGGTTATTTAACCCATTAATTAGAACACTGTTCATCTTCCATGAAGAACTCTTAGAGTTTGTTTTGCAGATCTTAAAGATCTTGGAATTTTATTCTGTAAAAAGCTTTGCTTTTAAGAGTTCTGGTAGATTATACCATTATTTTTTCAGAGCCTAGCTCTTTAGAGAAAAAAATTTAGGGAATTTTATTCCCTTCTTAATTAAAGTTGACAGATGTGACATCTGTTTGCAGAGCACAGCTCTCAAGAGAGTTTAACTCTTTGGCCCAATGAGATTTCTCATTAAATGAGAATCCTCTTAGTATTTCACTCTTAATGAGTGATTGCCCCATCAATGATGGGACGTCATCTTGATTTTGTGGGTCCCCCTTTGTCCTTTTCTTCTGCATTGCAGTGCAGTATAATTTTTTAAGTACCAAGTGTCAGAATTCGGAATATAGCGTTGACAACTAATCTCTCGTCTATTTTCATGCAGGTACTATGGCTCTCGACTCTTCTTTCCCTTTTGTACGTTCTGAGAGCGCCTTTGCTGACGCGCTCGTGGATTGGGAAGTCTTCGTGCTCATTAAAGATCACGATCCGGAGTAGAAATCTCTTCATCTATGGGGGTCGTGGTACAATCAGATCATTCGGGGTCGGCGTAGTTTTTCTTGTGCGGCGCCCTCAGAACCAATTTCAGCAATTCATTACGCTGACTCGCCTCAAGTGAATTACGCTGTAGAAGAGCTTAACTGGACCTCGGAGGGTCGCCTTCAGCCTTCTATCGCTTCAATACCCGTACAGCCTCCGATGGCTTTGGATATCTTAGGGCGACGCATATGTCAAGGCGAGTCGCGCCCTTAGGGACAAGTATATATGATTGGTTTGAATCCTCTCCATTCAGCCGGATACCTACAGTAGGCTCGATACATCCTATCAGCCAAGAAGTCGTTGTTGCTGAAGCTCGGGTTGTACCCCGCAATTTATGCGTCTCTTTTCCAGTATCCCGCGCCTCATGTATGGTGAGTAAAGGGTTTCCTGGAGCAATGGAATATCCCGACTCACACTTTTCTTCTATCAGACTGGGAAGTTTCGATTTCCTTGGAGGAGTTCACGGAAATTTCGGGCTTACCCGTCAGAGGGGAACATTATGAGGAGATACTTCCCCCTGACGAGTACATCTTCGCCACCAAATCAGTAGTGATGGGCCTTACCCCGGAGAATGTCATTCAACATCGATTCCTGAGCTTAATTAAGGTGTTGAACATTTACGAGAGTCTATTTCTAGAGTCTGGGGGGGCATGGAGTCAGCTTTACAGACTTCATCTCTCGCTTTCTTCGCCCAGTAGTTCTATCAAAACAAGCCGCGAAATTCGCTAAGCTTGACGACCCGTTTGGTTTCGGTTTGGATAACCAGCTGACGGCGGAAGCAGATTTAAGAAGCTTCTTCATTCCGGACACCCCGGTTGTTCCTTTTGCAGAGCTTGTTGCTTCAGATGTCGATGAAGAGACGCTCTTCTTGGGGTTTATCGGCTTGTGGTTGAGCTGGTTTGTGCTTCCGATGCACCCTCACTACATGAGGACGTCTGTCTTTTATCCCGCCCATCGCATGGTTGCAGGGACACGTGTGGCCATTGGGATAGCGGGGCTGGCTCATCTATACCACGGCCTAAGCTTAGCGGCAGACACTACTCAGCCGGGGATAAAGCCCGTACATCTCCCGTTGCACTACTTCATGTCCTGGGTCGAGATGTACATGCTTGGTACTTTCGCAGTCCACAAACGGCCCCGCTTCTACGACAGCTATAACTTTCCCCGGATCATGTTTCTAGTTGACGCTTCCGCATTAGATCCGTCGCAGTGAGAGGCTTAACGTCTGGTCCTTCACCTACGTATGGTCGAGGATAGTATGAATTTTGTCGATAGAGTCTTAACTATCGGCAAGGAATCTACCAAGGTAGTGCAACCGCTGCGTGATACTTTCAAAGACGGGGCTCCTACGTTGAAGGCTCGGGAGATCCTGCACTTATATTCGATTAGGCCAGGCTTTCTAGTGTTCAGGAAAGGCGTCTTGGCATTGTTCATGAGGTATAACCCGCACCGTTTCGCTAAACAGTCGGGTTACGATCAGGGTGTCCCACTCGAGGCTTTTTTAGCCAAGCCGGTTGCTATGGAAGAGGGTATCCACAGCGCGCTGCACCACTTTATGCGGCTAAATACGGGGTCTACTTTCTCATCAGCGAGCTAATCTACGTGCCGAAAGCTTCGAATGCCTACGTGGCATGGTATCAGCATGCGACAGGTGCTGTTATCAGGGAAGAGAGGCGGCTATTACTTGATCATAAGGATGCTGTCCCAGCTGGTAATCCGGCAGTTCCTTTGAAGTGACGGACCGCCGTTTGTTCCTCCTTAAGAGAAGTCGCTGCGGTTGTGGTCCCACGCCTTCCCTGAGAAGCCTCCACCTCGTGTTCCTGTAGAAACGGTAGCTGTAGCATCCCCGGAATCCGGCGTTGGTGCAGAAATTGGGACTCGTCACCCAAAAATGCCCGTCAAGCACAAGCTCTTGTCATCGGCCGCCGGCGTCCGCTCGCAGAAAAAGAAGAAGTCGCTATTCTCTGCCGATGTCATATTTGGACAGGAGCCACATGCTCCCTATAGCGAGGGTTTGTGCGAGTATAGGACCAATGAGGGTTTATTCATCGCGCTTGCGGATGATACTGATCTTCAGGCTGCGCTTGCGGCTTTCGAGTGACTGGCTCGTGAGGAAGCGGCGCTGATTACTATCGCGAAGTCAGATATACTTTCAGTTATGTTCTTCCGCGACTATCTCTTTTCTCTTTATTATGTTTCTATTGACACTTTCTTCTTCAACAGGTATTTCTGCCGAAGAGCCTCTCGCGGTTTCCCTCAGGACGTTCGAGGAGGAAGAGAGGCTCCGCGCTTCTTTGGGTCTTGGTATGAGTCGCTTCATTACACCCTTATTCTTTTTATTCATGCTCTGACCCTCTCCTTTACTTTATTGCAGGGACTACCTTGACTCAGGTTATTCCAAGTGCAGTGCCGATCCCGAGTAGCGATGCGGCAAAACTTCCAGACCAGCTACTGTGGCCCCAGCTCTCCCAACGTCACCGCAGGAGGCTTTGCTGAAGCAGTTGATGGTGGACGCCGTAACGGCTCCGGAGGCAGAGCTCGGTTCGGACGACGACGTCCCCTTGTTAGAAGTCTTGAGGAGATCATTTCTCACTGCTCATACCGAAAGGAAGCGTAGGAATCATGTGGCGAGGGAACATGATGCCGGTTTGGCCATAGGTGCAGGCTCAAGCAGCATTCTGCTTGCTGATACTCCTTCGGCGGATGTTCCCTCTCCTTTGTCTACCGCCCGTAGACAGGTTGCACGCGTAGCTCGGGAAGAAACTGAAAAGCTGCTCCAAGGTAACGTAACACCCAGTATTTTACTAGAATTTGATCCTCGAATTTTGACATATGCATTTTCTGCAGGGCCAAGTCTTGGCGATGGGATGATAGGTGAAACTCTGGCGGTTACAGTGCCCGAAATTGTTACTCTTTCTCGGGAATCTAGGATTGTCCAGACCGCTGCCCTTTCTCCTTGTGGCTCCTTGGTATCGGCGGGTATCGAAAGCATCACGATGGCCCTCGTCGAGTTAGGGGATGAAGCTATGGGTGCAGAATCTACTCCTCCGAGAGAGAGCGAAGAAGCCATTACACCCGGTGACGCCTCCGTCATGGTTTCGGTCCATAATTTATCAGGTAGTCGCTGGGTCGCTGTTTTTGAGTTTTTCAATCCTATTCAGCCATTCTAATGATATTTTGTTTGTCTTGAGTATAGGTGCGGTGAACCCTGAGACTGTGCCGTCTGAAGAAGTATCGCTGGTCGCTGCTCTGACGGTCGCCTTCCCCTCGCCTTCTTCTGTGCCCTCTCAAATATTAGAAGGTATGGGTTTGTGACTTATTTGTTTTACTGTGGGTACCATCCTCCTTGTATTGACAGTATATTGTCGCAACTCTGCAGGAGTCCTTTTCGACCATCTATACAAGGTGTTGAACCCATATTTCTCCTTTCAGTCGGAAGTCGTTCCGCCTTCTGGTATTGGTTAGTATATTCTTCAACTGCCGTCCCTTCCATTTTTTACGAATAGACGTTGTTTCCTGATTTAAAATCAGGAAAAGTTACGAAGGAGGCATCACGTGCGAGCGCGTGACCAACAGTCACATGTTGGCACGTGACACCTAAAAGCATCGGCAAGGCAGATTCAGCTCCCTGACTCCATCAAAGAAAAGGAGTTCAGAAAGGGTCACGTGCTCCCACGTGACCAGAGTCACGTGTTGGCACGTGACATTTAAAGGCGGCTTCGAAGGCACATCGGTTCCCTGATCACATCAAAGAAAAAGGGTTCAGAAAGGGTCATGTGCTCCCACGTGACCAGGGTCACGTGTCGGCACGTGACACTCAAAGCAGAAGACTCAATCAAGAAAAAGGCTCCAGACGAGGGTCACGTGCTCACACGTGACCAGGGGTCACGTGGTGGCACGTGACAACTAAGCAGCGACCAGAAAGCAGAGCGCAGAAGGAAAGAAGAGGGCTCGTTCCAAGGGGGTCACGTGGCCACACGTGACCAAGGGTCACGTGGCCACACGTGACCAGCTTTCAAAGCCTATCTGTTAACAGAATTAAATTCTGAGAAAAGACCTCTCAAATCTTTCCAAAAGCAACCGATTGAATTAAAGATGATTAAATATCATCTATCTATGGGAAAATCTCGAATTTGGAAAGATTTCCCCGTAAAATCTAACAAAAATAACAGAGGAGAATCTCTGGATTTAAAATCCAATGGTGAGTAAAATTCACCTAATAATCCAAAGGTCCAAAACGAATGATGGATACAAATCAAATCTCCTAATGAAAGATCCACCAAAACTAATTGACTCGGCTGCTTCTCCTATAAATAGGAGCCAAGAGACACACAAGAAAAAGATATATGCAGAGGGAAGAAAAGAGAGAGAGCCTTGATACTTTAGAGGAATTTGGATCTTCTGCAAAAGAAAACCCTAGGTAAGAAAGGGAAGGTTTCATTGAAAGAAAAGAGAATTTAATTCTCAACAGAGTTTGACTCTGATATAAAACAGAAGGACATATTTCTTCTCTCTTTGATGGAGGATCTGTAAAGTGCACATCTCCCCTTGAGTTGAGAATTTAATTCTTAATGGGTTGAGATCCTGCCATGCAGATCCAAAGCATAGAGAGGGAATGGAAGCGCGAGAATTTAATTCTCACAGAACTATAGGAATTTAATTCCTTCAAAATAAAATTAGGGTTTGACCCTGTGTTATGGGAATTTAATTCCTTCAGAATGAAAAGAATCAGGGTTTAACCCTAGTTAAGAACTTAGTTCTGTTAAAACAACAAGAATTTAATTCCCTTAATCTTATTCCCCAGAATAATTCTCTAACAGAGGGTGGGGGTTTAATTCCTTAAAGCTTTTATTAGGGTTTAACCCTATTCAGTTCTTCACATATATGAGGAATTTAATTCCTACAGAAAATTCAGAGTTCAACTCTTCAAAAGGAACTAGGAATTTAATTCCTCTGAAATTATTGTTAGGGTTCAACCCTACGAGGAATTTGATTCCTGGGAGGGATTAACAGATCTTCTAAGCAACTACAGAAAAGCAGGGTCACGTGTCGCCACGTGACCCCTTCAAAAGATCTACAGAAAGCCCTTTGAGGCAGTGCATCACGTGCTCCACGTGACCCCCGAAACACAGAAAGAAAAACCAAAAGAAATAAAGGCCTTGGGCGCTCTCACGTGCTCCCACGTGACCCCTTGGCTGATGCTTTAACAATCAGCGCACTAATCCTCCTCACGTGGCGGCATGTGATGCTCCAAAGAAAACATAAAAAGTGTCTAACGCTTATTTACAGAACGAAAAAAGGAGATCTGGCTCCACATTTAGGGTGCCCTCACGTGTCACCACGTGACCCCTAATGAGCATTCTAACAGACAAGAGCGAGGGCCTTCATCACGTGCTCACACGTGATGGCCGCCAGAATTAAAAGAGTTAAACACTGATCTGCATAATAAAATAAAGGGAATCAGGGCGCTCTCACGTGTCCATACGTGACCCCTCTCTCCTTAGCGTTTAACACTAATCTGAAGACTTTGTCCTAAGTGTTTAACACTGATTTGCTTAGTGTTTAACACTAATTTGAAATCTCTGATTACCAGTGTTTAACACTGATTTGCTTTAGTGTTTAACACTAATTTGAAAGCCCTGTTGCTAGTGTTTAACACTGATTATCTTTTAGTGTTTAACACTAACTTGCTAATCTTATTCCCAGTGTTCAACACTGTTGGTCTTTAGTGTTTAACACTAGCTTTAGCCCAATTGGCTAAGTTTCTAGAGGCAAAGCCTCTCCTTCAATGGACCAACAGAGGGCCAATATTTCAAACATAATTGAACTTAGCCCAAACTGGCCATAAGTCCTCAAATCATCTTGAACTGAGCACATCTGCTCTTTCAACCAACTCATTGGTTCAAGGGTACATCTCGGAACTCCTCTGATATTTGTCGTTGTAATCCTTCAACGTCTTCAGAGAGGTGACGGGTCCCGACAACCACACATCAACACGGACTGTGGGGTCCTTAAACCCATGGACTTATGTGTCCTTAAACTACCAATGGACCACCACGTCCCTAAACTGGTAATGGACCACCATGTCCCTAAACTGGTATTGGACCACCATGTCCCTAAACTGGAACAATAGAGCCCAAATGCTCTTTTGTCGGGTCTAAACGATCCCGTTAAGTCGATCTTAGTCCCAAACTGGACTAACGTATCCTTAACAACCGTTTAAGTTGATCTTAGCCTCAAATGTGGCTAACGTGTCCTAAAACCTTCAAACAGACTTTAGTCCCAAATTGGACTCTAAATCCCCCAATCAACTTTGGCTCAAGGGTACATCTCTGAACTCCTCTGACATTTGTCGTTGTAATCCTTCAACGTCGTCAGAGAAGTGATGGGTCCCGACGGCCATACATTTATTGGCGATGGACCACCATGTCCCTAAACTGGAACAATAGAGCCCCCAAATGCTCTTTTGTCGGATCTAAACGATCCCGTTAAGTTGATCTTAGTCTCAAATCGGACTAACGTATCCTTAACAAACGTTTGAGTTGATCTTAGCCTCAAATATGGCTAACGTATCCTCAAACCAAAACCCCAAACCTAAATCTAAGAAAATACGGATTTGGACTAATCCACGTCCTACGGGCGACGACATAAATCAGTCTCCGTATACGATCCACAGGCAACCACAAACAAAACAAACACCCACGACACGAAGTGACCAGCTGGAGAAGGAGAACGTTGTTACCGCGATGCGGTAGCGTAATTAACTGCAGGGGCTTGCGCCTGCAGGGAAGAGCGTCCCCACAATCAAAAACCCCTCAAGCGAGGGGGAATCTGACGAAGTCTGATACATCGGCCGCATCCGTCTAAACCTCCGATACACGGTGCCATAAATCAACTTGGCATCTTCGGAGAGGTGGACGGATAGCACCTATTAGCATCTGCCGCGAACCTCAGGCGAGACGTCCCGCGTCCCGGCCGCCGTTCGGAGGGGAACAGATTCTGGCACGCCCGGTGGGACCTTTTCCTTTTTCCACTCCACACTTCGTGTGTCGTGTTCGCGAACAAATCGCTGTTTGCTGTGATTGCCTGTGGATTCAAGGTACTAAGATTTGGTGTCTTGCTCTATGCAGAAAACAGAAAATCGATGGCTTCGAACTGCACCGCCCGCAGCGATAACTCTCGCTCCGTCCTTACTGAAGGAGTGACTTATGGGCCCCAAGTGGCCTCTCTTTTCAAAATGCCGGTGGAGCAGGTGGCTCAAGCCACTACTGGACTATTTTTTGGGACCATGCTCCCACCAATGAGCTTCAACGCCCCAATGACATTGCAAGAAGCTCTAAAGAAGTCGGTCTTCGATCGACTTACCATTGCCGCGACCCCTCTCAACGGGTCGTCCAACTCCACTGCTTCAGTTTTTAACGGACTAGGCCAGAGCTCTAACAGGCTCATGAAGAAGCCTACCATACCAGAGGGCGTTATCCCGAAGCGGATAGCCATTCCAACTTCCGTTCCTGGCAAAATCACCAAGGTTGCTTCCCATGTTCAGAAGTCCGCTTCTGACAAGTTGGCCGTCCCCGTTCAACGGACGTTGATCTTTAAAAAGCTGGTACCAGTATATTCTGACCAACACAGGGGGCATGAGGAGGTAACCCCTATAGCTGAAACAACTCCATCAGCACGACATGCCCGACGTCGCTACTGGCGCCGAGTGAGGAAGGCTGGGGGCAACTCCCCCTCTGGACTTACTCCTCCAACTCTAATGGTGGGGATCGATACTGCTGTTCCAACCAGGAACAGCTTTGAGTTGCTGAACTCGGTGCGCAGAAACTCTCCTACTGCGGTGCTAAAGCGAACTCCTTCATCTGTGAAGAATATTCCAGAGAAGAAGCTAGAGCAGCCCCCTCAACGGCTGTCCTCTAAAATTTACAAGGTCTGGCGACAGGTCCAGGAGTCAGCGATTAATGAAAACCATCTTCATCGACAGAGAAAGATGAAGGTGCGGCAGGAGAAGGATTACTCTGTCAAGCCATAAAGAACAAAAGCTACTTGGATGCCCACTACAACGGCTCCCTTAACTCCAATCTCTCAAAAAAGGAGGCCGCAAAAAGCCCCTGCGTCTTTGGCAAATCGCAAAGACACCGAACACAAACGCCCCAAGTCTGGGGGCATGGTGGTGCACACCGTTTATATGGCTTGCGGAAAGGAGGAAAGCCGTGCTTCGACGGGTCACCGACCGCTCACCCGATCTGTGACGAAAGCCCAGGAGCAGCAACAGAAGCTTCAGGAAATGATGACCGTGATGGCTGCACTTACTGAACCGAAAGAAAGTTCGGAAGAATCATCAGAGCAGCGTCACGAACAAGAGACTGATGCTGACTTCTTACGTAGAATCCTCGAAAAGAGGGACAAAGAAGCTGCAGAGCAAGCGGCTAACATAAAACAGATGGCGCTCCTCTTCCAAGATATGGTAAGGATGATGTTACAGCCGGACCCTCCTGCTGAAGATCCTCCGATCGTCCTTAAAGACGACAGGGGAGAAACGTCAAATCCTCCACCGGCTCTGTCAACAGCCAAGGAGGAGGCAATCTCCAAAGTTGACCTAGACGAATATATAGCTCAGCAGATCTGGGTTCATCAGGCGAATGAAGCGGCTGGGCAAATTGTTAGAACTGGACGACCCTATCCGGGCTGGTATGACCAAATCAGTTACCCGCCGGGATATACTATCCCTAAATTCCACGTATATAGAGGGACAGGGAATCCGCATCAGCATGTCGCTCAATTCAGGTCCTTATGCGGCAATACTGGAGGCGATGACAAATTGATGCTTCGCCAATTCGTCGGCAGCTTGTCAGATATAGCGTTCGATTGGTATTTCGAACTCCCGAACGATTCTGTCAAGACGTTCGCTGAAATGGAGTTGCTATTCATTCAGCGATTCGCGAGCGCCAGCGAACGGGCCCCGATATCAGCATTGATTAATGCCAGGGTAAGGCCGGGCGAGACGTGGGTTCAGTACGCTATACGGTGGCGAAACTTGTGGTCAAAATGCGAACAACGCATTGAAGAAGCGCCCGCGGTGGGCATGTTCGTGGGTACCGTAGACCCTCATGCCACTATCTCACAGTTCATGATGTTCTTTAAGCCGACCACATTCCAGGCTTTGATCGACAAGTTGGCCCAGATGGATCAAATGGGTCACAGACCTTCTCCCCCAAAGTCAGAACCGCGGAACGACAAGGGTAAAGGGAAGACAACCTTCGTTGCGAATGCTCATCAACAACCCAGCACCCTAAAGCTAGCAGATCAATCGGGAGAGAGACGGCGGTTCTATATTGAGAAAATGAGGCGCCCCTACTCATTCCCGCGGGATAAGACGAAGAAGCTGTTCGAGCTGGCTATGCGCAACAGGCTTATCAACTTGCCGAATCCAAGGCAACTGCCACAACCCAACGAGGCGAATAACCCCAATTATTGCCCCTATCATCAAACGGCAAGCCATCCGATTGAGGATTGCTTCGTCTTCAAGGGATGGATTGAAGATCAATACCTACAAGGCAAGTTTGCCCTATCTGAAAAGTGGAAGGTAAATCCACTCCAGCCGCACACTCCAAAGAAGACGGACACGATGGGGGCAGCTTGTTCTTTTGTCAAGGAAGAAAACGATGGGGAAAACTCATCAGACGAATCCGAAGACTACGTAGCGACTTGTCATGTGATCTCTCATTCACTGGCGGATGATGAAGAGGCTCCTCGCGCCGAGAAACCAAGTGCGAACCCTGAGCCGGAAATTCTACGGCCATTAGACGAGTTGATCTATATCTTCTTAAATGAAATTCGTCTGAAAGCAAAAGCCAATCAAGAGCGTGAGATGGTCATACTGGAAAAAGCCAAGACACTCCCATCAAATCAAAAGCCATCCACTGCAGATAAAAATAAATTCAAGACGAGGAAAAGGTTCGCCAAAGCCCTATCAGCGGGAATGAAGCTACCGCCCTCTGAAGAAAATACTTTCGGTAGAGTAGAGATGCATCCTAACTTCTGCTTATATCATCAGAAGATCATACATCCTACTGAAGACTACGAATCCTTTAACTGTTGGTGGCAAGGGTACGTCGCTCGAAAGCAACACTTCGACGGGACAAAATGTGAAGCTCGTAGGCGTCAAAATAATGCGATAGATGAGTGCAAAGGAGCCGCCGACGATTGTCATATAGCCGACTCCAAGGGATCACAAATTATCACCTTTGGGAGCGACTCTGACGAGGAAGCTGCCCTCAGCCCTCTCCTCAAGGAATCCATCTCAAAGATGAAAGAATTGAGAAGTTGCGATAACGTTCGGCCGTGTAATCGCACGCTACTCGAAAAAAATCTCGGCTCCGCAAACAAAGGATCGAGTAAAAAAGATAAAGGAAAGGAAAAAACAACCCTCGAGGCCAACATTCAACAGCAATCGAGTGGCCCTAGACCGGTTATTCGCCAAACCAATCTGCGACCACGCCCGTCCCTCGAAGAGAGGCTAGGACGTCCTTACTCGTTTCCTCAGAATAAAACGAGGAGATTGTTCGAGCTGGCAGTGCGCAACAGACTCATCAATCTACCGAGTCCAAAGCGTCCGTTGCAGCCAGGCGATGTCAACGATCCCAATTATTGCCCTTACCACCAAACGGTAAGTCACTCGATTGAGGATTGCTTCGTCTTTAAGGGGTGGATCGAAGATCAGTACCTACAGGGCAAGTTCGCGCTGCCCGAAAAGTGGAAAGTAAACCCGCCACAACAACATGCTCCGAAAAAAGTGGATATGCCGGGGGCATCATGCTCATTCGTTGGGAAAGCCCCATAGACCGAAAAGTCAGTAAACTAGAGATGCGTCTCAAATACGGCGGACCACTACGTCCTAAAACTGGATATGGACCGAAACGTCCTTAAACTAACAATGGACCGCAATGTCCTAAAACTTGCAAATGACCGAAACTTCGTTAAACTACTCCCAACCCGCAGCATCTTCAGGCTGACGTGGTAAAAAAAAAAAAACGGTATGTCCATAAGCAAAAAAGGCACGGATGAAAACCCGGAAGGGCTCCGTGAGTAAAAATAGCAGGGCTACCGGCGAGTGTTCGTGAAAACCCGAAAGGGCGCGACCACGTAAAAAAAAAGAAAAAGAAAATAAAAAGAATAAAAAAAACGGTATGTCCATAAGCAAATTGGGCACGGATGAAAACCCGAAAGGGCTCCGTGAGTAAAAACAGCAGGGCTACCGGCGAGTGTTCGTGAAAACCCGAAAGGGCGCGACCTCGTAAAAAAAAAGAAGAAAAAGAAAATAAAAAGAATAAAAAAAAACGGTATGTCCATAAGCAAATTGGGCACGGATGAAAACCCGAAAGGGCTCCGTGAGTAAAAACAGCAGGGCTACCGGCGAGTGTTCGTGAAAACCCGAAAGGACGCGACCTCGTAAAAAAAAAAAGAAAAAGAAAATAAAAAGAATAATAAAAAAAAAACTGTATGTCCATAAGCAAATTGGGCACAGATGAAAACTCGAAAGGGCTCCGTGAGTAAAAACAGCAGGGTTACCGGCGAGTGTTTGTGAAAACCCGAAAGGGCGCAACCTCGTTAAAAGACACTTATGTGGTCCTCTCGACCTTGTAAGGAGAAACCACCCGCGTGAGATCCTTACGACTCACAAGGGAGCAACACACTTAGGGATCCTCACGATTCCTAAGGAGAAATTACGCTTGTGAGATCCTCACGACTCGTAAGGAGAACTCTCTTATGGGACCCTCACGGCTCATAAGATTTGAAAGTCTTAAGTTACAGAGACCTAAACCTATTCTTAAGCAACCCCCATAACCTTTTTTGCCCTACAAGTGGTCCAGTACTGGCTCTTGTATACAATCCACGGGCGCGAATAAACATTTCCCTGACCAAGTCCCATCCGTGACTGGGATATGTAAGCATGATGAACAACCCTTGTAAGTCCTCTCAACTTACAAAGAGAAAACCCTCTTGTAGGATCCTTACGACTTACAGAGGAACATACACTTAGGAATCCTCACGATTCCTAGGGAGAAAACACACCTACAACATCCTCACGACTTGTAGGGAGAAATACCTTTGTGAGACCCTTACGGCTCACGAAGTTAAAAGCCTTAGTCGACAGGACCCTAACCCTATTCGCTAAGCCACCTTTCTTCAACATCGATAGAGGCAAATGATGATTCGCTCCTAGCAATGTCCCAGTTGTAGCAATGCTGATGCCTAAACCGGTATCAAATTCCAAGTCCGTTCATGGCAAATGATGATTCGCTCCTGACAATATTCCAGTTGTAGTGATGCTGATGCTGAGATTGGCACCAGATTCCAAGTTCCACACTCACGATAAAAAAAAACAGCGAGCCATACGTGCATACGAAATAGCCGAATTGACGGGGTAACTTGCAATAAAAATCAGCAAGTAAAAAAATGTATGCATGAAAAATAGCCGAAATGATTGGGCAATTTGCAATAAAAAGCAGCGAGTAAAAATAAAATAAATAGCCGAAATGATTGGGCACCGCGAAAAATAGCCGAAATGATTGGGCAATCGCGATTTTCGCGATATAAAAAGCTGAAATGATAGAGCATCGCGGAAAGAATAAAAAAAATGATGAAAGAATGAAACTTTTTGCCCTACAGGTGATGCTACATCAATTCCTGTATACAATCCAGGGGCGCAAACAAAGAAGGAGTCGCACTCCTCCTCCCCAGGTGTCATTAGAAGAAGAAGCCGAATCTCGATGGGCCACAAATAACTTAGAGATCATCTCAACACTCGTCTCATCACAGCGGACACATCATCAAGCAAAGCGGAACAGCAGCAACTCCCAGTTTCATGACTCGACGATGTACTCCCACAGAGAGTCAAATCCCAAAAATGCGGATATAATCAACAAAATTCCTGGTCATGTGGAACGCGGATAACGTCACTCTTTGACCCCGTGGAAAACGTCCAGAGCGGATCCTGGTCCTCGCAGAGCACGGCAGTGAACCCGTGTGAAGCATCCAGAGCGGAGCCTAGTCCTCGCCGAGCACGGCAGTGAACCCGTGTGAAGCATCTAGTGCAAAATTCCTGGTTACGTGGAAAGCGGCTTATGTCAATCCTGACCCCGTGGAAAACGTCCAGAGCGGATCCTGGTCCTCGCAGAGCACGGCAGTGAACCCGTGCGAAGCATCCAGAGCGGAACCTAGTCCTCGCCGAACACGGCAGTGAACCCGTGGGAAGCATCTAGAGCAAAAAATTCCTGGCTATGTGGAAAGCGGCTTTTGTCAATCCTGACCCCGTGGAAAACGTCCAGAGCGGATCCTGGTCCTCGCAGAGCACGGCAGTGAACCCGTGCGAAGCATCCAGAGCGGATCCTGGTCCTCGCAGAGTACGGCAGTGAACCCGTGCGAAGCATCCAGAGTGGAACCTAGTCCTCGCCGAACACGGCAGTGAACCCGTGGGAAGCATCTAGAGCAAAAATTCCTGGCTACGTGGAACGCGGCTTATGTCGATCCTGACCCCGTGCGAAGCATCCAGAGCGGAGCCTAGTCCTCGCCTAACGCGGCAGTGAACCCGTGTGAAGCATCTAGAGCAAAAATTCCTGGCTACGTGGAACGCGGCTTATGTCGATCCTGACCCCATGTGAAACGTCCAGAGCAAAAAATTCCTGGCTACGTGGAAAGCGGCTTATGTCAATCCTGACCCCGTGGAAAACGTCCAGAGCGGATCCTGGTCCTCGCAGAGCACGGCAGTGAACCCGTGTGAAGCATCCAGAGCGGAGCCTAGTCCTCGCCTAACGCGGCAGTGAACCCGTGTGAAGCATCTAGTGCAAAATTCCTGGTCACGTGGAACGCGGATAACGTCACTCTTTGACCCCGTGGAAAACGTCCAGAGCAAAAAATTCCTGGCTACGTGGAAAGCGGCTTATGTCAATCCTGACCCCGTGGAAAACGTCCAGAGCGGATCCTGGTCCTTGCAGAGCACGGCAGTGAACCCGTGCGAAGCATCCAGAGCAGAGCCTAGTCCTCGCCGAGCACGGCAGTGAACCCGTGTGAAGTATATAGTGCAAAATTCCTGGTTACGTGGAACGTGGATAACGTCACTCTTTGACCCCGTGGAAAACGTCCAGAGCGGATCCTGGTCCTCGCAGAGCATGGCAGTGAACCCGTGTGAAGCATCCAGAGCGGAGCCTAGTCCTCGCCGAGCACGGCAGTGAATCCGTGTGAAGCATCTAATGCAAAATTCCTGGTTACGTGGAACGCAGATAACGTCACTCTTCAACCCCGCGGAAAACGCCCAGAGCGGAGCCTGGTCCTCGCCAAGCACGGCAGTGAACCCGTGTGAAGCATCCAGAGCCAACACCGGACTGTGGAGTCCTTAAAATCCACGGACTATGACGTCCTTAACCTCGACCGTGATGTCTTAAAACTAACGATCAACCGCCCCGATTCCCTACGGATTCTGCCTTGGTTTAAGAGTACATCTCTTCACTCCTTTGATACGTGGTGTTGTAATTCCTCAAAGTCTTCAAAGAGGTGACGGGTCCCTGCAACCAAACATCGGACTGTGGAGTCCCTAAATCCACGGACTATGAGGTCCTTAACCTTGACCGCGATATCTTTAAACTACGATGCCTTGGGAAACCCCTGACTCCGTGAAACACGGACGAGGGCGACCACATCCGGCACTTGCAGGTCCTCACGACCTGTAAGGAAGAAAAACTCTCTTGTGAAGTCCTTACGACTCTCAAGGGACAACCCGCTTAAGAATCCTCACGATTCTCAAGAAGAACTTACACCTATGGGATCCTCTCGACCCATGGGGAGAAAAAAACTCTTTATGAGACACTCGTGGCTCATAAAGTGCAAAAGTCTTAGGAAGCAGATCTTAACCCTGAATCCTAAGCTATCGCTGCCCTGCAAGGAGATCAAGATAAATTGTCCGCAAACGCGTTCAATGAAAAGGGACACACCATTGAGAAGAAAAATGTATCTTTTATTCATAAACCAAAATGGATACAAAGTACAGTTCATGAAAGAAACAAAAAAGAAAGATACTCTCATTCATGAGTATGTACAAAAAAGGGGAAAAGATACAAGTCCTCAAGCCGGCGGGTGATGCAGTAATTTTACCAGCTCATCGTTCTGTTGCCGAGCCACGGCTTCATGACGCAAGATCTCCAGAAGACGAGCCTCCGCCTGAGCTTGCTGAGCCTGATACAAAGCAAGTCGAGCCTCGAGCTCTTTCTCGGTGGCTTTATGAGCCTCGACCCTCTCACGAGTAAACGTGGCAACTTTATCGAGAGCCACCACCTCTTTTATGGACTCCTGAAGCACCCGCCAGAGTTCGTATGCTTTGTTAGCTTTGGCTGTGAGGCTGGCCTGAAGCTCGCTCAGCGCCTTAGAAGCCAACTCCCTCTCCGAGAATTTACGGCCAAACCCCTTTTCTCGCACGACAATATGCTCACCACGCATCGCCCTATCAGGCCATGTAAGCTCACTTTCGCGACCGCAACCTTGGAAATGGGACATACACGCTCAAGACCATATAAATGGGCTTCCGGTCGACGGCAATAGTCGATCTAAAAACGCGCTCACATAACCTGGTATGAAAAGCAACGAGAAACTTTCCGATGATTATCCTATCGGGCATGTGTTTGCAATCATATGAGCATCCGAAAAAGGAATAAAATTCGAAGCTTTAATGCGCATGCGACATGACAACAGTGTTGATAATTGAAGGAAGTTTTCATAAAAGGAACACAAAATTTATTCATGCAAGCGAAAAACATGCATACGAGTGCCGAGCCTATATGGAAGTTCAGCATAAAGCATACAATAAAAAGACTAATATACTACGCTAACAGGAAAAGGTCACCAAACACAGGATCAGTGGCACAAGGGTTAACAAAGCAAAGAACAAAATTCTCCATCTCTCTCTCCGCTCTCTCCAGCATATCAAAGCGACGGTTCTCGTGAGGAGTCGCTCCCCATCGATTGGCGCCATGTTCATCTGCAAAAGCAGACATAACAGCTCGTCGGGCTCTTATTTCGCTCAAAAGAAGAACTGAGCGATCTTTCATAGCCTGAGTAATCAAACAGGCCTCGTGAAAACCCTCGAGCTTCTCTTCAGCCGCGTCAAGCATCGCCAGGGTCATCTCCACTGGGTGAGGAGGGATGTCGGCAAGCACGGCCGTGAGAATCTTCCGGAGCCAGAGGGACCCCATCGGGAGGGGGACCCCCTACGGATCGAGAGTTCGTACGTTGCCGAGTCGCATTCGTCATCGGTAAGGAGTGGATCCACCAATCGGGCAGCAAAGCGGGGGATCATCTCCTCGACAGGAACTTCCCATGGCTGTCGACGAGCATGAGGGCGATTGCAGGCCATGGCGTTCGGTTGTTTCTCAAGACAAATCACACCAAAATGGAAAAATAAATCTCTCTGTGAAGGGAAAAGAAGGCTATGGCCTCAGATATAAAGAGGTGCATTAAGTATTGATCGCGGAAAATCTTGCATGACGAAGCTATTTCCAAGGCCCAAAAAAGAGGAAAGGCATCGAAAATCAGGGAGATGGAACTATTTCCAAGGCTCCTTTTCTGCATCTGATATTGTGCGCTAAAAAAATATGGTATGGAAAAATTTTGAACAGCCCCATCAAAGGACCCCACGTGCAGAACACGTGAGCCCCAAACTTGACGTGCACTAAAAAATGGAGTAGCACCCTGCATATTAAGAGCATCAACAACAACAATAGCAAAATGATAAAATCTCAGAGAAAGGCATGCAAGCAGGGAAAGACATAATAAAACTTGTCACTCATACTTCAAGAAGTTCATACAAAATAAAGAGGACACGTTTACAATGGTAAGACTTCAGACGCGGGGCATGGGTTGAGAAACTCAAGATTAACTTTGTCCAAGATTCTCCAAGCATTTCGAACCTCCCGAGTATGCTTCCTCTCGCGATCGCAAGCGTCGGGGTCCTCACGAATATCCTCCACCCTCCGATAGGCGGCAAGTATGGCTGACTGCTGAAAGGCTTGGTGCAAGAGATCAATAAGGTGATCTTGCCTCCTCTTTGAGATCAAGCCCATCAGGTACACCGAATGTACCTTATCCTCAGCAGTGTCCAAGGCCCTGAGCGGTATGCCGGTGCAAAAGAGAGGAAGTGCCTCCCGGATCGCCAGCACGATCAGCCTCAGAAGAGAAGAGCGACAGGGGAGTAGCCGATGGTTGTACTCGTCAAAGCGGCTCATGATCTCGGCACACTGAGCATCGGTGAACTCCTGGTTCTGACTGCGGCCCAGTGCACGAATATTCCCATAGGAAATAATCTCGTCAAGACCATACAGACGGGCTTCCATGATACCTGAAATAAAGGTCATGAGAATCATTACAAAGCTCCTGTTTCATTAATTACAGAAGGACAACCTCAGGTCAAAAGACCTCAAGAAGCCTCCGTGTGAAGAAACTGAGATCTTCATAGGAATTAAATTCCTTATTAAGAGAAGGGAATTAAATTTCCAGAAACATTTTTGGATGGAATTAAGTTCCATGGAGTTGAAACGCCATCATTATCTCCCCAAAGATCATCTAAACCCTAAGAGATCTACAGTTCGAAGGTTAGGTGGTTTCCTGTTCTTATGGAAAAACTTGAAGAAAAATGGGTTCCTTGTTGAAAAAGAGTAAAAACTCTTGTTTTGGGATTTAAAATCCAAAGGAATGTGAAAATTTACTGTTTGTCCAAGAACATTACCTGAGGAGGAAGAGTCCATTTAAACAGAGTTAAACTCTGAAAATGTTTCAAGGCAGAGAACTAAGCTCTGGAAGAAGAGAATTAAATTCTCAGAAAAAGTTCTCAAAGGAAGAAGATGAGCAAAGTGAAGGCTCTTCTGAAGAGACATGGGTATTTATAGGAGGTAATGGAAACGTTTCATCTCCCCAAATCCCTAAAGGAATCCAACGGTCACAAAAGGTGACAGCGTTGCACTCACGTGCAAACACGTGAGAACAACGCTGTGGGGGCATTTGTTTCCTGATTTAAAATCAGGAAAAGTTACGAAGGAGGCATCACGTGCGAGCGCGTGACCAACAGTCACATGTTGGCACGTGACACCTAAAAGCATCGGCAAGGCAGATTCAGCTCCCTGACTCCATCAAAGAAAAGGAGTTCAGAAAGGGTCACGTGCTCCCACGTGACCAGAGTCACGTGTTGGCACGTGACATTTAAAGGCGGCTTCGAAGGCACATCGGTTCCCTGATCACATCAAAGAAAAGGGTTCAGAAAGGGTCACGTGCTCCCACGTGACCAGGGTCACGTGTCGGCACGTGACACTCAAAGCAGCAGACTCAATCAAGAAAAAGGCTCCAGACGAGGGTCACGTGCTCACACGTGACCAGGGGTCATGTGGTGGCACGTGACAACTAAGCAGCGATCAGAAAGCAGAGCGCAGAAGGAAAGAAGAGGGCTCGTTCCAAGGGGGTCACGTGGCCACACGTGACCAAGGGTCACATGGCCACACGTGACCAGCTTTCAAAGCCTATCTGTTAACAGAATTAAATTCTGAGAAAAGACCTCTCAAATCTTTCCAAAAGCAACCGATTGAATTAAAGATGATTAAATATCATCTATCTATGGGAAAATCTCGAATTTGGAAAGATTTCCCCGTAAAATCTAACCAAAATAACAGAGGAGAATCTCTGGATTTAAAATCCAATGGTGAGTAAAATTCACCTAATAATCCAAAGGTCCAAAACGAATGATGGATACAAATCAAATCTCCTAATGAAAAATCCACCAAAACTAATTGACTCGGCTGCTTCTCCTATAAATAGGAGCCAAGAGACACACAAGAAAAAGATATATGCAGAGGGAAGAAAAGAGAGAGAGCCTTGATACTTTAGAGGAATTTGGATCTTCTGCAAAAGAAAACCCTAGGTAAGAAAGGGAAGGTTTCATTGAAAGAAAAGAGAATTTAATTCTCAACAGAGTTTGACTCTGATATAAAACAGAAGGACATATTTCTTCTCTCTTTGATGGAGGATCTGTAAAGTGCACATCTCCCCTTGAGTTGAGAATTTAATTCTCAATGGGTTGAGATCCTGCCATGCAGATCCAAAGCATAGAGAGGGAATGGAAGCGCGAGAATTTAATTCTCACAGAACTATAGGAATTTAATTCCTTCAAATTAAAATTAGGGTTTGACCCTGTGTTATGGGAATTTAATTCCTTCAGAATGAAAAGAATCAGGGTTTAACCCTAGTTAAGAACTTAGTTCTGTTAAAACAACAAGAATTTAATTCCCTTAATTTTATTCCCCAGAATAATTCTCTAACAGAGGGTGGGGGTTTAATTCCTTAAAGCTTTTATTAGGGTTTAACCCTATTCAGTTCTTCACATATATGAGGAATTTAATTCCTACAGAAAATTCAGAGTTCAACTCTTCAAAAGGAACTAGGAATTTAATTCCTCTGAAATTATTGTTAGGGTTCAACCCTACGAGAAATTTGATTCCTGGGAGGGATTAACAGATCTTCTAAGCAACTACAGAAAAGCAGGGTCACGTGTCGCCACGTGACCCCCCCAAAAGATCTACAGAAAGCCCTTTGAGGCAGTGCATCACGTGCTCCACGTGACCCCCGAAACACAGAAAGAAAAAGCAAAAGAAATAAAGGCCTTGGGCGCTCTCACGTGCTCCCACGTGACCCCTTGGCTGATGCTTTAACAATCAGCGCACTAATCCTCCTCACGTGGCGGCACGTGATGCTCCAAAGAAAACATAAAAAGTGTCTAACGCTTATTTACAGAACGAAGAAAAGGAGATCTGGCTCCACATTTAGGGCGCCCTCACGTGTCACCACGTGACCCCTAATGAGCATTCTAACAGACAAGAGCGAGGGCCTTCATCACGTGCTCACACGTGATGGCCGCCAAAATTAAAAGAGTTAAACACTGATCTGCAGAATAAAATAAAGGGAATCAGGGCGCTCTCACGTGTCCACACGTGACCCCTCTCTCCTTAGTGTTTAACACTAATCTGAAGACTTTGTCCTAAGTGTTTAACACTGATTTGCTTAGTGTTTAACACTAATTTGAAATCTCTGATTACCAGTGTTTAACACTGATTTGCTTTAGTGTTTAACACTAATTTGAAAGCCCTGTTGCTAGTGTTTAACACTGATTATCTTTTAGTGTTTAACACTAACTTGCTAATCTTATTCCCAGTGTTCAACACTGTTGGTCTTTAGTGTTTAACACTAGTTTTAGCCCAATTGGCTAAGTTTCTAGAGGCAAAGCCTCTCCTTCAATGGACCAACAGAGGGCCAATATTTCAAACATAATTGGACTTAGCCCAAACTGGCCATAAGTCCTCAAATCATCTTGAACTGAGCACATCTGCTCTTTCAACCAACTCATTGGTTCAAGGGTACATCTCGGAACTCCTCTGATATTTGTCGTTGTAATCCTTCAACGTCTTCAGAGAGGTGACGGGTCCCGACAACCACACATCAACACGGACTGTGGGGTCCTTAAACCCATGGACTTATGCGTCCTTAAACTACCAATGGACCACCACGTCCCTAAACTGGTAATGGACCACCATGTCCCTAAACTGGTATTGGACCACCATGTCCCTAAACTGGAACAATAGAGCCCAAATGCTCTTTTGTCGGGTCTAAACGATCCCGTTAAGTCGATCTTAGTCCCAAACTGGACTAACGTATCCTTAACAACCGTTTAAGTTGATCTTAGCCTCAAATATGGCTAACGTGTCCTAAAACCTTCAAACAGACTTTAGTCCCAAATTAGACTCTAAATCCCCCAATCAACTTTGGCTCAAGGGTACATCTCTGAACTCCTCTGACATTTGTCGTTGTAATCCTTCAACGTCGTCAGAGAAGTGATGGGTCCCGACGGCTATACATTTATTGGCGATGGACCACCATGTCCCTAAACTGGAACAATAGAGCCCCCAAATGCTCTTTTGTCGGATCTAAACGATCCCGTTAAGTTGATCTTAGTCTCAAATTGGACTAACGTATCCTTAACAAACGTTTGAGTTGATCTTAGCCTCAAATATGGCTAACGTATCCTCAAACCAAAACCCCAAACCCAAATCTAAGAAAATACGGATTTGGACTAATCCACGTCCTACGGGCGACGACATAAATCAGTCTCCGTATACGATCCACGGGCAACCACAAACAAAACAAACACCCACGACACGAAGTGACCAGCTGGAGAAGGAGAAAGTTGTTACCGCGATGCGGTAGCATAATTAACTGCAGGGCTTGCGCCTGCAGGGAAGAGCGTTCCCATAATCAAAAACCCCTCAAGCGAGGGGGAATCTGACGAAGTCTGCTACATCGGCCGCATCCGTCTAAACCTCCGATACACGGTGCCATAAATCAACTTGGCATCTTCGGAGAGGTGGACGGATAGCACCTATTAGCATCTGCCCCGAACCTCAGGCGAGACGTCCCGCGTCCATGCCGCCGTTCGGAGGGGAACAGACGTATTGTTGCTAAGTTTTCTTCATGTTGATCATAGCGTCACGGGTCAGAGGAGGAGACGAGATAATAGCCGTGCCTCCGGTACTCCCCATCCTGCCGCCTTTCACAGCCGGTATAATAGACTTCATTACTGATGTGTTTTCTTTATTCCCCGAGTCGACCTTTGACCCTAATTCATTTTGCAGCAATTGCGCCAGCTCCATCTCCTTTTGAGTCTCGCATTCCAATGCCCGCAGGGCCTTTTGCTAAATGCATATCTTCCAGGGGCGCCGCAAATAGCCGGCGAACGTTGAGCGAATTCATCGAGGATCTCAATGCCGAGGCCCTCACTTCTGCTACGAATTTTTCCATGGAAGTCAATCCAATGCCGGCGACACTCATGAATTTCCATGATGAAGCTATCGTCGGCTCTTGGGTTGATTAGTGTAGAAATATCGAGGCTTTCCTGCACGAGATTGAGCTCCAGGGTCCCGCTCCTGAAGTATTAGCTTCGAACTCTCAGTGGGCTGCGTAGATTGAGCATAGCGTTCCTTTCATTCGCTATTTTGAACAAGAGGCGACCCTGAGACGAAAGGAACTTGAGATGGATTCCAGCGAATATGTCTGACTGCGTGCCCAGATTGAAGCGAATGCTGCACAGCTAAAAGCTATTTTTGACAATCTCCAGAGATGTATTTCGGATGGATTGACGCTGAGGCGGACGCTTGACTTCGCCGAGCGGGTCATGCAAGACTGCGAAGCTGCTATGCTAGAAGCCGATGGGAAGCTTTTGTCCTGTTTATGGCAACGGGCTCAAGTGGAAGCGGAGTTGGCCGCGGTGGCTGATCACGAGAAAGGATTGAGAGGAGCGCGCGGGCGACTTGCTGATTTGTTGAAGATGCCTCCTCCTCAATAACCGTCTTTGTACCTTTCTTTTTGTATTAACTGTAATCTTGCGATTTATGAATAACATGCATTCATTTTGATTCCTTTATGAAATGTATCTTGTATTCACTTGCATTCATGAATAAAAGACATATTTTATTTCATATCAGCATGTCCCTTTGGCAAATGTGGCCCGTAGATAGTCTATCTTGATCTCCTTGTAGGGCAGTGATGGCTCAGGAAATAGGTTCAGATCTTCCGCCTAAGACTTTTCAACTTTATGAGCCATGAATGTCTCATAAAGACTTTTCTCCCTAAGAGTCGTGAGGATCCTGCAGGTGTGTTTTCTCCTTAAGAGTCGTGAGGACTTCTAAGTGCGTTTTCTCTTGAGAGTCGTAGGGATATCACAAGAGAATTTTCCCCCTTACAAGTCGAGAGGACTCGTAGGTGGTTGTTTCCCTCCTTGTCGATATTCGACTTTGGAGAGTGTGGCCCGTGAATAGTATGCAATAGTCTATCTTGGACCGACTTGTAGGGCCCCAGTGCTTAGGAAACAGGTCCTTATCCCCATTGCCTAAGGCTTTTCCCTACGAGTCGAGACGAGTCGAGAAGTTCTCGCAGGAACATTATTTTCCCTATGAGTTGAGACGAATCGAGAAGTTCTCGCAAGGATGTCCTAACGTCACAGTTAACTCCTGCTAATAGAAGTCCGTTAGGGTCTGTAGTACTAGGGTTTTTTACCTGTCGCACCGTCGCGTTAGCCGGTGTATTCCTCGATATGCAATCTTGCTGTTCGAGTAGCCCCACGACTGTCGTGTCTCTGATCCCTTCGGGGCTGGACAAGACGTCTTCAAGTAATCTTCCAGGTGATATTACCGTCGAAAGAGCAAGCGTTAGGGATATTCCATGTCGCTTTTTACTTGAGGTTAGGCTCAGTTTGGGAGCCCTGATGAGTCATGACCACTCCGCGCTGGAGTGTGATGATCTCTGATAGTCTTTCAGGTCTCATTTGAGTTGCCGTCAAGACCCTGAAGCTAGGGATCTTCCTTTGCTTCGTTTGTTGACATTGTGTCTGCAATATTGTGACGAATGTTGAGGTTGTCTTTGGGTTGTCTGTGAACCGTCGAGATTTGGAACTAGGGGACTTTGCCATGTCTCCGTTTGTTGATGTCGCGTCTGCATCCTGCTGGGGGGGAGGGGAGGAAGAACGCTGTTGTAGATCACTAGGCTGTAGATGTTTCCGTCGAGACTTGGAACTAGGGACTCTGCCATGGCCCCGACGTAGTCTCTACGTTGTCTATGAACCGTCGAGATTTGGAACTATGGGACTTTGCCATGGCTTCGTTTGTTGATGTCGCGTCTGCATCCTGCTGGGGGGAGGAAGAACGCTGTTGTTGATCTCTAGGCTGTAGATGTTGCCGTCGAGACTTGGAACTAAGGACTCTGCCATGGCTCCGAGGTAGTATCTAGGTTGTCCGTGAACCGTCGAGATTTGGAGGGGACTTTGCCATGGCTCCGTTTGTTGATGTCGCGTCTGCATCCTGCTGGAGGGAGGAAGAACGCTGTTGTTGATATCTAGGCTGTAGATGTAGCTATCGAGACTTGTCTTCCCTTTGACGAAGTCCGGTAGGGCAACATGGTTCCCTTTTCGTTTGTGCCCATGGATTGTGTATAAGGGTCAATGTGATCTCACCTGCAGGGCAAAGGTTTCATTTTATTTTTTTCTTTCCGCAATGCTCTATTTTTTCAGCTTTTTATATCGCGAAAGTCATGATTGCCCAATCATTTCAGCTATTTTTCGTGGTGCCCAATCATTTTGGCTATTCTTCTTTTTCTTTACTCGCTGCTTTTTATTGCGAGTTGCCCAATCATTTCGGCTATTTTCATATGCATATATTTTACCCGTTGATTTTTTTTGCGAGTTGCCCTATCATTTCGGCTATTTCATATGCATTTTTGGCTCGCTGATTTTTGCTGCGAGTATGGAACTTGAGATCTGATACCAATCTTAGCATCAGCATCGCTTCGACTGGAATATGGCCAGGAGCGAATCATCATTTGCCGTGAAAAGACTTGGAATTTGATACTGTAGGGTGTTTTTCGTCACCCCATTAAGATGGGAATACGCGCGCACTTGTCAGGCGTACTACATATTCCCCCTGCCCAGGGTAGGCCGGGGTTTAATGATTGCGGGGATCCGAATCTCCGGCAGCCGCGGACTAAGCTGCCGTTAATTACCCCTCGCCTTTGGAGCGAGAGAACCTCCGATTGACGGGTTAAACTGGTCATGCGAACTCAATGTGCAGTGTACGTGTGTTTTGTTTTGGAGGGGGCTTGGGTATATCGGGAGCCACGCAGAGTTTTTACGGGGGTCCTGCTACCCAGATAGCGGGCTGGGGGTCAAGGGGGCTAGCAGCCCCCTTGCGGGGTGCGGGGCAGCGTCCTGGCCCAAATTTTTTTTGAGAGGGACAGTGTTGTAGAGTATGTGTATGTGTGTGTGTGTATATATATATATATAATAAAAAAAGGAAAGCGCATCCAATGGATGCGTGGGAAAAGCGCCGGCGCTTTGAGCGTTAGCGCACCACGTGTCAGCACGTGGGCGCTCGGGCGCTAGCGCTTTTGGCGTTAGCGCTCTGGGCGTTAGCGCGCCACGTGTCAGCACGTGGGCGCTCAGGAAAGCGCTAGCGCTCTGAGCGCAAGAGCGTTAGCGCTTTAAGCGCTAGCGCACCACGTGTCAGCACATGGGTGGTCGGGCACTACGCTTTGGGCGCTAGCGCTAGCGCATTGAGCGCCAGTGCACTACGTGTCAGCACGTGGGCATTCGGGCGCTAGCGCTTTTGGGTGCTAGCGCTTGGAGCGCAAGTGCGCTAGCGCACCACGTGTCAGCACGTTGGGCGCTCGAGTAGCAAAAGGGACTTGGTCCCTGCAATTGGAGTTGTACTCCCAGAAAGGAGCACTTATTATTCTGTGTGTGTATATATATATATATATATATATATATATATATATATATATATATATATATGAGGAGTTAAACTCCAAGGATGTTTTGAAGCTGATGAAGGGCTTCTCCCCTTGAGCCCTAGTTCTTCCCCAAAGTGGGGTTTCTGGAGATGGGTCTCCTTCTTCTTCCTTTGTTGGCTGGATCTTGAAGATCAAGAAGTAGGAGATTTTAAAAATCTCTTCTTTTTGAGATCTGATGGTAGATCTGAGTTCCCCTTTGTGGGTTTTATGGTGAAAAACTCTTAAGTTTTGGAAAAGGAAGAGTAAAACTCTTGATTTAATTTCAAAAGAAAGAAGAAGGTTTAGAACCTTGAGGAAGGAGAAGATCACAGATCTAGATTTTTCTTTGGAGAGAGAAAAAGTTGTTGAGATATTTTCATTATCTTGGCCTTTATAGGCTATACACTTTACATATAGCCCCTTGGGCTTTACAAAAATGGCATTTTGGCCATCCCATGGCTCATGTGCCATTTCTTTTTACACATAAGGCATGGGCTTTACAAAAATTTGGCTTTATGCCCATTTTGCATATATTCATGCATAAAAAATTACAAAAAAATTATTTATTACATGATCTATATTTTGGCATGGAGGAGGCTGGCCGCAGGTTCGACTTGGGCTTGGGCCCGCTTGACCTGGGCTTGGGCCCACCTGGCTTGGGGTTGACCTTGACTCGGTCAACCGGGGTGGAAATTTTGACCCAAACAAATTGCCCCCATCAATGAATGCACACCTCACATTTGAGTTGTGTGCACGAAATTGATGGATCTTGAAGTTGGACTTCGAGGTGGAACATCATTCCAGGGGCGCTGCATCATCCCGGGAAGCATGATTCCCGGGGATCGGAGCATCATTCTGATTCGCGGAGCATAATTCCACGGTCGGAGTATCCCTCGGGGAGCATGATTCCCGGGGATCGGAGCATCATTCCGATTTGCGGAGCATAATTCCAAGGATCGGAGCATCATTCCGATTTGCGGAGCATAATCCCAAGGATCGGAGCATCATTCTGATTCGCGGAGCATAATTCCAGGGTCGGAGTATCTGTCGGGGAGCATGATTCCCGAGGACCGAAGCATCATTCCGATTTGCGGAGCATAATTCCAAGGATCGGAGCATCATTCCGAAGAGCGGAGCATGATTCCAAAGATCGGAGCATCATTCCGAAGAGCGGAGTATGATTCCAGGGATCGGAGCATCATTCCGAAGGGCGGAGCATCATTCCGAAGGGCGGAGCATGATTCCAAGAGATCGGAGCATCATTCCGAAGGGCTGAGCATGATTCCAAGAGATCGGAACATCATTCCGAAGGGCAGAGCATGATTCCAGGGATCGGAGCATCATTCCGATGAGCGGAGCATGATTCCAGGGATCGGGGCATCATTTCGAAGGGAGGAGCATAATTCCAGAGATCGGAGCATAATTCCGATGAGCATAATTTCGGGGATCGGAGCATAATTCCGAGGATCGGAGCATCATTCCGAAGAGTGGAGCATGATTCCAGGGGATCGGAGCATCATTCCGAAGAGCGGCAGACATTCTGACCGAAGCATAATTTCGATGCAGAGGTTGATTCCCAGGAGAAGCATAATTCCGACGGGGATGGAAAATACTCCGAGGTGAAGCATGATTTCGACACGGGGTACATTCTGATATGGAGCTTGATTCTGGTGCAGAGCTTGTTGGCCGACTTGATTCCGAGACAAAGCATAATTTCGACAGGGAAGGCAGATACACCGAGGCGAAGCATCATTTCGACACGGGGTGCACATCCTGAGACGAAGCATGATTCCGACGCAGAGCTTGCTGGTTGACTTGATTCCGAGGCGAAGCATAATTCCGACGAGGAGGTCGTTGGTTGATTCCGAGCCGAAGCATAATTCCGACAGGGAAGGCAGATACACCGAGGCGAAGCTTGATTTCGACGCAGGGTACACTCTAAGACGAAGTATGATTCCAACGCAGAGCTGGTTGGTTGATTTGATTCCGAGGCGGAGCATAATTCCGGCGGGAAAGGTAGATATCCCGAGGCGAAGCATGATTTCGACATGGGGTAAATTCTGGGACGGAGCATGATTCCACCGCAGAGGTTGTTGGTTTGATTTGATTTGGGTTGACATCAGCATCGCTACACTGGAACATGGTACCAGGAGCGAATCATCATTTTCCATGAGAGGATTCGGGGATTTTTTTTTTGTCGGCATCTGCATTGCTGCACTGGAATAATGCTAGGAGCAACTCATCATTTGCCCCGGGAGGATTTGGGAATTGGTTTTTGCTTGGCATCAGTATCGCTATACTGGAATATAGTACCAGGAGCGAATCATCATTTGTGCTTGTTTACCAGGAAGCGATGGCTTAGGAGACAGGTTTTAGGTCCCTATCACCTAAGACTTTTCAATTTTGTGAGCCGTAAGGGTCTCACAAAGCATTTTCTCCCTATGGGTCGTAAGGATCCCGTAGGTGTATTTTCTCCTTAGGAGTCATGGGGACTCCCAAGTGTGTTGCTCCTTTGTGAGTTGTAAGGATCTCACGCGGGAATTTTCTCCTCACAAAGTCGAGAGGACTTTGTGAGTGCATTTCATCTCCTTTTTACGAGTTTGCACCCTTTCGGGTTTTCACAAACTCGCCGGCAGTCCTGCCGTTTTTACTCACGGAGCCCTTTCGGGTTTTCATCCGTGCCCATTTTGCTTGTGGACATGCCAGTTTTTTTAATAATTTTTTTAATTTTTTTAATTTTTGGTGGGACTTTGAATGTGGTCTCACCGGTAGGACTTGGGAGAGATTAGGATTGTTTTACGCCCGTGGATTGTATACGGTTTTGCAGGATGTATGATCCAGACCGTAGGGCCGAAAAAATTTCAAGATTTTGTTGGCGTCTGCATCGCTGCACTGGAATATGGTATCAGGAGCGACTCATCATTCACCATTGGGGTATGGGATTTGGAATTTAGTTGGCGTCTGCATCGCTGCACTGGAATATGGTATCAGGAGCGACTCATCATTCACCATTGGGGTATGGGATTTGGAATTTAGTTGGCGTCTGCATCGCTGCACTGGAATATGGTACCAGGAGCGATTCATCATTCGCCATTTAGGGATTGGAATTTGGAATTTGGTTGGCGTCTGCATCGCTGCACTGGAATATGGTACCAGGAGCGACTCATCATTCGCCACTTGGGGATTGGGGAACGATGGCTTAGGAGACAGGTTTAGATCCTTATCGCTTAAGGCTTTTCAATTTTATGGGCCGTGAGGGTCCCATAAAAGCATTTTCTCCCAACGAGTCGTAAGGATCTCGCAGGTGTATTTTCTCCTTAGGAGTCGTGAGGACTCCTAAGTGTGTTTTTCCTTTATGAGTTGTAAGGATCCCACAAAGGTTTGTTCTCCTCATGTATCGTGAGGACACATGAGTGGGTCTTCTCAATGGAGCATAATTCCAAAGGCGGAGACCAACCGCGTAATTGGTGATTACGGTGGGGCATGGGTATGATGAGAATTATTTGAGCCCATGGATTGTATACGATGGTCAACTTAGGGACCAACCATAGGGCTGGAGGAATTTTGAGAAATTGGATTTTGGTCGGCGTCTGCATCGCTGCACTGGAATATGGTACCAGGAGCGACTCATCATTCGCCGTTGTTTTTTTGTTTTTGTATATATTATTTTTTTTTGTTTTAACGTGATTGCTCTATCATTTCAGCTTTTCTTATCGCGAAGGTCGCGATTGCCCTATCATTTTGGCTATTTATTCGCGGTTGCCCTATCATTTCGGATTTATTTTTCGTCTTTATTTTACTCGCTGATTTTTATTACGAGTTGCCCCATCATTTCGGCTTTTCTTTTTTTTCTTTCTTTTTATTTACACATTTTTTTTAGTTACACATATTTTTTACATTCCTAGCTTAACGACTTAGAGGTCGATTGTTCCCAGTTTAATGACGTGGTGGTCGATTGTTTTTAGAGAAAGGAAGATGTCTGAGAGAATCAGTTTCACGAAAAACTTCGGTCTCCGTTTGTATAAAATTGGCGGTTGCGACTTGACTGTTTGTTAACACGCCTTTGGACAGTTCTATCTCTCCTGCCTTGTATTGCTTTTCGACCCAATCTTTAAAGACGAAACAGTCCTGAATGGCATGACCTATCACTCTGTGATAGGGGCAGTATTTGGGGTCGTCGGTCCTATTCGCTTCGTGCGGTCATTTTGACTCTGGTAGTTGTAGACCGTTCCTTAGGGCGTCTTTGAATATTTTACGGATTTTGTCCCTTCTGAAGGAATAGACCTTGTCCAGCTTCTCTTTCAGTGGAGATTCTCCTCCCTCTCTGAACATTGGCTTTCGAAGCTGGTTGGCATTAGGCCCGCTCGACCCTTGCTTATTTCGGTTAGCCGAGGCTTTGAAAGATTCGGTATCGTCGGAATTTCCGCCTCAGCGATTTTCGTCCTTTCGGTTTCTCCAGGACCTATTGTTATTTTGGGAGTCAGAGGAGGACTCCTGCTTTGAGCGTTCCAACATTTGGAATTTCCTGGTCAGCTCTTGGAATGTTTTGAAACCCGCGGTGCATAGAAACGTGGCCATCCAATTGTTGAGATTTCCGATGAGGAGACTGACAGATTGGTCCTGCTCTATCGGCGGTTCGCATTTGACGGAGAGATTGCGCCATCGGATTATAAAATCCGTGCTGCTTTCGTTGTTCTTGGGCTTGGTCCTTACGAGCTCGGCAATGGTGATCTTATCGCTGACGCTCATGAACCTTTGTCGAAACAAAGATTCCATTTGGATGAAAATAGTAACGGAGCCATCCGGTATGCTCGCGTACCAGTCGAAGGCAACATCGGTCAAGCTATTAACGAACTGGCGGAGGAGAAGCGCGTCGTTGCCCCCAGTATTCCCGCATGAGGCTTTGAAGTGGGCGATGTGCTGATTCGCATTTCCCGTCCTATCAAATCTTCCAAATTTAGGGATGACATAGCCGCTAGGAAATTCTACCAGATCATACTGAGCAGGATATGGTCTCCCACTACTGCTGATGTCTTTTTGCGCTTCAGCTTCGGCTACCAATGTTTTGACTTTGTTGGCAACCAAATCCATGATTTGATCTTGCGTTAGCGGGCTACTGTCATCGGTATCCAAGAAATTTCCTAAGATAGGATGCGACTGGCTTTCGTGCGGTCTGCCCACCTTTGGATTTGAAGGAAGAGGCGTCGGCTGTCTTGGGACATCGTTTCCCGGTTCATGAGCAGGGCCCTGTACTTGATTGGGCGGCTGAGAGGCAAGTTGGGCCGTAAGCCGTAAGACGACATTTGTCAAGTCGTCGATCTTTGAGTAGAGCCTGGCCATCTCCTTGTCCTTGCTTCTGAGCTGTTTTTGAAGCTCTTGGAGAAGTTGCTGCTCTGCGGTCTTAGGATGGAAAGTTGGCTCATCTTCACTTTCCGAGCTCGACTCCTCATGAATTGAGGGCTCTCTCTGCCTATCAGCCTCACTGGGAGGATTTTCGTCACCCTCCGGAGGATGCTGGTGTTGAGAAGTGACAGCTATATTCACACCAGGTTGGATTTGAGATGTGGTGGCCCCATCCTTGCTTTTGCTGCGAAGGTTGTCGCTGGGACGCGTGCCCACCATGTAGACGGTGTGGATAACACATTCAGCCATCCCCTCGTCTTTGGCGGGGTAACCCTGTTCCTCGAACCTCATGAGGTTCAGCCTAGCAGGAGCCCTAGCCCTTTTGTTGGCTCTATATCTGAGCCTTTTCTGTCTTAGCTTCTCAATTTCAAGGGCTTGGCGGGCAGCCGTTTCCTGGGAAGCCACCGTGAGTTGATTAGCGGGGAGCTTACAGAAGACACCCGATCGAGCAGTTGTCAGGGGCACCGCCGGAGCTTGCTCGAGATGCCTTGTTGCTTTGTTGGTGTTGATGGCCTTGCCCCCAGCTGGGGCCAAGGAGAGTCGTTCAAACACCGACTTGCATTTGAGTTGGGGCACCTTCGAGACCACCACATTTGGCCTCTTGCCTTTCAAGACCAGTTTGTCCGTCACCGGGGTTGAGGAGCTGTGATGGCGTTAGATGACACGAACAGGATAGAGCCGAATGGTAGCGGCGGCTCTTCCCATTGTCGCCCGAGACTGGCCGGAAGGACCATCCTGGCGTCCATCCTCATCGTGTAGGAGATGGGGGCTGTGTTGAGAGCTGAGCTTGTCCTTGGAGACATTTTTGCTGCGACTGGAGATTGCAACTTGAAATTTGTTAACCTGCGCACAGAAGCATGATTTCAGTACAGACATTCGATATGTATATTGATTGAGTTCGCATGAATGCTTAACCCGAAATATGGGAGGAGAGATAGGTCGCACCAGGCGTGCCAGAATCTTTAGGGTGTTTTTCGTCACCCCATTGAGATAGGAATACGCGTGCACTTGTCAGGCGTACTATAGATTCCCCCTGCCTAGGGTAGGCCGGGGTTTAATGATTACGGGGATCTGAATCTCCGGCAGCCGCGGACTAAACTGCCGTTAATTACCCCTCGCCTTTGGATCGAGGGAACCTCCGATTAACGGGTTAAACTGGTCATGCGAACTCAATGTGCAGTGACGTGTGTTTTGTTTTGGAGGGGGCTTGGGTATATCGAGAGCCACGCAGAGTTTTTACGGGGGTCCTGCTACCCGGATAGTGGGCTGGGGATCAAGAGGGCTAGCAGCCTCCTTGCGGGGTGCGGGGCAGCGCCCCGGCCCAATTTTTTTTTGAGAGGGGCAGTGTTGTAGAGTATGTGTATGTGTATGTATATATATATATATATATATATAATAAAAAAAGGAAAGGGCATCCAAAGGATGTGTGGGAAAAGCGCCAGTATTTTGAGCGCAAGAGTGCTAGCGCTTTGAGCGCAAGAGCGCTAGCACTTTGAGCGTTAGCGTACCACGTGTCAGCACGTGGGCGCTAGCGCTTTAGGCGCTAGCGATTTGAGCGCTAGCACGCCACGTGTCAGCAAGTGGGCGCTCGGGCGCTAGCGCTCTGAGCGCAAGAGCGTTAGCGCTTTGAGCGCTAGCGCACCACGTGTCAGCACGTGGGCGCTTGGGCACTACGCTTTGGGCACTAGCGCTCTGAGCGCAAGAGCGCCAGCGCACCACGTGTCAGCACGTGGGCGCTGGGGCGCTAGCGCTTTTGGGCGCTAGCACTCGGAGCACAAGAGCGCTAGCGCACCACGTGTCAGCACATGGGTGCTAGAGCGCTAGCGCTCCGAGCGCAAGAGCTTTGGGCGCTAGCGCTCCGAGCGCAAGAGCGCTAGCACGCCACGTGTCAGCACGTGGGCGCTCGATCAGCAAAAGGGATTTGGTCCCTGCAATTGGAGTTGTACTCCCAGAAAGGAGCGCTTATTATTCTGTACGTATATATATATATATATATATATATATATATATATATATATATATATATATGAGGAGTTAAACTCCAAGGATGTTTTGAAGCTGATGAAGGGCTTCTCCCCTTGAGCCTTAGTTCTTCCCCAAAGTGGGGTTTCTAGAGATGGGTCTCCTTCTTCTTCCTTTGTTGGCTGGATCTTGAAGATCAAGAAGTAGGAGATTTTAAAAATCTCTTCTTTTTGAGATCTGATGGCAGATCTGAGTTTCCCTTTGTGGGTTTTGTGGTGAAAAACTCTTTAGTTTTGGAAAAGCAAGAGTAAAACTTTTGATTTAATTTCAAAAGAAAGAAGAAGGTTTAGAACCTTGAGGAAGGAGAAGATCACAGATCTAGATTTTTCTTTGGAGAGAGAAAAAATTATTGAGATATTTTCATTATCTTGGCCTTTATAGGCTATACACTTTACATATAGCCCATTGGGCTTTACAAAAATGGCATTTTGGCCATCCCATGGCTCATGTGCCATTTCTTTTTACACATAAGCCATGGGCTTTACAAAAATTTGGCTTTATGCCCATTTTGCATACATTCATGCATAAAAAATTACAAAAAAATTATTTATTACATGATCTATATTTTGGCATGGAGGAGGCTGGCTGCGGGCTCGACCTGGGCTTGGGCCTGCTTGACCTGGGCTTGGGCCCACCTGGCTTGGGGTTTATCTTGATTTTGACTCGGTCAACCGGGGTGCAAATTTTGACCTCAACAGATACCAATCTAGGCATCAGTATCGCTACCACTGGGATTGTTGCCAGGAGCGAATCAACATTTTCCTTTGTCGATTCGAACAAAGGTGGCTTAACAAACAGGGTTAGGATTCTGTCGACTAAGGCTTTTGACTTCATGAGCCGTAAGGGTCTCATAAAGGTGTTTCTCCCTACGAGTCGTGAGGATCTCGTAGGTGTGTTTTCTCCTTAGGAGTCGTGAGGAATCCTAAGTGTATGTTCTCTTATAAGTCGTAAGGATATTACAAGAGTGTTTTCTCCTTATAAGTCGAGAGGACTTACAAGTGTCGTTCACCACATGAGGACATTCCTCGTCGTTGGTGGGACTTGGTGTTGGTTATAATGCCCTCAATGCAATTATCGTTGTCGCAGGTAGGTGATTATGATGATTGAGGAATGACCTATACCGATAAAACAGTCTTACTCGAGATGATAGTATGCTATCTGGTTTGTCTTTATCATCATGTATATATTGATAGAGCCCATAGGATTCTTGCTTGACTACTAGCATTATGATGGCGATCATATAAGTGGGAGCTGGGGGTCTATAAGCATATCCTTAAATGTCCCTAGTCATGGGAGTATCGAAACTGGGTATCGATACTCCAGTGTAGACTGGTGTATATTTATCTAGACCCTGACGAGAGGCGGTGGTCGGTCTCACAAGCCATTGGTGTCAGTTGTTCACCTAAGATAGTATACAGGTGCTCATTGGGTTATGAGTACACTGGACGGACTCGCCAGGAACATGCTAGTTGGTATTATACCTATAGTCAGATAGCAGTTCCTTGGTGACATGTGTACAGGTTAGTCTGTCGACCTAAGATCGTCATTTGTTTCGTGTGAGTTCCCACTGTGCTTTGATTACTATCCTACCACGGCTCAAAGGAGTCGTGCAAACAGGTTTTAGTTGGGTACAGTCCCGAACCACATGGAAGCAGTGAGCGGATCGTCGGGGATTCGTCTCTCCCGGTATTGGGGGTTGATGTCGCGCAGTGCACGGGTGGCCATCACTAGAAATCCTCGGCCGGGGTACACGAGAATTACCTATCCAGGATTAATAGTTTCTCAGGCAGTGATGGGTTACATACCGACACGAATTATCGTGTTATTAGGGGTCTGACTTTATCCATCCCCCTAGACTTGATATGCGATACTCTTAGACGAACAGACCGGACTGTACGGATATTGTCACTGTCAGGCTCAGTAGGGGTTTGGATGAGCTTGCTCGTCGGCCTTCCTTTCGCTCAATACCTGGGTAGCCTTTACGTACAGCTAGTGCCGCTGACGTGCTTGTGGTTAAACCCACTGCCAGCGTATTGACGAGTCTTTAGAGTCCCACACAGAGGGTTTCCCTGGTTTTGGCGAAATGATGTAGTAGCCATATTGAATACGTGCAGAGTTCCGATCGATTGATGTACATTGTACTCGGACTTTCGATTGGACAGTTGATAATACTAACCGGCTCGGGTTTGAGCCGTATTATTAAATCCGGTATTGATTTAATAATGTACGTATATGTATTTCGATACGTATATTCTAGTATTATATTCTTTATGTTATTCTATCTCTTTGGGTATTCGTATTTCGGTACGGATATAGGTATATATATACAGTAGAATGTAATCCGTATTTTTTACCGGATAACATTCTAGAAGGTGCCACCTCATTTTAGGGTTTGACCATTTTCATTAAATGGATAAATGAGGTAGAATATGGCATGATGGGTATGGTGAGAACCATACTTAAATAGTGCACACAAATGAATTCTTAATTCATTTGTGTTCACTATTCAAGTATGGTAGGAATTTAAAAATGGAAAAATGGTTTTTACAAAACCAAGCATGCTACTTTCTCTCTCCAAGGTTGAGCTCATTTTTGCAAGCATGCTTGTTCTTCTTCACTTGGGTTTTCTTGAGCTCCTCCCTCACCATTTCTCCTCTAGCTTTTCATTGTTGCCTCCACCTTCATGATATGAGATAGATAACACTTAGACTACATTCACTACATTCTAGGCTCTCTAGGGTAGCATCCTAGAGACCCTAGTTGCTCCACTAGCATCTTGGTGTGGAGCTAGAGCCGGAATTACATCCCTCGGGTGGATCGTCTTTGATGAAGGAAGACCGGAGAACAACTTCGTTCAAGCACACCTCAAGGAGCCATGGAGAAAGATGAAGACCGAAGGACATGGTTCTATTTGGTATAATCTTTTTAACTTGTAGTTTAGCACCTTTTGTTTGCTAGTATAGTGTTTGTGGGTTCGATTTTGGGATTGGGTTCCGTCGGCGCTAGAATTTTATTCATCGTTTTTGTTCCGCACCGGCCACTTTTGATGGCCAGAGCACTGGCATAACCTAACAGTGGTATCAGAGCCACCCATAAACCATTACTAGCTAGGTTGCACGAAGTTAGAACATCGATCGATCAAAATTTCCAAATCATTTTTCTATTTTGCCAAGTTTCTGTCGATTTTAAAACTTACTCGAAAAATATTTCTGTGTAGCTTAAAAATCCGTGCAGGCAATTGTAGAGCACCACAAGAAATTTGGAAGCTTGAATTAATTTTTTGGCCGCGGAACCGCCGCAAAACCTGCCATTTGGCGGCGGTTCCGCCGCTCTTTTGTGTCCAAATGCCTCCAAATTTTTTCTGGAACTTTCTGACAAGGAAAAATGATTTTCGTGATATTTAGTTTTAGCACAGATTCTCTTGAGTACTGGTTTGCACTTGGGGCTAGACAGAAATTTTAATCGATCGAAATTTTAACTGTGTAATTATCAATACTTAGTTTAGTATCTGCGACCGTGAATGTCACTCGATCGGTAAACCCGTCTAATTGCTATATGTTCTTTTAGACGAGTTTGCGAACGTGACATTCACGTTGATGTTCTGTGTTGTGCTGTGTTGTGGCTGGATTGTCATGGTGGATAGCCGATGGTGCAATGTTAGTAGGACAGTTCAAATTCATGTATATTTGTATTGCGGGGCGAGCGTCCGACATGTGGACTGCCGTCACTGCCAGCTTGTATATTATTTGTTTGGGGCACGACCGGGTTGAGGTCGATGTCACCCTTGTATATTATTTTCTTTTCTGTAATAGGATTACCCCGCGGTGGAGTGCACGAATAGCCGGGTTCTAGAGGGCAACGGATCTGCATCTCATGGCATTGGGACAGAGGGGACCTTACTCTAGAATTGGCTGGCTATTCGCCGCACTCGTAGGGGGTATTGGTATGACTCACGGAGGGGTGCTCAAGTTACCAGATTCCGTGAAGTGCTGGGTGGCCCATTCACGTTGTTGAAGGGGGTTGCCTCACTTCTGGGATTGGCGAGTAACTTGCCGCGCTCGTAGGGGTCTAGGACTTTCATTGCACAGGTTATCCACACGACTAGAGGAACGTCGGTTTTCCATTTATGGCTCAATGGAAACCCGGGGATCCTAGATTATCTGTATTGTTCTGTGATGCTTATTACTTTTATGTGATGTTGCATTTATCATGCTTAGAGCGATTATTATATATTTTTATATATACTAGTAGATGTTGTATATGTTTTGCACCTGCGCTAGTCCAGTCCCTGCTCTGTCGTTAGTTAAGTAACCTAACGGGTGATGACAGGACCCAATGGCGAATGCGGATGACATATACGTACATTATATTTTCGTTCTTTTCTGGTGTGATTAATTGATGGGACTGCATTGATTCTTATCAATGTAAGGATAAAACAAACCTATATTTGATGTTGTTGGAACCAATTTTAAAAACTGACATTACAGACATACGCTTTTGCTTTGTACAGTGGTATTCGGTTATGAATATCCAGCACCTCATTCGACGAGGCAGGGGCCGAGATCCCTTCACCGGGAGTGACCCCTTGAGTAAAAGTTTGCGTCAACATAATAACTTCACTATAGTCGATTATTTTTTCTTTGCATCATGGTATTCAGTTTGGAATATCCTGCACCTCATTCGACAAGGAAAGAGCCGAGATCACTTCACCGGGAGTGACCTCTTTAGAAAATGTTTTCGCAGCTATATTTTTATAAAAGCTATCCGGTTCCTTCAACGATATCAAGCTCATTACGTTAAAGGTTTTTCGCCAAAAACCATTCGTAGTCCTCCGTCATTTCAGACGGGTAGCACTTAGTATTCATGTTATGTTTGTTAGCCTACGTCAAGGCATAGTGTATGGTAGTTATTTGTTACTTTTCTGTTGTATAGATAGATGCGTTGGTTTGGAACAGTCGTACTACCTTGTTGGCCTACGTCAAGGGTATGTACGGGTGGATTCAAATTAACCTGGATAATGACGGGTAGAACTTAACATGTGACTTATGATTTGTTGGCCTACGTCAAGGTCATAAGAGCATGGGATAAAAAATTATATCGAGAGTTTCAAACATACAGGAAACTTGCCAGGCATGCGCATACCTTCTGGAGTGTGATAACTTGAGTGGATTCCATCAAGTTTTCATGCGATGATAGTTGGATCCCGATTCTCACTGATGAGTTGGTTTACTCTTCGGGTGATCCCGACTAATTCTTCTTTCAGGCTTGGAGGAGAATTTGAGATTACAGTGGGAGGTTTCCTGATTAGATAAAGTGATTAACCATTCTGATTTAGGCTAGAGTGCACGCTGAGTGTTTCTTCTTTCTCTCTCTCTATTTGGCAGTGACCGTGGCCCGACCCTGAACTATAACTCAATAACCTAGTTAATCGAACTTTCTCAAAACACTGGCTTTTGGATTGTCTGAGTTGCATGCAACATTGCCACTCTTTCTTTTACCCTTTTCATTTCTCCATGACACCCCGTATTACTACAAACGTCCACTTCCATTGGATAAATCCATCGTATGGTTATATACGAACTCGAAGGATCTATTTTGAGGATGGATTCTGGTTCTGGAGAGAACGAATAGGACTATTCAGTTGTCTTTTCCTCTTACCTTCTCTCAGGATGTGAGGGCTCCTAGGATTAGAAGAAGGTACACTTATTACGCTTATTGGATAGTCTTCTTCCAAACTATAGGCAGGTGCCGAAAGGTAGGGAAAGGAGAAAACCAATTGGCTTAAGTAAGGTGTACAGAAGGGAATAAGTAAAGACAAAATAAAGGGATTAGAAAAGAAGGCAAAGTAAATTGTGACTGCTATCATTCACGATCGAACCACGTATTTCATCGCCACTCCTACTTCACCTTTGTTTTTCTCCAGAACACCCCGTATCACTACGAACATCCGATTCCATTGGATAAATCCATCGTATGGTTATATACGAACTCGAAGGAACTTTTTCGAGGATGGATTCTGGTTCAGGAGAAATAGGAATAAGGTTTATTCAGTTGTTTTTTATCATCACTTTCTCTCAGGTTGCGAGTACTCCTAGGATTAGGAGATTACACCTATTACGCTTATTGGATAGTCTTCTTCCAAACCATAGGCTGGTGCCGATCGGTAGGGAAGGAAGAAAACCATTTAGCCTAATGATGGTGTACAGAAGGAAATGAGTAAAGACAAACAAAGGGATTTGGAGAGAAGGCAAAGAAATATACGGTTATAGTCATGAATCTTGATAATGGAAGAGGCATTACTAAGAATACCCGGATACCCCTTCGAAACATTTTCATGTTTCAGTTTCACTGTGCATTGTTAATTGTAAACTGATTTCCCAATTAGACCCTTGCTCCAGGGTATGTATTTACCAGGTATAATTCTCACATCTGTATGGTTTTACAGATAATGAGTGGGAGTAAGTTATTGGGAATTAGGTGACTATCCTCATTATATCGGAATTCGTTGTAATTGGTGATATTTGAGGAAATCTCCTGGGTACAGTTTTCAACCTATGACGCACAGGGTTTGAGTTATTCAACTCAAGGGACTTATACAAAGTATTGTATGTTGTCCAGTGTCCATTAGGACAAAAGGGTTGGTACTCATACTATATTCTGCTTAGTTATGACTTCTCCAGTTCTGGACAAGTATTTCGTTGAAATGCTAGATCCAGATATTGAGAAGTTGTAGGTATAAGAATAAAGTAGAGACCTATTTGTTGGAAGTATCAGGATTCTTCGAAGTAGTCGAAGATGTAGATACTTGTGTGTGGTATTCAGTTGATAGTAATGATTTTGAGAACTTGATTCTGTTTCAGGTTACTCATATATGGATGCACTCCTAGTTGAGTAATACTGATTAGCCTCATTCCATTTGGCAGATATGCACTGGAGACAGCTGCATGATTTTGAATCTGGTTCCAATAAAATTAGTGCCTTTGTTTCTGTATGGTATATAGAATCAATTTGTATCTTAACGATGTTAAGATATAGGGAGTTGTCCGACTGATGCTTAAAACCAAAATCTGGACAAACTCAAGGCACGTTTCAGTATTGGCAGTTTGTGGGTTATCCCAGGCTATGAGTAGGGGTAACTTTCTACCATCTGGAAGATCAATAGTGATATTGTACTCGACTCACCACAGTTTTAGTAAAATGGACTTTTTCAGAAAACAGTAGTGGGAGTATGGTAGAACTGGAAGTGATTCCAGAACCACAAACGATTATGGAAAATTTAATAGAACCTAAAGATTCAATTGGATTCGACATTCCATTAGCCACTCCGCAGGTATGGTGGGTAACCTCAGGCACCCGAGAGGTACTTCGGTCTTCTCAGAGACGGTGACAGGGAGGTTCTTATTTACCCAGACTTGCCATTGTTGCTGTTCCAGATTATGAGACCCGGCAGGAGGATGAATATAGCGTCGTTCTAAAATAGCTTTAGAAGTGTACGTATATATGACTCTGTTAGAGGGTTGTTATGGTCAGTGGGAGCAGCGGAAGTATAGTGGACAAGTAGCTTATGTCTATTTATAGACTAAAGCAGATATAGCGGAGATAGATCATCTATTTTTGATGTGACAGCCATAGTTTTTAACTTCATCAGAATAAGAGATGGATCAATTAAGAAGGTAGTAGAGTGTGATGTCCTGGTATTTAGATGACATACATAAAGTAGGAAGTAAAATTCATATACTATGATCGGTTATACTGTGGTTGTCATACAATGATTTCTCCACATAAGATTTAGATATTATATCAGACATTCTGGTTACTAGATCTATGGTTTTAGATCTAAATTTGTGTAGTTTCCAAATCTGGGTATTTAGACAGTATTCTAAAGATATTTAGAATGGACGACTCCTGGCATGGTGGTGTACCTGCAGGTGATGGAGTCACCCTCTCTAAATGTGTCTTATAGACTAAAAGGGAGAGGGATGTTCATAATTGGATTATCACTTGTTTAGGCAATTGAGTCAATCATGAGATGTCAAGTACCATACCATATGTTGTTTTTGCACTAAATGCAATAAGTTGATATATTAATCCAATCTTGGAGAAACGTTTGGAAGCAGTTTATGAACATGAATGGATGTTCTGGGGATATGGTAATGGCAGCCTCCTTCGGGAGACGGTTATCATTTCAGGCTTCCAAGGTGACCTGGATGACAGAGTATCTGTCGGAGTTATAGTTTTCCCCCTGATGAGGGACAGTATGTTGGACAGGTCGTCCAAGCGGATACTGAGGAAGGCATGGCGCAGTATACTGATTGAGTTTAGTAGACGATACAGTCTAAGAAGTTAGGATTTGGAGTTCATTTGTGAACTGGGTCCCATCAGATATCCAGACACATTCTAGGACAGGTATTGCTCATTTCGGGAGATAGCTTTCTCCGTGAAGTTGAGATATAGAAAGATACAAAAAAAACATCAGGGCGGATCCACTCACTGAGGCTATTTCTCGAATACATTAGTTTCACAAGCAGGCTTTGTGAGACTGATTAGTAGAGAAGTTGGGTGTTTGGTATCATACGGGCTGTGAGTATGCGACATCACAATAATTGGCCTTAAGTGCAAGTGGGAGATTGTTGGTTATAGTGCCCCCAATGCAATTATCGTAATCGCAGGTAGGTGATTATGATGATTGAGGAAGGACCTATACCGATAAAACAGTCTTACTCGAGATGATAGTATGCTATCTGGTTTGTCTTTATCATCATGTATATGTTGATAGAGCCCATAGGATTCTTGCTTGACTACCAGCATTATGATGGCGATCATATAAGTGGGAGCTGGGGTTTATAAGCACATCCTTAATTGTCCATAGTCGTGAGAGTATTGAGACTGGGCATCGATACTCTAGTGTAGACTGGTGTATACTTATCTAGACCCTGACGAGGGGCGGTGGCCGGTCTCACAAGCCATTGGTGTCAGTTGTTCACCTAAGATAGTATACAGGTGCTCATTGGGTTATGAGTACACTGGACGGACTCGTCGGGAACATGCTAGTTGGTATTATACCTATAGTCAGATAGCAGTTCCCTGGTGACATGTGTACAGGTTAGTCTGTCGACCTGAGATCGTCATTTGTTTCGTGTGAGTTCCCACTGTGCTTTGATTACTACCTTACCACGGCTCAAAGGAGTTGTGCAAACAGGTTTTAGTTGGGTACAGTCTCGAGCCACATGGAGGCAGTGAGCGGATTGTCAGGGATTCGTCTCTCTCGGTATTGGGGGTTGATATCGCGCAATGCACGGGTGACCATCACTAGAAATCCTCGGCCGGGGTATACGAGAATTACCAATCCAGGATCGATAGTTTCTCAGGCGGTGATGGGTTACATACCGATACGAATTATCGCGTTATTAGGGGTCTGACTTTATCCACCCCCTAGACTTGATATGCGATACTCTTAGACGAACAGACCGGACTGTACGGATATTGTCACTGTCAGGCTCAGTAGGGGTTTGGATGAGCTTGCTCGTCGGCCTTCCTTTCGCTCGATACCTGGGTAGCCGTTACGTACAACTAGTGCCGCTGACGTGCTTGTGGTTAAACCCACCGCCAGCGTATTGACGAGTCTTTAGAGTCCCATACAGAGGGTTTCCCTGGTCCTGGCGAAATAATGTAGTAGCCGTATTGGATACGTGCAGGGTTCCGATCGATTGAAGTACATTGTACTCGGACTTTCGATTGGACAGTTGATAATACTAGCCGGCTCGGATTTGAGCCGGATTATTAAATCAGGTATTGATTTAATAATTTACGTATATGTATTTTGATACGTATATTCTAGTATTATATTCTTTGTGTTATTCTATTTCTTTGGGTATTCATATTTTGGTACGGATACAGGTATGTATATACAGTAGAATGTAATCCGTATTTTTTACTGGATAACATTCTAGAAGGTGCCACCTCATTTTAGGGTTTGACCATTTTCATTAAATGGATAAATGAGGTGGAATATAGCATGATGGGTATGGTGAGAACCATACTTAAATAGTGCACACAAATGAATTCTTAATTCATTTATGTTCACTATTCAAATATGGGAGGAATTTAAAAATGGAAAAATGGTTTTTACAAAACCAAGCATGCTACTTTCTCTCTCCAAGGTTGAGCTCATTTTTGCAAGCATGCTTGTTCTTCTTCACTTGGGTTTTCTTGAGCTCCTCCCTCACCATTTCTCCTCTAGCTTTTCATTGTTGCCTCCACCTTCATGATATGAGATAGATAACACTTAGACTACATTCACTACATTCTAGGCTCTCTAGGGTAGCATCCCAGAGACCCTAGTTGCTCCACTAGCATCTTGGTGTGGAGCTAGAGTCGGAATTACATCTCTCGGGTGGATCGTCTTTGATGAAGAAAGACCGGCGACCAACTTCGTTCAAGCACACCTCAAGGAGCCATGGAGAAAGATGAAGACCGAAGGACATGGTTCTATTCGGTATAATCTTTCTAACTTGTAGTTTAGCACCTTTTGTTTACTAGTATAGTGTTTGTGGGTTCGATTTTGGGATTGGGTTCCGTCGGCGCCAGAATTTTATTCGTTGTTTTTGTTTCGCACCGGCCACTTTTAATGGCCAGGGCGTCGGCATAACCCAGCTCTTGGTGGGGGAAACATTTATTTGTGCCCATGGATTATATATAAGGGTCAATATTGAACCGCTGTAGGGCAACTTGGGGAGTGTGATGGCTTAAGAACATGTTCAGATCCCTGTAGCTTAAGGTTTTTGAATTCTACGAGATATGAGGGCCTCATAGGGGGAATTCTCCTTACGAGTCGTGAGGATCTCGTAAGTGTAATTTCTCCTTAGGAATCGTTGGGATCCATAAGTGTGTTTCTCCCTTTTGTGAGTCGTAAGGATCTCACGCGGGTGTTTTCTCTTCACAAGGTCGAGAGGACCTTACAAGTGCGCATGATTTTTTTTACGAGTCTGCGCCCTTTCGGGTTTTCACGAACTCTCCGACAGTCCTGCTGTTTTTACTCATGGACCCCTTTCGGGTTTTCATCCATGCCCATTTCGCTTGTGGACGTACTGTTTTTTTTAACTCCTCCGTTTGCCAATGGCACTTAGGGGGAATTTCGCCACCGGGACGGTTGTGCAGCCAGTAGGACTTAAGTTGCAATCCTCGCCGCTGGGACCTGTGGACCTGGATTCCACTGTCGTCGTGTTTGAGGCGGTGTATTTAGTTTAAAGACATTGCGGTCCATCGTTAGTTTAAAGACATCTCGGTCCATTGTTAGTTTAGGGACGTCTCGGTCCAATGCAGCTTCGAGGTGAAGTTTTGCCGGATACTACTTATAAAGTTTGGACTCGGGAGGACAGCGAGCGGACACGAGCGTCGTCATCTATCGTTAACCTGAGTTGTGACTTTATCAGGGGTAGTATTTCTTAAGGAAGCGGCCATTTATTGGCCAGAAGGGTCTTTCGCCATGCATATTCATGAGCCAGTAGGCACCTCCTTGATAAACTTTGTCTATGACGTATGGGCCCTCATAGTTCGGCTCGAATTTCCCCCGTTTGGCACGGTTGGGGATCATAGGTCTTTTGACTACTAGCACAAGTTTGTCTTGGCGAAATGCTCTTGGCCTAGTTAGTCTTTCGTATGAGCGCGTCATCCTTGCTTTGTAAGCTTCTAGATTTTGCTGCACCATGAGACGAGTTTCATCGAGGGCATCAAGCTCTTCAAGCCGAAGGTGGGCATTTTTTTTCATCCGTCAGCTCATGTCGGACTGCCACTCGTAAAGAGGGTAGTTCTATCTCCAAGGGGAGAACTGCTTCCGTTCCGAATACCAACGCGAATGGCGTTGTATTCGTGGCTGTCTTGAACATGGTCCAATAAGCCCAAAGAGCTTCATGCAATCTCCCGTGCTAATCCTTTCGGTCAAATATGACATCGGCAGAGAATAGCGACTGATATTGCTTGGCTGGAGCGGTCAGTACTGGCGGGTTCTGCAGATATTGCTTGATTTCATCCAATGCGCTTTGGCATTTACGATCCCAAATGAACGGGGTCCCCTTCTTCATTAGATGACTGTAGGGGCAGTATTTGCCGGAGAGGTTAGCTATGAACCGCCGGATATACGCGAGCTTTCCTTGAAAAGACCACAATTATTTAAGAGTTCTTGGTACGGGCATTTCCATAATCGCCTTAATCTTTGATGGGTCTATTTCGATACCTCGGTGTCGTACGATGAATCCTAGGAATTTGCCTGAGGAAACTCCAAACATGCATTTCAGAGGGTTCATCTTCAAGTTGTACTTCCGAAGGCGCTGGAACACTATCTTCAAATGCTCTCAGTGTTTCTCATACGATTTTCTTTTCACCACGAGGTCGTCGATATAACATTCGACAATCTCATGTATGAGGCCATCGAAGATCTTTGTCATGGCCCTCTGGTAGGTGGCTCTAGCGTTCTTCAGACCAAAAGGCATCATTTTGTAGCAGAATATGCCCAGCGGAGTCCGGAAAGCAGTGTGCTTTTGGTCTTCAGGATGCATCTTTATTTGATTATACCCTGAAGATCCATCCATGGAGGAGATGACTTCATGGGTGGATGTGTTATCGATCATCAGCTCTGTAACAGGCACTGGGAACTCATCCTTCGGACAAGTTTCGTTGAGATCCCGAAAATCTACGCAGATCCGTACTGTCCCATTTTTCTTCATTAACGGAACGATATTGGCGATCTAGTCAGGGTATTGAACTTCTTGGATGAAGCCGGAGTCGATTAGCTTCTTGACTTTGGCATTGATACTCATCTCAAGCTCGAGCCGTATTTTTCTTAGTGCTTGTTTGACTGGCTTGACGTCCGGTGATATTTCCAGTTTATGCACGGCTATCTCTGGATCTAATCGCGGCATCTCGGAATAGTTCCAAGTGAAACAGTATTTATATTGCATAAGCATGTCTTTTAACGTGGCCACCTGTTTCTCAGATAGCAGCTCACTAACGAACGTTGGCCTTGGCTCGTCTGCCGTCCCCAAGTCAATTTTTTTCATGTTGTTCGCCGTGGTATGTATCCCATCTTCCAGCTCCTTTGGTGCCGGTGGAAATTCTGAGATCACCTCGTCTTCATCTTCATTTGCAAAGCATTAGGAGAGGTCATCCACATTCTCATGCTCTCCCTCCTTTGAGAATGTTATCATGTGGCAGGTACAAGCTTGTTTCCAAGCTCGATGTTGATCTGGACTTACCCTTGCAGTGTAGGTTGCTTTTGGCTCATGCTTCCGTGGTGGGGTTACCTTCCAGCTGTCGGATAGAGCGAACTTGCCTTGCTGTTACTGGTCTTCAACCCAGTTTTTAAAGGTGAAGCAGTATTCAAGAGGATGTCCTATTGCTCGATGATAGGAGCAATAAGCCGGGTGATGGACCTCATCTATTTGTTCGGGGCGCCGAGACTCCGGGAGCGTCATCATTTGATACTTCATGACAAGGTTGAATATCTTCTTTGTCTTGTCTTGAGGGAATGAATATTCCTGACCCATCTTCTTCATAAAAGACGGATTCCAGCTGACTTTTTCTCGATCGCGTGGCTTCTTGGATTCTCTTCGCTGTTTTTGAGCGTCATTCTCGTTCTTCACCTTGCTGTCGTTTCTACGTCGGGCTTTTTTCTTGCCACGAGAGCGCACAACGGGCTGAGGGTGAAGGGGATCGTCATCCTCCGTAGCCTGCTGAATGATACGTCGCGTCCTGGCTTTTTTGTAAATGGCCATTTCGTGGCTGTGGTCATCCCGAACCTTTTGACCCGCTTCTTTTATTAGCTTGTCAATCTGTTCTTCGAATGACGAGTTTGGTATTCCCACGGCAGGATTTCGCTCTGTTTCAATATCAGCACTATCTGGAAAGGCATTCTCTTTTCCACCGGAATCATTTATAACATGGCAGCCATGGAATTGATCCCGTTTCTTGGACCGAACGTATACAGGCCCGATCGTCTCCATTCTCCCGTTGGGCATCTTTCGCTGAGTCCCGGGAACGTCCCAAATCTTGTTATAGAACTGGGCTTGTCGAGCAGTCTGTTTGAAGGGTATACCTTGGCATTTCATTAGCCTTTTCAATCCCTCCGCGTAATATCCGGGCAGACGAATTGGTTGAAGCCTGTTGAGCACAGGTTCGGCACCGTGCCAGACTTCTTTCTCCACTTTAGTCTCCATGGATTGATAGAAAAGGATCGCCTTCTCACCTCTTTGGTTAGGAAGGACATAGAAGGTCTGCAGCTCTTGCACGCTGTACGTATCAAGTGCATCAAGTTCTTTGTAATGCCGCTGCGGAACCATGGTAATTTGTAAACTCTGGTCAGCTCCATCAAAGGTTTGCATTGACGAGCGGATGGAGAACACTGTGTTGGCCTCGTCTTCAGAGTCACTGCCAAAGACCAGAATAGGAGTAGATGGTCTTGGCCTGTTGCCTTGTGGTTGTCCCGAATAGACCATCTCTTTGTCCTCATCGTTATCACTCCCAAAGATCGGGATAGTGGTGATGGCTTTTTGTTTATTTTCTAGTTTGCGACATCTTTCCATGTCTTCGAAGTCCGGTAAGAAGTACTTGGTGTCTTCATATTTGTGAAATTCATTTACGGAGAATGGGTTCAACTCCCTTGTAATTGTGTACTCGAGGCCGTCCTTGAAGTACTTCATACACTGATGTTGTGTAGAAGGGATGATGTTTTACTTATGTAACCAAGGACTGCCGAATAAAGCGTTGTAGCAAGTCTTGGCGTCAATAACATGGAACTTGATGTCAGCGACGAGCAAACCGAAGCGTAATGTCAGTATTACAGACCCTAGCATTTATGATGATTAGGAGTCAAAACCGGAGATGGTAATTTTATCCCGAGCTAGGTGCCGCACATTCATACAAATCTCCTTCAACACTATTACATTAAGAAGGTTGACAGAGGACCCGTTGTCGACCAGGATCTTCCCTATCTTGATATCATGACAATACCCATTTACATACAGTGGACGATTGTGCTCATACATTCCGAGAAGGAGGTCTTCATCGCTGAAGGTGACGTCAGCCGTGTGGACTTCTTTCAGTTCGTCCTTCATCTTTTCTTCTGCAAAGAAGGCTTGAAACTGGTCGGGCTCTTGTAACGCCTTGATCAGGGAATCTCGTGCCTCTTTAGATAGGCGAAGGGCATCCAAAATACTCAATTGTGAGGGTATCTTCCTCAAATGTGCCAGAACATTGTAATCCACCTTGTTCTTCTTAGGCGGGTCTTTGGCTGTGAGCTCTTTGGCGACTCTATCATCGAGGGCAATCTATTCAGAGACTTTTTCCTTCCCCTTGTCTTTCTTGCGTGAATCTTTGTTTAAGGGTCTGAGATTTTTTTAGGCAATATACGGTTACACAGCTGAATGTTCTTACAGTTCCTCGTCTCTTCTTCTTTTCTAGAGGTGGATTCCTTGAAGAGAGGGCCGGGGGCCATTTCCTCGTCCGAATCGCTCCCGAAGGTAAAAACTTAAGACTTCCCATTTGTTGGGATGGCATCAACCACATGACAGTTACCGGCTATTCCTTTATGCTCATCTGTCGTACTTTTCTGCTCTTGACGGGCTTTGCGAATTATTCGCTTGAAGTGTTGTCGGTGGGCAACGTATCCCTACCACCACTTCTTGAAGGCATTGCACTCTTCGGTAGGGTGTGTGAGCCTCCGATGATACAAGCGGTATTTCGGATGTACATCCGGTTCGTCGGGGCAGTACTCCCGGAAGTATTTTCTTTGAAAGGTGGCAGCTTCATTTCCACTGACAGAGCTTTGGCGAACTGCTTCCTTATCTTGATTCTGCTCTTGCTGGTGGAAAGGGCGCTTCAATCCGGTTGAGGTAGTTTATGGCTTCTCATTACCGGAGCTTTTTCAGCCTGACACTGGCGCTTGGCCTTTTCGTATATGGCCGCTTCACTTTCTCAATCAGCTTTGCTCTTTTGAAGAGCTTCGCTCAGCAGCCTGTAGATCAGGTTGTCTGATGGTTCTAGGGATTTTGGTTCGGGATCTGCCCCTAGTTTCTCTACGTCAGGAGCTTTTTTTCCATTTATTGACTAGTGAGAGATCATGTGGCAACTCGCCACATAATCCTCGGGTTCTTCTAAACTATCGTCTTCTTCATCAATGTCACTGTTTCCGTTCTCAAGAACATGCTTGAAGAATTCTTCTAGCGTGATTGGGGTCCGTGCATTTTGGTTGTATTCCTCTAGTGCGTCGATATATTTTTGCAGACCCATACAATTGCCGTCGAGCTGCGCGAGCTTCTTGGCCTTTTTCTTTTTCTTTGAAGACGTCGGAGGCTTGGCCTGGAGGTTTTTCCCATCGTTACCAACTTTCGGCGTTGGGCGCGGTTTCAGCATCCCGTCAATAATCTCAGGCTCCAGCAGGCTTTTCCACCTAATCGCCAGACATGCTTGATCTTTCAGCATTCTTTTAGTTTTAGCTGAAAGGATAACTTTCCACGGAGCTTCCTCTACAAATGAGCATGAAGCCCCTGGCGTATCCACCTTTTTAGGAGCGTGCTGTTGTGGCGGGTTTACCTTCCAGTTTTCGGACAGCGCGAACTTGCCCTGTTGGTACTAGTCTTCAACCCAGTCTTTGAAGACGTAGCAATCTTCAATTGGGTGGCCCACTATTCGGTAGTAGGGGCAGTAATTGGTATTGTTAACGTCGCCCGGTTACAGTGGGCGTCTCGGATCCAACAGAGTGATGAGCCTGTTGCGCACCGTCAGTTCGAATAGTCTTCTCGTTTTATCCCGGAGGAACGAGTAAGGGCGTCTCAATTTTTTTTCGAGGGATCTTGATTTGTTGTTTTGGCGAGCTGTCGGTTTTGGGTCACTCGGTTGTTGTTGAGCATTGGCGACGAAGGTCGCTTTCCCTTTGTCCTTTTCATTCCGAAGATCCGTCTTTGAAGAGGACGGCCTATGACCCATCTGGTCCATTTAGGCCAGTTTGTCAATCAAGGCCTGGAAGGTGGTCGGCTTGAAGAACATCATAATCTTGGATATAGTTGCCTGAGGATCAAGGGTTCCCACGAACATGCCCACGGCAGGCGCTTCTTTTATGCGTTGTTCGCATTTTGACCATAGGTTATTCCGTCGAATTACGTATTGAACCCAGGTCTCTCCTGGCTTCACTCTGGCATTGATTAACGCCGTGATCGGGGTGCGCTCGCTAGCGCTTGCGAACCGTTGCATAAACAGTAGCTCCATTTATGTAAATATTTTGATGGAGTCATTCGGAAGCTCCGAGTACCATTCAAATGCTGTCTCCGCTAGGCTACCGATAAATTGGCGAAGCAATAGTTTGTTATCGCCTACAGTATTACCGCATAGAGCTCTGAATTGAGCAACGTGTTGATGCGGATTGCCCGTCCCTTTATACACGTGGAACTTAGGGATCGTATATCCCGACGGGTACTTAATTTGATCGTACTAGCCTGGATAAGGTCGCCCAGTTCTGACGACTTAACCAGCCGCTTCACTTGCCTGATGAGCTCATATTTGTTGAGCTATATAGTCATCAAGGGTAGCTTTGGAGATCGTTTCTTCCTTGGCTGCTGAGAAAGATGGAGGAGGATTTGATGTCTCCCCTCTGTCGTCTTCAATGATTATTGAAGGGTCTTCGGCTGGAGGATCCGGTTGGATCATCATCCCCACCATGTCTTAGAACAGAAGCGCCATTTGTTTTATATTAGCCGCTTGTTCCATGGCCTCTTTATCTTTCTTTTCAAGCACCCTTCGTAGGAATTCAGTGTCGGTCTCCTGCTCCTGGCGTTGTTTCGACGATGCGTCCGGGCTTTCTTTCTGTCCAGTGAGTGTGGCCATCCTTGTCAACATCTCCTAGAGCTTTTGTTGTTGTTCCTGAGCCTTTATCACAGACCGTGTAAGTGGTCGATAATCCATGGAAGTACGGTTTTCCTCTTTCCCGAAAGCCATGTACACCGTGTGTACCACCATGTCCCTAAACTTGGGGCGTTTGGGTCTACTGCCTTTGAAATTTACCGCAGGCGTGGGGATCTTCTCCGGCCTTCTCCTCTTATGGGAGGTCGAAGTTGAGGGGGCCATTGCAGCAGGCACCCATGCAGATGATACCTTCCGTTGTATGACGGAGGGATGGTCCTCCTCTTGCCAAGCCTTCGTCTTCTTCAGCCGGAGAGAGTAATCTTTGTCAATTACAGAGTCTTGGACTTTCTGCCAAACCCTGTGGATCTTGGAGGACAACCGCTGAGGAGGCTGTTCCGGCTTCACCTGTGTCATGCTTTCAGCAGGCGGAGGAGACTTCTTCAATATGGCGGTTGGATAGTTTTTGCGCACTCTCCTGAGCAGCTCGAAGCTGTTCCCAGTTGGAACAACAGCGTCAATTTCCACCATTAGAGCTGGTGGGGTAAGTCCAGATGGGGAACCGCCCCCAGCTTTCCTCACTCGACGCCAGTGGAGACATCGAGCATGTCTTGCGGATGGGATCACCTCAGTTGTAGAAGCGACCTCGCTATGCCCCTTGCTTTGATGAGAGACTGCTGTTGGTGCCAGCCTGTCAAAAACTGACTTCCGTTGAGAGGGAACGTCTAACCTGTCGAAGACTGACTTTCGAGTAGGGAAAGCACTTGTAACGACCTCACCCGTAGCAGGAGTTGGAATGGCCAGTCTTGCGAAAACCGATCCTCTAGCAGGAGAAGCCCCTTTGACGGCTTCGTCTGTCGGAACAGGAATGGCTATCCGCTTCGGGTAACCCCTTCAGGTATGGAGAGCCTCTTTGCGGGCCTACTTGAGCTTAGGCTCAGCCCGTTAGAGACTGAGGCGTTAGACGACCCGTTGAGAGGGGCCGCAGTTGTTGCAAGCCGATTGAAGAACGACTTCTTCGGAACCTCATGTGATGTCACTGAAGCATTGAAGCTCATTGGTGAGAGCATAGTCCCGAAGAACAATCCAGTGGTGGCCTGAGTCACCTGCTCCACTGGCATTGCAATGATGGAGGCCGCTTGGGGCCCATAGGTCACTCCTTAGGCGGGGACAGAGTGGGAGTTGCAGTTGCAGTTAGTGCAGCTGGAGGCCATCGATGTTATCTTCTTTTCTGCATGGAGCAAGACACCAAATCTTAGTACCTCGAATCCAGGGGCAACCATATTAAACCGCGATTCGTTCGCGAACATGACACACGAAGTGTGGAGTGGAAAGAGGAAAAATTCCCATCGGGCATTCCAAAATCTGTTTATCGCTGAAAGCCAGGAAAGACAAACATCTTGCTTGAATTTGGGGGCAGATGCTATTTGGGTTTATCCATCCACCTCTCCAAAAATGCCAAGTTGATTTATGGCACCATGTATCGGAGGTCTGGACGGATGTGGCCATTGTAGCAGACTTCATCAGATTCCCTCTCGTTTGCGAGGGTTTTTTTTATTGTGGGGGCGCTCTTCCCTGCAGGAACAAGCTCCTGCAGTTAATTACGTTACTGCGTAGCGATAACCACTTTCTCCTGCTCCAAAAGGTCATTTCGTGTCGTGTGTGTTTGTTTCATTTTTGGTTGCCCGTGGATTGTATACGGAGACTAATTTGTGTTGTCGCCCGTAGGGCGTGGATTAGTCCAAATCCGTATTTTCTTAGATTTGGGTTTGGTTTGATTTAAGGATCGTTGATCTCGTTTGGGATTAAGATCAACTTAAATATTTGTTGAGGATACGTTAGTCTAATTTTGGACTAAGATCTACTCAACAGGATTTTTGGGATCATTCAGACCCAACAGAAGAGCATTTGGGCTCTATATTGTCTTAGTTTAAGGATGTTGCGGTCTCCAAGGAGTTGTTGGTTGTCGGGACCCGCTACCTCTCTGAAGACACTGAAGAATTACAACGACATGTATCAGAGGTGTGAGGAGATATACATTTAAACCAATGTCAGTTGGGAGATTTGTAGTTGTGTTTGGCACTAAGAGCAATTTGGAACATGATGAGTACATGGGCTCGGTTGATCTGAGTTGGGGATTTGGTCAATTTGGACTCAGCCCACTTAATTTTTGAATAAAGTGTTAAACACTTGCTTGGGCTCAGTCTCTTTTCTATGCAAATAATGCTTTGCTTTATTTTCCCTTCTTTTTCTTTGTTCTTTTATTTCTTATGGAGTATTAAACACTCTTTATGGCGCCCACGTGTGGAGCACGTGAGGCGCTTGACGCTGGGCGCTGTTTGATGAGTGCAGAGCACTTTATGTTAAGCAGAGCCCACGTAAGGGGCACGTGAGGTGCTTGGTGCTTAGCGCCAACCATTGAGTGCTAAGCACTCTTTATTTGAGCAGTGCCCATGTGAGGGGCACGTGAGGCACTTGGCGCTGAGCACCAACCATTGAGTGCTAAGCAGTCTTTATCTGAGCAGCGCCCACGTGAGGGGCACGTGAGGCACTTAGCGTTGTTTCTTTCTTTGTGCATTTTTCTGAAGATTTCAATTCTCTGTTCTCCCCTGGATCTTCGATCCCTAAGAATAAATTCGTCCCCATGAGAATTAAATTCTCATTTGTGGGAGACTTGTCTCATGGATCTCAGATCCAGGGGAAAGAACTATGTTTTTTATGAGGGTTAAACCCTTGGATATGCAGATGAGATACTATGATCTCTATTATCTTTATTTACCTCGAAGAAGGTTTTTTTTCTTTCTTCTTTCTTAAAGCTTTCTGTTTGCTTGATTTTCTCTCTTTTTTTGAACTTGAAGTTTGGGGGGGGGTTCCTCTGTACAAGACTTGAAGTCTTGGGGTCTTTATATAGTGGAGGCAAGTTTGTTGATTTAGTTAAAGAAATCTCTCATTGAGAGATCCTTAATTGGTTTGGGGATTTTATCCACCGCTGGATCTTTGATCCAAGGATTTCTGTTTTACAGAAGATATTTTTCTTGTTTTTAACAAGATTAGGGAAACATTTTCCCATACAAAGCTTATTCTGTGGCTTGGTGATTTTTAATCACTATTGGATTTTTAATCCAACGATACTCTGTTTTACAGAGAATAATCTTTCTCGTTTAGAAAGATTTGAGGAATATTTCCTCAAAAGAATTTAATTTCGTATTTTGATGATTTATCATCTCCGTTGGATCTTTGATCCAATAGCAGAGAACTTTTAGTTATGGCGCGGGCACCCTCGTGCAAGGCACGTGAGGCGCTGCCTCAGAGTTTTTAACTCTCGGCGCTGGCATCCTCGTGCAAGGCACGTGAGGCGCTGCCTCTTTTCAAATTTTAAACAGAGCCTTGCTCTTTTATTATTGGGGGGAACAATAAGGCTTTCTCTAAGGTTGTGGAATTCATAATTCTCTAATAACTTAGGCTTTGATTAGAGTGGGAGAGGCTACCAAGCACGGTCCTGGATAAAGAGAGGTTTTGTAAGAGGGTAATTCTTTGTAAAGGAAGGATGGAAAGTTAATGTAATCTCTTATAATTTTTTCTCATAGTGGAATTTCTCGTCGCGGTTTACAGGATTAGGTGCTAGTTGCGCTAAACCTGAGTAAATCTTGTGTGTTATCTGTGTGTTCTTTTCGTGTGATTTAGTATCCGTTAGATAGTCAATTTCAATCTACTCTAAAACAAAAATCTTGAATTTCCGCGGCGTATAGATAGATAATCCTTACAACAGTTTTTATATTGATGAAAGCAAAGTACAATGTGGTCTATATATGTATATGCAGGTACGCTAAAATACATGTGTGTCTGTGCATGTGTGTATATATGGGTTTTCTTGTCTAACATGAATGATTGATTATAATTAAGTGTATTCTTTGGACTCTCCACTAAATTATTGAGTGCGCTCTCTCTTTCTCACACACACATAGTCACAAATTCGCCGTTTGGGAATTAATCGGCGAGGTCGAAAATTCGGATTTGGGGAACTATTCGGAAAAAATCGGCAGGTATTCGGGAAAGATTTGGCAAGTATTCGGGAAGGATTTGGAGCAAGAAATTAATATATGAGGCGCTGGGTTTTGATATTGCGAATTATTCACTGTTTATTTGAATTATTCGATGCGTTCTCCAGTGGCGATTAAATCAGAGAATTAATCAGCCGATCAAAAATTCACGAATTCGCAAATTATGTGACTATGCACACACACATACGAGAGGGGCATAATGGAGGACCAAGGCACTATGAAGGAAATCTTTCTATGGTGTAAAAAAATAGATTATTCTTTACTATTTTCTCGACGATCGACACCGTTAATCTTGATCATTATCATCCAAAATGGCATCAAATTTCATATGATTCTAACACTTTTTCACCGATGATCTAATGATGTAAAAATTCTAAAAATGTTTTATTATCGGATAACTATTAATTTTCCACCCACTAATCAAAGATGAAAAAATGTTGGAATCATATAAAATTTGGTGTATCTATATCTTAGCCGACGATAATGAATATGGTGGATGCCGATTGTTAAAAGAAATGGAAACGGTGGAGAGTAAATCTTTTCGACATTATAGGAGGAAATCCTCTCTGTTGCTGTAAATACGATCACAAAACAATAAATAAACGATAAATAGAAGCAAACAAATAAACAAAGTCAATAGAAATAGAATACAAACCAAAAGACACAAGATTTTCTTAGAAACACTTATGGGAAAAACCACGGATGAAGGAGAAACACTTTACTAATAGAACAAATATGGAGGATTACAATGGTGGATGAATTTCTCACAAGATCTCTTTCAAAACTCTAGCCTCCTCTCTTAATTCAGATTAACAAAAGGGTTCTACCCAATTAGGGTTACAAAATACAATTTATAGTATGAGGCAAATAGAGTAGAAATGGGATTTCCAAAATAGCCCAGAATTCGGCCCGACAGACCCTGAGCCGGCTCAACATTAGTTTGAGCCATCTGATATGAACAGAGAGAAATCTGTAATTTCAGACATGTTGTGAGCCGACTCAAACTTACCTTAAGCCATATCATCATTCAGGAAAAAAATAAAAGACAAACTCAACAAATCTCCACCTTACCTCACATTTGATACAAAAACTCCTCCATAATATTAGCAATAGCTCCACCTTCTCCATAGAACCCTTAAAGGGCTCAATGAGTGCGATGCATTAAGTTCAAGCAATACTCAAACTTAACAAATGAAAGAGACTTAATCAATATATCGGCCGGATTATCCACTGTGCCAACCTTCTTTACATTATTTCTTCCTCTTCAATGACATCCTGAACAAATGTCAATGTGTTTCGTTCTGTTATGATACATATGGTCCTTTGTCAAATGAATCGCATTTTGGCTATCACAATAGACTATTATGATATCCTTTTGGACACCAAACTTCGAAAATAGTCTCTCTAACCAGATTGCTTCCTTAATAGCCTCAACAACGGTCATATATTCTGTCTCCATCGTAGATAACGCTACCGTATACTGTAATGAAGCATGCCAACTGATGGTACATCCTCCTAAAGAGAATACATAGCCATTGATCGACCTTCGCCTGTCGAGGTCACCTGCATAGTTAGAATCGCTGAAACCAACCAAACTGTCATTGTTCCTTCCAAACTCCAAGCCCATATCAGACATACCTCGCAGGTATCGTAAAATCCATTTCACTGCTTGCCAATAGCCTTTACCAGAAGATACTATATAACGACTAACAACACTAACTGCATGTGAAATATTGGGTCAGGTACATACCATGACATACATAATTCTACCCACCACACTCGAATAAGGAACATGCGATATATACTTAATTTCTTTCTCAGTTTGCGGTGATGAACGAGTTGAAAGTTTAAAATGAGCTATCAAAGGGGCACTTACAAATTTAGCATCTGCCATGCCAAAATGCTCCAAAACTTTCTCAATGTATCACTATTGAAACAAGTAAAGTTTACATTCCTTGCGATCGCGCCTAATTTCCATACCGAGAATTTTTTTGGTCGCTCCCAAATATTTGGTCTCGAACTTGCCTTTCAACCGTTCCTTAAGCTTTTGAATATCAACCATATATTTTGCTTCTATCAACTTATCATCAATATAAAGCAACAAGTATATGAAAGAACCATCGGCGAGCTTCTTGCAATAAACACAATTGTCGCCCTTGCTTCTCTTGAACCCAATATCACTCATGAAGGAATTAAATTTCTTGTGCCAACGACTAGATGACTGCTTTAAACCATAGAGTGATTTGTCTAACAAACAAACGTGGTCTTCCTTACCTTCAATTTTAAAACCGTCGGGTTGTTGCATATAGATATTTTCTACCAAATCATCATGCAAGAAAGTGGTCTTAATATTGAGCTGCTTGAGCTCCAAATCTTGCATAGCTGCCAAACTGGACAAGATACGAATAGAGGTGTGTTTTACAACCGTAGAAAATACTTCATTGAAGTCCACTCCTTTAACCTATGAATAGCCTTTAGCTACTAACCGTGCCTTATATCGAGTATCTGCAATCCTTTGATCTCCTTCCTTCTTTTTGAAAACCCACTTGAAGCCAACAACTTTCTTTCCTTCTTCGGGCTTAACGAGCTACCATGTTTGGTTTTTGTGAAGAGACTCAATCTCTTTATTTATAGCGACTAATCAACGAGCTGACTCATTGAATGAGATAGCTTCTTGATAACTTGAAGGCTCGCTACTATCAATTGTCTCTGTAACGGACAACACATACGCCATTAGATCATCGTAGCCATACTCTCTAGCAGTCTAATGTCCCTTCGTTATCGGTCTCGAGCGAGTAGATACTGCTCATCTTGGGACTGATCTTCATCAGACGATGGTGAAGGAGAGATCTCTTGAGAACCGAGCTTTTACCGACCTCAAATTCAATGCTCGTCTCGTTCTTCCTTGTATCTTCTTGAATTGGAGATTCTGCGTTCTTCGGCTTCAATACAGCAGACTTGTCAAAAGTGATATCTCTGCTAATCATAAACTTTGGCGACTTAGGATCTGGACACCACGACCTATAACTTTTGATCCCGGTAGCATAACCAAGAAAAATGCATTTTTTCGCTTGAGGATCTAACTCGCCTTCACGACAATGCGCATATGCGGGACAACCAAACACTCTAAGTATAGAATAATCGGTGTGCTTCCCAGTCTATACCTGATCCGGTGTTTTACTACCAAGTGCTGTATGAGGCGATCAACTCACCACGTAACATACCGTGTTTACCACTTTTGCCCAAACCTCCTTGCCGAGCCCTGCATTAAATAACATACACCGAGCTTTCTCCAAAAGAGCCCGATTCATGCGCTCCACAACTCCATTTTGTGTGGTGTGTGGACGACGGTATGATACTGAATGATACATTCGTTTTTTCAGAATTCATTGAAATCTCTACCACAAAATTTTAATCCGCTGTCCGTCCTTAGCCTCTTAATTTGCTTGCCTGTTTGCTTTTCAATCAACGTCTTTCATTGTTTGAATATATTAAATACATTGCTCTTTCTCTTCAAGAAGTAAACCTAAACCATCATCGAATAATCGTTGATGAAAGTAAGCAGATATTTTACACTACTTCCTTTGAAGCAACTTGAGAGGGTCTCCAAAATTCTGAATGGATATAGTCAAGAGTAACTTTTGTGTTGTGCACCGCCGTATCGAAACTAACTCATTTTTTCTTTCCAAAAATTCAATGCTCACAAAATTCCATCTCTGATGTACTTTGACCACATAGTAGACCCTGCTTCGATAACTCGGCTATACCTCTCTCACTCATATGCTCGAGCCTCATGTGCCATAATCTGGTTACATTTGAATCTGAAATGGATTTAGATGATGAAATTGCCGCCGATCCGGTAGTTGTCGAACCCTGCAACACATTAAGGACCTCGCTTTAAAAACCTTCATAATGACGAGAGCACCTTTATTGACTTTCAAAACTCCACCTTCAACGGAGAACTTATAGCCATTAATATCGAGTGTACCCAATGAGATAAGATTCTTTTTCAAATCAGAGAAATGCCTAACTTCCGCTAATGTTCTCACAACGCCATCAAATATCTTGATTTGAATCGTTCTCTTGCCAATAGCTCGACACGAACTATTATTGCCCATCAAAACCACTCCACTATCTACATACTCATAGGTGGAGAAAAATACCTATTGGGACATATATGGTAGGAACAACCAAATCCATAATCCATTCATTCTTAAATCGATGTATGTGAAGGTGGTTGCTAGTGCTCGTGCCGCTAGACTCAAGGCTGAGACGAAATCGATAACAAAATTTTTTCAAGCAAATATTAGCGACTACGACCTAGCGATCGATCCAAGAACTAAACTAGCAAACTACAAGAGCTAACTACAAGTTAGAGGGGCTATCTGTTAGTTATATGTATGCCCTAGAGGCCATTATTGTACATATGATGTATATTATAGTGGATGCTTGGACATATATAGGGAGGACTTTCTTGCTCGACATGATAGGATGCTATCTGGTTGCTCTTTATCTTAACACGTACACTTATTGTCTCTATATTACATATTGATAAATCCCTTAGTATGAGTACTTGACTACCAGGATTATGATGTAGATCATACTAGTGGGGTAGATGTAGTCGGTAAGTACATCCTTCAATTGTTCCTAGTCATGGGAATTTCAAGATGGTGCATCGATATTCTAGAGTAGACTAGCATATATGCTTTTCGACCCATATGATGGGCGATGGATGATCCCACATCCATTGGTGTTTGACATCAGAGAAGGTATACGGGTGCTCAGTGGAGACTGGGTACACTGAACGGACTCGCCGAGAACTCCTAAATGGTATTATACCTATCGTTAGATAGCAGTTCTCTAGTGACACTGGTATAGGTTAGTCTGTAGACCCGAGATCGTCATAGAGTCTTGTGTGATTCCCACCGTGCTTTGATTTCCACCTTAACACGTTCTAGAGATCGTGCAAAACGGTGATTTTTGGGTACAGTCCCGAGTCACATGGAGGCAATGAGCGATAGGAGGGGATTTCGTCTCTCCCGGTATCGGGGGTTGATGTTGCGCTATGCTCGATTGGCCATAACAGGAAATCCCTGGTCAGGGTTGCTGAGATTTACTGATAAGTGTTATCAGTAGTTTCTCGAACCGTTATGGGCCACACATCGGCATGACTTATCAGGCTATTGGGGTCTGACGTTTACTACCCCTAGGCCGAGATATGCGACATATCAGACGAAGAGACCGGATTGTACGGTAGTGTTACTTATTGGATTCGCAGGAGTATGAGCATGCTTGCTTGTTGATCTTCTGATCGCTCAATACCCGGTTAGCCGTTACGTCCAGCTAGTACCGCTGACGACTTGTGGGTGTTTGATATGATCATCACCTACTGCCGGCGTATTGACGAGTCTTTAGAGTCCTACACAGAGATTTCCTGGCTCAGGCGAAACGAACTAGGAGCACATATGTGATATGTACGGGACTGAGATTAATGCGCGTATGTGATACCACATTCTATTCTCGCGATATGTGATATCGGTTGGTTATATGTGATATAGCCGGGTTATCAAATCAAGTGTTGATTCGATAAATTGATACATATGATATTAGTCGGTTATATGTGATATAGCCGGATTATTAAATCAATTGTTGATTTAATAATTTAATGTATAATTATATATTTGATATATTAACTTACATTAACTAATATTAGCTCACTTAAGGATTTCTTTTTATCACTTGTGCATTTAGTATATATGTGATATATATATCAATGTACACTCTTTTGTGTCATGCTAGATGATACATGAGACAAGGGTGTATGGGACCCACACCATGCTTATCATAATGATGGGTTTTATTTATTTAAAGTAAATCAAAATTAGTTGGAAATTAGTCACATGGTTCAAGCTTAGTGGAAGCTTGTAGAACCATTGACTTTGTCCACTAATTTTGTTTTACATTATATATTTATTAACTCAACCATTATCTTAAACCATGGTTATGCTTCTACATGAGTAATATGAGATATTTCTCACCCATGGTTGCCATGCTATACTTGATTCACTCCATGGTTGCTTCTTCTTCATCTTCTTCCTCTAGCTCTCTAGCCATTTGGGTGGTGAAGAAAATTAGTGAGAAAAATATTTCTAAAGTGAGCAAAATTCCTACTTCATCAACTTACACTAGATTAGCCATTTAGTTTAGATTGTTTGCTTCACTAATTCCTAATTAGTGAAGAGATAGCTTGAGTTGGTGTCTCCTCGACGTAGATCATCTTCGGTCTCGAAGACTTCAAGCAAGTTTGTTCCTTTCATCTTGTGGAGCCTTTCTAGAGTCCGGGATTTCACTACTTGGAGCGAAAGGACTACTACACGGAGCTATTGAAGTGAAGGACCGGTTTACAAAGGTTGTATTCCTTGTTCACTTAGATATAAAGATGTTTACATTCTAGTTTTGTCTAATTCTCTAGTTAAGATTCTAGGTTAGGGTTCTTTAGCGCGCCATATTTTTAAAAAAACGGCATGGTCAATGCCTCCCGAAACTCAGCGGCGGTGCTGCGGAACCCTACATTATCTACCTTTGTAGTGTGTCTACCTAAACAAGGAAGACCCCTTCCTACGCTCCTAGGTCATTAGAAACTAGCTTGTATGTCGGTGGTCCTGTAGCATTCATACAAACTTGTAGCGAGCTAGTGATATAACAGTGAACAAGTGATGATGTGGTAGACTCTAGCTAGGCTCTCGAGTGCTCTGGATCGCGCTTGCAAGTCGATCTTCCTTCGTCGAAAATGATCCACTCGAGAGAACCAATCCAAGCTCTAGCTCCACTTCTAGAATCCTAGTGAAGTAACTAACACTCAAGATTTTCTAGGAAGAGAGTGTTAGGGATGTAGAGATGTTCACAATCTTTTTCTTTCTCTTTTCTTCTCTTGAACTAATAATCAAGAAAGCTTTTCTCTTATATTCTCAACACAAGAGAAAGGAAAAGAATGAAGGAGGAACATGAGGAGAGAGAATCAAGTGTAGAGAATGAGAGCCTTAGAGAGAAATGAGCCATAACCTTTTAGTTTTGATAAAAACATTTTCCAAATAAAATACAATGCCCATTTCTCCCACCGATGCCAATCAAACACTTCACCCTCCACCTCATTTCTATATTTTCTAAATAAAGAAAATATCAAATGAGGTGTCCTCTTTTTAGAATGTATTTTGTATAAATACAAAATACACTTCCCATATATACATACCCGTATTCATATAAAATACAAATACCAAAGAGAGAGAATAGAAAATGAATATAATACTAGAATATATATTATTATTAAATCGCTACCTGATTTAATAACCCGACTTAAACCTAAGCCGGCTAGTATTATAAAACGTCCAATTAAAGTCCGTGTATCCAATATACGTATTTAATTGGACCCCTGCATGTATCAACATATGGCCTCTACATTATTTCGCCTGAACCAAAAAAACCCTCTATTGGGACTCTAAAGACTCGACAATATGCTGGCAGTGAGTTACTGGATAAAATCCATAACCACAAGCACGTCAGTGGCACTAGCTGTACATAACGCCTACACAGATATCTGTCGAAAGGAAGGTCGACAAGCAAGCTCGTCCGTACCTCTATTGAGCTAATAAGTGACAATCTCTGTACAGTCCGGTCTCTTCGTCTGAGAGTGTCGCATACCGGGTCTAGGAGGTGGATAACGTAAGACTCCTAATAACCTGATAAGTCATGCTGATGTGGCTCCCGAGAAATTACTGATATCTCTATCAGTAAATCTCATCTGCCTTGACCAAGGTCTTATGGTGTTGGCCAATCGTACACAGCGCGATATCAACTTCTTATGCCAAAAGAGATGAATCCTTTCTATCGCTCACTGCCTCCAAGTGATTCGGGACTGTACCCAACTAAAACATGTTTGCACGACTCTTTAAAACCGTGGTAGACCAGTAATCTAAATACAGTGGGAACATACTCGAGACAAATGACAATGTCAGGTCTAAAGACTACCCTGTACCCATGTCACTAGAGAATTGCTATCTAAGGATAGGCATAATACCATGTAGGAGTTCTCGATAAGTCCGTCCAGTGTAGCTCATTCTTCAATAAGCACTTATATACAATCTTTGGTGCCATACACCAATGGCTGCGGGACCGACCATCGCTTCTTTCGGGGACAAGAACGTATACACTAGTCTATTATGGAATATCGATATCCAGTCTCGATACTTTTACGACTAGGGACATTTAAGGATGTGCTTATGGACTACCCAGCCCCCACAAGTATGATCGCCATCATAACACCGGTAGTCAAGCAAAGATCCTAAAGGCTTTATTAACATGTATTTGTGATACACGATAACCAGTAAAACATATAAACATGTTAAGATAAAGAAAAACCAAATAGTATACTATCATATCGAGCAAGACTATCCTGTACATACATATCCTTAGTATCCAATACAATAATGGCCTCTAGGGCATACATATCCAACAATCTCCCACTTTCACTAAGGTCAGTTATTGGCATATCGTATACCTAATATTTGCACTAAGGCCAGCTATTGGTGTATCGCATACCTAACATCTCGAATAGCCGCTCGAATTGCGCTTGAGGGATGACCTTGGTGAATGGATCCGCCGTGTTGTCTTTTGTGTCCACTCTCCAAATCTAGATCTCTCGGCGATCAACGATCTCCCTGATCAGGTGATACTACCTTAAGATGTGTCTGAATCGCTGATGGGACCGTGGTTCCTTCGCTAACGCCATAACTCCATTGTTATCGCAATACAAAGGTATTGGATCAACAATGGACGGAACCACCTCAAGTTCAGAAATAAACTTTCTCATCCAGACCGTTTCTTTTGCGGCATCATTGGCAGAAATGTACTCAGCCTCCATCATCAAGTTTGCTACGTTGTCCTATATGAAACTCTTCCAATGGAATGCCCTTCTGTTGAGAGTAAACACATAACCCGAGACGGACTTGTTGCCATTCTTGTCACATTGGAAGCTCGAATCGGTAAATCCCTCTATCTGGAGGTCTCCATTACCGAATACTAAGAACATCTCCTTAGTACTTCTTTGGTACTTAAAAGTTTTTTTCAAAGCTGTCCAATGCTTTTTCCCTGGGTTTGATTGATACATGCCTACCACGCTAAGTGCGTAAGCTACATCTGGTCTGGTACATAACATCGCATACATTATAGACCCTACCACCGAAACATAGGGTATAATATAGTGGTGAGTATTCCCGCCTGTCACGCGGGTGACCTGGGTTCGATCCCCGGCAATGGCGTCATTTGATTGATCTGTTTTTTTATTTAAAGAAGTGTTTGTAGAAATAACCGTAATCAATAACGGTGTTGCGTGTAGCTAGACCGAGATGAGTACGGGTCATCCTCAGGGATATGTGGAATCTTTTAATCTTTCTTTAGACGTGGTGATTAGGAAGTGGAAGAAGAATAGATAATAGTGAAGAATAGTTATAGAATCTAGATCTACGTTAAACACGGATGTAGAATATTGATTTAGTTTAAAGCCGGATGTAGATTTTATATCAGAAGAGGGCTTGTAGGGTTCGTTAAGATTTAGTAGTCATGGATGATTAATTAAAGATTACTTATTTTATCTTTTAATAGATTTAAAACTAGATCGACAGAGATGCGTGTAGATTAGGGTTTTAGGAGGGAATGAGGTTCCCACTCTTAACCCTTATCTTTATATGGATCTCCGTTCATGTCTAGCCTTTACCAAAACAATTGTTAATCTAATTTCAAATCGTGGTCGTGACTATCAATGAATTGTTAGCGCGCCCTATTAGGATGTTAACTATTCTTTTGATAAAGTTTATAAACTTTACAGGACGTAAAAGGAGTTAAAGTATTTGTTCATCCATTGATCTATTCTAATCCTACGAACCCTATCAAGCGGAGAATTACTCGCGCATGATGGAGATAAAAGAATGGATAGAGATCATGATGTAAATAAAGAAAATAAAATGCAATAAGAATAAAACAACTACCTTTATTAATCAACTTGATCAATTACACTTTGTTCTTTTAGAAAGTGATTACCAAACCCTAGTTTGCTTCTCGATCTCTTCTTAAGGAGGTAGATGAACAGCTGATGATCAACCTGGATTCTTGAGTCGTCTTGGACTTCGTGATCTCGTCGGTTTGATGATTTTTAGATTTAGCCCTTAGTCCTTTATATAGCCCCAAAATCAAAAACTAAAGATCCCCAGATTAAGGGTTTGTTGTAGCAGATCCAACCTGAAAATCCCAACTCCTGACTCGGTGAATCAGCCGCAGATCCACCGCATATTGCATGGTTTGGCCATGGATCCGCGGCCGTTTGGTGGGATCTTGGCTGCAAATTTCCGGGGCTTTATTCTTGTGACACATGGAGATTTAGCGGATGTCTGGAACTTGAAAATATTTCTTGAGTCTCTGCCAGTATTGATTTTTCGATTTTATCTAACTTTATCGGCAGATTTCTGATTCCCGATATCTCAACATCTCGATCTCCTGACCTGAACTAAACCTTACACAATATCTCAACGAATAATATTAGTAATATTTGGTATTTTTGAGATATTATCCTAACCATTTGATATGATATTATATTTTAAGAATATTGGTTAAGGATATCTGATATGATATGCATATTTAAATTATCAAAATATTATATAAATATTATATGCATATATTTTCCTTCATAATATTAATTATAATATATAAATATATGAAAATAGATATTTTGCAGATAAACCCTCATATATTTCATATTTATAATAAACACTTTTAATATCTAAGAAAAGTAAGGAGAATGTTATATCAAATATGCAGTATTTTTGACTGAACACCCATGCAAGCCCTCTCATCATCAGTCTTGGGAGACATCTCTTTAGAGAGGGTGATTCCGTGACAAGCGGGAAAATTAACGCGCTTGAAATTTTCCATACCAAATCTTTTTAGTATGGTGTCTTTGTATTTGGACTGAGACAGTACCTACAACCTCTTAGATCTATCTCTATAGATCATTATCCTTAGAATATAGAAGGCCTCATCTAGGTCTTTCATGGAGAACTTTTGTGACAAGAAAAGCTTGACCCATTGTAGCATATGAAAATTATTTCCTATAAGGAGAATGTCATCAACGTATAAAATGAGTAATACGACAGCTCCCCCAACAATTTTCTTGTATATACATGGCTCATCCATATTTTTGACGAAGTCAAATTGTCACACCTCACTTTCCAAAATACGGAATACGAGGGTGATTAGGTCAGCCATTCTCCTACGGTCAAGAAATAATCCTGCCATACTCACACTTCGGCATCTAGCAGTTCATGGTAAACAATAAATACAACACAAGTAATGAGAAATGCAGTCACTAATTCTATCATATCAGATTGCAATGGATACAAATTTATAACATCAGGGATACAACTAATCAGTTAGAGTCAAAAAAATGATAGCGCCGATGTCGCTGGTCTAGATCTCCGCAATATTCTCGAAGTAAGGTAAGTCCTGATTTGAGCTAAGTCCATTTCTCACTCTGAGCTGTTGGGGTTCCTAGCACTCTAGCCGCTAACCGCTGCCGTTGTGGAACAGGAATTTTGGTGTTTTAAAAACTTGGTGTTATAAACAATTACCTAGAAACGAAACTGTTTCCCCCAATCATAGCAAAGCTCTGTTTTTAAAATTCAAAATTCAAAAGAATTGAAGCAACGCTTCAGATCCAGCGCTATGCGCTGCGCGCCACGTGTCAAATACAGATGGGCTAGCGCCAGGTGCACTACGCCCTAGGCAGTGCACCATGAGTGGGCTAGCGCTAGGCGCGCTGCGCGCCACGTGTCAAATACGGATGCGCTAGCGCAGTTGCGCTGCGCTCTGCGCTGCGCGCCACGTGTTAAACACGGGTGCGCTAGCGCAGTTGCGCTGCGCGTCACGTGTCAAACGTAGGTGCGCTAGCGCAAAGTGCGCTGCACTCTGAGCAGCGCACCACGTGCAAAGCACGGGTGCGCCAGCGCTGGAATTAAAAATTCCCCACCGTTAGATCAAAAGATCTAATAATGATAAATCATTAATCAGAATTAAAATTCTGTTATGGAAAAATTTTCTCAATCTTGTTAAAAACAAGAAGATTGTCTTCTGTAAAACAGAAGCCCTAAGATCAAAGATCCAACAGTGGGGAAATATCCCCAAATTAATCAGAGAAAGATCTCTTTAACTGATTCAACAAATCAATTTGCCCTATAAAGGCCCCAAGACTTCAAGTCTGATAGAGGAGAAACCCCCTGCAAACTTTGAGAAAAACTCAAAGAGAAAGAAGAACAACCTCTTAGAAAAAGAAGATCATTTTTTCAAGGTAAAGAATTAATTCTTGAACAACAGAGATGAAATCATCTCATAAAAAAAAGAAGAACTATCTTCTTAAAGGATCATAGATCTACAAAAGACCAAGGTCTTTGATAAAAAGAAAAAGATCAAAAGATCTAATCAGCAGTATTTACTTCATTCACAGATCCTTGATCTACAAAGGCAGAGCCCTTTTATAAACAAGAACTTTTGTTCTTGAATCTTGAGGCAAAGCCTCCTTTAAAACAAGAACATAAACATGTTCTCTGATCATAAAATTGATTAGATGCGCTTTGCGCTACTGAAATAGCACACAGCTCTTGGGCTGGCGCTTGGCGCCAAGCGTGCTACGTGTCACTCACTGGCGCGCCCCTAAATCAGCGCAAAGCGCTCATAAATTGAAAGCGCAATGCGCTAATAAAGTAGCACTAAGCACTAAGCGCGACACGTGTCACCTTCGTGTGCGCTACCTGACAGAAGTGCAATGCGCTCTTTAATTGGCACAAAGCGTCTGACGCGCCACGTGACGCACTTTCAGAATACACTTTGTTCTGATGAATGCTATGCATTCAATACAAGACAAAAATTGTCAGGACCTAATGCTCCGCATTACTAAAAGGGCCAAGCCCATGTAAAGGCTCAATAGCCAGAACAATAAAATGTTAAACATTTATTGGACTTAGCCCAAGATTGGCCGTAAGTCCTCAACTTATATCAACTGAGGCCATATGCTCATAAACCTTTTAACAGACTTTAGTCCCAAATTGGACTATAGATCTTGTTGGATATAGTGCCCTCAGAGTCAATTATTGGATCACAAGCATGTGATTTCAATGATTGAGGGAGGACCTATGCCGGTAGGACAGTCTTACTCAAGATGATAGTATACTATCTGGTTTATCTTTATCATCGTGTACTGCTTTAGGTGACATTTCTGATCACTATTGCACGTTGATAGAGTCCTTAGGATTCTTTCTTGACTACCAGCAGTATGATGGCGATCATATACGTGGGAGCTGGGGTCTATAAGCATATCCTTAAAAGGTCCCTAGTCGTGGGAGTTTCGAGACAGGGCATCGATACTCCAGAGTAGACTAGTGTATACAGTCGAGACCCCGACGAGGGGCGGTGGCCGGTCTCATAAGCCACTGGTGTCAGTTGGATCACCTAAGATATATACAGGTGCTCATTGGGTTATGAGTACACCGGACAGGACTCGCCGGGAACTTGCTAGTTGGTATTATACCTAGCGTCAGATAGCAGTTCCCTGGTGACATGTGTATAGGTTAGTTCATCGACCTGAGATCGTCATTTGTCTCGTGTGAGTTCCCCACTGTGCTTTGATTACTACCCTACCACGGCTCAAAGGAGTCGTGCAAACAGGTTTTAGTTGGGTACAGTCCCGAGCCACATGGAGGCAGTGAGCGGATCTGCAGGGGTTCATGTCACCCGGTATTGGGGGTGAGGTCGCGCTGTGTCTAGGAGAGCCATTATGCGAAGTTCTTGGCCAAGGCAGGAGATTTACTGGTAGGTATTCCAGTAGTATCTCAGGGTGTTCTGGGCTACACTCCGACACGACTTGTACCGCTTTTAGGGGTCTGACTTTTACCAACCCCCTAGGCCCGACATGCGATGCTCATAGACGAACAGACCGGACTGTACGGATATTGTCACTGACAGGCTCAGTAGGGTGTCAGGATGAGTTCGCTCATCGACGTCCCTTTTGGTTAATACCTGGTAGCCCGTTACGTATGGCTAATACCTCTGACGTGCTAGTGGTTAATCCACAGCCAAACTATTGACGAGTCTTTAGAGTCCCCCACAGACAGTTTCTCAAGTTTTGGTCGAAATGCTGTAGAGGCCGTATGGAGATATGGCAGGGTTTGATCTTATACGTGCGGTATTGCACGGATCGTGATCGGACGGATAATACTAGCGGGCTTTGGTTTAAGTCAGATCCTAGTATTGTACAGTGTAGATTTTGTCTCTTTGCATTTGTATTCGGTCGGAATATAAATGCGGGTATGTATATACGGTCGCGGGGTTTTCCTGCAATTTATTATGAGATCAATTTTTTGAAGTTGCCAGTTTGCATTCCGTTTCAGCCAGTTTTCCTTTGTTCCTTCATGGCCGGATTTTTGTGATGGTGGGGCTAATTTGCAAATGTGCAAATTACCAATTTGGAGGGTGTTATTTGTAAATGAGGCTTCATGATGGTTCTAGCATCATGAGATTCTTTTTACATCTTTTCCTTTGAATTTATGGTGATGGGTTTGGAAAGGATGTGAGGTTGATGTTGTTGTGACTATTTTTCTCCTCTTTATCACACATTTTGGATATGCCATTTTTTTCCACTCACTCCTCTTCTTTTTCTTGGGGGCCGGCCACATATTTTAGGGAGTGGGGAGAGATTCATTTTGGGAAAGGGAGATTTGAGTTCTTTATGGTTGCAAAAGAAAAGAGGTTTCTTCTTGAAAATTCATTCTATCTCATCTCCTTAGTTCATTCCTCCATCCAAAGGCAACTTTACAATCCCTTTGCGACAAACCACTCTACACTTAGCCTACAGCATTCTTGGACACGTCGGCTCGCCAACTTCGTGTCCGAGTTGCCTCGGTCCAGAGGTGGGAGCCCGTAAAAGAACCCGGCGATGTGGTGCCCGTTCCGACGAGGAGATGAAGACCGGAGATTCCGCGAGAAGATCGGAGTGGAGGCCAAAGACCGAAGGACACGGATCGCTCGGTATAGCTTTCTACCCATTCTCTAGTTTGCTAGGATTAGGTTAATGGCCCGATCCTGGTTTTTAGTACACGGTAGCGCCGTTTTAAAAGTTTAAAGAAAAAGTTTCGTTTCCGCATTTTGGCCTCGGATTGACGGCCGGGGCGCTGCCGTGCACTTACACTGGTATCAGAGACACGCCATTAACCTGGTCTAGCTTGCTCTAACCTGTTTACAAATTCGATCGAACGGATTTTCCAAAAACCGCGTTTCCATGTCGTATTTTCTGTCGAATTTTTCTGTGCTCAAAAAAATTATTTGGTACATTGCAAAAATACGTGCAGGGTTTTTTATGCATTCTGTGAAAATTTGGTAGGCTGATGTTACTGTAGCACGGCGGATCCGCGGCCAAAACCACGTTTTGGCGGTGGATCCACGGCCGTACTGTAGCTTCAGTTCACCAAATTTCTACAGTGGCTCTCTGACATGGAAATAGGGTTTTTGGTATGTTCTGTTTGGGCCCAGATTTATTTTGAGTGCTACAGTTGTGCTTGGGGCCCACTCTGGAAAATTTAGTCGATCGAAAATTTTAAACATGTTAGTTCACATTATTTACATTATATCTGCGACCGTGAATGTCATTTGATCGGTAAATCCTGTCTAACTGCTATAGCCCTTTTAGACGGATTTGCGAACGTGACATTCACGTTGATGTTCTGTGTTGTGCTGTGATGTTGCGGATTGTCGTGGTGGATAGCCTGGATGCAATAGTAGTACAGTTTGGTTGTATATGTACATTTGATATTACGGGGCGAGCGTCCGACATGTGGACTGCCGTTACTGCCTGTTTGTATATTATTCTTTTGGGGCACGATCGGGCTAAGGTCGATGCACCCGTTGTATATATTTTTACTTTCTGTACTAGGATTACCCCGCGGAGGGGTGCACGGGTAGCCGGGTTCTAGAGGGCAACGGGCCCGCATCTCAAAGCGTTGAGACGGAGGAGGCTTCACTCTAGAATTGGCGGGCTATTCGCCGCACTCGTAGGGGGTATAGGTTGACCCAAGGAGGGGTGCCCAAGTTACTGGATTCCGTGAAGTGCTGGGTGGTCCATTCACGTTGCTGAAGGGGGCTGCCTCGCTTTAGATTTTGGTAGGTAACTTGCCGCGCCCGTAGGGGTCTAGGATTTCATTGCACAGGCTATCCACATGACCAGGGGAACGCCGGGTTTCAGTAGTGGCTCTATGAAACCCGGGGATCCCAGATATCTGTATTGTTCTGTGATGCTTATTACATTTCTGTGATGTTGCATTTTATCACGCCTTGAGCGAATATTATATATTGATATATATACTAGTAGATGTTGTATATGTTTTGCATCCGCGCTAGTCCAGTCCCCGCTCTGTCGTTAGTTAAGTAACCTAACGGGTGATGACGGGACCCAGTGGCGAATGCGGATGGCATATACGTACATCAATATTTTCGTTCTTTATTGGTGTGATCAATTGATGGGACTGCATTGATTCGGATCAATGCAAGTTAAACAAACCTATTCTGATGTTGTTGGAACAATTTTCAAAAAGCTGTTATTGCAAGGACGTTCTCTTTTGTTTTGCACAGTAGTATTCGGTTAGAATATCCAGCACCTCAGTCGACGAGGCAAGGGCCGAGATCCCTTCACCAGGAGTGACCCCTTGGACAGAAGTTTGTGTCAGGGCAATAACTTCACTATAGTCGATTACTTTTGCTTTGCATCGTGGTATTCAGTTGGAATATCCTGCACCTCATTCTACGGGGAAAAAGCCGAGATCCCTTCACCTGGAGTGACCTCTTTAGCAAAGGTTTTCGCCACTATATTTTTATAAAAAGCTATCCGGTTCCTTCAACGATATCAAGTTCATTACGTTAAAGGTTTTTCTCCAAAAACCATTCGTAGCCGTCCGTCATTTCAGGAAGGTAGAACTTAGTATTCATGCTATGTATGTTGGCCTACGTCAAGGCATAGTGTATGGTAGCTATTTGTTACTTTTCTGCTGCATAGATAGATGCGTTGGTTTGGGACAGTCGTACTACTATTTTGGTCTACGTCAAGGGTATGTACGGGTGGGTTCAAATTAACCTGGGTAATGACGGGTAGAACTTGACATGTGACTTATGATATTTTGGCTTACGTCAAGGTCATAAGAGCATGGAGTAAAAATCACATCGGGAGTTTCTAAAGAAACTGAAACTTGCCAGATATGCGCATACCTTCTGGAGTGTGATAACGTGAGTGGATTCCATCACGTTATCATGCGATGATAGTTGGATCCCAATTCCCACTGATGAGTTGGTTTACTCCTCAGGTGATCCCGACTAATTCTTCTTTCAGGTTTGGGGGAGAATTTGATGTTACAGTGGGAGGTTTTCCAGATTAGATAAAGTGATAACCATTCTGATCTAGGTTAGAGTGCACGCTGAGTGTTTCTTTTCTCTCTCTTTGGCAGCGACCATGACCCGACCCTTGACTATGACTCAGTGACCAAGTTAACCGAACCTTCTTAAATACTGGATTTTGGATTGTCCGAGTTGCAAACCTCATTGCCACTCCTACTTTTACCCTTTTCTCCAGAACACCCCGTATTACTATGAACGTCCACTTCCATTGGATAAAACCATCATATGGTTATATACGAAGCCGAAGGAATTTATTCGAGGATGGTTTCCGGTTCTGGAGAAAACGAATAGGACTATTTAGTTGTCTTTTCTTTTTACCTTCTCTCAGGTTGCGAGTGCTCCTTGGATCAGGACAGTACACCTATTACACTTATTGGATAGTCTTCTTCCAAACCATAGACAGGTGCTGAACGGTGGAGAATTAAGAAAACCAATTAGCCTAACGATGCTGTGCAGAAGGTAATAAGTTAAGACAAATAAAGGGATTGGTAAGAGGGCAAAGTAAACTGCGACTGCTATTCACGACCAAACCAAGTATTTCATTACCACTCTCACTTCACCTTTGTATTTCTCCAGAACACTCCGTATCGCTACGAAGATCCACGGTTATTTGGATACTCCATCGTATGGTTATATACGAACTCGAAAGGAACTTGTTCCAGTTCGGGGATGGATTCTGGTTCAGGAGAAATAGGAATAAGGTTTATTCAGTTGTCCTTTATCTTTACCTTCTCCCGGGTTGCGAGTGCTCCTAGGATTAGGACAGCACACCCATTATGCTTATTGGATAGTCTTCTTCCAAACCATAGGCTGGTGCCGAACGGTAGGGAAGGAAGAAAACCATTTTGCCTAAGAGGGTGTACAGAAGGTAATGACTAAAGACATATAAAGGGATTTGGAAAGATGGCAAAGAAATATACGGTTACAGTTGTGAACCTGATAATGGAAGAGGCATTACTAGGAATACCCGGATACCCTATCGAAACATTTCAATATTTCAATTTCACTGTGTATTGTTAAAAGAAAACTGATTTCCCAATTAGTCCTTGCTCCAGGGTATGTATTTACCATGTTGATTCTCACATCTGTATGGTTTTACAGATGATGAGTGGGAGTAAGTTATTGGGAATTAGGTGATCATCCTCATTATGTCGGAATTCGTTGTAATTGGTGATATTTGAGGAAGTCACCTAGGTTGTTTGCCGGACGGCAAATATTTGGTTTTGAATATCCGTTGTAATGCACCAATTTCAAATTGATATATCTGTACGTTTATTTTATAGAGTGAGATATACCCTTTTGAAATTATGTCTATGACATTTACCTATATCAGTGGATGGTTAGGTAAGGAGCATTAAACGGCGGTGTAATTCTTCTTAATCATAAGTACAGTTTTCAACCTACGACATACAGGGAAAGAGTTATTAGACTCAGGGGACTTATACAAAGTATTGTATGTTGTCCAGTGTCCATGAGGATAGAGGGGTTGGTACTCGTACTATATTCTGTTTACTTGTGACTTCTCTAGTTCTTAGACATGTGTTTCGTAGAAATGCAAGGTCTATGTTTTGAGAAGTTATAGGTATAAGAATAAAGTAGAGAACCAGGTATTGCAAGTATCGGGATTCTTCAAGGTGATCGAAGATGTAGATACTTGTGTATGGTATTCAGTTGATAGTAATGATTAAGAGAACTTGCTTCTCTTTCAAGTTACTCATAATTGGATGCATTCCTAAGTTGAGTAATGCTGATCGGCCTCTCTCCATTTAGTTGACATGCACTGGAGACAGCTGCATGATTTGAATCTGGTTCCAATTAAATCAGTGTCTCTGTTTCTGTATTGGATATAGAACAGTTCATATCTTGACATTGTTAAGGTACGGGGAGTTGTCCGGCTTATGCTTAAAACTAGACTCTGGATAACTCAAGGCACGTTTCTGTAATGTCTGTTTGTGGGTTGATCCGGGCTATGACGAGGGTTGACTTTCTACCTTCTGGAAGATCAATAGTGATATTGTTCTAGACTCGCCACAGTTTTAATAAAAATGGATTTTTTCAGAAAACAGTAGTGGGAGTATGGTAGAACTGGAAGTGATTCCAGAACCGCAAACGATTACTGAAAATTCGATAAGAACCTAAAGATTCAATCTGGTTTGACATTCCATTGTTCACTCCGCAGATATGGTGGGTAACCTTAGGCACCCGAGAGGTACTCCGGTAGCCTCAAGGACGGTGACAGGGAGGTTCTTGTTTACCCAGACTTGCCATTGCTGTTGTTCCAGGCTGTGAGACCCGGCAGGAGGATGAGTATAGCATCGTTCTGAACTAGCTTTAGAAGTGTACGTCTATATGACTCTGCCAGAAGGTTGTCGTAGTCAGTGGGAGCAGCGGAAGCATAGTGGACAAGTAGCTTATGTCTATTTATGGACTAAAGAAGATATAGCGGAGATAGATCATCTATTTCTGATGTGACAGTCATAGGTTTGACTTCATCAGAATAGGGGATGGATTTGTTAAGAAGGTAGTAGTGTGTGATGTCCTGGTATTTGGATGACATACACAGAGTAGGAAGTGAAATTCCTATACTACGATCGGTTATGCTTTGGTTGTCACACAGTGGTTTCTCCACATAGGACTTGGATATTATATCAGATATTCTGCTTACTAGATCTATGGTTTTAGATATAGATTTGGATAGTTTCCCAATCAGGGTATTTAGACAGCATTCTAAAGGTGTTTTATAATGGACGACTCCTGGCATGGTAGTATACCTACAGGTGATGGAGTCACCCTCTTTAAAAGTGTCTTACAGACTAAAGGGGAGAGGGACGTACATGATTGGCAGATCACTTGTTTAGGCAATTGAGTCAATCATGAGATGTCAAGTACCACACCAGATGTTGTTTTGCACGAGATGCAATAAGTTGATATTAATCCAATCATGGAGAAACATTCGGAAGCAGTTTTAGAACATAAGTGGATATTCTAGGAATATGATAACGACAGCCTCATTCGGGAGACAGTTATCATTCCAGGCTTCCAAGGTGACCTGGATGACGGAGTGACTGTCAGAGTTATAGTTTTCCCTCTGACAAGGGGCAGTATTTTGGACAGGTGGTCCAAGTGGATACTGAGGGAGGTGTGGCGCAGGATACTGATTAGTTTCAGTTGATGATATAGTCTAAGAAGTTTTGGATTAGGAGTTCACTTATGAACTAGGTCCCATCAGACATCCAAACACATTCTAAGACAGGTATTGCTCATTTCGGGAGATGGCCTTCTCCACGAACTTGAGATAAAGAGAGACATAGAAAGAAACATTAGGGCGGATCCACTCACTGAGGCTATTCCTCGAACGCAATAGTTTCGCAAACGAGCTTTGTGAGACTGACTAGTAGAGGAGTTGGGTGTTCGGTATCACACGGGCTGTGAGTATGCGACATCGCAATAATTAGCCTTGAATGCAAGTGGGAGATTGTTGGATATAGTGCCCTCAGAGTCAATTATTGGATCACAGGCACATGATTGCAATGATTGAGGGAGGACCTATACCGGTAGGACAGTCTTACTCAAGATGATAGTATGCTATCTGCTTTATCTTTATCATCGTGTACTGCTTTAGGTGACATTATTGATCACTATTGCACGTTGATAGAGCCCTTAGGATTCTTGCTTGACTACCAGCAGTATGATGGCGATCATATACGTGGGAGCTGGGGTCTATAAGCACATCCTTAAAAGGTCCCTAGTCATGGGAGTTTCGAGACAGGGCATCGATACTCCAGAGTAGACTAGTGTATACAGTCGAGACCTCGACGAGGGGCGGTGGCTGGTCTCACAAGCCAATGGTGTCAGTTGGTTCACCTAAGATGTATACAGGTGCTCATTGGGTTATGAGTACACCGGAAATGACTCGCTGGGAACATGCTAGTTGATATTATACCTAGCGTGAGATAGCAGTTCCCTGGTAACGTGTGTATAGGTTAGTTCATCGACCTGAGATCGTCATTTATCTCGTGTGAATTCCCATTGTGCTTTGATTACTACCCTACCACGGCTCAAAGGAGTCGTGCAAACAGGTTTTAGTTGGGTACAGTCCCGAGCCACATGGAGGCAGTGAGCGGATCTGCAGGGGTTCGTCTCTCCCGGTATTGGGGGTGAGGTCGCGCTGTGTCTAGGAGAGCCATTACGTGAAGTCCTTGGCCAAGGCAGGAGATTTACTGGTAGGTATTCCAGTAGTATCTCAGGGTGTTCTGGGCTACACTCCGACACGACTTGTACCGCTTTTGGAGGTCTGACTTTTACCAACGCCCTAGGCTCGACATGCGATGCTCATATAAGAATGGACCGGACTGTACGGATATTGTCACTGACAAGCTCAGTAGGGTGTCAGGATGAGTTCACTCATCGATGTCCCTTTTGGTTAATACCTGGTAGCCCATTACGTATGGCTAATACCTCTGACGTGCTAGTGGTTAAATCCACAGCCAAAGTATTGACGAGTCTTTAGAGTCCCCTACAGACAGTTTCTCAAGTTTCGGGCGAAACGCTGTAGAGGCCGTATGGAGATATGGCAGGGTTTGATCTTATACGTGCGATATTGCACGGATCGTGATCAGACGGATAATACTAGCGGGCTTTGGTTTAAGCCGGATCCTAGTATTGTACAGTGTAGATTTTGTCTCTTTGCATTTGTATTCGGTCGGAATATAAATGCGGGTATGTATATACGGTCGCGGGGTTTTCCTGTAATTTATTACAGGATCAGTTTTTTGAAGTTGCCAGTTTGCATTTCGTTTCGGCCAGTTTTCCTTTGTTCCTTCATGGCCGGATTTTTGTGATGGAGGGGCTAATTTGCAAATGTGAAAATTAGCAATATAGAGGGTGTTATTTGTAAATGAGGCTTCATGATGGTTCTAGCATCATGAGATTCTTTTTACATCTTTTCCTTTGAATTTATGGTGATGGGTTTGGAAAGGATGTGAGGTTGATGTTGTTGTGACTATTTTTCTCCTCTTTATCACACATTTTGGATATGCCATTTTTTTCCACTCACTCCTCTTCTTCTTCTTGGGGGCCGGCCACATATTTTGGGGAGTGGGGAGAGATTCATTTTGGGAGAGGAAGATTTGAGTTCTTTATGGTTGCAAAAGAAAAGAGGTTTCTTCTTGAAAATTCATTCTATCTCATCTCCTTAGTTCATTCCTCCATCCAAAGGCAACTTCACAACCATTTTGAGACAAACCATCTACACTTAGCCTACAGCATTCTTGGACACATCAGCTCGCCAACTTCGTGCCCGAGTTGCCTCGGTCCAGAGGTGGGAGCCCGTAAAAGAACCCGGCGATGTGGTGTCCGTTCCGACGAGGAGACGAAGACCGGAGATTCCGCGAGAAGATCGGAGTGGAGGCCGAAGACCGAAGGACATAGATCGCTCGGTATAGCTTTCTACCCATTCTCTAGTTTGCTAGGATTAGCTTAATGGCCCGATTCGGGTTTTTAGTACGCGGTAGCGACGTTTTAAAAGTTTAAAGAAAAAGTTTCGTTTCCGCATTTTGGCCTCGGATTGACGGCCGGGGCGCTGCCGTGCACTTACAGATCTCCCAACCAAAATTGGTTCAAGGGTGCATCTCTGAACTCCTCTGATATTTGTCGTTGTAATCCTTCAACGTATTCAGAGAGGTGACGTGTCCCGACGGCCATACATTCCACAGACTATGATGTCTTTAAACTGGACTGTGGGGTTCTTAAACTCATGGACTATGATGTCCTTAACCTGGACTGTGTGGTCCCTTTAAACCCACGGACTACGATGTCCTTAACCTGGACTGTGGGGTCCCTAAACCCATGGACTATGATGTCCTTAACCTTGGACTGTGGGGTCCCTTTAAACCCACGGACTATGATGTCCTTAACCTTGGACCACCATGTCCTTAAATTGGTAATCGACCGCAATGTCCCTAAACTAAACAATAGAGTCCAAATGCTCTGTTGGTTGATCTAAACGATCCCGTTAAGTTGATCTTAGTCTAAAATTAGACTAACGTATCCTTAACAAACGTTTAAGTTGATCTTAGTCTTAAATGAGACTAACGTATGCTTAAACCCAAACCAAAACCTAAATCTAAGAAGATACGGGTTTGGACTAATCCACGCCCTACGGGCGATAACATACATTAGTCTCCGTATACAATCCACGGGCAACCACAAACAAAACAAACACCCACGACACGAAGTGACCATATGGAGAAGGTGAAAGTTGTTACCGCGATGCGGTAGTGTAATTAACTGCAGGGGCTTGCGCCTGCAGGGAAGTGTGTCCCCACAATAAAAAACCCCTCAAACGAGGGGGAATCTGACGAAGTCTGCTATATCGGCCGCATCCGTTTAAACCTTCAACACATGGTGCCATAAATCAACTTGGCATCTTCGGAGAGGTGGACGGATAGCACCAAATAGCATCTTCCCCCAGATTCAGGCAAGACATGCGTCTTCCCGGTTTTTGGCGGGGGACAGATTCTGGCATGCTCGGTGGGACCTTTTCCTCTTTCCACTCCACACTTCGTGTGTCGTGTTCGCGAATGAATCAAGGTTTGATATGGTTGCCCTTGGGTTCGAGATACTAAGGTTTGGTTTCTTGCTTGGCGCAGAAAGCGAAACATCAATGGCATCCACTTGCGAGAAGTGTTCCAACTGCAATTGTAACTCGTGCTCCACCTCATCTGGAGGCATAGCCTACAGGCCCTAAGCAGCCTCCTTATTCGAGATGCCGGTGGACCAGGTGACTCAGACCACCACCGGATTGTTCTTTGGGACTATGCTCCTACCGATGAGCTTCAGCACCCCTGTACCAACACCAGAAGCTCCCAAGAAGTCGGTCTTTGATCGGCTTGCTACTACCGCGGCCCCTCCCAACGGGTCGTCCATCTCCAGCGCCTCAACCTTTGCCAGATTGGGCCAAAGTTCATGTGGGCCCGTGATGAAGCCTGCAATTCAAGAAAAGGCTATTCTGAAAAGGATAACCATCCCCACTCCCGAAGTCGTCAAGACGGCTTCTCCTGCCAAAGGGTCGGCCTTCACAAGACTGACTGTTCCGGCTCCCATTCCGGCTTCCGTTCCTGCTCAAAAGTCTGTCTTTGACAGATTAGATACTGCTACTCAAGGGACATCAGTCTTCAAGAGGATGACGCCGGCAACAGCCCTTCTTCAAAACTGTAAGCCCGTGGCGGCGCCCTGGCCGACGATCCGACACCGGAAACGCGGAAACAAAAACTTTGCAAAACTTGCAACCGGCACCACCGCGCACTTTTCACCCGGATCGGGCCATTAACCTAGCAACTAGCAAAGTAAAATACGGGTAGAGAAGTATACCAAGCGATCCGTGTCCTTCGGTCTTCGTCTCCACTCGAATCTCTTGCGGAAACTCCGTCCATCACCTCCTCGTCGGAAAGGGCACCACGTAGCCGGAATCTTTTACGGGCTCCCACCTCTTGACCGAGGCAACTCGAGCGCGAAGTTGGATAGCCGACCCGTCCAAGGTTTGCTGTAGACTAGTGTAGAAACTTGTCTCTATGGGGCTTGTGGAAGTTGCCATGTATGGAGGGATCAAGAAAGAACTTTGGAGAGAGGTACATGAAATTGTGTAGCAAGGGAAAAATGAGATGAACAAAGTTTTCCCTCATCAAAAATGAACTCACCCTCTCACTCCTCTCTAAGTGGCCGGCCTCTCATGAATGAGGAGGGGACAAAAAGAAAAAATAAATCCAAGAGGAGAAAAGCAAGAAAGAATAAGAAAATGGTCACACCAATTTCTATTCTCATCATAACAAAGCACCATCATATGAAAAGCAATGAGTTGATTAAAAAGGAATCTCATCATGAAAGAACACTCATGATGCCTCACATAAGCAAGAAACCCCTTCCCTAATAAGTTATTTGCACAATTGCAAATAACCCCCTCCATCGAAAGTCTGGCCGTGAAGGAACAAAGGAAAACCGGCCGGAACGGAATGCAAACTGGCAACTACAGAAAAATGATCCCGTAAGAAATTACAGGAAAACCCCGCTACTGCAAATACATGCCCGCATTTGTATTCCCACTGAACACAAATGCAAAGAGACAAAATCTACACTATCTAATACTAGGATCCGGCTTAAGCCAAAGCCGGCTAGTAAAATCCGTCCGATCACGATCCGTCCAATACCGCACGTATCTGATCGAACCCTGCCATATCTCCATACGGCCTCTACAGTGTTTCGCCCGAAACCTGAGTAACTGAGTGTGTGGTGGACTCTAAAGACTCGTTAATACTATGGCTGTGGATTTAACCACTAGCACGTCAGAGGTATCAGCCATACGTGACGGGCCACCATCTATTGACAAAAAGTGACGTCGATGAGCGAACTCATCCTGACACCCTACTGAGCCTGTCAGTGACAATATCCGTACAGTCCGGTCCGTTCGTCTATGAGCATCGCATGGCGGGCCTAGGGGGTTGGTAAAAGTCAGACCCCCAATAGCGGTACAAGTCATGTCGGAGTGTAGCCCAGAATACCCTGAGATACTACTGGAATACCTACCAGCAAATCTCCTACCTTGGCCAAGGACTTTTCATGTTCTGGCTCTCCTAGACACAGCGCGACCTCACCCCCAATACCGGGAGAGACGAACCCCTGCAGATCCGCTCATTGCCTCCATGTGGCTCGGGACTGTACCCAACTAAAACCTGTTTGCACGACTCCTTTGAGCCGTGGTAGGGTAGTAATCAAAGCACAGTGGGAACTCATACGAGACAAATGACGATCTCAGGTCGATGAACTAACCTGTACACATGTCACCAGGGAACTGCTATCCGACGTCAGGTATAATACCGACTAGAAGGTTCCCGGCGAGTCCTGTCCGGTGTACTCATAACCCAATGAGCACCTGTATACATCCTAGGTGAACCAACTGACACCAGTGGCTTGTGAGACCGGCCACCGCCCCTCGTCGGGGTCTCGACTGTATACACTAGTCTACTCTGGAGTATCGATACCCTGTCTCGAAACTCCCACGACTAGGGACCTTTTAAGGATGTGCTTATAGACTCCAGCTCTCACTTATATGATCGCCCTCATACTGTTGGTAGTCAAGCAAGAATCCTAGGGGCTCTATCAACGTGCAATAGCGACTCATAAGGTCACCTAAAACAATACACGATGATAAAGGTAAACCAGATAGCATACTATCATCTCGAGTAAGACTGTCCTACTAGGATAGGTCCTCCCCTCAATCATTGCAATCACGTGCCTGTGATCCAATAATTGACTCTGAGGGCACTATCTCCAACAATCTCTCACTTGCACTCAAGGCTAATTATTGCGATGTGGCATACTCACAGCCCGTGTGATACCGAACACCCAACTCCTCTACTAGTCAGTCTTACAAAGCTCGTTTGCGAAACTATTGCGTTCGAGGAATAGCCTCAGTGAGTGGATCCGCTCTGATGTTTCTTTCTATGTCTCTCTTTATCTCAAGTTCGCGGAGAAAGCCATCTCCCGAAATGAGCAATACCTGTCTTAGAATGTCTGGATGTCTGATGGGACCTAGCTCATAAATGAACTCCAAATCCAAACTTCTTAGACTGTATCGACAACTGAACTTAATCAGTGTCCTGTGCCATGCCTTCCCTCAGTATCCACTTGGACCAACTGTCCAAAATACTGCCCCTCGTCAGAAGGAAAACTATAACTCTGACGGCCTATCTGCCGTCCATGTCACCTTGGAAGCCTGGAATGATAACCGTCTCCTAAAGGAGGCTGTCGTTATCATATCCCTAGAACATCCACTTATTTTCTAAAACTGCTTCCGAATGTTTCTCCAGGATTGGATTAATATCAACTTATTGCATCTACTGCAAGAACAATATATGGTGTGGTACTTGACATCTCATGATTGACTCAATTGCCTAAGCAAGTGATCTGCCAATCGTGCACATCCCTCTCTAGTTTAGTCTATAAGACACCTTTAGAGTGGGTGACTCCATCACCTGCAGGTACACTACCGTGCCAGGAGTCGTCCATTCTAAATACTCATAGAATGCTGTCTAAGTACCCTGATTGGGAAACTACCCAAATCTAGATCTAAAACCATAGATCTAGTAACCAGAATGTCTGATATAATATCCAAATCCTATGTGGAGAAACTACTGTGTGACGACCAAAGTATAACCGATCGTAGTATAGGATTATCACTTCCTACTCTGTGTATGTCATCAAATACCAGGACATCACACCCTACTACCCTCTTAACAGATCCATCCCCTATTCTGATGAAGTCAAACCTATGACTTCACATCAGAAATAGATGATCTATCTCCGCTATATCTGCTTTAGTCTATAAATAGACACAAGCTACTTGTCCACCAATGCTTCCGCTGCTCCCACTGACTACGACAACCCTCTGGCAGAGTCATATATACGTGCACTTCTAAAGCTAGTTTAGAACGACGCTATACTCATCCTCCTGCCGGGTCTCACAGTCTGGAACAACAGCAATGGCAAGTCTGGGTAAACAAGAACCTCCCTGTCACCGTCCTTGAGCATACCGAAGTACCTCTCGGGTGCCTAAGGTTACCCACTTTATCTGCGGAGTGGCCAATGGAATGTCAATCCAGATTGAATCTTTAAGTTCTTATCAAATCTTCAGTAATCGTTTGCGGTTCTGGAATCACTTCCAGTTCTACCATACTCCCATACTGTTTTTCTGAAAAAATCCATTTTTATTAAAACTGTGGCGAGTTAAGAACAATATCACTATTGATCTTCCAGATGGTAGAAAATCAACCCTCGTCATAGCCCGGGTCAACCCACAAACAGCCATTACAGAAACGTGCCTTGAGTTATCCAGAGTCTGGTTTTAAGCATAAGCCGGACAACTCCCCGTATCTTAACATCGTTAAGATATGAACTGTTCTATATCCAATATAGAAACAGAGCCACTGATTTAATTGAACCAGATTCAAATCATGCAGCAGTCTCCAGTGCATGTCAACTAAATGGAAGGAGGCCGATCAACGTTACTCAACTTAGGAATACTTCCAATTATGAGTAACCAGAAAGAGAAGCAAGTTCTCTTAATCATTACTATCAACTGAATACCATATACAAGTATCTACATTTTCGATCACCTTGAAGAATCCCGATACTTGCAATATCTGGCTCTCTACTCTATTCTTATACCTATAACTTCTCAAAACTTAGACCCTGTGTTTCTATGAAACACCTGTCTAAGAACTAGAGAAGTCATAAGTAAACAGAATATAGTACGAGGACCAACCCCTCTGTCCTGATGGACACTGGACAATATACAATACTCTGTATAAGTCCCCTGAGTCTAATAACTCATTCACTATGTGTCGTAGGTTGAAAACTGTACTTATGGTTAAGAAGAATTACACCGTTGTTCAATGCTCCTTACCTAACCATCCACTGATATAGGTAAATGTCATAGACATAATTTCAAAAAGGTACATCTCACTCTATAAAAATAGACGTACAGATATATTAATTTGAAATTGGTGCATAACAACGGATATTCAAAACCAAATATTTGCCGACCGGCAAATAACCCAGGCGACTTCCTCAAATATCACCAATTACAACGAATTCCGATATAATGAGGGTGATCACCTAATTCCCAATAACTTACTCCCACTCATCATCTGTAAAACCATACAGATATGAGAATCAAACCTGGTAAATACATACCCTGGAGCAAGTGTCTAATTGAGAAATCAGTTTTCTATTAACAGTACACAATGAACCTGAAACATTGAAATGTTTCGATGGGGTATCCTGGTATTCATAGTAATGCCTCTTCCATTATCCAGATTCACGACTGTAACCGTATAATTCTTTGCCACCTCTCCAAATCCCTTTATATGTCTTTAGTCATTACCTTCTGTACACCCCTTTAGGCCAAATGATTTTCTTCCTTCCCTACCGTTCGGCACCAGCCTATGGTTTGGAAGAAGACTATCCAATAAGCATAATGGGTGTACTGTCCTAATCCTAGGAGCACTCGCAATGCGAGAGAAGGTGAAGATAAAAGACAACCGAATAAACCTTATTCCTATTTCTCCTGAACCAGGATCCATCCCCGAACTGGAACAAGTTCCTTTCGAGTTCGTATATAACCATACGATGGATTATCCAATAAACTTGGGATCTTCGTAGTGATACGGAGTGTCCTGGAGAAATACAAAGGTGATTTAGGATTGGCAAAGAAATATTTGATTTGGTCGTGAATAGCAGTCGCAATTTACTTTGCCCTCTTACTAATCCCTTTCTTTGTCTTAACTTAATACCTTCTGTACACCGTTTAGGCTAATTGGTTTTCTTTATTCCCTACCGGTCGGCACCTGCCTATGGTTTGGAAGAAGACTATCCAATTTGCGTAATGGGTGTACTACCTCCTAAACCAAGGAGTACTCGCAACCTGAGAGAAGGTAAAAGGAAAAGACAGCTGAATAGTCCTATTCGTTTTCTCCAGAACCAGAAACCATCCTCGAATAAATTCCTTCGAGTTCGTATATAACCATACGATGGTTTTGTCCAATGGAAGTGGACGTTCGTGGTAATACGGGGTGTCCTGGAGAAAAGGGTAAAAGTAGGAGTGGCAAAAAGGTTTGCAACTCTGACAATCCAAAAGCCAGTGTTAAGAGGGTTCGGTCAACTTGGTCACTGAGTCATAGTCTAGGGTCGGATCAATAGTCGCTGCCAAAAAGAGAGAGAAAAGAAACACTCAGCGTGCACTCTAACCTAGATCAGAATGGTTATCACTTTATCTAATCTGGAAACCTCCCACTGTAACGTCAAATTCTTCCCCAAACCTGAAAGAAGAATTAGCCGGGATCACCCGAGGAGTAAACCAACTCATCAGTGGGAATCGGGATCCAACTCTCATCGCATGATAACGTGACGGAATCCGCTCACGCTATCACACTCCAGAAGGTATGCGCATATCTGGCAAGTTTCAGTTCTTTTGAAACTCCCGATGAGGATTTTTGCCCCATGCTCTTATGACCTTGGCGAAGGTCAACAAATCATAAGTCACATGTCAAGTTCTACCCGTCATTGTCCAGGTTAATTTGAACCCACCCGTACAAGCCCTTGACGAAGGTCAACAAGGCTATACGACTGTCCCAAACCAACGCATCTATCTATGCAGCAGAAAGGTAACAAGCAGCTACCATACACTATGCCTTGACGAAGGCCAACAAACATAGCATGAATACTACGTGCTACCCGTCTGAAATGACGGAGGGCTACGAATGGTTTCTGGCGAAAACCTTTAACGTAATGAACTTGATATCGTTGAAAGAACTGATAGCTTTATAAAAATATAGTGACGAAAACCTTTGCTAAAGAGGTCACTCTCGGTGAAGGGATCTCGGCTCTTTCCCCGTAGAATGTGGTGCAGGATATTCCAACTGAATACCACGATGCAAAGCAAAAGTAATCGGCTATAGTGAAGTTATTGCCCTGACGCAAACTTCTGTCCAAAGGGTCACTCCCGGTGAAGGGATCTCGGCCCTTGCCTCGTCGACTGAGGAGCAGGATATTCCAACTGAATACCACTGTGCAAAACAAAAGAGAACGCCCTTGCAATAACAGCTTTTTGAAAAAGTGTTCCAACAACATCAGAATAGGTTTGTTTATCTTGCATTGATCCGAATCAACGCAGTCCCATCAATTGATCACACCACAAAGAACGAAAATAACGACGTACGTATATGCCATTCGCATTCGCCACTGGGTCCCGTCATCACCCGTTAGGTTAGCTAACTAACGACAGAGCGGGGACTGGACTAGCGCGGATGCAAAACATATACAACATCTACTAGTATATATATAATATATAATTTTCGCTCAAGGCGTGATAAAAAGCAACAGCACAGAAATGTACAGCATCACAGAACAATACAGATATCTGGGATCCCCGGGTTTCACAGAGCCGCTACTGAAACCCGACGTTCCCCTGGTCGTGTGGATAGCCTGTGCAATGAAATCCTAGACCCCTACAGGCGCGGCAAGTTACCCGCCAAAACCTGAAGCGAGACAGCCCTCTTCAGCAACGTGAATGGACCACCCAGCACTTCACGGAATCCGGTAACTTGGGCACCCCTCCTGGGTCAAACCTATACCCCCTACGAGTGCGGCGAATAGCCTGCCAATTCTAGAGTGAAGCCCCCTCCATCTCAACGCTATGAGATGCGGGCCCGTTGCCCTTTAGAATCCGGCTATCCGTGCACCCCTCCGTGGGGTAATCCTAGTACAGAAAGTAAAATATACATACAACGGGTACATCGACCGCAACCTGGTCGTGCCCCAAAAGAATAATACAAACAGGCAGTGACGGCAGTCCACATGTCGGACGCTCGCCCCGCAATATCAAATGTACATATAAAACAGAACTGTACTACCACTGCAACCAGGCTATCCCCCACGACCGATCCGCAACAACACAGCATAACACAGAACATCAACGTGAATGTCACGTTCGCAAATCCGTCTAAAAGGGCTATAGCAGATAGACTGGATTTACAGATCGAGTGACATTCACGGTCGCAGATATAATGTAAATACTGTGAACTAGCATGTTTAAAATATCCGATCGAACAAATTTATCAAAGTGGGCCCCAAGCACTACTGTAGCACTCACAGAAAATGTGGGCCCAAAAAGAATGTTCCAAAATTCCTATTTTCAGCCCACAAGCCCACTGCAAAAAGTTGGTTGAACGAAGCTAAAATATTGCGGCGGAACCGCGGCCAAAGAGGGGTTATGGCCGCGGTTCCGCGGTCCTTTGGAAGGATCAGGCTACCAAAATTTTGCAGTGTTCTTATAATTCACTGTACATCATTCTGCAACATACTGAAAAATTTTTGGAGCTAAAAAAAATTCGACAGAAACCAGTGCACTGAAAATACGGTTTTTGCGATTTTTTTGTTCGATCGGGTTTTAAACATACTAGAGCAAGCTAGGCATGGTTAATGGCGTGGCTCTGATACCAATGTAAGCCCGCGGCGGCGCCCCGGCCGTCGATCCGACGTCGGAAACGCGGAAACAAAAACTTTGCAAAACTTGAAACCGGCACCACCGCACACTTTTCACCCGGATCGGGCCATTAACCTAGCAACTAGCAAAGTAAAATACGGGTAGAGAAGTATACCAAGCGATCCGTGTCCTTCGGTCTTCGTCTCCACTCGAATCTCTTGCGGAAACTCCGTCCATCACCTCCTCGTCGGAAAGGGCACCACGTAGCCGGAATCTTTTACGGGCTCCCACCTCTTGACCGAGGCAACTCGGGCGCGAAGTTGGCTAGCTGACGCGTCCAAGGTTTGCTGTAGACTAGTGTAGAAACTTGTCTCTATGGGGCTTGTGGAAGTTGCCATGTATGGAGGGATCAAGAAAGAACTTTGGAGAGAGGTACATGAAATTGTGTAGCAAGGGAAAAATGAGATGAACAAAGTTTTCCCTCATCAAAAATGTACTCACCCTCTCACTCCTCTCTAAGTGGCCGGCCTCTCATGAATGAGGAGGGGACAAAAAGACAAAATAAATCGAAGAGGAGAAAAGCAAGAAAGAATAAGAAAATGGTCACACCAATTTCTATTCTCATCATAACAAAGCACCATCATATGAAAAGCAATGAGTTGATTAAAAAGGAATCTCATCATGAAAGAACACTCATGATGCCTCACATAAGCAAGAAACCCCTTCCCTAATAAGTTATTTGCACAATTGCAAATAACCCCCTCCATCGAAAGTCCGGCCGTGAAGGAACAAAGGAAAACCGGCCGGAACGGAATGCAAACTGGCAACTACAGAAAACTGATCCCGTAACAAATTACAGGAAAACCCCGCTACTGCAAATACATGCCCGCATTTGTATTCCCACTGAACACAAATGCAAAGAGACAAAATCTACACTATCTAATACTAGGATCCGGCTTAAGCCAAAGCCGGCTAGTAAAATCCGTCCGATCACGATCCGTGCAATACCGCACGTATCTGATCGAACCCTGCCATATCTCCATACGGTCTCTACAGCGTTTCGCCCGAAACCTGAGTAACTGAGTGTGTGGTGGACTCTAAAGACTCGTCAATACTATGGCTATGGATTTAACCACTAGCACGTCAGAGGTATCAGCCATACGTGACGGGCCACCAGCTATTGACAAAAAGGGATGTCGATGAGCGAACTCATCCTGACACCCTACTGAGCCTGTCAGTGACAATATCCGTACAGTCCGGTCTGTTCGTCTATGAGCATCGCATGGCAGGCCTAGGGGGTTGGTAAAAGTCAGACCTCCAATAGCGGTACAAGTCGTGTCGGAGTGTAGCCCAGAACACCCTGAGATACTACTGGAATACCTACCAGCAAATCTCCTGCCTTGGCCAAGGACTTTTCATGTTCTGGCTCTCCTAGACACAGCGCGACCTCACCCCCAATACCGGGAGAGACGAACCCCTGCAGATCCGCTCACTGCCTCCCTGTGGCTCGGGACTGTACCCAACTAAAACCTGTTTGCACGACTCCTTTGAGCCGTGGTAGGGTAGTAATCAAAGCACAGTGGGAACTCACACGAGACAAATGACGATCTCAGGTCGATGAACTAACCTGTACACATGTCACCAGGGAACTGCTATCTGACGTCAGGTATAATACCAACTAGCAGGTTCCCGGCGAGTCCTGTCCGGTGTACTCATAACCCAATGAGCACCTGTATACATCTTAGGTGAACCAACTGGCACCAGTGGCTTGTGAGACCGGCCACCGCCCCTCGTCGGGGTCTCGACTGTATACACTAGTCTACTCTAGAGTATCGATGCCCTGTCTCGAAACTCCCACGACTAGGGACCTTTTAAGGATGTGCTTATATACTCCAGCTCTCACTTATATGATCGCCCTCATACTGCTGGTAGTCAAGCAAGAATCCTAGGGGCTTTATCAACGTGCAATAGCGACTCGTAAGGTCACCTAAAACAATACACGATGATAAAGGTAAACCAGATAGCATACTATCATCTTGAGTAAGACTGTCCTACTGGGATAGGTCCTCCCCTCAATCATTGCAATCACGTGCCTGTGATCCAATAATTGACTCTGAGGGCACTATCTCCAACAAAAACAGGGGGCACGATGAAGTCACCCCTCAAGCTGAAACGATCCCGAAAGCTCGACACGTTCGACATCGCCACTGGCGCCGAGTAAGGAAGGATGGGGGCAACTCCCCCTCTGGGCTAACTCCACCAGCCCCAACGGTGGAAGTCAATACTGCCGTTCCAACCGGAAACAGCTTCGAACTGCTGAACAAGGAGCGCAAGAACTCTCCTACCGCCGTACTGAAAAGATCTCCTCCACCGGTGGAGAATGTTACAGAAATAAAGCCGGATTATCCCCCTCAACGGCTGTCCTCCAAAGTTTACAAAGTCTGGCGACGGGTCCAGGAGTCGGTGATTGATCAAGACTATCCTCACCGACAGAAGAAGCTGAAGGTTCAGCAGGAAGAGAACCGTCCTGGCAAGCCACAAAGGGCGACAACCACCTGGGTGCCCACTGCAACGGCCTCCTCGATGTCAACTGCTCAAAAGAGAAGGAGGACAGAGAAAGCCCCCGTGACTATGGCAGATCGCAAAGACGCTAAGCCCAAACGCCCTAAGTCTAGGGGCATAACGGTCCATACTGTTTACATGGCTTCCTGAAAAGAGGAAAGCCGCGCTTCGACGGGTCACCGCCCGCTCACCCAATCCGTAACCAAAGCCCAGGAGCAACAACAGAAGCTTCAGGAAATGCTGACGCAAATGGCCGCACTTACCGGGCCAAAAGAAAGCCCGGAGGCATCATCAGAGCAGCGTCATGAACAGGAAACCGATGCTGACTTCCTCCGCAGAGTCCTCGAAAAGAAGCACAGAGAAGCAGCAGAACAAGCTGCCAACATAAAACGAATGGCGATTCTCTTCCAAGACATGGTCGGGACGATGTTACAGCCAGAACCTCCAGCTGAAGACCCTCCGATCATTATTGAAGACGACAGAGGAGAGACATCGAACCCTCCTCCGGCTCTTTTAGCAGCCAAAGAGGAAACAATTTCCAAGTCCACTCTGAATGACTATATTGCTCAGCAAATACGAGCTCACCAGGCGAATGAAGCGGCTGGCCAAGTTGTCAAGACCGGACGACCCTATCCGGGCTGGTATGACCAAATAAGTTACCCACCGGGATATACGATCCCTAAGTTCCATGTATATAAAGGGACGGGGATCCACATCAGCATGTCGCTCAATTCAGGGCCTTATGCGGCAACACTGGAGGCGACGACAAACTGTTGCTCCGCCAATTCGTCGGCAGCTTAGCGGAAACAGCTTTTGAATGGTATTCGGAGCTGCCCAACGACTCTGTCAAAACATTTGCAGAGATGGAGCTGCAATTTACACAGAGATTTGCAAGAGCTAGCGAGCGCACCCCGATCACCGCATTGATCAACGCCAGGGTAAAGCCAGGTGAAACATGGGTACAATACGCGATACGGTGGTGGAATTTATGGTCGAAATGCGAGCAGCGCATCGAAGAAACTCCCGCGGTAGGCATGTTCGTGGGTACTCTTGATCCGTAGGCGACCATCTCCCAGTTCATGATGTTTTTCAAGCCGACCACTTTCCAGGCCTTGATTGACAAGCTAGCTCAAATGGACCAGACGGGACACAGGCCTTCCTCTTCGAAGCCAGAGCTGCGAAACGAAAAAGGGAAGGGGAAAGCAACCTTCGTCGCCAACACTTAACAACAGCCGAGCAACTTAAAGCCGGTTGTTCGCCAAAACAACGTGCGTCCATGCCCATCCCTCGAGGAGAGACTGGGACGTCCTTACTCGTTTCCCTAGGATAAAACGAGGAAACTGTTCGAACTGGCAGTGCACAACAGACTCATCAATCTGCCGGATCCAAAATGACCGTTGCAACCCGGCGAGGCTAATAGTCCCAATTATTGCCCTTACCATCAAACGGTAAGCCATCCTATTGAGGATTGCTTCGTCTTTAAAGGCTGGATTGAATATCAATACCAACAGGGCAAATTTGCCCTGTCCGAGAATTGGAAGGTGAACCCATTACAGCCACACGCTCCTAAGAAGACAGAAACGCCGGGGGCATCATGCTCTTTCATTGAAGAAGCTCCATGGGAGGTCGCTCTTTCAACGAAAACAAAAAAAATGTTGAGGAATCTCTAAACATGCCCGTCAATCAGGTGGAAGAATCCGCTGGAACCTGAAATTATCGAGGGAATGCTGAAGCCACGCCCAATTCCAAAAACTGGTGGTAATAGTCAAAGCGCTCATACCCAGCCGTCAAAATCTTCCAAGAATAAAACCAAGAAGCCCATGAAACATGATGTCTTCAAATGCACGGACCTGCAAAAACATATTGACGTGCTGGAAGAATATAATCAGAAGGCGCGGACCCCAGTCACACTCCAAGAATTCCTCAGCCACGTCCTTGAGGACGGAGGTGATGACAATGGAGAAGACTCGTCAGATGAACCCGAGGATTATGTGGAAAGCTGCCATATGATCTCCCACTCGTTAATAAACGGTGAAGAAGCTCCCGACACAAAGAAATTGGGGCCAGATCCTGAGCCGGAACTTCTAGGACCATCAGACGAAATGATTTATGCATTCCTGAACGAAACCCGTCATAAAAGCAAAACTGATCGAGAGCGTGAGATGGCCCTATTTGAAAAGGCCAAACGCCAGCGACTGGACGAAAGGGTTAAAACACTTCCCCCAGGTCAAAGCACTTCATCTACCGCAAATAAAAGAAGGTTCAAGACGAGGAAAAGGTTTGCCAAAGCCATATCGATGGGAATGAAGCTGCCCTCTTTTAGAGAAAATTCTCCTGGAAATATACGCCTTAATGATGAGGATGTGCATCCTAATTACTGTTTATATTATCAAAGGATTGCGCACCCCACCAAAGAGTGCAACACCTTTAAAAATTGGTGGCAAGGGTATATCGCTTACAGGCAGCACTTCAAGAGGATGGAGCGTGAAACTCGTCGACAGCAGAAAAATGTGACAAACGAACGAGAAAGAGCTGCCGACAACTGTCACATGGTTGATAGCAGGGGATCGCGTGTTCTCACCTTCGGGAGCAATTCTGAAAAAGAAACTACTCTCAGCCCTCTCTCCAAGGAATCCACTTCAGAAAAAGAGGAAGAAACGAAGAGCTGTGAGAACATTCCGCTACGTAATCGCACGCTACCTGAAAAGGATCTCGAACCCGCAAACAAGGGATCAAGCAAAAAGGATAAGGGGAAGGGAAAAGCGACCTTTGTCGCCAACGCTCAGCAACAGCCGAGTAACCCGAGACCGTCTGTTCATCAAAACAACAAGCCGCGATCCCTCGATGAGAAGTTGAAACGTCCTTACTCATTTCCCAGGGATAAAACAAGGAGACTGTTCGAACTGGCAGTGCGCAACTGGCTCATCACTCTGCCAGTTCCAAAACATCCATCGCAACCGGGTGACGTTAACAATCCTAACTATTGTCCCTACCACAGAGTAATGGGTCACCCACTCGAAAATTGCTACGTCTTCAAAGGCTAGATTGAGGATGAATACCAACAGGGAAAATTCGCGTTGTCTGACAACTGGAAGGTAAACCCGCCACAACCACATGCTCAAAAAAGGATGGACACGCTGGAGACATCATGCTCTTTTATAGGGGAAGCTCCATGAGAAATTGTTTTTTTCCGGCAAAAAACTAAAAGAGTGCTGAAAGATCTTCAAACATGTCCGACCTATGAACCAAACACCGAAACGTCGTTAAACTAACAATGGACCACTATGTCCTGAAACTGGATATTGACCGAGACGTCGATAAACTACTACAGACCGCAACATCCCAAGGCTGATATAAAAAAAGAGACAATAAAAAAAAGGAGGAAAAAAAAGAAAACGGTATGTCCACAAGCAAAATGAGCACGGATGAAAACCTGAAAGGGCTCCGTGAGTAAAAACAGCAGGGCTACCGGCGAGTTTCGTGAAAACCCGAAAGGCCGCAACCTCGTTAGAATAAAAAAAAGAGAAAAAAGAAAACGGTATGTCCATAAGCAAAAGGGCATGGATGAAAACCCGAAAGGGCTCCGTGAGTAAAAAAAGTAGGGCTACCGGCGAGTTTTGTGAAAACCTGAAAGGGCGCAACCTCGTTAAAAAAAACAAAAAAAACGGTATGCTTATAACCAAAAGGGCCCGATGAAAACCCGAAAGGGCTCCGTGAGTAAAAACAGCAGGGCTACCGACGAGTTTTGTGAAAACCCGAAAGGGTACAATATCGTTGAAAGACACTTGCAAGGTCCTCTCGACTTTGTAAGGAGAAACCACCTGCGTGAGATCCTTACGACTCACAAAGGAGCAACACACTTAGGAATCCTCACGATTTCTAAGGAGAAATTACACTCGCGAGATCCTCACGACTCGTAAGGAGAACCTTCTTATGAGACCCTCACGGCTCATAAGATTTGAAAGTTTTAAGCTACAGGGATCTAAACCTGTTCGTAAGCAATCACCACAACCTCCAATATTGCCCTACAAGCGGCTCAATGCTGACCCTTGTATACAATCTACGGGCGCGAATAAACGTTTCCCTAACAAAGTCCCATCCGTGACTAGGGATATGTCTACACGGTGAACAACCCTTATAGGTCCTCTCGACTTATAAGGAGAAAACACTCTTGTAAGATCCTTCCGACTTATAAGAGACCATACACACAGGAATCCTCACGATTCCTAAGGAGAAAACACACCTACGAGATCCTTATGACTCGCAGGAAAAAATACCTTTATGAAATCCTTACGGCTCATAAAGTCAAAAGCCTTAGTCGAAAGGATCCTAACCCTGATCGCTAAGCCACCTTTGTTCGACATCGACAGAGGCAAATGATGATTCTCTCCTGGCAATATCTCAGTTGTAGCGGTGCTGATGCCGAAATCGGTGTCTAATTCCAAGCTTGCAGCAAGAAGCTAGCGAACCACACATGCATACGAAATAGCCGAAACGATGGGGCAACTTGCAACAAAATCAGCAAGTAAAAATGTATGTATGCAAAATAGCCGAAATGATTGGGCAACTCGCAATAAAAAGCAGCGAGTAAAAATAAAATAAATAGCCGAAATGATTGGGCACCGCGAAAAATAGCCGAAATGATTGGGCAATCGCGACTTTCGCGATATAAAAGCTGAAATGATGGATTATCGCGGAAAGAAATAAAAAGAAAATGAAAAAAGTAAAACTTTTTGTCCTATAGGTGATATCACATCAATCCCTGTATACAAATCAGGGGCGCAAACAAAGAAGGAATCACACTTTCTCTCCCCAGGCTTCATTAGAAAACGAAGCCAAATCTCGACGGCTCAAGGATAGCCTAAAGATCATCAACAGCGTTTCTCCCCATTCCAGCAGGATTCAGACGCTGTAATCAACCCTAGAGCTACGGCAAAGCCCCTACTCCAAATATCGATGGTTCCCAGACAACCTAGAGACCACCTTGACATTCGTCTCGTTACAGCAGACGCAAAGTCAGCAAGGCAGAGTGATAGCGAAATCCCAACTCCATCCCAGCATTTGTCTCGTTACACTAGACGCAATGTCAACAACGACGTTCCTTCTCAGTCCAACAGGATGCAGATGCAATGTCAACGAAAGACCTCACGATCAAAACAAAGCGGAGTGACGGCAAAATCTCAACTCCATCTCAGCATTCGTTTCGTGACAGCAGACACAATGTCAACAACGGCGTTCCTTCGCAGTCCAGCATGATGCAGATACAACGTTAATAAAAACCTCACGGTCAAAACAACGGAGCCATGGTGAAATTACCTAGTTCCAAGTCCAGACGCCACGTCACCAAGCGGAGCTACGGCAAAGCCCCTACTCCAAATCTCGATGGTTCCCAGACAACCTAGAGACCACCTTGACATTCGTCTCGTTACTGCAGACGCAACATCAGCAAGGCGGAGTGATGGCAAAATCCCAAATCCATCCCAGCATTCGTCTCGTTATACTAGACGCAATGTCAACAACGACGTTCCTTCTGAGTCCAGCAGAATGCAGATGCAACGTCAACGAAAGACCTCACGGTCAAAACCAGGCAGAGTGATGGCGAAATCTCAACTCCATCTCAGCATTCGTCTCGCTACAGCAGATGCAATGTCAACAACGACGTTCCTTCTCAGTCTAGCAGAATGTAGATGCAATGTCAACGAAAGACCTCACGGTCAAAACAAAGCGGAGTGACGGCGAAATCTCAACTCCATCTCAGCATTCGTCTCGCTACAGAAGACGCAATGTCAACAACGGCGTTCCTTCGCAGTCCAGCATGATGCAGATACAACGTCAACAAAAGATCTCGTGGTCAAAACAATGGAGCCATGGCGAAAGTACCTAGTTCCAAGTCCCGACGGCCATATCTACAGCCTGGAGACCCACAACAGTGTTCCTCCTCATTCCAGCAGGACTCAGACGCCACATCACCAAGCGGAGTCACGGCAAAATCCCTAGTTCCAAACCTCGACGGTTCACCAGCAACCTAGAGACAACCATGACATTTGTCTCGATACAGCAGGCGCAATACCAGCAAACGAAGCGAAGGCCATACTCCTAGCTTCAGGGTCTTGACGGTGACTCATATAAAACCTGAAAGACTATCGGAGATCATACCACATCAGCACAGAGTGGTCACCACTTCGACGTTCGTCTCGATACAGCAGACGAAGTGTCACTACAGCGTCCTTCCTCCAACAGGATTCGGACACAGCAAAGCAAACGAAGCGAAGGCCAAATTCCTAGCTTCAGGGTCTTGACGGTAACTCATATAAAACTTGAAAGACTATCGGAGATCATCCTACACCAGCGCGGAGTAGTCATCACCTCGACATTCGTCTCGATACAGCAGACGAAATGTCACCACAACGTCCTTCCTCCAGCAGGATTCGGATACACCAAAGCAAACGAAGCGAAAGCTAAATACCTAGCTTCAGGGTCTTGACGGTAACTCATATAAAACCTGAAAGACTTCCAGAGATCATCTCACACCAGCACGGAGTGGTCACCACCTCAACGTTCGTCTCGATACAGCAGACGAAATGTCACCACAGTGTCCTTCCTCCAGCAGGATTCAGACGTGACAATCAAACAAACGGAGCCACGGCAAAATCCCTAGCTCCAAACCTTAATGGTTCACCAGCAACCTAGAGACAACCGTGACATTCGTTTCGATACAGCAGACGCGATGCCAGCTGTTCCCTGATTTAAAATCAAGAAAAGCTTCAGAAGAGGCATCACGTGCCCACACATGACCAGCGGTCACGTGTTGGCACGTGACGTTCAAAGCAGCGGCAAAGAGCAAGCGCAGAAGAGAAGCCCATTTCAGGGGTCACGTGCTCACACGTGACCAGGGGTCACGGGCTCACACGTGACCAACGGTCACGTGGCCACACGTGACCGGCTTTAAAAGTCTTATTCTTTAACAGAATTAAATTCTGATGATAAATCTTTCAAATCTTTCCAAAATGAAGAAGGATTATCTGAAACCGTTGGATTAAAAATATAAAGGTGATTAAATATCACCAATTTATGGAAAAATTTTGGATTTGGAAAGATTTCCCCCTAAATCTAACCGAAATAAAAAGAGATATCTTTGGATTTAAAATCCAATGGTGAATAAAATTCACCTAATAATCTAAAGGCCCAGATTAATGATGAAGATAAATCAAATCTCTCAATGAGAGATTTACTAAACAGATTGATTCTTTTCCTTCTCCTATAAATAGGAGCCAAGAAAAGAAGAGAGGGACCTTTGGACCTTTTCTTTTGATACACAGAGAGAGAGATATAGAGCCTTTGATTCTCTGCAAAAGGAAAACCTTAGGTAAGAAAAGAAAAGGGAGGCTTAAAAAGAAAATTTAATTCTCAAAAGAGTTTAATTCTTATATTAAAGAAAAGAACTTAGTTCTTTCTCTGGTGGAGGATCTGCAAAGTGCACATCTCCCCATGAATTGAGAATTTAATTCTCATTGGGTTGAGATCCTGCCATACAGATCTAAAACATAGAAGAGGAATTGAGCTTTGAGAATTTAATTCTCACAGAATGATAGGAATTTAATTCCTTTGAGATAAAATTAGGGTTTAACCCTAGGAATTTAATTCCTTCAGAATGGACAGAACTAGGGTTTAACCCTAATTGAGAACTTAATTCTCCCAAACTCACAGGAATTTAATTCCCTTAAAGAAAAAAGAATTAGGGTTTCACCGTATACCAGAATTTAATTCTTTACAGAAAAGAAATTAGGGTTTAACCCTATTTAAGAATATAATTCTTCAGAAGAAAACATGAATTTAATTCCTCCAAAGTTTATTGCTAGGGTTTGACCCTATGAAAAATTTAATTCTTAAAAGATGAACAGATCTTTAAAACATGCAAAGAGTCAAAGTCACGTGCTACCACATGACTCCTGCAAAGATCCACAGAAAAGAACTTTGAGTCAGAGTCACGTGTTACCACGTGACCCCTGCAAAGATCCATAGAAAAGAACTTTGAGTCAGAGTCACGTGTTACCACGTGACCCCTGCAAAGATCCACAGAAAAGAACTTTGAGGCAATGCCTCACGTATCCCACGTGACCCCTGAAGCACACAGAGAAAAAGGCAAAAGAAACAGAAAAGAGCTCTAGGGCACCCTCACGTGTCAACACGTGACCCGTACTGAGCATTCTAATAGACCAGTGCGTGGGCCTCCATCACGTGCTTACACGTGATGGCCGTCAGAATTAAAATTGTTAAACACTTACCCGCAGAATAAAATAAGGGGAGTCAGGGGGCTCTCACGTGTCCGGACGTGACCCTTCTCTCCTTAGTGTTTAATACTAGTCTGGAGATTTTGTCCCCAGTGTTTAACACCGATTTTCTTAGTGTTTAACACCGGTTTGAAAACTCTGTTCCCAGTGTTTAACACTGATTTGCTTTAGTGTTTGACACTAATTTGGAATCTCTATTTCCAGTGTTTAACACTAATTTGAAAACTTTGTTCCCAGTGTTCAACACTGTTGGACTCTAGTGTTTAACACTAGCTTTAGCCCAATTGGCTAAGTTTCCAGAGGCAAAGCCTCTCCTTCAATGAACCAACAGAGGGCCAATACCCCAAACATGATTGGACTTAGCCCAAGCTAGCCATAAGTCCTCAATTCAAACTTAACTGGGCCAATGGGCTCATAATATAATAATTGATCTTAGTTTCCAAATTGGATTACAGATCACTTAATCTACCTTGGTTTAAGAGTACATCTCTTCACTCCTTTGACACTTGGCGTTGTAATTCCTCAACGTCTTCAAAGAGGTGACGGGTCCCGATGACCACACATTGATACGGACTGTGGGGTCCTTAAACTCACGGACTATGAGGTCCTTAACCTTGACCGTGATGTCTTAAAACTAACATCGGACTGTGGAGTCCTTAAATCCACGGACTATGAGGTCCTTAACCTTGACCGTGATGTCTTAAAACTAACATCGGACTGTGGAGTCCTTAAATCCACGGACTATGACGTCCTTAACCTTGACCGTGATGTCTTAAAACTAACATCGGACTGTCCTTAAATCCACGGACTACGACGTCCTTAACCTTGACCGCAATGTCTTAAAACTAACACTGGACCTCAATGTCCTTAAACTACCTATTGACCGTAATGTCATTAAACTAAACAACATGGCTCCCTTAATCGCTCTCTTGTTGGATCTAAACGATCCCGTTAAGTTGATCTTAGTCTAAAAACTAGACCGACGTGTCCTTAACAAACGTTTAAGTTGATCTTAGTCTCAAATGAGGCTAACGTATCCTTAAACACAACCCCTAAACCCAAATCTAAGAAAGATACGGATTTGGACTAGTCCACGCCCTACGGGCGACGACATAACTCAGTCTCCGTATACAATCCACGAGAAACCAAACACAAATCAAACACACACGACATGAAGTGACCATCTGGAGAAGGAGAAAGTTGTTACCGCAATGCGGTAGCGTAATTAACTACAGGGGCTTGCGCCTTTAGGGAAGAGCATCCCCACAATCAAAAAAACCCCTCAAGCGAGGGGGAATCTGACGAAGTCTGCTACATCGGACGCATCCGTTTAAACCTTCGATACATTAGTGCCTTAAATCAACTTGGCATCTTCGGAGAGGTAGACGGATAGCACCAATTAGCATCTGCCCCGAATTTCAGGCAAGACGTCAGTCGTGCCGTCTTTCGGAGGGGAACAGATTCTGGCACGCCCGGTGGGACCTTTTCTTCTTTCCACTCCACACTTTGTGTATCGTGATTCGCGAACCAATCGCGGTTCGCTAATGGTTGCCCTTGGGTTTCGAGGTACTAAGATCTGGTGTTTCGTTTGCTGCAGAAAGTGAAAGGATCAATGGCTGGCAATTGCTCGAACTGCTCTAACTGCAAATGCAACCGACGCTCCGCCTCATTTGGAGGTGTAGCATATGGACCGCAGGCTGCTTCCCTATTCACTATGCCTATGGAGCAAGTGACTCAAGCTACCACCGGTCTATTCTTTGGGACTATGCTCCCGCCGGTGAACATTGACATCCCAATGCCTGTACCAGAAGCGTCAAAGAAGTCGGTCTTTGATCGACTTGCTACTCCCACGGCCCCTCTCAGCGGGTCGTCCAACTCCTCGGTCTTCACCAGACTGAGCCTGAACTCCAAAGGGCACGCCAAAAAGCCCATGGTACCTGAGAAGGCCATCCCAAAGAAGACAGCTGCTCCCGAAGTCGTCAAGGCGGCTTCTACTGCCAAAGAGTCGGTCTTTGCAAGACTGGCTGTCCCATCTCCCGCTCCGGTTCGAAGGTCTGTCTTTGACAGATTAGATACCGCCACTCAAAAGACGTCAGTCTTCAAGAAGCTGACACCAGCAGTAGCCCCTCCCCAGGACAGAGGGCAAGACGAAGCCGTCGCTGAACCAATCCCAACAACCCGTCATGCCAGACGTCGCCACTGGCGCCGGATAAGGAAGACTGGGGTCAACTCCCCCTCCGGACTAACTCCACCAGCTCCAATGGTGGAAATTGAGGCTGCTGTTCCAACCGGGAACAGCTTCCAGCTATTAAACAGGGTACGCAGAAATTCGCCAACTGCGGTTCTTAAAAGATCCTCTTCGCCTGCGGAGAATGTTATAGAGACAAAGCTGGAGTAGCCTCCTCAACGGCTGTCCTCCAAAATTTATAAAGTCTGGCGGAAGGTGCAAAACTCGGTAATTGACCAAGATTGCTCTCGTCAGCAGAAAAGGGCGAAGGTGTAGGAAGAAAAGAACCGTCACGTCAAACAACAAGGGATGACAACCGCTTGGGTGCCCGCTGCAACGGCTCCCTCCATGTCGACTACTCAAAAGAAAAGAAGGCTGGATAGAGTCCCCACTCCGACAGCAAATGTCAAGGACAATAAGCCTAAACGCCCTAAGTCTGGGGGCATGATGGTGCATACGGTATACATGGCTTTGGGAAAGGAGGACAGCCGTACATCCACGGGTTATAGACCGCTTACACGGTCAGTGACCAAAGCTCAGGAGCAACAGCAGAAGCTCTAGGAAATGATGAACACGATGGCCGCACTCACTGGGCCAAAAGAAAGCCCTGAAGCGTCATCTGATCAACGTCAGGAGCAAGAAACTGATGCTGAATTCCTTCGTAGGATATTGGAGAAGAAGGATAAAGAGGCTGCCGAACAAGTACCCAATATACAACGAATAGCCCTCCTGTTCGAGGACATGGTGGGAATGATGATCCAACAAGATTCTCCTGCTGAAGATCCTCTAATCGTCCTTGAAGACGACAGGGGAGAAATATCAAATCCTCCACCGGCTCTGTCAACAGCCAAGGAGGAGACAATCTCCAAAGCTGACCTAGACGAATATATAGCTCAGCAGCTACGGGTTCACCAGACGACTGAGGCAGCTGGTCAAGTTGTCAGAACAGGGCGACCATATCCGAGCTGGTATGATCAGATCAAATACTCGTCGGGCTATACAATACCGAAATTTCATGTCTATAAGGGGACGGGCAATCCCCACTAGCATGTTGCTCAGTTCAGGGCACTTTGCGGCAACACCGGTGGCGACGATAAGCTCTTGCTTCGCCAGTTCGTCGGTAGCTTGTCAGAAACGGCGTTCGAGTGGTACTCTGAGCTCCCAAACGACTCTATTAAAACATTTGCGGAGATGGAGCTGCTGTTTACCCAGCGTTTCGCAAGCGCCAGCGAACGTACTCCGATAACGGCATTAATTAATGCCAGGGTGAAACCAGGCGAGACGTGGGTCCAGTATGCTATACGCTGGCGAAACTTGTGGTCGAAATGCGAACAACGCATTGAGGAGGCGCCCGCAGTGGGCATGTTCGTGGGTACCCTAGATCCTCATGCAACTATCTCACAGTTCATGATGTTTTTTAAGCCAACCACGTTCCAGGCTTTGATCGACAAGTTGGCCCAGATGGACCAGATGGGTCACAGACAATCTCCCCCGAAGCCAGAACCTCGGAATGACAAGGGTAAAGGGAAGGAAACCTTCGTTGTGAACGCTCAGCAGCAACCCAGTGCCCCAAAACTGGTGGATCAACTGGAAGAAAGACGGAGGTATTACAATAAGAAAATGAAGCGCCCCTACTCATTCCCGCGGGATAAGACGAAGAGGCTATTCGAGCTGGCAATACGCAACAGGCTTATCAACTTGCCAAACCCAAGGCGACCGCCGCAACCCAGTGAGGTGAATAACCCCAACTACTGCCCTTACCATCAAACGGTAAGCCATCCGATTGAGGATTGCTTCGTCTTCAAAGGATGGATTGAAGATCAATACCTACAGGGTAAGTTTGCGCTGTCCGAGAAGTGGAAGGTGAACCCGCCACAACCTCACACTACTAAGAAGACGGACACACCGGGGGCAACTTGTTCTTTCATTAAAGAAGCTCCATGGGAAATCGTGCTTTCAGAAAAAACCAAGAGGTTGCTGAACGATCTTAAAACATGCCTGGCGATCAGGTGGAAGAACCCGCTGGAACCTCAAATCATTGAAGGGATGCTGAAGTCATGCCCAACTCCGAAGATCAGTGGTGATGGCCCCAGTACTCACAACCAGCCGTCGAAATCTTCAAAGAAAAAGAAGAAGAAATCTCATAAGCCCGTGAAGTCTGGCAACAAGCATACGGACTTGTAGAAACAGATTGACGCACTGGAGGAGTACAATCAGAAAGCGCGAACTCCCATCACACTCCAAGAGTTCCTCAACCACTTCTTTCAAGAGGAAGATAACGGAGAGAGCTCGTCGGATGAATCCGAGGAATATGTGGCAAGTTGTCATGTGATCTCCCACTCGTTTACAAACGATGAAAAAACTCCTGGCACTGAGAAACTGGGGGCACAGCCTGAACCAGAACTTGTGTGGCCGACAGACGAAATGATCGACGCCATTTTAGACAAGATTCGTTTGAAAAGTAAAGCCGATCGAGAGCGTGAGACAGCCGCATCCGAAGGAGCCAAACGTGAGCGGCTAAGCGAAAAAGTCGAAGCACTTCCGCCCGATCAAAAGACATCCGATGCGGATAAAAACATATTCAAGACGAGGAAAAGGTTTGCCAAAGCCATGTCAATGGGAATGAAGCTACCACCCTCGGAAGAAAACACGCTCAATGGGGCAGAGAGGCACCCTAATTACTGCTCATATCATCAGAAGATTTCACACCCCACTGAGGAGTGCGACGCTTTTAAGATATGGTGGCAGGGATATGTTGTTCATCGGCAACATTTTAAGCGAATGAAATACAGAACTCGTCGGGAGCAGAGAAATACAACCAACATGCATAAAAGAATTACCGGCAACTGTTACACGGTTAACGCCGGGGGATCGCAAGTACTCATATTCGGGAGCGATTCTTACGAGGAGCTGGCTCTTAGCCCCCTCTTTAAAGAGTCCACTTCGGGAAAAGAGGAAGAACCAGAAGCCTGCGAAAACATTCAGCTGCGCAATCACACGCTTCCGGAAAAGAATCTCGGACCCGTAACTAGAAAAGATAAGGGAAAGGAAAAGGTCGCTGAGGATATCACCTTAGATGACCAAGTTATGAAAGAGCTGACTGCCAAGGACCTGTCCAAGAAGAGTAGGGTGGACTACAACATCCTAGCGCACCTGAGGAAGCTACCTTCGTAGCTCAGCATTCTAGACGCCCTCCTGTTATCAAAGGAAGTGAGAGATTCATTAATCAAGGCGCTACAAGAGCCCGAACAATTCCAAGCCTTCCTCGCCGAAGAAAGGATGGAGGATGAACTGGAAGAAGTGCACACGGCCGATATCACGTTCCGTGATGAAGACCTTCTCCTTGGGACGTGCGACCACAACCGCCCCTATACGTCTCTGGATATTGCCACGATATAAAGATAGGCAAAATCTTGGTTGACAACGGGTCTTCCGTTAATCTCCTCAACGTGCGGGTGTTGAAGGAATCTGCATGAGCATTCAACACCTCGCTCGTGACAAAATTACCATCTCCGGGTTCAACCCCCAATCATCGAGAACTCTTGGGTCTGTGATATTGATGCTACGCTTTGGACTGCTCGTCACAGATATTAAGTTTCACGTCATTGACGCCAAGACCTGCTACAACGCCTTGCTCGGTCGTCCTTGGTTACACGAGTACAATATCATTCCTTCTACACGACATCAGTGTATGAAGTATTTTAAGGATGGTCTCGAGTACACCGAAACAGGGGAGCTGAACCCGTTCTCCGTAAACGAAGTCCGCAAATACGAAGATGCAAAGTACTTTTTGCCAGATTTCAAGGATACAGAGAGGTGTCGAAAACCGGAGAACGAAGCCGCCGCCACCATTCCTGTTTTCGGGAGTGATACCGAAGAAGAGGAGGAGATAGTTTACGCTGGGCCGTCTCGACGCAACAACCCGGGACCGTCCGCCCCCATATTGGTCTTCGGAAGCGACTCAGAAGATGAGGTTAACGCTGTGTTCTTCAGTCGGCCGTCAATACAAGCATCCCCTGGCGATGATCAGAGTTTGCAAATCACCATGGTTCCGCGGGAGCACTACAAAGACCTTGACGCGCTTGAAGCTCACAGCGTGCAAGAGCTGCGGACATTTTACGTCCCTCCCAGGCGAAAAGGCAAAAAGGCGATCCTATTCTATCGATCCTCGGAAACAAGAGTGGAGAAAGAGATCTGGCATGGCGCAGATTCTACACTTGACAAGTTTCAACCCATCCCTTTGCCCAGATATTACACAAACGGATTGAAAAGGCTATTGAAGCGCCAAGGGGTACCCTTAAAACAGACTATTCGACAAACTCGATTCTATAACAGGATTTGGGATGTCCCTAGGACTCAGCGCAAGTTGCCCAACGAGAAAATGGAAACGCTTGGGCTCGGATATGTGAGATCCGGGAAACGAGAACGAGTCCACGGTAGCTACGCCATATATAACTTCGTTGAAGAAGAGGACGCCCTGTCGGGAAACGCCGACCCCTTATCAAAACTAGATCCCGCAATCAAAGTGCCGAGTCCGTCATTTTAAGAGCGAATGGACAAGCTTATCAGGAGAGCGGGTCAAAAGGCTCGAGACGACCATAACCACGAGATGGCCATCTACAAGAAAGCTAGGATGCAACGCCTTCTTCAACAGGCTGCCAAAGATGAAAATGCTCCTTCCTGTCAACCCGTTGCGTAAAAGGCCCAACGCAGATGCAGAAGTAAGTCAAAAAGCGGAAAAGGGGGCCGACAACGACAACGCAGGATCAAAGAGTCATGTGATCGGGTATTGCACGGTCCGGATTTGTCCCTCATGAAGAAGATGAGTCGAGCGTATTCTTTCCCTCAAGACAAGACGAAGAAGATGCTTGACCTTGCTATAAAACATCAAATGATCACACTTCCGGAGTCCAAGCACCCCGAGCAAGCTAACGAGGTCTCTCACCCGGGCTATTGCTCTTATCACCGAGCCATAGGACACGCTATCGAAGACTGCTTCACCTTCAAGAACTGGGTCGAAGACCAATACCAGCAAGGCAGATTTGGTCTATCCGATAGCTGGAAGGTAACGCCGCCACAAAAGCACGAACCCAAAGCCACAAGAGTAGAACCAGATCCACATCGGTCTTGGAAGCGAGCTCGTACCTGTCGTATGATAACGGTATCAAAAGAAAAGCCCGAGAGTATGGATGACTTTCACTGGTGCTTCGAAAACAACGATGACGAGGTAATCTCGGAATTTCCGCCAGCGCCGAAAGAACTGGAAGATGGCATACATACTACTGCAGATAACCTCAGGAAAATTGAGCTGGGAACGATGAACGACCCGCGACCGACATTCGTCAGCGAGTTGCTATCTGAAGAAAGGGTTGCCGCGTTAAAAGACGTGCTTATGCAGCATGGAGATTGCTTCGCATGGAAGTATTCTGAAATGCTAGGACTAGATCCAGAAATAGCTATCCATAAATTGGCAATATCCCCGGACGTCAAGCCAGTCAAACAAGCGCCGAGAAGAATGCGGCTCGAGCTTGAGATGAGCATCAACGCCGAAGTCAAGAAGCTGATCGACTCTGGGTTTATCCAGGAAGTTCAGTATCCCGATTGGATCGCCAACATCGTCCCAGTAATGAAGAAAAATGGGAGAGTGCGCATATGCGTGTACTTCCGGGATCTCAATAGAGCTTGCCCGAAGGACGATTTCCCAGTACTGGTAACCGAGCTGATGATAGATAACACGTCCACTCACGAGGTTTTCTTTTTTATGGACAGCTCATCAGGGTATAATCAGATAAAGATGCATCCCGAAGACCAGAAGCATACCGCTTTTCGGACCCCTCTGGGAATATTCTGCTACAAGGTGATGCCCTTCGGTCTAAAGAACGCCGGTGCCACCTATTAAAGGGCTATGACGAAGATCTTCGATGACCTCATACATGAAATCGTTGAATGCTATATCGACGACCTCGTTGTGAAAAGCAAATCATACAAGGAACATCTCGAGCATCTGAAAACCGTATTTCAACGCCTTCGGCAATACAACTTGAAGATGAACCCCCTCAAATGCGCGTTCGGGGTATCCTCAGGCAAGTTCCTAGGGTTCATTGTCCGGCACCGGGTTATCGAGATAGATCCGTCGAAGATCAAGGCGATCATGGAAATGCCACCGCCAAGGACTCTCAAACAATTGCGGTCTCTCCAGGGAAAGCTCGCATACATCCGGCGATTTATAGCCAACCTTTCAGGCAAGTCCCGCCCTTACAGTCACCTGATGAAGAAGGGAACCCCGTTCGTCTGGGACCAAAAATGCCAAAGCGCGCTAGACGAGATCAAGCAATACCTGCAGAACCCGCCAGTGTTGGCTGCTCCGGTCAAGGGAAAGCCCCTCATTCTTTATACAACCGCCCTTGAAGGTTCCTTAGGCGCATTATGGGCGCAAGAGAACGATCAAGGGAAAGAAAGAGCACTCTACTACTTAAGTCGAGTTCTACTGGGGGCAGAAGGCAACTACTCCCCCATTGAAAAACACTGCCCGGCGTTGATCTTCGCGATAACGAAACTCCGGCACTACGCGTTGGCGCATGAAGTTCGTCTCATTTCGAAAGTGGACCCCTTTAAGTATTTAATGTCGAAGGCCATACTGACTGGTCGATTCGCTAAATGGGTCTTGCTCTTGATGGAGTTCTCGATAACTTATCAACCTCTTAAAGCAGTGAAAGGCCAGGCCATCACCGTCTTCCTCGCTGAACATCCGATACCGGCCGATTCCCCTCTGAATTGCGAACTGCCAGACGAACACGCGTTTGATGCGATTGACGGTGGTAATATCCGATGGGAGCTTTATTTCGATGGAGCATCTTCCGTGAAGAAGCGCAAAAAAAGCACCCCTATAATCAAATCAGGGGTGGATCTCATCTTCGTAACTCCACAGGGAGGGATAATGCGCTTTGCTTTCTCCTTGACAGAGCCGAGGACGAACAACGAGGCTGAATACGAAGCTTTGATAGCAGGCCTCGAGATCGTCATCGACATAGGAATTAAAAACCTCCTTATATACGGAGATTCCCAACTGGTCATCAATCAAGTAAACGGCGATTACCAAACATGCAAGCCAGAGCTGGTAAAATATGGCGAGAGAGTACAGCGACTACTGACTCAAATCCCCTCCTACACCTTGGAAAGCATACCGTGTGCCGAAAATAGCAAAGCGGACGCATTAGCCAAGCTCGCTAAAGAACTGGCTGATGAGAACCTCGATGACGTCAGGATCGTGGTACAAAGTCGTCGTGTACTTGCCCCTGCAGAAATATCTCCGGAATCACCCGAAAAAAGGGAAGCAATTGAGCAGACGGCCCTGCAAATAAATGACCAAGAGAAGGTTGGAGATTGGAGAGAAGTCTTCATAGACTACTTCAAATCCCGTTGAACGTCTGAAGATGCGTCCTCAAGACATCAGCTCATGAAACGAGCCCTATCTTTCGCCTTCGTCAATGATACTCTGTATAAGAGGTCATTTGATTCTTTGTGGTTGAGATGCCTGGGACGTGACGAAGCGAAAAGAGTCGTTCGGGAAGTTCACGACGGACTCTGCGGTTCTCACCAAGCAGGCCCGAAGATGAAATTGAAAATTAAACGGATGGACTACTACTGGCCAACGATGATTCAGGACTGCCTTGAATATGCGAAGCAATGCCACTAGTGCCAGATCCATGGAGACTTCATCCACCAGCATCCAAATCCTTTACATCTAACGGTGGCTAGCTGGCCGTTCGAAATGTGAGGAACTGACATAGTCGACCCTATCAAACCAGCATCATCCAGGGGACATCGTTTCATCCTGGCGACGACTGATTACTTCTTCAAATGGGAAGAAGCAGTACCACTGAGGGAAGTGAAGATGGAGAATATCCTCCATTTCTTCAAGACGCACGTCATTTATCGGTTCGGAACTCCGCGACGGATCATCTCCGATAATGGGCCAGCCTACAGAAGTCACAAGATCAGTCGCTTTGCGCAACGACATAATATAGACTGGAGATATTCCTCAGTTTATAATCCCCGAGCTAACGGTCTGGCCGAGGCTTTCAACAAAACCTTGATAAAGATCATGAAGAAGACGGTGTCCCGAAACAAAAAGGACTGGCACGAGAGACTGCAAGAAGCTCTTTGGGAGTATCGGACTACGTTCAAGACAGCCACGAACGCAACGCCCTACGCGTTGGTATTTGGTACAGAACCAGTACTCCCCTTCGAGATAGAGTTACTGTCCCTATGAGTGGCAGTTCATTACGAGCTGACGGACGAAGAAAACACTCACCTTCGGCTTGAGGAGCTTGATGTCCTTGATGAAAGCCGGCTCATAGCGCAACAAAATCTGGAGGCTTATAAAGCAAAGATGACACGCTCATTTGAAAGATTGATCAGGCCGAGAACATTCCGCCAAGGCGAACTCGTGCTAGTGGTCAAAAGACCCATGATTCCCAATCACGCCAAGCGGGGAAAATTCGAGCCGAACTATGAAGGCCCGTATATCATAGACAAGGTCTATCATGGTGGAGCCTATATACTCATGGACATGCATGTGAGAGACCTTTCAGGCCAATAAACGGTTGCTTCCTGAAGAAATACTACGCTTGACAGGTCAAGGCTTAGGTCAATGATAGATAACGACGACCATGTCCGCTCGCTATCTTCCTGAAACCCTAACTTTATAAGTAGTAACCGGCCTTCTTCAATGACGGACCGAAATGTCCTTAAACTAATGACGGACCGAAATGTCCTTAAACTAATAACGGACCGAAATGTCCTTAAACTAGCAACGGACCGAAACGTTCTTAAACTAACAATGGACCACTATGTCATAAAACTAGCTGTTGACCGAGATGTCAATAAACTACAGTGGATTGCAGTATCTCAAAGCCGATGCTCCTTTTCAAGGAGGCGTGCTCGTCGGGGTTCGAGGGTGGACTCATGGCCGCCGGTCCATAAGGAGAGCGCGTCCGCAGCATCCTCCGAGACGGCCCGCTTCAGCGCCCTTTCACCCTACTCCTCCAAGGGGCTGATAAACCGCCGCCGGATCCATGAGGGGTCTTCATAGAAGATCACGGCAGGATAAGGTTTCTTCGGAACCCTTACGTTCTGAGATTCATCTTTAGAACGTCTTATGGCCTCAGCCAATTGTGCGGCCTCCTCGGCAGCCGAGCCCGGGAAAAGAAGACCAGCGTCTGACTCTTGCACGACCAACGACTCATCTGGAAGTATGGGCTCAGACTCCGTTAAAGAATCAAGTAAGTTGGTGGCCACCCTCCTCCGCTTCTTAGACCCAGAACCGGCTGCCGAAGACGACCGTTTCTTTCCCCGTGGAGCCTTGGTGCGGCGGCGGCCTACGTCGCCTTCAACACCCTCATCCCTATTACCCTCGCTTGGTGCCACAACCGAGGATGATACCGCCATTGTCGATGCCAAAGGGGACGAGGCTGCCTCGAGTGGTAGCGCTATTACCGGAGCCTGTCTACCTCGCGACCGAGTACCCAGGGGCATACCAGCTGTTGGAGTAAGATCCACCCCTGACTCCCCCGGAATGAGCACGGTGCCGGTATCCCTCAGAGGAAAGCGGACTGGGGCGCGCAGTCGCAGCGTACCTCCCGTGGCCGGAACCTGAGTAGGGGCACCATGACCAAGAAGCACCCTTCTTTCCTCAAGAATAATTGGGTTGACTCGATGGAGATACCAACCCGTGAATAATCCCACGCATCGGGGCATATACTCAGCTTCAGGGACCATGAAGTGGGAGCCAGTGTTCAACCTCACGAAATGATGAGCGGCATCGCGAACGGCATCAAGTGAAGGGACTGGCGCAACTATGAAAGCCTCGAAAGGAATGCCCTGGTCGTATCCAAGCTGCCGGGCGAAGCGATGCGGGTTGTACCGCATGAAAAGAGCTGCACTGTCCTGGCGAAATACCAAATAGCCTGGTTTAATTGCATACAAGTGTGCGGCCTCCCGGAGCCTCAAAGAAGGTACGTTGTCTTTTGACCGGTCCCAGAGTTGTTGAACTGGACTTGGAGGAGAAGATAAGACCCGATCATTAAAAACCAGCCCGCCAGCAGTAGCGTAAGGAGAAATCAACGCCCGAATAGCCCCGAATTGAGTCGGGTCAGCGGCAGAAGCATCCACCAATCGCATAAGCCGCGGGAAGGTATAAGCGTCGTAGAATACGGGCCTTTGATGCATAGCAAAAGCACCCAAGATGTGCATTTCAATCCAAGACGTAAAGTAGTGAAGCGAGAAATTTACCACATCTACGCCAAGGCTGGAGGTATTAGCTGCAGTGCCCAACCCGTGATAAAGATGCGCCAACGCCGGGATGCCGATGGCCAACCGCGTCCCCTCAGCGATACAATGAGCCGGGTAGATAACCGAGGCTCTTATAAAGCGGCAATGCATGGGGATAACAAACCAACTGAGCCAGACACTGACAAACCCCACGAAGAACGTCTCCTCATCCATGCCGGGAGCTGCAATGGATTCAAAAGACATCGGCGACATAATGGGGATGTAGTACCGTGGTAGATCCGATTCAGTGGTCGGCAGCTTCTTCGGACCAAACCCGAAGGGGTCTTTGATGTTTGCGAACTTCGGAGCTGTCTTCGACAGGACGTCCTCGCGAAGGAAACAGGTAATGAAGCTCTTAGAAGTAACACCCTGCTCCTCAGATTCGGTGAACAATCGGTCGAAGATACCTAGCGCCTTGATCAAGCCGGAACGCTTGTGGCGGACGGCGTTCTCAGCAGACAAGCCGTCAACCGGTGCAGGCTCGGGCTCAAAGACGTACTCGTCAGGAGGCAGCAAGCCCTCATACAGTGTACCCCTGATTGGTAATCCCGAGATTTCATAAAATTCTGCCAGAGAGATCGAGACCTCGCGATCCCTTAAAAGAAAAGTGTTGGTGGGGAGATTCCACTGGTTTAAGAACGCCTTAACCCACCAGACATGCGGGGATTGGTAGTGGAAGAGCGACGCATACATCTCCTGGTAAAGCCCGACCTTCTGCACCCGCGCGCGATGGGCGGACAGGATGTAACGAGCCCAGAGGAGGTACCCCGTAGGGTGTCGAGGGGTGAGCCTTATCTTGTAGATTTGTCCCCATGGTTGGGCCTCACCCTGACAAATATGCCGCCCCAGAATATCTATAGCTGGGATTGGATGGTTTGGGATACCGGTTGTTGAAGGCTCGAGCCGTCCCGTTGGAGTCTAATTTGGCATCTCCACAGCGAAAACCATCCTCGGAGGGTCCATCGGCAAGAACGGGAAAGTAGGCTCTGTCGGCACTTCGCAGAGGAAACTCCGGCGACCTCGGATGATATGACTGTACCAAGTTCCCCATAGAAGTAAGCTGGTGCAGTTCGGGTCATGAGTCCGAATCATCGCCATCGCCTCTTCATCGGATGGTGATTGAGGAAAAGCGGCCTCCGAATGAGTGAAAGGAAAGCACGGAACAGAAGCCATCACGCCTGAAATCAAATAAAAGAAACTGTTAAAAGCAAAGCCAGCAATACACACACACACACACACACACACATGAGCATAACTATATATATGAGACAGTTGAAGAAAGCGACATCAAGCTCTTTTTATGGGGCCATTGGCTACAAAACACATGGGCCCCGCAGAATCAGGTTGACGGCTCGTTAATAATGAGGCCGAGCCACTATAATAAGATAAAGGGAATATTCTCATTAAATAAACAAGGGACTTCAAATAACCCTACACACTCCCCTAAAAGAAATCTACCTTGGACTCTACAACAAACAGGATCAAGGGAATTAAATTCCCACAGAAGACATCATTGCAAGCTTCTTCTTCATTGATTACAGAAGGATAGCCTAGGGCAAGAAAACCCTAAGAAGCCTCCATGGGAAGAACTTAATTCCTTATAGGAATTAAATTCCTTTTTGAAAACGGGAATTAAATTCCCAAAAGTTTGTTTTTCCAGAGCCAGAGCTCCTTGAGGATGGATTTAAAATTCATGGAAGGGACAACCGACACCATCATCTCCCTAAAGGTTAAAGAGACCCTAAGAGATCTACAGTTTGAAAATTAAAAGGGTTCCTGTTCTTGTGGAAGGACTTAAAACAAAAAGAAATGTGTGTTCTTGTCAAAGGGAAAAACCCGTGATCTGAATTTAAAATCCCGTGGTGGTTGCTGGGAAAGTTCTCCGATCGTTCAAAGATCTTTACCTGAAGAAAAGAGGATCCTTGAACAGAGTTAAACTCTGGGAATTTTTGAGGCAGAGAACTGAGCTCTGGAAACGAGAATTAAATTCTCAAAGTGAAAAGTTGCAAGGAAGAAGAAAAGCAAAAGTGGAGGCGCTTCTGAAGTGACCCCTATATTTATAGGATGTGATGGAAACGCTTCATCTCCCCTACTCCCTAGGCAGATCCAATGGTCACAAAAGTGACAGCGTTGCACTTACGTGCAGACACGTGAGAGCAACGCTGTGGGGGCATTTTTTCCCTGATTTAAAATCAGGAAAAGCTTCAGAAGAGGCATCACGTGCCCACACGTGACCAGCGGTCACGTGTTGGCACGTGACGTTCAAAGCAGCGGCAAAGAGCTAGCGCAGAAGAGAAGCCCATTCTAGGGACCACGTGCTCACACGTGACCAGGGGTCACATGCTCACACGTGACCAATAGTCACGTGGCCACACGTGACCGGCTTTAAAAGTCTTATTCTTTAACAGAATTAAATTCTGAAGATAAATCATCACCGGCAGGGGGCGCACTCTTGAGATTGAGCAGCAGCCGCTTCTCTTTCCTGATAACAGCACCCATCGCGTGTTGATACCAGGCCGCGTGTACGTTGAGGGCCCTCGGGACGCAACTCGGCTCGCTAATGAAGAAGTGGGAGCCCGTATTCAAGCGCATGAAGTGATGCAGCGCACCCCGTATTCCCTCTCTGGTGGCAGCGTGTTCTACCAAGAAAGCCTCCAGCGGGACCCCCTGATTATAACTCAGCTGCTGGGAAAAATGATGGGGGTTGTATCTCATGAATAGCGCCGCATCATTTTGCCTGAATACGAGAAAGCCCGGCTGGATGGAGTACAAATGGAGAATCTCCCGGGCTTTCAACACGGAGGCCCCGTCCTTAAAAACGTCGCGCAATGCCAACACCGACTTGGAAGTTTCCTGGCCGATCGTCAGGACTTTTTCCGTGAAAGACATACCATCTCTGACCGTGCGCGGACGAAGAAGAAAGCCCCTAGCTTCCCACGGTGATGGACTCACGATGGACGCGTCAACCAGCCGCATAATTCTCGGAAACTTGCATTTCTCATAAAACGAAGGTCTCTTGTGAATGCCAAAGACCCCGAGCATGTGCATCTCCATCCACGAAGTAAAGTAATGCATCGGGAAGTTGGCAGAATGCACCCCTGGTTCAGTAGTATCCGCCGCTACGCTAAGACCATGGTATAGATGGGCTAACCCGGCGATCCCGATGGCCACTTATATTCCGGCAACCATGCGATGCGTGGGGTAGAAGACAGAGGGCCTCATGTAACGACGATGCATCAGGAGCGCGAACCAACTCAACCATAGCCCAAGAAACCCAAGAAAAAACGCCTCCTCATCAATGCTCGGGGCGGCGATTTCTGACAAAGGGATGACCGCAGCGTCGGGAAGAAAGAAGCCCTTCTGATCAGTTTCCAGTACCGGCTGACGGTCCAAGCCAAAGACGAAGGGATCATCGAGCTTGGCAAACTTTTCGCCTCGTTGCGACAAAATCTCCGGGTGAAGAAACCGGGCAATGAAGTCCGCAAAACTGACCCCGCGACCTCCGGATTCCAGGAAGAGGCTCTCGTACATGTTCAACACCTTTATCAGACTGGGGAATTGGTGATGAATGGAGTTCTCTGGCTTGAGGCCCATCACCACCGGCTTGGTGGCAAAATCATTTTCATCTGGAGGAAGCAACTCCTCGTAGTGCTCCCCCCTAACCGGTAGACCGGAAACCTCAGCAAATTCTTCTAAGGAGATAGAGACTTCTTTGTCCAGTAGAAGGAAAGTATGGGTTGGGATGTTCCACTGCTCCAAGAACGCCTTAATCCACCATGTGGGAGGAGCCGAATATTGGAACAACGAAGCATAAACCGCAGGGTATAGGCCGAGCTTCAGCAGCTGCGTTTTCTTTGCTGACAAGATGTACCTGGCCCACTACAAATACCCGGATGGATGACGGTGAGTTAGCCCGATGTTGTAGGGTTGTCCCCAAGGGCGCGACTCACCCTGGCATATGCGCCGCCCCAGGGTATCCAAATCCGCCGGCAGCTGCATGGGTACGGCGGCAATCGAAGGTTGAAGAAGACCCTCCGAAGTCCAATTAACAACCTCCACGGCATAGTTCACCAGGGGTGCATCTGCATATGGAATCGCCGAGATCGGCTCCGACGGCGTCGCACAAAAGAAGCTTTGACGACCTCTGATAATCTGGTCACACCATCTGCCCCACAAGTAGAGATTTTTGTGTTCCGAGTCACAGTCTTTGATGAGCGCGAGAACCTCCCGGTCCATAGGTGCCTCAGGGAATCCTCCCTCTGAACGGACGAATGGAAACGTGGCATCGAAAGACATGTCGCCTGCAAAAAAAAGAGGGACAGAAATCAACTGTCTGTACTATAATTTAATTTTAAATTTTCTGAAACTCGGTACTTTAAAAAATTTGTACCACACTGCAATGCAATGGAAAGGAGACCAAAGGGGGACCCACAAAATCTAGATGACAATTCATCAATTGATAATTAATAAAACAGCCTCATCATTAGATGAGACTGTTAATTAATGAGGAAATCCTTAAGAAAATTCTCATTGAATGAGAAATCCCTTGGGAAAAGGAGAAAATCTCCCTTTGAGAATAAAGCTCTATGACAGAGTGACACTTGTCAAACTCTGATCATGAAGGAATAAAATTCCTTAAAGAGCCTGGCTCTGTAATGATGATGGAAAAATCCATCAAGGATTAATTAAAATTATTTTTTTATGAATTAAAAATTCTAGGATCTTCAAGATCCATGAAAAAACTCTTAAGAGTTCTTCATCAAAGATCAAGAAATCTACATATTATCAAAGAGCAGAGCTCTGATTCATGGGCTAAGAAACCCCAAGAAAAGATCTCTTTAGATCTATGGGTTCATGAGAGCAAAGCTCTGTTAATGAAACCCTAAATGGGTTTTCTTTAGATCAAAGATCTATGAAGAGCAAGGCTCGGTAAAACCCTAATTTATTAAAAATTAATTTTTTTTAAACTTTACCTAAGTTCTGAAAGAGTTTTTTTACTCTTGAGAAATTCTTAAAGAGCTGTGCTCTGAACAAAAATTATCAAAGAAAATAGATGATTATCATCTAAGGGACCAAAGGTCCTATTTATGGGCATTGAACCGCCTCTTCAACTTCTGAGTTGATCCAAAGGCTTAGATGCTGCCACCGCTGCACTCACGTGTGCGCCACGTGAGCGCAACGGTAGGGGGCATTTGTTTCCCCCAATCAGAGAAAAGCTCTGTTTTAAAAATTCAAAATTCAAAAGAATTGAAGCAACGCTTCAGATCCAGCGCTCTGCGCTGCGCGCCACCTGTCAAACACAGATGGGCTAGCGCCAGGTGCGCTGCGCCCTAGGCAGTGCACCATGAGTGCGCTAGCGCTAGGCGCGCTGCGCGCCATGTGTCAAACATGGGTGTGCTAGCGCAGTTGCGCTGCGCTCTGCGCTGCGCGCCACGTGTCAAACATGGGTGCGCTAGCGCAAAGTGTGCTGCGCTCTGAGCAGCGCACCACGTGCAAAGCACGGGTGCGTCAGCGCTGGAATTAAAAATTCCCTACCGTTAGATCAAAAGATCTGATAATGATAAACCATTAATCAAAATTAAAATTCTGTTATGGAAAGATTTTCTCAATCTTGTGAAAAACAAGAAGATTGTTTTCTGTAAAAGAGAAGCCCTAGGATCAAAGATCCAACGGTGGGGAAAATCCCCAAATCAATCAGAGAAAGATCTCTTTAACTGATTCAACAAATCAATTTGCCCTATATAAAGGCCCCAAGACTTCAAGTCTGATAGAGGAGAAACCCCCTGCAAACTTTGAGAAAAACTCAAAGAGAAAGAAGAGCAAGCTCTTAGAAAAAGAAGATCATTTCTTCAAGGTGAAGAATTAATTCTTGAGCAACAGAGATGAAATCTCTCATAAAAAAAAGAAGAACTATCTTCTTAAAGGATCATAGATCTACAAAAGTTCAAGGTCTTTGATAAAAAGAAAAAGATCAAAACATCTAATCAGAAATATTTACTTCATTCACAGATCCTTGATCTACAAAGGCAGAGCCCTTTTATAAACAAGAACTTTTGTTCTTGAATCTTGAGGCAAAGCCTCCTTTAAGAGAAGAACATAAACTTGTTCTCTGATCATAAAATTGATCAGATACACTATGCGTTACTGAACAGTGCCTTGCACTCATGAACTGCGCTTTTGCGCTCTTTGGACTGGCGCTCAGCGCCAAAACATGCCACGTGTCAATCATAGAACCAACTTGCGCTTTGCGCTTCTGAAATAGCGCACTGCGCTCATGGGCTGGCGCTTGGTGCCAAGCGCGCCACGTGTCACTCACTGGCGCGCCCCTAAATCAGCCCAAAGCGCTCATAAACTGAAAGCGCAATGCGCTAATAAACTAGCGCTAAGCGCGACACGTGTCACCTTCGTGTGCGCTACCCGACAGAAGCGCAATGCGCTCTTTAATTGGCGCAAAGTGCCTGACGCGCCACGTGGCGCACTGTCAGAACACACTTTGTTCTGATGAATGTTATGCATTCAATACAAGACAAAAATTGTCAGGACCTAATGCTCCGCATTCCTAAAAGGGCTAAGCCTAAGTAAAGGCTCAATAGCCAGAACAATAAAATGTTAAACATTTATTGGACTTAGCCAAAGATTGGCCGTAAGTCCTCAACTCATATCAACTGAGCCCATATGCTCATAAACCTTTTAACAGACTTTAGTCCCAAATTGGACTATAGATCTCCCAACCAAAATTGGTTCAAGGGTACATCTCTGAACTCCTCTGATATTTGTCGTTGTAATCCTTCAACGTTTTCAGAGAGGTGACGGGTCCCGACGGTCATACATTCCATAGACTATGATGTCTTTAAACTGGACTGTGGGGTCCTTAAACTCATGGACTATGATATCCTTAACCTGGACTATGGGGTCCCTTTAAACCCATGGACTACGATGTCCTTAACCTGGACTGTGAGGTCTCTAAACCCATGGACTATGATGTCCTTAACCTTAGACTTTGGGGTCCCTTTAAACCCACGGACTATGATGTCCTTAACCTTGGACCACCATGTCCTTAAACTGGTAATCGACCACAATGTCCCTAAACTAAACAATAGAGTCCAAATGCTCTGTTGTTGGATCTAAACGATCCCGTTAAGTTGATCTTAGTCTAAAATTAGACTAACGTATCCTTAACAAATGTTTAAGTTGATCTTAGTCTCAAATGAGACTAACGTATCCTTAAACCCAAACCAAAACCCAAATCTAAGAAGATACGGATTTGGACTAATCCACGCCCTATGGGCGATAACATACATTAGTCTCCGTATACAATCCACGGGCAACCACAAACAAAACAAACACCCACGACACGAAGTGACCATCTGGAGAAGGAGAAAGTTGTTACCGCGATGCGGTAGTGTAATTAACTGCAGGGGCTTACGCCTGCAGGGAAGAGCGTCCCCACAATCAAAAACCCCTCAAATAAGGGGGAATCTGACGAAGTCTGCTACATCGGTCGCATCTGTTTAAACCTTCGACACATGGTGCCATAAATCAACTTGGCATTTTCGGAGAGGTGGACGGATAGCACCAAATAGCATCTGCCCCCAGATTCAGGTAAGACGTGCGTCTTCCCGGTTTTCGGCGGGGAACAGAAACCAAACATGAAACTAGCAAACTACAAAGAGGTTAATTACTTTGATAGAGTTGTTTTACCAAAAGATTCGTGTCCTTCGGTCTTATATCCTCTTCCTTTGCTTCTTGAGGTCTCCTTGATCGAGCTTGACCGCCTGTCTTCTTCCGTCGAAGATGATCCACCCGAAGGATGTAGTTCATGGATCTAACTCCATACTAAAAATCTAGTGGAGCAACTAGAGACTCTAGGTTACTAATCTAAAGTGTCTAGAATGTAGTGAGTTGTTCTTAGTGTATATCTATCTCTTTTCCTCTCTTAATTCTCAACACATGAGATTGCAGAGTGGAGGATCAAGAAGAAGTAAGAAGAGCTTAAGAAAGGCTAGTGAGGAGAGATAAGCAAATGGTGAGAAATGATTTCATCCATGAGAGAGAAAAACATGAACCATGGTTTTGTATAAAACATTTTTTCAATAAAAATATAGCAAGCATACTTGAATAGTTTGCACAAATGAATTTACAATTCATTTGTCAACACTATTCATGCATGGTTCTCACCATTCTCATCTCACTACTTTTACATCTCATTTTTCATTTAAAATAAATGGATGAAACTAAAATGAGGTGTCCACCTTCTAGAATGATTTCTGTATAAATACGGAATACACTCTACCGTATATACATACCCATATTCATATCAAAATACAAATACCCAAAGAGATAGAATAATACAAAGAACATAATATTAGAATATACATATCGAAATATATATATATACGTAAATTATAAAATCAATACCTGATTTAATAATCCGTTTCAATCCCAAGCCGGCTAGTATTATCAACCGTCCGATTGAAAGTCCGGGTAACTAGTACAATCATTCGATTGGAACCCTGCACGTATCAAAATACGGCTACTATATCATTTCGCCTGAACCAAGGAATCTCTCTGTGTAGGACTCTAAAGACTCGACAGTACGACAGCAGTGAGTTACCAGATAAATCCATAACCACAAGTACGTCAGCGGCACTAGCTATACATAACGGCTGACCGGATACCTATCGAAAAGGAAGGCCGACGAGAAAACTCATCCGGATCCCTACTGTGTCTATCTGTGATAATCTCCGTACAGTCCGGTTTCTTCTTCTGATAGTATCGCATACCGGGTCTAGGGGGTGGTAAACGTCAGACCCTAATAACTGGATAATTCGTGCCGATGTGGCTCAGGAACAATCCGAGAAACTACTGATCTAACTATCAGTAAATCCTAATTGTATTGGACAAGGTCTTATGGTGCTGGCCAATCGAACACAGTGCGATATCGACTCCCTATACCGGTGTCACGCCCCGCTTCCCAGTGTACGGCGAAGTGAACGCGACGAGGTCCGCTACGTATGTACTCAGAAATACATACGCTAAGCGTAGCTAAGCAATATAAATACACAAGAGACAAGAGTATAAAAAGAACAGCAACTTTTATTTATTAACATTCTTTGTACAATACACGGAAAGGAAAATACAACTGAAATAAAGATGCCTAAACATTGGCATAACAGGAAAAGGAAAGTACTAAAAAGAAAAGTATACAATGAAATTATACTGCTGGGTCTTCGGCAAATTGCTCCAAGTCTTCTTCTGTTGGCTCTACTTCTGCCGGGTCCAAGTCACCTGACGACATTCAAAGAAGAGAGAACAGAATGTCGTCAGCGAACAGATCGCTCGGTAAGTCCCAAAGGTAAGAAGGAAGTAGAGAAGACAGAATAAGAAGATACATTTTTACAGTGTAAACTATTGTTGTAATGTTATGTAACGCTGTTGTTTGTAGCTTGGTACAGAAGAATTCCAGTGTATACGAGGGGAGTCTCACTTGCCAGAGACTAAGGCACGTATAGTACAAGGAACCGTTATGCCACGATACAACAGCAATGGGATTCAGGTTAGGTGTATTAATCTGACCACCTCGTGCCACCTTTAATATCTTCCGTACCAATCTACCGCTTAAACCCCGTAGTGTTTTTAACAGTATTGTTATCTTGTAAAATTGTATTGATTGTAAGATTGATTAACCGACTGTCTGAAACCATGATATCAGGAAACGGTTATAACCGTAGAGTCATGTAAATGGAATACTGGGAAACATGTAAAGAAATATATCCATGGTTCGGTTCAGTCAGGTTATATAGATTGTTAACTGGATTCTGGGATTCATGTATTCATCTTGAGTTGAAATATACAGAATATAGATTGACTTAAATCATATTCAAGTCAGAAATAATCAGACTCTAACCCGAGTCAGATTAAAAGAAAGATAATTTGAAGTTCTATATTTGTTAGGGGCCTTATTATAATTTATAAAACTTGAGGGGGTTTATTGTAAAAAGTAATATTGTATAGTTTTCAAAATACATCTCAAGTAATTATTATTCGTCTTTATAGTTATAATGAGTGTAAATTTTATTTGTGTTATTCTAGTGAATATATCCTAATAAAATTATTAATTTATTTATTTGAAATTCATGGTATTTTAATGTAACTTTTAATCTTGTAATTTTTAGAAAAAAGTGGAAACTTTATCTTATGATAAAATAGGTGTTTAAATGATAATTATATATATATTAACACATGAATAATTTTAAATAAATATTTTATTTTCCCAAAATCTCATTTTTCTTAAATGCCGTATTTTAAACCTTTCGAGACCGAATGCTCCTTACGGAGGTCTGAATCTCGCACTACTAGCCCGCGGGTGCACGATGAACCGTACTATCCCTAACGGGTTCCCCAAAAATGGGTTGTAGTGGCACTTTGCTTAGGTTTAACAAATACTATTCATTTAGGAAAACGGTTTTATAAATAAAAGGTATTTATTTGTAAAAGAGTATAGTTTTCTGTATTTTAGTTTCTAGGGTTTCCTAAGCCAACTAGCCTATTTCTAAGGGTCTAAACGACAAGTCATTAGAAGCCTCAAATCGCCTCTTCACCGCCAATTGTGGCCAGGTAAGTACAAGTGAGGAGGGAGGGATCCGCTCACGAATCGTGAGACGGGCCTTTTAAAGTTACCCAAGCTCACCTGCCTAGCCTAGACACCACAAAGCCAGTTTAGATAAACGATCGATGTCCATGACATATCGTATTTTCCTATTAAAAGATATTGTTTTAAAAATTGTAAACAACTTAGAAATTTTTAGAAAAGGTTTATAAAGAAAAGGGTATTTTAGTGAAAAGTCTTGTATTTTCATATTCTATATTTTGTCGCTTATCAATTAAGGTTATATTTGTGTGTGTGTAGAGGTAGGTCATTATCTCTTGACTTATTTTAAGTTCTGATGAAGTTTAGAGGTAAAACATGATATATTAAACTTAAAGGTATTAAAACGCAAGAATACGGTATTTGAAAACGTTATCATTTTATGTGTGAAATTTCATTCAAATTGATTTCTACAAGTTTAGTGATCAAGATAAACATATTTAGGAGTGAGGGATTTATTTAGAACAATAAAAACAAACTTTATGGTATTTTTATGAAAAGAATACGGTTTTACAAGAAAGCTATCATTTCATGTGAGAAACTTTGTTTAAATTGGTTTCTATGTGATTAATAGTCATCATGTATATGGGTAAGTATCATGGATTAGGTGACAAGTGGAATTTTGTAGAAAAACCGAATCGGAAATCGGTTTGTTCCGATTTCCGTCGGGTTTCATATTTCCGTATTTTAAGAAATAGAAAAGAGAGAGAGATGGGACTTACGGGTTTTAAGCTCTTAAAAAGAGTAAAGAGGACTAGGGAGAAAGGCCGAGGGGTGGTTTCGTCGCCGGTTGCTTCAAGGCACGTCGCCGGAATCCGTCAGGGCTTCGTCGGGAACTTGAATTCAAAGCTCACTTCTTGTGGAAATTTCAAGAAAGTTTTTCTATGGTTTTGGAATGAAAAGGTAGGGGGTAGGGGTCTAGTTATAGGGTAGCTAGGGTAGGGTAGGTGAAGGGTTTTCTTTTATTAAAAAAATTATAAAAATTAGGTAAAAAGCATTAAAATTGACATTAAAATGGTTGTATTTAAAATTCAGAAACTGATCAAATAAATTGGAGTAAACCATGAGTTTCAGAAGACCAAAAGCCACCTTTTCCACGTTGGGACCCCGGCTGTCGGCGCAACTCCGGCCGGCGGCGCCGGCCGTCTGCCGGCCGAGTTGGCCGATTCCGGCCGGCGTTGGGTGTGGGGTCTCCTGACTAGGGTTTTGGCATGGTTCATTTTTGGGGTTCAGTTCACTATTTGGGAGTTATGTCTTGTAGACTTTTGGACTTCCAAGAATTTTAAAGAAAAAATAAACTAAAAATAATATGGGGCACGGGATTCGAACTCTAATGGCTTGGTTCAGCAATGCAAGGTGTTACCAATGAGCTACAAGCTTTTTTTTGTAATTATTGTAGAGAGATAGATACTTAAAGTGTTATCAGCAACATTAATACTCCAAGTATACTTCAAATTTAATTCAAATTTTGATATACAAAAATTGGAGTTGTTACAATCTACCCTCCTTACAAAAATTTCGTCCTCGAAATTTACAACTTTTATTTGAGGACTAGTTTACAAAAAGGTGCGGATATCTTGCACGCATCTCATCTTCCCTTTCCCACGTGGATTCTCCTGGAGTGTCTTTTCTCCACATTACCCGGACTAAGTTAACTTCCTTGTTCCGAAGTGTCTTCATTTTTCTATCCAGGATTTCCACAGGTTGTTGCTCACAAGACAAGTTGGGCTGTATAGTGAGCTCGGAATGATCAAGTACATGGCTGGGGTCACTCACATACCTTCTGAGTTGGGATATGTGGAACACGTTATGCACTCATTCCAATGAGGGTGGAAGCGCTAAACGGTACGCCACTTCACCGACTCGTTCGAGTATGTCGAACGGTCCAATGTATCTCGGACTTAGCTTACCCCGTCTTCCAAATCGGATCACTCCGCGGTTCGGAGATATCTTCAAGAATACATGGTCTCCTGGCTGAAACTCCAAGTGTCGTCTCTTTGCAGCAGCCCAATGTTTCTGTCTATCTTGGGCTATGCGCATTCTTTCCTTGATAGTACGAACCACATCAACGGTCGCTACTATCATCTCTGGTCCAAGGAGTTCCCTATCTCCGATGTCGTCCTAACTTAATGGCGATCGACACTTCCTTCCATATAATGCTGCAAAAGGTGCCATTCCTATACTTGCTTGGTAGCTGTTGTTGTATGCGAACTCTACAAGGTGCAGGTGATCTTCCCATGATCCTTTGAAGTCGAGCATACATGCTCTGAGCATATCCTCCAAGATCTGAATAGTTCGTTCCGACTGACCATCTGTTTGTGGATGATAAACCGTGCTGAAGTTCAGATTTGTTCCCAAGTTAGCTTGCAGACTCTGCCAAAATTACGATCGGAACCTGGTGTCACGATTGGAGACAATACAGACCGGTACTCCATGAAGTCTTACAATTTCCTGTATGAGTTCATGGGTATCAGAGATAGTACATTATGAAGAGTTTTTAAATCTAAATTAGATTATTACCTCCATGTACTTCTTCGCTAGTGTCTCAGTTGATTGGCCAACTCGAAATGGGATGAAGTGAGCCGACTTTGTGAGTCGATCCACAATGACCCAAATCGCATCGTTACCCTTTGTGCTGCGAGGAAGGGCAGTTACAAAGTCCATCGTGATATGCTGCCACTTCCATTGTGGGATTGGTAACGGTTGAAGTAGTCCAGCTGTCCTGTGATGTTCAGCCTTTACTTGCTAACACACCAAGCATTTTGCGACACTTCTGGCTACTTCACGCTTCATTCCATGCCACCAATAATTCTGACGTAGATCTTTGTACATTTTGGTACCTCCAGGATGTACTGAATAGGGAGAGCTGTGAGCTTCTTTCATTAACTCTTCCCGAACAGAACCCTTTGGTACACACAATCTGCTGCCGTATCTCAAAGATCCGTCTTCATGGATGATGAAATCTATTCTGAGTCCATTCTCCACTTGTTCTCTGATCTTTTGCAACTTAGGATCGCTGGCTTGTACTGCCTTGATCTGATTGACATTGGTTGATTGAACTTGTAGATTCATCAAACTTGGAACATCACCTGGCATGACTAGTTCGATCTCCATCTGGTGTAGGTCTTGCTGAAGCTTCCACTGGGCGGTGAGATTCGTTGCTAACGGTTGGCGACTAAGAGCATCAGGTACTACGTTCACCTTTCCTGGATGATATTGCAAATTGATGTCAAAGTCCGCCATGAGTTCTAACCATCTTCTCTGCCGCATATTCAACTCCTTCTGAGTAAACACATACTTCAGACTTTTATGATCTGTGTAGATGTTCACTCATTCACCAAGTAAGTAGTGGCGCCAAATTTTGAGAGCAAAAATGACGGCTGCCAACTCCAGATCATGCGTCGGATAATTGCGCTCATGAGTCTTCAATTGTCTTGAAGCATAAGCTACAACCTTACCGTGCTGATGTAGAACACATCCTATTCCCTTACCGGATGCATCGCAATGCACTTCGAATCCTCCAGATTGATCCGGTATTACGAGAATAGGTGCAGATATCAGTCTTGACTTGAGTTCTACGAAAGCTTGCTCGCATGCTTCTGACCATACAAATTCTTCATCTTTTCGTGTGAGCTTGGTCAGGGGTGTTGCTATCTTCGAAAAGCCTTCAATGAATCTTCTGTAATATCCAGCTAATCCCAAGAAACTCCGAATATCCTTCACTGATTTTGGCGTAGGCCATTCGCTGACTGCTGAAACCTTTGCTGGATCCTCAGAAATTCCTTCTCCTGATACGATATGTCCAAGAAAACCAACTTGATTTAGCCAAAACTCGCACTTGCTGTACTTGGCATAAAGCTTATGTTGTTGAAGAGTTTCCAGGATAATTCGTAGGTGCTCCGCATGCTCTTTCCGATTCTTAGAATATACCAGGATTTCGTCGATGAAGATGGCAACGAACCTGTCTAAATATTCCCGGAAAACTTGGTTCATAAGATTCATGAAGATTGCTGGTGCATTGGTCACTCCAAATGGCATTACTAGAAATTCGTAATGTCCATAGCGAGTTCTAAAAGCTGTTTTGTGAATATCAGCTTCCTTGACCTTGATGATAACCTGAACGAAGATCTAGTTTAGAGAAGACACAAGATCCACTTAGCTGATCGAATAAATCGTCGATGCGCGGAAGTGGATATTTGTTCTTTATAGTAACTTCGTTCAAGGCCCTATAATCGATGCACATTCTGTATGAACCTTCCTTCTTCTTTACCAGTAGTACAGGTGCTCCCCAACTTGAAGTGCTGGGACGAATCCATCCTTTCGCCAGTAATTCGTCCAACTGTGTTCGAACTTCCTTCAAACCTTCCGGACTTAGTTTATAAGGTGCTTTGATCACTGGTTGTGCTCCTGGTACTAAGTCAATACTGAATTCAAGAGCTCGATCGGGAGGCAAACCTGATATATCGTCAGGGAATACATCATCGAACTCTCGAACTACCTCCGGTCTTGATTCTTCCTCTGCTTGAGCTGCTTCAACTATTGCTTCTCTTGGCTTCGCTTTGTAAGTACTTGGTTCCAGTGTACGATCTCCACTCTTGAAATAGAAGACCGGATGATCTGAAATCTCAAATACTACCCTCCTTTCACGACAGTCGATGGTAGCATAAAAGGTTCCAAGCCAATCCATTCCTAGAACCACATCGAAGTTCGATATGTCCAGTACCTTGAAGTCAGCATAAAACTCTCGACTGCAGACGACGACTGGACACATGTTGTATCCCATAGTTGCCTTTAGAACACCATTTCCGGAACTGGCGTTCCAGCTGGATACAAGCGGTGAGACTGGAATCGTATGGGTTCGGACAAACCGTTGCGACATAAAGCAGTGGGATGCTCCAGTATCAAACAGTGCAAGTGCAGGTAGTGAAGCTACTAGGATTGTACCTAAGGTATATGGGATAGGTTTTAGGTATAGGGGAAGTGTGTAGATAAACAAGACTAAAAGATAAGTTTGAGAAGGAAAGTTTACCAGTAATGACTTGGCCAGTGGCCTCAGCTTCTTCCACAGACATCATGAAAGCCTGGCGCTTTGGCACATTCCTCCTGGCCTGAGGAGCATTCCTCGGAACGTTCCTTTGAGCTTGATGGAATTGTCGAGGAGGTGGTGTAGGCAGTGCAAGTCTGGGAGCAGGTGCCTGAAGAGCTGGTCGCTGCTGATAAGTATTTGCTGGCCTGGGTGCAGCAACTGGGTTCTGTCTTTGGGGACAAGACCCAATACCGTGAGTAGCTGAACCGCAGATTAAGTAGAGGCGGTTGGCTCGACGGCAATCCTTCATCATATGTCCAGTTCTCTTGCAGTAGGTGCAAAAGGCTGGGCTAGGACGATGGGTTGGTACTTTAGGTCGCCTTGGCATGAAAGGAGGTCTGGACGAGGCTCCACCTGCCATCTGATTGGCAGGGCATTTGACTCCAGCAGACTGAGGTCTGCCCCTCTCTTTTATCACTGCCTCATAACTGCAGGCAGCTTCTAAGGCTTCCTCGTGAGTCAAAAACTTTCCTGTGGCTAGAGCAGCCTTAATCTCTGTGTCCAAACCTTGCTGAAAGCGATGGGCTCTGATCTCGTCCGTCGGTATCAGGTGTGCCGCGAATCTGTTTAAAGATTGTGTTAGCTGTGTAGTATGTGATAATTAAAATGGAACTATTGTGACATATCTTACCGGCTCAACATGGTGAATTCAGCGTCGTATTCATCTACCGATTTGTCCCACATTGATCATTGCTGTAGATGAATAAACTGCTGCTCCATTGCAAACCTGGCAGTCACAGGGAAATATTTCGCGTCGAACTTCTCGCGAAATGTCTTCCATTCAATTGGCTGTACCAGACGGGTTTCTTCCGCCTTCCATCAATTGCGAGCATTATCCGTGAGCTGTAGCTTCGCTACACGGACCTAAGCATGGTCTGGCACTTGAGCTGCTGCCAGATCATCTTCGATGCTTTGTGCCCATTCTTCCGCTTCAAGAGGGCTTCCTTTACCAAAGAACTGCTTTGGGTGCAAAGCTCTGAATTGCTTTACTCCCGGTGCATCGGTCTCAGGACGATTCAAAAGTTGTTGTTGTCCCTCGAGAAGACCGCGGATCGCCTCAAATAGCATCGTTTGCTCAGTGGATGGTGCAGGAACAACTGGTGTGAGAGGTAGTGCTGGAGGGGTGTTGTTGACGTTAGTGCTGGTGTTGTTTGGGGAATCCATGACCTTGAAGAAAAATTTGGGTTAGGACAGATTCAAATACATGAAATGATAAGATTCAAAGAATAGAGATTTGCAAGATTCAAGGAATATGAATTGTAAAGAATGTTTTAGTTGCTGGTTCTTGTGTTATATTGCTTAAGTTGTTCACGCAGACCAGAGCTGCATGACAGGGATTCATACAGCTCAGACCTGTATGGGCCACCAACAAAACCTGTCACGCCCCGCTTCCCAGTATACGGCGAAGTGGACGCGACGAGGTCCGCTACGTATGTACTCAGAAGTACATACGCTAAGCGTAGCTAAGCAATATAAATACACAAGAGACAAGAGTATAAAAAGAACAGCAACTTTTATTTATTAACATTCTTTGTACAATACATGGAAAGGAAAATACAACTGAAATAAAGATGCCTAAACAGTGGCATAACAGGAAAAGGAAAGTACTGAAAAGAAAAGTGCACAATGAAATTATACTGCTGGGTCTTCGGCAAATTTCTCCAAGTCTTCTTCTGTTGGCTCTACTTCTGCCGGGTCCAAGTCACCTGACGACATTCAAAGAAGAGAGAGCAGAATGTCGTCAGCGAACAGATCGCTCGGTAAGTCCCAAAAGTAAGAGGGAAGTAGAGAAGACAGAATAAGAAGATACATTTTTACAGTATAAACTATTGCTGTAATGTTATGTAACGCTGTTGTTTGTAGGTTGGTACGGAAGAATGCCAGTGTATACGAGGGGAGTCTCACTTGCCAGAGACTAAGGCACGTATAGTACAAGGAACCGTTATGCCACGGTATAACAGCAATGGGATTCAGGTTAGGTGTATTAATCTGACCACCTCGTGCCACCTTTAATATCTTCCGTATCAATCTACCCCTTAAACCCCATAGTGTTTTTAACAGTATTGTTATCTTGTAAAATTGTATTGATTGTAAGATTGATTAACCGACTGTCCGAAACCATGATATCAGGAAACGGTTATAACCGTAGAGTCATGTAAATGGAATACTGGGAAACATGTAAAAGGAATATATCCATGGTTCGGTTCAGTCAGGTTATATAGATTGTTAACTGGATTCTGGGATTCATGTATTCATCTTGAGTTGAAATATACAGAATATAGATTGACTTGAATCATATTCAAGTCAGAAATAGTCAGACTCTAACCCGAGTCAGACTAAAAGAAAGATAATTTGAAGTTCTATATTTGTTAGGGGCCTTATTATTATTTATAAAACTTGAGGGGGTTTATTGTAAAAAGTAATATTGTATAGTTTTCAAAATACACCTCAAGTAATTATTATTCGTCTTTATAGTTATAATGAGTGTAAATTTTATTTGTGTTATTCTAGTGAATATATCCTAATAAAAGTATTAATTTATTTATTTGAAATTCATGGTATTTTAATGTAACTTTTAATCTTGTAATTTTTAGAAAAAAGTGGAAACTTTATCTTATGATAAAATAGGTGTTTAAATGATAATTATATATATATTAACACATGAATAATTTTAAATAAATATTTTATTTTCCCAAAATCTCATTTTTCTTAAATGCCGTATTTTAAACCTTTCGAGACCGAATGCTTCTTGCGGAGGTCTGAATCTCGCACTACTAGCCCGCGGGTGCACGATAAACCGTACTATCCCTAACGGGTTCCCCAAAAGTGGGTTGTAGTGGCACTTTTCTTAGGTTTAACAAATACTATTCATTTAGGAAAACCGTTTTATAAATAAAAGGTATTTATTTGTAAAAGAGTATAGTTTTCTGTATTTTAGTTTTTAGGGCTTCCTAAGCCAACTAGCCTATTTCTAAGGGTCTAAACGACAAGTCATTAGAAGCCTCAAATCGCCTCTTCACCGTCAATTGTGGCCAGGTAAGTACAAGTGAGGAGGGAGGGATCCGCTCACGAATCGTGAGACGGGCCTTTTAAAGTTACCCAAGCTCACTTGTCTAGCCTAGACACCACAAAGTCTGTTTAGATAAACGATCGATGTCCATGACATATCGTATTTTCCTATTAAAAGATATTGTTTTATAAATTGTAAACAACTTAGAACTTTTTAGAAAAGGTTTATAAAGAAAAGGGTATTTTAGTGAAAAGTCTTGTATTTTCGTATTCTATGTTTTGACGTTTATCAATTAAGCTTATATTTGTGTGTGTGTAAAGGTAGGTCATTACCTCGTGACTTATTTTAAGTTCTGATGAAATTTAGAGGTAAAACATGATATATTAAATTTAAAGGTATTAAAGCGCAAGAATACGGTATTTGAAAACGTTATCATTTTATGTGTGAAATTTCATTCAAATTGATTTCTACAAGTTTAGTGATCAAGATAAACATATTTAGGAGTGAGGGATTTATTTAGAACAATAAAAACAAACTTTATGGTATTTTTATGAAAAGAATACGGTTTTACAAGAAATCAATCATTTCATGTGAGAAACTTTGTTTAAATTGGTTTCTATGTGATTAATAGTCATCATGTATATGGGTAAGTATCATGGATTAGGTGACAAGTGGAATTTTGTAGAAAAACCAAATCGGAAATCGGTTTGTTCCGATTTCCGTCGGGTTTCATATTTCCGTATTTTAAGAAATAGAAAAGAGAGAGGGATGGGACTTACGGGTTTTAATCTCTTATACAGAGTAAATAGGACTAAGGAGAAAGGCCGAGGGGTGGTTTCATCACCGGTTGCTTCAAGGTACGTCGCCGGAATCCGTCAGGGCTTCGCCGGGAACTCAAATTCAAAGCACACTTCTTGTGGAAATTTCAAGAAAGTTTTTCTATGGTTTTGGAATGAAAAGATAGGGGGTAGGGGTCTATTTATAGGGTAGCTAGGGTAGGGTAGGTGAAGGGTTTTCTTTTATTAAAATTTTTTAATAAAAATTAGGTAAAAAGCATTAAAATTGACATTAAAATGGTTGTATTTAAAATTCAGAAACTGATCAAATAAATTGGAGTAAACCATGAGTTTCAGAAGACCAAAAGCCATCTTTTCCATGTTGGGACCCCGGCCGTCGGCGCAACTCCGGCCGTCGGCGCCGGCCGTCGGCCGGCCGAGTTGGCCGATTCTGGCCGATTTCGGCCGGTGTTGGGTGTGGGGTCTCCTGACTAGGGTTTTGGCATGGTTCATTTTTGGGGTTCAGTTCACTATTTGGGAGTTATGGCTTGTGGACTTTTGGACTTCCAAGAATTTTAAAGAAAAAATAAACTAAAAATAATGTGGGGCACGGGATTCGAACTCTGATGGCTTGGTTCAGCAATGCAAGGTGTTACCAATGAGGTACAAGCTCCTTCTTGTAATTATTGTCGAGAGATAGATACTTAAAGTGTTATCAGCAACATTAATACTCCAAGTATACTTCAAATTTAATTCAAATTTTGATATACAAAAATTGGAGTTGTTACAACCGGAAGAGACGAGTCCCCAACAATCTCTTACTGCCTCCATGTAGATTGAGACTGTACCTAACTAAAACCTGTTTACACGACTCAGTAGAGCCATGGTAGGGTAGTAATCTAAGTACAGTGGGAACTCACATGAGAAAAATGACGATATCAGGTCTGAAGACTAACATGTACTCATGTCACCAAAGAACTATCACGCCCCGCTTCCCAGTGTACGGCGAACGGGATGCGATGAGGCCGCTACGTATTTACTCTGAAGTAAATACGCTAAGCGTAGTTAAGCAATATAAGTAAAATGCATAAGAGAAAAAGACAATAGATATATATTGAACAACAACTTTATTTATTAACATTCTTTTTACAATACATCTAAAAAATAAATACATGTAATGGAAAGTAATGCCTAAATAGTGGCATAACAAAAATGGAAAGTACTAAAATGAAATGTACAAGTAACTAGAGCTCCGGTTCGAAGGCTAGCTGATCCAAGTCCTCGCTGGTGGGCTTGATCTCCTGAAGGTCCGAATCACCTGGCGACATTCCAAAGAAGAAGAAAGAGAGTGTCGTCAGCGTACAAATCGCTCGGTAAGTCCCAAAGATGAGGGAGAAATAGAATAGACAGAGAGAGTGTGTGTAACTTTTAAAGTTGTATTATATTGTTAACGCTGTTGTTTGTAGCTTTGTATAGAAGAGGCCAGTGTATACGAGTGGAGTCTCACTAGACCAGAGACAACGGTATATAGAGTACAAGGCTCCGTCGATAATACCACGGAACAACGGCGATTGAATTCAGGTTAGTGTTTTATGGTTGCAGTCTCGTGCCACTTTTAACACCTTCCGTACCAATCTACCCTTTATAAACCCCGCAGTATCTTGTTTGTATTATTTGTATTGTATTGTCTTATAAATTGAATTGTATAGATGGATGACTTTCCGAAACTATGATATCAGTAAATGGATGTAACTGGAGAATCATGTAGATGGATGTATATCTATGGTTCGGTTCAGTCAAGTTGTATAAATTGATAGATTGAACAGATTGAATATATGGATTCGTATTGAATTGTTATATATACTTGAATCTCATTCAAGTCAGATTGATTATATCACTACTACAAAGAAGGGTTGCCCCTACGGATATGTCCGTAGGTGCAACCCACTGCCCCTACGGTTATATACGTAGGGGCGAAAAAATACCCCGTAGGTGCAAAGGCCGCAGGTGCAAGTCGAGGCCCTGAACTTATCCCTACGGTTAAATTCTTGCCCCTACGGATATGTATGTAGGTCCAGTTTCCCCTACGGAGTAAGCCGTAGGGTATAAGATTTTATATTATTTACAGTTTATTTTAATAAATTACTTGGACCTACGGCTATATCCGTAGGGGAATGTACTACCCCCTACAGATATATTCGTAGGTACTTTTCAGTAGGGGCACAAATTCAGGATTCCTGATATGTGCCCCTACGGATAACCCCGTAGGGGAATGTCAGTGGCCCCTACGGATATATCCGTAGGGGGATTCCCAAACACCTGGCACTGACATCTGGGGGAAATATCAGTTACTGCTGATATTTAGCCCCTACGGATATATCTGTAGGGGTAACGTGTAGGCCTACGGATTAATCCGTAGGTACATATTATCTGAAATTTTTTTTAAAAAATGTCCTGCTTGATTTTTTCCCGCCCTGTGCACATTAATGTATACATCAATCAAATTATATATTGCAGTATTCATAATCACATCTCACACATATATATAATATACAAAAGAAACACAAAAACTGAATATGATATAAATACAAACCAATATGAATATCGTTTCAAAATGTAGTACAATGTGTATGATATAAATAAATACATGTTTCAAAAAAAAAGAACCAAAAATCTACCCTAGCTCGGTCCAGCTCGGTCCTGCTCCTCGGTCAATAAACTCTGCAATTCGTCGCGAGCGGGAGTCTGAGTGGGCGGTGGAGCTACAGGAGCTGTCTGCGGAACCGCAGCCGAAGGAGATGCGTGTGGAGGTCGGCCGATCTACCCTGTCGCGTCTGGATATAACTTGTGTAAGAAGCGTGTAAGAACTGTTTATTATTCGAATTCGTATCATTATTAAGTTATTTCGAAACCCTGTTTGGATATCTAGTTTGGAAAAGCGTTGTTTATTTCAATTACATATGTATGTATGATTAATAAAACATAAGTCTACAACCAAATAAGCTCAGGCTATGTACTGATATTGGATATGTTGATATCTATAATATGACATTATATTTTACTATTAAGTAGTATACATACCAGCATCCCATTCAACTCCTGAACGGTGGCCTTCAAGCTCTCCTGTTCCTGCTGGATACGTCGCTGACTGGAGACGGAGGAAGTAACCACCGGGGTGGAGTCCAACCTCATATGGGCCCTGCTAGAGCCCAGTCCTCGGCCTATCTCCAAACCTCCGTGGTGCCGTCCGTGTGCGGCGTCCAGGACTGGGGTCAGCAGCCTCGAATGTTGCCTTCCCCCTAGCAACTGTCAGAACATTATATTTAGCACATACTGGTCTATAAAATTGACAAGAAATACCAAAATCAACAAATTCAAAGCCTTACCTACAGAGATAGAAGATGTGCTCCTCTGGTATCTGCATGTATCAAAATTTGAATAATATTAATTAATTTCAGTATATACATACTAACAAGGTAAACTCGCATATAGCGCTGCTTACACATATGACAGGGAGTGAACAAGCTCTTGTAGATGCGCAAATCTAATCTCATCAAGCAGCCCATGATAATGAGTTGGACGACTAAGAGCAAAAGAAATGTGTGTATATTTATGATATAGCATTCTAAATCAATATACATGCCCTATATAATATATAAACATACCTGGAGGAACGGGAGTGACCTCTGTCCCTGATATGGACGCATCACCAACAACTAGACAATCAAACATTGACAATATAAGTAATTTTGACATAAACATGCATGGATATCTATAATATTACATTCAAAATGGATATTAGAGAGCGCACCTGCAGTGAGAAGTGGTAAAAGTATCACCCAACTAGGGTGTAATTTACAGAATCAGTTGAGACTCTTAAAAGTCATAGAAGAACCCGACCTGCACAAATCTGATGTATGCTTTCCATTGGACACTAAGAAGTCTCTAAAGGGAAAAGCCTATGTGAAAGCCATCATTAGTTCATATCAGAAGATTGATGCTGAAACAGAAAACGAGAAATGTCATTTTTTTCTTCTTCCGCCACATTACTGTCTTCTCCTTCTGCCACATTACTGTCTTCTCCTTCTTATGATGTGCGCGTGCAAATTCAATGACTATATTGAGAATATTGATTAATAGTGGGTAGGAAAAGTATTTCTCAAATGGCTTTTGCGTCTTAAAACCATAAACTACTAAGTAATGACATACATAATTTTTTTAGTATAAAGGTTGTTATTTTAAGTTTTCCCTTATAGAGATATGATCTAACTGCATCTATCAACTATAAGTGTGCAGAAAATTATGATAAGAAATCATAAGAAAGGGTCGTAGCCATGCATAACTTTGAATCTACATACCAAATTTTCTCAAGTACCATGAAATATACTTGCTCCGTATAAACCGTTTTCAGGAAGATGGATTAATAATGACAAATTATCCATTGTGGCTCACTAGGTTAGCATTTTCTCTTCTATTGACCATCTTTTTAATCAGCTTGGTAAATTTATTCGGAACCGGCTGCGAATCATTAAAAGACGTGCATAAGAAAGAGAACTAAAATACAGATATATAGCATACCGATACATCAAAACTTCATATTTGCGATGGCAATCCAGAGATATTTATTTCTACACACGTGGTGCGCGTGCGAATGCGTCAGGCATCATGGACAAATATTTCAGAACATGGAAAGTATTATTCGTATAAAGTAATTAAACTTTTAAACACCTTGAGTAGATATTTTCTTAGTTGATGCAATCATATCATGAGGACTAAATTTAAGCTATTATATATATGCTTATGTATTTTTCTAACCTAAAATATCACACACACACACACAGAGAGAGAGAGAGAACACCTGGTAGGTAAATAAATCAGGTAGCAGGATCCTGAAGAAATAAAGTCCATAGCATTGCTCATCATCATCATCCATGATCCCTTTGATAATATTTTTTCAAAGGGATCACGGATGATGATGATGAGCAATGCTATGGACTCCATTTCTTCAGGATCCTGCTACCTAATTTCTCTATCTACCTGGTGTTCTCCCCCCCCTCTCTCTCTGTGTGTGTGTGATATATTAGATTAGAAAAATACATAAGCATATGTATAATAGCTTAAATTTAGTCATCATGATATGATTGCATCAACTAAGAAAATATCTACCCAAGGTGTTTAAAAGTTTTAATTACTTTATACGAATAATACTTTCCATGTTCTGAAATATTTGTCCATGATGCCTGACGCATTCGCACGCGCACCACGTGTGTAGAAATAAATATCTCTGGATTGCCATCGCAACTATGAAGTTTCGATGTATCGGTATGCTATATATCTGTATTTTAGTTCTCTTTCTTATGCATGTCTTTTAATGATTCGCAGCCGGTTCCGAATAAATTTACCAAGCTGATTAGAAAGATGGTCAATAGAAGAGAAAATGCTAACCTAGTGAGCCACAATGGATAATTTGTCATTATTAATCCATATTCTCAATATAGTCATTGAATTTGCACGCGAACATCATAAGAAGGAGAAGACAGTAATGTGGCAGAAGGAGAAGACAGTAATGTGGCGGAAGAAGAAAAAAATGACATTTCTCGTTCTCTGTTTCAGCATCAATCTTCTGATATGAACTAATGATGGCTTTCACATAGGCTTTTCCCATTAGAGACTTCTTAGTGTCCAATGGAAAGCATACATCAGATTTGTGCAGGTCGGGTTCTTCTATGACTTTTAAGATTTGTGCAGGTCGGGTTCTCTCTAATATCCATATCGATACTTACATTCAAAATGGATATTAGAGAGCGCACCTGCAGTGAGAAGTGGTAAAAGTATCACCCAACTAGGGTGTAATTTACAGAATCAGTTGAGACTCTTAAAAGTCATAGAAGAACCCGACCTGCACAAATCTGATGTATGCTTTCCATTGGACACTAAGAAGTCTCTAATGGGAAAAGCCTATGTGAAAGCCATCATTAGTTCATATCAGAAGATTGATGCTGAAACAGAGAACGAGAAATGTCATTTTTTTCTTCTTCCGCCACATTACTGTCTTCTCCTTCTGCCACATTACTGTCTTCTCCTTCTTATGATGTGCGCGTGCAAATTCAATGACTATATTGAGAATATTGATTAATAGTGGGTAGAAAAAGTATTTCTCAAATGTCTTTTGCGTCTTAAAACCATAAACTACTAAGCAATGGCATACATAATTTTTTTAGTATAAAGGTTGTTATTTTAAGTGCGCGTGCAAATTCAATGAAAGTTAGATTTGAGGATACCCATGTATGAGTTGTATTCTATATATGTGTGTTTCGATTTATGATTTCGCTTAAGTGTAGGGTTGTTTTTACTTAAAGAAGTATCACCATCTACTATATATAAAAAAATATAGCAAACTAGGATTGGTATTCAAATCCCAGTCCAGATTGGTATTCAAAATTTATTTAATTAGTTTGTGATCCACATCATTTGATTCGTTGTTTGAGGCATCAATGTAGGCACAAATATCGGCGACGAGGAACTCGACGAAGAAGAACGAGGGCGGTGGCGGGCTGAGAACGGAGGGCGCGCGGTGGCGACGGAGAGAAAATTGGAGACGCGGGAACGAGAGAATTTTGGGAACGAGAGGGAAAGATATCGAGGCGTATATTGGTATCGATGGGAATATGAAGGTTTCATATTATCATCGAGTATCATATATTGGTTTTAACCTGAATATCTTGAGTCGCTCTCTAATTATGCGTTTGTTGTGCATTCGTGTTATATGTGTAACATGATTTTAAACCATTGAGATCAAGATTGATAGAACTGATCATCCTACATTGCAATAGCATTCATCGACCAAAAATAGATTGCGGTCTGGATATGGCATATTGGCAGATGTTACCTATATGCATAAATCTTATGTCTAATGACCATAAGATTGTCGGAGACAGTTTTGATGTTTTGTGGGTTTGGTTTTATACTTGGGACAATCCAATGTTGACACACACACATAAATAACAAATTAAAGTAAACTAACTAAGAGGCATGTTTGAGTTTTATACTGGGATCACAAATAGCATGATGGCTGCAAACAGGTTGCTTGAATACTTGCAGACAATCCAATGTTGCCTCGCCATTTCTATAAATTTTAAACTCCCTGGAAAATTATCATCACTTAGGATTACTTTAGGGCCAGTTTGGCTGCTTCTTGCTTGTGATTCAACATTCAGCTTTTTGTTGATTTGGAACTCAGAGAGTGTTGCAAAACAAATCCAAAACTAAATAAACCTCAAACTAGCTACAGAGAAGGCAAACAGCAAACCCCATGAAGTTTGGCTTTCAAGGGTTTTCCCACTAAAATACACTTAGATGCAGCACTTTAAGGAAGCTTGCAGCAATATAAAAACTTTTAGGTAGTTTAGTCAAAAACTGCAGTGCTTCAAGATTGTTTAAGTTTTATGTGTGCTTAAGCTGTCATACAGAAATTATCGTTGCAAAAATGTTCGCAACCCTAGCTTTTCCAGCAACGATACTGGAATACGAGCCTCAGATATGCCAGCTTAGGAATCAAAATAAGAAAGAGATTTGGGGTTATCCTAAGTCCAAAGTCAAACGGGCTCGAGAAATATATAAACCCAAAAAAATGACTGCATAAAGATCTCATAAAGATGAAAAGGATGTTATGCAAGCTCTGAACAAATCTTGAACGGAACTTTCACAAGAATTTACAATACCCGACCAAAATCCAATCCTGAGTTTGATGAAGCTTCAGGCCTTCAGCTTCCTCACAGAAAATAGTTAGGGCAAACCCTTTGCAAAACCATAGCTTTCATGCAGAGATGACGCTCAGAACATGCCAGCTTCCAAACACATTGAATAATACATAATCTCCCATACTCTCTCTCTCTCTCAATCAGACAGTTTATATTTGGATTTGAATTTAGGAAAAGAAATAAGAAGGCTACAAACCAGCTTGCCTCGCCAATCTCATAACTATAAAGCTCATAAAAGTGGAAGCTTGAGGGCAAGCCATCATCGCCTCCATTCAATTGAAGCTAAATCATCCACAAAAAATAGAAATAAATATAATAATTGATCGATAGGCAAAATTGCAAGAAACCTATTCAGATTTTTGCATGAAAAAATAAGAGATGTAAATTAAGTAAAAGATTACCAAATGAAATTATCCCATCACTTGAACCCCCTCTCAAGACATTTTAGCAAAAATTCCCCCAGTAATTTTCTTCGGTTTAACCGTTTTATATCATAGAAGAAAGATAAATTTCAAATGTATATACATGCATACACACACACACATCATATACACAGTTTTTGAATGTTGCCAGAATTTCAACGGTAATTCTAGATTTTTCCAAACTCTGAAGGCTTCACAAAAATTTTAAATACAGATAATAATATGATTGAAGAGATCAATCACCAATTTTTTAATGAGGATCAACTGAAACCCCAAACAGAGCAAGCAAATTACAAAGATCCCAAAACCCCGCCTGGCCCAGCCCCAGCCCCAGCCCCCAGCCCCAGCCCCAGCCCCAGCCCCCAGCCCCAGCCCAACCCTAACCCCAGCGTGGCCAGCTAAACCCCAACACCAACCCTAAGGCAAACCCTAACCCCAGCCCTACCCCAGCAGCAGCCGAACCCCAACCCTAACCCTACCCTGACCCCGACCCCGACCGCGACCGCGACCGCGACCCCTGCCCAACCCCAACTCGCGCGCAACCCCAGACCCAGCCATGAACCCTAAGCCCAAAATAATCCAAAAATTCTTTAATTTACCTCGAGATTTACTCACCTGAACGGCTGCTGCTGGGGCTGGGGCGACGACCTGAACCGCGGTGGCGACGAGAACTGCGGTGGCGACGAAACCGGCGGTGGCGACGAGGAGAACGACGGTGGCGACGACTGCGTGGCGATTTGGGGATTTTTCTCGCGCCAGATCGAGAGAGAGAGAAAGAGAAAGTGAGCGTAGACGATCGGTCTGGGATCTTAATAAACCGATATTTACTTGTCCCTACGGATATACCCGTAGGTCCTTTATTTGCGCCACCGTAGGGGCAAATACCAAATTAAGAATTAATTTTTTAATTCTTGAACGTCAGTGCCCGTAGGGGCAACCATTTAGCCCTACGGAGTAATCCGTAGGGCCAAGTAAAATCTGCCCCAACGGATAACTCCATCCGTAGGGGCAACCCCCTATTTTACTAGTGTATTGAGACTCAGTCTGAGTCAGACAATTAGAAAAGAAATTGAATCCTGAATTAGGTTTTGGTGTTATCGGTAACCGCTGCATATGGACGGCAGGATTTGTGTCTTTTTTCAAAAACGATTACCGTGTTGATAACACCGTTTGTTTAGTTTTCTACCTTAAATAGGTAAGCACCCATATCTCCTACTCCCTGAGGCTCAAGAGACTGGTCCCGCTTAAACCTATCTTTACTAGGGTCCTTATTGTAATTTAGTATAACTTGAGGGGGGTTTATGTAAAAATAATTTTGTATAATTTTCAAAATACACCTCAAGTGTTTTATTATCGTCTTTAGAGTTTTCATTGATATATATTTTATCATTTTGATATTTCTAGTGAATAAAACCCATTTTTCATAATACATGGTATTTATTTTTAATATTGGAATTGTATGGTATTTTCTTGTAAATGAGATGCTTTTCTTGAATTTTGGAAATGTGGAATATTATAGATACTAAAAATAGATATTTTGATATTAATTACATATATATTTATTTATTAAAAATATAAGTTCTATTCATAATAGAAATCATATTTTCTAAAGAAAAATGTATTTTAAATCTTTCAAGACCGTATGCTCCTTGCGGAGGTCTGCATCTCGCACTATTAAGCCCAAGGATGTGCGATAATCCGCACCATCCCGAACAGGTTCCCCGAAATGGGTTGTAGCGGCACATTGCAAAGATTTGTTAAAAATATACTTCTTATAGAAAAAAGTTTTTATAAGTCGGAGGTAGTTTTGTATAAAATCGTATTTTTCCAAATCTATGTTCCTAAATATTATCGTGCTATGTTACATATGTGTGTTGTGAGGAGATAGGTCATTATCTCGTGAACTATCTAAAGGTATAGTAAGGGATAATGATGTTTTATGTAGAAACTAAACTATATGGTATTTTCTGTAAAAGTGCTATAAAACTTGAAATATAAATTCTTTTGGTATGAAACTTGTCAATATATTTTGTTAATGTTTAATGATCATGATGTGAGAGTTTGGTGTTATTTTGTGTAAGAAAAAAATATGATTTTTAAGGAAAAACCGAACCGGAAGTCGGATTAACTCCACTTCCGTCGGGTTTTAGAATTCTAAGTTTTTAGAATAGTAAAGAGAAGGGGGAGAAGGGACTTACTGGATTAGAGCCAAGAGAAGAGGAAGAGGAAGGTTGGGGAAACACCGGTGCATCGTTTCATCGCCGGAAACTCCTCGGAACGTCGTTGGGAGTTCGCCGGAGTTTCGCCCTTTGCTAACTCCACTTGCACACAAAAAGTTTAGGGAATTTTCTTGAGAGTTTGGACAGAGATTTGGAATTGAGGAGGGGTGATTTTAGGTGTGGTATTTATAGGAAAAATTAGGGTTTATGGATATGAAAAGGTGTATTAAAAATTTGTATTAAAAATGGTTTAATTGGGTGTTTTAAATTGCTCTGTAAATGTGCAGGGAATTTAAATATTACAGAGGTTATGGGGTAGGCCAAAGGTTTCAGATGAAAGAAGAAAAAATGGGATCGGGCCGAGTTGACCCGGCGGAGCCGGTCGAGTCAACCGTTCCGCCGCCCCGAGTCGGCTGAGTCAGGGTCCATCTTCTTGCCACGTGTCCTCGACACTTGGACTTGACTCGTGGACCCGTTTGTTTAAGCTGTGACTCTTGGTTTTACGGGTTATGCAAGTGTAGACTCTTGGGCTTCTAAAAAGATTAAAAGAAATCAATTAAAAAGAATATGTGGTTGATGGGATTTGAACTCTGGTGCTATGTAATAGCAGTGCAAGGTCTTACCAATGAGCTACAAGCTCCTTCTTGCTGTTCAAAAGCAAATCAAACTTATAACTTGTGCTCAGGCTCAAGTACCCCTTTATGTATTTTTGAAAAAAAAATTGTACAGAAAGTTTAGGGTTGTTACAAGAACTACTATCTGACGATAGTTATAATACTATCTAGAAGTTCTCGGCATGTCCTTCCAGTGTACTCACCCCCAGTGAGCACATGTATACGATATTAGGTGCGAAAGAACAATGGATGTGGGACCAACCACCGTCCCTCGTCGGGGGTCTAGAAACTTATACACCAGTCTACTCCGAAATATCGATATCTAGTCTTGATACTCTCACGACTAGGGACATTTTAAGGATGTGCTTATGGACTACCCAGCCTCTACATGTGTGATTGCCATCATAACGCAGGTAGTCAAGCAATGATCCTACGGGATTTATCAATATGTATTAATGATATGTAATAAGAAGTAAAACATATACACATGTTAAGATAAAGACAAACCAAATAGCATACTATCATGTCGAGCAAGATTGTCCTGTACATACATATGTCCAAGCATCCACTATATATACATATACAATAATGGCCTCTAAGGCATACATATCCAATAATCTCCCACTTGCACTAAGGCCATATATTGGCGTACCGAGTACCCAACGTCTACTCTAGGGTTAGTTGTTGGCGTATCGCATACCCAACATCTCAAATAGTCTTTCAGACTGTGTTTGAGGGAGGGCCTTGGTAAATGGATCCGCCGTGTTGTCTTGTATGTCTACTCTCCGCACCTCGATCTTCCGGTGATCTACGATCTCCCTGATCAGGTGATACTGCCTTAAAATGTGTGTGGATTTCTGATGGGACCGTGGTTCCTTCGCTAAAGCCATAGCCTCATTGTTATCGCAATACAAAGGTATTGGATTAACAATAGATGGAACCGCCTCAAGTTCTGTAATGAACTTCTTAATCCAGATCGCTTCTTTTGCGGCATCATTGGCAGCAATGTGTTCAGCCTCCATCGTCGAGTTTGATACGGCGTCCTGTTTGGAGCTCTTCCAATAGACCGCCCCTCCATTGAGGGTAAACACGAAACCCGAGACAGACTTGTTGTCATCCTTATCACTCTTGAAACTCGAGTCGGTAAAGGACTCCACCTGGAGGTCCTTATTATCGAATACCAGAAACAGTTTCTTAATCCTTCTCAGGTACTTAAGAATGTTCTTCACTGCTGTCCAGTGGTTCTTTCCTGGGTTTGACTGATAACGGCTCACCACTCTAAGTGCATAAGCTACATCTGGTCTGGTACATAGCATCGTATACATTATAGATCCTACCGCCGAAGCGTAGGGTATAATACTCATGCGAACCCTCTTCTTATCGGTTTTGGGAGACATCTCTTTAGAGAGGGTGATTCTATGCAATGCGGGTATATTAACGCTCTTGGAATCTTCCATACTAAATCTCTTTAGTACAAACTCTATATACCTGGACTGTGAAAGTCCCAACAATCTCTTAGATCTATCTCTATAGATCTTAATCCCCAGAATGTACGAGACATCACCCAGGTGTTTTATGGAGAACCTTTGTAACAAGAACAGCTTGACCGATTGTAGTATAAGAATGTCATTTCCTATCAAACGAATGTCTTTCACGTGCAAGACTAGGAATACGACAGTTCTTCCTACAATTTTCTTATATATACAAGGCTCATCCTCGTTTTTGATGAAGTCAAATTTCTTGTCTGTTTCATCAAAATAGATGTTCCAGCTTTGCGATGCCTGCTTTAATCCATAAATTGATTTAAGTAACTTGCACACCTTCCCGCTGCTCCCACTGTCTACGAATCCCTTCGGCTGATCCATATAAATGCACTCTTCCAAACTTCCATTTAGAAAAGCCGTTTTATGTCCATTTACCAGATTTCATAGTCATGGAAGGCAGCAATGGCAAGTAGGATCCGAATGGATTTGAGCATAACCACTGGAGAAAATGTTTCGTCATAGTCCACACCTGGCCTTTGACGAAAACCTTTTGCAACAAGTCCAGCTTTATAGGTTTCCACCTGTCCATCTACACCAATCTTCTTTTTGTAGATCCATTTGTATCCAACGGGTTTTACCCCAGGTGGAGCAATATCCAAGGTCCAAACTTTATTGGTGTACATGGACTCCATTTCGGATTGCATAGCATCCAGCCATTTACCAGAGTCCCTACTGGTAATAGCCTGCTTGAAACTAGGATCATGTTCTTCCAAGATGCAATCCTCTCGATCCTCGTCTATGAGAAAACCGTATTATCTTTCGGACGGATGAGAAATCCTACTAGATTTGCGGAGTGGCTGAGCTTCGTTGGGTACTTCTGAATCTAGAGGTTCTACCAAATCTTCTGCTTCAATTTGTGGTTCCGGAATTTCTTCTAGCTCTATTGTACTCCCACTAATTTTTTTTGCAAGAAATTCTCTTTCTAAGAAAACTAAGTGGTGAGAGACAAACACCTTTTGCTCCTCAGTGTGGTAGACAAGATATCCCTTTGAATGCTTAGAGTATCCCATAAACTTGCACAATACAGATCTTGCCTCGAATTTACTTGGGTTCTGCTTTTTAACAAAAGAAGGACATCCCCATATCTTAATGTAATTATGATATGGTCTTTTCCCACTCTATATTTCATATGGGGTGCTAGGCACTGATTTGGTTGGAACTCTATTCAATAATAATGCTGCTGCTTCAAGAGCAAACCCCCAGAATGAAAGAGGCAACTCAGCATTACTCATCATGGAGCGAACCATATCCAATAGGGTACGATTTCTCCGCTCCGTTACACCGTTGTGCTGTGGTGTATACGGAGGAGTAAGCTAAGAGAGAATTCCATTCTCTTTTAGGTATTATAGGAATTCCGTGCTTAAGTACTCCCCCCTCTATCAGATCGGAGGATCTTGATACTTTTGCCATTCTGGTTCTCTACTTTGTTTCTGTATTCTTTGAATTTCTCAAAAGCTTCAGATTTGTGTTTCATAAGATACACATATCTGAATCTAGAGAGATCGTCAGTGAATGTTATGAAGTATGAGAATCAACCCATTGCATGTATAGATATTGGACCACATACATCACTGTGTATAAGTCCCAAGAGCTCTGTTGCTCTTTCTCCGTGTCCGGTGAACGGAGATTTGGTCATCTTTCCTTTGAGACAAGACTGACAAGTTTCATAAGATGAAAATTCGAACGGATTCAAATATCCATCTTTATATAACTTAGATAGTCTTTTCTCATTGATATGACCAAGTCTACAATGCCACAAGTAGGATTCGTTCACTTCTGAACTCTTCCTCTTACGTGTGTTGTATATTGAAAATTGTGTTTTGATTTAGAACGTAGATACCATTACAAAGTGTATCTTCTGTAACCAATACCTTATCAAGGTAAATGTTCATGATATTTCTATCTAGAACAAAGTTATATCCATCTTTATCAAGTAAAGAAACTGATATGATGTTGCAAAGCATGGAAGGTACATAGTAGCAGTTGTTCAAAATCATAGTATTGGCATTTGTCAATATTATGTGATATTCACCGACGACAGCAGCATAAACTTGTGCTTCGTTCCCTACTCTGAGAGACATATCACCAGGTCTAGCCATCCTACTTTTTCTCAGTCTCTGCAATAAATTACAGATATGAGATCCTGATCCGGTATCTAGTACCCAGAAGCTAGGACTGACCGAAAAACAGTTCTCAATAACTAGAACACCTGAAGGAGATGCAATAATATGCTTCTTCTTCGTTAGGGTCATCAAGGAATTCATGCAATCCTCTTTCTTTTGCTCATACTCATGACAGTTGTCATAAGTTAGAGCCGAACCGACGTTCCCCAGCCCCGAATAAGAATCTGGATCGGTCAAGTTATACATTTTATTATCTTGATTAAGGCATGAATTGGTTGCTACCTGGAGAGAGAGAAAAGAAACACTTAGCGTGCGCTCATGCAAGATTAGATTGGTTATTAGTTTATCTAATCAGGATGGCTCCCACTGTTTCCTCGAATTCTCCTTCAAACCTTAAAAAGAGAACTAGCTAGGAACATTAACACCTTACAAGTTCGCTAACCGTTCAGCCAGATTGGTGTTGGTACTCCGAGAGAGGTTCCCCGTGCTCTCGTACAGACCTAATTAAAATAAATCTCGTTTTCACAGAGACGTAGCCCCGTTAACACCTTTCTAGACACCTAATAAGTCAATTAATTGTGAAGTGAAAAATATCTCTCAAGAGTAATCCTACTCATCAGTGGGATCAGGATCCAACTATCATTGCGTGATAAATAAGATGGAAGCCATTCTAGTCACCACACTCCAGAAGGTATGCAACGCTAGCAAGTTTCCTGTATATTTGAAACTCCTGATATGGTTTTTTCCCCAAGCTCTTATGACCTTGACTTTGGCCAACAAATTTTAACACGTAAGTCAAGTTCTACCCGTCATTGTCCAGATTGATTTAGACCCACCCGTACACACCCTTGACTTTGGCTAACAAGGTGGTACGACCGTCCTAAACCAATGCATCTATCTATGCTACGGATAAGCAATATATAGCTACCATTCACAATGCCTTGACTTTGGCCAACAAACACCGCATGAATACTATTTATCCAAAATGACGGAGGGCTATAGATGGTTTTTGGCGAAAAAACCGTGAACTTATTGAACTTGATATTATTGAAGGAACCGAATAGCTTTGAAAAGGAGTGGTTTAGGCTCCGCTTTTGAAAACTAGTGGTTTTGAAGAAAACCGAGTAATCTATAGTAACATAATCTTCTGCTCAAGAGGCCACTCCCCGTGCTCTTTCTTCCTCGAATGAGGTGCTGGATATTCCTAAATGAATACCACTATGCAAAGCGAAAGAGTATGACTATAGTTATTCGAAATTTGTTCTAACAATATCTTTTAGGTTTCTTTTTCTTGCATTAATCAAAATTAATGCGGTCCCATCAATTAATTCCTATCACACCCGAAAAGAACGAAAATACAATATATGTATATGCCATCCGCATTCGCCACGGGGCCCCGTCATGCACCGTTAGGTTACTTAACTAACGACAGAGCGGGGACTGGACTAGCGTGGATGCAAAATATATACAACAGATACTAGTATATATAAATATATAATCATTCGTCCCAGGCGATATAAACAACATTATAGAAAAAAGATAAACAAAACAGAATAACGAATAATCTAGGAACCCCAGGTTTCATTTGAGCCGTAAATGAAACCAGACATTCTCCGGTCGTGTGGATAGCCCATGCAATGAAGAACCTAGACCCCTATGAGTGTGGAAAGTTATCATCCAATCCTAGAAGTGAGGCAACCCTAATCAACAAAGTGAATGGGCTACCCAACACTTCACGGAATCCAGTAACTTGAGAACCCCTTCGTGGGTTATCCTATACCCTCTACGAGTGTGGCGAGTAGCCCGCCAATTTTAGGGTAAAGCCCTCTCCGTCTCAACGCTATGAGATGCGAGCCCGTTGCCATCTAGAACTCGACTACTCTAGCACTCCACTGCGGGGTAATCCTAGTACAGAAAAGAAAAACATATATACAATGGTGACATCGACCTCAACTCGGTCGTGCCACAATAAAAGAATATATAAAATGGCGGAAATGGCAGTCTACATGTCGGACGCTCGTCCTGCAATAATGAATATACAAATGAATCTAAACTGTATAACTACCATTGCAATAGGGGCTATCCATCATGACAATCCGAATGAACCATCATAAATATCAACATTATAGCAGTATAAGCAAGTATGTTTAGCAGTATAAGCAAGTATGTTCAACCCCGTCTGAATGACATATAGCAAATAGAGGACGTTTGAAAAACATATACACCACATCACAGATATCAACGATGCAAAATTTCAAGTTTTAAAACATACCAAGTTGCTCCAAAGCAAAGATAACACTAGGTGAAATCTGGGGAAAAACAAACAAGACCATAAATACCAATTTACAAAAACCCAGACACTGGATGAAAACGAGGATCGGAAGTGAATAGTAAAAAGGCATAAACGGGAATTTGAGGAATTTGGCCGGCCATTTCTTATTGGAATCCCCTCAATTTCATCGTCTGTCACATACATGTCTATAGTAAGTCTTTCCACTTGTTTAAAAAAATTTCAGAGACCAAAAAATTTCATGGACAGAGACTGGGTTTTGAATTTCGGTTTTGAAACTAATGCATCGTCTACTACTAATTTCTAATATTTGGATGGCTCAGATACCATGTTGGGGTTCCTAATGCTCTAGCCGCTAACAGCGACCATTACAGAACAAAATTTTGGTGTTTTAAAAACTTGGCGCTATAAACAATTACCTGGAATCGAAACCAAACATGAAACTAGCAAACTACAAAGAGCTTAACTACTGTGATAGAGTTGTTTTACCAAAAGATCCATGTCCTTCGGTTTTTTATCCTCTTCCTTTGCTCCTTGAGGTCTCCTTGATCAAGCTTGACTGCCGGTCTTCCTCTGTCGAAGATGATCCACTCGAGAGATGTAGTTCACGGCTCTAGCTCCACACTAAAAGTCTAGTGGAGCAACTAGAGACTCTAGGTTGCTAATCTAAAGTGGCTTGGATGCTGTGAGTTGTTCTTAGTGAATATCCATCTCTCTTTCTTTCTTGATTCTCAACACATGAGATTGTAGAGAGGAAGATCAAAAAGAAGGAGGAGGAGCTCAAGAAAGGCTAGTGAGGAGAGATAAACAAATGGTGAGAAATGATTTCATCCATGAGAAAGAAAAACATGAACCATGGTTTTGTATAAAACATTTTTTCAATAAAAATATAGCAAGCATACTTGAATAGTTTGCACAAATGAATTTACAATTCATTTGTCAGCATTATTCAAGCATGGTTCTCACCATTCTCACTTCACTACTTTTACATCTCATTTTCCATTTAAAATAAATGGATAAAACTAAAATGACGTATCCACCTTCTAGAATGATTTCCGTATAAATACGGAATACACTCTACTGTATATACATACCCGTATTTGTATCAAAATATGAATACCCAAAGAGATAGAATACTCAAAGAACATAATACTAGAATATACATATCGAAATATATATACGTAAATTATCAAATCAATACCTGATTTAATAATCCGGCTCAATCCTAAGCCGGCCAGTATTATCAGCCGTCCAATCGAAAGTCCGGGTAACTAGTACAATCATTCGATCGAAACTTTACACGTATCAAAATACGGATACTATATCATTTCGCCTGAACCAGGGAAACCCTCTATATGGAACTCTGAAGACTTGACAGTACGCCGATAGTGAGTTATTGGATAAATCCGTAACCACAAGGACGCCAGCGGCACTAGCTATACGTAACGGCTACTCGGGTACCTGTCAAAAAGGAAGGCCGACGAGCAAACTCATCCGGATCCCTATTGGGCCTATTTGTGACAATCTCCATACAGTCCGGTCTCTTCGTCTGATAGTATCGCATACCGGGTCTAGGGGGTGGTAACGTCAGACCCTAATAACCTGATAATTCGTGCCGATGTGGCTTAGGACCAATCCAGGAAACTACTGATCTAACTATCAGTAAATCCCAACTGCCTTGGCCAAGGTCTTATGGTGCTGGCCAATCAAACATAGTGCGATATCGACTCTCTATATTGGGAGAGACGAATCCCCAAAAATCTCTCACTGCCTCCATGTGGTTCGGGACTGTACCTAACTAAAACATGTTTGCACGACTCAATAGAGCCGTGGTAGGGTAGTAATCTATATACAGTAGGAACTCACACGAGACAAATGACGATCTCAGGTCTGAAGACTAACCTGTACTCATGTCATCTGAGAACTGCTATCTGACGATAGGTATAGTACCATCTAGAAGTTCTCGGCGAGTCCGTCCAGTGTACTCACCCCCAGTGAGCATCTGTATATGATATTAGGTGCGAAAGACCAATGGCTGTGGGACCAACCATCGCCCCTCGTCGGGGTCTAGAAATGTATACACCAGTCTACTCTGGAATATCGATGCCCAGTCTCGATACTCCCACGGCTAGGGACATTTTAAAGATGTGCTTATGGACTACCCAGACTCCACATGTATGATTGCCATCATAACGCTGGTAGTCAAGCAATGATCCTACGTGCTTTATCAACACGTATTAATGATACATAGTAACAAGTAAAATATATACACATGTTAAGATAAAGACAAACCAAATAGCATACTATCATGTCAAGCAAGATTGTCCTATACATACATATGTCCAAGCATCCACTATATATATACATATACAATAATGGCCTTTAGAGCATACATATCCAACATGAGCATGCATACTCAGATCGTCAGGGCGACACAATATAACAATATATATAATATGTGCATTAATGATAAACATGAAGTAGCAAACATAGGGTAATAACATGAGCAGTAAATAACAGGTACATATAAGCAGTAGCATGTGTATCAGTCCAGTAATCAATGTAATGTCCATTTCACTAAACCTATCAGTCTCTAAGTCTCAATGTCCATGTCATTAAACCTGTCGTCAGTTCGAGCATGAGCGTCAACCACCGCAAGAGTATTCTCAAACCCAAGGCACTAAACCTATATAGGGGCTTGGAAACACTGGCCCAAATCACGATCAGTAACAATATGTACTGTTCAAGCTCGGTACCATAGCAACTCGCAATCATGTAATAGGACTCCTGAGATTCCGTTGATCGAACTCACACTCAAACTGCCCCAATACTCCGCGGTCTATATCAAGGCCCGACCATGAATCTAAATACTAGTCGCTCTATGAAAAGTCTACATGGGAATTGGAGACATGGTCTTCATCAAGCATATCTCGACTGGTATATGAGACAAATGGACAGTTCTCGATGTCTTACCTATGACACTAACATAAGTGCTTCCATATCCGTCCCATACCAGTTATAGTTACACTTATACAAGTCCCATAGACGTCGACAATGCAATAACTAAATGGATCTGCTAATTGTGTACAAGTATGTGTCACTTCCACTATTCAATCATGCTTTTACACTAACGTACTAACCATAATCCAATCACTAAAACTTATCACCGTGTAATGTAAAAAACAGTCACAAGGGTATCAATGCAAACAATCATTAATCACTGAGGGTATAACAATTATGAAATATGATGGAAATGCAGTAAAATATACTACGAGTAAAATATGGGTAGCTAATGTCATTCAGATTAGAAAATTCACAGTAATTTATACGTGCAGAATCAAGCAAAACAATATAAAAGTCATAAATAATAGACTCAATTATCTAGATAGTAAAATTTGTTTCATACCAATCGGGGTACTGGTAGGGAGATACAATCGTTTTAAAACAGAAGTTCACTGTTGGAATTCCAGTTTCTGAATTAGAAGTCCAACTTCGAACGCATTTTGCCATTAGTTATGTTCAGAATTAGGCATCGCTATATTTCAAAAAAATATAGATCTATCAGTTAAGATTCTAACGCAATAGACGGAGCAGTAATAGCCATCGTATGCAGGGGGTTATCGTTTATTTAGTGTCACTACGTATAAAATGTTACAGCAGTAAACAACCAAACATGTCGACAATATAAATTATATTATAAATATCAAACTGTGATGGAATTTGGTGAAACCAGTGTCATATGAAATTTAACTCAATTTTCTACACATCGATATAAGAATCCGCACATTTGCATATTTGAACAGAGATTTACAGATATTTAAAAATAGGTTTTAGCAGAGAATACTGCTCTGGACTGCAGTTTACAGTCGCATCTCTCTTCAGTTGCACTATCGAAACAAAATAACATTCAGTAACCATTTCCAGAGATTTTTAGATTATTCAGTCTGATTTGTAATGAGTCTAAGCACTCCACGATACGATTTATGTATAATCTACTACGAATTTAATACGGCGATGTATGCAATAAATTCTAAATTTTGGGTCGGTTATCGGGGATGTCATTTCATGGTGTAAACGTCAATATTTTCCGTCTAAACTTCTACACAAAGTTCATTAACAATACATGAATATACTGATTATAAATTCTGGTGTTTTAAAATGGATTTTGATCATGACAATCGCATCTAACATTTGGAATGTAAATTTATTTAAATCAAGATTAATATTTATCAAACCGATTAATATAACTATATATATATATGTATAGCATGATTAAGCAAGCGAGAGGATTCACTTGCTTTGGTCGCTGATATTGAAGCGACACTACATGAAGAGTATTCGTCTCGATAAATAAAACGACGTTTACGCGACACGGAGCGAGTGAGGCTCAAACGCGATGCGGGCTGCAACGGACATGCGCCGGTATTGCGACGACAACCGTGTTGATGATGGTGATTGCTATGGAGACTAAGGCCACGGTTTGGACGGTGACAACGGCGACCGGAACAGCGGTGATTGACGACAAACGTAAGTGTTCGATGAAATGCCGAGGCTCAGATATTGGTTAGGTGGTAGCAGCATGGCTTGGCTGCAGCGATGATGATTGCGTCGGGGATGATGGTACAGCAGGGTGGTCAAGGCGGGGTTGGCGGCTGATGCTCGGTTCGGTGGTGATGATGTCGGCTGTGGGTGGAGCTTGGTGCTCGGGTGAGGGGAGTTGAGGGAGTGGGGTAAGCTTGGGTTGTAGGTGCTCGGCTGGAGGGGCTCGGTGGAGAAGATAGGGTAAAGGGGTCGGCCGACGCTGATGGGAGCTCTTCTGGGTTCGTAGGCGGCGTTCAGGGGTAGGCTCGGTCATGGGTGGCTGGAGGTTTGGAAAGGAGGGAGTGAGAGAGAGAATGAGATTTGAAAGAGTGTTTGTAGGGAAATAAAAGGGAATAATGTGGATTAATTGGTGATTAATAGGAGTTAATAGGAGATTTTCGGTTTTGATGTGGGAATTCAAAAAATGAAGAAGGAAAACTTTAGCAGTTAAGGAAAAGAGAAGAAGAATATAGGTTGGGCTTGGGTGAGCAGGCTTGGGCTTAGAGAAAAAGAGTTAGGCCATGTGATGTTAGAAGGGAAAAGAGAGAGAGAGAGGGACTGGGCTGGGCTAGGGAAAATAGTAGGGTAGCTGTTAGGATTTAGTTAAAAGGATAATAAAGATTATTAGGAAAAAATATTATTAAAATACAGCTAATTGAGTACAAAAAGAACTGAGTATTACACAAATTCTTTGATTGTCTCATTAAAACAAATGTTCCAACTTCGCGATACCTACTTTAATCCATAAATAGATTTAAACAATTTGCACACCTTTCTGCTTTTCCCAATGTCTACGAAACCCTCTAGCTGATCCATATAAACGCACTCTTCTAAACTTCCATTTAGAAAAGTCATTTTAACGTCCATCTGCCAGATGTAATAGTCATGGAAGATAGCAATGGCAAGTAGGATTCGTATGAATTTGAGCATAGCCACTGGAGAAAAGATTTCGTCATAGTCCATACCTGGTCTTTGATTAAAACCTTTTGTAACAAGTCTAGCCTTATAGGCTTCCACTTGTCCGTCTGCATCAATCTTCTTTTTGAAGATCCACTTGCATCCAACGGCTTTTATCCATGGAGGAATAACATCCAAAGTCCATACTTTGTTGGTGTACATGGACTCCATTTCAGATCGCATAGCATCCAACCATTTCACAGAGTCCCAACTAGAAATGGCCTGCTGGAAACTAGTAGGCTCATCATCTTCTATGATGCAATCCTCTCGATCTCTGTCTATAAGAAAACCATAGTATCTTTCTTGCAGAAGAGAATGCCTACTAGATCTGCGGAGTGGCTGAGGTTCGTCCGGGACTATCGAATCCTGAGTTTCTACCAAATCTTAAGTTGTAGTTTGTAGTTCTTAAATTTCAGCTAGTTTTACCGTACTCCCACTAATTTCTTTTAAAAGAAATTGCCATTCTAAAAAGGTGGCATAACGAGAAACAAACACATTCTGTTTCTCGGTGTGGTAGAACAGATATCTAGTCAAATGCTTTGGATATCCCACAAACTTATACAAAATTTAACGTGCCTGAAGTTTGTCCAGATTTTGTATTTTAACATAGGCCGGACAACCCCATATCTTAATACGTTTAAGATATGGTCTTTGTCCACTCCATATTTCATATGGAGTTTTAGGCACAGATTTGGATGGAACCTGTCACGCCCCGCTTCCTAGTAGACAAAAATAATAATGTGGTAAGCCCGCAACATATTTATCCAGAGAAGGTTGTTCCATAAATAATATGCTAAGTGTATTGAAACAATAATACACAATGTAAGAATAAATGGAGACTGTAAAAATTTTCAACAAATATCTTTATTTACATTCAAACTTGAAATATTTACAAATGTAAGAGTTGAACTGAAAAGTAAATACAATAACAGAAATGCCTAAACAAGTGGCATATATGAACTAAAAAGAAAAGGATAACTAGTCTAAGCCTGAGCCACGATCTGATCGTACTTCTCTTCTGTAGCGTCTACCTCCTCTGTTAGTTGTATGTATGCCCTAGAGACCAGTATTGTACAGATGATGTATATTATATTGGATGCTTGGACATATATAGAGATGACTTTCTTGCTCGATATGATAGTATGCTATCTGATTGCTCTTTATCTTAACATGTATACTTGTCTCTTTATACTTTCTTATGGTTACATGTTGGTAAAGCCCTTAGGATATGTACTTGACTACCTGGACTATGATGCGGATCATACTAGTGGGGACATGGTAGTCCATAAGTACATCCTTCAAGATCCCTAGTCGTGGGTGTATCGAGACGGGGCATCGATATACCAGTGTAGACTAGCGTATACGCTTCTCGACCCATGAGATGGGCGATAGATGATCCCATATCCATTGGTGTTTGACATCAGAGATCGTATACGGGTGCTCAGTGGAGACTGGGTACACTGGACAGACTCGCCGAGAACTCCCAGTTGGTATTATACCTCACGTCAGATGGCAGTTCTCTGGTGACACTTGTACAGGTTAGTCTGTAGACCCGAGATCGTCATAGAGTCTTGTGTGATTCCCACTGTACTTTGATTTCCACCTTACCACGTCCATGAGGGCATGCAAAACGGTGGTTTTTGGGTACAGTCCCGAGTCACATGGAGGCAATGAGCGATAGGAGGGGTTTCGTCTCTCCCGGTATTGGGGGTTGATGTTGCGCTGTGCTCGATTGGCCGTAACAGGGAAGTCCCTGGTCAGGGCTGATTCAGAGATTTGCTGGTAAGTGTTACCAGTAGTTTCTTGACCCGTTATGAGCCTCACATCGGCACGACTTATCAGTTATTGGGGTCTGACGTTTACCACCCCTAGACTTGATATGCGACATATCAGACGAGGAGACCGGACTGTACGGGAAGTGTTGCCGATTGGCTCGACGGGAGTTGTAGCAGGTTCGCTTGTTTTCTTCTGATCGCTCAATACCCGGGTGGCCGTTACATTTAGCTGACCGCTTGCGGCTTGGGGGTGCTTGATATGATCATCACCCACTGCCGGCGTATTGACGAGTCTTAGAGTCCCACAATGGAGTTTTCTAGTCCAGGCGAAACGTTGTGGTGCGCGTATGCGATATGCGCATGGACCCGGTTAAAATGCACGTATAGGATACCGTATATTGATCGGGCGGCTTGTTTTTGGTGGGGTCGTATGTGATATGACCGGATTGATAAATCAAGTGTTGATTTATCATTTAACCATTAGCTTCTCACTTGAAATCTTTTCTTGTGTTTGATGGATGCATGCATGCATGTATGCTTTCTTTATACATTCATGCACATATGGATGTGCATACACACATACATACATACATGCATCCTTCATGGTTGTACATACATAAAAATGATGGCAATATAAGACTCACACCATGGAAAATATATATGTATTATTATTGCATTTTTTTTTAAAACAAAAGGAAAAAGAAAAGGATTATTCATGGTTTGCTTCTACACTCTTCTTTGACTAAACCATGCTCACCTAACTCTTAACCATGGATTAACTTTTCTTTTGTGTTTTAAACTCAAATACAATAATATATTCTTATTATTTAACCATGGTTTGATATGAAGAGTGGAAAATATATATATTTATATTTTCCATTTTTCATATGAGATAATTTTTTCTCTTCTTCTAAAAGGAGCCATCATCTTCTTCCTCCTTCTTCATTTGCTCTCTTGACTTTTGTAGTGAGAAAATTACATAACAAGATTGGATTTTGAAGTGAGAATAAGAACCACAACATCATTCTACACAAGTTTAGCCTACTTGTTTAGAGTGTTTGCTTCATTTCATTATCTTGGAAAGTGAAGTCAATAGCTTGGACGAAGGAGCTTCGGGTGGATCGTCGTGGACACTAGGAGACTTCAAGCTAACCCTCCTCCAACCCTCAAATGTCCAAGGAGTCTAGCGTAGGGAGATACAAAGGTTGTACTCTCAAAACCCTAGCATTTCTTTCATGTGATGATGTGTTGTTTATGAAACCCTAATTTTTTTAGGAACGATCCGATATTTGTTAACTTAGCACCTTAAAGATTCTATCTTTGGTACATGTGATGCTTCCAAACCCTTCATGAGGTGCTAGGCTAACCCAACATCCTCTGTGTCCACAGTAACCGACGAACATTCCAAGAAATAAAGATAGGTGTAATGTTTATTAGCGAATTAGCGCTTGGTAAGTCCCAAAGTAGAGTAAAAGTGAAAGTGATAAGTATAGAATAATCATGCAGTAATGTATATGTCGAGTAAGAGTATATGTAAATGAATATAGGTATATGTACTATAAGTCTCTATTTGGTTTCTATGTTAACGTTAAGTTCCAAATATGAATGTCAACGTAACCGTAGAAATATTCACGAGCTCAAGAGTGGGGCCCCATGAGCAAGGAGACATGGGCCCATTTCATATATTAAAATCAGGACTCCAAGCTGTGGAAGAGTCGACCCGACCGAGATTCGAGTAAATAGAATTCGAGTAGGTTAATACGGGACTTCTGAAGTGCCGTTGGATTCACACTTGAAATTATCCCATACAACTCGAGTAATATATATTATAACTGCTGGATATCCTTAGTTGATTGCTTGGTTTATTTTAACATGTCTTGATCGAAACCATAAATTGTAAAAGTGAATAAATGTAGTCGAGTGAGTCAAGTAGTTAGCGAGTCATGTCAATTGCAATCCTGGGTCGAGTCAAGTTAGTTCGAGTAGAATGAGGTCGAGTTACCGTTCAAGTTTAAGTTCGAGTTTAGAGTTTAAGTTCAAGTTTGGATTCGAGTTATAGACATTTCTTGTGAATGGATTTAACTGTTGAATTCCTTAAGTTCGGGAGTAATCAGACAATTGCTACACATAGACGACATGATTTGTGTCTTTTTCCAAGACAATTGCCATTGATAATTTCGTTAATTGCAGTGTTGTCTAACCTGAATAGGCAAGCACTCACTTTTTTCGGCTTCCTAGGGCTTAAGAGAAAAGATACTGCTTAAACATATATTAATCTAGAGTCCTTAAAAATTTATTCTAGTTTGTTTACAATGTTTGCATTTTTCGAAGGGATTTTATGAAAAATATATTAATATTGTTTAAAAATAAAGCTCGAGGGTGTTATAGAATATTAAGAGTTTTATAAAAATGTATTTTAATTTTAATGGTATTTTAGTGATGAAATCTAGTTTTTAAAAGTCTATGGTATTTTTCCGAAAACTACTACTTTTGGAAATTTGATGGTATTTTATTAAAATTTTAATCTTCCATTTTAAAATATAATTTTCACAATTTGTTTTCATTAAAAATACGGATTCATAATTATATATAAAATTTCCAAAGTTTAATTTGTTTTAAAAAAGTCGTATTTCATTAAACCGTATTTTTATTTCCTTTCGAGACTGAATTCTCCGTGAGGAATTCTATATCTCATTCTACTATCACAAGGACGTGCGATAACCCACACCATCCATATATGGATTCCCCTAAAAGGGTTGTAGAGGCGCAATTGCAAATGTCTTATCAATTAAAAACATTTATTTGTAAAATCAATTGTATTTTATTGTAAACCGTATTCTTTAAATTAAATATACACCTAAAACTTTATGCTATGAAACCATAGCGTATGTGATGGAGTAGGTCATTACCCCATGAGTTTTCTAAAGATATATGTGCTAGTTATCGAATAAAGGGTTATATTTAAAGCTCGTGGTATTTATATGAAAAAGTTCGTTATATGTTTATTTCACATAGAATTTTAATTACATAAAAAGGTAAATAGTGTGAATAACATTTTAAAGTAATGTTAGAGAATTGGTGTGACTTATTTGGCCTATGAAAGATACTTAAAAGTTAAAAAATATAAATAAGGTTAAGATTAACTCCATTTTGTCGATATTGTTTTAGAATGCGGTTTGAGTCAAAATGGAAGAAAGGAATAGGGAATTATGGTTTTAGAGCATTGACAAGAGAGGAATAGAGAGAGGAGAAGCCTTCGGGGATCACGGCAGCGTCGAGAGTGGCTTCGGCATTCGATGGAACGAACTTTGATCGCTAACTCCATTTGACAAGCATTAACCCTTCTTGAACTTAGAGAATTTTTGAGAATTTTTGATAAAATTTCAGAATAGAGAAGAATTAGGGGATGAGGTGGTATTTATAGGGTAAAAATGAAGGTGTGTGAATTGAAGAATTGATTTAAAAGAATTTAAAATAGGATTAATGGGGAATTGAAGATTCTCTGGTTAATTTTAGAGAAATCAAACAATAAAGTGGAGTAGAAGGGAGTTGAAGGGGTGCATGGGCAATGAATGGAGGTATTTAGAGCTAGGTGAACCACCGGTAGCGGCCAGATTGGAGTTTTGGGTAGTTGGATTTGTGTCATGCGTCTCGAAGTTCATGCCATGTGTTATATTCTATGTTGACTCCTCATTTATCCCGTTTGAATTTTCTGAAACTTTTCGATTCTCCGTGTATTGCATGTGAAACTCTTTGGTTTCTAAAAAGTTAAAAAGAATAAAATTATAAAAATAATTAGGATTAATGAGAATCGAACACACAGGATATGGCATAGCAGTACACAGTACTAACCAGTGAGCTACAATTTGTTTCTTACTTTTATTGAACAAAATTAACTTATAACTCCTAATCAGGATGAAATACCCTTTCTATACATTTGAACAAGTTACATTTGTGTAGGGATTTCAGAGTTGTTACATTCTACCCACCTTATAAAAATTTTGTCCTCGAAATTTACACAAATACTAAGTTTCAAAACAAGTGAGAGTATCGTGTACGCATATCGTCTTCTCTCTTCCAGGTTGATTCTTCCGGCGAATCCTTTCTCCACATTACTCGGACTAAGTTCACCTCCTTGTTCCGTAATGTCTTTACCTTTCGATCCAGGATCTCAACTGGTTACTACTCGCAAGTTAGATCGGTCTGTACAGTGAGCTCTGAGTGATCAAGTATATGGATGGGGTCGCTTACTTATCATCGTAGCTGGGATATGTGGAACATATTCTGCACTCCTTCCAATGAGAGTGGTAGTGCTAAGCGGTATGCTACTTCTCTAACTCGTTCGAGTGTGTCGAACGGTCCGATGTATCTTGGACCGAGTTTACTCTGTTTGCAAAAATGTATCACTCCTCTGTTCGGAGAGATCTTCAGAAACACATACTTTCCGTATTAGAACTCCAGGTGTCAACGTTTTGCATCTGCCCAATGATTCTGTCAGTCCTGGGGTATACACATCTTCTCCCTGATCATGTGAACCACATCTACAGTTGCCACGATCATCTCTGGCCCAAGGAGTTCACGATCTCCAACGTCATCCCAACTTAGCGGGGAACGACACTTATGTCCGTAGAATGCTGCGAAAGGTTCCATCCCAATGCTTCCCTAGTAGTTGTTATTATATGAAAACTCCATAAGGTGTAGGTGATCTTCCCACGTAGCTCTGAAGTCTAGCATACAGGCTCTCAGCATATATCTTCTATGATCTGAATTGTTCGCTCGGACTGTCCGTCTGTTTGGGGATGATACACCGTGCTGAAATTCAGACTCGTTCCCAAGCTGGCTTGAAGGCTCTGCCAAAACTGGGATCAGAATCTAGTATCTCGGCTGGAGAAGATGCAGACAGGTACCCCGTGTAATCTCATGATCTCATGCATGAGTTTATGGGTATCAAGACAAGTAGATACATCTTGAAAGTTTAAATCTTACTTTAGATTTTTAGTCACCTCTATGTACTTTCTTGCCAACGTCTCGGTTGATTGGGCAACTCTGAATGCGATGAAGTAAGCCGATTTGGTGAGTCGATCCACAATAACCCAAACTGCATCATTATCCTTCGTACTGTGAGGAAGAGCAGTCACGAAGTCCATGGTAATGTGCTGCTATTTCCATTCTAGGATTAGTAACAGCTGAAGTAGACCAGCTGTTCTGTGATGTTCAGCCTTTACTTGCTGACATATTAAGCACTTTGCTACGCTCCTTGCTACTTTTCGTTTCATTCCGTGCCACCAGTAGTGTTTCCGTAGATCCTTGTACATCTTCGTGCCGCCGGAGTGTACAGAATATGGAGAGTTGTGAGTTTCTTTCATCAACTCTTCTCGAATAGGGTCGACTGACACGCATAAATGACTCCCATAACGTAAGGATCCATCTTCGTGGATGATGAAGTCAGTTCAAAGACCAATTTCTACCTGTTCTCGGATCTTTTATCGCTTGTCATCATTTACTTAAGCTACCTTGATCTGATCGATAAGAGTGGACTGGACTCGTAAGTTCATCAAGGATGATGTGTTACCTGGCATAACTACTTCAATCATAAGTCCGTGCAGTTCTTGCTGTAGCTTCCACTGGGCGGTGAGGTTTATTGCTTATGGCTAGTGACTAAGTGCATCAGAAACTACATTCACCTTTCCAGGATGATATTGTAGCTTGATGTCGAAGTCTGCCATAAGCTCTAGCTATCTTCTCTGCCGCATGTTGAGTTCTTTTTGAGTAAATACATACTTCAAACTATTATGGTCGATTATATATCCACCCGCTCTCCCAAAAGATAGTGACGCCAAATCTTGAGTGCGAAAACCACGGCTGCCAATTCCAGGTCATGTGTTAGATAGTTGCGCTCATGAACCTTTAACTGTCTTGATGCAAAAACCACAAAATTTCCATGCTGATGCAGAACACATCCTAATCCCATACTTGACGCATCACGATGTACATTGAATCCGCCAGATCGATCCGGTATTACGAGGATAGGTGCAGAGGTTAATCTCAACTTGAGTTCTACAAAAGCTTTCTCACATGCTTCTGACCACACGAATGCTTCGTCTTTACGTGTAAGCTTGGTCCGGGGTGCCGCGATCTTTGAAAATCCTTCGATGAAGCATTTGTAGTATCCTGCTAAGCCCAAGAAATTTCTTATATCTTTGACCATCTTTGGTGTCAGCCACTCGCTGATAGCTGACACCTTAGCTGGATCCATAGAGATCCCTTCGCCTGAAACTATGTGTTCGAGAAATCCGACTTGGTCTAGCCAAAATTCACACTTGTTGTACTTGGCGTAGATTTGATGTTGTCATAGTGTCTCCAGGACAATGCATAAGTGCTCGGCGTGCTCTTTCCGATTCTTTGCATACACCAGGATGTCGTCGATGAAGATAACAACAAACCTGTCTAAGTACTCTCGAAAAATCTGGTTCATCAGATTCATAAAAATGGCTGGTGCATTGGTCACTCCAAATGGCATTACGAGATTTCATAATGGCCATAACGAGTCCTGAATGCCGTTTTCGGAATGTCGGACTCCTTGACCTTCACCTGATGATATCCTGAACGAAGATCTAATTTTGAGATAACACAAGATCCACTTAACTGATCAAAAAGGTTATCGATGCGAGATAGCGGATACTTGTTCTTAATCGTTACTTCGTTCAGTGCTGGATAATCCACGCACATCTGGTAGGTACCTTCCTTCTTCTTTACTAGCAGCACCAGAGATCCCCAGCTTGAGGTACTGGGTCTGATCCAACCTTTCTTCAGGAGTTCATCCAACTGAATACGGATCTCCTTCAATCCCTCCGGACTTAATCGGTATGGAGTTTTTATTACAGGTTGTGCACCGGGTTGTAAATCAATGCCAAACTCTAGAGCTCGATCGGGAGGCAAATCTGTTATGTCTTCAGGGAATACATTCTCGAACTCTCTAACAACTTCTGGTTTTGATTCTTTCGCTTACAATGCTGCAATTTTTGCCTTCTTTGGTTTTACTCGATAGATGCTAGGCACCAAAGTCCGGTCTCCGCATTTGAAATAGAACACTGGGTGATATGGTATTTTAAACACTACCCTCTTTTGGCAACTGTTCCTCCAAAATTTGAACATAACTGAAGAGCTAAGCTCTGTTAAAATTTAATAAGGCAGCGCTTCACGTGATCCCCATGAGGGCGCCAGCGCCTTAGGATTAAATCCTATGGCGGCGCCGCACGTGAAGCTAACATGGGCGCCAATGTGCAAAGCACCTATCATATATAAGAATTAAATTCATAAGTGGCGTCTACGTGCATGATACGTGAGCGCCAGCGTCCAAGTTAAAATCAAGTAGAATTAAATTCTACAGAGGGATATTTCCCTAAAATCTAGGATACTCTCTGTTAAACAGAACCGTTGGATGAAATATCCAATGGAGATGATAAATTATCAGAATATAGAATTAAATTCTATTAGGAGAAAATATCTCCCAAATCTTTCTAAGTGAGAAAGATACTCTAGGTTGGATCAAAAATCCAATGATAGAATAAAATTCTATTTTGGGAATATATTTCCCCAATTTTTCTAAATAAAGAAAGATTATTCTCTCAAAAAACAAAGAGCCATTGGATTAAAATCCAATGGTGATTAAAAATCACCGTTTTACAGAATAAAATGCTGTACATGGGAAAATATTTCCCCAATCTTATTAAAAACAAGAAAATATATTCTGTAAAAATAGAAATCATTGGATCAAATATCCAACGGTGGATAAAATCGCCTGAACAAATTGAAATCTCTCAATAAGAGATTTTCTCAAAACTAATTAAGAATTTGCCTCTACTATATAAAGAATCCGAGACTTCAAGTCTCAAAAGACACACAGACATACAGAGGGAACCCCCATAAGCTTCTGCAAAAATACAAAAGGCTTTAAAAAATAACAAAGAATTTAATTCTCAATAGAGAAGAAGATCTTCCTCCTCTCAAACCCTAGGTAAAGAAACCACAGAGATCAAAACGTCTCCTTTACCTATCAGATCATATCTAAGGGTTTAACCCTTCTCAAGAATTTAGTTCTTTATCTGGATCTGAGATCCACAAGACAAATCTCCCACAAGTTGAGAATTTAATTCTCATTTGGAAGATCTTGTTCTTGAGAATCAAAGATTCAGAAAAGAACTACGAAAAAGAAAAAGAACCTATCCTATAGAAATTTAATTCCTCTGAAAATAGGGTTTAACCCTAAAAGAAGCTTAGTTCTTATAAAAGAAAAAACATATGAACTTAGTTCTTGAAGAAAACCCGATTCCAGATCTTCAAAACAAAGATCTTGGTGCTATTAACAGAGATTCAATCTCTAAAAAAGGAAAAGGAATCAGCGCCACATGTGCTTCCAATATGGGCGCCTCTAATAGATTCCCAAAACAAAAGGAAAAACACTGCCTTACGTGAAAACACGTGAGCGCCCAAAATTGATGGCCAGCGCCTCACGAGATATACATGTGAGCGCTGAGTAAAGTGCTTAGCACTTCATACGCAGCCAAAACGGCTGAGTGCTTAGCACTGACTGGGCAGCGTCTAGCTCCTCATGAGAAACATATGTGGGCGCCCAATAAAATAAATGGGATAGAGGATGAAGAAAAGGTCAAGGACTGGAGGGAAGTCTTCATAGACTACTTCAAATCCTAGCAAACGTCCGAAAGAGCGTTATCTAGACATCAGCTCATGAAACGAGCTTTTTCTTTCGCCTTCGTCAATGATACTCTGTCAAGAGATCGTTTGATTGTTTATGGTTAAGATGTGTGGGGTCGGAGGAAGCAAAGAAAGTCGTCCAAGAAATACACGATGGACTCTGCGGTTCTCACCAAGCTGGACCAATGATGAAGCTGAAAATAAAAAGAATGGGTTATTATTGGCCCACAATGATTCAGGACTGCCTCGAATATCAGAAGCAGTGTCACTCGTGCCAAATTCATGGGGACTTCATCCATAAACATCCAAATCCTTTACACTTGACAGTGGCTAGCTAGTCGTTCGAAATGTGGGGAACCAATATAATTGGCCCTATCGAACCGGCATCATCCAAAGAACATTGGTTTATATTGGCAATGACTAATTACTTCTCTAAATAGGCAGAAGCAGTACCACTAAGAGAGGTGAAGACGGAGAATATCCTCTATTTCTTCAAGACCCATATCATCTATCGGTTTGGAACTCTGCGACGGATAATCTTGGATAATGGGCTAGCTTATAGAAGTCATAAAATAAGCCGCTTCACACAGCAACATAAAATATATTGGAGATACTCTTTGGTCTATAATCCTCGGGCCAACATTCTAGCTGAAGCTTTCAACAAGATCTTGATAAAGATTATAAAGAAAACAATGTCCAGAAACAAAAAAGACTGGCATGAAAGGCTGCATGAAGCTCTCTGGGCATACCGAATAATGTTCAAGACGGCCATAAATACAACACCATAGGCGTTGGTGTTCGACACGGAAGCAGTGCTCCTGCTGGAAATAGAACTCCCCTCTCTACGAGTAGTGGTTCGATACGAGCTGAAAAATGAAGAAAATGCTCATCTTAGGCTCGAGGAGATCGACGCCCTCGATGAGACTCTTTTTATAGCACAACAAAACCTGGAGGCTTATAAGGAAAGGATGACACGGTCATACGAAAGACTGACCAGGCTGAGAACATTTCGCCAAGGCGAACTCGTACTAGTCGTCAAAAGACCAATGATCCCCAATCGTCCAAAACGGGAGAAGTTCAACCCAAACTATGAAAGCATATACATTGTAGAGAAAGTCTATCAAGGTGGAGCCTATCTACTCTTGAATATGCATGGCGAAAGACCCTTCCGGCCAATAAATGGCCGATTCCTCAAAAAGTACTACGCTTGAAGAGTCATGACTTAGGTCAATGAAAGATGACGACGCTTGTGTCCGCTCAATATCTTTATGATTCAGAACTCTGAGAGTAGTATCCAAAAAGCTCCATCGCCTAAAAAACGGTAACAACGGACCGAGATGTCCCTAAACTAACAACGGACCGAGATGTCCCTAACCTAGCAACGGACCGAGATGTACCTAAACTAAAACTTCGCCTCAAATATGGATATAATGAACCGAAACGTCTTTAAACTAGTGTGTCACCTCAAACAGGGTGCATCGCTCCAAATACGGCGATAGACCCCCTTGAGATCTATATCGCAATTAACGTCTCAACGGCGAGAGTTGCAACTCAATTCCCACCGGCAAACAGATCGGCACCTGTGGCGAAACTACTTTCGGGAGTTCCATCGTTAAAAAAAAGGTATGTCCACAAGCTAAATGGGCGTGGATGAAAATTCGAAAGGACGCCATGAGTAAAAACAACAGGACTGTCGGCGAGCTTCGCGAAAACCCAAAAGGGCACGATCTGGTTAAAAAAAACCCACCCACATGAAATCTTTACGACTCACAAAGGAGCAATACACTTAGGAGTCCTCATGATTCCTAAGGAGAAATTACACTTACGAGTTTCTCACGACTCGTAAGGAGAATTTCCCCTTATGAGACCCTCACGGCTCATGAGATTCAAAAGCCTTAAGCTATAAGGATCTAAACCTGTTCTTAAGCCTTCAAAAACCATACAAAACCCTTTTTCCCTACAGGCGGTCCAATATTAACCCTTGTATACAATCCACGATCATAAATAAATATTCTCCCACTAAGTTCCATCAATGATGAGAAATATCCGCATATGGTGAACGCCATTTGTAAGTCCTCTCGACTTATAAGGAGAAAACACTCCTGGAAGATCCTTATGACTTACAAGTGAAAATATCACTTAGGATTCCCATGATTCCTAAGGATAAAATACATCTACGGGATCCAATCCGTTCTCCGCCAAAAGACCGGACCGAGACGTTGGTACGTCTGGCCTGAATTTGGGGGCAGATGCTATTTGGACTTATCTATCCACCTCTCCGAAAATACCAAGTTGATTTATGGCATCATATATTGGAGGTTTGGATAGACACGATCGCTGTAGCAGACTTCATCAGATTCCCCCTCATTTGCAAGGGTTTTTTGATTGTGGGGATGCTCTTCCCTGCAGTCGCAAGCCCCTGCAGTTAATTACGTTATCGTATTGCGATAACCACTTTTTCCTGCTTCGGAAGTTCACTTCGTGTCGTGTGTATTTTTTTTATTTTGGTTTCCCGTGGATTGTATACGGAGACTAATTTATGTCATCGCCCGTAGGGTGCAGATTAGTCCAAATCCGTATATTTTAGATTTTAGTTTGTTTTATTTAAAGACCATTAATCTAGTTTGAGATTAAGGTCAACTTAAATATATGAGCATTTGGGTTCAATTTATTTTAACTAACGATACGTTAGTCTAATTTGAGAATAAGATCAACTTAGCAAAATTTCAAGAATCATTTTTATTTCAGATCCAACAACAGATTATTTGGGCTTAGTCTGCTCAGTATTTTTTTGTTCAAAAGTGCTAAGCACTTATTTGGGCTCTGCTTGTTCAGCCCCCTTTTTTATACAAAAATGCTAAGCATTTGTTTGAAGTTCTGGCGCTCACATGGGTATCATGTTAAGCCTTTAGTTATGGGCGCTGCCCAATCAGTGCTAAGCACTCAGTCATTTTGACTATATATAGTGCTAAGCACTTTTTATATGGCGTCCACATGAGGAGCACGTGTGGTGCTATCCCATTTATTTTATTGGGTGCCCACGTGTGTTTCTCATGAGGCGCTGGGCACTGCCCAGTCAATGCTAAGCACTCAGTCGTTTTGGCTGCGTATGAAGTGCTAAGCACTTTACTCAGCACTCACGTGTATATCACGTGAGGCGCCAGCCTTCAATTTTGGGCGTCTATGTGTTTTTCACGTGAGGTGTAGTTTTTCCTTTTGTTTTGGGAATCTATTGGAGGTGCCCACGTGGGAAGCACGTGCAGCGCTAATTCCTTTTCCTTTTTTAGAGATTGAATCTCTGTTAATGGCACCAAGATTTTTGTTTTGAAGATCTGAAATCGGGTTTTCTTCAAGAACTAAGTTCTTATGTTTTTTCTTTTATAAGAACTAAGCTTCTTTTAGGGGTAAACCTTATTTTCATAGGAATTAAATTCCTATAGGATAGGTTCTTTTTCTTTTTCGTAGTTCTTTTCTGAATCTTTGAATCTCAAGAACAAGATCTTCCCGATGAGAATTAAATTCTCAACTTGTGGGAGATTTGTCTTGTGGATCTCAGTTCCAGAGAAAGAACTAAATTCTTGAGAAGGGTTAAACCCTTAGATGTGATCTGATAGGTAAAGAAGACGTTTTGATCTTTGTGGTTTCTTTACCTAGGGTTTGAGAGGAGGAAGATCTTCTTCTCTATTGAGAATTAAATTCTCTGTTGTTTTTGAGAGCCATCTGTATTTTTGCAGAAGTTTATGGAGGGTTCCCTCTATACGTCTGCGTGTCTTTTGAGACTTGAAGTCTCGGATCCTTTATATAGTAGAGGCAAATTGTTAATTAGTTTTGAGAAAATCTCTCATCGAGAGATTCCAATTTGTTCACGGGATTTTACCCACCGTTGGATCTTTGATCCACTGATTTCTATTTTTACAGAATATATTTTCTTATTTTTAACAAGATTGGGGAAATATTTTCCCATGTACAATTTTTTATTCTGTAAAACGGTGATCACCATTGGATTTTAATCCAATGGCTCTCTGTTTTTTCAAAGAACAATCTTTCTTTGTTTAGAAAAATTAGGGAAATATATTCCCAAAATAAAATTTTATTCTTTCATTGGATCTTTGATCCAACCTAGAGTATCTCGCTTAGAAAGATTTGGGAGATATTTTCTCCTAATATAATATAATTCTATATTCTGATGATTTATCTTCTCCATTGGATTTTTGATCCAACGGTTCTGTTTAACAGAGAGAATCCCATTTTTAGGGAAATATCCCCCTGTAGATTTTAATTCTACTTGATTTTACCCTGGGCGCCAGCTCTCATGTGTCGTGCACGTAGGCGCCACTTAAGAATATAATTCTTATATATGATAGGTGCTCCTGTGCTTTGCACAGTGGCGCCCACGTGAGCATCATGTGCGGCGCCACCATAGGATTTAATCCTAAGGCGCTGGCGCCCTTGTGGGGAGCACGTGAGGCACTGCCTCATTAAATTTTAACAGAGCTTAGTTCTTCAGTTACATTCAAATTTTGGGGTAACAAATGCCTCCCACCGTTTTTCTTACGTGGCCTACACGTGAGTGCAACAGTGTCACTTTTACCACCGTTCGATCTTCTAGGGAGTTGAACCGTCCCTTCACATCCTATAAATAGGGCCTTTGGCCCTTAAGATGACCGCCGTCTAATCATCTTAATTTTTCTTTTTTCTTGAGAATTTAATTCTCATCTCAGAGCTTAGATCTCTGCTCACAGAACTCCTTCAGAGTCAAACTCTGCTGAAAAAAATTGGTAAGGATTATGACCAAAGTTCAACTCTTAAAAGAACCTTCTTTCTTTGTTTTAGATCTTTAACCCATTAACAGAGCTTGGCTTTTTTTTTAAATGATCTCTTAGAGATCTTAAAAAAAAGAACTTTTTCCCTTTTTTTGAGTAGACAGTGGGTCTTAAATCAATGGGCATTCTTGAGAATCGTTGGTTCCCTTCTCAGGGTTTTACCCTATCATCGATTTTGATCTTTGAGAGTCTTGGAAATTTAATTCTATTATGTTTCCCATCATGGGGATTTCTGGGATTTAATCCCATTATTGGAGGAATTTAATTCCATTTTGTCTTACAGAGCTTAGCTCTGAGAAAATTTGGAATTTTTGGGAATATTGTTCCCCTTCCTATTCTTTTTTATTTTTTTAGGATTCTAATACCCTTTTTTTTTTTACAGATTTGAATCTGTTATTTTTTAATAGAACTCACTTTTCGAGAACATTGGGAGTTTTTAACTCCACTGCTTAATGGGACTATTCATTTAATGAGAATCCTTTTGGATTCTCATAATGGGCGCATGTCTCATCATTGATGAGCCATTACCTTGATTTTGTAAGGCCCACAGTAGTGATTTTAATACGCTAATCGATAACTCTCCACTGGTTTTTCTTTTCAGGTATCATAGCCGGTCGTCTGTATTATCTTGAAGAGATTATCTCTTATGAGGAGATTCACATCCAAGGCCGCTGTTAAGGCCAGGAGTTTACTGACGCCCAATGAGACGCGGTGATGCGTCGCTTCGATAATTTCAATGTTCGATTGCTTCCCCACCATTCTGCCCTTTTGAAGATCGTGGTTGGGTCGGTCTGGGAAGCTATACCTGGGCGCCTTGAGGTTGTGCCGCTTCAAGCACTCGATGATGCTGAAGACAAAGTGCATTCTGTGTATATGATGTGGTTGATATCAAAGAAATGGAGAGATAATCTTATCGCCATCTTGCACCGTGTCTTTCAATAAAAGGCGATAGTATCAGCATATCAGAGGGTGGAGGACAGCAGTGGTGACTCTGACGCTTGCATCCGAGAGAAGATGCATAAAAAGATGGTTGATGAGGCTGAACGCGCTTTGCTTAAGCTTTCTTTTGAGTTTGAGAATCCATGTTTGGAGTTCAGTGTCTTGCCACTGTAAATCTGAGATCATGCATTTTCCTTTTCTTTTCTTCTCTTTTTTGCATGCACCAAGAGTATGTAGTTTTGTTTTGAAGTATGAATGAAAAGCATCTTTCCCTTTCGTATCTACACCTTCCTTTCCTTGATTGTCTTGCTCTGGCGCGAAGTAGTTTATGTACTCATTTCGGAGTTTGTACTTTATTTACTCATTTTAGAGTTTGTAGTTTATTTATTCATTTCGGAGTCTCTAGTTTATGTACTCGTTTAGAAGTCTCTAGTTTACATACACATTTCGGAGTTTGTAGTTTATTTACTCATTTTAGAGTTTGTAGTTTATTCACTCGTTTCGGAGTCTCTAGTTTATGTGCTCATTTCGGAGTTTGTAGTTTATTCACTCGTTTCGGAGTCTCTAGTTTATGTACTCATTTCGGAGTGTTTTTAGTTTACCTCCCTTGGGTTTACAGGCAAACTTGTCCTAACGTTGTACGTAGATAACCCCTATTCTTTATGATAAGGGTCCATTAGATTTGTGGTACTAGGGTTTTAGTCTATGGTACCATCGCGTTGGCTGATGTATTCCTCGATATGCAGTATTTAAGCCATTGTTCGAGTAGCCCCACGACTGTCGTGTCTCTGATCCTTTCGGGGGCTGGACAAGACGTCTTCGAGTAATCTCCTTAGGTCATATTACCGTCGGAAGAGCAAGCGTTAGGAATTTTCCATGATGCTTTTTACTTGAGGTTAGACTCAATTTGGAGCCCCGATAAGTCATAACCACACCCTTCTGGGGTAGGATGATCTCCAATGGTCTTTTAGGCTTTATATGGGTTGTCATCAAGATCCAAAGCTAGGAGTATGCCGTCACTTCGGTTTTTTTCATTGACGATGTCGCGGTTATTCTTTGTTGAAGTAGGGTAGACATCTGTAGGACCTCTATGCTGTATGTATTGCAATTGAAGTCCGGAGGTAGGAATATGCCATTGCTCCAATTTCATTTGAGAGCTGTGTTCGCATCCTGTTGAAACGAGAGGGGAACGCCAGGATAGTCCCTAGGTTGTATATGTACCGTCGAGATTTGGAGCTTAAATTTTGCTGTTACTCCATTTTTATTCGACCCTTGGGTCTTTTATTGACGTTGCATCTGCATCCTGCTGGAATGAGAAGAACGTCGGGGTGATCTCTAGGCTTTAAATGTTGCCATTAAGACCTGAAGTTAGGATTTTTCCATCACTCCATTTTTATTTGATTGTTGTGTCTGCCCCTGCTGGAATGGGGGACATAGGGATACTCTCTAGGTTGTATATGTACCGTCAAGACTTGGAGCTCCTTTTGACGAAGCATGATGGGAAAATATGGTTCCCTTTTCTTTTATTTATGCCCATGGATTGTATATAAGAGTCAATATGGACATACTTGCAGGGCAAAGGAATTTTATTTTATTTTTTATTTCCGCGATACTTTATTTTTTCAGCTTTTCATATCGCGAAAGTCACGATTGCCTAATTATTTCGGCTATTTTTCGCGGTGCCCAATCATTTCATCTATTTCATTTGTTCATTTTTACTCGCTACTTTTTTATTGCTAGTTTCCCAAACATTTCGGCTGTTTCATATGCATATTTTTTGCTCGCTGATTTTTGTTGCGAGTTGCCCCATCATTTTGGCTATTTCATATGCATTTTTTTGCAACTCGCTGAGTTTTATTACGAGTCAGGAACTTGAGATCTGATCCCAATCTTGGCATCAGCATCGCTGCAACCGGAATATTGCCAGGAGCGAATCATCATTTGCCTTTGCGAGGACTTGAAATTTGATACCTATTTAAGCATCAACATCGCTTCAACTGGGATATTTCCAGGAATGAATCATCATTTGCCTTTGTTAATTTGGACAAATGTGGCTTAGCAAACAGGGTTAGGATCCTGTCGATTAATGCTTTTTGACTTTATGAGCCGTAAGGGTCTCATAAAGGTGTTTCTCCCTACGAGTCGTGAGGATCCCGTAGGTGTATTTTCTCTTTAGGAATCGTGAGGATTCCTAAATGTTATTTTCTCTTGTAAGTTATAAGGATCTTCCAAGAGTGTTTTCTCCTTATAAGTCGAGAGGACTTACAAGTGTCGTTCACCATATGGGGACATTTCTCATCATTGGTGGAACTTGGTGGAAGAATATTTATTTATGCCCGTGGATTGTATACAAGGATCAATATTTGACCGCCTGTAGGGCAAAAGGGTTTTGTAGGGTTTTGATGGCTTAAAAACAGGTTTAGATCCCTGTAACTTAAGGTTTTTGAATCCCATGAGCCGTAAGGGTCTCATAGGGGGAAATTCTCTTTACGAGTCGTGAGGATCTCGTAAGTGTAATTTCTCCTTAAGAATCGTAGGGACTCCTAAGTGTGTTGCTCCTTTGTGAGTCGTAAGGATCTCACGCAGGTGGTTTTTTTAACGAGATCGCTCCCTTTCGGGTTTTCGCGAAGCTCGCCGGCAGTCCTGCTGTTTTTACTCACGGCACCCTTTCGGGTTTTCATCCGCACCCATTTCGCTTGTGGACATACCATTTTTTTAACGTTGGAACTCCCGAAAGTAGTTTCCCCGCTGTCATGCCCCGCTTCCCAGTGGATGGAAACAGTGACGTGGCAGGCCGCAACGTATTTACTAAAAATATAAACATGTTAAGCGTAATTAAGCAATATATAAAATGAACAAGAATGACAAGAGTATTAAAATAAAACAGCAACTTTATTCACAATCATCTTTATATACAACTGTTTGAAAATAAAAAATATAATGAGTAAAGCAGTGCCTAAAGAATGGCATATAGGAAAGTAAATGCAACGGAACTAGAAGTCAGGCTGAGCGGTAAGCTGGTCCAAGTCCTCCTGGCTTGGCTCTGTCTCCTCCGGGTCTGGTCCTCCTGACGAATATTCCAAAGAAAGAAATATAAAGGAATGTCGTCAGTGAACTAACGCTCGGTAATTCCCAAAAGAAGAAAGAGAAGATAATATATAAAGAGAAATGAACAGATACAGTATATGACTGATTACTGGTATATGATAGCTGTTATAACGTGGTTGTTTGTAGTTTGGTAAAGAAGGTATTCATGTATACGAGAGCAGTCCATCTTACCCCGTGGACTATGCTAACATGTAGTACAAGATCCCGTCATAACCCACGGGACAATGGCACAAGAATTCATGTAGGTGTCTTTTAAGTGACCTCTCGTGCCACGATATACGTTCCATACCAATCTACCCCTTTATCCCCGCGTAATGTATTGTATAAATTATATTTACAAGTCTTTGTGTAACCATGGATACAAAAGTTTTAGGTATTCATGTTCAGGATGTAATCAAGTATTATTCATGTCAAGTTATAATCATAGTTCGGTCAAGTCAAGTCAAATATACATGTTTGATATTGATGTTTGATTCAAGTATTCATGTTCATGATCAAGTATTCATGTTTGATTTTTGGATACAGGTTTGAATTTGGAATCATACCGAGTTAGACACTTGTACTGATTTAACTCTGGTATTCTTAGGTTCGGGAGTCATCGGCAACTGCTGCACATGGACGGCAGGATTTGTGTTTTTTTCCAAGACAATTGCCATTGATAATACTGTTAAATTGTCTACCTTAAATAGGCAAGCACTCACTTTCTCCGGCACTCTGGGGCTCAAGAGAATTGATCCCGCTTAAACCTATATTTACTAAAGTCCTTAAATATTGTTATTTTGTATATCTCGAGGGTTTTTTTTATGAAAAATATAGTTAAAAATAAAATCTCGAGGGTGATTAGTATTATTTAGAGTTTTCATGAGCATAGATTTTAAGTATTATGGTATTTTAATGATAAACATTTAGCATTAGAAGATTCATGGTATTTTACTGAAAAACCTGTCCTTTTTGGTATCTTGATGACATTTTATTCGCATTTATTAATCTTTCAATTTTTTTGAAAAAATATAGATTTATTATATTTTTAAAATATGGATTTATAATTTTATATAATTTTAATTTTAAAAATTATTTTATTTTATTTAGAAAATTCATATTTCTTAAAAACGTATTTAAATCCTTTCGAGATCGAATGCTCCGTGAGGAGCTCTGTATCTCGCTCTACTAGCCCAAGGATGTGCGATAATCCGCACCATCCGTTAGCGGGTCCCCTAAAGAGGGTTGTAGATGCATAATCGCAAAGGAAATGAAATCCGCTTTAAAAGAAATCCGGTTTTAGAATTATGTGATATTTTATTGTAAATACTATCTTCGAACCAAAAACACATACAACTGGGCATCGTGCTATGAAACCAAGTGTGTATGGGGGGTAGGTCGTTACCCCGTGAAGTTTTCCTAAAGGCATTGTTAAGCAATTTTGTCGAAAAGATGGGCTAACAAAGTTCAAGGTATTTTAATGTAAAAGTTCAATTATGATTGTTTTATATGAGATTCTTGGTTAAACTTGATTCTAAACATTGGTATTAAGATTACAAGAGAAGTGGTAAAATTGGTTTGACCAAATGATAAGAGAAAATGGAGTTATAGGTTTTAGAAAAGATGATATCGGTAATAACTCCACTTTTACCGATATTTGATTTAAAATGAGTATCAATAAAAAAAAGGAGAATTGGGAGGGACTTACAGTTTAGAAATTTCAAGGAGAGGTTGAAGAAGAGAGGATGATCTTCGTGGCATCACGGGATCTCTAGAATTGGATTCGATCTTCGCCGGAACCAACTTGCTCGCTAACTCCACTTTACTTCACTTGCACTAGGAACTTTTTAGAGAGTTTTGGCTAGAATTTTCAGAATGGTGCTGAGCCAAAGTATGGGGTGGTATTTATAGTAGAGAATTAGGGTTTGGGAATTAAAATTGTGGATTAAAAAGTATTAATATGATGTTAAATTGTGAAATGAAAGGTCTTTGTTTGATTGCAGGGAAATCAAACAGCGCAGAGGAGTTAAAGGTAGCTGATGCAGGGTTTCCTAGGACGGCAGCAAGGTTTTGGGAGACATCGTCCATGCTAAATTATAATTTTGCCGTTCTAGCTAACCCTAAACATAGAATCGTTTACTAGAAATCCGACGGAAATCTAAATGCAAACACTTTGCAAGTAAAGTGAGCAAGGAATACAACCTTTGTAGACCGGTCCTTCACTTCAATAGCTCCGTATAGTAGTCCCTTCGCTACGATCGTGAACTCCGGACTCTAGAGAGGATCCCTTGAAGAAACGAACATGCTTGCTTTGAAGTCTTCGAGACTGAAGATGATCTACGTCGAGGAGATACTAACCAAAGCTATCTCTTCACTAATTAAGGAATTAGTGAATCAAACACCCTATACTAAATGGCAAGTAATAGAGGATGATGAAGTAGGAAGTGGGCTTACTTTAGAAATCATTTTCTCACTCATTTTTCTCATCTCCATGGAATCTAGTGAGCTTGAGGAAGAAGATGATGAAAAACTCTCATGATAACATCAAGTAGAGAATTAGAACCATGGGTGAGTTAAGTATCATATACTTAACCTTTGTAGAGACCTAACCAAGGCTAGGTTAATTGGTAGGGTTAATAAATATCTTAGGTAAAACAAAACTTGAAAACTTAGTCAAAGAACTACAAGCTTCTACAAGCTTATTAACTATGACAAAATCATTTAGTTTTAGAATTACTTAAATAAATAAAACCCTAGAAATTAAACCAAGCATGGTGTAAGTCATACACACACCCATGTCCATGTATCATCAAGCATGACACAATATTTTGTACACTAATATATATCACATATATACACATGCACAAAGTAGTGAGAAAAGAAATCATAAGTGAGCTAATACAAGTTAATGTAATGTAATATATCAAATATATAATTATACATTAGATTGTCAAATCAACTCTTGATTTAATAATCCAGCTATATCACATATAACCGACTAATATCATATGTAACAACTTATCGAATCAACACTTAATCCGATAACCCGGCTATATCTCATATAACCGACCACTGTCACAAATTGTGAGAATAGAATACAGTATCTCATATTGTATCAATCTCGGTCCCGCACATATCACATATGTGCTCCTACTCCATTTCGCTTGAGCCAAGAAACCCCTGTGTAGGACTCTAAAGACTCATTAATACGCCGGCCGTAGGTAATGATCATATCAAACACCCACAAGCTGCAAGCGGTCTGCTAAACGTAAAGGCCACCCGGGTATTGAGCGATCAGAAGATCAACAAGAAAGCCTGCTCATACTCTTGTGTATCCAATCAGTAACACTACCGTACAGTCCGGTCTCTTCGTCTGATATGCCGCATATCTCGTCTAGGGATGGTAAACGTCAGACCCGAGTAACTCGATAAGTCGTGTCTATATGAGGCTCATAACGGGTCGAAAAACTACTGATAACACTTACCAGTATATCTCTGAAGCAGCCCTGGCCAGGGACTTCCTGTTATAGCCAATCGAGCATAGCGCAATATCAACCCCCAATACCGGGAGAGACGAAACCCCTCCTATCGCTCATTGCCTCCATGTGACTCGGGAATGTACCCAAAAGCCACCATTTTGCACAATCTCTTGAACGTCGTAAGGTCGAAATCAAAGCACAGTTGGAATCACACAAGACTCTTTGACGATTTCGGGTCTACAGACTAACCTGTACTAGTGTCACTAGAGAACTGCCATCTGACGTGAGGTATAATACCATCTGGGAGTTCTCGGCGAGTCCGTCCAGTGTACCCAGTCTCTACTGAGCATCCGTATACTGTCTCTGATGTCAAACACCAATGGATATGGGATCATCCATCGCCCATCTACATGGGTCGAGAAGCTATACGCTAGTCTACTCCGGTATATCGATGCCCTGTCTCGTTACACCCACGACTAGGAACATTTGAAGGATATACTTAGCGACTACACTGTCCCCACTAGTATGATCTGCATCATAATCCTGGTAGTCAAGTACTCATCCTAAGAGCTTTATCAACATGTAATATAGAGACAATCAGTGTACATGCTAAGATAAAGTGCAACCAGATAGCGTACTATCATGTCGAGCAAGAAAGTCCTCCATATATATGTCCAAGCATCCACTACAATATACATCGTATGTACAGTAATGGCCTCTAGGGCATACATATAACTGACAATCTCCCACTTGCACTAGGGCCATCTATCGTAGTATCCCATGCCCAACAATCAGCAGTGGTTAAAGTATCTCATACTCAACCATCCCATAGAAGTCTCTCCTGGGAATAAGCCTTTATGAGTGGATCCGCCATGTTAACCTCTAAGTCTACTCTCCTAACATCGATCTCCCTGAAGATCAACCATCTCCATGATCAGGTTATACTGCCTAAGAATATGTCTGGATCTCTGATGGGACGGGGGTTCCTAGGTTTAAGCCACAACTCCATTGTCACACAATGGTAGGAACAAAGTTCATCTCATGAACTAATATACATCCAGACTGCCTCTTTGGTAGCATCCTTGGTAGAGATGTATCCAGCCTTTATCGTCTAGTTTGCCACGGTATCTAGCTTGGAACTCTTCCAACATACCGTCCCTCCACTGAGGGAAAAGACAATGCCTGTGACTGACATTCAGTCGACCTTACCATCTTGGAAGCTATCCAGTGATTCTCCCCAAGATCGATTGATACCAACTCACTACACCTAGTGAGAATCCTAACATCCACTTAGGTCTATCTCAAAGATCCAAAACCCAAGATTTTGGAGGTATTACCTTGATCCTGTATGGGGAATCCTTGTGATAAGAGGAGATTGACCGAGTGTAGCATAGGAAACTCCTTTCCTATCAAGAGTATGTCATCCACGTACAATACGAGGATCACCACCATACTCCCTACTACCTTTTTGTACATACAAGGTTCATCTACCATTTTGATGAAGTCAAACTCTTTGACTACCACATCAAAATAGATGTTCCAACTCCGCGATGCCTGCTTTAACTCATAAAGAAACTTGCACATGTTTCCGCTGCTCCCACCGTCTACGAAGCCCTCTGGCTGTGTACTTATAGACGCTCTCTTCTAAATCACTATTTAGAAAAGCAGTCATGACACCCAACCGCCAGATATCGTAGTCATGGTATGTAGCAATGGCAAGTAGGATCCGGATGGACTTAAGCATAGTCACTAGAAAAAGGTTTCATCATTATCCACACCTGGTCGATGACGAGAACCTTTTGCAATAAGTCTAGTTTTGAAAGTCTCAACTTTTCCATCTACACCAAGTAATCTTCTCAAGATATATACTTGCTCCTGATGGGGATTTAACCCTTCAGATAAAGCAACCAAAGTCCATACTTTGTTGGTGTATATGGATTCCATCTCAGATCGCTTAGCACCCAGCCATTCTCACAGAGTCACTACTCTTGATGGCTTGCTCGAAACTAGTTGGGTCATCATCTCATGATGGAATCCTCGCTCCCACTGTCATAGAAAAAACCGAAGTATCTCTCAGGTGGGTGAGGAACCCTACCAGATCGGCGGAGAGGCTGAGATTAGTCGGGAACTATTGAATCCTCTGGTTCTACCAAATCATCAGCTGCAGTTTGTATAGCTGGAACTCCTTCCAGTTCTACCTCATGACCACTAATTTCTTCACAAGAAATACCTTTTCTCAAAAAGGTGGCATGCCGAGAAATAAAACACTTTTTGTTCCTCGGTTCGATAAAAGATATTCCTTTGCGAATGCTTGGGATATCCAACAAACTTCCACAGAACTGACCTTGCATCGAGCTTGTCTGGATTTTTCTTTTAGACATAGGCCGGACAACCCCAAATCTTAACATCCTTAAGAGATGGGCTCTTCCCATACCATATCACATATGGAGTGGTAGGCACCTGATTTGGTTGGAACCCAATTCAATAGGTATGCAGCTTCCCAAGAGCATAACCCCCAAAAGAAAATAGGCAACTCAGTAGTACTCATCATAGAGCACACCATATCTAATAGGGTGCGATTGCTCTGCCCCGATACACCGACGTGCTGTGGTGTATACGGAGGAGTAATGCTGAGAGAGAATCTCATTCTCTTTTAGAATAGTCCAGGAATTCCGTGCTCAAGTATTCTCCTCCCTGATCACATCAAAAGACATAATACTTATACGCATTTTGGTTCTCTACTTCTGACTTATATTCTTTGGATTTCTCAAAAGTTTCGGACTTGTGTTTCAACGGGAACACATGTGCGAACCTTGAAAGATCATCAGTCAATGTAATAAAGTACAAAGAACCTGTCCTCGCAAGTGTATACATGGGACTTACATACATCATTATGTATTAATCCCAAGAGTTCACTAACTCTTTCTCTGTTTCCAATAAACGGAGCTATGGTCATCTTATCTTTGTGACATGACTGGCAAGTTTCATAAGATGTAAATTCAAACTGATTTAAATATGCATCTAAATATAACTTCGCTTAGTCTGGTCGCACTGATTTGACTTAGTCTACAATGCCTCAAGAAGGATTAGTTCATTTCTGAACTCTTCCTCTTGTGTGTGTTTTGTACGTTAAGAACTGTAGTTTGATTTAGAACGTATATGCTTTTAGATAACGTGCCTGAACCGATCAACTCTTGATATAGGAAATGTTCAAAACATTATCCAACATTACAAAATTATATCCTTCTTTATCTTAATAAAGAGACAGATATGATGTTGTATATCAGGTTCGGTATCTAATAACATTCGTTCAGAATTAATGTATTTGGTAATACAGGGAGATAACTGCCAACTGTTTTGGCTGCAACACTTGCACCGTTTCTAACTCTTAAAACTTATCACCCATTCCCAGTTCTCTACTTATTTGTAGCTCATGTAACGGATTACATATATGAGATCCTGATCCGGTATCTTATACCCAGGACGTAGAGGATACTGAGAAACAGTTCTCGGTAATGAACACACCCGAAGAAGATGCATCATCATGCACTTTCTTCGTTTGGGCGGCACGGGAATTCTGGTAATCCCCTATTTCCTGCTCGGTCTTATAACAATTATAAGTTGGAGCGGGACCAACGCTCCCCAGCTCAGTATAACAAGCGGGTTCGGTCAATACATCCATATTATTATCTTGATTAAGGCGTGACATAGTCGCTACCTGGAGAGAGAGAAGAAAACACTCAGTGTATGTTCTTGCAAGATTAGATTCGTTATTAATTTATCTAATCAGGATGGCTCCTACTGTTTTAGTTAAATCTTCTTTCAAACCCTAAAAGGTAAGACTAGCCGAGATTAATTACACCCTATAAGTTCGCTAATCTTTCGGCCAGGCCAGTGTCGGTACTTTGAGAGAGGTTCCTCGTGCTTTCGCACGGACCTAATTAAAATAAACCTCGTTTTCCCAGAGGCATAACCCCATTAACACCTTTCTAGACACCTACTTGATCGGCAAATTGTAATGTGTAAAACTCTCCCAGGAGTAACTCTTACTGTCAGTGGGTATTGGGATCCAACTATCTCATAGAAGGTATGTAATCTCATTGAAAATTTCATAATGTTTTGCCCCAAGCGTCCTATGACCTTGACAGAGGTCAACAAACCATAGGCTGCTAGTCAAGTTCAACCCGTCATTTCATAATTGAAATAAACCCACCCGTACGACCCTTGACAGAGATCTACAAGGTCGCACGACTATCCTAAATCAATCGCATCATATGCTTTGCAGATAAACACTAATCAGCTACCGCACACTACTCCTTAACAGAGGTCAACAAACGCAGCACGAATACTAACTACTACTTATCTGAAATGACAGAGGGCTACGACAGGTTTTTAAGAAAACCTTTTGCGTAATGAACTTGATATCGTTGTAGAATCGAGTGATTTTGAAAAGGAGTGTTTTTTTAGGCTTTTACTAGTTTTGCTAAAGAGATCACTCCCGGTGAAGGGATCTCAGCTCTTTCCTTATCGAATAAGGTGCAGGATATTTCACAAATACCACTATGCAAAGCAAAAACTATAGAAGCAATCAAAAGACAAACCGAGTGTGTAGCATCTTCCAGTTTCGCTAAAGAGGTCACTCCCAGTGAAGGGATCTCGGCTCTTTCCTTATCGAATAAGGTGCTGGATATTCTACAAGGAATACCGCTATGCAAAGCAATAACCAGAGCTACCAGTTTTTGAGACAAGTTTCTATAATATCTTTTATGTTTCTTTTATTTCATTAATCTTATTAATGAAGTCCCATTTATTATGCTTCCCAAGCATCACATATGAAATGAAAGCAACAATATATAATATAATATAATATATATATATATATATAATATAAGTATTCATCTCAGAATATAATCAATGATCACATGATCACATCACAGAATATCCCAGCAGAATACAACATATGAAATATTGGATATACTAGGATTTCCGGGTTTTAAATTAAGCCTGTATAAAACACTAATTCCACGGTCTTGATGAATAGCCAAACACACATCCCTAGACCCCTACGAGAGCGTCAAGCAACCCTACCAATTCTAGAGTTAGGAGATCCGGTCTCTACTCCTCGAGATGGTCTCCCACTGGACCCTAGAACCCAGTTACTCGTGCTCCCCACCTTGGGTCTATCATAATACGGAAAAGTAAATAATTTACAATGGTGACATCATCCTCAACCCGGAAGTGCCCCAATAAAAGAATATTACATACAATAAATTTTACATGAATGAAAATGAAAAACTCTCATCTCACATAAAACCCCCGGCTATTCAAACACGATGATCCAATATAACATATCACAGCAACACATAACATCATATGTCATCAACATAAGTAAATATGCGTATCCCAATTGTCGTTGACATATAGCAACGAAACCGGTGATACACCACATATTACACTTACGGTCGCAGAAAAGAAAGTGAAAAACTACAACAGTTGGAATCCGCAACCACCATAGACATCATAAACCCAATGTATCACATACTTTGGATTTCATGCTTAACCAAATGAATTCCTTAGATATCACATGACTAACAATTATAAACCTCGCATTTTAGTCTCGATATTCAAAACACCTTTTAATATCTAGTCGGGCAATTCAACAAGATTCCTGACATCCTGATCGAATGCTCGCCGGAAACTTTAGTAGACGTCCGCACCCTCCGATGCCGTCGACAAAGTGCACTAACGCGGAACACCGCTTCCGCAAGCACCCGAACGGATACTTTTGGCAACGGGGTTCTCCTAGAGTTACTTGGTCGGGGCTATGGGGCGTGGCTATCTAATAATGTTAACCGGCGAGTATCCGCGTACGCTACGTGATTGCGATGGACTTTTGATCACATCAAAATCACATGGCAACCGATCAAATAAGACTAAATTGCTAGATTTATAACATTCAAATTATTTTTGATTCCAAGTATTATATCCCATCACATGATACCCGGGTGACGTTAAACTTTTCGATCGATTCATCAAAGTCCCACAATTTCCCGATAGCTCAACACTTGAGCACAGTTCAATAATACCTAGAATATACCACAGTACCTATGCACCAGCCGTAGAAGGGCAGACCCAAGCCTCACTCATGTCGCCACGGAACTGCAGCAAACCCTAGGGTATGACCGCGGTTCCGCAATCCAAAAAGTCGAGTTAGGGTTTCAATCTTCTAGAGAGTTCATAGAATTACTTGCATGTTTTTCCGAATACGTTAAACTTGGAAAAATGGGTTTGATATTCGATCGAACTTTTAAACTTCACCTAGACAATATGTGAATAACCCGAAATATTGTTAAGACTACGAATACAAAATACTCTGAATTGCTTATAGTGTAAGATTACATCACATGCAAAATTAGCAAAAACAAGTAACACCTGAAACACCAAAACCAAGTCACTGGAACACAAAAAAAATTTCAGGCAAAACTGCCAAAAAGTGGCCGGCCCCATGTACATTGATCTCGGCCAAAAACCGAGTAAACCCCCTGAAATTTTAACTGTGTTCATGATATATCCCATATAACACTCTGTACTTATTTTAAAAAAATTTTGGCAACATTTTAAATTCGACAGAAACTACATTTTCGCGTTTCAAGTTTTGGAGTATTTCGGTTTCGTAATCTTAACAAAATCCGTCTAATTTCTAGCATGGCTCTGATACCACTGCAGGGTTTCCTAGGACGGCAACAAGGTTTCGGGAGGCATCGTCCATGCCAAATTAAAATTTTGCCGTTCTAGCTAACCCTAAATATAGAATCGTTTAGTAGAAATCCGACGGAAATGTAAATGCAAACACTTTGCAAGTAAAGTGAGCAAGGAATACAACCTTTATAGACCGGTCCTTCACTTCAATAGCTCCATGTAGTAGTCCCTTCGCTGTGATCGTGAACTCCGGACTCTAGAGAGGCTCCCTTAAAGAAACAGACATGCTTGCTTCGAAGTCTTCGAAGCCGAAGATGATTTACGTCGAGGAGACACTAACCCAAGTTATCTCTTCACTAATTACGGAATTAGTGAAGCAAACACCCTATACTAAATGGAAAGTAGTAGAGGATGATGAAGTAGGAAGTGGGCTTACTTTAGAAATCATTTTCTCACTCATTTTTCTCATCTCTATGGAAGCTAGTGAGCTTAAGGAAGAAGAAGATGAAAAACTCTCATGATAAAATCAAGTAGAGAATTAGAACCATGTGTGAGTTAAGTATCATATACTTAACCTTTGTAGAGACTTAACCAAGGTTAGGTTAATTGGTAGGGTTAACAAATATCTTAGGTAAAACAAAATTTGAAGACTTAGTCAAAGAACTACAAGTTTCTACAAGCTTATCAACCATGACAAAATCATTTAGTTTTAGAATTAATTAAATAAATAAAACCCTATCAATTAAACCAAGCATGGTGTAAGTCATACACACACCCATGTCTATGTATCATCAAGTATGACACAATATTTTGTACACTAATATATATCACATATATACACATGCACAAAGTAGTGAGAAAAGAAATCATAAGTGAGCTAATACTAGTTAATGTAATATAATATATCAAATATATAATTATACATTAGATTATCAAATCAACTCTTGATTTAATAATCCGGCTATATCATATATAATCGACTAATATCATATGTAACAACTTATCGAATCAACACTTGATCCGATAACCCGACTATATCTCATATAACCGACCAATGTCACAAATCGCGAGAATAGAATACGGTATCTCATATCGCATCAATCTCGGTCCCGCACATATCACATATGTGCTCCTACTCTGTTTCACTTGAGCCAGGAAACCCCTGTGTAGGACTCTAAAGACTCGTTAATACGCCGGCAGTAGGTGATGATCATATCAAACACCCATAAGCCGCAAGCTGTCTGCTAAACATAACGGCCACCCGGATATTGAGCGATCAGAAGATCAACAAGCAAGCCTGCTCATACTCCTGCGAATCCAATCAGTAACACTACCGTACATTCTGGTCTCTTCGTCTGATATGCTGCATATCTCGTCTAGGGGTGGTAAACGTCAGACCCTGTTAACTCGATAAGTCGTGTCGATATGAGGCTCATAACGGGTCAAAAAACTACTGATAACACTTACCAGTATATCTCTGAAGTAGCCCTGGCCAGGGACTTCCTGTTATAGCCAATCGAGCACAGCGCAACATCAACCCCCAATACCGGGAGAGACGAAACCCCTCCTATCGCTCATTGCCTCCATATGACTCGGGACTGTATCCAAAAGCCACCGTTTTGCACGTTCTCTTGAACGTGGTAAGGTGGAAATCAAAGCACAGTAGGAATCACACAAGACTCTATGACGATCTCGGGTCTATAGACTAACCGGTACCAGTGTCACCAGAGAACTGGCATCTGACGTGAGGTATAATACCTTCTGGGAGTTCTCGGCGAGTCCGTCCAGTGTACCCAGTCTCCACTGAGCACCCGTATACTGTCTCTGATGTCAAACACCAATGGATATGGGATCATCCATCGCCCATTTATATGGGTCGAGAAGCTATACGCTAGTCTACTCTGGTATATCGATGCCCTGTCTCGATACACCCACGACTAGGAACATTTGAAGGATATACTTAGCAACTACACTGTCCCCACTAGTATGATCTGCATCATAATTCTGGTAGTCAAGTACTCATCTTAAGGGCTTTATCAACATGTAACATAGAGATAATCAGTGTACATGTTAAGATAAAGTGCAACCAGATAGCATACTATTATGTCGAGCAAGAAAGTCCTCCATATATATGTTCAAGCATTCACTACAATATACATCGTCTGTACAGTAATGGCCTCTGGGGCATACATATAACTAACAGCTGAAGAGGTATGTGTGCAAAGCACGGAGCATTTTGGCCCCATCTAAACTGTCGGCGCTGGCCCATGGGCATTTTCCGCCGATCGATCTAGGGTTTTAGGTCTCGAGATTCGTGCAATGTGGATTATTCAGAGTTTACTCCATTTTACACATGTTTGATTTTTCTGAACTTTTCATTTCCCCGTGTATTGCATGTGCAATCTTTTGGGCTTCCAAAAAGTAGAAAAAAATTCAGAAAAAAATTTGTGTCTAATGGGATTCGAATACACAGGCTACGTCACAACAGTACAGGGGCTTTACCAGTGAGCTACAATTTGTTTCTTGCTGTTATTTCACAAAAGTGACTTCTAACTCAAACTCAGGCTGTAAAACTCATTTCTTGTATATTAACAGAATAATTTTCTGTACAATGATTTTAGAGTCGTTAGAGCCGCAGGTGCACATCTGTTTGCCGGTGGGACTTGAGTTGCAACCCTCTCCGTTCAGACTTTGATTGCGATATAGATCTTAAGTGGGCCTATCGCCGTATTTGGAGCGATGCACCCTGTTTGAGGCGACGCACTAGTTTAGAGACGTTTCGGTCCATTATCGCTATGTTTGAGGTGAAGTTTTAGTTTAGGGACATCTCGGTCCGTTGCTAGTTTAGGGACATCTCGGTCTGTTGCTACTGTTTTTGAGGCGATTGAGCTTTTTGGATACCACTCTTAGAGTTCTGACTCATGAAGATAGCGAGTGGACACAAGCGTCATCATCTATCATTGACCTAAGTCATGACTCTTCAAGCGTAGTACTTTTTGAGAAATCGACCATTTATTGGCCGGAAGGGTCTTTCGCTATGCATATCCATGAGCAGGTAGGCTCCACCTTGATAGACTTTGTCTATGATATATGAGCCTTCATAGTTTGGCTCGAACTTCCCCCGTTTTGCACGATTGGGGATCATTGGTCTTTTGACGACTAGTACAATTTCGCCTTGGCGGAATGTTTTCGGCCTGGTTAGTCTTTCGTATGACCGTGTCATCCTTGCCTTATAAGCCTCCAGGTTTTGCCGTGCTATAAGGCGAGTCTCGTCGAAGGCATCGAGCTCCTCGAGCCTAAGATGAGCATTTTCTTCATCTATCAGCTCGTATCGAACCACTACTCGTAGAGAGGGGAGTTCTATTTCCAGCGGGAGCATTGCTTTCGTGCCGAACACCAATGTGTATGGTGTTGTATTCATGACCGTCTTGAACGTTGTTCGGTACGCCCAGAGAACTTCATACAGCCTTTCGTGCCAGTCTTTTTTTTTCTGGACACTGTTTTCTATATAATCTTTATCAAGGTCTTGTTGAAAGTTTCAGCTAGACCGTTGGCCCGAGGATTATAGATCGAAGAGTATATCCAATCTATTTTATATTGCTGTGTGAAGCGGCTTATTTTATGGCTTCTATAAGCTGGCCCATTATCCGAGATTACTCATCGCGGAGTTCCAAACCGATAGATAATATGGGTCTTGAAGAAATGAAGGATATTCTCCGTCTTCACCTCCCTTAGTGGTACTGCTTCTGTCCACTTAGAGAAGTAATCAGTCGTTGCTAATATAAACCGATGTCCTTTGGATGATGCCGGTTCGATATGGCCAATTATATCGGTTCCCCACATTTCGAATGGCCATCTATCCACTGTCAGGGTAGAGGATTTGGGTGTTTATTTATGAAGTCCCCGTGAATTCGGCACGAGTGACACTGCTTCGCATATTCGAGGTAGTCCTGAATCATTGTGGGCTAATTGTAACCCATTCTTTTTATCTTCAACTTTATCTTTCTTACAGCTTAGTGAGAACTGCAGAGTCCATTGTGTATTTCTTGGACGGCTTTCTTTGTTTCCTCCGGCCCTAGACATCTTAACCATAAACAATCAAACGATCTCTTATATAGAGTATCATTGACGAAAGCGAAAGACAAAGCTCGTTTCATGAGTTGATGTCTTGATGACGCTCTTTCGGGCGTTCGCTGGGATTTGAAGTAGTTTATGAAGACTTCCCTCCAATCCTTGACCTTTTCTTCTTCCTCTATTTGAAGGGTTACTTGTTCGGTCGTTTCTTTTCTTTCAGATGGTTTTATTAGGTCATCCAAAGATATTTCTGTTGGTGTGAGAACCCTGCAGCTTTGCACAATGATTCTCACGTCATCGAGGTCTTCATTTAGCCAATTTGGACATTGCATCCGCTTTGCTATTTTCTACATACGGTATACTCTCCAGGATGTAGGAAGGGATTTGTGTTAGCAGTTGCTACACTCTTTCGCCATACTTTATCAGCTCTGGCTTGCATGTCTGATAGTCTCTATTTACTTGGCTAATGATCAGCTGGGAGTCTCCATATATGAAGAGGTCTTTGATTCCCATGTCGATAGAGATCTCTAGACTTTCTATCAAAGCTTCGTATGTAGCCTCGTTATTAGTCCTTGGTTTTGTTAAGGAGAGGGCATAATGCAATATCCCTCCTTACGGAGTCATGAAGGTAAGGCCTACCCCGGTTTTGATTATAGGGATGTTCTGCTTTCGCTGGTTCGTGGAAGATGCTCCATTGAAGTCGAGTTCCCATTATGAATCATTTTCTTCTTTCCCTTCTTCGATTGTGTTGAACGCATGTTCATCTGGTAACCCGCAATTCAAGGGGGAGTCGGCTGGTATCGGATGCTCTGCGAGAAAGTCGACAATGGCCTAACTTTTCATTACTTTAAGGGGACGATTCATGTTGGGGCTTTACGCGCGCGCGCAAATGTGCATGTTTTGGAAATAGAATGGTTTTAGAAAAATATTGCACACGTGAGCTCGTCCTCATTTTAAAATTTATAAACCGCAAGTGCACGGCGCATTATAGCGAGCCGGCAAGTACGGGTTGATCTGCAGGGAATTAGAGATTAGGTTTTGTTGCTTAAGGTTTGAGAAAAAAGAATATGGGTTTGGTTGTCACAAAAATAAAGAAAATACGGAAGCAAGAAAACAAGCTAAGAAGAAGTGGTCATGGTTTTGGCTCGGATGGTTGAATCGCGGCGATTCCTTCGACGCTCCCTTGGTCATGAGTTGTCCGTCCTTGTGTCGATCCTGGCGTGAAGCATGACTTGTCAAGGAGGTTGCGAAGCATAAATCATCAAGTTGCCGATATTCAACGCAAACACGAAATGAGTTCGTTTTGTTCACTTACCGTTTGTGTGTCCAAGCTTGAAATATCAACACTAAGTACAAGGGTTAGCAAGCATACAACAACATCAAAAACACAAATTAGCGAGTGAGAGCAAATGATTTTAATGTTAACTTTGCTAAGTGTTTGTGATAGCATAGGATATATAAAACCAAGCTGTTTGTCAAGCCACTTGATCACAAAATACCATATCTAAACTTAGCAAATTTAACACCAAATTGATTTTAACTTAAACATTGCAAATGAAGAGAATGAGTGAATATGGTATATGAAGAGGTTACCAAGTAACCATGGTTTCAAAATACCATATTACACAATAATATAAAACAATCTTTAATTTAGAATCATATTGAGCATTTTAAACAATAATAAGAGGAGGAGGAAGGCAAAGCCGTTCATCTCACATCCTCACCATCACCACAACCAAGAGATTAGTTAAACATCATAAAAGAATAGCAAGTAACCAAAAAGAAGAAAGCAAATAAACAAAGCAAAGACAAATATATTAGCAAAGAAATGAGTTGAGATACATGGTGTTGGTTACTTGTTCAACCTTCAAAATGAAGCTCTCAAAAGAAAGCTTCAAGAGGAAAGAAGAAGAAGAAACCAAGCTTAAGCTCACACAACTCTCAAAAGATAAACCAAAAACTAAAATGATATAGTGTATATATTTTTACATTCCCCTTTCACTAACTCTTGTTCTGGTATTTATAGACATCATACCAGAATAAACAAACAATATAAATTGGATGATGTGACCCTAAGAAATAACCAGAGAAAAATATGAGACGAGAGGGGCAAGGGGGACCGGTGGCGCCGGTATTTTTGGGGATATTGCCGGTCTTGGTCCGAGCAATGGGGCTCGTGTTGGTGTGGTGAACTCGAGTGCACTCAACAAGTCCACTGGTATTGTTTGATTTATTCATATCAGCTTGGGTTATACTCAGTAGTCTTGGAGGGAAAGTTGATGATTTAAATCACATCACAACTTTTTAGCATTTATCGCACATCATAACCACTTGTGCCCACTTGCACAATTTGTTGTGCCTAGGCAGCCCTACCATGGTCCAAGGATCAAAGAGCATGTGCACACTTGTATTGTGTTGGACCAAAATTGTGTACACATGTTTATTTGAAAAAGAGCTCTTTGAATATCGATCGGTTCGCTGTTCTGATTGCAGTGTCGGCTCACAAATGTTATATCCGTGACTTTGAGTATGTTTTCTAGTGTTTTGTCACGAATACTTGTTATCTGTATTTACTGAGCAGACATTGGTTAATAATACCGATAAATAACAAAATAGATAATGAATGAGTAGTATATAATGCAGTTTTTTGAGATGAACAATATGTTACTGAGAACTCCATCAGGAGGAGGGCCTATTTGGCAAGCTTTCCAATTAGTATGGCCCTTGACATCAGATATTTGAGAGGATCCACCTTCGATATGAGATGGACCTCATGTGCCAAGGCGTAATGTCTGAGCTTCATTGTTGCGATGATCAGAGCCAGGCAATGCTTTTCGATGGGGGAATATTTGTCTTCTACCCCCATAAGAACTCGACTCAAATAGTACATAGCTATCTCTTTTCCCTGATCGTTCTCTTGTGCCCACAATACGCTTAGAGAACCCTCAAGGGCTGTTGTATAGGATAAGGGGTTTTCCCTTAACCGGAGCCGTCAATACCGACAGATTTTGCAGGTATTGCTTGATTTCATCTAGTGCATTTTGACACTTTTGATCCCAGACGAACGGGGCTCCCTTCTTCATCAAATGACTGTAGGGAAGACATTTTCCGGAAAGGTTGGCTATGAATCGCCAGATATATGCGAGCTTTGCTTGGAGAGACCGCAACTGTTTGAGAGTTCTTGGCGTGGGCATTTCCATAATTGTCTAGATCTTTGAGGGGTCGATTTTGATACCTTGGTGACGTAGGATGAATCCTAGAAATTTGCCTGAGGAAACTCCAAACGCGCATTTCAGAGGATTCATCTTCAGATTATATTTCTGAAGACATTGGATGTAACATTCTGAAAATTTAGAAATAAAAAAAAATAATTAATTAAATAATAAAATTAAAAATTAAAAAGTTATTAAAACTAAATAAGACATTTTCATAAGAAGTATGTAAAGCAAATTAAATTAAATTTTTTATATGTAACCTTCTCTTGGCTCGGGGACAGATCAGAGCAAGGTAACATGAATAAATTATAAGGGGTTTAATGAGAAATTTAGCTTCATTTTAATTAAAATAGTGTTATGCAATAAAGTAGGTAGTGAGGGGTTGTTATGCAAAATTTAGAAAAATTGTGCAAATTTGAATTGAATAAGGGTGTAAGTGAAAAAGGGGTAGAAAACATTTTATCTCAGAATTTTATTACACATTAAAACAAATTGATGAGATAATGCAAAGACACTTCCTACTTGCATGCACACATATACACAACACCTCCTCCTTGCATGAGAATGGCACCCTTTGGTCTTTTGACACCTCCTCCTACACCTCACCCTTCCCTCTTTTCATATATATTTTATGTTCAGATCATTTAACTAATTTACAATCTAAAAATTTAAAAGAAAGAAAAGGAAACCTAAAGCAAACAAGGAAGAACAAGAGAAAGAAGAAGAAAAGAGCTAAGTCTAGGAATTCCTCACTATCAAGCTAAGAGTTAGGAGCTAAGAATTTAGGTGTCTTAGAGGAAGCTTTTCAATCATCCTCAGTTGGTAAAAATCCTTAACTTAGTAGAATTAATTCTGGAATTGGTTTAAGTTTGAAATCAAAGGTCTATAATATCGTATTTTAGGCAAAACTAAGTTCTGTTGAAATCTGCTATAGTTTAGATAAAAATTGACTTAACCAAACAGTGCCAAAATATTGTATGTTGAACCTAGAACAAACCCTAGAAGAACGAACCAAGGGGCTCGGGTTTAGGCCGACGACATATAGGAGGATTCCGGCGTCGCCGGATTTTTGAAGAGGTTTGGTGATTTGGGTTGTTGGGTAGGTTTCTGTATAGGTGTTTGGTTAATTTGGCATTGTTTAATCAAGTTAGTTTAACTGTATATAAAATCTGGGAACTAATATCGGAAAAGAGATCAAAATTCTAAAATACGAAACGGATAAAATGTAACGCGTTCTGTTTTCTGTCGCGATGCAGCGGTGGGTTAAAATTCAGTGAGGTTGAGTGTTAGCTCGGTTGCAATAGTCGTACGTAGTGTAATCAGCACGTACAACTTATGTTTTCTTGATTTTGCCGTATCGGAAATGTAGCCGTTTTCTTATACAAGTTAATTAAATGATAGATTTGAGTGCGGGGACTTCGGAGGCCGCAAGGAAAGGAAAATGATTGGCGATTCCTGAGAAGTACGACGTATTCCAGTGAGTAAACTAAACATCTACCGGGGGATTGTGTAAAGATGGCGTAATACGCCCGTATTTTGTTAAATTGAAAGATTGACTTTATATGCGAAGTTAATAACATGCATTCATATATACCTATACATCACTATGTTTATAGTTGTTAGAACACTGCACTATTATCGACGAGTTATGCAACACGTACACATCTTTACATGTTACACTACACCTCGTCGATATTAACATGTCACTTTTACACTAAATAATTATCTTGTTAAATATGATTCTATCATACCTTAAACATCATTAATAGTAGTACTTTGCATAAGTAACATCATGTTTCGTATTTAAACGTTCGAAGTTGATATAAGAGAAAATTTTATTATTGAGGATTTATTGTTTTGAGTTTTCCTATACTATTGCATAAATCCAGTGATTGTTCATGATTGATGTGACATGTCCACCATGAGATGTTTTGTTGATTTGGTTTTTATTCCGAACCGAGTTGGGGGTCATACGGTTGCGGATTTATAAGTTATCCAGACTGAGTCGGGGTCATACAGTTGGATATATGGTGGACCCGGTCGAGACCGAGGGGCAGGATAGCCGCATGATAGGCGGGGAGCTTAACGAGGATACTGGATACCGGAGATAGTGTGAAACACGGTGGATATTTAGATAATATCGACTGGTGTTATTGATTACAGGATCGTTCGCGAGACGATGCCTGAGAGAATGAAAGATTTGTGTCGATGATGGACATGGAAAGATGAACTTTATTTGGAAATAAATGATGAGATTTCAGTTTTGGTTATGTGATTGGAAGTATGGATTCATGATTTCCACATGTCATCATGCATCATAATTATCCTTATTGCAGTTAGTGATAGTTGGTCATATTTACATTATCAGCCGTTATATGTTAGTTTTATTCACTGAGTTGGCAACTCACCCCCGTTGTGCCACAGTTCCTGCAGAGGTAGAGTGGACGGATAGCAGCAGTGCAGATCCACTATTTCAGCTTTTATCGCATCTTTTGATAGGTGGGTTACATATGTAGTAACCTTCTCTTTTGGTATTGTGTTTTGGATCTAGAAAATCTCTATCAGACCTTGTATTATGACTTAGAATGAGAAATGTTTATATTATTTGACAGGTGAGATCGTTATTATGTTAGAAGATATTTCTTTTACTTATATCTGAAATTCTTATTGATGTCATATATGCTTGGATATTTATCTCCACTATTGATATTGTTGATCCCAACTAGGGATGCAACCAAACTTAACATTGTGTAATTACTTTTATTATGAATTCACTAGTGAATTACTGTTAGGATCTTAATTACATGAAACTGTGTTTTTTACTTAAAAACTAAAAATTTATAAAAAAAATTCCGCAAAAAGGATTTTGATCTTGGTTTTTCGGCTTACTTGGGTTGTGTAAATATCTTTAGATATTATACAATCTAAGTGCCGGTCACATCCAAATTTTTGGTCGTGACAAAGTTGGTATCAGAGCTTAGGATTAACCCTACGAAATCGAGTAGTGAGTTAAGATAAGTTGACGTGAGTTCGTGATTTAGGATGACCTTTGGTTTGTTGGAGTAGGTGATTTAGGATGAGTGCAGTACCATACGTATGTTCTGCGGCATATTTACGTTACCATACTCAGCCTAACTAATCTTAGGATGTATATCTTGAATTGTCCTTCTTTTGACTCTCTGTTATTGATTGTTTCTATTCGTAAGCCTTATCAACTCTCGTTTCTTGTTTCAGTTGCTATGGCTACGCAAGCTAGGCGAGCCGCAGCCAGAGATGCAGTTAGGGCGAGTTCGCCTGTGACGGCGACAGATACACCGGATGTTCCGGCGGTGCATGAGCATGTTGATCCTTCTCCTCCAGATCGTATGACTAGGATAGAGGAGGGCATGTTAGGATTGCAGCGAGTGGTAGGAAAGTTAGCTGAGGCCACTCGAGTACAGAGACAGGATCCGGCACCGACCATGGTAGAGTCTGATGTACAGCCCACGCAGACGGTCGCACTGGTAGAGACGAGGGTGATGGAGGTATCGCTTTCAGAGTTTATGAGGTTGAGACCTCCGGTATTTACAGGGACCGATGTAGCGGAGGATCCTCAGTCCTTTCTTGATAGGATGGTGAGGATTGGCAGGTCATTGTGATGTTCTGATGCGAGGTCAGTTGAGCTGACTAGCTTTCTTTTGGAAGGACTTGCACAAGAGTGGTGTGAGTCGATGGAGAGAGGGCGAGCCACTGGTCTTCCTCTGATGTCGTGGACCGAGTTTTCCGAGGTCTTTCTTGCCAGATTTCTTCTACAGAGTTTGAGGGACGCTAGAGCTAGCAGTTTTGAAGCATTGCAGAAATCTGCGAGTATGTCGGTGGCAGATTATGATTTACGATTCACCCAGCTGTCGCGCTATGCTCCATATTTAGTTCCTACGGAGGAGCTTCGGGTGAAGAGGTTCATAAGGAGTCTAGACACGCAGTTGTATCTAGCGATAGGCTCCCAGCATTTTGATACATATGCGCAAGCTATGGATGCAGCGATACGAGTGGAGGAGCGTTTGAGCGAGGCAGTGGTTGTTCCGGAACCAAAGAGGAGTAGACCGGTTGGGTCGATGACTAGGCAGTTTGGTAGAGGTAGAGGCAGATATACTCCAGGCCGCAGTTTTGGATGAGGTTGGACCCAGGGACAGATGTTCAGTTCATACCCCGATGATCAGAGGACCCCATTTACCTGTTATAATTGCGGACTCCCAGGACATATGGCTAGAGAGTGTACATGCCAGGGCGGGACTGTTACTCCGCAGGCTGCTTTACCCCCTCCACCTTCGACGTCGATGGCTTTGCTTCCTTCCCCAGTTGGCACTATGCGCCTGACAGTTGCACCTCGAGGTCGAGGTTCTGCAGGACGCTTTCAGAGAGGTCGAGGAGATAGAGGTAGAGGACGACAGGATTCAGGCAGGGGCCAGGCATGGGTTTTTGCGCTGACTCCACAGGATGCCCAAGCATCAAATGCAGTTGTGACAGGTACTCTTACAGTATGTTCATTAGATGCACATATTTTATTTGATCCCGGTTCTACACATTCTTATGTATCTTCACGTTTTGCACTTTCTTTGGGGAAAGAGTCGTCGTTGTTAGAGTTACCGTTAATAGTGATTACTCCGGTGGGAGATTCTTTTATAGCTCGACACGTATACAGATCATGTTCTGTACGTATTGGTGATAGAGATTCGTTGGTTGATATGGTTCTCCTGGATATATTAGATTTTGATATAATTCTCGGTATGGATTGGTTGGCCGCTTGTCATGCCTATGTAGATTGTCGGGGGAAAACGGTTAGATTTTGTTTTCCAGGTAAACCGATCTTTGTTGTGTAGGGAGACTGTAATATACCTCCTGCCAACTTGATTTCTGCTCTTTGTGCGGGACGACTCTTAAAGAAGGGTTGTTATGGGTTCTTAGCATTTGTTCAGGACTTAGGAGCCGTTGAAATTCCGTTGGACCAGGTTCCGATCGTACAAGAATTTCAGGATGTGTTTCCTGTTGAATTACCAGGATTACCGCCCGATCGCAATGTTGAATTTTGCATTGACTTGATTCCGGGTGCGGGGCCTATTTCTATACCACCCTATCGGATGGCCCAGACGGAGTTGAAGGAACTCAAAAGCCAGTTGTAAGAGTTGTTAGATAGAGGACTTGTTCGTCCCAGTGTATCGCCCTGGGGAGCTCCTGTCTTATTTGTAAAGAAGAAGGACGGTAGTATGAGACTGTGCATCGACTACCGACAGCTGAATCGCGTCACTGTGCGAAATAGGTACCCACTACCTCATATCGATGACTTGTTCGATCAGTTGTAAGGAGCTGGCTACTTCTCAAAGATTGATTTGCGGTCAGGGTATCATCAGTTGAAGGTTCGGAAAGATGACATTCCGAAGACTGCTTTCCGCACACGATATGGGCACTATGAGTTTCTGGTGATGTCGTTCGGACTCACCAACGCCCCAGCAGCTTTTATAGATATGATGAACCGTATATTCAGGCCCTTCCTTGATCAGTTTATTATAGTATTCATTGACGACATCCTCGTTTATTCCCGGAGCCGAGAGGAGCACGAGCAGCATTTGCGTATCACGTTACAGACCTTGAAGGAGTATCAACTGTTCGCTAAATTCTCAAAGTGTGCTTTCTGGTTGGATAGTGTGGATTTCTTGGGTTACGTAGTTACAAGAGATGGGATACGTGTGGACCCAAAGAAGATTGAAGCGGTACAGCACTGGCCCAGACCTGTGTCAGTTACTAAGGTTCGGAGTTTCTTAGGTCGGGCGGGTTATTACAGACGTTTTGTGCAGGATTTTTCTCGGATCGCCGCACCGTTGACCGGATTGACTAGGAAGGAGGTTCCCTTTCTTTCGACAGATGCATGTGAACAGTGTTTTCAGCAGTTGAAGACGCGCTTGACGACTGCACCAGTCTTATCTTTACCTTCTGGGTCAGGTGGTTTTGTTGTGTATTGTGATGCATCTCGAGTGGGTTTAGGCTGTGTATTGATGCAGCACGACAGGGTTGTAGCTTTTGCTTCTCGACAGTTGAAGAGGCACGAGCAGAACTACCCCACTCATGATTTGGAGATGGCTGCTGTAGTTTTCGCACTGAAGATTTGGAGGCATTACTTGTATGGAGAGTCGTGCCAAATCTTCACAGATCATAAAAGCTTAAAGTATATTTTTCAGCAAAGGGATCTGAATCTGAGGCAGCGTCGATGGATGGAACTTGTTAAGGATTACGATTGTGAGGTCTTGTATCATCCAGGAAAAGCGAATGTTGTAGCAGATGCTTTAAGTCGGAGGCCTGGAGGTAGCTTATCTCATTTGTGCACCTTGCAGAGACAGTCTTCTACAGACTGGCAGATTTTATGTGATAGCCGTATACAGTTTGAGTTCAAATCGACAGGAGGACAATTAGCACATGTTCGCACCCGTCCTCAGTTATTAGATCGTATTCGAGAGACACGGTCCGTAGATGCTCGTATATCGGAGATTATGGATCAGGTTAGGCAGGGCAGGGAGTCGGAGTTTGTGATAGATGACCGTGGAGTATTACGTTTTGGGGCTCGTCTTTGTGTGCCAGATTCGGATGGAATGAGACGTGAGATCTTAGAGGAGGCCCATAGATCAGCATATAGTATTCATCCTGGTTCTACCAAGATGTATCATGACTTGATGGATGTTTATTGGTGGGAAGGAATGAAGAGGGATGTTGCGGAGTTTGTTTCGAGATGCTTAACTTGTCAGCAAGTCAAGGCCGAGCACCAGAGACCGGCAGGAGAGTTGCAGCCCTTGCCCATTCCGGAGTGGAAATAGGAACAGATTTCCATGGATTTCGTTGTGGGTCTACCCAGGACTAGCAGAGGGTATGATTCCCTTTAGGTGACTGTAGATAGATTGACAAAGGCAGCTCATTTTCTTCCGGTGAAGACGATGTATGGGTTTGCTCAGTATACTCAGATTTATATCGATGAGATTATACGATTACATGGAGTTCTGATGTGTATAGTATCGGATAGGGGTACCCAGTTTACTAGCAGGCTATGGCAGAAACTTCAAGAAGCTCTTGGTACACGACTGAGTTTTAGTACAGCTTTTCACCCACAGATGGATGGTCAGTCAGAGCGGACCATTAAGACTTTAGAGGATATGCATCGAGCTTGCAGCCTTGATTTCAGTGGTAGTTGGGATCGTCACCTACCTTTCATAGAATTTTCGTACAACAATAGTTTTCATGAGACGATCCAGATGGCACCCTTTGAAGCTTTGTATGGGAGGAAATGTCGATCGCCTGTTTGCTGGATGGAACTTAGCGAGAGTAGCATTTTGGGACCGCAGATAGTACATGAGACTAGGACAAAGATTCAGCTGATACAAGACAGAATGAGAGCGACCCAGTGCAGACAGAGATCATATACAGATCGACGACGTTGTAGACTCGAGTTTGATGTGGGAGATCATGTGTTCCTTCGTGTGTCTCCGATGAAAGGTGTGATGCGTTTCGGGAAAAAGGGGAAGCTCACCCCCAGATATGTCGGACCTTACGAGATTCTGGAAAGAGTGGGTGCTGTAGCTTATCGTTTAGCACTTCCACCGAGTTTTCCCGATATGCATCCGGTATTTCACGTATCGATGCTTCGCAAGTATCTTCACGATCCTTCTCACGCGATCCAGCATCAAACATTACAGGTTGAGCCGGATTTATCCTACACAGTGCAGCCTGTAGCTATTTTAGACTGACAGGCAAAGAAACTGAGATCAAGGGTACTTCCATCTGTAAAGGTTCTTTGGCGAGGAACGAATCGCGAAGAGATTACTTGGGAGACCGAGGATACGATGCGAAAGAAATTTCCACTTCTTTTCGAAGGTACGTCTAGTTAATTTAAATTCGGGGACCGAATTTTCTTAAGGAGGGAATATTGTAACATTCTGAAAATTTAGAAATAAATAAAAAAAATTAATTAATTAAATAATAAAATGTTAAATTAAAAAGTTATCAAAACTAAATAAGACATTTTCATAAGAAGTATGTAAAGAAAATTAAATTAAAATTTTTATATGTAACATGAATAAATTATAAGAGTTTTAATAAGAAATTTAGCTTCATTTTAATTAAAATAGTGTTATGCAATAAAAATAGGTAGTGAGGGGTTGTTCTGCAAAATTTAGGAAAATTGTGCAAATTTGAATTGATTAACGATGTAAGTGAAAAAGGGGTAGAAAACATTTTAGCTCAGAATTTTATTACAAATTAAAAAAAATTGATGAGATAATGCAAGGACACTTCCTACTTGTACACACACACACAACACCTCCTTCTTGCATGAGAATGGCACCCTTTGGTCTTTGACACCTCCTCCTATACCTCGCCCTTTCCTCTTCTCATATATATTTTATGTTCAGATCATTTAACTAATTTACAATCTAAAATTTAAAAGAAAGAAAAAGAAACCTAAAGCAAATAAGGAAGAACAAAAGAAAGAAGAAGAAAAGAGCTAAATCTAGGGATTCCTCACCATCAAGCTAAGAGCTAGGAGCTAAGGATTTAGGTGTCTTGAAGGAAACTTTTCAATCATCCTCAGTTGGTAAAAATCCTTAACTCAGTAGAATTAATTCTGGAATTGGTTTAAGTTTTAAATCAAAGGTCTATAATATCGTATTTTAGGCAAAACTAAGTTCTGTTGAAATCTGCTATAGTTTAGATAAAAGTTGACTTAACCAAACAGTGCCAAAATATTGTATGTTGAACCTAGAACAAACCCTAGAAGCACGAACCAAGGGGCTCGGTTTTGGGCTGGCGACATATAGGAGGATTCCGGCGTCCCCGGATTTTTGAAGAGGTTTAGTGATTTGGGTTGTTGGATAGGTCTCCGTGTAGGTGTTTTGTTATTTTGGTATTGTTTAATCAAGTTAGTTTAACTGTATATAAAATCTGGAAACTAATATCGGAAAAGAGATCAAAATTCTAAAATACGACACGGATAAAACGTAACGCGTTTTGTTTTCTGTCACGATGCAGCGGTGGGTTAAAATTCAGTGAGGTTGAGTGTTAGATCGGTTGCAATAGTCGTACGTAGTGTAATCAGCACGTACATCTTATGTTTTCTTGATTTTGCCGTATCGGAAATGTAGCCGTTTTCTTATACAAGTTAATTAAATGATAGATTTGAGTGCGGGAACTTCGGAGGCCGTAAGGAAAGGAAAAGGATTGGCGATTCCTGAGTAGTACGACGTATTCTGGTGAGTAGACTAAATATCTACCGAGGGATTGTGTAAAGATGGCGTAATACGCCCGTATTTTGTTAAATTGAAAGATTGACTTTATATGCGAAGTTAATAACATGCATTCATATATACCTATACATCACTATGTTTATAGTTGTTAGAACACTGCACCATTATCGACGAGTTATGCCGCACGTGCACATCTTTACATGTTACACTACACCTTGTCGATATTAACATGTCACTTTTACAATAAATAATTATCTTGTTAAACATGATTCTATCATACCTTAAATATCATTAATAGTAGTACTTTGCATAAGTAAAATCATATTTCGTATTTAAACGTTCGAAGTTGATATAAGAGAAAATTTTATTATTGAGAATTTATGGTTTTGAGTTTTCCTATACTATTGCATAAATTCAGTGATTGTTCATGATTGATGTGACATGTCCACCATGAGATGTTTTATTGATTTGATTTTTATTCCGAACCGAGTTGGGGGTCATACGGTTGCGGATTTATAAATTATCCAGACTGAGTCCGGGGCATACAGTTGGATACATGGTGGACACAGTCGAGACCGAGGGGCAGGATAGTTGCATGATAGTTGGGGAGCCTAATAAGAATACTCGATACCGGAGATAGTGTGAAACATGGCGGATATTTAGATAAAATCGACCGGTGTTATTGATTACAGAATCGTTCGCGAGACGATGCCTGAGAGAATGAAAGATTTGTGTCGATGACGGACACGGAAAGATGAACTTTATTTGGAAATAAATGATGAGATTTCAGTTTTGGTTATGTGATTGGTAGTATGGATTCTTGATTTCCACATGTCATCATGCATCATAATTATCCTTATTGCAGTTAGTGATAGTTGGTCATATTTACATCATCAGCCGTTATATGTTAGTTTTATTCACTGAGTTGGCAACTCACCCCCGTTGTGCCACAGTTCCTTGCAAGGGTAGAGTGGACGGATAGCAGCAGTGCAGATCCACTTTTTCAGCTTTTATCGCATCTTTTGATAAGTAGGTTACATATGTAGTAACCTTGACTTTTGGTATTGTATTTTGGATCTAGAAAATCTCTATCAAACATTGTATTATAACTTAGAATGAGAGATGGTTATATATATATTATTTGACAGGTGAGATCATTGTTATGTTAGAAGATATTTCTTTTACTTATATATGAAATTCTTATTGATGTCATATATGCTTGGTTATTTATTTCCACTATTGATATTGTTGATCCCAACTAGAGATGCAACCAAACCTAACATTGTGTAATTACTTTTATTATGAATTCACTAGTGAATTACTGTTAGAATCTTAATTACATAAAACTGTGATTTTTACTTAAAAACTAAAAATTTAAAAAAAAAATCCGCAAAAAGGATTTTGATCTTGGTTTTTCGGCTTACTCGGGTTGTGTAAATATGTTTAGATATTATACAATCTAAGTGCCGGTCACATCCAAACTTTGGGTCGTGACATTGGAACACTATTTTTAGAAGTTCCCAATGTTCATCTTGAGATTTACTTTTTTACCACAAGGTCATCAATGTAGCATTCGACAATCTCATGGATGAGGTCATCGAAAATCTTTATCATGGCCCTTTGGTAGCTAGCGCCGGTGTTCTTCAAACCGAAGGGCATCATTTTATAGCAGAATATGCTCAATGGGGTTCGGAAGGCAGTATTTTTTTATTTTTCAGGATGCATTTTTATTTGGTTGTATCTTGAAGATCCATCCATGAAGGAGAAGACCTCATGGGTAGACATGTTATCGATCATTAGCTCAGTAACGGGAACTGGGAAGTCGTCCTTCGGGCAAGCCTTGTTGAGGTCTCAAAAGTCCACGTAGATGCACACTGTCTTATTTTTCTTTATCACTGGAACGATATTGGCGATCCGGTCAGAATATTGAACTTCTTGGATGAAGCCGGAGTCAATTAGTTTCTTGACTTCAGTGTTGATACTCATCTCAAGTTCAAGTCGCATTCTTCTTGGCGCCTGTTTGATTGGCTTTATACCTGGTGATATTGCCAGTTTATGTACTGCCACTTTTGGATCTAGACCAGGCATTTAAGAGTAGTTCAAGGCGAAGAAATCTATATACTGCATTAGCACATCTTTTAACGTGGCCATCTGTTTTTCAGATAGTAGCTCACTGACGAACGTTGTTCTCAGATCATTTTCCGTCTCTAAGTCAATTTTTCTTAGGTTATGCACTGTAGTGTGTATCCCATCTTCTATCTCTTTTGGTGCTGGTGGAAACTTTGAGATCATTTCGTCCTCGTTTTCATTAGCGAAGTATCTGAAGAGGTAATTCATATTCTCATGCCCTCCCTCTTTTGAGAGCGTTATCATATGGCAGGTACGAGTTTGCTTCCATTCTTGATGTTGAGCTTGTCCTATCCTGACGGTATATGTCTTTTTCGGCTCGTGCTTTTGCGGCGGGGTTACCCTCCAGCTGTCGGATAACGTAAACCTACTTTGTCGATACTGATCTTCTACCCATTCTTTGAAGGTGAAGCAGACTTCGAGGGGATGACCTATTACTCGGTGATAGGAGCAATAATCCAGATGATGGACCTCGTTTATTTGTTCGGGGTGCTGAGGCTCTAGAAGCATCATCATTTGGTGCTTCAATACAAGGTTGAATATTTTTTGTCTTGTCTTGAGGGAAAGAGTATTCTCGGCCCATCTTATTTATAAAGGACGGGCTCCAATCGAGTTTTTCTCGATTGCACGAGTGAGCATGATGCCCCTTGTAGATCCATCGCTTGTCGTCATACTCGGCAGGCTGTACGGGTTTCTTGGTCTTCTTCTTTTTCTTTGAAGACTTCGAAGGCTTGACTTAGGGTTTTCCCCTTCTTCGGTAATTTTCGAAGCGGGACGAGGTTTTAGCATCTCTTCGATTATTTTAGGTTCAAGTGGGATTTTCCACCTGACTGCCGGACATACTTGTAGATCCTTCAACATTCTTTTGGTTTTTGCTGAAAGAACGACTTCCCATGGAGTTTCTTCCACGAGTGAGCATGATGCCCCCTGTGCATCCACCTTTTTTGGAGCGTACTTCTGGGGTGGGTTTAACCTCTAGTTATCAGACAGCGCGAATTTCCCCTGTTGATACTAGTTTTTGACTCAGTTTTTGAAGACGTAGCAATCTTCAATTGGGTGGCTCACCATTCTGTGATAGGAGCAGTTGTTATGGTTGTTGACGTTGCCAGGTTGCGGTGGATGCCTCGTGTCTGGCAATGTGATGAGTTTATTACGCATTGCCAATTCGAATAATCTCCTCATTTTATCGCGGGGAAACGAGTAAGCGCGTCCTAGTCTTTCCTCCAAAGATGGGCACGGACGCACGTTGTTTTGGCGAGCAGCCGGTTTTGGGCCACTCGGTTGTTGTTGCGTATTGGCAACAAAGACCGCTTTCCCTTTACCCTTATTATTTCGAGGGTCCTTATTTGAGAAGGAAGGCCTATGGCCCATCTGATCCATTTCGGCTAGTTTATCTATCAGAGCCTGGAAGCTGGTTGGTTTGAAGAATGTCATGAACTGGGATACAGTCGTTTGAGGATCAAGGGTCCCGATGAACATGCCCACGGCTGGAGATTCTTCAATGCGCTGTTCGCACTTAGATCATAGGTTCCGCCACAGGATCGTGTATTAGACTCAGGTTTCTCCCGGCTTTATCCTGGCATTGATTAATGCCGTAATTGGAGCGTTCGCTCGCGCTGGTTAAACACTGTGTGAACAACAGCTCCATTTCTGTGAATGTTTTTATGGAGTCATTTGGGAGCTCCGAGTACCATTCAAAGGCTATTTCTGACAGGCTGCTAACGAACTGGCGAAGCAACAGTTTGTCATAGCTTCTAGTGTTGCTGTACAGAGCTCTGAACTATGCGACGTGCTGGTGAGGGTTGCCTGTCCCTTTGTATACTTGGAATTTGGGGATCGTATATCCCGACGAGTACTTGATTTGATCATACCATTCTGGATACAGTCGCCCGGTTCTGACTACTTGGCCAACAGTTTCATTAGCTTGATGAGCTCTTATTTGTTGAGCAATGTAATCATCAAGGATGGACTTGGAGATTGTTTCCTCTTTAGCCGCTGACAAGGTCGAAGGTGGGTTTAATGTTTCCCCTCTGTCATCGTTGATGATTATCGGTGGATCTTCGGCCGGGGGTTCTGGCTGGATCATCATTCCAACCATGTCTTGGAACAAGAGAGCCATTTGCATCATGTTAGCAGCTTATTCAGCGGCCTCTTTGTCCTTTCTCTTGAGCACTGATGGTGGCCTTGATCTCCTTCAGATGCTGTCCTCCGTCGATCTATTGTGAGCATTGCTGGACGGTTGAGATTGGATTCGGAGGTTGCCTCCTTGAGTGTGTGGATTTCAATGGGTTAAGATTGAGGTGGAATCCGAGCTACCTGCAAAGAAGTCCCAGGGTGGGTGACCACCGTAGGGCCCTCCGACGATTAAGTTAGCCGACGAATTTGAGCAGAGCAGCGGCCTATTGGGTGCAAGTTGCCTTACCTGAGTCGTCTGAGAGAGGGGTTTTATAGTGGTTGCATGGAGCAAGCAGGCACGAGATTTTCGCCTTCGGTTATGCCCCTGATGTTATGCGTGCATGAACGATAGGGTCCCTTCATTAATGACAGGATACGCTCATTAATGGGGGGATATACCAGCATGGGACACGGGATGTAGGGCGGCGGTTATCTCGCGTTGGCTAGATATGCGGAGCCGTTGCGGAGGCGCTAGGGCTCCGCAATCTCGATTGATCGGGGGGAGGCCGAGGAAGCTCAGCACATCAGGGGATCGGAGATGAGCGGGAGGCCGAAGAAGCTCGTCACGAGAGAAAGCTCGGAGGGGAGGAGACTGGGGAAGCTCGGAGATAAGCTGTTTTTAGTCTCCTAGATGAAGGTGGAATTTCTTTCAGGGGGGTCTCCTAAAAGATTAGGGAACTCCCCCGAGAAGGGGCCCCGGGGAATGTTCCGGATGCGGCTCACTTATTCCAGCCTCCATGGAATCCGAGGCACGTAATCTGCCACGTATCGTAATCTGTAGGGAACACCACTTGTGAGCATCATCATTAGCCCTCCACTCTCCATCCAACCTATTCAAAGGTCGAGTCGAGAGTGGTCTGCTCCGTCTTATTTCTGCTCAATTTGGTGCCATGGAATCGTAATGCGGATTGCCCGGGAATGGCCTGGCATTTGGCAGTTATGTCGTTTCAATCCTTGGGCCCACGTGTCGCCTCGTCTTTCGCCTGAATCTTCGTGCGTATCCCCAATGACGTCAGCGGATCAGTGAAATGATTGTGCTTTTATAAAGAACGCACCGCTTCGTTCCTACGTCCGTTGGGCTGCAGGCCACGTGTCCGACGTGGGTTGGCGGAAGCGACAGGCTGTCGCTGCCACCTGCAACCGAAGGGACGTCCCCAATGGCTGATCGCTACGTGGCGCCCAGTCGGTCATTAGGCACGACGTTTCATTTTGGCGGGAATCAATCTGGGCCGTTGGATGTTCTTCTTTGGGGGTATATAAATAGGAGGGGACCCTCTAGGGCCGATACATCCACCATAATTTACCTTCGTTGTCAGAGATTTCCCGGCACTCCTTCTTTTTAGATTGGACCGCCCGTGCTTTTCCTCGGCCAGTCTCTTCCTTTGAGTCAGCTTAGATGTCTTCATCTGAGGAGTCTGTAGAGGTAGTTAGGGTAGAGTCGGGCGATGAGGTTCCAGTTGTTGGAGCTGAGTCTAGAGGGTCGTCCTCCTCTTCGGCATCAGATAGATAAGAAGGTTCGTCTTTTGCTGTGTCAGGCTCCCCTAGAGCCTGGGCTGCCCGTGTCGTTCGCCATCGGGTGGCGACAAGGGTGCCTAAGGTGCACATCGGGAACGTCCGCGATGCACCCTCTGTTTTGAGGAATGTGGACGAGCTCGCCGAGATTCGGTCTCGATTCCACATTCCTTCCAACTATTCGATTCACTTAGCTAGAGAGGGTGAGCGGGTTGACCGGGTGCAGGGCAAGGAGATTGCCCTGTATTTGGAAGCATTCCGGGCTGGAATGCTTCTGCCCTTCTCAACCAAGGTATGTGGGGTGCTTTGCAGCTTCCATCTTGCCCCGGGCCAGTTAGCGTCGTACTCATGGAGAATCCTCCTCGGGTTTCTGGTCCGGTTGAAACTTGAAAATATCCCCTTCAGTTTGACCCTCTACGTTTCCTTCCTTTGTTATAAGAATCACCTTGGCACCAGCAAGGATGAGCCGAGCTGGGCGAACATTTCCTTCAAAAAACGTAGGGGCGGGGTGGCCGGGTCGGGCGTGGTGGCCGGGTCGGCCGTACCCTCTTTCATCCATGAATGGAAAGAGAAGTTTATTTTCGTCGGGCCACCTGACGGCGAGGATTGGCCTGTGCCTACACAGTGGCACATGGACGACTGCCTGGGGGAGAAACAGTCATCCTCACCCGAGGCAAGGGTGGTGTCCTTATGTGAGCCGATCCAGCGGGTCGACGTTCTGCTTTCTGAGCAGGCTCTGAGCCGGGCTAGGCTCAGCCCTTCATGCTTCCTGGGTAAGTTAGGGCCGTCGTGGACGATCTATTTAGAATTTGATGAATTTTCTTTGCCTTTTTCAGAGTCACTAACCCTCTTTGTGTATTCTCCTTTCTGCAGAGAAAATGGACCGATCCAAATTCTTAGCTGCCATGTCCGCGAAGGCAGGAAAGAATCTCCTTTCTGTAGAGCAAATGGACCGATACAAATTCTTAGCTGCCATGGCCGCGAAGGCAGGAAAGAAGACCGGGGGTGCTAGCTCTTCCCATCCCGGTTCGAGCTCGGCCCCGAAACCAACTGCTCCGGGGAAGCCTTCCACTGTGCCCAAGCCCCGGAAGTCAGCCACGGGGAGAGCCAAAAGCATGCATGGGGACCAGAGCCCTGGGCGAGGGGGGCGGAGGATGAGGCCGACCTCACCAATGTCCCCATCAAGTGGCACAAAAGGACGGTCTCTCACTCACCACCCTCTGGGATCCCCGTGCAGGAGGGGGACGTCTGTTTTGAGGTGCCTTCGGGGCTTTCCGTTGCCGATAGCCTGCTCTCGGACATGGAGCGATCGGTCGGGAGCAAAATTCCTCGGGGGACCTTAAAGGCCCAAGGGGCCGCCATCGCTCAGGAGGCGGTCTATGTCGGTATCCATTTTCCCTTCAGGATTTCGTTAAGTATTTTTCCTCAGTTTGAACATTTCTAACTCCTTTTGTTGCTTCCTCATGTCCTCCAACACTGCGCCTTTATCGTCAATATGGAGTCCAAGGAGATTGCCCCGGCCATGAGGAAGGCGGGCGAATCATCCTCACGGGAGGAGGATCTGTGCCTGGAGCTTCAGCAGACGAAGGAGAGGACAGCCGTCCTCTAAACCCGGGTGGTCGCTGAAGAGTTGACGAACTCCAAGTGTAAGGAGTCAATCCGACTTCTGAGTGAATCCAACAAGGCCATCCAGGCTAAGTTGGAGGAGGCTAGCAAGCTCTACGCCATGGTGAAGAAGTCGCAGGATGCCTGCAAGGGGGACACCTAGGCGGCGCTTGATGCGGTGAAGCTTTCCGATCTTCGAGCTTCGAAGTCCGTGGAGAGGTATAAAGCATCAGACCAGTTCTATGCTGTCCTTGCCGATGCCTCAGCCATTGTTTGGCACCAGGCTCTCGACTCTGTCAAGGCGTTGATGCCGGGGTTTTCTGATGGTGAGCTTCGGCTCTAGTACCCCTTCTCCGAGGATGCGCCGCAGGCGGAAACTTCCGGGGATGCCGCCGAGGGAGAGGCTGCCGGTAGAAGCACCATGGGTGAGGCTGCTGGTGGAAGCATTGACCCAGAGATTTCCATTTTGGTTCCTGAAGCCTGCGTCAAGCAGGGCGAGATCCTCACCGGTCCTGTGGCCAGAGCTTTCTTGCTTTTTCCTTTTTTTTAAAGTTTTGTAAGCCTACGGGCGTTTTGTAAGGCTGAGGAGCCCAGAATACCTTGTATAAATTCCTGCAATATAAATAAAGCCGAGATTATTTTCCTCTGCATGACCGTGTGATTTTTAGATGCCTGACTTTTTAGATGACGATCGCGCGTTGAGTGTTAGTCAAGTAATTGACAAATGTAAGAAGGTCGGTGCCCTTCCGTTCCCCGGAGTTGAGGTGGCAATCAATCATTTAGGATGAATCCAAAGACATCCAAGTGTAGGAAGGTCAGTATTAGTCCCTTCCTCAGCATCGGATTGATGACCACGTCTAGCATGAGTTTTAAAACAGCTAAGTTAGAATAGGCCCGCATTACCTGATTCCTCTTTATGTGGTTTCTAGACTCGTGTCTCCATAGGGCAGAAATCTACCCCTCGGAGATTAGCCGAGAGGGAAGCTGCTCGATAGCCTCGTGAGGAGGGCTTTAGATCCTTAGCGTAGATGGGCAAGAGTCTACTCGCTAGGGATGGATCGGGCAGGGAAGCTGCTCAGTGGTCTCATGAGGAGGACTTTGGATCCTTAACGTATATGAGTAGGAATCTACCCGCTAGGGATGGACCGTGCGGGGAAGCTACTCGGTGGCTTCATGAGGAGGGATTTGATCCTTAGCATAGATGGGTAGGAATCTACCCGCTAAGGATGGACCGGGCAGGAAAGCTGCTCGGTGGCCTCGTGAGGAGGGCTTTGATTCTTAGCGTAGATGGATAGGAATCTACCTGCTAGGGATGGACCGGGCAGGGAAGCTGCTCGGTGGCCTCGTAAGGAGGGCTTTGATCCTTTGCATAGATGGGTAGGAATCTACCCGCTAGGGTTGGACCGGGAAGGGAAGCAGCTCGGTGGCCTCATAAGGATGGCTTTGATACTTAGCGTAGATGGGTAGGAATCTACCCGCTAGGGATAGACCGGGAAGGAAAGCCGCTCGGTGGCCTCGTGAGGAGGGCTTTGGATCCTTAGCGTAGATGGCTAGGAATCTACCCGCTAGAGATGGACCGGGCAGGGAAGCTTCTTAATGGCCTCATGAGGAGGGCTTTGATCCTTAGCGTAGATGGGTAGGAATTTACCCGCTAGGGTTAGACCGGGCAGGAATGCTGCTCGGTGGCCTCGTGAGGAGGACTTTGAGAGACTCCCTTGTGCCACCCTGGGGCATCGTTCAACTTCCGTGGCGGCGTTGGTGGGAGTGAGGGCGTCGTTCAACCTTCCATGGCGGCGTTGCCGCCCTTGAAGACAGGCATGACCGACACGTATCCGTTCCATATCGGGAAGTTGAGACGTCCCGCAATTCGCGTCGTCTGTGCACGTAAATTACGGCCTTTGGAGATTTTGGTTGAGGCTATAAATAGCGAGGGCATGTGTTACATTTCAGAAAAATAAAATATTATTTTTGGGAATTTTTATAATTAAATAATAAACATTATGAATATTTTAATATGTGGTATAATTAAATACCGATAAATCGGTAAATATTTGGGAAATTGTAGAAATTGCTAAAAAGAGGGTGTTTTATATGATTTAAGCAAATTATAAATTCTTATGATTTATTATATCCACTTTTAATGCTAATCGCGATTAAATATCGCTAATCTCACATTAATCCGATTTTGTGCACATGACATGCACCATATCACATTTTAGCACTTGTTACATTTTGTCATGGCTTTTCTTCATTTCTTTTTATGCAAGGCTTTGTTTTAATATGAGAGAAGAAAAGAAAAGAAAAACAAAAGAAAAGAAAAGAGTAAACAAATGGGTATGGGTATGAGAGAGAGTGAGATGAGGGGTTCTTTTGACTTGGTCTCACTTCATCATCCTCTTCATTTCATCTCCTCTCCCTCTCACATGGCAGCACTTCATCTCCCCCTCCTCTTCAACCCACAAAACACCATCAAAAACACACCAAAAGTCCATCCCCACTTCATTAAAAACATGCACAAGCTCACTAGATGCACTTTGGACCAAGAAAAGATGAATTTTGGAGACTTGGGCAACTCAAGAAAATTCTTGAGTTGCCAAATGAGGAATTTCCTTCACCTTTAGTGTAGTATTCGGTTTGCTTTAGCTTTCATGCAAGTTTAGATGTGATTAAGTGGTGTTTAACGAACTTTGAAAATTCCAAGTTGGGGATTAGGGTGTGATTTGAATTGAGATAGTGTAATTGGGCTTTAGTGATGACCTTAAAACCACCCATGGTGTTAGAAACTCAGACCAAACCCAACTGAAACCTGAAAACCCAAAACAGAAACTTTTCATGTTGGTTTTGTGTGTGTTTTAGTGCCTACAGGGAATCTGGAGTGATCCGGGGCCATTACTAGAAAAGCAAACAACTCTAGAGACCAAATTGAACCACTAGGAACCCACTATAGAAAGACGAGCCCCAACAGAGACCCCCAGGCCGAGCAGGCCGGAATTTTAGGGGAAATAGTCGGCCATGTAGTGGGCAATAGGGTCCAGGTTCCTTCAGTAGATCAAATACACCCTATACATCATCCCAGTACTGTTTGTGCACCTTGTTTTCACCTGAAATAAAATCTGGAGCATGTTTTCAAAGCTGCCTTATGCTTTGCGATGTTTATGACTTTGTGTTCTGACATTTGGGTTGATATCGATCACTTGATATTTGTACGTCTATATCGAGTGTTATTTGGTTAAATTGTGATAGTAAACCTTAGGTTTTTACCTATGTGAGATACTTGTGTCGTTTTGGATTTCGTGCGTGATTTCGGTTTATGATATCTTGTGTGTGTATATATATAGGTACTCTCGAGTAGACTTGGACGACAACCAAGCGCGTGGCGACATCGGCATCGGCAAGCTAAGATCAGGTGAGTAGATGTATATCTACAGGGGAAGTTGGGTGGATGGCGTATAGCACCCCCGCAGTTCGTAGTGTAGTGTATGGTACATATTATATGGATATATTCATATGTTTATTTTGAGTTTATGATTTTCTAGATAGACTTTGGGAATCATGGATAATTTTAGTATAATTGGATGATAGTGTCACTAGTTAGTTTAGTCGCGAGCCCTAGAATAAGGTTCACACGCATACACATGCTTTCTTTGTTTTAATTGTGCGTATATGGGTATATGTGTATATATATATATATACACACATAGGTATGGACAATGTATATATATACGTATACCTATACATGGATGATGACGATAGTATATGGTACTTAGAGATGAGTCGATGAGATTTGGGCATGATGCCATAAGATCGGTGATATGTTTTGATTCGTATTATGAGATACGACATGAGATTATAGCAGGCCTTTAGGCGTGTGTTTTCATACACGCATATATTTGCAGATGATATCAGTTTGTACTAGATTTAGATCAGTACCCCTAATACAGGATATGATGATAAGGATACCAGATAAATGATGAGATAAATGTGAGATTCGACCCATACCCAGATTGGGATGCCGTACGATGGAATTACCGTACAAGCTTTATATTGATGATAGATCCGCACTCTTGGTTCGAGGATGTCATGCTATATATTGTATCGTACGTGATACTATTGAGACGGGATCACCGACTATTATATTTATATATATCGACTCAGATTTAGGTGGTTTTCCCTTACCCTTTCGATTAGTCTATTCGTTTAGTCCTGTAGTTTACTTGTAGATATTAGACTAGACTCGAGTCATACCTATTTTCAAAACTTATGAATCGTGCGTATTTTAAAGACAGGCCAAGGGATTCTATGGATATTTCAAAGGACATACCTCTTTTTTTAAAAACACCGTAGCCCCTATTTTCTAAACACCATGATTCGTGTGATTTCAAATGACAAACTGTATGACTCGTATAACTAATGTAGATTCCTTATTGTTGCATTTACCTTCCATTTCCATATATTCATGTTGTTATTAGCGCATTGCATCCTTATATACTTATGATTTATGTTATATTAAACCTATGCTGTCAGGACACCAGCACCATTACCGATGATGCGTATGCTCCACGTACACCTGTTTGCCGGTTCACACACTTCATCATCGATAATTGCCATGTCACTACACAGTAGGATTATTGCATCAGGATATGACTCCTTGCATGAAATACTTATGTACATATATATTGTACACCCATACTTGCATACATACATATTTGCACATACATAGATGATTCTGGCTTGATTTTGGAGATTTGGGAACCGCAAGATATATTTTAAAACTGGATTCATTTGAAATAGCGGTTTTCCCTTGATATGTGCATATTTCTGTTCCATGTTGCATGATATACGAATATGCTTACATTTCTGTTAGATGTCGCATACATCCTGCTTTATGATTATACGTATTGAGATATGCTGTTTTCATGAGATTTCTGGATTTGAGAACTGTGGATATTTCAAAAGAAAGTATGTATTGTTTTAAAAACCCGGTTTCTCTTGATATGATATTTCAGTGCGTCCACCATGCGTTTTCTCGGTTCTGAGACGTATGATAGAAACCCGATTCGAAGAGGTGAATGATCCGTTTGCGGGTTCATGGTGGACCCGGTATGGTTCCCCGGGGCGAGAAATGTTTTTCGTGGAGTAGATGATGATCCTGGCAGGATGGCTAGTACCTACCGGTGATTGGTTGGACCTGGCGGCTGTCCGGAGGATACCGACCGGAGTCGAGAGATGTTATGGGCCGATCCGGACTGTCGGAGCCCGAGAGATATGAGGATTTACGTGCCGATGCTGGGCATGGGTTTCATTATGTTTCGAGTGTCGATGCTGGACACTCAGGTTCCATGATTTGATGTGTCGCGAGGGACACACGTTGATTTATATCCTCATACTTTCATGCATATGCTTTTATGACTTTTACATGCATGATGTTGTTGCGTCATTGATTGACACGTGGACGAGATCTACATGCATACAGGCATTGATTTCATAGTTGGATGATATCCACATACTTATAAACTTCATGATATAGTTGACACAGATTTCATGTTGATTACATTGATCATACCTCATATTTATGATATGTTGCTACCCGAGGCACTGATATGAGCACTTGGTATTACACCTATATATAGATGTTTACCCTTGCCACCTTATCATGCTTCAGACTTTATCATATTGAGGATATATATTACTGATCGTTTTGACCGAGGATTGAGTCGTACATACGATTTCTGCTCTGTGATGTTTTCTACTCATGAGTTGGTAACTCACCCCCGTTGTGCCACAGTTCTTGCAGGTTTTTGCCGTACAGCTTTCATTGGGGCTTTTTGGCACACTGCTCCCATTCCGGGTGATTGTTTTAGTAGGTGGGTTCACTCACATCGTGACCACCATTGTACATTTATATTGATTTGTATCTAGTAAACTCCATCAAGCAGACTTGTATATTTAATTCAGACTTAGAAAACCAGTTGTTTATTATTTTCGACCTTAGAGTCGCGCGTTGTATTATTATGGTTTTCTTGATGATTTTGAGTTTCCTTTGAGTTTTGATTCTCGCCCTTCGGCGTTGTATATTATATTGCTTGCGTGGTTGTGACTGTCAATTGACGAAGAGCTAGCTCCCGCTTGGGAATGCCTTTTTCATATTATGCATGTTGTACCCTTTTGGGGCTAGTATTTACAAAGGAAACTCTGCCAAAATTTTTCAGAAAAGACTTGAGATTTTAAAAATGCATACTTCGGCTTATGTTATTAAAACCACTTGCTTCGAAATATGTTTTCTTCACTTCTTCTTTAAAATGGTTTAGATTTCTGGGATTTTTGGCTTACTTGAATTAGATGGGGTCCTATACACTTCATATGATTCAAGTGCCAGTCACGTGCCATTTTGGGTCGTGACAAAGTTAGTATCAAAGCGCTAGATTATCCTTGGTTCGAGTCTATGTTTGGCTATGCGGAGCTTAGGGCGTTTGTATATATACGGAATCTAGGCTTGACCTTACGGAACTTAGACTTGGTCGAGAGAGTATTAGTCTCGAAATTTCGTCGCGTAGGTTGACCTTGGTTGATGGAGTGGGTGACTTAAGGAGAGTGACGTACCGTGTGTATGTTGCGCAGTATACTTACGATACGCTACTCCGCTTAAGAAGCCTTAGGATGTACATTTCCTTGCACAATATTATATTCATTCCTATAATGTATCCTCATCGATATTTGTTTATGGTTTTTGCTGCCACTATTACACGGGCAGAGAGAGCTACGGCTAGAGTTGCGGTCAGCATGAACTCGTCACGAACGAGGACTGACCAGGGCATGATTCCAGGGATATACGATTGCATAGAGGCACCGTTTTATTGTGTTTTCGCGCCATGAGCGTCTGATGGATCGCTTTTATAAGATTTCTCGGACGTGCAGATCAGTACCAGAAGATTGGGTTACCGCTAGAGGCCAGCCAGAATGTGATGACCATCGATGTACTGATTGTACTTGCTAATTGAGGCACTGTTCAGCGTGCGGACGAATGAGCCAGTTGCTGCTGCGAATGACGAGATATCGCCTCAGATGTTTGGAGCTGTTGCCGCACGAGTTGTGCTTAGAGATGTGATAGAAGATCACTAGTCACCCAAGGAGGAATGGCTAGGGCATGTGATACGTTGCCTACCCCGATGCGAGGTCATCAGATTGATTGATTCTATCTAGAGACGACTTCACGCAGGTATGTTGAGAGTCGATAGAAGACGATCGAATGTCAGAAACCCATTTTTCCAAGTTTAATGTATTCGGAAAAACATGCAAGTAATTCCGTGGACCCTCTAGAAGAATGAAACCCTAACTTGATATAATGACCATGGGAACGCTTTTGAACCTTAGGGTTGGCAGCAGTTTCGCGGTGCCATTAGTGAGGCTTGGGTTTGCCCTTCTACGGTTGGTCCATAGGTACTGTGGCATGTACTGGAATACTATTAAACTGTACTCAAGATGTTGAGCTCTTGGGGGATTATGGAATTTTGACGAATCGATCGAAAGGTTCGACGTCATTCGGATATCATGTGATGGGATACATTGCTTGGGAGACTCCAGATACGAGTATAGCCGTTGGAGCGCAGTCCATGCAGCTATGAATTGACGAGTCTGAATCAGTCGACATTAGAGAAAGGTGGAGTAAGAGATTCGTATGAGATGACGTTCCACTCCGCTGACATCAGAGATGTGATACGCATGCAGAGGCGTTGTACATGGATATATCTTCCAGAAGGAGTCGCGATGAGTATGCAGCCATTCCGGAACAAGAAATAGATTTAGCAAAAGGATGATAGCTTCCGGGCATTTCGGCAGAAACGAGATCGGGAGAGACCCCGACAAGACCTTTCTGGAATACTATACGAGAAGATTTGAACCCAGGAGCGGTCATATGGCGCACCCCCAGCAGGCCAGAGTTCGGCATCGTCGACAAGACATGTTATGAGCGACCATGACAGTTGGCCAGAGATCTTTAGAGGATGTGCTTGAGCGGGACTATTTCCTCCATCTTTAATTTCGGTATTTTGGACGATTTATTTGCATGATTGAGATTTGTGCACCAAGGTTGCACTTGATTTCAGTTTAATGTCATTCGAGATGTTGATTTTGATTCCATACCTATGGTATGCATATGATTTGACTTATGCTTTCGGCATAGTTTTCATGCACTCTTAGTATTTTGATTTAATTTGTGCACACTGATGCATATGGTTATGAGATTAGATACCACGGTATACCTAATTTGGATTTGGATTGACATATGTTGTATATCGTCGATTTCAATTGTGATACTTGATATTTATTTCGTGTGCCTTGTGCACTTGATTTGAATTCTTGCACATGCTTGGGTGCTTGATGCGATTTTGGTGCACGCCAGATGCACTAAATCGATATTCTTCGTGCATATCAGATGCACCTGATATTGCTGTCAGGCACACCCGTTGCCTTTGACAGGTATTTCGTGCACACCCATTGCACTTAGATTTTTGTTTCTGTGCACATGTATGGCACATTCATGGATTTCAATTTCCGTGCGCACCAGACGCACGTGGCATTTTCATATACATTTAGGGATTGATTCCCTTTAAGCAGCATGTTTTATGATATTTACTATTTGGTATAGTAGCGGAGCAGGACAAGTCAGAGGACAGTACCTGAATATATTTTTGCATGCATTGATAGTTATCGAAGGGATTTTCAAAAAGGAGCTATAGTCTCAGTATTTACTTACTTGTCCGAGATGAAACGAAACATTTTATAAAGGAAACCCTTCTAAAATTGTTTTCAAAACGGCGGAACATATGTTAAACAGAGGGTATGTATATATATATAGTTATTTTCTTATAAAAGACGTCCGCCACTGTGCAGTGATACGCGCATCGCACAACGACTTGTAAAGGTTTGTCATGCATTTCTTTCCGATGTTTTAATGATATTTACATGTATAGTTTGATGTATATCATGTTGATTTTCGTATTGGATTTGACATTGGTGTTTCACCATAACTCCGATGATTGAGGGATGCTTGACGGAGTTTTGATTTTGAGTTATATGCTCATTTTTCATCCGTATGCATTGCGCTACGATATATTTTATGTATTTGTGACTTCGGAGCCCCGACGACTGAATCTTTTTACTAAAATGTTCTAGTATTTGAGGGGTTTAAATTTAAATTCGGGGACCGAATTTCTTTAAGGGGGGAAGACTGTAACATTTCAGAAAAATAAAATATTATTTTTGGGAATTTTTATAATTAAATAATAAATATTATGAATATTTTAATATGCGGTATAATTAAATACCGATAAATCGGAAAATATTTGGGAAATTATAGAAATTGCTAAAAAGATGGTGTTTTATATGATTTAAGCAAATTATAAATTCTTATGATTTATTATATTCACTTTTAATGCTAATCGCGATTAAATATCGCTAATCTCGCATTAATTCGGTTTTGTGCACATGACATGCACTATGTCACATTTTAGCACTTGTTACATTTTGTAATGGCTTTTCTTCATTTCTTTTTATGCAAGGCTTTGTTTTAATATGAGAGAAGAAAAGAAAAGAAAAACAAAAGAAAAGAAAAGAGTAAACAAATGGGTAAGGGCATGAGAGAGAGTGAGGTGAGGGGTTCTTTTGACTTGGTCTCACTTCATCATCTTCTTCATTTCATCTCCTCTCCCTCTCACATGGCAGCACTTCACCTCCCCTCCTCTTCAACCCACAAAACACCATAAAAAAAAAACACCAAAAGTCCATCCCCACTTCATTAAAAACAAGCACAAACTCACTAGATGCAGTTTGGACAAAGAAAGGATAAATTTTGGAGACGTGGGGTTGCCAAATAAGGTATTTCCTTCATCTTTAGTGTAGAATTCGGTTTACTTTAGCTTTCATGCAAGTTTAGATGTGATTAAGTGTAACAACCCTATTTTTTTTATACACTTTTTCTATACAATTTTTTTATTTGTTTTTTTTCAAAATCCTTAAAGGGGTATTTATTGCCTGAGTACAAGACTTAAGTAATTAATTAGCAATTTAATTACAAGAAGGAGCTTGTAGCTCATTGGTAATACATTGCACTGCTGAACCAAGCCACCAGAGTTCAAATCCCATGCCCCACATTATTTTTAATATTTATTTTTTAAAAATTTTATAGAAGCCCAACAGTCAACACGTGATAACTCCAAACTTTCCCACTACCCATGAAAAACTGAACATACCAGAGCCTACACCTGGAGACCCCCCACCTACCCACTGCCTGACTCGGCCCGACTTGGGCCGGCGCCGCCGGCCGGACTCGGCCGAACGGCCGAGTCCCCGACAGGAAAAATCCAGCTCTTCATCTCCTCTACTCCCCTGCAAACTTCATTTCCCCAGATCGGTTCCTGAAACCTTTGAAATCCCCATTTACTCCATTTTTCATGATTTTTAATACATTTTTACATTTTTTTAATTAAAACCCTTCATCTACCCTAACCCTAGCCTAACCCTATAAATACCATCCCTACCCTCTACCCTCTCACCCCAAACTCTGAGCCAACTCCTTCCGTTCTATCTCTTTCTCCTAATTGTCCAAAACCCGTATGTCCCATTTCTATCTTCCTTTTCTATTCAAAAAAATACGGATTTACAAAAGCCGACGGAATCGGAACAAATCTGATTTCCGATTCGGTTTCTTATAAAACTTCATTTCTCGTTAATACAATTATGCTTAAACTCTCTCATGTTGACTATTAAACACTAATCAACCAAATTGATCAAGTTTCATTTCATAAAATTATGGCTATTACAATTTATCGTATTTTTCACTTAAATACCACATTGTTTCAATTCTACATTTAACTCCATTAAACTTGCTATACCTTTAAGTAGATCACGAGGTAGACCTACCTCCGTACACACTCATATGCAACATAAAACGATACCCTCGAGAACTTAGAATACGGGAAAACAAACAATTTCATTTATATACACTTTACTTAATAAAACCATTTCTAAAAGATTTAGTATTGATACATCTTTACAAATAAATAACCTTTGAGCTAATAATAAAAATATCTAGACTCAGCCAATTAAGGACTGTCGTGCTCATGAGGATAGAGGAAGGTTGTGGGCATTCAGTCGTTTATCTAAACCTGACTTTGTGGTGTCTAGGCTAGACAAGTGAGAAAGGTAACTTTAAAAGGCCCGTCTCACGGTGATTCGTGAGCGGATTCCTCCTTTCTTCACTTATACTTACCTGGCCACAATTGGCGGTGAAGAGACAATTTAAGGGATATCTCACAAATTGTCGCTTTGGATCAGTTAGGAGTAGTCTAGTTAACTTAGGAGACCCTAGAACATAGAATATGGGAAATCGACACCTTTACAAATAAATATCATAATTAATAAAACCGTTTTTCCTTAATGATTAGTATTTATACAAATTTTTGCAAAGTGCCGCTACAGCCCATTTTGGAGAATCCGTTCGGGATGGTGCGAATTATCGCACATCCTCGGGTTTAGTAGTGCAAGATTCAGACCCCCGCAAGGAGCATTCGGTCTCGAAAAATTTAAAAAACTACATCTTGAGGAAATGAGATTTTTAGAATATGAAATATATATTAAAATTATTTTTGAATAAATATATGTATATTTATCATTAAAATACCTATTTTTGTTATGATATAAATATTCCATTTTTTCTAAAATATCACATGAATCAATTTACCTTAAAATACCATGAATTCCATACAAGTTTACTATTACACTTTAATACCATATAATATGAAAGTTAGGTTATTCTCATTAGAATTGTCACAAATATAAAATCTACAATTATTATAACTTTAAAGACGATTAATAAATACTTGGGGTGTATTTTGAAAACTATACAAAAGTATTTTACATAAAACCCCCTCAAGTTCTATAAATTACAATAAGGACCCTAGTAAATATAGGTTTAAGCGGGACCAATCTGTTGAGCGTCGGGGAGCCGGAGAAGTGGGTGCTTGCCTATCTAAGGTAGACAACTTAACAATGGTGTTATCAAAAAAGGTAATCGTCTTTGAAAAAGGACACAAATCCGGCCGCCCATGTGCAGCGGTTACCGAAAACGTCAAAACCATCAGGACTTCAATTTATTTTTCTAATTATCTGAATCAGAGTGAGTCTCAGTATAATCTGACTTGAATATGATTCAAGTACAATCTACAATCTACAATTTACAATATTCCAATTCAACATGAATCCATGAATCCAATTATCAATCTATACAACTTGACCGAACCGAACCATGGATATACATTCCATTTACATGATCTCCAGTTTACATCCATTTATATGATTCTACGGTTACATCCGTTACAGATATCATGGTTTCGGTCAGTCATCCAATTATACAATCTATACAATTTACAATACAATACAATCAAAACACTACAGGGTTTAAGGGGTAGACTGGTACGGAAGGTGTTAAATGGCACGAGACTGCAAGATTTAAGAAACCTAACATGAATCCAATTGTCGTTGTTCCGAGCCTTCTAACGGAGCCTTGTACTCTATATTCAGTTCACCGTAGTCTCTGGTCTAACGAGACTCCTCTCGTATACACTGGTATCCTTTTGTACCAAGCTATAAACAATAGCGTTAACACTAAATATAACATTATAACAATATAATACAACTGTAAAAGCTACTCTCTCTCTCTTACTCTCTGTCTGTTCTATTTCTCCTCTTATCTTTGGGACTTACCGAGCGATCTGTTCGCTGACGACATTCTCTTTCTTTCTTCTTTGAATGTCGTCAGGTGATTTGGACCCGTCAGAGATTGAGCCCACTACTGAAGACTTGGACCAGTTCAGTGAAGATCCCAAGCTCTAGTCATTGTACACTTTCCATTCAGTACTTTCATTTCTGTTATGCTATTGTTTAAGCATTGCTTTTTATTTAGTTGTATTTTCTTTTCATGCATTGTACAAAAGAATGTGAATAAATAACTTTGCTGTTATCTTATATCTTGTCTCTTGTGTGTTTACTTTTATATTGCTTAGATACGCTTAGTGTATTTACTTCAGAGTAAATACATAGCAGACTAGTCCCGTCCCCTTCGCCGTATACTGGGTAGCGGGGCATGACAGGTTTTGTTGGTTGCCCATGCAGGTCAGAGCTGTATAGAACCATACTATGCAGTTCTGTTCTGCGTGAACAACCTAAGCAATATAACACAAGAACCAGTAACTAAAACATTCTTTACAATCCATGTTTCTTGAATCTTATAATTTCATATTCTTTGAATCATATATCTTGAATCTGTCCTAACCCAAAATTCCCTCACTTCTTTTACAATTTTACCAAAACCTTCGCATTCTTTCATTCCTTCACACATTCTTCACATTTTTAAAACTTTTGCACCAGCTTCTTATTTTTCACATACTGTCAGTACACCAGCACCAAACTTTCCGTGGATTTGTTATATTTTCCTTTTACAAATTTCGAGGATGAAATTATTATAAGGAGGGTAGAATGTAACAACCCAATTTTTTATACACTTTTTCCATACAAATTTTTTAATTGTTTTTTTTCAAAATCCTTAAAGGGGTATTTATTGCCTGAGCATAAGACTTAAATAATTAATTAGCAATTTAATTACAAGAAGGAACTTGTAGCTCATTGGTAATACCTTGCACTGCTGAACCAAGCTACCAGAGTTCAAATCCCATACCCCACATTATTTTTAATATTTATTTCGTTTTAAATTTTATAGAAGCCCAACAGTCAACACGTGATAACTCCAAACTTTCCCATTACCCATGAAAAACTGAACATACCAGAGCCTACACCAGGAGACCCCTCACCTACCTGACTCGGCCCGACTCGGCCGGCCGACCGGCCGACTCGGGTCGGCGCCACCGGCCGGACTCGTCCGGACGGCCGAGTCCCTAATAGGAAAAACCCGTCTCTTCACCTCCCCTACTCCCCTGCACACTTCATTTCCCCAGATCGGTTCCTGAGACCTTTGAAATCCCCATTTACTCCATTTTTCAAGATTTTTTAATAAATTTTTACATTTTTTTAAATTAAAGCCCTTCATCTATCCTAACCCTAACCTAACCCTATAAATACCATCCCTACCCTCTACCCTCTCACCCCAAACTCTGAGCCAACTCTCAAAAATTTCCAAGAAACTTGTGTACTTTGAAAACGAGCACGAAACGAAGCTACGGCGAAATTCCCGGCGAACTTCCGGCGATCATTCTAGGAGCTTCCCGCGACGAAGCGATGCACTGGCGACTCCTCCTGTTCTATCTCTTTGTCCTAGTTGTCCAAAACCCGTAAGTCCCATTTCTATCTTCTTTTTCTATTCAAAAAAATACGGATTTACAAAACCCGACAGAATCGAAACAAATCCGATTTCCGATTCGGTTTCTTATAAAACTTCATTTCTCGTTAATACAATTATGCTTAAACTCTCTCATGTTGACTATTAAACACTAATCAACCAAATTGATCAAGTTTCATTTCATAAAATGATGGCTATTTCAATTTATCGTATTTTACACTTAAATACCATATTGTTTCAATTCTACATTTAACTCCATTAAACTTGCTATACCTTTAAGTAGATTACGAGGTAACGACCTACCTCCTCACACACTCATATGCAACATAACACGATACCCTCGAGAACTTAGAATACGGGAAAACAAACATTTTCATTTAAATACCCTTTACTTAATAAAACCATTTCTAAAAGATTTAGTATTGATACATCTTTACAAATAAATAACCTTTGAGCTAATAATAAAAATATCTAGACTCAGCCAATTAAGGACGGTCGTGCTCATTAAGACAGAGGAAGCTTGCAGGCATTCAGTCGTTTATCTAAACCTGACTTTGTGGTGTCTAGGCTAGACAAGTGAGAATGGTAACTTTAAAAGGCCCGTTTCATGGTGATTCGTGAGCGGATCCCTCCTTTTTTCGTTTGTACTTACCTGGCCATAATTGGCGGTGAAGAGGCGATTTGAGGGATATCTCACAACTTGTCGCTTTGGACCAGTTAGGAGCAGTCTAGTTAACTTAGGAGACCCTAGAACATAGAATATGGGAAATCGACACATTTACAAATAAATACCATAATTAATAAAACTGTTTTTCCTTAATGATTAGTATTTATACAAATCTTTGCAAAGCGCCGCTACAATCCATTTTGGGGAACCCGTTCGGGATGGTGCGGATTATCGCACATCCTCAGGCTTAGTAGTACGAGATTCAGACCTCCGCAAGGAGCATTCGGTCTTCAAAGATTTAAAATACGACATCTTGAGGAAATGAGATTTTTAGAATATGAAATATATATTAAAATTATTTTTGAATAAATATATGTATATTTATCATTAAAATACCTATTTTTGTTATGATATAAATATTCTATTTTTTCTAAAATATAACAAGAATCAATTTACCTTAAAATACCATGAATTCCATACAAGTTTATTATTACACTTTAATACCATATAATATGAAAGTTAGGTTATTCTCATTAGAATTGTCACAAGTATAAAATTTACAATTATTATAACTTTAAAGACCATTAATAAGTATTTGTGGTGTATTTTGAAAACTATACAAAAGTATTTTACATAAAACCCTCTCAAGTTCTATAAATTACAATAAGGACCCTAGAAAATATAGGTTTAAGCGGAACTAATCTCTTGAGCCTCGAAGAGCCGGAGAAGTGGGTGCTTTCCTATCTAAGGTAGGCAACTTAACAATGATTTTATCAAAAAATGTAATCGTCTTTGAAAAAAGACACAAATCTTGCCGCCCATGTGCAGCGGTTACCGATAACATCAAAACCATCAGGACTTCAATTTACTTTTCTAATTGTCTAAATCAGAGTGAGTCTCAGTATAATCTGAATTGAATATGATTCAAGTACAATCTATAATTTACAATCTAAAATCTACAATATTCCAATTCAACATGAATTCATGAATCCAATTATCAATCTATACAACTTAACCGAACCGAACCATAGATATACATTCCATTTACATGATCTCCAGTTTACATCCATTTACATGATTCTACAGTTACAACCGTTACAGATATCATGGTTTCGGTCAGTTATCCAATTATACAATATATACAATTTACAATACAATACAATCAAAACACTACGGAGTTTAAGGGTTAGACTGATACGGAAGGTGTTAAGTGGCACGAGACTGCAAGATTTAAGACACCTAACATGAATCCAATTGTCGTTGTTCCGGGACTTCTAACGGAGCCTTGTACTCTATATTCAGTTCACCGTAGTCTCTGGTCTAACGAGACTCATATCGTATACACTGGCATCCTTCTGTACCAAGCTACAAACAACAGCGTTAACACTAAATACAACAATATAATAATATAATACAACTGTAAAAGCTACTCTCTCTTACTCTCTGTCTATTCTATTTCTTCTCTTATTTTTGGGACTTACCAAGCGATCTGTTCGCTGACGACATTCTCTTTCTTTCTTTGAATGTCGTCAGGTGATTTGGACCCGTCAGAGATCGAGCCCACTACTGAAGACTTGGACCAGTTCAGTGAAGACCCCGAGATCTAGTCATTGTACACTTTCCATTCAGTACTTTCATTTCTGTTATGTCATTGTTCAGGCATTGATTTTTATTCAGTTGAATTTACTTTTCATGCATTGTACAAAAGAATGTGAATAAATAAATTTGCTGTTATCTTATATCTTATCTCTTGTGTATTTACTTTTATATTGCTTAGATATACTTAGCGTATTTACTTCAGTGTAAATACGTAACGGACCAGTCCCGTCCCCTTCACCGTATACTGGGAAGCGGGACGTGACAGGTTTTGTTGGTGGCCCATGCAGGTCAGAGCTATATAGAACCATACTATGCAGTTCTGTTCTGCATGAACAATCTAAGCAATATAACACAAGAACCAGCAATTAAAACATTCTTTACAATCCATGTTCCTTAAATCTTATAATTTTATATTCTTTGAATTATATACCTTGAATTTGTCCTAACCCAAAATTCCCTCATTTTTTTTACAATTTTACCAAAACCTTCGCATTCTTTCATTCCTTCACATATTCTTCACATTTTTAAAACCCTTGCACCACCTTGTTATTTTTCACATACTGTCAGTACACCAGCACCAAACTTTCCTTGGATTTGTTACACTTTTTTTTTACAAATTTCGAGGACGAAATTTTTATAATGAGGGTAGAATGTAACAACCCTATTTTTTTTATAAACTTTTTCCATAAAAAATTTTTAATTGTTTTTTTTTCAAAATCCTTAAAGGTGTATTTATTGCCTGAGCACAAGACTTAAGTAATTAATTAGCAATTTAATTATAAGAAAGAGCTTGTAGCTCATTGGTAATACCTTGCACTGCTGAACCAAGCCACCAGAGTTCAAATCCCATGCCCCACATTATTTTTAATATTTATTCTTTTTAAAATTTTATAGAAGACCAACAGTCAACACGTGATAACTCCAAACTTTCCCACTACCCATGAAAAACTGAACATACCAGAGCCTACACCAGGTGATCCCCACTTACCAACTGCCTGAGTCGGCCGGACGGCCGAGTCCCCAACAGGAAAAATCCGGCTCTTCATCTCCCCTACTCCCCTGCACACTTCATTTCCCCAGATCGGTTCCCGAGACTTTTGAAATCCCCATTTACTCCATTTTTCATGATTTTTTAATACATTTTTACATTTTTTAATTAAAACCCTTCATCTATCCTAACTCTAGCCTAACCCTATAAATACCACCCCTACCCTCTACCCTCTTACCCTAAACTCTGAGCCAACTCTCAAAAATTTCCAAGAAACTTGTGTACTTTGAAAACGAGCATGAAACGAAGCTACGGCAAAATTCCCGGCGAACTTCCGGCGATCATTCTAGGAGCTTCCCGCGACGAAGCGACGCACCGACGACTACTTCCGTTCTATCTCTTTCTCCTAGTTGTCCAAAACCCGTAAGTCCCATTTCTATTTTCCTTTTCTATTCAAAAAAATACGGATTTACAAAACCCGACGGAATCGGAATAAATCCGATTTCCGATTCGATTTCTTATAAAACTTCACTTCTCGTTAATACAATTATGCTTAAACTCACTCATCTTGACTATTCTAATCAACCAAATTGATCAAGTTTCATTTCATAAAATGATGGCTATTTCAAAGACAAGTGAGAAAGGTAATTTTAAAAGGCCCGTCTCACGGTGATTCGTGAGCGGATCCCTCCTTTCTTCACTTGTACTTACCTGGCCACAATTGGCGGTGAAGAGGCGATTTAAGAGATATCTCACAACTTATCTCTTTGGACCAGTTAGGAGCAGTCTAGTTAACTCAGGAGACCCTAGAACATAGAATATGGGAAATCGACACCTTTACAAATAAATACCATAATTAATAAAACCGTTTTTCCTTAATGATTAGTAATTATACAAATTTTTGTAAAGCGCCGTTACAACCCATTTTGGGAAACCCATTCGGGATGGTGCGGATTATCGCACATCCTCGGGCTTAGTAGTGTGAGATTCAGACCTCCGCAAGGAGCATTCGGTCTCGAAAGATTTAAAATACGACATCTTGAGGAAATGAGATTTTTAGAATATGAAATATATATTAAAATTATTTTTGTATAAATATATGTATATTTATCATTAAAATACCTAATTTTGTTATGATATAAATATTCCATTTTTTCTAAAATATCACAAGAATCAATTTACCTTAAATATCATGAATTCCATACAAGTTTAATATTACACTTTAATACCATATAATATGAAAGTTAGGTTATTCTTATTAGAATTGTCACAAGTATAAAATCTATAATTATTATAACTTTAAAGACGATTAATAAATACTTGGGGTGTATTTTGAAAACTATACAAAAGTATTTTACATAAAACCCCCTCAAATTCTATAAATTACAATAAGGACCCTAGTAAATATAGGTTTAAGTGGGACCAATCTGTTGAGCCTCGGGGAGCCGGAGAAGTGGGTGCTTTCATATCTAAAGTAGACAACTTAACAATGGTGTTATCAAAAAAGGTAATCGTCTTTGAAAAAAGACACAAATCCTGCCGCCCATGTGCAGTGGTTACCGATAACATCAAAACCATCAGGACTTCAATTTACTTTTCTAATTGTCTGAATCAGAGCGAGTCTCAGTATAATCTGACTTGAATATGATTCAAGTACAATTTACAATCTACAATCTACAATTTACAATATTCCAATTCAACATGAATTCATGAATCCAATTATCAATCTATGCAACTTGACTGAACCGAACCATGGATATACATTCCATTTACATGATCTCCAGTTTACATCCATTTACATGATTCTACGGTTACATCTGTTACAGATATCATGGTTTCGGTCAGTCATCCAATTATACAATCTATACAGTTTACAATACAATACAATCAAAACACTACGGTGTTTAAGAGGTAGACTGGTACGGAAGGTGTTAAAAGTGGCACGAGACTGCAAGATTTAAGAAACCTAACATGAATCCAATTGCTGTTGTTCCGGGCCTTCTAACGGAGACTTGTACTCTATATTCAGTTCACCGTAGTCTCTGGTCTAACGAGACTCCTCTCGTATACACTGGCATCCTTCTATACCAAGCTACAAATAACAGAGTTAACACTAAATACAACAATATAATACAACTGTAAAAGCTACTCTCTCTCTCTTACTCTCTGTCTATTCTATTTATCCTCTTATCTTTGGGACTTACCGAGCGATCTGTTCGCTGACGACATTCTCTTTTTTTCTTCTTTGAATGTCGTCAGGTGATTTGGACCCGTCAGAGAGCGAGCCCACTACTGAAGACTTGGACTAGTTCAGTGAAGACCCCGAGCTCTAGTAATTGTACATTTTACATTCAGTAATTTCATTTCTGTTATGCCATTGTTTAAGCATTGCTTTTTATTTAGTTGTATTTACTTTTCATGCATTGTACAAAAGAATGTGAATAAATAAAGTTGATGTTATCTTATATCTTGTCTCTTGTGTATTTACTTTTATATTGCTTAGATACGCTTAGCGTATTTACTTCAGAGTAAATACGTAGCGGACCAGTCCCGTCCCCTTCGCCGTATACTGGGAAGCGGAGCATGACATTAAGTGGTGTTTAGCGAACTTTGAAAATTCCAAGTTGGGGATTATGGTGTGATTTGAATTGAGATAGTGTAATTGGGCTTTAGCGATGACCTTAAAACCCCCCATGGTGTTAGAAACTCAGACCAAACCCAACTGAAACCTGAAAACCCAAAATAGAAACTTTTCATGTCGGTTTTGTTTGTGTTTTAGTGCCTACAGGGAATCTGGAGTGATCCGGGGCCATTACTAGAAATGCAAACAACTCTAGAGACCAAATTGAACCACTAGGAACCCACTATAGAAAGACGAGCCCCAACAGAGACCCCCAGGCCGAGCAGGCCAGAATTTTAGGGGAAGTTGCCGGCCATGTAGTGGGCAATAGGGTCCAGGTTCCGTCAGTAGCTCAAATACACCCTATACATCATCCCAGTACTGTTTGTGCACCTTGTTTTCACCTGAAATAAAATATGGAGCATGTTTTCAAAATTGCTGCCTTATGTTTTGCGATGTTTATGACTTTGTGTTTTGACATTTGGGTTGGTATCGATCACTTTTCGTTTGTACGTCTATATCGAGTGTTATTTGGTTAAATTGCGAGAGTAGACCATAGGTTTTTACCTATGTGAGATACTTGTGTCGTTTTAGCTTTCGTGCGTGATTTCGGTTTATGATATCTTGTGTGTATATATGTAGGTACCCTCGAGTGGACTTGAACGACAAGCAAGCGTGTGGCGACATCGGCATCGGCAAGCGAAGATCAGGTGAGTAGATATATATCTACGGGGGAATTCGGGTGGATGGCGTATAGCACCCCCGCAGTTCATAGTGTAGTATATAATACAAATAATATGGATATATTCATATGTTTATTTTGAGTTTATGATTATCTAGATAGACTTTGGGAATCATGGATCATTTTAGTATAATTGGATGATAGTGTCGCTAGTTAGTTTAGTCGCGAGCCTAAGAATAAGGTTCACACCCACACGCACACACATGCTTTCTTTGTTTTACTTGTGCGTATATGTGGATATGTATACACACACACACACACACATAGGTATGGGACTATGTGTGTGTGTGTGTGTGTGTGTGTATACATGGATGATGAGGATAGTATATGGTACTTGGAGATGAGTCGATGAGATTTGGGCATGATGCCATGAGATCGGTGATATGTTTTAATTTGTATTACGAGATACGCCATGAGATTACAGCAGGCCATTAGGTGTGTGTTTTCATATACGCATATATTTGCAGATGGTATCAGTTTGTACTAGATTTAGATCAGTACCCCTAATACAAGATATGATGATAAGGATACCCGATAAATGATGAGATTCGACCCGTACCCAGATTGGGATGCCGTACAATGGAATTACCGTATGAGCTTTATATAGATGATAGATCCGCATTCTTGGCTTGAGAATGACATGCTATATATTGTATCGTACGTGATACTATTGAGGCGGGATCACCGACTATTATATTTATATATATCGACTCAGACTTATATGGTTTTCCCTTACCCTTTCGATTAGTCTGTTCGTTTAGTCCTGCAGTTTACTTGTAGATATTAGACTAGACTCGAGTCATATCTATTTCCAAAACTAACGAATCATGAGTATTCTAAAGACATGCCAAAGGATTCTCCGGATATTTCAAAGGACGTACCCCTTTTCTTAAAAACACCGTAGCCCCTATTTTCCAAACACCATGATTCGTGTGATTTCAAATGACAAACTGTATGACTCGTATAATTAATGTAGATTCCTTATTGTTGCATTTACCTTCCATTTCTATATATTCATGTTGTTATTAGTGCATTGCATGCTTATATACTTGTGATTTATGTTATATTAAACCCATGCTGTCAGGATACCAGCACCATTATCGATGATGCGTATGCTCCACATACACCTGCTTGCCGGCTTACACACTTCATCATCGATAATTGCCATGTTACTACACAGTAGAATTGTTGCATCAGGATATGACTCCTTGCATGAAATACTTGTGTACATATATATTGTACACCCATACTTGCATATATACATAGATGATTCTGGCTTGATTTTGGAGATTTGGGAACCGCAAGGTATATTTTAAAACTGGATTCATTTGAAAGAGTGGTTTTCCCTTGATATGTGCATATTATTGTTCCATGTTGCATGATATAGGGATATGCTTACATTTCTGTTAGATGTCGCATACATCCTGCTTTATGATTATACGTATTGAGATATACTGTTTTCATGAGATTTCTGGATTTGAGAACCGTGGATATTTCAAAAGAAAGTATGTATTGTTTTAAAAACCCGGTTTCTCTTGATATGATATTTCAGTGTGTCCACCATGCGTTTTCTCGGTTCTGAGACGTATGATAGAAACCCGATTCGAGGAGGTGGATGATCCGTTTGCGGGTTCATGGTAGACCCGTTATGGTTCCCCGGGGTGAGAAATGTTTTTTGTGGAGTAGATGATGAGCCTGGCAGGGTGGCTAGTACCTACCGGTGATTGGTTGGACCTGGCGGCTATCCGGAGGATACCGACCGGAGTCGAGAGATGTTATGGGCTGATCCGGACTGACGGAGCCCAAGAGATATGAGGATTTATGTACCGATACTGGGCATGGGTTTCATGATGTTTCGAGTGTCGATGCTGGACACTCAGGTTCCATGATTTGATGTGTCGCGAGGGACACACGTTGATTTATATCCTCATACTTTATTGCATATGCTTTTATGACTTTTACATGCATGATGTTGTTACGTTATTGGTTGACATGTGGACGAGATCTACATGCATACAGGCATTGATTTCATAGTTGGATGATATCCACATACTTATAAACTTCATGATATAGTTGATACTGATTTCATGTTGATTACATTGATCATACCTCATATTTATGATATGTTGCTACCTGAGGCACTGACACGAGCACTTGGTATTACACTTATGTATAGATGTTTACCCTTGCCACCTTATCATGCTTCAGACTTTATCATATTGAGAATATATATTACTGATCGTTTTGACCTAGGATTGAGTCGTACATACGATTTCTGCTTTGTGATGTTTTCTACTCACGAGTTGGCAACTCACCCCTGTTGTGCTACAGTTCTTGCAGTTTTTTGTCGTACAGGTTTCATTGCGGCTTTCTGGCACACTGCTCCCATTCCGGGTGATTGTTTTGGTAGGTGGGTTCACTCACATCGTGACCATTATTGTACATGTATATTCAGTTGTATCTAGTAAACTTCATCAACCAGACTTGTATATTTATTTCAGACTTAGAAAACCAGTTGTTTATTATTTTCGTCCTTAGAGTCGCGCGTTGTATTATTATGGTTTTATTGATGATTTTGAGTTTTCTTTGAGTTTTGATCCTCGCCCTTCGGTATTGTATATTATATTGCTTGCGTGGTTGTAACCGTCAATTGACGAAGAGCTAGCTCCCACTTGGGGATTCCTTTGTTCATATTATGCATGTTGTATCCTTTTGGGGTCAGTATTTACAATGGAAACTCTGCCGAAATTTTTCAGAAAAGACTTGAGATTTTAAAAATGCATACTTCGACTTATGTTATTAAAAACACTTGCTTCAAAATACGTTTTCTTCACTTCTTCTTTAAAATGGTTTAGATTTCTGGTATTTTTGGCTTACTTGGATTAGATAGGGTCCTATAGACTTCATATGATTCAAGTGCCAGTCACGTGCTATTTCGGGTCGTGACAGCATGTTGGTTTCTCTCTAGCCTTGTGTTTCTGAAAATGGCCGGTCGTCCGTGTGTGCTCATCGGGGAGATCATTTCTCTTGACGATGTGTATCTTTACAACCTCGACTGCTCTGAGCAGATGTACGGGGCGGTGATAGACCACATGGAAGGGGAACTTTGGACGCCTTCTTCCCCGGCGTTCTTCGCTCCTCCAACTGCTCATCTACACGATCTGGAGGAAGTCCCCAGGGCTCCACAATGCCCCATCTCCGCAGCTGAGTGATGAGGCAATCGAGAAGTTGCACTCGCTCTACCACCTTGGCTTGATCTCGAAGAGCAGGCGGGCCCGGTCAGTGGGCCTTCTTCTGGAGTGTTTCCAAATGAAGCTGATTGTCGGGACCCGGTTCTTGCTCACGGAACAAAGTGCCACACGGAACAAAGTGCCACGCCAAGTGTCGTGTTAAGTGGGCGGGGGCCACCTCTTGAATCCGTGGGGGCCACCTCTTGAGTCCGTGGGACCCACTGTAGAACACTGGGGACTCTTCGGAATACATTCCGAAAGGGGGCATATCTGTACTATAAATGGAATGATACCACTCTTCAATACAGAGGCGCCTTTTAAGTGAACCGGAACTACAGGAGCTTGAGAACTCCGTAGTTAAGCGTGCTCGGGCCAGGGAAGTCTTGGGATGGGTGACCTCCTGGGAAGTGGCCCCTGGTCGGGTCCGGTTCGCTCTGAAGGGAAAACCCGTGCGGCTTCGGCCAGAGCGGACAATACTCTCTGTATTGGGGGTGGGGTGTGACAGAATGGTATCAGAGCTGGTCCCTCGATAGTAGGTCTGTGGTTCGAGGACGAACCATTGTTCAAAGGTGGGGAGAATGTCGGGACCCGGTTCTTGCTCACGGAACAAAGTGCCACACGGAACAAAGTGCCACGCCAAGTGTCGTGTTAAGTGGGCGGGGGCCACCTCTTGAATCCGTGGGGGCCACCTCTTGAGTCCGTGGGACCCACTGTAGAACACTGGGGACTCTTCGGAATACATTCCGAAAGGGGGCATATCTGTACTATAAATGGAATGATACCACTCTTCAATACAGAGGCGCCTTTTAAGTGAACCGGAACTACAGGAGCTTGAGAACTCCGTAGTTAAGCGTGCTCGGGCCAGGGAAGTCTTGGGATGGGTGACCTCCTGGGAAGTGGCCCCTGGTCGGGTCCGGTTCGCTCTGAAGGGAAAACCCGTGCGGCTTCGGCCAGAGCGGACAATACTCTCTGTATTGGGGGTGGGGTGTGACACTGATCGCTGACTTTTGTCCAGCGGATGGTGCTTCCGTAGCAGCTGAGAAGCTCGGGCTCGGCTGCTGGACATTTCCTCGGAGTACCATCGACAATGCTTTCTTAATCCCCGGCCCCCCTTGTTGTAAATATATATGTTTTGTAAGGCTGAGGAGCCTATAATACCTCTTTGATGAATAAAAGTTTTTCTTGTTGAGGCATTTTGTTTCCTTTTGTCCCTTTCGCATTGTTTACGTTCTTTCTCAAGACGAGCCTAGGGGTCACGGAACTGAGAAAGAAGACAAAATTTGTGGCAGAAACCTCTTATAACTTAATAAAATTTACATTGCTTCAAAAAGGAGAAATTACATTCATTTATATAGTTTGAGTTTCTCGGCGTTATAAGGCCGAAGAAACTTTCGTTCCCTAGCATCTTGCAAGCGATATGCTCCACCGGGCAATGTTTTTGCTACGAGGAATGAGCCGTCCCATTTTGGAGAGAATTTGTGCAACCTCATTTGGTCTACAAACTCGTTCCTCCGTAAGACTAGATCTGCCACCTTAAAGGCGCGATGCTTGACTCGGGCGTTGTAATAGCGAGTAGTTTGTTGTTGATAGGTGGTCTCTCTGATTTGCGCTCCGTCTCGTTTCTATAGTAGAATATCCAAGTTGGTCCGGAGTGCCGAGGTGTTATCTTCTTCATCGAAGTGCTCAACTCTGTGGCTGGGCAATCCGATCTCCGCGGGAACCATGGCCTTAGTGCCGTAACAGAGGCCGGAGGGCGTTTCTCCCATGTGTGTTTTTCTTGACGTTCGCAGTGCCCACAGGACCCGAGGTACTTCCTCGACCCAACCGCCCTATTTTTCTTCTTGACGGGCTTGAAGACCACGGATGACTCCCCGGTTCGCAACCTCTTCCTGCCCGTTGCATTGAGGATAGGCAACCGCGGCAAACTTCATCAATATGTGGTACTCATTACAAAACCCTCTGACTTTGTCGTTTTTGAAGTTGGTCCCATGGTCAATGATGATTCATCTCAGGATCCCGAATTGGGTGATTACGTTGTTCTGAAGGAACTTTATAGTGGAGGCGGGGCCTGGTTTTCTGATGGGGACGGCCTCTATCCACTTAGTGAAGTAGTCTACCGTGATGAGGATGTATTTATGTCCGCCCATGCCGGTAGGGAGTTGGCCCACTATGTCCATCCCCCATTGTGCGAACGGCCAAGGGGAGCTGAGGGTCGTTAGCTCGGTAGAGAGGAGACGAGGTATGCTGCATTGGAGTTGGCAGCTTTTGCATCTTCTGACAAGTTTCTCGTCATCCTGGTGTATGCTCAGCTAATAATGTCCTTGGAGCAGCGTCTTCTGGACCAGGGTGCGGGCCCCTTGGTGTGCTCCGCCGACCCCTTCGTGTATCTCTCGTAGAATATAGCCGGCTTCGGGGGGTCGACGCATTAGAGTAGGGGCCGAGTGTACGATTTCTTATAAAAGTTCCCATTGCTCCAGACGAAACGACGAGCTTTTGCTCGAAGGCGGTGTGCCTCTCCTCGGTCGTTTGGAAGTGTGCCATCTTTCAGGAATTCCACGAGGGGTTTCCTCCAATCTTGGCCTTCCTTTTGAGTCGTGTATACCTGGAGTGTTACCTCTCCGTCCTCTATGCCAAGCCGTGGTAATACTTCAAAGAGGATATTCCTCTTATGGTTGGCCGTATAGGAAGATGAGAGCTTGCTCAATGCGTTAGCTTGGGTGTTCAGATTTCGAGGAATCTGCTCCACCTGGACTTCGTTGAAATTTTTGCGAAGTATTTTTACCTTGGCTAGGTACTTTATCATGAGCGGTTCTCGGGCTTCGAAACGCCCGGTTACCTGGCCGACGACTAGCGTGGAATCACTGCGGACCCTGATGGTCTTCAGCCCCACCTCAGAAGCGACTCGAAATCCTGCTAATAAGGCTTCATACTCCATGGCGTTGTTTGATGCTCTAAACCCGAGCTTTGAGTATTCCAACTCTGCTTCATTTGGGCCGCGGATGATCAAGCCAGCCCCGCTCCCTTCCTCGGTGGAGGATCCATCCATGTATAGAACCCAGTCCGGGATGGGGTCTGATATCTCTTCGATCGACGGACGTGGCTTGGGGCCTTTTTCTGCTATTCCGCCTTTAATAGGAATGGTGAACTCGACAACGAAATCGGCTAAGACCTGTGCTTTGATGGCTTGCCGGGGGCGGTACCTGATATCGAATCGGGACAATTCCCACCTCCGTTTTTCCAGATGACCCGAAGACTCAGGGGAGGTGGGGATAGACCCTAAGGGTCGCTCCATGAGGACGAGGATTGTGTGTGCTTGGAAGTAATGTCGGAGTTTCCTGGAAGTGATGACAAGTGCCAGGACTATCTTCTCAATGGCGGGGTATCTCGTCTCTGTGTCCTTGAAGACATGGCTCACGTAGTAAACCGGCTTCTGCACACCATCGACTTCCCTGACGAGCACCCAGGCTGCAGCTTGATCAGAGACCGCGAGGTATAACAATAGCTCGTCGCCTTCGATTGGTTGAGGAGTAGCAGAGGAGTCGCTAGGTGTGCCTTGAGCTGCTCGAAGGCGTTTTGGCATTCCTCAAACCATTCTAACTTGGGAATCATCCTTAAGGCTTTGAAGAATGGTAAGCACTTTTCCCCGGACCTGGACATGAAACGACTCAAGGCAGCGACCCTCCCGGTGAGGCTCATGATCTCCACATTACTCTTGGGGGATGCCATGTCAAGGATGGGTTTGATCTTTTCCAGGTTTGCTTCGATTCCTCAGTGGGTTACCATGAACCCGAGGAACTTCCCACTGGTGACTCCGAACACGTGCTTAGCCGGATTGAGTTTCATTTTATATTTGCGCAGGACGTCTAATGTCTCACTGAGGTCTTTGGTGTGACCCGTCAAAGAAACGGATTTCACTAGCATGTTGTCGACGTTAACTTCCATGTTTCTCCCGATCTGCGGCTTGAACAGTCTGTTGACGAGGCGTTGATATGTAGCCCCAGCATTCTTAAGACCGAAGGGCAACACTTTGTAGCAGTATACCCCCCGAGCCGTGGTGAATGCGGTTAGCTCTTCATCTGTCGGGTTCATCCGGATCGGATTGTAACCGGAAAACGCATCCATAAAGCTAAGTAATTCATGGCCGGCTGAACTGTCCACCAACTGGTATATCGAAGGGAGGGGATAGTTGTCTTTGGGGAAGTCCTTGTTCAGATCGGTGAAGTCTATGCACATGCGCCATTTCCCGTTAGCCTTTTTGACCATGACCACGTTCGCCAGCCACTCTGAATTGTCCAGGTTTCTGATAAAGTTGGCGGCAAGCAGTCGATACACTTCGTCCTTAATCGCCTTTTGCTTCGTCGGCGAAAAGCTTCTCTCCTTTTGCCGGACATGCTTTGCATATGGTTCGACCCCGAGCTTAAGGGAGATCACTTTAGGGTCGATCCCGGGCATATCCATAGGGGTCTAAGCGAACACGTCCGACTTGTCTCGAAGGAATTGTATTAGGTCTTCGCAATGGTTCTCGGTTAAGAGGGAGCTAATCCGGACAGTTCGGTCGTCGACCCCTTCGACGAGGGGGACTTTCGTCAGTGCTTCTACCGGGGATCCTCCGACTTCCCTTTGGTCGTCGCGCGTGTCCAAAGACCCCTGGAAATCACACGCACCTTCAAAATCATCGCTCATCTCTCCGGTGGATGACACGGAAGCAAAACAAACCCTAGCAATCCGCTGGTTCCCGTAGGCCCGACCTATCCCCCTTGGTCTAATGGAAACTTGATCGCAAGGTGGTAGGTCGAGATTTGAGCCCGGAGAGCATTTAATGTTGGGCGCCCCAGGAGGATGTGTAGGATGAGGGGATTTTAGCGACGATGAACTCCACAGTTACTGTCCTCGTATGGCCTGCCTCTCCGATGTTGAGGAGGAGGGTGACCACTCCCTCGGCCGGGATAGAGTAGTTTGTGAACCCTGAGAGGACATGGGAGGTGGACCGTAGGTCGGACTATCCCAGCCCCATATGCTTGAAACAGTCGTAGAAGAGGATGTCAGCCGAGCTCCCGGAATTGACCAATATCCTCTGTACCCCGTAACGGTGGACCCGAGCTGTTATGCCGAGGGGGTCATTGTGAGGCAAGGATATACCGTGGAGGTCTTCATCGGTGAAAACAATGGGCTCGTCCATTCTGCACTCCTTCCGGGGTGTTTCACTTGTACCCTCGAATGGTAGAAGCTGGAGATTTTCACTGGCTTCCCGAGCAGGTTCCGGGATAGCGACCAAGGTAAGGACCATGATTTGCCCGATCGTTAAATCACCGGGAGGGGGCTGGTTCTTTTGCTCCCGGTCTGCTAGCCACTTGTCCCGCAGGTACTTTGCCAGGTGGCCAGAGCGGATCAACTCCTCGATTTAGTAACAGAGTTGTTTGCAGTTTTTGGTCGGGTGACCTTGCGACCTATGGAAGGCGCCGTATGGTCCCCGGATACGCTTAGCTGCCTTTTGGGTGACTGGCGGGAGCTTGAAGAATCTCTCACCTTTCGCTTCCTCCAACAGCTCGGTTTGGGAGATGTTAAGATGGGTGTACGCCTAGAACTTCGGGGAGTAGGGCTTTGGTCAGTCGATCCTCTTCTTCTCTTCTCTGCCCCTCTTCTTCTGGCTGGCTTGGTCGCCCCGGGGCAAGTTGGCATTCACCTCCGACTCGAGTTGGATCTCCCGCTCGGTCGATGATTTTACCTCGGCCATGGTCTTAGCTTGCGCTAATGCAAAAGAGCGGAGCCACTCTTTGTGCCTAAGACCCGACCTTTTTGCGGTGATGACAGTTTCATCCCGATGCTCGGGGGCCTCGAGATGAGCGTTGTAGAAACGAGTGACGTATCCTTTAAAGGATTCCTTGTCCCCGCTCTTTATGCTGAAAAGGTAGTCGATTGTTCTCTTTTTTCGTCGGTTCCCGATGAAGTGGCTGAGGAATTGGGTGGCCAGCTCACCGAAAGTCGAGATGGAGCGTGGCGTTAGTCCTCAGAACCAGTCCCGGCCAGCCCGGATGAGGGTGGCTGGAAAGGTTCTGCATTAGGCCACATCGGAGTTATCCGGGAAGCTCATGCCCTCCGTAAAGGCATCTAGATAGTCCTTCGGGTCAGATTTCCCGTCGAAGAGGGCCACCTTGGGCGATTTGTTCCTAAACGAGACATGCTCGGCCAGCAGCTCTTCCGTAAAGGGTTTCATCAGCGAATCAGCGGAGTATCGGGCCCCTTCGCCGGACGCTTGGCCGTCCCAGTGTATGCCCTCGATTTTCTTCTCGAGGGCCTTGAGTCGGTGGTGGTAGCCCGAGGCTTCCACGCAGTCGAAGTAGTGACTGTCCCCGCTCTGGGTCTGCACCAGTGTGCGGCTTCGATTCCACTCTATCTGATTTCGTAAATCCTCGGATGAGGTCCTTCTCGAGTGCCCCGGTGTTCGTCGTTCGCACGACCCTGGCGGAAGGGGAGGTGTCGGTCATGCCTTGAAGCAGGTGCGCTGACCGATACCTCCTCAGGGGGCGAGAACGTGTGGTGGACATTGGAACGACGACCCAGTCTTCCCTGGGACCGTGGTATGGAGCTGAGCGGTGCCCAGTGGGTCATGGAATCAGTCGCTGTGTGTGGATTAAAGTGGTCGAAGTCGACACGCTGGCGCTTAATGGCGCTGTGACGAAGACGAGGTAGATCAAGGTCCTGAGCATGCTCGTCCTTCCTTCGATGGATGTCATTATCCCGAGGAGGGGGAACTGCGGCCTGGTGGGTGTGTCCCGTTGCTTGGACATGAACGAGGGCATCTACCAGTGATGTGAGCCTATCTATCCGAGCGGATAAGGCACCGATGGCATTAGGAAGGGGAGGCGAGCCGCTTCCACCTCCGTTGTGGCGGCTCGTATTTGGATCGCTGCGGTCGTCGCTCGCCATTTGGATCAACTACGGAGGATCAACTTTTGTTGGTGGAACAAGATAAGTCTCGAGTTCCCACAGACGGCACCAACTGATGGAGGCCTTGATCTCCTTCAGATGCTGTCCTCCGTCGATCTGTCACGAGCGTTGCTGGACGGTTGAGATTAGATTCGAAGGTTGCCACCTTGAGTGTGTGGATCTCAATGGGTTGAGTTTGAGGTGGAAGCTAAGCTACCTGCAAAAAATTCCCAGGGTGGGCGACCACCGTAAGACCCTCTGATGATTAAGTTAGCCTAGGAATTTGAGAAGAGTAGCGGCCTATTGGGTGCAAGTTGCCTTACCTGAGTCTTCTGAGAGAGGGGTTTTATAGTGGTTATATGGAGTGAGCAGGCGTAAGATCTTCACCTTCGGTTACGCCCCTAACGTTACGCGTGTGTGAATGACGGGATCCCTTCATTCATGACAGGATACGCTCATTAATGGGGGGACATACCAGCGTAGGACGCGGGACTTGGGCGGCGGTTATCTCGCGTTGGCGAGATTTGCGGAGCCGTTGTGGAGGCTCTAGGGCTCCGCAATCTCAGTTGATCGGGGGGAGGCCGAAGAAGCTCGGCACATCAAGGGCTCGGAGACGAGCGGGAGTCTGAGGAAGCTCAGCACGAGAGAAGGCTCAGAGGCGAGGAGACTGGGGAAGCTCGGAGACGAGCTTTTGGTAGTCTTCTAGACGAAGGTGGAATGTCTTTCAGGGGGGTCTCCCGAAAGGTCGGGGAACTCCCCTGAGAAGGGGCCCGGGGGAATGTTTCGGATGCGGCTCACTTATTCTATCCTCCATAGAATCCGGGGCACGTCATCTTCCACATGTTGTAATCTAGGGGGAACACTACTTGTGAGCATTATCAAGCCCCCTTCGCAGAAACTCTGTATCGGTCTCTTGCACTTGGCACTGTTCGGCCTCTTTGTCCGAACTTGTTTTATGTCTAGTGAGTGCCGTCATTTCATTCAGCATTTTCTGGAGCTTTAGTTATTGCTGCTGAGCCTTTGTCAGCGACCGAGTTTGCAGTTGGTGACTCACCGAAGCACGACTCCCTTCTTGCCCATTGGTCATATAGACCGTATGGACGATAATGCCTCCAGGCTTGGGGCATTTGGATCCATTGCCTTTGGAATTTTCCGCGAACGATAGAGTTTTCTCCAGCATCGTTCTTTTATAGGAGATTGGAGTTGAAGGGGTCGTTATGACAGGCACCTCCTTATGCGAAGTCCTCCGTTGTATGGCGGAGGAGTAGTCCTTTTCTTGTCGAGCCTTCGATTTCTTTGGTCGACCAGAGTGGTTTTGTTCAATCACAGAGTCCTCGAATTTTCGCCAGACCCTATGAATTTATGAGGAGAGCCGCTGATGAGGTCGCCCTGGCTTTTCCTGCACTGTAAGTTCTGCAGGAAGGGGTGATTTCTTTAGCACCGCGGTTGGAGAGTTTTTGTGCACCCTCTTAAGCGGATCAAAGCTATTTCCAATTGGAACAACAGCTTCGACTTCCACCATTGGAGCTAGCGGGGTAAGTCCAGAGGGGGAGTTGTCCCCAGCTTCCCTCACTCAGCGCCAGTGGCGATGTCGAGCGTGCCTTTTTGAAGGGACGGCCTTTGTTTTGAAAGCGGATTTATTACGCCCCTAGTTTTGCCGAGGAGCTGCAATTGATGTCAGCCTGTTGAAGACCGACGTCCTTGTTAAGGTTTGAGGAGGGCCGACCAATCTTTCAAAGACCGACTTTCTGATGGGGGAAGCACTTTGGATGGCTTCGCATGTAGTAGGAGTAGGGAGGGCTAGCCGTTTTGGGGTAGCCCTTTCAGGTATCACGAGTTTCTTTGTGGGCCCCTTTGAGTTCTTGCTCAGCCTGTTGACGACTGAGATACCAGATTTGGACAGCCCATTGAGAGGGGTCATTGTGGTTGCCAGTCGATTGAAGACTGACCTTTTGAGAGCTTCTTCTTACGACACTGAGGCACCGAAACTCACCGGTGGGAGCATGGTCCTAAAGAACAATCTAGTAGTGGCTTGTGTAACTTGCCCTACTGGAATTGAAAAAATAGAGGCCGCGTTAGGCCCACAGGTCACTACTCCAGTTGGGGTAGAGCGAGAGTTGCTGTTGCATGCAGTGCATTGAGAAGCCATTGATTTTCTGCACAGGAGCAAGACACCAAGTTTTAGTACCTCGAATCCAAGGGAAAGCATAGCGAACCGCGATTTTGTTAGTGAACCGCGACACATGAAGTGTGGAGTGGAAAGAGGAAAAGGTCCCACCAGGCGTACCAAAATCTTTTCACCACCGAAAGACTGGACCGAGACGTTGGGACATCTGGCCTGAATTTGGGGGCAGATGCTATTTGGACTTGTCCATCCACATCTCCGAAGATACCAAGTTTATTTATGACACCATATATCGGAGGTTTGGATAGACGCGACCATTGTAACAGACTTCATCAGATTCCCCCTCATTTGTGAGGGTTTTTTGATTGTGGGGACGCTCTTCCCTGCAGGCGCAATCCCCTGCAGTTAGTTACGTTACAGCATTGCGTTAACCACTTTCTCCTTCTCCGAAAGTTCACTTCGTGTCGTGTGTATTTGTGTTTATTTTGGTTGCTCGTGGATTATAAACCGAGACTAGTTTATGTCGTCGTCCGTAGGGCATGGATTAGTCCAAATCCATAAATTTTAGATTTGGGTTTGTTATATTTCAGGACCGTTAATCTAGTTTGAAATTAAGGTCAACTTAAATATATGAGCATTTAGGCTCAATTTATTTAACTAAGAATACGTTAGTCTAATTTGAGACTAAGATCAACTTCGCAAAATTTCAAGATTCATTTTTATTTCAGATCCAACAACAGAGCATTTGGGCTCAGCTGTAAGAAACTTTTCAGAGAGACTTAGCCAATCTGGACTTAGTCTGCTCAGTCTTTTTTTTTGTTCAAAAGTGCTAAGCACTTAGTTAGGCTCTGCTTGTTTAGCCCTCTTTTGTTTATGCAAAAGTACTAAGCACTTATTTGAAGCTCTGACGCTCACATGGGTATCATGTTAAGCTTTTAGTTATAGGCGCTGCCCAATCAGTGCAAAACACTCAGTCATTTTGACTATATATATGTTCCCTTAATATTTAACCTAATAAAAGAGCAAAGCTCTGTTGGAATGAGGCAGCGCCTCACATGCTCTTCACGAGGGCGTCAGAGCCAGAACCAATCTTATAGGATTAAATCCTATGGTGACGCCTCACGTGCTCCTCACGTGGGCGCCAATGTGCAAAGAACATGAGTGCTTCCTGAATAAAGGTTAAATTCTTATACGGCGCCGCACGTGCTCCTTACGAAGGCGCCAATGTGCAAAGCACATGATTACGTATCTTAAGAATTAAATTCTTAAGTGGCGCCCACATGCACAACATGTGAGCGCCATCGCCCAAGTAGAATTAAAATTCTACAATACTCTTTGTTAAACATAGCCATTGGATTAAAGATCCAACAAGGATGATAAACCATCAAAATATAGAATCAAATTCTATTAGGAGAAAGTATCTCCCATATCTTTCTAAATAAGAAAGATACTCTCGGTTGGATCAATGATCCAATTTTTGGAATGTATTCTCTCAATCTTTTTAAACAAAAAAAATTGCTCTCTGTAAAACAGAGAACTCTTGGATTAAAAATCCAATGGTGATTAAAAATCACAATTTTACAGAATAAATTCTGTATAGGGGAAAATATTTTCCCAATCTCGTTAGAAACAAGAAATCATATTCTTTAAAAAAGAAAGCTCTTGGATCAAAGATCCAACGGTGGGTAAAATTACCCAGATCAACTTTGAGACCAATTAAATCAATTGAAATCTTTCAATAAAAGATTTTCTCAAAACAGGTTAACAATCTGCCTCCACTATATAAAGAACCCGAAACTTCAAGTCTCACAGAGAGACAGACACAGAGATAGAGAGAACCCCCTATAAGCTTCTGAAAAATACAGAAAGCTTCCAAAACAATAGAAGATTCAATTCCCAAGAAAGAAGAAGACTTTCCTCCTCAAAACCCTAGGTAAAGAAAAGGGATCAAAATATCTCTATCACATCTAAGGGTTTAACCCTTTTTAAAGAACTCAGTTCTTTCTCTGGATCTGAGATCCACAAGACAAATCTTCCATAAGTTGAGAATTTAATTCTCATCAGGAAGATCTTGTTCTTGAGAATCAAAGATTCAGGGAAGAACATATTTGAAAAAAGAAAGAAAACGGAGTCCATGATGCTTCAGGAACTCAGTTCTTTCAAATCAAGAACTTAGTTCTTTAAAAACTCAACCCAAAATCCTCAAATATAGTGATTTTAGTGAGCGCTAATGGTCAAAGCACCATTGATAGAGGTTTAACCTCTTTGAAAATATGAACAGAGATTAAATCTCCATATATAAAAAACTAGTGCCTCACGTGCTTTCCACGTGGGCGCTCCTCTTTAATAGCGCTTAGCGCCTCACATGAAACACACGTGGGGCGCTATATAAAAAGTGCTTAGCACTTCACATACTGCCAAAACGGCTGAGTGCTCAACAATAATTGGGCAGCACCCAGCGCCGCACGTGCTCCTCACGGGGGCACCACAAAAATAATAAGAGTGCTTAGCACTCTATAAATAGCCAAAACGGCTAAGTGCTTAGCACTGATTGGGAAGCGCCTCATGTGCTCCTCACGTGAGCGCTGCAAAATTAATAAGAGTGCTTAGCACTCCATAAATAACAAAAATGGTTGAGTGCTTAGCACTGATTGGGCAGTGCTCACCGCCTCACGTGTTCCTCACGTGGGCGCCACCAAAAAAGAAGAAGAGAGAAAAGTGCTTAACACTCCATAAACAGCCATAATGACTGTGTACTCAGCGCTCATTGGGCGGCGCCCATAATTAAATGCTTCACATGACACACATGTGAGTGTTAGAGCTTCAAACAAGTGCTTAGCACTTTTGCAAAAAAAAAGGGGACTGAACCAACAGAGTCTAAATAAGTGCTTAGCACTTCCGAACAAAAAAAACTGAGCATACTATGTCCAAATTGGCTAAATTTATAAAACTTTTTTATAGCTGAGCCCAAAATGCTCTGTTGTTTAAATCTTAAATAAAAATGATTCTTAAAATATTGCTAAGTTGATCTTAATCTCAAATTAGACTAACATATCCTTAGTTAAAAATAAATTGAGCCCAAATGCCCACACATTTAAGTTGATCTTAATCTCAAACTAGATTAATGATCCTTAAATAAAACCAAATCTTTTTGAACCAAAAGAACATACAGCCTAAGTTCAAACAAACCTGGCAAGCAGATCCTTGACCCAAACCCAAATCTAAAATATATGGATTTGGACTAATCCGCGCCCTACGGACGACGACACAAACTAGTCTCCGTATAAAATCCACGGGCAACAAAAACAAACAAAAACACACACGACACGAAGTGAACTTCCGGAGCAGGAGAAAGTGGTTATCGCAATGCAGTAACGTAATTAACTGTAGGGGCTTGCGCCTGCAGGGAAGTGTTGGGTTACTGCAGCGCCCCAGCCATCAAACCATGGCCAAATGCGGAACAAAATTTTTCTAAACTGGCGCTACCATAACCCGATGCCCGAATCTACCCTAAACCCTATACTAGCAAGCAATATAAAGAGTTAGGAATGGTTATACCGAGTTGATCCGTGTCCTTCGGTCTTCAACCTTCATCCCAAGCTCCTAGTGGTTGCGTATCGAGTTTGGTTGCCGGTCTTCCTCCATCTACGATGATCCACCTGAGGGAAACAACGCAAGCTCCAGCCTCGCCAAGCGAGGCAACAGACGCTCCAAGGTTGCTAGCAATGGACAGTGGAGGTATATGATTATCTCACTATTGTTTTTCTCTAATCAAAATGCTCCAAAAGAAACTCAAGAAGATCAAGAGGAGGTGAGGAAGCATGTGGCATGAGCAACTAAAGAAAAATGGCTAAGTGTTTTTTCCAAGTGAGAATGAGAGTGAGCCAGTGAAGAAAAAGAAAATGAGCAAGCCCCATCCCCAAAACAAGCGGCTGCCCCCTCTCTCTCTCAATCATGCACACAAAAATATCTCCACTCATTTTTGCAATAAACAAGTCCATTCCATACCTTTCTACATGCTAAACAATGTTCATGCCATGTCACCCCGTCCACCTCATTTGTACAACAAATGATTTTCTAGAAAAGAAAATCATACAAAAGAGGTGTCCAATCTTCTAGAAACAATTCTGTATAAATACGGAATACTACCCGGTACACGTATCGAAATACATATACGCGTATTCGTATAAAAAATATGAATAGCCAAGAGAGAATATTAATAGTGAACAATAATACTAGAATACATATATATATATAAATACATATATAAATTATTAAATCAAAACCTGATTTAATAATCCGGCTTAGTCCTAAGCCGCTAGATTATCAACCGTCCGATTAAAGTCTGTGTAGCCTGTACACATATTTAATCGGACACCTGTATGTACCAACATACTTCATCTACACCATATCGCCTGAACCGTGAAAACCCGCTGTGTGGGACTCTAAAGACTCGTCAATACGCTGGCAGTGGGTTTAATCACAAGCATGTCAGCGGCACTAGCTGTACGTAACGGTTACCTAGGTATTAAGCGAAAGGAAGACCGACGAGCAAACTCATCCAAACCCCTACTGAGCCTGACAGTGACAATATCCGTACAGTCTAGTCTGTTGGTCTAAGATTATCGCATATCGAGTGGGGTGGATAATATCAGACCCTAACAACGCGACATTTAGTGTCGGCATGAAACCCATCACCACCTGAGAAACTATCGATCCTGGATCGGTAATTCTCGTATACCCCGGCCGAGGATTTCTGGTGATGGACACCCGTGCACAGCACGACATTAACCCCCAATACCGGGAGAGACGAATCCCCGACGATCCGCTCACTGCCTCCATGTGGCTCGGGACTGTACCCAACTAAAACATATTTGCACGACTCCTTTGAGCCGTGGTAGGGTAGTAATCAAAGCAAAGTGGGAACTCACACGAGACAAATGACGATCTCAGGTCGACAGACTAAGCTGTACATATGTCACCAGGGAACTGCTATATGACAATAGGTATAATACCAACTAGCATGTTCCCGGTGAGTCCGTCCAGTGTACTCATAACGCAATGAGCACCTGTATACTATCTTAGGTGAACAAACTAACACCATGGCTTGTGAGACCTTGCTACCGCCTCTCATCAAGGTCTCGATCAGTATACACTAGTCTACTCTGGAGTATGATGCCCAGTCTCGAAACTCGCATGACTAGGGGCATTTAAGGATTTGCTTATAGACCACCTAGCTCCCACGTATATGATCGCCATCATAATGCTGGTAGTCAAGCATAAATCCTATAGGCTTTATCAACATGTAATAGTGATCTGTAATACCACCTGAAGCATGTACATGATGATAATGACAAACCAGATAGCAAACTATCATCTTGAGTAAGACTGTTCTACCGGTATAGGTCCTTCCTCAATCATCACAATCGCGTGCATGCGATTCAATAATTGACTTGAGGGCACTATATCCAACAATCTCTCACTTGCATTTAAGGCTAATTATTGCGGTGTCGCATACTCACAGTCTGTGTGATACCGAACACCCAACTTCTCTACTAATCAGTCTCACAAAGCCCGTTTACAAAACTATTGCGTTCGAGAAATAGCGTCGGTGAGTGGATCTGCTCCAGTGTTTCTATCTGTATCTCTCTATATCTCAACTTCGCGGAGAAAGCCATCTCCCGAAATGAGCAATACTTGTCTTAGAATTTGTCTGGATATCTGATGGGACCCAGTTCACAAATGAACTCCAAACCCAGCAAACTTCCTAAACTGTATCATCCATTGAATTTAATCAGTATCATACGCCATGCCTTTCCTCAGTATCCGTTTGGACCACCTGTCCAACATACTGCCCCTGAAAAGAGGAAAAACTATAACTCTGACTGTCACTCTGTCATCCAGGTCACATTGGAAGTTTGAAATGATAACCGTCTTCTGAAGGAGGCAGCCGTTACCATATCGTTAGAACATCCATTTATGTTCATAAACTGTTTCCCAACGTTTCTCCAGGATTGGATTAATATATACGCTTATTGCAGCTGGTGCAAAAAACAATATCTTGTGTTGTACTTAACATTACATGATTGACTCAACTGCATAAGCAAGTGATATACCAATCATGCAAATCCCTCTCCCCTTTAGTCTGAAAGACATCCTTTAGAGAGGGTGACTCCATCATCTGGAGGTTCACCACCATGCCAGGAGTCGTCCATTCTAAAACACTTTTAGAATATTGTCAAGTACCCTAGTTGAGACACTTCCCAAATCTAGATCTAAAATCATAGATCTAGTCTCCAGAAACCCTGATATTATATCCATATCCTATGCGGAGAAATACCTTTGTGACAACCACAGTATAACCGATCATAGTATAGGAATTTCACTTCCTATAAAGTGCATGTCATCCCATATACCAGGACATCACACCCTATTACCTTCTTACCAGATCCATTTCCTATTCTGATGAAGTCAAAACCTTATGACTGTTTCATAAAAAATAGATGATCCTTTTCCGCTATACTTGGTTTAATCTATAAATAGACAAAAGCTACTTGCCCACTATACTTCCGTTGCTCCCACTGACTACAACAACCCTCTGGCAGAGTCATATACACGTACACTTCTAAAGCCAGTTTAGAACGACGCTATACTCATCCTCCTGCCGGGTCTTATAGTCTAGAACAATAGCAATGGCAAGTCTGGGTAAACAAGAACCTCCCTGTCACCGTCTCTGAGAAGATTGAAGTACCTCTCGGGTGTCTAAGGTTACCCACCAAGTCTGCGGAGTAGCTAATGGAATGTCAAATCCAATTAAATCCTTAGGTTATATTAAATTTTCAGTAATCGTTTGTGGTTCTTGAATCACTTCCAGTTCTACCATACTCCCACTTCTGTTTTCTGGAAAAAATCCATTTTACTAAAACTGTGGAGAGTCAAGAAAAATATCACTATTGATCTTCCTGATGGTAGAAAGTGAACCCTCGTCAAAGCCCGGGATAACCTACAAACTGACATTACTGAAACGTGCCTCGAGTTTATCTGGATTCTGGTTTTAAGCATCAGCCGGACAACTCCCTATACCTTAATATCGTTAAGATATAAATTGATTCTATATATATCCAATATAGAAACAAAAGCACTAATTTAATGGGAACCAGATTCAAAATCATGCAGCTGTCTCCAGTGCATATCAACCAAATGGAAAGAAGCCAATCAACATTACTCATCTAGAAGTGCATCCATATATGAGTAACCCGAAAGAGAATCAAGTTCTCAAAACCATTACTATCAACATAATACCAAGCACAAGTATCTACATCTTCGACTACCTCGAAGAATTCTGATACTTCCAACAAACGGTTCTCTACTATTCTGATACCTATAACTTCTCAATATCTAGACCTTGCATTTCAACGAAATACTTGTCTAGAACTGGAGAAATCATGAGTAAACATAATATAGTACGATTACTAACCCCATTGTCCTAATTGATATTGGACAATATACAATACTTTGTATATGTCCTCTGAGTTCAATAACTCAAACCTTGTGCGTCGTAGGTTGAAAACTGTGCTATGGTTAAGAAGAATTACACCGCTGTTGAATGCACCTTACCTAACCATCAACTGATACAGGTAAATGTCACAGACATAATTTCAAAAAGTTATATCTCACTTTATAAAATAAACGTACAGATATATCAGTTTGAAATTGGTGCATAACAACGGATATTCAAAACCAAATATTTGCCGTCAGGAAAAACGCAGGTGATTTCCTCAAATATCACCAATTACAACGAACTCCGATGTTATGAGGATCTAATCACCCAATTCCCAATATCTTACTCCCACTCACCATCTGTAATAATATATAGATGTGAGAAACTGATCTGGTAAATACATACCCTGGAGTTAGATTCCAATTTAGGAAAACAGTTTTCAATTAACATCGCACAGTGAAACCGAAACATGAAAATGTTTCGAAGGGGTAACCGGGTATTCCTAGTAATGCCTCTTCCACTATCCTGATTCATGACTATAACCGTATACTTCTATCCCCTCACTCCAATCCCTTTATAATGTCTTTACTTATTAACATCTTCACACCTTCTTTAGGCTAATTGGTTTTCTTACTTTCCTACCCTTCGGCACCAGCCTAAGGTTTGGAAGAAGACTATCCAATAAGAGTAATAGGTGTACACTCCTTATGCCAGGAGCCCTCGCAACCTGAGAGAAGGTAATAGGAAAAGACATCTGAATAATCCTATTATATTTCTCCTGAACCGGAAACCATCCTCGAATCTGGAACGAATTCCTTCGAGTTCGTATGTAACTATACGATGGCATGTCCAAGCATTATGGACGTTCGTAGTGATACGAAGTGTTCTGGAGAAATCCAAAGTGGATGTGGGAGTGATAGGGGTATACACGGTTTTGTCGTGAATGATAGCAGTCGCAATTTTCTTTGTCGTTATTCTAATCCCTTTATTTGTCTTTACTTATTACCTTCTATACACCACACTTAGGCTAATTGGTTATCTTCCTTCTCTACCATTCGGCACCTACCTATGGTTTGGAGGAAGACTATCCAATAAGCTCAAAAGGTGTATCCTGTCCTAATCCTAAGAGCCCTCACAACCTGAGAGAAGGTAAAGGGAAAAGACAACCGAATAATCCTATTCAATCTCTCCAGAACCAGAATCCATCCTCGAATCTAGAACAAGTTTCTTCGAGTTTGTATGTAACTATACGATGGATTTATCCAATAGGAGTGGATGTTCATAGTGAAACAGGGTGTTCTGGAGAAATGCAAATGTGATATAGAAGTGGCAATGATATATGTGACACCGTGACATTCCAAAAGCCAAAATGTTTTAAGAAGATTCGGTTAACTGGGTTCATGAGTTTTAGTTTAGGGCGGGTCATAGTTGCAGCCAAAGAGAAAGAGAAAAGAAAAACTCAGCGTGCACTCAAACCTAGATCAGAATGGTTAATCATTTTATCTAATCAGGATGGCTCCCACTGTTTCCTCGAATTCTCCTCAAACCCAAAAGGAGAATTAGTCGGGATCATGTAAAATCACCCGAGGAGTAATCCTACTCATCAGTGGGAATCGGGATCCAACTATCATCGCATGATAACTTGATGGAATCCACTCATGTTATCACACTCTAGAAGGTATGCGCATGCCTGGAAAGTTTCCTTTATGTTTGAAACTCTTGATATAGTTCTTACCCCAAGCGGCTTATGACCTTGACTAGGTCAACATATCATAAGTCGCAAGTCAAGTTCAACCCGTCATTATCCTGGATTAATTAGATAGGAATCGCTCTTAGGAAAGACTAAGCAGTCGGGGCACCTATTGAAGATAGATTTGCCCACCTGTACGAGCCCTTAACTAGGTTAACATGACTATACGACTATCCTAACCAATCGCATATCCATGCAGCAAAAAATACTACAGAGCTACCGAACACTACGCCTTGACTAGGTCAACATACGTAGCACGAATACTAAGCAATACTCGTCTGAAACGACGGAGGGTTACAACTGGTTTTTGGCGAAAAATCTTTAACGTAATGAACTTGATATCGTTGAAAGAATCCAAGTGGTTTTAAATATATAGTGGCGCAAACTTTTGCTAAAGAGGTCACTCCGTCTAAAGGGATCTCGGCTCTTTCCTCGTCGAATGAGGTGTAGGATATTCCTAATCGAATACCACGATGTAAAGTAAAAGAATCGACTATAGTAAAGTTATTACGTTGGTGCAAACTTTTACTGAAGGGGTCACTCTCGATGAAGGGATCTCGGCCCTTTCCTCGTCGAATGAGATGCTGGATATTCATAACCGAATACCACTGTGCAAAGCAAAAGAGAACGTCTGTAATGTTAGTTTTTAAAAAATTGGTTCCAACAACATCATATATAGGTTTGTTTTATCCTTGTATTGATCAAAATCAACGCAGTCCCATCAATTAATCACACCAGAAAAGAACGAAAATATGATGTACGTATATACCATCCACATTCACCACTGGGCCCCGTCATCACCCGTTAGGTTACTTAACTAACAACAGAGCGGGGGCTGGACTAGCACGGGTGTAAAACATATACAACATCTACTAGTATATATAAATATATATATAACATTCGTCCCAGGCATGATATAAAGAAACATCACAGAATCTCAGCCAAGCAACATAGAGTGGTAGATAATCCTGGAGCCCCAGGTTTCACTTGAGCCACAAATGAGACCCGGTGTTCCCTATCGTGTGGATAGCCTGTGCAATGAAAACCTAGACCCCTACGAGTGCGGCAAGTTACCCGCCAAAAACAGAAGCGAGGCAACCCCAATCAACAATGTGAATGGACCACCCAGCACTTCACGGAATCCGGTAACTTGGGCACCCCTCCGTGGGTTAACCTATACCCCCTACGAGTGTGGCGAATAGCCCGCCAATTCTAGAGCAAGGTCCCCTCCGTCTCAACGCCATGAGATGCGGACCCGTTGCCCTCTAGAACCCGGCTATTCATGCACTCCACCGCAGGGTAAATCTAGTACAGAAAAGAAAATAATATGTACAAGGGTGACATCGACCTCATCCCGGTCGTGCCCCAAACAAATAATATACAAACTGGCAGTGACGGCAGTCCACATGTCGGACGCTCGCCCCACAATATCAAATGTACAAATGAAACTAAACAGTACTACCATTGCACCCAAGCTATCCATCACGACGATCCAACCACATCACAGCACAACACAAAACATCAACGTGAATGTCACATTCGCAAACTCGTCTAAAAGAACATATAGCAATTAGACGAGTTGTACCGCGAATGACATTCACAGTCGCAGATAGTAATGCATGTACAATAAACATTTAAACAGTGTTAAATTATCGACTTCGAAACACCCGAATTGCCCCTGAAGAAAAAATAACATAATATCCAAAATGGGCAAAACAAGCAATACCACTGCACCAATATTCCAGAGACTAGACAACCCTACAAAATTCAAGTCCAAACTCCAATAAAAAACCGGCGACGTCCGTTTTTAAAGCAATATCACCAGGTCAAATCCGGCGGATGGGGCTTGTTTTTGTAGGGTGTTCTAGTGGTCACTCAAGTAGTCTTCTGCAGTTGCTTAAAATTTTTTTTGAAGACTTAAAAAAAAGACAGAAACTGAAATGTGCAGTGCACTGTTTCGGGGTTGTTTCGGTTTTGATACTTTAACATTGTCCAAACTAGCTAGCTAAGGGTTTAAGGGTTGGCTCTGATACCATGTTGGGTTACTGCAGTGCCCGGCCATCAAACCATGGTCAAATGCGGAACAAAATTTTTGTAAACTGGTGCTACCATGACCCGATGTCCGGTTCTACCCTAAACTTTATACTAGCAAGCAATATAACGAGTTAGGAATGGTTATACCGAGTTGATCCGTGTCCTTCGGTCTTCAACTTTCATCCCAAGCTCCTAGTGGTTGCGGATCGAGTTTGGTTGCCAGTCTTCCTCCATCTACGATGATCCACCTGAGGGAAACAGCGCAAGCTCCAGTCTCGCCAAGCGAGGCTACCGACGCTCCAAGGTTGCTAGCAATAGAGAGTGGAGGTGTAGGATTATCTCACTATTGTTTTTCTCTCATAAAAAAGCTCCAAGAGCAACTCAAGAAGATCAAGAAAAGGTGAGGAAGCATGCGGCATGAGCAATTAAAGAAAAATGGCTAAGTATTTTTTCCAAGTGAGAATGAGAGTGAGCTAGTGAAGAAAAAGAAAATGAGCAAGCCGCATCCCCAAAACAAGTGGCTGCCCCCTCTCTCAATCATGCACACAAAAATATCTCTACTCATTTTTGCTATAAACAAATCCATGCCATACCTCTCTACATGCTAAACAATGTTCATGCCATGTCACCCCTTCCACCTCATTTGTAAAACAAATGATTTTCTGAAAAAAAGAAATCATACAAAAGAGGTGTCCAATTTTCTAGAAACAATTCCGTATAAATACGGAATACTACCCGGTACACGTATCGAAATACATATACACGTATTCGTATCAAAAATACGAATAGCCAAGAGAGAAAATTAATAGTGAACAATAATACTAGAATACATATAAATAAATACATATATAAATTATTAAATCAAAATCTGATTTAATAATCCGGCCTAGTCCTAAGTCGCTAGTATTATCAACCGTCCAATTGAAGTCTGTGTATCCTGTACACATATTTAATCAGACACCTGTATGTACCAACATACGTCATCTACACCATATCGCCTGAACCGTGAAAACCCTCTTTGTGGGACTCTAATGACTCGTCAATACGCCGGCAGTGGGTTTAACTATAAGCACGTCAGTGGCACTAGTTGTACGTAATGGCTAACCAGGTATTGAGCGAAAGGAAGGCCGATGAGCAAACTCATCCAAACCCCTACCGAGCCTGATAGTGACAATATCCGTACAGTTCGGTCTGTTCGTCTAAGAGTATCGCATATCGAGTCTAGGGGGTAGATAAAATCAGACCCCTAACAACGCGACATTTAGTGTCGGCATGAAACCCATCACCCCTTAGAAACTATCGATCCTGGATCGATAATTCTCGTATACCCCGGCCGAGGATTTCTGGTGATGGCTACCCGTGCACAGCGCGACATCAACCCCCAATACCGGGAGAGACGAATCCCCGACGATCCGCTCACTGTCTCTATGTGGCTCGGGACTGTACCCAACTAAAACCTGTTTGCATGACTCCTTTGAGCCGTGGTAGGGTAGTAATCAAAGCATAATGGGAACTCACACGAGATAAATGACGATCTCAGGTCGACAGACTAACCTGTACACATATCACCAGGGAACTGCTATTTGACAATAGATATAATATCAACTAGCATGTTCCCGGCGAGTCCGTTCAGTGTACTCATAACGCAATGAGCACCGGTATACTATCTTAGGTGAACAAACTAACACTAATGGCTTGTGAGACCTTGCCACCGCTCCACGTCAGGGTCTCGATCAGTATCCACTAGTCTACTCTTGAGTATCGATACCCAGTCTTGAAACTCCAATGACTAGGGACATTTAAGGATTTGCTTATAGACCACCCAGCTCCCACGTATATAATCGCCATCATAATTCTGGTAGTCAATCATAAATCCTTTGGGCTCTATCAACATATAATAGTGATCTGTAATACCACCTGAAACGTATACATGATGATAAAGACAAACCAGGTAGCATACTATCATCTCGTGTAATACTGTTCTACCGGTATAGGTCCTCCCTCAATCATCACAATCGCGTGCAAGCGATTCAATAATTGACTTGAGGGCACTATAGCCAACAGGAAGATCGTCCCCACAATCAAAAACCCTTCATGAAAGGAGGGGGAATCTAATAAAGTCTGCTACAACGGTCGCGTCTGTCCAAACATCCGATATATGGTGCCATAAATCAACTTGGTATTTTCGGAGAGGTGGATGGATAAATCCAAATATTATCTACCCCCAGAATTCAAGCCTGACATCCCAACGTCTCGGTCCCTGTCTTTCGGCGATGAACAGATTCTAGCACGCCCGTTGGGATCTTTTTCTCTTTCCACTCCACACTTCGTGTGTCGTGTTTTGCGAAAAAATCGCGATTCACTTTGGTTGCCCTTGGATTTGAGGTACTAAAATTTGGTTTCTTGCTCCTGTGCAAAAAAAATCGATGGCTTCCAATTGCATCTCTTGCAACAGCAACTCTCGCTCCGCCCCAGCTGGAGGAGTGACTTACGGGCCTAACGCGGCCTCTATCTTTTCAATGCCGGTGGAGTAAGTTACGGAAGCCACTACTGGTTTTTTCTTTGGGACCTGCTCCCACCGATGAGTTTTGGTGCCTCGGTGCCACAAGAGGAAGCTCTCAAGAGGCCGGTCTTCGATTGACTAGCAACCACAACGGCCCCTCTCAACGGGCCGTCCAAATATGGTGTCTCAATCTTCAACAGGCCGAGCAAAAGCTCGAACGAGCCCGCAAAGAGGCTCGTAATCGCTGAAGGGGCTGCCCTAAAATGGATAGCCCTCCCAACAACTCCTGCAATCTTTAACTTAACAATTTCCTCACTTTTCTAATCATCAAGGATGTTTGTTATAGATATAACACATATTACAAGTTTGTCTGAAAAATATCAATTACCTTATGTTATACATTATAATCAACATTCTTGAAGGAAATTGTATGTTTATTATTTCATGCATGATATTGTATATCTCAACATTCTTCATTGAGATTTTATGCAGAAAATTATCTCAAGACAGATATCGGAATCGCAAATTCGTCGACAAAATACAGGAAATCAAAGAGTTAAAATCTGGCAGAGATTCAGAAGAGATAAGAAGATTCCAGATATCACCTGAATACATATAGACCAACACCAAACTACACAAGAAAAATGAAGCATCAATCTCACCAATCGGCCGCGGATCTGCGGCCGAGTCAGGCCGATCCGCCGCGGATCCGCGGCCGAGTTGTGGGCTCCGGTGACGATAATTCTCCAGAAACTTCATTCCAACTTCCTAGCTTGATGAAGACGCTTCGTTGTAACAACCTTGTTCTGGAAACTTCCCTACAACAACCTAGTTTCTTGAGAAAGCTTGATAACTATCTTATTCTAGAAGTTTCTCTAAAAACTACCTAGCTTCTTGGGGAAGATTGGCCTAGCTTCTAGTGGAAGATTGGTGAAGGGCTATATAAAGAACCTAAGCCTTCATTTCGAGGGTTACACAATTAAGACGCAATTCGATACATGATTTAAGAGCCAATTTAATCTAATTCAATTCCAAATCAAGATTAAAAAAAATCAAGAATCGTTGAGTACAACATCAAGCAAGTTCATTCAAGATCCTTTACGTAAAGTCGATCGTCATCAATGAGCGTGTGATCCTCGACGGGTCCAAGTCTTACGGTGATCGAGTAAAGCGAAGATCGACGGAGAAATTATCTCTTCAAAGGAGTGATCGAGAGCAATCTTTCATATAATCTCGAATTGAGAAGTGTAATTCGAAGTTGAATAATCAAGATGATCATTTGTTCAATCTTGCTCTCTTTACATTTTGGCATTATGAAATCATTATTTGTTAAATCTTTGAATCTCATGATGTGTGAATAAATCTCTGTTTGTTAGGATTCGAAGAAATTTAGTGGATCAAATGGTGATAAAATTCTATACACATCTTACGTCTTATGAAGATTATGAACTTTAGGAAAAAGAATCATCAACGACCAAATTAGGAGCGAGATCACCATTCTTGATAATCTCTTTGCAATTTGGGATTAGATGATTGATGATTTTCTTTGCTATAGGCTAGATTTGAATAGTGATCAATGAAAAGACAAGGGATAGAGAAGGAGAAACTCTAGTTTCTTCAATAGATCCATAATCTTCATTCATTACCATCAATCTATGTTATAACTCTTTCAAAAGATAAGATGAGTAATTTTGAGTATTCATCCATTGATACTTATTCCTATCGAATCCTACAAACTATTCTTCAATTTTCTTGATAACTAAAATTGATCTTGGATATTTTCTTGATTACTAAATCTCGAACTTTCTCTTGATTTTCTTGAAATGATAAACTCAATTAAATCATGAAATCTTTTTCTTGAATTTTCTTTACTATTTCTTTCGACTCAACTAAAGCAAGAATTTACGAAATCCACGAATCCCAGAGGACGACCCGTACTCACTAATGCTACATGCGACACCGTTATTGATTGCGGTTATTACACGATTAAAACATTACATCACTTCTTTACTACTACATCTTTTCTTCAAAATTAAAGAAGCGAAACAAATCGTTCAATCAAATGGTGCTGTTGCCGGGGATGCGTGCGTGATTTGTTCATTCTTGCTATTTGAGTTGAAATATTATTATTCCATCAAAATTTGAATCAAAATCGTATCGTGTGCTTAACGATTAGTGTGTGAATTTTGCAAGGAAATCTGGAATTACTGTAGCAGAGGGGAAAATATTCAAATCATTTCATCGAGACCAGAGCAGCAAGGGGAGAATCAGTACCAAAACTTGTTCAAAGAACTGTTCAAGAGATCGCGGAACCACGGCAGAAATCTTGAATTCGTGGCGGAACCGCGGCAGTTTAGACGAGTTAGGGTTTCAGCTCTCTGTGGTATATTCTATACTTTCTTATCTCTCCTCTGATCTTGTCCAATAACACTTTTCTGCAGGATTATTTGCAAAAATTCGCTGTGCTTAAAAAAATCTTGTTGCGTGTTTTGATATTGGTTGTTTTTACATATTCTAATACGGAAATTAAGGGGCAAAGACCAAATTCAGATTAGGTGGGGATTTCATTACCCTTCCTAAGCCCCAAAAATCACAAAACTAGCATGCGCATCACCCTTATTAACTAAAAAATATCTAGACAAAACTCTAAGGACTGTCGCACTCAATTAGGACAGAGGAAGGTCGTGGGTAATCTATTGCTTATCCGCATTTCTTTTGTGGTGTCTAGGCAAGTGTGTCTAAGGAAAGTGGTTACTTAATTAGGCCCGTTACTTACGTAGCGGATACCTCCCACTTAACTGGCACTTACCTGGCCATAGGAAAGATAAATAGGTAGTAGAGGATTTATCCTACGATTTGTCTTCTGGAAGTCTAGGAGCGGTCTACTGACTTGACCTAGGTGACCGTAGATCTAGGGATGATTGTGCATTTTGTTTTGTGATTTTTTCTAAATCCGTCTTTTTCAAAACCAACCTTTCTTTTTAGTTCTTTTATAAAAAAAATAAAAATAATTAATTAATGCTGCCACTTGCGCTAAACCCTCTTAGTGCATGCTCGGCAGGACACGGGATTCTAGTGCCCGTCTTGTCCGCGTTTTGTCTATCGACTCCGAAGTCAGTATTTCTTCATCTTCTTTTTCCTCACCACTCACCATATCCACCGAGATGGATGGTTCTCCATCAACTTTCAATAACACCACTCTGCCACCACCTGCAGGTGCGCAGAATCTATCATGTATATCTCTCCAAGAGAGATGTTATCCTATACGTGGTCCTCTTTCTACTTATCTTTCTATTCCACCAGCCAATGGGGATAATTTCGAAATCAACAACACTATATCAATCTTTTACCTAAATTTCACGGTCTTGAGTCTGAAGACGCATACGTTTTTATCACCAAATTCGAAAACGTATGTGTTATGATGAGCACTTCACAACTTTCTGTGGATGTTATGCGTTTATGTCTTCTCCCGTTTACTTTGTGCGATTTAGCCGAAAAATGGCTTTATAACACACCTGCATATTCTATTTCCAACTGGAATGAATTCGTCATGGCATTCCTTAAGAAATTTTATCCCAATCATAAGACCGCCCGTGTTAGGAGTGAAATCAACCAATTTTCCCAACTTCCTAATGAACTATTTTGGAAATATTTTGAACGTTTAAAGGATCTGCTTGTTCAATGTCCACATCACGGAATCCATAGATGGGATTTGTGCCGAATTATATAAGAAGGCATTAATCCAATAACAAAGCAGATGCTTGAATCCATGTGTCAAGGCAATTTCATGTCTAAAGACGATAGTGAAGCTTGGAAATTTTTGGAAGATTTTGCTGAAAAACTTTGCAATGGGAGATTATTAGTCAACCATCCTCTAGGGGAGGTATACTCAACTTGATGTTTCCATAGCAGTCAAAGCTGAAATGGCAGCAATGCAAAAGAAACTTGAAGCTATGGAACACAAATTTTTATTAGCCTCCCTAAACCAGGTGACACTCTCTAGAACCGTGTGTGGATGCTGTTCAGTTCCATCACATCTAACGGAAGAATGTCCTTTGAATTCTCCGTTTCAAGGTCATGAGCACATTAATGCTGCTTTTCAGCAACGACCTAGAAACGATCCTTATTCTTCCACTTATAATCAGGGCTGGATGAATTACCCTATTTTTGCTTGGAACCAACACCAAACTCAAAATACGGTTCCAAACCAAAATAACTTTCAAAGGGTCCCTCCACAACAACAACAACCACCACAACTAAGTCAGCACCCCTTTCAACTACAAACTTTTCAAAATCCGGGCAACACTTCTGCACCGTATAATAATTCTTTGCAATTGGCCGGTACCGATAATTCCTCTTCACTCGAACAAACCATGAATTTATTTCTGAAAAATTTCATGCAAGTTTCGGCTGAGATAAAGTCTTCTGTCGATACAATAAAGAAGGACTCCGCCTCCCACGGTGAAAGTATTAAATCGATAGAAACACAAATTGCACGATTAAATGCCGAAAAGAGTGCTAGAGAGAAAGGGAAACTTCTATCTCAACCCCTACCGAATCCTGAGCACTCACAACACTACAATGTGAATGACATTACAACGTTAAGATCTGGAAGAGTGCTAAACAACCATGTCGGTGAACAGATTGATAATGATGAAATAATCAATGACACCCCGGCTTCCACTTCCACTTCTGATCCTACTTCGTCTAGTCAACCATCTTCTTCCGAGCCTATTCTTCGTTTTCCCTAAGGCTCGAACCCTCCCCCACCTTCTTCGAATCCACCTTAGACGATCCCCACTCCAATTCTGGGATCTATTCCACCCACATGACCTTCTCCAATATTGGACCCAGCTCTTATTACTAAAGCTCCTTATCTAAATTGGTTAAAGGGAAACAAACCAAGTCCACAAATGGAGAAGATTATGGAAATGTTTAAATAGGTTAACATAAATATCTCTCTTCTAGATGCTATACAACAAGTTCCGGCTTATGCGAAAATCCTTAAGGACTTGTGCACTAGGAAGCGGAAGACTCAAGTGCCCAAAAAGGTATTCATGATGAATAATGTTAGCACAGCTTTTACCTCACAATTACCAAAGAAACGTAAGGACACTAGCTGTCCTACAATCTCTATTTCTATTAGGGGTAAAAATATTAACCGTGTTTTACTCGACCTTGGCGCTAGTGTTAACCTGCTTCCATACTCTGTCTACGAGCAGTTAGGGATTGGAGAGTTGAAACCCGCTCATTGTACTCTCTAGATGGCAGACTGATCCATCACCAAACCTAGGGGTGAGCTTGAAGATGTGTTGATAAAAGTCGGGGAATTTATATTCCCTGTGAACTACATTATTTTAGATACACAACCTGTAGCGAACCCACGAAACCAAATTCCAGTGATTCTTGGTCAACCCTTCTTAGCCTCTTCCAATGCTGTAATCAATTGCCGAAATGGTTCTATGAACCTATCCTTCGAGAAAATGTCAATAGAGCTTAACATTTACAAGCTTGGAAGTCAACCATCTGAACCTTCTGCTCATATTCTTGATGTTTGTTCTGTCCACGAGATAGCTCCCGAAAGCTGCAAGGTTGATGAACTTTTCCTTGACAATCTCTACGACATTAGCACATCATCATTTGATCTTGCACAGTATCATAGTGAGGAAACTTTTGACGAGTCCACCCCCGAGTTTAAACCTTCTGACTCATCACAAAAGTCAGTAGCACTTTCCGAGTCAATATCCTATGCAGGCTATGAACTTCTTCGAGAATCCGAATGTCATTCACTTACCCTGCCTTCTATTGTCTATCCACCGACATTAGATCTCAAACTGTTACCTTCTCACCTTAAATATGCATATCTAGGTGAGAATGAGTCTTTGCCTGTGATCATATCCGCTTCTCTTGCCTTAGAGCAAAAGGACGCTCTTTTGATGGTCTTGAGATCTAATCGGCAAGCATTTGGTTGGACAATTGCAGACATCAAAGGGATTAGTCCCTTGATTGTGGAACATCATATACATTTGATGGATGAAGCCAAGCCAACCCGAGAACCATAAAGATGGTTGAATCTCGTCATGAAGGATGCGGTAAAGAAAGAAATTGTCAAGTTCTTGATAGTGGTATAATTTACCCAATCTCTGATAGCCAATGGGTAAGTCCTATTCATGTGGTCTCTAAAAAGTCTAGAATCACGGTCATAACCAATGAGGCTAATGAGTTGATCCAGACACGCATCCAAACTGGGTGGCATGTATGTATTGATTATAGAAAACTCAATGCAGCAACGAGGAAAGATCACTTCCCTCTACCTTTCATTGACCAGATGTTGGAACGATTAGCTGGACATGAATATTATTGTTTCATGGACGGATACTCTGGCTATAACCAGGTCCCTATTGCCGAAAAAGATCAAGATAAAAGAACATTTACTTTTCCTTTCGGTACCTTTGCTTATAGTCGCATGCTTTTTGGGTTATGCAATACTCCCGCTACATTTCGGCGGTGTATGATGGGGATATTCTTGGACATGGTCGATAATTTTATGGAGATTTTCATGGATGATTTCTCTATATTCGGGGACTCTTTTGATGATTGCTTATCTCATCTTGATGCAGTTCTTACTCGTTATAAAGATAAGAACTTAACTTTGAATTAGGAAAAATGCCATTTCATGGTCCAAGAGGGTAATGTAATTGGACATGTCATTTCACGGAAAGGCATTGAGGTCGACAGAGCTAAGATAGATGTCATTCATAACCTTCCTCATCCCAAGTGCGTCAAAGATATACGATCTTTCCTTGGTCATGCAGGATTTTATAGGAGATTCATTAAGGATTTTAGCAAAATTGCTAGACCCTTAACTCTTCTCTTGGCCAAGGATACCACATTTCACTTTGATTCGGAATGTGAGGCAGCATTTGACTCGCTTAAAAAATCACTCATTACAGCCCCCGTTCTATCATTTCCTGATTGGAACCACCCGTTTGAGCTAATGTGTGATACATCAGATTTTGCTGTTGGTGCAGTCTTAGGACAGCGCATTGATAAGATACTACATGCAATTTATTATGCAAGTAAGACCTTGAATGATGCCCAAATTAATTATACAACTACCGAGAAAGAACTCTTGTCCGTTGTATTTGCAATAGAAAAATTCAGGCTTTACTTGATCGGCTCACCGATTGTGGTTTACACCGATCACTCCGCCCTAAAACAACTTTTGTCTAAAGAGGATGCTAAAAGCAGGTTAATACGTTGGATCCTATTATCACAAGAATTTGATCTTGTCATACGAGATAAGAAAGGATGTGAAAACTTAGTAGCCGACCATCTTTCACGCATCTCTTCTTCACCTACTGTGACCTTTCCAATTAACGACTCTTTTCCGGACGAACAGCTCTTAACCGTATCCTGCGAACTTTGGTTCGTGGATATTGTGAATTATCTTGCAACGGGACTTATTCCTAGCGATTGGTCTAAACAAGACAATTATCGATTTCTATCCCAAGTAAAGCATTTTTACTGGGATGAACCTTATTTGTTTAAGTATTGTCTTGACCAAATCATTCCCAGATGTGTCCCCAATGATGAATTCAAGAGTGTTTTGTCTTTCTGTCATGATCAGGCATGTGGAGGTCATTTTGGTGCACGAAAAACGGCGGAGAAGGTTTTGCAATATGGTTTTTACTGGCCTACTTTATTTAAAGATGCATATGATCATTGCAAAACCTGTCCACAATGTCAAAACACGGGTCGGATTTCTAAAAGAAATGAGATTCCACTTCAACCGATCTTGGTTGTTGAAATTTTTGACGTTTGGGGTATTGATTTTATGGGTCTTTTTCCCAACTCTTTTGGGAATTTGTACATCTTGTTAGTGGTTGATTACGTCTCGAAATGGATGGAAGCAAAACCATGTCGCACTAATGACAAAAAGGTTGTTATTAAGTTCTTTAAAGAAAATATCTTTTCGCGATTTGGACACCCGCGCTCTATCTTTAGTGACAACGGGACGCATTTCTGTAATCGGTCTTTCGAGGTTTTGATGCAGAAATATTCAATCAACCACAGACTTTCGACACCCTATCATCCCCAAACGAGTGGGCAAGCTGAGATATCCAATAGGCAGATCAAACTAATTCTAGATAAAACAGTTTTTATGAATCGGAAAGATTGATCAACCAAATTGATGAATGCTCTTTGGGCATTTCGTACCGCTTATAAGACTGATCAAGGTATGTCTCCTTACCATCTAGTGTTTGGAAAGGCTTGTCACCTTCCTGTCGAGATCGAGCATAAAGCAATGTGGGCCATTAAAGAACTTAATTTCGATTTAAATCAAGCCTGCAACTTTCAGAAGCTGCAATTAAATTAACTAAGCGAACTCCGCGATGAAGTTTATGATAATGCGGTGATAGTAAAAAACCGGACTAAGGTATTTCACGATAAAAATATTTTGAGAAAAACATTTACCCAAGGAAAACAAATCCTTCTTTATGATTCCCGTCTCCATCTTCATGCAGGTAAGCTACGATCTCGTTGGAAAGGACCATTTGTGGTGAGGTATGTCTACCCGCACGAGGCAGTTGAAGTTAAAAATAGAAAAAACTGTACAATTTTCAAAGTGAATGGGTATAGATTAAAACCGTATTTTTCCACTGACCTCACGGAGGAGCTCCTGTTTTTACAGGAGCCGCTTTATAATGTCTAATTTTCCTCCACCTCACTTCCATGTCTCGGTAATATTGTCTCATCTTTAGAATGGAGGTGAGTCAAAAATAAAAAATAAAAATAATAAAAATAAAAAATAAAAAAATACTTGCAAAATTATACATAAACAAAAAAAAATAAGTTTGGGGGAAGATTTTCACTTTCATTTATTCTTATCCCCGTTAACAACTTTTCCTCCCAAGTCTACAGGATTTTGAGATTTAAAAGATGACAACAGTGAGGACACTGCTGTAAATAGGTTTGGAGGAAGTTTGTGCTTATTTACGCTTTACTTTGGATTACACTTTGCATAAGCACAAAATTTTTAAATTTTTTTCCTTTTATAATGAAAGATTAGAAAGTGAAAAATTACATTTAAAAGATTGCAATAGTGTAAGAAAACCAAGAAAGTTAGATGTTTTCTTAAACGAAACTAATAATAAGTAGTTATGAGCTGTTGTCATAAGGGTTAGTAAGATGAAGAAAGTCACTAATCTGAGGATAAAAATAAGTCTGAAAAATAGTTCTTATTCTGGAAGCCAAACATCTGAACGTTGATACCCTACTATGCGCACTTACACATGTCTTGAAACTCGAGATAGTAGAGGATACCTTGAAATGCTCTTGTTTAAAAGCCAAAGTACGAAGAAAATAATAAATGAAGCATAAAAGTATAAAATGGTGAAGAAAAAAAATGAACACTGGTTTTGTAATCACCAAGGCAGCATAAAAAAAAATATAGCGAGGGTGCTTCATCACCTAGTGCCTTAGACCAACTGGTTTGGGAGTCACTGCTAAGCCTTAGGTGTTGCAAGACGAGGAAATTGCTAATTATGCCTAATAAGTGAACACATTTAGTAATCGGTCGGTTAGTACCTCAAGAAATATTAACGGTCGCATGAAAAATGTGTGAGCAATTCCATCCAAAAAATTCACCGACTAAAAAGTACTGAGGTAGATGGACAAGAGTTTAATAGCTTGAATTGAATTCTCCGAGTGTAGGGATGTCTTTTACACACACGTAGGGGTATATGATCAGTGTTTGGAGAAAAGGTAGGGATGAAGAATAAAGGCGATGTTTTATTGAGGGATGATGTGATTTCTAACATCTTTTCATGACCTTTAAGATAGGGCTCATTACAACAAAAAAGGTAGTGTAGTTGGAAACTCTGATTTTCAAGTTCTTTCTTTTACAGTTTTTATCTTTATATGTAACTTTCACAGTCTTTCTTTTATTATGGGATTTTGTGGGTGCAATTCGCTGAAAACCCTCAGGAGACAACACTCCTCCTATTAGGGACACCTAGAGGTTTAAAGGCTTGTTGCATGTGCTCAGTGCAATCGTGTTGCCTAAGAAAGTGTGCTAGTTATTTTTCTTTTTTCTTTCTATTTTCTCCTTCTCTTAACTAAAAGAAATTTGCTCGAGACGATCAAAATCAAGTTTGGAGGAATTTGTTCAGTCGAAAATATTGCAATCTCTAACATAACAATTTCCTCACTTTTCTAATTATCTAAGAATGTTTGTTATAAATATAACGCATATTACAAGTTTGTCTGAAAAATATCAATTACCCTGTGTTATACATTATAATCAACATTCTTGAAGGAAATTGTAAGTTTATTATTTCACGCATGATATTGTATATCTCAACATTCTTCATTGAGATTTTGTGCAGAAAATTATCTCAGGACAGATATCGGAATCGCAAATTCGTCGACAAAATACAGGAAATCAAAGAGTTAAAATCTGGCAGAGATTCAGAAGAGATAAGAAGATTCCAGATATCACCAAAATACATATAGACCAACACTAAACTACACAAGAAAAATAAAGCATCAATCTCACCAATCGGCCGCAGATCAACGGCCGAGTTGTGGGCTCCGGTGACGATAATTCTCCAGAAGCTTCATTCCAACATCCTAGCTTGCTGAGGACGCTTCGTTGTAACAATCTTTTTCTGGAAACTTCCCTACAATAACCTAGTTTCTTGAGTAAGCTTGATAATTACCTTATTCTAGAAGTTTCTCTAAAAACTACCTAGCTTCTTGGGGAAGATTGGCCTAGCTTCTAGTGGAAGATTGGTGAAGGGCTATCCAAAGGACCTAAGCCTTCATTTCGAGGGTTGCACAATTAAGACGCAATTCGATACACAATTTAAGGGCCAATTTAATCCAATTCAATTCCAAATCAAGATAAAAAATCAAGAATTGTTGAGTACAACATCGAGCGAGTTCATTCAAGATCCTTTATGCAAAGCCGATCGTCATCAACGAGCGCGTGATCCTCGACAGGTCCAAATCTCACGGTGATCGAGCAAAGCGAAGATCGACGGAGAAATTACCTCTTCAAAGGAGTGATCGAGAGCAATCTTTCTTGTAATATCGAATTAAGAAGTGTAATTCAAAGTTGAATAATAAAGGTGATCATTTGTTCAATCTCACTCTCTTTACATTTTCACATTATGAAATCATTATTTGTTAAATCTTTGAATCTCATGATGTGTGAATAAATCTCTGTTTGTTAGGATTCGAAGAAATTTAGTGGATCAAATGGTGATAAAATTCTATACACATCTTACGTCTTATGAAGATTATGAACTTTAGGAAAAAGAATCATCAACGACCAAATTAGGAGCGAGATCACCATTCTTGATAATCTCTTTGCAATTTGGGATTAGATGATTGATGATTTTCTTTGCTATAGACTAGATTTGAATAGTGATCAATGAAAAGACAAGGGATAGTGAAGGAGAAACTCTAGTTTCTTCAATAGATCCCTAATCTTCATTCATTACCATCAATCTATGTTATAACTCTTTCAAAAGATAAGATGAGTAATTTTGAGTATTCATCCATTGATACTTATTCCTATCGAATCCTATAAACTATTCTTCAATTTTCTTGATAACTAAAATTGATCTTGGATATTTTCTTGATTACTGAATCTCGAACTTTCTCTTGATTTTCTTGAAATGATAAACTCAATTAAATCTTGAAATCTTTTTCTTGAATTTTCTTTACTATTTCTTTCGACTCAACTAAAGCAAGAATTTACGAAATCCACGAATCCCAAAGGACGACCCGTACTCACTAATGGTCTAGATACACGCGACGCCGTTATTGATTGCGGTTATTACATGATTAAAACATTACATCACTTCTTTACTACTACATCTTTTCTTCAAAATCAAAGAAGTTAAACAAATCGATCAATCAGTCCGCATCAGCGTGGACTTTCGGGACTTCAACAAAGATTGCACGAAGGATGACTTCCCCATACCTGTTACTGAGCTGATGATCGATAACACGTCTACCCATGAGGTCTTCACTTTCATGGATGGATCTTCAAGATTGTTTACCGCCGAAAATGGAGACGAACCGGGTAGGTCGTCTTGCCTGAATTTGGGGGCAGATACTATTTGGATTTATCCGTCCACCTCTTCGAAGATGCCAAATTGATTTATAACACCGTGTATCGGAGGTTTGGATGGATGCGGCCGTTGTAGCAGACTTCGTCAGATTCCCCCTCATTTCTGAGGGGTTTTTGATTATGGGGATGCTCTTCCCTGCAGGCGCAAGCTCCTGCGGTTAATTAAATTACCGCGTAGCGATAACCACTTTCTCCTGCTCCAGAAGGTCACTTCGTGTCATGTGTGTTTGTTTTATTTTTGGTTGCCCATGGATTGTATACGGAGATTAATTTATGTTTTCGCCCGTAGGGCGTGGATTAGTCCAAATCCGTATTCTTAGATTTAGGTTTGGTTTGATTTAAGGATCGTTAATCTCGTTTGAGATTAAGATCAACATAAACGTTTGTTAAGGATACGTTAGTCCAATTTAAGACTAAGATCTACTCAACAGGATTTTGGGATCGTTCAGACCCAACAAAAGAGCATTTGGGCTCTCTTGCTTTAGTTTAAGAACGTTTCGGTCCGTTGTTAGTTTAAGAACGTATTGGTCCGTAGTCTCCATTTTGGGAAATGCATCCAAAATCAGTTGGTTGTCGGGACCCGCAACCTCTTTGAAGGTGTTGAAGAATTACAACGACATGTGTCAGAGGTGTAGAAAGATATACCCTTGAACCAATTCCATGTTTGAGGGAAAAGGAATTGATAGTCGAGCCCAGAAATCATTAGTCGTATGTTGAGACTAAGATTTCTTCATTAGTTTTAGGAAGTCATGAGCATAGAGAGTCGATCTATTTGGAGATCGAAGATATTTTAATCTCAAAAAGACTTAGCCAACTTGAGGCTGGGTTGATTTCCCATAGTGTTATAACACTAGTATATGTTTAGCACTCGCATGTTCCAACATGAGGTTCTAAAGCAGTGTTAAACACTGGATTTCAGGGGCGCTCGCGTATGGCACGTGAAACACCTCAAAGATGGCACTGTACATTGGGTTCAAGTCCCCATTTATATATAAGTGTTAAACACTTAATTCTTATGGCACTCACGTGTGAGCACGTGAAGCGCCCTAAAGTTGGTACTGTCTTTTTTGGGTTTTATTTCCACCTTCATATAAGTGTTAAGCACTTGATTGGGGGTTGCGTGGAAAACAAGTGACTGCCCTAAGAGGTACTTCTTGTTCTTCTTTTAGGCGCTTGCGTGGGAAACACATAACTCGGTCTTAGCCATTCTTTTTTATTCATCATAGGTGCTCACGTGGGAAACACGTGAGGTTTCGTTATAGTGTTGAACACTAATGAATGTGCATGAAGATTTTAATCTCATATTAACGATGCTGGGATCTGAGTTTAGAGAATTTCAAGTCCCTTGTTTTATAAGAATTAAATTCTTTTTACAGGGTTAAACCCTAGTTTTATCAGAGGAATTAAATTCCTATATATCTTTGTAAGAATTAAATTTTTTGAACCTAGTTCTTTCCCCTAAGTATGCATAATAGAATCTCCCTGATGAGAATTAAATTCTCAACTTGTGGGGAGATCTGCTTCTGCAGACCTCAACCAGAGGAAAAACTAAGTTCTTTTTGTGAAGGGTTAAACCCTTTGTTTGAGAATTAAATTCTCTTTTGTTTTTCTGGGAGCTTTTTTTATGGAAAGCTTATGGGGTGGTCTCCTCCTTATAGAGAATTAAATTCTCTCTGTATTTTTCTTCCCTTCTCTCTCTGTCTTCTTTTTTCTCCTTCTCTCTTCTCCTCGCTCCTATTTATATGAGAAGAAAAAGAATTAATTTGTTAAGAAAATCCCTTATTGAGAGATCATGATTGATTCCATAATCTTTTAGATCAATCAGTGAATTTTATTCACCGTTTAATTTTTAATCAAAAGGCTCTCTGTGTAACAGAGAAGATTTCTTGTTTGTTTAACAAGATTATGAATATCTTGTTAGTTTTAACAAAATTAGAATTTTATTCTATCATATCTTTTTAGTTTAACAAGATCATAAATATATTTTTTTAATATAGAATTTAATTCTATCATATGGATATCTCGTTAGTTTAACATAGAATTTTATTCTTATCATATGAATATCTTGTTAGTTTAACAAGATTAGGAAAATATTTTCCTATGATACAATTTTATTCTACCAGATGATCACCGTTGGATTTTTGATCCAAAGGTCCTCTATTTAACAGAGAAGATCTTTCTAGTTTGAGGAAGATCAGGAAAATATTTCCCAAATAGAATTTAATTCTATCAGATGATTTAATTGGCGATATTTTATCACCATCGGATTTTAAATCCAGGATTCTCTGTTAGAGAAAGATCTTTCCATATTAGAATGATCAGAGAAAATATTTCCCAAATAGAATTTAATTTTATCATATAGAATTTAATGGGACGTTTTAAATTGGGGCGCTCACATGCTTTGCATATGAGAGGTAAGAGAACTCACGTGTTTAACACGTGACCTCTGCTGTGGGTTTTAGCCTGTTTATATTCAGCGCTCATATGCTTTGCATATGAGCACTACGTGTTTTACACGTGAGGCCTGTTTGGCCATTAATTGTTTTATTTAGTTTATTTTCAACGCTCATATGCTTTACATATGAGCGCTCACGTGTCTAGCACGTGAGGCCTGTTTGGCCATTAGTTATTTATTTTCAGCGCTCATATGCTTTGCATATGAGCGCTCACGTGTTTAACACGTGAGGTATGTTTGGCCCTTAGTTGTTTGTTTTCACCGCTCATATGCTTTGCATATTAGCGCCCACGTGTTTAACACGCGATGCTAAATTTTGAGGACTCTCCCCCTTTTTTTATAAGGGAACAAGTAGTTCTTGGCCAAAAATTTTGGCGGGAACAAGGATACAATCAAATAAAAATGCATCCTGAAGACCAAAAACATACTTCCTTCCGGACCCCGTTGGGAATATTCTGCTATAAAGTGATGCCTTTTGGTTTAAAGAACGCTGGCACTACTTACTAAAGGGCCATGACAAAGATTTTCGATGATCTCATCCATGAGATTGTCGAATGCTACATTGACGACCTTATGGTAAAGAGCAGATCTCACGAGGATCATTGGGAATATCTAAAAATAGTGTTCCGATGTCTTTGAAAGTATAATATGAAGATGAATCCTCTAAAATGTGCGTTTGGAGACTTCTCAAGCAAATTCCTAGGATTCATCATACGGCACCGGGGTATCGAAATAGATCCCTCAAATATCAAGGCAATTATGGAAATGCCCACGCCAAGAACTCTCAAACAATTGCGATTTCTTCAAGAAAAGCTCGCTTATATCCGGCAGTTCATGGCCAACCTCTCCGGAAAATACCGTCTCTACAGTCATTTGATGAAGAAGGGGACCCTGTTCGTTTGGAATCAAAAGTGCCAAAATACACTAGACGAAATCAAGCAATACCTGCAAAATCCACCGGTATTGACCACTCCGGTTAAGGGAAAACTCCTTATCCTATATATGACAGCCTTTGAAGGTTCTCTAGGCGAGCTATGGACATAAGAGAATGATCAGGAAAAGGAGAGAGCTCTGTACTATTTGAGTCGAGTTCTCCTTAGGGTAGAAAACAACTACTCCCCCATCGAAAAGCATTGCCTGGCACTGATCTTCACGATAATGAAACTCAAACATTACGCCTTGGCACATGAGGTCCATCTCATATAAAGGCCATACTAATAGGAAGGCTTGCCAAATGGGCCCTCCTCCTGATGGAGTTCTCGATAACGTATTGACCCCTCAAAGCAGTGAAAGTCCAGGCCATTGCCAACTTTCTCGCGGAGCATCCGATACCAGCCGACTCCCCCCTTAAATTGCGAGTTGCCGAATGAACATGCGTTCGACACAATCGAAGAAGCAAAGGAAGAAAATGATTCCCAATGGGAACTCTACTTCTATGGAGCATCTTCCGTGAAAAGGCGAAAGCAAAATGCCCCCATAATCAAAGCCGGGGTGGGCCTTATCTTCGTAACTCCGCAAGGAGGGATATTGTGTTACGCCTTTTCCTTAACGGAGCCAAGGACTAACAACGAAACTGAATATGTAGCTTTGATAGCAGGTCTCGAGATTGCTATCGACATGGGAATCAAAGACCTCCTCATATATGGAGACTCCCAGCTGATCGTTAGCCAAGTAAATGGCAACTATCAGACGTGCAAGCCAGAGCTAATAAAGTATGGTGAAAGAGTGCAGCAACTGCTGACACAAATCCTTTCCTACATCTTGGAGAGTATACCGCATGCAGAAAACATCAAGGCGGATGCATTGGCCAAATTGGTTATGGAACTGGCTGATGACGATCTCGATGACGTAAAGATCATTATGTAAAGCCGCCGGGTTCTCACGCCAACAGATATATCTTCGGAAGATCTGATGGAGTCATCTGAAAGATGAGAAATGACCGAACAAGCAGCCCTTCAAATAGAGGACGAAAAAAAGGTCAAGGACTGGAGGGAAGTCTTCATAGACAACTTTAAGTCCCGATGAACGCCCGAAAATGCGTCGTTTAGACATCAGCTCATGAAACGAGTTTTGTCTTTCACCTTTGTCAATGATACTCTATATAAGAGATCGTTCGACTGTCTATGGCTAAGATCCCTGGTGCCGGAGGAAGCAAAGAAAGTCGTTCAAGAAATTCACGACGGACTCTGCGGTTCTCACCAAGCTGGGCTAAAGATGAAGCTGAAGATCAAAAGAATGGGTTGCTATAAGCCCACAATGATTAAGGACTTTCTCGAATATGCGAAGCAGTGTCACTCATGCCAAATCTATGGGGACTTCATCCACCAACATCCAAATCCGCTACACCAAGCAGTAGCTAGCTGGCCGTTCGAAATGTAGGGAACCGATATAATTGGCCCCATTGAACCGGCGTCGTCCAAAGGACATCGGTTTATATTGGCAACGACCGACTACTTCTCTAAGTGGGCAGAAGCATTACCACTAAGGGAGGTGAAAACGGAGAATATCCTCCATTTCTTCAGGACACATGTCATCTATCGGTTCGGCACTCCACAATGAATTATCTCGGATAATGGGCCAGTTTATAGAAGTTATAAAATTAGCCACTTCGCTCAACAGCATAAAATAGATTGGAGATACTCTTCAGTCTATAACCTTAGGGCTAACGGTTTAGCTGAAGGTTTCAACAAGACCTTGACAAAGATCATAAAGAAAACAGTGTCCAGAAACAAAAGAGACTGGCACGAAAGGCTGCATGAAGCTCTCTGGGCATACCGAACAACGTTCAAAACGGCCACGAATACAACCCTATACGCGTTGGTATTCGACAGGGAAGAATTGCTTCCCCTAAAAATAAAACTCCCTTCTCTACGAGTAGCAGTTCGATACGTGCTGACAGATGAAGAAAATGCTCATCTTCAGCTTGAGGAGCTCGATGCCCTCGACGAAACTCACTTTATAGCACAGCAAAACCTGGAGGCTTATAAGGCAAGGATGACCCGGTCATACGAAAGACTGACCAGGCCGAGAACGTTCCTCCAAGGCGAACTCGTGCTAGTCATCAAAAGACCAATGATCCCCAATCGTGCAAAATGGGGGAAGTTTGAGCCGAACTATGAAGGCACGTACATCATAGACAAAATCTACCAAGATGGAGTCTACCTGCTCATGGATATGTATGATGAAAGACCCTTCCGGCCAATAAACGGCCGATTCCTCAAAAAATACTATGCTTGAAGAGTCACGACTTAGGTCTATGATAGATGACGATGCTCATATCCGCTCGCTATCTTCTTGAGTCAGAACTCTGAGAATAGTATACAAAAAAGCTCCGTCGCCCCAAAAATGACGACACGGGACCGAGAAGTCCATAAACTAATTACCTGCCTCAAATATGGCAACAATAGACCGAGAAGTCCCTAAACTAACAACAGACTGAGATGTCCCTAAACTAGAACCTCACCTCAAATATGGCGACATTGGACGGAAAAGCCCCCAAACTAAAATTTCGCCTCAACCACGGCGATAATGGACCGAGATGTCCCTAAACTAAAATTTCGTCTTAAACAGGGCGATAATGGATCGGAATGTCCCTAAACTAGCACATCGCCTCCAAATATGGTGATATGCTCCCTTGAGATCTATATTGCAATCGAAGTCCTAATGGCGAAGGTTGCAACTCAAGTCTCACTGGCTCCACAGCTACCCCAGCGATGAAGCCACCCCTAAATCCGACCGGCAAATAGATGGGTCACCTGTGACAAACCTACTTTCGAGAGTTTCTCCATTCTTAAAAAAAATGGAGTATGTCCACAAGCGAAATGGGCACGTATGAAAACCCAAAAAGGCGCCGTGAGTAAAAAACAGCAGGACTACCGGCGAGCTTGTGAAAAGCCGGAAGGGTGCAATCTCGTGTACAAAAAAAATTTATGTCTACAAGCAAAATGGGCACGGATGAAAACCCGAAAGGGTGCCGTGAGTAAAAACAGCAGGACTACTAGCGAGCTTGTGAAAACCTGGAATGGTGCAGTCTCTTAAAAAGAAAAGTACACTTGTGAGATCCTCATGACTTGTAAGGAGAATTCCCCCTATGAGACCTTCACGACTTATAGGATTCAAAAGCCTTGAGTTACAGGGATCTGAACCTGTTCTTAAACCGTCATATCCCCCAAGTTGCCCTACAGGCGGTTCAATATTGACCCTTGTATACAATCCAAGAGCACGAATAAATATTCCCTTACTAAGTTCTACCAATGGCGAGAAATGTCCCTATATGGTGAATGACATTTGTAAGTCCTCTCGACTTATAAGGAGAAAACACTCTTGGAAGCTCCTTATGACTTACAAGAGAAAATATCACTTGGGAATCCCCGCGATTCCTAAGGAAAAAATACAATTACGAGATCCACTCGACTCGTAGGAAGAAATTCCTTTATGAGACCTTTATGGCTCATAAAGTCAAAAGCCTTAGCCGACAGGATCTTAAGCCTGTTTGCTAAGTCACCTTTGTCCAAATTAACAAAGGCAAATGATGATTAGCTCCTGGTAATATTCCAGTTGCAGCGATGCTGATGCTAAAATTGGTATCAGATCTCGAGTTCCTAACTTGTAATAAAACCCAGCGAGTCAAAAAATGCGTATGAAAAAGCCAAAATGATTGGGTAACTCGCAATAAAAAGCAGCGAGGAAAAAAAGAAAAAAATGGAAATGAAACTTTTCTGCCCTGTAGGTGAATCCACACCGACCCTTGTATACAATCCATGGGTATAAATGAAAAGGGAACCCACCCGACTCCGTCAAAGGGAGAGCCAGATTTTGACGGCAATATCTATAGCCCAGAGATCTGCTCGACGTGCTTCTCATGCCAACAGGATGTAGATGCAACGTCAAAAAAGACCCAAGGGTCAAACAAAAAAGGAGTAATAGCAAAATCCCAGCTCCAGCTCGATGCTCCTTCTCGGTGCAGATGCGACATCAACAAAGGTCCCAAGAAGCCAAATCAAAAAGTGGAGTAACGGCAAAATCCTAACTCCAGCTCGACGTTTTTTCTCATGCTAGCAGGATGCAGACACAACGTCATCATCAAAAAAATGGGGCCCAAGGGTCAAAGCAAAGTGGAGTAACGGCAAAATCCTAACTCCAGCTCGACGTTTCTTCTCATGCCAGTAGGATGCAGATGCAACGTCAACAAAAGACCCAAGTATCAAAGCAAAAATAGAGCCTTAGCAAAATCCTAGCTCCAGGTCTTGACGATACATATACAACCTAGAGACTATCCCTGTGTCCCCTCCCTCCTCATTCCAGCAGGGGCAGACACGACAATCAAATAAAAGTGAAGTGATGGCAAAATCCTAACTTCAGGTCTTAATAACAACATCTAAAGCCTAGAGATCACCCCGACGTTCTTCTAATTCCAGCAGGATGCAGATGCAACATCAACAAAAGACCCAAGGGTCAAAGAAAAAATAGAGCCATGGCAAAATCCTTGCTCCAAGTCTTGACGGTACGTATACAACCTAAAGACTATCCCCGCATTTCCCCTCATTTCAGCAGGATGCGAATGCAACTATCAAATGAAATTAGAGCAATGGTCCTAGCACTGGACTTCAACTGCAATACACGCAGCATAGAGGTCCTACAGATGTCTACCCTACTTCAGCAAAGAATCAACGCGATATCGTCAAAACAAAAAATGAAGTGACGACATATTCCCAGCTTCGGGTCTCGACGGAAACTCATATAAAGCCTAAAAGACTATCAGAGATCATCCTACACCAGAGCGGAGTGGTTATGACTCATCGTGGCTCCAAATTGAGCCTAACCTCAAGGAAGAAGCGTCATGGCAAATTCCTAACACTTGCCTTTCTGACGGTAATATGACCTAAGGAGATTACTTGAAAGACATCTTGTCCAGCCCCCGAAGGGATCAAAGACAAGACAATCGCGAGGTTACTCGAACAACAACTTGAAGACTGCATATCGAGGAATACATCAGCCAACGCGACGGTACCACGGACTAGAACCCTAGTACCACAAACCTAACGGACCTTTGTCATAAAGAATGGGGGTTATCTGCATATAACGTTAGGACAAGTTTGCCTGTAAACCCAAGGAAGATAAACTAAAAGCAATTACAAACTCCAAAATGAGTACATAAACTAGAAACTCCGAAATGAGTGAATAAACTATAAACTCCGAAATGAGTAAATAAACTAGAAACTCTGAAACGAGTGAATAAACTACAAACTCCAAAATGAGTACATAAACTAGAAACTCCGAAACGAGTGAATAAACTACAAACTCCGAAATTTGTAAATAAACTAGAGACTCTGAGATGAGTGAATAAACTAATTGGCGCTAAATTAAGGCATCAAGAAACAGAAAGGCGCAACTCATAGACCTCGGGGCTCGGAATTACGTTTCTTAAGGATCAAGACCTGAGTTAATCATGGTTGACGACGCTTGTGTCCATCCGCTTTCAAAATTCTAAATGACATGCCAGCTCAAAACCAGCCATATATTATACTTCACTTACGGGTATACCACCGTGAGCAAGATGGCAGGGCGAATTTGTTCACATTAGTCCACTACTCATATATGTCTAGATGCATGCATCAGAAACTTCTAAGATTAAAATACAAAGTATACATGCAGAGGAAAGATGCCCATATGGATATATGCTGGGGGTGAAACGTTCAGCGGTCAATTTTTTTTTATTTATTCCACAGAAAAAAGATCACCAAATATGGGATCAGAGATACAGGGATTAGTAAAACAATTACAAAATTCTCTAACTCCCCATCTGCCTTCTCTGCCATGTCGAAACGGCGATCTTCGCGAGAGGTCTCTCCCCATTGGTCAGCGCCGTGCCCATCAGCGAAGGCGGACATGACGGCCCGCTGAGCCCGCATCTGACTTAGCAACTGAACAGAACGGTCCTTTAGAGGCTGGGAAATCAAATATGCCTCATAAAAGCACTCGATCTTATCCTTCACTGCGTCGAGCATCGCCGGAGTCATCTCCGCTGGATGAGGGGAGATGTCAGCAAGCACGGACAGGAAGATCATCCGGAGCCAAATAGAGCCGATAGAAAGAGGAGAGCTGTCACGACCCGAATATGGCACGTGACCGGCACTTAAATCACATGACATTTAAAGACGTCGACGCGGTCCAAGTAATCCGAAACCCGGAATCTAAACCCTTTTTGAAAATATTGGAAGTGAGGTTTAAAATATTCATCATATGGGATCAGTTTAAAATAAACATTTAAGTTTAACTAAGTATGTTTGAAAAATCATCTATGATGTTTTGAAATTCGGCATCACCTTCTTTGTAAATTTTGAATAAAACCTGATACAACATAATAATAATAAAAACAACATCCCAATGGGAGATAGCTTCTACGCTCATACGGCGGAGCAACCAAGCAAACAATATACGATACCCAACGGTAAGGAAAAGAAAAGAGAAACAAACCAACAAGTATAAAAGAGTCGACTCCAACGAGTGCGACGCGCACAACACACAAACTCTATGTGTCGCTTCTAAGTCCATAATATACAAGTTCTAAGTCGATGGAGTTTTACTAGATACAAGAATATATAAATATACAAGTGTCGGTACGAACAACAGTAGCTCACCTGCCAAAGCAATCACCAAGAAGAAGGGTGTGCCGCAATCCGCCGATAATCCGAGCGGTATAACCTACAAGAAACTGTGGCACAACGGGGGTGAGTTGCCAACTTAGTGAATAATAGTACATCACAGGGTAGAAATCGAAATGCACAATGATACCTAGGTCATAAGTATAGTACTATCATATCCTGTACTAATATAAATATGATATGCATAAGTATCATAAATGCAACACTATCCATCACCTGAACCCAAATTAGAATATATCATATGCAAATGAACTGTATCTGGGTATAAACCTATAAGTAGCCGAAAATATATATGTAAACCTCTTCTTTAAAATAGCCACGGAATACATATGTCACGGTATGAAAGCAGACGTGATAATATGAAGTATAATAAATATCTTATTTAAGATATACGTCTTTCTGTTTTAATAAAGAGTGATAAGAGGTTTACGGTTTAAAAGATCCGTGTGTCATTCTAGACATGTCAAAATAATGAGACTATAGCTCGTTTTAGGATTCCTTTTTATATGCACCAATTGGTAAAAAGGTATTTAGATACTATCCCCCAGATTAGTCCTGATCGGCTATAATAATGCACAACTATAACTGTATACCTTGTATGATAGCAACATATTAATATATGGATGTCCAATATCGACACCCGAAATCAGAAATCCTTCGTGTCCATCACCGACACGCAAATCCTCAAATCTCTCGTGTCCATCACCGATACGTAAATGCAGATATCGTCGACACTATCTCAACAGATGATCGCCCCTCGATATCCTTGGCCCCGGTCAGTATCCCCTGGATATCCGCCGTGCTCAACTCTAGGTCCGGCCAGTATCCCCTGGATATCTGCCGTGCTCATCTCTATCTCCGGTATTGAGTGTCCTCGCTAAGCTCCCCGCCTTTAATGCGGCTTTCATGCCCCTCGATCTTGACTGGGTCCACCATGTATCCGTCTGTTTACTCCCCTACTCAGCCTGGATAAGTAGCAAGTCTGTAACCGTATATCTCCCACACTCGGTTCGGAATAAAAACAATCAGAAAACAGCAAGCTCATGGTGGACATCAACTCATCGAATCCAGAAATATCAAGTAAAGAATAAGGATGCTTGCATAGATCATTCTGATGATATATTATATATATACATATATAATAGCGTCCCATACCACTGATATATATCATCGAAAGTAAAATATCATGAAAACTCATAAGAATCGAATAGGAATATCCGTGGTACTGGTATTCGCAAAACTCAACAGATAATAAAGGTACAGTACGTAAATAAAGTCATACATGCAACAAACGTAATAGTTCTACTGTGTCATGGCAATACTAATGATGTGTAGTGTAGCATACGTGTATGTGCTCGTGCAGTATGGTAATCATTAGTATTTGTGCAAGTGTTTTATAAGTGTATAGAGCAGAAAGTAATTTTACCCATATCTGTAGCATATAATAAAATCAGATTTTCCGGATATAGGGAATCAATATCCTAGTATCGGCATTACATATGCATCATATAGTATATCGATCCTACAGTAGCATGGCAGTACCAATAAGGTGTAGTGTAACATATGCATCTGTGCTCGTGCAGCATAGTACTCATTGGTAATGGTGCAGTGTTCTATCATTGTATTCATATAACGGAAACGTATATCATCGATAAGTGCATCACGAACATGTAAAGTAAATCTAAGCGTTTGGCGTAAATATTAAATGTAACTACTTGTTATGAGCTATACCGTTATCTTTGAAAATAGAACGAAACGTTGGTTTTGAAATGAGGAAGCTGCCTAGATATTCATTTGGAAATTAGTATCGCATCCTTGTCGTTTATTAATTAAAAGGGAAACGAATCGTTGGTTTTTAAAAGAGTATAGCTCACTCGAATATATCCTTCTATATAAGAATAATTCAAGATTACACAAATCTATAAGAAACTTGGCCGTATTCGGCATGCTATCTACATTATCACAAGTACGGTATGGTCTCTTGTACAATATTCATATTATCTCAATTACGGCATGATCCCTCGTACAATATCCATATTATCTTAATATCTATATCGTACGGATCTATCGTCACATACATATGTTACAATAACCATGTATTAAACTTTATGCAATGAATAACATACTAGATGAGAAATAATATCAAAACCCTTAACTAAATTATCAATAACAACTAACTAGATAGCATAACTATCCTAGTTAAATGGTTGCGGGGGTGTTATAGGCCATCCACCCGACTTCCCCCGTAGATGTAAATCTACTCACCAACTTGTCGAACTTTTTGAATCCAGGATTACTATGTCCGTCATCTCTGTCTCGGAAACCTTCACGATCATACCTATAATCGTAATTAAATCATATCGATGTAAATATCATATCAAAAACCAAAATAATGAGCTAGGCACCCGTAGGTTAGAACCTACAGCTTACTGTTCTCCTCCAAAACATAGAGACGGAACCGCATAGGTTCGTCTTGCCTGAATTTGGGGGCAGATGCTAATTAGTGCTATCCGTCCACCTCTCCGAAGATGCCAAGTTGATTTATGGTATCATGTATCGAAGGTTTAAATGGATGCGGCCGATATAGCAGACTTCGTCAGATTCCCTCTCGTTGAGGGGTTTTTGATTGTGGGGACGCTCTTCTCTGCAAGCACAAGCCCCTGCAGTTAATTACGCTACCGCATCGCGGTAACCACTTTCTCCTTCTCCAGATGGTCACTTCGTGTCGTGGGTGTTTGTTTTGTTTTTGGTTGCCCGTGGATTGTATACGGAGACTAATTTATGTTGTCGCCCGTAGGGTGTGGATTAGTCCAAATCCATATTTTCTAAGATTTGGGTTTGGGGTAGGGTTTAAGGATACGTTAGTCTCATTTGAGACTAATATCAACTTAAACGTTTGTTAAGGATACGTTAGTCTAATTTTAGACTAAGATCAACTTAACGATTTGTTAAGAATACGTTAGTCTAATTTTAGACTAAGATCTACTTAACTGGATCATTTAGATCGAACAAAAGAGCATTTGGGCTCTATTGTTCTAGGTTAGGGATATTGCGGTCGATTACCAGTTTAAGGACATGGTGGTCCATCGTTAGTTTAAGGACATTACGGTCCAAGGTAAAGGACATCATAGTCCATGGGTTTAAAAGGACCCCACAGTCCGAGGTTAAGAACATCATAGTCCATGGGTTTAAGGGACCCCACAGTCCGAGGTTAAGGACATCATAGTCCATGGGCTTAAGGACCCCACAGTCCGTAGTTTAAAGACGTCATAGTCTATAAAGTTTATGGACATCTTAGTCCATGAGTTTTAAGGACCCCACAGTCTATGGAATGATTGGTTATCGGGACCCGTCACCTCTTTGAAGACGTTGAAGGATTACAACGACAAATCTCAAAGGAGTGAATAGATGTACCTTTGAACCAAAGTTGATTGGGGAATCTTAAGTCCAATTTAGGACTATGATCAATTAATTAGATTATGAGCACATTGGCTCAGTTAAATCTTAATTGAGGACTTATCGCCAACTTGGGCTAAGTCCAATTAAGTTTGAAATGTTGATCCTTTGTTGGACTGTTGAACATTTGTCTGGGTTCAGCCCCCCATTATTCAGCAATGCTAAACAGGGGTTTGGGGGGCTTTGATAACATTTTGTCTTATGTTGAGCACTAACAATTCATTATAGCTCTGGATTTTAAAGTTCATTTGAGGGGGAGATTTGCCTCTGGAAAACTTAGTCAATTGGGCTAAGCTTGGCTTTAAAATAGTGTTAAACACTAGAGCATATTTGGCGATCATGTGCTCTCACGTGGTGTGCTGAAAATAGTGTTAAACACAAAAATTGAATTGGTCACGTGAAGTCACGTGAGGCGTCTAAAGATAGGGGCTAGACTTCCTTTATTTTGTTCTTAGAGTATTCAAATAAGTGTTAAACACTTTTGGTCTTCAGACCATCACGTGTGGGCACGTGATGGGTACCCATGCATTGATTATTAAAGTGTTTATTAGGGGTCACGTGGGGACACGTGAGGGCACCCAAAATTGATTCTGCTCTTGGATTTGTCCCCTTATGTTTTGAGAGTCACGTGTGAGCACGTGAGGCATTGCCTTCATGCTTTTTCTTTCTCATTTTGAGGGGTCTGTTTAAGGGTCACGTGGGGGCACGTGACCTAGTCTAGTTCATTCATTCGTTGGGATGAAGGGTCACGTGTCACCACGTAATCACGTTGGATACTTTGATCTTTATGTGCATGGAGAGCTTTAAGTCTCTTGTTTTTTAAGAATTAAATTCTTTTATAGGTTTAAACCCTAGTTCTATTTAGAGGAATTAAATTCCTATGTATTTGGAAGAATTAAATTCTTATGTAGGGTTGGACCCTAGTTTCATCTGGGGGAATTAAATTCCTATGAATTTGGGAGAATTAAATTCTCATATAAGGTTAAACTCTAGTTTCATCTGGAGGAATTAAATTCCTATGAATTTGGGGGAATTAAATTCCCTAAACTCAGTCCTTCCTCTAGGTTTTGGATCTGCATGGCAGAATCTCCCCGATGAGAATTAAATTCTCAACTTGTGGGGAGATCTGCTTCTGCAGATCTTCAACCAAAAGAAGAACTAAGTTCTTATTCAGAAGAGTTAAACTCTTAAATTGAGAATTAAATTCTCTTTTTGTTTTATGGAGCTTAGATCTCTTTTCCTTTCTCACCTAGGATTTCTTTTCTCTTCTGAAGAAATTTTCGCTTCTCTCTTGAGAATTAAATTCTCCTCTCTTTTTTCTCTCTGTTGTTGTATTTTCTATAAAAAAATCCCTTCATCCTTCTATTCTTGGCTCCTATTTATAGGAGAAAGAAAAGAATCAGTTTGTTTAGTCAATCTTTCATTGAAAGATTTTAATTGATTTTGTAACCAACCTAATCTTTTAGATTACTCGTGAATTTTATTCACCATTGGATTTTTAATCCAAAAGATATTCTGTTTGTTATTCTTGGTGAATTTCAGGAAAATCTTTTCTCGTATAGAATCTTTCTATAAATTGGTGATTTTTAATCACTATTGGATTTTTAATCCAACGGTGCTCCACTTTACAGAGCACAATCTTTTTGTTTGGAAAGATATAAGGAAATATTTTTCCAACTAGGGTTTTTGATTTCCCTTAATTAGAATTTAATTCTATTAGTTCAGAAGGTTTAAGAGACTATCACGTATTAACGCGTGACTCTAATGATTGACCAATTAATTAGAATTTAATTCTATTAGTTTAGAGGGCTCAGAAACCCATCACGTGTTGGCACGTGACCCTACTGATTAATTATTTAATTAGAATTTAATTTTATTGTTTCAGAAGGTTTAAGAGCCTATCATGTGTTGGCACGTGACCCCATCGATTAATTATTTCTAATTTTTATTTTATTCAATGCCTACAGGCTTTGCTTGTAAATGGTCACGTGTCTGCACGTGATGCTCGGTCACGTGTGGGCACGTGATGCCTCATAACTTTTGATCCCGGATGAATTATGAGGCCCATAATATATCAAATCGAAGGCGTTTTCGAGACTCTTGTGATATCATCAGAATTTAGCTTTTTCTCCTTTGGATGTTTGTCAAAATGCAGCTCGGAAAATACCGGTTCGCATTTTCTTCCTTAGATTACACGTGTATAGCATATTTGCGCATAACTTTTGATCCCGGATGAATTATGAAGCTCATAATATATCAAATCGAAGGCTTTTTCGAGAATATTTCTATACCATCAGAATTAAGATGTTTCACATTCAGTAGTTTGTGAAAATACAGCCCGGAAAATACTGGTTCACATTTTCTTAAACGTATCGCTGCCATTTGATACCTTGGGCTCTTTGCGCAGAAATTTTTCTTTGCGGGAACAAATGCCCCCCACTAGTTTGCCCACCTAAGTATATATGTGGGTGAAGTAGTGCAGAGTAATTCATAGCGTATGACCAGTATCGGGTTAGTATATAATTTTCAGAATCTTGATCTGAGAAGATAACGAACGGACACAAGCGTCGTCATTTATCATTGACTCAAATCTCGACTCTTAAGAGATATATTTCCAAACCCTCAGCTCCATGAGCCGCACCCTTCTATTTCTTTATGTTTTACTCTGGCGTGAAGTGGTTTATATGCTCATAAGTAATTTCTCCATTTCAGTGGCATATAGCTTTGGCAAGTGTGGCCGATAGATGGTAGATAGCAGTTCATCTTGAAATCTTTATAAGGTAGTGATGGCTTAGGAAACAGGGTTAGGATCTATTGCCTAAGTCTTTCCAACTTTATGAGCCGTGAGGGTCTCACAAAAGCTTTTCTCCATACGAGTCGTAAGGATCTCGTAGGTGTCTTTTGTCCTTAGGAGTCGTGAGAACTCCTAAGTGCGTTTTCTTTTGAGAATCGTAAGGATCCCATAAGAGAATTTTCTTTATGTGTAGAGACACTAATTTTCCCGCAAGTTGAGACGAATCGAGAGATTCTCGCAAAGACACTGATTTCCTTGTGGGTTGGAACGAATCGAGAGGTTCTCGCCAAGGACGCTGATTTCCCTGAATCGAGATAAGAAGCGATGGCTTAGCAAACAGGTTTAGATCTACTGCCTAAGACTTTTCAACTTTATGAGCCGTGAGGGTCTCATAAAGATTTTTTCTCCCTACGAGTCGAGAGGATCTCGTAGGTGTATTTTCTCCTTTGGAATCGTGAGGATTCATAAGTGTGTTTTCTCTTGAGAGTCGTAAGGATCTCACAAGAGAATTTTCTTTCTTATAAGTCGAGAGGACTCGTAAGTGGTTGATGAGTTGACTTACTCCCGAATCAAAGAATTGCTTTGACGGGAAAGTCGAGGGTTGACTTTATCCGCATTTCACAGAGTCAGGGGTTGACTTTATCCGCATTTCACGGAGTCAGGGGTTGACTTTATCCACATTTCACGGAGTCAGGAGTTGCTCTGGACGTTTCACACGGGGTCAGGATTGATATTAGCCGTGTTTCACAGGACCAAGATCCGCTCTTGACGCTTCCCACGGGGTCAGGATTGACATTAGCCGTGTTTCACAAGACCAGGATTTTCTCTGGATGCTTCCCACGGGGTCAGGATTGACATAAGCCGTATTCCGCAAAGACCAGGATTTGCTCTGGGTGCTTCCCATGGGGTCAGGATTGACATTAGTCGTGTTCCACTAGACCAGGATTGGTTGACTCTCGGTTGTCTATGCATCGCCGAGTTATGGAACTGGGAACATTGCTGCGGCTCCGATTTGCTGATGTCGCGTCTATTGTAATGAGACGAATGTTAAGATGATCTCCAGGCTGTTTGTGAACCATCGAGATTTGGAACAGGGACTTTGCCATGGCTCCAAGGTTGATTGTCGCGTCTGAACCCTGCTGGAATGAGGAGGAACGCTGTTGGTGATCTCTAGGCTGTAGATGCGGCCGTCGAGACTTGGAACAAGGGACTCTGCCATGGCTCCTTTTTGCTGACGTCGTATATTCCTGCAGAGACACTGATTTCTCTGCGGGTCGATGCGAATCGAGATGCTCGCGTCAAGAACGTTGATTTCCTTGAATCGAGGTTTTTGCCAAGGACACTGATTTCCCTGAGGTTGAGACGAATCGAGGTATTCCTGCAAAGACGCTAATTTCTCTGCGGGTCGATGCGAATCGAGATGCTCTCGTCAAGGACGCTGATTTCTCTGAATCGAGGAGGTTGCCAAGGACACTAATTTCCCTGGGTTGAGACGAATCGAGATATTCCTGCAAAGACGCTGATTTCTCTGCGGGTTGACGTGAATCGAGATGCTCTCGTCAAGGACGCTGATTTCCCTGAATCGAGGAGGTTGCCAAGGACACTGATTTCTCTGGAGTTGAGACGAATCGAGGTATTCCTGCAAAGACGCTGATTTCTCTGCGGGTCGACGCGAATCGAGATGCTCTCGTCAAGGACGCTGATTTCCCTGAATCGAGGAGGTTGCCAAGGACACTGATTTTCCTGAATCGAGATTTTTGCCAAGGACACTGATTTTCTCGGAGTTGAAACGAATCGAGGTATTCCTGCAAAGACGCTGATTTCTCTGTAGGTCGATGCGAATCGAGATGCTCTCGTCAAGGACGCTGATTTCCCTGAATTGAGGTTTTTGCCAAGGACGCTGATTTCCTCGGAGTTGAGAAGAATCGAGGTATTCCTGCAAAGACACTGATTTCCTTGCAGGTCGACGCAAATCGAGATGCTCTCGTCAAGGACGCTGATTTCCTGAATCGAGGTTTTTGCTAAGGACACTGATTTTCTCGGAGTTGAAACGAATCGAGGTATTCTTGTAAAGACACCGATTTCCTTGCGGGTCGATGCGAATCGAGATGCTCTCGTCAAGGACGCTGATTTCCCTGAATCGATAGATTTTGAGTTGATTTGATTCCAAGACGGGGTCATTGGATGACGTGTTTCCGTGACGGGGTCATTGGATGATTCTAGGTTGTCTGTGAACCATAGAGTCTTGGAACTGGGAATTGTCGTAGTTCCATTTTTTTGACCCTGGGGTCGTTTGTTGACGTCGCATCTGCATCCTGCTGGGGTAAGGAGAAACGCCGTTGGTGATCTCTAGGCTGTCTGTGAACCATCGAGATTTGGAACTAAGGGACTTTGCCATGGTTCTGGGGTAGTCTCTGGGCTGTCTGTGAACCGTCGAGACTTGGAACTAGAGGACTTTGCCATGGCTCTGTTTGTTGATGTTGCGTCTGCATCCGATTGGAGGGAGGAAGAACGCTGATGTTGATCTCTAAGTTGTCGATGTTGATGTCGAGGCCCTGAAGCTAGGGATCTTCCTTCGCTTCGTTTGTTGACATTGTGTCTGCAAAATTGCGACGCACGTCGAGGTTTTGAACAAGGGGACTTTGCCATGGCTCCATTTGTTGATGTCGCGCCTGTATCCTGCTGGGAGGAAGAAGAACACTGTTATTGTTCTCTCGAGATGTAGATGTTGCCATCGAGACTTGGCCCTCTTTCTGAAGCCTGGTGGGATGATATGGTTTCCTCTTTGTTTGCATTCCTGGATTGTATACAGGGATCGATGTGATCTCACCTGTAGGGCAAAAGTTTCATTTCATATGTATATTTTTTTGTTTTCTTTCCGCGATGCTCTATCATTTCAGCTTTTTGTATCGCGAAAGTCGCGATTGCCCAATCATTTCGGCTATTTTTCACGGTGCCCAATCATTTCCGCTTTTTTTCTTTTTACTCGCTGCTTTTTATTGCGAGTTGCCCAACCATTTCGGTTATTTTGTACGCATATATTTTTACATGCTGATTTTGTTGCAAGTTGCCCCATCATTTCGGCTATTTCATATGCATTTATGGCTCGCTGAATTTTTGTTGCGAGTTTGGGATTTGATACCAATTTAGGCATCAGCATCGCTACAACTGGGATATTGCCAGGAGCGAATCATCATTGGCCTTTGTCGATGTTGAATAAAGGTAGCTTAGTAAACAGGGTTAGGATCCTATCGACTAAGGCTTTTGACTTCATGAGCCATAAGGGTCTCATAAAAGTATTTCTCCCTACGAGTCATGAGGATCTCGTAGGTGCGTTTTCTCCTTAAGAATCGTGAGGAGTCTTAAGTGTATGGTCTCTTATAAGTCGTAAGGATCTTACAAGAGTGTTTTCTCCTTATAAGTCGAGAGGACTTATAAGGGTTGTTCACCATGTGAGCATATCCCCAGTCGCTGGTGGGACTTTGTTAGGGAAATGTTTATTCGTGCTCGTAGATTGTATACAAGGGTCAGTATTGAAACGCTTGTAGGGCAATCTGTGGGTTGTGATGGCTTAAGAACAGGTTCAGATCCCTGTAACTTAAGGCTTTTGAATCCTATGAGCCGTGAGGGTCTCAAAGGGGAAGTTCTTCTTACGAGTTGTGAGGATCTCATTAGTGTGTTTTCTCCTTAGGAATCATGGGGATTCCTAAGCGTGTTGCTCCCTTGTGAGTCGTAAGGATCTCACGCAGGTATTTTCTCCTCACAGGGTCGAGAGGACCTTGTAAATGTTTTTTAACGAGATTGCGCCCTTTTGGGTTTTCACAAACTCGCCGGTAGTCCAGCTGTTTTTACTCACGGAGCCCTTTCGGGTTTTCATCCGTGCCTATTTCGCTTATAGACGTACCATTTTTTACGAGTCTGCGCCCTTTCGGGTTTTCACAAACACCGTCGGTAGTCCTGCTGTTTTTACTCACAGCGCCCTTTTGGGTTTTCATTCGTGCCCATTTTGCTTGTGGACATACCGTTTTTTTCCTCTCGTCAGCCTTGGGATGCTGCGGTCCGTAGTAGTTTATAGACGTCTGGGTCAATTGAATGTTTTAAGACATTGCGGTCCATCGTTAGTTTAGAGACATTTCGGTCCGTAGCTAGTTTTAGGACATAGTGGTCCATCGTTAGTTTAAAGACATTTCGGTCCGTTGTTTATCCTGTATGCACGTACATTTGTCACGTGATGGGATACATGACGCTGATGTGGAATACACCCATTTAGGGTGTGATTTGATATGGTTGGAGTGTTTCGTGACCCATCCCTATCATGAATTCTCCAACTTGATGCCGACGCCTGGCCTCTTCGAATAGGGCTATTTGGCGTTCTCGATCAGCTTTGCTCTTCTGAAGGGCTTCGTTCAGTAGCATGTCGATTATCTCGTTTGACGGATCCAAGGATTTTGGCATCGATCCTGCCCCCGGTTCTTCTACATTATCTTCTGATGCTGAGTGAGCTTCTTTGTTATTTAGCAACGAATGAGAGATCATGTGGTAACTTGCCACATAATCTTCTGGTTCCTGTAACGAGTTGTCTCCCTCATCATCGTTGCTATCTCCGCCCTCCAGGATATGGTTGAGAAATTCTTGGAGTGTGACCGAGGATCGCGCATTTTGATTGTATTCCTCCAGCGCGTCAATATGCTTTTGCAAGTCCATTCGCTTGTCATCAGGCTTCACGGGATTTTTCTTATTCTTTGAAGACTTTAACGGCTGGGCATGAGTGTTTTGACCATCGCTTCCAATTCTCGGTGTTGGGCATGGTTTCAGCATCCCATCGATGATCCCCGGTTCTAGCGGGCTTTTCCACCTGATTGTCGGGCATGTGTGAAGATCCTTCAGCATTCTTTTCGTCTTGGCTGAAAGAGCAACCTCCCATGGAGCTTCCTCTATAAATGAGCATGATGCCCCCGGCATGTCCATCTTTTTCGGAGCATGTAGTTGTGGCGGGTTCACCTTTCAATTTTCAGACAGCGCGAATTTGCCTTGCTAGTATTGGTATTCAACCCAATTTTTGAAGACATCGCAATGTTCAAGCGGATAGCCCAATACTCGATGGTAGGGGCAGTAATTGGGATCGTTGACGTCATTCGGTTGTGGTAGGTGTCTTGACTCCGGTAGAGTGATGAGCCTGTTGCGCACTGCCAGTTCGAACAGTCTCCTTGTTTTATCTCGGGGAAACGAGTAAGGACGTCTCAACTTCTCATCAAGGGATTGCCGCTTGTTGCTTTAGCGAACAACTGGTCTCGGGCCACTCGGCTGTTGTTGAGTGTTGGCGACGAAGATTGCTTTCCCTTTGCCCTTCTCGTTTTGAGGCTCCATCTTTGAGGAAGACGGTCTATGGCCCATCTGATCCATTTGGGCCAGTTTGTCAATCAAGGCATGGAAAGTAGTCGGCTTGAAAAACATCATGAACTGTGAAATGGTCGCCTGCGGATCAAGAGTACCCATGAACATGCCTACCGCAGGTGCTTCCTCGATGCGCTGCTCGCACTTCGACCATAGATTCCGCCATCGTATCGCGTATTGCACCCATATTTCGCCTGGCTTCACTCTGGCATTAATTAACGCGGTGATCGGGGTGCGCTCGCTAGCGCTTGTGAAACATTGGGTGAACAGCAATTCCATCTCCGTAAAAGTTTTGACGGAGTCATTCGGGAGTTCAGAATACCACTCGAATGATGTCTCCGATAAGCTGCCAACGAATTGGTGAAGCAGTAGCTTATCGTCACATCCAGTATTACCGCACAAGGCTCTGAATTGAGCAACGTGCTGGTATGGATTTCCCGCCCCTTATATACATGGAATTTAGGGATCGTGTATCCTGGCGGGTACTTTATTTGGTCGTCCCAACCCGGATAGGGTTGTCCAATCTTAACAATTTGGCCGGCCGCTTCTCTCGCCTGATGAGCTCGTATCTATTGAGCGATATAGTCATCCAAGGAGGTTTTAGAAATGGTCTCTTCCTTGGCTGCTGAACAAGCCGGAAGAGGGTTCGATGTCTCCCCTCTATCATCTTCAAGGATAATCAGGGGGTCTTCAGCTGGAGGATCCGGCTGTAACATCATCCTGACCATGTCTTGGAATAAAAGCGCCATTCGTTTTATGTTGGCCGCTTGTTCCGCTGCCTCTTTATCCTTCTTCTCGAGGATTCTGCGGAGGAACTCAGCATCAGTTTCTTGTTCATGGTGCTGCTCCGAGGATGTCTCCGGGCTTTCTTTCGGTCCTGTGAGTGCGGCCATTTCTGTTAGCATCTCTTAGAGCTTTTGTTGTTGTTGCTCCTGGGCCTTAGTCACTGATCGCATAAGCGGTCGATGACATGTGGAGATACGGCTATCCTCTTTTCCAGATGCCATATAAATGGTGTGCACCACCATGCCCCCAGACTTGGAGCATTTAGATTCAGCGTTCTTGCGATCCATCGCAGACGCCGGGATTTTCTCCAGCTTTCTCCTCTTGTGAGCGGTCGAGGTTGAGGACGCCGTTGCAGTGGGCACCCAAGTAGCTGTCACCTTTTGTGGCTTAACAGGATGGTCTTCTTCTCGCTGAACTTTCACCTTTTACTGTCGGCGAGAGTAATCTTGATCAATCACCGAGTCCTGAACCTGTCGCCAAACTTTATAAATTTTAGAGGACAACCGCTGAGGGGCTGCTCTAGCTTCGCCTTTGGGGCATTCTCCACAGGTGGAGGAGATCTCTTCAGCACGGCAGTCGGAGAGTATTTGCTCACTCTCCTTAGCGGTTCAAAGCTGTTCCCAGTTGGAACAGCAACATCGATTTCCACCGTTGGAGCCGGCGGAGTCAGTCCAGAAGGAGAGTTGCCCCCAACCTTTCTTACTCGGCGCCAGTGGCGACGTCGAGCATGTCGTGCGGCCGGGATCACCTCCACTGTTGGATCAACTTTTTCGTGCCCCCCATTCTGATGAGAGTCTGCAGTTGGCGCCAGCCTGTCAAAGACAGATGCTCGCTGAGAGGGAATGGCCAATCTTGAAAAGACCGATTTTCGTGCAGGGGAAACGGCCTTGGTTACTTCACCCGGAGTGGGAGCTGAAACGGCCAGTCTCGTGAAGACCGACCCCTTAGCCGGAGAAGCCGCCTTGGTGACTTCAGGAGTAGGAATGGCTATCCGCTTCGGGATAACGCCTTCTAGTATTGTGGGCTTCTTCACGGGCCCGTTGGAACTTTTGCCCAGTCTGCTGAAAACTGAGGCGCTTGGTTTGGGCGACCCGTTAAGAGGGGCCGCAGTAGTAGTAAGCCGATCAAAGACCGACTTCTTCTGAGCTTCTTGCAATGGTACAAGGGCGTTGAAGCTCGTTGGCGGGAGCATGGTCCCGAAGAACAGCCCAGTGGTGGCCTGAGTTACCTGCTCCACAGGCATCTTGAACAGGGAGGCCGCTTGGGGCCCGTAGGTCACTCCTCCGGTGAGGACGGAGTGGGAGTTGTTGCAATTAGTGCAGTTTGAAGCCATTGATTTTCTGTTTTTCTACACGAAGCAAGATACCAAATCTTAGTACTTCACATCCAAAGGCAACCATGTCAAACCGCGATTTGTTCGCGAAACACGACACACGAAGTGTGGAGTGGAAAGAGGAATAGGTCCCACCGGGCGTGCCAGAATCTGTTCTCTTCCGAAACACAAAGACGGAACCACGTAGGTTCGCCTTGCCTAAATTTGGGGGCAGATGCTAATTGGTGCTATCCGTCCATCTCTCCGAAGATGCCAAGTTGATTTATGGCATCATGTATCGAAGGTTTAAATGGATGCGGCCGATATAGCAAATTTCGTCAGATTCCCCCTCGTTGAGGGGTTTTTGATTGTGGGGACGCTCTTCCCTGCAGGCGCAAGCCCCTGCAGTTAATTAAGTTACCACATCACGGTAACCACTTTCCCCTTCCCCAGATGGTCACTTCGTGTCGTGGGTGTTTGTTTTGTTTTTGGTTGCCCGTGGATTGTATACAGAGACTAATTTATGTTGTCGCCCGCAGGGTGTGGATTAGTCCAAATCCGTATTCTCTTAGATTTGGGTTTGGGGTTGGATTTAAGGATACGTTAGTCTCATTTGAGACTAATATTAACTTAAACGTTTGTTAAGGATACGTTAGTCTAATTTTAGACTAAGATCAACTTAACAATTATTTAAGGATACGTTGGTCTAATTTTAGACTAAGATCTACTTAACAGGATCATTTAGATCCAACAAAAGAGCATTTGGGCTCTATTGTTCTAGTTTAGGGATATTGTGGTCGATTACCAGTTTAAGGACATGGTGGTCCATCGTTAGTTTAAGGACATTACGGTCCAAGGTTAAGGATATCATAATCCATGGGTTTAAAAGGACCCCACAGTCCGAGATTAAGGACATCATAGTCCATGGGTTTAAGGGACCCCACAGTCCGAGGTTAAGGATATCGTAGTCCAAGGGCTTAAGGACCCCACAGTCCGTAGTTTAAAGACGTCATAGTCTATAAAGTTTAAGGACATCTTAGTCCATGAGTTTTAAGGACCCCACAGTCTATAGAATGATTGGTTATTGAAACCCGTCACCTCTTTGAAGACGTTGAAGGATTACAACGACAAATCTCAAAGGAGTGAAGAGATATACCCTTGAACCAAAGTTGATTGGGGAATCTGTAGTCCAATTTAGGACTAAGATTAATTAATTAGATTATGAGCACATTGGCTCAGTTAAATCTTAATTGAGGACTTATGGCCAACTTGGGCTAAGTCCAATTAAGTTTGAAATATTGATCCTTTGTTGGACTGTTGAACATTTGTCTGGGTTCAGCCCCCCATTATTCAGCAATGCTAAACAGGGGTTTGGGGAGGGCTTTGATAACGTTTTTTCTTTAGTTGAGCACTAACAATTCATTATAGCTCTGGATTTTAAAGTTCATTTGAGGGGGGGATTTGCCTCTGGAAAACTTAGTTAATTTGGGCTAAGCTTGGCTTTAAAATAGTGTTAAACACTATAGCATATTTGGCGATCATGTGATCCCACGTGATGTGCTGAAAATAGTGTTAAACACTAAAATTGAATTGGTCACGTGAAGTCACGTGAGGCGTCTAAAGATGAGGGCTAGACTTCCTTTATTTTGTTCTCAGAGTATTCAAATAAGTGTTAAACACTTTTGGTCTTCAGACCATCACGTGTAGGAACGTGATGGGTACCCATGCATTGATTATTAAAGTGTTTATTAGGGGTCACGTGGGGACACGTGAGGGCGCCCAAAATTGATTCTGTTCTTGGATTTGTCCCCTTATGTTTTGAGAGTCACGTGTGAGCACGTGAGGTATTGCCTTCATGCTTTTTCTTTCTCATTTTGAGGGGTCTGTTTAAGGGTCACGTGGGGGCACGTGACCTAGTCTTGTTCATTCTTTTTCATTCGTTGGGATGAAGGGCCACGTGTCACCATGTGATCACGTTGGATACTTTGAACTTTATGTACATGGAGAGTTTTAAGTCTCTTGTTTTTTAAGAATTAAATTCTTTTATAGGGTTAAACCCTAGTTCTATTTAGAGGAATTAAATTCCTATGTATTTGGAAGAATTAAATTCTTATGTAGGGTTCAACCCTAGTTTCATCTGGGGGAATTAAATTCCTATGAATTTGGGAGAATTAAATTCTCATATAGGGTTAAACCCTAGTTTCATTTGGAGGAATTAAATTCCTATGAATTTGGGGAAATTAAATTCTCTAAACTCAATCCTCCCTCTAGGTTTTGGATCTGCATGGCAGAATCTCCCCGATGAGAATTAAATTCTCAACTTGTGGGGAGATCTGCTTCTGCAGATCTTCAACCAAAGGAAGAACTAAGTTCTTATTCAGAAGAGTTAAACTCTTAAATTGAGAATTAAATTCTCTTTTTGTTTTATGGAGTTTAGATCTCTTTTCCCTTCTCACCTAGGGTTTCTTTTCTCTTCTGAAGAAATTTTCTCTTCTCTCTTGAGAATTAAATTCTCCTTTCTTTTTTCTCTCTGTTGTTATATTTTCTTTAAAAAATTCCCTTCATCCTTTTCTTCTTGGCTCCTATCTATAGGAGAAAGAAAAGAATCAGTTTGTTTAGTCAATCTTTCATTGAAAGATTTTAATTGATTTTTTAACCAACCTGATCTTTTAGATTACTCAGTGAATTTTATTCACCATTGGATTTTTAATCCAAAAGATATTATGTTTGTTATTCTTGGTGAATTTCAGGGAAATCTTTTCTTGTATAAAATCTTTCTATAAATTGTTGATTTTTAATCACCATTGGATTTTTAATCCAACGGTGCTCCACTTTACAGAGCACAATCTTTTTGTTTGGAAAGATCTAGGGAAATATTTTTCCAACTAGGGTTTTTGATTTCCCTTAATTAGAATTTAATTCTATTAGTTCAGAAGGTTTAAGAGCCTATCACGTGTTAGCACGTGACCCCACTGATTGACCAATTAATTAGAATTTAATTTTATTGGTTTAGAGGGCTCAAAACCCCATCACGTGTTGGCACGTGACCCCACTGATTAATTATTTAATTAGAATTTAATTCTATTGTTTCAGAGGGTTTAAGAGCCTATCACGTGTTAGCACGTGACCCCACTGATTAATTATTTCTAATTATTTATTTTATTCAGTGCCTACAGACTTTGCCTGTAAATGGTCACGTGTCTGCACGTGATGTCCGGTCACGTGTAGGCACGTGATGCCTCATAACTTTTGATCCCGGATGAATTATGAGGCCCATAATATATCAAATCGAAGGCGTTTTTGAGACGCTTTTGATACCATCAGAGTTTAGCTGTTTCTCATTCGGGAGTTTGTGAAAATACAACCCAGAAAATACTGGTTCGCATTTTCTTCCTTAGATTACACGTGCATAGCATATTTGCTCATAACTTTTGATCTCAGATGAATTATGAATCCCATAATATATCAAATCGAAGGCTTTTTCGAGACGCTTTCGATACCATCAGAATTAAGTTGTTTCATATTTGGGAGTTTGTCAAAATACAGCCCGGAAAATATTGGTTCACATTTTCTTAAACATATCGCTGCCATTTGATATCTTGGGCTCTTTTGCGCAGAAATTTTTCTTTGCGGGAACACTTACTTACTCCAAAAACGACAAGATATCCCTGTTATTAACGTACAAATATCAACAGTTCAGTGATGGCACAGAAATACGAAAAACCGTATCAAAATGTCGGAAACTTTAACAAAATCCTTACTAGAATACTCCCAGATTTGACTGTATGAATATTGGACAAATCAAACAATACCATAGATCATAAAATACCCAAATACACCTACTGAACAAAAATCAACACAAAATCCCTTAAGGGGCCCGGCGACGCCGGTCAAAATGGGATTCTCGCCGGATGAACCTAGGAGATAGGGGCTCAGGCTTTAGGTATAGTCTTCTAGTGGTCTCATAATACTATGGTCTTGTTAGTTTTTCTAGTGGTTATACCAAGTGGTTCCAGATTCAAATATACACTCTCAAATATCACCAAAAGTTCAAGTTCTAGATACTGCACACTACAACCAGCTATCCAACAGAATTGAAATGGTAGAAGGTAAGATATACCTATAGAGATGATTCACAAGGAAACACCAGCTCAAGAAGTGTATGTGGAAGCCCTTAGGTGTTGTATTGGCTCAAGCTTGAGATTGTGAACAACTTTGATGAAGGAAATCATGGCTTTTCTCTTTGTGGTGGTGAACACTTAGAACTTTTTGTGTTGGAGCTTGAAAGAGTATGTTTGTTCAGTTTTAGAAAGCTAAAATAATTTCTAAGTGTTGTGTGTAGAGAAAACATGAGGTGTTAATTATGAAGGGTGGGGTGGAGAGCAGTAAGGTGGTGGTGTAAAGTAAGAAGGAGGAGGTGGAGGGAGGAGGGTGAGTGTGTGGTGTCGAGATTGTGAGAGTTTAACATAGCATATCATAAACCCATCCACACTTTAAACAAAGAATTAAAAACAAAAGAAAAACCCTTTTTCCCTTAATTGAACCCTTCATGTTACAAAATCTAAATCCATGTTTCTAAAAGAAATGAGATACTTATTATAACTCTTAAATATCATTATCTTAATATAAAATTTCATGTCATGTTAAAATAATTAAGATATCAATTTTATGATATCACACCCTTTTCTTCATATTTAACAAAATAATCACATTTTTGCGGATATAAACCCGATACCCAAATTTATATACGATATCATTTTTGTAAACTCATTATATTCATATTTAAAATTATAAATTAATATTTATAATTTTCCAAAATATTACACGAGCCCTTACAGGCCAGAAGCTCGCGTCACACTGGTCAATAGTGAAAACGGGATCCACTAATCGCGCAGCAAAACGAGAAACAATTCCCTCGATAGGTACCTCCTATGGTTTCCGACGAGCATGGGGACGATTGCAAGCCATAACTCTTGGTTTGTAAAAAAATGGCTTTATTCTTGTGAAGAAGAAGAAGATCATCACTTCAGAATATAAAGAGAAGCGTTTAAATTTAGGCACAGAAAACATTGGGCATGGTGGAACTCTTTCCAAGGCCTGGAAAAAGGGGCATGGGAAAAGAAAGAGTTGACTCATGGGAATCAGAGCAAGAAGGTAAAACATTTCTCTCAGCGGCGCCCTACGTGCCTGACACGTGAGCATCGGTGATTGATTTGCTAAAAAGTGTGTTTGTAAATACCGCAATCAAGACGGTGTCGCTATTAGCTAGCCGCAATGAGTATGGGTCATCCGTAGGAAAACGTGAACTCTTTTATTGATTTAGACGAGTTGATTAAAGAAGGGTGATTGTTTGTCGTTACAGATATAAGATTTATAAAGGAAAGTCTTGTAGAGTTCATAGGACTTATTAGTAATGGATGAATAATTAAAAATGGCTCATTTTATCTTTTAATAGTTTAAAACTAGATTGATAGTGATGAATGTAGATTAGGGTTATCTTTTGGAAGAAACTAGGGTTTCCCTACTACTAACCCTTGTCCTTGAATTGATCTCTATTCATGTCTAGCCCTTAACAAAAAAAGTGTTAAACCAATCTCAAATCGTGGTCATGACTATCAATAAATTGGTAGCGCGCCCGATAAGGATGTTAACATTTATTTTGCTAAATTTTATAAACTTTAAAATGTATAAAAAAAAGTTAAAAGGTTTTATCATCCATTGTTCTACCCTATCCTACGAACCCTAGCAAGTTAGGAATTACTCGCTCATGTTTAAAATAGAAGAAAGGATGAAGAAGAGTGAAAACATGATTAAGATGTAAAAAGTAAGTGCGAAAATTAATTGCAAAAAGAACAATAAAAACACTACATTTATTAATCAACTATTGCATGCAACTTTTCTCCTTAGAAAGTAGAATACAAAAAGCCTAGTTTTCTCTAGATCTCTCTCTTATTGGAGGTAGATGAATAGGTGATGATCACTCGGATACGTGGACCTCTTGGATCTCTTGATCTCTTCGGTGATAATTTTTAATGTGACTCTCGGTCCTATATATAGTCCCATAAACTAGAAACCCTAGATGCCATCTATGAATATATGTTGTTACAAACAAATCCCCAAAATATCACATCATATGGCTTCAAATGAGCCGCAGAAACGCAGCATATAGCCTTGTTTGGCCGCGGTTCCACGACGGTTTGGTGGCTTCAGTTTTTAGGGTTTTTTATGGTCTCTTGTGTTGCTATTTAGAGATTCTCTTGATGTCTAGATTATGAAAAAAATGCTCTGACTCTCTGACGTTGCTAGATCTCTCGATTTGCTTCTAAATTTTGGTAGATTCGGTTTTGATATCCCGATTTGACTCGGATCTCTTACTTGGATTCCAGACCTGAGCTAATATCTACGCTATATCTCAAATCATAATGTTAGTAGTATTGGGTATTTTTGAGATATTATTCTAACCATTTATATGATATAATATGTTAAGAATATTGATTAGAAATATTTGATATGATATGCATAATTTAATTACTAAGATTTCATATAAATATTATATGCATATATTTTCCCTCATTATGTTAATTATAATGTAGAAACATATGATAATAAACTTTTTACACATAAACCCTCATATGTTCTATAATTACAATAAACACCTTTTAGTACTTAACAATAATGGGAAAAATATTCATTCAAATGTGCAATATTTTAGACTAATCAAATACCCTCAAACTTAACTTTGATCGTCCCGAGCAAACTAGTTATTAAAGAGTAAAAGAAAAAGAAAAAAAGATAAACCTAGCACACTTTCGTAGGCAACACGATTACACTTAGCACATGCGACAAGCCTTTAAACCTCTAGGTGTCCCTAGTTGGAGGAGTGTTGCCTCCTGAGGGTTTTCAGCGGATTACACGCACAAAATCCTATAATAAAAGAAAAATGATGAAAGTTACATACAAAGATAAAGAACATATAAAAGAAAGAACTTGAAAATAAGAGTTTCAAACTACACTAGATTTTTAGTAGTCATGAGCCCTGTCTTAATGGTCGTGAAAAGATGTAAGAAATCACATCATCTTTCAATAAAATATCGCCTTTAGTTTTCATCCCTACCTTTCTTCCAAGTATCGATCATATACCCCTACATGTGTGTAAAAGACATCCCTACTCTTAGAGAATTCAATTCAAGCTATCATATTCTTTTCCATCTTCCTTAGTACTTTTTAGTCGGTGAATATTTTCAGATGGAATTTCTCACACATTCTTCTTGCGACTGTTAATACTTCTTGAGATACTAACCAACCGATTACCAAATACGCTCACTCTTTTAGGTGTCATTAGCAATATTCTAGTCTTGCAACACATAAGACTTAGCAGTGACTCCCAAACCAGTTGGTCTAAGGCACTAGGTGATAAGGCACCCATGCTATATTTTTTTTATGCTGCCTTAAGTAATTACAAAACCAGTATTCATTTTTCTTCACCGTTTATATTTTCTATATCATCTATATTTTTGTTTATATTTTTTCCCTTCATTCTAAGGCTTTTAGACAAGAGCATTCAAGGTATCCTCTACTATCCTAAGTTTCAAGATGTGTGCAAGTGCGTATAGTAGGGTATCAACGTTCAGATGTTTAGACTAAAGAATAGGGACTATTTTTCAGACTTATTTCTATTCTCGGATTTGTGATTTCTCTCATCTTACTAACCCTTGGGATAACAGCTCATGACTACCTATTACTAGCTTCATTATAAAACATCTAATTTTTTTGCTTTTCTTGAATTTCCTCCTATCCTTCATATGTATTCTTCACTTCCTAATTTTTATTATCAAAATTTTTTGGGTGCTATTATTTAGTATAATGCAAAATGATGCGTGAATAAGCACAAACCTCCCCCAAATCTATTTGCAGCAGTGTCCTCACTGATGTCATCTGTTAAGCTTAAAACCTGTACACTTGGAAGGAAAAGTTAGTAAAGGGGATAAGAATTAATGACAGTGAAATCCTCCTCACAATTTTAAAATTTTTTTTTTCTTTCAAGAGCCAAAATATTCCCCCCCCCCCAAACTTGAGTGAAACAGTATTAAGTATTTAAAATTATAAGAGCGGGGGAGGGGGTAAAGTTATTGGTCTATGCAAAGCTTTACAAAATCCAAAAGTCATCACCAACCATTCGAATATTTTATCGATATAACAATATAGTTGGTGGAAGATCATAAATGTGAAAAAATTAGGAGATAAGAGGCGTAATCGATCGGGTGTACGTCTCTGTTGGTAGAGACGAAACAGTGATGGTGCAATACTCGCATTCTCGTTCTTAATAAAAAAAGGGGTGGCGGTTCAACTTCTTTGGGTTGGAGTTGATTCATCACAACTCCCATGTCCTTTAGGAATGCGGGTTCTTCAATAAAAATGTCTTCAAAACTTTTATCGATAGTCTGAATGATAATCTCATCGGAAAGAACGGGCTGATACTCAGACTCCATAAAAGATTTATATATAGCGTTAGATGTTGACCCGGACAGCTCAACAAACTCATTCGACAAGTCAAAGGATTCGGATGTGAGTGTGGACTTGTTGATAGAAGAGTCCTCATGTGTATAATAAATAGTAAGATCAAACAATAATGCACAAGTGGCGTCGAGATTAGTATCGTGAAACTCCTCAAATTCACAACTGTCGGAATCTATCTTTTCGACAGAACATACATCAACTATATAGGCATAGGGTTCGGAGGTTGACTTCCTAACTTGAGATATTAAGCTCAATTGTCATCTTCCCAAAGGATAGGTTCATTGAACCATTACGACAATTGATTATCGCGTTGGAAGTTGCTAGAAAAGGTCAATCTAGAATCACCGAAATTTGGTTCCGTGGGTTTTCCACAGGCTGTGAATCTATGACTATAAACTCCACAAGGAATATAAATTTCCCGACTTTGATTAACACGTCCTCTAGCTCACCTAAAGGTTTAGTGATAGATCGATCGGCCATTTGGAGAGTGCAATATGTCGGTTTCAACTCTCCTATGCCTAATTGCTCATAAACAGAATACGGAAGCAAGTTAACACTTGCACTTAAATCGAGTAGAGTACGATAGATATTTTTACACCCAATAGTTATATATATTTGAAGACAACCGGGGTCCTTACGTTTTGTGGGCACCAATTGGGTAAGAGAATTGCTCATATTACTCGCTAAGAAAACTTTTTTAGACACTTGAATTTTTCTTTTCCTAGTGCACAAGTCCTTTAAAATTTTCGCATAGGAAGGAACTTGTTTGATAGCATCTAGGAGAGAAATATTTATTTTAACTTATTTAAAACTTTCCACAATCTTCTCCATTTGGGGACTTGGTTTGTTGGCCCTCAACCTGTGTAGAAAAAGAGCTTTATTAATAAGGGTTGGATCCAACTTTTGAGGAGAAGTTTATGGGGATGGAATGGATCCCAAAATTGGATTTAGGATGGTCGTGGATGGTAATTCCTTCAACGAAGTGGGATGAGGGTTCGAGCCTAGTGGAAAACGGAGAATATGCTAGGAAGAAGATGTTGGATTAGACGAAGTAGGAGTAGAAGTAGTAGTCGGGGTTTTATCAATGTCATCAACTTCAACTTGTTCACCAACATTGTTATTCAGCTCTCTTTCCAATCTCAACGTAGTTACGACACTCACATTATGATTTTGAAGGATGAGACTCACGCTTTGTGAGTGGCCGGGATTTGGTAGAGGTTGAGATGGAAGTCTCCCTTTCTCTCTCACTCATTGCGGCATTTAACTGTGCACGTTTTGCTTCTATCAATTTTATGCTTTCATCGTGGGAAGCAGTGTGTTGCACTAACATTTGGATAGAAAACGTTAAATTTTGCGTATATTGTTTAATGAACGTTTCTAAGTTTCGTTCGAGTGCAGAGGTTTTATCAGTACCGGTCATTGAAATATTATTATAAGGAACCAAGTTGTTGGCCGGATTTTGAAGAGATTGCGGTTGAAAGGGGTGCTGAATTTGGTGTGGTGGCTGTTGTTGTGGAGGAAGCCTTTGATAGTTATTTTTGCTTAGGAACTGATTTTGATTTTGAGATTGGTTTTGGTTCCAAGCAAAATTAGGTTGATTCCTCCATCCCTGATTATATATAGATGAATAAGGGTCATTTCTAGGTTGTTATTGAAAAGCAGAATTGGTTTGTTCATGACCTTGAGACGGAGGATTCAAAGGACATTCTTCCGTTAAATGTGATGGGTCAAAACAGCAACCACACATGGTTTTGGGGAGCGTAACTTGGTTTAGGGAGGTTGACGAGACTTTGTTTTCGATAGCTTCTAGTTTCTTTTGCATCGCGGCCATTTCGTCTTTAACCGCGATGGAAATGTCGAGCTGATGGATACCTGCTCTAGATGAAGACGATGTTGGTCTAGTGCTCTCCCATTGTGAGGTTTGTTCGGCGAGATCCTTCAGAAATTGCCAAGCTTCGCCATCCTCTTTTGACATGAAATTGCATTGACAAATGGTTTCAAGCATTTGTTTCATGGTAAAATTAACACCCTCATATATAATTCAGCAAAGTTGCCATCTATCAATTCCGTGATGGGCGCATTGTACAAGAATATCCTTAAACCGTTCAAAGCATTTCCAGAATGGTTCATTGGAAAATTAGGTAAACTGGTTAATCTCGCTTCGAATACGGGCGGTTTTGTGATTATGATAAAATTTCTTAAGGAATGCTATAACGAATTCATCCCATTTAGCGATAGAATATGCGGCAGTGCTATAAAGCCATTTTTCTGATAGATCGCACAAGGTAAAATGGAGAAGACGTAATCGCATAGCATCCCCTGAAAGATGGGTTGTGCTCATCATTGCACATACGTTCTCGAATTTGGTTATGAAAACGTATGCGTCTTCGGATTCAAGCCCGTGGAATTTGGGCAACAAGTTGATGAAGTGAGGTTTAATTTTGAAATTATCCCCATTGGCCTGTGGAAGAGACAGACAAGTAGGAAGGGGTCCACGTATGGGGTAGCATCTTTCTTGAAGAGAGATGTGTGGTGGATTCTGTGCACCTACGGGTGGTGGTAGGGTGGTATCGTGAAATCCTGATGGAGATCTGTCCATTTCGGGAGATGTGGTGGGTAGAGGGGAAATAGAAGATGAAGAAGTACCGACTTTGGAGTCGATAGAAAAAAACGCGGACTAGACGGGCACTAGAATCCTGTGTCCAACCGATCATGCACTAAGCGGGTTTAGTGCACGTGGCAGCGTATGTGAGAACGATTTTTAGAAGGTTTGTTTTGAAAAAGTGTCGGACATGAGGCTTGACTTAACAAATCACAAAATGCACAATCAATCCTTAGAACTAGGGTCACCTAGGTCAAATCACTAAACTGCTCTTAGACTTCCAAAGGACAAATCGCAAGATCAATCCACTACCACCTCTTTATCACGCTTGTGGCCAGATTAGTGCTAGGTAAGTGGGAGGTATCCGCTATATGAATCACCGAAATAGCGGACCTAATTAAATAACCAATTTCCTTAGTCACACTTGCCTAGACACCATAAGAGAAATGCAGATAAGTGATCGATTACCTAAGACCTTGCTCTGTCCTAATTGAGCGCGATGATCTTTAAAGGCTTGGTCTAGATATTTTTTAATTAATATAGGGTGAAAGTATGCTCATTTTGTGATTTGTGGGGCCTAAGAAGGGTGATGAAATCCCCACATAATCTGGATTTGGTTTATTGCCCCTAAATTTCTGGTTAAGATACGTACAAACAAACCGATATCAAAACACGCAAAAAGATTTTTGAGCGGCGATATTTGCAAAGAATCTTGCAGGCAAAATCAGATTATTAGAGCTTTAGAGGAGAGAGAAAGATATGAGGAAATTACCTGAGGATTTTGGGGGCCCAACTCCACCAACGCGCCGCGGTTCCGCCGCAAAAAGGCAATTTTCACCGCGGTTCCACCGCCGTCTTGAAGGATTTTTTGCTAATTTTTCTTCAGGGCCTTCCTATACTTCTCTGGTTCAAGCTGATAGTCTCTGAATCTCTATTTTCTTGCTCTAGTTACTCCAGATCCTCTTGAAAAACTCGCACAAGAATCGTTAAATACACAAGATGCAGTTTTGGTTCTCGTTTATAATAAGTTTGCTAGATTTTATAAGAAATCAACCCGAATAACAAGAAAAAAATTACGATCGTTTTCCCAGCAATGGCGCCTTTTGATTTATCTGCTAAAAAGTGTATTTGTAAATACCGCAATCAAGACGGTTTCGCTAGTAGCTAGCCGCGATGAGTATGGGTCGTCCGTAGGGAAACGTGAACTCTTTTCTTGCTTTAGACGAGTTGATTAAAGAAGAGTGATTGTTTGTCGTTACGGATATAAGATTTATAAAGGAAAGGCTTGTAGGGTTCACAGGACTTAGTGGTAATGGATGAATAATTAAAAATGACTCATTTCATCTTTTAATAGTTTAAAACTAGATCAATAGTGATGAATGTAGAATAGAGTTCTCTTTTGGAAGAAATTAGGGTTTTCCCACTACTAACCCTTGTCCTTGCATTGATCTCTATTCATGTCTAGCCCTTAACAAAACAAGTGTTAAACCAATCTCAAATCGTGGTCGTGACTATCAATAAATTGGTAGCGTGACCATTAAGGATGTTAATATTTATTTTGCTAAAATTTATAAACTTGTAAATGTAAAAAAGAAGTTAAAAGATTTAATCATCCATTGTTCTACCCTATCCTACGAACCCTAGAAAGTTAGGAATTACTCGCTCATGTTTAAAGTAGAAGAAAAGATGAAGAAGGGTGAAAACATGATTACTATGCAGAAAGTAAGTGCGGAAATTAATTGCAAAAAAAACAATAAAAACACTACCTTTATTAATCAACTATTGCATACAACTTTTTCCCTTAGAAAGTAGAATACAAAAAGCCTAATTTGCTTTAAATCTCTCCCTTGTTGGAGGTAGATGAATAGGTGATGATCACTCGGATATGTGGACCTCTTGGATCTCTTGATCTCTTCGGTGATCATTTTTAATGTGAAGCTCTTGGTTCTATATATAGTCCTATAAACTAGAAACCCTAAATGTCATTTGTGAATATATGCTGTTACAATCAAATCCCCAAAATATTACATCTTATGGCTTCAAATGAGCCGCGGAACCGCTGCATATAGCCTTGTTTGGCCGCGGTTCCTCGGCGGTTTGGTGGCTTCAGTTTTTGGGATTTTTTGTGGTCTCTTGTGTTGCCATTTGGATATCCTCTTGATGTCTAGATTATGAAAATAATGCTCTGAGTCTCTGTCGTTGCTAGATCTCTCAATTTGCTTCTAAATTTTGGCAGATTTGGTTTTGATATCCCGATTTGACTTGGATCTCTTGCTTGGATTCAAGACCTGAGCTAATATCTGCAAAATATCTCAAATCATAGTGTTAGTACCATTGGGTATTTTTGAGATATTATCCTAACCATTTATATGATATAATATGTTAAGAATATTGATTAGAAATATTTGATATGATATGCATATTTTAATTACTAAGATTTCATATAAATATTATATGAATATATTTTCTTCATTATGTTAATTATAATATAGAAACATATGATAATAAACTTTTTACACATAAACCCTCATATGTTCTATAATTACAATAAACACCTTTTAGTATAGTAGGAAAAATATTCATTCAAATGTGCAATATTTTAGACTAATCAATCGGCGCTGATTCTTTCTGGGATTAGAGCAGCGCCTCACGTGCATGACATGTGAGCGCTGGCGCTAGTTCTTTTCGGGATTAAGTCCTGCAATAGCGCCTCACGTGCGTGATATTTGGGCGACGGCTTTTTTTATATATAATACCTCATACAAGCATTGGGGTAAAGAAAAGGAGAGAGTTGTCATTCATACTTTAAAGAAATTTATACATTGGTGATAAGGGAGATAAAAAAAGAGACATCATCAAAATGTTTTTAATGGCAAGATGCTGAATTCTTGACAAGAATTCATGAACTTAGAGGCAAATTTGAGTAAAGTGCTTCTGGCTTCGTTGACCATCTTCTTATGCATTTTCTCACGAATGCAAGCGTCGGGATCCCCACTGATGTCATCCATCCTCTGGTACGAGGATATTATCACCTTCAGCTGGAAGACGCGATGCAAAACAGTGACAAGATCATCTCTCCGCTTCTTTGAAATCAGACCCATCAGATATACTGAATGCACCTTGTCTTCAGCATCATCAAGTGCCTCGAGCGGCATAGCCTTATCAAGCTCAGGAAGTGCTTCCTAAATCGACCCAACGACAATCATCAAAAGAGCAGAACGACAGTGGAGCAATCGACCCTTGTAATCGTCAAAGCGACGCATCACCTCAGCGCATTGGGCGTCAGTAAACTCCTGGCCTTGACAACGGCCTTGGATGCGAATCTCCTCATAAGAGATAATCTCTTCAAGATCATACAGATGAGAAGTCATAGTTTCTGAAAAGAAAAACCTTTAAAGGGTTAGCAATCAAAATACTAAAATCTTTACAATCTAGAAGAAAAACAGTGGCCCCCACAAAATAAAGGTGATGCCTCATCAATGACGAGGCAGACATTCATTGTAAGAATCCAAAAGGATTCTCATTTAATGAAAAATCTCATTGAACTGTGGAGTTAAACTCCCAATATTCTCAAAAAACGAGTTCTACAGTAGATTCAAATCTGCAAGAAGAACCCTAAAAAGAAAATAAGAAAAGGGAATAAAATTCCCAACAGAAATTTCAAAAGAAATTTTCTCAGAAATCCCTACGGGAAATGGAATTAAATTCCAAACAACCCTCAAAGATCAAAGTCACTAACAGGGTAAAAACCTTAAGATCTCTAAAATCCATGGTCTACCCAAATAAAAGTATTTTTAAGATCTCTAAGAGATCGTTCTAAGAGAAGAGCAAAGCTCTGTTAATGGGTTAAAAACCCAAAAACGAGAAGAGATTCTTTTAAGAGTTTCTTTAAGAGTTAAATCGTGGTCATAATTCTTACCAATTTTTGACAGAGTTTAACTCTGAGAAAGTTCTGGGAACAGAGATCTAAGAACTGAGGAGAGAATTAAATTCTCAAGGAAGAAGAAGACTCAAGAAGATGATGGAACAACATTCATTTTAAGGGCCAAAGGCCCTATTTAAAAGACATGAAGGGACAGTTCAACTCCCCAGGAGATCGAACGGTAGAAAAGGTGACACCGTTGCACTCATGTGTGAGCCACGTGAGCATAACGGTGGGGGGGCATTTGTTCTCCCAATATTTAACCTAATAAAATAGCAAAGCTCTATTGGAATGAGGCAGCGCCTCACGTGCTCTCTGCGAGGGCATCCGCACCAGAACCAATATATCCTCACGACGTATAAGGAGAACAGTGGAAAAAATGGTACGTCTACAAGAAAAATGGGTACGGATGAAAACCCGAAAGGGTGGGAACTTGTGAAAAGAAAGAAACCGCTCTATAAGTAATCGACCCGAACTCTTGTATACAATCCACGGATGCGTAAAAAATATGTTCCAACAAAGTCCTACCAAAGACAAGCGATACCCCCAATATGGTGAACGACACTTGCGAGATCGTCTCGACTTGTGAGGAGAAAAACACTCTTATAAGATCCTTACAGCTTACAAGAGAGGAAACCCATTTAGAAGCCTTCATGACTCTTAAGGAAAAAACACACCTATGAGATCCTCTAGACTCATAGTGAGAAAGCAACTTGTGAGACCCTTACGGTTCATATGGATTAAAAAGACCTTAAATTTACAGGGACCTAAACCTGTCTTTTAAGCCACTATTGTTGTTCAATGGGCAACGATAAATGATGAATTGCTGCTGGCATAAGTGTTTCAGTGTTAGCAACACTGATGCTGCTCTAAGTTCCATATTATCGACCCCTAAGACGTTAAATTTGGAAATAAATAAAATAATAGCCGAAATGATTGGACAATTTGCAATAAAAAGTAACGAGTATAAATAAAAGTAAATAAATAGACAAAACGATTGGATTACTGCGAATAAATAGCAAAAATAATAAGGCAATCATGACTTTCGTGATAAGAAAAGCTGAAATGATAGAGCAATCGCAGATAAAAAAGGGAAGAAGAAAATTTGTCTGCCTTATAAGTAGTTCGATCCCGACTCTTGTATACAATCCACGGGCACAAATAAATGGAAGTGAGTAACATGTTCCATCATGTTCTCTCGAACGATGAATTAAGTCTTGACGGCAATACATACAGCTTAGGGACTACCTCGACGTTCATTTCACTTCAGCGAAGTATATACATGGCATCAACAAGGACCAAAGGGTCAAAACAAAAGCAGAGTGACGACATTCTCTTAGCTCCAAGTCTTGATAGCAATACATACAGCTTAGAGACTATTTGGATGTCCATTCTATTTCGGCAGAGTATAGACATGGCGCCAGTAAGGACCAAAGGGTCAAAACAAAAATAGAGTGATGACAATTTCCTAGATCTAGGTTTCGATGGCAGTACATACATGCTTAAAGACCATTAGATGTCATCTCATCTCGGAAGGGTGTAGTCATGACTTCTCTGGGACTCAAAGAGTCTGACCCCAAAGCAAAGTGCCAGGACGGCGCCTAACACTGAATCTTTAATGCCCGTCTATATATTTGCTTAGGAAGATTATTTGGGATGTTGTATCCTCCCTCGGAAGAGATTGGAGATATACCAAGTGCGTGGCTACTCGAACCGCGTTTTAAAGGAATGCAAATCGAAAAGAAATCGGCTAATGCAATGGTGCGATGGACTACACTTAATACCGCAAACCTGACGGCCTCTTATATTAGCGGGGTATGTTTGACGTCAGGCTGAGTTTATTCATACTTAAAAGAAGGATAAACTGAACACTCCAGGACGAGTAGATAAACTAAGCTAGGTCCTTACAACACAAGCAAAAGGAGGAAGGTGCGACCCACGGATCATGGGCCTTAAGGAGTAGAACTATGTTTCTTAAGAATCGTGATTTGAGTCAATGGTAGATGACGACGCCAGTGTACGCTCGCTACCTTCTCAGATTAAGGTTCTGAAAGTAATGTACATTCCGCCGGCCTGAGCAGAGTCGTGTGTTCTACACTACTCAACTCACATATATACCTATGTAGGCTGAGTAGTAGGGGGCATTTGTTCTCGCCTAAATTTAGGCTCAGGAGCTTAAGCTCAACCCTGGCTAAGGCAGCACCAATGCCAACCTTGGCTCAGGTTGTGCTAATGCCAACCTTGGCTCAGGTTGTGCTAATGCCAACCTTGGCTCAAATTGTGCCAATGCCATTTTTGGCTCAGATCGGCTCAAATTGGCTCAATGCCAACCTTGGCTCAGGTTGTGTCAATGCCGACCTTGGCTTAGATTGGCTAAAAGGTTGTGCCAATGCTATCCTTGGATCAAATTGTGCCAATGTCATACTTGGCTTAAATTGGTTCAAATTGGCTCAATGCTAATCTTGAATCAAATTGTGCCAATGCCATCCTTGGCTTAGGCAAATGTGTCAAGACAAATGCGTCACGGCAAATGAGCCAAGGCAAGTGCGCCAAAGTCATGAGCCAATCCCAAACCACGAGCCATGCGCCAAAGCCATGTGCTAATCCCGAGCCATCAGCCATGCACCAACCCTTTGGCACCGACGCCAAGTTTGTTGAAGTGCCTGCTTCATTTTGGGAAATTAATTTCCCTTTATCTTTCTAAAAAAGAAAGTTATTTTCTTGTTAACAAGAATTTTTCTCTGTATCTTTCTAAAACAAGAAAGATGCTTTCTCTGTTAACAAAAAGCTCTTGGATCAAAAATCCAACGATGCTGAAGCATCACAGGTTGATCTTAAGATCAATTTGGAGATCTCTGAATGAGAGATTCTCTCAACCTGATTGATTTTCTTCTTTCTTATAAATATGAGAGGGGGAGATTAATCCCAAGATACACAATACTCCGCATAAGGTAAAGATAATAGAGACTTAAGTCTCTGCCAAGATCTTCATCTTCCTCTAAAAATTTCAAGATCCAACCGAAACTTAAGTCTCCAAAACCCTAGGTAAATAATGGAGAAAACTCTTCTTTTTTCCTATTTTCTCTTTTAAAAAAGGCTAACCTTCATAAGAACTTATGTTCTTCTCCTGGATCAAAGATCCATGAGGTAAATCTCCCTCTTGTCGAGGAATTAAGCCTTCATGGAGGAGTTTGATCTCAAAATTTAAGATCTATGGGGAAAACTTAAGTGTTTCCCCCATCAAAAGAAACATGATCACTAAGATCAATGTAAAACCCAAGTTTAAGACCTAAGTTCTTACCAAGGACCGTAAACAAAATCCAAGATCATGAAAAATTGATCTTGATGATTTTTAATGATAAAAAAGATCATTTTTTAGAAGTTTAAGCTTAAAAAACATGGCTTTGAAAGGTTAAACTTTCTGTGATGGAAATTGGAGTTAACTCCAATACCCTATCGTTGCACCAGCATCAAAATTGCTGTGCCAATGTTGATACACCAACGATGACCCGCAAAGAAGGCGCCAAAGCTTAAGCTTTGTTTTGGGGCTGTGTTAAGCCGGTTCAAGCCGAGCCAACTGCCAAGTGCCAATATTCCACCGGTCGCTATGTGAAATGCTCGTGACAAAGCGCCAATGTTTCCCTCGGCCGCAACGTGAAATGCACAAGGGCAAGCCGCCGAGCCGCCTAAGCGCCAAGTGCCAAGACCGGAGCATTACTTGTAAGGTCCATAATGCTCGCGCCGAAAGACTCGCGGCTAGGGAGGAAGCGAAAAAAACTTTTAAGGAAGCAATAATGACCAAAATCTTAGAATCGGTTCTAAACACTAAATTAGCAAAGAAAACATACAAGGTTAGGGGGCTAGCTACCTTTGTAGTGTGTCCACCCAATTGAAAAGACCCATACACCGCTCTATGGACTCTATCTAAGCTCTAAAGTCATCAGGAACGTGCTTACAAGCCAATCGACCTTGCTGGAGATGATCCATCCGAGAGAGTCCGAAATCAAGCTCTAGCTTCACTCCATGATATCAAAGTGAAGCAACTCACAACCTAAGCTTACTAGGAATAAGCTGTGAGTGATGTAGTGAAGTGAATCTCTAGTTTTCTCTCTTTGTCAAATATCTTTTCTCTTGAAGAAGCTCATATGAGAAAAGAAGAAAAGAGGAAAAAGATATGAAAGTAAAACTTATGCATATCCTAAATCCATTTTTTCTTCTTATCTGTAATGAATCTGAAATTCCTGTACAGAAATTTCTTTTATTTCATATTAAAAGGGTATTACAGCCTGTGTAAGAGTTAAAAGTTAAATTTGTTTAATAAAAGCAACAAACAATTTGTAGCTCATTGGTAAACCCCCTGCACTGCTATGACGTGGCCTGTGTGTTCGAATCCCTTCAGACCCAATTATTTTTTCAGAATTTTCTTTTTAATTTTTCGGAAGCCTAAGGGTTGCACGTTCAATACACGGAGAAACGAAAAGTTTCAGAAAAATCAAATAGGCGCAATGAGGTGTACACACACAACTTGACACGTGGCATAAATCTCGAGACAAATCACCACATCTCAACCGCCCGTTTCCTCCCTATGGCTGGCGCCGATGGTCCAAAATGTCTTAATCGCCTCCGTACTTTGCACACTTGTCCCTTCAGCTCCCCTTAACTCCACTGCACCGTTTGATTTTTCTGCAATCAAACAGAGACACTTCAATTCACCATTTAACACATTTTTAATGCATTTTAATCCAAAATTTTAATTTCCAAACCCTAATTCTTTATTATAAATACCACCCCATGCCCTAACTCCCCTCTATTATGAAAATTTCTAGCAAAATCACCTCAAAAGTTCCTAAGTGCAAGTGGAGTTAGCAACCAAGCTTTTTCCATCGAATATCGAAGCCGTTTCCGGAGCTTCCGCGACGCTATGAAACCCCCTCTCTTTTCATTACTCCCTTCTCAATATTATAAAGCCGAAAGTCCCTCTCATCTCTTCTTCTTTTCATCTCAATTCATCTCTTAAAAGTATATCGGTAAAGTGAAGTTAACTCCGATACATTTTTTAATAAAAACTTAGAACTCCCTTTTTCTTAATGCATAGGTAAAACTAACTTTACCACCCTACTTGTAATTTTAATTACAATCTTTTAGTTTTGAGTTTAACCAAAACGTCCATGTGAAATTATTATAAAACGAACTTTTCATTAAAATACTATGAACTTTAGTATCACTCTCTTATCGATAATTAGTTTAAATACGTTTAGAAAAACTTCATGGGGTAACGACCTACCCCACACGCACACTATGGTTTCATAGTACGGTACTCTAAACATATAGTTATTTTAAAAAATAAGTTTTTCATTAAAATACCACACATTTTCAAAACGGGTTTCTTTTAATCAGTATTTTGTAATCCTTTACAAATACGCCTCTACAACTCTCGTTAGGGGACCCGCTAATGGATGGTGTGGATTATCGTACATCCTTGGGACAGAAGAGCAAGATGCAGAACTCCTCACGGAGTATTCGGTCTCGAAAGGAAATAAAAATACGGTTTTTAAGAAATACGAATTTTCTAAATAAAAACTAAATTTTGGAAAATTATATAAAACTATGAACTCGTATTTTCAATAAAAACATGTTATGAAACTATATTTTTAAAAATGAAAATTTAAATTTTTTAATAAAATACCAGCAAGTTTCCAAAAGAGCTAGTTTTCAATAAAATACCACAAACTTTTAAAAAGACTAAGTTTCATCACAAAAAATAACATTTAAATTAAAATCCATGTTCATGAAAATCCTAAATATTATAAATCACCCTTGAGAATTATTTTTAAACTATATTAAAGTATTTTTCATAAAACCCTCTCGAGATATGCAAAACAATATTTTAAGGACTTTAATTTAATATAGGTTTAAGCGGGATTAATTCTCTTGAGCCCCAGAGAGCCGGAAAAAGTGAATGCTTGTTTATTCAGGTTAGATAACTTAACGGAGTTATCAATGATAATTGTCATAGAAAATGACACAAATCCTGCCGTCTATGTGCAGCAGTTACCGATTACTCCCGAACTTAAGATGTTGCAAGAACAAAATCCTTTTCATAAGATTCTAACTCCAACATGAATCCAAACTCATACCAGAATCTAAAATCAAACACAAACTTGAATACTTAATCATGAACCTGAACACATGAATTCAAATATCAAACTTGAACTTGAACACTTGACTCGACTTGACCGAACCATGGTTATAACTTGACATGACTACCTGAATACATGATTACATCTTGAAAATGGACCTGTACATTTTATATCTATGGATTCGGTCAAGACCTGTACTCTTAACTTATACAATACAATACAAGGGGATAAAGGGATGGATTGGTATGGAATGTATATCATGGCACGAGAGGTCACTTAAAAAACACCTACATGAATTCACATGCCGTTGTCCCGTGGGTTATGACGGGGCCTTATACTACATGTTATTATAGTCTTAGAGGTAAGATGGACTCCTCTCGTATACAAGAATACTTTTCTTATCAAACTACAAATAACTATCTTAAACCTGTGGACAATCATTTACAACTTTACATGTTCATTTCACATTATATATTATCCTCACTTTCTTCTTTTGGGACTTACCGAGGCTAGTTCACTGACGATATTCATTTCTGTTTCTTTCTTTGGAATATTCGTCAGGAGGACCGAACTTTAAAGACGTAGAGCCGAGCCAGGAGGACTTGGACCAGTTCCAGCTCAGCCTGAATACTAGTTCTTCCTGCACTTACTTTCAGTATGCCATTGTTTAGGAATTTGCTTTTATTATTGTATCTTTTACTTTCAGACAGGTGTATGTAAAGTTGAATGTAAATAAAGTTATTGTTTTATTTTATTACTCTTATCATTCTTGTTCATTGTTATATTTCTTAATTATGCTTAACGTATTTGTTTCATAGTAAATACGTTGCGGGTTTACCACGTCACTGTTTCCGTCTATTGGGAAGCGGGGCATGACAGGTTTTGTTGGCGGCCCATGCGGGTCAGTTCTGCATGAAGTCTTAAACAATATATCACAAGAATTATAAGAATCAACAACTATACATTCCTTGCATTTCAAATTTCTTGATTATATTCTAACCTTTCCTTTTCTATCAAGGTGATGGATTCTCCCAATAACACCAGTACCAATGTCAATGGCAACAAATCACCATCTACTTTACCACCCCCTACCGTTGCTGCTCCAATCAACGAACAGATGGTGCTTTTAGAAGCCATCAAAAGTCTTCTAGAGGGCCAGCAGCAGCAGACTGCTATTATCATGAATCGTCCGGAAGCCGAAGCACCTGGAGTAAAGCAATTTCATGCGTTGCATTCGAGGAATTTTTTAGGGAAAGAAAGTCCTCTTGAGGCTGAAGAATGGGCCCAGAGTATAGAGGACGATCTTACCGCAGCACAAGTACCAAACATAGTTTGGCTTCGTGTGGCCAAGCTTCAGCTCACCGACAATGCAAGTGTCTGGTGGAAACTGAGGAAAGCCATCTCACATAAACAATAGAGTGGAAGACGTTTCATGATCTGTTCGATGCGAAGTTTTTCCCCGAGACTTCTGGTTTAAGATGGAGCAACACTTCATCCACCAGCAACAAGGCTCCATGTGGGTAAAATCAGTGGATAAATATGATACCGAATTCATCATGCTTAGCAGGTAAAGAGTTCGTATCAAATTCTGTTCCGTAAAACACATCAATATCCTAACATCAATATCTTATCAGGTTCGTGGCACACTTGATCCCGACCGATGAGATTCGGGCTAGATGATTCCAGCAGGGCTTAGACCTGGAGATTTAGGCGGCTTTAGCCACAGGCGACTATCCAACTCATGAACTCGCCCTGAAGTCACCACGTCGTTATGAAGCTGTGGTCAAGAAGAAGGGTAAGCCTCAAACAGCCGGATTCAAACACCCTTCTACATAGATGACAGGAGGAGCCTCTTCTAGGCCGACTTTTGCACCAAAGAGGCCTGGAGGATCATTCAACCGGTCCGGTCCAGATTTCTGTTTCTACTGCAATAGAACTGGACACTTGGCGAAGAACTACAGGCATGCAAATGGCCTGTGTTTGATTTGTGGCGCATCTAATCATGTGATAGGAGCATGCCGATATCATATTAACACAGCACCAGCACCTACACCCACAATTACAGCTCCGCAGAGGCCAGCCATTCAGGATCCTGCACCTCGCCTAGCTTTTCCTGCACCAGCTCTACATGGACCACCTGCACAGCCTCATCGTCAATTTCACTAGGCACAGAGAAACGTGCCTCAAGGGCAGAGGAATGTGCTTCCGGTAAAGAGGAATGTGTTGGGTTACGGAAGCGCCCTGGCCATCAAACCGTGGCCGAATGCGGAACAAAAATTTCTAAACCGGCGCTACCACAACCCCTGAATACGAATCGACCATTAACCCTAAATCTAGCAAGCAATGTCAAAGGAGTTGAGATGTTATACCGAATGATCCGTGTTCTTCGGTCTTTAACCTCTTCCAAAGCTTCTAGTGGCCGCCACGATCAAGTTTGGTCACCAGTCTCCCTCCATCGAAGATGATCCACCCGAATGTCTATGAATCGAGCTCCTACTTCATAACTGAAGTAACTAGGGTATCTTGTTTGCTAAACTTGATAGCCTAGAAGATGTAGAGTCTAATGGAGGATTAATTTGTCTCTAAGCACCCTAGGTTTCTCAACACATGAGAGGGTTAGGGTGGAGGAAGAAGAAGCCATGGGAGATGAAAGTGTGAAGCTTGAGCTCAACTCAAGAAAGAGAATGGCTTATGTTTGTGAGAGTGTGAGAGTGGAAATATCAACTCTAGGAAAATATCTCAAGCCAAGAAAAATATCTCACACTGTCACGTCCCGCTTCCCAGAGTGCGCTAAGATCGGCACGTGACAGAGCCAACCATACTAAATGTGGCTAGGAAACATCCCTCCACAGTCACATTACGGCTGTCCATAAGATATCAAGAACAGTAGAAATAAAATAAACTATCTAGTACATGTCCATATGCTAGAATAAACGAGTCAAGAAATAATATGCGGAAGCAATAAATCCAATAAACAAAAACATCTGGAAAATACGTCATAAATACGGGCTCACATCAGGAAATGAAAGTATGGAAATAAAACTAAACTAAACTAGATACTAACAGGATCCTCACTGCTCGGCCTGTCGGCTAAAATACTCCTGGTCAGCCTGCGACAAAGATAGAGGATCTGGACTATGCGAAACCCAGACATCAGTGCTTCATAATATCAACAATAATAAATGAATAGGATACATGAGATATGCAGGTATGAATATAAACGATGACATGAATATAGAAAGTAAACACAGAAATGAAACAGTGGGGTGTATGTACATGTGGCGTGCAACCTATTTCTGGACTCTAGGTTATCTAATCTAAAGTCTTTGAAATCAATTAATGTAATCCTCATCGTAACCTATCAGACTATGTCCCGTTCATTCCCCACGGGACCATGGTAACATGATTATTCAGTATATACCCGTTCATTCCCCACGGAACCACGGTAACAGGATTTTTCTGTAACGCTCGAAAATACGGCAAACAATATAATAGCCCTTTGAGTTACCTTCGGTTACATTCTTGATTTCCCCTTATCCCCAAGGTTATGTGTTCAAGTCAGGTATTGATAAATTTGGAGCTAATGCCAACACGGGATCAAGCAGGTATAGGTTTGTCTATGCAGACAACAGGATACGTCTGTCAGGACAACATGTCAGGATTGTCGGCATTAGAAACAGGATCAGGTAACATGTCAAGTAGTGGTGTATCAGGTCATGACAGGTAGTGCACAGGTATAAAACGGATGCTCATAATAAAACTGTAGCAAGTACGGATGCACGATAAAAGTACGGATGCACAGTAAAACACAGATGCACAAATATCTATCAGGGATTTCATCTGCAACTCCATGACTACGTAGGATACACATTATCAAGCATAGGGTGCTAATGTAACAGTTATATGAATTAATATGACATGGCATGCAACTAGATATATAATAAATTGTACGGATGCGAACGGATATCGGGAAAACGGTAAAACTGTAACATGGATGCACAATACAATAAATATGCAATATTTTTATTAATATAGATGAAAGTATAATAATATAGCATGTATCAAACTAACTTGCATGCAACCAGATATGTAATTAATGATATGGATGCGTACGGCCATCCGAAAACAGTAAAACAGTAACATGGATGTACAATGCAGTAAACATGTGATATTTTTATTCATATGGATGCAAAATAAGTATCATAGCATGTAGCAAGGTAAACTTGCCTGATCAGATCTCAATACGGGGTGCGTACGCAGCGTCCGATGTCGGGTAAACGTCGCAATGTACACACGCGCACACGGGACGGGACCAGGAAAAGTAAGAAGGTGACCACGCTGGCTGGGAACGTCCACTGGGTCGGCCTGATTGTCAACGACGGCACGGTTCCGGTGATGACCGGAAAACAAGAAACAAGAAGAAGAAAAGAGAAGAAAGAAGAAGAATAAGAGGAAGAAGAAGAAGAGGCTGGTGCTCTGGAGTTTGGTTCGAGGGTTATGGGACAGAGGCTAGAACAGAGATGGTGACGATGTCGATGATGGGGGTTTTCCGGCGAAGTACACGGTGAAGGCAGTGGGGTTTCTTGATCGTCGGGGAGTGGGTGGTTCAGGTGTTGTGGGTTCGGGGTTTGGCTGGGGTGTTGGTGAGGAGAAGGAGGAGGCGAGGTCGAGGGTGAGACGACGACGAGCGTGGTCGCCGGCGGTGGAGGCGGGGTGTGCGGGCGACGATGGGTGCAGGCGAGGATTGCTGGGTTCATCAGGGAGACGAGAAGGAGAATAGGAAGGAGAGGAGAGGGTGAGCAGGTGTCGACAAGGATGAGGGATAGTCGACGACGGCGAGGCGAGGTCGACGAGGTACACGGTGAAGGTTGGGTTCTTGGGATGAGGTCGTCGGAGATGGGTATGGGTGAAGGCGCCGGGGTGGTGGTGTGGAAGAGGATGAGAAGGCGAGGGGAAGGTAAGGTTAGGATGAAGGCGAGGGTGTCGGCGGCGAGAGGCAAGGCTCGGTGGCTAGGGTTAGGGTTCATGACCAGAGGGCGGAGGCGGGACGCGAAGGAAGAAAATGAGAGGAGAGAGAGAGAACGTGGGTTTTTGGGTATGGGAAAAAAAAAAAATTATAGAAAGAAAGAGAGAGAGAGAGAGAGAGAGAGATAGTCTGTTAGCATAGTACAAAAAAAATCTTTTAAAAATATTTAAAATGAAATAAAATATAACGAATATAATTTTAACAGTTAAAAATCGTAAGGATATAATATTGATTGTAATTGAGATTTTGGCTAATACAAAAATAGTCCAAAACACGCCCGGATCGGGTCTAAAATTATGGTTTGAAAATACGGTTAATATACGTGTAAACCAAAACCAAAATATGATATCCGGGTAACGAAAATGCATACCCCCAAGAACGGATGCACGTAGCGTACATGTAGCGATCCAAATAGGTCTGTTTCACTGAACGGGACGAGAACACGATATACGGATGCCACCAGAGGGTTCGGGGTATGGTGCAGGCCAAGTTAGATATTTTTAAAATATTTTATTTGAATTTATAAGTTATATTAAAAAAATGCAGATACTTGATATAATGTAGTTATACAACATGAAAGTGCACGGATCCTCAAAACTAGCAGGGATAAATCATACATGGGAATCAAGACGGGTTTCTAGCAAGCAGGTCGGGTCAGATGAAAATACAGATACCAATTACACTATTCACACCCAAAACACAATAAATTAAGAAATAGCCATAAATAAAGAAATACCCAAAACAACTGGTATAAATGAACTAGGGTGTTACACACACCACAAACAAAAATATCAATCATGCAAGAATAGTGTATCATAAGTCACCCAATAAGTCACCCAATAAATCACCCCATGAGTCACTAAATCTAGCATGCTTGAATTAAGCTAAGCACACTCATCTCTCACCTCAGTTAACCATTTAACCTAAAATGGTTAAGAAACAATAATGAGGTGTTGTTCTTCTAGAACAATCTTGTAATAAATTACAAAAATTCCCCTCATCCGTATATACATACCCGTATCCGTATTCCGAAAAATACGAATACAATGAGAAAAAAATAATCCAACAATATAATACTAGGATCCGGATTAAACCAAAGCCCACTAGTATTATCCGTCCGAATTATGATACGTGCACTAGTGCACGTTTATGATCGAACCTTGTCGTAAAACCATATGGCCTTTAGATCGTTTCTCCCAAAGCAGGGAAACCCTCTGTATGGAACTCTAAAGACTCGTCAATATGCTGGAAGTGGGTTTAACCACAAGCAGGTCGGCAGCACTAGATGTACATAACGGATACCCAGGTATTGAGCGAAAAGAAGGCCGGCGAGCAAACTCATCCTGACCCCTACTGAGCCTATCTGTGACAATATCCGTACAGTACGGTCTGTTCGTCTAAGAGTATCGCATATCGAATCTAGGGGTGGATAAAGTCAGACCCCTAAAAACATGACATTTCGTGTCGGTATGAAGCTCATCACAAACTGAGAAACTATTTATCCAAATAAGTAATTCTCGACTACCTTGATCAAGGATTTCTGGTGATGGTCACCCGTGCACTGCACGACATCAACCCCCAATACCGGGAGAGACGAATCCCCGATGATCTGCTCACTGCCTCCATGTGGCTCGGGACTATACCAAACTAAAACCTGTTTGCACGACTCCTTTGAGCCGTGGTAAGGTAGTAATCAAAGCACAGTGGGAACTCATACGAGACAAATGACGATCTCAGGTCGACAGACTAATCTGTACACATATCACCTGAGAACTGCTATCTGACAACAGATATAATACCAACTAGCAGGTTCCCGGCGAGTCCATCCAGTGTACTCATAACCCAATGAGCACCTGCATACTATCTTAGGTGAACAAACTAACACCAATGGCTTATGAGACCGGCCACCGCCCCTCGTCAGGGTCTCGATCAGTATACACTAGTCTACTCTGGAGTATCGATACCCAGTCTCAATACTCCCACGACTAGGGACATTTAAGGATGTGCTTATAGACCACCCAGCTCCCACGTATATGATCGCCATCATAATGCTGGTAATCAAGCAAGAATCCTATGGGCTCTATCAACATATGATAGTGAACTGTAATGCCACATAAAGCATGTACATGATGATAAAGATAAACCAGATAGCATACTATCATCTTAAGTAAGACTGTTCTACCCGTATAGGTCCTCCCTCAATCATCTAATCGCGTGCCTGCGATTAAAATAATTGACTTGAGGGCACTATATCTAACAGAATGTACCGAGACGACAGGCTTTTACAATGACGGTCGAGGAGGACAAAGCCACAAGACAAGTCATCACCGATAAATTTCCCCACCCTTTCAAACCTTTCAATTCTTGTGTATTATTATACTTTTCCTATATCTAAATGCGATCTCACACAACTTAGGTACTATACTAGTAGCCACCCTTCCTACACTCGCACTTTTCGACACTGGAGCTTCATACTTCTTCATGTCATAATGATTCGTGAGAACGCACGTGATCCCCGTGAAGCCACTCATTTCAAGCTGGAATGTCAGTTCCGGGAATAGAGTCTTGAAGGTAACTTTGGGGTATGATCGGAGCCCAATTGTATTTTGCGGTCGAGAATTCTACGTAAATTTCAAAGTACTAGACATACCAAATTTTGATGTTGTGTTGGGAATGGATTGGCTAAGAGTATTCTATGCTACTATTGACTGCCATTAAAAGATGGTAGAATTTGAGATACTAGATCACCCAGTCTTCTATTTCAAAAGTGGAGATAGAACCTTGCAGCCAAGAAGCTACCGTGCTAAACCGAAGAATGCAGAAGTGTTCTTTCTACCTACGGAAGAAGAAAAGCCTAAAATAGTTCGAGAGTTCGAGGATGTGTTCCCTGAAGACATATCAGGTTTGCCTCCCGATCGAGCTCTTGAATTTAGTATTGATTTACAACCTGGTACACAACCTGTAATCAAAGCTCTATACCGATTAAGTCTGGAGGGATTGAAGGAGATCCGTATCCAGTTGGAGAAACTTCTGAAGAAAAGTTTGATCCGTCCCAGTACTTCAAGTTGGGGATCTCCGGTGTTACTAGTGAATAAGAAAGAAGGTTCCTACAGGATGTGTATGGATTTTCGAGCTCTGAACAAAGTGAAAATTAAGAACAAGTATCCACTACCGCGCATCGATGACCTTTTTGATCAGTTAAGTAGATCTTGTGTCTTTTCAAAGCTAGATCTTCGTTCGGGTTATCATCAGGTGAAGGTCAAAGAGTCCGACATTCTGAAGACGGCGTTTAAGACTTGTTATGGTCATTATGAATATCTCGTAATGCAATTTGGAGTGACCAATGCACCTGCCATCTTTATGAATTTGATGAACTAATTTTTCCGAGAGTACTTAGATAGGTTTGTTGTTATCTTCATCGACGACATCTTGGTGTATTCAAAGAATCGGAAAGAACACATCGAGCAATTACGCATTGTCCTGGAGACATTACGACAACACCAACTTTACGCTAAGTAAAACAAGTGTGAATTTTTTCTAGATCAAGTCGGATTTCTCGGACATATTGTTTCAGGCGAGGGAATCTCGGTAGATCCTACTAAGGTGTCAGCTGTCAGCGAGTGGCCGACACCAAAAACGGTAAAAGAAATAAGAAGTTTATTGGGCTTAGCAGGATACTACAGACGGTTCATTGAAGGCTTCTCAAAGATCGCAGCACCCTTGACCAAGCTCACACATAAAGACGAAGCATTCGTGTGGTCAGAAGCATGTGAAAAGGTTTTTGCAGAACTTAAGTCGAGGTTAACCTCTGCTCCTATCCTCATAATACCGGATCAATCTGGCGGATTTATTGTACATTGTGATGCGTCCAATAAAGAATTAGGATGTGTTCTACACCAGCATAGAAAAGTTGTGGCTTTTGCATCAAGATAGTTAAAGGTACATGAACGCAACTATCCAACACATGATCTAGAATTGGCAGCCGTCATTTTCGCGCTCAAGATTTGGTGCCACTATCTTTTGTGAGAACGAGTGGATATATATACTGACCACAAAAGTCTGAAGTATGTATTTACTCAAAAGGAACTAAACATGCGGTAGAGAAGATGGCTAGAACTCATAGCGGACTTCGACATCAACCTACAGTATCATCCTAGAAAGGTGAACGCAGTTCTCGATGCCCTTAGTCGCCAGCCATTAGCAATGAACCTCACCACTCAGTGGAGACTAAAACAAGAACTGCATGGATTAGAGATTGAAGTAGTTGTACCAGGTAATGCTTCATCTTTGATGAACTTACAAGTCCAGTCCACTCTTGTCAATCAGATCAAGATAGTTCAAGCAAATGATGTCAAGCTACAAAAGATCCGAGAACAGGTAAAAAGTGGACTACGAACTGATTTTATCATCCACGAAGATGGATCCTTGCAATATGGAAGCCGCTTATGCATACCAGTCAGACCTGTTCGAAAAGAGTTGATGAAAGAAGATCACAGCTCTCCGTATTCGGTACACCCCGATGGAACGAAGATGTAAAAGGATCTACGGCAACACTACTGGCGGCATGGAATGAAGCGCGAAGTAGCTAGAAGCATAGCAAAGTGTTTGGTGTGTCAGCAAGTGAAGGCTGAACATCACAGAACTGTTGGTCTACTTCAGCCGTTACCAATCCCAGACTGGAAGTGGCAGCATATTACCATGGACTTCGTGACTTCTCTCCCTCACAGCACGAAAGGTAACGACACAATTTGGATTATTGTGGATTGACTCACCAAGTTGGCTCACTTTATTCCATTTCGAGTTGGTCAGTCAATTGAGACGTTAGCAAAGAAGTACATGGAGGTGAGCATTAATCTAAAGTAAGATTTAAAAATTCAAGATGTACCATATTTGATACCCATAAACTCATACAGGAGATCGTGAGATTACATGGAGTACCTGTTTGCATTGTCTCCGATCGTGATAAAAGATTCTGATCACAATTTTGGCAGAGTCTGCAAGCTAGCCTGGGAATGAGTCTGAATTTCAGCACGACGTATCATCCACAAACAGATGGACAGTCCGAGTGAACAATTCAGATACTAAAAGATATGCTGAGATCCTGTATGTTAGACTTCGGAGGTTCGTGGGAAGATCACCTACACTTTGTGGAGTTTTCCATACAAAAACAGCTATCAGGCAAGTATTGGGATGGCACCATTCGCAGCACTTTACGGACGGAAATGTCATTCCCCGTTGAGTTGGTATGATGTTGGAGATCATGAACTCCTTGGACCAGAGATGACATGGCAACTGTGGACGTGGTTCGCAAGATTAGGGAAAGGATGCGCATAACCCAAGACCGACAGAAGCATTGGGCAGATGCAAAGCGTCGACATCTGGAGTTCCAACCTAGAGACCATGTATTCCTGAAGATCTCTCCAAACAGAGGAGTGATACGATTTGGCAAAAGGGATAAATTAAGTCCAAGATACGTAGGACCGTTCGGAATACTCAAACAAGTTGGAGAAGTGGCATACCGCTTAGCACTACCACCCTCATTGGAAAGAGTGCACAACGTGTTCCACATATCCCAGTTACGACGATATATGAGCAACCCCAGCTACATACTTGATCACTCAGAGCTCACAGTACAAACCGACCTAATATGCGAGCAACAACCAGTTGAGATCCTGGACCGAAAGGTAAAAACATTATGGAACAAGGAGGTAAACTTGGTCCGAGTGATGTAGAGAAAGGATTCACTAGGAGAATCAACTTGGGAAAGAGAAAAAGATATGCGTACACGATTCCCCTATCTTTTTGAAAATTAGTCCCTATGTAATTGTAAATTTCGAGAACAAAATTTTTATAAGGAGGGTAGAATGTAACGACTCTGAAATTTCTGTATAGAAATTTCTTGTACTTCACAGTAAAGGGGTATTACAGCCTATGTAAGAGTTAAAAATTAAATTTGTTTAATAAAATCAAGAAACAACTTGTAGCTCATTGGTAAAGCCTCTGCACTGCTGTGACGTGGCCTGTGCGTTCGAATCCCTTCAGACCCAAATATTTTTTCAGATTTTTCTTTTTAATTTTTCGGAAGCCCAAAGGTTGCATGTGCAATCTACGGAGAAACGAAAAGTTTCAGAAAAATCAAACAGGCGCAATGAGGTGTACACACCCAAATTGACACGTGGCATAAATTTCGAGGCAAATCACCACATCTCGACCTCCCGTTTACTTCCTATGGCCCGTGCCAACGGTCCAAAATGCCCCAATCGCCTCCGTGCTTTGTACACTTGTCCTTTCAGCTCCCCTTAACTCTCTTCACTATTTAATTTTCCCGCAATCAAATAGAGACTCTTCAATTCACCATTTAACACCTTTTTAATGCATTTTAATCCAAATTTTAAAACCAAACCCTAATTCTTTACTGGAAATACCACCCCATGCCCTAACTCCCCTCTATTCTGAAAATTTCTAGCAAAATCACCTCAAAAGTTTCTAAGTGCAAGTGGAGACAAGTGGAGTTAGCAACCAAGATTTTTCCATCGAAGATCGAAGCCGTTTCCGAGGCTTCCGCGATGCCACGAAGCCCCCTCTCTTTTCATTACTCCCTTCTTGAAATTATAAAGCCTTAAGTCTCTCTCATCTCTTCTTCTTTTCATCTTAATTCATCTCGTAAAAGTATATCGATAAAGTAAAGTTACCTCCGATACAATTTTTTAAAAAATCTTGGAACTCCCTTTTCCTTAATGCATAGGTCAAACTAACTTTACCACCCTACTTGTAACTTTGATTACAATCATTTACCTTTGAGTTTAACCAAAACTTCCATGTGAAACTATTATAAAACGAACTTTTCATTAAAATACCATGAAAATCACTTGTAACATTTCAGAAAATATAAAATATTATTTTTGGAAATTAATATTAAAATAATATATTTCGTGAAAACTACCCGATTTGCGAAATTGGGGTTTTCGTAAGTGGTATAAGTATATACTAATATTTGAAAATTTATCGGAGATTAAAATGATTTATTTATTTTAATGATATTTATCGGATTTTTGGCAAAATCCGTATTTTTACATTTTTCATGATTTTGCACCATGTCATGTGCATGTGTGCATGTGTGTGTTTATGAGTTAGAGAGAATGAGATAAGAATAGAAAGGAAAAGAAATCAAACAAAGGAAACAAAAGAAAGAAAAGAGTGTGAATGTAATAATATTAATACCTTGAGATATTTTATGAAAGAAACAAGAATAGATATTTTGAGAGAGAGTGAGGGTAAGAGAGAGTGAGCCTATAAGAGGGAGAGTGAGACTTGGCTTCCCCATTATCATTCTCTATTGTTTCCCTCACTCATTTCTTCACCTCCTTCATCACACACTACCCCCATGCATCATCTCAAACCCTAGGCCAAAACCCCATGCAACCTTCACATAAAACATGCACACATCTATTCTAAACCCTATGAACCAATCAAGTTTGTATTTTGGAGACTTGGGCAACTTAAGAAAGTTCTTTGGTTGCTATTAAGGTAATCCTTTCACCTTAGTTTAGAGTTTGTGTTATATATATCCTAGTTTAGTTAGAAATCGGTATAAATAGGTTATGTGATCTTGGAAAATTATAAGTTGCTGTTAAATGATAAGTTGAGGTATAGTGAGTGTTTATAAGACCTTAAGGATTGATTTAGAGGCCTGGAAATGAGTTTAGAACCCGATACATGAAGTTAGAATTGTTCCGTGTCGGTTTTGTGAAACCTTAAGGCTTACAGGGAATCTAGGATGACCTAGGAAGTTTCTGAGAAAAACAAGAAACTCCAGAGACCTAATTAAGACATTAGGAGACCACCCTGAGAAGACGGACCCAAACGGAGCACCCCGGGCTGAGCTCGCCGGACTTCTGGGTAATGTGGACGGCCAAGTTGTGGTGTTTGGTGCCTAGGTTTGGTCTGTAGCTTAGGTACTCCATATACAACACCATATACTTGTTTGTTTTGTTCCTATTGACCTGAAACAAAATCTGGGAGCTATTGTAAGTGGTTTTGGTTATGGTTTCCGTATTTTGGAATTCTTGGTTTTAGTATTTGATATTGTATTGGGTCATTGGATGTTTGTACGTCAACGACAAGAATTGTTTGGTTGGTTTTGCATGCATAGGCAATAGGTTCTAACCTATGAGCGTACCGCGTGCCGTATTGGATTTTGGAACTTGATGTTAATAGCTTTGCGATTTCGTATTGATTGTAGGTACCTTCACGTGGATTCCGAGACGACGAAGCGCATCAACTACGGCTAAGCGAGGAGTTTAGCAGGTGAGTAGATTTATATCTACGGGGGAAGTCGGGTGGATAGCGTATAGCACCCCCGCAAATTATTATGGAAACCTATATATATAGGATATGGTTAAAGGATTAGTAGGTGACATGATATGATAGAATTAATATGTATGAGATTTAGGGTAGCATGATGTGAGATATTAATGTGATAAAAGAGTATACGATGTGATATGATGACTTGGTGTGATATGTCGTTATATGGATGCAAGTCGATATGAGATAGTTGATACATTTGTCGGTCCCCTGATATGAGATTGTTATAGATGCGACCTGGGATATAAGTATATAGATATATATAATGTTGTGAATCACGAGTGATATGTCGTACGATAGATTATACCGTACGTGATGTTGTGAGGCTGGATGCCGATTGATAGATTCACCGACTCGGATATATTGTAGACACATAGACCTTATAGCATTTAGCTTACGATGTATTTTATGCTGTGTTCATGATATTCACATTGCATTGCATATACCTGTGCTAGTACACCTACACCATTATTGATGATGCGTATGTTACACTTACACAGATTGGCCGGCTCACACAGCATCATCATCGATAATTGCTATATCATTTACACAGTAGAATTGTTACATCATGCCATGATATACTTGCCATGCTCACATCACTATACTATGTTGCATAATATACTTGCCATGCTCACATCACTATGCTATGTTGTATGATATACTTGCTATGTTCACATCATTTGGATATGCCGCATGATATACTGATATTGTCACATCACTGTTCTATGTTGCATGATATACGGATATGCTTATATTTCTGTTATATGTCGCATACATCATACTTTACGATTATATGCATTGAGCTGTTGTTTTCATGAGATTCTGGATTTGAGAACCGTGGTTAAATTTCAGAGGAAATTATGTATTTTTTTAAAAACCCGGTTTCTCTTGATATGATATTTCAGTGCGTCCACCATGCATTTTCTCGGTTCTGAGATGTGTGATATGTGAAACCCGATTCGAGGAGTTGGATGATCCGTTTGCGGGTTCATGGTGGACCCGGTATGGTACCCCGGGGCAAGAAAGGTATGTCGATGGATTAGCCGATGAGCCTGGCTGAGGGAACACTACCTACCGGTGATTGGTTGGACCTGGCGGTTATCCGAAGGATACCGACCGGAGTCGAGGGATGGATATAGGCCGATTCGTACTGCCGGAGCCCGAGGGCCGATCCGGACAGACGGAGCCTGTGGGCCGATCCGGACTGACGAAGCCCGAGATATGAGGATTTACGTGTCGATGTTGGACACGGGTTTCATGATATTTCGAGTGTCGATATGGGACACTCAGGTTCCATGATTTTGATGTGTCGTTGCTGGACACACGTTGATTTATATCCTCATATTTACATGCATATGCTTTCATGATATTTACATGCATGATGTTGTTGTGTCATTGGTTGACACGTGGATAAGATCCATTTGCATACAGGCATTGATTGTATGGTTGGATGATATCCACTTGCTGATAGGTATTGATTATGTTGTTGACACATATGCAGATACGGTCACTCTAGATATCATAGTATTACCCATATGATATAGTTGACCTAGGAATCATTGTTTATTTTGATTTCTACCTGATGATGTTTTCTACTCACGAGTTGGCAACTCACCCCCGTTGTGCCACAGTTTTTGCAGGTTGACCGCATAGATCAGTAACGGTATCGCTAGCACACAGCTGTTTTCGGATGATTTGCTTTGGTAGGTAGTATATGTTGGATCGTGCCACTCTCATATTATTATTCCTATTGTATCTAGTTAACTCCATCAATCAGAAACTAGTATTTGTATAAGTAGTCAGATTTAGTAAGACTTGTAGTTGCAAGACTTGAGCGATGAGTTATATGTTCGCTAGGTGGGTTTGGTGTCTTACTTCACATTATTCTTTGTGTTGATCTTCTCCGTTGAGCGTCGTATACTTATATTCTGTCTTGCGTGGTTGTGACTCTGCCGATTGGCGAAGAGCTACCTCCCGCTTGGGGATGCCTTTTATATTATCATGGATATGTGGTTTTGGATCAAAATATACGAGGGAGGTGCTGCCCGAAATTTTAAAAGACAAAACATGATTCATTATACCTTTATTTCAAAACTTCACCTCTTCCATTTTCTTAAAAAGGTTTAGATTACTGGGTTTCGGCTTACTTAATTTACGTTGCGCCTTTAGACGTTACGTGATTTAAGTGCCGATCACGAACTAAATTCGGGTCGTGACATCACTCTCTTATCGATAATTAGTTTAAATACCTTTAGAAAAACTTCACAGGGTAACGACCTACCCCACAAGCACACTATGGTTTCATAGCATGGTACTCTAAACATATAGCTATTTTAAAAAATAAGTTTTTCATTAAAATACTACACCTTTTCAAACCGGATTTCTTTTAATCAGTATTTTGTAATTCTTGGCAAATACACCTCTACAACCCTCATTAGGGGACCCGCTAATGGATGGTGGAGATTATCGCACATCCTTGGGATAGTAGAGAGAGATGCAGAACTCCTCACGAAGTATTCGGTATCGAAAGGAAATAAAAATACGGTTTTTAAGAAATACGAATTTTCTATAAAAAAAACTAAATTTTGGAAAATTATATAAAACTATGAATTCGTATTTTCAATAAAAACATGTTATGAAACTATATTTTTAAAAATGAAGATTTAAATTTTTTTAATAAATACTATCAAGTTTCCAAAAGAGCTAGTTTTCAATAAAATACCACAAACTTTTAAAAAGGCTAAGTTTCATCACCAAAAATATCAATTAAAATAAAATCCATATTCATGAAAATCCTAAATATTATAAATCACTCTCGAGATTTATTTTTAAACTATATTAAAGTGTTTTTCATAAAACCCTCTCGAGATATGCAAAACAATAATTTAAGGACTCTAATTTAATATAGGTTTAAGCAGGACCAATTCTCTTGAGCCCCAGGGAGCCGGAGAAAGTAAGTACTTGCCTATTCAGGTTAGACAACTTAACGGAGTTATTGATGGCAATTGTCTTGGAAAAATACACAAATTCTATCATCCATGTGCAGCAGTTGCCGATTACTCCCGAACTTAAGATGTTGCAAGAATAAAGTCTTTTTCATAAGATTCTAACTCCAACATGAATCCAAACTCAAACCAGAATCCAAAATCAAACACAAACTTGAATACTTGATCATGAACCTGAACACACGAATTCAAATATCAAACTCAAACTTGAACACTTGACTCGACTTGACCGAACTATGGTTATAACTTGACATGACTACCTGAATATATGAGTACATCTTGAATATGAACCTGTACATTTTATATCCATGGATTTGGCCAAGACCTATAATCTTAACTTATACAATACAATATGCGGGGATAAAGGGATAGATTGGTATGAAACGTATATCATGGTACGAAAGGTCACTTAAAAGACACATGAATTCGCACGCCGTTGTCCCGTAGGTTATGACGGGGCCTTGTACTATATGTTACCATAGTCTACGGGGTAAGATGGACTTCTCTCGTATACATGAATACCTTTCTTATTAAACTACAAATAACCATGTTAGAATAACCATCTTAAACCTGTGAACGATCATATACAATTTTACATGTTCATTTCACATTATATAATATCTTCTCTTTCTTCTTTTAGGACGTACCGGACGCTAGTTCGCTGACGACATTCCTTTCGGTTTCTTTCTTTGGAATGTTCGTTAAGAAGACTGGACTCTGAAGACGTAGAGCCGAGCCAGTAGGACTTGGACTAGTTCACAGCTCAGCCTGACTACTAGTTCTTCCTGCACTTACTTTCAGTATGCCGTTGTTTAAGTATTTGCTTTTATTATTGTATCTTTTACTTTCAGACAGTTATATGTAAAGTTGAATGTAAATAAAGTGGTTGTTTCATTTTATTACTCTTATCATTCTTGTTCATTGTTATAATGACGTATTTGTTTCATAGTAAATACATTACGGGCTTTCCACGTCACCGTTTCCGTCTATTGGGAAGCGGGGCGTGACATTATCCTTTGTGAAGAGTGAGTGGATTTGGTACCCATTCTCATGAGTCACAAGTCCACACTCTTCATAATACTTCTAAGAAGAGAAGAGAATAGAAGGTGTACACTTACACACACAAATATATATATATATATAAACACATACACCAATATATGAATTAAAATACATGTATCTGTATTCGTACAAATTCTCTTATTTGTATCAAAATACAAATATTGTATTCGTACAAATACCCGTATTCGAATTAAGATACAAATACCTATATTTATACAAATAGCTGTATTCGTATAAATACCCGTATTTTTATCGAAATACAAATACCCATATTCATATAAAAATACGAATACCAAAAGAGAGAAAATGAGATATATAATATTAGCTCACAATGATTCGGTTATCTTTCAAATTTTCCAGTATTAACAAAACGTCCGATTAAAGTACGTGTACTAAATATACGTATTTAATCGAACCTCGGTACGTATCAAAATACGCACACTATATCGCCTGAATCGGGAAACCCTCTGTGTAGGACTCTAAAAACTCGACAATACGCTGGTAGTGGGTTTAACTACAAGCACGTCAGCGGCACTAGCTGTACATAACGGCTATCCAGTATTGTACGAAAAGAAGGTCGACAAGCAAGCTCGTTGTTATCCCTACAGAGCTTGTAAGTGACATTCTCCGTACAGTCCGGTCTCTTCATCTAAGAGTATCGCATACCAGGTCTAGTGGGTGGATAACGTCAGACCTCTAATGACCCGATAAGTCATGCCAGTGTCAAGCTTATCACTTACCGGGAAACTACTGATCTCCTATCAATAAATCTCATTCACCGTGTCCAGAGATTTATGGTGATAGCCAACCGAACACAGTGCAGTATCGACTCCCTATACCGGGAGAGAAGAATCCTTTCCGATCGCTTACTGCCTCCGTGTGACTCAGGATTATACCTAACTAAAAACTGTTTACACGACTTAGTAGAGCCGTGGTAAAGTAGTAATCTAAGTACATTAGGAACTCACACGAGACAAATGATGATCTCAGGTCAGCAGACTATATGTACTCATGTCACCAGAGAACTGCTATCTGACGATAGGTATAGTACCCTCTAGAAGTTCTCAGCAAGTCCGTCCGGTATACTCACCTCCACTGAGCACCTGTATACAATCTTAGGTGCAACACACCAATGGCTATGAGACCTGCTACCGTCGGGGTCTAGAAACATATACACCAGTCTACTCTAGAACATCGATGCCCGGTCTCGATACTCTCACGACTAGGGATATTTAAGGATACGCTTATGGACTACCCAGCTCTTAAAAGTATGATCGTCATAACAACTCTGGTAGTCAAGCAAAGATCCTACAGGCTTTATCATTATGTATTAGCGACACATAATAACAAGTAAAACGTATACATATTAATGATAAAAACAAACCAGATAGTATACTATCATCTCGAGCAAGACTGTTCTAACCATATAATTCCTCCTTCAATTACCATAATTGCCTATCTGCAATTATAATAATTGCCTTAAGGGAACTATATCCAACAATACTTAGCCCAAATTGGCTAAGTCTTGAAGCTTAAGCTTCTCTAATCTTAAGATCAATTGGGAACCATATTCTCATGCAACCTGGGTTGATTTAGTTCTCAAATGAGACTAGATATCCCTAGGCCAAGCCTATATGTTGAAATTATCTAAGTTGATCTTATTTCTTAAATGAGAATAACGATCCTTAGGCGAAGCTTCTGCTTTCATTTGAACTAACAAACCTCACAAATGCGAGAAATGCTACCTAAATTCACTCCCATTGGCAAACCAAGCTACCAATGTGGGCCTGTTAAGTAAATGCTTGACCCAAATCATGAAAATATAAGTATGAATTTAAACTGATTCTCGCCCTACGGACGACGACAAAATTAGTCTTCATATACAATCCAGGGGCAACCTAAAATAAGCAAAACCTAAAACACACACACACGAAGCAAAAAATAGCTTGGATAAGTAGAAATTTGTTATCGCTTGTGATAACGTAATTAACTACAGAGGCTTGCGTCTGTCGGAAAGATTCATCCCCACATTCAATAAACCTTTCATTTGTGAGAAAGAATCTGAAGTCACTTACATCAGTCTCACATCCTTTTATACCTCCAATATACGGTACTATAAATCAACTAAGCGTTTTTGGAGAGGTGGATGAATCAATCTATGCATCTGCCCCTAAATTCAAGCTAGACAGTCCATCCCGGATCACCTCAGTCCAGTTTTCAGCAGTAAACATGTTCTTCGTCGATTCTATCTCCCGACCACCTGTGATTCGATCGCTCGAGTTTATTTTTCTGCGAGCTGTTCATTAATTTACATAAGTTATATTAGTTAGATTAAATTTAATTTTGAACATTTAAATGGATGAAATTATTTCTTACTCTACAATATTTTGCAAAACGTTTGCTGTTTAGCAAGATGTACGCATATACACTGCCTGTGAGATCGTAAGACATGTTTTTCAGTTTTTCTGCTCCGATTGGACCATTAGGTACACGCGGCGATTTGTTCAGCTTCATCCTAATATCTTCGTTCAGGAAACGATCACAGAAAGAGTGACTTCTTTCAAGAGATAACCTTCCGCAATCGAACCTTTAAAACGATGCTTGTTGTGGATATAGTTTTTTAAAATTAATAGATATTTGTTGAAAGATTATAGATATTAATTTGCTACGATGATGTTTTGCAATTTAAATGATGAATAATAAACATTTTCATACCTCTCGATGGGATACATCCAATGGTAATGCACCGGACTGCCAATCTTGACCTCGATTGCCAGATGGACGGACAGGTAAACAATAATGTTGAAAAAGGATGGTAGAAAGATAGTTTCGAGCTTGCAAAGGATCAAAGGAATATCTTCTTTGAGCTGTACTATCTCACCAACGTCTATATTTTTGGAACACAATTGGGGAAAATACATGCAAAAGTCATTAAGCACAATACCACCTTCTGGTTTTACGGATGCTCTGAGGCATAAAGGAAGAAAATGTTGCATCAGTATGAGGTAATCGTGGCCCTTAAGTACTACGATTTTTTCTGATTTCTATCTGTACTTGTTTAGTAATGTTTGATGAGAAACCGTCGGGGACTTTCAATTCTTTCAACACCCGCAAGAACTGTCGTTTCTTCTTTTTGTCCAGATTGTAGATTGCCGGTGGAATCTCGTAATAACCCAATTTACCAGCCACAGGCCGAGATTGCAGTTCTTCTCTAATGGACAAACCATCCAAATCCGTCAAATCAGGACGGGCGTTGAGATTGTCCTTTTTTCCATCCTTACACAGCAGAAGATTGATGATGTGCTAAAAGACACCCTTCTTGATATGCATGATATCTAAATTATGGCACAGCGGTAGATCGGATGTCACGCCTCACTTCCCAAAAGAAGGTGAAGGGGTAGCATGGCATGGTCTGCAACCTAACTGTATTGAAGGTGGTCTATTCAATACAGTTACGTTAAGTGTAGTAATAATTATAACATACAGGATATATACTAAAACAAAATAATAAAAACGGAAGGCATTTATTTCCATTAACCAAACTTTATTACATCCCAAAAGAATGAGTAAAATAAACTAAATAGTTTAATTATATCGAAGAAGAGGTAAAAGCCCTAAACATGTGGGCAACAAAAAAAAATATAACTAGCTAATCTTCCATTGTCAAGCCCGCATAATCTTCATTGGTAGGCTCCACACCTTGATCCTCATCATAATACCCATCATCATCTAACGGACATTCTAGAGGTAGAGAAAAAGAAAGTCTGTCAGCAAGTTACACTAGAGTAGGATTGCCTCACAAAGAAGTAAAGGTATAAAAACAAGCAAGTGGATATAGGTATGATATGTGTGTATAGATATGATGTATATGGGTATGAGGGTATGAGGTGTATATAAATAAAGGCATGTTGAATAAGATATAAGGATATATTGTATGAGGTATCTGTTAGGCAAAAGTTCGCATTAGTTTGTTAAATAAGGGTCCGGATACTCGCGATTATTCCGTTGTAACCACGGAACAACAACTAAGGAAGTGAAATGTACAGTTTTACTTCCCGGGATCATGATCGAGTAGTAGGGGAATCCGAGTTCCGCATCTCCTTGCCTAATCAAACTACCCATCCCCGTTATTCAGTGTAAAGGTTTTGACGAATTAGAATTAGTGCATATATCATCTAGGCATAGAATTTCTACATTGTATGTCATCCACATATTGGATTATTCGTCCTCAAAGTAGGGTTAGTATTCGCCCTCAAAGTAAGGTTAGTATTCGCTCGAAGACCGGGTTAGTATTCGCCCGAAGACCGGGTTAGTATTCGCCCGAAAATCGGGTTAGTATTTGCCTGAAGACTGGGTTAGTAGTCGTCCACATATTGGACTGTTCACCTTACCTGCAGGGATCTTCATGTATAAGTATTCCATAACTAGGTTCGCGCATTCTAATTATAACCGTATCATGTGTCATGTATGTCGTAAACTTGTATTCAAATAGTTGATCTCATTTAATATGGCCTTCCACAACCACTCATTTTATCTTGTTATCTTTTAAAGTCTGTAAGGTGTATCATAATATTTTATAGTATGCTTAGTTAATATAGATCATGGTATTTAATGGTAGTCATTGTTTATAAGAAAACCATGATATTTTAGAGTAATTATAATTTTGGGAAACCCATTGTATTTTAATGAAAATACCTTTTAATGAAAGACTAAGGTATTTATTTGAAATTATCTGTCATGCCCCGCTTCCCAGCATACGGGTAGAGGACGTGATGAAGCCGCTACGTATTTACTCTGAAGTAAACACGCTAAGCGTATCTAAGCAATATAAAATGTAATGTACACAAGAGACAAGATATAAATGAACAACAACTTTATTTATTAACATTCTTTTTACAATACATCTGAAAAGTAAATACATGGAATGGAAAGCAATGCCTAAACAGTGGCATAACAGAAATGGAAAATACAGAATGTAAATGTGTACAAGGAATCTAAACCTCTGGGTCGAAAGGTAGCTGGTCCAAATCCTCGCTGGTGGGCTCGATCTCCAGTGAGTCTGAATCACCTGACAACAAACCAAAGAAAAAGAAAAAGAATATCGTCGGCGAACAAATCTCTCGGTAAGTCCCGTAAATAGACAAGAATGGAATAGACAGAATAGAGAGTATATTGTTATAATATTGTATTTGGTGTTAACGCTGTTGTTTATAGCTTGGTACAGAAGAGGCCAGTGTATACGAGAGGAGTCTCACTAGACCAGAGACTACAGTATATGGAGTATAAGGAACCGTTCAGCCATGGTACAACGGCAATTGAATTCAGGTTAGGTGTCTTTATGGTTGCTGTCCCGTGCCACTTCTAACACCTTCCGTACCAATCTACCCCTTAAACCCCGCGATGTCTTGATTGTATTATTTGTATTGTATTTGTTGGGGTCGAAAATTGCACCCCGGTTGACCAAGTCAAAATCAAAGTCAACCCCAAGCCCAGTCAAGTGGGCCCATGCCCGAGTTGAGCCTGAACATGAAGCGGTCGGCCTCCCCCATGCCAACATAAAAATCATGTAATAAATAATTTTAATGTAATTTTTTTTTATGCATGAAGCCAAATTTTTGTAAAGCCCATGGCTTATGTGCAAAAAGAAATAGCACATGAGGCATAAGATGGGCAAAATGCCATTTTGTAAATCCCAAGGGGCTATATGTAAAGTGTATAGCCTATAAAGGCAAGGATAATGAAAATATCTCAAGGACTTTTTTCTCTCTCCCAAAAGGAATCAAGATCTGTGATCTTCTCCTTTCTCAAGGTTCTAAAACCTTCTTCTTTCTTTTAAATTAAATCAAGAGTTTTACTCTTCCTTTTCCAAAACTAAATAGTTTTTCACCACAAAACCCACAAAGGGGAACTCAGATCTCCCATCAGATCTCAAAAATAAGAGATTTTTAAAATCTCATACTTCTTGTTCTTCAAGATCCAGCCGACAGAAGAGGATGAAGGAGACCCATCTACAAAAATACCACTTTGGGAAAGCTCTAGGGCTCAAGGGAGAAGCCTCTTTCATCAGCACCAAAAATATCTTAGGAGTTCAACTCCATAAGTCAAATCGGGAGCATAGCTCCCAGTGCAGGGACCAAGTCCCTTTTGCTGCTGACGCCTAGCGCCTGTGTGCAGGCACGTGGGGCGCTGGCGCTCTGGTGCGCAGTGCCCACGTGCCAGGCACGTGGCGCTCTGGCACGCAGCGCCCGTATGCCTGGCACGTAGGGCGCTGGCCCACGCATCCTTTGGATGCCCTTTCCTTTTTTTATATATATACATGTATGTATATATATATACACACACACGCACGCACATACTCCACGACACTGTTCCTATTAGAAAAAAATTTCTAACGGGGCACTGCCCCGCACCCCGCAAAGGGGCTGCTAGCCCCCTTGACCCTCAGTCCGCTATCCGGGTAGCGGGACCCCCGTAAAAACTCTGTGGGGCCCCCGATATATCCAAAACTCCTTCGAAACACAACACTGCACATTGAGTTCGCACGACCAGTTTAACCCGTTAATCGAAAGTTCCCTCGCTCCAAAGGCGAGGGATAATTAACGGCAGCTTAGTCCGCGGCTGCCGGAGATTCGGATCCTCACAATCAATAAACCCCCGCCTACCTTAGGCAGGGGGAATCTGTAATGCGCCTGACAAGCCCACGCGTATTCCCATCTCAATGAGGTGATGAAAAACACCCTACAGATTCTGGCACGCCTGGTGGGACATATCTCTCCTCCCAAGTTTCGGGTTAAACGTTCATGCGAACTCAATCAATATACATATCTATATTTATACTAAAATAATGCTCTTTCATGCAATTTTCCAAGCAATCAATTTTCAACAATGTCTCCAAAGACGAACTCAGCTCCCATCTCCTACATGATGAAGATGGACTCTAGGAAGGTCCTCCCGGCCAGTCTTGGGCGACTGTGGGAGGAGCCGCTGCTACAGTTCGGCTCTATTCTGTTCGTGCCAGCTAACGCCATTCCTGCACCTCAAGCTCCGGTAACCGAAAAACCGGTCTCGAAAGGCAAGAGGCCAAATGTGGTGGTCTCGAGGGCGCCCCAACCCAAACGCAAATCCGTTTCCGAATGTCTCTCCGTCGCTCCAGCTGGGGGCAAGGCCATTAATGTCAACGAAGCAACGGGGCATCTCGAGCAAGCTCCAACGGTAACCTCGACAACTGCTCGATTGGGTATCTTCTCTAAGCTCCCCGCCAATGATAAAGAGACAGCTGGATATATGGTCCACACTGTCTACATGGTGGGCATGCGCATCAAGAGCAAGGAAGGGGCCACTACATCTCAAATTCAATCTGGTATGAATATGGCTGCCACATTTCAAGACCAGCCTCCTCTGGAAGGTAATGAAGACCCTTCCAGTAAAGCTGATAAGCAGGGAGAGCCCTCAGTTCATGAGGAGTCGGGCTCGAAAAGCGAAGATGAACCAACTTTCCATCCTAAGACCGCAGAGCAGCAACTTCTCCAGGAGCTCCGAAAGCAGCTCAGAAGTAGAGACAAGGAGATGGCCAAGCTCTACTCAAAAATTGACGACTTGACAAACGTCGTCTTATGGCTCACAGCTCAAGTTGCCTCTCAGCCGCCTAATCAAGCGCATGGTTCTACTCATGAACCGGAAAACGGTGTCCCGAGATAGCCGACGCCTATTCCCTCAAATCCAAAGGTGGGCGGACCGCACGAAAGTCAGTCGCATCCTATCTCGGGAAATGTCTTGGCTACCGATGACAGCAACCCGCTAACTCAAGATCAAATCATGGATTTGGTTGCCAACAAAGTCAAAGCATAGGTAGCCGAAACCGGAGAGAAAAAAGAGGTCAGTAGCAGTGGGAGACCATACCCTGCTCGGTACGATCTTGTGAAGTTTCCTACTGGCTATGTCGTCCCTAAATTTGAATGATTCGATGGGACGGGAAATATGAACCGGCATATTGCCCAATTTAAAGCGTCATGTGCGAACACTGGGGGCAATGATGTGCTCCTTCTCCGCCAGTTTGTCAATAATTTGACCGATATTGCTTTCGATTGGTATGCAATCATACCGGATGACTCGATCATGACGTTCGCTCAAATAGAATCCATGTTCAAGCAAAGGTTCATGAGTGTCAGCGATAAAATCACCATTGCTGACCTCGTAAGGACCGAGCCAAAAAACAATGAAAGAAACATGGATTTTATAGTCCGATGGCGCAATCTCTCTATCAAATGCGAACCGCCGTTGGAGCAAGACCAATCCTTCAGTCTTCTTATAGAAAATCTGAACGACTGGATGAAACCTTTCCTGTGCACCGCAGGCTTCAAAACATTCCAAGAGCTGACCAAGAAAGTTCAAATGTTGGAACGCTCAAAGCCCGAGTCCACTCAGAATCTCCAATTCACAAACAGACCGAGACATCGGAGGGACGACAACCGGAAAAGCGAAAGCACCAACAGCACCGATTCTCTGGATAAGCAGAGAACGGGCGGAGCAAAGACTAACAAATCTCGAGAGCCAACTTTGGAGGAAAGAAGAAATAAGGTCTACTCTTTCCGAAGGGACAAGGTCCACAAAATTTTCAAAGATACTCTGAAGAATGGCATGCGGCTACCAGAACCAAAAAAGGCTAAGTGAAGCGAACAGGACTGATCATCCCAACTTTTGCCCGTACCACCGAGTGCTGGGACACACTATTGAAGACTTTTGCATCTTCAAGGATTGGGTCGAGAAACAATACAAGGCGAGAGAAATATCGTTGTCCCTTGGTGTGTTAACAAACAATCAAGCCGCGACCGCCAATTTCATACAAATGGAGACCGAAGTCCTTCAGGGACCTGATTCTCTCAGACACCTGCCTTTCTCTAAAAAGAGCGGACCAAGGCAACAAGCTAAGAGCCAAGCGAGCCACATTGCCAATGAAGAAGCAATAGACGAGCACACAACCCATACAGCCTATATGATGGAGCTCGGAGGAACAAGTCCTCCTACGCCTTATAGCCATGGCAATGATGCGGTTGTTGCCATCTAACACCGGCTTGATCCAAATGATGAAGAGCTCGCTCATGTAATTAAGCCCAAGGAGCCCGTGGTTCCTGCAAATCGAGCCTAAGCTCCAACAACTGACCACCACGTCGTTAAACTGGGAATGATAGACCTCTAAGTCTTTAAACTGGGAACCGCCGACCACCACGTCATTAAACTGGGAACAGTCAACCTCTAAGTCGTTAAACTGGGGATGTAAAAATGTGTAAATAAAACAAAAAAATAATAATAAATATAAAATATAATAAGTCAAATTGATAGGGCAAATCGCAATAAAAATCAGCGAGTAAAAATAAAGATGAGAATAAAGCCGAAATGATAGGGCAACTCGCAATAAAAATCAGCAAGTAAAAATAAAGATGAGAATAAAGCCGAAATGATGGGGCAACCGCGAATAAATAACCGAAATGATAGGGCAATCGTGATCTTCGTGATAAGAAAAGCTGAAATGATAGAGCAATCGCGGTGGTAAAAAAATGGCGAATGATGAGTCGCTCCTGGTACCATATTCCAATGCAGCGATGCAGACGCCAACCAAATTCCAAATCCCATACCCCAACGATGAATGATGAATCGCTCCTGGTACCATATTCCAGTGTAGCGATGTAGATGCCAACCAAATTCTAAATCCCAAAACGGCGAATTATGAGTCGTTCCTGGTACCATATTCCAGTGCAGCGATGTAGACGCCAACCGAAATCCAAACCCTCAAACGGCGAATGATGAGTCGCTCCTGGTACCATATTCCAGTGCAGCGATGCAGACGCCAACCAAAATTCAAATTCCCAACATTCTCCCAGCCCTACGATTGGTCCCCAAGTTGACTACCGTATACAATCCAAGGGCTCAAATAATTCTCATCATACCCATACCCCACCGCAATCACCAGTTACGCGGCTGGTCTCCGCCCTTGGAATTATGCTCCATTTGGGAAGACCCACTCATGTGTCCTCATGATACATGAGGAGAACAAACTTACGGGATCCTCACGACTCGTAAGAAAACACCTTCATGGGATCCTTACGTCTCACAAAGGAAAAACACACTTGGGGGTCCTCACGACTCCTAAGGAGAAAATGCACCTACGGGATCCTTACGACTCGTAGGAAGAAAATGCTTTTATGGGACCCTTAATGCCCATAAAATTGAAAAGCCTTAGGTGATAGGGATCTAAACCTGTCTCCTAAGCCATCGCTTCACAACAGGGAAAGGCAAATGATGATTCTCTCCTGGTACCATATTCCAGTGTAGCGGTGCTGATGCTGACCCAAAAAAGCAATTCCCAAATCCTCCCGGGGCAAATGATGAGTTGCTCCTGGCATTATTCCAGTGCAGCAATGCAGATGCCGACAAAAAACCAATCCCCAAATCCTCTCAAAGGCAAATGATGATTCGCTCTTGGTACCATATTCCAGTGTAAGCGGTGCTGATGCCAAACCAAAACCAAAATCACAATTCCTCCCGGGAAAAATGATGAGTTGCTCCTGGCATTATTCCAGTGCAGCAATACTGATGCTAAATAAATTCCAAATTCCTCTCAAATTCAAAAGTCCCGCCGAACAAGGAAAAAATCAAACAAATCAAACCAACCAATTCCAACATCGACCTCTGCGTAAAACAGCGACACTCCGTGCCGGGGAAACGTCAAGCAGACACTCTGTACCAGGGAAACGTCAAGCAGACACTCCGTACTGGGGACACGTCAACCAGCGACACCCCATACCAGGGAAACGTCAAGCAGACACTCCGTACCGGGGAAACGTCAACCAGCGACACTCCGTGCCTGGGAAACGTCAAGCAGACACTCCGTCTCGGGGACACGTCAACCAGCCGACACTCCGCCTCAGGGAAAGTCAAGTAAACACTCCGTGCCGGGGGCACGTCGACTACAGACACTCCGTCTCGGGGACCCGTCAACCATCCGACACTCCATACCGAGGAAACGTCAACCAGACACTCCGTACCGGGGACACGTCAACCAGCGACACTCCGTGCCGGGGAAACGTCAAGCAGACACTCCGTAACGGGGAAAACGTCAAGCAGAAACTCCGTCTCGGGGATACGTCAACTATCCGACACTCTGCCTCGGGGAAACGTCAAGCAGACACTCCATGCCGGGGGCACGTCGACTACAGACACTCCGCCTCGTGGAAAAGTCGACCAGCGACACCCCGTACTGGGGAAACGTCCAACAGCGACACTCCGTGCCAGGGAAACTTCAAGCAGACACTCCATGCCGGGGACACGTCAACCAGCCGACACTCCGTAACGGGGAAACGTCAAGCAGACACTCCGTGCTGGGGACACGTCAACCAGCCAACACTCCGTAATGGGGAAAACGTCAAGCAGACACTCCGTCTTGGAGACACGTCAACCAGCCGACACTCCGCCTCGGGGAAACGTCAAGTAGACACTCCGTGCCAGGGGCACGTCGACTACAGACACTCCGCCTCAGGGAAATGTCGACTAGTGACATTCTGTACCGGGAAAACGTCCAACAGCGACACTCCATGCCGGGGAAACGTCAAGCAGACACTCCGTGCCGGGGATACGTCAACCAGCCGACAATCCGCCTCGGAGAAATATCGACCAGCGACACTCCGTACCGGGGAAACATCCAACAACGACACTCCGTACCGGGGAAATGTCCAACAGAGACACTCATGCCAGGGAAACGTCAAGCAGACACTCCGTGCCGGGGACACGTCAACCAGCCGACACTCCGCCTCGGGGAAACGTCGACCAGCGACACTCCGTATCAGGGAAACGTCCAACAGTGACGCTCCGTGCTGAGGAAACGTCAAGCAGACACTCCGTCTCGGGGACACGTCAACTAGCCGAAACTCCGCCTCGGGGAAACGTCAAGCAGACACTCCGTGCCGGGGGCACGTCGACTACAGACACTCCGCCTCGGGGAAACGTCGACCAGCGACACTTTGTGCCGGGGGCACGTCTACCAAATCACTCCAGGCCAGGGAAACGTCTACCACAGACACTCCGTCTCGGAGACGCGTTAAGTGTCGACCGTCCATGTAGTTAGAAGGGCAGTGCATCCCAAAAGTGGGAACCAAAGCAAGCCGCCTCCACGTGAAAGAAGATCCATCAATTTGATGCACATGACTCACATATATGGTGTGCATTTATTGACGGGGGGCACTTTGTTGGGGTCGAAAATTGCAACTTGGTTGACCAAGTCAAAGCCAAGGTCAACCCCAAGCCAAGTGGGCTCAAGCCCAGGTCAAGTGGGCCCATGCCCGAGTCGAGCCTGAATGCCAACATAAAAATCATGTAATAAATAATTTTAATATAATTTTTTTTATGTATGAATGGGCATGAAGCCAAATTTTTGTAAAAACCATGGCTTATGTGCAAAAAGAAATAGCACATGAGGCATGGGATGGTCAAAATGCCATTTTGTAAAGCCCAAGGAGTTATATGTAAAGTGTATAGCCTATAAAGGCAAGGATAATAAAAATATCTCAAGGACTTTTTTCTCTCTCCCATAAAGAATCAAGATCTGTGTTCTTCTCCTTCCTCAAAAACTTTCTTCTTTCTTTTGAATTAAATCAAGAGTTTTACTCTTGCTTTTCCAAAACAAAATAGTTTTTCACCACAAAACTCACAAAGGGGAACTCAGATCTTCCATCAGATCTCAATAATAAGAGATTTTTAAAATCTCATATTTCTTGTTCTTCAAGATCCAGCCGACAAAAGAGAAGGAAGGAGACCCATCTCCAAAAATCCCACTTTGGGGAAGATCCAGGGCTTAAGGGAGAAGCCCCTTTCATCAGCTCCAAAAATATCTTAGGAGTTCAACTCCATAAGTCAAATCGGGAGCACAGCTCTCAGTGCAGAGACAAAGTCCCTTTTACTGCTGACGCCTAGCGCCCGCGTGCCAGGAACGTGGGGCGCTAGCGCTCTGGCGTGCAACGCCCGCGTGCCAGGCACGTGGGGTGCTGGCGCTCTGGCGCGCAGTGCCCGCATGCCCGGCACGTGGGACGTTGGCGCTCTGGCGGGCAGCGCCCGCGTGCCTGGCACGTGGGGCGCTGGCTCACGCCTCCTTTGGATGCCCTTTCCTTTTTTTATATATATATACATGTATATATATACACACACACGCACGCACATACTCCATGACGCTGCCCCGCACCCTATAAGGGGGCTGCTATCCCCCTTGACCCCCAGCCCGTTATCCGGGTAGCGGGACCTCCGTAAAAACTCTACGGGGCCCCCGATATATCCAAAACTCCTTCAAAACACAACACAGCACATTGAGTTCACATGACCAGTTTAACCCGATAATCGGAGGTTCCCTCGCTCCAAAGGCGAGAGGTAATTAACGGCAGCTTAGTCCGCGGCTGCCGGAGATTCGGATCCCCACAATCAATAAACCCCCGCCTACCCTAGGCAGGGGGAATCTGTAATGTGCCTGACAAGCACGCGCGTATTCCCATCTCAATGGGGTGACGAAAAATACCATACAGTATTGTCTTGATTTATATAGATGGATGGCTTGCCGGAACCATAATATCAGTAAATGGATGTAACTGGAGAATCATGTAGATGGATGTATATCCATGGTTCAGTTCAGTCAATATAGATTGAACAGATTGAATATATGGATTCATATTGAATTATAGTTCTGTAATTTCGTACTTGAATCATATTCAAGTCAGATTTATTATATCGAGACTCAGTCTGAGTTAGACAATTAGAAAACAAATTGAATCCTGAATTATGTTTTGGTGCTATCGGCAACTGATGCACATGGACGGCAGGATTTGTGTGTTTTTCAAAGAAAATTACCGTGTTGATAACACCGTTTGTTAAGTTGACTACCTTAAATAGGCAAGCACACATATCTCCGGCTCCCTGAGGCTCAAAAGACTGGTCCCGCTTAAACCTATGTTTACTAGGGTCTTTATTGTAATTTAGTATAACTTGAGGGGGTTTTATGTAAAAAATAATTTTGTATAATTTTCAAAATACACCTCAAGTATTTTATTATCGTCTTTAGAGTTTTCATTGATGTATATTTTATCAATGTGACATTTCTAGTGAATAAAACCTAATTTTAAAGTATAAGGTATTTATTTGAAATATTGGAATTGCATGGTATTTTCTTGTAGATGGAATGTTTTTCTTAAATTTTGGTAATGTGGAATATTATAAATATTAAAAATAGATATTTTGATATTAATTACATATATATTTATTTATAAAAATATAATTTTTATTTATAATAGAAATCACATTTTCTAAAGAAAAATGTTTTTAAAAATATTTCGAGATCATATGCTCCTTGCGGAGGTATGCATCTCACTCTACTAAGCCCGAGGATGTGCGATAATCTACACTATACCAAACAGGTTCCCCGAAATGGGTTGTAGAGGCGCAATTGCAAGAATTTGTTAAATACACTTCTTATAGAAAAAGGTTTTAATGGTTGAAGATTGTTATATGTAAAGTCGTATTTTTCCCAAATCTATATTACCAAATTCCACTGTGTTATGTTAGATATGTGTATTGTGAGGAGGTAGGTCATTACCTTGTGAGTTTTCTAAGGTAATACGGTTTAAAAAGTTCAAGCATGTCGAAATGAAACATAAGGATATTTTAATGTAAAAGTGGAATAAAACTTGCTACGGTTATTATTTTGATGTAAAACATATTCTATTATCTTCGTTAATGTTTAATGGTTATGACATAAGAGTTTGGTATTATTGTGTTTAAGTAAAATAGAACTTTTTAAGGAAAAACCGAATCGGAAGTCGGATTAACTCCGCTTCCGTCGGGTTTTAGTTTAGAATGTTTTTAGAATAGAGAAAAGAAGAAGTAGGGTCTTACTGGATTATTGGCTAAAGGAGAGAAAGAGGAAGAGGTAGGAGTTGCCGGTACGTCGTTTCGTCATCGGAAACTCCTCGGATTGCCGTCGGAAGTTCGTCGGAGCTTCACTATTTTGCTAACTCCACTTGCACACAAAGACTTGGGAATTTTCTTGAGAGTTTGGGCAGGGATTTTGGAGTGAGGAGGGGTGATTTAAAGGTGGTATTTATAGGAAAAATTAGGGTTTTAGGGTAGTGAAAGGATGTATTAAAAATTTGTATTAAAATGGATTAAATGTGTGTTTTAATGTGCTCTGTAAATGTGCTAGAAAAACAAATAATACAGGAGTTATGGGGGGGTCCAAGAGTCACCAGAGTTAAAGAAAATTTGGGCTTGGACCGAGTCAGATCGGCGGTGCCGGCCCGAGTCGCGAGTTGGGGCCTCGTATCTTCGCCACGTGTCGGGGTCGGTTGGTCTACTGCAGTGCACTCGTTTGTTTTATATGTGACTCTTCAGTTTACGTGTTGTGCTCGTGTAGACTCTTAGGCTTCTAAAATATTAAAAGAATTTAAAATAAAAATAATGTGTGGCCGATGGGATTTGAACTCTGGTGCTTTGGTTCAGCAGTGTAAGGTCTTACCAATGAGCTACAAACTCCTTCTTGTTGTTCAAAAGTAAATCAAATTCTTATAGTACTCACAGGAATTGTAAATAGCCCAAATATACATTAATTTTAAATGAATTTTATGTATACTAAAATTGGAGTTGTTACAGTTTACCCTCCTTACAAAAATTTCGTCCTCGAAATTTACAATTTATTTTAAGGACTAGTTTACAAATAGGTGAGGGTATCTTGCACGCATCTCGTCTTCTCCTTCCCATGGCGATTCTCCTGGAGTGTATTTTCTCTACATCACTCGAACCAAGTTGACTTCCTTGTTCCGAAATGACTTCACTTTTCTGTCCAGGATTTCAACAGGTTGTTGCTCACAAAATAAGTCAGGCTGTACAGTGAGCTCGGAATGATCGAGAATATGACTGGGGTCACTCACATATCTTCTGAGTTGGGATATGTGGAACACATTTTGCACTCCTTCCAATGAAGGTGAAAGTGCCAAGCGATAAGCCACTTCACCGACTCGTTCGAGTATGTCGAACGGTCTAATATATCTCGGACTGAGCTTACCCCGTCTTCCAAATCGAATCACTTCACGGTTGGGAGATATCTTCAAGAATACATGTTCTCCCGGTTGGAACTCCAAATGACGGAGCTTTGCATCAGCCCAGTGCTTCTGTCGATCTTGGGCTATGCGCATTCTTTCCTTGATAATACGAACCACATCAACAGTTGCTACTATCATCTAAGGTCCAAGAAGTTCCCTATCACCGCTGTCATCCCAACTTAATGGCGATCAACACTTCCTTCTATAAAGTGCTGCAAAAGGTGCCATTTCAATGCTTGCTCGGTAGCTGTTGTTGTATGAAAACTCCACAAGATATAAGTGATCTTCCCACGATCTTTCGAAGTCTAACATACACGCTCTGAGCATATCCTCCATGATCTGAATAGTTCGCTCAGACTGACCATCTGTTTGTGGATGATAAGCTGTGCTAAAGTTCAGACTTGTTCCCAAGCTCGCTTGCAGACTTTGCTAAAATTATGATCGGAACCTGGTATCACGATCGGAGACAATGCAAACCGGTACCCTATGAAGTCTCAAAATTTTCTGTATGAGTTCATGGATATCAGAGATAGTACACTATGAAGAGTTTAAATCATAAGTAGATTCTTACCTCCATGTACTTCTTTGCTAATGTCTCAGTAGATTGGCCAACCCAAAATGGGATGAAGTGGGCCGACTTTGTGAGTCGATCCACAATGACCCATACCGCATCGTTACCCTTTGTGTTGCGAGGGAGTGCAGTCATAAAATCCATTGTGATGTGTTTCCACTTCCATTCTAGGATTGGTAACGGTTGAAGTAATCCAGCAGTCCTGTGATGTTCAGCCTTTACTTGCTGACACACCAAGCATTTAGCGACGCTTTTGGCTACTTCGCGCTTCATTCCATGCCACCAGTAATTTTGATGTAGATCTTTGTACATCTTTGTACCTCCAGGGTGTACTGAGTAGGGAGAGCTGTGAGCTTCTTTCATTAACTCTTCCCGAACAGAACCTTTTGGTACACATATCTGCTGCCGTACCTCAAAGATCCGTCTTCATGGATGATGAAGTCTGTTCTGAGTCCATTCTCCACTTGTTCTCTAAACTTTTGCAACTTATCATCACTTACTTGAGCTGCTTTGATCTGATTGACAATGGTAGATTAAACTTGTAAATTCATCAAACTTGAAGCGTTACCTGGTATGACCACTTCAATCTCCATCTGATGCAAGTCTTGTTGAAGCTTGCACTGGGCGGCGAGATTCATCGATAATAGTTGGCGACTAAGGGCATCAGGTACCACATTCACTTTCCCTGGGTGATATCGCAGGTTGATGTCGAAGTCCGCCATGAGTTCTAACCATCGTCTCTGCCGCATATTAAGCTCCTTCTAAGTAAACACATATTTCAGACTCTTGTGATCTGTGTATATATTCACTTGTTCACCAAGAAAATAATGGCGCCAAATCTTAAGAGCAAAGATAACGGCTGCCAATTCCAAATCATGCGTCGAATAATTGCGTATATGAATTTTCAGCTGTCTTGAAGCATAAGCCACAACCTTACCGTGCTGATATAGAACACATCCTAATCCCTTACCGGATGCATCGCAATACACTTCGAAACCTCCAGATTGGTCCGGTATAACAAGAATAGGCGTTGATGTCAACCTTGACTTAAGTTCTACGAAAGCTTGCTCGCATACTTCTGACCACACAAAGTCTTCATCTTTACGTGTGAGCTTGGTCAGGGGTGTTGCTATCTTTGAAAAGCCTTCAATAAACCTTCTGTAATATCCAGCTAGACCCAAGAAATTTCGAATGTCCTTCACTGACTTTGGTGCCGGCCATTCGCTTACTGCTGAAACTTTCGCTGGATCTACAGAGATTTCTTCGCCTGATACAATATGTCCGAGAAAACCAACTTGATTTAGCCAGAATTCGCATTTGCTATACTTGACATAGAGTTGATGTTATCGTAGAGTTTCCAGGACAATTCGTAGGTGCTCGGCATGTTCTTTCCGACTCTTTGAATACACCAGGATGTCGTCGATAAAGATGACAACAAACCGGTCTAGGTACTCTCGGAAAACTTGATTCATTAGGTTCATGAATATTGCTGGTGCGTTGGTCACTCCAAATAGCATCACAAAAAATTCGTAATGTCCATAACAAGTTCTGAAAGCCGTTTTGTGGATATCAGATTCCTTGGCCTTCACTTGATGATAACCCGAACGAAGATCTAACTTGGAGAAAACACAAGATCCACTTAGCTGATCAAAAAAATCGTCGATGCGCGGAAGTGGATACTTGTTCTTTATCGTTACTTCGTTCAAGGATCTATAATCAATGCACATTCTGTATGAACCTTCCTTCTTCTTCACAAGTAGAACTGGTGATCCCCAACTTGAAGTGCTGGAACGAATCCATCTTTTCTCCAATAATTCGTCCAACTGAGTTCGGACTTCCTTCAAACTTTCCGGACTTAATCGATATGGTGCTTTGATCACTGGTTGTGCTCCTGGTACTAAATCAATGCTGAATTTAAGAGCTCGATCGAGAGGCACATCGTCAGGAAACACATCGTCGAACTCTCGAACCATTTTTAGCTTTGATCCTTCCTCCGCTTGAATTGCCGCAATTATTGCCTTCTTTGGTTTCGTCTTGTAAGTACTTGGCTCTAGGGTACGGTCTTCACTTTTGAAATAGAAAACCGGATGCTCTGGAATCTCGAATACTACCCTCCTTTGACGACAGTCAATAGTAGCATAAAATGTTCCGAGCCAATCCATACATAGAACCACATCGAAGTTTGGTATGTCCGGTACCTTGAAGTCAGCATAGAATTCTCTGCTGCAGACGACTACTGGACACAAGTTGTATCCCATTGTTGCCTTTAGAACGCCATTTCCTAAACTGACATTCCAGCTGGATACAAGCAGTGTGACTGGAATCGCATGAGTTCGGACGAACCGTTGTGACATAAAGCAATGTGATGCTCCAGTATCGAAAAGTGCCAGTGCAGGGAGTGAGGCTACTAAGATTGTACCTAAAGTATGTGGGATATGTTTTAGGTATAGGAAAAATATGTAGGTAGGTGTTAAGACTGAAAGAAAATCTTGAGAAGAAAAGGTTACCAGTGATGACTTGGCCAGTGGCCTCAGCTTCTTCCACGGTCATCGTGAAAGCTTGTCGCCGTGGTACATTCCTCCTGGCCAGAGGAGCATTCTTCTGAACGCTCCTTTGAGCTTGATGGAACTAACGAGGAGGAGGTGCAGTCGGTGGTCCTTTAGGTGGTGGAGCAGGGGTAGAGAGTCTTGGAGCAGGTGCCTGAAGGGCTGGTCTCTGTTGGTAAGTGATTGCTGGCCTGGGTGCAGCAATTGGGTTGTGTTTTCGGGGACAAGACCCAATGTCATGAGTAGCTGATCCACAGACTAAGCAAAGATGGTTGGCTCGCCGGCAGTCTTTCGCCAAATATCCATCTCTCCTGCAGTAGGTACAAAAGGCTGGGCTGGGCCGGTTTATTGATACTCCCGGTCTCCTGGGCATAAATGGTGGCCTTGAAGAGACTCCTCCTGCTATCTGGTTGGCAGGGAGCTTCATTCAGGCAGACTGAGGTCTGCCCCTCATCTTTACCACTGCCTCATAACGGCAGGCAGCTTTCAGAGCCGATTCATGAGTCGGAAAATCTCTTGTGGCTAATGCAGCCTGGATCTCCGAATCTAACCCTAGTTGAAATCGACGGGCTCTGATCTCATCCGTCGGTATCAGGTGTGCCGCAAATCTATTAAGGTATTGTATTAGCTGTGTAGTGTGTGATTTATTGAAAAATTGAATTATTGAGACATATCTTACTGACTGAGCATGGTGAACTCAGCATCGTATTCATCCACTGATTTGGTCCACATCGAACCCTATTGTAAGTGGATGAACTGCTGTTCCATGTCGAACCAGGCAGTCTCAGTGAAGTACTTTGCATCGAACATGTCACGGAAAGTCTTCCATTCAATGGGTTGATCAAGACGGCTTTCTTCCGCCTTCTACCAAACCCGTGCATTGTCCGTGAGCTGCAGCTTTTCAACTCGGACCCAAGCTATCTCTGGCACTTGTGCCGCTGCCAGATCATCTTCAATACTTTAAGCCCATTCGTCAGCTTTTAGAAGGCTCTCTTTTCTTGAGAATTGCTTGGGGTGCAAGGCCCTGAATTCACCCCAGGTGCTTCTGTCTCGGGATGGTTCATTAGAATAGCAGTCTGGTGCTGCTGTTCTTCTGGGAGGTTGCGGATCGCCTCAAGCAGAACCGTATGCTCGTTGATCGGAGCAGCGACGGCAGGTGTGAGTGGTAGTGGTGGGGGAGTGTTGTTGACATTCATGCTGGTGTTGTTTGGGGAATCCATAATCTTGAAAGAAAAATTTGGGTTAGGACAGATTCAAAGTATATGTAAGATTCAAGAAATATGAATTGTAAAGAATATTTTCAGTTGCTGGTTCTTGTGTTATATTGCTTAGGTTGTCCATACAGAGCTGAACTGCATGGTAGGGTTCCATACAGCTCTGACCTGCATAGGCCACCAACAAAACCTGTCACGCCCCACTTCCCAGTATACGGGCAGAGGACATGACGAGGACGCTACGTATTTACTCTGAAGTAAACACGCAAAGCGTATCTAAGCAATATAAAATATAATGTACACAAGAGACAAGATATAAATGAACATCAACTTTATTTATTAACATTCTTTTTACAATACATCTGAAAAGTAAATACATGGAATGTAAAGCAATGCCTAAACAGTGGCATAACAGAAATGGAAAATACAGAATGTAAATGTGTACAAGGAATCTAAAGCTAGCTGGTCCAAATCCTCGCTGGTGGGCTCGATCTCCAGTGAGTCTGAATCACCTGACGACAATCCAAAGAAAAAGAAAGAGAATGTCGTCAGTGAAAAAATAGCTCGGTAAGTCCCGTAAATAGACAAGAATGGAATAGAGAGAATAGAGAGTATATTGTTATAATGTTGTATTTGGTGTTAACGCTGTTGTTTGTAGCTTGGTACAGAAGAGTCCAGTGTATACGAGAGGAGTCTCACTAGACCAGAGACTACGGTATATGGAGTACAAGGAACCGTTCAGCCACGGTACAACGGTAATTGAATTCAGGTTAGGTGTCTTTATAGTTGCTGCCTCGTGCCACTTCAAACACCTTCCGTACCAATCTACCTCTTAAACCCCGCGATGTCTTGATGGTATTATTTGTATTGTATTGATTTATATAGATGGATGACTTGCCAGAACCATAATATCAGTAAATGGATATAACTGGAGAATCATGTAGATGGATGTATATCCATGCTTCGGTTCAGTCAATATAGATTGAACGGATTGAATATATGGATTCATATTGAATTATAGTTTTGTAATTTCATACTTGAATCATATTCAAGTCAGATTTATTATATCGAGACTCAGTCTGAGTCAGACAATTAGAAAAGAAATTGAATCCTGAATTGTGTTTTAGTGCTATCGGTAACTGATGCACATAGACGGCAGGCTTTGTGTCTTTTTCAAAAACAATTACCGTATTGATAACACCGTTTGTTAAGTTGTCTATCTTAAATAGGCAAGCACCCATATCTCCAGCTCTCTTAGGCTCAAGAGACTGGTCCCGCTTAAACCTATGCTTATTAGGGTCCTTATTGTAATTTAGTATAACTTGAGGGGGTTTTATGTAAAAAAAATATTGTATAATTTTCAAAATACACCTCAAGTATTTTATTATCGTCTTTAGAGTTTTCATTGATGTATATTTTATCAATGTGACATTTCAAGTGAATAAAACCTAATTTTAAAGTATAAAGTATTTATTTGAAATATTGGAATTGCATGGCATTTTCTTGTAGATGGAATGTTTTTCTTGAATTTTGGAAATTTAGAATATTATAAATATTAAAAATAGATATTTTGATATTAATTACATATATATTTATTTATAAAAATATAAGCTTTATTTATAATAGAAATCATATTTTCTAAAGAAAAATGTTTTTAAAAATCTTTCAACATCGTATGCTACTTACGGAGGTCTACATCTCACTCTACTAATCCCAAGGATGTGTGATATTCCGCACTATACCAAATGGGTTCCCCGAAATGGGTTGTAGAGGCGCAATTGCAAAGATTTGTTAAATACACTTCTTATAGAAAAATGTTTTAATAGTTGAAGATTGTTATATGTAAAGTCGTATTTTTTCTAAATCTATGTTATCAAATTTCATCGTGCTATATTAGATATGTGTGTGTGAGGAGGTAGGTCATTACCTCGTGAGTTTTCTAAGGTAATACGGTTTAAAAAGTTCAAGCATGTCGAAATGAAACATAAGGGTATTTTAATGTAAAAGTGGAATAAAATTTGCTGCGGTTATTATTTTGATGTCAAACTTGTTCTATTATCTTCGTTAATATTTAATGGTCATGTCATAAGAGTTTGGTATTATTATGTTTAAGTAAAATAGAACTTTTTAAGGAAAAACCGAATCGAAAGTCGGATTAACTCCACTTCCGTCGGATTTTAGTTTTGAATGTTTTTAGAATAGAGAAAAGAAGGTGAAGTAGAGACTTACTAGATGATTGGCTAGAAGAGAGAAAGAGAAATAGGTGGGAGTTTCCGGTGCGTCGTTTCGTCGTCGGAAACTCCTCAGATTGCCGTCGGAAGTTCGTCGGAGCTTCGCTCTTTTGCGAACTCCACTTGCACACAAAGACTTGAGAATTTTCTTGAGAGTTTGGGCAGGGATTTTGGAGTGAGGAGGGGTGATTTGTGGGTGGTATTTATAGGAAAAATTAGGGTTTTAGGGTAGTGAAAGGGTGTATTAAAAATTTGTATTAAAATGGATTAAATGTGTGTTTTAATGTGCTCTGTAAATGTGCAGGAAAAACAAATAATACAGGAGTTATGGGGGGAGTCCAAGAGTCGCCAGAGTTAAAGAAATTTTGGGTTTAGACCGAGTCAAACCGGCGGCGCCGGCCCGAGTCGACATCTCACCGGCCCGAGTCGCGAGTTGGGGCCTCGTATTTTCGCCACGTGTCGGGGTCGGTTGGTCTACTGCAGTGCACTCGTTTGTTTTATGTGTGACTCTTCAGTTTACGTGTTGTGCTCGTATAGACTCTTGGGATTGTAAAAGATTAAAATAATTTAAAATAAAATTAATGCGTGGCTGATGGGATTTGAACTCTGGTGCTTTGGTTCAGCAGTGCAAGATCTTACCAATGAGCTACAAGCTCCTTCTTGCTGTTCGAAAGTAAATCAAATTCTTATAGTACTCACAGGAATTGTAAATACCCTAAGTATACATTAACTTTAAATGAATTTTGTGTACACTAAAATTGGAGTTGTTACATTATCGTTCAATAAATATTTACGTATTCTTTTGGGAAATATCTTTTATAAAAGGTTATAAGTTTTGTTTAAAAACATAGCCTTTTAGTATAGGTCAAGGAATTTAAATGAAATTATATTCTTTTAAGATGGATTAAGGTATGTTATTGTAAATAATAATTTATAAAGTTATGCAGTTTATTTTGAGGTAATATTTTAGAAATACGTCCGTGTTGCCAACCGCTGCACATGGGCGACAAGATTTATGTCCTTTTTAGGGACGATTGCCTATCAACCATGAGATATTTACGTAAAGCATTATCCTATTTAAATCAGGGTATTTTATTAAAGACGATATTCAACAAGAACAACTCCGTGTTGACAACTGCTGCACATGGACGGCAGAATTTGTGTCCTTTTTAGAGACGATTGTGTCATAGCCATGGGGTGTTTCATGTATAATATTACCCTATTAAGATATCTTATTAAACTTTAGTGGTTATAGGATAAGGGTATTAATATAAAAATATTCCCTTAAGTGAAAGGGTATTGATAAAAAAAACACTATATTATAATTAGCTTATGTAACATAGAAAAATGTGGTATTTATGTGATCATAGGCTGTTTTGAAATTTTAGAGTATATCTAACATTACGACTTTTCAAAGATTGGGGTATTTTATCGAAACTAAGATTTATCAATAAAAATATATTAAGTTTTTTTAACCCCCTTTAAAATACTTACCTAATCAGTATATGTTTTCAAACATTAACTTTTCATAATATGAAGCCATGTTGTGGAATGACCTATTTTGAGATCGTACATTATGTGTGATATGTTATCTTAGCAAACTAATAATCAATATGATATTAGAAGGTATGTGTGATGTGCCAACTTAACTGATAAACAACATCATGAATTTTTATTGTAGGTATGTGTGTGAGCATGAGAGATAGGTCGTTATCCCGTGAGGTCAACATCAAGTCTAGATTCTTTTATTAAAATAATACCGTAATATAAAATGCATGAAGGTTTTAACATCGTATTAAAATGGGTTGTAATATTATTATCAAGTCTAAAAAATCTTAATTGAAGAAGATGATAGATCAAGTGGTGGGAGGCGAATCCCACCTTTGTTTTCGAAACGAAGATTTAGGAAGTCGAAACGTCTCGTTACACTAAAATGAGAATATCTCCATGTTCTGATTTTTTTCTCGACAATTGGGTGGAACCACAGCATCGGCGCCGTCGATATGAAGGTCTGGGTATTTTTTTCAGAATTTTCGGAGTTCTGTGGTGTGAGAAAATAGAGTTTGAAGGTCTCTATTTATAGGGTTTTTCTCCCAACAATAAAATCCCAAAATCCGGTTCAATCTCATCAGAAAATCCCAGAATCCGTGCTCACCATGATTACAATCATCGCTTGATGATTGTGCCTCCGCCGCCAGTGATCGAGAGCCGTTGGATTTAAATCCAACGGCTCTCGCGAGCCCCCATCTCGTGGCTACTCCAACGGCTCTCACGAGCCCCCATCTCGTGGCTACGGGAATTCAGGCGCCTGCGATTGCAACGTGTGGGCCCTGCGCTCGTAGCCACCGCTACGATTCCCTGGCTGTTGAATTTGAGATCCAACGGTCCAGGTTAACCTCCCTTTATATATAATATTTTTTATTTTAAAATCTAAAACTGTTTTATTAAATCGAATTTGTTTTAGAATATTTTTTTAAATACGGAAAAATATGAGAAAAATCAGAAAAATATATTTTGTTGTTATCTTTAGTTTAAAAATGATTTTAGGCTAAAACTAAATAATATTCCCATATCTATGATATTTGTTAGTTATTATAATTATTTAAATTCTAGTTTATCCTTGAAAATATTTTAATTTTGAAATAATCATTTTAATTAATAATAAAAATATAAAAATTATTTTAAGACATTATAAGATTCCATTAAAACATTTTAAGCTCAGAAAAATATAAATAGCTTTTAGAAAATTCCTTTAATTATATTTAAATGCTTTAAAAATTACTAACATTACTTTGAAAAATAAAATCATTAACATAAAATATTTTTCTATCAATGAAACACATAAATAATTACTTGATACTAGAAAATTAAATAAAAGATATTTTATTAGGTATTAGAAAACGCGGTCGTTATAATCTAACCTCCTTAAAATAATTTTGTTCTCAAAATTTCAGAAGGTAGTGGTCAAGGAAAATCACCAAGAAAGGATTAGCGAGAAAAAATTTGGATTTCGCTCTCTCGTCTTGTTTCCTCGTTTTTGTATAGATTCGTCTGGGGTTCCTTCCTCCAATAACTCTAGCCTGCTGGACCGTCTTGCCCTTAAGGTCTTCTCCTTCTGGTCTTGTATCTTGACCGATTACTACTCATAGGTTACGTCAGCCCCTACTAGGATCTCGGAATGATCCAAAATGTGACTGGGGTCACCGACACACCTTTTTAACTGCGAGATATAAAAGCATTAAGCACGCCCTCCAAAGAAAGTAGCAAAACTAGGCTATACGCAACCCCACCATCTCTTTCCGGGATGTTAAACGGACGATGGGTCGCGAACTGAGTTTTTGTGCTTCTCATATCGTATCACTACCTCCATTATTTCTACAATCATCTTAATCCCACAAGTTTTCAATCTTCAGGATCATCCCAGTAGATCGCCACTTCTTCCATATAAAACTTGACCCCTCTCAATCTTCTTCATATGCTTCCACCATCTATGTTCACACGTCCTCCTTACGGTAGTGTCTCTATATCTTTAGGATGAACATCATAATTTCCGGTTCTAGATCAAGATATGATAGTTGCATTCACGAGTCTTTAGTTATCTTGACGCATATGCATTACATCGCCGTGCTGATACATCGCACCACCGAGTCCCATCCCCGAAAACATCGTAGTAGATGTTTAAACTTCCGGGTCTATTGAGTATGGCAAGGATGGGTACATTAGTTACGACCTACCCTCCTTAGAGTAATTTCATATTTAAAATTTCAAAGGAGTAGCCACTACTGGGCACGCGAATCAGTAACGCTGTCAAGAACCCTCTTTTACTACATGTGTCGCTCTCAGGAGTTGGTGTATCGCTTGATGCATAGAAAGCCTATGAATGGTTTAGATATAAAGAATCGGAAAGTGTAAAATCAGTAGTTGCTTTTGGATAGAAAAATTTGGAAGTTGAAGAAAGGTTAGATGTATTTCTAAACTAATGGAAAATGTATAATGGGGCATGCACAAAAACTTGAGAGATAGAAGCATAAGGGCAGCTGGTCGAACTATGGATCTAAAAATAATTATGGTGAGTCTAACTAAGATTTGCATCGAAGGATAAATAAGTATTGTATCGAAAAGGAAGGTTGAAAAATAAAAGAGTACCTCTGCTATCTTGCCCTGTGGCATCATTCTTCTCGGCTGTCATGGTGAAGATCTGGCGTTTTGGTCCATTCTGCTGCGCTTGCTGAAAAACGCGCTCATGTGATGGCAAGCGTGGTCCCTTTGGAGACGCCCCTTGACTGGTTGGTTTAGTGGTTGAAAGTGGTCGGTTTCCCTATTGTGGTGCCTCATAATTAGCCGGCTTATTGACGGGGCCTGATTGTCTCCTTCTCTAAGGACAGTCCCCAATACCATGATCCGGAGACCCACAGACTATGCAGAGTTTATTCAAAACACGACAGTCTCTCATGTAGTGTCCGGTTCTACCATAATAGTTGCATATAATGGCTAGTTTTCTTGAGACATTTAGCCTTACTGGCCTCTTGAATTGCTGCCCTCCGTTAAATTTAGAAGACGATTCTCCAGAAATTGGCTTGCCGGTCGCTTAACACCTGACTAATGGCCATTCTTCCTTAAGCGTTTCTGTAGATCTTCAAAGTTTCGCGCCACATCTAAGATTGTGTCATAAGTCGAAAGGTTAGCAGAAGACATGGAGGACTGCGTCTTCAAGTCCAACCCTTGTCGGAACCACTTAGCATATAGTTCTGGGGTTGCCACCAGGTGATGTGCGAACCGACTTAACCTTGCGAACTCTGAAGCGTACTCGTCTACAGGCTTATCCCACAAGCTCCCTTGTTGGAGTTGTACAAATTCCCTTTCCATCTCTAGGTGTGCCACGGCTAGAAAGTACTGGGTATCAAAACGTTGTTTTAATGTTTCCCGGTCGATGGGCTCCTTCAGTCTACTTTCTTATGCCTCCCACCATATTCTGGCATTATCCGTAAGTTGCAATTTAGCTATGTTTACCTACACATCCTTAGGAATTTGAGTAGTACTGAGATCATTGATAGTTCCTTTGAGACATTTTTCAACTTCTAAGGGAGTTTCCTCCCCTGAATAGGTTTCAGGATGAAATGATCTGAATTGCTTCACTCCTGCTGAACCTTGAGGAACTGGGGGTAGTTCCTTCCTTAAAACCTCCGTTTGTTGCTGTTTACTTTCTCATAGCTCCTGATGAAAAGCAGCCGTCTGCAGCTGTTGTTGTTCTAGTAGTCCTTGCATCATTTGTAACATAGCTACTTATTGAGCAACGGCTTCATTGATCCTATTTCCTCTTCTGTTACGGTTAGGGTGTCATCCGGCCATTGTGATCTGAATTATAAAGGGGTTAGGTTACAAACAGATTGAGGGGTGAGATAAGATAGTAACTTGCATGAAAGACAACAATTAATGAAAGAGAAAAACTAATAAAAAGAAGAGCAAGAGATACAAGAGAGATTTTGCTCGAAACTAAGATTTTATTATCCAACTTCAATAAGGAAAGTATAACTGAAAAGGAAGAACATGCCCCCACTGCAATAGATCGTTTTATTCGGACAAAAAGAAAAAATAAGTCTTATTAATCTTGATTATGGGAGTTCAACATATTGTGATAGGCTCACGTACTAAGAGAGGGACGGCTATTCCCACAGTGTCTTGCGGGGACAAGGATGGCTATTCCCACAGTGTCTTGCGGGGACAACTGCCTGAGATTCTTTGGCCTCGAATTCCTCCTCACTCGAAGTTTTATCTTTTGACTCGTTCTCGGCTGGAGCCTCATTCATGGACTTTGCCTCTATAGGGTCTTCTTCTTCTATGGAAGCCACCTCTTCAGGATCATTTTCCATAGGTTCATCTTCTATAGGATCTTCTTCTTCATCTTCGGAGTCATTGGCCATCATAGATGATTAATCTAAAATATTGCACATTTGTATGAACATTTTCCCTACTATTATTAATATATAAAAGATGTTAATTGTAAATAAAGAACATATGTGGGTTTATTTGTAAAAGTTATTATCATATGTTTCTTCATTTATAATTAATATAATTAGGGAAAATATATGCATATAATATTTAAATGAAATATTTGTAATTAAAATATGCATATCATATCAAATATTCCTAATCAGTATTCTTAAAATATTATATCATATAAATGGTTGAAATAATAACTCAAAAATACCAAATGCTACTAACACTTTAATTTAAGATATTGTGCAGGTATTAGCTCAGGTCTGAAATCCAAGTATGAGATCCAAATCAAATCGGGACATCGAAACAGAATCTGCCAAATTTTAGAAGCAAATCGAGGAATCTAGCAACGGCAGAGATTCAGCGCAATGTTTTCAGAATCTATACATCAAAAGGATCTCCAAATATCAATAAGAAAAGGCAGAAAAAATCCCAACACCTATCCCACCAAGTGGCGGAAGATCCACGGTCAACAAGGGGAAAGGGCGGCAGTTCCGCGGTCTTATGATGGCCGTTGGATCCTGGGATTTTTTGGGTATGATTGTAACTACATTTGATCTCATATGAAATCTAGGGTTTCTAGTTTTGGAGACTATATAAAGGACAGAGAGCTTTGCATTTGATATTCATTCTACATCTCATCATCTACCTCCATATAGAGAGAGATCTACGAGCAAAACTAGGGTTCTTGTAATCCACTTTCTAAGAAGAAAATTGTAATGCAATAGTTGATTAATAAAGGTAGTTTTTGTTTTAATTCTTTTTGCATTTATTTTACGCATTTACTTTTTCTGCATCTATTTTTACGCATTAATTTTACGCATTACTTTTCTGCATCTTAATTATGGTTTCATTCATCTTCAACCTTTCTTCTGAATCGCTACTAACCATAAGCGAGTAATTTCTTGCTTGTTAGGGTTTGTACGATATGGTAGAATAATGGATGAAATATCTTTTAACTTCTTTTGACATTTTAATATTTATAAACCTTAGTAAAATAAATGTTAACCTTTTTATCGGGCACGCTATCAATTTATTGACAGTCACGACCACGATTTGAGATTATTTAAACACTTGTTTTGTTAAGAGCTTGAGATTAATAGAGATCAATAAAAGGACAAGGGTTAGTAGTGGGAACCCCTAATTCTCTCCAAGAACCCTAATCAATATTCATCACTATCTCTCTAGTTTTAAACTATTAAAAGATAAAAAGAGACATATCTAAACATTCATCCATTAACTACTAAATCCTATAAACCCTACAAGCCTTTCTATTATAAATTTTATATCCATATTAAAATAAAACGACAACAAACCATCTTCTCTTTTATCAACTCGTCTAAAGCAAGAAAAGAATTTCATGTTTCCCTGCAGATGACCCGTACTCATCGCGGCTAGCTATTTGCGACACCGTTTTGATTGCGGTTATTTACAAAACACTTTTTTCATGATCAATCAAATGGCGCCGCTTCTAGAGAGACGGTCCTAATTAATTTTCTTGTTATTCAGGTTGATTTCTTATAAAAACCAGAAAAATAAAATAAACGAGAATCAAAATCGTATCTTGTGTTTTTAACGATTATTGTGCAAGTTTTGCAAGGACATCTGGAGTAATTGGAACAAGCCAACAGAGATTCAGAGACTTTAAACTTGGACCAGAGGAGCATAGAGGTGCTCTGTAGAAATTTGAAGAAAAGATCTTGCCAAGAGGCGGCGGAACCGCGGCCAAAGTAGGCATTCGGCGGCGGAACCGCGGTCCTTTTGACGATTTGGGCTCCCAAAACTCTCTGGTATTTTCCTATAGCCTTTCTCTCTCCTCTAAAGCTCCAATAATTTGATTTTATTTGCAAGATTCTTTGCAAACAATGCCGCTAAAAAAATCTTTTTGCGTGTTTTAATTTCGATTTGTTTTGCATACTTAAACCGGACATTAAGGGGCAAAAAACCCAAATACAGATTAGGTGGGGATTTCATCACCCTTTCTAGGCCCCACAAATCACAAGCGAGCATACTATCACCCTGCATTAATAAAAAATATCTAGACCAATCCTCTAAGGACTGTCGCGATCAATTAGGATAGAGGAAGGCCGTGGGTAATCTATTTCTTATCCGCATTTCTCTTATGGTGTCTGGGCAAGTGTGACTAAGTAAAGTGGTTACTTAATTAGACCCGCTATTTCGGTGATTCGTATAGCAGATACCTGGCACATACCTAGCCATAAGATTGATAAGGAGGTGGTAGAGAATTGATCTTACGTCTTGTCCTTTGGAAGTCTAAGAGCGGTCTAGTGACTTGACCTAGGTGACCCTAGATTTAGGAATCGATTGTGCATTTAGTGATTGGTTGAGTCAAGTCTCACGTCTGACCTTTTTTCAAAACTAGCCTTCTTGAAATCGTTCTCACACATATCACACACTGCCACACGTACTAAACCCGCTTAGTGCATGATCGGCTGGACACGGGATTCTAGTTCCCGTCTACTCCGCGTTTTTGCAGTCGACTCTCCGAAGTCGGTACTTCTTCATTTTCTATTTCCCTTCCACCTACCACATCTCCCGAAATGGACGGATTTCCATCAGATTTTAACAATACCACCTTGCCACCACCCGTAGGTGCGCAAAATCCATAGATGCTACCCCGTACGCGGACCCCTTCCTACGTGTCTGTCTCTTCCACCAGCTAATGGGGATAATTTCGAAATTAAACCCCACTTCATCAACTTATTGCCCAAATTTCACGGGCTTGAATCTCAAGATGCATACGTTCTTATAACCAAATTCGAAAACGTATGTGCAATGATGAGCACCACCCAACTTTCAGAGGATGATATGCGATTACGTCTTCTCCCTTTTACCTTGTGCGATCTTGCAAAAAAGTGGCTTTATATCACCGCCGCACTATCTATCATGAAATGGGATGAATTCATTAAAGAATTCCTTAAGAAATTCTATTCTCATCACAAGACTGCCCGCATTCGAAGCGAGATTAACCAGTTTGTCCAACTTCCCAACGAACCCTTTTGGAAATACTTTGAACGGTTTAAACATCTTCTTGTCCAATACCTTCATCACGGAATCGATAGATGGCAACTTTGCCGAATTATTTATGAGGGTATTAATCCAGCCATGAAACAAATGCTAGAAATTATTTATCAATGTCATTTCATGTCAAAAGATGATGGCGAAGCATGGCAATTTCTAGAAGATCTCGCCGAACAAACATTACAATGGGAGAGCACTAGACCAACAACATCGTCTTCATCTAGGGCAGGTATCCATCAGCTCAACGTTTCCAACGCAGTAAAAGCCAAAATGGCTGTGATGCAAAAGAAACTCAAAGCTATGAAAAGCAAATTCTCTTCAGGCTCTCTAAACCAAGTTACGCTCCCCAAAACCGTGTGGTTGTTGTTTTGACCCATCACATTTAACAGAAAAATGTCCTTTGAATTCTCCATCTCAAGGTCAAGAACAAACTAATGCTGCTTTTCAGCAACACCCTAGAAACGATCCTTATTCCTCCACATATAATTAGGGATGGAGGAATCGTCCTAATTTTGTTTGGAACCAAAACCAAACTCAAACTCAAAATCAGTTCCCAAGCCAAAATAACTATCAAGGGCTTCCCCCACAGCAACAACAATCACCACAACAAATTCAGCAACCCTTTCAACCGCAATCTTTCCAAAATCCGGCCAACAACTTTGTCCCTTATAATAATTCTTTCCAACCAGAGACGAATATTCCAACGGCCGGTACCGATAAAATCTCCGCACACGAATGAAATTTAGAAACGTTTATTAAACAATCCACACAAACGACGGCTAATTTAACGTCTTCTATCCAAACATTAATGCAACGCACTACTTCCTACGGTGAAAGCATAAAATCAATCGAAGCACAAATTGCACAGTTAAATGCCGCGATGAGAGAGAGAGAGAGAGAGAGAGAGAGAGAGAGAACAGGAGACTTCCATCTCAACCTCTACCAAATCTCGAACACACAAAGCGCAAACATCGTCCTAAACCAACAAAATCATAACGTGAGTGCCGTAATTACGTTGAGATCAGGAAGAGTGCTAAACAATAATGTTGGTAAACAAGTTGATGTTGATGAGTTAGATGACGACCCGGCTACTACTTCTACTCCTATTTCGTCTAGTCCACCATCTTCTTCTGAGCCTATTCTCCGTTTTTCACTAGGCTCGAACCCTTAGCCCGCTTCCTTGAATGAACTACCATTTCAGACCATCCCAAATTCAATTTTGGGATCCATTCTATCCCCACAATCTTCTCCTCAAATGTTGGACCCGACCCCTATTGATAAAGCTTTTTTTCCAGACCGGTTGAGGCCCAACAAACCAAGTCTACAGATGGAGAAGATTGTGTAAATGTTTAAGCAAGTTAACATAAATATTCCTCTCTTCGATTCTATCCAACAAGTTCCGTCCTATGCGAAAATTCTTAAGGACTTGTGCACTAGGAAGAGGAAAACTCAAGTGCCTAAAAGGTTTTCTTAGCAAGCAATATGAGCACTGCTTTTACCCAACATTTGCCCAAGAAACGTAAGAACCTCGGTAGTCCTACAATATCTATAACTATTGGGGGTAAAAATATCAATCGCGCTCTACTCGATCTAGGTGCTAGTGTTAACTTGCTCCCGTATTTTGTTTTTGAGCAATTAGGAATAGAAAAGTTGAAACCTGCGCACTGCACTCTCCAGATGGCCGATCGATCTATCACCCACCCTAGGAGTGAACTAAAGGACGTGTTAATCAAAGTCGGGAAATTTATATTCCCTGTGAACTTTATAGTTTTAGATACACAGCATGTGGCGAACCCACAGAACCAAATCCCGGTGATTCTTGGTCGTCCTTTTCTAGCAACTTCCAATACTATAATCAATTGTCGTAACGGTTCTATGAACATATCCTTCGGGAAGATGACAATTGAGCTTAACATTTTCAGGATAGAAAGTCAACCCTCCGAACCTTCTGCTCATCTAATTAATATATGTTTTGTCAACGAGATAGCATCCGAAAGTTACGAAGTTGAGGAACTTTGCGATAATGATCTCGACGCCACTAGTGCGTCATTGTTTAATCCAGCAAATTATTATACTAGTGAGGACCTTTTTGACTACTCCACCCCGAGTTCGAATCCTTTGACTTGCCACATAAATTAGCTGAGCTATCTGAGTCAATCTCTTACGCTAGCTATGAACCTCTAATGGAGTCCGAGTATCATTCCCTTACCCTACCGTCTATCATCTCTCCGCCGACACTAGATCTCAAACTGCTGCCATCTTATCTTAAATATGCATATTAATGTGAGAATGAGTCTTTGTCAGTTAGCTTCTCTAGCTTTAGAGCAAGAGAAAGCTCTTATGTCCGTCTTGAGCTCAAATCGACAAGCTTTTGATTGGACAATGGCGGATATCAAAGGAATTAGTCCCTTAATTGTTGAACATCATATACATTTGATGGATGAAGCCAAACTAGCCCGAAACCCACAAAGACAGTTGAATCCCGTCATGAAGGAGGCGGTAAAGAAAGAAATCGTCAAATGCCTAGATAATGGTATAATTTACCTAATATCTGATAGCCAATGGGTAAGTCATATTCATATGGTCCCTAAAAAGTCTGGCATCACGGTCATACCTAATGAGGCTAATGAGTTGATTCAAACACGCACCCAAACTAGGTGGCGGGTAAGTATTGATTATAGAAAACTCAATGCCGCAACAAGGAAAGATCACTTTCCTCTACCCTTTATTGACCAAATGTTGGAACGATTAGCCGGGCATGAATACTACTGTTTCTTGGACGGATACTCCGGCTATAACCATATTTCCATTGCCGAAAAGGATCAAGATAAGACAACTTTTACTTTTACTTTTCTTTTTGGTACTTTTGCTTATAAACGCATGCCCTTTGGGTTATGTAATGCTCCTGCTACATTTCAGTGGTGTATAATGGGGATATTCTCGGACATGGTCGAGAATTTTCTGGAGACATTTATGGACGATTTCTCCATATTTGAGGACTCCTTTGAAGAATGCTTACGTCATCTTGACGCTTTTCTTACCCGTTGTAAGGATAAGAATTTAACTTTGAATTTAGAAAAATATCATTTCATAGTTCAAGAAGGTATCGTCTTAGGGCATATCATTTCACGAAAAGGTATTGAGGTAGACAAAGCTAAAATAGATGTCATCTCCAACCTTTCTATTCCCAAATGTGTCAAAAATATACGATCCTTTCTTGGTCATGCAGGATTTTATAGGCGAATCATTAAGAACTTTAGCAAAATTGCTAGACCCTTAACTCTTCTCTTGGCTAAGGATATAACATTTCACTTCGACTTGGATTGCGTGGTTGCTTTTGAATCACTTAAACGTTCTCTCAGTACAGCCTCCGTTCTATCATCTCCAGATTGGAATCACCCTTTTAAGCTTATGTATGATGCATCCGATTTTGCTATTGGTGCAGTCTTAGAACAGCACATTGATAAGATGCCACATGTAATTTACTATGCAAGTAGGACCTTGAACGATGCCCAAATGAATTATATAACTACCGAGAAAGAACTATTGGCAGTAGTATTTGCATTAAAAAAATTCTGGCCCTACTTAATTGGCTCTCCACTTGTTGTTCGCACTGATCATTCCACTCTAAGACATCTTTTATCAAAGAACGATATTAAATCCAGGTTAATACGTTGGATTCTATTGTTAAAAGAATTTGATCTTATCATACGAGATAAGAGTGGATGTGAAAATGTTGTAGCTGACCATCTTTCACGACTTTCTTCTTCGCCAATGATGACCTTGCCAATAAACGATTCCTTTTCAAACGAACTGCTCTTGACCATATCCTACAAACCTTGGTTCGCGGATATTGTGAATTATTTAGCAACGGGACTTCTACCCAGCGAATGGTCAAAATAAAACAATCACCGATTTCTATACCAAGTAAAACACTTTTACTAAGATGAACCCTATTTGTTTAAGTATTGTCCTGATCAGATCATTCGCCGATGTATCCCTAATAATAAGTTCAAGAGTGTATTGTCTTTCTGCCATGATCAAGCATGTGGCGGTTACTTTGGTCCAAGAAAAACAGCGAAGAAAGTTTTGCAATGTGGATTTTATTGGCCAACGTTATTTAAAGATGTATATGATTATTGCAAAACTTGTTCACGGTGTCAACACATGGGTCGGATTTCACGAAAAAATAAGATGCCGCTCCAACCTATCTTGGTTATGAAGATATTTGATATTTGGGGAATTGATTTTATGGGCCTTTTTCCCAACTCTTTTGGGAATTTATACATTTTATTAGCGGTGGATTATGTCTCTAAATGGGTGGAAGCAATACCATGCCGTACTAATAACAACAAAGTTATTGTTAAGTTCCTTAAAGAAAATATCTTTTCTCGGTACGAACACCCTCGCGCTATAATTAGCAATAATGGGACGTATTTCTGTTATCGGTATTTCGAGACTTTGATGCGGAAATATTCAATCAACCACAAACTTTCTATGCCCTATCATCCTCAAACGAGCGAGCAAGCTGAGATCTCTAATAGACAGATCAAAATTTTTTTGGAAAAAATGGTTTCTAAGAACCGTAAAGATTGGTCCACCAAATTGATGGATACTCTTTGGGCATTTCATACCACCTATAAGATCGATCTGAAAGTTTGTCTTAGCACCACCACTAAGTTTCAAGGAGTATCAAGTATGCAATTTTAAAAAATCTAGAGTGCTAAGGCATACGATCCAAGAATCGAACTAGAGAATTAGTATTTTGTTGTAAGCAAACATGTTCTAAACTAAGTGAAGAGGGTTACAACCTTTGTAAACCGGTCCTTCACTTCTATAGCTCCAAGCAGTAGTCCCTATAACTCTTCTTAGATTCCACTTGGTGAAAAGAATGAGCTTGCTTTGTATTCTTCGAAGCCGAAGATGATCCACCTTGAAGTCTCTCTAACTCAAGCTCACTCTTCACTAATCAAAGTATTAGTGAAGTAAACAACCTATACTAAAAGGTTAGGATAATGTAACTTGATGAAGTAGGAATTTTGCTCACTTTAGAAATCTTTTTCTCTTTCTTTTTCCAACTCAAGAAAAACCCTAAAGAGCTCTTGAGGAAGAAGATGAACTTGGGTGTGTGAGTGAATTAGTATGAGAGAATGAACCATGAGCTCAAGATAAGAATGGGATCAATAAATATCTTAAGAGTAAAACAAAATTGAGGGGATGAGTCATGGCTTCTCAATGCTTCTCCAAGCATCCAAAGCCATGACTCATTTCCACTCAATTTTCTATTTTACTTAAAAAATAAATCACCCTAAATTATCCTTAGCTCTAGTATGAGTCTCATACACCCATATTCAATGTATCATCCACCATGATACAAAATCATTATATATATATATATATATATATATATATATATATATATATATATATATATATATCACACACACACACATACACACATATATATATATAATGAGAAGAGAAGAAAATCATTAGTGAGCTATATTAGTTAATATATATGTATATATCAAATATATTAATATATATCAAATTATTAAATCAACACTTGATTCAATAATCTGGTTATGTCATATATAACCGACTAATATCATATATATATGTATATCAAATTATCAAATTAACACTTGATTCAATAATCCGGTTATATCACATATAACCGACAATATTCAATACTAGATATTAAATCAAGACTTGATTCAATAATCCGGTCATATCATATATAACCGGCCAATATCAAATATATATATATATAACAAATCATTGAATCAACACTTGATTCAATAATCTGGTTATATCACATATAACCTTACCGATATAAAATATCGCGAGATTAGAATACGGTATCTGTAAGTCCATGATGCACACCCCATGGCTCGCGGGGTGGCGGAATACTTTAAAAAACGATTTTCTCACCTCAAAAGAAACATGTTTTAGCTTTGCATCATGAACTTGTTCCACTTTAGGATCTTGTTTAAACCTTAGCTAACAAAAACTAGACTGAGAGAGAGAGCTAACTACTGAGTAAAGGAGTTATACCCTCGTTCCTAGTCCTTCGGGTCTTCAAGTTGCTCCTTGCTCCTTGGTTCAAGCTCCTTCTTCTTGATCTCCTTGCTTTGGCTTATGAACGATCTCCGTTGCCGGTCTCCTTTGTGTCGAAGATTGATCCACCCGAGGGCTATGGTCAAGCTCCAACCTCCATGAGATAACTTAGTGATCTAATTTGCTAAGAGAGAAGACTAAGTAGATGTAGAGTGAGTGTATTGGATTATTTGATCTCAAAGCTCATTGTTTTGCAACACATGCAAGTGTATGAGCTTGAGGAAGAAGGAGAGAAGAAAACCTAGGAAAGAGAATCCTTTTGTGATAATGATAATAGAAATGAGAAGAAGAATGGTTAAGTCTTGAGCCAATAATTCAACCATGGTATTATTAAATCATATAATCTACAACCATGCTTGAATAGTGGCTCCAAATGAAATAAACAAATACTTAGTCATTCTTCAACCCATGCCTCCTCATTTCCACCTCATTAATTCTTTAATGAAAAAGAATAAAACAATAATGAGGTGTCTCCTTCTAGAAGGTCAATCTTGTGAATTTACAAGAATGCCCTTTTTCCGTATTTTCATACCCGTATCCATATTCCGAAAAATACGGATACACCAAGATCAGTATAATCCAATACTACAATACTAGTATCCGGCTTAAACTAAAGCCTACCAGTATAATCCGTCCGATCTTCATTCGAGTAGCCAGTACACAAATGCGATCGAAACCCTGCCGTAAGACCATACGGCGTCTACATCGTCTCGCCTGATCCAGGGAAACCCTCTGTGTGGGACTCTAAAGACTCAACGGTACGCTGGCAGTGGGTTTAACCATAAGTCCGTCAGTGGCACTAGCTGTACATAACGGCAACCCAGGTACGTGTCGAAAAGGAGGCCGACGAGCGAACTCGTCCGTAACCCCTACTGAGCCTGTCCGTGACAATATCCGTGCAGTCCGGTTTGTTCGTCTGAGAGTATCGCATGTATGGTCTAGGGAGGTGGTAAACGTCAGACCCCTAACAACCGTATAAGTCGTACCGGTATGGCTCAAGACCATCCAAGAATCTACTGGTCGGTCCACCAGTAATTCTCTATCAGCCCTGGCCAGGGACTTATGGTAATGACCAACCGATCACAGTGCGATATCGACTCCCTATACCGGGAGAGACGAATCCCTAACAGTCGCTCACTGCCTCCATGTGGCTCGGGACTGTACCCAACTAAAACCTGTTTGCACGACTCCTTTGAGCCGTGGTAGGGTAGTAATCAAAGTACAGTGGGAACTCACACGAGACAAATGACGACCTCAAGTCGACAGACTATCTGCATACATGTCACCTAAGAACTGCTATCTAACGTTAGGTATAATACCATCCAGTCAGTTCTCGGCGAGTCCTGTCCGGTGTACTCACACTCAGTGAGCATCTGTATACAATCTTAGGTGCACATCACCAATGGCTGCGGACCAATCCATCGCCTCCCATCAGGGTCTAGATATGTATACACTAGTCTACTCTGGAGCATCGATGCCCAGTCTCGATACTCCTGCGACCAAGGACATTCAAGGATGTGCCTATTGACTATCCAGCTCTCACAAGTATGACTGCCATCACAACGCCGGTAGTCAGGAAAACACCCTACGCTTTATCAACATGTACATAAATACAAAGTAAAATATATCACACGTTAAGATAAAGACAAACCAAATAGCGTACTATCATATCAAGCAAGATTGTCATGTACATACATATCCCTAGCATCCTATACAATGAAAGCCTCTAGGGCATATATATCCAACAATCTCCCACTTACAGTAAGACCTGTAATTGGCATAATGAGTACCCACTGTCTGCATTACATCCAGTTGCTGGCGTACCGCATGCCCAATATCTCAAACAGCCTCTCGAACTGGACTTGAGGGATGGCCTTGGTGAATGGATCTGCCGTGTTGTCTTTTGTGTCCACTCTCCGCACCTCGATCTCCCGGCAATCCACGATCTCCCTGATCAGGTGATACCGCCTCAAGATATGCCTGGATTTCTGATGGGACCTTTGTTCCTTCGCTAATACTATAGCCCCATTGTTACATAATACAAAGGTATTGGATTGGCAATGGACGGAACCACCTGAAGTTCAGAGATGAACTTCTTCATCCAGACAGCCTCTTTCGTGACATCGTTAGCAGCTATATACTCAACCTCCATAGTTAAGTCTGCAACGGTATCCTGTTTGGAACTCCTCCAACATACCGCCCCTCCATTGAGGGTAAACACAAAACCCGAAACGGATTTAGAGTCATCTTTGTCACTTTGTAAGCTAGAGTCGGTAAAGGCCTCGACCTGTAGGTCCCCATTACCGTAAACCAAGAACATCTCCTTAGTCCTTCTCAGGCACTTGAGAATGTTCTTTACCACTATCCAATGCCTCTTACCTGGGTCAGACTGATACCTGCTTACCACACTAAGTGCGTAAGCTACATCTGGTCTGGTACATAACATCGCATACATTATGGATCCTACTGCCGAAGCGTAGGGTATAATGCCCATGCGAGCCCTCTCTTCATCAGTCTTTGGAGACATCTCTTTGGAGAGGGTGATCCCGTGACAAGCGGGTAAATTACCGCGCTTGGAATCTTCCATACTAGATCACTTTAGTATAGTGTCAATATACCCGGACTGTGAAAATCCCAACATCCTTTTGGATCTATCACGATAGATCTTAATACCCAGAATGTAGGATGCATCTCCCAAGTCTTTCATGGAGAATTTCTGTGACAAGAAGAGCTTTACTGATTGTAGCATAGGGATATCATTCCCTATCAGTAGTATGTCGTCGACGTACAAAATGAGGAAGACTACTACTCCTTCTACAATCTTCCTATAAATGCATGGTTCATCTACATTTTTGATAAAGTCAAATTCTTTAACCATCTCATCAAAGCAGATGTTCCAACTCCGCGATACTTGCTTTAATCCATAAATGGATTTAAACAACTTGCACACCTTTTCGCTGCTCCCACTGTCTAAGAAACCTTCTGGTTGATCCATATAAACACTTTCTTCTAAATGTCCATTTAGAAAAGTTGCTTTTACGTCCATCTGCCAGATTTCATAGTCATGGAAGGCAGCAATGGCAAGCAGGATCCGAATGGATTTAAGCATAGCTACTGGGGAAAAGGTTTCATCATAGTCCAATCCTGGTCTTTAACGAAAACCTTTTGCAACGAGTCTAGCTTTGTAGGTTTCCACTTGTCCAAATGCACCAATCTTCTTTTTGAAGATCCATTTACATCCAACTAGTTTCACCCCAGGAGGAGCAACATCTAAAGTCCAAACTTTATTGGTGTACATGGATTCCATTTCGGATCTCATAGCATCCAGCCACTTCACCGAGTCTTTACTCGTGATAGCCTGCTGAAAATTAGTAGGCTCATCATCATCGATGATGCAATCCTCTCGATCCCCATATACAAGAAACCCATAGTATCTTTCAGGAGGACGAGAAAGCCTACCAGATCTGCGGAGCGGCGTTGGTTCATCGGGCTCTATTGAAACCTGAGGTTCTACTAAGTCCTCGGCAGTAGTTTGAGGTTCTGGAATTTCTTCCAGCTCTACCGCACTCCCACTAATTTCTTTTGCAAGAAATTCGTTCTCTAAGAAGACAATGTGGTGAGCGACAAACACCTTTTGTTCTTCAGTGTGGTAGACCAGATATCCCCTTGAATGCTTGGGGTATCCCACAAACTTGCACAAAACCGATCGCGCCTCGAGCTTGTCCGGATTATGTTTCTTAACAAATGCCGGACACCCCCATATCTTGATATACTTGAGACATGGTCTCTTCCCGCTCCACATTTCATATGGAGTAGTAGGCACAGACTTAGTTAGAACTCTATTCAATAGGTATGCAGCTGATTCTAGCGCAAAACCCCAGAAGGAAAGTGGCAACTCAGTACTACTCATCATTAAACGCACCATGTCCAGTAGCGTGCGATTCCTCATTTCTGATACACCATTATGCTGAGGTGTATACGGTGGAGTAAGCTGAGAGAGAATTCCATTCTATTTTAAGCATTCATAGAAACTGGTACTTAAGTATTCTCTACCTCGATCAGATCGAAGTGTCTTGATGCTTTTACCAGTCTGTTTCTCCACTTCATTTTTATACTCCTTAAATTTCTCAAAAGCCTCGGATTTATGCTTCATCAAAAACACATGTCCATGTCTCGAGAAATCATCAGTAAAAGTGATGAATTAGGAGTGACCGCTTCGTGCATGTGTAGATATCGGACCACATACATCGCTGTGTACAAGTCGCAAGAGTTCCGTGGCTCTTTCTCCGTGTTCGGTGAACGGAGATTTGATCATCTTTCCTTTGATACATGATTGACAAGTTGCATATGATGAATATTCAAACGGATCTAAATATCCATCTTTATGTAACTTAGTCAACCTTATTTCATTTATATGACCAAGTCTACAATGCCATAGGAAGGCTTGGTTTGAATCTGGAGCCTTCCTTTTAAGCGTGTTTTGAATATTGAAAACTTGAGGTTGATTAAGTATGTATATGCCATTTTCCAGTGTGCCAAACCCAATCATTTCTTGATTTAGGAGAATGTTCATGACATTTCTTTCAAGTGCAAAATTATATCCTTCATTAGATAACAAAGATACTGATATAATATTACACAGCATACTGAGAATCTTTTCCTAATATAATATTACAAAAATAGCTGTACAACACCAAAATGTGCCCACTAGTCAACCCCAGGTGATATTCCCCTATTGCAACAGCATCTACGTGCATTCCATTGCCCATCCGGAGAGTCATATCACCTTTCTTCAGTGCTCTACGGTTTCTCAGACCCTGCAAAGAATTACAGATGTGAGAACCAGAACTGGTATCAAGTACCCATGATGTAGAGTTTACTGAAAGACAATTTTCGATTACAAACACACCTGAAGCAGCAGCAGCAGCTTGCTTTGTGTCCTTGGCTTTGAAAGCCATGCAATCCTTCTTCCAGTGCCCTTGCTTGTGACAATAGTAGCATTCGTTCTTATCCGCCTTCACCCTTCCTGCCTTGTTCGTTCCCTGCACCTTCTTAACCCCGTCTTTCGGTTTGGTGGCTTTCATCTTCTTCTTCCCTTTAGTTTTCGCTTTAGATTTAGAAGAGGATGATTGGCCAACATACAGAACGGGGGTCTTCTCCTTTTTCAAGGAGGTCTCTGCTACCCTCAGCATGTTGAAGAGCTTTGGAAGATCAGCTTCCATTTCGTGCATGTTGAAGTTCAGCACGAACTGAAAGAAGGTGTGGGGAAGGGACTGCAAAATCAAGTCGATGTACAACTCATTCTCTAGCACGCATCCCAGGTTTGCGAGTTCTTCAATAAGGCTGATCATTTTCAGGATGTGCTCTCCTACAGGTGATCCTGGAGCTAACCTCATCTGGAATAGTTTCCTTGAGGTCTCGTACCTTACGATACGGGAGTTCTCTCCATACAGTTCCTTGCAATAGAGAAAGATGGATATAATATCCATGCTCTCGTGCTGTTTTTGGAGTTCATTGTTCATGGACGCCAGCACGATACACTTAGCTCTCTCGCATTCTAGATCCCAAGTTTTGCGAACTTCCTTATCCGCAACTGAGGAATCTGGTCCTGGGATAGGGGGAGGAACAGCGGTGGTAACATATGCAACTTTGTCATAAGTCAGTGCAATGTTGACGTTCCTTAGACAATCTTTATAGTTTAGCCCGGTCAGTGTATTCTTTTCAAGTAACAGTTTTTGTCCTGTCATGGTAGCTTCCAGAGAGAGAGAGAAAAGAAATACTCGGCATATGCTCTTGCAAGTTTAGATTGGTTTATTAGTTTATCTAAACAGGATGGCTCCCACTGTTTCCTCAAATCCTTCTTCAAACCCTAAAAGAAGAATTAGTCAGGATTAATCACATGTCACAATACTTGCTTAACCTTTCAGCCAGGCCAGTGTTGGTACTTCGAGGGAGGTTTTCCAACGCTCTCGTGAAGTTCTTTAATTATATAACCTCTTTTTCCTGGAGGCGTAGCCCCACTAACACCTTTCTAGACACCTACTTGGTTTATAGCATTGATTGTTAAGTGAGAAAATCTCCCGAGAGTAATCCTACTCATCAGTGGGATCAGGATCCAACTATCATCGTATGATGCCCTAGATGGAAGCCACTTTAGTCACCACACTCCAGAAGGTATGCTAAATCTGCAAGTTTCCTTTATGTTTGAAACTCCCGATGTGATTTTTACCCCAAGCTCTTATGCTCTTGACATAGGCCAACAAATCATAAGATGCAAGTCAAGTTCTACCCGTCGTTGTCCTGATTAATTTAGATCCATCTGTACTCGCCCTTGACGTAGGCCAACAAGGCTATACGACTGACCTAAACTAATGCATCTATCTATGCAACAAATAAGCAACACATTGCTACCATACACTATGCCTTGACGTAGGCCAACAAACATAGCATGAATACGATGTGCTGTTTATTTGAAACGACGGAGGGTTACGGCTGGTTTTTGGTGAAAACGTTAACGTAGTGAACTTGATATGATCGAAGGAACCAAGATAGCTTTTTAAAAGGATTGGTTTAAGCTCCGCATTTAAAATTTGCTTTTTGAAGAAAACCGAATGGTTTTGAAATTGTTCCAACGATTTAGTTTAGGTTTATTTTCTTTGCATTAATGAATTAATGTTGTCCCATCATTTAATCCTACCATTGCAGAAAACAACGAAAATACAACGTACGCTTATACCATCCGCATTCGCCACTGAGCCCGTCATCACCCGTCAAGTTACTTAACTAACGACAGAGCGGGGGATGGACTAGCGCGGGTGTAAAATATAAGCAATGCCTAATAAATATCATATATAAATATATCCATTCGTCGCACGCAATAATAAGCATTCCAGATCACAGATGAACATATTGGATATACTAGAAATTCCGCACTTCGTTTAAGCCCGTAACGAAGGACGGGTTCCACGGTCGTGATGAATAGCCAAAACCCCACCCTAGACCCCTACGGGTGCGGCAAACTACCCGCCAAGTACCAGAAGTGAAGCAGACTCCTTCAACAACGTGAGTAGGCCACTTAGCACTTCAAAGTACCCGGTAGTTTGTGCACCCCACCTTGGGTCTATCCTAGGAGCAAAAACAGTAAAAGAAATAATACAACGGTGGCTACAAGCTCAACCCGGATGTGCCCCGCAAAAATAATATTACATCAATTTTACAAATTACATTGACTGAAAGAAAAGAAAACACTCGTCTCACACCCCCGGCTATTCATCACGACGATCCAATAAGATTCATATACACAAACCAATCATCACAGATATGTGCAACCCCCACTAATCGTCGTATAGCGATTAGCAGACGTTTCAAAACACATATAACATTACATAAGAACCGATTAGCTAAAGCAATTAGAATTTCGATCGATTAAGCAAATTTGAATCTATCCCCAGTTTAACACAGTACACAAAATATCTGGGCAGAAACAAAATATCCCAAAAATCACAATTCCAGAAAATAAGAATAACAGAAAAAGTTTGGACTGAATCGGAGTCGACTCGGCCATGGATCGGCGGCAGAACACATGGTTCTGCTGCGGATCCGCGGCGGTCTAACCGATTCATGAGTCTAAATTTTTTCTGTGTTCTTAAAAAAGCCTGCACGAATTTTTAAGCCTTCTGAAAAAAATTTAGACCACATTTCAAAATCGACAGAAACATGCATTTTCGGATGTGATTTCGGGATTTTTCCGGCGATCGAATTTCTAACACTTTGCTAACAAGTTAGTTAAGATTTAATATGGCTCTGATACCAGTGTAAGTCCATGATGCACACCCACAGCTCGCGGGGAGGCGGAATACTTTAAAAAACGATTTTCTCACCTTAAAAGAAACATGTTTTAGCTTTGCATCATGAACTTGTTCCACTTTAGGATCTTGTTTAAACCTTAGCTAACAAAAACTAGACTGAGAGAGAGAGCTAACTACTGAGTAAAGGAGTTATACCCTCGTTCCTAGTCCTTCGGGTCTTCAAGTTGCTCCTTGCTCCTTGGTTCAAGCTCTTTCTTCTTGATCTCCTTGCTTTGGCTTTTGAACGATCTCGGTTGCCGGTCTCCTTTGTGTCGAAGATGGATCCACCCGAGGGCCATGGTCAAGCTCCAATCTCCATGAGATAACTTAGTGATCTAACTTGCTAAGAGAGAAGACTAAGTAGATGTAGAGTGAGTGTATTGGATTATTTGATCTCAAAACTCATTGTTTTGCAACACATGCAAGTGTATGAGCTTGAGGAAGAAGGAGAGAAGAAAACCTAGGAGAGAGAATCCTTTTGTAATAATGATAATAGAAATGAGAAGAAGAATAGTTAAGTCTTGAGCCAATAATTCAACCATGGCATTATTAAATCATATAATCTACAACCATGCTTGAATAGTGGCTCCAAATGAAATAAACAAATATTTAGCCATTCTTCAACCCATGCCTCCTAATTTCCACCTCATTAATTCTTTAATGAAAAAGAATAAAACAATAATGAGGTGTCTCCTTCTAGAAGGTCAATCTTGTGAATTTACAAGAATGCCATTTTTCCGTATTTTCATACTCGTATCCATATTCCGAAAAATATGGATACACCGAGATCAATATAATCCAATACTACAATACTAGTATCCGGCTTAAACTAAAGCCTACCAGTATAATCCGTCCGATCTTCATTCGAGTAGCCAGTACACGAATGCGATCGAAACCCTGCCGTAAGACCATACGGCGTCTACATCGTCTCTCCTGATCCAGGGAAACCCTCTATGTGGGACTCTAAAGACTCAACAGTACACTGGTAGTGGGTTTAACCAAAAGACCGTCAGTGGCACTAGCTGTACGTAACGGCAACCCAGGTACGTGCCGAAAAGGAGGCCGACGAGCGAACTTGTCCGTAACCCCTACTGAGCCTGTCCGTGACAATATCCGTGCAGTCCGGTCTATTCGTCTGAGAGTATCACATGTATGGTCTAGGGAGGTGGTAAACGTCGGACCCCTAACAACCGTACAAGTCGTGCCAGTGTGGTTCAAGACCATCCGAGAATCTACTGTTCAGTCCACCAGTAATTCTCTATCAGCCTTGGTCAGGGACTTATGGTAATGACCAACCGATCACAGTGCGATATCGACTCCCTATACCGGGAGAGACGAATCCCTAACAGTCGCTCACTGCCTCCATGTGGCTCGGGACTGTACCCAACTAAAACCTGTTTGCACGACTCCTTTGAGCCGTGGTAGGGTAGTAATCAAAGTACAGTGGGAACTCACACGAGACAAATGACGACCTCATGTCGACAGACTATTTGCATACATGTCACCTGAGAACTGCTATCTGACGTTAGGTATAATACCATCCAGTCATTTCTCGGCGAGTCCTGTCCGGTGTACTCACACTCAGTGAGCATCTGTATACAATCTTAGGTGCACATCACCAATGGCTGCGGGACCAATCCATCGCCCCTCGTCAGAGTCTAGATATGTATACACTAGTCTACTCTGGAGCATCGATGCCCAGTCTCGATACTCCTGCAACCAGGGACATTCAAGGATGTGCCTATTGACTATCCAGCTCCCACAAGTATGACTGCCATCATAACGCCGGTAGTCAGGCAAACACCCTACGGGCTTTATCAACATGTATATAAATACAAAATAAAATATATCACATGTTAAGATAAAGACAAACCAAATAGCGTACTATCATATCAAGCAAGATTGTCATGTACATACATATCCCTAGCATCCTATACAATGAAGGCCTCTAGGGCATATATATCCAACAGTATCACATACTCGTATTTAATCAAGCTCCCGCACATATCACCATATGTGCCCTAATTCATTTCGCTTGAGCTAGGAAACCTCTATGTGGGACTCGAAAGACTCGTCAATACGCCAGCAGTAGGTAATAATCATATCAGATATCCACAAGCGATCAGCGGTACTAGCTGAACGTAACGGCTACCCAGGTATTGAACGAATAAAATATCAACAAGCAAGCTTGTCCAAACTCCCGCAAAGCCTATAAGCAACACTTACCATACAGTCCGGTCTCTTCGTTCGCATATCAAGTGTAGGGGTAGAATCGTCAGACCCAGTAACTTGATAATTCATGTCGATGTGTGGCCTATAACCTTTTGAGAAACTACTGATAACACTTACCAGTAAATCTCATCAACCCTGGCCAGGAACTTGCTGTTATAGCCAATCGAGCATAGCGCAACATCAACTCCCAATACCGAGAGAGACGAAACCCCTCATATCGCTCAGTGCCTCCATGTGACTCGGGACTGTACCCAAAATCCATCTGTTTGCACGACTCCTTTGAGCCGTGGTAGGGAGTAAATCAAAGTATAGTGGGAACCACACAAGACACTATAACGATCTCGAGTCTACAGACTAACATGTACACCAAAGAACTGCTATCCGACGATAGGTATGGTACCATCTAGGAGTTCTCGGCGAGTTTGTTCGGTGTACTCATTCTCTAATGAGCACCTGTGTACAATCTTTGATGTTAAACACCAATGGCTGTGGGATCAACCATCGCCCCATACAGGGTCAAGAAATGTACATACTAGTCTACTCTGGAATATCGATACCATGTCTTGATACTCCCTCGACTATGAACAATTAAAAGATATGCTTGTGGACTACACAAGCCCCACTAGTATGATCTGCATCATAGTCCGGGTAGTTAAGCCAACATCCTAAGGGCTTTATCAACATGTATCAGAGAGGCAGTATAACAATATAAGTGTACATGTTAAGATAAAAAGTAACCAGATAGCATACTATCATGTCGAGCAAGAAAGTCTTCTATATATATGTCTAAGCATCCACTATATCATACAATAATGGCCATTAGGGCATACATATTCCTAACACGATCTTGGTATATCTCCATACCGACTAGTGTTTAGGAAGGCTTTCCACCTTCCAGTCGAGATCGAACATAAAGCAATGTGGGCTATTAAAAAACTTAACTATGATTTTGATCAAGCCAGCAGCTATCAGAAGCTGCAATTAAATGAGCTAAGCGAACTTCATGATGAAGCTTACGATAATGCGGTTGTAATAAAGAAGCAGACAAAGGTGTTCTATAACAAAAACCTTTTGAGATAAACTTTCACACCGGAACAACAAGTCCTTCTTTACGATTCCTGTCTCCATCTTCATCCGGGTAAGCTAAGATCTCGTTGGAAATGACCTTTTGTGGTACGGTATTTGTATCCGCATGGTGCAGTGGATGTAGAAAATGTTTAAAATGGTTCTATTTTTAAAGTAAATGGGCATATATTAAAACCGTAATTTTCCACTGATCCATCGGAGGAGCTCCTGTTCTTGCAGGAGCCGCTTTATCATGACTAATTTTCCTTCACCTCACCTCCATGTTTCGATAACATTGTTTGATCTAAAAATGGAGGTGTGTAAAAAAAATATAACTGAATATATGTGCGTGCCAGAGAACAAGTTTGGGGATGGTTTTTCATTTAACTATCTTTTTCCTCTATTATTTTCCTCCCAAGTGTACAGGTTTATGCGCTCAAAGAACAATAACAGTGAGGACACTGCTGCAAACAGGTTTGGAGGAGATTTGTATTTACTGAAATATCATTTGGCACTAGGCACTATATATGGGGGAAAAATGAATGAATGAATTTTTTTTTAAATAATATCATTTGGCACTAGGCGCTATATATAGAAAAAAATGAATGAATAAAAATAAAAGTTAGAAAGTAAAAAATACATATAAAAGAAAGGAAAAGATTTTAAGAAATGCAAGAAAATTAGATGTTTTAAAACGAAACTAGTAATATGTACTCATGAGGTGTTGTCCCAAGGGTTAGTAAGATGAAGGAAATTACTAATCTGAGGATAGAAATAACTCTGAAAAATAGTCCATATTTTTTAATCCAAACTTCTGAACGTTGATACTCTACTATATGCACTTGCACACATCTTGAAACTTGGGATAGTAGAGAATATCTTAAAATGCTCTTGTCTAAAATCTTTAGTATGAAAGAAAAACAAATATATAAACAAAAATATAAATGACGCATAAAAAATAAATGGTGAAGAAAAATGAACACTGGTTTTATAATTACTTAAGGCAGCATAAAAAAAATATAACGAGAGTGTCTTATCACCTAGTGCCTTAGATTAACCGGTTTGGGAGTCACTGCTAAATCTTAGGTATTGCAAGACTAGGATATTGCTAATTACGCCTTAATAAGTGAGCACATTCAGTAATCGGTTAGTTAGTATCTCAAGAAGTATTAACGGACGCATGAAAAATGTGTGAGAAAATCCATCTAAAAAATTTACCGACTAAAAAGTACTAAGGAATAAGGATAAGGGTATGTAGCTTGAATTGAATTGTCCAAGTGTAGGAATGTCTTTTACACACATATAGGGTATATGATCGATATTTGGAAGAGAGATAGGAAGGAAGACTAAAGATGACATTTTATTGAAAGATGATGTGATTTCTGATATCTTTTCAAGACCATTAAGATAGGGCTCGTGACAACTAAAAAGCTAGTGTAGTTTAAAACTATTGTTTTCAAGTTTTTTTTAGATGTTCCTTATCTTTATATATGTAATTTTCATCATCTTTCTTTTATTATGAGATTTTGTGGGTGAAATCCTGATTGATGTGCTATTTGCGTATTCCTTAAATTTAAATTTACCGCAATCAAAGACGGTGTTGCTTGGTAGCTAGCCGGTTGAGTACAAGTCGATCCACAGGGAGAAGGAATTCTTTTCTTTAAGTTCTAACGAGTAAAGTCCTAACTTTGGTAGGTTTTGTTTTAAGATCAAAGAATGAGAATAAATTGATATAAAGGCTTGCTAGGGTTAGGATTAGGTTAGTTCGAAATAGAGATTCTTCTCACTTCTTTCAATGCCCTAGTTAAGAATATAGGTGTTAGGGTAATAGTCAACAACGGGGATTAGCACGACTAGGAAGAAACTTAGTTTCTTCTTTTTGGTCCTTGTCCGTCCGTTCTTGGCTCTTAGCCCTAACCTCCGGTTAATTCAATCACAACCGGTCTAACTAGGGAATCACCGCTATCATGTAGGATAGGGTGCCGTAGTGAGCGGATTATGGTTGATTTAAAGAGAGTCCTTAATTAAAATTATTTGGGCAAAGAAAGGAGTGAGAGAGATTTCCTTCTCTCAAACCTTCCCTCTCCTATCCCTAACAAGTGAGGAATTACTCACTCATTAGGAAGATAACAATAAAATTCATTTTTTTAATAGATGAACTAAATTGCAGATAATAAAAGAACAGATAAAAAATTGCAGGAATTAAAATTCAGATAAAAAGAATGCGAGATAAAAAAAAATAAAACTTACTTTATTGATGACTTCTCAACAATGCATTACAATTGGAATTAAAATTTGGATCTAAGAATTAAAAAGAGGCATGCCTAATTAGGCTTTTGGTTTTCCTATTTATAGATAGAAAAAACCTTAGGTTACATTCTGATCCATACATGTATTTCCCAAACTACCCTAAGAAAGCCGGGTCAAAGCACCGACACCTCCACCGACATGTGCACCACACGGCCACGGTTCCGCGGCAGAACAGCCTGTTTGGCCGCGGTTCCGTGGCCAATTGGTGGAGTCTTGGGCCCATCTCTTCAGGGTTGCTTCATGTCGCTTTTACCTTCTGTTTCTTCACTTGGTTTCTCAGAATCTCTTCTATTTTCTTCCAGATTTCCAACAGTGCAGAATGATGTGGATTTTTGCCTTGAGTTTCGCGTTGAAGTCTTGAATCTTGTGCTGCCCTTGTGCTTTGTGCATTGAACTGTCTAATGATTTTCATTTGTTCCTTGAACTGGTAGGCGGTATCATACGGATTCATCTATTGTTGGTCGTAGTCTCACATTTGTAGCGACTTTTCATGAATTTCACTGTAACGATCTGAGAACCTGTAACCTGCAACTATTTAGCAGACATGGATCAAAAGCACCTATTTATATGTAATGTGATTAAGAATGGGCGATATAATAATGCAAAATTCTGATATAAACAAATACCCCTAAACTTACCTTTTGCTCGTCCTGAGCAAAACCAATTTTATTTTCAAAAATCCCTAACCTCACTTTCGCAGGAAACACGATTGCACTGAGCTCGTGCAACAAGCTGTTAAACCTCTAGGTGTCCCTAGTAGGAGGAGTGTTGTCTCCTGAGGGTTTTCAACGAATACTACCCACAAAATCTAATCAATTTGGCCATTGACTCTAATTCTTCAATTCAGTATTCCAGTAAGAAATTCTATTATCTTCAACTTAGAAATCATCAACCCGTATTTTTCACGCTTCCTTTTCATTTAACTTAAGATCGTATATGTTTTGCAAATTTATTAAGCTTTCGGCATCTTTTGAGTTTTCCTTCTAAGGTGCAATCTCAACTCAGGTATTTTTATCATCTTTACTGAAGATATAAGGCCTATCATTCATTCTTATCTCTCATCCAAAACCCCAATCATATACCCTACATGTGTGTCATTTTTACCCCTACACTTGGAAATTCAATTCAAGCTATTATACTCTTGTCCATTGTCCAAAGTACTTTTTAGTTGGTGATAAAAATTGCTCACACATTCTTCATGCGACCGTTAATACTTCTTGAGGTACTAAACGACCGATTACAAAATGTGCTTGCGCATTTAGGCGTAATTTCTCGTCTTGTAATACCTAAGGTTTAGCAGTGACTCCCAAACTAGTTGGTCTAAGGCACTAGGTGATAAAGCACCCTCGCTATATTTTTTATTTATGTTGCCTTAAGCAATTACAAAACCAGTATTCATTTTTTTTGTCTCTTTATTCACCATTTATACTTTTATTTTATTTTCCTTCATACTAAGGCTTTTAGACAAGAGCATTTCAAGGTATCCTCTATTATCCCAAGTTTCAAGGTGTGTGTATGTGCAAGTTGTAGGGTATATATTTTCAGAATTTAGATTTAAGGTTCAGAATTATTTTTCAGACTTACACTTCAAATAAAAATTTCAATACTCTTCCCTTATTTTGACTTTGCCCAAGAACTGAACTCAAAATTTACCTATTTCTAAATAAACTATAAGGACATATATTTTCTATAGTTAAACTAGGTTATTTTTAGGGTTTTTAATTTACTAAGTTTAGAATCTAGTTTTTCCCTACTATTCAACCGTCATGTTGAACTTAAGTCAAATATGGCCAATATTGAACTTTTCAATTTTTATAATTTTTAAAATTTTTCAATTTTTTATTTGATTATATATATATATATATATATATATATATATATATATATATATATATTTTATAAAGATGCAATGCGGAATTAAATATGCAAAGAAAGAAAAAAAACAAATATGTACAAAAATAAAAATATGCAGATGCAATGCAAAGATGACTATTTACAATCAACCTCCACCCCCAAACTTATCGAAAGCAGTGTCCTCACTGCTCCCAGGGGCGTCTACTAGACCCAGCCTCACTGGTCTCACCCCTCCTCCCCCCCCCCCCGTCCCCTCGAACGTGATCGAGAACGTTCCTCTCTTACCAGCAGGGTGGTCATGCCCTGCTCCAAACTCGTCACTCGCTGATTAAGGTTGGTCATCATCCCTATCAATCTTTCTACCCCCTCCCATTTGTTCGTCGCATCAAGCGCGTTTGCGCAGCGAGGGTAAGCTCTTCGTCTTTCGCGGTTGAGCTCGAGCTGGGTGTCTTTGCGGGCACGTCTTCAGCCGGCTCGGTGCGCGACCATAAATCATACAGTCGTATATAGGACGTGGAGACACGCTCAAGAAGGGGTCGAATTGGAATTCCACCATGCATATAAAAATTCGAACTTCTCAACAGGGAGGAAATGGCAACACAGTTGTATCACCAACATAGAGCATGGATAGTTGGCAGCCCTCTTGCCCGCACCAATTGAGTGAAATAAAACAGTGCACATATCATAACTAGGGTTTCGTGTCATCAAGGTGTGCACTATATGGAGGGATGGTGTGAAAAATGTCGTGTTGTGCGAACTACCAAAAATATTATTTTGTGCCCAACGGCACACAGTTAACATGTTCGCAAAAGTGTTCGTGCCTGAATACCCTTTCGGGGTTCCCTAGAACAATCATTACCCATTAAGGGTAGGTAGTCCTCGAATCGAAAGCGTTGATCGTGAATAGAGAGTTTAGGTATTAAGGTGACTTCATGGATGAAGTCCCTATCAATTATAATTTCCCTATCCCCCCACATTAATTTAATGTAACCATTTTGTGCAGGACAACCCTCCTCCATGCATTCATAAAAACGGGTGACAAGATCCGGAAGCGTGAAGGCATTCGGATGGTTAAAAAGTAAAAAGTTCCATCCACGCCTTCGGATCTCATCACTGAAGTAACTATCATAAATCGTGTGTGCAAAGAGTTGTGAAAAATCTCTTTCAAATTGCAAAGTGGGTGCCATCACAGAGAAGTGCAAATTATTTTTAAAAATTTTAACAGAGAAGATCAGAGAATGCAAAGCTCTCCTGAAGTTTTCAGAGGGAAAGGAGGCAGATCGGCGGTGGTTGCGCGGTCAGATGGCCATTTGTGCGGCGGAAGCACGGCTCTCTGGCGAGATCTCCCTGCTCTGTCTGCTGCGGCGGTTAGAGTTTTTAAAGAGGAATAATTTAGGGTTTGGTGAATGCAGTAGAGGGGTCGGGTTCTTTTTATAGGGGATGTTTTAGTTATTTGCAAAAAAGGACCCCTTAAAAAGAGAAATTTATTTTGTAAAGAAAAAAATATTTTATTTATTTATTTATTATTTATTAAAACTGAAAATTTACAAATACACCCCCCAAAAATTTGAAATTTTTTTTATTTTTATTTTTTGGTTATTTTTTTATTTGTTTTAATATAATTACAAGTGGTACATACCCCCAAACTTATTTGAAACAGTATTTCCACTATTTATGGCTGGATAACTGAAATTTGGGGGTAGATGGAGGAAGATCGGTCAATGTAAATCGGCTCCTGTAACATCAGGAGCTCCTCCGAAGGGTCCGCGGTGAGGAACGGTTTAAGCCTGTGTCCGTTCACTTAAATAGTGAACCGTCCTCCGGATTCTCTAAGTCGACCGCACCGTGCGGATATACGGCACGTACAAAAAATTGCCCTTTCCATCGAGATCTAATCTTGCCGGGATGGAAATGTAGCCGGGTGTCGTAAAGTAAAACCTGTTGACCGGGTTTGAATGTTTTTTGCATAAGGTGTTTGTCGTGAAACACCTTCGTACGGTTTTTGACGACAACCGCGTTCTCGTAAGCTTCATCCCGAAACTCATTCAATTCATTTAACTGCAGCTTTCTATGGCTGACCGCATCTTTGATAGATAGAGTCATCTCTTTTATAGCCCAAAATGCGCGATGCTCTATTTCTAGTGGAAGGTGGCAAGCCTTTTCGTAAACAAGCCAATAAGGAGACATGCCAAGGTCGGTCTTATAAGCAGTTCGAAATGCCCAAAGGGTATCAGTAAGTTTTAAAGACCAATCCTTACGGTTTTTAGAAACCGTTTTCTCCAATATTTGCTTGATTTGCTGATTTGAAATCTCGGCTTGCCCACATGTTTGGGGATGATAGGGCGTTGATAGTTTATAATTAATGGAATATTTCCGCATTAAGGACTCGAAAGTCCTATTACAGAAATGAGTTCCATTGTCGCTAATGATTGCTCGGGGGTGCCCAAATCGGGAGAAAATGTTTTCTTTGAGGAATCTAACGACAACCTTGTTGTCATTAGTCCGGCTGGGCACAGTCTCGACCCACTTAGAAACATAATCAACAGCGAGGAGAATATACAAGTTTCCAAAAGAATTGGGAAACGGCCCCATAAAATCAATCCCCCAAATATCAAAAATTTCCACAACCAATATTGGTTGGAGCGGCATTTCGTTTCTCCTGGATATCCGGCCCAAGTGTTGGCACCGGGAGCACGTCTTGCAGTAATCATGCGCGTCTTTAAAGAGTTGTGGCCAGTAGAAACCACACTGCAAGATCTTTTAGTCTGTCTTTCTAGGGCCAAAGTGCCCACCACATGCTTGATCGTGGTAAAATGACAGCACACTCTTGAATTCATTGTCGGGGACACACCGACGAATAATCTGGTCCGGACAGTACTTAAACAAATAAGGTTCATCCCAGTAAAAATGTTTTACCTGGGATAGGAATCGAAGTCTATCCTGATTCGACCATTCATTTGGTATAAGTCCGGTGGCCAAATAATTCACAATATCTGCGAACCAAGGTTCACATGATACAGTCAAGAGCTGCTCATCTGGAAAAACGTCTTTTATAGGAAATTGAAGCGTCGGCGAAGAAGGGAGGCGTGAAAGATGGTCGGCGACTACGTTTTCGCATCATCTTTTGTCTTTGATGACAAGGTCAAACTCTTGTAGTAAGAGGATCCAACATATCAACCGAGATTTAGCGTCCTTCTTCGCAAAAAGATGGCGAAAAGATGAATGGTCAGTGTATACGATGACTGGAGAGCCGATTAAGTAGGGCCTGAATTTTTCTAATGTAAACACAACAGCTAAGAATTCCTTCACGGTTGTTGTGTAATTTAATTGGGCCTCATTCAAGGTTCAGCTAGCATAATAGATTACATGCGGTATCTTATCGATGTGCTGTCTAAGGACAGTACCAATGGCAAAATCAGATGTATCGCACATAATTTCAAATGGATGCGTCCAGTCAGGAGACGAAAGAATGGGAGCAGAAGTAAGTGAGTTTTTCAATGACTCGAACGCCTTCATACAGCTCGAGTCAAAATCAAATGTGGTGTACTTGGCCAACAAAAGAGTCAAGGGTCTACCAATCTTGCTAAAATTCTTTATGAACCATCTATAGAAACCGGCATGGCCAAGGAAGGCTCAAATGTCTCAGACGCATTTGGGAGGAAGGAGGTTGGAAATGACTTCAATCTTCGCTTTATCTACCTCAATGCCATTTTGTGAGATAATATGTCCTAAAACAATACCTTTACGTACCATGAAGCACATGAGCTTCTCCCAATTTAAAGTAAGGTTCTTATCCTTACACCGGGTAAGGACTGCGTCGAGATGTAGCAAACACTCATCAAAGGAATCGCCGAAAATGGAGAAATCATCCATAAAGATCTCCAAGAATTTTTCTACCATGTCTGAAAAAATAGCCATCATACACCGCTGGAAGGTAGCGGGTGCATTGCATAACCCTAAGGGCATGCGACGGTAAGCAAACGTACCGAAAGGACAAGTGAATGTGGTCTTGTCTTGGTCTTTTTCGGCGATGGGAATTTGATTATAGCCAGAGTAGCCATCCAAAAAGCAATAGTATTCATGCCCAGCCAATCGTTCTAGCATTTGGTCAATGAAAGGTAATGGAAAGTGGTCTTTCCGTGTCGCGGCGTTGAGTTTTCTATAATCGATGCATACTCACCACCCAGTTTAGGTGCGAGTAGGTATTAACTCATTCGCCTCATTAGTTATGACCGTTATGCCTGATTTTTGTGGGACAACGTGAATGGGGCTAACCCACTGGCTATCAGAGATAGGGTAAATGATACCACTATCAAGACATTTTACGATCTCCTTTTTAACAGCCTCTTTCATGACTGGGTTGAGTCTCTGTGGATCCCTTGCTGGCTTGGTATCATCCATCATATGAATATGATGTTCAACTATTAGGGGACTAATCCCCTTGATGTCCGCCATAGTCCATCCAAAATCTTGTCGATTGCTTTGCAAGACCGTCTAAAGGGCTTTCTCTTGCTCTGGGGCTAGAGAAGCTGAGATGATAACAGGAAGGGTCTCATTCTCACCTAAGTAAGCGTATTTAAGGTGAGACGGCAATAGCTTGAGTTTGAGTGTTGGAGATGAAACAATTGAAGGTAAAATCGGTGAAATTGTCTCAAACTGAAAGGATTCCAACAGAGGTTCAAAACGAGTGTAAGAAACCGAGTCGGATGGTTCAGCTAACTCATCCGAAAATTCAAAGTATTCAAACTCGGGTGGTGATTGTTAAAGATCATTCGAGAAAGTGAAACACTCGTAGTCATTATCGGGCGTGAAAACAGTATCAGGTTCAATGAGGAACGCACTAGTGGCGTCAAAATTACTGTGATCGAACAGAAATTTCTCAAGATCACAGTCCTCCTGGGTGATCTCTTAGATCGAGTAAACATCAAGTATATTAGCATTAGGTTCGGAGGGCTGATTCCCCAACTTAAAAATGTTGAGTTCAATTTTCATGTTTCCAAAAGGTAGGTTCATCGAACCATTTCGACAATTGATCACCGCATTAGAAGTTGCAAGGAATGGACGACCAAGTATCACCGGAATTTGATTCCGGGGATTAGCTACAGGCTGTGTGTCCAAAACAATGAAATCAACGGGGAATATGAAGTCCCCAACCTTTATTAACACATCCTCTAACTCACCCCTTGGGTGGGTGATAGATCTGTCGGCCATTTGGAGAGTACAGTATGTGGGTTTCAACTCTCCAACGCCTAGTTGCTCATATACAGAATATGGAAGCAGGTTAACACTGGCACCAAGATCCAAAAGTGTACGGTTGATGTTCTTATCCCCAATAGTTATTGAAATTGTAGGACAGCCAGGGTCCTTTCGTTTTTGAGGTAAAGGTTAGGTAAGAGTATCACTCACGGAACTAACTAAGAAAACTTTCTTAGGTACCTGTGATTTCCTCTTCTTGGTACACAAGTCCTTCAAGATTTTTGCGTAAGAAGGGACTTGTTGGATTGCATCCAAGAGGGGAATGTTAATGCTAACATGTTTAAATAACTCCACAATCTTCTCCATTTGTGGATTTTGTTTATTGGATCTCTATCTGTTTGGAAATGGAACATTTTGAAAATTGGTTGAGTCCAATGTTTGTGGAGGAGATTGCGGAGTTGGAACGGATCCCAGTACTGGTGTTTTCGTGGAGTGAGATGTGGGTCCGTTCGGAGCAGCAGAAGAAGTAGAGCCTTGTAAAGAATGGAGAACAGGCTCTGAAAACGAAAAAGAAGAAGAAGCGGCGGCCGGGGTGGCATCATCAGTGCCAACATTGTTGTGCAACATCCTTCCAGATCTTAATGTAGTCACGGCACTCACATTATGGTTTTGTTATTCAAAAGCAACATGTGCATTTTGTGGGTGACCAGGATTTGGAAGTGGTTGAGATGGAAGCTATCCCTTCTTTCGCTCGCTTAAAGCTGCATTCAGTTGTGCAATCTGGGCTTTGATGGTTTTGATACTTTGCCCATGTGATGCAGTATGTTGCACCAAAGACTGAATGGAAGACTGAATGTTGGCTAAAGATTGAGTTGATTGTTTTAAAAACGCCTCCAGACTTCGTTCTAACGAGGAAATCTTATCGTTATTTGGCGGAACAAAATTGTTTTGAGGAAAAGAATTGTTGGGTGCAAAATTGTTCGTTTGATTTTGGTAAGGTTGGGGTTGGAAAGGTTGCTGATATTGAGTTTGTTGAGGAACTTGTTGTTAAGGAGGAGGCCTCTGGAAGTTGTTGCCTTGGAATTGTTGTTGATTTTGATTCCAGGCGAAATTAGGGTGGTTCCTCCAACCAGGATTGTAAGTTGAAGAGTATGGATCATTTCTTTGTCTCTGCTGAAAGGCAGCATTGACTTGATCCTGTCCTTGAGCAGGTGGGTTGTAAGGACACTCTTCGGTCAAATAGGATGGATCCAAACAACAAGCGCATATAGTGCGAGGGGGAAGAGCAGGGGCAGGAGAAGGCGATGAGAATATGCTCTTAATTTCTTCTAGTTTTCGTTTAATTGCCTCCATTTCGGCTTTCATTGCAATTGACATATCAAGTTGATGAACACCTGCCCTAGATGGACCGGAAGAAGTGGACGAAGTGGTCGGTCTAGTGCTTTCCCACTGAAGCGTTTGTTCATCATGATCGTCGATAAATTACCAAGCTTCCTCATCAGATTTGGATAAGAAGTGGCCTTGACAAATGGTCTCCAGCAACTGCTTGGTTGCTGGGTTCAGTCCTTCATATAAGGTCTGGCAAAGTTTCCATCTCTCAATACCGTGATGAGGGCACTGAACAAGAAGGTCTTTGTATCGTTCGAAACACTTCCAAAAGGGTTCGGAAGGAAGCTGGAAAAATTGGTTAATTTCATTATGTATTCTCACGGTCTTGTGATTTGGGTAAAACTTTTTATGAAACGCTTTAACAAACTCTTCCCAACAGTTTATGGAATGCGATGCAGTACTATACAGCCACTTTTCAGCTAGGTCACACAATGTGAAAGGAATGACTCGTAGCCGTATAGCATCATCGGACAGTTGGGTTGTCTTCATCATTGCACATACGTTCTAGAATTTGTTGATGATGATATAGGCATCTTCGGATTCCAGTCCGTGAAATTTAGGCAACATGTTGATGAAGTGGGGCTTAATTTCGAAATTGTCCCCATTTGCCGGCGGTAGTGAAAGACAGATAGGAAATGCGGAGCGGGTAGGATAGAAACGATTCTGGAGAGCGATTCATTGTGGCGTTTCAACAGGAGGTGGTTGCGGGTTATTCGCACCTAGTTGAGGTGGAATCAGTCCCGAGGTAGGTAAAGGGTTGTTAGGATTGAATCCTGACATCTCTTTAGAAGATGATGAATGTGAAGGTGAAGATGTATGAACAGAATTCCGGTCAACGTCGGAGTTGGCCGGCAAAGGTAAGGATGAAAAAGGAGTGGAGGGAGTTTCTGTAAGTCCATGCTACCTCTCCCGGTACTTTCGGGCATGCGGAATTTGATGAAAAACAATTTTCTAGAGGCGGGTAACATGGACTCAAAACCGGATCTTTGTTAAATATCTAACTAACAACCTAACTAGGAGTTGTTAACTACTCGGTTAGGGGGTTATACCTTTCTTTCTTGAACTCCCTCGTCTTCAAACCTCGATGGTGTACGGATCGGCTTCACCCCGTCGTCTCCTTGCGCCGAAGATCGATCCACCTGAAAGCTTCTACCTTTGGCTTCTTGTTCGAACTTTGAAGAAACTAGTTCACTCGGTTTGCTAAACCTTGTGAACTAGAGTGAGTAGAAGAGAGTGTGTTGGGATTTTTCTCTATGATTCTTGGTTCTCAACACATGAGACAAGTGAACCATAAACTAAAGAGAGGGAGAGCAAGAGGAAGAAGATGAGAGCTCAAGAACACAAGAGAGAGAAAGGAAATGAAAGAATGAAAAAGACTCTTCTCTCTTGGCTCTCATAATCCAAAACCATCATAACCAATAATATCAATCAAGTATTAGTGATGGTTTAAGCTACAATAGCCATATCATTTCATGCACTCATTTTGCACAAGAGAACAAGCAAGCAAAAGTCTTTGCCATGAAATGATAGCCATTGTCATCATGATGGTCAACTAGTCCAACCTAGTCAACCGGTCAACAAAGTCAACAAGTCAACAAAGTCAACCCCTCAACAACCATGTCACTATAATACTTAATTAATATTATTGTTAATTACATATCATATTCTCATTAGGGTTGAGCAAAAAGTCAATAGTCAACAGTCAACGGTCAACAACCCTAATGAGAATTCTCTGCCTCTGTCTCTCCGTCAACTGTGCATACACACCCGCATCCGCGTTCCGAGGAACACGAATACATACTGGATAAAACCAATCCCAAAACGTACACTAGGATCTGGCTTAAACCAAAGCCCGCTAGCGTTAACTGTCCGGACACTGTACGTGCACAAGTGCACGGATGTGACCGGACCCTGTCGCAAAACCATGCGACCTCTACTCTTTTGCCTAAAGGCGAATAGCTTTCTGTGTGGGACTCTAAAGACTCGACACTACGCTGGCAGTGGGTTTAACCACAGACCGCAAGCGGCACTAGCTGTGCGTAACGGTCCCCAGGTAGATGCCGACAAGAAGACTGACGGGGTGAAACCCATCTGAACTCCTACTGAGTCTGACTGTGACAGTCTCCGTACAGTCCGGTCTGTTCGTCTGATACATCGCATGGCGGGCCTAGAGGGGCGGTAAACGTCAGTCCCCTAATAGCGGTACAAGTCGTGTCGGAGTGAAGCCCAAAACACCCTAAGATAACACTGGAAGCCTACCAGTATATCTCGCTTGCCCTGGCCAGGGACTACTCATGTAATGGCTCTCCTAGACACAGCGCGATGTCAACCCCCAATACCGGGAGAGACGAATCCTGTCTAATCGTCACTGCCTCCAAGTGCTTCGGGACTGCACCCAACTACTACCTGTTTGCACGACTCCTTTGAGCCGTGGTAGGGTAGTAATCTAAGTACAGTGGGAACACACTCAAGGCGAAGTGACAGTGTCAAGTCAGCGGACTAAGCTGTACTCATGTCACCTGGGAACTGATAACTGACGATAGGTATAATACCAACCGGTCAGTTCCCGACGAGTCCTGTCCAGTGTACTCGTAACCCAACGAGCACCCGCATACTATCTCCAGTACGACGTACTGATGGCTGTGGGACAGACCATCTCCCGCTCTGGAATGAGAAGCGCATGCGCTAGTCTACTCCGGAGTATCGATGCCCTGTCTCGATAGTCCTGCGACTAGGGACCTGCATAAGGATGTGCTTATAGATTACCCAGCCCCCACTAGTGTGACTGCCATCACAACGCTGGTAATCAAGCAAAGATCCTAAGGGCTCCACTAATGCGTATAGGTGATATAATAAAATAAACACATGTACACATTGAAGTAGAAACAAACCAAGTAGCATACTACTATTTTGAGCAAGATTGTATATACAAGGTGAATATCCCAAGCTTCCATTAAGTAATATACAAACTAGTATGATACAGTAATGGCCTCTAGGGCATATACACTAACAATCTCCCACTTGCACTAAGGCCATGTACTGGCGTATCGAAGACCTATCATCTCGATCAGCCGCTCGAACTGAGTCTGGGGCAAGGCCTTGGTGAATGGATCTGCAGTGTTATCTTCTGAAGCAACCCTCCGAACCTCGATCTCCTAGCGATCCACGATCTCCCTGATCAGGTGATACCGCCTCAAGATGTGTCTGGATCTCTGATGGGACCTGGGTTCCTTCGCTAAAGCTATAGCCCCGTTGTTGTCGCAATACAGAGGTATTGGATCAACAATGGACGGAACCACCTGAAGTTCTTTCAAGAACTTCCTCATCCAGACAGCTTCTTTTGCGGCATCAGATGCAGCGATGTATTCCGCTTCCATCGTCGAGTCTACAACGGTTTCCTGTTTGGAACTCTTCCAACACACCGCCCCTCTATTGAGGGTAAAGATAAAACCCGACATGGACTTGGAATCATCCTTGTCACTCTGGAAGCTGGAGTCAGCAAAGGCCTCGATCTGGAGGTCTATTCCGCCATACACCAAGAACATCTCCTTAGTCCTTCTCAGGTACTTGAGAATGTTCTTTACCGCTATCCAGTGTTTCTCCTCAGGGTTTGACTGATACCGGCTTACCACACTCAGTGCATAAGCTACATCCGGTCTGGTACACAGCATCGCATACATTATAGAGCCTACCGCAGAAGCGTAGGGTATAATAGACATGCGATCCCTCTCCAAATCAGTCTTGGGAGACATCTCTTTAGAGAGGGTGATCCCATGACAAGCCGGTAGGTTACCGCGCTTGGAATCTTCCATACTGAATCTTTTCAGTATGGTGTCGATGTACCTGGACTGCGAAAGTCCTAATATCCTCTTGGATCTATCACGATAGATCCGGATCCCCAGGATGTATGAGGCATCACCCAGGTCTTTCATGGAGAACCTGTGTGACAAGAACCCCTTGACAGATTGTAGCATAGGAATGTCATTTCCTATTAAGAGAATGTCATCCACGTACAAAACGAGAAATACTACAGTTCTCGCTACAAATCTACTATAGATGCATGGTTCATCTGGATTTTTGATAAAGCCAAATTCTTTGACTGTCTCATCAAAACAGATGTTCCAACTCAGCGATGCCTGCTTTAGTCCATAGATGGACTTAAGCAACTCGCACACCTTTTCGCTGCTCCCACTCTGAATGAAACCCTCTGGCTGGTCCATATAGACACACTCCTCTAAATTTCCATTTAGAAAAGCGGTCTTTACGTCCATTTGCCAGATCTCATAATCATGGAAGGCGGCAATGGCAAGAAGGATCCGAATGGATTTCAGCATAGCCACTGGAGAAAAGGTTTCGTCATAGTCCAAGCCAGGTCTTTGACGGAAACCCTTTGCAACTAGTCTAGCTTTATAGGTCTCAACCTGTCCATCTACACCAATTTTCCTTTTGAAGATCCACTTGCATCCTACGGGTTTTACCCCGTCTGGAGCAATGTCCAACGTCCATACTTTGTTGGTGTACATGGACTCCATTTCGGTCCGCATTGCATCCAGCCATTTTACCGAGTCAACGCTCTGAACGGCCTGCTGGAAGCTAGTAGGCTCATCATAATCTATGATGCAATCCTCTCTATCCCCGTCTATGAGAAAACCGTAGTATCTCTCGGGCGGATGAGACTGCCTACTACTCCTGTGGAGCAGCGTAGGAATGTCCTGTTCTTTTGAACCCTCTGGTTCTACTAAGCTTTTAGTAATAGTCTGTGGTTCTGGAATTTCTTCCAGTTCTACTGCGCTCCCACTAATTTCCTTTTCCAAGAACTGGTGTTCTAGAAAGTGGGCATTACGAGAAACAAGGACTTTTTGTCCCTCTGCGTGGTAGAAAAGATACCCCCTGGTGTTCTTTGGGTATCCCACAAACTTACACAGTACTGAGCGTGCCTCGAGTTTGTCCGCATGCTGCTTTTTGACAAAAGCTGGACATCCCCAGATCTTCAGATATTGAAGATAGGGTTTCTTCCCACTCCATAACTCATATGGTGTGGTAGGCACAGTCTTAGTGGGAACTCGGTTCAAAAGGTATGCAGCTGATTCTAGTGCATACCCCCAGAATGATCGCGGTAACTCAGCGTTACTCATCATGGACCGTACCATATCCAATAGGGTTCGGTTCCGTCTCTCCAATACACCGTTATGTTGCGGAGTGTATGGAGGAGTAAGCTGAGAGAGAATTCCATTCTCTTTTAAATAGTCCAGGAACTCGGCACTCAAGTATTCACCACCTCGATCCGATCTTAGAATCTTGATACTTTTGCCGGTTTGTTTTTCTACTTCATTATTATATTCCTGGAACTTTCCAAAGGCTTCGGACTTATGTTTCATTAAGAAGACATAACCGTACCTTGAAAAGTCATCCGTAAAAGTAATGAAGTAAGAATAACCGCTTCGCGCATGTGTAGACATTGGACCGCACACGTCGCTGTGTACGAGTCCCAAGAGCTCGCTCGCTCTTACTCCGTGTCCAGTGAACGGAGTCTTTGTCATCTTTCCTTTGAGACAGGATTGACAAGTGGCATACGATTGATATTCGAACGGATTCAAATATCCTTCTGTATGTAACTTAGTCAATCTTCTCTCATTGATGTGACCCAGTCTACAATGCCATAAGAAAGTCTGATTGATTTCTGGAGACTTTCTTTTGTGTGTATTCTGGACATTGAAAATCTGTGGTTGGTTTAATACGTATATACCATTGCTCAATGTACCTGACCCAATCATAACTTGATTAAGGTGAATGTTTACAACATTGCTTACAAACACAAATTCATAACCTTCTTTAGAAACCAAAGATACAGAAATGATATTACAGGTTGCATTGGGTACAAAAAATCAATTACGCAAAACCAAAACATGTCCATCTGACATTCCCAGGTGATAGTCCCCCACGGCCTTAGCATCCATGCTAGCTCCGTTTGCAACTTTGAGGGTCATGTCACCTGCCTTCAAAAACCTACGGTTTCTCAACGCCTGCAAAGAATTACAGATATGAGATCCTGATCCGGTATCCAATACCCAGGAAGTAGAGTTTATTGAAAGACAATTATCAATAACATACACACCTGAAGCTGAAGCCGCAACCTGCTTCAGTTCCTATGTTCTGGCTTTCCAAGCCCTGCAATCATTCTTCTAGTGTCCCTTCTTATGACAATAGAAGCATTCTTCTTTATCCACAAGCTTTCCCACTTTCTTTGTTGCTTTTGCCTTTCCCTTCGTATCCACTTTACTAACACCGCCCCTTGGTTTGGCGGGGGCTTTCTTCTTCTTTCCCTTGGCTTTCGCCTTGGACCTAGAAGAGGAAGATCCTCCTACAAACAAAGTGGATGTTTCCCTACCTTTCTGTAGGGTGCCCTCTGCGCTCCTCAGCATGTTGAGGAGTTCTGAAAGTTCAACTTCCTTTTCTTGTAAGTTAAAGTTCAGTATAAACTGAGCGTAAGTGGAAGGAAGGGACTGGAGAATCAAGTCCGTATAGAGCTCATTCTCCAACGTGGTCCCAAGGTCCGCGAGCTCCTCAATGTAGCCAATCATCTTAAGCACGTGTTCTGCTACCGATGATCCGACGGCCAACCTTGCCGAAAATAACTTCTTCGACACTTCGTATCTTGCGATACGAGACTACTCTCCATACAGTTCTTTTGTATGGAGAAATATGGACTCGAGGTCCATATTCTCGTGCCTCCTCTGATGTTCGTTGTCCATAGAGGCAAGCACGAGGCACTTGGCCTTCACGCAATCGATTTCCCAGGTCTTACGGATTTCCTTATCCGCGACGCTAGTTTTGGGACCTGGGACAGGGGGAGCTTTGGTGGTAAGAAGATACCCCAGCTTGTCGTAAGTGATTGCCATCTTGACATTCCTGAGCCAATCTTTGTAGTTTGGCCCTGTCAGTATATTTTTATCTAGAAGTAACTTAAGTCCAGTCATGTCGATTGATCGCTGCAATTAGGAGAGAGAGAAGAAACACTCAGCATGATGCTCTTGCAAGTTTAGAGTGGTTTTTAGTTTATCTAAACAGGATGGCTCCCACTGTCTCTCGAATCCCTCCTCAAACCAAAAAGGAAGAATTAGTCGGGATCAATCTCACTGCACAATACTTGCTTAACCGTTCAGCCAGGCCAGTGTCGGTACTTCGAGGGAGGTTTTCCAACGCTTTCGCGAAGTTCCTTAATTAAATAACCTCTTTTCCCTGGGGGCGTAGCCCTGCTAACACCTTTCTAGACACCTACTAGGTTTATAGCATTGATCGTTAAGTGAGAAATTTCCCGAGGAGTAGCATATACTCACAGTAGGATCGGGATCCAAATATCATCGCGTGACGAAACTGAAGGAATCCTACCAGAATCATCACACTCCAAATGGTATGCAACACTAGCAAGTTTCAGTTCTTTTGAAACTCCCGATGTGGATTTTTGCCCCATGCTCTTATGACCTTGGCGTGAGGTCAAAATGTCATAAGTCACATGTCAAGTTCTTCCCATCATTATCCAGGTTAATTTGAACCCACCCGTACCTACCCTTGACGTAGGCCAAAATGGCAGTACGACTGTCTCAAACCAACGCATTCTATCTATGCAACAGATAAATATCCGGCAGCTACCAATCACTATGCCTTGGCGTGAGGTCAAAATACATAGCTTGAATACTACCGAATATTTAGCTGAAATGATGGAGGGCTACGGATGGTTTTGGCAAAACCGTGAACGTAGTGAACTTGATATAATCGATGGAACAAGATAGCTTTTAAAAGGAGTGGCTCAAGCTCCGCATTTAAAAGTTGGTTTTGAAAAGAACCGAGTGGTTTTTCGAAAGTGTTCCAACGACTTTTACTTGGTTTATTTTTCTTGCATTAGTTCTTTTAATGCGTGATATTCTTGCATTAGTTCTTTTAATGCGTCCCATCATTTAATCCTACCATTGCAGAAAACAACCAAAATATGACGTACGCTTATGCCATTCACATTCGCCACGGGGCCCCGTCATTACCCGTTAGGTTACTTAACTAACGACAGAGCGGAGGCTGGGCTAGCGCGGCTGTAAAACATAAGCAACGCCTAAATAATATCATATATAGATATATTGCAATGATAGCCATTTCAGATCATAGATGAACACATTGGATATACTAGGAACCCGCAATTCGTACGAACCTGTAACGAAAAGCAAATTACACGGTCGCGGTGAATAGCCAATACTCCACCCAAGACCCTTACGGGTGCGGCAAACTACCCGCCAAGTACCCGAAGCGAAGCAACCTCCCTCAACTCCGTGAGTAGGCCACTCGGCACTTCGACATACCCGGTAGTTTGTGCACCCCCTCCATGGGTCTATCCTAGGAGCAAAAACAGTAAAAAGAAATTATACAATGACGGCTACAATCCCGACCCGGTTGTGCGGCCATACAAATAATTATTACATCAATTTACAAATTTACATGAATTGAAAGAAAAGAAAATTCTCGTCTCACAACCCCCGGCTATTCACCCACGACAATCCAATGAATTCATATACACATTCCAGCAACATTACAGATCACAGATTTGTATAACTCCCACTAATCGACATATAGCGATTAGCAGACGTTCAATACAAATGTCACATCACAGATAAAAAACTCGTCAGCTTAAGTATTTAGAAGTTCGATCAAAAATACGGATTTTTAGGCCCCAAACATAAAATTTTCGTTCTGGAAAATCTGGGCTGAAAAGACATATTTCAAAAATCCCAAAACAACCCCAGAAATACACTGCACAAAGTTTGGATCTCGGCCGAATCAACTCGGCCGCGGAACCGCGGCGGGAGCGTGCTCCCGCCGCGTTTCCACGGCGCTTTGATTGGTTCATGGGACCAAATTTTGTGGTTATTCAATAAAAAGCCTGAGCCGATTTTTTAGATGAAATTTATCAATTTTTGAACAGAAAAAAAATCAGCAGAAACTTGACATATCGGGTTCGTTTCGTGACCTTTTCTTTGATCGATCTTCTAGTTACTTTGCTAACATGTTAGATAGAGTTTAACTAGGCTCTGATACCACTGTAAGTCCATGCTATCTCTCCCGGTACTTTCGGGCATGCGGAATTTGATGAAAAACAATTTTCTAGAGGCAGTAACATGGACTCAAAACCGGATCTTTGTTAAACATCTAACTAACAACCTAACTAGGAGTTGTTAACTACTCGGTTAGGGGGTTATACCTTTCTTTCTTGAACTCCCTCGTCTTCAAACCTCGATGGTATACGGATCGGCTTCACCCCGTCGTCTCCTTGCGCCGAAAATCGATCCACCTGAAAGCTTCTTCCTTTGGCTTCTTCTTCGAACTTTGAAGAAACTAGTTCACTCGGTTTGCTAAACCTTGTGAACTAGAGTGAGTAGAGGAGAGTGTGTTGGGATTTTTCTCTATGGTTCTTGGTTCTCAACACATGAGACAAGTGAACCATAAACTAAAGAGAGGGAGAGCAAGAGGAAGAAAATGAGAGCTCAAGAACACAAGAGAGAGAAAGGAAATGAAAGAATGAGCAAGACTTTTCTCTCTTGGCTCTCATAATCCAAAACCATCATAACCAATAATATCAATCAAGTATTAGTGATGGTTTAAGCTACAATAGCCATATCATTTCATGCACTCATTTTTCACAAGAGAACAAGCAAGCAAAAGTCTTTGCTATGAAATGATAGCCATTGTCATCATGATGGTCAACTAGTCCAACCTAGTCAACCGGTCAACAAAGTCAACAAGTCAACAAAGTCAACCCCTCAACAACCATGTCACTATAATACTTAATTAATATTATTGTTAATTACATATCATATTCTCATTAGGGTTGAGCAAAAAGTCAATAGTCAACAGTCAACGGTCAACAACCCTAATGAGAATCCTCTACCTCTGTCTCTCCGTCAACTGTGCATACACACCCGCATCCGCGTTCCGAGGAACACGAATACATACTGGATAAAACCAATCCCAAAACGTACACTAGGATCTGGCTTAAACTAAAGCCCGCTAGCGTTAACTGTCCGGACACTGTACGTGCACAAGTGCACGGATGTGACCGGACCCTATCGCAAAACCATGCGACCTCTACTCTTTTGCCTAAAGATGAATAGCTTTCTGTGTGGGACTCTAAATATTCGACACTACGCTGGCAGTGGGTTTAACCACAGACCGCAAGCGGCACTAGCTGTGCATAACGGTCCCCAGGTAGATGCCGACAAGAAGACTGACGAGGTGAAACCCATCTGAACTCCTACTGAGTCTGACTGTGACAGTCTCCGTACAGTCCGGTCTGTTCGTCTGATACATCGCATGGCGGGCCTAGGTGGGCGGTAAACGTCAGTCCCCTAATAGCGGTACAAGTCGTGTCGGAGTGAAGCACAAAACACCCTGAGATAACACTGGAAGCCTACCAGTATATCTCGCTTGCCCTGGCCAGGGACTACTCGTGTAATGGCTCTCCTAGACACAGCGCGATGTCAACCCCCAATACCGGGAGAGATGAATCCTATCTAACCGTCACTGCCTCCAAGTGCTTCGGGACTGCACCCAACTACTACCTGTTTGCACGACTCTTTTAAGCCGTGGTAGGGTAGTAATCTAAGTACAGTGGGAACACACTCGAGGCGAAGTGACAGTGTCAAGTCAGCGGACTAAGCTGTACTCATGTCACCTGGGAACTGATAACTGACGATAGATATAATACCAACCGGTCAGTTCCCGACGAGTCCTGTCCAGTGTACTCGTAACCCAACGAGCACCCGCATAGTATCTCCAGTACGACGTACTGATGGCTGTGGGACAGACCATCTCCCGCTCTGAGATGAGAAGCGCATGCACTAGTCTACTCCGGAGTATCGATGCCCTGTCTCGATAGTCCTGCGACTAGGGATCTGCATAAGGATGTGCTTATAGATTACCCAGCCCCCACTAGTGTGACTGCCATCACAACGCTGGTAATTAAGCAAAGATCCTAAGGGCTCCACTAATGCGTATAGGTGATATAATAAAATAAACACATGTACACATTGAAGTAGAAACAAACCAAGTAGCATACTACTATTTTGAGCAAGATTGTATATACAAGGTGAATATCCCAAGCTTCCATTAAGTAATATACAAACTAGTATGATACAGTAATGGCCTCTAGGGCATATACACTAACAGTTTCGACTTCGGAGTCGATCGCGTAGTCGATGGCGACTAACGAAACACGGACTAAACGGGCACTAATGTCCCGAGTCCAACCGGACATACACTAAACGAGTTTAGTGTAGTCAAAACGTAGAATGTGAGGGTAAGAAAACGTCAATGGGAAAATGTCGATGGGATTTTAGCGACAAAGGGCAAGTTTTTATAAAAATTTTGTTTTGTTGATTTTTTTTATTTTTATTTTTTATTTTATAAAAAGTTTTAAAAAAATTTGTACGGAACTACGGCACAATTTTAAATAACCACAGTTTAGACATGCACAATCAAACCTAGAGCTAGGGTCTCCTAAGTCAACTAGATTGCTCCTAACTGTTCCAAAGTGACAAGTTGTGAGATATTCCTCAAATCGCCTCTTCACCGCCAATTGTGGCTAGGTACACAAATGAAGAAAGGAGGGTTACGCTCACGAATCACCGTGAGACAGGTCTCTTAAAGTTACCTTTCTCACTTGTCTAGCCTAGACACCACAAAATTAGGTTTAAATAAACGACTGAATGCCCACAACCTTTCTCTGTCCTAATGAGCGCGACAGTCCTTAATTGGCTGAGTCTAGATATTTTTTAATTAACTCAATAGTGATGCATATGCTTTTAGTGATTTCTGGGGTCTTAGGAAGGGTAATGAAATCCCCACCCAATCTTAATTGGTGTTATAGCCCCTTAGATTCCATATTAAATATGCAAAGCAATAACACACCAAAATCTAAAACACTTACCAAATTTTTTTTATTTGCGGCGCAAAGAATCCTACATAAAATGATTTATTGGATAGGGGAAAGATTCTGTGCAAAGAAACCTGCAGGAAAAAATTTTCAGTGGAGCTCAGGGGGTGGAAGAGAAGAAAAAAGATACTTACATAGATTTTCAGTTGCTGACGTCACCTTTTGACCGCGGTTCTGCGGTCAAATGTCTACTTCTACCGCGGTTCCGCGGTGGATCAGTAGGTTCAGATCTTCAAAAAATTTCTCTGTGCTGATTTGGTTTCCCTCTGTCTGTTCAGATTCTATGTTTCTGGATTTGTTCACTGAGCTTGCTCGAGATCTGAAACAGTCCGTCTTCCTTTCCTGCACAATTCACACAAAAACCAATCAAAAATAATAAGATGATTTTTTTTTGATTTTTTTATATTTTTTTAGTTTTTATATTTTTTCTTTAATTAACCCGAAATTACAAAAAGAAATAAACTACCGTTTCCCCGGCAACGGCGCCATTTGATTGATGTGCTATTTGCGTATTCCTTAAATTTAAATTTACCGCAATCAAGACGATGTCGCTTGGTAGCTAGCCGGTTGAGTACGAGTCGATCCACTGGGAGAAGAAATTCTTTTTTTTAAGTTCTAACGAGTTAAATCCTAACTTTGGTAGGTTTTGTTTTAAAATCTAAGAATGAGAATAAATTGATATAAAGGCTTGCTAGGGTTAGGATTAGCTTAGTTCGAAATAGAGATTCTTCTCACTTCTTTCAATGCCCTAATTAAGAATATAGGTGTTAGGGTAATAGTCAACAACGGGGATTAGCACGACTAGGAAGAAACTCAGTTTCTTCTTTTTGGTCCTTGTCCGTCCGTTCTTGGCTCTTAGCCCTAACCTCCGGTTAATTCAACCACAACCGGTCTAAGTAGGGAATCACCGCTATCATGTAGGATAGGGTGCCGTAGTGAGCGGATTATGGTTGATTTAAAGAGAGTCTTTAATTAAAATTATTTGGGCAAAGAAAAGAGTGAGAGAGATTTCCTTCTCTCAAACCTTCCCTCTCCTATCCCTAATAAGTGAGGAATTACTCACTCATTAGGAAGATAACAATAAAATTCATTTTTTTAATAGATGAACTAAATTGCAGATAATAAAAGAACAGATAAAAAATTGCAGGAATTAAAATACAAATAAAAAGAATGCAAGATAAAAAAAATAAAACTTACTTTATTGATGACCTCTCAACAATGCATTACAATTGGAATTAAAATTTAGATCTAAGAATTAAAAAGAGGCATGCCTAATTAGGCTTTTGGTTTTCCTATTTATAGATAGAAAAAACCCTAGGCTATATTCTGATCCATACATGTATTTCCCAAACTACCCTAAGAAACCCGGGTCAAAGCACCGACACCTCCACCGACACGTGCACCACACGGACGCGGTTCCGCGGCAGAATAACATGTTTGGCCGCGGTTCCGCGGCCAATTGGTGGAGTCTTGGGCCCATCTCTTTAGGGTTGCTTCATGTTGCTTTTACCTTCTGTTTTCTTCACTTGGTTCCTCAGAATCTCTTCTATTTTCTTCCATATTTCCAACAGTGCAGAATGATGTGGACTTTTGCCTTGAGTTTCACGTTGAAGTCTTGAATCTTGTGCTGCCCTTGTGCTTTGTGCATTGAACTATCTAATGATTTTCATTTGTTCCTTGAACTGGTAGGCGGCATCATACGGATTCATCTATTGTTGGTCGTAGTCTTACATTTGTAGCGACTTTTCATGAATTTCACTGTAACGATCTGAGAACCTGTAACCTACAACTATTTAGCAGATATGGATCAAAAGCACCTATTTATATGTAATGTGATTAAGAATGGGCGATATAATAATGCAAAATTCTGATATGAACAAATCCGCTGAAAACTCTCAGGAGATAACACTCCTCCTACTAGGGGACACCTAGATATTTAAAGGCTTGTTGCATAAACTAAGTGCAATCGTGATGCCTATGAAAGTGTGCTAGATTTTTTATTTTAATAAATAGTTTGCTCGGGACAATAATAAGTTTGGGGGTATTTGATTAGTCTAAAATATTGCACATTTGTATGAACATTTTCCCTGCTATTATTAATATATAAAAGGTTTTAATTGCAAATAAAGAACATATGTGGGTTTATTTGTAAAATTTATTATCATATGTTTCTTCATTTATAATTAATATAATTAGGGAAAATATATGCATATAATATTTAAATAAAATATTTGTAATTAAAATATGCATATCATATCAAATATTTCTAATCAATATTCTTAAAATATTATATCATATAAATGGTTGGAATAATATCTCAAAAATACCGAATGCTACTAACACTTTGATTTATGATATTGTGCAGGTATTAGCTCGGGTCTGAAATCCAAGTAAGAGATCCAAGTCAAATCGGGATATCGAAACCGAATCTGCCAAATTTTAGAAGCAAATTGAGAAATATAGCATCGGCAGAAACTCAGAGCAATATTTTCAGAATCTATATATCAAAAGGATCTCCAAATATCAAGAAGAAAAGGCAGAAAAAATCCCAACACCTAATCCCACCAAGTGGCGGCGGAACCGCGGTCAACAAAGGGAAAAGGCGGCGGTTCCGCGATCTTATGATGGCCGTTGGATCTGGGATTTTGTGGGTATGATTGTAACTACATTTGATCTCATATAGAATCTAAGATTTCTAGTTTTGGAGACTATATAAAAGACCGAGAGCTGTGCATTTGATATTCATTCCACATCTCATCATCTACCTCCATATAGAGAGAGATCTACGAGCTAAACTAGCGTTCTTGTAATCTACTTTCTAAGAAGAAAATTGTAATGCAATAGTTGATTAATAAAGATAGTTTTTGTTTTAATTCTTTTTGCATTTATTTTACGCATTTACTTTTTCTGTATTTACTTTTAAGCATTAATTTTATGCATTACTTTTCTGCATCTTAATTATGGTTTCATTCATCTTCAATATTTCTTCTGAATCGCTACTAACCATGAGCGAGTAATTTCTTGCTTGCTAGGATTTGTAGGATAGGGTAGAATAATGGATAAAATATCTTTTAACTTTTTTTGACATTTTAATGTTTATAAACCTTAGTAAAATAAATTTTAACCTTCTTATCGGACACGCTATCAATTTATTGACAGTCACGACCATAATTTGATATTAGTTAAACACGTGTTTTGTTAAAAGCTTGAGATTAATAGAGATCAATGGAAGGACAAGGGTTAGTAGTGGGAAACCCTAATTCCCTCCAAGAACCCTAATCCACATCCATCGCTATCTTTCTAATTTTAAACTATTAAAAAATAAAAAGAGACATATCTAAATATTCATCCATTAACTACTAAGTCCTATAAACCCTGCAAACCTTTCTATTATAAATTTTATATCCATATTAAAATAAAACGACAATAAATCATCTTCTCTTTTATCAACTAGTCTAAAGCAAGAAAAGAAGTTCAGGTTTCCCTGCGGACGGCCTGTACTCATCGCGGCTAGCTATTTACGACACCGTTTTGATTGCGATTATTTACAAAACATTTTTTTCACGATCAATCAATAGACTCTGGTGCTGCAACATTGACTTCCTCATCCTCCAAGTCATTGTCAAAAATAACTGTTTGGGGGCCTAATACTTCGTCATCCGAATATCCACGCGTAGACTCAAAGGTGAAATCTGACATGTTTTCTTTGTCCGAAAGATTGGCCATGACCTGAAAAAGAAGGTCATGGTCAGGATGCAGAATGCCAAGGAAATGACAAGGAACATGGGAAAATTATGAAATCGATATAAGTGGATGAGATTCACAAATATAATAAATTAGTTAACGATTTTATTTTAGTACATTGAGGACCTTCATAGGCCACCACTAAAACCTGTCACGCCCCGCTTCCCAAAAGAAGGTGAAGGGATGACGTGGCATAGTCCGCAACCTGACTGTATTGAAAGTGGTATATTCAATATAGTTACGTTAAATGCATGAATATCTATAACATGCAGGATATGTACCAAAACAAAATAATAAAAGCGGAAGGCATTTATTTTCATTAACCAAACTTTATTACATCCCAAATGAATGAGTAAAATAAACTAAATAGTTTAATTATATCGAAGAAAAAGTAAGAGCCCTAAACATGTGGGAAACAAACAAAAATATATATAGCTAATCTTCCATCGTTAAGTCCGCATAATCTTTATTAATAGGCTCCACACCTTGATCCTCATCATAATACTCATTCTCATCTAACGAACATTCCAGAGGTAGAGAAAAGGAAAATCCGTCAGCGAGGTACACTCGAGTAGGATTGTCTCATAAGGAAGTAAAGGTACAAAAACGAGCAAGTGTATATAGGTATGATGTGTGTGTATAAATATGATGTATATGGATATGAAGTGTATGTAAATAGGGCATGTTGAATGAGATATGAAGGTATGAGGTGTATGTAAATAAGGGTATGTTGATTGAGATATGAGGGTATGTTGTATGAGATATCTGTTAGGTAAAAGTTCGCATTGATTTGTTAAACAAGAGTCCGGATACTCGCGATTATTCCGTTGTGGCCACGGAATAAATACTGGGGAAGTGAAATGTATGGTTTTACTTTCCGGGATCATGATCGAGTAGTAAGGGAATCCGATTTCCGCATCTCCTTGCCTAATCAAACTATACATCCCCGTTATTCAGTGTAAAGATTTTGACGAATTAGAGTTAGTGTGTATATCATCTAGGAATGAAATTCACACATTGTATATCATCCACATATTGGATTATTCACCCTCAAAATAGGGTTAGTATTCGCCCGAAGACCAGGTTAGTATTCGCCTGAATGTCGGGTTAGTAGTCGTCCATATATTGGACTGTTCACCCTGCCTATAGGGATTTTCATTTATAAGTATTCCATACCTAGATTCATGCATTCTAACCCTAACCATATCATGTGTCATGTATGTCGTAAACTTGTATTCAAATAATTAATCTTATTTAATATAACCTTCCACAACCACTCATTTTATCTTATTATCTTTTAAAGTCTGTAAGGTGTATCATAATATTTTATAGAACGCTTAGTTAATAAAGATCATGGCATTTAATGGTAGTCATTGTTTATAAGAAAATCATGATATTTTAGAGTAATTATAAGTTTAGAAAACCCATGGTATTTTAATGAAAATACCTTTTAATAAAAGACTATGGTATTTATTTGAAATTATCTTTCAATAAAGATTTGCGTATTCTTTTGGAAAATATCTTTTATAAAAAGTTATAAGTTTTGTTGAAAAACATAACCTTTTAGTATAGGTCAAGGTATTTAAATGAAATTATATCATTTTAGGATAGATTAAGGTATATTATTGTAAATATAAATTTATAAAGTTATAGAGTTTATTTGGAGGTAACATTTTAGAAATACGTCTGTATTGACAACCGCTGCACATGAACAGCAAAATTTATGTCCTTTTTAGGGACGATTGCCTATCAACCACGAGATATTTACGTAAAACATTATCCTATTTAAATCAGGGTATTTTATTAATGGAGATATTCTACAAGAACAACTCTGTATTGACAACCGCTGCACATGGACAAGAGGATTTGTGTCCTTTTCAGGGACGATTGTATCGTAGCCACGAGGTGTTTCATGTATAATATTACCCTATTAGGGTATCTTATTAAACCTTAGTGGTTATAGGTTAAGGGTATTAATATAAAAATATTCTCTTAAGTGAAAGGGTATCGATAAAAAAACACTATATTATAATTAGCTTATGTAACATGGAAAAATATGGTATTTATGCGATCTTAGGCTATTTTGAAATTTTAGGGTATATCTAATATTATGGCTTTTCAAAGATTGGGGTATTTTATCGAAACTAAGATTTATCAATAAAAATATATTATATTTTTTTAACCCCTTTTAAATACTTACCTAATCAGTATATGTTTTCAAACATAAACTTTTCATACTATGAGGGCATGTTGTGGAATGACTTATTTTGAGATCGTACATTATGTGTGATATGTTATCTTAGCAAAATAATAACCAATATGATATTAGAAGGTATGTGTGATGTGCCAACTTAACTGATAAATAACATCATGAATTTTTGGTTGTTGGTATGTGTGTGAGTATGAGTGATAGGTCGTTATCCCGTAAGGTCAACATCAAGTCTAGATTCTTTCATTAAAATAATACCGTAACATAAAATGCATGAACCTTTTAACATCGTATTAAAATGGGTTACAATATTATTATCATGTCTAAGAAATCTTAATTGAAGAAGGTGATAGATCAAGTGGTGAGAGGCGAATCCTATCTTTGTTTTCGAGATGAAGATTTAGGAAGCCGAAACGTCTCATTGACCTAAAACAGGAATATCTTCACGTTCTGATTTTTCCTCGACGATTGGGTGGAACCATGCGTCGGCGTCGTCTATACGAAGGTCTGGGTATTTTTTTCAGAATTTTCGGAGTTCTGTGGTGTGAGAAAATAAAGTTTGAAAGTCTCTATTTATAAGGGTTTTCTCCCAACAATAAAATCCCAAAATCCGGTTCAAATCTCATCAGAAAATCTTAGAATCCGTGCTCACCATGATTACAATCATCGCCTAATAATTGCGCCGCCGCCGCCAATGATCGAGAACCATTAGATTTAAATCCAAAGGTTCTCGTGAGCCCCCATCTCGTGGCCATGAGAATTCATGCGCCTGCGATCGCAGGCGCGTGGGCCCCGTGCTCGCGGCCGCTTCCACGATTCCCTGGCCGTAGGATTTGAGATCCAACGGTCCAGGTTAACCTCCCTTTATATATAATATTTTTTTTATTTTAAAAGCTAAAACTGTTTTATTAAATCGAATTTGTTTTAGAATATTGTTTAAAATATTTTTTTAAATACGGAAAAATATGAGAAAATTCAGAAAAATATATTTTGTTGTTATCTTTAGTTTAAAAATGATTTTGGGCTAAAACTAAATAATGTTCCTATATCTATGATATTTGTTAGTTATTATAATTATTTAAATTCTAGTTTATCCTTGAAAATATTTTAATTTTGAAATAATCATTTTAATTAATAATAAAAATATATAAATTATTTTAAGACATTATAAGATTCCATTAAAACATTTTGAGCCCAGAAAAATATAAATAGCTTTTAGAAAATTCCTTTAATTATATTTAAATGCTTTAAAAATTACTAACATTACTTTGAAAAATAAAATCATTAAAATAAAATATTTTTCTATCAACCAAACACGTAAATAATTACTTGATACTGGAAAATTAAATAAATGATATTTTATTAGGTATTAGAAAACATGGTCATTATATCGGACTAATACAGAAGTTGAAATAAACCACTAAATTTCTTCCAACCGGTTGGGTATGGTATTGCATCTTTGTTTTATGTTTTTACGAATGTGATATTATGATAATCTCTCTATTATTGCAGTATATCGTTACCAGATAATAGTTTAGGAAGCCTATCGGTCTCCGTCTTGCCATTAAACATTTCTTTATTCTTTCTGAATCCATGAGGTATAGGCAAGAAACGTCGGTAACTCATATATGACTCTTTCTCGCTAAACTTCAAACGTACATGGCTCGTATGAATATGACAATAAGAGCACGCAATCTTACCTTGAGTTTTCCACCTCGACAGCATGCGGTAGGTAGGAAAATCATTAATTATCCATAACAAAGTAGCCCACATCTGAAAAAATTGTTTGCCATGTGCATCATAGGTTCTCACGCCAGGTTCCCATAGAGACTTTAACTCATCGATCAAAAGTTGAAGATACATGTCGATATTTTTCCCAGAAGACAAGGGACCATTGATTAAAAGCGCCGCCGTAAAATAAGATTGCGGCATAGCCCTCCATAACGGTTGTATATAGTCACCACAATGGGTCAAGTACTGTGAGTATGCCCGCCACGAACCATCCTAAATAGATTAAAACCGCCGCTCGCAATTCCCAGCCTCATGTTACGAGGGTCTGCGCTGAACGTATGATGTTTTTCATCTAAAACTTTCCTTGATATCGAATCTCCAGGATGACTCATTTTTCCCTCTTCACGAGGCGCTTTATGGTGCTACTGCATTTCGGACACCGTCTCCTCACACATAAATATCCATTGAAGTCTTAGTATTAATGGAAAATGACGAAGAATTTTCACGGGCACATCACTCGAATGAGAGTCATTCTTAGGCTTGAATCGACTGGTTTCGCACACGGGGTAGTTTCTGAGTGTGGCATATTCATTCCGGAACAAAACACAATCATTCTCGAATGCATGGATCTTGTCACACTTTAGGCCGATATTTGTGATTATCTTTTGTGCCTCTTACCAGTTCGGTGGCACTTCATTTCTGTCGGAAAAATCTTCCTTCAGCAATTCTAGAAGATCAGTGAAAAACTGGTTACTCCATCTGTTCTTGCACTTGATCTGAAAGAGACATACGAAAAAAGACAGTTTTGAAAACCCTTTGCAATCTGGATATAGCGGGATTCTTGAGTCAGCCTTATACTTCTCCAATAACAAAGTTTCAGTGCTTTCCGTATCATCAGAAAGTCTCGCGACATTTATAAGCCCATCCATGTCATCGATCGGCGCGAATACAGAATTATCTTTTTCGACGGTTTCATCTTCTTCAAACTACCATTCATTTTCATTCTTTTCTTCTACTATCCCTTACCACTCTTCGGTTTCCATTTCAATGAATTCGTTCTCCATCTCTTGCACCCATATCTCATCTTCCGTTACAACGACTTTTCTTCTCCGTGAAGTTCCCACATAGTGTAATTTCTAACGAAACCGTCTCTCATGATTTGTAACTCAACTTCCAATTTCTTGAGCAATCATTTTTTCATACACTTAGAGTAAGGACAATAGATTTCGTACTCTTTCGGTAACCCAAGACGTGTGTAGGCAAAATCGGTGAAAAAGTAAACAAGCTTAAGGAAAAAGTCATTGACTCTGAAACCAGTATCGACGTACATCCAACTCTTGTTGTGGAGGTACGGAAGTTCCATATTGGAACAATTCGGACGAAGTAAGGTTCTTATAGACAAGAGTCATGGAATTAAGATTTGATAATTAAGAAGCGTTAGTGTTAGGTTTAATTGACGACCTTGTTAAGTTTAGTTTCAATTGACAATTTAGTTAGAAAAATTATCAAGGACCGAGAGCAAATGCTCATAGCTCGAGAGTTGGATTTTTCTTCCAAGAAAGATGATGATGGTATTGACAGTTCTATATTGGATGTCAAGGGTAACGGCTGTCAGGGGTAAGGCTTTTATCCCATTAAGAATGTATAGAGCATACACCCATTTACTTGTGTTTTCATCTATTTCGAGAAAATTTCGGCAACACCTCCCCGCTGTTCTCTGAGTATACTGTAATAGAAAAGATGATCATTTCAATACTGTCAAACAACATTGAAATTAATATCTTATTTATCATTGTACACGGAGAACCAGCGGAAAGGTACCGACAAAATATCTCGAAACGAATGAATACACAAGTGAATGCAGGTGTTTATTTTATAGATTCCTAATTTGTCCACACTGGACAAACTATCAGTTATCATATGATTGAATCTTCTCGTTATATAGACTATACGACGGTTGTTAGAACCGAACGATACCGTCCGATATTTAACAACCTTCATGTAGTTTTATGTTATGACGAACATTTAATGAGAGTTTAGTGAAAAAAACAAATTAGGGTTTATCACTAAAATACCCTTAATTATTGTTGCATTTCACTAAACTACCTATCTTTATACCTAACCCTAAACCCTTACCCTAAACTAACCTTAACCCCTAACCTTAACCGGCCCAAACTTAAACCCAAACCCAAACCCAAACTTAACCCTAACCTTATCAAACAACAGTAACAATAACAACAACAACAAAATTAACAAATTAATTCCAAAAATTTAACTAAATTAACCATCAATTAACAAATTAAATTTATAAAAATTAAAATTAACAAAATCTACAATTTAAATACTAACCTTTTGACGAACTCCACGAGTAGTGATGATGAAGAAGGACTCCGAGTGGTGGGGAGTGGCGGGGATGACGGCGGTGGGGGCTTCGAGCGACGGGGGCTCGATCCTGCAACATAAGCGACGAGAGTGGAGGTGATGTAAGGAGGCGACGATCAAGAAGATCGGCGAAGAGAGGGAAGAAATCGATGAGAGGAGGCGACGACAGCGGCGAGGGGGCCAAATGGAGTTTTGGGGGGAAAATTAGGGGGGAGTAAAAGGCTCGGGATTAATTTTGGAGAGATTGGGTTTTTTATCTGGAAAGGGAAGTGGCTCTACCAGGTATTGGAAATGGTAACGGTTGAAACCGCTGTCAAAACCATCGAAAATGTTATGAGATTTTGGTAATGGTTTGAACCGCTGCTAATTTTCCATACTATTGGGCACATTTGTAGTAGTGAGCCTTTTCATCTAACTCTTCCTATGCTTCCTCCGTTATAGTGGAAGGCCTTGAATCATTTCCAAGAATCGCATTCTTCAAACCACTGTGTCAATATGGCAATCATACGAACTTTTCATAGACAAAAGCTCTTATTCCCATCAAACTTCTCAATATTGAACTTCATAATCATTGGAGATATGTTGCGGGACCAAAAGAACTAGTTCAAATTCGCTTAGGAATTTTCACAAACACCTTAAGTGCTTACAAACTAAAAAACATCAAAATCACAATCTAAGTTATAGGGAGTGAACAAAAGCGTCGTCACTCACCGTAAACCTAAATCGTAAGATCGAAGACCTAACGGTTCAAGCAAACAAATTCCTAAACACCAAATCTTCCAAAGAACCACAACGATCGCTCTGATACCAATTTGTTGCGGCAATGTCACGATCCGAAAGTATGGAACATGACCGGCACTTAAACTACGAACGTCTCGAGGCGTACGTAATCTAAGTAAACCGAAAACCCAGAAATCCAAACCAAGAAAAGTAGTAGATTGCAGGAAAAACCAACTTAAAGCAAGTAGTTTTAATAGCATAAGCCGAATTATGCGGTTTTTAAAAACATCAAAAATTTACTGAAAATTTCGGCAGAGTCTCCTTTGTAAATACTGGCCTCCAAACGGGATACAACATGAATAGTATACAAAATCAAGAAAAAGGCATCCCCAAGCGGGAGCTAGCTCTTCGTCAATCGACGGTCACAACCACACAAGCAATATAATATACAACGCCAACGGCGAGGATCAAAACTCAAAAGGAAACTCAAAACCACCAGAAATGTAACGAGCAACTCTAAGGTCGAAAGAATAAACAATACTGGTCTCTATCTCAATAAATACATGTTTGGTTGATGGAATTTACTAGATACAACTGAATAATATTATACAAGGTAATATGATGGGTACGATACAAGAAAAACCCACCTACTAGCAAGTCACCCGAATGAAACTGAGCCCGCAAAGCCGTAATGAAACCTGTACGGCAAAACCTGCAAGAAACTGGGGCACAACGGGGTGAGTTGCCAACTCGTGAATAGAAGAACATCTATGCACAGAAATCGCATAAATAACGCAATCCTAGGTCAATGATCATAATATATCCTCAAATATAAGTATAACAGGCAGCCTATAACAATGGCTAGGGTAATATCTAACCCGAGTATAATTTCATGTGCCCGTGTCAGTGCCTCAGGTAGCAATATATCATATGAATGAGGTATGAATGCATGAAACAGAATACATGTAAATGAAGAAACTGTTTTCATAAATTAGTGAGATTTCCTTCGTATTTTTAAACTGAGGTATCATAAATGAAATCAGCATCAACAGTGTCTAGTATCGACACAAAACATAAATCTCACTGTCTCGAAATATCAATGTCTCAATCTCAATATCTAGGGCGCCGTAAGTCCAGACCGGCCCCTACCATCCATCTCAAGACCACGACGGTATCCTCCGGATATCCGACGCGTCGGGTAATATCACCGGTAGGTAGTGCTCCCCAGCCAGGCTCAACGTCAACACCACATTCCTCTTGCCCCGGGGTACCATACCGGGCCCACCATGTACCCGTGACGGTTCCTCCACTCCTCGACACGGATCTCCAAAACCACAGCAAACTCATGGTGGACGACACTTTACATCACTAGAAAACCGCAACATTTTATATTTTAAAAGATCATAAGTTGTAAATTTTGCGGCTTTCCCCGAAATCCAGAAATATCATAAATCTCAAGAAATCATCACAAGTGCATATGTCAATGATAATGAACTAGGCATGAACAACTGAATAACAGTATGCATGAAGTGGTAGGTAATAACTACAATGTCTAATATGGCATATAAGGGAAGTACACTAATATCATGTCAAAACTACTAGCTAACAATCTAAGTCAAGCAATTATATTCTCTAAAGTGTACATGACATGGCAATTACCGATGAAGATGTGTGTGAGCCGGCAAATAGGTGTACGTGGTACATACGCATCATCGGTAATGGTGCTAGTGTCCTAACAGCATGATATCAATAATGGAATATGCAGCAAAATAAATATGCGAGGCAGAGCGAACAGCAATAATGTGCGGGAGCTGAAACTAGACACAACGATAACTAATCTGCATTAATCTAATATAAGTCCTACAAATTGGTGCCTTTTGAAATAACCCGAATCATGGGGTTTTGAAAATAGGGGCTACGGTGTTTTTATGAAAAGATACGTCTTTTGAAATATCCGTAAGATCCCTTGGGCTGTCTTTTAAAATACCCACGATTCGTTAGTTTTGAAATAGGTAAGAAGTCTAATCTAATCTAACAACTACACTAAACTATACGGCTGAACTAACAAGCTGAACTACAGGTAAGGAAACCTCCTATCATCTGAGTCAATACATATACATACCTGTATATGTATAGTCGGTGATCCCGCCTCAATAATATCATATCCGATACCATATCTATAATCAGGCATCCCAAGTCAAGAGTGCGGATCAATCATCAATATAGCTCGTACGTAAATCCGTCGTACGGCATCCCAATCTGGGTACGGGTCAATATCACATTCATCATACTATTCACCTGGTATCCTATTTATCAAATATCATGATCGGGGTACTGATCTACGTCTAGTACCATACTGATACCGCCTACGTGTGCATGGACATGTGTGAAACACTACGTCAAGGACCCGCTACAACGTCATGTCGTATCTAAGATACGAACCCTGCTATATTACCAATCTCACGGCCTCAAATCAAATCTCATCGACTCAGCTCAATCCCAAGTATCATCCTCAATCCGTATGTGAACACATAGTCCCATACCCATGTGAACACATAACTATAAAGAATCCAATGAGCACATATCAATAGGAATGTATGCAAGTATGTATGTGTGTATGTGTAGTGCAACACTACCCTAGGGTTCGCAACACTAAAAATAGTCCAACACACCAATATCCATCCTAAGCATCGTTATTAATCCTAAATAACATATAATAAATGTTGGTGTGTATACGCATCCGTATACACCACCACGGACTGCGGGGGTGCTATACGCCATCCACCCGACTTCTCCCCGTAGATATAAATCTACTCACCTGGTCCTCGCTAGCCGGTGCCGACGTCGCCACGCGCTTGCTTGTCGTCTCGAAGTCTACATGGGGGTACCTACATATCATAATGCACCATATCTCATTAAAATCCGACTCATGATCAAAACGACGCACGAATCCCACATAGGTCAAAACCTATGGTTGCTTTCACAAATCAACCCAAAAACCCTCGACGTCGGCGTACAAACGCCAAACCATCGAGAAAAACCCAAATACACTCATTTGCACATTCACGAACACTAATTTTAATATAAACTAGGTTGAAACTCACAAAAACGCCAATTTCACTCAAAAAGTCATTTTTCCGAAAATCTAGCGAGCACAATTCACCGTTTTTGTACAAAACATGTGGTTTAAATGAATGTAGAGGCCAATAAATTTATTAAATATCTTAAATAAGTCATAGAAATAATTTCCGGAATTTAATCTCATTAAATTCCAAAAACCCTAATATTCTAGTTTACAAAATACCCTTTTTAACAATTTCAAAGCAAAAAAATGCACAAACTACAATTTATGTTGGATTTCCATGAACAAAAAGCATTAAACCACTCAATATAATCTTTATAATGACATGAAACCTAAATTTGAATTTTATCTCATAAGAATATAATTATTTAAAAAAACTAGTTTACCAATTATATAATTATCACTTTTAAATTAACAAATATGCAAACTAGCAACTTAAATTGGATTTAGCATAACATTAATATGTCAATTACATCACATAAACTAAATCTCACAACACAAAATACCAATTTAAAATCAAACCCCTCTCTTGAATTTTAAATCATGCACCTAAAACTAATTAAAAACCTAATTAAACAATTAATTAAGCTAACCTAAGCAATTAACAACACATTAAGCAAAAGGGTTAGAATTTATACCCAAATAATTTGAAGAACCCACAAGCACACTTAGCCTCCCAAATTGAAATCTAAATCCCTAGATCCATGCAATGGTAGCCAAGGGAAAATGGGTAGGAGGTGGATTTTGATTTGGATTTTTGCTTGATTTTTTGTGGATTTTTCAAGCATTTTTGAAGAACTTTTTTAAAGAGAAGGAGATGAAGAATGAAGGGCTGTTGGGGTTCAGATTTTGGCCAGAAAATGAGTGGGGGAGGAGAGAGAGGGAGGTGGAGAAAAATGGGGAGAAAGTCAAAGTCAATTCAAGGTCAAAAGTCTAACTAATTTATCCATTTTCATTTCTTTTCTTTCATTTCTTTTCCTTTGAAATTCAAGTGGGGAAAAAATGGGGGTGCTGAATTTAGCTAAGGGGAGGAGTAAGTGGCGGTTTGTGGGTGTGGGCACGGGTGTGGGGTGATGAAAAATGATAAATAGAATACCCCAAACATCCATTTACGCTAAAAAAAAGCCTTTTTTCTTCAATAATTTCTAAACCGTTTTGGTAAATGATTTCGTTCCAAAAACCACATGATAAATTTTTATTTAAAGTTTTATGATGCACAAAATTTGTTTCAACTCATTCCAATTTGTAATTTTCCCTAATTAAATGTATTAGTGACGGCTTAAAATAATAATAAAATATTATTTTTTTAGAAAATTTGAAATTTCACCAGCGGCTCAATAAACACCAAATAATAGCAATTACATAGCTAGAATATGTATATTTAATTTTTATAATAAGATATTTGTATTTTGACTTTTTACAGAAAACCCCTTTATTTTACCGATTTTTCGAAATTTCACCGAAACGATTTTCAAAACGCTACAATCTTCCCCCCTTAAAGAAATTCGGTCCCCGAATTTAAATTCAAACTTCCCCAAATACTAAAACATCTAAGAAAAACCATCAAGTCGTCGGGGCTCCGAAACTGTAAATACATAAAACAAATCGTAGCGCAGTGCATGCGCTTGAAAAAAAAATGAGTATATAACTCAAATCAATACTCCGTCAAGCATCCCGCAATCATCGGAGTCATGGAGAAGATATCAATGCCAAATCCAAATCAAACCAATATGATATAACTCGAAACTATACATGTAAACATCGAATCTATATCTGTAAGTATCTGAAGGAAATGCATGCCAAATCTCTTAAGTCGCTGTGCAACGCGTATAACACTGCACAGTGGCGGACGTCTATCATAAGAAAATAGCTATATACATATATACCTTTGTTTGAAATGTACGTTCCGCCGTTTTGGAAACAATTTAGAAGGGTCTCCTTGTTTTAAACATTTCATGTCATATCAGACACGTAGGTAAATACTGAGGCTATAGCTCGCTTTTTGGAAATCCCTTCAAAAACTATCAATGCATGCAAAATATATTCAGGTACTGTCCTCTGACTAGTCCTGCTCAGTACGAAACATATAGCAATATCATAAAAACGTACTGCTCTATAAGAAATCAATCCCAAAATATGCACATGAATACTACGTGCGTCTGGTGCGTACGGAAATCAAAATCCATGAATGTGCCATACATGCGCACAGAAACAATATCTAAGTGCATCGGGTGTGCACGAAACATCTGTCGTAGGCAACATGTGTGCCTGACAGCAAAATCAAGTGCATCTAACATGCACGAAAAAAATCTCGATTTAGTGCCTCGGATGTGCACCAAAATCACCCTTCAAAACATGCGCCCAACATGCGCGAAAATCCAAATCAGGTGCATCCATCGTGCACGAAATCATGAAATCCAATATCAAGCGCCGAACGTGCGCAAAATCAATCAGGTGCACAAGGTGCACAAAACAAATATCGAGTATCACAATCGAAATCGAAGTCCAGTGCATCTAAGTACACAAAAGGCGTATCACTGCACTGCAAGCATATATAAACTATACCGAGTGTAGGAACGAAATCGTGTGCGTGAATACGCACAAAATCAACTCAAATGTCTAAAACCGTAAAATCACAAACATGTGAAACCCAAGCACGGAAACGATATCAAGTGCAACACTGTGCAAAGATCATAAATCCTCAATCATCAAAATCAAATCATTCGAGTAAATCACCAAAAACATCGAAATCAATAATGGCGGCATAGTACCGCTCAAGCGCATCCTCTAAGAATCTCGGGCCAACTGTCGCGGTCACTAATGGGACGTCTCGTCGATGATCATGAACTCTGGCCTGCTGGTGTGCGTAACCATGACCACTCCTGGGTCAAGGTCTTCACTGTGAATTACCAATCTTTCGGTCCATCGGCTCATTGGCCCTGTCGGGTGTGCTAATGGGGATGATCCAGTTCTGGCACGTCTCTTGTCATCTCCCGGTCAATCATCGCGACCACTCGTAAGACAGCATATCACTGGCGTCGGCCTCTGGCTCTCTGAATGTACGTGACACATCTGATCCTGGGTGCAAGTATCATTGCAGCAGTGTCCTGGAAGGAATCCTGCTCACGGTCTATTCCATGCCTCGTCTCTGCCAACTGTCCGGAAGTCACCGTCCTTTCCTATATCTGCATCTTGCTCTGGAACGGCTGCATACCCATCGCGACTCCTTCTGGAAGGTAAGTCCAAGTACCATGCCTCGGCATGCGCATCGCATCTCTGATGTCGGCAGAGTGGAACGTCATCTCATCTAGATCTGGTGCGAACCTTTTACTCCACTTTTCTCTAATGTCGACCGCTTCGGACTCGTCTCGTCGTGGCTGCATGGACTGAGCTCTGATTGTTAGCGATTCTGCGTGTTCAAGTTTAAGTTTAAATACCGCAATCAAGACGGTTTCGCACGTAGCTAGCCGGTTGAGTACGGGTCGTCCGCAGGGAGATGGGAATCTTTTTCTATGTGTTTTTCGACGAGTTAAGTCCGGTTGTTCAGATTTTGTTGGATTATCTAAGTGTTAAGTTGATATTTAAAGAGAGCTTGTTAGGGTTAGGATTAGGTTAGTTTGAGTTAGGAGTCTCCACATCTTTCGTTGCCCCACTTAATATCGGTGTTACGGTAATCGGCAACAACGGGGATTAGCACGACTAGGAAGGACTTTGCGAGTATAAGCTAGGCTTTCCAACGCATAAGTCTTCCTTTTGGTGCTTGTCCGTCCGTTCTTGGCTCTTATCCATAACCTCCGGTTAATTCAACCACAACCGGTCTCACTACGGAATCACCGCTATCATGTAGGATAGGGTGCCGTAAGGAGCGGATTGTGGTTCAATTAACGGGAGTCGATTCAAGTTGTTGGGCAAGGAAAGAGTGAGAGAGATTTCCTTCTCTCAAACTTCCTTCATCCTACCCTAACAAGTAAAAAACTACTCACACTTCATGATAGGAAAAATAAAACAAAGCAAAAGAGGAAGATAGAAAGAAGGAGATTAGAAGAATACGACTAACTGTTTGCGACCTCACCTTGGCGAGGATCGAGCGTAAGTATCATTGTCGTATGTAAGGATAAAGAAAAAGAGAGAAGAAAGAAACAACAAGGAAATAACAACAACTACTTAACAATTAAAATTACAACAATTAAAGAAAGAGCAAGACAAGCATGATAATAAAATGATCTTCTTTATTTATCATTCCTCCCTCACAAAGCTCACTACAAGTTTAATGGAGAAGAGATGAGAAGAAGAAGAACAAGTGAACTAAATCCTAGAAAAAGAAAATACAAGAATGGACCCTTTCCTTCACAAAGTTCTGGGCTATTTATAGGCCAAAAAATGAAACCCTAGGGCAACCACCAGAACCCTGATGAAAAGACCAAACTACCCCCCAAAACACTTTTCCTTTGGCGCCTGAATGGCCGCGGAACCGCGGCCTAGACCTCCCTTTGGCCGCGGTTCCGCGGCCCTATGGTGGGGTTGTGTCATCCAATTTTTTGTGCTAGCCTGATCTGCTTTGTGCTTCATTCTGGTATATGTATTTTCTCAATTTGGCTCCACGATTTTTCCAGAATTTCTGTTGAGGGAAAGGTGGACTTTTTGTCAAGATTTTTTCATGATTGCCTCGAGCTCCGCGTAGATCTCTTGGATCTTGTGCTACCATTGAGCCTTGTGCATTGATTTGACATTGATTTCGCCTTTTGTCTTCCTAAACTGGTATCTGGCAACATACGGATGAAAAGCGGAGACCGTGTTTTATCTGTGGTTGGCAGGAACCGAATTTTGTCGTGTTTTCCATGAATTTCTCCGTTTGAGAACCGGGAACCTGTATCCTGCAATTGACTAGCAAACACGGCTCAAGAGTATCTACCGACATGCAATGTGATAAAAATTTGGCGGTATGAAAATGCAAAAATCTGATATGAACAAATACCCCCAAACTTATCATTTGCTCGTCCCGAGCAAAGTCCATTTATTCACAAAAAAATTCCTAACCTTACTTTCGCAGGGAACGCGATTGCACTGAGCATGTGCAACAAGCCGTTAAACCTCTAGGTGTCCCTAGTAGGAGGAGTGTTGTCTCCTGAGGGTTTTCAGCGGATACTACCCACAAAATCCGGTCAAGTTGGTTTGTAAAAATGACTAAGTTTCAAACCCTAAAGTTTTTAGAAAATAACAATTCTATAATCCTAAGTCTAGACTATCGAACCTTTATTTTTCACACCTCGCTTCTTATTTAACTACAGGTTTTATATGTCTTTACGTGCAGTGCAAATAGTGTCGTTAAGTTTCAGAAGGATCGATTAAAGTCATCATGTCGCACAATAAAGCCCAGATAACAATTTAAAAAGGATCACATAAGTTTTATAAAGAGTTAAGCATTTTTCAAGTTTCGTTTTCCAGTAAGGTTTCAACTTCAGAATTTCTATCTTCCATAACAGGAAACTAAGTCGTATTTTTCACTCCACATTTTTCTTGTTTTCATTTCATACACACCTCTGTGAACGTGCAATAGTCTTTATCATAGAATAAAACCTTCATATCTCCGCTAAAATTTTTATAAAAGCCTGTCTTTTATCAAGATTATTCTCACACAAAGAACCGTTAGGAATTTTAACTCGGAGAGAACACTTGCTTGACTTTGTTTTAAAACTGGACTTTCTAGGCTTCTTAGCGAGCTTTGGGCCAATGCACCCAAACCAGTTGGTTTTAGGGCATTAGGTGTAAAAACACCCCAGCGGACTTAATTACTCAAGTTACCTAGGTCCAAAAACAAAAGACAGTTTGGCGTGAAAATCAGATGATTTAATACGAACGGAGATATAACCGGTCAGTTCAATTATTTTTTTTTTTGGATAAAAGACGTGTTTAGTGGGTTTGGTGTGTAATCATTCCAATCAAGTTTCAGATGGGTTATTTTTCAGACTTAGCTCCAATTACGGCATCAATAATATTCCTTCATATTCGCTTTACTTCATAAACTATTATTGACATTACTTATTTCAGAACAAACCTATTTGATCCTCAGAAAATCATTTATCTGTTTAAAAGTTTAAACATGAAAGACTTGTCATCTAATTCCCAAAATCTTACGACACGTGTAGTGTGATGTAAAGACGTATATCAGCTATAGTTAACATCAAAGGAGAGTTATCTTTCAGGTTTTCAAAATCCAAACATAAGATCTAGTTATTCCTATTTTTTTTCAAACAAAAACCGTCGAAATGTTGAATCAGAGTTCTTCCACAAGCTAACTTGACAAAAAAGTTTTTATATTTTTAGAAAATTTTCAAATTTTTATGGATTTTATGGATATTAATATGCAGATGCAAAATATACATATGAATGCGAAGGTAAGAAATGCGTACCGAGCGTACCCCCAAACTTAAACTGGACAGTGTCCTCACTGTCGTAGCATGAAGAGAGCAGTTGGAAGGTTCAAAATTGTCGGTTAGTGATACACAAATTTTTATTTGTTTTTGTTTTTAAAGAAAAGAAAAAGAATATACACAAATATATACAAAATGGTTTGTACATACCCCCAAACTTATTTGGAACAGTGTCCACTGTTCTTGGCTGGATAACCGAAGTTTGGAGGTGGGCAGAGGAAGATCATTCAGGGTAAACCGGCTCCTGTAAGAACAGGAGCTCCTCTGTTGGTTCGGCGCTAAGGTACGGTTTGCATCGGTGTCCGTTCACTTTGAAGAGTGAACCGTCCTTTGGATTTTCCAAATCCACAGCGCCGTGTGGATACACATTCCGCACAAAATACGGCCCTTTCCAGCGAGATCTGAGCTTTCCAGGATGGAAATGAAGTCGGGTGTCGTAAAGTAGTACCTGCTGACCAGGTACGAAGGTTTTGCGCAAAAGGTGTTTATCGTGAAACACCTTCGTTCGATTCTTAACGACAACCGCGTTGTCGTAAGCCTCATCCCTAAGCTCGTTTAGTTCGTTCAACTGCAGCTTCCGATGGCTGCTCGCGTCATCAAGAGACAAATTCAGCTCCTTTATCGCCCAAAATGCGCGATGCTCGATTTCGACAGGAAGGTGGCAGGCTTTTCCGTACACAAGCCGATAGGGAGACATGCCAAGGTCGGTCTTATAAGCGGTTCTAAATGCCCAAAGGGCATCAGTGAGTTTCAGAGACCAATCCTTACGGTTCTTGGAAACCGTCTTCTCCAGTATCTGCTTGATTTGCCGATTTGAAACTTCGGCCTGCCCGCAGGTTTGGGGGTGGTAGGGCGTAGAGAGCTTATGATTAATGGAGTATTTCCGCATCAAGGCCTCGAAAGTCCTATTGCAGAAATGACTTCCATTGTCGCTAATGATCGCTCGGGGGTGCCCAAACCGGGAGAAAATGTTTTCTTTAAGGAACCTAACGACAACCTTGTTGTCGTTAGTCCGGCTGGGCACAGCCTCGACCCATTTAGAGACGTAATCAACAGCTAGAAGGATGTACAAGTTCCCAAAAGAGCTGGGAAACGGCCCCATGAAGTCTATCCCCCAAACATCGAAAATCTCCACAACCAAGATCGGTTGGAGCGGCATCTCGTTCCTCCGGGATATCCGGCCCATGTGTTGGCACCGGGAGCAAGTCTTGCAATAATCGTGAGCGTCTTTGAAAAGTTGTGGCCAGTAGAAACCACATTGCAAGATCTTCTCAGCTGTCTTTCTGGGCCCAAAATGCCCGCCACACGCTTGATCGTGGCAAAATGACAGCACACTCTTGAATTCCTCATCAGGAACACACCGCCGAATAATCTGGTCGGGACAGTACTTGAACAAGTAGGGTTCGTCCCAGTAAAAGTGTTTTACTTGGGATAAGAAGCGAAGTCTGTCCTGACTCGACCATTCGGTCGGTAGCAATCCCGTAGCCAAATAGTTCACGATATCTGCGAACCAGGGTTCGCAAGATACTGTCAAGAGTTGTTCATCCGGGAAAACGTCGTTAATTGGAATTGGAAGCGAAGGCGAAGAAGGAAGTCGTGAGAGATGGTCGGCAACTACGTTTTCACATCCTCGTTTGTCCTTAATGACAAGGTCAAACTCTTGAAGCAAGAGGATCCAACGTATTAACCGAGATTTGGCATCTTTCTTCGCAAAAAGATGGCGCAGAGCTGAATGGTCTGTGTAGACAATGACTGGGGAGCCAATGAGGTAGGGCCTGAACTTTTCTAAAGAAAATACAACAGCTAAGAATTCCTTCTCAGTTGTTGTATAATTGAGTTGTGCGTCGTTCAGGGTTCGGCTCGCATAATAGATTACATGCGGCATCTTGTTGATGTGCTGTCCAAGGACAGCACCGATGGCAAAGTCGGATGCATCGCACATAATCTCGAATGGGTGCGTCCAGTCAGGAGAAGAAAGAACGGGAGCAGAAGTGAGTGAGCATTTCAGTGACTCGAAGGCAGTCACACGGCTCGAGTTGAAGTCGAAAGGCGTATCCTTGGCCAGCAAAAGAGTCAAGGGCCTAGCAATCTTGCTAAAGTCCTTGATAAACCGTCTATAGAAACCGGCATGGCCAAGGAAGGCTCGGATATCTCTGACGCATCGGGGAGGAGGCAGATTGGAAATGACCTCAATCTTTGCTTTGTCAACCTCTATGCCATTTTGCGAGATGATATGTCCTAAGACAATACCTTCGCGCACCATGAAGTGGCATTTCTCCCAGTTCAAAGTGAGATTCTTGTCCTTACATCGGGTAAGGACAGCGTCAAGATGCAGCAAACACTCGTCAAAGGAGTCGCCGAAGATGGAGAAGTCATCCATGAAAATCTCCAGAAATTTTTCCACCATGTCAGAGAAAATTCCCATCATACACCGCTGGAAGGTAGCGGGCGCATTGCATAACCCAAAGGGCATGCGTCGATATGCAAACGTGCCGAAAGGACAAGTGAAAGTGGTCTTGTCCTGATCTTTTTCGACGATGGGAATTTGATTATAGCCAGAGTAGCCATCAAGAAAACAATAGTACTCATGTCCGGCCAATCGTTCCAGCATTTGGTCAATGAAAGGTAGCGGAAAGTGGTCTTTCCGCGTTGCGGCGTTGAGTTTTCTGTAATCAATACAAACTCGCCACCCAGTTTGGGTGCGAGTAGGGATTAACTCGTTCGCCTCGTTAGTGATGACCGTGATGCCCGACTTCTTGGGGACAACGTGGATGGGGCTAACCCACTGGCTATCAGAGATAGGGTAAATGATACCACTATCTAGACATTTGACGATCTCCTTCTTCACAGCCTCCTTCATGACTGGATTAAGACGTCTTTGTGGATCCCGGGCTGGTTTGGCATCATCCATCAGATGAATGTGATGCTCAACGATCAGGGGACTAATCCCCTTGATGTCCGCCATGGACCAGCCAAAAGCTTGCCTGTTGCTGTGTAAGACCGCGAGAAGGGCTTTCTCTTGCTCGGGAGCTAGAGAAGCCGAAATGATGACAGGGAGGGTCTCGTTCTCACCTAAGTAAGCATACTTAAGGTGAGACGGCAAAGGCTTGAGTTCGACCGTTGGAGGTGAAATGATGGAAGGCAAGACTGGTGCAAAGGTCTCGAACTCAAAGGACTCCAGCAAAGGCTCAAAACGAGTGTAGGCAACCGAGTTGGATGGTTCAGGTAACTCATCCGGAAAGTCGAAGGATTCAAACTCGGGTTGTGCGCAGCTAAGATCGTTTGAAAACGTGAAACACTCGTAGTCGTTTTCGGGCGCAGAAACAGCAGCAGGTTCGAAGAGAAACGCACTAGTGGCGTCAAGATTATCGTGTTCAAACAGAAACTCCTCGAATTCACATTCTTCTGGGGTGATCTCCTGGATCGAGCAGACATCCAGTATATGAGCATTAGGTTCGGCGGGCTGATTCCCCAACCTAAAAATGTTGAGTTCAATTGTCATATTTCCAAAAGAGAGGTTCATCGAACCATTGCGACAATTGATCACAGCATTCGAGGTTGCGAGAAATGGGCGACCGAGTATCACCGGAATTTGATTCCGGGGGTTAGCTACAGGCTGTGTATCTAAGACAATGAAGTCAACGGGGAATATGAAGTCCCCGACTTTTATTAACACATCCTCTAGCTCACCCCTAGGATGGGTGATCGATCGGTCGGCCATCTGGAGAGTGCAGTGTGTGGGTTTCAGCTCTCCGACGCCTAATTGCTCGTATACTGAATACGGAAGCAAGTTAACACTGGCACCAAGATCTAATAGTGCGCGGTTGATGTTCTTATCCCCAATAGTAATTGAAATCGTAGGACAGCCAGGGTCCTTCCGTTTTTGTGGTAAAGATTGGGTAAAGGCATCACTCACAGCACTAGCCAAGAAAACTTTCTTGGGTACCTGAGACTTCCTCTTTTTCGTGCACAAGTCCTTTAAGATTTTCGCGTAAGACGAGACTTGTTGGACAGCATCTAAAAGAGGAATGTTAATGTTAACTTGCTTGAATAACTCCAAAATCTTCTCCATTTATGGATTTTGTTTGTTAGACCTCAACCGGTTTGGAAATGGAACATTTTGAAAATTGGTTGAGTCTAAAGCTGGAGGAGGAGATTGTGGAGTTGGAACGGATCCCAGAATAGGTGTCTTCGTGGAGTGAGAAGTGGGTCCATTCAGAGAAGAAGAGGAAGGGAAGCCTTGTGAAGAACGGAGAATAGGCTCAGAAGACGAAGAAGACGGAGGAGAAGAAGAAGAAGAAGAAGAAGAAGAAGCGGCCGGGGTGTCATCGTTGATCCGTTTGCCAATGTTGTTTTGCAGCACCCTCCCCGATCTCAGTGTGGTCACGGCACTCACATTATGGTTTTATTGTTCAAGAGCAACATGTGCATTATGTGGGTGACCGGGATTTGGAAGTGGCTGAGACGGGAGCTTCCCCTTCTCTCGCTCGCTCAAGGCCACGTTCAGCTGTGCAATCTGGGCCTCGATGGTCTTGATGCTTTGCCCGTGTGCGGCAGTGTGTTGCACTAAGGATTGAATCGAAGACTGGATGTTGGCGGTGAATTGAGTCGACTGTTTAACGAACGCCTCCAGACTTCGCTCGAGCGAGGAAACCTTATCATTGTTGGACGGAACAAAGTTGTTGTTTGGTGGAAAAGAATTGTTTGGTGCAAAGTTGTTCGTCTGATTTTGGAAAGGTTGGGGTTGGAAGGGCTGCTGATATTGGTGTTGAGTTTGTTGCTGCGCTTGTTGTTGCGGCGGAGGGGCCCTTTGGAAATTGTTGCCCTGGAATTGATTCTGATTCTGATTCCAGGCGAAATTGGGGTGGTTCCTCCAACCGGGATTATAGGTGGAAGAGTATGGATCATTCCTCGGTCTTTGCTGGAAGGCAGCATTAACCTGATCCTGTCCTTGCGGGGGTGGATTGTAAGGACACTCTTCGGTCAAGTGGGATGGATCGGAACAACAAGCGCAGATGGTACGAAGGGGGAGAACAGGTGTGGGGGCAGGAGCAGAAAATTTGCTCTCTATTGCTTCAAGCTTTCGTGTTATTGCAGCCATTTCAGCTTTCATCGCAATAGAGACATCGAGTTGGTGGATCCCTACCCTAGACTGACCGGTAGAAGTGGAGGTAGAAGAAGAAGAAGTCGGTCTGGTGCTCTCCCACTGTAGCGTTTGCTCCGCAAGATCGTCAAAGAACTGCCACGCTTCCTCGTCAGATTTTGATAGGAAGTGGCCCTGACAGATGGTTTCCAGCAACTGCTTCGTTGCTGGGTTCAGTCCCTCGTATAAGGTTTGGCAGAGCTGCCATTTCTCTATACCGTGGTGAGGACACTGAACAAGAAGGTCTTTGTATCGGTCAAAGCACTTCCAGAAGGGTTCAGAAGGAAGCTGGGAGAATTGGTTGATTTCATTTCGAATTCTTGCGGTCTTATGATTTGGATAGAATTTTTTCAGAAACGCTTTAACAAACTCGTCCCAGCTGGTGATTGAGTGGGAAGCGGTGCTATACAGCTATTTTTCAGCGAGATCGCATAGAGTGAACGGAATGACCCGTAGACGTATAGCATCGTCCGACAGCTGGGTGGTTTTCATCATGGCACAGACGTTTTGAAATTTGTTAATGAAGATATAGGCATCTTCAGATTCAAGCCCATGAAAACGTGGAAGCATGTTGATGAAATGGGGCTTAATTTCAAAGTTTTCCCCATTGGCCGGAGGAAGAGAAAGGCAGGTGGGAAGTGCAGAACGGGTGGGGTAGAAACGATCCTGGAGCGCGATTCGCTGCGGCGCTACAACAGACGGAGGTGGTGGGAGATTGGTCTCCGTAGGAGGTGGAGCCAATCCAGGGGTGGTCAAAGAGATGTTCGGATTAAATCCCGACATCGCGGAAGAAGAGGAAGGTGAAGGTGAAGGTGAAGATGTATGAACAGAATTCCGGTCAACGTCGGAGTTGGACGGCAAAGGAAGGGGTGAAAGAGGAGTGGACGGAGTATCGACTTCGGAGTCGATCGCGTAGTCGGTCGCGACTAACGTAACGCGGACTAGACGGGTGCTAGTGTCCCGAGTCCAAGCGGACATACACTAAACGAGTTTAGTATAGTCAAAGCGAAGAAGGTGAGGGTAAGAAAACGTCAATGGAGAAAGGCAATGGGTGGTGGGTGAAAAATGGATTTGGCGACAAAAGGACAAGTTTTTATAAAAGTTTTTGATTTTTTCTTTTTTTTTTGTTTTTAGAAAGAGATTTACAGAAGTATGTACGGAAATACGGCTTAAGCAATCACAAACAAGATATGCATAATCACACCTAGATCTAGGGTAACCTAGGTCTACTAGACCTGTTCCTGAACTTGATTGTCGAAGTTAAACAATGTCGAGAAACGGGCTTAAAAATACACTGATCACGAGGCCAGGTAAGTGCAGAGATAAGGGGAGGTTGTCCAACGCTTTCGCGAAGTTCCTTAATTAAATAACCCTTTCTCTTTCGGCGGTTGCGCCTTTAACACTTTCCTAGACACCCCGTAAACAATATACGGTTAAGCGAGGTTCTAAACAAGGTTTATCTTCTCCTAATGAGCGCGAAGTCCTTAGGGCTGAAGTCTAGTATTTTTTAATTTACAATGGACAATGCATATGCTTTAGTGATTTTTGGGGTTCTGGGAAGGGTGATGAAATCCCCACCCAATCTGGATTGGTTTCAAGCCCCTTAAGTCCGTATTTAAAGAATGCAAAACAGTAACAAATCAACTGCAAACAATTTTTATTTGCGGCGCAAAGAATCCTGCACAAGAACAGTTTATTGGAAGGGGGAGAAGAATTTGCGCAAAGAAAGCTGCAGAAAACACAGTTTATTGGAGTCCAGAGGAGTGGAGAGAAGAGAGAGACTCACCAGAAAGAAAATGGTACCCTGAACCCTCCAAATGGCCGCGGATCCGCGGCCTAAGCTTGCTTATGCCGCGTTTCCGCGGCTGTTTTGGGGAGTTGGGGCTTCAGTTTTGCTGGGTGGGTTCTGTTTGGTGTCTTCTGCCTTTCTGGATGTGTGGAATGTTTAGTTGATCACTGTATCTGCTCCAGATTTTGACAGTAGGCCGTCTCCTTCGTTTTGGTCCGTCGCGGTGTAGCCGCGAAATGTGGGTCTATCTTCCCACGTCTTTGGCACTGTACTTGAACTCCGTATTTTCAATGTCTTGGCCACTGAACTCGAACCTAGTATTTTCCTGCACACTTGCACAAAAGCTAATCAAGAATAACAAGATGATTTTTTACAAAGTATATTTTTTTGTTGGTTTTTTTTTTTTTTTACTTACAAATTAACCCGAAATTACACAAAGAAATAAACTACCGTCTCCCCGGCAACGGCGCCATTTGATTGTTAGCGATTCTGCGTATTCAAGTTTAAGTTTAAATACCGCAATCAAGACGGTTTCGCACGTAGCTAGCCGGTTGAGTACGGGTCGTCCGCAGGGAGATGGGAATCTTTTTCTATGTGTTTTTCGACGAGTTAAGTCCGGTTGTTCAGATTTTGTTGGATTATCTAAGTGTTAAGTTGATATTTAAAGAGAGCTTGTTAGGGTTAGGATTAGGTTAGTTTGAGTTAGGAGTCTCCACATCTTTCGTTGCCCCACTTAATATCGGTGTTACGGTAATCGGCAACAACGGGGATTAGCACGACTAGGAAGGACTTTGCGAGTATAAGCTAGGCTTTCCAACGCATAAGTCTTCCTTTTGGTGCTTGTCCGTCCGTTCTTGGCTCTTATCCATAACCTCCGGTTAATTCAACCACAACCGGTCTCACTACGGAATCACCGCTATCATGTAGGATAGGGTGCCGTAAGGAGCGGATTGTGGTTCAATTAACGGGAGTCGATTCAAGTTGTTGGGCAAGGAAAGAGTGAGAGAGATTTCCTTCTCTCAAACTTCCCTTATCCTACCCTAACAAGTAAAAAACTACTCACACTTCATGATAGGAAAAACAAAACAAAACAAAAGAGGAAGATAGAAAGAAGGAGATTAGAAGAATACGACTAACTGTTTGCGACCTCAACTTGGCGAGGATCGAGCGTAAGTATCATTGTCGTATGTAAGGATAAAGAAAAAGAGAGAAGAAAGAAACAACAAGGAAATAACAACAACTACTTAACAATTAAAATTACAACAAGTAAAGAAAGAGCAAGACAAGCATGATAATAAAATGATCTTCTTTATTTATCATTCCTCCCTCACAAAGCTCACTACAAGTTTAATGGAGAAGAGATGAGAAGAAGAAGAACAAGTGAACTAAATCCTAGAAAAAGAAAATACAAGAATGGACCCTTTCCTTCACAAAGTTCTGGGCTATTTATAGGCCAAAAAATGAAACCCTAGGGCAACCACCAGAACCCTGATGAAAAGACCAAACTACCCCCCAAAACACTTTTCCTTTGGCGCCTGAATGGCCGCGGAACCGCGGCCTAGACCTCCCTTTGGCCGCGGTTCCGCGGCCCTATGGTGGGGTTGTGTCATCCAATTTTTTGTGCTAGCCTGATCTGCTTTGTGCTTCATTCTGGTATATGTATTTTCTCAATTTGGCTCCACGATTTTTCCAGAATTTCTGTTGAGGGAAAGGTGGACTTTTTGTCAAGATTTTGTCATGATTGCCTCGAGCTCCGCGTAGATCTCTTGGATCTTGTGCTACCATTGAGCCTTGTGCATTGATTTGACATTGATTTGGCCTTTTGTCTTCCTAAACTGGTATCTGGCAACATACGGATGAAGAGCGGAGACCGTGTTTTATCTGTGGTTGGCAGGAACCGGATTTTGTCGTGTTTTCCATGAATTTCTCCGTTTGAGAACCGGGAACCTGTATCCTGCAATTGACTAGCAAACACGGCTCAAGAGTATCTACCGACATGCAATGTGATAAAAATTTGGCGGTATGAAAATGCAAAAATCTGATATGAACAAGCTCCAACGGCTATCCTCGTATCTGGAGTCTCCCAAGAATGCATCTCACCACCTAGCATCCGAATTAAGTCGAACCATTCGATCGATTCGTCAAAACCTCATAATCCCCCAAGAGCTCAACATCTTGGTACAGTTTAATAGTATCGAATACATACCATAGCATCGGTGGTCCAGCCGTAGAAGGGCAAACCCAAGCCTCACTAATGGCGCCGTAGAACTGCCGCAAACCCGAAGGTTCAAAGGCTTTCACACGGTCATTAAGTCGAGTTAGGGTTTCATTCTTCTAAAGGGACCATAGAATTGCCTGCATGTCTTTCCGACTACTTTAAACTTGGAATGATAGGTTTCTGACATTCGATCGTCCCTGTCGACCCTCACGTCTCTGCGTGAAGTCGTTTCTAGCTGGAATCAATCTATCTGATGACCTCTCATCGGGTAGGCGAACGAACCACATGTCCTAGTCATTCATCCTCGGGTGACTAGCGACCTTCTATCATCTCTTAGTACAATCTGTACTGCAATAGCTCCAATATATGGGGCGATATCTCGTCGCTCGCAGCAACAACTGGCTCACTCGTCTGCATGCTGAACGGTGCCTCAATCATCAGGAGTAAGCAACACACCAACTGTCATCAAAATCTGGCTGGCCTCTATCATTGGCTCAATCCTCTAGTGTCGATCAGCACCTCCGAGTAACCTCATAAAGGCGATCCGCCAATCGCTCGTGGCGCGGAAACACAGTAAAAAGACACATCTCTGCAATCGTGTGTCGCCGGAATTTCGCCCTGGTCAGTCCTCGTCCGTGACGAGCTTGTGCTGACCGCAACTCTAGCCCTAGCTCTCCCTGCCCGTAACCGTAGCAGCAAAACCAAACTGGTACCGATGAGGCTAGATCAGGAAGGAATATAATACTGAACAAGGAAATGTACATCCTAAGACTTCTTAAGTGGAGTGGCGTGTCGTAAATATGCCGCGGAACATATCAACGGTACGTCACTCTACTTTAGTCACCTATTCCATCAACCAAGGGTCATCCTACGCTCCGAAGGTTAAAACCTAACGCTCTGATACCAACTTTGTCACGATCCGAAAGTATGGAACATGACCGGCACTTAAACTACGAACGTCTCGAGGCGTACGTAATCTAAGTAAACCGAAAACCCAGAAATCCAAACCAAAAAAAGTAGTAGAGTGCAGGAAAAACCAACTTAAAGCAAGTAGTTTCAATAGTATAAGCCGAATTATGCGGTTTTTAAAAACATCAAAAATTTACTGAAAATTTCGGCAGAGTCTCCTTTGTAAATACTGGCCCCCAAACGGGATACAACATGAATAGTATACGAAATCAAGAAAAAGGCATCCCCAAGCGGGAGCTAGCTCTTCGTCAATCGACGGTCACAACCACACAAGCAATATAATATACAACGCCAACGGCGAGGATCAAAACTCAAAAGGAAACTCAAAACCACCAGAAATGTAACGAGCGACTCTAAGGTCGAAAGAATAAACAATACTGGTCTCTATCTCAATAAATACATGTTTGGTTGATGGAATTTACTAGATACAACTGAATAATATTATACAAGGTAATATGATGGGTACGATACAAGAAAAACCCACCTACTAGCAAGTCACCCGAATGAAACTGAGCCCGCAAAGCCGTAATGAAACCTGTACGGCAAAACCTGCAAGAAACTGGGGCACAACGGGGATGAGTTGCCAACTCGTGAATAGAAGAACATCTACGCACAGAAATCGCATAAATAACGCAATCCTAGGTCAATGATCATAATATATCCTCAAATATAAGTATAACAGGCAGCCTATAACAATGGCTAGGGTAATATCTAACCCGAGTATAATTTCATGTGCCCGTGTCAGTACCTCAGGTAGCAATATATCATATGAATGAGGTATGAATGCATGAAACAGAATACATGTAAATGAAGAAACTGTTTTCATAAATTAGTGAGATTTCCTTCGTATTTTTAAACTGAGGTATCATAAATGAAATCAGCATCAACAGTGTCTAGCATCGACACAAAACATAAATCTCACTGTCTCGAAATATCAATGTCTCAATCTCAATATCTAGGGCGCCGTCAGTCCAGACCGGCCCCTACCATCCATCTCAAGACCACGACGGTATCCTCCGGATATCCGACGCGTCGGGTAATATCACCGGTAGGTAGTGCTCCCCAGCCAGGCTCAACGTCAACACCACATTCCTCTTGCCCCGGGATACCATACCGGACCCACCATGTACCCGTGACGGTTCCTCCACTCCTTGACACGGATCTCCAAAACCACAGCAAACTCATAGTGGACGACACTTTACATCACTAGAAAATCGCAACATTTTATATTTTAAAAGATCATAAGTTGTAAATTTTGCGGCTTTCCCCGAAATCCAGAAATATCATAAATCTCAAGAAATCATCACAAGTGCATATGTCAATGATAATGAACTAGGCATGAACAACTGAATAACAGTATGCATGAAGTGGTAGGTAATAACTACAATGTCTAATATGGCATATAAGGGAAGTACACTAATATCATGTCAAAACTACTAGCTAACAATCTAAGTCAAGCAATTATATTCTCTAAAGTGTACGTGACATGGCAATTACCGATGAAGATGTGTGTGAGCCGGCAAATAGGTGTATGTGGTACATACGCATCATCGGTAATGGTGCTAGTGTCCTAACAGCATGATATCAATAATGGAATATGCAGCAAAATAAATATGCGAGGCAGAGCGAACAGCAATAATGTGCGGGAGCTGAAACTAGACACAACGATAACTAATCTGCATTAATCTAATATAAGTCATATAAATTGGTGCCTTTTGAAATAACCCAAATCATGGGGTTTTGAAAATAGGGGCTACGGTGTTTTTATGAAAAGATACGTCTTTTGAAATATCCGTAAGATCCCTTAGGCTGTCTTTTAAAATACCCACGATTCGTTAGTTTTGAAATAGGTAAGAAGTCTAATTTAATCTAACAACTACACTAAACTATACGGCTGAACTAACAAGCTGAACTACAGGTAAGGAAACCGCCTATCATCTGAGTCGATACATATACATACCTGTATATGTATAGTCGGTGATCCCGCCTCAATAATATCATATCCGATACCATATCTATAATCAGGCATCCCAAGTCAAGAGTGCGGATCAATCATCAATATAGCTCGTACGTAAATCCGTCGTACGGCATCCCAATCTGGGTACGGGTCAATATCACATTCATCATACTATTCACCTGGTATCCTCTTTATCAAATATCATGATCGGGGTACTGATCTACGTCTAGTACCATACTGATACCGCCTACGTGTGCATGGACATGTGTGAAACACTACGTCAAGGACCCGCTACAACTTCATGTCGTATCTAAGATACGAACCCTGCTATATTACCGATCTCACGGCCTCAAATCAAATCTCATCGACTCAGCTCAATCCCAAGTATCATCCTCAATCCGTATGTGAACACATAGTCCCATACCCATGTGAACACATAACTATAAAGAATCCAATGAGCACATATCAATAGAAATGTATGCAAGTATGTATGTGTGTATGTGTAGTGCAACACTACCCTAGGGTTCGCAACACTAAAAATAGTCCAACACACCAATATCCATCCTAAGCATCGTTATTAATCCTAAATAACATATAATAAATATTGGTGTGTATACGCATCCGTATACACCACCACGGACTGCGGGGGTGCTATACGCCATCCACCCGACTTCTCCCCGTAGATATAAATCTACTCACCTGGTCCTCGCTAGCCGGTGCCGACATCGCCACGCGCTTGCTTGTCGTCTCGAAGTCCACATGGGGGTACCTACATATCATAATGCACCATATCTCATTAAAATCCGACTCATGATCAAAACGACGACGAATCCCACATAGGTCAAAACCTATGGTTGCTTTCACAAATCAACCCAAAAACCCTCGACGTCGGCGTACAAACGCCAAACCATCGAGAAAAACCCAAATACACTCATTTGCACATTCACGAACACTAATTTTAATATAAACTAGGTTGAAACTCACAAAAACGCCAATTTCACTCAAAAAGTCATTTTTCCGAAAATCTAGCGAGCACAATTCACCGTTTTTGTACAAAACATGTGGTTTAAATGAATGTAGAGGCCAATAAATTTATTAAATATCTTAAATAAGTCATAGAAATAATTTCCGGAATTTAATCTCATTAAATTCCAAAAACCCTAATATTCTAGTTTACAAAATACCCTTTTAACAATTTCAAAACAAAAAAATGCACAAACTACAATTTATGTTGGATTTCCATGAACAAAAAGCATTAAACCACTCAATATAATCTTTATAATGACATGAAACCTAAATTTGAATTTTATCTCATAAGAATATAATTATTTAAAAAAACTAGTTTACCAATTATATAATTATCACTTTTAAATTAACAAATATGCAAACTAGCAACTTAAATTGGATTTAGCATAACATTAATATGTCAATTACATCACATAAACTAAATCTCACAACACAAAATACCAATTTAAAATCAAACCCCTCTCTTGAATTTTAGATCATGCACCTAAAACTAATTAAAAACCTAATTAAACAATTAATTAAGCTAACCTAAGCAATTAACAACACATTAAGCAAAAAGGTTAGAATTTATACCCAAATAATTTGAAGAACCCACAAGCACACTTAGCCTCCCAAATTAAAATCTAAATCTCTAGATCCATGCAATGGTAGCCAAGGGAAAATGGGTAGGAGGTGGATTTTGATTTGGATTTTTGCTTGATTTTTTGTGGATTTTTCAAGCATTTTTGAAGAACTTTTTTAAAGAGAAGGAGATGAAGAATGAAGGGCTGTTGGGGTTCAGATTTTGGCCAGAAAATGAGTGGGGGAGGAGAGAGAGGGAGGTGGAGAAAAATGGGGAGAAAGTCAAAGTCAATTCAAGGTCAAAAGTCTAACTAATTTATCCATTTTCATTTCTTTTCTTTCATTTCTTTTCCTTTGAAATTCAAGTGGGGAAAAAATGGGGGTGCTGAATTTAGCTAAGGGGAGGAGTAAGTGGGGGTTTGTGGGTGTGGGCACGGGTGTGGGGTGATGAAAAATGATAAATACAATACCCCAAACATCCATTTACGCTAAAAAAAGCCTTTTTTCTTCAATAATTTCTAAACCGGTTTGGCAAATGATTTCGTTCCAAAAACCACATGATAAATTTTTATTTAAAGTTTTATAATGCACAAAATTTGTTTCAACTCATTCCAATTTGTAATTTTCCCTAATTAAATGTATTAGTGACGGCTTAAAATAATAATAAAATAATATTTTTTTCAGAAAATTTGAAATTTCACCAGCGGCTCAATAAACACCAAATAATAGCAATTACATAGCTAGAATATGTATATTTAATTTTTATAATAAGATATTTGTATTTTGATTTTTTACAGAAAACCCCTTTATTTTACCGATTTTTCGAAATTTCACCGAAACGATTTTCAAAACGCTACAGGCAAATATGATCACAAAGCAATAAACAAATGATAAAGAGAAGTAAACAAATAAACAAAGTCAATAGAAATAAAACACAAACCAAAAGACACAAGATTTACGTGAAAAAATCCTCACAGAAAAAACCATGGGAAAAGAAGAAACACTTTACTAATAGAACAAATATGGAGAATTATAATGGTGGATGAAACTCTCATAAGATCCCTCTCAAAAGCCTAGCCTCCTCTCTTAATTCAGATTAATAAAAGGGTTCTATCCAATTAGGGTTACAAAATACAATTTATAGTATGAGACAAATAGAGTAGAAATAGAATTTCCAAAACAGCCCAGAATTCGGCCCGACAGGCCCTGAGCCATCTCAACATTAGAGAAATCTGTAATTCCATACATGTTTTGAGCCGGCTCAAACTTATCTTGAGCCATCTTGTCATCATCCAGGAAAAAGAATAAGAGGCAAACTCAACACTCTCTTATGGCCTTTTGTTCTTCATTACACACACACAAAAAAGAATATAAATCCGCTTAAAGTTTTTGTTGATGATAACTTTTTTATTTGATATCGTCGATCATCTAATGTTTTTCTTTTTTGATTTTTGATAGTAGAACTTAAGTTATATGGTATTTTAGTAACATAAAAGAGAAACAATCCATGAATGGTTGGAACCACATACAACACAACATAGAGCCTCATAGTTATACACTCTTGCAATATAAATTTTTTTTTTTTCTAAAAAGGAGAGATCGTGTTCGATTTCCAAACGGATCACATGCATCTAGAGGAAACAAAGAATGGATTTTGGAATAACGATCCGAGATCACGAAAGCAGGATTCTGTTTGCATTGTCCTAATAACTTCCAATTGTTTCTAGTTTGAAATATCTAAATTAAAACATATAAATTGTTTACATATATATATGTACTTATATGATCACACTAGAACTGATGTATGTGTGTGTCTATATATATATACTAATTAATTTTAGCTTAATTATTGAGCAGAACATATATTTACAGAAAAATCATGATTATGTAACTCATTATCTTTATTTTCTCCAACATGCATTTAATCTATGTGTAATGTGTGGTACTTTTTTTACCATCTATTCAACAAATAAACCTGAGAAAAATTCATGCAGGTTGCAATTGATTATATATAATTAACGACTTCACCAAGTTGAAATGTTGCTAAATTTTCATTTCATATGAGCTTGATCAATCTAAAATTTTGGGCGACAACATTTCAAGAAGTTATTTCTTAAATTTATGACGCATGAAAAAGATGGTCGAATTTCTCTAAGCCTTAAAAAATATTTTATAATGATTAGCGCATGATATTTAAAAAATGAAAGATACACACATTTTTTTACGTCGCCTTGATTATCCTTTCTCTCATGTCAAAATCTCAACCGCACTATATCAGATCATGAACATCGGATATATAATCCGCTTCTACTTGAAAACTTCAATGTCAAAAACTTGAGGTGTTAACTTTGATTAAGAACGAATAATGAGAGAATTCATTTATTGACATGAAACATGCTTAGAGGGTTAAATACCCTTATAATTTTCTTTTAAAATTAGTCTAATGAAAATTTACATGTGCGATTTCGACCGTTGTAAATAAAAGGTTCACTATGCATGACTCATGAGAGCAACGTACAATCTGAACAGTTGTTTGTGTACTTGATCCCCATAAATTTTCAAAGTCCATGTATTTTTGTGACAAACTTGGTAATTTATAGTTCTGCCAGGAATATTCATAAAGAGGGTGTATCGATTGATATATATACCCAGAATGGAATATGCAAATGCAAGAATAGAAACTATAACTTTTGGATCATAAATTATGCTTGTTCCAACAGTTCATTGGTCAGGTTGGAAAAGATTGAACCCAAGCTCGTAAAGTAATGATTGAAGCCAAATGAGTTCGGCCGTGGCAATCGCAAGAGCCTTGTATTCGGCCTTTGTACTTGAGCGAGCGACCATCGTTTGTTTTTTAGAACTACATGAAATGAGATTGCGACCCAAGAAAATTGCGTACCCGCTGGTGGAACGATGATCCACAGTATTCCCGGCCCAATCAGCATCATTGAAAGCATGCAGATGACGTGGGGAATCACGGTAAAGAAGAAGACCATGAGAATATACACCTTGAAGATAGCAAAGGATACGCTTGACTAGCGACCAATGGTGCTCAGTACGAGCATGCATATGCTGACAGGACTGGTTGATTATGAAGGAGACATCGGGGTGAGTGATGGTGACATATTAAAGGGCACCCACAATGATGGGATACGATGAGGGGAGTGGAAAGCGGATCATCGGTCGTTGTGACAGTGGCCATAGGTATGGACATCGGGTGCGCGGCAGTTATTTTGGATCGCTTAAGAATGTCCACAATATATTTAGATTGAGATATAGGAGGCAACCGTCAGGGTGTGGACAAAGTTCGATACTAAGGAAATAATAAACGGTGCTTAGGTCAAGAATAGAGAACTTCCGTTGAAGAGAATCAATAAGATCAGTAATGCCCCCTTGATCGGAACCAGTAATAAGAATGTCGTCTACATAAATCAGGATATAGAGCCGTGAGTATGGGGTCCAGCGAAAGAACAACGAAATATCTGTTTTGGAACCAAGAAAGCCGAGCTAAAGAAGCCGGGTACTCAGGCATTTGAACTAAACATGGGGAGCCTGACAAAGGCCATAAAGAGAGCGATGAAGTTTGCAGACATGATTTGAAAATTGTGGATGAGTGAAGCCCGGGGGTTGATCCATATATATCACCTCAATAATGGACTGTACCAACTGCCTCTTCCAAATGTCTCGTCTCCCACCGCACTTGTTGTTGAACGTGCTTCAACTTTCTCATGGCACGCTCGTTTAGGTCATCCTGTTTTAAAAACTGTAGTCAGCATATTTACCGGGTCTGTCTGTTCTAGTTACATGAAAACTAAAAGCCATAAATTTTCTTTTGAATTGTCATCAACGGTGTCTTAGGCACCTTTAAATTTAATTTATTTTGATATTTGGGGCTCTGCTCCTATTTTATCTCATTTGGTTTCCGTTATTATGTTATTTTTGTAGATGACTATAGCAAATTTACCTGGTTATTTCTGATGCATAATAAGTCTGACTTATTTAATATATTTTTCACTTTCTATGTGATGTTGAACGTTATTTCAATAAGAAAATACGTATGTTTTACTGTGATTGGAATGGTGAATATCAATCCCTTCATCATCATCTAGCCATAGAGTATCCATTGTGTGTTCTGTCCCGTCCCCACACTCCCGAACAAAACGGGACAGCGGAATGCAAATACCGTCATATTATAGAGACGGCTCGTGCCTTTCTTGCTCATGCCTCCATCCCTTCTCATTACCGGGATGAGGCCATGTAAACTGTCGTCTCCCTACACCAGTCATCCGCCACGATACCCCCCTCCACAAATTATTTTGTCACCATCCTAACTATACCTTCCTTCGCATATTTGGATCTGCGTGTTACCTTTGGTTTCGTCCCTATGCCCAACATAAACTTGTTAACCGATCCGATCACTGTGTATTCATGAGTTATACTACTCAACACCATGATTACCGTTGTCTCGTACAATTTGACTGAATGTATGTGGCTAGGCATATTATTTTTTATAAAAATTGTTTCCTCTTTTCGGATTCAGATTCTACCCCAGGCTTGCCGCCGAACGCTGAGCCTTTACCCGGAGTGGGCATCCTAGGCTCCGGCCATGTTCCGAGCCAAGCATTATCATTAGTGTCTGCCACCGCCACTCCTTATGTGGCTGGCATACTTGGGCCTTTCCCACGCCAGACGGCGCAACTTGCTCAACACTGCCGTTCATATACGGCCACTCCTTCTCCGGTGAGCTCCCCACCTTCTAGCCCTAGTCCCGCTCACACTATTGCTACTCGGTCATCACATGCAGATGATCCTGGCCCACGGCATTCGACACAATCCTTGCCCCTTACAGACTCCCCCTCCTCTACCTCGCCGAGCACTTCCGATGAGTCTCCAGTTTTTCGCATGCGTTCTCTTTTCGACATCTATGCCTCCACTGATCTGGTCATTGCTTCTCCACCAACTCGCGCATTCACAAGCAGTCATGCATTACCTACAGCTCTCTTACCACTATTTCGGTCGAGCCCACCTGCTTCACACAGGCATCTAAGGAACCATCGTAACGTGAAGTTATGTCCTCTAAATTCGATACTCTGATACTTTGAAGAAATATAGAGAAAGGAAGAGAGAGGAGATTAAGAGGAAGAAGCCATAAAGATTATTCACTCTATTGTAGCTTCTTTATATATTATTCATATATATATGTCTGTTACAACCAATCAGTTATACACAATCTCTCAAATACATCTTGTTACAATTAGATCTTTCACAAAATTTCCAATTCTCTTTCCAATCTATTCTGCGCTTACGAGAGCCTGGCGTCTACCTTTTATAAGGGTAGACATATGGCTGCGCTCTGTTAGAGCACAACCCAATACCAGACGTCTGACCCTTACAATGGCAGACGTCTGGCTGTGCTCAATTAGAGCGCTAGCTAATACCAGACGTCTGTCTTCATGGCCATACGTCTGACTTGAATGGTCAAACGTATGATGACCTGATTTCTTAGATTCGTCATTACCATCATCTTACATGTTTCCGAATTGCGAGCTTTGTTTAGAGCAAAATTCCGCTCGTGTCACAAACAATAGATTGGAACCGGTCCAAACTTTGAAGTCTAAACCCGAAACACCTACGTGTTTATAATGTATCATACTAAACAGTAAAATCTGGTCATGGACGGGCTTGTTCGGATAATGAAGGTGGACATATGTCGGGGATTTTCTTTTTCTTTTATTATTTTTAAGGGTTTTTCGAATTTCTCTTAAAAAGCTATATTATGAAAAATTCATACTTCTTAAAATTGAGAAAAATTAGAAGAAACAATATTAACATAGAAGCTGGATCATATATCCAATTGGTTGCGTTTATTTAAATAGGATTCTAGAGCTGGTTCAATTTGGATCTGATTAAGAGTTCGAACAGACGGTTTTTGACCTACATATTTATCCGGTCCAAGTATGATGGTGTAGGACAATTGGAGGATGCAAATAAATAAATAAATGTAGATTTGCCGAATATTAGGGTAATCCAAGTATGATCCGTGTAGGACAATTGGAGGATGCAATTTTGATCCTTGTCGTGCTTTATCATTTATACAAAGCTAAGAAAAACCCGGAAAAAATTCCAAGGTTGATACAACCAGCTGGTTTCGGTCAAATCCGACTCAACTTGCAAGCCTAAGATGAGTTCCCTACAAATACCTGCATCCTGACATAGAGAGTTTGCGTGGACAAAACAAGTTCCGTAGAAACACTGGCGCTTAATACATCAATTTATTCTGTGATTTGAACACGAGTTACTGTCAACTCTTTTGTACCCAGTTTTCCCACCTACACACTGCCTCTACTAATTAACGTATCCTTACAAAAATACCACATCACTAATCAATTATAGAAACGCCAGTCAATGAAAGGAATAATTATTAATTATGTAATAAGTTAACTAATTAATCAATTATACCATGTCATCATCTTCTCCTTCTAATAATTATTCTTCTTCCAACACCACACCCCTCTATCAACTCTTGATGACTATTTCGTTTCCAAACAAAGCTTGTGTTCTCTCTCCCCCTCTCCCTCTCCCTCTCCCTCTCTTTCACTAAGAAAGTAGCGTACATCGGAAATAGATGGAGAGGGGGATCCAAGAGGTGGCGGATCATACTCGGGAAGATGCTGAGAAGCTGAAACTATTTCCGTCTCTTGACCTAAACGAAGATGCCGGTGCAACGGATACGGAAGGTGATAGCGATGGCAACGACGAGGATCAGGGGAGCACGACCGACCATGTTGGAGCTGAAAGTGGAGACAACAACGACAAGAACGAGGGTGATGAACGGATCATGAACACGGTGAGGCAGTACAACAGATCGAAGCTGCCGAGGTTGCGGTGGACCCCGGAGCTGCATAGATCCTTCGTTCTTGCGGTCGAAAGGCTCGGCGGCCAAGAAAGTAATTCTTTCTTCTTCTTTTTCCCCTTATTCGGATCTGTTCTTCGATCTATATATGTTTTCTTTAATTATTGCAATGACGATATCGATGGTGCAGGAGCAACTCCAAAGTTGGTTCTTCAGATGATGAATGTGAGGGGGCTCAGTATTTCTCACATAAAAAGTCACCTGCAGGTATAAGAAATCAATGCAAATAAATGTAGAGTGAAACTCAAAACTATTGTTGCATTCTTTTTGGCAAAATTGCTTCATACCAAATACTTCCATTTATTATTTTCTAGATTTTCATGTTTCTTTTCTTAATATATTATTATTTTTAAAAATTAATTTTCTGGATCAGATGTATCGAAGCAAGAAGCTAGATGATTCGGGGCAAGAGAAATCCGCCATCTCTTCTTCAGGTTTCATTTTCATGTACATGTTTTGGATCTCTGTGTTATCATGTAGATAAAACCCTAATTAACAATACTAAAAATCTGCAGCAAAGATTAATAATGAAAATTGAGAATTAAGATGTACTAGTGAAACCTAGTCTTGCCCATGACTGAAACCAACACATGCAGTTAGCCTTTTTACAGGAATCAAGCCTTAATTTTCAAGCCTAATAATTCTGACCTTTCTTATGATGAATATTCTTTTTCCAATTATTCTGAGGAAAATATATATCCAATCTGAAAACTTTATATATATCCAAAAGAGATGTTTGATGTATTTCAAATCTATACATCTAAGCAGGAAAACAAATGTTAAAATTGTAAGCTAGCTGAGTTTTTCAATAATTAAACTTATAAACATATAGACTAGCTAATGAGTTGAGCTACGGTTCTACTTTTTTCATCAATAAAAAAAAATTCCAATAAACTTTTATATTCCTTATGTTTTCACTAACCAAGGTAACATATACAAATGCAAATTTTTTTTTTCTTTTTCAGCAGCATCACCGATGAATATTTATCTACAAAGAAGAGATCAAATGTCTGAGATGTTGTACCAAAGGAGTTTCTTAAGCCAAGCTGCCTCCATAATGGAAAATCGACGATTTTACAACTCTCTTGCTCAATCGAACCCTCATCATCCTCTTAATCATAGCAACTGCAACTTGAGGTAGGTATGAGAGGAGGGGGGGGGGGGGGGAGGGGGAGATTATAATACATTTTCTAAACTAATACTACTTAAATTTAATCTAATTAACCATAAAAAATTTCCTATATTTCTTAGTAGGCAGTTGCATTGGGGTTTCAAGAAAGAAGGGAAGCCAACAACAACAACAACTCATTTGTTTGATGTCAGAGACACAATCAGTAGCAGTGGTACTGCTGGAATTAATTGGAGCAACTCAAGGCCAAGTAATATTGGAGTTGGTCACCAGCTGAAAATGGATCATGAGATCAAATTTAATGGAAGCTTTGATTGCATCATTAATAATAGAAGCAATTTCTACTCCAATCCTTATGATTCTTTTAGAAAACGTGCAAGCTTTGGTCCTCAATTTGAGAACCCTTTTTCCTTTGAGGTAACCTCTCTTCAACCTTAATTAGATTTTTTTATAAAAAAAATTAAGGAATTAATTAACTTCTATCACATAGTTGCGTAAACAATTAGAATATAATTTTATGGGGGAAATGGGGGTATGAACCACCGATACAGCCCCTGCAATTTAGACTGGGAGACCCAAGGGCTGTGAACATTTACAGCTAGCCCTATTAACCTCTATTTCAATATACTTATCTTGTTACATGCATGCAGTCACAACATTGATTCCTCTATATTGTTCGTATTAGTTAAAAAGAAGAAGAAAAATCAAGAACCATTGCGCTCTGATGCCACAAAAAAAAAGATTGACACTAATTTTTAAAGCAGCACGCTTTAAGTTTTTCATTGATTTGCATGTCATATCATATAATACAAGCATATCCATTTGGTAACGGTTCTTATCTTAACCTTTGGATATGAATCCAATAGGTTGAAATTATATATTATACTTAGAACAAGGTTTAATTGACCTTCTAACATGTCATTAATTAGATTGTTCCCATGCAAATCCTGGCGCCAAATATATAGTTTGTAGGTTAATTCACATTAGATATTCATTGCTACCTTTTGTTACACTGAAGAAATTCCTTTTGATCGATGACGGATATATATACTGCGAAGATCTTGAACACTTGTATTACTAAAATGAAAATAATTTTTAAGAGTACTCTAACCTTCATGAATGCTATGATCTTGTCGGTGCTTGCAGCAACAGAAGAATCAAATTAATGATAGAAAGCGTCGATTTGACGACATTTTCAGCATGGAGAGTACGGATAATAATATTACACAGATGAAGAAGATGATGGTGATGAAAAAGAGTAACTGTACCCCTAACTTGCAGTTGAGCTTGAGGCCGATATCTCTAGCAAATGAAACTGAAGAAGAAACTAGCATGCTTTCGCTTTCTCTCTCGCCTCCCATCAATTCCATGATCAAGAATCAACCAAGGTCCTTCACAATGCAAGATTTGACGATCAACCTGAAACATCGTGAGATGAACTTCTTAGAAAGTAATTTAGCAGCGACAAGGCCGCTTCGGGGATGAGTACTTTAGATCTGACCATGCTAATCGAAGCATTGGAGTGAGATCTTTCAAGTACTTTTCTCAAGGCCCTTAATTAGTTTTAATTAGTAAAGCTAGTTAACTAGTTATCTATAAGTTGCTTGTATTAATAAGGTATATATAGCTCAAGGGTTTACTTGAGTACTTTAGAGATGCATGACCATTTCTCTAGCTATATATATTTCTTCAATTATCATCTGAACTATATAGAGAATTATGAGAGTAAGTTGTTTGCTTGATACTTTTTAATATATAATCACTTCGTACGTATTGTGCCTCAAATTTTATGTGCGTGTGTGCTATGGCTCAATAAATAGCTATATATTCATGCATGATGTTCTAGGCATTTGTCATGCAAAAAGAGCAACAAGCGACTACACATTGGTTGTTCGATGAATGATCAACAAAGTTTTCAGATGTTTGGTGTGGAGATTGATTAGAGAACTGAGAAGCCGAGATAGTTCGCATGCAAGGCCACTTTGCTAGCTATATATCATTGATTTATAATATGCTGATTTCTGAATTAGACCCTTTGAACAAATATTAACAAAAAGTCAAAACGACACAATCCACATAAATCGTTGGATCGTACGTCATGTTGGAGGGCTAACTATTACCCAAAATATTGTAAACATAAGGTATGAGGCAATAGCATGCATAATGCAATTGAATGCATTAAGTGCGAGGGTAAAATAGTTAAGAGTGCACCTCCATTTATGTATACCGGATACATTGATACTACCTAATTCGATCCATACCATATTAATTCAACATATATATCTTACGAAAATCCCTACCATTTCTTTGGTGTTGATCTCAAACCACAAAATGAAACTCGCATGACCTTATTAGATAGACACGCTAGTGAAATTGACTATTAAAGTCTCTGGCCATGTAGTAACAAAGCTGCTATATATACGTATCCGGTCATATATATAGACATATATATATTTAGTTAACACAGTATGTACCCGGTCGGTCTCACAAATTGATTTTCATGTCTTTTTTTCTTTGCAGAAAAAAGGAAAGGAAAATGCATATTTATGCTTTCAAGATAATACAAAAATCATATAGATACTTCTCCATTTTTGGAGAAAACATGATCCCATGAAGTAAAAAACTATATATGTATTATAATCAAATGCATGTTTTGGAATTACATTTCTATTTACATGTTTAGTAGATTGACTGTACACGACGAGGTCTTTCCAAAATGAAAATTTTAATATGTTATGTTAAAATCTACCCTTTTAATATAAAATAATGATGATAGTAGATGATAGCAATTCAATATATGGATGGCATAGGGTAAGTTGCTTGCATGCTAACAAAAAACACACATCCAAATTAATTTCTTCTAACAATTCTTTTAATCTTTGATGCCTACTGGATTTTCCATCTCTTCTATATTTGTACCATGGCCTTTTATCTTTTTCAGATAAATATCATATACTCTATAAATGTTACTGATAAACACCACAATCTTTTACATATTGATTTATCTTTTGCGTTTGACATATTAATTGCACATATATACCAGGCATCCTAACTTCCTTTTGTATATATGCTTATAAAACACATGTCTTTTGCGTTTTATTTTAATTAATAAAACACATCAACACCTTGTTTTGTGCTTTATAAGTTCAATATTTTTCCTATCTTTGCATTTGACATGGGATTCCAAAAAGGGCGAGAAATCAAGAAAAAAGGGGACGCGAACAGAAAAATATCAATTAATTAAGAAGACTAACCGACAAATGGGTCATGAGACAAAACCCTCCATCAACTTCGTTTATTTTTCGGTTGCAAAATAATCGCATGATATTTATCCGTAACACCGCCAATATGTTGTTCCATTTGAAAATTCAACAGCACACACATTATATCATAATAATGGGAGGCCAAAGTGGCTTACATGAAGATTGAATCTTTCAACAAAAGGTCCATGTCATATGGTCCTCCACATTTGAAATTATAACCATCCAATATATACTAATTTTATTTTTTTCAGTAAAAAATTACTATTGAAGATGACCCCAAATTAATTTAGGACCGCCAACTCACTAAATATTCCCATGCATGAAGGGACAACTAAAGTTTGTACATATATAATGTCATGAGATATATGCCCCACAAAAGACTTCCAATATATGTGACATGCAGAAGAAAATTTTCAAGTTTTGACTCTGACTCGATCAGACTTAATTATTTTGTAATTTATCAAGAGACAAATTATTGAAATTATAAGCCAATTAATTAATTAAGAACACACACAGCCACCAATTTTGACAATTCTTGTACAAATCTTTATATATAACATCATATAAATATAAATTAAGGTTTAAACATCACAACCTTAACGTACCTCCCAGTCCCTCATGCAATGACAAAAGAATTTTTTTTGTGAGATAGGAAAGATTCTAATTTGAGGGACACGAGAAAACGTTATGAAATTGTTTTTTTGTCCCGGAATATATTAGAGTAAGTTATATGGGGATGAAACGTGAATCCGTCTCTTTAAAAAATAATTTTATCGACAGCAACTGCTAGCATCAACTTGATGTTGGTGGAAAAGGGAAACTTTTATTTTCTACTGCAAAGCAAAGAGTACAGTACTGGTTTGTTTCAATCTGTGAATCACATAGTGTAATTCATTTAATTTTTCATTTTAATAGCCATTTTTCCTGTTTCCGGTTTTAAAGAAATGTAATAAAATACTTCTCTTCATGAAAAAAAGCCGATACCATTCATAATAAAATATGAAGAGAACCATTTTGGAAATGATTGAAGAGGGATGAAAATGTTAAATATTAATCCTGAATTGTGGTAGATTAGTATCAATTAGATTTCAATTGGATAGGCTAATTTCTACTGTTGTAAAGCAAATTCTAAAGATGCACCTAAGATCATTGATTGATGGCATCTTTTTTTTTTTTTTTAATATAAAAGGACAATCAAGAAAAGAGAAAAATCTTCTAACCTTTCCAACGCTCATACTCACATCATCAGCCTATAAATGTTTTATTAATTGACCAAATAAAATTTAAATTTTAAATCCCTTCTCTCCCTCTTCTCTCTCCATATAAATAGGCATGCTAGGCATCAATATGCAAATATGCAAGCCATCTCTCTTAATTTCAAAAGGTGCCTTTGATAACTTTATTATCAAATCTCAATGCATAAATTGTTGTGAAAAGAAATAGCACTAAAGTACGAAAATGATGACCGATGCGCGTGAATTGAAACTAATGAAAAAGATCAAAAACACAACAACAACGCAAAATCAATAATTAATAAAGAAAAAACATACCAAGCAAAGGACACGAGATATTACTCAAGTTTGATGCGCACTTACACCTGCAAACCGACGACGAATCGCTTCCACTATTTAATGAAGAATTATAAGAGATAATTGTTGTTCTCTCGATCTCATCCAAATACAAAAACAATCCTCTCTGTATAAATGTCTCTGTTTCTCACTTTTCCCGGCCAATCAAATTTCAGCCGCTGCCTTCAAAAATCCCCTCTGGATTTAATTAATTGCTCTGTACCCGCAGACGCTACAGATTTGAAGGCTACTATGGATTTGTAGGCCGCAGGCCCTTTTTTTAAACTGTGGATTAATTTCCCTGCAAATGCATTAAATTAATATATATAGTAGAGAGACCTAATTAGAGATAAGCCCAAATTCTCAAGACTTTAGAAATAAGCCCAAATTCTCAAGCCCTAACCCCACTCAATTTCTTGGTCACAATATCAAAACTAGCAGGACCTCTTGAGCCATAATTCTTGGGCTTTTCTTTTGGACAAAATCCGGAATTTACCATAAAAAATAACAATCTCTACGTTTGATGCAAATTTGTCAAAATATCTACACTTACATGAAAAAACTTGGAATTCTGCAATTCGTCGTCTTAGCCTTTGTCAAGCAACTAGGCAAATCAAGTCCAGGCAAAACATGAACTTAGAAACATGGACCACCTTCGTAAATGCGTCGACTGGATTTTCATGGGTACCAATCTCGTAAGCGAAATAACCTTTTTCTCGTTATCCAAAAAGAAATTTTTCATCTCGATATGATTAGTTCTCGAACTAAGCCTGATACTCCGCCAAGTGTATCGTGCTCTGACTGTCGTAAAATACCTCAGTGAAATCCTGCGGAACACCCATACCACCGATCAATCCATGCAATATAGCCTCCTTAACAGCCTCCGTAGCAGCTATCAACTCTGCCTCTGTCGTCGATGATGCGACAATGGACTGTAACGTCGATTTTTATGACACTGCGCATATGCCCAACGTAAATACGTAACCCGTTGTAAATCTCCGTTAGTCGCTATCACCAGCAAAATCTGAGTCACAAAATCCTGTCACAATACAAACATCTGTACTGCCTCTGCTGAATAACAAGCCGAACCCCGTAGTACCCCTCAAGTACCTCAAAATCCACTTTACAGCCTGCCAATGCTCTTTACCCGGATTAGTCATATATCAGCTGATCATCCCTGCTATATGTGCAATGTCTGGATGCATGAAAACCACCGCACACATCAAACAGCCCACTGCACTCACATATGGCATTCCAGACCTGTACTCTCTATCTGTATCCGACCATGGTGATAAATTTGCCGAAAGCATGAAGTGCGCCCCTGAAGGAGTAGATACGGGCTTTGCCTTCTCCATCCCATATCGAGTGAGAACTTTCTTGATATACTGTTTCTGTCACAAATGCAACTCACCACGCTTCCTCTCTCAGACAATCTCCATGCCAAATATTTTCTTCGCAGCCCAAAATCTTTCAACTCGAACTCCTGACTCAACTGTTGTTTCAACATGTTGACCTCTGACATACAGCTTGATGCAACCAACATATTGTCGATGTACAATAAAAAATAAATCTGCGACCCATCGTCTAATGGTGTCACATAAACACTCCGATCCTTAATATTCGGTGTGTATCCAATCATCAACATCTGATCAAATCACTTATACCACTATCTCGGAAACTGCTTCAAACTATAAACCGGCTTCTTCAATTTGCAAATATAGCAATCCTTGCCATCGACTACGAAGCTTTATGGATGATGCATATAAATATCCTCCTCTAGATCACCGTGTAAGAAAGTAGTCTTAACATCAAGCTGCTCTAGCTCCAAATCATAAACCGCAACTATCTCTAACAAAACACGAATTGAAGTATGTCAAACCACAGGAGAAAAAATCTCATTGTAGTCTTCACCTTTTCTCTGTGCAAAACCCTTAGCCACCAATCTCGCCTTATATTTAATGTCATCTGCCACTTGAAAACAATCTTAGAAGCGGGGTGAATAAGGTTTTATGGTAAACTCTGTGCAATTGTGGGGATTTAAGAAATTTTGCAGTAGAATATAAATCAGAGTATAAAAATAAAACAATTTCACAAACACAGAATGCACAGAAAGTAAATGATATAGAGATTTGTTAATTAAGATTCACCAACTCTGTGGCTAATCCCCGCCAGAAAACTCTTTCTCAGGATAAATCACTATCCAGTGACTTCTTACGGGTGGAGAAACCCGGATCTTTTCCTAGGCTCAGATCTTAGAACCATTACACTTGCAGACGGTAAACACCTAGAATTTTTCCCAAAGGCTCGGTCCGAAACCCTTTACAATGTGAAAATCTTAGACCTTTCTTCTCTAAGTCGTACAAGTAAGATTTTAATAAATCTTTATAGAACCAACTATACAATTCTATTGATCTCAAAGGATAAGTCAAGTTTCAAATCAAATGAGATAATGGATTGTGTTTTGAAGATTAAGAATTGTTTAAAAACTGATTCGAAAAAGTTTTTCGAAAAGATTAAGAAAAGTTTAAAAAACTGAACCTTCTTCGATAATTTAGAGATCTCTCGATTCTAATAATTAGAAAAATCTAAAACCCTGAAATACCTTTTCTCTAAAAAAGAGTAGTAAAAACTTAAGAACGAGATAGTGACAGAGTTTTTCACGAAAGGATTAAAGAATGAGATATTCAATAATGAAAGTTAAATTTATGAGATATGAAAACTCTTTAAAACTGGTTCCTTTATATAGAAATTGAGAAAGTGGCAGTTGGGACAGTTAGAATAACCGCTCCTAAAATTTAGAACCGTTATTAACAGTTTATAGCCGCTAGCAATTTGAAATTCAAACTGAAAAATTTATAACTGCTATAGACGTCAGGATGGACGTCTAGGATGTCCATAGAGATGTCTGATGTCTGATATTTCAGACACAGATGCCTCTTTGGATGTTTAAAATGTTTTAAACAGAATTGGTTTGTTTTGAAAACTCTAATCAAAATTTTAGATATCTTGTTAAGTGAAGAGATATCTAGTCTAAAAAATTAGAATCAGAAATAAGATTCTAATCACCGAGATTGGCTCTAGACTCAAAGAAAATAAAAAGCCTTGAATACGTCCATTGTTTAGCTTCTTCGATGTTTCTTTTGAACTTGTATTTTGATCTTCAGAGTATTTCGATATTATTGTTGAGACGTCAGTTGCAGTATTGATTGTTCTCTTACTTGACTAAATCCATTGTTTTAGCACTTTAATTTATCTGACATGATTAGTAACATATGATATCTTGAAATATGTTTTTTGTAAAATAATCATAATTAAAGAGAATGAGACTCAACAATCTCCCACTTTTGATATTTTACAAAACTTAATAAAATTTTAAGATATGCATAATTAATATAAAAAAATTTATCATTTAAACTCTCTTCTGAATATATGCAAATATGCATATTCTCTCCCTTTTTGGAAATATCAAAAAGTGTTACCATGGAGGAAGAATAATAAAAGATTAAGGAGCAAATGAAATGAAAACGTTAAGCATTTAATAAATATGAGATAATAAGATGCAAATAGATACTACTAAATACGAAGTACATAAACGACATAAGCACACAAACACATAACTATCATGTTGCAAGAAAATACAAATTCATCCAGCAAAACACAACCAATTACCAAATAACTATATAAGTTCTAAAATATAACATAACATTTTAAAACTGAAATAACTACAAGTCATCATCCAGCTGATGAGGAGGCTAATCAAAATCCATTGAAGGGTAGTAGTAAAACGGCGGCATTGGAGGATAGCTCGAGTGACCGTATATGTAGTCGAAGTGATATTCAATTCGGGCATTGGTTTCATCAATTATGATATTCATATTGGAAAACCCCGTATTCATAATTTGATGAGTTTCAAGATGAAGATTGTTCATGTGTGCGAACATACGATTTTCGAGGTCTTGAAAATCATAAAGTTATTGTGGAATTTCAGGCTCTAGTGGTTGACGTGGTAGAGATGGAGATGGAGGTGGTGGTGCTTGATAATTGTCCAGATGCATAAGACGGATATTATAAAGACCGAAATGCTTGTCTGGATTTTAAATTGAGATGTTAATAGAGGGATTGATATCTGCATCTTCAATGATTTTAGTAATCATTTTGCCGTAGTAAAGATTGGAATTGGAGGTAGGTAAGTTCCAAATCATATTGATAAGAAACAAAAAAAGATTGACGCGAATGCGAGCCAATACACAATAAGTCAATAACTTATGTGTGGGTGTCATGCGGTCTCGACCACCGGATTTTAGATAAATAGTATGACCTAGTGAGTAGGCCAAAACATGAGCTTGTGGAATAAGGATCTAAGTGTATGGGTCGTTAAACAAATGTGGATATTCATCACCGTGAAGAAGTCTAGAGGCATCCTTCTTGGTGATGTTAGGTGGATAGTATGTAAAATTGGATAAAGTTTGTTTATAAATATCCACACCCTCGTTAGGAACTTAAAGGATCCTAGCAAGAGTTGCAGGTGAGATGATAATGGAACATTTTTGTAACCTTGTCTTAAGAATGGTGGAATCTTCATGGTTACTAATAAGATTATCTTAGAAAAGATAGACAAAACTTTGGTGAGTGGAACAATCTAGGATGAGAAAATTTATCCAACCTTGGAATTGAACGAGTAGAGTGAGATTGAAATTAGTGTTCTCATTCAAGCAAACGAACGAACCAGTGACGATCTTCTTCTTCACTAGACGATCATACATCTTAGAAGCTTTATCATTGATGAAGCCAAAAACAATATCTTCTTCTTCAACTTCTTCTTATTCGACTTCTTGAGCTTGGGTCGTTTCTTCGGTCTCTTGCTTGTAGGTCTCGTCTTCTTTGTCTTCATTCTCACTCTTCGATTCTTCAATAAGTTGAGGAGGAAGAGGAGGAGCACGTTTAGATGTCAAAGACTTGCCAACTTTAGCATTTTTAGTTCTCACCATTGTGGTAGAAATTGGATAGAAGAGAACTAAGGTTTGGAATTTTAGTTTGGTGGAGGATGAGAGAGAAAGGAAGAGAGGATATGAGAGTTTAGTGAAGGGAATGGAATTTATAAGGAGGGAATGAACGTCTATGATGAAGGGATGCCTAATCTAACGGTCACGACGTTTCAGAATGAAGCGTCGCTGCCAGAATTGTTGATGTATGGACGTCTTTAGGGACATCCATAGGTCAATAGACGCCATGAGGGACATCCACTGAGGCATCCCTACAATCTTTTTCCAGATTTGCAGGGTTATGAAAATTTTGATGGTATTTATGGACTCTAGTTGAATTTTAGGAAATTTTTGTTTAAGTTAAGTAGACAATATTCATACAAATATGATTAAGAATTAGAAAATTACTTAATAGCCATGAAACAAACATTACATATTAAAGATAAAAACACATGACATATAGTGCATTTAAACACAAACAAATAATAAAACAACCATACAAACTAAACACAATCCACTGCATAACTTCTAGAATGAACGGATTCCTAGATTCTTGGAAGATACTTTCAGTATTCCGTCGCTTTGGTCTCCTGTTCCGTGACGAACAACCCTTTGACCTTGTCGTAAATCTGAGTAAGAGTGTCATTAACTTCAGACCGGACGATGAACATAAACGTTGATCAGGAGGAGAATGAACATAAAAAGGATCATCCTTTCCGGTTCCATATCCGGTAGGGTCAACATGATACCGAGTCTATTAAGGTCCATGGTCCTTGATTAACTGGATCAGTAGGAAGGGGGTTTTCTGCAGGGATCTCTTCTGCCGAAGGAGCAGAAAAGGTAAACTCCTCGAATGGTTCTTCTGACGGATCCTCCTTAGAAGATGGACTCGAAGGAAAATACGGCAGAGTGAATGGCAGGATATTTGACGGATTTGGAGTTAGGCGTATAGGAGAATGAGGCTCCTCTTTAATCTTGACATCTTATTTCTTTGATTACGGAGAGCCTTTCTCAATAATCGGAGTGCTTCTTATAGATTTTGTGTGTTTTGACATTATAAAGGAAGTGTAGGTTATGTTTGGTATGTAGGATGAATGAAGAATGAAAAGGTGAATTGGGAAAGGAAAATTCACTTTAATTTATTGAAGGAAGAAGAGGGAGTTTTAAAAACAGATTATTGGCTTTTAAAACGTTCAGAGATTTTTGAAATTTCAAAATTTCAAAAACCGATAGGAAAGTTTAGAAAGCTGCTGTGTAATTTTTATGATCAGACGTCTGCATTGACGTCTGCAATGTGTTGTAGACATCTGCAACCTTAAGGAGTTTAGATTTTATTAAAATTTATAAAATTTTGGTTAATAGTGATTTTTAGTGTTTAAGTTTCTAGTTCAAGCATGTTGAGTTCACCCCTTATTTGTGCAAAACGAATTCTATCTAAAGATTTTGTGAATATGTCAGCCAACTGTGATTCAGTCGGTATATATTCAAGAACAATATTACCTTTATGATAGTGATCTTGTAGGAAATGATATCTAATATCTATATGTTTGGTTCTTGAATGTTGGTCAGCGTTCTTGGTCATCTGTACAGTACTAGTACTGTCACAGAATATTGGAATTTTAGAGACTATTTCCTTTTATTCTTCTAAAGTATATTTTATCCATAAACTCTGAGCACAACAAACACCAGCGGCAATATATTCTGCTTCAGCAGTAAACAATGCTACTGATGCTTATTTGTTGGATATCCAAGAGACAATGCAGTTACTTAAGAAATGACATATGCCGCTAGTACTCTTTCTATCTATTTGACTTCCAACATAATCAACATCTGAATGACTTATTAAGTGGAATACGTTATTCCTAAAATACCATAATCCTAAATTGATAGTGCCTTTAGGATATCGAAAAATTCTCTTAACGGCTGTTAAATGAGACTCTCTAGGATCAGTTTGGAATCTAACACATAGACACACGCTATACACGATATCAGGTCTACTTGCAGTTAAATATAACAAACTACCAATCATACCTCAGTAGAGTCGTATATCTACCGCCATTCCAGTTTCATCCTTGGTAAGTTTTATTGTTGTTGCCATCGGAGTTTCACAGGTCTTAGCATCGTCTAGGCCAAATGTCTTGATAAGTTCTTAGTGTACTTGGCTTGAGTGATGAATAGTCCTTCTTGGTTTTGTTTGATTTAAAATCCGAGGAAAAAATTCTATTCTCCCATCATGCTCATTTCAAACTCATCCTGCATAGACTTTGAAAACTCTTGGCAGAGCTGCTCGTTAGTAGAACTAAATATGATATCATCAACATAAATTTGAACTACTATTATATCGTTTCCATATATTTTTGTAAATAAGGTTTTGTCAACAATGCCTTTAATATATCCTATTTTTATTAAGAATTTACTTAATCTCTCATACCAAGCTGCAAGGGCATGTTTGAGACCGTACAAAACTTTTTCTAGTTTAAATACGTATTCAGGATGTTTATGATTTTCAAATCCTAATGGTTGTGCTACATATATTTCTTCTTTTATTCTACCATTCTAGAATGAGCTCTTGACTTCCATTTGAAATATTTTAAATTTTTTGAAACAAGCATAGGCTAATAATATCTTAATAGTCTCGAGTCTAGCAACAGGCACTACTATAAAAGTGCTCAAAAGTAACAAGGATTTGGTCACGGTTAAAACATTGACCAAATTTGAGTAACGGTCTGATTGTTATAGAATTTTCACGTGTGCGTTTTAAAATTAAGAATATACCGCAATCAATAACGGTGTCGCTTGGTAGCTAGCCGGTTGAGTATGAGTCGGTCTACAGGGAAAACGTGTTCTTTCTTTAAGTTCTTACGAGTTAAGTCCTATTTCTGGTAGGTTTTGATTTAAAAATCTAAGATTGAAATTAATTTGATTTAAAGTCTTGCCAGGGTTAGGATTAAGTTAGTTTGGGAAAAGAATTCTACTCACTACTTTCTTTGCCTTAGTTAAGAACATAGGTGTTAGGGTAATAGTCAACAAAGGGGATTAGCACGACTAGGAAGAAACGTAGTTTCTTCCTTTTGGTCATTGTCCGTCCTTTCTTGGCTCTTCGCCCTAACCTCTATGAAAATCAACCACAACCGGTCTAACTAGAGAATCACCGCTATCTCGTAGGATAGGGTGCTATAGTGAGCGGTGTGTGGTTAATTTAAATAGAGTCCTAATTAATTAATTTATACGAGCAATGAAAGGAATGAGAGAGATTTCCATCTCTCAAGGCTTCCCTATCCTAACCCTAACAAGTGAGGAATTACTCACTCATTGTAAAGAAAGGAAAACAAAGTTTTTCTTTTTGTATTTTTATTGATGACCTAATTGCAGATAATAAAAGAACAGATAAAAAATTGCAGGTAATAAATTGCAGATAAAAAAAATGCGAGATAGAATAAAAAAAACTTACTTTATTGATGACCTCTCAACGATTCATTACAAAGGGAAATTAAAATTTTAGATCTAGAAATTAAAAAGAGGCATGCCCCAAAAGAGGCACCCTGAAAGAGACATACTAAGAAAGGCCTTGAGCTCTTCTATTTATAAATAGGAAAAACCCTAGGTTTACATTCTGATTCATACATGAAATTAAAAAACAACCCCAAAAACCGAGTCAAAGCACCGACACCCCACCGACACGTGCAGAGCACGGCCGCGGAACTGCAGCAGAATATCCTGTTTGGCCGCGGATCCGTGGCCATTTGGTGGGCTCATGGGCCCACTTCTTTAGGGTTTTTTCAAGTTGCTTTTATCTTCTGTTTTCTTCACTTGGTCTCTCAGAATCTCTTCAATTCTCTTCCAGATATTCAACAGTGGAGTTTTGCCTTGAGCTCCGCGTTTGAAGTCTTGGATCTTGTGCTGCCCTTGTGCTTTGCGCATTGAAATGCTCAATGATTTTCCATTTGTTCCTTGAACTGGTAGGCGGCATTATACGGATAGTGTGCGGAAACCCGTATTTCTCTATTTGTTGGTCGTAGTCCCACATTTGTAGCGACTTTTCATGAATTTCACTGTAAAGAGCTGAGAACCTATAACCTGCAACTATTTAGCAGACATGGATCAAAAGTACCTACTTACATGCAATGTGACTAAGAATGGGCGATATAAAAATGCAAAAATCTGATATGAACAAATACCTCCAAACTTATCTTTTGCTCGTCCCGAGCAAACCTAATTTTATTCTCGAAAAATCCTAACCTCACTTTCGCAGGGAACCGCGATTACACTGAGCTCGTGCAACAAGCCGTTAAACCCTTAGGTGTCTATAGTAGGAGGAGTGTTGTCTCCTGAGGGTTTTCAGCGGATACTACCCATAAAATCCGATCAATTTGGCCTGTTGACTTTCATTCTTCAATTCAGTATTCTAATAAGAAGTTCTATTATCTTCAACTTAGAAATCATCAACCCATATTTTTCACACTCACTTATCATTTAACTTAAGATCGTATATGTTCTGCAAATTTATTAAGCTTTCAGCATTTTTTGAATTTTCCTTCTAAGGTTCCATCTCAACTTAGGAATTTTTATCTTCTCTACTGAAGGTATAAGCCCTATCTTTCTTTCCTATCTCTCATCCAAACCCCAATCATATACCCCTACGTGTGTGTAATTTTTACCCGTACACTTGGAAATTCAATTCAAGCTATCATACTCTTATCCATGTCTAAAGTATTTTTAGTTGGTGAATTTTAGATGAAATTGCTCATACATTCTTCATGCGACCATTAATACTTCTTGAGGTACTAAATGACCGATTACAAAATGTGTTTGCGCATTTAGGCGTAATTCCTCGCCTTGTAATACCCAAGGCTTAGCAGTGACTCCCAAACCAGTTGGTCTAAGGCACTAGGTGATAAAGCACCCTTGCTATATATTTTTATTTATGCATCCTTAAGTAATTACAAAACCAGTGTTCATTTTTTTATCTCTTTATTCACCACTTATACTTTTATTTTATTTTCTTTTATACTGAGGATTTTAGAAAAGAGCATTTCAAGGTATCCTTTACTATTTCAAGTTTCAAGGTGCTTGTAAGTGCGTATAATAGGGTATATATTTTCAGAATTTGGACTTAAGGTTCAGAATTATTTTTCAGACCTACACTTCAAATAAAAATTCAATACTCTTCCCTTATTTTGACTTAGCCCAAGAACTGAACTCAAAATTTACCTATTTCTAAATAAACTTGTCACGTCCCGCTTCCCAGAGTGCGCTAAGATAGGCACGTGACAGAGCCAACCATGCTACTTGTGGATAGGAAATATCCCTCCACAGTCACATTACGGCTGTAGAGATATCAAGAACAATAATAAACTATCTAACACATGTCCATATGCCAAAATAAACGAGTCAAGAATAAAATAATATGCGGAAGCAATAGATCCAATAAACAAAACACCTGGAAAGTAAAACTGGATACCAACTGGATTCTCACTGCTCGGCCTAACGGCGGAAGTACTCCTGATCAGCCTGCGTCAAAGGTAGAGGGTCTGGGCCATGCAAAACCCAGACGTCAGTGCGTCCTAACATCAAGTAATACTATAATCAGGGGGTAACAAGACATGCAGGCACGAGTATGAACAGTAATAAAGGTATAACAGTAACATAAATAAGTAACATAAATAAGGACAATGAAGAGTGATGTGCAGTGAGTAATCTAAACTGGTCTATTGGGTTAACTACTCTCAAGTCTTTGAAATCAATTTGATGAATCATCGATGTAACTCAATAGTATCCCGTGCGTGCCCGGGACCACGGTCAAGATTCTCGGGCTGAATCCGAGACGTGCCGCTAGGCAGTAAAAGGTAGTATGTAACGATGAATGATGTCAGCCGCATCATCCTGGGGCTGGCCTAGCCCGTAAAACTGATCAGTAAAGGTATCGAACTGTCAAGTTACAAGTCAGGTTTCATCATTGATTTCCCCATACCCCCAAGTTATGTGTTCAAGTCAGGTATTGATAAATCTGGAGCTAATGCCAACACAGGATCAAGCAGGTATAGGTTTGTCTGTATAGACAATAGGAAATGTCCGTAGGGACAACATGTTAAGATTGTTGGCATTAGTAACAAGATCAGGTAACGGGTCAAGCTGTGGTACATCAGGTCAAGTCAGGTAGTGTATATGGATCCAATCATGTCAAGTAGTGCACAATATCAAGTCGTGTCAAGTAGCAGTGTATCAAGTCATGTCAGGGGGTGCACAAATATCATGTGGGTGCTCATAATCAAACTGTAATAAGCATGGGTACACAAAAACAAGTATGGGGTACTTAATACAACAATAAAATGGAATAATGTAATGAGGTATGCAAATAGGTATAGATTCAAACATATGGATGCACAGTTTTCGATTAGGGTTACAGTTATAGTTCCAACACTAATTAGGATGCACTTTATTAAATATGGAATGTTAATATCACAGTATTATGTATTAATGTGTTCTATGGATGCATTTATATATATATTAAACGAGATGAATGCAAACGGGTATCCAAAAGCTTATAAACTATAAAATGGTACTATGGGATATACAAATAAGCACTATGTGATATAAATATTGATATGGGTGCAATATAATGTAATTTACTATGTAACAAGATTGGTTTTCATGATCTACATCTAAAATGTTGTAAACGGATGCAAACGGAACATTGAAACGTTATAAAATGAAACACGGGGTACTAGATTTAAACTACAGGTATGATATATATTTAAATAGGTATACAATGAATTATATAGCATGTAGCAAGATTAACTTGCCTCGATGGAACACGATACGGATACGCCCGGCACGTCCGACGTTGGGCAAACGTCGCAACATCCACACGCGCACACGGGACAAGTCCAGGTATGGCAAGAAGGTAACTATGCAGATAGGGGATGACCACAGGGTTGCTTGGATCGTTGGCAGTGGCGCGGCTCCGGCGATCACCGGAAAAACCAAGAATGTAGAAAAGAAACGAAAAGAAGAAGTTGTAGAAGAAGGAAAAGTAGAGGAAGAGAGTGTTGCTGCATTGGGGTTTCTGGGACAGAGGAGAAGGCGAGGAGGTGGTTGTGATGAAGAGTGCACGGAGGCGACGGCATGGCTCCGGTGGTGACCGGAAAAACGGAATCAAGAAAAGAAATGAAAAGAAGAAGAAGAAAGAAGAAAGAAGAAGAAGAGCAAGAAGAAGGGGCTGGTGCTCTGGAGTTTGGTTCGAAGGTTATGGGACAGAGGCTAGAACAGAGATGGTGACGACGTCGATGATGGGGTTCGACGGCAAGGGCATCGGGTTGAAGTCGGGGGTCGATGTGTGCAAGAAAATGAGAGGGGAGAAGGTGTTTTGCGTGGGATTCATGCTGGGGTGTAGGAGAGAGGAGAAGGAGGAGATGAAGGCGGTGACGAGGGTGGTCGAAGCTCCGACGAGGTGCAGGTGAGGCTAGGTCATGGGTTCTTGGTTGCGGGGTTTGGGTGTGCAGGGGTTCTCGTTGCAAGAAATGAGAGTTGCAGGGGAGAGGAAGGAGGGGTGGTAGAGAGAGCGTGGAGTCGACGGGTGGTAACGGCGAGGCGGTCGCCGGCGGTGGGTGCAGGCGATCGCGTGGGTTACGGTTGCAGGAGGCAGCGGGGAAGAAAGAAGACGTCGATGGGAGAGAGAGAAGAACATGGAGAGGAGGTCGAGGAGGTCGGGGAGATGGGTTACTGACGAGGGTGGAGGCGACGTTGGCGAGCAAAGGCAGGGGGCTAGGGTTTTCTCGCGGAAGAGGAAGCGGGAAGGATGAAAAATTTTTAGAGAAGGAAGGAAGAGAGAGAAAGAACATGAGCTGGGTTAAAGAAATATATATATATATATATATATATATATATATATATATATAATTAAAGAGAGAGAGAGAGAAATTGGAGAGAGATAGGGAGAGAGATAAGGAAAGGGAGAGAAAGAATGTGAGAGGAGAGAGACAGAGAGAATGAGAGAGATCGAGAAGAGAGAGAGAGAAAAGTGAACATTTAGGAGATGTGAAATTGTTTTGTAGTGGGGGAGAGAGAAAGAGAGAAGGAAAAAGAAAGAGAGAGGGAGTGGGGGCCACGGCTAGAGGAGGAGAGAGCTGGTTTAGTTAGGAATAAGATTTTAAAATTTTAAAAGATTTGTAGATTTTAAAAAATATTTTAGTTAGTTATAAAAATTTAAGTCTCAGATTATATTTAATTAAAAAATTGGATTTTCAGGCAAATACAAATCTAGTCCAAAATACGCTCGGGTCGGGTCTAAAAATCTAGATTTAAAATACGAAAAATATATGCGACATCCAAATTTCAAAATGAATGCTCAGGTAACGAAAATGCATACCCCCAAGAACGGATGCATGTACGTGCGCGTAGCCATCCAAACACGTCCGTTTCACTGAACGGGACGAGAACAAGATGCGCGGATGCTACCATGGGGTTAGGGGTATCATGTAGGCTATGAAATGCAATTTTAAATTATTTTCTGTGACTTAAAATGTTATAGGGTAAAATATGCGATGCTAGATAAAATGCCAGTATGTACTAAACATGAAAATGCACAGTCTACGTAACAAGTCAGGATAATTCATAAATATGAATCAAACAGGTTCAAGCAAGCGGGTCAGGTCGAATGCAAAGTAAAATGTAAAATACCATTCACACCCAAAACACGATAAATCAAGAAAATACCACAGATAAGTAAATACGGGAACTGGAATTGGTATAAATGAACTAGTTTGTTACAAAACTATGAGGACGTATATTTTCTACAGTTAAACTTTAAGAAAGGTTATTTTTAGGGTTTTTAATTTACTAAGTTTAGGATCTAGTTTTTCCTAACTAGTCAACCGTCATGTTGAACTTAAATCAAATATGGCCAAAATTGAACTTTTCAATTTTTATAATTTTAAATTTTTTTTAATTTTTATGGGTTTTAAAATAAGTATGCAAATGCAAAAATATACGCATGAATGCGAAGGAAGAAAGCTTCCGAGCACACCCCAAAACATAAACTTGACAGTGCCCTCACTGTCAGGCTACACCAAGAGGGTCAAAATTGTCGGCACTCCCCTGTTTTTTTTATTATTATTAACAGAAAAAGAAAACAAAATATATATACACAAAAATGTCCCCCCAAACTTAAGTGAAATAGTGTTTCCACTGTTAAAGCGTTAAAGTTCAGAGATAGGGAGGAGAAAAACACAGTATCAAGCTATACAAGGCCTTACACAGGACAAAAGTTAGCACCAACCATTCAAAAATTTTATCGTTATAAAGCAGCGGTTGGTGAAAAAACATGTTGTATAGAGTCAGGAAGAAATGGGGTAAAGATAAGTGGTGTAATGGAAAAGATTTACGTCTCGATTTGTAGAGAAGAAACAATAATGGTGAACGAAAACGAGAATGTGGATGATTAGGAATGAGAAGAATGGTCACATTCTCGTATGGGACAAGAAGAAATGGTGGTGGTTCGATTTCTTCAGGTGGAGGTTGATTAATCACAAAATCCATATCGTTTAGGAATGCGAGTTCGTCGGCGAAAATATCTTCGAAACTTTCATCGATGGTCCGATTGAACATTTCAATGTCAATAAGTGTCGCGCCAGAATTCAACACACTTGATTTTTCAAAAATTACGGAGGTAGGAGACTCGTAAGGCTCATCTACCTTATTCTCAAAAGAGTCTAAATCAAGTTGTTTTTCTAGAATTATCGAACTCAAAATATCGGATTGTGATTCATTAACATTCGCTATCATTAAAGGAAGATTAGAAGAAGAACCAGAGAAAGTGGGAGAAAGAAGTTGAATACGAACTTGAGGGTGGAGATGGAGTGTATAAATTAGCGCAATTCGTAATGACTGATATGTAAAAAACGATTATGTTAATCTATTAACCCACTGAGAAATGAGGTCAAATCCCTTAAGATTCGTGAGAAAAAATGGGTACGCCGAACTTGGTAAACCAGACATTGAAAATGAAAGTGTAACGGTTTCTTGCAAGGTCGGAGCGAGGATGGAGGGAAGTGATTGAGGAAGGGTATCGGTTAAAGGTTCATGAGGGTGTGCGCAGTCAATGAAAGGGATAGAATGAATTGGGAAATCCGACTCCTCAAGTAAAACTGCTTCATCCTCAATAATTTCCTCAATACTCTCCTCAAAATTTAGCTTATCCATGCAATTCCCATCAAAATCAAGATGCATATGAAGTTCGGGAGAAACATTTGATGACTCGGGATGATGAATTGGAGAGAGAAACTTATCCAAATCCGTGGTTTCATCATCCAAAATATTCCCAGCGTTGATATCCTCAATCAAGTGAAAATCAATTTTCTTAGACACCTTATCAAAAGCATGGATATTAATCAATTCAGGTTTTAGAGTGGAGGTGTAGAGGTCAAAAGGATTGGTGGTAGTTTCACTCGAAAGGGACCCTTCACAATCAGGTAAATCAAACACTACAAAGTCGCACAACTCATTACTCATTCTATCTTCAATTAATGAATCACGTAGGACACTCGATAGACATTCAAAATCGGAGTTGTGGGATTCAATTGAGGATAGGTAGGTTTGATTTGGAAGGGTGTACAACTCACTCTCACCACTCAAATTATCAATCTTTCCAACCACCTCATCATACATTGGAAAATTTGGAGCTAGTTGGAAACTAGCTACCGGGTCACTAGGTTGTATAAGAGCAGCCATGGACGCATTCAAATCCCTCATCTGTTGGCATGACGCTACCATAAAGTCTTCCAACGACTGTTCCAGACTAGACATGGGTTGTGACGGGGTTTCAATAAAAAATTCAAAGTTGTTTGGATACGTGAAACTCCCAAATGACTGTGTAGAAGCAATGTCTAGGGAAAGTGCAAAATGCGGGTAGAAATGGTAGGAATTGAATGGTTGGACAAGAGTAGGATCAATATTTGGATAAGACGCTGAATGGAATTGTTGATCCAAAAAATTCGCAGTGGTGAAAGTAGTGAAAGATCAGTTACGAGATTATTCAATATGTTCAGCAATAGACATGGGTTTGGGAGTTACAACAGGACTCGAAAAAAGAGTATCAATGTAAGAAAGTGGTGAAGGTTGACATGGTTGATATAATGTGGATTGCGGAGTCCAACTGGTTGTCCTAGATGCGTCTATTCGATTTTTCAAAGAAATTTTGGGCATGGAGGGGTCGTTCGAAATTCGACCAAAACAAGAAGCGTAGAAAGTAATATCTGGTTGAGGGTACCAAAGTTCGGCAAGAGTTTTGCGAGGTGGGGTACCCATGATGTGATGAGAGAAAGGAGAAGAAAAAGAATGTGATTTTTTTTTTTAAAAAAAAAATTATTTGTTTTTGAAGTTTTGAAAATTTTGAAAGTGTTTTTTTAGAAAGAGTTTTTTTTTGCAAAATTTGTACGGAACTACGGCACAATTTCAAACAACCACAGTTTAAATATACACAATCAAACCTAGAGCTAGGGTCTCCTAAGTCAACTAAACTGCTCCTAACTGTTCCAAAGTGACAAGTTGTGAGATATCTCTCAAATTGCCTCTTCACCGCCAATTGTGGCCAGGTAAGCACAAATGAAGAAAGGAGGGATTCGCTCACGAATCACCGTGAGATGGACTTTTAAAATTACCTTTCTCACTTGTCTAGCCTAAGCAACACAAAGTCAGGTTTAGATAAACGACTGAATGCCCACAAACTTTCTTTGTCCTAATGAGCGCGATAGTCCTTAATTGGCCGAGTCTAGATATTTTTTAATAAGCTCAAGGGTGATGCATATGCTTTTAGTGATTTTTAGGGTCTTAGGAAGGGTAATGAAATCCCTACCCAATCTGAATTGGTATTATAGCCTCTTAAAAGTCTGTATTAATTATGCAAAGCAGTTAACACACCAAAAATTTAAAACACTTGCAAATTTTTTTTTATTTGGCAGCGCAAAGAATCCTGCACAAAAACAATTTATTGGATAGGAGAAAGAGAATCTGTGCAAAGAATACCTGCAGGAAAATTTGTCAGTGGAGTTCACGGGATAGGAGAGAAGAAAAAAGATATTCAAAGAAAAAAAATGGGGTGCTGACGTCACAGGTTGACCGCGGTTCCGCGGTCAATTGCTTGAATCGGCCGTGGTTCCACGGTGGTTTAGTTAGTTTAGATCTCCAAAATTTTTCTCTGTTCTGTTATGGTTCTACTCTGTCTGTTTAGATCGTCTGTTTCTGGATTGGTTCACTGAGCTTGCTCCAGATCTGAATCAGTCCGTCTTCCTTTCCTGCACACTCGTACAAAAACCTTTCAAAAATAACAAGATGATTTTTATTTATTTATTTTGTTTTTTAAAATAAATTTCAATTTTTTATAATTTTTAAAAATTTTTTAACCCGAAATTACACAAAGAAAGCGACTACTGTCTCCCCGGCAATGGCGCCATTTGATTGTTATAGAATTTTCGCGTGTGCGTTTTAAAATTAAGAATATACCGCAATCAATAATGGTGTCACTTGGTAGCTAGCCGGTTGAGTACGGATCGGTCCACAGGGAAAACGAGTTCTTTTTTTAAGTTTTTACGAGTTAAGTCCTATTTTTGGTAGGTTTTAATTTAAAAATCTAATATTGAAATTAATTTGATTTAAAGTCTTGCTAGGGTTAGGATTAGGTTAGTTTGGGAAAAGAATTCTACTCACTGCTTTCTTTACCCTAGTTAAGAACATAGGTGTTAGGGTAATAGTCAACAAAGGGGATTAGCACGACTAGGAAGAAACGTAGTTTCTTCCTTTTGGTCCTTGTCTGTCCTTTCTTGGCTCTTAGCCCTAACCTCTATGGAAATCAACCACAACCGGTCTAATTAGGGAATCACCGCTATTTCGTAGGATAGGGTGCCATAGTGAGCGGTGTGTAGTTAATTTAAATAGAGTTCTAATTAATTAAAATTATAGGGGCAAGGAAAGGAATGAGAGAGATTTCCATCTCTGAAGCCTTCCTTATCCTAACCCTAAAAAGTGAGGAATTACTCACTCATTATAAAGAAAGGAAAACAAAGTTTTTCTTTTTGTATTTTTATTGATGACTTAATTACAGATAATAAAAGAACATATAAAAAATTGCAGGTAATAAATTGCAGATAAAAAAGAATGCGAGATAGAATAAAAAAAACTTACTTTATTGATGACCTCTCAACGATTCATTACAAAGGGAAATTAAAATTTTAGATCTAGAAATTAAAAAGAGGCATGCCCCAAAAGAGGCATACTAAGAAAGGCCTTGAGCTCTCCTATTTATAGAAAGGAAAACCCTTAGGTTTATATTCTGATCCATACATGAAATTACAAAACAACCCCAAAAACAGAGTCAAAGCACCGACACCCCACCGACACGTGCAGAGAACGGCCGCGGAACCGCGGCAGAATAGCCTGTTTGGCCGCGGATCCGCGGCCATTTGGTGGGCTCATGGGCCCACTTCTTTAGGGTTTCTTCAAGTTGCTTTTATCTTCTGTTTTCTTCACTTGGCCTCTCAGAATCTCTTTAATTCTCTTCCAGATATTCAACAGTGGACTTTTGCCTTGAGCTCCGCGTTTGAAGTCTTAGATCTTGTGCTGCCCTTGTGCTTTGCGCATTGAAATGCTCAATGATTTTCCATTTGTTCTTTGAACTGGTAAGCGGCATTATACGGATAGCGTACGGAAACCTGTATTTCTCTGTTTGTTGGTCGTAGTCCCACATTTGTAGCGACTTTTCATGAATTTCACTGTAAAGAGCCGAGAACCTGTAACCTGCAACTATTTAGCAGACATGGATCAAAAGTACCTACTTACATGCAATGTGACTAAGAATGGGCGATATAAAAATGCAAAAATATGATATGAACACAGACTTAAATGAATTGGTCACGGTTTTAACCGTGACTAAATCGAAGACTATGCGGGCCCCATCACCCACTGAGCAATAAAATTCGAATCCCCACTAAAATTCCCCCGATCGACCCCCTTTTTCAGCCAAAAAAAACTCCCTCCAAAATTTCCCCCCAAATCGACCAGAGTCGCCGCCGCCCTCGTCGTCCGGAGTCACCACGCCTTCATCGATCGGAGTCGTCGTCGCCTCTCCTGAAGCCTCCTCGCTCGGATCGCCTTTAGTGAAGTCGCCGTCGTCACCTCGATCGCCTGCTCTGTAGCTCGATCGCCTGTGCCGGCCTCGTTCGAAGTTGCCGCCTGCAATGTCCCGTCATCGTGCTACCTCGCCTCCTCTCTTCCAATCTAGGTTAGTATTTTAATTTTTAATTTGTTGATTTCATTAATTCCAATTTTCTGGCCGATTAAGGGGTTGGTTAGGGTTAAGGCTTTGGGTTAGGGTTAGGGATTGAGTGAGGGTTTTGGGTTAGGGTTAGTGTAGTTAATTAAGGGGTTAGGGTTAGGGTTTTGTGTTAGGGTTAGGGACCGAGTTAGGATTTTAGGTTTGGGCTTAATGATTGAATGAGGGTTTTGGGTTAGGGTCAGTGGTTAGGGTAGTTAATTGGGGGTTTTAGGTTTGGGTTAGGGTCAATGGTTAGGATAGTTAATTAGGGGTTAGGGTTAGGGTTAAGGTTCGGGGTTGGGGTTGGAGTTAGGGTAAGGGTTAGAGATATATAGTTTAGTGAAATGAAAGAATAGTTAAAGGTATTTTAGTAACATAATTATAAAAGTTAATGGCATTTTAGTGTTAAAAAATAAAGTTGAGCGAATGGGTGTTGTACTAAAAAAACTTAATCATTGTTTAGTGAAAAACAATAATAATTAAGGGTGTTTTAGTGAATTTTATATTAACTTAGTTAATTTAAGAATATGAGTTGTTTATTTAAATTTATTAAAGTAGTTTTATGAAAACCCCGCAATAGTTAAGGGTATTTTAGTGTAATATACACAAAGACACACACACACACACACATACACATACACACACAAGCATACACACACACATCTGCACGCGCGCGCACATACTCATACACACGTACAACGCCAAACCATAATTCATTTTCGATCATTATTCTCTACATTGAACTCTTATCAAACACCACGCTAATCCCAACCCTAAATCCAAAATCTTAAACTCGATTAAGAAAACCCTAAGCTTTAAAAACTTTACCCTAAAATAATCACTTCAACACATTGAAATCAAAACATAAATGTAAAACTAGATCAAATTAAATATTAAACTTGCGCGTATAATAGTCGATGAAAATATGAAATTTTCATATTATCGTAGCTAATCATATATGAAAATCAAAACACGGCTTAGTTCCCATCTATCGGTTAACATACGTGCGATGTTCGTCGTGACATAAAACTACACGAAGGTTGTTAAACACCGGATGGTATCGTTCAGTTTCTAACAACCGCCACGTAGTCTATGTGACGAGAATTAATATTCAATCGTATGATAACCGATAGATTTATCCCATGTGGACAAATTAGGAATGTATAAAGAAGATACCTGCATTCACTTGTGTTTTTCATTCGTTTCGAGATATTTCGTCGGTACCTTTCCGCTGGTTGTCCGTATACAACGATAGATTGGATATTTGTTTCAATGGTGTTTCACAGTATTGAAATGATTATCTGTTTTATTACAGTGTACTCAAAGAACATCGGGGTGGTGCTGCCGAAATTTTATCGAAACGGATGAAAGCACAAGTGAATGGGTGTATACTTTATACATTCTTAATGGGATATGTGCCTTACCCCTACAGCCATTACCCTCGATATCCAATAAAGAACATTAATATTATCATTGTTCATCGTCGAAAGACCGGACGAAGACGTTGGGACGTCTGGCCTAAATTTAGGGGCAGATGCTATTTGGACTTATCCATCCATCTTTCCGAAAATACCAAGTTGATTTATGACATCATATATCGGAGGTTCGGACAGACGCGACCATTGTAGCAGATTTCATTAAATTCCCCCTTATTTGTGAGGTTTTTTTTTATTGTGGGGACGCTCTTCCCTGCAGGCGCAAGCCCCTGCAGTTAATTACGTTATCGCGTTGCGATAACCACTTTCTCCTTCTCCAGCAGTTCATTTCGTGTCATGTGTTTGGGTTGCCCGTGGATTGTATACGGAGACTAGTTTATGTCGTCGCCCATAGGGCGCGGATTAATCCAAATCCGTATATTTTAGATTTGGGTTTGTTTTATTTAAGCACCGTTAATCTAGTTTGAGATTAAGATCAACTTAAATATATGAGTATTTGGGCTCAATTTATTTTAGCTAAGGATACACTAGTCTAATTTGAGACTAAGATCAACTTAGCAAAATTTAAAAAATCTTTTTTATTTCAGATCCAACAACAGAGCATTTGGGCTCAACTGTAAGAAATTTTTTAAAGAGACTTAGCCAATTTAGACTTAGTCTACTCATTCTTTTTTTCGTTTAAAAGTGCTAGGCACTTATTTGGGCTCGGCTTGTTCAGCCTTCTTTTTTATGCAAAAGTGCCAAGCACTTGTTTGAAGCTCTGATGCTCACATGGGTGTCATGTGAAGCCTTCGGTTATGGGTTCTGCCCAATCAGTGTTAAACACTCAGTTATTTTAACTGAATATATATATATATATATATATATATATATATATATACAGTGCTAATCACTTTTTATATGGCGTCCAGGTGAGGAGCACGTGCGGCGCTGGGCGCTACCCAATCAGTGCTGAGCACTCAGCCATTTTGGCTGTATATGAAGTGCTAAGCACTTTTGTATGGTGTCCACGTGAGGAGCACGTAAGGTGCTGGACGCTGTCCAATTAGTGCTAAGCACTCAGCCATTTTGACTGTATATGAAGTGCTAAGTACTTTTATTCAGCGCTCATGTGTATTTCACGTGAGGCGCTGACCTTCTGCTTTGGGCGCCCATGTGTCTTTCACGTGAGGTGCTGTGCGCTATTGGGAGAGCGTCCATGTGGGAAGCACGTGCGGGGATAAGTTCTTTTCTTTTTTAGAGATTAAATCTCTGTTAATGGCATTTTGACCATTAATGATCACCAAGATCTTTGTTTTCAAGATATGGGATCGGGTTTTCTTTAAGAACTAAGTTCATTTATAAGAACTAAGTTTCTTTTAGGGTTAAACCCTATTTTCTGAGGAATTAAATTCCAATAGGATAGGTTCTTCTACTTTTTTTCTTTCTTTTTAACCTAATTCTTTTCTGAATCTTTGATTCTCAAGAACAAGATCTTCCCGATGAGAATTAAATTCTCAACTTGTGGGAGACTTATCTTGTGGATCTCAGATCCGGAGAAAGAACTAAGTTCTTGAGAAGGGTTAAACCCTTGGATATGCTATGATAGGAAAGGAAATGTTTTTATCTCTGTGGTTTCTTTACGTAGGGTTTGAAAGGAAAAAGATATTCTTCTCTGTTGAGAATTAAATTCTCTGTTGCTTTTGAGAGCCTTCTGTATTTTTTGCAGAAGCTTATGGTGGGTTCCTCCTATATGTCTGTGTGTTGAGACTTGAAGTCTCGAATCCTTTATATAGTGGAGGCAAATTGTTAATTAGTTTTTGAGAAAATCTCTTATTGAGAGATTCCAATTGATTTAATTGGTCTCAAAATTGTGCGGAGGATTTTATCCACCGTTGGATCTTTGATCCAGTGATTTTTGTTTCACAGAATATGTTTTCTTGTTTTTAACAAGATTGGGAAAATATTTTCCCATATACAGAATTTTATTCTGTCAAACGATGATTTTTAATCACCATTGGATTTTTAATCCAAGGGCTCTCTGTTATACAGCGCTCATCTTCCTTTGTTAAGAAAGATATAGGAAAATATTTTCCCATCTCATTGGATCTTTGATCCAACAATTTTCTGTTCATTTAGGAAGCTTAGGGGAATATTTTTCCTTTATAGAATTTTATTCTATTATTTGATGATTTGTCATCACTATTAGATTTTTGATCCAACGACTCTGTTTAATAGAGAGCGTCCCAATTTTTCGGGAAATATCCACCTGTAGAATTTAATTCTACTTGATTTTAATTCGGGTGTCGGCGCTCACATGTTGTGCACGTGAGCGCCACTTAAGAATTTAATTCTTATTTATGATAGGCGCTCATGTGCTTTGCATATTGACGCCGATGTGAGCTTCACGTGTGGTGCCACCATAGGATTTAATCCTAAGGTGCTGGCGCTGGCGCCCTCGTGGAGGGCACGTAAGGCACTGCCTCATAATAATTTAACAGAGCCTAGCTCTTTATTATGTTTAAATATTAGGGGAACAAATGCCCCCCACCGTTGTTCTCACGTGGCTCACACGTAAGTGCAATGGTGCCACTTTTTCCACCGTTTGATTTTCTAGGGAGTTGAACCGTACCTTCACATCTTATAAATAGGGTCTTTGGCTCTTGAGATGAATGCCGTCTCATTATCTTTCTTAAGTTTTCTTCTTCCCTGAAAATTTAATTCTCATCTCAGAGCTTAAATCTCTGCCTACAGAACTCAGAGTTAAACTCTGCCACACAAAAAAATTGGCAAGGATTATGAACAGAGTTTAACTCTTAAAGGAACCTCCTTTTTTGTTTTGGATTTTTAACCCATTAACAGAGCTTGACTCTTTTTTTCCCTTTGAAATAATCTCTCAGAGAGCTTAAAAAAAACTTTTCCCTTTTTTTGAGTAGACCGTGGGTCTCAAATCAATGGGCATTCCTGAGAATCATTAGTTCTCTTCTTAGGGTTTTACCCTATCATTGATCTTGATCTTTGAGGGTTTCTGGAATTCAGTTCCATTATATTTCCCATTTGTTTCCAACATGGGGGATTTCTGAGATTAATCCCATTATTTGAGAAATTTAATTCCATTTTGTCTTACAGAGCTTAGCTCTGAGAAATTTTTGAACTTTTTGGGAATTTTATTCCCCCCCTCTCTTTTTATATATAAGTGTTTTCCCAATATATTTAACCTAATAAAAGAGCAAAACTTTGTTGAATTCAATGAGGCAGCGCCTCACGTGATCTCCAAGAAGGCGCCAGCGCCAGAGCCAATTTTATAGGATTAAGTCCTATGGTGGCGCCTCACGTGCTCCTCACACGGGCGCCAATGTGCAAAGCACAGAAGAGTTCATAAGAGTTAAACTCTTAGATAGCGCCGCAGGTGCTCCTCACGCGAGTGCCAATATGCAAAGCACAGAAGAGTTCATAAGAGTTAAACTCTTAGATATCGCCGCACGTGCTCCTCACACGGGCGCCAATGTGCAAAGCACAGAAGAGTTCATTATATAAGAGTTAAACTCTTAAATATCGCCGTATGTGCTCCTCACGCGGGCGTCGATGTGCAAAGCGCATAAATACCCATTATAAGAGTTAAATTCTTAAGTGGCACCCACGTGCATAACACATAAGCGCCGGCGCTCATGTGAAATTAAAATTCTACAATACTCTCTGTTAAACAGAGCCGTGTTGGATCAAAGATCCAACGGAGACGATAAATCATCAAAATACAGAATTAAATTCTGTTGGGAGAAAACATTTCCCAAATCTTTCTGAAATAAGAAAGGTACTCTCGGTTGAATCAAAAATCCAATTGTAGAATAAAATTCTATTATGGAATATATTCTCTTAATCTTTCTAAATAAGAAAAATTGATCTCTGTAAAACAAAGAACCGTTGGATTAAAAATCCAATGGTGATTAAAAATCACTGTTTTACAGAATAAATTCTGTATAGGGAAAGTATTTCCCCAATCTCGTTAAAAACCCAAAATCATATTCTGTAAAAACAGAAGTCCTTAGATAAAAGATCCAATGGTGGGTAAAAATTCCCCAAATCAATTTTGAGACCAATTAAATCAATTGGAATCTCTCAATGAGAGATTTTCTCAAAACTAATCAACAATTTGCCTTACCTATATAAAGGACCCGAGACTTCAAGTCTCACAGGCACCACAGAGACAGAGACAGTTACAGATACCCAGATAGAGAGCGAGACGAAGAGAGGTAAACAGAAAGAAAAGAGAATCCAATTCTCATAGAAGAAGAGCTCCATTTTCGAAACCCTAGGTAAAGAAAATATCGAGATCAAAACATCTCATTTACCTAACATATCTAAGGGTTAAACCCTTCTAAAAGAACTTAGTTTTTTCTCTGAATCTGAGATCCACAAGACAAGTCTCCCACAAGTTGAGAATTTAATTCTCATCGGGAGGATCTTGTTCTTGAGAATCAAAGGTTCAGGAAAGAACAAATTTAAAAGAGAAAGAATATGGAGTCCATAATACTCCAGGAACTCAGTTCCTTCGAATCAAGAACTTGGTTCTTAAAAGAAAATGATCCATGATTCTCAAAGTAGTGATCTTGGTGATCGTTAAAGAACAAAATACCATTAACAGAGATTTAAGTTCTCTAAAAAATATCAACAGAGATTAAATCTCCATATAAAAGAAACTAGCGCCTCACGTACTTCCCACGTGAGCGCCCCTCTTTAACATCACCCGGCGCCTTGTTGGGTTACGGCAGCGCCCTGGCCATCAAACCGTGGCCGAATGCGGAACAAAATTTTTCTAAACCAGCGCTACCTCAACCCCCGAGTACGGATCGACCATTAACCCTAAATCTAGTAAGCAATAAAAAGAGTTTGGAATGTTATACCGAATGATCCGTGTCCTTCAGTCTTTAACCCCTTCCCAAGCTCCTAGTGGCCACCATGATCAAGTTTGGTCGCCGGTCTCTCTCCATCGAAGATGATCTACCCGAGAGTCTATGAATCGAGCTCCTATTTCATAACCGAAGTAACTAGGGTATCGAGTTTGCCAAACTAGATAGCCAAGAAGATGTAGAGTCTAATGAGGGATTAATTTGTCTCTAAACACCCTAAGTTTCTCAACACATGCGAGGGTTAGGGTGGAGGAATAAGAAGAAGCCGTTAGAGATGAGAGTGTGAAGCTTGAGCTCAACTCAAGAAAGAGAATTACTTTTTCTTATGAGAGTGCGAGAGTGGAAATATCAACTCTAGGAAAATATCTCAAGTGCCCAAAAAAAATATCTCACATAACAAATTATCTCACACAACAAAACAAAAATATCAAGCATACAAGAATAATGTATCATGAGTCACCCAATAAGTCACCCCATGAGTCACTAAATCAAGCATGCTTGAATTAAGCTAAGCACAATCATCTATCAGCTCAGTTAACTATTAAACTAAATGGTTAATAAACATAATGAGGTGTAATCTTCTAGAAACTATTCTTGTAATAAATTACAAGAATGCCCCTCATCCATATATACATACCCATATCTGTATTCCGAAAAATATGAATACATTGAGACGAAAATAATCCAACAATATAATACTAGGATCCGGCTTAAACCAAAGCCCACTAGTATTATCCGTCCGAATCATGATACGTGCACAAGTGCACGTATATGATCGAACCTTGCTGTAAAACCATACGGCCTCTATATCGTTTCGCCCGAAGCAGAGAAACCCTCTGTGTGGAACTCTACGGATTCGTCAATACGCTGGAAGTGGGTTTAACCACAAGCATGTCAGTGGCACTAGCTGTACATAATGGCTACCCAGGTATTGACCGAAAGGAAGGCCGACGAGCAAACTCATCCTGACTCCTACCGAGCCTGTCTGTGATAATATCCGTACAGTACGGTCTGTTCGTCTAAGAGTATTGCATATCGAGTTTAGGGGGGTGAATAAAGTCAGACCCCCCAAAACGCGACATTTCGTGTCGGTATGAAGCCCATCACAAACTGAGAAACTACTAATCCAAATCAGTAATTCTCGACTACCTTGATCAAGGATTTCTGGTGATGGCCACCCATGCACTGCGCGGTATCAACTCCCAATACCGGGAGAGACGAATCCCTGACGATTCTCTCACTGCCTCCATGTAGCTCGGGACTGTACCCAACTAAAACTTTTTTGCACGACTTCTTTGAGTCATGGTTGGGTAGTAATCAAAGCACAATAGGAACTAACACGAGAAAAATGACGATCTCAGGTCGACAGACTAATCTGTACACATGTCACCTGGGAACTGCTATCTGACAATAGGTATAATACCAACTAGCAGATTCCTGGCGAGTCCATCCAGTGTACTCATAACCCAATGAGCACCTGTATACTATCTTAGGTGAACAAACTAACACCAATGTTTTGTGAGAATGGCTACCGCCCCTCGTTGGGGTCTCAATCGGTATACACTAGTCTACTCTGGAGTATTGATGCCCAGTCTCGATACTCCCACGACTAGGGCCATTTAAAGATATGCTTATAGACCACCCAGCTCCCATGTATATGATCGCCATCATAATGCTGGTAGTCAAGCAGGAATCTTATGGGCTCTATCAACATGTAATAGTGAACTATAATACCACCTAAAGCATGTACATGATGACAAAGATAAACCAGATAGCATACTATCATCTTGAGTAAGACTGTTCTACCTGTATAGGTCCTCACTCAATCATCTAATCGCGTGCTTGTGATTACAATAATTGACTTGAGGGAACTATAGCCAACAATCTCCCACTTGCACTTAAGGCTAATTATTGCAGTGTCGCATACTCACAGCCCGTGTGATACCGAACACCCAACTCCTCTACTAATCAGTTTCGCAAAGCCTGTTTGTAAAACTATTGCGTTTGATAAATAGCCTCAGTGAGTAGATTTGCTCGAATGTTTCTTTCTATATCTCTATATATCTCAATTTTGCGGAGAACCACTATCTCCCGAAATGAGCAATACCTGTCTTAGAATTTGTTTGGATATCTGATGGGACCTAGTTCACAAGTGAACTCCAAATCCAACAAACTTCTTAGACTGTATCATCCACTGAATTTAATCAGTATACAGCGCCATGCCTTCCTCAGTATCCGCTTGGACCACCTGTCCAACATACTGTCCCTTAAAAGAGGGAAAACTATAACTCAGATAGTCACTCTGTCATCCAGGTCACTTTGGAAGCCCGAACTGATAATCGCTTCTCGAAGGAGGCTGCCGTTGCTAATTCCCAAGAACATCTACTTATGTTCATAACTGTTTCCCACCGTTTCTCCATGATTGGATTAATATATATATATATATATATATATATATATATATATATATATATACTTATTGCAACTAGTGCAAAACAATATCTGGTATGGTACTTGACATCACATGATTAACTTAATTGTCTAAGCAAGTGATATGCTAATCATGCAAATCCCTATCCCCTTTAGTCTAGAAGACATCCTTTAAAGAGGGTGACTCCATCACCTACAGGTACACCACCATGCCAGGAGTTAACCATTCTAAAACACCTTCAGAATAATGTCAAAATACCCAGATTGGGACACTTCCCAAATCTAAATCTAAAACCATAGATCTAGTGACCAGAATGCTGATATTTTATTCAGATTCTATGTGGAGAAACACTTTGTGACAACCACAGTATATAACCGATCGTAGTATAGGAATTTCACTTCCTATCAAGTGCATATTATCCAAATACCAGGACATCACCCCCTACTACCTTCTTACCAGATCCATCTCTTATTCTGATGAAGTCAAACTCTATGACTGTTATATCAAAAATAGATGATCTATCTCCGCTATGCCTGCTTTAGTCTATAAATAGACATAAGCAACTTGCCCACTATACTTCCGCTGCTCCCACTAACTACAATAACCCTCTGGCAGAGTCATATACACGTGTACTTCTAAAACTAGTTTAGAATGAAGTTATACTCATCCTCCTGCCAGGTCTCATAGTTTTGAACAATAGTAGTAGCAAGTCTGGGTAAACAAGAACCTCCTTGTCACCATCTTTGAGAAGACCGAAGTACCTCTCGGGTACCTGAGGTTACCCACCAAATCTGCAGAGTAGCTAATGGAATGTCGAATCCAATTGAATATTTAGGTCCTACAAATTTTCAGTAACCATTTGTGGTTCTGGAATCACTTCCAGTTCTACCATACTCTCACTAATGTTTTCTGAAAAGAATCTATTTTACTAAAACTGATGGCGAATCAAGAATAATATAACTATTGATCTCCCAGATGGTAGAATGTTAACCCTCATCAAAACCCGGGATAACCCACAAGCTGCCATTACTGAAACGTGTATTGAGTTTATCCGGATTCTGGTTTTAAGCATAAGCCGGATAACTCCATATACCTTAACATAGTTAAGATATGATCCATTCTATATCCACTATAGAAACAAGGGTACTAATTTAATTGGAACCAGATTCAAAATCATCCAGCTGTCTTCAGTGCATATCAACCAAATAGAAAGACGTCAATCAGCATTACTCATCTAGGAGTGCATCCACATATGAGTAACCTGAAAGAGAAGCAAGTTCTCAAAATCATTATTATCAACGAAATACTTAGCACAAGTATCTACATTTTCGATCATCTTGTAGAATCTTGATACTTTGCAACATATGGTTCTCTACTTTATTCTTATACCTTTAACTTCTCAAAACTTGGACCTTACATTTCAACGAAATACTTGTCTAAAAATAGAGAAGTCACAAGTATATAGAATATAGTACGAGTACCATCCCCTTTGTCCTAATGGACACTGGACAACATACAATATTTTGTATAAGTTCCCTGAGTTCAATAACTCAAACCATGTGCGTCGTAGGTTGAAAACTGTATTATGGTTAAAAAGAATTACACTGTTGTTGAATACTCCTTATCTAATCATCAACTGATATAGGTAAATGTCATAGACATAATCTCAAAAAGTTATATCTCACTTTATAAAATAAACGTACAGATATATCAGTTTGAAATTGGTGCTGTTTCCTGATTTTAAAATCAGAAAAGCTTATGGAAAAAGCTTCAGAAGAGGGTCATATGCTTACACGTGACATCCAAAAAACACCATCAAGGCAGATTCAGCTTCCTGACTACATCAAAGAAAAGGGCCTCAGAAAGGGTCACGTGCTCCCACGTGACCAGGGTCACGTGTGGGCACGTGACATTCTAAAGCGGATTCAAAGCCACAACGGTTCACTGATCGGATCAAAGAAAAAGCTTCAAGAGAGGTCACGTGCTCCCACGTGACCAGGGGTCACGTGTTGGCACGTGACGCTCGAAACATCAGAATTGTTCTCCAGCTAAATCAAGAAAAAAGAGTCCAGACAAGGGTCACGTGCTCACACGTGACCAGGGGTCACGTGGTGGCACGTAACGGTTAAGCAGCAAACGGAAGACAGCGCAAAAAGAAAGAGGAGGGCCCATTCCAAAGAGGGTCACGTGTCCACACATGACCATGGGTCACGTGGTCACACGTGACCGGCTTTCATAGCCCATTTTGTCAACAGAATTAAATTCTGAAAGAGATTCAAATCTTTCCAAAGGAAAGCAATTATCTGGAACCAATCGAATTAAAGATTCAGAGGTGATTAAATATCATCTATCTATGGAAAATCTCGAGTTTGGAAAGATTTCCCCTTTAAATCTAACCGAAATAACAAAGGAGAATCCCTGGATTTGAAATCCAATGGTGAATAAAATTCACCTAATAATCCAAAGGTCAAAAACGAATGATGGACGCAAATCAAATATCTCAATGAAGATTCGTCAAAAACTAATTGATTCGGCTGCTTCTCCTATAAATAGGAGCCAAGAGACACAAAAAAGGGGACATATATACGCAGAGAAAAAAGAAAAGGAAGAGAGCTTTGATACTTTGAGAAACTTGGATCTTCTGCAAAAACCCTAGGTAAGAAAGGGAAAAGCTCCTTGAAAGAAAAAGAGAATTTAATTCTCAACAGAGTTTAACTCTGATATATAAAACAGAAGAACATATTTCTTCTCTCTTTGATAGAGGATCTGCAAAGTGCACATCTCCCCTTTAGGTTGAGAATTTAATTCTCAATGGGTTGAGATCCTGCCATGCAGATCCAAAATATAGAGAGGGAATGGAAACACGAGAATTTAATTCTCACAGAATTATAGGAATTTAATTCCTTTAAGATAAAAGTAGGGCTTGACCCTGTGTTACGGGAATTTAATTCCTTCAGAACAAAAAGAAACAGGGTTTAACCCTAATTAAAAACTTGGTTCTGTTGAAACAGCGGGAGCTTAATTCCCTTAATCATAACTTAACAGAGAATGGGAGTCCAATTCCTTAAAAGTTTTTATTAGGGTTTAACCCTATTCAGTTCTTCACATATATGAGGAATTTAATTCCTACAGAAAATTCAGAGTTCAACTCTATTCCAGAATATAAGTCTTCAAAAGGAAGTAGGAATTTAATTCCTCGGAAATTTAAAGCTCGAGGAATTTAATTCCTAAGAAAAAGATTAACAGATCCTCTAAAAACAACATACATAGAGGCAGGGTCACGTGTCACCACGTGACCCCTCAAAAGATCTACAGAAAGCCCTTTGAGGCAGCGCCTCACGTGACCCACGTGACCCTTGGCAGAAGCTTTAACATACCTCATTTAGATACCCGTCACGTGATGACACGTGATGCGATCTCCTCAGAAGAACAAATGAAGGGAGGGCGCTCTCACGTGTCGCCACGTGACCCCTCTTGCTTTAGTGTTTAACACTAAGTTGGAACTCCCGAATCCAGTGTTAAAACACTGTTGGGCCTTAGTGTTCAACACTAATCAAAGAACTTTATTTGTAGTGTTCAACACTGACTACCTTAGTGTTTAACACTAATTTGAGAGCTTTGTTGCCGATGCTTGATACTGATCTGTTTTAGTGTTTAACACTAATTCGAAAGCCTTGTTACTGGTGTTTAACATCAATTATCTTTTAGTGTTAAACACTAACTTGTCAACCTCATTCCCAGTGTTCAACACTGATTGCTCTGCAGTGTTTAACACTGGGCTTTGGCCCAATTGGCTAAATGGATAGAGGCAAAGCCTCTCCTTCAATGGACCAACAAGAAGCCAATATTCCAGACATGATCGGACTTAGCCTAAGCTAGGCCATGAGTCTTCAATTCGTAATTAACTGGGCTAATAGGCTCATAACATAATTAATCGGTCTTGATCCCAAATTGGGCCAAGGACTATTTAAGCCATTCTGGTTCTAGGGTACATCTCTCCACTCCTTTGATACTTGGCATTGTAATCCCTCAATGTCTTCAAAGAGGTGACGGGTCCCGACGACCACACATTGATATGGACTGTGGGGTCCTTAAACCTGTGTCTAATGCAAAATTCCTGGTTACGTGGAACGCGGATAACGTCATTCTTTGACCCCGCGGAAAACGCCCAGAGCGGAGCCTAGTCCTCGCCGAGCACGGTAGTGAACCCGTGTGAAGCATCTAGTGCAAAATTCCTGGTTACGTGAAACGCGGATAATGTCACTCTTTGACTCCGCGGAGAACGCCCAGAGCGGAGCCTGGTCCTCGCCAAGCACGGCAGTGAACCCGTGTGAAGCATCCAGAGCACATACCGGACTGTGGAGTCCTTAAACCCATGGACTACGACGTCCTTAACCTTGACCGAGATGTCTTAAAACTAACAATGGACCGCAATGTCCTTAAACTACCCGTGGACCGCAATGTCCTTAAACTACCCGTGGACCGCAATGTCCTTAAACTAGAACAATAGAGCCCCGCATGCTCTTTTGTCGGATCTAAACGGTCCCGTTTAAGTTGATCTTAGCCTCAAAGATGGCTAACGTATCCTTAAACCTTCAAACAAACTGGACCATGAATCCCCCCAATTAACTCTGGCTCGAGGGTACATCTCTGAACTCCTCTGACACCCGTCGTTGTAATCCCTCAACGTCGTCAGAGAGGTGACGGGTCCCGACGGTCACATATACGATGGACCACTATGTCCCTAAACTGGAACAATGGAGCCTAAAACACTCCTTTGTCGGATCTAAACGATCCCGTTAAGTTGTCTTAGTCTCAACGTTAGACTAACGTATCCTTAACAAACGTTTGAGCCGATCTTAGCCTCGAGTATGGCTGACGTATCCTCAAACCAAACCCCCAAACCCAAATCTAAGATAAACACGGATTTGGACTAGTCCACGCCCTACGGGCGACGACGTAACTCAGTCTCCGTAAACAATCCACGGGCAATAAAACACGAAATAAACACCCACGACACGAAGCAACCAGCTGGAGAAGGAGAAAGTTGTTACCGCGATGCGGTAGCGTAATTAACTGCAGGGGCTTGCGCCTACAGGGAAGAGCGTCCCCACAATCAAAAACCCCTCAATGAGGGGGAATCTGACGAAGTCTGCTACATCGGCCGCATCCGCTTAAACCTTCGATACATGGTGTCATAAATCAACTTGGCATCTTCGGAGAGGTAGACGGATAACACCAATTAGCATCTGTCCCGAATCTCAGGCAAGACACCCCATGTCTTGCGTGTCTTTCGGAGGGGAACAGGTGCATAACATCAGATATTCAAAACCAAAAATTTGCTGTCAGGCAAAAACCCAGGCGACTTCCTCAAATATCACCAATTACAAAGAATTTCGATATAATAAGGATATAATCATCTAATTCCCAATATTATACTCTCACTCATCATCTGTAACACCATACAGATGTGAGAATCGAAACTGGTAAATACATACCCTGGAGTCAGAACCTAATTGGGAAAACAGTTTTCAATCAACACTGCACAGTGAAACTGAAACATGAAAATGTTTCGAAGGGGTTTCTGGGTATTCCTAGTAATAGCTCTTCCACTGTCCTAATTCATGACAGTACCCATATATTTCCTTGCCATCTCTCCAATCCCTTTATATATCTTTACTTATTTACCTTCTGTACACCATACTTAGGCTAATCGGTTTTCTTCCTTACATACCTTTCGGCACCAGCCTATGGTTTGGAAAAAGACTATCCAATAAGCGTAATAGGTGTACTCTCCTAATCTTAGGAGCCCTCGCAACTTGAGAGAAGGTAAAGATAAAAGACAACCCGAATAATCCTATTCGATTTCACCTGAACCGAAAACCATCCTCGAACTGGAACAAGTTCTTTCGAGTTCGTATGTAACTATACGATGGCGTATCCAATAAATGTGGATCTTCGTAGTGATACGGAGTGTTCCGGAGAAATGCAAAGGTAAAGTAGGAGTGGCGATGATATACGCAACTTCATCGTGAATGATAGCAGTCGTAATTTCCTTTTCCCCTCTTTCTAATCCCTTTATATGTCTTTACTTATTAACTTCTGTACACCACACTTAGGCAAATTGGTTTTCTTCCTTCCCTACCTTTTAGCACCAGCCTATGGTTTAGAAGAAGACTATCCAATAAGCGTAATAGGTGTATTCTCCTAAATACCAGGAGCCTTCGCAACCTGAGTGAAGGTAAAGAGAAAAGACAACTGAATAGTCCTATTCTATTTCTCCAGAACCGGAAACCATTCTTGAACTTGAAACAAGTTTCTTCGAGTTCTTATGTAACTTTAAGATGGTCATATCCAATAAATATGGATTTTCGTAGTGATACGGAGTGTCCAGGAGAAATGCAAAGGGTAAAAGTGGGAGCGGCAATGATATATGCGACTCTTACAATCCAAAAGCCAAAGTGTTTTAAGAAGGTTCGGTTAACTTGGTTCATGAGTTTTAGTTTAGGTCGGGTCAAGGTAGCTGCCAAAGAGAGAGAGAAAAGAAACACTCAGCGTGCACTTTAAACTAGATTAGATTGGTTATTTATTTATCTAATTTGTATGTCTCCCACTATTTCCTCGAATTCTCCATCAAACCCAAAAGGAGAATTAGTCAGGATCATCTAAAATTACCCGAGGAGTAAACCTACTCATCAGTGGGAATCAGGTTCCAACTATCATTGCATGATAACTTGATAGAATCGACTCAAGTCACCACACTCCAGAAGGTATGCACATGCCTGGCAAGTTTCCTGTATGTTTGAAACTCCCGATGTAATTTTTACCCCTAACGGTTTATGACCTTGACTAGGTCAACAAACTATAAACCGCTAGTCAAGTTCAACCCATCATTTTCTTGATTCCATTAAACCCAACCGTACGTGCCCTTGACTAGGTCAACAAGGCTGTACGACTGTCCTAACCAATCGCATTTACAATGCACAGAAAAATACCACTTAGCTACCGTACACTACGCCTTGACTAGGTCAACAAACGCAGCACGAATACTAAATAATACTAATTTGAAACGACGGAGGGCTACGGCTGGTTTTTGGTGAAAAACCTTTAACGTAATAAATTTGATCTCGTTGAAGGAATCCAAGTGGTTTTACAAAAATATAGTGGCACAAACATTTTCTAAAGAGGTCACTCCCTATGAAGGGATCTCGGCTTTTTCCTCGTCGAATGAGGTGCAGGATATTCCAAACTGAATACCACGATGCAAAACAAAAGAATCGACTATATTGACGTTATTACGATGACACAAACTATCTCCCAAGGGGTCACTCCCGATGAAGGGATATCGGCCCCTGCCTCGTCGAATGAGGTGCAGGATATTCCAAACTGAATATCATGATGCAAAGCAAAAGAAAACGTCTGTAATGTCTGTTTTTAAAACTTGGTTCCAACAACATCATACAGGTTTGTTTTATCCTTGCATTGATCAGAATTAACGCAGTCCCATCAATTAAACATATCATACAAGATAAAGGAATGAAAATATGATGTACGTATATGCCACCCGCATTCGCCACTGGGTCTTATCATCAACCGTTAGGTTACTTAACTAATGAAAGAGCGGGGACTGGACTAGCGTGGGTGCAAAACATATACAATATGTACTAATGTATATATAAATATACACAGCAATCGTCCCAGGCATGATATAAGCAACATCACAGAATCTCAGCCAAGCAATACAGAGTGGTGGATAATCCTGGAGTCTTGGGTTTCACTTGAGCCGCAAATGAGACCCGACGTTCCCTGTCATGTAGATAGCCTGTGCAATGAAAACCTAGACCCCTACGAGTGAGGCAAGTTATCCGCCAATCCCAGAAGCGAGGCAGCCCCAATCATCAACGTGAATGGGTTACCCAACACTTCACAGAATCTGGTAACTTGAGCACCTCTCCGTGGGTCAACCTATACCCCCTACGAGTGCAGCGAATAACCCGCCAATTCTAGAGTGAGGCCCCTTCCGTCTCAAAGTCATGAGATGCAGGTCCATTTCCCTCTAGAACCCGGCTATTCGTGCACCCTAACGCGGGTAATCCTAGTACAGAAAAGAAAATAAGTACAAGGGTGACATCGACCTCAACCCGGTCGTGCCCCAAACAAATAATATACAAATAGGCAGAGACGGCAGTCCACATGTCGGATGCTCGCCCCGCAATATCAAATGTATAAATGAAACTAAATTGTGCTATCATTGCACCACCTGGCTATCCCCACGACAATCCAACCACAACCACAACACAACACAGAATATCAACGTGAATGTCATGTTCGCAAACCCGTCTAAAAAAGCATATAACAATTAGACGAGTTGTATCGCTCAAATGACATTCACGGTCGCAGATAGTAATGCATTTACTGTAACTCACGCATTTAAAATTTCGATCAAAAAAAGCTTTCGAATTGGCCCCAACTGCAATCCAGTACTCAAACAAATCTGGGCCAAAAACAAAATATCCCAGAAACCACATTTCTAAACAGTAGAGCACCACAAGAAAATTTGTGCACAGAGGCCACTAAACGACCATGGAACCGCCGCAAAAAGGCACCAAATGCGGCGGTTCCGCGGCGGTTTAAAGTGATCATGTGCCCAATTTTCTTGTAGGATTCTAGAAAACCCTGCATGAATTTTTGAGACTCAGGAAATAATTTTTTGAACAGTTTGAAAAATCGGCAGAAACTAGAAATATTGGAATCGTGATTTCGGGAATTTTGCTCGATCGATTTAACCACGTAAGAATAAGCTAGATTAGGGTTAAAGGGGTGGCTCTGATACCATGTTGGGTTACGGCAGCGCCCTGGCCATCAAACCGTGGCCGAATGCGGATTTTTTCCCCTAAACCGATGCTATCTCAACCCCCGAATACGGATCGACCATTAACCCTAAATCTAGTAAGCAATAAAAAGAGTTTGGAATGTTTTACCGAATGATCCGTGTCCTTCGGTATTTAACCCCTTCCCAAGCTCCTAGTGGCCACCATGATCAAGTTTGGTCGCCGGTCTCCTTTTATCGAAGATGATCCACCCGAGAGTCTATGAATCGAGCTCCTACTTCATAACCGAAGTAACTAGGATATCTAGTTTGCCAAACTAGATAGCCAAGATGATGTGGAGTCTAATAAGAGATTAATTTGTCTCTAAACACCCTAGGTTTCTCAACACATGAGAGGGTTAGGGTGGAGGAAGAAAAAGAAGCCATTAGAGATGAGAGTGTGAAGCTTGAGCTCAACTCAAGAAAGATAATTACTTTTTCTTATGAGAGCGTGAGAGTGGAAATATCAACTCTAGGAAAATATCTCAAGTGCCCACAACAAATATCTCACACAACAAAACAAAATTATCAAGCATGCAAAAATAGTGTATCATGAGTCACCCAATAAGTCACCCCATGAGTCACTAAATGAGTCACTAAATCAAGCATGCTTGAATTAAGCTAAGCACACTCATCTCTCACCTCAATTAACCATCAAACTAAATGGTTAATAAACATAATGAGGTGTAATCTTCTAGAAACTATTCTTGTAATAAATTACAAGAATCCCCCTGATCCGTATATACATACCTGTATCCGTATTCCGAAAAATACGAATACAATAAGACGAAAATAATCCAACAATATAATACTAGGATCCAGCTTAAACCAAAGCCCACTAGTTGTAACAACTCCAATTTTAGTGTACATAAAATTGATTTAAAGTTAATGTACACTTGGGATATTTATAATTTCTGTGAGTACTATAAGTATTTGATTCAATTTTGAACAGCAAGAAGGAGCTTGTAGCTCATTGGTAATACCTTGCACTGCTGAACTAAAGCACCAGAGTTCAAATCCCATCAGCCACACATTCTTTTTATTTAAAATTCTTTTAAAATTTTAGAAGCCCAAGAGTCTACACGTGCACAACCTGTAAAACCAAGAGTCACAGTCTAAACAAACATGTGTACAAGGCTAGAACAAGCGTTAGGGACACGCGGCACCAATCCGAGCCCCTACCCCCTAGATCGGACCGGCGAGACTCTCCCTCAGACTGGCGCCGTCGGTTTTCTTTGAGCCAGTTTTTTAAACCCTAGCGACTCTTGGACTCCCCCATAACCCCAGTATTGTTTATTCTCTGTACATTTACAGAGAATAATAAAATCCCTTTAAATCCCATTTTAATACAAATTTAAATGCATTTTTATCACACCCTAATCCTAATTTTCCCTATAAATACCCGCTCTAATTTTACACCCCTTCACACTGAAATTTTCTACAAAAACTCTCAAGAAAATTCCAAGATCTTTTTGTGTGCAAGTGGAGTTAGCAAAGGGCGAAACTCCGACGAACTTCCGGCGACAACTCAAGGAGTAACCGACGACGAAACGACGCACCGGCAACTCTTACCTCTTTCTCTTTCTCTCCTCTAGCCAATCATCCAGTAATTCCCTATTTCTCCTTCTTTTCTCTATTATAAAAATATTCAAAACTAAAACCCGACGAAAGCGGAATTAATCCGACTTCCGATTCGATTTTTCCTTAAAAAGTTCTATTTTTCTTAAACACAATAATACCAAACCCTTATTCCAAGACTATTAAACATTAATGAATATAATAGAATAAGTTTGGTATCAAAATAATAACTGTAGCAAGTTTTATTCCATTTTTACATTAAAATACCCTTATATTTCATTTAGACATGCTTAAACCTTTTAGACCGTATTACCTTAGAAAAATCATGAGGTAATGTCCTACCTCCTCACAACACACATATCTAACATAGCACATTGAAATTGGGAACAAAGATTTGGGAAAATAAGACTTTACATATAACTACCTTCAACTATTAAAACCTTTTTCTATAAGTGTATTTAACAAATCTTTACAATTGCGCCTCTACAACCCATTTTGGGGAATTTGTTCGGGATGGTGCAGATTATCGCATATCCTCGGTCTTAGTAGAGTGAGATGCAGACCTCTGCAAGGAGCATACGATCTCGAAAGATTTTTAATACAATTTTTCTTTAGAAAATGTGATTTCTATTATAAATAAAACTTATATTTTTTATAAATATATATATGTAATTAATATCAAAATATCTACTTTTAATATTTATAATATTCCACATTTCCAAAATTCAAGAAAAACACTCCATTTATAAGAAAATACCATACAATTCCAATATTTCAAATAAATACCTTATACTTTAAAACTAGGTCATATTCACTAGAAATTTCACATTGAATAAAAGAAACATCTATGAAAACTCTAAAGACGATAATTAAATACTTGAGATATATTTTGAAAGTATAACAAAACTATTTTACATAAAACCCCTCAAGTTATACTAAATTACAATAAGGACCCTAGTAAACATAGGTTTAAACGGGACCAGTCTCTTGAGCCTCAGGGATCCAGAGATATGGGTGCTTTTCTATTTAAGCTAGACAACTTAACAAACGGTGTTATCAATACAGTAATTGTCTTTGAAAAAGACACAAATACTGCAGTCCATGTGCAGCAGTTACCGATAATATCAAAACATAATTCAGGACTTCAATTTCTTTTCTAATTGTCTGACTCAAACTGAGTCTCAATATAATCAATCTGATTTGAATATGATTCAAGTATAAACTACAATTCAACATGAATCCATGAATCCATATATTCAATCTGTTCAATATATTCAATCTATATTGACCGAACCGAACCGAACCATGGATATACATCCATCTGTATGATCCTCCAGTTACATCCATTTACTGATATCATGGTTTCGGCAAATCATCCATTTATACAATTTATTATACAACTCAACATAATACAAATAATACAATTAAGACATCGCGGGGTTTATAAGGGGTAGATTGGTACGGAAGGTGTTAGAAGTTGCACGAGACTGTAACCATAAGACACCTAACCTGAATCTCCATTGCCATTGTACCATGGCTGAATGGTTCCTTGTGCTCCGTATACCGTAGTCTCTAGTATAGTGTGACTCCTCTCGTATACACTGGACTCTTCTGTACCAAGCTACAAACAACAGCCTTAACACTAAATAACAACAATAAACATTTATACTCTATTCTGTCTATTCTATTCTTATCTATTTACGGGACTTACCGAGCGATTTGTTCACTGACGACATTCTCTTTCTTCTTCTTTGGAATGTCGTCAGGTGATTTGGACTCACTGGAGATCGATTCCAGCAGTGAAGACTTGGATCAGTTTACTGAAGACCCAGAGCTTTAGTTTCACTTGTACATTTCCTTTACAATTCTATTATGCTACTGTTTAGGCATTGCTTTCATGCCATGTATTTACTTTTCAGTTGTATTGCAAAAAGAATGTTAATAAATAAAGTTGCTGTTTAATTATATCTTGTCTCTTGTGTAAGTCCATGCTACCTCTCCCGGTACTTTCGGGAATGCGGAATTTGGTGAAAAACGATTTTTACGGAGGTGGTAATATGGACCTAAAACCCGGATCTTGGTTAAACATCTATCTAACAACCTAACTATGAGTTTCTAGCTACTCGGTTAGGGGGTTATACCTTGCTTGTCTTGAACTCCTTCGTCTTCAAGCTCCGATGGTGGTCCGGATTGGCTTCTTCTCGTCGTCTCCGTACGCCGAAGATAGATCCACCTGAAAGCTCCAACCTTTGGCTCCTTCTTCGTTCTTTGAAGAAACTAGTTCATTCGGTTTGCTAAACCTTGTGAACTAGAATGAGTAGAGAATAGTTTGTGTGGGATTTTATCTATGGTTCTTGATTCTCAACTCATGAGACAAGAGAACCATAGATTAAAGAGAGGGAAAAAGAGCAAGAGGGTGAGAGCAAAACAAGAGAGCTCAAGAACAAGAGAGAGAATGAGCAAGAAAGAATGAGCAAGTCTTTTGTCTCTCACCCTCTCATAATCCAAAGTCATGATAACTCATCATACTAAAAAAGTCTTATGTGATGGTTGAAGCAACCATAACCATATCATTTCATGCACTCATTTTACACAAATGAGCAAGCAAACAAAAGTCTTTGCCATGAAATGATGGCTATGGTTATCATGATGGTCAACTAGTCAAGCCTAGTCAACCGGTCAACAAAGTCAACAAGTCAACAAAAGTCAACAAGTCAACAAAGTCAACAAGTCAACAAAAGTCAACAAGTCAACAAAGTCAACAAAAGTCAACAACCATGTCACCATAATACTTAATTAATATAATAGTTAATCACATATCATATTCTTATTAGGGTTGAACAAAAAGTCGAATAGTCAACGGTCAACTGTCAACAACCCTAATGAGAATCCGCTGCCTCTGTCTCCCTGTCAACTGTGCATACGCACCCGCATCCGCGTTCCGAGGAACACGAATGCACATTGGATAAATCCAATCCCAAAAGGTACACTAGGATCTGGCTTAAACCAAAGCCCGCTAGTGTAAACTGTCCGGACACTGTACGTGCACAAGTGCACGGATGTGACCGAACCCTGTCGCAAAACCATGCGACCTGTCGCAATACCATGCGACCTCTACTCTTTTGCCTAAAGGCGAAAAGCTTTCTGTGTGGGACTCTAAAGACTCGACACTACGCTGGCAGTGGGTTTAACCACAGACCGCAAGCGGCACTAGCTGTGCGTAACGGTCCCCAGGTAGTGCCGACAAGAAGACCGACGAGGCGAAACCCATCTGAACTCCTACTGAGCCTGAGTGTGACATTCTCCGTACAGTCCGGTCTGTTTGTCTGATACATCGCATGGCGGGCCTAGGGGGCGGTAAACGTCAGTCCCCCAATAGCGGTACAAGTCGTGCCGGAGCGAAGCCCAAAACACCCTGAGATAACACTGGAAGCCTACCGGTATATCTCGTTTGCCCTGGCCAGGGACTACTCGTGTAATGGCTCTCCTAGACACAGCGCGATGTCAACCCCCAATACCGGGAGAGACGAATCCTGTCTAACCGTCACTGCCTCCAAGTGCTTCGGGACTGCACCCAACCACTACCTGTTTGCACGACTCCTTTGAGCCGTGGTAGGGTAGTGATCAAAGTACAGTGGGAACACACTCGAGGCGAAGTGACAGTGTCAAGTCAGCGGACTAAGCTGTACTCATGTCACCTGGAAACTGATAACTGACGATAGGCATAATACCAACTAGTCAGTTCCCGACGAGTCCTGTCCAGTGTACCCGTAACCTAACGAGCACCCGCATACTATCTCAAGTACGACGTACTGACGGCTGTAGGACAGACCGCCTCCCACACTGGGATGAGAAGCGCATGCGCTGGTCTACTCCGGAGTATCGATGCCCTGTCTCGATAGTCCTGCGACCAGGGACCTGTATAAGGATGTGCTTATGGATTACCCAGCCCCACTAGTGTGACGGCCATCACATCGCTGGTAATCAATCAAAGATCCTAAGGGCTCCACTAATGTGTATAGGCGATATACAAAAATAAACACATGTACACATTGAAGTAGAAACAAACCAAGTAGCATACTACTATTTTGAGCAAGATTGTATATACAAGGTGAATATCCCAAGCTTCCATTAAGTAATATACAAACTAGTATGATACAGTAATGGCCTCTAGGGCATATACACTAACAATCTCCCACTTGCACTAAGGCCATGTACTGGCGTATCGAAGACCTATCATCTCGATCAGCCGCTCGAACTGAGTCTGGGGCAGGGCCTTGGTGAATGGATCTGCAGTGTTATCTTCTGAAGCGACTCTCCGAACCTCGATCTCCTGGCGATCTACGATCTCCCTGATCAGGTGATACCGCCTCAAGATGTGCCTGGACTTCTGATGGGACCTGGGTTCCTTCGCTAAAGCTATAGCCCCGTTGTTGTCGCAATACAGAGGTATTGGATCAACAATGGACGGAACCACCTGAAGTTCTTTCAAGAACTTCCTCATCCAGACAGCTTCTTTTGCGGCATCAGATGCAGCGATGTATTCCGCTTCCATCGTCGAGTCTGCAACGGTTTCTTGTTTGGAACTCTTCCAACACACCGCCCCTCCATTGAGGGTAAAGACAAAGCCCGACATGGACTTGGAATCATCCTTGTCACTCTGGAAGCTGGAGTCAGCAAAGGCCTCGATCTGGAGGTCTTTTCCGCCATACACCAAGAACATCTCCTTAGTCCTTCTCAGGTACTTGAGAATGTTCTTTACCGCTATCCAGTGTTTCTCCCCAGGGTTTGACTGATACCGGCTTACCACACTAAGTGCATAAGCTACATCCGGTCTGGTACACAACATCGTATACATTATAGAGCCTACCGCAGAAGCGTAGGGTATAATAGACATGCGATCCCTCTCCAAATCAGTCTTGGGAGACATCTCTTTAGAGAGGGTGATCCCGTGACAAGCCGGTAGGTTACCACGCTTGGAATCTTCCATACTGAATCTTTTCGGTATGGTGTCGATGTACCTGGACTGTGAAAGTCCTAATATCCTCTTGGATCTATCACGATGGATCCGGATCCCCAGGATGTATGAGGCATCACCCAGGTCTTTCATGGAGAACCTGTGCGACAAGAACCCCTTGACAGATTGTAGCATAGGAATGTCATTTCCTATTAAGAGAATGTCATCCACGTATAAAACGAGGAATACTACAGTTCTCGCTACAAATTTACTATAGATGCATGGTTCATCTGGATTTTTGATAAAGCCAAATTCTTTGACCGTCTCATCAAAGCAGATGTTCCAACTCCGCGATGCCTGCTTTAGTCCATAGATGGACTTAAGCAACTTGCACACCTTTCCGCTGCTCCCACTCTGAATGAAACCCTTTGGCTGGTCCATATAGACACACTCCTCTAAATTTCCATTTAGAAAAGCTGTCTTTACGTCCATTTGCCAGATCTCATAATCGTGGAAGGCAGCAATGGCAAGAAGGATCCGAATGGATTTCAGCATGGCTACTGGAGAAAAGGTTTCGTCATAGTCCAAGCCAGGTCTTTGACGAAAACCCTTTGCTACCAGCCTAGCTTTATAGGTCTCAACCTGTCCATCTACACCAATCTTCCTTTTGAAGATCCACTTGCATCCTACGGGTTTTACCCCGTCTGGAGCAATGTCCAACGTCCATACCTTGTTGGTGTACATGGACTCCATTTCGGTCCGCATTGCATCCAGCCATTTCACTGAGTCAACGCTCTGAACGGCCTGCTGGAAGCTAGTAGGCTCATCATAATCTATGATGCAATCCTCTCTATCCCCGTCTATGAGAAAACCGTAGTATCTCTCGGGCGGATGAGTCTGCCTACTACTCCTGCGGAGCGGCGTAGGAATGTCCTGTTCTTTCGAACCCTCTGGTTCCACTAAACTTTCAGTAATAGTCCGTGGTTCTGGAATTTCTTCCAATTCTACTGTGCTCCCACTTATCTGGTTTTCTAAAAACTCAGTTTCCAAGAAGTAGGCATGACGAGAAACAAGAACTTTTTGTTCCTCTTCACAGTAGAAGAAATATCCTTTGGAATTCTTTGGATATCCCACAAACTTGCACTGTACTGAGCGTGCCTCGAGCTTGTCCGCATGCTGCTTTTTGACAAAAGCTGGACATCCCCATGTCTTAATGTGCTTAAGATAGGGTCTCTTCCCACACCACATTTCATATGGCGTAGTAGGCACAGTCTTAGTAGGAACTCGGTTCAAAAGGTATGCGGCTGATTCTAGCGCATATCCCCAGAATGATCGCGGCAACTCAGCGTTACCCATCATGGACCGCACCATATCCAATAGGGTGCGGTTCCGTCTCTCCGATACACCGTTATGTTGCGGGGTGTATGGAGGAGTAAGCTGAGAGAGAATTCCGTTCTCTTTTAAATAGTCCAGGAACTCGGCACTTAAGTATTCTCCACCTCGATCCGATCTTAGAATCTTAATACTTTTGCCGGTCTGTTTTTCTACTTCATTCTTATACTCCTGGAATTTTCCAAAGGCTTCGGACTTATGTTTCAGTAAGAAGACATAACCGTACCTTGAGAAGTCATCCGTAAAAGTAATGAAGTAAGAATAACCGCTTCGCGCATGTGTAGACATTGGACCGCACACGTCACTGTGTACGAGTCCCAAGAGCTCACTCGCTCTTACTCCACGTCCAGTAAATGGAGTCTTTGTCATCTTTCCTTTGAGACAGGATTGACAAGTGGCATACGATTGATATTCGAACGCATTCAAATATCCTTCTGTATGTAACTTAGTCAACCTTCTCTCATTGATGTGACCCAGTCTACAATGCCACAAGAAAGTCTGATTTATTTCTGGAGACTTTCTTTTGTGTGTATTCTGGACATTGAAAATCTGTGGTTGGTTCAATACGTATATACCATTACTCAATGTACCTGACCCAATCAAAACTTGATTAACGTGAATGTTTACAACATTACTTATAAACGCAAATTCATAACCTTCTTTAGAAACTAAAGATACAGAAATGATATTACAAGTTGCGTTGGGTACAAAAAAGCAATTACGCAAAACCAAAACATGTCCATCTGACATTCCCAGGTGATAGTCCCCCGCGGCTTTAGCATCCATGCTAGCTCCGTTCGCAACTCTGAGGGTCATGTCACCTGCCTTCAAAACCCTACGGTTTCTCAACGCTTGTAAAGAATTACAGACATGAGATCCTGATCCGGTATCCAATACCCAGGAAGTAGAGTTTATTGAAAGACAGTTTTCAATAACATACACACCTGAAGCTGAAGCTGCAACCTGCTTCAATTCCTGTGTCCTGGCTTTCCAAGCCCTGCAATCATTCTTCCAGTGTCCTTTCTTATGACAATAGAAGCATTCTTCCTTATCCACAAGCTTCCCCGCTATCTTTGTTGCTTTAGCTTTTCCCTTCGTATCCACTTTACTAACACCGCCCCTTGGTTTGGCGGGGGCTTTCTTCTTCTTTCCCTTGGCTTTCGCCTTGGACCTAGAAGAAGATGATCCTCCTACAAACAAAGTGGATGTTTCCCTACCTTTCTGTAGGGTGCCCTCTGCGCTCCTCAGCATGTTGAGGAGCTCTGAAAGTTCAACCTCTTTTTCTTGTAAGTTGAAGTTCAGTATAAACTGGGCGTAAGTGGAAGGAAGGGATTGGAGAACTATATCCGTATAGAGTTCACTCTCCAATGTGGTCCCTAGGTCCGCGAGCTCCTCAATGTAGCTGATCGTCTTTAGCACGTGCTCGGCTACTGATGATCCGACGGCCATCTTTGTCGAGAATAACTTTTTCGACGCTTCGTATCTTGCGATACGTGACTGCTCTCCATACAGTTCTTTTGTATGGAGAAATATGGATTCAAGGTCCATATTCTCGTGCCTCCTCTGATGTTCGTTGTCCATCGAGGCAAGTACGAGGCACTTGGCCTTCGCGCTATCAATCTCCCAAGTCTTGCGGATTTCCTTATCCGCGACGCTGGAAGTGGGACCAGGGACAGGGGGAGCTTTGGTGGTAAGAAGATACCCCAGCTTATCGTAAGTGATTGCTATCTTGACATTCCTGAGCCAATCTTTGTAGTTTGGCCCTGTCAGTTTGTTTTTATCTAGGAGTAACTTAAGTCCAGTCATGTCGATTTGGTTGCTGCAATTAGGAGAGAGAAGAAGAAACACTCAGCATGATGCTCTTGCAAGTTTAGAGTGGTTTTTAGTTTGTCTAAACAGGATGGCTCCCACTGTTTCTCGAATCCCTCCTCAAACCATAAAGGAAGAATTAGTCGGGATCAATCCTACCGCACAATACTTGCTTAACCGTTCAGCCAGGCCGGTGTCGGTACTTCGAGGGAGGTTTTCCAACGCTTTCGCGAAGTTCCTTAATTAAAGAACCTCTTTTCCCTGGGGGCGTAGCCCCGCTAACACCTTTCTAGGCACCTACTAGGTTTATAGCATTGATCGTTTAGTGAGAAATTTCCCGAGGAGTAGCATATACTCACAGTAGGATCGGGATCCAAATATCATCGCGTGACGAAACTGAAGGAATCCTACCAGAATCATCACACTCCAAATGGTATGCAAATCTAGCAATTTTCAGTACTTATGAAACTCCCGATGTGGATTTTTGCCCCATGCTCTTATGACCTTGACTTTGGCCAACAAATCATAAGTCACATGTCAAGTTCTACCCGTCGTTCTCCAGGTTAATTTGAATCCACCCGCACCTACCCTTGACTTTGGCCAACAAGGCAGTGCGACTGTTCCAAACCAACGCATCTATCTATGCTGCACATGAATACCCAATAGCTACCAATCACTATGCCTTGACTTTGTCCAACAAACACAGCTTGAATACTATTGACTATTCATATGAAACGACGGAGGGCTACGAATGGTTTTGGCAAAACCGTGAACGTAGTGAACTTGATTTGGTCGATGGAACGAGATAGCTTTTAAAAGGAGTGGCTCAAGCTCCGCATTTAAAAGTTGGTTTTGAAAAGAACCGAGTGGTTTTTCGAAAGTGTTCCAACGACTTTAACTTGGTTTATTATCTTGCATTAGTTCTTTTAATGCGTGATATTCTTGCATTAGTTCTTTTAATGCGTCCCATCATTTAATCCTACCATTGCAGAAAACAACCAAAATATGACGTACGCTTATGCCATTCGCATTCGCCACGGGGCCCCGTCATTACCCGTTAGGTTACTTAACTAACGACAGAGCGGGGGCTGGGCTAGCGCGGCTGTAAAACATAAGCAACGCCTAAATAATATCATATATAGATATACTGCAATGATAAACATTTCAGATCACAGATGAATACATTGGATATACTAGGAATCTGTAATTCGTACGAGCCTGTAATAAAAGATAGATTACACGGTCGCGGTGAATAGCCAAAACCCCACCCAAGACCCCTACGGGTGCGGCAAACTACCCGCCAAGTATCCGAAGCGTAGCAACCTCCCTCATCTCCATGAGTAGGCCACTCGACACTTCGGCATACCCGGTAGTTTGTGCACCCCCTCCATGGGTCTATCCTAGGAGCAAAAACAGTAAAAAGAAATTATACAATGACGGCTACAACCCCGACCCGGTTGTGCGGCCATACAAATAATTATTATATCAATTTACAAATTTACATGAATTGAAAGAAAAGAAAAACTCTCGTCTCACAACCCCCGGCTATTCACCCGCGACAATCCAACATATTCATATACACATTCCATCAACATTACAGATCACAGATTTGTATAACCCCCACTAATCGACATATAGCGATTAGTAGACGTTCAATACAAATATCACATTACAGAAAACCCGTTAGCTTAAGTCTTTTAGAAGTTCGATCAAAAATACGGATTTTCGGGACCCCAAAATAAAATTTTCGTTCTGGAAAATCTGGGTTGAAAATATATATTCCAAAAATCCCAAAATACCCCCAGAAGCACACTGTAGCAAAACAACACCAGAGAGGGGGCAAGGAGGCCGCGGAACCGCGGCAATAGCAAGCTATTGCCGCGTTTCCGCGGTCGTTTAGGGGGATCTTTTGGTCATTTTTCTACAGTGGCTTTTAAAAACCCTGAGCCAATTTTAGGTGTTAAAATAATCAACTTTTGAACAGTAAGAAAATCGACAGAAACTCGAATTTTTGGGGTTCGTTTTCGGGACTTTTTCTTTGATCGATCTTCTAGTTACTTGCTAACATGTTAGATAGAGTTTAACTAGGCTCTGATACCACTATAAGTCCATGCTACCTCTCCCGGTACTTTCGGGAATGCGGAATTTGGTAAAAAACGATTTTTACGAAGGTGGTAACATGGACCTAAAACCCGGATCTTGGTTAAACATCTATCTAACAACCTAACTATGAGTTTCTAGCTACTCGGTTAGGGGGTTATACCTTGCTTGTCTTGAACTCCTTCGTCTTCAAGCTCCGATGGTGGTCCGGATTGGCTTCTTCTCGTCGTCTCCGTACGCCGAAGATAGATCCACCTGAAAGCTCCAACCTTTGGCTCCTTCTTCGTTCTTTGAAGAAACTAGTTCACTCAGTTTGCTAAACCTTGTGAACTAGAATGAGTAGAGAATAGTTTGTGTGGGATTTTATCTATGGTTCTTGATTCTCAACTCATGAGACAAGAGAACCATAGATTAAAGAGAGGGAAAAAGAGCAAGAGGGTGAGAGCAAAACAAGAGAGCTCAAGAACAAGAGAGAGAATGAGCAAGAAAGAATGAGCAAGTCTTTTGTCTCTCACCCTCTCATAATCCAAAGTCATGATAACTCATCATACTAAAAAAGTCTTATGTGATGGTTGAAGCAACCATAACCATATCATTTCATGCACTCATTTTACATAAATGAGCAAGCAAACAAAAGTTTTTGCCATGAAATGATGGCTATGGTTATCATGATGGTCAACTAGTCAAGCCTAGTCAACCGGTCAACAAAGTCAACAAGTCAACAAAAGTCAACAAGTCAACAAAAGTCAACAAGTCAACAAAGTCAACAAAAGTCAACAACCATGTCACCATAATACTTAATTAATATAATAGTTAATCACATATCATATTCTCATTAGGGTTGAACAAAAAGTCAAATAGTCAACGGTCAACTGTCAACAACCCTAATGAGAATCCGCTGCCTCTGTCTCCCTGTCAACTGTGCATACGCACCCGCATCCGCGTTCCGAGGAACACGAATGCACACTGGATAAATCCAATCCCAAAAGGTACACTAGGATCTGGCTTAAACCAAAGCCCGCTAGTGTAAACTGTCCGGACACTGTACGTGCACAAGTGCACGGATGTGACCGAACCCTGTCGCAAAACCATGCGACCTGTCGCAATACCATGCGACCTCTACTCTTTTGCCTAAAGGCGAAAAGCTTTCTGTGTGGGACTCTAAAGACTCGACACTACGCTGGCAGTGGGTTTAACCACAGACCGCAAGCGGCACTAGCTGTGCGTAACGGTCCCCAGGTAGTGCCGACAAGAAGACCGACGAGGTGAAACCCATCTGAACTCCTACTGAGCCTGAGTGTGACATTCTCCGTACAGTCCGGTCTGTTCGTCTGATACATCGCATGGCGGGCCTAGGGGGCGGTAAACATCAGTCCCCAAATAGCGGTACAAGTCGTGCCGGAGCGAAGCCCAAAACACCCTGAGATAACACTGGAAGCCTACCGGTATATCTCGTTTGCCCTGGCCAGGGACTACTCGTGTAATGGCTCTCCTAGACACTGCGCGATGTCAACCCCCAATACCGGGAGAGACGAATCCTGTCTAACCGTCACTGCCTCCAAGTGCTTCGGGACTGCACCCAACCACTACCTGTTTGCATGACTCCTTTGAGCCGTGGTAGGGTAGTGATCAAAGTACAGTGGGAACACACTCGAGGCGAAGTGACAGTGTCAAGTCAGCGGACTAAGCTGTACTCATGTCACCTGGGAACTGATAACTGACGATAGGCATAATACCAACTAGTCAGTTCCCGACGAGTCCTGTCCAGTGTACCCGTAACCTAACGAGCACCCGCATACTATCTCAAGTACGGCGTACTGACGGCTGTGGGACAGACCGCCTCCCACACTGGGATGAGAAGCGCATGCGCTGGTCTACTCCGGAGTATCGATGCCCTATTTCGATAGTCCTGCGACCAGGGACCTGCATAAGGATGTGCTTATGGATTACCCAGCCCCACTAGTGTGACGACCATCACATCGCTGGTAATCAAGCAAAGATCCTAAGGGCTCCACTAATGTGTATAGGCGATATACAAAAATAAACACATGTACACATTGAAGTAGAAACAAACCAAGTAGCATACTACTATTTTGAGCAAGATTGTATATACAAGGTGAATATCCCAAGCTTCCATTAAGTAATATACAAACTAGTATGATACAGTAATGGCCTCTAGGGCATATACACTAACATCTTGTGTACATTTTATTTTATATTGCTTAGATACGCTTAGCGTGTTTACTTCTGAGTAAATATGTAGCGGCATCGTTGCGTCCTCTACCCGTATACTGGGAAGCGGGGCATGACAGGTTTTGTTGGTGGCCCATGCAGGTCAGCTCTGTGTGGACATACAGGTCAGCTCTGTGTGGACATACAGGTCAGCTCTGTATGGACATGCAGGTCAGCACCGCGTGGACAACCTAAGCAATATAACATAAGAAGTAGCAACTGAAAACATTCTTCATATTCTTTGAATCTTATCATTTCATATACTTTGAATCTATCCTAACCCAAATTTGTCTTTCAAGGTTATGGATTCCCCAAGCAATACGAACACGAATGTCAACAACACCTCCCACTACCACTCACACCTGCCGCCGCTGCTCCGATCAACGAGCAGACGGTTCTGCTTGAGACAATCCGCAGCCTCTTGGAAGGACAGCAGCAGCAAACTGCTATCCTGATGAACCGACCAGAGGCAGAAGAACCTAGGGTGAAACAATTCAGGGCCTTGCACCCCAAGCAATTCGTAGGAAAAGAGAGCCCCTTAGAAGATGAGGAATGGGCTCAAACCATTGAAGATGACCTGGCAGCGGCACAAGTGCCAGAGATAACTTGGGTTCGTGTTGCGAAGTTGCAGCTCACGGACAATGCACGGGTTTGGTGGAAGGCGGAAGAAAGCCGTTTCACCTAGCCGATCGAATGGAGGACTTTACATGATATGTTTGAAGTAAAGTACTTCCCTAAGACTGCCTGCTTTGATATGGAACAACAGTTCATCCATCTGCAACAAGATTCAATATGGACCAAGTCAGTAAATGAATATGATGCTGAGTTCACCATGCTCAGTCGGTAAAATACGTCTCAATATTTAGATTTTGAAATATCATATACTACACATCTAACACAATACTTTAATAGATTTGCGGCACACTTGATACCGACGGATGAGATCAGAGCCCGTCGATTCCAACAAGGGTTAGATCTGGAGATCCAGGCTGCATTAGCTACAGGGGATTTCCCGACTCACGAATCGGCTCTGAAAGCTGCCCGCCGTTATGAGTCAGTGGTAAAGATGAGGGGAAGATCTCAATCTGCTAGAGTTAAGTGCCCTGCTAACCAGATGGCAGGAGGAGCCTCTTCAAGGCCACCATTTATGCCCAGGAGACCGGGAGTACCAATCACCCAGCCCAGCCAAGCATTTTGCACATACTGCAGGAGAGATGGACATCTGATGAAAGACTGCCGGCGTGCAAATCGCCTTTGCTTAGTCTGCGGCTCAGCTACTCATGACATTGGGTCTTGTCCTAGTAGAAAAAACCCATTTGCTGCACCCAGGCCAGTGATTACTTACCCATAACGCCCAGCCATTCAGGCATCTGCTCAGAGACTTGCTCTCCCTGCTCCACCACCTAGTGGACCATCGACTATACCTCCTCCACATCAGTTCCATCAAGCTCAAAGGAACCCATCTCAAGGACGAAGGAACGGACAGAGGAATGCTCCTCCAGCAAGGAGGAATGTGCCGAGGCGACAGGCTTTCACGATGACTTTGGAAGAGGCTGAAGCCACCGGCCAAGTCATTACTGGTAACACTTCCCTTTCAAATTCTCTTTCAGTTCATAGACATACCTATATATCTTTTCCCTTATACCTAAAACATATCCCACATACTTTAGGTACAATCTTAGTAGCCTCACTTCCTGCACTCACACTATTCGATACTGGAGCATCTCATTGCTTTATGTCGCAACGGTTCGTTCGAACTCATGCGATACCAGTCACACCGCTTGTATCCAGCTGGAATGTCAGTTCAGGAAATGGCATTCCAAAGGCAATAATGGGATACAGCCTGCATCCAGTGGTCGTCTGCAGCAGAGAATTCTATGCTGACTTCAAAGTGCTGGACATACCGAACTTCGATGTGGTTCTAGGTATGGATTGGCTCGGAACATTCTATGCTACCATTGTCTGTCGTCAAAGGAGGGTAGTATTCGAGATTCCCGAGCATCCATTCTTCTATTTCAAAAGTGGAGACCATACCTTGGAGCCAAGTACTTACAAGGAGGAACCAAAGAAGTCAGTGATTGCAGCAATTCAAGCGGAGGAAGGATCAAAGCCAGAAATGGTTCGAGAGTTCGAAGATGTGTTTCCTGACGATATATCAGGTTTGCCTCCCGATTGAGCTCTTGAATTCAGCATTGATTTAGTACTAGGAGAACAACCAGTGATTAAAGCACCTTATCGATTAAGTCCGGAAGGTTTGAAGGAAGTCTGAACTCAGTTGGACGAATTATTGGCGAAAGGACGGATTCGTCTTAGCACTTCAAGTTGGGGATCATCAGTACTGCTTGTGAATAAAAAGGAAGGTTCATACAGAATGTGCATTGATTATAGAGCCTTGAATGAAGTAACGATAAAGATTAAGTACCCACTCCCGCGCATCGATGATTTATTCAATCAGCTAAGTGGATCTTGTGTTTTCTCCAAGTTAGATCTTCATTCGGGTTATCATCAGGTGAAGGTCAAGGAATCTGATATCCACAAAACGGCTTTCAGAACTCGTTATGGACATTATGAATTTCTTGTGATGCCATTTGGAGTGACCAACGCACCGGCGATATTTATGAACCTAATGAATCAAGTTTTCCGGGAGTACTTAGACAGGTTCGTTGTCATCTTCATCGACGACATCCTGGTGTATTCTAAGAGTCGGAAAGAACATGCCGAGCACCTACAAATTGTCCTAGGAACTTTACGACAGCATCAATTATATGCCAAGTACAGCAAGTGGGAGTTTTAGCTAGATCAAGTTGGTTTTCTTGGACATATCGTATCAGGAAATGGAATCTTTGTAGATCCAGCAAAAGTTTCAGCAGTAAGCGAATGGCCGACACCAAAGTCAGTGAAGAACATTCGAAGTTTTTTGGGTCTAGCCGGATATTACCGGAGGTTCATTGAAGGATTTTCGAAGATAGCAACACCTCTGACCAAGCTCATACGTAAAGATAAAGAATTCGTGTGGTTAGAAGCATGCGAACAAGCTTTCGTAGAACTCAAGTCAAGGTTGACATCATCGCCTATTCTCGTTATACCGGATCAATCTGGAGGTTTTGAAGTGCATTATGATGCATCCGGTAAGGGATTAGGATGTGTTCTACATCAGCACGGTAAAGTTGTAGCTTATGCTTCAAGACAGCTGAAGATTCATGAGCGCAATTATCCGACGCATGATTTGGAATTGGCAGCCGTTATCTTTGCTCTTAAGATTTGGCGCTATTATCTTCTTAGTGAATGAGTGAACATATACACAGATCACAAGAGTCTGAAATATGTGTTTACTTAGAAGGAGCTTAATATGCGGCAGAGACGATGGTTAGAACTCATGGCGAACTTTGACATCAACCTGCAATATCACCCGGGAAAGGTGAATATGGTACCTGATGCCCTTAGTCTCCAACCATTAGTAATGAATCTCACCGCTCAGTGGAAGCTTCAACAAGACTTATATCAGATGGAGATTGAAGTGATCATGCCAGGTAACACTTCAAGTTTGATGAACTTACAAGTTCAATGTACCATTATCAATCAGATTAAAGAAGTTCAAGCAAGTGATGCCAAGTTGCAAAAGATCAGGGAACAAGTAGAGAATGGACTCAGAACAGACTTCATCATTCATGAAGACAGATCTTTAAGGTACGGCAGCAGATTGTGTGTACCAAAAGGTCCTGTGCGGGAAGAGTTAATGAAAGAAGCTCATAACTCTCCCTACTCAGTACACCTTGGAGGTACAAAGATGTACAAGGATCTGCGTCAAAATTACTGGTGGCATGGAATGAAGCGTGAAGTATCCAGAAGCGTCGCTAAATGCTTGGTGTGTCAGCAAGTAAAGGCTGAACATCACAGGACTGCTGGATTACTTCAACCGTTACCGATCCTAGAATGGAAGTGGCAACACATCACAATGGATTTTGTGACTGCACTCCCTCGCAGCACAAAGGGTAACGATGCGGCATGGGTCATTGTAGATCGACTCACAAAGTCGGCTCACTTCATCCCATTTCGAGTTGGACAATCTACTAAGACATTAGCAAAGAAGTACATGGAGATAAGAATCTAAATAAGATTTAAACTCTTCAAATGTGTACTATATCTGATACCCATGAACTCATACAGGAAATTGTGAGACTTCATAGAGTACCGGTCTGCATTGTCTCCGATCGTGACATCAGGTTTCGATCACAATTTTGGCAGAGTTTGCAAGCGAGCTTGAGAACAAGTCTGAACTTTAGCACAGCTTATCATCCACAAACAGATGGTCAGTCTGAGCGAACTATTCAGATCTTGGAAGATATGCTCAGAGCTTGTATGTTAGACTTCGGAGGATCGTGGGAAGATCACCTATATCTTGTGGAGTTTTCATACAGCAACAACTACCAAGCAAGTATCGGAATGACACCTTTTACAGCACTTTATGGAAGGAAGTGTCGATTGCCATTAAGTTGGGATGACATCGGAGATAGAGAACTCCTTGGAACTGAGATGATAGTAGCAACGGTTGACGTAGTTCGTATTATCAGGGAAAGAATGCGCATAGCCCAAGATCGACAGAAGCACTGGGCTGATGTAAAGCGACGTCATTTGGAGTTCCAACCGGGAGATCATGTATTTCTGAAGATATCTCCAAACCGCGGAGTGATTCGATTTGGAAGACGGGGTAAGCTAAGTCCAAGGTACATTGGACCATTCGACATACTCGAACGAGTCGGTGAAGTGGCTTATCGCTTGGCACTTCCACCTTCATTCGAAGGAGTGCACAATGTGTTCCACATATCCCAACTCAGAAGGTATGTGAGCGACCCCAGCCATATTCTCGATCATTCCGAGCTCACTGTACAACCTGACTTATCTTTTGAGCAGCAACCTGTTGAGATCCTGGACAGGAAAGTGAAGTCACATCGGAACAAGGAAGTCAACTTGGTTCGAGTGATGTGGAGAAAAGACACTCCAGGAGAATCGACATGGGAAAGGGAAGATGAGATGCGTGCAAGATATCCTCACCTATTTGTAATCTAATCCTTAAAATAAATTGTAAATTTCGAGAACGAAATTTTTGTAAGGAGGGTAGACTGTAACAACTCCAATTATAGTGTATATAAAATTGATTTAAAGTTAATGTACACTTGGGGTATTTACAATTCCTGTGAGTACTATAAGTATTTGATTCAATTTTGAACAGCAAGAAGGAGCTTGTAGCTCATTGGTAATATCTTGCACTGCTGAACCAAAGCACCAGAGTTCAAATCCCATCAGCCACACATTCTTTTTATTTAAAATTCTTTTAAACTTTTAGAAGCCCAAGAGTCTACACGTGCACAACCCATAAAACCAAGAGTCGCAGCCTAAACAAACATGTGTACGAGGCTAGACCAAGCGTCAGGGACACGTGGCACCAATCTGAGCCCCCAACCCCTAGATCGAACCGAAGAGACTCTCCCTCAGACCGGCGCCGTCGGTTTTCTTTGAGCCAAACCCTATTTTTTTAAACCCTAGCGACTCTTGGACTCCCCTCATAACCCCGGTATTGTTTATTCTCTGCACATTTACAGAGAATAATAAAATCCATTTAAATCCTATTTTAATGCAAATTTAAATGCATTTTTATCACACCTTGACCCTAATTTTCCCTATAAATACCCGCTCTATTTTTACACCCCTTCACACTGAAATTTCCTACAAAAACTCTCAAGAAAATTCCAAGATCCTTTTGTGTGCAAGTGGAGTTAGCAAAGGGCGAAGCTCCGACGAACTTCCGGCGGCAACTCAAGGAGTTACCGACGACGAAACGACGCACCGGCAACTCCCACCTCTTCCTCTTTCTCTCCTCTAGCCAATCATCTAGTAAGTCCCCACTTCTCCTTCTTTTCTCTATTCTAAAATCATTCAAAACTAAAACCCGACGGAAGCGGAGTTAACCCGACTTTCGATTCGGTTTTTCCTTAAAAAGTTCTATTTTTCTTAAACACAATAATACCAAACTCTTATGTCATGAATATTACATATTAACGAAGATAATAGAATAAGTTTGACATCAAAATAATAACCGTAGCAAGTTGTATTCCACTTTTACATTAAAATACCCTTATGTTTCATTTCGACATGCTTAAACCTTTTAAACCGTATTACCTTAGAAAACTCATGAGGTAATGACCTACCTCCTCACAACACACATATCTAACATAGCACTATGAAATTGGGAACATAGATTTGGGAAAATACGACTTTACATATAACTACCTTCAACTATTAAAACCTTTTTCTATAAGAAGTGTATTTAACAAATTTTTGCAATTGCGCCTCTACAACCCATTTTGGGGAACCCGTTCAGGATGGTGCAGATTATCGCACATCCTCGGGCTTAGTAGAGTGAGATGCAGACCTCCGCAAGGAGCATATGATCTCGAAAGATTTTTAATACACTTTTTCTTTAGAAAATGTGATTTCTGTTATAAATAAAACTTATATTTTTTATAAATAAATAAATATGTAATTAATATCAAAATATTTACTTTTAATATTTATAATATTTCACATTTCCAAAATTCAAGAAAAACACTCCATTTACAAGAAAATACCATACAATTCCAATATTTCAAATAAATACCTTATACTTTAAAACTAGGTTATATTCACTAGAAATTTCACATTGAATAAAAGAAACATCTATGAAAACTCTAAAGACGATAATTAAATACTTGAGCTATATTTTGAAGGTATAACAAAACTATTTTATAAAAAAAACCCTCAACTTATACTAAATTACAATAAGGACCCTAGTAAACATAGGTTTAAGCGGGACCAGTCTCTTGAGCCTCAGGGAGCCGGAGATATGGGTCCTTGCTTATTTAAAGTAGATAACTTAACAAACGGTGTTATCAATACGGTAATTGTCTTTGAAAAAGACGCAAATCCTGCTGTCCATGTGCAACAGATACCGATAACATCAAAACATAATTCAGGACTTCAAATTCTTTTCTAATTGTCTGACTCAGACCGAGTCTCAATATAATCAATCTAACTTGAATATGATTCAAGTATAAACTACAATTCAACATGAATCCATGAATCCATATGTTTAATCTGTTCAATCTATATTGACCGAACCGAACCATGGATATACATCCATCTACATGATCCTCCAATTACATCCATTTACTGATATCATGGTTTCGTCAAGTCATCCATTTATACAATTTATTATACAATTTAACACAATACAAATAATACAACCAAGACATCGCGGGGTTAATAAGGGGTAGATTGATACGGAATGTGTTAGATATGGCACGAGACTGTAATAACCTGAATCTCCATTGCCGTTGTACCGTGGCTGAACGGTTCCTTGTACTCCATATACCGTAGTCTCTGGTATAGTGAGACTCCACTCGTATATACTGGACTCTTCTGTACCAAGCTACAAACAACAGCGTTAACACTAAATAACAACAATAAACATCTATACTCTATTCTGTCTATTCTATTCTTATCTATTTACGGGACTTACTGAGCGATTTGTTCGCTGACGACATTCTCTTTCTTCTTCTTTGGAATGTCGTCAGCTGATTCGGACTCACTAGAGATCGAGCCTAGCAGCGAAGACTTGGATCAGTTTACTGAAGACCCAGAGCTTTAGTTTTACTTGTACATTTCCTTTACAATTTTGTTATGCCACTATTTAGGCATTGCTTTCATTTCATCTGTTTACTTTTCAGTTGTATTGTAAAAAGAATATTAATAAATAAACTTGCTGTTTACTTTTCAGTTGTATTTACTTTTCAGTTGTATAATAAAAAGAATGTTAATGACGATCTCAGGTCGACAGACTAATCTGTACACATGTCACCTGGGAACTGCTATCTGACAATAGGTATAATACCAACTAGCAGGTTCCCGGCGAGTCCATCCAGTGTACTCATAACCCAATGAGCACCTGTATACTATCTTAGGTGAACAAACTAACACCAATGGCTTGTGAGACCGGCCACCGCCCCTCGTCGGGGTATCGATCAGTATACACTAGTCTACTCTGGAGTATCGATGCCCAGTCTCGATACTCCCACGACTAGGGACATTTAAAGATATACTTATAGACCACCCAGCTCCCACGTATATGATCACCATCATAATGCTGCTAGTCAAGCAGGAATCCTATGGGCTCTATCAACATGTAATAGTGAACTGTAATGCCACCTAAAACATGTATATGGTGATAAAAGACTGTTTTACCCGTATAGGTCCTCCCTCAATCATCTAATCGCGTGCCTGCGATTACAATAATTGACTTGAAGGCACTATAGCCAACACGCCTTACGTGCTCCTTACGCGGGCGTCACATAAAAAGTGTTAGCACTTTACATACAGCCAAAATGGCTAAGTGCTTAGCGTTGATTGGGCAGCGCCCAGCGCCTCACGTGCTCCTCATGCGGGCGCCACATAAAAAGTGCTTAGCACTTCACATACAGCCAAAACGGCTGAGTGTTTAGCACTGATTGGGAAGCACCCCGGCACCTTACGTGCTCTTCATGTGGGCGCCATCAAAAAAGAAAATAAGAGAGAAAAGTGCCCAGCACTCTATAAACAGCCAAATTGGCAGAGTGCTCAGCGCTTATTGGGCGGCGCCCATAATCAAATGCTTCACATGACACCTATGTGAGTGTCAGAGTGTCAAATAAGTGCTTAGCACTTTTTCATAAAAAGAAAAGGGCTGAACAGATAGAGCCCAAATGAGTGCTTAGCACTTTTTGAATAAAAAAGAAAAGAGTAGGCAGAATAAGCCCAAATTGGCTGAGCCTCTGATGTTTCTTGCAGCTGAGCCGAAATGCACTTTTGATGGATCTTAAGTAAAAATGATCCTTAAAAAATATTATTGAGTCGATCTTAGTCTCAAACATGATTAACGATCTTTCATTGATGATATCCAAAATGATATTCATCTCATGCCTCCTAAGGTAATCTTAGTCTCAAATACGACTAACGATTCTTAGGTCCACCACAACCCCTTTTTCCTGAAATACGGGATTTAGTTTAAGGGTACATCTCTTCACACCTCTGATACATGTCGTTGTAATTCCTCAACGTCTTCAGAGAGGTGGCGGGTCCCAATGACCAACAATTTCTTTCATTCCATATTGATACACTTCCAAATTGATGTGTATTCCTCAAATCGTCTCGTGCCCTAAATTGGGTACATCCTATATCACCATTGTTCACTTCGTCACGTAACAAATACACGTGCGCGCAAGATGAATAAAGGACCGACATGTCCCTAAACTAACAGTTGCCTCAAAAACGACGGCAATGGACTGAAGTGTCCTTAAACTAACATTCGTCCCTAAAACGAGAATGTTGGACCGAAATATCCTTAAACTAATATCTTCCCCAAACACGACGGTAATGGACCGTGACGTCCTCAAACTAAAATAAACTGAGCCCCAAATGCTCATATATATTTAAGTCAACTTAATCTTAAACTAGATTAACGGTCCTTAAATAAACCAAGCCCGAATCTAAAAATATACGGATTTGGACTAATCCACGCCCTACGAGCAATGACACAAACTAGTCTCCATATACAATCCACGAGCAACCTAAACAAACAAAAACACACACGACACGAAGCGAACATTCGAAGCAGGAGAAAGTGGTTATCGTGGTGCGGTAACGTAATTAACTGTAGGGGGTTGCGTCTGGGGGGAAGAGCGTCCCTACAATCAAAACCCCCTCACAAAATAACGGGGAATCTGATAAAGTCTGCTACAACAGCCGTGTCTGTCCAAACCTCCGATATATGGTACCATAAATCAACTTGGTATTTTCGGAGAGGTGGATGGATAAATCCAAATAGCATCTGCCCCTAAACTCAGGCAAGACGATCCATCCTAGTTCGTCTCCGTGTCCGGTGGTGAATAGGTTCTGGCACTCCTGGTGGGACCTTTTTCTCTTTCCACTCCACACTTCATGTGTCGTGTTTCGCAAAGAAAATCGCGGTTTGCTATGGTCGCCCTTAGATTTGAGCTACTAAGATTTGGTGTCTTGTTCCTGTGCAGAAGAAGAAATATCAATGACTTCCAACTGCACAACTTGCAACAGCAACTCCCGCTCCACCCCAACTGTAGGAGTGACTTACGGGCTCAACGCAGCCTCTATCTTTTCAATGCCGGTGGGGCAAGTTATGCAAGCCACTATGGGATTGTTCTTCGGGACCATGTTCCTACTAGTGGGTGTCGGTGCCTCAGCGCCACAGGAAGAAGCTCCCAAGAGGTCGGTCTTCGATCGACTGGAAACCACAACGGCCCCTCTCAACGGGACGTTCAAATCTGATGTCTTGGTCTTCTATAGGCTGAGCCAAAGCTCGAATGTCTCAGTTTTCAACAACTGGGCAAGAACCAAAACGCGCCCGTAAAGAGGCTCATGATATCTGAAGGGGCTGCCCCAAAACAGATAGCCTTCCCAACTCCTCCTGCAGGTGAAGTCGTCAAAGGTACTTCCCCTACAAGAAAGTCGGTCTTCGAAAGATTGGTCGATCCTCCTCAAACTCTGCTAAGGACGTCAGCCTTCAATAGGCTGACACCAACAACAGTCCCTTACCAAAGCCGGGAGCACAACGAAGCCGCTTCTGAAACTGAGACGGTACCTTTTGCAAGACATGCTCGACATCGTCACTGGCGCCGAGTGAGGAAAGAAGGGGGAAACTCCCCCTCTGGATTTACCCCACCATCTCCAAGGGTGGAAATTGATGCTGCTATTCCAATCGGGAACAACTTTAAATTTCTCGGGAGGGTGTGCAAGAACTCTCCAATGGCGGTGCTAAAGAAATCGCCCCCTCCTGCAGAAACCACAGTGCAGGAAAAGCCGGAGCGCCCCCATCAACGGCTCTCCTCGTAAATTCATAGGGTCTGGAGAAAAGTCCAGGACTCTGTGATCAACAAAGATTATTCTCTTCGGCCGATGAAATCAAAGACTCGGCAAGAGAAAGACCATTCCCCCGTCATACAGTGAGGGGCTTCTTCTACACAGGTGCCTGTTACAATGGCTCTTTCAACTTGGACCGCCCACAAAAGGATGAGGCTGTAGAAAATCCCACCGCCGGCGGCAAATTCCAAAGGTGATGGACACAAACGCCCTAAGACTGGGGGAATGATCGTACACACGGTTTACATGGCTTCCAGAAAAGAAGAAAGTCGTGCTTCCGTAGGTCACCGGCCGCAAACTCGGTCGTTGACAAAAGCTCAGGAGCAACAACAAAAGCTTCAGGAGATGCTGACCAACATGGCAGCACTCACCGGGCAGAAAGAAAGCTCGAATCCAACAGCCGAATAGCGCCAGGAGCAGGAAACCGATACAGAGTTCCTGCGAAGGGTGCTTGAAAGAAAGGACAAGGAAGCTGCTGAGCAGACTGCCAACATAAAGCAGATGGCTCTCTTGTTCCAAGATATGGTTAGAATGATGATCCAGCCAGAACCCCCAGCCGAGGATCCGCCGATAATCATCGAGGATGACAGAGGGGAAACATCAAACCCTCTTCCGGCTTTATCGGCGGCCAAGGAGGAAACGATTTCCAAGGCTGCTCTTGATGATTATATAGCTCAACAAATACGAGCTCATCAAGCTAGTGAAGCTGCTGGCCAAATCATTAGAACCGGATGACCGTATCCAGACTGGTATGAACAAATTAAGTACCTGCCGGGATATACGATCCCTAAGTTCCATGTGTACAAGCAACCCACATCAGCACATCGCGCAGTTAAGAGCTTTGTGCGGTAACACTGGAGGCGATGACAAACTGTCGCTTCGCCAGTTCGTTGGTAGCCTATCAAAGACGGGTTTTGAATGGTACTCGGAGTTACCAAATAACTCCGTAAAGACATTCACAGAAATGGAGCTGCTGTTCACACAGCGGTTTGCCAGTGTAAGCGAGCGCACCCTGATTACGGCATTAATCAATGCCAGGGTAAGGCCAAGAGAAACCTAGGTCCAATATGCAATCCGGTGGAGGAACCTATGGTCAAAGTGAGAACAACGAATTGAAGAATTTCCCGCCGTAGGCATGATCATTGGGATTCTCGATCCTCAAACGACTGTGTCCCAGTTCATGACGTTCTTCAAGCCAACCACCTTCCAGGCTTTGATCGATAAACTGGCCCAAATGGACCAGATGGGCCATGGGCCTTCCTCCTCAAATAAGGACCCTCGAAACGCTAAGGGTAAAGGGAAAGCGGCCTTCGTCGCCAACACTCAACAGCAACCGAGCGACCCAAAACCGGCGGTTCACCAAAATAATGCACGTCCACGCCTATCCCTGGAAGAAAGGGTAGGATGCGCTTACTCGTTTCCCCGTGATAAGACAAGGAGACTATTTGAGTTGGAAATGTGTAACAAACTCATTACATTGCCAGACCCACGGCGTCCACCGCAACCCGGCGACGCCAACAACCCTAACTACTGCTCCTATCACAGAATGGTGAGCCACCCAATTGAGAATTGCTACGTCTTCAAGAACTGGGTCGAGGATCAGTATCAACAGGGGAAGTTCGTGCATTCTGAAAACTGGAGGGTGAACCCACCATAGAAGCACACTCCCAAAAAGGTGGATGCGCCGGGGGCATCATGCTCGCTCGTGGAAGAAACTCCATGAGAAGTCGTTCTTTCAGGTAAAACCAAAAGAATGCTGAAGGATTTACAGGCATGTCCGGCAGTCAGGTGGAAAAGCCCACTTGAACCTGAAATCATTGAAGGAATACTGAAACCGCTTCCCGTACCGAAAGTTGTTGAAAAAGGGCAAAATCCCCAAGTCAAGATTTCAAAGTCTTCGAAGAAAAAGAAGAAGACAAAGATGCCTGTGCAGCCTGCCGAGTATGACGACAAGCGCACAGACCTATAAAAGTACATTGACGCGCTGGAGGAGTACAACTAGAAGGTGCTGGAACCGGTCACGCTCGAAGAGGTCCTCAAGCATATTCTTGAGAACGAAAATAGTGACAACGATGAGGAAAATGACTCATCAGAAGAAACCGAAGACCGTGTAGCAAGTTGCTACATGGTCTCCTATTCGTTGTTAAATGACGAAGAAACTCCCTCAGCGTTAGAAAACAACGCAGAGGAAATAGGGGCAGAATCGGTGCTAAAATCCCCGGAACTGCTAGAAGACCCGATCAATAGGCTGTTAAACGAAGCCTTTCGAAAAAGCAAAGCTGGCCGAGAACGCGAAACAGCCATATACGAAAAGGCTAACGTCAGCTTCAGGATGAAGAAGCTATGACAAGGTGGAGTCGTAAAGTACTCCAACCAAACCAAAACAAACCTGCCACAAATAAGAGCAGGATCAAGGCGGAGAAGAGGTTCACCAAAACCCTGTCCATGGGAATGAAGCTTCCACCTCTCGTAAGAAACATTCCCGGGGTCATATGCCTCGACGGAGAGGATTTACATCCAAACTACTGTCTATATCATCGGAGGGTCACCCACCCCACTGAAGAATGCAGTACCTTCAAGAAGTGGTGGCAAGGATATGCTGCCCACCAAAAACACTTCAAGAGGATGAAGCGCGAAGCTTGTCGACAGCAAAAGGGGGCGACAGATGCGCGTGAAAAAACGACTGGCAATTGTCATATGGTTGATATCAGTCTGGAAGGGGAAAAGCCCCAAGTTCTTACTTTCGGGAGAGATTTTGAGGACGAAATACCCCTCATCCCTCTCTTCAAAAAATCCACCTCCGAAAAAGAAGAGGAGGAGAAGAGCTGCGAGAACATTCAGCTGCGTAACCTCACCCTGTCTGAGAAGAACCTCAGACCTACAAACAAAGGTTCGAGTAAAAGAGACAAAGGGAAAGAAAAAATCCCTGAAAAAATCACCTATGATTATGGAGTTTTCAAAGAGTTTGTGGTGAGAGACCCGCCTAAGAAAAATAAGGTGGATTACAACGTCCTGGCATATTTGAGGAAAATACCCTCACAACTGAGCATATTGGATGCTCTCCTCTTGTCCAAAGAAGTACGAGAGTCTCTGATCAAGGCATTACAAGAATCCGATTAGTTCTAAGCTTTCCCCGTAGAAGAGAAGATGAAGGACGAGCTGGAAGAGGTCCACACGGAATTCAGCGATGAAGACCACCTCTTTGGTACGTGCGAGCATAACCGCCCGTTATACGTCACCGGGTACTGCCATGCCATCAAAATAGGGAAAATCCTTGTCCACAACAGATCCTTCGTCAATCTTCTCAATGTGAAAGTGCTGAAAGAGATCTGCATGAACGTTCAACACTTAGCCCGAGACAAAATTACCATCCCAGGGTTCGACTCACAGTCATCATGGACACTTGGGTCCGTAATTCTAACGTTACGCTTCGGGCTGCTTGTCACTGACGTCAAATTTCACGTCATTGACGCCAAGACTTGCTATAATGCTTTGCTTAGCAGGCCCTGGTTACACGAGTACAACGTCATCCTTTCTATACAATATCAGTGTATGAAGTATTTCAAGGACGGCTCGGAGCACACCGTCACGGTAGAGCTAAACCTATTCTCCGTAAACGACGTCCAGAAATATGAAGATGCAAAGTACTTTCTACCAGACTTCGAAGATACGGAAAGGTGTCCTAAGCCGGAGGATAAACAGAAGTCCATCGCTACTATCCCGATCTTTGGGAGCGATTCCGAGGAAGATGAAGAAATAGTCTGCTCATGGCAACCCCAGAAAGAAAACAGCAGGCCTGGACCATCTACTCTTATTTAGGTCTTTGGCAGTGACTTTGAGGACGAGACCAACGCAGTGTTCTCCATCCGCCCGTTAGTGCAAACCCTCACCGGAGCCGATCAGAGTCTGTAAATCACAATGGCTCCGCCTCGGCATTATAATGAACTTGATGCGCCCGATACATACAACGTCTAAGAACTACAGACTTTCTACGTCCCTCCCAGATGAAAAGGTGAAAAGCAATCCTCTTCTACCAATCTACGGAGACCAGAGTAGAGAAAGAAGTCTGGCACGGTGCTGATTTTGCACCCGACAAGTTTCAACCAATCCGTTTGCCAAGATACTGCGCAGAGGGATTGAAAAGGTTGTTAAAGTGCCAAGCTGTACCCCTCGAACAAACTGTTCGGTAAGCCCAATTCTACAAAAAATTGGGATATCCCTGGAACCCAGCGAAAGATGCCCAACAGGAAGATGGAGACAACTGGGCTCGGATACATCCGGTCTAAGAAACGGGAGTAGTTCCACAGCTGCTGTGTCATAAACAGCACCAGAGAAGAGGAAAATGCTCTTCCAAATGGTCGTAACATTGAAACAGAGCGAAATCCTGCTCTAAGAACGTTAAGTCCGTCGTTCGAAGAACAAATAGGTAAGCTAATAGAAGAGGCTTGTCAAAAGAGTTGAGACAACCACAGCCGCGAGATGGCAATCTATGAAAAGCCAGGATGTAACACTTCAATCAGCAATCTGCGGATAAGAAGACTACAATGCCCTTTATCCCCAGCCCGCTGTATGTCCTCGTAAAAAGGAGAAATCCTGAAATAGAGGAAAAAACAAGACAAAGAGTGCAAACAACGTTCGTAAACAATAAAGCAGATCAAAGAAGCCGTGCTATCAAGAAAAACTCGGTTGGAACCCGTCCTTGATAAAGAAGATAGGTCGGGAATACTCCTTCCCCCAAGACAAGACATGGAAAATATTCAACCTTGTCATGAAGCACCAAATGATGATGCTTCCGGAGTTTCGGCACCCCGAACAAATAAACGAGGTCCATCATCCGGATTATTGCTCCTACCACCGAGCCATAGGTCATACCCTAGAAGACCGTTTCACCTTCAAAGACTGGGTAGAAGACCAGTATCAATAAGCATGTTCGATTTATCTAACAGCTGGAAGGTAACCCCACCGCAAAAGCATAAGCCAAAGAGGACCTATACCGTGAGGATAGGACTAGCTCAACATCAAGGATGGAAGTGAACCCATACCTGCCACGTGATAACACTCTCAAAGGAGGGAGGTCACGAGACTATAGATGACCCCTTCAAGTGCTTCGCAGATGAAGACGAGGACGAGATGATCTCAGAGTTTCCACCAGCAGAAAAAGAGCTGGAAGACGGGATACACACTACGATGGACAACCTAAGGAAAATCGACTTAGGGACGGAAAATGAGCCGAGGCCAACGTTCGTCAGTGAGCTGCTATCTAAAAAACAGGTAGCCACGTTAAAAGACGTGCTCATGCAATATAAAAACTGCTTCGCATGGAACTATTCCGAAATGCCAGGTTTAGATCCAAAGATGGCAGTATATAAACTGGCCATATCGCCGGACATAAAACCAGTCAAACAGGCTCCAAGAAGAATGCGGCTCGAACTTGAGATGAGTATCAACGCTGAAGTCAAGAAACTAATCGACTCCGGCTTCATTTAAGAAGTTCAATATCCTGACTGGATCTCTAACATCATTCTGGTAATGAAGAAAAATGGGACGGTGCGCATCTGCGTAGACTTTCGGGACCTCAACAAATCTTGCCCGAAGGATGATTTCACAGTACCTATTACCGAGCTGATGATTGATAATATGTCTACCCATGAGGTCTTCTCCTTCATGGATGGATCTTCAGGATACAACCAAATAAAAATGCATCCTGAAGACCAAAAACATACCGCCTTCCGGACATCGCTAAGAATATTCTGCGATAAGGTGATGCCTTTCGGTTTAAAGAACGCCGGCGCTACCTACCAGAGGGCCATGACGAAGATCTTCGACGACCTCATCCATGAGATTATCGAATGCTACATTGACGACCTTGTGGTGAAAAGCAAGTCTTATGAGGAACATTGGGAACATCTAAACATAGTGTTCCAATGTCTTCGGAAGTGTAATCTGAAGATGAATCCACTAAAATGCGCGTTTGGAGTCTCCTCAGGCAAATTCATAAGATTCATCATACGGCACCGGGGTATCGAAATCGATCTCTCAAATATCAAGGCGATTACAGGAATGCCCACGCCAAGAACCCTCAAACAGTTGCCATCCTTTCAAGAAAAACTTGCATATATCCGGCGGTTCATAGCCAACCTCTCCGGAAAATACCGTCCCTACAATCATCTGATGAAGAAAGGGCCCCGTTCGTTTGGGATCAAAAGTGCCAAAATACACTAGAAGAAATCAAGCAATACCTACAAAATTCGCCGGTGTTGACCACTCCGGTTAAGGGAAAAGCTCTTATCTTATATACAACGGCTCTTGAGGGTTCTCTAGACGCTCTATGGGCACAAGAGAACGATCAAGGAAAGGAGAGAGCTTTGTACTATTTGAGCCGAGTTCTCCTTGGGGAAGAAAACAACTACTCCCCCATCGAAAAGCATTGCCTGGCACTGATCTTCGCGATAACGAAGCTCAGACATTATGCCTTGGCATATGAGGTCCATCTCATATCAAAAGTGGATCCTCTCAAATATCTGATGTCAAGGGCCATATTAATAGGAAGGCTTGCCAAATGGGCCCTCCTCCTGATGGAGTTCTCGATAACGTATCGACCTCTCAAAGCAGTGAAAGGCCAGGCCATCTCCGACTTTCTCGCCGAGCATCCAATACCAGCTGACTACCCCTTAAATTGCGAGTTTCCGGACGAACATGCGTTGAGACAATCGAAGGAGAGAAGGAAGAAAATGATTCCTGATGGGAAATCTACTTCGATAGAGCATCTTTCATGAAGAGATGAAAGTAAAACACCTCCATAATCAAAGCCATGGTGGGCCTTATCTTCGTGACTCCACAAGGAGGGATAATGCGTTACGCCCTTTCCTTAACGGAGCTGAGGAATAATAACGAAGCTGAGTATGAAGCTTTGATATCAGGTCTAGAGATCGCTATCGACATGGGAATCATAGACCTCCTCATATATGAAGACTCCCAGCTGATCGTTAGCCAAGTAAATGGTGACTATCAGACGTGAAATCCAGAGCTAATAAAGTATGGCGAAAGAGTACAACAACTGTTGACACAAATCCCCTCTTATATGCTGGAGAGTATACCGCATGCAGAAAACAGCAAGGCGGATGCGTTGGCCAAATTAGTTAAGGAATTAGCCGACGAAGACTTCGATGATGTAAAGATCATCGTGCAAAGCTGCAGGATTCTCGCGCCAACAGAAATGTCTTCGGGAGACTTAATAGAGCCATCCAAAGGAAAAGAAACGACCAAACAAGTAGCCTTTCAAATAGAGGACGAAGAAAAGGTCAAGGATTGGAGGGAAGTCTTCATAGACTACTTCAAATCCCAACAAATGCCCAAAAACGCGTTGTCTCGACATCAGCTCATGAAATGAGCTTTGTCTTTCGCCTTCGTCAATGATACTCTATATAAGAGATCGTTCGACTGTCTGTGGCTAAGATTCCTGGGGCCGGAAGAAGCAAAGAAAATCGTCCAAGAAACTCACGACAGACTCTGCGGTTCTCACCAAGCTGGGCCAAAAATGAAGCTGAAGATCAAAAGAATGGGTTATTATTAGCCCACAATAATTCAGGACTGCCTCGAATATGCGAAACAGTGTCACTCGTGCTAAATTCACGGGGACTTCATCCACCAGCATCCAAACCCGCTACACACAACAGTAGCTAGTTGGCCGCTCGAAATGTGGGGAACCGATATAATTGGCCCCATTGAACCAGCATCGTCCAAAGGATATCGGTTCATATTAGCAACGACCGACTACTTTTCTAAGTGGGAAGAAGCAGTACCACTAAAGGAGGTGAAGACAGAGAATATCTTCCATTTCTTCAGGACACATGTCATCTATCGGTTCAGCACTCCGCGACGAATTATCTTGGATAATGGGCCAGCCTATAAGAGCCATAAAATCAGCCGCTTTGTAGAACAGCATAAGATAGATTGATAATACTCTTCAGTCTATAATACTCGTGCCAACGGTCTGGCTGAGGCTTTCCATAAGACCATGACAAAGATTATAAAGGAAACGGTGTCCAGAAACAAAATAGACTGGCACGAAAGGTTGCATGAAGCTCTCTGGGCGTACCGAACAACATTCAAAATAGCCACGAATACAACACTATACGCGTTGGTATTCGGCACGGAAGCAGTGCTCCCCTTAGAAATAGAACTCTCTTCTCTACGAGTAGTGGTTCGAGACAAGCTGACAGATGAAGAAAATGCTCATCTTCGGCTTGAGGAGCTCGATGCCCTCGACGAAACTCGCCTTATAGAACAGAAAAATCTGGAGGCTTATAAGGCAAGGATGACACGGTCATACGAAAAACTGATGATGGTGAGCTCGTGCTAATCGTCAAAAGACCGATGATCCCCAATCGTGCAAAACGGGGTAAATTCGAGCCGAACTATGAAGGCTCGTACATCATAGACAAATTCTACTAAGGTGGAGTCTACCTGCTCATGGATATCTATGGCGAAAGACCATTCCGGCCAATAAACAGCCGATTCCTCAAAAAATACTATGCCTAACGAGTCATGACCTAGGTCAATGATAGATGACGACGCTCGCGTCCGCTCGCTATCTTCCTGAGTCAAAAACTCTGAGAGTAGTATGCAAAGAAGCTCCGTCGCCTCAAACATGGCGATGACGGACCGAGATGTTCTTAAACTAAAAATTCGTCTCAAATATGGCGATAACGGACCGAGATGTCCTTAAACTAAAATTTCGCCTCAAACACGGCGATAACGGACCGAAATGTCCCTAAACTAGAACCTCGCCTCAAATATGGCAATATAGGACTGACAAGTCCTTAAACTAATTATCTGCCTAAAACATGGCAGTACGGACCGAGAAGTCCCTAAACTAACAACGAACTGAGATATCCTTAAACTAAAACTTCGTCTCAAAAACGGAGATACCGGACCGAGATGTCCTTAAACTTGAACCTCGCCTCAAATATGGCAATATAGGACCGAGAAGTCCTTAAACTAATTATCTTCTTCAAACATGGCAGCACGAACCGAGAAGTCCCTAAACTACTAACGGACCGAGATTTCCTTAAATTAAAACTTCGTCTCAAAAACAGCGATACAGGACTGAAAAGTCCTTAAACTAATTAATCGCCTCAAACATGGCACTACAGGATCGGGATGTCCCTGAACTAAAATTTCGGCTCAAACATGGCGATATAGGACCGAAACGTCCCCAAACTACTGCATCGCCCCAAATACGGCGATACATTCCCTTGGGATCTATATTGCAATCGAAGTCTTAGCAGGAAAGATTGAAACTCGAGTCCCACTGGCTACATAGCTAATCCAGCGATGAAGCCACCCTTAAAACCCATTGGCAAACAGACGGGTCACTTACGACAAAGCTACATTCGAGAGTTTCGTTATAAAAAAAGGTATGTCCACAAGCGAAATGGGCATGGATGAAAACCCGAAAGGGCGCCGTGAGTAAAAATAGCAGGGCTACCGGCGAGTTTGTGAAAATCAGAAAAGGCGTGATATTGTTAAAAATAATTAAAAAAGGTATGTCCACAAGAGAAATGGGCACTGATGAAAACCCGAAAGGCCGCCGTGAGTAAAAATAGCAGGGCTACCGGCGAGTTTGTGAAAACCCGGAAGGGCGCGATCTCGTTAAAAAAATGGTATGTCCACAAGCGAAATGGGCACGGATGAAAACCCGAAAGGACGCCGTGAGTAAAAACAGTAGAGCTACCAGCGAGTTTGTGAAAACCCGGAAGGGTGCGATCTCGTTAAAAAAAGGGTATGTCCACAAGCGAAATGGGCACGGATGAAAACCCGAAAGGGCACCGTGAGTAAAAACAGCAGGGCTACCGGCGAGTTTGTGAAAACCCGGAAGGGTGCGATTTCATTAAAAAAAATGGTATGTTCACAAGAAAAATGGACACGGATGAAAACCCGGAAGGACGCCGTGAGTAAAAACAGCAGGACTGCGGGCGATTTTATGAAAACTCGGAAAGAGTGCAAACTCGTAAAATAAAAAATTCATATGCACTTGCAAAGTCTTCTCGACCTTGTGAGGAGAAAATACCTGCGTGAGATCCTTACGACTCACAAAGGAGCAACACACTTAGGAATCTTCATGATTCCTAAGGAGAAATTACACTTGCGAGATCCTCACGACTCGTAAAGAGAATTCTCCATATGAGACCCTCACGGCTCATAAGATTCAAAAGCCTTAAGCTACAGGGATCCGAACCTGTTCTTAAGCAGTTATATCCCCCTAGTTGCCCTACAGGTGGTCCAATATTGACCCTTGTATACAATTGTTCATATCATAATTTTGCATTATTATATTCCCCATTCTTATTCATTTTAAAAATAAATAGGTGGTTTTGATCCATGTCAGCTACATAGTTGTAGGTTACAGGTTCTCGGAACAAAACAGTGAAAATGATGAAAAGACGATACAAAAGTGAGACTACGATCAACAAATAGAAGAATCTTGATCATGCTTACAGTTTGAAGAACAAACGAAGATCAATGAACAATTTCACAAAAGACAAAGGCAGTGCAAGATCCAAGACTTCAACACGAAGCAAGCGGTAAAAGTCCACAACATTCTACACTGTGGAAATCTGGAAGAAAATAGAAGACATTCTGAGAAACCAAGTAAAGAAACCAGAATAACAATGCAACAAGAAGGAAACCTGGGAAAATGAACCAACAAGACCTCTATATGGCCGTGGATCCGCGTCCAAACATGGCTCTTGGCCGCGGTTCCACGGCCATGATGAGCCCGTGTCGGTGCGAACTTTGACGGTTGATGGCGTGCGTTGATTAGGCTTCTTTAGGGTATATTTGTAAATGCAGATATGAATCGAATGTAACCCTAGGGTTTCTATGATCTATAAATAGAAACCCTAAACCTCTTTTTTGGATTATGCCTCTTCTTGTGCCTCATTTTATTTATCAAAATTCAGAATTCAATTCCTGTAATGTTTGAAAAGAGCATCAAATAAAAATTAGAGTAAGTTTTCTTTTTATTGCCCTAGTTAATTTTCTTTCTGCCCTAGTATAACTTTTATTATCTGCCCTAGTTAATTAGTTTAGAAATATGTTTATCAATTCCCTAATGAGTGAGTAGATCCTCGCTTGTTAGGGTTAGGAATAAGAGAGGATTGAGAGATGAAAATCTCTCACCCCTTTCTTACCCATCACATCTTTTTATAGGACTCCATGCATACATACACACACTGCTCCCTACGGCACCCTATCCCACGAGGTAGCGGTGATACCGTAGTTTAAAAGACCGGTTGTGCATGTTTTCTATGGAGGTTAGGGTAAGAATTAAGAAAGGAAGGATAAGAACCTAGAGGAAGAACCCTACTTTCTTCCCGATGGTACTAATCCACTTTATTAATTATTACCATAACACCTCATAGATCTTAATTAGGGCATTGAAAGCGGTGAGGAATATTGACTTTCCAAACTTAACCTAAACCTAACCCTAGCAAGATTTTAATCCTAGTCTAGATCAACTTTAGTTTTTAGTGATAATCAATCCAACACCAATTGGAATTAACTCGCTAGAACAAATTGAGAATACACAAAATCCCTGTGGACCGACCAGTACTCACCGGCTAGCTACCAAGTGACGCCGTTCTTGATTGCGGTTAAATATTCTTTGATTTATCTTTTGAAAGCGAAAGCGCAAGCATAATAAAAAATCTAACAATCAAATGGCGCCGTTGCCGGGGAATACCGGCCATTTTTTGACCCTCTTGGTGTAGCCTGACAGTGAGGACACTGTCAAGTTTAAGTTTGGGGGTGTGCTCGGTAAGCCTTCTTCCTTCGCATTCATATGTATATTTTTGCATTTGCATACTTATTTTAAAACCCATAAAAATTGAAAAATAATTGTGCGTTGAAAACCCATTAAATCAATTGGTGTTGGAATCAAAAATGGCCGGTATACCTAAGAACTTTAATACTTTTGTCCATCGTCCAAAGTACTTTTCAATTGGTGAATTTTTAGATGAAATTGCTCACACATTCTTCATGCAACCGTTAATACTTCTTGAGGTACCAACGACCGATTACAAAATGTGTTGGCGCATTAAGGCATAATTCTTCGTCTTGTAATACCTAAGGCTTTAGTAGTGACTCCCAAACCAGTTGGTCTAAGGCACTAGGTGATGAAGCACCCTCGCTATATATTTTTTATTTTATGTAGCCTTAAGTAATTACAAAACCAGTATTCATTTTTTTTATATCTCTTTATTCACACTTATAATTTTATTTTCCTTCATACTAAGGAATTTAGACAAGAGCATTTCAAGGTATCCTCTACTATTCCAAATTTCAAGGTTCGTGTTTGTGCAAGTTGTAGGGTATATAGTTTCAGAATTTAGACTTAAGCTTAGGAATTATTTTTCAGACTTACATTTTAAAAATTTCAATACTCTTCCTTTATTTCGACTTAGCCCAAGAAGTGAACTCAAAATTTGCCTATTTCCAAGTAAACTATAAGGATATATATTTTCTACCGTTAAATTTTCAGAAAAGTTATTTTTAGGGTTTTTAATTTACTAAGTCTAAAATCTAGTTGTTCTCTACTATTCAACCGTCATGTTAAACTTAAGTCAATTATGGCCAAAATTGAATTTTTCAATTTTATAATTTTTAAATTTTTTCAATTTTTATGGGTTTTAAAATAAGTATGCAAATGCAAAAATATACACATGAATGCGAAGGAAGAAAGCTTACCGAGCACACCCCCAAACTTAATGTCACGCCCCGCTTTCCAGAGTACGCTAGATTGGGCACGTGACATAGCCAACCATGCTACCTGTAGGTAGGAAGTATCCATCCACAGTCACATTACGGCTGTAGAGATATCAAGAAAAAGATGAAACTATCTAAAACATGTCCATAATCCAGAATAATAGGAGTCAATAATAAATAAATGCGGAAGCAAATGATCCAATACAAATAACTGAAAGTGTGTCCCATAATGCGGGCTCACATCAGGAAATAAATGCAGGAAATAAAACTACCACTGAACTCACAGCTCAGTCTGCTGGCTGAAGTACTCCTGCTCGGACTGCGACAGCGGTACAGAATCTGGGCCATGCAAAACCCAGACGTCAGCGCGTCATGTTATCAAGTAATAATATGAACAATGTAACAGGCAATGCAAAATAAACATGAATAAAACGAGAGTAGCAATGATGTGAATCAAGCAGTGCAGGGTAGTGTGCAGTGGGCAACTAAACTGTTCTATCAGGTTTTCTATTCTAAAGTCTTTGAAATCAATTGATGAACCGTCGATGTAACTCAATAGTATCCCGTGCGTTCCCGGGACCACGGTCAAGATCCTCGGGGCTGAATCCGAGACGTGCCGCTAGGCAGTAACAGGTAGCAGGATGGGCGACTGATGTCAGCATCATCACTCCGGGGCTGGCCTAGCCCGTAAGACTGACCAGAACAGGTATCGAACTGTTGAGTTACAAGTCGGTTTCACCTTTGATTTTCCCATACCCCCAAGTTATGTATGTCAAGTCAGGTATTCAGTAATCAAGAACTAATGCCAATACAGGATCAGGTAAGAGCAGATTTGTCTGGATAGACAACAGGAACGGTCCGTGAGGACTACATGTCAGGTTTGTTGGCATTAGACATAAGATCAGGTGACGGCCAGATCATGGTACATCGGGTCAAGTCAACAGTATACGGTACCATGCCAGATGTATCAATATATATGTGTGTGTGTGTGTGTGTAGCCATGTCAGGTCAAGATGTAAATAATATCGTGGGTGTGCTCACAATCAGATATATTATCACACATGGTTATTAACAACATGAGATAAGCAATGAATTACATAATAAGCAGTTTCATTCAAATTACAAGAGTGCAGTAAGACGATATAGCCGTTTAGTCATGTTAACAGGTTTAAGCACCCTTAGCGGTGCAATAAATTTGTATCACGGTTCAGTGTAGCTGTTTCAGGTTAAATGCATACGAGTGTCTGAACGGAACAAAACTACAGGGATGAATGCCACAAGCTATTTTAACATCAAAATGTGGTTGAACAGATAAATATGATTATTAGGTTCAATTTGCAAACTATGAGTTCCATGTTTAACAGTAAAATGATATAATGCAATATTGTACCCGAAAATTTGGAAACGATTGTACCAAGTTAAATTTTACAGGTTTAGGGTGTCAATATATATATGTAAATATTGTATAGCATGTAGCAAGGGGTACTTGCCTCAACGGGTCGCGAACTGGGAAAAACGGAACGTAACGTCAGCGGGGAAACTCGCGACAGGCGCACGGTTCACGGAATGAACCCAAACGACGAACACTGGAACCACACGGGTCGGGGTACCTCGCTGGAACGTTGGGACGCGTCGCCGGTATGGCCGGATTCCGGCGAACAGCGAAACTACAAATTCAAGAATTCATGAACAACCAAAAGGGGAATCAGGAAGAGGGAATAGAAGGAGGAAGAGAAGAGATTGCTTACTGGGTTGCAGAGGGTGTGACGGCGGTGAGATCGACGGCGGTGAGGGCGCCGGCGAGGAGGTTTCAACGGTTAGGGTTAGGGCTCGAGTAAAGAATGTTGATGCAGGGAAAGGAAAAACGGAGAGGGAGAGGAGATGGTCGGGGGTGTTGGAGTGCGCAGGGGGTAAGAAAGGTGCTGGTGGTGGTGTGGATGGTGACGACGAGAGACCGCCGGCGATGGGTTGTGAGGGTGCAGGCTTGGCTCGGGTAAACGAAGGAAGAAGGAGGAGGTGGCGAGGAGAGGGAGGCTCGGTTGAGGGCGAGGAGACGATGAGGCCGGCGAGGGTGGTGCCGGCATTGGGGCTGCGGCGGCGAGGAGCACGCGGCTGGGGTTCTCGTGGGGTTGGGTTTGCTTTGCGAAGGAAAAAGAAGGAAACGAAGGGAAAAATATATATAGAGGAGAGGGAGAGAAAGATTGGGAGAGAGAGAGAGATAGAGAGACGGGGAGAGAGAGAGAGATAGGGAAAGAGATAGAGAGAGAGAGATAGGGAAAGAGATGATGGATGAGGGGCCCACGGAAAAAGGGATTTGATTGGTGGTGAAAGAATTCGTTTGTTAAGAAAAAAATTTAAAAGGATTTAAAGATTTAAATGAACAGTCACAAATCTTATAAGTTAAGAAAATATTCGACGGTTTAAATTTATAAAATTTGGGATTTTGGCGCCAATTAAAACATTTCCAAATCGCGCCCGGGTCGAGTCCAAAAATTCGAAATTGAAATAATAGGATTTTAAGCGGGTTCCAAATTTCAAAATTAAGTGTCTTATGATAAAAAAAGCATACCCCCAAAATAGACACACGTATGCGCGCGTAGCCGTTCAAACTCGCTCGTTTCACTGAACGGGATGAGAACACAATGCACGGACGCTACTTCGAGGCTAGGGGTGTCGAGTGGGCCAAGATGAATATTTTCAATTTTATTTTAGATGCAAAAATTTGTTATATGCAGAAATGACCTTGCCAGGTAAAATTTTACAGTAAGTGATAATCAAGCAGGCTAAATGAAATGAGTACCACATTGTAGGGTGTTTTTCGTCACCCCATTGAGATGGGAATACGCTCACGCTTGCCAGGCGTACTACAGATTCCCCCATCCTAGGGTAGGCTGGGGATTAATGATTGTGGGAATCTGAATCTCCGGCAGCCGCGGACTAAGCTGCCGTTAATTACCCCTCGCCTTTGGGGCGAGGGAACCTCCGATTAACGGGTTAGACGGGACATGCGAACTCAATGTGCGGTGTGCATGTGTTTTGTTTTAAAAGGGGGTTTTGGGTATATCGGGAGCTATGCAGAGTTTTTACGGGGGTCCCGCTACCCGGATAGCGGGTTGGGGGTCAAGGGGGCCAGCAGCCCCCTTGCGGGGTTCGGGGCAGCGCCCCGGCCTAAAAAAATTTTTGAGGGGGAAAATGTCGCGGAGTATGTGTATGTGTACATTTGTATATATATGTATATATATACATGTATATATAAATAAAAGGAAAAAAGACATCCAAAGGATGCGTGGGGCCAGCGCCTAGGCGCTTGAGCACAAGCGCGCCACGTGGGCGCTTTGCGCTCGAGCGCAGAGTGCTGGAGCGCAACGCGCCACGTGTCGGCACGTGGGCGCTTTGCGCTCGGACGCTGGGCGCTTGAGCGCAAGCGTGCCACGTGTCGGCACATGGGCGCTTTGCGCTCGAGCGCAGAGTGCTGGAGCGCAACATGCCACGTGTCGGCACGTGGGCGCTTTGCGCTCAGACGCTGAGCGCTTGGGCGCAAGCGCACCACGTGTCGGCACGTGGGCGACTTGTGCTCGAATGCTTGCGCTGGAGCGCAAGAGCGCCACGTGTCGGCACGGGGGCGACTTGCGCTGGAGCGCAAGCGCGCCACGTGTCGGCACCGGGGTGACTTGCGCTCGAGCGCTTGCACTTGAGCGCAAGAGCGCCACGTGTCGGCACGGGGGCGACTTGCGCTCGAGCGCTTGCGCTGGAGCGCAAGCGAGCCACGTGTCGGCACGTGGGCGCTTTGCGATTGAGCGCGAGCGCTTGAGCGCAAGCGCGCCACATGTCGGCACGTGGGCGCTCTGCGCTTGAGCGCCGGGGAGAAAAAGAGACTTTTAGCCTAAAAAGGTTTCTCTGAAGAGAAATCAGAGAGGAGTTGGACTCCTGAGTGTATTCTTTTTTTTTTTTTTTGGGTTGAGTGAAAGGGGTTCTTCTTCTTCCTCCTCTGTTAGCTGGATCTTGAAGATCAATAGATGTGAGATCTCAAAATCTCTCCTTTTGGGGATCTGAAGACAGATCCAAATTCCCCTTTATGGGTTTTGTGGTGAAAAACTATTTCGTTTTTGAAAAGGAAGAGTAAAACTCTTGATTTAATTCAAAAGAAAGAGGAAGGTCTTGGAACCTTGAAGAAGGAAGAAAGATCTCAGATCTGAAACTTTTTTTGGAGAGAGAAAAAATTTGTTGAGATATTTCATTATCTTTGCCTTTATAGGCTATACACTTTACACATAGCCCCTTGGGCTTCACAAAATGGCATTTTGCCTATCCCATGGCTAATGTGCCATTTCTTTTTGCACATAAGCCATGGGCTTTACAAAAATTTGGCTTTATGCCTATTTTTCTTACATTTATCCATAAAATAAAAATAAAAGAAATACAACAAAATTGTTTATTACAAAATTTTTATCTTGGCGTGGTGGGAGGCCGGCCGCTTCATGTTCGGGCTCGACCCGGGCGTGGGCCCACTGGATCTGGGCTTGGGCCCACTTGGCTTGGGGTTGACTTTGATTTTGACTTGGTCAACTGGGGTGTAAATTTTTACCCTAACAAATTGCCCCCCATCAATAAATGCACAGCACATATGTGGATCGTGTGCATGAAATTGATGCATCTTCCTTCACGTGGAGGCGACTTGATTCGGTTCCCACCTTTTGGGAAGTTGGCACTGCCCTTTTTACGACATGGACGGTCGATGCGGCCCTTTTTGCGACTTGGACGGTCGGTTCTGCCCTTTTTGCGACTTGGACGGTCGGTGCTGCCCTTTTAGCGACGTGGACGGTCGGTTCTGCCCTTTTTGCGACTTGGACGGTCGATGCTGCCCTTTTAGCGACGTGGACGGTCGGTGCTGCCCTTTTTGCGACTTGGACGGTCGGTTATGCCCTTTTTGCGACTTGGACGGTCGATACTGCCCTTTTAACGACGTGGACGGTCGGTGCTGCCTTTTTTGCGACTTGGACGGTCGGTGCTGCCCTTTTAGCGACTTGTACGGTCGGTTCTGCCCTTTTTGCGACGTGGACGGTCGATGCTGCCCTTTTTGCGACTTGGACGGTCGATGCTGCCCTTTTAGCGACTTGGACGGTCGATGCTGCCCTTTTAGCGACTTGGACGGTCGGTGCTAGATTTGACTTGCTCTGCTTCTTGCAGTGTCAGGGGTAGACTTGATTTGCTCCGCTTCTTGCGGTGTCGAGATTGGATTCTGAATTGCTCCGCTCTCTGCGGTGTCGGAGTGGAAGTTGACTTGTTGATTTTGATTTGGGTTGACATCAGCATCTCTATACTGGAACATGGTACCAGGAGCGGGTCATCATCTGTCATTGAGAGGATTTTGGGATTTTGGTTTTTGTTTGGCATCTGCATTGCTGCACTGGAATAATGCCAGGAGCAACTCATCATTTGCCCCGGGAGGATTTGGGAATTGGTTTTTTTATTATTATTTTTTTATTTTTTTGGTGGGACTTTGAATGTGGTCTCACCGATAGGACTTGGGAGAGGTTGGGATTGTTTTACGCCCGTGGATTGTATACGGTTTTGCAGGATGTATGATCCAGACCGTAGGGCCGGAAAAATTTCAGGACTTTGTCGGCGTCTGCATTGCTGCACTGGAATATGGTACCAGGAGTGACTCATCATTCGCCGTTGGGGTATGGGATTTGGAATTTGGTTGGCATCTGCATCGCTGCACTGGAATATGGTACCAGGAGCGACTCATCATTCGCCATTTGGGGGTTGGGGAGCGATGGCTTAGGAGACAGGTTTAGATCCCTATCGCCTAAGGCTTTTCAATTTTATGGGCCGTGAGGGTCCCATAAAAGCATTTTCTCCCTACGAGTCGTAAGGATCCCGCAGGTGTATTTTCTCCTTAGGAGTCGTCAGGACTCCTAAGTGTGTTTTTCCTTTATGAGTCGTAAGGATCTCACGCAGGGTTTTCTCCTCACAAGGTCGAGAGGACATTGTGAGTGTATTTCACGAGTTTGCGCCCTTTCGGGTTTTCACAGACTCGCTGGTAGTCCTGCTGTTTTTACTCACGGAGCCCTTTCGGATTTTCATCCATGCCCGTTTTGCTTGTGGACATACCGTTTATTATTTTTTTTCTTTTATTTATTTTTTTTCTTTCCTTTTTTTTTTGCCGCTGGTGGGACTTTAAAAGTAGTCTCACCGGCAGGATTCGGGAGAGACAGGGGTCATTTATGCCCGTGGATTGTATACGGTTTTGCAGGATGTATGATCCAGACCATAGGGCTGATGTGCTCAATTCGCCTGCGACTTGGAGCATTCATGTGTAGTATTTCTTGAGATATCGGCCATTGATGGGTGGCATGGGCCTTTCTCCCTCGGCACTTATTAGTTGGTAGGATCCTCCGTCGAACACTTTCTCGATGACGTATGGTCCTTCCCAGTTCGGCTCGAATTTTCCCTTGGCATGTCGATTGGGGATGATCGGTCTTTTGAGGACCAACACCAATTCACCTTTCTTGAAAGCGCAGAGACGGGTTATTTTGTCATAGGCCCGTGACATTTGGGCTCGGTATAGCTCCAGATTTTGCTGCACCGCGAGCCTTTTTTCTTCGAGGGCATCGAGTTCTTCATGTCGAAGGAGCACATTTTCCTCCTCCGTCAACTCATGCTGAACGACCATTCTTAAGCTTGGAACTTCGACTTCGAGGGAGAGGACCGCCTCCACTCCGAAGAGCAATGAGTATGGAGTGGACTGAGTTGGAGTACGGTGCGTGGTGCGATATGCCCACAATGCCTCGTGAAGCTTGAGATTCCAGTCTCTCTTGTTGGCTGAAGCATTTTTCCTCAGGAGCTTGCATAGAGTCTTATTGTAGGCTTCGGCTAGCCCATTGGCTCTTGGATTATAGATGGAGGAATATCTTCAGTCTATCTTGTGCTGAGTAGCGAACCTTGAGACATTGAAGCTCTTGAAAGAAGGCCCGTTGTCAGAAATGATTCTTCTTGGTGTACCGAAGCGGTATAGAATATTATGCTGGAAGAATGTCAGAATATCTTTTGTCTTGACTTCTTTTAGTGGGACAGCTTCAGCCCATCTGGAGAAGTAGTCTGTGGCGGCCAGTATAAACCGATGGCCTTTAAATGACAGAGGATCAATTGGGCCAACAATGTCTGTGCCCCAGACTTCGAAGGGCCACGACGCCACCGTAGGATGCAATGGATTCGGATGCTTATGAATAAAATCACCGTGAATTTGGTAGATATAACATTTCTTTGGATGCTCTCCGCAATCCCGTATCATGGTGGGCCAGTAATACTCAAGCCGTTTGATTTGAAGTCGCATCTTGGGGCCAGATTTGTGAGCACCGCAAACGCCCGAGTGAACATCTTTCATGACCTTTTGGGCTTCGGCCAATGACAGACACCTGAGCCAGAGTTGGTCATATGACCTGCGGTATAACGTGTCATTTACAAACACATATCGGAGAGCTCTTTTCTTCAGCTGAATCCTCGCAGATTTTTCTTCGGGCAGCTTGTCGTATCGGAGGTACTCTATGAAGGGTTCTCTCCAATCGGGCTCGTCTTGGATGATCGAAGCTTCTTCCGCAGGACTGCTCTTTTGTTCCGCGCTTTCCTCTTCTCATAGAGAGACTGGGGGTAGAATTTGCCGGCTCCTGACTGTGATCATAATTTCGTCCATGTCAGGATCAGCCAGCTCCTTGGCTAAGCGAGCGAGTATGTCGGCTTTTCCGTTCAACACTCTGGGGATTCTCATTAGTTCAATATGAGTGAACTGTTTCATGAGTTCCACCACCCGGCTTCTGTACCGAGCTAACTCGAGTTTGTATATCTTATAGTCGCCGCTTACTTGGTTGACGACAAGCTGGGAGTCACCGTAAACCCGTAGCCGAAGGATTTCCATTTCTATGGCGAGTTCCAAACCAGCTATCAGAGCTTCATACTCAGCTTCATTGTTTGTTCGAGGCTCGGTGAGAGAAAAAGAACGCCGTAAGGTTCCCATTGATGGTGTGATGAACACCAATCCTATCCCCGCTTTTACCTCCGGGACGCTTGATCTGCCGGAGCTCCTTATTGATGAGGCCCCATCGAAGTAGAGCTCCCAACATGGCTCATCTTCCTCGAGGTGCAGCACTTGTTCGTCGGGTAACTCACAATTTAGCGGCGACCCTTCTGGTATGGGATGAGCAGCGAGAAACTCTGAAAGAGCTTGTCCTTTTACTGCTTTCTAAGGGGTATAAACTATGTCAAACTCAAGTAGCATGACAGCCCATCTTGCCATTCTGCCGGCTAGGCTTGCTTTGGTCATCAAGTGTTTGAGCGGGTCGACCTTGGAGATCAGCATAACCCGATGAGCGAGCAAATAGTGCCTCAGCTTCTTCACAGCAAATATTAGAGCCAGGCATTGCTTTTCGATTGGGGAGTAGTTGTGTTCCGCCCCGACTAGAGTTCGACTGAGGTAGTAGAGGGCATTTTCTTTTCCCTCCTCGTTATTCTGGGCAAGGAGCGCACCGAGTGACTCATCCAGCGCGGCAGTGTAGAGAATCAGCGGTTTATTTGGAATGGGAGCAGCCAGCACTGGAGGGTGCAACAAGTACTGTTTGATGCTTTCGAACGCTGCTTGACATTCGGCATCCCAGATAAAAGGAGCTCCTTTCTTCATGAGCTTTGAGAAGGGCCTACATCTCCCTGATAAATTTGAGATAAACCTCCGTATATAAGCAAGCTTGCCTTGAAAAGATCTTAGCTGCGTCAGACTCTTCGGAGAGGGCATCTCCATGATGGCCTTTATCTTTGATGGGTCAACTTCGATCCCTCGATGTCGGACTATGAAGCCAGGAATTTTCCCGATGACACGCCGAAAGCGCACTTCAGAGGATTCATCTTCAGATCAAATTCCCTCAGTCTGGTGAGAACGGTCCCGAGATCATGGATATGATCGGCCTTGGCTTTAGTCTTGACGACCAGATCATCAACATAGCATTCGACGACTTTATGGATTAGGTCATCAAAGGTATTAGTCATTGCCCTTTGATATGTAGCACTTGCGTTCTTCAGTCCGAATGGCATTACCTTGTAGCAATATATTCCGATCGGGGTTCGAAATGCTGTGTGCTTCTCATCCTCAGGCGACATCTTGATCTGATTATATCCAGACGAGCTATCAATAAAAGTGAACAGCTCGTAATTTGAGGTGTCATCGACCATCATTTCCATGACCGGTAGTGGAAAGTCGACTTTAGGACATGCCTTGTTGAGGTCCCTGAAATCGACACAAACTCGGATCTGCCCATTTTTCTTCTTCACTGGGACTATGCATGTGATCCAGTCTGCATATTTCTCTTCCCTGATGAAGCCAGCATCGATGAGCTTCTTGTTTTCCTCGATGACCTTTTCTTCCAACTCCCTTCTCATTCTTCGAGGAGCTTGTTTGACTGGCTTAGCATCAGGAGATATAGCCAGCTTATGCACGGCTACCTTAGGGGAAAGGCCAGGCATTTCTTTGTACGTCCACGCAAAGCAGTCGACGAACTCATGCAGCAGAGCTATTATCTGCTCTTTCATTTCCTCCGACAAGAGTGAGCTGATGTAGGTCGGCCTTGGATTATCGGGCATTCCTAAGTCAATCTCGGTTAGCTCATCAAAGGTTGCTTGTCCGCCATCTTCAAGCTCTTGAGGAGCTTCTTCTGGCTCGGCTATTTCTTCATCATCATTTGATCTTTCGCTGGCCTCACTAACATGGATCATGTAGCACGCTTTGGAATCAGGTTGAATGTAGCCTATGCCCCATCTATCTGGAATTCGTCCATCGATGAGTGCTCGGACCTGGGGCGGATACCATAGCCCTTCGTAAAACTTTGCTTCGGACTCCGTTTGATATAACCGGCATCCGCACTTCTTAAAATATTCCCGCATCTCGGGCGCATAGTATCTGGGATTGAGGACGGCTCTTATGCCTTTCTCATAGGGAAGGCACGCGACAGAAAGATCGCCCGGGTGCACAACGGGGTTTGACCTGTAAAATAGGATGCCCTTCTGTCCATTTTTCCTCCCGGGCACGTAGAAAGTTTTCAGCTGGTCCACGATAGAGACTAACAATGCGTCGAGCTCTTTGCACATCCGTTCCGGCACCCTTGTGATGGCCAGGGACCCTTCTGCGACTTCGAAGGTCTCTCGTAGTTTCGCTTGCTGCATGAGGGGCCAATCTGCACAGCTGTTGCACGGCAGGTCCTTTTCTTCTGACTCTTCAGTGTCACTGCCAAGATGAGGGCAGACTTTGCTGCTAGATGGACCTTCAGTAACAGATTCTTCCATATCACTGCCGAAATGAGGGCGATTTTTACGGAAGGACGGGCTTCCAGCGTCGGACTCATCAGTGTCGCTGCTGAAATGCGGGCACACTTGGGTATTTTTTCTTTTGAATTGGCAGCCGGCGCAGATTTGCTTTTGAGTCTTGGGGCCGGTCTATCCTCAGTTAGTTGTGGCTTAGCATTTTGGTGGTTCATAAAGTACCGAGAATCTTCATATCGGACTTCATGCACACCAAACGGCTGGATGTCTCCATCAATGCGTCTTTCTTCGCCATTTTTAGTATACTTCATGCATTGATGGAGAGTTGATGGAATGATGCCGTAATCGTGGAGCCACGGCCGCCCCAAGAGAATCTTATAAGACGTGTCGGTGTCGATCACGTATATCTTAGCTTCAGTTTGCAGATCCCCGAATTTGATTGGCAAAGCTATAGACCCCAGAACTTGCTGGCAATTTTGGTTGAAGCCTTGAATGACAATCCTTTCCCTTGACAGGTGTCGGACGTCCATTGACAAACTCTTCAGAGTTCGCAAGTTCATGATGTTCACTGAGGACCCCGGATCAATCAGTATGTGATTAATTCGATCCCCGTCGCTGTACCCGGTCACGTAAAGCGGCCGATTATGCTCAGCTGTTCCCAGTAGCAAGTTTTCATCCTTAAATGTGGCTGCGGCGGCATGCAGAGTGTGCTGGGCTTCTTTCATATTAATTTCCGCAAAGTGAGCCTGATACCGCTCGGGGTTTTGTAGAGCGTGAATGAGAACATCTCTAAGCTCCTTAGATAGGACCAAGGCGTCGTAGATGCTCAGGAGAGATGGAAGCTTCCGGAGATGTGCCAAGACATTATAGTCCACCGAGGAAGGACTTATGTTTTCATCAGTCGGTTGTCTGCCATCTTCTTCATTAGCGACTTGTTTTTCCTTCCCTTTTGGGGCATTGCCCTGATTTGGCGGTAGAGCCCTGCCGCTTCTGAGCTGGATTTGATTGGCCTTTTTGGTGAGCTCCTCGTCCTCTTCGGGAAAACAGAGCTCATCCTCGGAGTCGCTGCCAAGATGGATGGCGTAGCAGGTTACTACTTGGATCTCTTCATTGGAGTCTTCTTCTAACTCCTCCAGAATTTTGGCCGCTTGTACAGGGAAGAACTCCTTCAATTGAATCAATGTTCTTTCCCTTTGTTCATATTCTTCTAGGGAATCGATATATTTTTGAATGGTCGATCTCCCTGCAGACTCTTTTTCGCGCCGAGCTGCACTTTTCTTCTTCTTGAGCTTCTTGGATTTTGAGCCTGACGGAGCCGCATTGACAGCTGGACTGGTAGGCTTCTTCTGTCCTTCCCATTCCATCCTGGGCTCTTTCTGAAGCAGCTTTAGCATCTTCTTCGTCTTATTAGATATGTGCATACTCCACGGAGGCCGTGATGAGTCAGTTTCGTTTGTCAGGGCAACAGGTTCAGCCGTCTGCTCCCAGAAGGCTTCAACTTCTGTCTGTATAAAGTTGGCGGTTGCAACTTGATTGTTTACCAACACACTTTTGGACAGCTCGATCTCTCCAGCCTTGTACTGCTTCTCGACCCAGTCTTTGAAGATATAGCAATCCTCGATCGCATGGTTCACTACTCGGTGGTACGGGCAATACAGAGGATTGTCGGTCATTTTTGCTTCTTGGGGTCTTTTCGACTCTGGCAATTGTAGGCCATTGTTCAAGGCATCTTTAAATATCTCGCGGACCTTTTCCCTTCTGAAAGAGTAAACCTTGTTCTTCTTCTCCTCTAGGGAAGGCCCATCTCCTCCCAGCAATGGCTTTCGAGACCGGTTGGTTTTGGATTCGCCCGCCCTTCGCTTTTCTTCATTGTCGGACGCATTGAAGACATTAGTACTGTTGGAACTCCCGTTTCTATGGCTGTCGTCCCTCTTGCTTTTCCAAGTTTTGTCTCTCTGAGAGTCCGGCGGGGACTCTTGCTTTGAGCGTTCCAGCATTTGGACTTTCTTGGTTAACTCCTGAAATGTCTTGAGGCCCGCTGTACACAATGTTAGTTATATGTATGCCCTAGAGGCCATTACTGTACATAGGATGTATATTGTAGTGGATGCTGGGACATATATAGGGAGGACTTTCTTGCTCGACATGATAGTATGCTATCTGGTTGAACTTTACCTTAACGTGTATACTGATTGTCTCTCTGTTACATGTTGGTAAAGCCCTTAGGATGTATGCTTGACTACCTGGACTATGATGCGGATCATACTAGTGGGGACATGGTAGTCCATGAGTACATCCTTCAAAGTCCCTAGTCGAGGGTGTATCGAGACGGGGCATCGATATACCAGAGTAGACTAGCGTATACCTTCTTGACCCATACAGATGGGCGATGGATGATCCCATATCCATCGGTGTTTGACATCAGAGATGATATACGGGTGCTCAGTAGAGACTGGGTACACTGGACGGACTCGCCGAGAACTCCCAGATGGTATTATACCTCACGTCAGATGGCAGTTCTCTGGTGACACTGGTACAGAGTAGTCTGTTGACCCGAGATCGTCATAGAGTCTTGTGTGGTTCCCACTGTGCTTTGATTTCCATCTTACCACGTCCAAGAGGGCGTGCAAAACGGTGGTTTTTGGGTACAGTCCCGAGTCACATGGAGGCAATGAGCGATAGGAGGGGATTCGTCTCTCCCGGTATAGGAGTTGATGTTGCGCTGTGTTCGATTGGCTATAACAGGAAATCCCTGGCCAGGGTTGCTGAGATTTACTGGTAAGTGTTACCAGTAGTTTCTCGAACAGTTATAGACCTCATATCGACACGACTTATCGAGCTATTGGGGTCTGACGTTTACCACCCCTAGGCGAGATATGCGATATATCAGACGATCAGACCGGACTGTACGGTAGTGTTACTGGTCGGATTCACTGGAGTGTGAGCGGGCTTGCTCGTCGATCTTCAGATCGCTCAATACCCGGGTGGCCGTTACGTTTAGCAGACCGCTTGCGGCTTGTGGATGTTTGATATGATCATCATCCGCTGCCGGCGTATTGACGAGTCTTTAGAGTCCTGCACAGAGGTTTCCTGGCTCAAGCGAAACGAAATAGGAGCGCATATGAGATATGTGCGGGACCGAGAATAATGCGTGTATGTGATACCGTATTCTATTCTCGCGATAAATGTATCAAATGGTTGTATGCGATATAACCTAGTTATCGATTCAAGCGTTGATTCGATAAGCCGATATATTGTATACTAGTCGGTTGTGTGCGACATAACCGGATCATTGAATCAAGTGTTGATTTAATGATTTAATGCATATTTATATATTTGATATATTACTTTGCATCAACTAGTATCGGTTTACTTAAGATGGAATTTCTCACTCGGATGTGCGCATTACATATGCGATATGATTTTGTGCATTTGATTGTATCATGTTTGATGATACATGTTTACTTGGTTAAGTGCAAAGATTTAAACCATGGTTAAAAGAATGGTTAGGGTTTCATTTCCTTTATTTATCTATTTATTTATTTATTTTCTTTTTGGAAAAGGAAATGAGGAAAATGGTGGCTTGTTTTGGATTGTAGTTGAAGATTCATGAACCTTTGACTTTGTCCACCATTCTTATCTCATGCTTAACCTAACCATTTGATTTAACCCTAGTTCAATCTCTACACTTTACCATGGTTTAGTCATGATAAGTTTTGATTATTCTTTTCTTTTTCTTTTAACTTATCATAACTTTTCTTCTTCTTCTTCCTTGCTTCAAGTGAAGAAAAGCTTACCTCATCAATGGTGATTGATGTTTTTGAGTGAGAAATCCAATTCTAAAGTTAACCCACTTCCTATTTCTTCATCCTCTACCTCTTGCCAAGTAGTAGAGTGTGTTTACTTCATAAGTTTCTTGACTTGGTGAAGTCGGAGCTTGATTTAGCGATGCCTCGACGTAGATCATCTTCGGCATGGACATCGACGACCTAGCTTGCCCATTCTCCGACGAAGCCGATCCTAGAGCCCGGATTTGACTTGGACAGCGGAGAGGACTTCGTTGCGGAGCTATGGAGGTGGAGCACCGGATCTACAAAGGTTGTATTTCCGTTTTCTCATTAGTTAAGTGTTAACTAGTTCAATGTTCGCCTAGACATCTAGTTATCGATCCGTAGTTTAGGGTTTGTAGGCACCATAATTTTTGAAATTGCCATGGTTGATGGCTTGGGAGACCTCACTAGAGTGCCTAGGAACCCTACAGTGGTATCAGAGCCTAGCTAGAGCCTTAGGCGAAGTCTAGACGGAATTCGAAGTCCGAACGAACCCGAAATCCCAAACCAATCTTGCTCTCTATACATTTTTGAAAACAGTGAGTTTTTCTAAATTAAAAATATGCAGAGAACTCAGCAGGGAATTCTAAGAATTACGGCTAAAATTTTTTTTGATGAACAGTTAAAACCGCGGCGGAAGCGCGGCATAAGACAGGTTTATGCGGCGGTTCCGCCGCACATTGATGACGTCAGCCCTAAATTTTTACACTGTAATTCATTGTTTCTGGTTCTGAGTTTTCTGGATGTTTTAAAATTTTATTCAAGAGTTGAATTTTCTGCAGTTGTTTTGGGGATTCGGTGTTTCGATCGGGGTATCAAATTTTGTCTATTTGGTTTTCCGGATAAATTCTAGAATATGTTAAAAAGTTCGACCGGATATAAATACCCAATTTTTCCCCTGTCGGGAAATTTCCAAGTGTTGGATTTTTCCGTAGTTTAACGACGTTCTAAGTAGTGCAAGTAACGCGATGGTCCCTCTAGAAGACACAAACCTTAACTCGATTATGTGACCGTCTTGAACTGCCCTTTGAACCTTCGGGTTTGGGGCAGTACGGCGTGCCACATGTGAGGCGTTGGCTTGACCCTTCTACGGCTGGACCGTTGGTACTGAGGTACGAACGGAATGTTGTTAGACTTATTTCATGTGTTGATCTGTATCGGGAAAACTTGGGTGTTCGATTGTTCGATCGGAAAGTTTAACATTTTCTATTTATCTGGAATGGGATACAATAATTGGAATTCACAAAAGTTATGAGATAACTAAATGAATGTTATAAACGTAGCAATTTAGTCTCAATTGATCGGTTGCCACGGAATTTTGATGTGATCAAAAGTCCGTTGCAATCACGTAGCGTACGCGGATACTCGCCGGGTAAACTTAATAGACAGCCTCACTCCATAGCCCCGACCAAGTGACTGTAGGAGAACCCCGTCGCCGAGAGCATCCGTTCGGGTGCTCGCGGTAGCGGTGTTCCGCCTTGGTGCACTTCGTCGACGGCATTAGGGGTGCGGCCGTCTACTGAAGTTTGCGACGAGTATTCGATCAGACTGTCGGGAATCCTGTTGAATTGCCCGACTTGCTATTGAAAAGTGTTTTCGATAATGAGACTAAAATGCGGGGTTTATAATTGTTAGGCATGCGATGTCTAAGGAATTCATTTGGTCAGGCATGTGATGTCTGAGGTGGTTGCGGATTCCAACTGTTGTAGTTTTACATTTTCTTTTCTGTGACCGTAAGTGTAATATGTGATATCGCCGGTTTCGTTGCTATATGTCAACGACAATTGGGATGCGCATATTTACTTACGTTGATGACATGTGATGTTATGTGTTGCTGGATATGTTATATTGGATCGTCGTGTTTGAATAGCCGGGGTTTTTATGTGAGATGAGTGTTTTTCATTTTCATTCATGTAAAAACTTGTATGTAATATTCTTTTATTGGGGCGCTTCCAGGTTGCGGGAGTTGTCACCTGTTGTATATTATTTACTTTTCCGCACTAGGATAGACCCAAGGAGGAGGGCACAAGTAACCGGGTTCTGGAGTCCAGTGGGAGACCAACTCGAGGAGTCGGGTCCGGGTTTCCTAACTCCAGAATTGGTAGGGTTGCTTGCCGCTCTCGTAGGGGTCTAGGGGTGTGGGTTTGGCTATTCATCACGACCGTGGAATCCGTGTTTTATACTGGCTCGTATTGAAAACACGGACGTCCTAGTATATCCAATATTTCATATGATTCTTCTGCTGCGATATCTGTGATGTGATCATGTGATGTTCTGTGATAGATACAGTATATAGTATATATGATATATTATATAGACTGTAACACCCGAGCCCAAAAATACTATTTCTGTTACTGGTTGAGTGTTTGGCATTGCTCATTTCATTTATCTTGCTTGTTTGGTTCTTATTGCACAATTTTAACCGGCTAAGTCATTCTGCATATAACAAATTTTAGCACCTAAAATAAAATTGAAAATATTCTTCTTGGCCTACTTGACACCCTTAGCCTCGTGGTAGCGTCCGTGCATTGTATTCTCGTCCCGTTCAGTGAAACGGGCGAGTTTGGATGGCTACGTGCACGTGCGTGTGTCCGTTTTGGGAGTATGCTTTTTAATCATAAAACATTTCATTTTAAAATTTGGAACCCGCCTAAAATCCTATTATTTGAATTTCGAATTTTTGGACCCAACCCGGGCGCAATTTGGAAATGTTTCATTTGGCGCCAAAATCCTAAATTTTAATATTATTAAAACCATCGCATATATTTTTCTAACTAACCTGATATCTTACTGTTCATTACCTATCTTTTAAATCTTTAAGTTAACCATATAATATTTTACAATCTTTATATCCTTCTTAATTTATTCTCTCAGCCAATCGCAACCTCCCCTTTAACCCCGTGGGCCCCACTTTCTCTCTCTCTCTCTCCACTTTTTCCTCTCTCTCCCTCTCCCTCATATATTCTCTCGTACTTCTCTTTATCATTTTTCTCTTCTTGCTTCATGTCTCGTTTCTCATTTCTTTTAACTGTTCTTTTGTTGCCGGAATTCCGTCGTGCCGGTGACGTTTCTCGACGTTCCAGCGAGATACCCCGACCCGTGTGGTTCCTTTGTTCGTCGTTTGGGTTCATTCCGTGAACCGTGCGCCGTCGCGAGTTTTCCCCACCGACGGTTAACGTTCCGTTTTCCCGATTCGCGACCCATCGAGGCAAGTTAATCTTGCTACATGCTATATACTTTTATAATCTTCATTTTATAATATTATACATTTGAAAATCTTATAGTTTACATATGAAATGTCGTTGAAAAATCGGATATGACAAATCTGAAATTTACTGTACACCTTATCTTATAAAATTCATTATAAATCATAGAAAAATCATTAGTATACGTTCTTTAGTTCGTTACGAAGCTAATTCAGAATACTATAACTCTATGAAATATTTACTTGCAAAATAAATTGTTTAAATAATGTAAAATGCAAATGAAAATGCCTTTAAACTGCTGTCCAGGGAAATTCCAGCAGCAAACTTTCAACTTTGAATATTCATAACTTTTTGTAGGGATAACCTGAGATGCTTATACTTATAAAACTGAAAACCTTATTGAATTATCTTTGTTTTGGTATAAGATAAGTCTCTTTTGGAGAACGTTTGTTATTTTTAAGCTATTTTACAAATTAGGGTGACGCTGAATTTCTGAACGGAACCTTCTTGTGCATGGTTAATCAATACAGCTTTTATAGTTACTAATCGCTTTGAATATGCTATCCATATTAATATTATTATATAAATATTTATATCACATATTGCTTAGTTGTACATCCCACACTACCATTTTATAGTTTTTAACTCTTCGGATACCCGTTTGCATCCATCGCATTTAAGATAAATATAATTGCATCCATAGATCACATTACTATATAATAATGTGATATTAATACTCCATGTTTAATAAATTGCATCCTAATTAATATTGGAACTATAAATGTAACCCTAATCAATAACTGTGCATCCATATCCTCGAAATTATATCTATTTGCCTATTATATTACATGTTCCAGTTTATTGTTCTAATAGTACTCATGCTTGTTTATTTATACACATGTTTATGATAGTTTGATTATGAGCACCCACATGACATCTTATGCTTCCTGACATGACCTGTTACACTTCCTACTTGACATGATATGGTACCGTACACTCTTGACATGACATGACACCTTTATACATTACCTGACCTGTTACCTGATCTCATGCCTAATGCCGACAAACCTAACCATTCCTGCTGTCGATCCAGACAGACCTACTTTTACTCGACCTTGTGTTGGCATTAGTCCTTGACTACTGAATACCTGACCTGACATACATAGCTTGGGGGTATGGGGAAATCAAAGGTGAAACCGACTTGTAACTCAACAGTTCGATACATTGTTCTGATCAGTCTTACGGGCTTGGCCAGCTCCGGAGTGTTGATGCTGACATCACTCATCTATCCTACTACCTTTTACTGCTTAGCGGCACGTCTCGGATTCAGCCCCGAGGATCATGACCGTGGTCCCGGGCACGCACGGGATACTATTGAGTTACATCGACGATTCATCAATTGGTTTCAAAGACTATAGAGTAGAAAACCTGATAGGACAGTTTAGTCACCATTGCACATTACCCTGCTTGTTATCTCTTATTACTGCTTTATTCATGTTCATACTTGCATTGCTTATTACCATGTTTATACTTTATACTTGATGTCATGACGCGCTGACGTCTGGGTTTTGCATGGCCCAGATTCCGTACCACTGTCGACGACCGAGCAGGAGTACTTCAGCCAGCAGGCTGATTTGAGTTCTATAGTGGTTAGTTTGTTTATTGCATTTTATTTCCAGGTGCGATCCCGCATTATGGGACGTACCTTTCTATTATTATATTGGATCATTTGCTTCCGCACTTATTGTTCATTGATTTCTTGTTATTATGGATTTGGACATGTGTTAGATTAGTACTTTATCTTGTTCTTGATATCCTTACAACCGTAATGTGACTGTGGATGGATACTTCCTACCCACAGGTAGCATGGTTGGCTATGTTACGTGCCCAATCCTGCGTACTCTGGGAAGCGGGGCGTGACATGGTTCTTTTGGTATCAGAGCCATAGGTTAATTGGGTTGATTCTTTGTAGTTGGGTATTGCACCCGATACACGAATCAGGATACCCGTGATTAGGAAACATGTCCTGCCACTTTGACCGTTTTACCATCCTTGAATCATTCTTCCGGATCATGTCGACATGCAAACTTACTTTGCATTGTCAACTCGAAAACCTAACTTCTTGTTATCTCTAGGACTTAGGCGACTTGGGTGGAGTTAAGTAATTGCGGCTATGATACCGCGGCATAGCTACAATGCGGTACTCTATTTAAGTATCTTGGAGTTCTAGCCTTGATCCACATTCAGAATCTATCATCATGCTAATGTTGGGTGTTTTGAGTTCAGGATTATGACAGGTAAGAAGTTGAAGACGTACCAGAGGCGTGTGAACGAAGCCGCCATGCTTGGAGTGATAAGAGAAATGCTGGAAATCAAAGAAACAGACCGAGCTGATCCAGCAGCAAGCGGACTTGTTTCAGGAAGGTTTGCAGATCGTTCAGCAGTCTGTAAACGATGTTGGAACTAGACCAGTTGACCGAGTAAGGACCGTAGCAGATTTCAGACTTTTGGATCCGTCTACTTTCACTTTTCTGGAGGAGCCGTTGCCAGCCGAGCCGTGGCTAGCGACACGGAGAATTTGCTGATTGCGACACAGATTCCAGAGGACAAAGGAGTTGATGTGGTGCACATTCAGTTAGTGGATTACGCCCGAGAGTGACGGCTTGTGGAGGAGACCCGCTTGCCCAAGCCGATCAGTTGGGCGAAGTTTTTCTAAGAACCCCCTGGAGAAGTTCTTCCCGCAGACTGCGCGGAGGAAAGGGAAGAAATTTATCGGACTAAGGCAGAATGGAGCAACCGTGGACGTGCATGCAGCGGAGTGGACGAGACTCAGTAGTCTCGCTGGACCTTTCGCGGCCAACGATGCAGACAGCAGTTGCGGTAAGGAAGCAGTTCTGTCGGGCCAGTCGAGTTTAGGGCTAGGCCGACAAACAGTGTTCTTGCGACTATGGAAGTGAATAGTAATGAAGAGCCGGCAGTTGTTCGCGACTTTATGGATGTGTTTGCAGATATTTCGGGCTTACCGCAAAAGCGAGATGTGGAGTTCGCGATTGACCTTATTCCTGGTGCAGCGCCAGTATCAAAATCTTATTATCCGATGGCACCGGTGGAATTGGAAGAAGTTAAGAAACAAGTTGGTGAATTACTCGAGAAGGGATGGATTCGAAGCAGCAACTCACCTTGGGGAGCTCCAGTTCTTTTAGTAAAGAAGAAGGATGGCACGAGAAGGATGTGCATGGATTATCGAGAATTGAACCGGGTGACTATTAAGAACAAGTACCCGATCCCTCGCATTGGAGAGCTTTTTGAGCAGCTTAGTGGCGCGAGAGTGTTCTCGAAATTGGATTTGCGATCGGGATATCATCAGGTCCGAGTGAAAGCAGAAGGCTTTTGCAATACGGCGTTTCGAACTCGATATGGACATTTCGAGTATCTAGTGACGCCCTTCAGAGTGACTAATGCGCCGGCAACATTCATGGATTTGATGAACAGGATCTTTTCACCGTTCTTGGACCAGTTTATTGTGGTATTCATTGACGATATTCTGGTGTACTCGAAGAGTCCGGAGGAGCATGCTGAGCATTTAAGGATCGCATTGCAGACGCTAAGACAAGAGAAATTATTTGCGAAGATGAGTAAGTGTGAATTCTGGCTGGAAGAAGTGAAGTTTCTGGGGCATGTCGTGTCGGGCGATGGAATCGCCGTCGATCCCGAAAAGATTGCAGCAGTTCGAGACTGGCCTATTCCAAAGAATGTTGCAGAGATAAGGAGTTTTCTTGGACTCGCCGGATACTACAGAAGATTTGTGGAGAACTTCGCTTGCGTAGCTGAGCCGTTAACCAAGATCATACGAAAGGAGGTACCGTTTGTTTGGACGGATGGATGTGCATTGGCCTTTGAGACGTTGAAGCAGAAGTTGATAACCGCCCCTATCCTAACCGTACCGGATGATTCAGGAGGACTGGTGATTCACAGCGACGCATCTGGAAAAGGATTGGGATGTGTTTTAATGCAGAATGGGAAAGTCGTCGCTTACGCATCGAGACAACTGAAGACTCATGAGAAGAATTATTCAACTCATGACTTGGAGCGTGCGGCTGTGATTTTCGCTTTGAAGATTTGGAGACACTACCTTTTGGGGGAAAGAGTCGAAGTTTTTACAGATCATAAGAGCTTGAAGTATGTGTTTACACAGAAGGAGCTTAACATGAGGCAGCGTAGATGGTTGGAGCTGATGGCTGACTACGATCTTGATCTTAAGTACCATCCGGAGAAGGTTAATGTTGTGCCGGATGCGCTTAGTCGGTTACCAGCAATTCAGGTGTTAACTACACAGGGGGAGATCATTGCAGATTTTCGAAGATTTGACTTGGAAGTTGTGCTACCACATTCTACGGGACAGTTGATGCAGTTGCAAGTACAGTTGTCCTTGGTTGAGAAGATTAAAGTGGCACAATCGCAGGATCCTAGACTGCAGAAGTTTCGAGAGCGGGTTGAGGCTGGACTACGAACAGATTTACTGGTCTACGAAGATGGTTCGTTGAGGTATGGTAACCGTTTGTGTGTGCCAAAGGGGGATGTTCGTGAAGAGCTTGAAGGAGGCACACAGTTCAGCTTATTCTATACATCCAGGAGGTACAAAGATGTACCGAGATATTCGACAGCATTTCTGGTGGGAAGGCATGAAACGGGAGATTGCTCGCTTCGTGGCTAAGTGCTTGGTATGTCAGCAAGTCAAGGCTGAACACCAAAGGGTTGCTAGTTTGTTGCAACCACTTCCGATTCCTCAGTGAAAGTGGGAACATATAACCATGGATTTCGTGACGGCTTTACCGCGAAGTCCAAACGGCAACAATGCAGTATGGGTGATTGTCGATCGATTGACCAAGGCAGCTCACTTTATTCCTTTCCAGGTTGGTCAATCAACGGAGACTTTGGCAGAGCGGTACATGCAGAAGATTGTAAGATTGCATGGCGTACCGGTGAGCATCGTGTCCGATCGGGACACTCGGTTCTTATCACACTTCTGGAGGAGTTTACAGGAAAGTTTGGGGACTCGATTGAAGTTTAGCACAGCTTATCATCCTCAAACTGATGGTCAGTCGGAGAGAACGATCCAAACTCTTGATGATACGTTGAGAGCATGCATGTTGGACTTCAAGGGTTCGTGGGAGGATCATCTACACTTGGTGGAGTTTTCTTACAACAACAGTTTTCAGGCAACTACCCAGATGGCTCCGTTTGAAGCTTTGTATGGTCGTAAATGTCGTTCACCTATTTGTTGGGATGATGTCGGTGAACGAAAATTGTTGGGACCAGATTTGGTGATGCAGACAGTTGAGAAGGTTAACACTATCAGAAATCATATGAAGGCAGCACAAGACAGACAGAAGAGATGGGCTGACACATCGAGAAGACCTCTAGAATTCACCGTGGGTGATTTGGTGTTCTTGAAGATATCACCGACTAGAGGGGTGATTCGTTTTGGAAGGCGAGGAAAGCTCAGTCCTCGGTTCGTTGGACCCTTGAAATCGTGGAGCGTGTTGATGAGGTAGCATATCGTTTGGCGTTACCACAGTCCTTGGCAAATGTGCATGATATGTTTCACGTGTCTCAACTCCGTAAGTATGTTCGAGATGAAACACACGTTTTGGATCATTCGGAGCTAACAGTAAGAGAAGACTTGACTTTTGAGGAGCGACCAGTTGAAATCAAGGATCGAAGAGAAAAGGTTCTTAAGAACAAGGTTATCCCCCTTGTGCTAGTCTCTTGGGGTAATCGATCGCATGGAGAATCCACTTGGGAGCGAGAAGACGAGATCCGGCAGAAGTTTCCTCACCTTTTCCTGTAGTTATCTATCTTGAATTCTTGGAATTTCGAGGACGAAATTCTTTTTGTAGTTGGGTATGATGTAACACCCGAGCCCAAAAATACTATTTCTGTTACTGGTTGAGTGTTTGGCATTGCTCATTTCATTTATCTTGCTTGTTTGGTTCTTATTGCACAATTTTAACCGGCTAAGTCATTCTGCATATAACAAATTTTAGCACCTAAAATAAAATTGAAAATATTCTTCTTGGCCTACTTGACACCCTTAGCCTCGTGGTAGCGTCCGTGCATTGTATTCTCGTCCCGTTCAGTGAAACGGGCGAGTTTGGATGGCTACGTGCACGTGCGTGTGTCCGTTTTGGGAGTATGCTTTTTAATCATAAAACATTTCATTTTAAAATTTGGAACCCGCCTAAAATCCTATTATTTGAATTTCGAATTTTTGGACCCAACCCGGGCGCAATTTGGAAATGTTTCATTTGGCGCCAAAATCCTAAATTTTAATATTATTAAAACCATCGCATATATTTTTCTAACTAACCTGATATCTTACTGTTCATTACCTATCTTTTAAATCTTTAAGTTAACCATATAATATTTTACAATCTTTATATCCTTCTTAATTTATTCTCTCAGCCAATCGCAACCTCCCCTTTAACCCCGTGGGCCCCACTTTCTCTCTCTCTCTCTCCACTTTTTCCTCTCTCTCCCTCTCCCTCATATATTCTCTCGTACTTCTCTTTATCATTTTTCTCTTCTTGCTTCATGTCTCGTTTCTCATTTCTTTTAACTGTTCTTTTGTTGCCGGAATTCCGTCGTGCCGGTGACGTTTCTCGACGTTCCAGCGAGATACCCCGACCCGTGTGGTTCCTTTGTTCGTCGTTTGGGTTCATTCCGTGAACCGTGCGCCGTCGCGAGTTTTCCCCACCGACGGTTAACGTTCCGTTTTCCCGATTCGCGACCCATCGAGGCAAGTTAATCTTGCTACATGCTATATACTTTTATAATCTTCATTTTATAATATTATACATTTGAAAATCTTATAGTTTACATATGAAATGTCGTTGAAAAATCGGATATGACAAATCTGAAATTTACTGTACACCTTATCTTATAAAATTCATTATAAATCATAGAAAAATCATTAGTATACGTTCTTTAGTTCGTTACGAAGCTAATTCAGAATACTATAACTCTATGAAATATTTACTTGCAAAATAAATTGTTTAAATAATGTAAAATGCAAATGAAAATGCCTTTAAACTGCTGTCCAGGGAAATTCCAGCAGCAAACTTTCAACTTTGAATATTCATAACTTTTTGTAGGGATAACCTGAGATGCTTATACTTATAAAACTGAAAACCTTATTGAATTATCTTTGTTTTGGTATAAGATAAGTCTCTTTTGGAGAACGTTTGTTATTTTTAAGCTATTTTACAAATTAGGGTGACGCTGAATTTCTGAACGGAACCTTCTTGTGCATGGTTAATCAATACAGCTTTTATAGTTACTAATCGCTTTGAATATGCTATCCATATTAATATTATTATATAAATATTTATATCACATATTGCTTAGTTGTACATCCCACACTACCATTTTATAGTTTTTAACTCTTCGGATACCCGTTTGCATCCATCGCATTTAAGATAAATATAATTGCATCCATAGATCACATTACTATATAATAATGTGATATTAATACTCCATGTTTAATAAATTGCATCCTAATTAATATTGGAACTATAAATGTAACCCTAATCAATAACTGTGCATCCATATCCTCGAAATTATATCTATTTGCCTATTATATTACATGTTCCAGTTTATTGTTCTAATAGTACTCATGCTTGTTTATTTATACACATGTTTATGATAGTTTGATTATGAGCACCCACATGACATCTTATGCTTCCTGACATGACCTGTTACACTTCCTACTTGACATGATATGGTACCGTACACTCTTGACATGACATGACACCTTTATACATTACCTGACCTGTTACCTGATCTCATGCCTAATGCCGACAAACCTAACCATTCCTGCTGTCGATCCAGACAGACCTACTTTTACTCGACCTTGTGTTGGCATTAGTCCTTGACTACTGAATACCTGACCTGACATACATAGCTTGGGGGTATGGGGAAATCAAAGGTGAAACCGACTTGTAACTCAACAGTTCGATACATTGTTCTGATCAGTCTTACGGGCTTGGCCAGCTCCGGAGTGTTGATGCTGACATCACTCATCTATCCTACTACCTTTTACTGCTTAGCGGCACGTCTCGGATTCAGCCCCGAGGATCATGACCGTGGTCCCGGGCACGCACGGGATACTATTGAGTTACATCGACGATTCATCAATTGGTTTCAAAGACTATAGAGTAGAAAACCTGATAGGACAGTTTAGTCACCATTGCACATTACCCTGCTTGTTATCTCTTATTACTGCTTTATTCATGTTCATACTTGCATTGCTTATTACCATGTTTATACTTTATACTTGATGTCATGACGCGCTGACGTCTGGGTTTTGCATGGCCCAGATTCCGTACCACTGTCGACGACCGAGCAGGAGTACTTCAGCCAGCAGGCTGATTTGAGTTCTATAGTGGTTAGTTTGTTTATTGCATTTTATTTCCAGGTGCGATCCCGCATTATGGGACGTACCTTTCTATTATTATATTGGATCATTTGCTTCCGCACTTATTGTTCATTGATTTCTTGTTATTATGGATTTGGACATGTGTTAGATTAGTACTTTATCTTGTTCTTGATATCCTTACAACCGTAATGTGACTGTGGATGGATACTTCCTACCCACAGGTAGCATGGTTGGCTATGTTACGTGCCCAATCCTGCGTACTCTGGGAAGCGGGGCGTGACATAGACGTTACTTATGTTTTACACCCGTGCTAGCCCTGCCCCGCTCTGTCGTTAGTTACCTAACCTAACGGTGCACGAGGGGACATCGAGGCGAATGCGGATGGCATAAGTGTACGTCGTATTTATCTGTGATGTTTAGGTACATAAATGATGGGACTTCATTAATGTGATTAATGAAATAAAAGAAACCTAAGATGTTGTAGAATCGAATTTCAAAATAAAACAGGTAGCTACAGTTCTTGCTTTGCACAGCGGTATATGTGATATATCCTGCACCTTATTCGATGAGGAAAGGACCGCGATCCCTTCACCGGGAGTGACTCCTTTAGCAATAACTGGCAGATGCTACACACTCGGTTTGTCTTTTGATTGCTTTAAAGTGTTTTTGCTTTGCACAGTGATATATGTGATATATCCCGCACCTCATTCGACGAGGAAAGGACCGACGATCCCTTCACCGGGAGTGACTCCTTTAGCAAAACAAGAAAAGCCTCAAAAGCACTCCATTTCAAAATTCATTCGATCCTACAACGATATCAAGTTCATTACGCAATAGGTTTTCATAAAAACCTGTCGTAGCCCTCCGTCATTTCAGATAAGTGCTGTTTAGTATTCGTGCTGCGTTTGTTGGCCTCCGTCAAGGCGCAGTGTGCGGTAGCTAACCAGTATTTATCTGCTTATGCATATGATGCAGATTGAGTTAGGGTAGTCGTGCGACCTTGTTGGCCTCCGTCAAGGGTCGTGCGGGTGGGTTTGATTCGATCAAGAAATGACGGGTTGAACTTGACTAGTAGCCTATGGTTTGTTGGCCTCCGTCAAGGTCATAGGGTGCTAGGGGCAAAATATTATCGGGAATTTCAAGTGTTGAAATTTGCAATGAGATTGCATACCTTCTATGAGATAGTTGGATCCCGATACCCGCTGCGAGTAAGAGTTACTCCTGGGAGAGTTTTATACATTACAATTAGCCGATCAAGTAGGTGTCTAGAAAGGTGTCAACGGGGTTACGCCTCTGGAAAAACGAGGTTTACAGTAATTAGGTTCGTGCGAAAGCACGGGGGACCTCCCTCAAAGTACCGACACTGGCCTGGCTGAAAGATTGGCGAACTTGTAGTGTGTAATTAATCCCGGCTAGTCTTTCCTTTTAGGGTTTGAAGGAAGATTTGATAAAAAGCAGTGGGAGCCATCCTGATTAGATAAAATAATAACCAATCTATTCTTAAAAGAGCGCACGCTGAGTGTTTTCTTCTCTCTCTCTCCAGGTAGCGACCATATCACGCCTTAATCAAGATAATAATACGGATTATTGACCGAACCCGCTTGTTATACTGAGCTGGGGAACGTTGGTCCCGCTCCAACTTATAATTGTTATAAGACAGAGCAGGAAATTGGGGAATACCAGATTTCCCGTGCCGCCCAAACGAAGAGAGTGCATGCCGATGCATCATCTTCGGGTGTGTTCATTATACAGAGAACTGTTTCTCAGTGTCCTTTACGTCCTGGGTATGTGATACCAGATCAGGATCCCAGATATGTAATCTGTTACATAGGGCTACAGAAAGGTAGAAGAACTGAGAACGGGTGATAAGTTTCATGAGGTAGAAAACGGGGCAAGAGTTGCAGCCAAGTCTGTCGGTCACTGTCACCCTGTATTACGGATACATTGATTCTGAACGAATGTTATTAGATACCGAACCTGATATACAAAATCATATCAGTCTCTTTATCAGTAAAGAAATGATAAAATTTTGTATTGTTGGATAATGTTTTGAACATTTCCTATATCAAAAGTTGATCGGTTCAGGCACGTTATCTAAAAGCATTAATGTTCTAAATCAAACTACAGTTCTTAATATACGGAACACACACAAGAGGAAGAGTTCAGAAATGAACGAATCCTTCTTGAGGTATTGTAGACTAGGTCAGATCAATACGACCCGACTGGCTAGAGTTACATAAAGATGCATATTTAAATTAGTTTGAACTTACATCTTGTGAAACTCGCCAGTAATGTCACAAAGATAAGATGACCATAGCTCTGTTTATTGGAAACAGAGAAAGAGTTAGTGAACTCTTGGGATGATACATGTTGATATATGTAGGTCCCCTGTCTACACATGCCAAGACCGGTTCTTTGTACTTCATTACATTCTCTGATAATCTCTCAAGATTCAGTCATATGTTCCCGTTGAAACATGAGTCCGAACCTTTTGAGATATTCACAGAATATAAGTTAGAAGTAGAGAACCAAAATACGGGTATAAGTATTATGTCCTATGATGAGATCAAGGAGGAGAATACTTGAGCACGGAAATCTTGGACTATTTTAAAGGAGAATGAGATTCTCTCTCAGCATTACTCCTCCGTATACACCATAGCACGATGGTATATCGGGGCGGAGCAATCTCACCCTATATGATAAGGTGTGCTCTATGATGAGTACTACTGAGTTTCATATTTCCCTTTTGGGAGTTATGCGCTTGAGAAGCTGCATACCTATTGAATAGGGTTCGAATCAAATCAGTTGCCTACCACTTCATATGTGATATGGAAAGGGAAGAGCCCATATCTTAAGTTAGTTAAGATTTGGGGTTGCCCGGCCTATGTCTAAAAGCAAAATCCGGACAAGCTCGAGGCAAGGCCTGTTATGTAGAACTGGAAGTGTTCCAGCTATACAAACTACAGTATGATTTGGTACAGCCAAGGAATTCAGTAGATTCCAATGAACCTCAGCCTCTCCGCCGATCTAGTAGGGTTCCTCACCCACCTGAGAGATACTTCGGTTTCTCTATGACAGTGGGAGCGAGGATTGCATCATGAGATGATGACCCAACTAGTTTCGAGCTGGCCATCGAGAGTAAGACTCTGTAAGAATGGCTGGATGCTTAGTGATCTGAGATGGAATCCTTATACACCAGCAAAGTATGGACTTTAGCTGCTAGATCTGAAGGGTTAAATCCCCATCAGGAGCAAGTATATCTTGAGAAGATTACTTGGTGTAGATGGAAAAGTTGAGACTTTCAAAGCTAGACTTGTTAAAGCTTTTCGTCATCGACCAGGCGTGGATAATGATGAAACCTTTTCAAGTAGCTATGCTTAAGTCCATCCAGATCCTACTTGCCACGGCTACATACCATGACTGCGATATCTGGTGGTTGGGTGTCTTGACTGCTTTTCTAAATGATGATTTAGAAGAAAGCGTCTATAAGTACACAGCCAGAGGGCTTCGTAGACAGTGGGAGCAGCGGAAACGTGTGCAAGATGTTTTATAGGATAAAGCAGGCATCGCGGAGTTGGAACATCTGTTTTGATGAATTAGTCAAAGAGTTTGACATCATCAAAATGGTAGATGAACCTTGTATAAACAAAAAGGTAGTAGGGAGTATGGTGACGATCCTCGTAGAGTACGTGGATGTCATACTCTTGATAGGGAAGGAGTTTCCTATGCTACGCTCGATCAATCTCCGCTTATCACGATGATTCTCCATATAGGATCAAGATGATACCTCCTAAATCCTGGGTTTTTGGATCTATAAGATAGATCTAATTGGATGTTAGGACTCTCACTAGTTGTAGTGAGACGGTATCAACCGATCCAGGGGAGAATCACTGGAAGGGTTCCAGGGTGATAATGACGACTGAGTGTCAGTCGCAGGCATTGTCTTTACCCTCAGTAAAGGGACGGTATGTTGGAAGAGTTCCAAGCTAGATACCGTGACATACTAGACGATAAAGGCACGATACATCGCTACTTAAGATGCTACCAAAGAGGCAGTCTGGGTGTATATTGGTTCATGAGATGAACTTAGTTCCTCCCATTGTGTGACAATGGAGTTATGGCTTATGCCAAGGAACGTCCGTCCCATCAATGATCCAGACATATTCTAAGGCAGTATCACTTGATCATGGAGATGGTTGATCTCCAGGGTGATCGAGGTTTGGAGAGTAGACTCAGAGGACAACACAGCGGATCCACTCACAAAGGCCTGTTCCCAGAGAGAGACTTTTATGGGATGGTTGAGTATGAGATACTGCAACCACTGCTACAGATGGCCCTAGTGCAAGTGGGAGATTGTTAGTTATATGTATGCCCTAGAGGCCATTACTGTACATAGGATGTATATTGTAGTGGATGCTGGGACATATATAGGGAGGACTTTCTTGCTCGACATGATAGTATGCTATCTGGTTGAACTTTACCTTAACGTGTATACTGATTGTCTCTCTGTTACATGTTGGTAAAGCCCTTAGGATGTATGCTTGACTACCTGGACTATGATGCGGATCATACTAGTGGGGACATGGTAGTCCATGAGTACATCCTTCAAAGTCCCTAGTCGAGGGTGTATCGAGACGGGGCATCGATATACCAGAGTAGACTAGCGTATACCTTCTTGACCCATACAGATGGGCGATGGATGATCCTATATCCATCGGTGTTTGACATCAGAGATGATATACGGGTGCTCAGTAGAGACTGGGTACACTGGACGGACTTACCGAGAACTCCCAGATGGTATTATACCTCACGTCAGATGGCAGTTCTCTGGTGACACTGGTACAGAGTAGTCTGTTGATCCGAGATCGTCATAGAGTCTTGTGTGGTTCCCACTGTGCTTTGATTTCCATCTTACCACGTCTAAGAGGGCGTGCAAAACGGTGGTTTTTGGGTACAGTCCCGAGTCACATGGAGGCAATGAGCGATAGGAGGGGATTCGTCTCTCCCGGTATAGGGAGTTGATGTTGCGCTGTGTTCGATTGGCTATAACAGGAAATCCCTGGCCAGGGTTGCTGAGATTTACTGGTAAGTGTTACCAGTAGTTTCTCGAACAGTTATAGACCTCATATCGACACGACTTATCGAGCTATTGGGGTCTGACGTTTACCACCCCTAGGCGAGATATGCGACATATCAGACGATCAGACCGGACTGTACGGTAGTGTTACTGGTCGGATTCACTGGAGTGTGAGCGGGCTTGCTCGTCGATCTTCAGATCGCTCAATACCCGGGTGGCCGTTACGTTTAGCAGACCGCTTGCGTCTTGTGGATGTTTGATATGATCATCATCCGCTGCCGGCGTATTGACGAGTCTTTAGAGTCCTGCACAGAGGTTTCCTGGCTCAAGCGAAACGAAATAGGAGCGCATATGAGATATGTGCGGGACCGAGAATAATGCGTGTATGTGATACCGTATTCTATTCTCGCGATAAATGTATCGAATGGTTGTATGCGATATAACCTAGTTATCGATTCAAGCGTTGATTCGATAAGCCGATATATTGTATACTAGTCGGTTGTGTGCGACATAACCGGATCATTGAATCAAGTGTTGATTTAATGATTTAATGCATATTTATATATTTGATATATTACTTTGCATCAACTAGTATCGGTTTACTTAAGATGGAATTTCTCACTCGGATGTGCGCATTACATATGCGATATGATTTTGTGCATTTGATTGTATCATGTTTGATGATACATGTTTACTTGGTTAAGTGCAAAGATTTAAACCATGGTTAAAAGAATGGTTAGGGTTTCATTTCCTTTATTTATCTATTTATTTATTTATTTTCTTTTTGGAAAAGGAAATGAGGAAAATGGTGGCTTGTTTTGGATTGTAGTTGAAGATTCATGAACCTTTGACTTTGTCCACCATTCTTATCTCATGCTTAACCTAACCATTTGATTTAACCCTAGTTCAATCTCTACACTTTACCATGGTTTAGTCATGATAAGTTTTGATTATTCTTTTCTTTTTCTTTTAACTTATCATAACTTTTCTTCTTCTTCTTCCTTGCTTCAAGTGAAGAAAAGCTTACCTCATCAATGGTGATTGATGTTTTTGAGTGAGAAATCCAATTCTAAAGTTAACCCACTTCCTATTTCTTCATCCTCTACCTCTTGCCAAGTAGTAGAGTGTGTTTACTTCACAAGTTTCTTGACTTGGTGAAATCGGAGCTTGATTTAGCGATGCCTCGACGTAGATCATCTTCGGCATGGACATCGACGACCTAGCTTGCCCATTCTCCGACGAAGCCGATCCTAGAGCCCGGATTTGACTTGGACAGCGGAGAGGACTTCGTTGCGGAGCTATGGAGGTGGAGCACCGGATCTACAAAGGTTGTATTTCCGTTTTCTCATTAGTTAAGTGTTAACTAGTTCAATGTTCGCCTAGACATCTAGTTATCGATCCGTAGTTTAGGGTTTGTAGGCACCATAAAATTTTAAATTGCCATGTTTAATGGCTTGGGAGACCTCACTAGAGTGCCTAGGAACCCTACACACAAGAATGGGACCATCCAATTGCTGAGGTTCCCAATGAGAAGGCTGACGGACTGGTCCTGCTCCAGCGGCGGTTCGCACTTGACTGTAAGATTACGCCATCGGGCGATAAAGTCGGTGTTACTTTCATTCTTCCCCGGCTTGGTCCTCACAAGGTCGGCAATGGAGATTTTATCACTGACACTCATGAACCTTTGCCGAAACAGGGACTCCATTTGGGCAAAGGTAATGACGGACCCATCCGGTATACTCGCATACCAGTCGAAGGCGACGCCGGTCAGGCTATTGACAAACTGACGAAGAAGGAGCGCGTCATTGCCCCCTGTATTTCCGCATGATGCTTTGAAGTGGGCGACGTGCTGATTTGCATTCCCCGTTCCATCAAATCTTCCAAACTTAGGAATGACGTAGCCGCTTGGGAACTCAATCAGATCGTACTGCACGGGATATGGCCGCCCACTACTGCCGATTTTTTTCTGAGCTTCAGCTTCGGCCACCAATGTTTTAACCTTGCTGGTGACCAAATCCATTATCCGATCTTGTGTTAGCGGGATAGTGCTATTTGGGGCCAAGGCGTCCCCAGAAGCGGAATGTGGCCGGTTTTCATGCGGCTTGACCAGTCTTGATCCCAAAGGAACATGCATTGGCTGCCTCGGATGGTCATCACCCGGCTGATTAGTAGCGGCTTGTGTCTGATTGGGAGGCGCTCGAGCAATTTGAGCCGTAAGCTGCATCACCACATTCGTTAAGTCGTCAATCTTCGAATAGAGCTTAGCCATCTCTTTATCTTTCTCCTGAGCTGTTTTCGAAGCTCTTGAAGCAGCTCTTGCTCCGCAGTCCTGGGGCGGAAAGTTGGCTCTTCCTCGCAGTCCGAGCTTGACTCTGCATGGACCGAAGGGTCTTTCTGCCTATCATCCTCATCGAGAGGGTTTTCTTCATCCAGCGGGGGCGGCTGTTCTTGGACGGCGGCAACCACATTCAGGCTAGATTGGGCTTGGGATGTGGTGGCCCCATCCTTGCTTTTGCTGTGAAGGTTGTCGCTGGGGCGTCCTCCCAACATATAGACCGTATGGATGGTATATTCGCCCGTCTTTCTATCATTGGCGGCCGATTTCATGGATCGCTGTCTTGACCCCCTTGCTTCGGTAGCTGGTAGTCGATTGAAGGTGGCTGGCCTAACCAGGTTCTTGAATGGTGCTGGCGCTTCTTTTCTAGATTTGCCCCACTGCTTTCGTGCGGCACAGAGTGCTTGATAGACTCTTGAAGAGACAGTGTCATACTTCTTCTGTTGGGGCCGGGACACGTCTCTTTGTGGCACTGTTCGGACCGCTGTCTTCTTGATTCTGGCGGTCATGGCATTTTTCTGAACCCACTTCAGAGGCTCGAAAGAATTGCTGATTCTTACGTCCGACTCAGCCGTCGTCGCGGGGCAACCCTGCGCTTGGAACTTCGCATGATTTCATTTGGCCGAAGCCTTGGCCCTCTTGTTGGCTCGATACCTGAGCCGCTTCTGCCTTAACTTTTCTATTCTAAGCACCTGGCAGACTTCGGCTCTTTGGGAAGACGCCGCAGACCGGGCGATGGAGGGCCTTGGAGATACGCTCGATTGTGCATTTGTTGGAGTCACTGCCTGAGCTCGTCTGCGACGTTTGATGTTGCCCTTCGCACCGGAAGTCTTGCCCCCAGCTGGAGCACCAGGGAGTCGTTCAGACACCATCTTAAGTTTCGGTTGTGGTGCCTTAGTAATCACAACATTCGGCCTCTTGCCCCTTGGGACCGGCTTGGCCACCTGTTCCGCCGGGATTTCCGCCAGATGAGCGCTTCCGGCAGGGTAGATGACGACGGAGCCAAACTGGCGGGGCGGTTCCTCCCACTGTCGACTGAGGCTTGCAGGGAGAACCACACGAGCGTTGATCTTGACCACGTACGGAATCGGGGTCATGTTGGAAGCTGAATTCGTCTGGGAAGACATTGTCGTCGAAGGTTGATTGCTGCACGGAAAAAAGAACATCATTTCAGTATAGGCAATTGATATGTATATTGATTGAGTTCGCATGGACGTTTAACCCGAAATATGGGAGGAGAGATTGGTCCCACCGGGCGTGCTAGAAATCTGTAGGGTGTTTTTCGTCACCCCATTGAGATGGGAATACGCGCACGCTTGTTAGGCGTACTACAGATTCCCCCTGCCTAGGGTAGGCTGGGGTTTAATGATTGTGGGGATCCGAATCTCCGGCAGCCGCGGACTAAGCTGCCGTTAATTACCCCTCGCCTTTGGGGCGAGAGAACCTCCGATTAACGGGTTAAACGGGACATGCGAACTCAATGGATGATTGACCAACCCGGAAAGGAATAAAGTGAGCAGCCTTGGTCAACCGATCAACAATCACCCATACTGCATTGTTGCCCTTTGGACTCCGCGGTAAAGCCGTCACGAAATCCATGGTTATATGTTCCCACTTCCACTGAGGAATCGGAAGTGGTTGCAATAAACCAGCAACCCTTTGATGTTCAGCCTTAACTTGCTGACACACCAAGCACTTAGCCACAAAGCGAGCAATCTCCCGTTTCATGCCTTCCCACCAGAAATGCTGTCGAATATCTCGGTACATCTTCATGCCTCCTGGATGTACAGAATAAGCTGAACTGTGTGCCTCCTTCATAAGCTCTTCACAAACATATCCCTTTGGCACACATAAACGTCTACCATACCTCAACGAACCATCTTCGTGGATCAGTAAATCTATTCGTAGTCCAGCTTCAACCTGCTCTCGAAACTTTTGCAGTCTAGGATTCTGCGATTGTGCTGCTTTAATTTTCTCAATCAAAGACGACTGCACTTGCAGCTGCATCAACTGTCTCGTAGAACGCGGTAGCACAACCTCCAAGTCAAATCTTCGAAAATCTGCAACGATCTCCTTCTGCGTAGTTAACACCTGAATTGCTGGTAACTGACTAAGCGCATCCGGCACAACATTAACCTTCCCCGGATGGTACTTAAGATCAAGATCGTAGTCAGCCATCAGCTCCAACCATCTACGCTGCCTCATGTTAAGCTCCTTCTGAGTGAACACATACTTCAAGCTCTTATGATCTGTAAAGACTTCGACTCTTTCGCCCAAAAGGTAGTGTCTCCAAATCTTCAAAGCGAAAATCACAGCCGCAAGCTCCAAGTCATGAGTTGGATAATTCTTCTCATGGGTCTTCAATTGTCTCGATGCGTACGCTACAACTTTCCTATGCTGTATCAAAACACAACCCAATCCTTTCCCAGATGTGTCGCTGTGAATCACCAATCCTCCGGAATTGTCTGGCACGGTCAGAATAGGGGCGGTTATCAACTTCTGCTTCAACGTCTCAAAAGCTAACGCACACTTATCCATCCATACAAAAAGTACCTCCTTGCGCGTAAGCTTGGTTAACGTCTCTGCCAGACGAGCAAAGTTCTCAACAAATCTCCTGTAGTATCCGGCTAATCCAAGGAAACTTCTTATCTCAGCAACATTCTTTGGAATAGGCCAATCTCGAACTGCTGCAATTTTTTCGGGATCGACGGAGATTCCATCGCCCTACACAACATGCCCCAAAAACTTCATTTCCTCCATCCAGAACTCGCACTTACTCATCTTCGCAAACAATTTCTCCTGTCTCAACGTCTGCAGTGCGATCTTCAAATGCTCAGCATGCTCCTCAAAACTCTTCAAGTAAACCAGAATATCGTCAATGAATACCACAATGAACTGATCCAAGAATGGTGAAAAGATTCGGTTCATCAAGTCCATGAATACTGCCGGCGCATTCGTTACTCCGAAGGGTATCACTAAGTATTCGTAATGACCGTACCGAGTTCGAAACGCCGTCTTGCAAATATCTTCTGTTTTCACTCGAACCTGATGATATCCGGATCGCAAATCCAGCTTTGAGAATACCCTCGCGCCACTAAGTTGCTCAAAAAGTTCTCTAATGCGAGAGATCGGGTACTTGTTCTTAATAGTCACCCGGTTTAATTCTCGATAGTCTATGCACATCCTTCTCGTGCCGTTATTCTTCTTTACTAGAAGAACTGGAGCTCCCCAACGCGAGTTACTGCTTCGAATCCAAACCTTCTCAAGCAATTCAGCAACCTGTTTCTTAACTTCTTCCAATTCTGCTAGTGCCATTGGATAATACGCTTTAGATACTGGCGTTGCACCAGGATTAAGATCAATTGTGAACTCCACGTCTTGCTTCGGCGGTAAACCCGATATATCTTCAAATACGTCCATAAAATCGCGAACAACCGCCGGCTTTTCACCGCTATCAACTTCCATTGTTGCAAGAATAATGTTTGTCGGCCTAGCCCTAAACTCGACTGGCCCGACAGAACTGCTTCCTCCAGTGAAGGTAAACTCGGGATGTCCGGGAATCTGGAAAATTACTTTCCTTGCCCTACAGTCAATGTGAGCGTGGAAAGTGCCAAGAAAATCCATTCCCAAGATGACTTCATAGCTGCCCGTATCAATCACCAAGAAATCTGCAAAAAGCCCCCGTCCGCACACAACAACTGTACAATCTTTACATTCTCTACTAGATATGATTTTCCCATTCCCAGTGTGTATGTCCCAGAAACTAGACAGGGTCGTGCAGGTAATCGAGTGTGAAGTTATAAATTTGGATGACATAAAACTGTGGGATGCACCAGAATCAAATAATGCCAACGCGGGAAAACCATGAACGAGTAGAATACCTGAAACGACTTCTCCTGATGCCTTAGCTTGCTCAGCTGTCAAGGTAAAAGCTCGAGCCTGATTAGGTCCTTGAGTCAGCTGTTTTTGCCCTTGGAACAGTTTCTGCGGAGGCTTCTGAGTATCATCCCTCGAACGAAGCTTCGACGGACAAGCACCAACTGCGTGATCAGCTGCTCCACAAACCAAACAAAGTCTCAGCCTCCTTCGACAATCCTTCTGCACGTGCCCGGGTAAACGGCAGTAGTCACAATTCACGCTCTTTCTTCGATCAACAATCACAGGCTTCTTCATGGGTGCTATACCTCGACGGTCCACTGGAATACCTCTGCGACCATGAGCTCGGTTAGGTACAAATGCGGGCTTCCTGGCCGCAACTGCTGTCTGCTGCAACCTCCCTTTCATCCCAGATAAACTCTGTTGTTCTTGTAAGTCCACGTTGCGACCCCCGGTTCTTACGGGGAGGCGGAAACGGTATAAAAATCAAATTTTGGCGCATGGGGCAACATGGACTAAACAAAGTCGGGATCTTTTCCTAAACTAAAACTAGCAAACAAGCTAAAGAGAGTTAGCTACTCGGAAAGATGGTTATACCTAAACTTGAACTCCTTCTTCTTGAAACCTTGTAGAGGTTGATGGTTCTCTTCTCGTCGCCTTCTTCCGTCGAAGATGGATCCACCTGAGGGTTCAACCTTCGGGCTCTTTCTCGAACTTTGAGTGAACTAGAATCTCCGGCTTGCTAAACCTTTGATCCTAGAGTGAGTAGAGAGTGTCTAAGAGGTGCTTTTCTTTTAAGGAGAGGGATTCTCAACACATGAGAAGGATTCTCCTTTGGCTAGAGGAAGAAGAAGATGAAGTGAGGAGAGAGAAGCTAAATGATAGAATGAGCTATCTTTTTCCTTTTTGCAACCATATCAAAAGAAAAAGAATTATCTAATTAGTAATAATAATTCAAATGAGAATAGTTGATGGTTGTTTTGGAATGACCACTATCATACTTCATTAAATGAATGTTGGCAAGAATCAAGGAGCATCCTTGCAAAATAATGATGATGGTCAAACATTCAACCATGGTCAACAAGTCAACCATGGTCAACAAGTCAACAAAACCAACCATAACATAATTTCATTTAATTACTATTATTAATAGATATCTCACTAATTCATTAGGGTTTGGAAAAAAAAGACGACTGTCAACTGTGCATGCGCACCCGTTCCGAAACCCTAATGAAAAACCTCTTCTTCCGCCTCAAACAACTGTGCATACACCCCTGCATTCTTGTTCCGAGGAACATGAATACTGAGAGATAAAAGTAACCCCAAAACATATACCAGTATCCGGCTCAAACCAGAGCCTGCTGGCAATATCCGTCCGGACTCCAAACGTGCACAAGTGCGCGGATGAGAACGAACCCTGTCGCAAAACCATGCGACCTCTACTCTGTTTTGCCCAGAGGCGAATACCCTCTGTGTGGGACTCTAAAGACTCGACACTACGCTGGCAGTCGGTTTAACCACAGACCGCAAGCGACACTAGCTGTGCGTAACGGTCCCCAGGTAGATGCCGACAAGAAGGCTGACGAGGTGAACCCTATCTGAACTCCTACTGAGTCTGAATATGACAGTCTCCGTACAGTCCGGTCTGTTCGTCTGATACATCGCATGTCGGGCCTAGGGGGTGGTAAAATGCCAGTCCCCCAATAGCGGTACAAGTCGTGTCGGAGTGAAGCCCAAAACACCCTGAGATAACACTGGAAGCCTACCAGTATATCTCGCTTGCCCTGGACAGGGACTACTCGTGTAATGGCTCTCCTAGACACAGCGCGATGTCAACCCCCAATACCGGGAGAGACGAATCCTGTCTAACCGGCACTGCCTCCAAGTGCTTCGGGACTGCACCCAACTACCACCTGTTTGCACGACTCCTTTGAGCCGTGGTAGGGTAGTAGTCAAAGTACAGTGGGAACACACTCGAGGCGAAGTGCCAGTGTCAAATCAGCGGACTAAGCTGTACTCATGTCACCTGGGAACTGATAACTGACGATAGGTATAATACTAACCTGTCAGTTCCCGACGAGTCCTGTCCAGTGTACTCGTAACCCAACGAGCACCCGTATACTATCTCCAGTACGACGTACTGATGGCTGTGGGACAGACCATCTCCCACACTGGGATGAGAAACGCATACGCTAGTCTACTCCGGAGTATCGATGCCCTGTCTCGATAGTCCTACGACTAGGGACCTGTATAAGTATGTGCTTATAGATTACCCAGCCCCAACTAGTGTGACTGCCATCACAACGCTGGTAATCAAGCAAAGATCCTAAGGGCTCCACTAATGTGTATAGGTGATATCGCAAAATAAACACATGTACACATTGAAGTAGAAACAAACCAAGTAGCATACTACTATATTGAGCAAGATTGTTTATACAAGGTGAATATCCCAAGCTTCTATTAAGTAATATACAAACTAGTATGATACAGTAATGGCCTCTAGGGCATATACACTAACAATCTCCTACTTGCACTAAGGCCATGTACTGGCGTATCGAAGACCTATCATCTCGATCAGCCGCTCGAACTGAGTCTGGGGTAGGGCCTTGGTGAATGGATCTGCAGTGTTTTCTTCTGAAGCAACCCTCTGAACCTCGATCTCCTTGCGATCCACGATCTCCCTGATCAGGTGATACCGCCTCAAGATGTGCCTGGATCTCTGATGGGACCTGGGTTCCTTCGCTAAAGCTATAGCCCCGTTGTTGTCGCAATACAGAGGTATTGGGTCAACAATGGACGGAACCACCTGAAGTTCTTTCAAGAACTTCCTCATCCAGACAGCTTCTTTTGCGGCATCAGATGCAGCGATGTATTCCGCTTCCATCATCGAGTCTGCAACGGTTTCCTGTTTGGAACTCTTCCAACACACCGCCCCTCCATTGAGGGTAAAGACAAAACCCGACATGGACTTGGAATCATCCTTGTCACTCTGGAAGCTGGAGTCAGCAAAGGTCTCGATCTGGAGGTCTTTTCCGCCATACACCAAGAACATCTCCTTAGTCCTCCTTAGGTACTTGAGAATGTTCTTTACTGCTATCCAGTGTTTCTCCCCAGGGTTTGACTGATACCGGCTTACTACACTCAGTGCATAAGCTACATCCGGTCTGGTACACAACATCGCATACATTATAGAGCCTACCGCAGAAGCGTAGGGTATAATAGACATGCGATCCCTCTCCAAATCAGTCTTGGGAGACATCTCTTTAGAGAGGGTGATCCCGTGACAAGCCGGTAGGTTACCGCGCTTGGAATCTTCCATACTGAATCTCTTCAGTATAGTGTCGATGTACCTGGACTGTGAAAGTCCTAATATCCTCTTGGATCTATCACGATGGATCCGGATCCCCAGGATGTAAGAGGCATCACCCAGGTCTTTCATGGAGAACCTGTGTGACAAGAAACCCTTGACAGATTGTAGCATAGGAATGTCATTTCCTATTAAGAGAATGTCATCCACGTATAAAACAAGGAATACTACAGTTCTCTCTACAAATCTACTATAGATGCATGGTTCATCTGGATTTTTGATAAAGTCAAATTCCTTGACCGTCTCATCAAAACAGATGTTCCAACTCCGCGATGCCTGCTTTAGTCCATAGATGGACTTAAGCAACTTGCACACCTTTCCGCTGCTCCCACTCTGAATGAAACGCTCTGGCTGATCCATATAGACACACTCCTCTAAATTTCCATTTAGAAAAGCGGTTTTTACGTCCATCTGCCAAATCTCATAATCATGGAAGGCAGCAATGGCAAGAAGGATCCGAATGGATTTCAGCATAGCCACTGGAGAAAAGGTTTCGTCATAGTCCAAGCCAGGTCTTTGACGGAAACCCTTTGCTACAAGTCTAGCTTTATAGGTCTCAACCTGTCCATCTACACCAATCTTCCTTTTGAAGATCCACTTGCATCCTACGGGTTTTACCCCGTCTGGAGCAATGTCCAACGTCCATACTTTGTTGGTGTACATGGACTCCATTTCGGTCCGCATTGCATCCAGCCATTTTACCGAGTCAACGCTCTGAACGGCCTGCTGGAAGCTAGTAGGCTCATCATAATCTATGATGCAATCCTCTCTATCCCCGTCTATGAGAAAACCGTAGTATCTCTCGGGCGGATGAGACTGCCTACTACTCCTGCGGAGCGGCGTAGGAATGTCCTGTTCATTTGAACCCTCTGGTTCCACTAAGCTTTCAGTAATAGTCTGTGGTTCTGGAATTTCTTCCAGTTCTACTGCGCTCCCACTTATCTGATTTTCTAAAAACTCAGTTTCCATGAAGCGGGCATGACGAGAAACAAGGACTTTTTGCTCCTCTGCGTAATAGAATAGATACCCCTTGGAGTTCTTTGGGTATCCCACAAACTTGCACTGTACTGAGCGTGCCTCGAGCTTGTCCGCATGCTGCTTTTTAACAAAAGCTGGACATCCCCATGTCTTAAAGGATTTAAGACAGGGTTTCTTCCTACTCCATATCTGATATGGTGTGGTAGGCACTGTCTTAGTAGGAACTTGGTTCAAGAGATGTGCAGCTGTTTCTAGTGCATAACCTCAGAAAGATCGCGGTAACTCAGCCTTACTCATCATGGAACGTACCATATCCAATAGGGTTCGGTTCCGTCTCTCCGATACACCGTTGTGTTGCGGAGTGTATGGAGGAGTAAGCTGAGAGAGAATTCCGTTCTCTTTTAAATAATTCAGGAACTCGGCACTCAAGTATTCACCACCTCGATCCGATCTTAGGATCTTGATACTTTTGCCTGTTTGTTTTTCAACTTCATTCTTGTAATCCCGAAATTTCTCAAAGGCCTCGGATTTGTGCTTCATTAAGAAGACATGTCCATACCTAGAGAAATCATCTGTGAAAGTAATGAAGTATGAATAACCGCTTCGCGCATGTGTAGACATTGGACCACACACGTCACTGTGTATGAGTCCCAAGAGCTCGCTCGCTCTTTCTCCGTGTCCAGTGAACGGAGTCTTTGTCATCTTTCCCATGAGACAAGATTCACAAGTGGCATAAGAATGATACTCGAACGGATCCAAGTATCCTTCTTTATGTAACTTAGTCAACCGTGTCTCATTGATGTGACCCAGTCTACAATGCCATAAGAAAGCCTGATTGATATCTGGAGACTTTCTTTTGTGTGTATTCTGGACATTGAAAATCTGTGGTTGGTTTAATACGTATATACCATTGCTCAGTGTACCTGACCCAATCAGAACTTGATTAAGGTGAATGTTTACAACATTACTTACAAACGCAAATTCATAACCTTCTTTAGAAACCAAAGATACAGAAATGATATTACAAGTTGCGTTGGGTACAAAAAAGCAATTACGCAAAACCAAAACATGTCCATCTGACATTCCCAGGTGATAGTCCCCCACGGCTTTAGCATCCATGCTAGCTCCGTTCGCAACTCTGAGGGTCATGTCACCTGCCTTCAAAACCCTACGGTTTCTCAACGCCTGCAAAGAATTACAGATATGAGATCCTGATCCGGTATCCAATACCCAGAAAGTAGAGTTTATAGAAAGACAGTTTTCAATAACATACACACCTGAAGCTGAAGCCGCAACCTGCTTCAGTTCCTGTGTCCTGGCCTTCCAAGCCCTGCAATCTTTCTTCCAGTGTCCACTCTTGTGACAATAGAAGCATTCCTCTTTACCCACAAGCTTCCCCGCTAACTTTGTTGCCTTTTCCTTTCCCTTCGTACCCACTTTACTAACACCGCCTCTTGGTTTGGCGGGGGCTTTCTTCCTCTTTCCCTTGGCTTTCGCCTTGGACCTAGAGGAAGAAGATCCTCCTACAAACAAAGCGGGTGTTTCCCTACCCTTCTGTTGGGTGCCCTCTGCGCTCCTCAGCATATTGAGGAGTTCTGAAAGTTCAACTTCCTTTTCTTGTAAGTTGAAGTTCAGTATAAACTAGGCGTAAGTGGATGGATGGGACTGGAGAATTAAATCCGTATATAGTTCACTGTCCAACGTGGTCCCAAGTTCCGCGAGCTCCTCAGTGTAGCCAATCATCTTAAGCACGTGGTCCGCTACCGATGATCCGACGGCCAACTTTGTCGAAAATAACTTCTTCGACACTTCGTATCTTGCGATACGAGACTGCTCTCCATACAGTTCTTTTGTATGGAGAAATATGGACTCCAAGTCCATATTCTCGTGCCTCCTCTGGTGATCGTTGTCCATAGAGGCAAGCACGAGGCACCTGGCCTTCGTGCAATCAATCTCCCAAGTCTTACGGATTTCCTTATCCGCGACGCTGGAGGTGGGACCTGGGACGGGGGGAGCTTTGGTGGTAAGAAGATACCCCAGCTTGTCGTAAGTGATTGCCATTTTGACATTCCTGAGCCAATCTTTGTAGTTTGGTCCTGTCAGTATGTTTTTATCTAGAAGTAACTTAAGTCCAGTCATTTCGATTTGGTCGCTGCAGGGGGAGAGAAGAAACACTTAGCACGATGCTCTTGCAAGTTTAGAATGGTTTTTAATTTGTCTAAACAGGATGGCTCCCACTGTCTCTCGAATCCCTCCTCAAACCACAAAGGAAGAATTAGCCGGGATCAATCCCACCGCACAATACTTGCTTAACCGTTCAGCCAGGACAGTGTCGGTACTTCGAGGGAGGTTTTCCAACGCTTTCACGAAGTTCCTTAATTTAAGAACCTCTTTTCTCTGGGGGTGTAGCCCCGCTAACACCTTTCTAGGCACCTACTAGGTTTATAGCATTGATCGTTTAGTGAGAAATTTCCCGAGGAGTAGCATATACTCACAGTAGGATCGGGATCCAAATATCATCGCGTGACGAAACTGAAGGAATCGTACCAGAATCATCACACTCCAAATGGTATGCAAATCTAGCAAGTTTCAGTACTTATGAAACTCCCGATGTGGATTTTTACCCCATGCTCTTATGACCTTGACTAAGGCCAACAAATCATAAGTCACATGTCAAGTTCTACCCGTCGTTATCCAGGTTAATTTGAACCCACCCGTATATACCCTTGACTATGGCCAACAAGGCAATACGACTGTCCCAAACCAACGCATTCTATCTATGCAACATATGAATACCTACCAGCTACCAAACACTGTGCCTTGACTAAGGCCAACAAACACAGCTTGAATACTGTTGAATATTCATATGAAACGACGGAGGGCTACGGATGGTTTTGGTAAAACCATGAACGTAGTGAACTTGATATAATCGATGGAACGAGATAGCTTTTAGAAGGAGTGGCTCAAACTCCGCATTTAAAAGTTAGTTTTTGAAAAGAACCGAGTGGTTTTTCGAAAGTGTTCCAACGACTTTAACTTGGTTTATTATCTTGCATTAGTTCTTTTAATGCGTGATATTCTTGCATTAGTTCTTTTAATGCGTCCCATCATTTAATCCTACCATTGCAGAAAACAACCAAAATATGACGTACGCTTATGCCATTCGCATTCGCCACGGGGTCCCGTCATCACTCGTTAGGTTACTTAACTAACGACAGAGCGGGGGCTGGGCTAGCGCGGCTGTAAAACATAAGCAACGCCTAAATATAAAGCAATGATAGACATTACAGATCACAGATGAATACATTGGATATACTAGCAATCCGCAATCCGTTCGAGCCTGCAACGAAAAGCGGATTACACGGTCGCGGTGAATAGCAAATACCCCACCTAAGACCCCTACGGGTGCGGCAAACTACCCACCAAGAACCCGGTAGTTTGTGCACCCCTCCATGGGTCTATCCTAGGAGCAAAAACAGTAAAAAGAATTATACAATGACGGCTACAACCCCGACCCGGTTGTGCGGCCATACAAATAATATTATTACATCAATTTACATTTACAAATGAATGAAAGAAAAACAAAAGCTCATCTCACATCCACCCCGGCTATTCACCCGCGACAGTCCAACACATTCATATACACATTCCAATATCAAACACAGATCACAGAGACGTATAACCCCGACTAATCGACTTATAGCGATTAGCCGACGTTCAATACATACAAACATCACAGATATAACCATCATAGTCAAAATGTAGTGAAGTCCGGAAAAAATACGGAATTATAGGCCCCCAAAAACAAATCTCTATTCTGGAAAATCTGGGCACATATAATATACCTTAAAAATCCTAAAACCAATAAAGAGATACACTGCACCAAAAACGAGGCAGAGAAGAGACAAGACGGCCGCGGATCCGCTGCGACATAGCTTGCTGTCGCCGCGGAAACGTGCTCTTCTGGTCAGATCTCTGGCTCGTGTTTGGTGGTTATCTTTAAAAAACCCTGAGATGATTTTACGTATATAACAAATTTTGTTTTGACTAGAAAATTTTTTAACAGAAACTAGGGTTTTGTAAAAGTTTGGATTTTGGATTTTTTCGGTTCCGAACTTCGTTACACTTCACTACCAAGCTAGTTTAAGTTTAGTTAGGCTCTGATACCACTGTAAGTCCACGTTGCGACCCCCGGTTCTTACGGGGAGGCGGAAACGGTATAAAAATCAAATTTTGGCGCATGGGGCAACATGGACTAAACAAAGTCGGGATCTTTTCCTAAACTAAAACTAGCAAACAAGCTAAAGAGAGTTAGCTACTCGGAAAGATGGTTATACCTAAACTTGAACTCCTTCTTCTTGAAACCTTGTAGAGGTTGATGGTTCTCTTCTCGTCGCCTTCTTCCGTCGAAGATGGATCCACCTGAGGGTTCAACCTTCGGGCTCTTTCTCGAACTTTGAGTGAACTAGAATCTCCGGCTTGCTAAACCCTTGATCCTAGAGTGAGTAGAGAGTGTCTAAGGGGTGCTTTTCTTTTAAGGAGAGGGATTCTCAACACATGAGAAGGACTCTCCTTTGGCTAGAGGAAGAAGAAGATGAAGTGAGGAGAGAGAAGCTAAATGATAGAATGAGCTATCTTTTTCCTTCTTGCAACCATATCAAAAGAAAAAGAATTATCTAATTAGTAATAATAATTCAAATGAGAATAGTTGATGGTTGTTTTGGAATGACCACTATCATACTTCATTAAATGAATGTTGGCAAGAATCAAGGAGCATCCTTGCAAAATAATGATGATGGTCAAACATTCAACCATGGTCAACAAGTCAACCATGGTCAACAAGTCAACAAAACCAACCATAACATAATTTCATTTAATTACTATTATTAATAGATATCTCACTAATTCATTAGGGTTTGGAAAAAAAAGACGACTGTCAACTGTGCATGCGCACCCGTTCCGAAACCCTAATGAAAAACCTCTTCTTCCGCCTCAAACAACTGTGCATACACACCTGCATTCTTGTTCCAAGGAACATGAATACTGAGAGATAAAAGTAACCCCAAAACATATACCAGTATCCGGCTCAAACCAGAGCCCGCTGGCAATATCCGTCCGGACTCCAAACGTGCACAAGTGCGCGGATGAGAACGAACCCTGTCGCAAAACCATGCGACCTCTACTCTGTTTTGCCCAGAGGCGAATACCCTCTGTGTGGGACTCTAAAGACTCGACACTACGCTGGCAGTGGGTTTAACCACAGACCGCAAGCGGCACTAGCTGTGCGTAACGGTCCCCAGGTAGATGCCGACAAGAAGGCTGACGAGGTGAACCCCATCTGAACTCCTACTGAGTCTGAATGTGACAGTCTCCGTACAGTCCGGTCTGTTCGTCTGATACATCGCATGTCGGGCCTAGGGGGCGGTAAAACGGCAGTCCCCCAATAGCGGTACAAGTCGTGTCGGAGTGAAGCCCAAAACACCCTGAGATAACACTGGAAGCCTACCAGTATATCTCGCTTGCCCTGGCCAGGGACTACTCGTGTAATGGCTCTCCTAGACACAGCGCGATGTCAACCCCCAATACCGGGAGAGACGAATCCTGTCTAACCGGCACTGCCTCCAAGTGCTTCGGGACTGCACCCAACTACCACCTGTTTGCACGACTCCTTTGAGCCGTGGTAGGGTAGTAGTCAAAGTACAGTGGGAACACACTCGAGGCGAAGTGCCAGTGTCAAGTCAGCGGACTAAGCTGTACTCATGTCACCTGGGAACTGATAACTGACGATAGGTATAATACCAACCTGTCAGTTCCCAATGAGTCCTGTCCAGTGTACTCGTAACCCAACGAGCACCCGTATACTATCTCCAGTACGACGTACTGATGGCTGTGGGACAGACCATCTCCCACACTGGAATGAGAAGCGCATACGCTAGTCTAATCCGGAGTATCGATGCCCTGTCTCAATAGTCCTACGACTAGGGACCTATATAAGGATGTGCTTATAGATTACCCAGCCCCCACTAGTGTGACTGCCATCACAACGCTGGTAATCAAGCAAAGATCCTAAGGGCTCCACTAATGTGTATAGGTGATATCGCAAAATAAACACATGTACACATTGAAGTAGAAACAAATCAAGTAGCATACTACTATATTGAGCAAGATTGTTTATACAAGGTGAATATCCCAAGCTTCCATTAAGTAATATACAGACCAGTATGATACAGTAATGGCCTCTAGGGCATATACACTAACAGTTCTCGAGCTGCCATAAGAACCTATGAGAAAGTGGTCAAACCCAGGGAGACAATCTGCCTCTGGATGTCCACGTCCAAGCTGTGCATGAACCTTCGTGCCCTGTCTGCATCGTTGGCGACTAAAGGTCCAGCGAATCTGCCGAGTCTCGTCCACTCTGCTGCATGCACGTCCACGGGTGCTCCATTCTGCCTTAGCCCAATAAACTTTTCTTCCATTTCCTCCCGTGTAGTCCGCGGGAAGAACTTCTCCAGGAAACTCTTAGAAAAATCCGCCCACTTGATCGGCTTGGGCAAGCGGGTCTCCTCCACAAGCCACCATTCTCGGGCGTAGTCCACTAGCTGAATGCGTACCACATCAACTCTTCTGTCATCTGGAATCTGTGCCGCAATCAGCAAATTGTCCGTGTCAACTAGCCACTGCTCGGCTGGCAACGGCTCCTCCAAACCAGTAAATGTAGACGGACCCAAACGCCTGAAGTCTGCCACGGTCCCTACTCGGTCAACTGGTTTAGCTCCAACGTTGTTTACAGACTACTGAACGATCTGCAAACCTTCCTGGAACGAGTCTGCTTGCTGCTGGATCAGCTCGGTCTGTCTCTTTTGATTCTCCAGCATTCCCCTTATCACTCCAAGTATGGCGGCTTCGTCCACGCGCCTCTGGTACGTCTTGAAATTCTTATCTGCCATATTCCTGAAATCAAAACACCCAACATTAGCATGATGATAGATTCAATATATAGATCAAAGCTAGAACTCCAAGATACTTAAATAGAGTGCCGCATTGTAACTATGCCGCGGTATCATAGCCACAATTACTTAACTCCACCCAAGTCGCCTAAGTCCTAGAGATAACAAGAAATCAGGTTTTTCGAGTCGATATGCAAAGGAAGTTTGCACATCGTAAAAGATATAATTAGGAAGAATGTGATTCAAGAATGGTAAACGGCAAAGTGGCAGGACATGTTTCCTAAACACGGGCATTCTGATTCGTGTATTGGGTACAATACCCAACTACAAAAGAATCAACCCAACTAACCTATGGCTCTGATACCAAAAGAACCATGTCACGCCCCGCTTCCCAGAGTACGCTAGATTGGGCACGTGACATAGCCAACCATGCTACCTGTGGGTAGGAAGTATCCATCCACAGTCACATTACGGCTGTAGAGATATCAAGAACAAGATGAAACTATCTAAAACATGTCCGTAATCCAGAATAACAGGAGTCAATAATAAATAAATGCGGAAGCAAATGATCCAATACAAATAACAGAAAGTGTGTCCCATAATGCGGGCTCACATCAGGAAATAAATGCAGGAAATAAAACTAACTACTACTGAACTCACAGCTCAGTCTGCTGGCTGAAGTACTCCTGCTCGGACTGCGACAGCGGTACAGAATCTGGGCCATGCAAAACCCAGACATCAGCGCGTCATTTCATCAAGTAATAATATGAACAATGTAACAGGCAATGCAAAATAAACATGAATAAAATGAGAGTAGCAATGATGTTAATCAAGCAGTGCAGGGTAGTGTGCAGTGGGCAACTAAACTGTTCTATCTGGTTTTCTATTCTAAATTCTTTGAAATCAATTGATGAATCGTCGATGTAACTCAATAGTATCCCGTGCGTGCCCGGGACCACGGTCAAGATCCTCGGGGCTGAATCCGAGACGTGCCGCTAGGCAGTAACAGGTAGCGGGATGGGCGAGTGATGTCAGCATCATCACTCCGGGGCTGGCCTAGCCCGTAAGACTGATCAGAACAGGTATCGAACTGTTGAGTTACAAGTCGGTTTCACTTTTGATTTCCCCATATCCCCAAGTTATGTATGTCAAGTCAGGTATTCAGTAATCAAGAACTAATGCCAACACAGGATCAGGTAAGAGCAGATTTGTCTGGATAGACAACAGGAACGGTCCGTGAGGACTACATGTCAGGTTTGTTGGCATTAGACACAAGATCAGGTGACGGCCAGGTCATGGTACATCGGGTCAAGTCAACAGTATACGGTACCATGCCAGATGTATCAATATATATATGTGTGTGTGTGTGTGTGTGTGTGTGTGTGTGTGTGTAGCCATGTCCGGTCAAGATGTAAACAATATCGTGGGTGTGCTCACAATCAGATATATTATCACACATGGTTATTAACAACATGAGATAAGGAATGAATTACATAATAAGTAGTTTCATTCAAATTACAAGAGTGCAGTAAGACGATATAGCTGTTTAGTCATGTTAACAGGTTTAAGCACCCTTAGCGGTGCAATAAATTTGTATAACGGTTCAGTGTAGCTGTTTCAGGTTAAATGCATACGAGTGTCTGAACAGAACAAAACTATAGGGATGAATGCCATAAGCTATTTTAACATCAAAATGTGGTTGAACAGATAAATATGATTATTAGGTTCAATTTGCAAACTATGAGTTCCATATTTAACAGTAAAATGATATAATACAATATTGTACCCGAAAATTTGGAAACGATTGTACCAAGTTAAATTTTACAGGTTTAGGGTGTCTATATATATATGTAAATATTGTATAGCATGTAGCAAGGGGTACTTGCCTCGACGGGTCGTGAACCGGGAAAAACGGAACGTAACGTCGGCGGGGAAACTCGCGACGGGCGCACGGTTCACGGAATGAACCCAAACGACGAACAGTGGAACCACACGGGTCGGGGTACCTCGCTGGAACGTCGGGACGCGTCGCCGGTACGGCCGGATTCCGGCGAACAGCGAAACTACAAATTCAAGAATTCATGAACAACCAAAAGGGGAATCAGGAAGAGGGAATAGAAGGAGGAAGAGAAGAGATTGCTTACTGGGTTGCAGAGGGTGTGACGGCGGTGAGATCGACGGCGGTAAGGGCGCCGGCGAGGAGGATTCAGCGGTTAGGGTTAGGGCTTGAGTAAAGAATGTTGATGCAGGGAAAGGAAAAATGGAGAGGGAGAGGAGATGGTCGGGGTGTTGGAGTGCGCAGGGGGTGAGAAAGGTGCTGGTGGTGGTGCGGATGGTGATGACGAGAGACCGCCGGCGATGGGTTGTGAGGGTGCAGGCGTGGCTCGGGTAAATGAAGGAAGAAGGAGGAGGTGGCGAGGAGAGGGAGGCTCGGTTGAGGGCGAGGAGACGACAAGGCCGGCGAGGGTGGTGCCGGCATTGGGGCTGCGGCGGCGAGGAGCACGCGGCTGGGGTTCTCGTGGGGTTGGGTTTACTCTGTGAAGGAAAAAGAAGGAAACGAAGGGAAAAATATATATAGAGGAGAGAGAGAGAAAGATTGGAAGAGAGAGAGAGATAGGGAAAGAGATATAGAGAGAGAGATAGGGAAAGAGATAATGGATGAGGGGCCCACGGAAAAAGGGATTTGATTGGTGGTGAAAGAATTCGTTTGTTAAGAAAAAAATTTAAAAGGATTTAAAGATTTAAATGAACAGTCACAAATCTTATAAGTTAAGAAAATATTCGACGGTTTAAATTAATAAAATTTAGGATTTTGGCGCCAAATAAAATATTTCCAAATCGCGCCCGGGTCGTGTCCAAAAAGTCGAAATTGAAATAATAGGATTTTAAGCGGGTTCCAAATTTCAAAATTAAGCATCTTATGATAAAAAAAAGCATACCCCCAAAATGGACACATGATCCAAACTCGCTTGTTTCACTGAACGGGACGAGAACACAATGCACGGACGCTACCACGAGGCTAGGGATGTCGAGTAGGCCAAGATGAATATTTTTAATTTTATTTTAGATGCAAAAATTTGTTATATGCAGAAATGACCTTGCCAGGTAAAATTTTACAGTAAGTGACAATCAAGCAGGCTAAATGAATTGAGTACCACATTAGTGCTCAAACAGTAACTGAAAAACAGTAGCATTGGGCTCGGGTGTTACACTTAAACTTGACAGTGTTCTCACTGTCAGGCTACACCAAGAAGGTGAAAAATGGCCGGTATTTCCCTGTTTATTTATTTATTTATTTTTTTATTGTTAACAGAAAAACAAAACAAAATATATACAAAGAGGTCCCCCCTAAACTTAAGTGAGACAGTGTTTCCACTGTTTAAGCGTTAAAATTCAGAGTTAGGGAGGAGAAAAACACAGTATCAAACTATACAAGGCCTTACACGGACCAAAGGTTAGCACCAACCATTCAAAAATTTTATCGTTATAATGGTGTGGTTGGTGAAAGAATGGAGTGTAGAGGAAAGAAATGAGAAGCACACGAGACCGTATGGGAAGAAAGGTGGAATATGGTCTTGGTATATTAGGAGAAGAATGGCGGAAGAGAGAAAGAAGTGTAGTATGAACTTGAGGGTGTAAATTGAGTGAATAAATTAGCACAAATTGTGATGTCCGATGTGTTAAAAGCGATTGTGCTAATCTATCAACCCGTCGAGAAATGGGGTCAAATCCCTCAAGATTCGCGAGAAAACATGGGTACGTTGAACTTGGTAAACCATCCATTGAAAATGGAAGCGTGACGGATTCTTGCGCGGTCGAAATGATGGAAAGGACGAAGGGGAGTGATTTAGGATGGGTCTCATTGTCACCTAAGTAAGCATATGTAAGGTGAGACGGCAACAGTTTGAGTTCGAGTTTCAAAGGTGAAACAATTGAAGGTGAAATTGGTGAAACCGTCTCGAACTCGAAGGATTCCATCAATGGTTCGAAATGACTGTAAGCAACCGAGTCTGATGGTTCAACTAACTCATCTGAAAATTCAAAGGACTCAAACTCGGACGGAGAGTCTTCAAAATCGTCCGAAAAAGTGAAACACTCGTAATCGTTATCGGTTGTGAGAACTGTGTCAGATTCAAGGAGGAACGCTCTAGTAGCGTCAAAACTGCTGTGATCGAACATAAATTTTTTCAAGCTCACAGTCCTCCTGCGTGATCTCTTGCGTGGTCGGAACGATGGAAAGGATGAAGCGGGGTGATTTAGGAAGTATAAAAGTTAAATATTCAGGAGGATGAATTGGAAAATCCGACTCATCAAACAAAACTGGTTCATCCTCAATACTATCCTCAATACTCTCCTCAATACTATCCTCATAATTCTCCTCAAAAGTTATCCCATCTATGCAATTATCATCAAAATCAAGACGCATATGAAGTTCAGGAGAAACATTTAATGACTCGGAATGATGAATTGGAGAGAAAAATTCAGTCAAATCTGCGGGTTCATCATCCAAATTATTCCCTGCGTCAATACCTTCAATCAAGTGAAAATCAATTTTTTCGGACACCTCATCAAAAGCATGGATATTTATCAATTCAGATTCTAAATTGGAGGTGTAGAGATCGAAAGGATTGGTGATGGTTTCACTCGAAAGGGACCTTTCACAATCTGGCAAATCAAGCACTACAAAGTTGCACAACCCATTAAAAGTTTTATTTTCAACTGGTGAATCATTTGGGACACTTGATAGACATTCAAAACCGGAGTTGTGGGATTCAATTGGTGATGGGTAGGTTTGATTTGGAAGGGTGCATAGCTCACTCTCTCCACTCAAATTCTTAATCTGTCCAACTGCCTCATCATACATTGGAATTTTTGGAGCTGGTTGGAAACTAGCTACCGGGTCACTAGGTTGCATAAGGGCAGCAATGGACGCATCCAAATTCCTCATTTGTTGGTTTGTCGCTACAATATAAGCTTCCAACGACTGTTCCAGACTAGACATGGGCTGTGAAGGGGTTTCAGTAAAAGATTCAAAGTTGTTTGGATACGTGAAACTCCCAAATGGTTGTGTAGAAGCAATGTCTAGGGAAGGTGTGAAACCCGGGTAGGACTGGTAGGAATTGAATGGTTGGACAGGAGTAGGATCAACATTTGGATAAAAAGGTGAATGGACTTGTTGATCCCAAGAACTGGAAGTGTTGAAAGGAATGAAAGATCGGTTTCGAGATTATTCAATATGTTCAGCAATAGACATGGGTTTCGGAGTTACAACAGAACTCGAAAAAGGAGTATCAACGTAAGAAGGTGGTGAAGGTTGAAATGGTTGATACAAAGTGGATTGCGGAGACGAACTCTTTCTCCTAGACACTTTTATTCGATCTTTCAAAGAAATTTTGGGCATGGAGGGGTCGTCCGTAATTCGACCAAAACAATTCGCGTAGGAAGCAATGTTTGGATGAGGGTACCAAAGTTCGGCAAGAATTTTGTGAGGTGGGGTACCCATGATGTAAGAAAGGAGAAGAAAAAGAATGTGGGTGCAGAGGATTTCTAACGATAAATTGGCAAGTTTTTGTAAAAATTTTTTTGTTTTGTGTTTTTTTATTTATAATGAGCATTTTGCAAAAAAGATTTTTATAAGAAGCTTAGACATACGTTCAAGCAATCACAATATGCACAATCAAGCCTAGATTTATGGTCTCCTAGGTCAACTAGACTGCTCCTAACTGTTCCAAAGGGCAAGTTGTGAGGACCTCAAATCGCCTTTTCACCGCCAATTGTGGCCAGGTAAGCACAAGTAGAGAAAGGAGGGATCCGCTCATGAATCACCATGAGACGGGCCTTTTAAAGTTACCTTTCCCCACCTGTCTAGCCTAGGCACCACAAAATCTGGTTTAGATAAACAATCGATGCCTACAACTATTCCTTTGTCCTATTGAGCGCGACAGTCCTTAAGGCTGAGTCTAATCTTTTTTAATTAACTTGATGGTCAATGCAATATGCTTTATGTGATTTTTGGGGTCCTAGGAAGGGTAATAAAATCCCCACCCAATCTGGATTGGTGTAAAAGCCCCTTAAAGTCAATTTTAAAGATGCAAAGCAGTAAACACAATCAAACACTTGCAAACAATTTTTTTTATTGCGGCGCAAAGAATCCTGCACAAGATCAAGTTATTGGAGAAGGGGGAGAAGTTTTTGCGTAAAGAATCCTGCAGGAAAATTTTTCAGAGGAGATAAGTGGGTTCAGAAGAAGAAAAGAAGCTTACAGAGGGGTTTTGGGTTGCTGACGTTAGCAACCCGCGGCGGATCCGCGGCGGAAAGGGCCCTTCGGCGGTGGAAACGCGGTTCTTTAATCGGTTCAAGCCTCCAAAAATCTTCTGCTGTCTGTTCTGATTATCCTCTGCTTGTTCAGATCTGTTTTTTGCTGTTTTGCTCTTTGGATTTTTCCAGATCTGAATCTGTTCATCAATCTTGCACAATTCAAACGAAAACACCATTCAAAAAATAACAAGATGATAAATTTTTATATATATTTTTTTCTTCAGTTTTTATGATTTTTATGATTTTATATTAACCCGAAATTGCAAAAAGAAAATAACTACGCCATCCCCGGCAACGACGCCATTTGATTTAATGTGAGATTTTATGATCAAAGAATTGTTAACCGCAATCAAGAACGGCGTCGCTTGGTAGCTAGCCGGTGAGTACGGGTCGGTCCACAGGGATTTTGTGTATTCTCAATTTGTTCTAACGAGTTAATTCAAAACGGTGTTGGATTGATTATCACTAAAAACTAAGGTTGATCTAGACTAGGATTAAAATCTTGCTAGGGTTAGGTTTAGGTTAAGTTTGGAAAGTAAATATTCCTCACCGCTTCCAATGCCCTAATTAAGATCTATGAGGTGTTATGGTAATAATTAATAAAGTGGATTAGTACCATCGGGAAGAAACTAGGGTTCCTCCTCTAGGTTCTTGTCCTTCCTTTCTTAATTCTTACCCTAACTTCTATGGAAAATATGCACAACCGGTCTTTTAAACTACGGTATCACCGCTACCTCGTGGGATAGGGTGCCATAGGGAGCGGTGTATGTATGTATGCATGGAGTCCTATAAAAAGACGTGATGAGCAAGAAAGGGGTGAGAGATTTTCATCTCTCAAACCTCTCCTATTCCTAACCCTAACAAGTGAGGATCTACTCACTCATTAGGGAATTGATAAATATGTTTCTAAACTAATTAACTAGGGCAGATAATAAAAGTTATACTATGGCAGAAAGAAAATTAACTAGGGCAATAAAAAGAAAATTTTAATTTTTATTTGATGCTCTCTTCAAACATTACAGGAATTGAATTCTGAATTTTGATAAATAAAATGAAGCACAAGAAGAGGCATACCTCAAAAAAGAGGTTTAGGGTTTCTATTTATAGATCATAAAAACCCTAGGGTTACATTCGATTCACATCTGCATTTACAAATATACCCTAAAGAAGCCTAGTCAACGCACGCCATCAACCGTCAAAGTTCGCACCGACACGGGCTCATCATGGCCGCGGAACCGCGGCCAAGAGCCATGTTTGGCCGCGGATCCGTGGCCATATAGAGGTCTTGCTGGTTCATTTTCCCATGTTTCCTTCTTGTAGCATTATTATTCTGGTTTCTTTACTTGGTTTCTCAGAATGTCTTCTATTTTCTTCCAGATTTCCACAGTGTAGAATGTTGTGGACTTTTACCGCTTGCTTCGTATTGAAGTCTTGAATCCTGCACTGCCTTTGTCTTTTGTGAAATTGTTCATTGATCTTCGTTTGTTCTTCAAACTGTAAGCATGATCAAGATTCTTCTATTTGTTGGTCGTAGTCTCACTTTTGTATCGTCTTTTCATCATTTTCACTGTTTTGTTCCGAGAACCTGTAACCTGCAACTATGTAGCTGGCATGGATCAAAAGCACCTGTTTATTTGTAAAATGAATAAGAATGGGGAATATAATAATGCAAAATTATGATATGAACAACAATCCATGGACACGAATAAACATTTCCCCACCAAGTTCCACCAATGGAGAGAAATGTCCCCATATGGTGAACGACACTTGTAAATCCTCTACTACCTCATTCGAACTTTAGTTGGGGCGGAACACAACTATTCCCCAATTGAAAAGCAATGCTTAGCCCTGATATTCGTTGTGAAGAAGCTAAGGCACTATCTGCTTGGTCATCGGGTTATACTGATCTCCAAGGTCGACCCGCTCAAACACTTAATGACCAAAGCAAGCCTAGCCGGTAGAACGTCAAGATGGGCTGTCATTCTGCTTGAGTTTGACATAATTTATACTCCTCAGAAAGCAGTAAAAGGGCAAGCTCTTGCAGACTTCCTTGCTACTCATCCCGTATCAGAGGGGTCACCGCTCAATTGCGAGTTACCCGACGAACAAGTGTTGCACCTCGAGGAAGGTGAGCCATGTTGGTAGCTCTACTTCGATGGAGCCTCATTAATAAGGACCTCCGGCAAATCAAGCATCCCGCAGATAAAAGTAGGGATAGGATTGGTGTTCATCACGCCATCGATGGGAACCCTACGACGTTCTTTTGCTCTCACCGAGCCTTGTACAAACAACGAGGCTGAGTACGAGGCTCTGATAGCTGGTCTGGAGCTTGCTATAGAAATGGAAATCCTTCGGCTATGAGTCTACGGTGATTTCCAACTTGTCATCAACCAGGTAAGAGGTGACTGTAAGATATACAAACCCGAGTTATCTCGGTACAGAAGCCGAGTGGTGGAACTCATGAAACGGTTCACTCATATTGAACTAATGAGAGTCCCTAGAGCGTTGAACGGAAAAGCCGACATACTCGCTCGCCTAGCTAAAGAGCTAGCTGATCCCGACATGGACGAAATTCTAATCACAGTCAGAAGCCGACAAATTCTACCTCCAGCCTCTTGGCGTGAAGAAGAAGGTGTAAAACAAGATAATAATCCCGCCGAAGAAGCTTCAATCATCCAAGACGAGTCCGATTGGAGGGAACCCATCATAGAGTACTTCCGATACGACAAGCTGCCCGACGGAAAATCTGCGAGGATTCAGCTGAAGAAGAGAGCTCTCCGATACGTATTTGTAAATGACACGCTATACCGCAGGTCGTACGACCAACTCTAGCTCAGGTGTCTGTCATTGGCCGAAGCCCAAAACGTCATGAAAGAAGTTCACTCGGGCGTTTGTGGTGTTCACCAATCTGGCCCCAAGATGCGACTTCAAATTAAACGGCTTGGGTATTGCTGGCCCACTATGATACGGGATTGCGGAGAGCATGCAAAGAAATGTCATATCTGCTAAATTCATGGTGATTTCATTCACAAGCATCCCAATCCGTTGCATCCTACGGTGGCGTCGTGGCTCTTCGAAGTCTGGGGGACCGACATAGTTGGCCCAATTGATCCTCCATCATCCAGAGGCCACCGGTTCATATTGGTCGCAACTGACTATTTCTCCAGATGGGCTGAAACTGTCCCGCTAAAAGAAGTCAAGACAGAAAATATTCTGACGTTCTTCCAGCATAATATTCTATACCGCTTCGGTACACCAAGAAGAATCATTTCTGACCACGGGCCTTCTTTCAAGAGCTTCAAAGTCTCAAGGTTCACTACGCAACATAAGATAGACTGGAGATATTCCTCTATCTATAATCCAAGGGTTAATGGGCTAGTCGAAGCCTTCAATAAGACTCTATGCATGCTCCTGAGAAAAAATGCTTCAGCCAACAAGAGAGACTAGAACCTCAAACTTCACGAGGTGTTGTGGGCATATCGTACCATGCACCGTACTCCAACTCAGTTCACTCCATACTCATTGCTCTTCGGAGTGGAGGTGGTCCCCCCTCGAAGTCGAAGTTCCAAGCATAAAAATGGCCGTTCAGCACGAGTTGACAGAGGAGGAAAACGTGCTCTTTCGGCTTGAAGAGCTCGATGCTCTCGAACAAAAGAGGCTCGTGGTACAACAAAATCTGGAGCTGTACCGAGCCCAAATGTCATGGGCCTATGACAAGATGACTCGTCTCCACGCTTTCAACAAAGGCGAATTGGTGTTGGTCCTCAAAAGACCGATCATCCCCAATCGACATGCCAAGGGAAAATTCGAGCCAAACTGGGAAGGACCATACGTCATCGAGAAAGTGTTCAACGGAGGATCGTACTAACTAATAAGTGCCGAGCGAGAAAGGCCCATGCCACCCATCAATGGCCGATGTCTCAACAAATACTACACGTGAATGCTCCAAGTCGTAGGCGAATTGAGCATACAGGCCCTACGGTCTAGATCATACATCTTGTAAAACCGTATACAATCTACGGGCGTAAACAACCCCTATCTTTCCCAAGTCCTGCTGGTGAGACTACTTTTAAAGTCCCACCAGCGGCAAAAAAAAACAAACAAAAAAAAACGGTATGTCCGCAAGCAAAACAGGCACGGATGAAAACCCGAAAGGGCTCCGTGAGTAAAAACAGCAGGACTGCCGGCGAGTTTGTGAAAACCCGAAAGGACGCAAACTCATGAAAAGAGATAAAATACACTTGCAAAGTCCTCTCGACCTTGTGAGGAGAAAATCACTGAGTGAGATCCTTACGACTCACAAAGGAGCAACACACTTAGGGATCCCTACGATTCTTAAGGAGAACATACACCTACGAGATCCTCTTGACTCATAGGGAGAAAATGCTTTTATGAGACCCTTACGGCTCATAAAATTGAAAAGTCTTAGGTGATAGGGATCTAAACCTGTCTCCTGAGCCATCGATCCCCAACGAGCAATGGCAAATGATGAGTCGCTCCTGGCATTTCGCTTCGGTGTTAGCGGTGCTGATGCCGACCAAAAACCCAAATCCCAAGTATTCTCAACGGCAAATGATGAGTCGCTCCTGGCATTGCTTCAGTGTTAGCGGTGCTGATGCCGACCCAAAAACCAAATCCCAAGTCCTCCCGGGGCAAATGATGAGTTGCTCCTGGCATTATTCCAGTGCGGTAATGCTGATGCCAAACAGGATCCAAATTCCAAGTCCCCAAACGGCGAATAATGAGTCGCTCCTGGTACTATATTCCAGTGTAGCGATGCAGACGCCAACCAAAATCCAATTTCTCAAAATTCTCCTGGCCCTACGGTTAGTCCCCAAATTGACTACAGTATACAATCCATAGGCTCAAATAATTCTCCTTATACCCATACCCCACCGCAATCACCAGTCCAGCGGCCGGTCTCCACCCTTGGACTTATGCTCCATTTGGGAAGACCCACTTATGTGTCCTCACGATACATGAGGAGAACAAACTTACGAGATCCTCTCGACTCGTAAGAAAACACCTTCGTGGGATCCTTACGACTGACAAAGAAAAAACACACTTAGGAGTCCTCGCGACACCTAAGGAGAAAGTACACCTACGAGATCCTTTCGACTCGTAGGGCGAAAAAGCTTTTGTGGGACCCTTACGGCTCATAAATTGAATAGTCTTAGGTGATAGGGACCTAAACCTGTCTCCTAAGCCATCGCTCCCCAACAAGAAAATGCAAATGATGAATTGCTCCTGGCACATATGCTTCAGTATTAGCAACGCTGATGCCTACCCTAATACCAAAATTCCAAACTCCAATCCAATAGACGCCTAAGTCTTTAAACTGGGACAGATGACCTCTAAGTCATTAAACTGGGAACATATGACCCCTAAAGTCATTAAACTGGGAACGGGGGAAATCTCCTCATGGCAAATGATGATTCGCTCCTGGTACCATATTCCAATGAAGCGATGTTGATGCTAAACCAAAACTAAAATCCCCAAACCCTGTCATGGCAGATGATGATTCGCTCCTGGTACCATATTCCAATATAGCGATGCTGATGTCAACCCAAATCATATCAAGTCAGCAAGATAACCAACAACCTCCCATGCGGAATCATGCTCCACCTCAGAAACAAGTCATATCCAGACACCGTAGAAAGCGGAGTAAGTCAAATCAAAGTATCGACCGTCCAAGTCGCTAAAAGGGCAGTACCGACCGACCAAGTCGCTAAAAGGGCAGCATCGACCGTCCAAGTCGCTAAAAGGGCAGCATCGACCGTCCAAGTCGCTAAAAGGGAAGCACCGACCATCCAAGTCGTAAAAAGGGTAGTATCGATCGTCCAAGTCGATAAAAGGGCAGCACTGACCGTCCAAGTCGTAAAAAAGGCAGCATCGACCGTCCAAGTCGCTAAAAGGGCAGCACCGACCGTCCAAGTCGCAAAAAGGGAACCATCGACTGTACACGTCGCTAAAAAGGCAGCATCGACCGTCCAAGTCACAAAAAGGGCAGAACCGACCGTCCACGTCGGTAAAATGGCAGCACCGACCATCCACGTCGTAAAAAGGGCAGTATCGACCGTCCAAGTAGCTAAAAGGGCAGCGTCGACCGTCCACGTCGCAAAAAGGGCAGCACCGACCGTCCACGTCGCTAAAATGGAAGCACCGACAGTCCAAGGCGCAAAAAGGGCAGAACCGACCATCCAAAAAAAGGGCAGCACCGACCGTCCACGTCGCTAAAAGGGCAGCATCGACCGTCCATGTCGTCAAAAGGGCAACACCGACCACCCACGTCGCTAAAAGGGCAGCAACGACCTCCTCGTCCGAATTATGCTCCGCCTTGGAATCAAGTCAACCAGACACTCTATCTCGGAGACGCGTCAAGCATCGCCCGTCCATGTCGTAAAAAGGGCAGTGCCAGCTTCCCAAAAAACGGGAACCGAATCAAGTCGCCTCCACGTGAAAGAAGATCCATCAATTTCATGCACACGACCCACATATGCTATGTGCATTTATTGATGGGGGCACTTTGTTGGGGGCAAAACTTACACCCCGGTTGACCAAGTCAAAATCAAAGTCAACCCCAAACCAAGTGGGCCCAAGCCCAGGTCAAATAGGCCAATGCCCAAGTCGAGCCCGAATATGAAGCCGCCGGCTCCCCCATGCCAAGATAAAAATTTTGTAATAAATAATTTTGGTGTATTTCTTTTATTTTATTTTATGAATAAATGTAAAAAAAATAGGCATAAAGCCAAATTTTTGTAAAGCCCATGGCTTATGTGCAAAAAGAAATAGCACATCAGGCATGAGATTGGCAAAATGCCATTTTTGTAAAGCCCAAGTGGCTATATGTAAAGTGTATAGCCTATAAAAGTAAAGATAATGAAAATATCTACACAACTTTTTCTCTCTCCCAAAAAAAATCAAGATCTGTGTTCTTTCTCCTTCCTCAAGCTTCTAAAACCTTCTACTTTCTTTTGAATTAAATCAAGAGTTTTACTCTTCTTTTTCCAAAACTAAATAGTTTTTCACCACAAAACCTACAAAGGGGAGCTTGGATCTTCCATCAGATTTTAAAAAGGAGAGATTTTTAAAATCTCACCCCTTTTGTTATCCAAGAGCCAGCCAACAGAGGAGGAAGAAGGAGACCCATCTCCAAAGACCCCATTTTGGGGAAGATCCAGAGCTCAAGGGGAGAAGCCCCTTCATCAGCTTCAAAAATATCTTAGGAGTTTAACTCCTTATATATATATATATACACACACAAAAAAAAAATAAGTATTTCTTTCTGGGAGTACAACTCCCAGTGTAAGGACCAAGTCCCTTTTGCCGCCCAGCGCCGAAGCGCCCAAAGCGCCCGAGCGCCCACGTGCCCGGCACGTGTGGCGCTAGCGCCCAAAGCCCCCGAGCGCCCACATGCCCGGCACGTGTGGCGCTAGCGCCCAAAGCACGAGCGCCCACGTGCTTGGCACGTGAGGCGCTAGCGCCCGAGCGCCCAAAGCGCTAGCGCCCGAGCGCCCACGTGTCTGGCATGTGAGGCGCTAGCGCCCAAAGCGCTAATGTCTGAGAGCCCACGTGCCTGGCACGTGAGGCGCTGGCGCCCAAAGTGCTAGCGCCCAGGGCGATAGCGCCAGTGCCTGAGCGCCCGCGTGCCGCGCGCGTGAGGCGCTGGCGCTTTCTCCCATGCATCCTTTAGATGCCCTTTCCCTTTTATGTGTGTGTGCGCGCGCGCGCGCATACACACACACACATACTCTGCAACACTGTCCCCCGTTAGAAAAAATTTCCAACGGGGCGCTAATCCGCACCCCGCAAGGGGGCTGCTAACCCCCTTGACTCCCAGCCTGCTATCCGGGTAGCGGGACCCTCGTAAAAACTCTGTGGGGCCCCCGATATATCCAAAACCCCTTCAAAACACAAAACTTCACATTGAGTTCGCATGACCTGTTTGACCTGTCAATTGGAGGTTCTCTTGCTCCAAAGGTGAGGGGTAATTAACGGCAGCTTAGTCCGCGGCCGCCGGAGATTCGGATCCCCACAATCAATAAACCCCAGCCTACCCTAGGCAGGGGTAATCTGTAATGCGCCTGACAAGCGCTTGTATTCCCATCTCATTGCAGTGACGAAAAACACCCTATAGGTTTTATTGGGTTATGGTTGAACTGGTTCGTTCTTCCGATGCACCCTCGCTATATGAGGCCGTCAGTCTTTTACCCAGCCCACCACATGGTTGCGGGGACGCGTGTAGCCGTTGGGATAGCAGGGCTAGCTCATTTATACCATGGCATGAGTTTAGTAGCGGATACTACTCAACCTGGAGTAAAACCTGTACATCTTCCGCTGCACTACTTTATGTCCTGGGTCGAAATGCACGTGCATGGTGCTTTCGGAGTCCACAAACGGCCCCGCTTCTATGATAGCTATAATTTTCCCCGTGTCATGTTTCTAGTTGACGCTTCCGCATTAGATCCATCGCAGCGAGAGGCTCGACATCTGGTCCTTCGCCCGAGTATAGTCGGGGATAGTATGACTTTTGTCTACAGAGTCTTAACTATCGGTAAGGAATCTACTAAGACAGTGCAACCGCTGCGCGATACTTTAAAAGATGGGGCTCCTATGTTGAAGGCTCGGGAGATCCTGCACTTATATTCGATCAAGCCAGGATTTCTAGGGTTCAGGCAAGGCGTCTCGGCATTGTTCATGAGGTATAACCAGCAACGTTTTGTTCAACAGTTGGGTCATGATTAGGGTCTCCCGCTCGAGGCTTTCTTAGCCGATCCGGTTGCTACAGAAGAGAGTATTCGCAGCGCACTGCACCATTTTATGCGGCTAAACACGGGGTCTAGCTTTCTCATCAGCGAGATAAGCTACATGCCGAAAGCTTCGAATGCCTACGTGGCGTGGTATCAGCATGCGACAGGTGCTGTTATCAGAGAAGAGAGGCGGCTATTACTGGATCATAAGGATGCTGTCCCAGCTGGTAATCCAGCAGTCCCTTTGAAGCGACGGACTACTATTCGTCCTTCCTTAAGAGAAGTTGCTGCGGTTGTGGTCCCACGCGCCTTCCCTGAGAAGCCTCTACCCCGTGTTCCTGTAGAAACGGTAGCTATAGTGTCCCCGGAGTCTGGCGTTGGTGTGGAAATTAGGTTCCGCCGCCCAAAAATGCCCGTTAAGCGCAATCTCTTGTCATCGGCCACTGGCGCTCGCTCACAAAAGAAGAAGAAGTCGTTGTTTTCTGCCGACGTCATATTTGGCCAGGAGCCACATACTCCTTACAGCGAGGGTTTGTACGAGTATGGGACCAATGAGGGTTTATTCATCATGCTTGCGGATGATACTGATATCCAGGATGCCCTTGTGGCTTCCGAGTGACTAGCTCGCGCAGAACCGGCGCTGATTACTATTGCGAAATCTGGTATACTTTCAGTTATGTTCTTCCGCGGTTATCTCTTTTCTCTTTGTTATGTTTGTATTGTCTCTTTCTTTTTCCACAGGTATTTCTGCCGAAGAAGATATTACGGCTTCCCTTCGGACATTCTAAGAGGAAGAGAGGCTCCGCGCTTCTTTGGGCCTTAGTAAAATTCAGTTCATTATGCCTTTATTCCTTTTTTTATTCGTGCTCTGACCCTCTCTTTCATCTTGTTGCAGGGACTACCTTGACTCAGGTTATTCCAAGTGCAGTGCCGATCCCGAGCAGCGATGCGGCAAAACTTCCAGAGCCAGTTATTGTGGCCCCAGCTCTCCCAACGTTACCGCAGGAGGCTTTGCTAAAGTAGCCGATGATGGACGCCGTAACGGCTCCAGAGACAGAGCTTGGTTCGGACGACAACAACCTCTTGTCAGAGGTCTTGAGGAGATCATTTCTCACTGCTCAGACCGAAAGGAAGCGTAGGAAGCATGTAGCGAGGGAATGCGATGCCAGTTTGGCCGCGGGTGTAGGCTCAAGCAGCATTCCACTTGCTGATACTCTTTCGGCGGATGTTCCATCTGCGTTGTCTACCGCCCGTATACAGGTTACACGCGCGGCTCGGGAAGAAACTGAAAAGCTACTCCAAGATAACATAACGCCGAGTCTTTTACTAGAACTTGATCTTCGAATTTTGACATATGCATTTTCTGCAGGGACAAGTCTTGGCGATGGGATGACGGGTGAAACCCTAGCGGTTGCCGTACCCGAAGTTGCTACCCTCTCTCTGGAATCTGGGACTGTCCAGACCGCTGCCCTTTCTCCCTGCGGCTCCTTGGTATCGGCGGGCGTCGCAAGAGTCACGACGGCCCTTGTCGAGTCAGGGAATGAAGCTATGGGCGCGAAATCTACTCCTCTGAGAGAGAGCGAAGAAGCCGTTACACCCGGTGACGCCTCCGTCATGGTTTTGGTCCCTGATTTATCAGGTAATCGCTGAGTCGCTATTTTTAATCTTTTCAATCTTGTTCAGCCCTTCTAATGATATTTTGTTTATCTTGAGTACAGGCGCGGTGAATTCCGAGGCTGTGCCATCTGAAAAAGCGTCACCGGTCGCTGCTCTGATGGTCGCCGTCCCTTCACCTTTTCCCGTGCCCTCTCAAATATTGGAAGGTATGGGTTTGCGAATTATCTGTTTTACTGTGGGCATCCTCCTCCTTTTATTGTCAGTATATTGTTGCAACTCTGCAGGAGTCCTTTTCGACCATTTATACCAGGTGTTGAACCCGCATTTCTCCTTCCAGTCGAAAGTCATTCCGCCTCCTAGTATTGATTAGTATATTCTTCAGCTAATGTCTCCCTCTTTCTTTTATGAATAGCCGTATTGTTGCTAAGTCTTCATTATATTAATCGCAGCGTCATGGATCGGAGGTGGAGACGAGAGAATAGCCGCACCTCTGGTACTCCCCATTCTGCCACCTGCCACAGCCGGTATAATAGACTCCATCCTTCGTGTATTTTCTTTACCTCCTGGGTCGACATTTGACTATAATTTGTTTTGCAGCAATTGCACCAGCTCCAGCTCCCTTTGAGTCTCGCTTTCCAATACTGGCAGGGCCCTTTGCTAAACACACGTCTTCCAGGGGCGCTGGGAATAGCCGGCGAATATTGAGCGAATTCATCGAAGATCTCGATGCCGAGGGCCTCAGTTATGCTACGGATTTTGCTGTTGAAGTTAATCCAATGCTGGCGACACTCGTGAACTTCCATGATAAAGATCTCGTCGGCTCTTGGGTTGATTACTGCAGAAAGATCAAGGCTTGCCTGCACGAGATTGAGCTCAAGCGTCTCGCTCCTGAAGTATTAGCTTCGAACTCCCAGCGGGCTGCGTGGGTCGAGCGTAGTGTTCTTTTCATCCGCCATTTTGAACAAGAGGCGACTGTTTCCCCCCAATAAGAGAGCAAGGCTTTGTTCAAAATTTAAACTGAGGCAGCACCTCACGTGCAAAGCACGAGAGCGCCAACGCCCAGAGTTAAAAACTATGAGGCAGCGCCTTACGTGTAAGGCACGAGAGCGCCAGTGGAAAGAGTTAAAAACTCAGAGGCAGCGCCTCACATGCAAAGCATGAGAGCGCCAGCGCCAGAACTAAAAGCTCTCCACCCTTAGATCAAAGATCCAACGAAGATGATATATCATCAGAGCACAGAATTAAATTCTGATTGAGGAAATACTCCTCAAATCTTTGTGCTCTATAAATCAGAGAACCGTTGGATCAAAGATCCAATGGTGATTAAAAATCACCAAGATACAGAATTAAAATTTGATTGAGGAAATACTCCTCAAATCTTTCTAACCAAGAAAGATTGTGCTCTATAAATCAGAGCACCGTTGGATCAACGATCCAATGGTGATTAAAAATCACCAAGATACAGAATTGTAGGGTGTTTTTCATCACCCCATTGCGATGGGAATATGCGCACGCTTGTCAGGCGTACTACAGATTCCCCCTGCCTAATATAAGCCGGGGTTTAATGATTGTGGGGATCCGAATCTCTTGCAGCCGCGAACTAAGCTGCCGTTAATTACCCCTCGCCTTTAGAGCGAGGGAACCTCCGATTGACGGGTTAAACTGGTCATGCGAACTCAATGTGCAGTGTACGTGTGTTGTGTTTTGAAAGGGGGGTTTGGATATATCGGGAGCCACACAGAGTTTTTTCTAACAGGGACAGTGTCGTGGAGTATGTGTATGTGTACATATGTATACATGTGTATATATATACATGTATATATAAATAAAGGGGGGAAATACATCCAAAGGATGCGTGGGGCCAGCGCCTAGGCGCTTGAGCGCAAGCGCGCCACGTGTCGGCACGTGGGCGCTTTGCGCTCGAGCGCAGAGTGCTGGAGCGCAAGCGCACCAGGTGTCGGCACGTAGGCGCTTTGCGCTCGGGCGTTGGAGCGCAAGCGCGCCACGTGTCGGCACGTGGGCGCTTTGCGCTCGAACGCAGAGTGCTGGAGAGCAAGTACGCCACGTGTCGGCATGTGGGCGCTTTGCGCTCGGGCGCTGGGCGCTTGAGCGCAAACGCGCCACGTGTCGGCACGTGGGCGCTTTGCGCTCGAACGTAGAGTGCTGGAGCGCAAGCGCGCCACGTGTCGGCACATGGGCGCTTTACGCTCGAGCGCAGAGCGCTGGAGCGTAAGCGCGCCACGTGTCGGCACGTGGGCGCTTTGCGCTCGAGCGCAGGGCGCTGGAGCACAAGCGCGCCACGTGGGCGCTTTGCTCTCGAGCGCAGGGCGCTGGAGCGCAAGCGCGCCACGTGGGCGCTTTGCTCTCGAGCGCAGGGCACTGGAGCGCAAGCGCGCTACGTGTCGGCACGTGGGCGCTTTGCGCTCGAGCGCCGGCGAGGAAAAGGGGGGCTTTTAGCCCCGGAAATTCTCTAAAGAGAAAATAGGGTTGAGTTTAAACTCCTAAGATGCTTTGGGTTAATGAAGGGGGTTCTTCTTCTTCCTCTTCTGTTGGATGGATCTTGAAGATCAAGAGATATGGGATTTTTAAAAATCTCTCCTTTTTGAGATCTAGTGACAGATCCAAGTTCCTCTTTGTGGGTTTGGTGGTGAAAAAATATTTTGTTTTATAAAATGAAGAGTAAAATTCTTGATTTAATTCAAAAGAAAGAAGAAGATTTTGGAACCTTGAAGAAGGAGAAAAGATCTCAGATCTCAATTTTTTGGAGAGAGAAAAGTTGTTTTTTTATTCATCATCATTTTGCCTTATATAGGCTTACATATTTACATATAGCTCCTTGGGCTTTGTAAAAATGAAATTTTGCCCATCCCATGGCTCATGTGCCATTTCACTCTTGCACATAAGCCATGGGCTTACAAAATATTGGCTTTATGCCCATTTTGCATATATTCATGTATAAAAATTCACATAAAAATTATTTATTACATGATTTTGTTGTTAGTATGGAAAGGCTGGCCGCGGGCTCGACTTGGGCGTGGGCCTGCTTGACCTGGGCTTGGGCCCACCTAGCTTGGGGGTTGACCTTGACTTTGACTCGGTCAACCGGGGTGCAAATTTTTACCCCAACAAGAATAAGCTCTGTATGGGAAAGTATTTTCCCAATCTTGTTAAAAACAAGAAAAATGTCTTCTGTAAAACAGAAGTCCTTGGATCAAAGATCCAACGGTGGATAAATTCCCCAAATCAATTAAGAAATCTCTCAATGGGAGATTTTCTTAACTGAATCAACAAATATGCCTCTACTATATAAATACCCCAAGACTTCAAGCCTTACAGAGAGGAACCCCCCCATAAACTTTAAAGTTCAAAAAGAAAAGCAAGTAAAAAGAGCTTGAAAAGAGAAGAAAGAAGAAGAACCTTCTTCAAGGTAAATAGAGATCATAGTATCTCATCGGCATACCTGAGGGTTTAACCCTTATAAAAGAACATAGTTCTTTCCCTGGATCTAAGATCTATGAGATAAGTCTCCCACAAATGAGAATTTAATTCTCGGAGGGATGAATTTGTTCTCGGGGATTGAAGATCCAGGGGAGAACAAAGAATTGAACTCTTCAGAAAAATGCATAAATATGGAAATAGCGCTAAGCGCCCCACGTGCCCCTCACATGGGCGCTGCTAAAATAAAGAGCGCTTTGCACTCATTGGTTGGCGCCCAGCGCCAAACTCCCCACATGCCCCTCACGTGGGCGCTGCTAAAATAAAGAGTGCTCTGCACTCATTGGTTGGCGCCCAGCGCCAAGCGCCCCACGTGCCCCTCATGTGGGTGCTGCCGAAATAAAGAGTGCTCTGCATTAATTGGTTGGCGCCCATCGCCAAGCACCCCACGTGCCCCTCACGTGGGTGCTGCGAAATAAAGAGTGCTCTGCACTCATTGATTGGCGCCAAGCGCCCCACGTGCCCCCACGTGGGCGTTGTCTAATATAAAGCGCTCTGCCCATAGAGCCTAAAGCCATAAAGAGTGTTTAACACTCTATATAAAAAAACAAAGAAATAGGGTGAGAGTCAGAGCCCATATCAATGCTTAGCATTGTTGCACATAAAAAGGACCGAGCCCAAACAAGTGTTCAACACTTTACTCAAAACTGAGTGGATTGAGCCCAAGTTGACCACAAGTCCCTAATTCAGATCAACCAAGCCCATGTGCTCACAATTTCTTTAATTGGTCTTCTTCCCAAACCCAACTACAGATCTCTCAACCGACATTGGTTCAAGGGTACATCTCCCCATACCTCTGATATATGTCGTCGTAATTCTTCAACGTCTTCAGAGAGGTGGCGGGTCCCGACAACCAACAATTCAATGGACCGTAATGTCCTTAAACTAACTACGGACCGTAATGTCCTTAAACTAGCCCATGGATCGCAACGTCCTTAAACTAATAACGGACCGCAACGTCCTTAAGCTACTGTGGACCGCAACGTCTTTAAACTAAACGCTCACTTTAAAAATGGTGATCTGTGGAACACAACATCCTTAAACTGATAATGGACCGTAATGTCCTTAAACTTGCCCATGGACCGCAACGTCCTTAAACTAATAACGGACCGCGACGTCTTTAAACTAAAATAATAGAGCCCAAATGCTCTTTCTTTGGATCTAAATGATCCTAAAACCTTGTAAAGTAGATCTTGGTATAAAAATTAGACTAACATATCCTTAATATACTTTTAAGTTGATCTTAATCTCAAACAAGGTTAACGATCCTTAAATCAAACCAACCCAAATCTAAGAAAATACAGATTTGGACCAATCCCCGTCCTACGGGCGACAACACAAATTAGTCTTCGTATACAATCCACGGGCAACCAAAAATAAAACAAACACACAAGACACGAAGTGAACATCTGGAGCAGGAGAAAGTGGTTATCGCTATACGATAACGTAATTAACTGCAGGGGCTTGTGCCTGCAGGAAAGAGCGCCCCCACAATCAAAAACCCCTCGCCAACGAGGGGGGATCTGACGAAATCTGCTACAACGGCCGCATCCGTTCAAACCTACGATGCACGGTGCCATAAATCAACTTGGCATCTTCAGAGAGGTGGACGGATAAATCCAAATAGCATCTTCCCCTAAATTCTGGCAAGACATTTGTCTTCCCGGTTTCCGATGGTAAACAGATTCTGGCACGCCCGGTGGGATCTTTTTCACTTTCTACTCCACACTTCGTGTGTCGTGTTTCGCGAACAAATCACGGTCTGCTATGGTTGCCTATGGATTCGAGATACTAAGATTTGGTGTCTTGCTTCAGTGCAGAGAAAAGAAGATCAATGGCTTCAGCTGCACCAACTGCAACAATAACTCCCGCTTCGTCCCATCTAGAGGAGTAACTTATGGGCCCCAAGCGGCCTCCATCTTCGCAATGCCTGTTGAACAGGTGACACAGGCCACCACCGGGTTGTTCTTCTGGACCAAGATCCCACCAACAAGTTTCAGCGTCCCAATGCCGTCACAGGAAGCTCCGAAGAAGTCGGTCTTCGATTGGCTTGCAACTATCGTGACCCCTCTCAACGGGTCGTCTAAGTCTAATACTTCAGTCTTCGATAGGCTGAGCCTAAGCTTAAATGGGACCGCGAAGAGGCTCGCAATACAGGAGAAGGATATCCCAACTCTTACTGCAGATGAAGTCGTCCAAACTACTTTCCCTACTCGAAAGTCGGCCTTCGACAGGTTGACCATTCCTTCCAAGCAGATGTCTGTCTTTGACAGGCTGACGCCAATAACAGCCTCTCCTCAAAGCAGGGGGCATGACGAAGCTACTCCGACGATAAAGGTGATCCCGGCTACACGACATGCTCGACGTCGTCACCGGCGCTGAGTGAGGAAAGTTGGGGGCAATTTCCCTTCTGGATTTACCCCACCAGCTCTAATGATGGAAGTTGATGCTGCTGTTCCAATTGGGAACAGTTTTGAGCCGCTCAGGAGGGTGCGCAAGAACTCTCCAACTACCGTGTTGAAAAGGTCTCCTCCACCTGTGGAAAACATTACAAAGGAAAACCCGGAACAACCCTCTCAGCGGCTGTCCCCTAAAATCTACAGGGTCTGACGAAGAGTCCAAGACTCTGTAATCGACAAAGTCTACTCCCGCAGATCGAAGAAAATGAAGGCTCGGCAAGAGGAGGGTCATCCCGCCGTCGTACCATGGAAAGTATCGTCTGCAACAGCCCCCTCAACTTCGACCGCCCATAAAAGGAGAAGGCCGGAGAAGATCCCTGTGTCTACGATAAATCTCAAGGGCACTGAATCCAAACGCCCTAAGTCTGGGGGCATGGTAGTGCACACCGTCTACATAGCCTCCGGAAAAGAGGAAAGCCGTGTTTCTGAGGGTCATCGACCATTTACGCGGTCCGTAACAAAGGCTCAAAAGAAACAACAGAAACTCCAGGAGATGCTGACAAAGATGGCCACACTTACTAGGTAGAAAGAAAGTCCGGAAGTGTTATCGGTTCAACGCCAGGAGCAGGAAACCGACGCCGAGCTCCTCCGAAGAATGCTCGAAAAGAAAGATAAAGAAGCCGGGGAACAAGCGGCTAACATAAAACAAATGGCGCTCCTGTTCCAAGATATGGTGGGGATGATGATCCAGCCGGACCCTCCAGCCGAAGATCCCCCAATAATCATAGAAGACGACAGAGGAGAGACATCAAACCCTCTTCCGGTTTTATCAGCAGCCAGGGAGGAGACGATCTTGAAAGCTTCGCTAGATGACTACATAGCTCAACAAATGCGAGCTCATCAGGCAAGTGAAGCAACTGGCCAAGTCGTCAGAACTGGGCGACCCTATCCAAGCCGGTACGATTAAATTAAGTACCCGCCAGGATACACGATCCCTAAATTTCATGTGTATAAGGCGACAGCCAATCCCCATCAGCACATATCTCAGTTCAGGGCTCTATGCGGCAATATTGGAGATGACGACAAACTGCTGCTTCGCCAATTCATCGGCAGCTTAGCGGAGACGGCATTTGAATGGTACTCGGAGCTTCCGAATGACTCCATCAAAGCATTCACAGAAATGGAGTTGCTAATCACCCAGTCTTTTGCAAGCGCCAGCGAACGTACCCCGATTACGGCATTGATCAATACCAGGGTGAAGCCAAGAGAGACTTGGGTTCAGTATGCAATTCGGTGGCGAAACCTATGGTCGAGATAAGAACATTGTATAGAAGAAGCTCCTGCCGTGGACATGTTCGTGGGGACCCTGGATCCGCAGGCAACTATATCCCAATTCATGATGTTCTTCAAGCCGACCACTTTCAAAGCCTTGATTGACAAGCTGGCCCAAATGGACCAGATGGGCCATAGATCATTCTCCTCGAAAATGGAGCTTCGAAACGAAAAGGGGAAAGGGAAAGCTACCTTCGTCACCAACGCTCAGCAGCAGCTGAGTGATCTGAGACCAGCTGCTCGCCAAAATGATAAACAGCGATCACTCAGAGAAAAGCTGAGACGTCCTTACCCATTCTCTTAGGATAAACCGAGAAGACTGTTCGAACTGGTGGTGCGCAACAAGCTCATCACTCTGCCGGATCCGAAACTCCCACTGCAACCAGGCGACGTCAACAACCCCAATTACTGCCCCTACCACCGAATAGTGGGCCACCCAATCGAAAATTGCTTCGTCTTCAAAAACTGGATTGAGGACCAGTACCAATAAGGCAAATTCGCGCTGTTTGAAAACTGGAGGGTAAACCCGCCACAACCGCACGCTCCTAAAAAGATGGACATGCCAGGGGCATCATGCTCATTTATAGAGGAAGCTCCATGAGAAGTTGTTCTTTCGGCTGAAACTAAAGGAATGCTGAAAAATCTTCAAGCATGTCCGGCGATTAGGTGGAAAAGCCCGCTAGAGATAGAAATCATTGAGGGGATGCTGAAACCGTGCCCAACATCGGGAGTTGGTAGCGATGGGCAAAATACCCAGCCCCAACCGTCGAAGTCTTCGAAGAAGAAAAAGAAGACCAAAAAGCCCGCGCAGTCTGATGACAAACGCATGGATTTGCAAAGGCGTATTGACGCACTGGGGGAATATAACCAGAAGGTGCGAACCCTTGTCACACTCCAAAATTTTCTTAACCATATCCTTGAGAGCAAAGATAATGACAATGATGAGGGAGAAGAATCGTCAGAAGAACCCGAGGATTATGTGGCAAGCTGTCACATGATCTCTTTTTTACCAATAAATGATAAAGAAGCTCACTTGGCATCAGAAGATAATGTAGAGGAGCTGGGGGCAGGATCGGTGCCAAAACCCTTGGAACCGTCAGATGAGATGATTGACATGCTGCTGAACGAAGCCTGTCAGAAGAGCAAAGCTGATCAAGAGAGTGAAATGGCTATATTCAAAAAGGGCTAGGCATCGGCGTCAAGTTGAAGAAGTCATGGTAGGGATGAGTCGCAAAGTGCTCCAACCAGATCGAAGCATGCCTGCGGCAGACAAAAACATGCTTAAAACAAAGAAACGGTTCGCTAAAGCCCTGTCAATGAAAATGAAGCTGCCATCTTTCAAGGAAATACTCCTGGCGGTATACACCTTGACGAAACGGATATACATCCTAACTACTGCTTATACCATCAAAGGATTGCATATCCTACCGAAGAATGCATGGCCTTTAAAAAGTAGTGGCAGGGATACGTTGCTCACCGACAACATTTCAAGCGGATGAAGCGCAAAACTCGTCGGGAGCAGAGAAGCACGACAGAAGAGCACAAAAGAACTGCCGGCAATTGTCACATGGTTGATTTCGGGGGATCGCAAGTTCTCACCTTCGGAAGCGATTCTGATGAAGAAATAGCCCTCGGCCCTCTCTTCAAGGAATCCACCTCAGGAAAAGAGGAAGAGATAAAGAACTGTGAAAACATTCAGCTGCGTAGTCGTACGTTGCCCGAAAAGAATCTCGGACGTACAAACAAAGGATCGAACAATAAAGATAAGGGGAAGGAAAAAGTCCCTAAAGATATCGCCCTCGATGACCGAGTCGTCGAAGCGCTTGCAGCCAAGGACCCACCCAAGAAAAACAAAGTGGATTACAATGTCCTAGCACACTTAAGGAAGATACCCTCACAGCTAAGCGTTTTGGATGCCCTTCTGTTGTCTAAAGAGGCACGAGATTCTATGATCAGGGCATTACAAGATCCCGACCAGTTTCAAGATTTCCTTGCCGAAGAAAAGATGAAGGAAGAGCTGGAAGAAGTGCACACAGCTGACATCACTTTCGGTGACGAAGATCTCCTCCTTGGAACGTGCGAGCACAACCGTCCCCTGTATGTCACCGGGTACTGCCATGACATCAAGATAGGGAAGATCTTAGTTGACAATGGGTCCTCTGTCAACCTCCTAAATGTGAGGGAGCTAAAAGAAATCTACATGAGCATTTAGCACCTCGCTCGAGATAAAATCACCATCTCCGGGTTCGACTCCCAGTCATCACAAACGCTCGGGTCTGTAATACCGACGTTACACTTTGGGCTGCTCATCACTGAAATCAAATTTCATGTCATTGACGCCAAGACTTGCTACAATGCTTTGCTCGGCAGGCCTTGGTTACACGAGTACAACATCATCCTTTCTACACAACATTAGTGTATGAAGTATTTTAAAGAGGGTCTCGAGTATACCGTGACGGGGAAACTAAACTCATTCTCCATAAATGAAGTCTGAAAGCAAGAAGATGCAAAGTATTTCCTACCAGACTTTGAAGACACGGAAAGATGCCATAAACCAGAGAATAAGCAAAAAGCTATCACCACTATTCCGGTCTTCGGGAGCGATACCGAGGAGGAAGAAGAGATAGTCTATTCGGCGCCGCCCCAATGCAACAGGTCGGGACCATCTACCCCTATTTTGGTCTTTGGCAGTGACTCTGAAGACGAAGTCAACGCAGTGTTCTCGGTCCGTCCATCAATGAAGGCCCTCACTGGAGATGATCAGAGTTTGCAAATCGCCATGGTTCTACGGCATCACTACAGAGAGCTTGATGCCCTAGAGACATATAGGGTGCAAGAGCTGCAGACATTCTACGTCCCTCCCAGGTGAAGAGGTGAAAAGGCGATCCTATTCTATCAATCTACGGAGACCAAAGTTGAAAGAGAAGTCTAGCATGGTGCCGATTTTGTGCTCGATAGGCTCCAACCTATCCGTCTGCCCAAATACTACATGGAGGGATTGAGAAGGTTATTAAGATGCCAAGGCATACCTTTCAAACAGACTGCTCTACAAGCTTAGTTCTACAACAGGATTTGGAACGTCCCCGGAACTCAGCGAAAATTGCCCAACGAAAAAATGGAAACGATTGGGCTTGGATATGTCCAGTCCAAGAAACGGGAGCAATTCCATGGCTGCCATGTCATAAATGACCTCGATGAAGAAGGGGATGTTCTTTTAAAAGACGCCGACGCTGAACCAGAACGAGGTCCTGTCATAAAAATGTCGAGTCCGTCGTTTGAAGAACAGATGGACAAGATAGTGAGGGAAGCGAGTCAAAAGGTTCTGAACGACCACAGCCGCGAAATGACCATTTACGAGAAAGCCAAGATGCAACTCCTCCTTCAGCAGACCACGGAGGATGACGATGCCCTTCACCGTCAGCTCACCATGCATTCCCAAGACAAGAAAAAGGCCCGACGTAGAGGCAAAAATAAGTTAAAAAATGGAAAAAACGTTCGACAGCGGCAAAACGGATCCAAAAGGCCACGCGATCGAGAAAAGGTCAGCCGGAATCCGTCTCTTATGAAAAGATGGGTCGAGCATATTCTTTCCCTCAAGACAAGAAAAGGAGAATCTTTAACCTTGTCATGAAACATCAGATGATGACACTCCCGGAGTCTCGGCACCCCGATCAAGCAAACGAGGTTCATCACCTGGATTATTGCTCCTATCACCGAGCGATAGGACATCATCTTGAAGACTGCTTCACCTTCAAAAACTGGGTCGAAGATCAATATCAACTCGGCAGATTCTCTCTATCCAACAGTTGAAGGGTAGTCCCAACACAAAAGCAAGTGTCAAAAGCAATATATATAGCGAGAGTAGAACTAGATCAACAACGGTCTTGGAAACGATCTCATACCTGCCACATGATAATGCTGTTGTTGGGGTAAAAATTTACACCCCGGTTGACCAAGTCAAAATCAAAGTCAACCCCAAGCCAAGTGGGCCCAAGCCAAGATCCAGTGGGCCCATGCCCGGGTCGAGCCCGAACATGAAGCGGCCGGCCTCCCCCTATGCCAAGATAAAAATTTTGTAATAAATAATTTTGTTGTATTTCTTTTATTTTATTTTCGGATAAATGTAAGAAAAATAGGCATAAAGCCAAATTTTTGTAAAACCCATGGCTTATGTGCAAAAAGAAATGGCACATGAGCCATGGGATAGGCAAAATGCCATTTTGTGAAGCCCAAGGGGCTATGTGTAAAATGTATGGCCTATAAAGGCAAGGATAATGAAATATCCCAAGAACTTTTTCTCTCTCCAAAAAAGTTTCAGATCTGAGATCTTTCTTCCTTCTTCAAGGTTCCAAAACCTTCTTCTTTCTTTTGAATTAAATCAAGAGTTCTACTCTCCTTTTTATAAAACAAATTAGTTTTTCACCACAAAACCCATCAAGGGGAACTCAGATCTTCCATTAGATCTCAAAAAGGAGTGATTTTTAAAATCCCATATCTCTTGATCTTCAAGATCCAGCTAACAGAGGAGGAAGAAGAAGAACCCCTTTCACTAAACCCTAAAAGAAAAAAGAAAAAAACACTCAGGAGTCCAACTCCTCTTTGATTTCTCATCAGAGAAATCTTTTTAGGCTAAAAGCCTCTTTTTCTCGCCGGCGCTCAAGCGCAGAGCGCCCACGTGCCGACACGTGGCGCGCTTGCGCTCTAGCGCAAGCGCTCGAGCGCAAGTCGCCCTCGTGCCGACACGTGGCGCTCTTGCGCTCAAGCGCAAGCGCCCGAGCGCAAGTCGCCCTGGTGTCGACACGTGGCGCGCTTGCGCTCCAGCGCAAGCGCTCGAGCGCAAGTCGCCCTTGTGCCGACACGTGGCGCTCTTGCGCTCAAGCGCAAGCGCTCGAGCGCAAGTCGCCTACGTGCCGACACATGGCGCGTTGCGCTCCAGCACTCTGCGCTCGAGCGCAAAGCGCCCACGTGCCGACACGTGGCGCGCTCGCGCTTAAGCGCCTAGGCGCTGGCCCCACACATCCTTTGGATGTCTTTTTCCCCTTTACTTATATATACATGTATATATATACATATGTATACAAATGTACACATACACATACTCCGCGACACTGTCCCTGTTAGAAAAAAATTTCTAACGGGGCGCTGCCCCGCACCCCGCAAGGGGGCTACTAGCCCCCTTGACCCCCAGCCCGCTATCCGGGTAGCGGGACCCCCGTAAAAACTCTGCGTGGCTCCCGATATATTCAAACCCCCCTCCAAAACAACACACACGCACACTGCACATTGAGTTCGCATGACCAGTTTAACCCGTTAATCGGAGATTCCCTCGCCCCAAAGGCGAGGGGTAATTAACGGCAGCTTAGTCCGCGGCTGCCGGAGATTCGGATCCCCACAATCATTAAACTCCAGCCTATCCTAGGCAGGGGGAATCTGTAGTACGCCTGACAAGCGTGCGCGTATTCCCATCTCAATGGGATGATGAAAAACACCCTACAGATTCTGGCACGCCCGGTGGGACGAATCTCTCCTCCCATATTTCGGGTTAAACGTTCATGCGAACTCAATCAATATACATATCGATTGCCTATACTGAAATGATGTTCTTTTTTTTTCCATGCAGCAATCAACCTTCGACGAAAATGTCTCCCCAGACGAATTCAGCTTCCAACGTGACCCCGATTCCGTACGTGGTCAAGATCAACGCTCGTGTGGTTCTCCCCGCGAGCCTCAGTCGACAGTGGGAGGAACCGCCCCGCCAATTTGGTTCCGTCATCATCTACCCTGCCGGGAGCGCTCATCTGGTGGAGATCCCAGCGGAACAGGTGGCCAAGCTGGTCTCACGGGGCAAGAGGCCGAATGTCGTGATCGCCAAGGCACCACAACCGAAACTTAAGACTGTATCTGAACGATTCTCTGGTGCTCCAGCGGGGTGCAAGAACTTCGGTACAAAGGGCAAAATCAAATGTTGCGGACGAGCTCAGGCGATGACTCCAACATATGCACAATCGAGCGTATCTCCAAGGCCCTCCATCGCCCGGTCTGCGGCGTCTTCCCAAAGAGCTGAAGTCTGCCAGGTGCTTAGAACAGAAAAGTTAAGGCAGAAGCGGCTCAGGTATCGAGCCAACAAGAGGGCCAAGGCTTCGGCCAAATGGAATCATGTGAAGTTCCAAGTGCAGGGTTTCCCCGCGACGACGGCTGAGTCGGACGTAAGAATCAGCAATTCCTTTGAGCCTCTGAAGTGGGTTCAGAAAAACGCCATGACCGCCAGAATCAAGAAGACAGTGGTCCGAACAGTGCCACAAAGAGACGTGTCCCGGCCCCAACGGAAAAAGTATGACACTGTCTCATCAAGAGTCTATCAAGCACTCTGTGCCGCACGAAAGCAGCGGGGAAAACCCAGAAAAGATGCGCCAGCACCATTTAAGAACCTGGTTAGGCCGGCCGCCTTCAATCGACTACCAGCTACCGAAACAAGGGGGTCAAGACAGCGATCCATGAAATCTGCTGCCAATGATAGAAAGACGTCCGGATATACCATCCATACGGTCTATATGGCGGGCGGGCGCCCTAGCGACAACCTTCGCAGCAAAAGCAAGGACGGGGCCACCACATCCCAAGCCCAATCTAGCCTGAATGTGGTTGCCGCCGCCCAAGAACAGCCGCCCCCGCTAGATGAAGAAAACCCTCTCGATGAGGATGATAGGCAGAAAGACCCCTCGGTCCATGCAGAGTCAAGCTCGGACAGCGAGGAAGAGCCGACTTTCCGCCCCAGGACTGCGGAGCAAGAGCTACTTCAAGAGCTTCGAAAACAGCTCAGGAGCAAAGATAAAGAGATGGCCAAGCTCTATTCGAAGATTGACGACTTAACGAACGTGGTGATGCAGCTTACGGCTCAAATTGCTCGAGCGCCTCCCAATCAGGCACAAGCCGCTACTAATCAGCTGGGTGATGACAATCCGAGGCAACCAATGCCGGTTCTTTTGGGGCCGAGACTGGTCGAGCCATATGAAAGCCGGCAACACTCCGCTTCTGGGGACGCCTTGGCCCCAGATAGCACTATCCCGCTAACACAGGACCGGATAATGGATTTGGTCACCAGCAAGGTTAAAACATTGGTGGCCGAAGCTGAAGCTCAGATAGAAATCGGCAGTAGTGGGCGGCCATATCCCGCGCAGTACGATCTGATTGAGTTCCCGAGCGGCTACATCATTCCTAAGTTCGGAAGATTTGATGCAACGGGGAATGCAAATCAGCACGTTGCCCACTTCAAAGCATCGTGCGAAAATACAGGGGGCAATGACGCACTCCTTCTTCGTCAATTTGTCAACAGCCTGACCGGTGTCGCTTTCGACTGGTACGCGAGCATACCAGACGGGTCCGTCATTACCTTTGCCCAAATGGAGTCTCTGTTCCGGCAAAGATTCATGAGCGTCAGTGATAAAATCTCCATTGCCGACCTTGTGAGGACCAAGCCGGGGAAGAATGAAAGCAACACTGACTTTATCGCCCAATGGCGTAATCTCACGGTCAAGTGCGAGCCGCCGCTGGAGCAGGACCAGTCCGTCAGCCTTCTTATTGGGAACCTCAGCAATTGGATGGTCTTATTCTTGTGTACAGCGGGCCTCAAGACATTTCAGGAGCTAACCAAGAAAGTCCAGATGCTGGAACGCTCGAAGCAAGAGTCCCCGCCGGACTCTCAGAGAGACAAAACCTGAAAAAGCAAGCGGAACGACAACCGTAGAAGTGGGAGTTCCAGCAGTACCAATATCTTCAATGCGTCCAAAAATGAAGAAAAGCGAAGGGCGGGTGAATCCAAAACCAACCGGTCTCGAAAGCCATTGCTGGGAGGAGATGGGCCTTCCCTAGAGGAGAAGAAGAACAAGGTTTACTCTTTCAGAAGGGACAAGGTCCGTAAGATATTTAAAGATGCCTTGAACAACGGCCTACAATTGCCGGAGTCGAAAAGACCCCAAGAAGCAAAAATGACCGACAATCCTCTGTATTGCCCGTACCACCGAGTAGTGAGCCATGCGATCGAGGATTGCTATATCTTCAAAGACTGGGTCGAGAAGCAGTACAGGGCTGGAGAGATCGAGCTGTCCAAAAGCGTGTAGGTGAACAATCAAGTTGCAACCGCCAACTTTATACAGACAAAAATTGAAGCCTTCTGGGAGCAAACAGCCGAACCCGCTACCCTGAGAAATGAGGCCGACTCGCTGCAGCCTCCATGGAGTACGCACATATCTAATAAGACGAAGAAGATGATAAAGCTACTTCGGAAAGAACCCAGGATGGAATGGGAAGAACAAAAGAAGCCTACCAGTCCAGCTGCCAGTGCGGCTCCATCAGGCTCAAAATCCAAGAAGCTCAAGAAGAAGAAAAGTGCAGCTTGGCGCGAAAAAGAGTCTGCAGGGAGATCGACCATTCAAAAATATATCGATTCCCTTGAAGAATATGAACAAAAGGAAAGAACATTGATTCAATTGAATGAGTTCTTCCCTGTACAAGCGGCTGAAATTCTGGAGGAGTTAGAAGAAGACTCCAATGAAGAGATCCCAGTAGTGACCTGCTACGCCATCCATCTTGGAAGCGACTCGGAAGAGGAGCTTTGTTTTCCCGAAGAGGATGAGGAGCTCGCCACAACGACCAATCAAATCCGGCTCAGAAGCCGCAGGGCTCTACCGCCAAATCAGGGCAACGCCCCAAAAGGGAAGGAAAAACAAGTCACTAATGAAGAAGAGGGCAGAGAACCGGCTGATGAAAACATAAGTCCTTCCTCGATGGACTATAATGTCTTGGCACATCTCCGGAAGCTTTCGTCTCTCCTGAGCATCTACGACGCCTTGGTCCTATCTAAAGAGCTTAGAGATGTTCTCATCCATGCTCTACAAAACCCCGAGCGGTACCAGGCTCACTTTGCGGAAATTAATATGAAAGAAGCCCAGCACGCTTTGTATGCCGCCGCAGTCACATTTAAGGATGAAGACTTGCTACTGGGAACGGCTGAGCATAATCGGCCGCTTTACGTGACCGGGTACAGCGACGGAGATAAAATTAATCGCATATTGATTGATCCGGGGTCCTCAGTGAACATCATGAACTTGCGAACTCTGAAGAGTTTGTCAATGGACGTCCGACACCTGTCAAGGGAAAGGATTGTCATTCAAGGCTTCAACCAAAATTGCCAGCAAGTTCTGGGGTCTATAGCTTTGCCAATCAAATTCGGGGATCTGCAAACTGAAGCTAAGATATACGTGATCGACGCCGACACGTCTTATAAGATTCTCTTAGGGCGGCCGTGGCTCCACGATTACGGCATCATTCCGTCAACTCTCCATCAATGCATGAAGTATACTAAAAATGGCGAAGAAAGACGCATTGACGGAGACATCCAGCCGTTCGGTGTGCATGAAGTCCGATATGAAGATTCTCGGTACTTTATGAACCACCAAAATGCTAAGCCACAACTGACTGAGGATAGACCGGCCCCAACACTCAAAAGAAAATCTGCACCGGCTATCACTTTCAAAAGAAAAAGTACCCAAGTGCGCCCGCATTTCGGCGGCGACACTGATGAGTCCGATGCTGGAAGCCCGTCCTTCCGCCAAACTCGCCCTCATTTCGGCAGCGATACGGACGAATCTGTTACTAAAGGCCCATCTAGCAGCAAAGTCCGCCCTCATCTTGGCAGTGACACTGAAGAGTCAGAAGAAGAGGACCTGCCGTGCAACAGCTGTGCAGATCGGCCCTCCATGCAGCAAGCGAAACTACGAGAGACCTTCGAAGTGGCTGAAGGGTCCCTGGCCATCACAAGGGTGCCGGAACGGATGTGCAAAGAGCTCGACGCATTATCAGTCTCTACCGTGGACCAGCTGGAAACTTTCTACGTGCCCGGGAGGAAAAATTGACAGAAGGGCATCCTATTTTACAGGTCAAATCCCGTTGTGCACCCGGACGACCTTTCTGTCGCGTGCCTTCCCTATGAGAGAGGCGTAAGAGCCGTCCTCAATCCCAGATACTATGCGCCCGAGATGCGGGAATACTTTAAGAAGTGCGGATGCCGGTTATATCAAACGGAGTCCGAAGCAAAGTTTTACGAAGGGCTATGGTATCCGCCACAGGTCCGAGCACTCATCGATGGACTAATTCCAGATAGACGGGGCATAGGCTATATTTAACCTGATTCCAAAGCGTGCTATATGATCCATGTTGGTGAGGCCAGCGAAAGATCAAATGATGATGACGAGATAGCCGAGCCAGAAGAAGCTCCTCAAGAACTCGAAGATGGCGGACAAGCAACCTTTGATGAGCTAACCAAGATTGACTTAGGAACGTCCGATAATCCAAGGCCGACCTACATCAGCTCACTCTTGTCGGAGGAAATGAAAGAGCAGATAATTTCCTTGCTGCGTGAGTTCGTCGACTGCTTCGCGTGGACATACAAAGAAATGCCTGGCCTTTCCCCTGAGGTAGCCATGCATAAGCTGGCTATATCTCCTGATGCTACGCCAGTCAAACAAGCTCCTCGAAGAATGAGAAGGGAGTTGGAAGAAAAGGTCACCGAGGAAACCAAGAAACTCATCGATGCCGGCTTCATTAGGGAAGAGAAATATGCAGACTGGATCGCATGCATAGTCCCAGTGAAGAAGAAAAATGGGCAGATCCGAGTTTGTGTCGATTTCAGGGACCTCAACAAGGCATGTCCTAAAGACGACTTCCCGCTACTGGTCATGGAAATGATGGTCGATGACACCTCAAATTATGAACTGTTCACCTTTATGGATGGCTCGTCTGGATATAATCAGATCAAGATGTCGCCTGAGGATGAGAAGCACACAGCATTTCGAACCCCTATCGGAATATATTGCTACAAGGTAATGCCATTCGGACTGAAGAACGCAGGTGCTACATATCAAAGGGCGATGACTAATATCTTTGATGACCTGATCCATAAAGTCGTCGAATGCTATGTTGATGATCTGGTCGTCAAGACTAAAGCCAAGGCCGATCATATCCAAGATCTCAGGACCGTTCTCACCAGACTGAGGGAATACGATCTGAAGATGAATCCTCTGAAGTGCGCTTTTGGCGTGTCATCGGGAAGATTCCTGGGCTTCATAGTCCGACATCGAGGGATCGAAATTGACCCATCAAAGATAAAGGCCATCATGGAGATGCCCCCTCCGAAGAGTCTGACGTAGCTAAGATCTTTTCAAGGCAAGCTTGCTTATATACGGAGGTTTATCTTAAATTTATCGGGGAGATGTAGGCCCTTCTCAAAGCTCATGAAGAAAGGAGCTCCTTTTATCTGGGATGCCGAATGTGAAAGGTTCCTAGGCACCCTAGTGGGTTCTCTCAAGGCATCGAACATGCCAAATTAAAATTTTTAGTGCCGAGAAACCCTAGACTACGGATCTTTAACTAGATGTTTAGGCGAAAATGAAAGCTAGTTAACTGTTAACTACTAGGATACGGATATACAACCTTTGTAGATCCGGATATCCACCTCCACGGCTCCGCAACGTCATGTCCTCGCTGTCCATCATGAATCCCTGACTCGATCATCGGCTTCATCGGGAAAGAAAGCGGAATAGCTCGTCGGCTTTGTGTCAAAGACGATCTACGTCGAGGTTGCACAAACTCAAGCTCCGACTTCACAAACTTGTGAAACTTATGAAGTAAACACCCAAAACAACTTGGCAAGAGGTAGAGGGTGAAGAAATAGGAGGTGGGTTCACTTTAGATTTGGATTTAACTCACTAGATCTCAACTTGCCATTGGAGTAGCAAGCTTGAAGAAGAAGAAGAAGATGAGCTCAAGAAGAAGATATGATAAGTGTTCTATTTTTAAAAATAAAACTAATATCAATACTTATCATATCTAGAACTAGGGTTAAGTGTAGAGAATTAACCATGGTCACATAGATGGGTTAGGGTTAAGCATGAAGATAAGGATGGTTAGCAAAGTCAAAGCTTCATGAAGCTTCAATATAAAACAAATATAGCCACCATTCTTATCATATTCTTTTCCAAATAAATAAATAAATAAATAAATAAATAAATGAATATGCAAAACCCTAATTATCAAATTAACCATGGATTAATTCTATACACTTAACATAATGATCAAGCATCATCAAACATGATACAGAAAAGTGCACGAAAGTATATCACATATACAATGTGCAATCCAAGTGAGAAAAATCCGTTTAAAGTGAACCAATACTAGTTAATGCAAAGTAATATATCAAATATATAATTATACATTAAATTATTAAATCAACACTTGATTCAATGATCCGGTCATGTCGCACATAACCTACTAGTATTCAATGCATCGATTTATCGAATCAATGATTCGATAACTAGGTCATATCGAATATAACCAATCGAAACATATATCGCGAGAATGAAATGTGGTATCACATACACGCATTATTCTCGGTCCTGCACATATCTCATATGCGCTCCTATTTCGTTTCGCTTGAGCCAGGAAACCTCTGTGTAGGACTCTAAAGACTCGTCAATACGCCGCTAGCAGGTGATGATCATATCAAGCACCCACAAGCCGCAAGCGGTCTGCTAAACGTAACGGCCACCCGGGTATTGAGCGATCAGAAGATCGACGAGCTAGCCCGCTCACACTCCTGCGAATCCGACCAGTAACACTTACCATACAGTCAAGTCTCTTCGTCAGATACGTCGCATATCAAGTCTAGGGGTGGTATACGTCAGACCCCAATAACCCGATAAGTCGTGCTGATATGAGGCTCGTAACGGGTCGAGAAACTACTGGTAACACTTACCAGCAAATCTCTGATCAGCCCTGGCCAGGGACTTCCCTGTTACGGCCAATCGAGCACAGCGCAACATCAACTCCCAATACCGGGAGAGACGAAACCCCTCCTATCGCTCATTGCCTCCATGTGACTCGGGACTGTACCCAAAGACCACCGTTTTGCACGCCCTCATGGACGTGGTAAGGTGGAGATCAAAGCACAGTGGGAATCACACAAGACTCTATGACGATCTCGGGTCTACAGACTAACCTGTACAAGTGTCACCTGAGAACTGCCATCTGACGTGAGGTATAATACCATCTGGGAGTTCTCGGCGAGTCCGTCCAGTGTACCCAGTTTCCACTGAGCACCCGTATACCATCTCTGATGTCAAACACCAATGGATATGGGATCATCCATCGCCCATCACATGGGTCGAGAAGCGTATACGCTAGTCTACTCTGGTATATCGATGCCCCGTCTCGATACACCCACGACTAGGGACCTTGAAGGATGTACTTATGGACTACCATGTCCCCACTAGTATGATCTGCATCATAGTCCAGGTAGTCAAGTACAAATCCTAAGGGCTTTACCAACATGTAACTATAAGACAGTATAAAGAGACTAGTGTACATGTTAAGATAAATGGTAACCAGATAGCATACTATCATGTCGAGCAAGAAAGTCATCTCTATATATGTCCAAGCATCCAATATAATATACATCATCTGTACAATACTGGCCTCTAGGGCATACATACAACTAACAATCTCCCACTTGCACTAGGGCCAGCTGCTGTAGTATCTCATACCGAGCATCCCGAAGAGTCTCTCAAACTGTATCTGGGGAATGGCCTTCGTGAGTGGATCCGCCGTGTTGTTCTTCGTGTCAACTCTCCTAACCTCGATCTCCCGGCGATCAACTATCTCCCGGATCAGGTGATACCGCCTCAGAATATGCCTGGACCGCTGATGGGACCTGGGTTCCTTGGCCAAAGCCACCGCTCCATTGTTATCGCAATACAAAGGTATTGGATGCTCAATGGATGGAACCACTCCAAGTTCAGTAATGAACTTCTTGATCCAGACAGCTTCTTTAGCAGCATCGTTGGCAGCGATGTATTCAGCCTCCATTGTCGAGTCTGCCACGGTTTCCTGCTTGGAACTCTTCCAGCTAACCGCCCCTCCGTAAAGGGTAAAGACAAAGCCCGACTGCGACTTAGAGTCGTCCTTATCACTCTGGAAGCTGGAATCGGTAAAGGACTCCACTTGGAATTCTCCGTCACCATACACCAAGAACATATCTCTAGTCCTTCGCAAGTACTTGAGAACGCTCTTCACAGCTGTCCAGTGACTCTCTCCAGGATCAGCTTGATACCTACTCACTACACTTAGTGAGTATGCTACATCGGGTCTGGTACATAGCATCGCATACATGATAGAACCTACCGCCGAAGCATAGGGTATCCCTTGCATACGAGCTCTCTCCAAATCAGTCTTGGGAGACATCTCTTTGGAGAGAGTGACTCCAGAGATCGTGGGTAAGTTCCCACGCTTGGACTCTTCCATACTAAACCTCTTTAGTATGGTGTTAATGTACCTGGATTGGGACAATCCCAAAATCCGTTTGGATCTATCTCTATAGATCCTGATTCCCAATATGCAGGAGGCATCACCAAGATCTTTCATTGAGAATCTTTATGATAAGAAGAGCTTGACCGATTGCAGCATAGGAATATCATTTCCTATCAAGAGTATGTCGTCCACGTACAATACGAGGAAGACAACCTTACTCTCTGCCACCTTCTTGTAAATACAAGGTTCATCTGGATTTTTGACGAAATCAAACTCTTTGATAACGACGTCAAAGCAGATGTTCCAACTCCGCGATGCTTGCTTTAATCCATAAATGGATTTAAGCAGCTTGCACACCTTCCCGCTGCTCCCACTGTCTACGAAGCCCTCTGGCTGAGTCATGTACACGCACTCTTCTAAATCACCATTTAGAAAGGCGGTCTTAACATCCATTTGCCAGATTTCGTAGTCATGAAAGGCAGCAATGGCAAGCATGATTCGGATGGATTTAAGCATAGCCACTGGAGAAAAGGTCTCGTCATAGTCCACACCTGGTCTTTGACGAAAACCCTTTGCTACAAGTCTAGCTTTGAAAGTCTCCACTTTCCCATCTACACCAAGTTTCTTCTTAAAGATCCACTTGCTCCCAATGGGTTTTACCCCTTCAGGAGCAACTTCCAAAGTCCATACTTTGTTGGTGTACATGGAATCCATCTCGGACCGCATAGCATCCAGCCATTTCACTGAGTCCCCACTCGTGATGGCCTACTCGAAGCTAGTTGGGTCATCATCCTCCATGATGCAATCCTCACTTCCACCATCAATGAGAAAACCATAGTATCTCTCAGGTGGACGAGAAACCCTACCAGATCGGCGGAGAGGCTGAGGTTCGTCGGAAGCTACTGAATGCTCTGGTTCCACTAAATCTTCTGTTGTGTTTTGTTCAGCTGGAACCTCTTCCAGTTCTACCTCAGAGCCACTAATTTCTTTTGCAAGAAATTCCTTTTCTAAAAAGGTGGCATGTTGAGCAACAAATACTCTTTGTTCCTCACTGTGGTAGAAGATATACCCTCGCGAATGTTTGGGATATCCAACAAACTTACACAAAACAGATCTTGCCTCGAGTTTGTCCGGTTTTTGTCTTTTGACATAGGCCGGGCAACCCCATATCTTTATAAAATTAAGATATGGTCTCTTCCCTTCCCATATCTCATATGGTGTGGTAGGCACAGATTTGGTGGGAACCCTGTTCAGTAGGTATGCTGCTGTTTCCAGTGCATATCCCCAGAAGGAAATAGGCAACTCAGCTACACTCATCATAGAGCGCACCATATCTAATAGGGTGCGGTTTCTCCGCTCCGATACACCGTTGTGCTGTGGTGTATATGGAGGAGTTAGTTGAGAGAGAATCCCATTCTCTTTTAGGAAGTCCAGGAATTCAATGCTCAAGTATTCTCCTCCTCGATCAGATCGTAGGATTTTAATACTTTTTCCGGTTTGGTTCTCAATTTCTTGTTTATATTCCCTAAATTTCTCAAAAGTTTCCGATTTGTGTTTCATCAGGAACACATACCCGAACCTAGAGAGATCGTCAGTGAATGTAATGAAGTATGAAGAACCATCCCTGGTATGTGTAGACATGGGACCGCATACATCACTATGTATCAGTCCTAAGTGTTCGGTAACTCTTTCTCCGTGTCCCGTAAACGGAGTCTTGGTCATCTTGCCTTTGAGACATGACTGGCAAGTGTCATAGGATGAAAATTCAAACGGATTTAAATATCCATCTTTATGCAACTTAGCTAGTCGTGTCGCATTGATGTGACCCAGTCTACAATGCCACAAGAAGGATTCATTGAGTTCAGAACTCTTCCTCTTGTGTGTGTTTGTTATGCTCAGAACTGTTGATTGGTTTAGAACATAAATGCCATTGCACAACGTGCCTGATCCAACCAACTTTTGGTTATGGAAAATGTTCATAACATTGTCCTGTAATACAAAATTATATCCCTCTTTACTTAATAAAGAAACCGATATAATGTTGCATATCAGGTTCGGCATGTAATAGCATTCGTTCAGAACCAATGTATTACCAGTTGGTAATACAAGGTGATATTCCCCGATAGTCTTTGCTGCAACAATTGCACCATTTCCAACTCTAATGTCTTTATCACCTTCTCCAAGTTCTCTACCTTTCTTTAGCCCATGTAACTGATTACATATATGGGATCCCGACCCGGTATCCAATACCCAGGACGTAGAGCAAATGGAGAAACAGTTCTCAGTAACGAACACACCCGAAGAAAATGCATCATCATGTACTTTCTTCATTCGGGTGGCATGGGAATCCTGGTATTCCCCTATATCCTGTTCATTCCTATAACTCTTATAAGAATGAACGGAACCAACGTTCCCCAGCACAGTATAACATGCGGGTTCGGTCAATACATCCATTTTATTATCTTTATTAAGGCATGAAATGGTCGCTACCTGGAGAGAGAGAGAAGAAAACACTTTAGCGTAAGCTCGTGCAAGATCAGATTGGTTTTTATCTTATCTAATCAGGATGGCTCCCACTGCTTTTTATCAAATCTTCCTCCAAACCCTAAAAGGAAAGACTAGCCGGGATTAATTACACACTACAAGTTCGCCAATCTTTCAGCCAGGCCAGTGTCGGTACTTTGAGGGAGGTCCCCCGTGCTTTCGCACGAACCTAATTACTGTAAACCTCGTTTTCCCAGAGGCGTAACCTCGTTAACACCTTTCTAGACACCTACTTGATCGGCTAATTGTACTGTGTAAAACTCTCCCAGGAGTAACTCTTACTCGCAGCGGGTATCGGGATCCAACTATCTCATAGAAGGTATGCAATCTCATTGCAAATTTCAACACTTGAAATTCCCGATAATGTTTTGCCCCAAGCATCCTATGACCTTGACGGAGGTCAACAAACCACAGGGTGCAAGTCAAGTTCAACCCGTCATTTCTTGATTGAATCAAACCCACCCGCACGACCCTTGACGGAGGTCAACAAGGTCGTACGACTACCCTAATCCAATCTGCATCATATGCATAAGCAGACAAATACTAGTTAGCTACCGCACACTACGCCTTGACGGAGGTCAACAAACGTAGCACGAATACTAAGTAGGATTTATCTGAAATGACGGAGGGCTACGCAGGTTTTCATAAAACCATGAGCGTAATGAACTTGATATCGTTGTAGAATCAAATGAAGTTTTAAAATGGAGTGATTTTGAGGCTTTTCCAGTTTTGCTAAAGGAGTCACTCCCGGTGAAGGGATCTCGGTCCTTTCCTCGTCGAATGAGGTGCGGGATATATCATATATATCGCTGTGCAAAGCAAAAAACTCTTAAAAGCAATCAAAACCAAACCGAGTGTGTAGCATCTGCCAGTTATTGCTAAAGGAGTCACTCCCGGTGAAGGGATCTCGGTCCTTTCCTCATCGAATAAGGTGCAGGGTATATCATATATACCGCTATGCAAAGCAAGAACTGTAGCTACCTGTTTTATTTAAAATCTGATTCTACAACATCTTAGGTTTCTTATCTTTCATTAATCACATTAATGAAGTCCCATCATTTAAAATACCTAAACATCACAGATAGATATGACGTACACTTATGCCATCCGCATTCGCCTCGATGTCCCCTCGTGCACCGTTAGGTTAGGTAACTAACGACAGAGCAGGGCAGGGCTAGCGCGGGTGTAAAACATAAGTAACGTCTATATAATATATCATATACACTATATACTAAATCCATCACAGATATCGCAGCAGAATAACCATATGAAATATTGGATATACTAGGACGTCCGTGTTTTCAATACGAGCCAGTATAAAACACGGATTCCACGGTCGTGATGAATAGCCAATCCCACACCCCTAGACCCCTACGAGAGCGGCAAGCAACCCTGCCAATTCTAGGGTTAGGAGACCCGGACTCGACTCCTCGAGTTGGTCTCCCACTGGACCCCAGAACCCGGTTACTTGTGCTCCCCTCCTTGGGTCTATCCTAGTGCAGAAAAGTAAATAATATACAAAGGGTGACAACTCCCGCATCCTGGAAGTGCCCCGAATAAAAGAATATTACATACAAGTTTTTACATGAATGAAAATGAAAAACACTCATCTCACATAAAAACCCCCGGCTATTCAAACACGACGATCCAATATAACATATCCAGCAACACAGAACATCACATGTCATCAACGTAAGTAAGTATGCATACCCCAATTGTCGTTGATGTATAGCAACGAAACCGGCGATATGAACATACTACACTTACGGTCACAGAAAAGAAAGTGTAAAACTACAACAATTGGAATCCGCAACTACTTTAGACATCACATGCCAAACAGTTATAAATCCCGCATTTTAGTCCCATCATCGAAAACTCTTTTCGATATCTTGTGAAACTAAACTGCTAGATCTATAACATTCATCCAGTTATCTCATAACCTTTTGTGAATTCCAATTATTGTATCCAATTCCGGATAAATAGAATATATCAAACTTTCCGATCGAACATTCGAACACCCAAGTTTTCCCGACACCGATCAACACATGAAATAGGTTCAAAGACATTCACTTCATACCTCAGTACCAACGGTCCAGCCGTAGAAGGGTCAAGCCAACGCCTCACATGTGGCACGCCGTACTGCCCCAAACCCGAAGGTTCAAAGGGCAGTTCAAGACGGTCACATAATCGAGTTAAGGTTTGTGTCTTCTAGAGGGACCATCGCGTTACTTGCACTACTTAGAACGTCTTTTAACCACACAATAATCCAACACTTGGATATTTTGGCAGGGGAAAACCTGGGTATTTATATCCGGTCGAACTCTTTAACATATTCTACAATTATCTGGAAAAACACTTAGACAAAGTTTGATATTCCGATCAAATTCATCGATTCCCAATATAACTCCAGAGCACTCAACACTTAAATAAATTTAAAAATATCCAGAAAACTCAGTGGAATTTATCAGGTATTACTGTGCTTTTAAATAGGGCTGACGTCACCATGTGGCCGCGGAAGGGCGGCAGAAAGCATGCTTCTGCCGCGCTTCCGCGGCAGAATGAACAGTTCAGGGAATCGTTTTGCACAGTAATGCTTAGAATTCTATGCTGAATTTTTTAGACATTTTTAATATCAAAAAATCCCAGATTTATGAAAATGTCCAGAGAGCTCTAAAATTCTAGGGTTTCGAGTTCGTTCGGACTTCAAACGTCGTCGGGACTTCGCCTAAGGCTCTAGCTTGGCTCTGATACCAGTGAAAGGTTCCTAGGCACCCTAGTGGGTTCTCTCAAGGCATCGAACATGCCAAATTAAAATTTTTAGTGCCGAGAAACCCTAGACTACGGATCTTTAACTAGATGTTTAGGCGAAAATGAAAGCTAGTTAACTGTTAACTACTAGGATACGGATATACAACCTTTGTAGATCCGGATATCTACCTCCACGGCTCCGCAACGTCATGTCCTCGCTGTCCATCATGAATCCCTGACTCGATCATCGGCTTCATCGGGAAAGAAAGCGGAATAGCTCGTCGGCTTTGTGTCAAAGACGATCTACGTCGAGGTTGCACAAACTCAAGCTCCGACTTCACAAACTTGTGAAACTTGTGAAGTAAACACCCAAAACAACTTGGCAAGAGGTAGAGGGTGAAGAAATAGGAGGTGGGTTCACTTTAGATTTGGATTTAACTCACTAGATCTCAACTTGCCATTGGAGTAGCAAGCTTGAAGAAGAAGAAGAAGATGAGCTCAAGAAGAAGATATGATAAGTGTTCTATTTTTAAAAATAAAACTAATATCAATACTTATCATATCTAGAACTAGGGTTAAGTGTAGAGAATTAACCATGGTCACATAGATGGGTTAGGGTTAAGCATGAAGATAAGGATGGTTAGCAAAGTCAAAGCTTCATGAAGCTTCAATATAAAACAAATATAGCCACCATTCTTATCATATTCTTTTCCAAATAAATAAATAAATAAATAAATAAATAAATGAATATGCAAAACCCTAATTATCAAATTAACCATGGATTAATTCTATACACTTAACATAATGATCAAGCATCATCAAACATGATACAGAAAAGTGCACGAAAGTATATCACATATACAATGTGCAATCCAAGTGAGAAAAATCCGTTTAAAGTGAACCAATACTAGTTAATGCAAAGTAATATATCAAATATATAATTATACATTAAATCATTAAATCAACACTTGATTCAATGATCCGGTCATGTCGCACATAACCTACTAGTATTCAATGCATCGATTTATCGAATCAATGATTCGATAACTAGGTCATATCGAATATAACCAATCGAAACATATATCGCGAGAATGAAATGTGGTATCACATACACGCATTATTCTCGGTCCTGCACATATCTCATATGCGCTCCTATTTCGTTTCGCTTGAGCCAGGAAACCTCTGTGTAGGACTCTAAAGACTCGTCAATACGCCGGTAGCAGGTGATGATCATATCAAGCACCCACAAGCCGCAAGCGGTCTGCTAAACGTAACGGCCACCCGGGTATTGAGCGATCAGAAGATCGACGAGCTAGCCCGCTCACACTCCTGCGAATCCGACCAGTAACACTTACCATACAGTCAAGTCTCTTCGTCAGATACGTCGCATATCAAGTCTAGGGGTGGTATACGTCAGACCCCAATAACCCGATAAGTCGTGCTGATATGAGGCTCGTAACGGGTCGAGAAACTACTGGTAACACTTACCAGCAAATCTCTGATCAGCCCTGGCCAGGGACTTCCCTGTTACGGCCAATCGAGCACAGCGCAACATCAACTCCCAATACCGGGAGAGACGAAACCCCTCCTATCGCTCATTGCCTCCATGTGACTCGGGACTGTACCCAAAGACCACCGTTTTGCACGCCCTCATGGACGTGGTAAGGTGGAGATCAAAGCACAGTGGGAATCACACAAGACTCTATGACGATCTCGGGTCTACAGACTAACCTGTACAAGTGTCACCTGAGAACTGCCATCTGACGTGAGGTATAATACCATCTGGGAGTTCTCGGCGAGTCCGTCCAGTGTACCCAGTTTCCACTGAGCACCCGTATACCATCTCTGATGTCAAACACCAATGGATATGGGATCATCCATCGCCCATCACATGGGTCGAGAAGCGTATACGCTAGTCTACTCTGGTATATCGATGCCCCGTCTCGATACACCCACGACTAGGGACCTTGAAGGATGTACTTATGGACTACCATGTCCCCACTAGTATGATCTGCATCATAGTCCAGGTAGTCAAGTACAAATCCTAAGGGCTTTACCAACATGTAACTATAAGACAGTATAAAGAGACTAGTGTACATGTTAAGATAAATGGCAACCAGATAGCATACTATCATGTCGAGCAAGAAAGTCATCTCTATATATGTCCAAGCATCCAATATAATATACATCATCTGTACAATACTGGCCTCTAGGGCATACATACAACTAACAGAATGTCAAGCAGCGTTTGAAAGCATCAAACAATACTTGTTGCACCCTCCAGTGCTGGCCGCTCCCATTCCAAATAAACCGCTGATTCTCTACACTGCCGCGCTGGACGAGTCACTCGGTGCGCTCCTTGCTCAGAATAACGAGGAGGGAAAAGAAAATGCCTTCTACTACCTCAGTCGAACTCTAGTCGGGGCGGAACACAACTACTCCCCAATCGAAAAGCAATGCCTGGCTCTGATATTTGCTGTGAAGAAGCTGAGGCACTATCTGCTCGCTCATCGGGTTATGCTGATCTCCAAGGTCGACCCGCTCAAACACTTGATGACCAGAGCGAGCCTAGCCGGCAGAATGGCAAGATGGGCTGTTATGCTACTTGAGTTTGACATAGTTTACACTCCTCAGAAAGCAGTAAAAAGGCAAGCTCTTGCAGACTTTCTCGCTGCTCTTCCCATACCCACGCCGCTAAATTGTGAGTTACCCGATGAACAAGTGCTGCACCTCGAGGAAGATGAGCCATGTTGGGAGCTCTACTTCGATGGAGCCTCGTCAATAAGGACCTCCAGTAAATCAAGCGTCCCGGAGATAAAGGCAGGGATAGGATTGGTGTTCATCACACCATCAATGGGAACCCTACGGTGTTCTTTTGCTCTCACCGAGCCTCGGACAAACAATGAAGCTGAGTATGAAGCTCTGATAGCTGGTTTGGAGCTCGCCATAGAAATGGAAATCCGTCGGCTACGAGTTTACGGTGACTCCCAGCTCGTCGTCAACCAAGTAAGCGGCGATTATAAGATATACAAACCCGAATTAGCTCAGTACAGAGGCCGAGTGGTGGAACTCATGAAACGGTTCACTCATATTGAACTAACGAGAGTCCCTAGAGCGTTGAATGGAAAAGCCGACATACTCGCTCGCCTAGCCAAGGAGCTGGCTGATCCTGACATGGACGAAATTCTGATCACAGTCAGGAGCCGACAAATTCTACCCCCAGTCTCTCTACGAGAAGAGGAAAGCACGGAACAGAAGAGCAGTCCTGCCGAAGAAGCTTCGATCATCCAAGACGAGCCCGATTGGAGAGAACCCTTCATAGAGTACCTCCGATACGACAAGCTGCCCGAAGAAAAATCTACGAGGATTCAGCTGAGGAGAAGAGCTCTCCGATACGTGTTTGTAAATGACACGTTATACCGCAGGTCATATGACCAACTCTGGCTCAGGTGTCTGTCATTGGCCGAAGTCCAAAAGGTCATGAAAGATGTTCACTCGGGCGTTTGCGGTGCTCACCAATCTGGCCCCAAGATGCGACTTCAAATCAAACGGCTTGGGTATTACTGGCCCACCATGATACGGGATTGCGGAGAGCATGTAAAGAAATGTTATATCTGCCAAATTCACGGTGATTTTATTCACAAGCATCCCAATCCATTGCATCCTACGGTGGCGTCGTGGCCCTTCGACGTCTGGGCCACCGACATTGTTGGCCCAATTGATCCTCCGTCATCCAAAGGCCATCGGTTTATACTGGCCGCGACAGACTACTTCTCCAGATGGGCTAAAGCTGTCCCGCTAAAAGAAGTCAAGACAAAAGATATTCTGACATTCTTTCAGCATAATATTCTATACCGCTTCGGTACACCAAGAAGAATCATTTCTGACAACGGGCCTTCTTTCAAGAGCTTCAATGTCTCAAGGTTCGCTACTCAGCACAAGATAGACTGGAGATATTCCTCCATCTATAATCCAAGAGCCAATGGGCTAGCCGAAGCCTTCAATAAGACTCTATGCAAACTCCTGAGGAAAAATGCTTCAGCCAACAAGAGAGACTGGAATCTCAAGCTTCACGAGGCATTGTGGGTATATCGTACCACGCACCGTACTCCAACTCAGTCCACTCCATACTGATTGCTCTTCGGAGTGGAGGCGATTCGCCCCCTCGAAATCGAGGTTCCAAGTTTAAGAATGGCTATCCAACATGAGTTGACGGAGGAGGAAAACGTGCTCCTTCGACTTGAAGAACTCGATTCCCTCAAAGAAAAGAGGCTCGCGGTGCAGCAAAATCTAGAGCTATACCGAGCCCAAATGTCACGGGCCTATGACAAGATAACCCGTCTCCGCGCTTTCAAGAAAGGTGAATTGGTGTTGGTCCTCAAAAGACCGATCATCCCCAATCGACATGCCAAGGGAAAATTCGAGCCGAACTGGGAAGGACCATACGTCATCGAGAAAGTGTTTGACGGAGGATCCTACCAACTAATAAGTGCCGAGGGAGAAAGGCCCATGCCACCCATCAATGGCCGGTATCTCAAGAAATACTACACGTGAATGCTCCAAGTCGCAGGAGAATTGAGCACATCAGCCCTACGGTCTGGATCATACATCCTGCAAAACCGTATACAATCCACGGGCGTAAATGACCCCTATCTCTCCCAAATCCTGCCGGTGAGACTACTTTCAAAGTCCCACCAGCGGCAAGAAAAAAAAAAGAAGAAAAAAAAGGAAATAATAAAAAATAATAATAATAATAAACGGTATGTCCACAAGCAAAACGGGCACGGATGAAAACCCGAAAGGGCTCCGTGAGTAAAAACAGCAGGACTACCAGCGAGTCTATGAAAACCCGAAAGGGCGCAAACTCGTGAAAAGAGATGAAATACACTCGCAAAGTTCTCTCGACCTTGTGAGGAGAAAACCTTGTGTGAAATCCTTACGACTCACAAAGGAGCAACACACTTAGGAATCCTCACGATTCCTAAGGAGAAAATACACCTGCGGGATCCTTACGACTCGTAGGGAGAAAATGCTTTTATGGGACCCTCATAGCCCATAAAATTGAAAAGCCTTAGGTGATAGGGACCCAAACCTGTCTCCTAAGCCATCGTTCCCCAACGGGCAACGGCAAATGATGAGTCGCTCCTGGCATTTCGCTTCAGTGTTAGCGGTGCTGATGCCGACCAGAAACCTAAATCCCAAGTCCTCCCAAGGCAAATGATGAGTTTCTCCTGGCATTATTCCAGTGCAGCAATGCCGATGTCAAACAAGATCCAAATTCCAAGGCCCCAAACGGCGAATGATGAGTCGCTCTTGGTACCACATTCCAGTGCAGCGATGCAGATGCCAACCAAAATCCAATTTCTAAAAATTCTCCCAGCCCTACGGTTGGTCCCCAAGTTGACTACCGTATACAATCCACTGGCTCAAATAATTCTCGTCATACCCATGCCCCACCACAATTACCAGTTACGCGGCTGGTATCCGCCTTTGGAATTATGCTCCATTAAGAAGACCCACTCATGTGTCCTCACGATACATGAGGAGAACAAACCTTTATGGGATCCTTACGACTCATAAAGGAAAAACACACTTAGGAGTCCTCACGACTCTTAAGGAGAAAATACACCTGCGGGATCCTTACGACTCGTATGGAGGAAATGCTTTTATGGGACCCTCACGGCCCATAAAATTGAAAAGCCTTAAGCGATAGGGATCTAAACCTGTCTCCTAAGCCATCGCTCCCCAATCCCCAAATGGCGAATGATGAGTCGCTCCTGGTACCATATTCCAGTGCAGCGATGCAGACGCCAACCAAATTCCAAATCCCATACCCCAACGGCGAATGATGAGTTGCTCCTGGTACCATATTCCAGTGCAGCGATGCAGACGCCGACAAAGTCCCGAAATTTTTCCGGCCCTACGGTCTGGATCATACATCCTGCAAAACCGTATACAATCCACGGGCGTACAACAATCCCAATTTCTCCCAAATCCTCTCGGGGCAAATGATGAGTTGCTCCTGGCATTATTCCAGTGCAGCAATGCAGATGCCAAACAAAAACCAAAATTCCAAAATCCTCTCCATGACAGATGATGGTTCGCTCCTGGTACCATATTCCAGTATAGCGATGCTGATGTCAACCCAAATCAACATCAACAAGTCAACTTCCACTCCGACACCGCAAGAAGCGGAGCAAGTCGAGTCTACCCCTGACATTGCAAGAAGCAGAGCAAGTCAAATCAAGCACCGACCGTCCAAGTCGCTAAAATGGCAGCAACGACCGTCCACATCGCTAAAATGGTAGCACCGACCGTCCACGTCGCTAAAAGGGCAGCACCGACCGTCCAAGTCGCTAAAATGGCAGCACCGACCGTCCACGTCGCTAAAATGGCAGCACCGACCGTCCAAGTCGCTAAAATGGCAGCAACGACCGTCCACGTCGCTAAAATGGCAGCACCGACCGTCCAAGTCGCTAAAATGGCAGCAACGACCGTCCACGTCGCTAAAATGGTAGCACCGACCGTCCACGTCGCTAAAAGGACAGCACCGACCGTCCAAGTCGCTAAAATGGCATCAACGACCGTCCACGTCGCTAAAATGGCAGCACCGACCGTCCACGTCGCTAAAAGGGCAGCATCGACCGTCCACGTCGCTAAAAGGGCAGCACCGACCGTCCACGTCGCTAAAAGGGCAGCACCGACCGTCCAAGTCGCTAAAATGGCAGCAACGACCGTCCACATCGCTAAAATGGCAGCACCGACCGTCCACGTCGCTAAAAGGGCAGCATCGACCGTCCACGTCGCTAAAAGGGCAGCACCGACCGTCCACGTCGCCAAAATGGCAGCACCGACCGTCCACGTCGCTTAAAGGGCAGAACCGACCGTCCAAGTCGCTAAAATGGCAGCAACGACCGTCCACGTCGCTAAAATGGCAGCACCGACCGTCCACGTCGCTAAAAGGGCAGCACCGACCGTCCAAGTCGCTAAAATGGCAGCAACGACCGTCCACGTCGCTAAAATGGCAGCACCGACCGTCCACGTCGCTAAAAGGGCAGAACCGACCGTCCATGTCGCTAAAAGGGCAGCACCGACCGTCCACGTCGCTAAAAGGGCAGCATCGACCGTCCAAGTCGCAAAAAGGGCAGAACCGACCGTCCACGTCACTAAAAGGGCAGTACCGACCGTCCAAGTCGCAAAAAGGGCAGCGCAGGATTCCTACAAAGCGGGAACCAGATAACTCCGGGCCAGGAAAAACGTCTATCACGGACACTCCGTCTCGGAGACATGTCAAGCAACGACCATCCATGTCGTAAAAAGGGCAGTGCCAGCTTCCAAAAAAGCGGGAACCAAATCAAGTCGCCTCCACGTGAAAGAAGATCCATCAATTTCATGCACACGACCCACATATGTGGTGTGCATTTATTGATGGGGGGCAATTTGTTGGGGTAAAAATTTACACCCCGGTTAACCAAGTCAAAATCAAAGTCAACCCCAAGCCAAGTGGGCCCAAGCCAAGATCCAGTGGGCCCATGCCCGGGTCGAGCCCGAACATGAAGCGGCCGGCCTCCCCCCATGCCAAGATAAAAATTTTGTAATAAATAATTTTGTTGTATTTCTTTTATTTTTTTTCGGATAAATGTAAGAAAAATAGGCATAAAGCCAAATTTTTGTAAAACCCATGGCTTATGTGCAAAATAAATGGCACATGAGCCATGAGATAGGCAAAATGCCATTTTGTGAAGCCCAAGGGGCTATGTGTAAAATGTATGGCCTATAAAGGCAAGGATAATGAAATATCCCAAGAACTTTTTCTCTCTCCAAAAAAAGTTTCAGATCTGAGACCTTTCTTCCTTTTTCAAGGTTCCAAAACCTTCTTCTTTCTTTTGAATTAAATCAAGAGTTCTACTCTCCTTTTTATAAAACAAATTAGTTTTTCACCACAAAACCCATCAAGGGGAACTCAGATCTTCCATTAGATCTCAAAAAGGAGTGATTTTTAAAATCCCATATCTCTTGATCTTCAAGATCCAGCTAACAGAGGAGGAAGAAGAAGAACCCCTTTCACTAAACCCTAAAAAAAAAAGAAAAAAACACTCAGGAGTCCAACTCCTCTTTGATTTCTCATCAGAGAAATCTTTTTAGGCTAAAAGCCTCTTTTTCTCGCCGGCGCTCAAGCGCAGAGCGCCCACGTGCCGACACGTGGCGCGCTTGCACTCGAGCGCAAGTCGCCCTCGTGCCGACACGTGGCGCTCTTGCGCTCAAGCGCAAGCGCCCGAGCGCAAGTCACCCTGGTGTCGACACGTGGCGCGCTTGCACTCCAGCGCAAGCGCTCGAGCGCAAGTCGCCCTCGTGCCGACACGTGGCGCTCTTACGCTCGAGCGCAAGTCGCCTACGTGCCGACACGTGGCGCGTTGCGCTCCAGCACTCTGCGCTCGAGCGCAAAGCTCCCACGTGCCGATACGTAGCACGCTCGTGCTTAAGCGCCTAGGCACTGGCCCCACGCATCCTTTGGATGTCTTTTCCCCTTTACTTATATATACATGTATATATATACATATGTATACAAATGTACACATACACATACTCCGCGACACTGTCCCTGTTAGAAAAAAATTTCTAACGGGGCGCTGCCCCGCACCCCGCAAGGGGGCTGCTAGCCCCCTTGACCCCCAGCCCGCTATCCGGGTTGCGGGACCCCCGTAAAAACTCTGCGTGGCTCCCGATATATTCAAACCCCCCTCCAAAACAACACACACGCACACTGCACATTGAGTTCGCATGACCAGTTTAACCCGTTAATCGGAGGTTCCCTCGCCCCAAAGGCGAGGGGTAATTAACGGCAGCTTAGTCCGCGGCTGCCGGAGATTCGGATCCCCACAATCATAAAACTCCAGCCTACCCTAGGCAGGGGGAATCTGTAGTACGTCTGACAAGCGTGCGCGTATTCCCATCTCAACGGGGTGATGAAAAACACCCTACAGCTGTCAGAAGAAGGAGAGCGCGAGAATGTGGATGACTTCTCTTGGTGCTTCGAAAATGAGGATGAAGACGAGGTGATCTCAAAATTTCCACCGGCACCAAAAGAATTGGAAGATAGGATACACACCACGGCGGACAACCGGAAAAAAATCGACTTGGGGACGGCAAACGAACTACGGCCAACGTTCGTCAGTGAGCTGCTGTCTAAAGAATAGGTATCTACGCTGAAAGATATTCTCATGCAGTATAAAGATTGCTTCGCATGGAACTATTCCGAGATGTCGGGGCTAGATCCGGAAATAGCTATGTATAAATTGGCGATATCTCCGGACGTCAAACCAGTCAAACAAGTGTCAAGAAGAATGCGGCTCGAAATTGTAATGAGTATCAACGCCGAAGTCAAGAAGCAAATCGACTCCGGCTTCATCTAAGAAGTTCAATACCCCGACTGGATCGCCAACATTGTCCCAGTGATGAAGAAAAATGGGACGGTGCGCATCTGCATCGATTTCCGAGACCTCAATAAAGCTTGCCCGAAGGATGATTTTCCCGTACCAGTTACCGAGTTGATGATAGATAACACGTCCACTCACGAAGTCTTCTCCTTCATAGATAGATCATCGGGGTACAATCAAATAAAGATGCATCCCGAAGACCAGAAGCATACCGCTTTGCGGACTCCTCTGGGCATATTCTACTACAAAGTGTTTCCTTTCGGTCTGAAGAACGCCGGCGCTACCTATCAGAGGGCCATGACAAAGATCTTCGATGACCTCATACATGAGATTGTCGAATGTTATAATGACGACCTCGTGGTGAAAAGCAAATCGTACGAAGAGCATTGGGAGCATCTAAAGATAGTGTTTCAGCGCCTTCGGAAATACAACCTGAAGATGAACCCTCTGAAATGCGCGTTCAGAGTTTCCTCAGGCAAATTCATAGGATTCATCGTACGACATCGAGGCATCGAAATAGACCCATCAAAGATCAAGGCGATTATGGAAATGCCTTCGCCTAGAACTCTCAAGCAACTACGGTCTCTCCAAGGAAAGCTCGCGTATATCCGACGATTCATAGCCAACCTCTCCGGAAAATGCCGTCTCCACAGTCACCTGATGAAGAAGGGAACCCCGTTCTTTAAGGATCGTAAATGCCAAAGCGCACTGGACGGAATCAAGCAATATCTGCAGAACCCACCGGTACTGACCATTCCAGTCAAGGGAAAGCCCCTCATCCTGTACAAAACCGCCCTTGAAGGTTCCTTAGGCGCACTATGGGCACAGGAGAATGACCAAGGGAAAGAGAGAGCCTTCTACTACTTGATTTGAGTTCTCCTGGGGGTAGAAAACAACTACTCCCCTATCGAAAAACACAGCCTGGCGTTAATCTTCGCGATAACGAAGTTTCGGCATTATGCTTTGGCGCATGAGGTCCATCTCATATCAAAAGTGGATCCTCTAAAATATTTGATGTCAAGAGCCATAGTAACGGGACGGCTCGCTAAATGGGCCCTACTCTTAATGGAATTCTCGATAACATACCGACCGCTCAAGGCAGTGAAAGGCCAGGCCATCGTCGACTTCTTCGCCGAGCATCCGATACCTGCCGATTCACCCCTAAATTGCGAATTGCCAGACTAGCACACGTTTGACACGATCGACGGGGAAAGAGGAGGGAGTGATACCTGATGGAAACTCTAATTTGATGGGGCATCTTCCATGAAGAAATGAAAGCACACCTCCCCCATAATCAAATCTGGGGTAAGCCTCATCTTCGTGACTCAACAAGGAGGGATAATGCGCTTTGCCTTTTCCTTAACAGAGCCGAGGACAAACAATGAAGGAGAATATGAGACCTTGATAGCAGGTCTTGAGATCGCTGTCGACATGGGAATCAAAAACTTCCTCATATACGGAGACTCCCAGCTGGTCGTTAGTCAAGTAAACGGTGACTATCAGACGTGCAAGCCAAAGTTGGTAAAATATGGCTAAAGAGTGCAACAGTTACTAACTCAAATTCCCTCCTATGTCCTGAAAAACATACCGCATACAAAAAACAGCAGAGCGGACACATTAGCCAAACTTGCTAAAGAATTGGCTGACGAAAACCTCGATGACGTGAGGATCGTTGTACAAAGCCGTCGGGTTCTTACCCCAGCAGAAATGTCGCCGGAGTCGTCTGAAGAAAAGGAAGAGACCAAGCAAACAGCCCTACAAATAGAGGACCAAGGAAGGGCTAAGGATTGGAGAGAAGTCTTTATAGACTACTTCAAATCCCGTCGAACACCTGAAGACGCATCCTCAAGACATCAGCTCATGAAACGAGCTCTGACTTTCGCCTTCGTCAATGATACTCTATATAAGAGATCGTTCAACTCTATGTGGCTGAGATTCCTGGGACAGGAAGAAGCAAGGAGAGTCGTCCAAGAAACTCACGACGGACTTTGCGGTTCTCATCAAGCCGGGCCAAAGATGAAGCTGAAGATCAAAAGAATGGGCTACTATTCGCCCACGATGATTCAGGACTGCCTCGAATACGCGAAGCAGTGGCACTCGTGCCAAATTCATGGAGACTTCATCCACTAGCATCCAAACCCGCTACACCCAACAGCGGCTAGCTGGCCGTTTGAAATGTGGGGAACCGACATAATTAGGCCCATCGAACTAGCGTCATCCAAAGGACATCGGTTCATATTGGCGATAACTGATCACTTCTCTAAGTGGGCAGAACCCATACCGCTAAGAGAAGTGAAGATGGAGAACATCCTCCATTTCTTCAAGACACACGTCATCTATCGGTTCGACACTCCGCAACGGATTATCTCCGATAACGGTCCGGCCTACAGAAGTCACAGAATCAGCCGCTTCGCACAGCAGCATAACATAGACTGGAGATACTCTTCGGTCTATAATCCCCGAGCTAACGGTCTAGCTGAGGCTTTCAACAAAACCTTGACAAACATCTTAAAGAAGACGGTGTCCAAAAATAAAAAGGACTGGCATGAGAGACTACATGAAGCTCTCAGGGCGTATCGAACTATGTTTAAAACGGCTACGAATACAACGCCGTATGCATTGGTATTCGGCACAGAAGAAGTACTCCCCTTGGAGATAGAGATACCCTCTCTATGAGTGGCGGTTCATTACGAACTAACAGATGAAGAGAATGCTCAGCTTTGGCTTGAGGAGCTCGACGCCCTCGATGAAACTCGTCTCATGGCGTAGCAAAACCTAGAAGCTTACAAAGCAAAGTTGACATGCTCATACGAAAGATTAACTAGGTCGAGAACATTCCGCCAAGGCAAACTCGTGCTAGTGGTCAAGAGACCTATGATCCTCAATCGTGCCAAACGGGGAAATTCGAGCCAAACTATGAGGGCCCGTACATTATAGACAAAGTCTACCAAGGTGGGGCTTACTTGCTCATGGATATGCATGGTGAAAGACCCTTCCGGCCAATAAACGGCCGATTCCTTAAGAAATACACTGCCTGATGAGTCACGGCCCAGGTTAATGATAGATAACGACGCTTGTGTCCGCTCGCTGTCTTCCTGAGTACCGAACTCTTTAAGTGCTATCCGGCAAAACTTCTCCGCAAAAACTCACCACGGACCGAAACGTCCCTAAACTAACAATAGACCGTAATGTCCTTAAACTAGCTACGGACCGAAACGTCTCTAAACTAAAAATGGACCGCAATGTCCTGAAACTAGCTACGGGCCGAAACGTCTTTAAACTAATACGAACCATGGCATTCTTAGGCTAACGCGGCCAAAAAAAAGGGTATGTCCATAAGTGAAATGGGCACGGATGAAAACCCGAAAGGGCTCCGTGAGTAAAAAAGAGCAGGGCTACCGACGATTTTGTGAAACCCCGAAAGGGAGCAGACTCGTAAAAAAATTCATGCACACTTTCAAGGTCCTCTCGACCTTGTAAGGAGAAAATACCTGCGTGAGATCCTTACGACTCACAAGGGACAAACACACTTAGGAATCCCCACGATTCCTAAGGAGAAATTACACTTACGAGATCCTCACGATTCGTAAGGAGGATCCTCACGATTCGTAAAGAGAATCCTCTTATGAGACCCCCACGACTCATAGGATTTAAAATCCTTAAGCTACAAGGATCTGAACCTGTTCTTAAGCCATCGCATTCCCTAGATTGCCCTACAAACGGTTCAATATTGACCCTTGTATACAATCTACGGGGACAATCGTATCCCCCACCAAGTTCCACCAATGGTGCGAAATGTCCTCATGTGGTGAACGACACTTATAAGTCCCCTCGACTTATAAAGAGAAAACGCTCTTGTAAGATCCTTACGACTTATAAGAGAACACGCACTTAAGAATCCTCATGATTATTAAGGAGAAAATGCACCTGCGAGATCATCACGACTCATAGGGAGAAACACCTTTATGAGACCCTTACGGCTCATAAAGTCGAAAGTCTTAGTCGACAGGGTCTTAACCCCGTTTGCCAAGCCACCTTTGTTCGAATCGACAAAGGCAAATGATGATTCGCTCCTGGGAATATCCCAATTGTAGCGATACTGATGCCTAAATTGGTAACAAATTCCAAGTCCTTTCACGGCAAGTGATGATTCGCTCCTGGCAATATTCCAATCGCAGCAATGCTGATGCTAAGATTGGTATCAGATCTTAGGTCCATACTCGTAATAAAATTAGCGAGCCAAAAATATGAAAAAATATATATAGCCGAAATGATTGGGCAACTCGCAACAAAATCAGCGATCCAAAAATACAAAAATATATATAGCCGAAATGTGCTGGGTTACCGCAGCACCCCGGCCATCAAACCGTGGCCAAATGCGGAACAAAAATTTACTAAACTGGCGCTACCATTACCCGATGCCCGGATCTACCTTAAACCCTAAACTAGCAAGCTTTATAAAGAAGTTAGAATGGTTATACCGAGTTGATCCGTATCCTTCGGTCTTCATTCCACGCTCCTAGTAGTTCCTTGATCAAGTTTGGTTGCCGGTCTTCCTCCATCTACGATGATCCACCTGAGGGAAACGGCGCTAGCTTTAGTTTCGTCGAACGAGGCAACCGATGCTCCAAGGTTGCTAGCAATGGAGAGTGTAGGTGTAGGAATGTGTCACCATAATTTTCTCTTATCACATGTGCTCAATGAGAAACCATAGAAGATGAAGAAGGAGGTGAGGAAACATGTGGCATGAGCATCTCAAGAAAATGGCCAAGTATTTTGTAAGAATGAGAGTGTGGAGAAAAGCAAAGTGAAGAATAGAATGAGCAAGCCCCCACCAAAACTTGTGGCTGCCTCCTCACCCTCACCCAATCAGTAATGCACAAAAAAAATATCGCATTCATTTTCCATTAAACAATTGTGAACCATATCTCTCTACATGCTCAAACCCATGCTCATGCCAACTCACCCCTCCACCTCATTTCCTTATTTGATTTTCTAAAAAGAAAATCCAATAATGAGGTGGCCATCTTCTAGAAGCCATTCCGTATAAATACGGAATGCAACCCGGTACACGTTTCGAAATACATATACGCGTATTCGTACAGAAATACGAATAGCCAAGAGAGAAAATAAATAGTGAACAATAATACTAGAATACGTATATACAAATAAATATATAAATTATTAAATCAAAACCTGATTTAATAATCCGGCTTAATCTTAAGCCGCTAGTATTATCAACCGTCCGATTAAAGTCTGTGCAGCATGTGCACATATTTAATTGGACACCTGTATGTACCAACATACCTTATGTACACCATATCACCAGAACCGTGAAAACCCTCTGTGTGGGACTCTAAAGACACGTCAATATGCTGGCAGTGGGTTTAACCACAAGTACGTCAGTGGCACTAGCTGTACGTAACGGCTACCCTGGTATTGAGCGAAAGGGAGGCCAACGAGCAAACTCATCCTGAACCCCTACTGAGCCTGACAGTGACAATATTCGTACAGTCCGGTCTGTTCGTCTAAGAGTATCGCATATCGAGTTTAGGGGGTGGATAAAGTCAGACCCCTAACAACGCGACATTTAGTGTCGGCATGAAACCCATCACCACCTGAGAAACTATCGATCCTGGATGGGTAATTCTCATCCACCATGGCCACGGATTTCTGATGATGGCCACCCATGCACTATGCAACATCAACCCCTAATATAGGGAGAGACGAATCCCCGACGATCCGATCACTGCCTCCATGTGGCTCGGGACCGTACCAAACTAAAACCTGTTTGCACGACTCCTTTGAGCCATGGTAGGGTAGAAATCAAAGCATAGTGGGAACTCATATGAGACAAATGATGATCTTAGGTCGACAGACTAACCTGTACACATGTCACCTGGGAACTGCTATCTGATAATAGGTATAATACCAACTGGCAGGTTCCCGACGAGTCCGTCCAGCGTACTCATAACCCAATGAGCACCTGTATACTATCTTAGGTGAACAAACTAATACCAATGGCTTGTAAGACCTGACCACCGCCCCTCATCGAGGTCTCGATCACTATACACTAGTCTACACTGGAGTATCGATGCTCAGTCTCGATACTCCCACGACTAGGGACATCTAAGAATGTGCTTATAGACCCTCAGCTCCTACGTATATGATCGCCATCATAATGCTGGTAGTCAAGCAAGAATCCTATAGGCTCTATCAATATGTACATGGTGACAAAGACAAAACAGATAGCATACTATCATCTCGAGTAAGACTGTTCTACCGGTATAGGTTCTCACTCAATCATCATAATCACCTATCCGCGACTATGATAATTGCCTTGAGGGCACTATAGCCAACAATCTCCCACTTGCACTTAAGGCCAATTATTGTAGTGTCGCATACTCACAGCTCGTGTGATACCGAACACCAAACTTCTTTACTAATCAGTTTCGTAAAGCCCGTTTGTGAAACTATTGTGTTCGAGAAATAGCCTCAGTGAGTGGATCCGCTCCAATGTTTCTCTATGTATCTCTCTATATCTCAACTTCGCGGAGAAAAGTATCTCCCGAAATGAGCATTACCTATCTTAGAATTTGTCTGGATATTTGATGGGACCCAGTTCACAGATGAACTCCAAATCCAACAAATTTCTTAGACTGTATCATCTACTGAATTTAATCAGTATTCTGCACCATGCCTTTCCTCAGCATCCGCTTGGATCACCTATCCAACATACTGTCCCTCAATAGAGGGAAAAACTATAATTCTGGCAGCCACTCTGTCATCCAGGTCATCTTGGAAGCCTGAAATGATAACGTCTCCTGAAGGAGGCTACCGTTACCATATCCCAAGAACATTCACTTATGTTCATAAATTGCTTCCCTACATTTCTCCAGGATTGGATTAATATATGTTTATTGCAGCTAGTGCAAAAACAACATCTGGTGTGGTACTTGACATTTCATGATTAACTCAATTGCCTAAGCAAGTGATATGCTAATCATGCATATCCCTCTCCTCTTTAGTCTGTAAGACACTTTTAGAGAGGGTGACTCCATCACTTGCAGGTACACCACCATGCCAGGAGTCGTCCATTCTAAAATACCTTTAGAATAATGTCAAAGTACCCAGATTAGGATACTTCCCAAATATAGATCTAAAACTATAGATCTAGTAACCAGAAACCCTGATATTATATCCATATCCTATGTGGAGAAACAACTGTGTGACAACCACAGTATAACCGATCGTAGTATAGGAATTTCACTTCCTATAAAGTGCGTGCCATCCCAAATACCAGGACATCACACCCTACTACCTTCTGACCAGATCCATCTCCTATTCTGATGAAGTTAAAACATATGACTGTCACATCAAAAATAGATGATCTATTTCCGCTATACCTGCTTTAGTCTATAAATAGACATAAGCTACTTGCCCACTATCCTTCCGCTGCTCCCACTGACTACAACAACCCTCTGGCAGAGTCATACATACGTGCACTTCCAAAGCTAGTTTAGAACGACGCTATACTCATCCTGCTGCCGGGTCTTATAGTCTAGAACAACAGAAATGGCAAGTTTGGGTAAACAAGAACCTCCATGTCACCGTCTCTGAGAAGACCAAAGTACCTCTCGGGTGCCTGAGGTTACCCACCAAATCTGCGAAGTGGCTAATGGAATGTCGAAACTAATTGAATTCTTAGGTTCTATTAATTCTTCAGTGATCGTTTGTGGTTCTGGAATTACTTCCAGTTCTACCATACTCCCACTTTTATTCTAAAAAAATCCATTTTACTAAAACTGTGGCCAGTTGAGAACAATATAAATATTGATCTTCCTGATGGTAAAAAGTTAACCCTCGTCAAAGCATGGGATAACCCACAAACAGCCATTACTGAAACGTGCCTTGAGTTTATCCAGATTCTGGTTTTAAGCATCAGCCGGATAACTCCCTATATCTTAACATAGTTAAGATATAAATTGATTCTATATGTATCTAATATAGAAACAAAAGCACTAATTTAATTGGAACCAGATTCAAAATCATGCAGCTGTCTCCAGTGCATATTAACCAAATGGAAGGAGGTTATTCAGCATTACTCAACTAGGAGTGAATCCATATATGAGTAACCTGAAAAAGAAGTAAGTTCTCAAAACCATTACTATCAACGGAATACCAAACACAAGTATCTACATCTTCGATTTCCATGAAGAATTCTGATATTTCCAACAGATGGTTCTCTACTTTATTCTTATACCTATAACTTCTTAATATCTGGACCTTACATTTCAAAAAAATACTTGTGCAGAACTGGAGAAGTCACAAGTAAACAGAATATAGTACGAGTACCAACCCCTTTGTCCTAATGGACATCGTACAACATACAATACTTTGTATAAGTCCACTGAGTTTAATAACTCAAACCCTGTACGTCGTAGGTTGAAAAACTATATTATGATTAAGAAGAATTACACCGCTGTTGAATGCACCTTACCTAATCACCGCCTGATATAGATAAATGTCACAGACATAATATCAAAAAGTTATATCTCACTTTATAAAATAAACGTACAGATATATCAGTTTGAAATTGGTGCATAATAACGGATATTCAAAACCAAATATTTGCCCTCCGGCAAAATCCAGATGATTTCCTCAAATATCACCAATTACAACGAATTCCGATATAATGAGGATCTAATCACCCAATTCCTAATATTTTACTCCCACTCACCATCCGTAATAACATACAGATGTGAGAAACTGATCTGGTAAACACATACCCTGGAGTTAGATTCCAATTGGGAAAACAGTTTTTTCAATTAACATCGCACAGTTAAATTGAAACATGACAATCTTTCAAAAGGGTTTAACTGGTATTCCTAGTAACGCCTCTTTCACTATCTCGATTCATGACAGCAACCATATACTTACCTGCCCTCACTCCAATCCCTTTATTATGTCTTTACTTATTATCTTCTGTACACCTTCTTTAGGCTAATTGGTTTTCTTCCTTCCCTACCCTTTGGCACCAGCCTAAGGTTTAGAAGAAGACTATCCAATAAGCGTAATAGGTGTATTCTCCTAATCCTAGGAGCCCTCGTAACCTGAGAGAAGGTAATGGGAAAAGACATCTGAATAATCCTATTCTATTTCTCCTGAACCGGAAACCATCCTCGAATCTGGAAAGAATTCCTTCGAGTTCATATGTAACTATACGATGGTATATCCAATAGAAGTGGATATCCGTAGTGATACAGAGTGTTCTGGAGAAATGCAAAGTGGATGTAGGAGTGGCATGGGTATACACTTTTTGTCATGAATGATAACAGTCGCACTTTTCTTTGCCGTTATTCTAGTCCCTTTATATGTCTCTACTTATTACCTTCTGTACACCACACTTAGGCTTAATTGGTTTTCTTCCTTCCTCACCTTTCAGCACCTGCCTTTAATCTAGAGGAAGACTATCCAATAAGCTCAATAGGTGTACCCTCTCCTAATCCTAGGAGCCCTCAAAACCTGAGAGAAGGTAAAGGGAAAAGACAATCGAATAATTTTATTCAATCTCTCCAGAATCAAAATCCATCCTTGAATCTGGAACAAGTTCCTTCGAGTTTGTATGTAACTATACAATGGATTTATCTAGTGAATGTCCATAGTGATAGGGGGTGTTCTGGAGAAATGCAAAGGTGATATAGAAGTGGCAGTGATGTATGCGACACCGTGACATTCCAAAAGTAAAATTTTTTTAAGAAGGTTTGGTTAACTTGGTTCATGAGTTTTAGTCAAGGTTCGGGCCATGGTCACTGCCAAAGAAAGACAGAAAAGAAACACTCAGTGTGCACTCTAACCTAGATCAGAATGGTTAATTACTTTATCTAATTAGGATGGCTCCCACCGTTTCTTCGAATTCTCCTCCAAACCCAAAAGAAGAATTAGTCAGAATCACCCGAAGAGTAATCCTACTCATCAGTGGGAATCGGGATCCAACTCTCATCGCATGATAACTTGATGGAAGCCACTCAAGTTACCACACTCTAGAAGGTATGCGCATGCCTGGCAAGTTTCCTGTATGTTTGAAACTCCCGATGTGATTTTTAACCCCTAGGACCCAAGTGACCTTGACAATGCCAACATATCAAAGAGTCCTAGTCAAGTTCAACCCGTCATTATCTTGATTGCGTTAAACCCACCCGTACGAGTCCTTTACAATGCCAACATAACCGTATGACTTTTCTAACCAATCTACATATCCATGCAACAGAAAAGCATTACAGAGCTACCGAACACTACACCTAGGCAATGCACGACATACGTAGCACGAATACTAAGCAATACTAATCTGAAATGACGGAGGGCTACGGCTGGTTTTTGGCGAAAAACCTTTAACGTAATGAACTTGATATCGTTGAAGGAATCCAAGTGGTTTTACAAATATATAGTGGCAAAAACTTTTGCTAAAGAGGTCACTCCGGTGAAGGGAACTCGGCACTTTCCTCGTCGAATGAGGTGCAGGATATTCCAAACTGAATACCACGATGCGAAGCAAAAATAATCAACTATAGTGAAGTTATTACGTTGACGCAAACTTTTACTCAAGGGGTCACTCCCGATGAAGGGATCTCGGCCCTTGCCTCGTCGAATGAGCTGCTGGATATTCATAACCGAATACCACTGTGCAAAGCAAAAGAGAACGTCTGTAATGTCAGTTTTTAAAAATTTGGTTCCAATAACATCATATAGGTTTATTTTATCCTTGCATTGATAAGAATCAACACATTCCCATCAATTAATCACACCAGAAAAGAATGAAAATAAAATGTACGTATATGCCATCCGCATTCGCCACTGGGTCCCGTCATCACCCGTTAGGTTACTTAACTAACGACAGAGCGGAGATTGGGCTAGCGCGGGTGCAAAACATATACAACATCTACTATATATATATATATATATATATATATATATATATATAACAATTGTCCCAGGCATGATATAAAGCAACATCACAGAAGCAACACAGAATGGTAGATAATCCTGGAGCCCCGGGTTTCACTTGAGCCGTAAATGGGACTCGACATTCCCTGTCATATGGATAGCCTATGCAATGAAGCCTAGACCCCTACGAGTGCGGCAAGTTACCCGCCAAAACCAGAAGCGAGGCAACCCCCTTCAACAATGTGAATGGGCCACCCAGCACTTCACGGAATCCGGTAACTTGAGAACCCCTCCGTGAGTCAACCTATACCCCCTACGAATGCGGAGAATAGCCCGCCAATTCTAGAGTAAGATCCCCTCCGTCTCAACGCCATGAGATGCGGACCCGTTGCTCTATAAAACCCGGCTATTCGTGCACTCTACCGCGTGGTAATCCTAGTTCAAAAAAGAAAATAATATACAAGGGTGACATCGACCTCAACCCGATCGTGTCCCAAATGAATAATATACAAACTGGCAGTGACAGTAGTCCACATGTCGGAAGCTCGCCCCGCAATATCAAATGTACAAATGTAACTAAACTATACTAACATTGCACCAAAACTATCCACCACGACGATCTAACCAACATCACAGCACAACACAGAACATCAACGTGAATGTCACGTTCGCAAACCCGTCTAAAAGAACTATAGAAATTAGAAAAGTTGTACCGATCTAATGAAATTCACGGTCGCAGATAGTAATGTAAGTACTGATAAACATTTAAATAGTATTAAAACATCGACTTCGAAACACCCCGAATTTCCCCCCGAACAACAGATAACATACTATCAAAAATGGGCAAAACAAACAATACCACTGAACCAATATTCCAGAGACCAAACAACACCTAAAATACAATTCTCTATTAGGGCCGGCCGGCTTGGAAAAAGAAGCAATGTGCTCGGGTCAATTTTTTTGGAATGAGCTCGTATTTGGGGTGCAGTCTAGTTGTTACTCAAATAGTCTTCTGCAGTTGTTTTAAATTTTTTTTGAAGAGTTTGAAAATCGACAGAGACTGAAATCTACAGTGCATCGTTTTCGGGTTGTTTCGATTTCGATACATTAAAATTGTCTAAACTAGCTAGGTTAGGGTTTAAGGGCTGGCTCTGATACCATGCTGGGTTACGGCAGCGCCCCGGGCATCAAACCGTGGCCAAATGCGGAACAAAAGTTTACTAAACTGGCGCTATCATTACCCGATACCCGGATCTACCTTAAACCCTAAACTAGCAAGATTTATAAAGAAGTTAGAATAGTTATACCGAATTGATTTGTATCCTTCGGTCTTCATTCCAAGCTCCTAGTGGTTCCTTGATCAAGTTTAGTTACCGGTCTTCCTCCATCTACGATGATCCACCTGAGGGAAACGGCGCAAGCTTTAGCTTTGTCGAACGAGGCAACCGACGCTCCAAGATTGCTAGCAATGGAGAGTGTAGGTGTAGGAATGTGTCACCATAATTTTCTCTCATCACATGTGCTCAATGAGCAACCATAGAAGATGAAGAAGGAGGTGAGGAAACATGTGGCATGAGCATCTCAAGAAAATGGCTAAGTCTTTTGTGAGAATGAGAGTGTGGAGAAAAGCAAAGTGAAGAATAGAATGAGCAAGCCCCCACCAAAAATTGTGGCTGCCTCCTCACCCTCACCCAATCAATAATGCACAAAAAAATATCTCATTCATTTTCCATTAAACAATTATGAACCATACCTTTCTACATGCTCAAACCCATGCTCATGCCAACTCACCCCTCCACCTCATTTCCTTATTTTTTCTAAATAGAAAATCCAATAATGAGGTGGCCATCTTCTAGAAGCCATTTCGTATAAATACGGAATGCAACCCGGTACACGTATCGAAATACATATACATGTATTCATACAGAAATATGAATAGCCAAGAGAGAAAATAAATAGTGAATAATAATACTAGAATACGTATATACAAATACATATATAAATTATTAAATCAAAACCTGATTTAATAATTCGGCTTAATCTTAAGCCGTTAGTATTATCAACCGTCTGATTAAAGTCTGCGTAGGATGTGGACATATTAATCGGACACCTGTATGTACCAACATACCTCATGTACACCATATCACCTGAACCGTGAAAACCCTCTGTGTGGGACTCTAAACACTCATCAATATGTTGGCAGTGGGTTTAACTACAAGCACGTCAGCGGCACTAGCTGTACGTAACGGCTACCCAGGTATTGAGCGAAAGGGAGGCCGACGAGCAAACTCATCCTGAACCCCTACTGAGCCCGACAGTGACAATATATGTACAGTCCGGTTTGTTCGTCTAAGAGTATCGCATATCGAGTTTAGGGGGTGGATAAAGTCAGACTCCTAACAACGTGACATTTAGTGTCGGCATGAAACCATCACCACCTGAGAAACTATCGATCCTGGATCGGTAATTCTCATCCACCATGGCCATGGATTTCTAGTGATGGCCACCCGTGCACTACGCGGCATCAACCCCCAATACCGGGAGAGACGAATCCCCGACGATCCGATCACTGCCTCCATATGGCTCGGGACTGTACCCAACTAAAATCTGTTTGCACGACTCCTTTGAGCCGTAGTAGGGTAGCAATCAAAGCACAGTGGGAACTCACACGAGACAAATGACGATCTCAGGTCGATAGACTAACCTGTACACATGTCACCTGGGAACTTCTATCTGACAATAGGTATAATACCAACTAGCAGGTTCCCGGTGAGTCCATCCAGTATACTTATAACCCAATGAGTACCTGTATACTATCTTAGGTGAACAAACTAACACCAATGGATTGTGAGACCTGGCCACCGCCCCTCGTCGGGGTCTCGATCAGTATACACTAGTCTACACTGGAGTATCAATGCCCAGTCTCAATACTCCCACGACTAGGGACATCTAAGGATGTGCTTATAGACCCCCAGCTCCCACGTATATGATCGCCATCATAATGCTGGTAGTCAAGCAAGAATCATATAGGCTCTATCAACATGTACATGATGATAAAGACAAACCAGATAGCATACTATCATCTTGAGTAAGACTGTTCTACCGGTATAGGTCATCACTCAATCATCATAATCACCTGTCCGCGACTATGATAATTGCCTTGAGGGCATTATAGCCAACAAAATGATTGGGCAACTCACAATAAGAAGCAGCGAGTAAAAAGAAAAAATAGCCGAAATGATTGGGCAACTCGCAATAAAATGCAGCGAGTAAAAAGAAAAATAGCCGAAATGAATGGGCACCGTGAAAAATAGCCGAAATGATTGGGCAATCACGACTTTCGCGATATAAAAAGCTGAAATGATAGAGCATCGCGGAAGGAAATAAAAAAAATGATGAAAGAATGAACTTTTGCTCTACAGGCGAGTCTATACTGACCCCTGTATACAATCCATGGGCATAAACGAAAAGGGAACTACATTTCCCAACAAACTCTGTCAAAGGGAGAGTCAGATCTCGACGGCAACATCTGCATCCCAGAAGATAAACACGGCGTTCCTTCCCGACACTGCAGAAACCGGAGCAAGTCAGACAATGACCTCCCTGCCGGAACAACGCTCCGTCTTGGAAAAAAGTCATCCAATGACCTCCCAGCCGGAACAACGCGCCGTCTCGGAAACAAGTCAGCTAATGACCTCCCTGCCGGAACAACGCTCCGTCTCGGAAACAAGTCATCCAATGACCTTCCCGCCGGAACAACGCTCCATCTCGGAAATAAGTCAGCCAATGACCTCCCTGCCGGAACAACGCTCCGTCTCGGAAACAAGTCAGCCAATGACCTCCCCGTCGGAACAACGCTCCGTCTCGGAAACAAGTCAGCCAGTGACCTCCCCGCCGGAACAACGCTCCATCTCGGAAACAATTCAGCGAATGACCTCCCCGCCGGAACAACGCTCTGTCTCGGAAACAAGTCAGCCAATGACCTCCCCGCCGGAACAACGCTCCGTCTCGAAAACAAGTCAGCCAATGACCTCCCCGCCGAAGCAACGCTCCGTCTCGGAAACAAGTCAGCCAATAATCTCTCAACTCGTCTCGACCCCCAGGGAAATCAGTGTCCCTGTGCAAACCTCTCAACCCATAAATAGAAAACTCTCTTATGAGATCCTTATGACTCTCAAGAGAAAACACATTTAGGAGTCCTCACGACCCCTAAGGAGAAATTACACCTACGAGATCCTCTCGACTCGTAGGGAGAAACGTCTTTATAAGACCCTCACAACTCATAAAGTTGAAAAAGTCTTAGGTAGCAGACCCGAACCTGTTTCCTAAGCCATCACTGCCATGCAAAGGAGATCAAGATAGACTATCTACAAAATACATTTACCAAAGGGACACACCCATATAAAATGAAGGATGTCTTTTATTCATGAATTCTAGTGAATACAAAATACATTTCACAAAGGAATCAAAATGAATATATGTTATTCATAAACCGCAAGTTAACAGTAAAAAAAAGGGTACAAAGACGGTTATTGCGGAGGAGGAGTTTTCAACAAATCAACCAGCTGCTCGCGCGCTCCTCTCAATCCTTTCTCATAATCGGCCGCCGCGGCCAACTCCGCTTCGACTTGGGTCGTTGTCACAAACAAGACAAAAGATTTTCATTGGTTCCTAGCATGGCAGCTTCGGAGTCCTGCACGACCCGCTCGGTAGAGTCAAGCGTCCATCTCAGCATCAACCTATCCGAGATGCATCGCTAGAGATTGTCGAAGACAGCTTTTAACTGCGCAGGATTCGCTTCAATCTGAGCACAAAAACGGGAAGATTCCCTTGAAGCTACTTCATGTTCCTTTCGCCTCAGGGTCGCCTCTTGTTCAAAATGGCGGATGAAAGGAACACTACTCTCGACCCACGCAGCCCGCTGGGAGTTGAAAGCTAATACTTCAGGAGCGAGATGCTTGAGCTCGATCTTGTGCAGGCAAGCTTCGATCTTTCTGCAGTAATTAACCCAAGACTCAAAGACACCTTCATCATGGAAGTTCACGAGCATCGCCAGCATAGGATAACCTCGGCAGAAAAATCAGCAGCGGATGTGAGGGCCTCGGCGTCCAGATCCTCGGCGAATTCGCTCAACACTCGTCGGCTATTCGCAGCACACCTGGAAGAGGGGCGTTTAGCAAAGGGCCTTGCCGGCATTAGGATGCGAGACTCAAAGGGAGCTGGAGCCGGTGCGATTGCTGCAAAAAAAAAATTATGGTCAAATGTCGACTCGGGAGGTAAAGAAAATACATGAGTGATGGAGTCTACTATACCGGCTGTGCCAGATGACAAAATTAGGAGTACCGGAGGCGCGGCTATTCTCTCGTCCCCTCCTTCGATCCGTGACGCTGCGATCAATACAAGGAAGACTTAGCAACAATACGACTATTCATAAAAAAGGGGGAGACAATAGATGAAGGATATACTAACCAATACCAGCAGGCGGAATGACTTCCGACTGGAAAGAGAAATGCGGGTTCAACACCTGATATAGATGGTCGAAAAGGAATCTTGTAGAGTTGCGACAATACACGGTCAATACAAGGAAAATGGTGTTCATAGTTAAACTAAATAAATCGCAAACCTATACCTTCCAGCATTTCGTAGGACATAAGAGAAGGCGAGGGAACAACAACCATCATGGCGGCGACTGAAGATGCTTCAGATGGCACAATCTCAGCGTTCACTGCACCTACAAACAAAATATCGTCAGAAGAAGATGAACGGGATTGAGAAATAAAAAGAGAACAGTGACTCAAGACTTACCTAATGGGTCATCAACCAAAACCGCGACAGAAGCATCACCAGGCATAGCGGCTTCTTCGCTCTCCCTCAGAGAGGTAGTTTTTAGGCCCATGGCTTCATTTCCTGATTCGACGAGGGCCGTCGTAATGCTTGTAACGCCTGCTGATAACAGGGAGCCACACGAGGAAAGAGCATCGGTCTGGACGGTCCCAGATTCTAGAGAGAGGGTAGCAATTTCGGGCATGGTAACCGCCAGGCTTTCACCCGTCATCCCATCGCCAAGACTCGGCCCTAAAAAAATGCATGTGTCAAAATTCGAAGATCAAGTTCTAGTAAAAGACTCAACGTTACGTTACCTTGGGGTAGCTTTTCAGTTTTTTTTCCGAGCCGCGCATGCAATCTGTCTACGGGCGATAGACAACGCAGGGGGAACATCCGCCGAAAGAGTATCAGCAAGAGGGATGCTGCTTGAGCCTGCATCCATGGCCAAAATGGCATCGCGTTCTCTCGCCACACGCTTCCTACGCTTCTTTTAGGTCTGAGCAGTGAGAAATGATCTCCTCAAGACCTCTGACAAAGGGACGTCATCGTCCGAACCAAGCTCCGCCTCCGGAGCCGTTACGGCATCAGTCATCGGCTGCTTTAGCGACGCCTCCTGCGGTAATGTTGGGGGAGCTGGGGTCACAATAGCTGGCTCTGGAAGCGTCACTGCACCACCTCTTGGGATCGGTACCGCACTCGGAATAACCTGAGTCAAGGTAGTCCCTACAATAAAATAAGGGAGAGGGTCATAGCACAAATAAAAAAAGGGGGAATGAAGGCACAATGAACTGAATTATACTAAGACCCAAAGAAGCGCTGAGCCTCGCTTCCTCTTCGAACGTCTTGATGGAAGTCGCGAGAGCCTCTTCGGCAGAAATACCTATTGAAGAAAAGGGCATTAGTAAAAGCATAATAATAAGGAAGGAATGAACGCGGAAAAATACAACTGAAGTATACCTGACTTCGCGATGGTGATCAACGCCGCTTCTTCGCGCGCCAGTCGCTCGGAGGCCATAAGGGCAGCCTGTAGATCGGTGTCGGTCACAGGCATATCGAACAAGCCATCATTAGTGCCATACTCACACAAGCTTTCGCTGTAGGGAGCATGAAGCTCCTGGCCGAGTACAACGTCAGCAGAAAAGAGCGACTTCTTCTTTTTCTGTGAGCGAACGCCGGCGGCCGATGACACGAGCTTGCGTTTGACGGGCATTTTTGGGCGACGAGTCCCGATTTCCGTACCCACTCCAAACTCCGAGGACGCTGCAGCTATCGCTTCTACAGGACCACGGGGTAGAGGCTTCTTAGGAAAAGCGCGTGGGACTGCAACCGCGGTAGCTTCTCTTAAGGAAGGACCAACAGTGGTCCGTCGCTTTAAGGGGACAGCTGGATTAGCGGGCAGTAACCGTCTTTCTTCCCTAATAACAGCACCAGTCGCATGCTGGTACCACGCCACGTATGCGTTCGAGGCTTTCGGAACACAGCTCGGCTCACTGATAAAAAAGTTGGACCCAATGTTTAGCCGCATGAAATGGTGCAGCGCGCTGCAGATACCCTCTTCCATAGCAACCGGATCAACTAAAAAGGCCTCAAGCGGGACACCCTGATCGTAACTCGACTGTTGAGCGAAACGGTGCGGGTTGTACCTCATGAACAGCGTCGGGTCGTTCTTCCTGAACACTAAAAAGCCTGGCCTGATTGAATACGAATGCAGAATCTCCCGAGCCTTCAATGTAGGAGCCCCGTCTGTGAAGGTGTCGCGCAGCAGCTGCACCGTTTTAGTGGATTCATTGCCGATAGTTAAGACCTTATCGATGAAAGTCATGTTATCCCCAACCGTACGCGGGCGAAGGACCAGACCCCGAGCCTCTCGCTGTGACAGATCTAAAGCAGAAGCGTCAACTAAAAACATAAGCCGGGGGAAATTATAACTGTCATAGAAACGGGGCCATTTGTGGACTCCAAAAGCACCGAGCATATGCAGCTCGATCCACGACGTGAAATAGTGCAGTGGGAGATTTACGGGCTGTACCCCCGACTGAGTGGTGTCTGCCGCTAAGCTGAAGCAATGATATAAGTGAGCCAGCCCAGCGATCCCGACGGCCACTCGCGTCTCGACAACCATTCGGTGAGCTGGATAGAAGACGGATGGCCTCATATAGCGAGGGTGCATTGGGAGCACAAACCAGCTTAACCATATGCCGAGGAACCCCAAAAAGAACGCCTCTTCGTCGATGTCTGAAGCTGGGAGCTCTGCAAAGGGGACGGCCGGGGTGTCTGGGAGGAAGAAATTCCTTTGTTCTGCTTCCGCTGTCGGCTGGCTGTCCAAGCCAAAACCAAAAGGATCGTTGAGCTTGGTGAATTTTGTGTTTTGTTTTGACAAGGCTTCCGGGCAAAGAAAGCGGGCGATGAAACCCGCGATGCTGACTCCGTGCCCTCCGAACTCGAGGAACAGACTCTCGTAAATATTCATCACCTTAATTAGACTCGGGAATCGATATTGAATAGCATTCTCCCGAGTAAGACCCATCACCACTGATTTGGTGGCGAAGATGTACTCGTCAAGGGGAAGTATTTCCTCGTAATGTTCCCCTCTAACGGGTAGGCCCAAAATTTCTGCAAATTCCTCTAAGGAAATCAAAACCTCCCTGTCCAATAAAAGAATGGTGTGAGTTGAGGTATTCCACTATTCCAAGAAAGCCTTAACCTACCATACATGAGGCGCAGGATACTGGAAAAGAGACGCGTAGATAGCAGGGTACAACCCGAGCTTCAGCAGCGACAAGATGTATCGAGCCTACTGCAAGTATCTGGCTGAATTGCGAGGAGTCAAGCCTATCATGTATGCCTGACCCCAAGGGTGCGACTCGTCTTGACATATGTGCCGTCCCAGAATATCTAAAGTCATTGGCGGCTGTACAGGTATTGAGCCCATAGAGGGCTGGAGACGTCCAATCGTAATCTAGTTAACCTCCTCCACAGCGTAATTCACCTGGGACGAGTCAGCATAATGAATGGCGGAAATTGGCTCTGAAGACACCGCACAAGAGAAACTGTGCCGAATCCGAATAATTTGGTTGTACCACAACCCCCATAAGTGAAGAGAGTTCTGCTCCGGGTCATGATCTTTAATAAGTGCAATAACTTCCCGATCCACAGGCGCGTCGGCGTACGCACTCTCTGGGCGAACAAATGGGAAAGAAGAGTCAAAAGACACAGTACCTGCGCGAAAAGAAATGAGGGTTAGATGTCAATACTACATTACAAATTCTGACATTTGGTACTTTAAATTTGTACCACACTGTAATGCAGGAAAAAGAGAACGAGGGGGACTCACAAAATCAAAGTGACGGCTCATCATTGATGAGACAGTCAATTATTAAGGAAGAAATCCTAAAATGATTCTCATTTAATAAGAAACTCATTGGACCAAGGAGTTAAACTCCCTCTAGAGTAGTGCTCTGCAAACAGAAATTACGTCTGTCAACTTTAATTATAAGGGGAATAAAAATTCTCCAAAATTTCTAAGAGCCATGCTCTGTGAAAACGATGGAGTAATCCATCAGAACCCTAAAAAGCAAAGCTTTTTGCAGAGTAAAACTCCAAGATCTTTAAAATCTACAAAACGAACTCTAAGAGTTCTTCATAGAGATGAACAGTGTTCTAATTAATGGGTTAGGTAACCCTAAAAATCCATTTTTAGATCTATGATCTAATAAGAGCAAAGCTCTGTTTAAAGGGTTCAATTATGATCCTAACTAAATTTGAACAGAGTTCTAACTCTAAAAGGAATTTCCTTGGGCAGAGATCTAAGCTCTGAAGGGAGAATTAAATTCTCAGAAATAAGAAAGAAGATGAACAAAAGTCATCTCAAGGGCTAAAGGCCCTACTTATAGGCGCTGGAAGACGATCCAACTTCCAAGATGATCCAACTGCACTCACGTGTGAGCCACGTGAGCGCAACGGTGAGGGGAATTTGTTTCCCACGATAAGAGAGTAAGGCTTTGTTCAAAATTTGAACTGAGACAGCGCCTCACGTGCAAAGCACGAGAGCGCTAGCGCCTAGAGTTAAAAACTCTGAGGCAGCGCCTCACGTGCAAGGCACGAGAGCACCGCGCCAAGAGTTAAAAACTCAGAGGCAACGCCTCACGTGCAAAGCACGATAGCGCCAGCACCAGAACTAAAAGTTCTCCACCCTTGGATCAAAGATCCAACGGAGATGATAAATCATCAGAGCAAGGAATTAAATTTTGATTGAGGAAATACTCCTCAAATCTTTGTGCTCTGTAAATCTAAGCACCGTTGGATCAAAGATCCAATGATGATTAAAAATCACCAAGATACATAATTAAATTTTGATTGAAGAAATACTCCTCAAATCTTTCTAAACAAGAAAGATTGTGCTCTGTAAATCAGAGCACCGTTGGATCAAAGATCCAATGGTGATTAAAAATCACCAAGATACAGAATAAGCTCTGTATGGGAAAGTATTTTCCCAATCTTGTTAAAAACAAGAAAAATATCTTCTGTAAAACATAATTCCTTGGATCAAAGATCCAACGGTGGATAAATTCCCCAAATCAATTAAGAAATCTCTCAATGGGAGATTTCCTTAACGGAATCAACAAATGTGCCTCCACTATATAAAGACTCCAAGACTTCAAGTCTTACAGAGAGGAACACCCCCATAAACTTTAAAGTTCAAAAAGAAGAGCAAGCAAAAAGAGCTTGAAGAGAGAGGAAAGAAGAAGAACCTTCTTCAAGATAAATAGAGATCATAGTATCTCATCGGCATACCTAAGGGTTTAATCCTTATAAAAGAACATAGTTCTTTTCCTGGATCTGAGATCCATGAGATAAGTCTCCTACAAATGAGAATTTAATTCTCGGAGGGATGAATTTGTTCTCAGGAATTGAAGATCCAGGGGAGAACAAAGAATTGAACTCTTCAGAAAAATGCATAAAGAAGGAAATAGTGCCAAGCGCCCCACGTGCCCCTCACGTGGGCGCTGCTAAAATAAAAAGTGCTCTACACTCATTGGTTGGCGCCCAGTGCCAAGCACCCCACGTGCCCCTCACGTAGGCGCTGCTGAAATAAAGAGTGCTCTGCACTCATTGGTTGGCGCCCAGCGCCAAGCGCCCCATGTGCCCCTTACATGGGCGCTACCAAAATAAAGAGTGCTCTGCATTCATTGGTTGGCGCCCAGCGCCAACCGCCCCTCGTGCCCTTCAAGTGGGCGCTGCCGAAATAAAGAGTGCTCTGCACTAATTGATTGGCGCCAAGCGCCCCACGTGTCCCCACGTGGGTACTGTCTAATATAAAGTGCTCTGCCCATAGAGCCCAAAGCCATAAAGAGTGTTTAACACTCTATATAAAAAAAACACAAGAAATAGGGTGAGAGTCAGAGCCCATATCAATGCTTAGCATTGTTGCATATAAAAGAGACCGAGCCCAAACAAGTGTTCAACACTTTACTCAAAACTGAGTGGATTGAGCCCAAGTTGACCACAAGTCCCTAATTCAGATCAACCAAGCCCTTGTGCTCACAATTTCTCTAATTGGTCTTCGTCCCAAACCCAACTACAGATCTCTCAACCGACATTGGTTCAAGGGTACATCTCCCCACACCTCTGATATATGTCATCGTAATTCTTCAACATCTTCAGAGAGGTGGCGGGTCCCGAAAACTAACAATTCAATGGACCGTAATGTCCTTAAACTAGCCCATGGTCCGCAACGTCCTTAAACTAATAACGGACCGCAACGTAAACTACTGTGGACCGCAACGTCTTTAAACTAAACCTTCACTTTAAAAATAGTGATCTGTGGACCACAACGTCCTTAAACTGATAATGGACCGTAATGTCCTTAAACTAGCCTATAGACCGCAACGTCCCTAAACTAATAACGAACCGCGGCGTCCTTAAACTAAAATAGTAGAGCCCAAATGCTCTTTCTTTGGATCTAAACGATCCTAAAACCTTATTAAGTAGATCTTAGTCTAAAAATTAGACTAACGTATCCTTAATAGACTTTTAAGTTGATCTTAATCTCAAACAAGGTTAACGATCCTTAAATCAGACCAACCCAAATCTAAGAAAATACGGATTTGGACTAATCCCCGCCCTTCGGGTGACAACATAAATTAGTCTCTGTATACAATCCACGGGCAACCAAAAATAAAACAAACACGCACGACACTTAGTGAACATCTGGAGCAGGAGAAAGTGGTTATCGCTATGCGATAACGTAATTAACTGCAGGGAAGAGCGCCCCCACAATCAAAAACTCCTCGCCAACGAGGGGGAATCTTACGAAGTCTGCTACAATGGCCGCATCCGTCCAAACCTCCGATGCACGGTGCCATAAATCAACTTGGCATCTTCAGAGAGGTGGACGGATAAATCCAAATAGCATCTGCCCCCAAATTTAGGCAAGAAATTTGTCTTCCCGGTTTTCGGTGGTTAACAGCGACCTTGAGGCGAAAGGAATATGAAGTGGCTTCAAGCGAATCGGCCCGATTACGCGCCCAGGTTGAAGCGAATACTGCGCAGTTAAAAGTTGTCTTCGACAATCTCCAGAGATGTATTTCGGATGGGTTGACGCTGAGGAGGACGCTTGACCCTATCGAGCGGGTCATGCAGGACTGCGAAGCTGCCATGCTAGGAACCGATGAAAAGCTTTCGTCCTGTTTGCGACAACGGGCTCAAGTTGAAGCGAAGTTGGCCGCAGCGGCCGATCACGAGAAAGGATTGAGAGGAGCACGCGAGCGGCTGGCTGATTTGTTGAAGATGCCTCCTCCTTGTTCACACCATAATATTGCATTATTATATTCCGCATTCTTATTCTTTTTATAAATAAACAGGTGCTTTTGACGCATGTCTGCTACATGTTACAGGTTACCGGTTCTTAGACAGAAAACAGTGAAAACGATGTAAAGACGATGAAAAAGTGGACTTTGACCAACAAATAGAAGACTCTTGATTAAGCCTACATCAAAGATAAAATTCACAAAGTACAAGGCAATGCAAGGTCCAAGATTACAAAGCGAACGGTTAAAAGTCCACCGCAATTATTCACTGGAGATCTGGAAGAAACATAGAAGCTATTTTAATAAAGAACCAAATAATAAGGAAGCCCAAAGATCCAAGGCCCAATACTTTCTTTAAAGAGACAGAGACATAAAATTTTACCAAAGCTTGAAGTCTACTTTGACTAGATCTTCCTAAGGATATTTTGGTAAATGTAGACATGCAAATCAATTGTAACCTAGGGTTTCCTATTCTCTATAAATAGGAACTCTACTCATTGTAATTTCTTATGCCTCCCTATGCCTCTTTTTATGAATAAAATTTAGAATTCTTTTGGAGAGCATCAAGTTGTAAGTTCTTTATTTTCTGCCCTAGGTTAATTTTCTATTCTTGCCCTGATTAAATTTAATTCTTTGCCCTAATTAATCTTTCATTCTCTGCCCTAGATAAATGTTCTTCAATTCATTAATGAGTGAGTAGTCTCTTCGCTTGTTAGGGTTAGATCTGGGGAAGGTTTGAGAGACGAAGATCTCTCATCCCCTTTCTTGCCCGTCATATATTTTCATAGGACTCTATGCATACATGCACATACTGCTCCCTTTGACCAACAAATAGAAGACTCTTGATCAAGCCTACATCAAAGATAAAATTCACAAAGTACAAGGCAATGCAAGATCCAAGATTACAAAGCGAACGGTTAAAAGTCCACCGCAATTATTCACTGGAGATCTGGAAGAAACATAGAAACTATTTTAATAAAGAACCAAATAATAAGGAAGCCCAAAGATCCAAGGCCCAATACTTTCTTTAAAGAGACAGAGACATAAAATTTTACCAAATCTTGAAGTCTACTTTGACTAGGTCTTCCTAAGGATATTTTGGTAAATGTAGACATGCAAATCAATTGTAACCTAGGGTTTTCTATTCTCTATAAATAGGAACTCTACTCATTATAATTTCTTATGCCTCTCTATGCCTCTTTTTATGAATAAAATTTAGAATTCTTTTGGAGAGCATCAAGTTGTAAGTTCTTTATTTTCTGCCCTAGGTTAATTTTCTATTCTTGCCCTAATTAAATTTAATTCTTTGCCCTAATTAATCTTTCATTCTCTGCCCTACATAAATGTTCTTCAATTCCTTAATGAGTGAGTAGTCTCTTCGCTTGTTAGGGTTAGATCTGGGGAAGGTTTGAGAGACGAAGATCTCTCATCCCCTTTCTTGCCCGTCATATATTTTCATAGAACTCCATGCATACCTTCTTATTCCGCTCCCTACGGCACTCTACCCACGAGGTAGTGGTGATACCGTAGTCTGAAGGCCCAGATTTTAAGGTTTTCCATGGAGGTTAGGGTAAAGATTAAGAAAGGAAGGACAAGGATCTAGAGGAAGAACAATCTTCCCAATCATCCTAATCCCCTTTATTAATATTTACCATAACACCTAATTAGATCTTCATATTGGTATAGAAAGCGGTGAAATTTATTGACTTTCCAAACTTAACCTAGACCTAACCCTAGCAAGATTTAGATATAGATTAATTCAGTTTTTTAGATTTAATAATCAATCCGGCTCCCATCGGAATTAACTCGTTTGAGCGAATAGGAGATTCACAACATCCCTGTGGACCGACCCGTACTCACCGGCTAGCTAACAAGCGACGCCGTTCTTGATTGCGGTAATAGAGATAGTTTTTGACATACAATCAAATGGCGCCGCTGCCGGGGATGGCGTGTCATTTTCCTTTTTGCAATTTCGGGTTAATCTAAATTTAAAAAATCATAAAAATCTAAAAAAATCCCAAAAAAATATATAAATATATCATCTGTTATTTTTGGAAAGGGTATCTTTGTGTGAATTTTGCAGGATCTACGCACAAATTCGGATCTGGAAATCTACAGAAAGCGAAACAGCAAATAAACGATCCTATCAACAGAAGATTACAACAACAGAGGAACAGAAAAAAATTTAGAGGACCGAGACAACAAGTCAACCGCACGATCTGGTGAAAAAAAAAGCGTCGGCGGCTCTTTCCGGCCGCGGAACCACCGCGGGACATCCCTTCTGGCCGCGCAACCGCCGCGGCCTGGTCGACATCTGGAGCAAAAAAAAAAGCAGCAGACGCGCAATTAAAAAAAAACTGTAAGTCTTCGAATCTCCTCCTCTGCAAATCTTTGATATATCTTCTGCAAAATCTCCTGCAGGATTTTTTTTTGCGCTTAAAAAAATCTTTCCCCTTCCAAATAACAAATTTTGTGCAGGATTCGTTGCGCTATGCTTAAAATAATAATTAATTGCAAGTGATCTTTTCTGATTTGCATATCCTTAATCTTTTTGCTAAAAATATCTTTCCAAATAAAGAGCAAGAGAAAAAAGGAAGGTTTTAATTAGAAAACTTGCAAACTTTGAAATTCACAAAAAAAAAGATTTGATTGCAAGTGATTTTTCTGTTTTGCATATCTTTAAAACTGACTTTAAAGGGCTTTTGACCAATTCAAATTGGGTGGGGATTTCATCACCCTTCCCAGGACCCCAGAAATCATATAAGGCATTTGCATTGACCATATCTTAATTAAAAAATACTAGACTCAGCCCTAAGGACTTCGAGCTCAATAGGACAGAGGACTAGTTATAGGCATCGGCCGTTTATCCTAACCTGACTTTGCGGTGACTAGGCAAGTGTGTCAAGGCTAGTAGTTTTTAATTAGGCCCACTACTGTGGTTCCTTCCCACTTACCTGGCACTTACCTGGCCGCAATTGGCAGTGAAGAGGCGGTTTGGGGTTCTATTTCTAATCCTAGTTAGGAGCTGTCTAGCCGACCTAGGTGACCCTAGATCTAGGCCTGATTGTGCATTTTTGGTTGATCGAAAGTGTGTCTTAGCCCTTTATCGAAAATCTTTTTTGGAAAAAGTCCAAACAAATAAAAAAAGGAAAAAGGAAAAATCTTTCATAAACAACTTGCAAATTTTTGCCGCTAAGAAATCTTTGCACCACCTACCTTCTTTCTCTTCTTTTTCTTCTATCATGGGTACCCCACATCATAAATCTCTTGCCGAACTTTGGTATTCCGAACCTAACTTTGCCTCGTACGTCAATTGTTTCGGTCGATTTAAAGACGATCCTTCCATGCCTAAAATATCTTTGAAGATCAAATAGAAGCGTCTAGGAGAAACAGTTTGACTTTGCAACCCACTTTGTGTCAACCAAGTCAACATTTACCACCTCCATATGTTGATACCACTTTTTCAAGTCCTGCTGTCACTCCTAAGCCGATGTCCATTGCTGAGCATATTGCTCAATCTCGCAGCCGATCTTTCACCCCTCTCCACTTCTCTAGTTCTAGGGATCCATAAGACTATTCACCTTTTTATCCATATGTTGACCCTACCCCTGTCCAATCACCCACTTCCTACCAGTCCTACCCGACTTTCCCACCGTCACTAGACATTGATTCTACACAGCCATTAGGGAGTTTCACATATCCACACAATTTCGAATCTTTTACCGAAACCCCCTTACCACACAAGTCTAGTTTGGAAGAGGCGTTGGAGGCGTATATCGCAGCAACAAACAAAATGGTTAGGAATGTGGAAGCATCCGTGGCCGCCCTTATGCAACCTGCTGAACCGGTAGCTAGTTTCCCGCTAGCCCCAAATTTTTCAATGTATGAGGAGACGGTTGGATAGAGTGAGAATTTGAGAGGATTTCCAAATCAAACCTACCCATACCCAATTGAAGCCCACAACTCCAGTTTTCCATCGATTGTTCCAAATGATTCATCAGTTAAGGATAAAAATGAGTTGTGTGATTTTGTAGTGTTTGATTTGCCAAATTGTGAGGAACCCCCTTCGAGTGAAACAGCACCCAATCCGTTTGACCTTTACACTTCCACTCTAGAACCTACATTGATAAACATCCATGCTTTTGAGGAGGTGTCTAAAGAAATTGATTTTCACTTGATTGAGGATATAAATGCCTGGAATATTTTGGATGATGAACCTGTCGATTTAATTGAAATTTTATGTTCAAATCATCATCCCGAGTTATTAAATGTTTCTTCCGAATCTCATATGCGTCTTGATTTTGATGATAATGGCATGGATGAGTTGAATATTGAGAAGAATTTTGAGGATAATATTGAGGAGAGTAGTGAGGATCATATTGAGGTTGAACCATTTTTCTTTGATGTGTCAGATTTTCCAATTCATCCTCTTGAACCTTTACCTAAACCACCCTCCCTTTTTTCTATCGTTCCGACCACGCTTCATTTCACGCTTGACGACTGTGAGCTTGAAAACTTTTTCTTTGAATTTGACACAGTTCTCACAGCCGATGACACTTACGAGTGTTTCACTTTTTCGGACGATGCTGAAATCTCACCGCCCGAGTTTGAGTCCTTTGCATTTTCAGATGAGTTAGTTAATCCATCAGACTCGGTTTCTTACAGTCGTTTCGAACCATTGATGGAATCTTTCCAGTTCGACACAGTTTACTACGGTGAGAATAATACTATCCCTAATTCACTCCCTTTCGTCCTTCCTATTTTTCCGACCGTGCAAGTGGCCGTTACGCTTTCATCTCCTATACCAAGTTTGGTGTACCCATGTTCTCTTGCGAATCTTGAGGGATTTGACCCCATTTCACGACGAGTTGATAGGTTAGCGCAATCGCTTTTAACACATCGGTCATCATAAATTGCGCTAATTTATTCACTCGATTTACACTCTCAAGATCGTACTCCACTTCTTTCTCCTTTCCACCATTCTTCTCCTTCACCGAGACCATATTCCACTTTTCTTCCCATACGGTCTCGTGTGCTTCTCATTTCTTTTCTTTCCACTCCATTCTTGCACCAACTATACCATTACCACGATAAGATTTTTGAATGGTTGGTGCTAATCTTTGGCTTGTGTAAGGCCAAGCTTAAGTTTGGGGGGGAATCTTGTTGTATATATGTATATATACTTTTGTTTTCTTTTTCTATAAAAAAATAAAAAAAAATTTCAAAACATTAAAAATATAAATAAAAAAAATTTATAAATAAATAAACAGGGGAGTATCGGTATTTTGACCCTCTTGGTTTAGCATGACAGTGAGGACACTGTCAAGTTCAAGTCTGGGGGCATGCTCGGTACGTCTTCTTCCTTCGCATTCATTTGTACATATTTTTGCATTTGCATATTTATTTGAAAGCCCATAAAAATTAAAAAATTTCAAAAATTATAAAAATCATTATATTCAATTTTGGCTAATTGACTTGAGTTTGACAAATAGGTTAACTGGCTAGGAACAACTAGATCTTAAACTTAGTAAATTAAAAACCCTAAAAATAACCTTCCTTAAAGTTTAACGGTAGAAAGTATATGCCTTGTAGTTTATTTAGAAATAGGCAAATTTTGGGGTCACTTCTTGGGCTAAGTCGAAACAAGGGAAGAGTATTGATGTTCTTATTAAAGTATAAGTTTGAAAAATAGTTCCTAGCTTAAGTCTAGATTCTGAAAATGTATCCCTAAAATTTGCACAATCACGCACCTTGAAACTTGGAATGGTAGAAGAGAGCTTGAAGTGCTCTTGTCTAAAGTCCTTAGTACAATAAAAAAAAGTGAATAAAGAATAAAAAATGGACACTGGTTTTTGTGATTACTTAAGGCTGTAAAAAATAGAAAAATATTTAGCGAGGGTGCTTCATCACCTAGTGCCTTAGACCAACTGGTTTGGGAGTCACTGCTAAAGCCTTGGGTGTTGCAAAACTAGGAAGTACGCTTTAAAGTGCTAACGCATCTTGTAATCGGTTGTTGGTACCTCAAGAAGTATTAACGGTCGCATGAAGGATGTGTAAGCAAATTTCATTTAAAAATTCACTAATTAATAAGTGCTTTGGACAATGGACGAGAGTATAAGCAAATTTCATTTAAAAATTCACTAATTAATAAGTGCTTTGGACAATGGACGAGAGTATGATTGCTTGATTTGAATTTCCAAGTGTAGGGGTGATCTATACACACACGTAGGGATATGTGATTGGAATTTAGATAAGAGAGAGGAATGAAAAATAGAACTTATATCTTTAATAGAGTTGATAGAAATTCCTAAGTCGAGATGGAATCCTAGAAGGAAAACTTAAGAGATGCCGAAAGCTAAGTAAGTCTATAGGATATATATAATATTAAGTTAAATGATGAGGAAGTGTGAAGAATATGGGTGGATAATTTACAAGTAAAAGATAATAGAATTCTTAGTTAGAAAACCTAATTGGAGAACAAAAGTTAATGGGCTGAATTGATAGGATTTTGTGGGTAGTATCCGCTGAAAACCCTCAGGAGACAACACTCCTCCTACTAGGGACACCTAGAGGTTTAACGGCTTGTTGCACGTGCTCAGTGCAATCACGTTTCCCTGTGAAAGTGCGGTTAGGATTTTAGTGAATAAAAATAAGTTTTCTCGAGGACGAGCAAAAGATAAGTTTGGGGGTATTTGTTCACATCATAATATTGCATTATTATATTCCTCATTTTTATTCTTTTTATAAATAAACAGGTGCTTTTGACGCATGTCTGCTACATGTTACAGGTTACAGGTTCTTAGACAGAAAACAGTGAAAACGATGTAAAGACGATGAAAAAGTGGACTTTGACAACAAATAGAAGACTCTTGATCAAGCCTACATCAAAGATAAAATTCACAAAGTACAAGGCAATGCAAGGTCCAAGATTACAAAGCGAACGGTTAAAAGTCCACCGCAATTATTCACTGGAGATCTGAAAGAAACATAGAAACTATTTTAATAAAGAACCAAATAATAAGGAAGCCCAAAAATCCAAGGCCTAATACTTTCTTTAAAGAGACAGAGACATAAAATTTTACCAAAGCTTGAAGTCTACTTTGACTAGGTCTTCCTAAGGATATTTTGGTAAATGTAGACATGCAAATCAATTGTAACCTAGGGTTTCCTATTCTCTATAAATAGGAACTCTACTCATTGTAATTTCTTATGCCTCTCTATGCCTCTTTTTATGAATAAAATTTAGAATTCTTTTGGAGAGCATCGATGCCTCTTTTCATTAATAAATTTCAGAATTCTTTTGGAGAGCATCAAGTTGTAAGTTCTTTATTTTCTGCCCTAGATTAATTTTCTATTCTTGCCCTAATTAAATTTAATTCTTTGCCCTAATTAATCTTTCATTCTCTGCCCTAGATAAATGTTCTTCAATTCCTTAATGAGTGAGTAGTCTATTCGCTTGTTAGGGTTAGATCTGGGGAAGGTTTGAGAGACGAAGATCTCTCATCCCCTTTCTTGCTCGTCATATATTTTCATAAAACTCCATGCATACCATCTTATTCCGCTCCCTACGGCACTCTACCCACGATGTAGCGGTGATACCGTAGTCTAAAGGCCCGGATTTTAAGGTTTTCCATGGAGGTTAGGGTAAAGATTAAGAAAGGAAGGACAAGGATCTAGAGGAAGAACAATCTTCCCAATCATCCTAATCCCTTTTATTAATATTTACCATAACACCTAATTAGATCTTCATATGGGTATAGAAAGCGGTGAGATTTATTGACTTTTCAAACTTAACCTAGACCTAACCCTAGCAAGATTTAGATATAGATTAATTCATTTTTTTAGATTTAATAATCAATCCGGCTCCCATCGGAATTAACTCGTTTGAGTGAATAGGAGATTCACAACATCCCTGTGGACCGACCCGTACTCACCGGCTAGCTAACAAGCGACGCCGTTCTTGATTGCGGTAATAGAGATAGTTTTTGACATACAATCACTCCTCAATAACTGTCTGTGTACCCTCTTTTTTTTGTAAACTTGCGGTTTATGAATAACATGTATTCATTTTGATTCCTTTGTGAAATGTATCTTGTATTCAATTGAATTTATGAATAAAAGACATATTTCATTTTATATGGGCGTGTCCCTTTAGTAAATGCGTCTTGTAGATAGTCTATCTTGATCTCCTTGCAGAGCAGCGATGGCTTAGAAGACAGGTTCAGATTTGCCGCCTAAGAGCTTTTAACTTTATGAGCCGTGAGGGTCTCATAAAGACTTTTCTCCCTACGAGTCGATAGGATCCCGTAGGTGTATTTTTCTCCTTAGGTGTCATGAGGACTCCTAAGTGCGTTTTCTCTCGAGAGTCGTAAGGATCTCACAAGAGAATTTTCCCCCCTTACAAGTCGAGAGGACTCGTAAGTGGTTGTTTTCCCCCTTGCCGAGATTCGACTTTGGAGAGTGTGGCCCGTGAATAGTATGCAATAGTCCATCTTGGACCGACTTGTAGGGCCCTAGTGCTTAGGAAACAGATCCTTATCCCCATTTCCTAAGGATTTTCCCTTACGAGTCGAAACGAATCGAGAAGTTCTCGCAAGGACACTAATTTTCTCACGAGTCGAGACGAATCGAGAAGTTCTCGCAAGGGTTTCCTAACGTCACGGTTAACTCCTGCTAATAGAAGTCCGTTAGGGTCTGTGGTACTAGGGTTTTTTACCCATCGCACTGTCGCGTTGGCTGATATATTTCCCGATATGCAATCTTGCTGTTCGGGTAGCCCCACGACTGTTGTGTCTCTGATCCCTTCGGGGGCTGAACAAGACGTCTTCAAGTAATCTTCCAGGTAATATTACCGTCAAAAGAGCAAGCGTTAGGGATATTTCATGTCGCTTTTTACTTGAGGTTAGGCCCATTTTGTGAGCCCCGATGAGTCATGATCACTCCGCGCTGGAGTGGGATGGTCTCTGATAGTCTTTCGGGTCTCAATTGGGTTGCCGTCGAGACCCTGAAACTAGGGATCTTCTTTTTCTTTGTTGGTCGACATTGTGTCTGCGATATTGCGACGAATGTCGAGGTTGTCTCTGTTGTCTGTGAACCGTCAAGGTTTGGAACTAGGGGAATTTTCCATGGCTCCATTTTGTTGATGTCGCACCTGTATCCTGCTGGAGGGAGGAAGAACGCTGTTGGTTGATCTTTAGGCTGTGGATGCCACCTTCAAGACTTGGAACTAGGGGCTTTGCCATGGTTCCGAGGTAGTCTCTAGGTTGTCCGTGAACCGTCGAGATTTGGAACTAGAGGACTTTGTCATGGCTCCGAGGTAGTCTCTAGGCTGTCCGTGAACCGTCGAGATTTGGAACTAGGGGACTTCACCGTGGATCCGTTTTGCTGACATCTTATCTGCTTCTTGTTGGAATGAGAAGAAGAACGCTGTTGTTGATTTCTAGGCTTGTAGATGTAGCCACTGAGATCTGGCTTCCCTTTGACGGAGCCTGGTGGGACAATATGGTTCCCTTTTCGTTTGTGCCCATGGATTGTATACAGGAGTCAATATGATCTCACCTGTAGGGAAAAGTTTCATTTTTTTATTTCTTTCCGTGATGCTCTATCATCTTAGCTTTTTATATCGCGAAAGTCGCGATTGCCCGATCATTTCGGCTATTTTTTGCGGTGCCCAATCATTTCGGCTATTTTTCTTTTCCTTTACTCGCAGCTTTTTATTATGAGTTGCCCAATCATTTCGGCTATTTTTTTATGCATATATTTTACTTGCCCTATCATTTCGGCTATTTCATATGCATTTATGGCTCGCTGACTTTTTGCTGCGAGTATGGAACTCAAGACCTGATACCAATCTTAGTATCAGCATCGCTACGAATGGAATATTGCCAGGAGCGAATCATCATTTCCCGTGCAAGGACTTGGAATTTGATACCGATTTAGGCATCAGCATCGCTACCACTGGGACATTGCCAGGAGCGAATCATCATTTGCCTCTGTTGGTTTGAACAAAGGTGGCTTAGCAAACAGGGTTAGGATCTTGTGAAGTTTTCATGCCTCAAGTCAGAGATGGGAATAAGGCTTTTGACTTCACGAGCCGTAAGGGTCTCATAAAGATGTTTCTCCATACGAGTCGTGAGGATCTCGTAGATGCGTTTTTCTCCTCAGGAATCATGAGGATTCCTAAGTGTATGTTCTCTTATAAGTCGTAAGGATCTTACAAGAGTGTTTTCTCCTTATAAGTTGAGAGGACTTACAAGTGTCGTTCACCATATAAGGACATTCCTCGTCGTTGGTGGGACTCGGTGAGGGAAACGTTTATTTGTGCCCGTGGATTGTATACAAGGGTCAATATTGAACCGCTTGTAGGGCAATTTGGGGAATGTGATAGGTTAAGAACAGGTTCAGATCCCTGTAGATTAAGGCATTTTGAATCCTACGAGCCATGAGGGTCTCATAGGGGGAATTCTTTTTATGAGTCGTGAGGATCTCGTAAGTGTAATTTCTTCTTAGGAATTGTGGGGATCCCTAACTGTGTTTCTCCCTTGTGAGTCGTAAGAATCTCACGCAGGTATTTCCTTCTCACAAGGCCGAGAGGACCTTGCAAGTGTCTTTACTTTAACGAGATCGTGCCCTTTCAGGTTTTCACAAACTCGCCGGTAGTCCTGCTGTTTTTACTCACGGTGCCCTTTCGGGTTTTCATCCGTGCCCATTTCGCTTGTGGACGTACCTTTTTTCTTTTTTTCTTTTTTTTGCACGATGAAACTCTCAAGAATAGTTTCGCCACATGTGATCCATCCGTTTGCCGGTGGGATTTGAGTTGCAGCCCTCACCGCTGGGACTTATGGACTTGCATTTCACTATCGCCGTGTTAGAGGCGACGTTGTTAGTTTAAAGACATTTCGGTTCAATGTTAGTTTTTAATGACATCTCGGTCCATTGTTAGTTTAAAGACTTCTCGGTCCAATGTTAGTTTTTTAAGGACATCTCGGTCCATTGTTAGTTTAAAGACATCTCGATCCATAGCTAGTTTAAGGACGTTGCGGTCCGTTGTTAGTTTAAGGACATCACGGTCCATTGTTAGTTTAAAGACATCTCGGTATACATCTAGTTTAAGGACGTTGCGGTCAGTTGTTAGTTTAAGGATATTACGGTCCATTGTTTTTGGAGGCGAGGTTTCGCTGGATACTATTTATAGAGTTTGGACTCAGGGAGATAGCGAGCGGACACGAGCGTCGTAATCCATCATTAACTTGAGCCGTGACTTGTCAAGCGTAGTATTTCTTAAGGAACTGGCTGTTTATTGGCCGGAAGGGTCTTTCGCCATGCATATCCATGAGCAAGTAGGCCCCAACTTGGTAGACCTTATCTATGATGTACGGGACCTCATAGTTTGGCTCGAATTTCCCCCGTTTGGCACGGTTGGGGATCATAGGTCTTTTGACGACTAGCACAAGTACGCCTTGGCAGAATGTCCTCGTCCTAGTCAATCTTTCGTATGAGCGCGTCATCCTTGCTTTGTAAGCTTCTAGGTTTTGCTGCACCATAAAACAAGTTTCATCAAGGGCATCAAGTTCCTCAAGCCAAAGATGGGCATTTTCTTCATCCGTCAGTTCGTACCGAACCGCCACTCGTAGAGAGGGTAGCTCTATCTCTAAGGGAAGTACCGCTTCCATGCCGAATACTAACGCAAATGGCGTTGTCTTTGTGGTCATCTTAAACGTGGTCCGATAAGCCCAGAGAGCTTCATGCAATCTCTCGTGCCAGTCCTTTTTATTTCTAGACACTGTTATCTTTATGATCTTTGTCAAGTTCTTGTTGAAAGTAGACCGTTAGCTTGGGGATTATAAACTCTAGAATAGCTCCAATCTATTTTATGCTGCTGTGCGAAGCGACTGGTCTTATAGTTTCTGTAGGCCGGCCCATTATCTAAGATGATCCGTCGCGGAGTGCCAAACCTGTAGATGACATGCGTCCTGAAAAAATGGAGGATGTTCTCCATCTTCACCTCCCTTAACGGTATTGCTTCTGCCCATTTAGAGAAATAATCGGTTGTTGCTGGTATGAACCGATGTCTCTTGGATGATGCTGGCTCGATGGGCCCGATTATATCGATCCCCCACATTTCGAATGGCCAGCTAGCCAATGTTGGGTGTAGCGGATTCGGATGCTGGTGGATGAAGTCCCCGTGAATTTGGCACGAGTGACACTGCTTCGCATATTCAAGGTAGTCCCGAATCATCGTGGGCCAATAGTAACCTATTCTTTTGATCTTCAGCTTCATCTTTGGCCCAGCTTGATGGGAACCATAGAGTCCGTCATGAGTTTCTTGAATGACCCTTCTTGGTTCTTCTGGTCCCAGGCATCTCAGCCACAGACAATCGAACGATCTCTTATAAAGTGTACCATTGATGAAGGTGAAAGACAGGGCTCGCTTCATGAGCTGATGTCTTGACGACGCGTCTTCAGGCGTTCGATGGGATTTGAAGTAGTCTATGAAGACTTCTCTCCAATCTATCGCCTTTTCTTCATCCTCCAATTGGAAGGCCTCTTGATCGGTTGCTTCCTCTCCTTTAGACGTCTTCGGAGATATTTCTGCTAGTGCGAGAATCCGGCGACTTTTCACAATGATCTTTACGTCATCGAGGTTTTCATCGGCCAGTTCTTTAGCGAGCTTGGCTAATGCATCCTTGCTATTTTCCGCACATGGTATGCTTTCCAGGGTGTAGGAAGGGATTTGCGTCAGCAATTGCTACACTCTTTCACCATACCTGATCAGTTCTGGCTTGCACGTCTGGTAGTCGCCATTTACTTGGCTAACGACCAGCAGGGAGTCTCCATATATGAGGAGGTTTTTGATTCCCATGTTGACAGCAATCTCGAGACCTTCTATCAAAGTTTCATACTCAGCTTCATTGTTTGTTCTTGGTTCCATTAAGGAAAAGGAAAAATGCATAATCCCTCGTTGTGGAGTCAGGAAGATAAGGCCCACCCCAGTTTTAATCATAGGGGTGTTTTGCTTTCGCTTCTTCAAGGAGGACACTCCATCGAAGTAGAGTTCCAATCGAGTATCATTCCCTTCTTTCTCCTTATCGATTGCATCAAACCCGTGTTCGTACGGCAACTCGCAGTTTAAGGGAGAGTCGGTAGGTATCGGATGTTCTGCGAGAAAGTCGACGATGGCCTGGCCTTTTATTGCATTGAGGGGTCGATATGCTATCGAGAACTCCATCAAGAGGACGGCCCATTTGGTAAGCCTTCCTGTTAGCATGGCTCTTAACATCAAATACTTGAGAGGATCCACTTTTGATCTGAGATGAACCTCATGTGCCAAGGCGTAATGTCGGAGCTTCGTTACTGCGAAGATCAGTGCCACATAATGCTTTTCGATGGGGGAGTAGCTATTTTCTGCCCCCAAGAGAACTCAACTCAAATAGTAAAGAGATCTCTCCTTCCCCTGGTCGTTCTCATGTGCTCATAACGCTCCCAAAGAACCTTCAAGGGCTGTTGTGTACAGGATAAGGGGCTTTCCCTTGACCGACGCGGTCAGTACCGGCGGGTTCTGCAGATATTGGTTGATTTCGTCCAGTGCGCTTTGGCATTTACAATCCCAAATGAACGGGGTCCCCTTCTTCATTAGATGACTGTAAGGGCGGCATTTGCCGGAGAGGTTAGCTATGAACCGTCGGATATACGTGAGCTTCTCTTGAAGAGAACGCAGTTGTTTAAGAGTTCTTGGCGCGGGCATTTTCCATAATCGCCTTAATCTTTGATGGGTCTATTTCGATGCCTCGGTGTCGTACGATGAATCCTAGGAATTTACCTGAGGAAACTCCAAATGCGCATTTCAGAGGGTTCATCTTCAGATTATATTTCCGAAAACGCTGGAACACTATTTTCAAATGCTCCCGGTGATACTCGTATGATTTGCTTTTCACCATGAGATCGTCATTATAACATTCAACAATCTCATGTACGAGGTCATCGATGATCTTTGTCATGGCCCTCTGGTAGGTGGCGTCAGCGTTCTTCAGACCGAATGGCATCACTTTGTAGCAGAATATGCCCAGCGGAGTCCGGAAAGCAGTGTGATTTTGGTCTTCAGGATGCATCTTGATTTGGTTGTACCCTGATGATCCGTCCACGAAGGAGAAGACTTCATGGGTGGATGTATTATCGATCAACAACTCGGTGACAGGCACTGGGAAGTCATCTTTCCGACAAGTTTTATTGAGATCCCGAAAATCTACGCAGATGCGTACTGTCCCATTTTTCATCATTACCGGAACGATATTGGCGATCCAGTCAGGATATTGAAATTCTTGGATGAAGCCGGAGTCGATTAGCTTCTTGACTTCGGCATTGATACTCATCTCAAGCTCGAGCCGCATTCTTCTTGGTACCTGTTTGACTGGCTTGACGTCCGGCGATATCGCCAGTTTATGTACAGCTATCTCTGGATCTAATCCCGGCATCTCGGAATAGTTCCATAAGAAACAGTCTTTATACTGCATAAGCACGTCCTTTAACGTGGCTACCTGTTTCTCAGACAGTAGCTCATTGACGAACGTTGGCCTTGGCTCGTTTGTCGTCTGTTCAGTTGATAAAACTGCACATTTGTTATTACATTTTTCCTACCATTTCTATATTAAAAAGGTCTTTATTATAATATATCATACATATAAGGGTTTATCTGTAAAAATACTATTTTCCATGTGTTGATATATTATAGTTAGCATTTGGTAGGAAAATGTATGCAAATAATATCATTAACCAAATCCTAGTAGAACAAAGTCTACTAAATATTATTTGAGTTGTTGTGCAGAATTTTTCCAAGTTGTTGTGCAGAATTTTTCCAAGACTAAAATCAAGGAAATCAAGTTGTTAAAGAAAACTTGCCTAATTAAGAAAGCAAAACTTGGAGACTAAGTCTGGCAGCAACCACAAGAAGATTTCCATGATACAAAGGTTCCAAGGATCGCCAAATGTCACAAGGACAGAGCCCCTGAAGTTTTATGAAGGGCCGAGATCATATGGCCGCGGATCCGCGGCCATACCCCCCTTGGGCCGCGGATCCGCGGCATGATAGAGGATTTAGATGCTACAAAATTTTGGGGAGAATCTTTACTGTTAACTTCCATATTTGGAAGCTAGACTTCTGGCTTTGGGACTATAAATAAAGACCGAGTGCCTCTTGGAAAAATCATCAAGTCGACGAGATCACGAAGTCCAAGACGGCTCACGCATCCAGACTGATCATCAACTGTTCGTCTACCTCCTTGGAAGAGATCGAGAAGCAACTAGATTTGTAATCATTTTCTAAGGATTCAAGTGTAATGAATTTTGTTGATTAATAAATGTAGCTTTCTTTTTCTTATTCTATTTCTTCGTAGTTTAATGATGCAATTTCTTTCCATCTCTTTTTCTCCCAACATACGCGAGTAATTCTCCGCTTGTTAGGGTTCGTAGGATTATGGTAGGCTAATGAACGATGAACATCCCTAAACTCTTTTTAAGTCCTATAAAGTTTATGAACTTTATCAAAAGAATCATTAATATCCTAATCGGGCGCGCTAACAATTCTTTGCTAGTTCCGACCGTGATTAGAGATTAGATTAATGATTGTTTTGGTAAAGGCTAGATATGAACGGAGTTCCGTGTCGAGATAAGGGTTAAGAGTGGGATTCCTTTTCCCTCCAGAAACCCTAATCTACACGCATCACTGTCCTTCTAGTTATAAATCTATTAAAGGATAAAAAGGGTAACTTTTAATTAATCGTCCGTGACTACTAAATCCTAACGAACCCTACAAGCCCTCTTATTATATTATCTACATCTCTAAAATAATCTAGATCTATATTTTTGCATTCTTGCTAAACGTAGATCTAGAAACTTTTCACAAAATTCTTATTTCCTCCTCTCTTTTTCAACGCATCTAAAGTAAGAGTAAAAGGTTCCACGTTTCCCTGAGGACAACCCGTACTCACCTCGGTCTAGCTACGCGCGACACCGTTCTGATTGCGGTTAACTACAAACACACTCATTCAATCAATCAAATGGCGCCGTTGCCGGGGATACGTGCGTAATTTTTATTTTTACTATTTGTGTTGAATTCTTAGACGATTTATATCATTATTAACACAAAACTGCAAATTGCATATTTAACGATTTGCGCGTGAATTTTTGCAAGGAGATCTAGAGTCACGGAATTGAGGAAAACAGAAGACAGAGGCATTCATCGTGATCCAGAGGAGCACAGAGGGCTTGAGAAAAATTTTCATCAACTGTTCCTTCCACCTTGCGGCGGAACCGCGGCACAAAGGTGCTTCCTGCGGCGGAAACGCGGCGGTTTAGAGGGATTAGGGCTACAAAACTCTCTGGTAAGATTCTCAACTCTTTCTCTCTCCTCTCAAATCCAATAAAATCTATCTTCTGCAGGATTCTTCGCAAAAATCGCGCCGCTAAAAAAATCTTTTTGCAAAAGTTTTGTGATTGGTTTTGTTTTGCATATTTTTAATATGGGCTCTAAGGGGCAAAGACCAAATCAAGATTAGGTGGGGATTTCATCACCCTTCCTAAGCCCCACAAATCACAAACCGAGCATCTAGATCAACCCTTCATTAATTTAAAAAATATCTAGACCAGACTCTAAGGACTGTCGCGCTCATTAAGGACAGAGGAAGGTCGTGGGTAATCTATCGTTTATCCGCATTACTTTTGTAGTGCCATGGCAAGTGTGTCAAAGGCTAGTGGTTTTTAATTAGGCCTACTACTGTGGTTCCTTCCCACTTACCTGGCACTTACCTGGCTACAAGGGTAGTACGGAGACGGTAGAGGATTGATCCTGCGGCTTGTCCTTTGAAAGTCTAGGAGCGGTCTAGAGACTGACCTAGGTGACCTTAGTTCTAGGGTTGCTTGTGCATCTTAGGGTGATTTGTCTTGAGTCCCACTTTTTCGAAACAAGCCAATTTTAAATCACACATACGCTGCCACTTGCACTAAACCCGCTTAGTGCATGCTCGGCTGGACATGGGATCCCAGTGCCCGTCTTGTCCGTGTTCCTGCTATCGACGCCGAAGTCGGTACTTCTTCATCTTCTTTTCCACCACCACACACCATGACCGAGATGGACGGCACTCCATTAAATTATAACACCATGCTGCCACCGCCCGAAGGTGCGCAGAATCCACCGCGCATTTCTCTCCAAGAGAGATGCTATCCTATCCGTGGTCCTTTTCCCACTTGTCTATCTCTTCCACCACCTAATGGGGATAATTTCGAAATTAAACCCCACTACATCAATCTGCTGCCCAAATTTCACGGGCTTGAGTCAGAAGACGCGTATGTTTTCATCACCAAATTCGAAAACGTATGCGCAATGATGGATACTTCGCAATTGACTTTAGATGCTATGCGCTTACGTCTTCTCCCATTCACACTATGCGACTTGGCAGAAAAATGGCTTTATAATACTGCCGCACACTCTATCACTAATTGGGATGAATTCGTCATAACATTTCTTAAGAAGTTTTACCCAAACCATAAGACTGCCCGTGTGAGAAGCGAGATCAACCAGTTCACCCAGCTTCCCAATGAACCATTTTGGAAGTGCTTTGAACGTTTCAAAGATCTGCTTGTCCAATGTCCTCATCATGAAATCAATAGATGGGATTTATGCCGAATTATTTATGAGGGCATTAATCCAGCGACAAAGCAGATGCTTGAAACAAATTATCAATGCAATTTCATGTCTAAAGACGACGGTGAAGCTTGGAAATATCCGGAAGACCTTGCTGAACACACTTTGCAGTGGGAAAGCGTAAGACCACCTTCTTCTAAGGGAAGTATTCATCAGCTCGATATTTCCATCGCAGTAAAAGCCGAAATGGCAGCGATACAGAAGAAACTCAATGCTATTAAGAACAAATTCTCATCATTCTCCCTAAATCAGGTCACTGTCCTAAGACCGTCTGTGGTTGCTGTTCGGATCCTTCACGCTTAACGGAAGAATGTCCTATGAATGCATCGTTTCAAGCTAATGCTGCTTTTCAGCAACGACCTAGAAACGACCCTTATTCTTCCACGTACAATCAAGGATGGAGGAATCATCTTAATTTTGCTTGGAGTCAAAACCAACAAAGCAATTATCAAAAATCTCCTCTACAGCAACCACAACCATGGAATCAGCCCCTTTCAGTCACAGAATTTCCAAAATCCGGCCAACATTTCTACACCACAATTGGCCGGTACTGACAACTCACTTGCACAAACTTTGGATATGTTCATGAAACAATCCATGCAATTTTCGGCTGAGATGAGATCTTCTATTGATACCCTAACGAAAAACTCCGCCTCCCATGGTGAGAGTATTAAATCATTAGAAAACCAAATCGCACAGTTAAACGCCGCAATGAGTGCGAGAGAGAAAGGGAAACTCCCATCTCAACCCATACCTAATCCTGGCCACTCACAAAATTATAATGTGAGTGCTGTTACCACGTTGAGATCGAGAAAAGTGCTGAATAACCGAGTGGGTGAGCAGGGTGATGATAGTGACACCAATGATACCCCAGCTTCTTCTTCTTCCCCTAATTCGTCTAGTCTCCCACCTTCACCCGAGCCTATTCTCCGTTTTCCCCAAGGCTCGAACCCTTCACCCATTTCTCCAAAACTATCTAAGTCGATTCCCACTCCAGTTTTGGGATCGAATCCGTCCCCACAATCCTTTCCAATGTTGGACCAAACCCTTATTGATAAATCACCTTATCCAAACAGGTTAAGGGGCAACAGACCAAGTCCACAAATGGAGAAGATTATGGAAATTTTTAAGCAAGTTAACATAAATATTCCTCTCCTAGATGCTATTCAACAAGTTCCGTCATATGCAAAAATCCTATAGGACTTGTGTACTAGGAAGAGAAAAGTTCAAGTACCTAAAAAAGTTTTCCTTGCGAGTAATGTGAGCACTGCTTTTACGCAGCAACTACCCAAGAAACGAAAAGACCCCGGAAGTCCTACAATTTCTATTTCCATTGGGGGTAAGAATATCAATCGTGCTCTGCTTGATTTAGGTGCTAGTGTTAACTTGCTTCCGTATTCTGTTTATGAGCAATTAGGGATCGGAGAGTTAAAACCTGCGCATTGCACTCTTCAGATGGCCGATCGATCTATCACCCAACCTAGGGGTGAGCTAGAGGATATGTTAATCAAAGTCGGAGAATTTATATTTCCTGTGGACTTTATCGTTATTGATACACAACCTGTGGCAAACCCACGCAATCAAATCCCGGTGATACTCGGTCGACCCTTTTTGGCCACTTCCAACGCAGTAATCAATTGTAGAAACGGCTCTATGACCCTATCCTTTGGAAAGAAGTCAATTGAGCTTAACATTTACAAGTTGGAAAGTGAACGCTCCGAACCCAATGCTCATGTGTGTTCTGTCGAATTAATAGATGTCGACAGTAGCGAATTTGATCAACCTCATGATACTGACTCTTTTCAAAAGTTGTTGTTTGACCCAACCATGTACTCTTCCACCGAGTTGTCCGGGTCAACATCTAACGCTGATGAGGAACTTTTTATAGAGTCTGACGATCACCCCATTTTTCTGATGACATTATTCTCCGGGATATCGATGAAAGCTTTGAGGAAATTTTCGCTGATGAGCTCGCATTTTTACAAGACATGGGTGTTGAGATGAATCAACTCCAAGATGAAGAAATTGGACCTCCACCCCTTCTTTTGGACAATCATGATAATGCGAGAAATCCATCATTACTATCACTGTGTCGTCTCTCCAAATTGAGACGCAATTCTTTTCCATTACACCTCTTATCACCTCCCCACTTCTTCACGTCGGAAGGTGACATGTTCTTCCACCAACCTTGGTGCTTCATCGATAAAATTTTTGAATGGTTGGTGTTGACCTTCGGTCTTTGCAAAGCTTGGCATTGACCAATAACCTTGACCCCCTCGTGTGATTTTAAAAGATTAAAATTGTTTAACTCAAGTTTGGGGGGGTGGTATATTTTGGGCTCTTGAAAGAAAATGATTTTGGGGGAGGATTTTAACTTTCATATATTCTTGCCCCCATTAATAATTTCCTCCCAAGTCTACAGGTTTTTAAGCTTAACGGATGACATCAGTGAGGACACTGCTATAAACAGGTTTGGGGGAGGTTTGTGCTTATTTACACATCAATTTGCATCATACTTTGCATAAGCACAACATTTTCAACAATTTAAAAAAAAATTCGTTGATAACAAAAGAATAGAAAGTGAAAAATTACATCCAAAAGATAGGAATAGTTTAAGAAAACCAAGAAAATTAGAAGTTTTCTTAAATGAACTAGTAATAAGTAGTTATGAGCTATTGTCCAAAGGGTTAGTAAGATGAAGGAAGTCACTAATCTGAGGATAAAAATAAGTCTGAAAAATAGTCCCTATTCTGGAAGCCAAATATTTGAATGTTGATACCCTACTATATGCACTTACACACGTCTTGAAACTCGGGATAATAGAGGATACCTTGAAATGCTCTTGTCTAAAAGCCAAAATATGAAGGAAATAAAAAATGAAGAAAATATAAAAATGGTGAAAAGAAAAAAATGAACACTGGTTTTGTTATCGCCAAGGCAGCAATAAAAAAATATAGCGAGGGTGCCTTTTCACCTAGTGCCCTAAGGCCAACTGGTCTGGGAGTCACTGTTACGCCTTAGGTGGTGCAAGACGAGGAAAATATTATCACCTAATCAGCAAGCACATGAGTAATCGGTCGGTTAGTACCTCAAGAAGTATTAACGGTCGCATGAAAATGTATGAGCAAATCTAAATATTCATTAAGTTAGATGGACAAGAGTATGATAGCTTGAATTGAATTCTCTGAGTGTAGGGATGTCCATTACACACACGTAGGGGTATATGATCAATGTCTGGATGAAGGGTAGGAATGAAGAATAAAGACGATGTTTTATTGAGGGATGATGTGATTTCTAACATCTTTTCATGACTATTAAGATAGGGCTCATGACAACGGAAAAGCTAGTGTAGTTGGAAACTCTAAATTTTCAAAGTATTTCTTTTATGATTCTTATCTTTATATGTAAATTTCACCATCAATCTTTTATTATAGGATTTTGTGGGTGTAATCCGTTGAAAACCCTTAGAAAACAACACTCCTCCTACTAGGGATACCTAGAGGTTTAACGGCTTGTTGCACGTGCTCAGTGCAATCGTGTTTGCCTACGAAAGTGTGCTATTTAGGTTTTTCTTTTTCTTTTTCTTTTTCTCTTTCTCTTGAATAACTAGTTTGCTCGGGACGATCAAAGTTAAGTTTGGGGGTATTTGTTCAGTTGAAAATATTGCATTTTGGTATAAGTATTTTCCTTACATTTCTTAAATAATAAAAGGTGTTTATTATAAATATTAAACATATTTGGATTTATCTGCAAAATACTATTTGCCATATGTTTATATATTATAATTAATATTATGAAGGAAAATATAGGCATTTTATATTTATATAATATTTTGGTAATTGAAAATATGCATATCATATCAAATATTCTAATCACAATTCTTAAAAGATATAATATCATACAAATGGTTAGAATAATATTTCAAAATATATGCATAATATTTTAGTAACTAAAAGATGCATAGAATTTCAAATATTCTTAATCATGTTTCTTAAAAATTTATTACCATATAAAGTGCATAGCATATTAAATATTCTTAATCAAGTTTCTTAAACATTTATTACCATATATAGTGATTAAGATACTCTCTCTAATTTAATAAATAAACTAACATTATTCATAGAGATATTGTGCAAGATTTAGCTCAGGTCAAGAGATCAAGATGTTCAAGATGTCAGGATCAAAAATCTGCCAAAATCATAAAATCAATACTGACAAAGACTCAGAATCCAGGCATGGAAAGTCACCATATATGATAACTAGTTTTTCTTCTTTGAGGGCTATAAAAAAGCACCGAGAGCCTCTTGGAAAATTCATCAAGCCGAAGAGATCACGAAGTCCAAGACAGCTCACGCATCCAGACTGATCATCAACTGTTCATCTACCTCCTTCGGAAGAGTTCGAGAAGCAAACCAAGTTTTTGCAATCATTTTCTAAGGAATAAAGTGTAGATTGTTCAAGTTGATTAATAAAGGTAGTTGTTTTATTTAATTCTTTTGCATTTTACATTATGTTTTCCCTCTCTGTCTTTTCATCTTCTTTTCCCAACATGCGCGAGTAATTCTCCGCTTGTTAAGGTTCGTAGGATTAGGGTAGGCTAATGGATGATGAACATCCCTAAACCCTTTTTAAGTCCTATAAAGTTTATGAACTTTATCAAAAGTATCATTAACATCCTAATCGGGCGCGCTAACAATTCTTTGTTAGTTCCGACCGCGATTAGAGATTAGATTAATGATTGTTTTGGTAAAGGCTAGATATGAACGGAGTTCCGTGTCGAGATAAGGGTTAAGAGTGGGATTCCTTTTCCCTCCAGAAACCCTAATCTACACGCATCACCGTCGTTCTAGTTTTAAATCTATTAAAGGATCAAAATGGTAACTTTTAATTAATCATCCATAACTACTAAATCCTAACGAACCCTACAAGCCCTCTTATTATATTAACTACATCCTTAAAATAATCTAGATCTATATATTTTGCATTCTTGCTTAACGTAGATCTAGGTACCTTTCCACAAAATTCTTATTTCCTCCTCTCTTTCAACACATCTAAAGTAAGAGTAAAAGGTTCCATGTTTCCCTGAGGACGACCCGTACTCATCTCGGTCTAGCTACGCGCGACACCGTTATTGATTGCGGTTAACTACAAACACACCCTTTCGTACCAATCATCGTCTCCAAGTCGATTTTTCTCAGGTTGTCTGCTGTGGTGTGTATCCCGTCTTCTAGCTCTTTTGGCACCGGTGGAAATTCTGAGATCACTTCCTTCTCATCTTCATTTGTGAAGCACTGGGGGAGATCTTTCGTATTCTCGTACTCTCCTTCCTTTGAGAATATTATCATATGGCAGGTACAAGCTCGTTTCCAAGCTCGATACTGATCTAGACTTTCCCTTGCAGTATAGGTTTCTCTCGGCTCATGCTTTCGTGGTGGGGCTACCTTCCAACTGTCGGAAAGAGCAAACCTGTCTTGCTGATACTGATCTTCAACCCAGTCTTTGAAGGTGAAGCAGTCTTCAAGAGGATGTCCCACTATTCGGTGGTAGGAGCAAAAATCCGGGTGATGGCCCTCGTCTACTTGTTCGGGGCGCTGAGACTCCGAGAGCACCATCATTTGATGTTTCATGACAAGGTCGAAGATTTTCCTTGTTTTGTCTTGAGGGAAAGAGTACTCCCGACCCATCTTTTTCATAAAAGACGGATTCCAGCTGACTTTCCCTCGATCGCGTAGCTTCTTGGATCCACCTTGCTGTTTTCGAACGTCATTCCCGGTCTTTACCTTATTGTTGCTTCTACGTCGGGCTTTCTTTTTGCTATAAGAGTGCACAGCGGGTTGAGGGTGAAGGGCATCGTCATCTTCCGTAGCCTGCTGAATGATATGTTACATCCTTGCTTTCTCGTAAATTGCCATTTCGCGGCTATGGTCATCCCTAACCTTTTGACCCGCTTCTCTTATTAACTTATCAATCTGTTCTTCAAATGACGGGCTTGGTATTCTCACGACGGGATCTCGCTCTAGTTCGACATCAACGCTACTTGGAAATGCATTCGTTTCTCTACTGGAATTATTTATGACATGGCAGCCATGGAATCGCTCCCTTTTATTGGACCGAACGTATCAAAGGCCAGTTGTCTCCATTCTCCCGTTGGGCATCTTTCGCTGAGTCCCGGGAACATGCCAAATCTTGTTATAGAAATGGGCTTGTCGAGTAGTCTGTTTGAAGGGTATGCCTTGGCGTCTCAATAACCTTTTCAGCCCCTCTGCGTAGTATCTGGGCAAACAGATTGGTCGAAGCCTGTCGAGCGCAGGTTCGGCACCGTGCCATACTTCTTTCTCCACTTTAGTCTCCATGGATTGGTAGAAAAGGACCGCCTTCTCACTTCTTTGGTGAGGAGGGATGTAGAAGGTCTGCAGCTCTTGCACCCTGTACGTATCAAGTACATCAAGTTATTTGTAATGCCGCCGAAGAACCAGGGTAATCTGCAAACTCTGGTCAGCTCCAGCAAAGGTCTGCATTGACGGGCGGACGGAGAACACTGCGTTGGCCTCGTCTTCAGAGTCACTACTAAAGACAAAAATAGGAGTGGATAGTTCTAGCCTATTGCCTTGGGGTTGTCCCAAGTAGACCATATCTTCATCCTCTTCGGTATCGCTCTCAAATATCGAGATAGTGGCGATGGATTTTTGCTTATTCTCCGGTTTGCGACATCTTTCCATGTCTTCGAAGTCTGGTAAGAAGTACTTAGCGTCTTCATATTTGCGGACTTCATTTACGGAGAATGGGTTCAGCTCCCCTGTAACTGTGTACTCGAGGTTATCCTTGAAGTACTTCATACACTGATGTTATGTAGAAGGGATAATGTTGTACTCATGTAACCAAGGCCTGCCGAGCAAAGCATTGTAGCAAGTCTTGGCGTCAATAACATGGAACTTGATGTCAGTGACGAGCAGCTCAAAGCGTAATGTCAGTATTACAGACCCGAGCGTTGGTGATGATTGGGAGTCAAAACCGGAGATGGTAATTTAATTCCGAGCCAAGTGTTGAACGTTCATGCAAATCTCCTTCAGTACTCTTACATTGAGAAGGTTGGCGGAGGACCCGTTGTCAACCAGGACCTTCCCTATCTTAATGTCGTGGCAATACCCGGTTACATACAGCGGACGGTTGTGCTCACATGTTCCGAGAAGGAGGTCTTCATCGCTGAAGGTGATATCAGCCGTGTGGACTTCTTCCAGCTCGTCCTTCATCTTTTCTTCCGCCAGGAAGGCTTGAAACTAGTCGGGCTCTTGTAACACCTTGATCAGGGAATCTCGTACCTCTTTAGATAGGAGAAGGGCATCTAAGATACTCAATTGGGAGGGTATCTTTCTCAGATGCGCCAGGACATTGTAATCCACCTTATTCTTCTTGAGCGGGTCCTTAACTGTGAGCTCTTCGACAACTCTATCATCGAGAGCAATCTCCTTAGGGACTTTTTCCTTTCCTTTGTCCCTTTTACCCGAACCTTTGTTTGAAGTTCCGAGATTCTTTTCAGGAAACGTACAATTACGCAGCTGAATGTTCTCACAGTTCTTCATCTCTTCTTCTTTTTCAGAGATGGATTCCTTGAAGAGAGGGTCGAGGGCTATTTCTTCGTTCGAATCGCTTCTGAAGGTAAGAACTTGAGGTTTTGCTCTTGTCGAGATGGCATCAACCATATGACAGTTACCGGCTGTTCCTTCACGCTCGTCTGTCGCACTTCTCTGTTCCCGACGGGCTTTGCGCTTCATTCGCTTGAATTGTTGTCGGTGGGCAACGTATCCCTGCCACCACTTCTTGAAGGCATTGCACTCTTCGGTACGGTGCGTGACCTTCTGATGGTACAAGCAGTAGTTTGGATGTACATTCGCTTCGTCGAGGCACGTACTCCCGGGAGTATTTCCTTCGAAAGGAGGTAGTTTCATTCCCATTGACAGAGCTTTGGCGAACTTCTTCCCTACCTTGATTCTGCTCTTGCTGGTGGCAGGTATGCTTCGATCCGGTTAGGGTACTTTAAGACTTCTCATTACCGGGGTTTTTTTTAGCTTGACGCCGACGCTTGGCCTTTTCGTATATGGCCGCTTCACGTCCTCGATCAGCTTTGCTCTTTTGGAGGGCTTCGTTCAGCAGCTTGTTGATTAGGTCATCTGACAGTTCCATGGATTTTGGCTCTAGACCTGTCCCCAATTTCTTTACGTCAAGAGCTTCTTTGCTATTTATCGACGAGTGAGAGATCATGTGGCAACTCGCTACATGATTCTTGGGTTCTTCCGAAGAATCATCTCCTTCATCAATATCACTGTTTCCGTTCTCAAGAATATGCTTGAGGAATTCTTTCAGTGTGACTGGGGCCCGCGCTTTTTGGTTGTATTCCTCCAGTGTGACTGTGTACTTTTGCAGACCTGTACGATTGTCGTCGAGCTGCACGGGCTTCTTGGCCTTCTTCTTTTTCTTTAAAGATTTCTGAGGCTTGGCCTGGAGATTTTGCCCATCGTTACCAACTTTCAGCGTTGGGAGCGGCTTCAGCATTCCATCAATGATCTCATGATCTAGCGGGCTCTTCCACCTAATCGTCGGACATGCTTGAAGATCCTTCGGCATTTTTTTAGTTTTAGCCGAAAGGACCACTTCCCACGGAGCTTCTTCTATAAATGAGCATGATGCCCCCGGCGTATCCACCTTTTTAGGAGCGTGCTGCTGCAGCGGGTTTACCTTCTAGTTTTCGGACAACGCGAACTTGCCCTGCTGGTACTGGTCTTTGACCCAGTTTTTAAAGATAAAGCAATCTTCGATTGGGTGGCCCACTATTCGGTGGTAGGGGCAGTAATTGAGATTGTTGACGTCGCCCGATTACAGTGGACGTCTCGGATCCGACAGAGTGATGAGCCTGTTGCACACAGCCAGTTCGAATAGTCTCCTCGTTTTATCCCGGGGAAACGAGTAAGGACGTCTCAACTTCTCTTTGAGGGATCGCGGTCTGCTGTTTTGGCGAATAACCAGTTTCGGGTCACTCGATTGTTGTTGAGCCTTGGCGATGAAGGTCGCTTTCCCTTTGCCCTTTTCATTCTGAAGATCTATCTTTGAAAAGGACGACCTATGGCTCATCTAGTCCATTTGGGCTAGTTTGTCAATCAAGGCCTGGAAGGTGCTCGGCTTGAAGAACATCATAAACTGGGATATAGTTGCCTGATGATCAAGGGTCCCCATGAACATGCCCACAGTAGGAGCTTCTTCTATGCGTTGTTCACACTTTGACCATAGGTTACGCCACCGAATTGCGTATTGAACCCAGGTCTCTCCCGGTTTCACCATGGTGTTGATTAATGGCGTGATTGGGATGCGCTCGCGAACCTTTGTGTAAACATGTAGCGTTTTGAAAATCGTTTCGGTGAAATTTCGGAAAATCGGTAAAATAAGAGGGTTTTCTGTAAAATGTCAAAATGCAAATATTTTATTATAAAAATTAAATATATATATTCTAGCTATGTAATTGCTAGTATTTGGTGTTTATTGAGTCACTGGTGAAATTTCAAATTTTCTGAAAAAAAATTATTTTATTATTATTTTAAGCCGTCACTAATAAATTTAATTAGGGAAAATTACAAATTGGAATGAGTTGAAATAAATTTTGTGCATCAGAACATATTTAACATAATTTTAACATGTTGTTTTTGAAACAAAATGAATCTGCCAAACGGTGTTAGAAATTATTGAAGAAAAAAAAAGGCTTTTTTGGTGAAATTAGCGAAAACTTGCAATTTGGTAACTTGAGGGGTTCTTTTTGCATGGAATTTTCTTGTACTCTCTCTCACCCATCCTCACCCACTCATGGCCGACCCCAACACCAACAGCAGCCCACTCACTTTCCCTCTCCATTTTACTTCTTTTATGTGAAAAGAATGGTTAAAATAAAGGTTTTTTTTATATATTTATGTAGGTGGGGGTATTATGGTAATTGGGAGGGGCTTTGACTTAGTTTTTTCTTCACACCATTCCCTCACAACTCCCCACTTCCTCCTATGGCCGAAAATGACCAGCAGCAGCCCCATTTTTTCCCCCAAATTTTTATCTCTTTTGCTTCAATTTCATCTCAAAACACATCAAAAAAATCCACAATTCCTTCACTAATTCAAAGCTAATCCCTATTATACCTCTTCTAACATTCAAATTGGTTTAAAGCATGGTGAAAGGAGGTGTCTTTGGAGGCTAGAGAACCAAGGGTTTCAAACTTGAGAGGTATAATTCTAATCTAATGTTTAATTTGTAGTTTGATTATCCTAAAATAGGCTTTTAAAGTGTTAATTTGGTTGTTGTTGGTTGTGTGATGAAATTCAAGAGAAGGGTTAAAGTTAGAAATTTAAAATTGAATCCTTTCATGTGGGTTAATTTGAGTGTTGTAGCTAGCGAGTTGTGTGGATTGGGTGATTGTGCAATGTTGCGACCATTTTGTCGCAAATCCGCGATGTTTGCGCAATTTTTCGATTTCTAGTGCAAACTTGGTTTTGTAAAATAATTGCAAATGTTAGACTAAAAATCTAATTAGGTTTTTCATGACTTCATTAACATTATTAAGTGTAGTTTAATACTTTAGATCATGCAAATCTAAGCTAGATTGTAGTTTGTGCATTTTTGCTATGAAATTGTTAAAATTGGTTATGTTTGCAAACTAGATTTTTTGAGATTGATATTAAGAATTAAGTTTAAAATCTAATTAACATTGGTATGACTTAATTAAGAAAGTTAGTGAGCCTTATGGCCATTAGTTTTGTCAAAACATCATGTTTTGTACTAAAACGGTGATTTGTGCTTGCTAGATTTTCGGAAAAATGACTTTTTCAGTGAAATTGGGGTTTTTATGAGTTTTAACCTATTTTATATTAAAATTAGTGTTCGTGAATGTGCAAATGAGTGTATTTGGGTTTTTCTCGATGGTCTGGCGTTTGTACACCGACGTCGAGAGTTTTTGGGTTGATTTGTGAAAGCAACCATAGGTTTTGACCTATGTGAGATTCGTGAGTCGTTTTGGTCTTCAGTCGGATTTTAATGCGATACGGTGCGTTATGATATGTAGGTAACCCATGTGGACTTCGAGACGACAAGCAAGCGCGTGGCGACGTCGGCACCGGCGAGCGAGGACCAGGTGAGTAGATTTATATCTACGGGGAGAAGTCGGGTGGATGGCGTATAGCACCCCAGCAGTCCGTGGTGATGTATACGAATACGTATACACATATATATTAATTATTATTTATTGAGGTTATTGATGATAAAGATAGATTTTAGGTGTGAATAGATATGTTTAGTGTTGCGAGACCCTAGAGTAGAGGTTGCACCACATTTATACACACACCCATACTTGCATACATTTTTCTTCATATGTGCTTATATGGGGTTATATAGTTATGTGTTCATATTGGTATGGGACTATGTGTTCATATACTAGATTTGAGGATAATACTTGGGATCTGAGATGAGTCGATGAGATTTGATTTGAGGCCGTGAGATCGGTGATTTGGCAGGGTTCGTATTTGAAATATGACATGACGTTGTAGAGGGTCCTTTGACGTAGTGTTTCACACACGTGCATCCATACGTAGATGGTATCAGTATTGTACTAGACGTAGGTCAGTACCCCGATCATGATATTTGATAAAGAGGATACCAGATGAATAGTATGACGAATGTGATATTGACCCGTACCCAGATTTGGGATGCCGTACGACGGATTTACGTACGAGCTATATATTGATGATTGATCCGCACTCTTGACTTGGGATGTCTGACTATAGATATGTTATCGGAAATGATATTATTGAGGCGGGATCACCGACTATACATATACATGTATGTATATGTATCGACTCAGATGATAGGCGGTTTCCTTACCTATAGTTCAGCTTGTTAGTTCAGCCGTATAGTTTAGTGTTGTTGTTAGATTAGATTAAACTCCTACCTATTTCAAAACTTGCGGATCGTGGGTATTTTAAAAGACGGGTCAAGGGATCTACGGATATTTCAAAAGACGTATCCTTTGTTAAAATCACCGTAGCCCTTATTTTCAAAACCCCACGATTCGTATTATTTCAAATGGCACCATTGTTTAATATTTAGCTCCCGCTCATTATGGTTGCTCACTCCGCATCGCATACTTACATTGTTATTTCATATTGCATTGTTGATATTATGCTGTTAGGACACCAGCACCATTACCGATGATGCGTATGTACCACGTACACTTACTTGCCGGCTCACACACATCTTCATCGGTAATTGCCATGTCACGTACACCTTAGAAAATATTATTGCTTGACTTAGCTTATTAGTTAGTAATTTGACATGATATTAGTGTACCTGCTTTACATATGCCAGCTTAACATTATAGTTATTACTTGTCACTTCATGCATACTGTTATTCATTGTTATGTCGCATTCATGATTTTGCATGGTATTGATGATTTGGATTCGGATTTCCATGAGAATTTCTGGATTTGGGGGGGAAACCGCAAAACTTATATAAACTTCTTTCTATCTTTTTAAATAAAAAGTGCGGTTTTTCCCATGATGTATGAGTCGTCCACCATGAGTTTGCTGATGGATTTCGAGACCCGATTCGAGGAGACGAATGAACCGTTTCGGGTACATGGTAGACCCGGTAAGGTACCCCGGGGCAAGAAGCGCGTGATGATGACGATATGAGCCTGGCAGGGGAGCACTACCTACCGGTGATATTACCCGACGCGTCGGATATCCGGAGGATACCGTCGTGGTCTTGAGATGGATGGTAGGGGCCGGTCTGGACTGACAGCGCCCTAGATATTGTGATTGAGACATTGAGATTTCGAGATATTGAGGTACAGAGACTGTGATACAGAGATATCGAGATATTGGGATTACGTTTTGTGCCGATGCTAGGCACTGTTTTATGCTGATTTCATTATGATACCTCATTTTAAAAATATAAAGGAAATCTCACTAAATTATGAAAACAGTTTCTTCATTTACATGTATTCTGTTTTCATGCATTCATACCTCATTCATATGATATATTGCTACCTGAGGCACTGACACGGGCACATGAGATTACACTCGGGTTAGATATTTACCCTAGCTTTTGTTATAGGCTGCATGTTATATATATAATTGAGGATATATTATGATCATTGACCTAGGTTGCGTTATTTATGCGATTTCTTTTCGTAGATGTTTTTCTATTCACGAGTTGGCAACTCACCCCCGTTGTGACCCAGCTTCTTGTAGGTTTTGCCGTACAGGTTTCATTACGGCTTTGCTGGCACTGCTTCCCATTTCCGGGCGACTTGCTAGTAGGTGGGTTTACTTGTATCGTACCCCCATTATATATCTTGTATATCATTATTCTGTTGTATCTAGAAGTTCCATCAACCAAACATGTAATTATTTTGAGATAGAGACCAGTGATGTTATTCCTTCGACCTTAGAGTCGCGCGTTATATTTCTGTGGTTTTCTTATGGTTTTGAGTTTCCTTTTGAATTTTGATCCTCACCGTTGGCGTTGTATATTATGTTGCTTGTGTGGTTGTGACCGTCGGTTGACGAAGAGCTAGCTCCCGCTTGGGGATGCCTTTTTATTGATTTCGTATACTATTCATGTTGTATCCCGTTTGGGGGCCAGCATTTACAAAGGAGACTCTGCCGAAATTTTCAGAAAATTTTTGATGTTTTTAGAAACCCGCATAATTCGGCTTATGCTTTTAAAACTACTTGTTTTAAGTTGGTTCTCCTTCACTCTACTACTTTTCTTGGTTTGGATTTCTGGGTTTTCGGTTTACTTAGATTACATACGCCTCGAGACGTTCGTAGTTTAAGTGCCGGTCATGTTCCGTACTTTCGGGCCGTGACAAAGTTGGTATCAGAGCGTTAGGTTTTACCTTCGGAACGTAGGATGACCCTTAGTTGATGGAATAGGTGACTAAAGTAGAGTGACGTACCGTGGGTATGTTCCGCGGCATATTTACGACACGCCACTCCACTTAAGAAGCCTTAGGATGTACATTTCTTTGCTCAGTATTATATTCATTCCGATCTAGCCTCATCAGTACCAGTTATGGTTTTGCTGCCATGATTACGGGCAGGGAGAGCTACAGCTAGAGTTGCGGTCAGCACGAGCTCGTCACGAACGAGGACTGACCAGGGAGAAATTCCGGCGACACACGATTGCGGAGATGTGTCTTTTTACTGTGTTTCCGCGCCACGAGCGTTTGGCGGATCGCCTATATGAGGTTACTCGGATGTGCTGATCGGCACTAGAGGATTGAGCCAATGACAGAGGCCAGCCAGATTTTGATGACCGTTGGTGTATTGCTCACTCATGATGATTGAGACACTGTTCAGCGTGCAGACGAGTGAGCCAGTTGTTGCTGCGAGCGACGGGATATCGCCCCAGATGTTGGAGCTATTGCAGTACGAGTTGTACTAAGAAATGATAGAAGGTCGCTAGTCACTAAGGATGAATGACTAGGACATGTGGTTCGTTCGCTACCCCGATGCGAGGTCATCAGACAGATTGATTCCAGCTAGAGAGGACTTCACGCGGAGACGTTGAGAGTCGAAAGAGACGATCGAATGTCAGAAACCTATTATTCCAAGTTTAAAGTATTCAGAAGGGCATGCAGGCAATTCTATGGACCCTCTAGAAGAATGAAACCCTAACTCGACTTAATGACCGTGTGAAAGCCTTTGAACCTTCGGGTTTGCGGCAGTTCTACGGCGCTATTAGTGAGGCTTTGGGTTTGCCCTTCTACGGCTGGACCACCGATGCTGTGGTATGTACTCGATACTATTAAACTGTGCCCAAGATGTTGAGCTCTTGGGGGATTATGAGGTTTTGACGACTCGATCGGATGGCTCGACTTAATTCGGATGCTAGGTGGTGAGATGCATTTCTTGGGAGACTCCAGATATGAGGATAGCTGTTGGAACTCAGTCCATGCAGCCGCGACGAGACGAGTCCAAAGCAGACGACATTAGAGAAAAGTGAAGCAAGAGGTTCGTACCAGATCTAGATGAGATGACGTTCCACTCCGCCGACATCAGAGATGCGATGCGCATGCCGAGGCATTGTACTTGGATTTACCTTCCAGAAGGAGTCGCGATGAGTATGCAGTCGTTCCAGAGCAAGATGCAGATATAGGAAAGGACGATGACTTCCGGACAGTTGGCAGAGACGAGACATGGAAGAGACCGTAAGCAAGATTCCTTCCGGGACACTGCTGCAATGATACTTGTACCCAGGATCAGATGTGTCACGTACATTCAGAGAGCCAGAGGCCGACGCCAGTGGTTTACTGTCTTACGAGTGGTCGCGATGATTGACCGAGAGATGACCAGAGAAGTGCCAGAACGGAATCATCCCTGTTAGCACACCTGATAGGGCCGATGAGCCGATGGACCGAGAGATTGGTAATTCACAGTGAAGACCTTGACCTAGGAGTGGTCATTGTTACGCACACCAGCAGGCCAGAGTCATGATCATCGACGAGATGTCCCACTAGAGACCGCGACAGTTGGCCCGAGATTCTTAGAAGGTGCGCTTGAGCGGTACTATTCCGCCATTATTGATTTCGATGTTTTGGGTGATTTATTCGCATGATTTGATTTTGATGATTGAGGATTTACGATCTTTGCACAGTGTTGCACTTGATATCGTTTTCGTGCTTGGTTTCACATGTTTATGATTTTACGGTTTTAGACATTTGAGTTGATTTTGTGCGTATATACGCACACGATTTGGTTTTTGCACGCGGTATAGTTCATATATGCTTGCAGTGCAGTGTTACGTATGTTGTGCATTTAGATGCCCTGGACTTTGATTTCGATGGTGATGTTCGATATTTGTTTTGTGCACCTTGTGCACCTGATTTGATTTTGTGCATGTTCGGCACTTGATATTGGATTTCATGATTTTGTGCATGATGGATGCACCTGGTTTGGATTTTCGCGCATGTTTTGAGATACGATTTTGGTGCACACCAGTTGCACTAAATCGAGATTCTTCGTGCATGTCAGATGCATCCGTTTTGCTGTCAGGCACTCACGTTGCCTATGACAGATGTTTCGTGCACACCCGATGCACTTAGATCTTGTTTCTGTACACATGTTGACACATATATAGATTTTGATTTCCGTGCGCACCAGACACACGTAGTATTCGTTTGCATATTTTGGGATTGATTTCTTATAGAGCAGTACGTTTTTATGATATTTGCTATGTGTTTTCGTATTGAGCAGGACTAGTCAGAGGATAGTACCTGAATGTATTTTGCATGCATTGATAGCTATCGAAGGGAATTCCAAAAGGCGAGCTATAGTCTCAGTATTTACCTACGTGTCTGATATGACACGAAACGTTTAAAAAAAGAAAACCCTTCCAAATTGTTTCCCAAAATGGCGGAACGTACAGTTCAAACAAAATGTATATATGTATATGATTATTTTCTTATGATAGACGTTCGCCACTGTGCAGTGTATGCGCATTGCACAGCGACTTTAAAAGATTTGGCATGCATTTTCTTCATATATTTACATATATAGAGTTGATATTTACATGTATAGTTTCAAGATTATATCATATTGGTTTTGTATTGGATTTGACATTTGTGTCTTTACCATGACTCCGATTATTATGGGATGCTTGACGGAGTTTTGATTTGAGTTATATGCTCATTTTTCATGCGCATGCGCTGCGCTACAATTTGTTTTATGTATTTACAATTTCGGAGCCACGACGACTTGATGGTTTTGGTTTAGATGTTTTAGTATTTGGGGGGAGTTTTACTTTAAATTCGGGGACCGAATTTTTTTAAGGGGGGAAGATTGTAGCGTTTTGAAAATCGTTTCGGTGAAATTTCAGAAAATCGGTAAAATAAGGGGGTTTTCTGTAAAAAGTCAAAATGCAAATATCTTATTATAAAAATTAAATATATATATTCTAGCTATGTAATTGCTAGTATTTGGTGTTTATTGAGCCACTGGTGAAATTTCAAATTTTCTGGAAAAAAATTATTTTATTATTATTTTAAGCCGTCACTAATACATTTAATTAAGGAAAATTACAAATTGGAATGAGTTGAAACAAATTTTGTGCATCAGAACATATTAAACATAATTTTAACATGTTGTTTTTGAAACAAAATGAATCTGCCAAACGGTGTTAGAAATTATTGAAGAAAAAAAAGGCTTTTTTGGTGAAATTAGCGAAAACTTGCAATTTGGTAACTTGAGGGGTTCTTTTTGCATGGAATTTTCTTGTACTCTCTCTCACCCATCCTCACCCACTCATGGCCGGCCCCACCACCAACAGCAGCCCACTCACTTTCCCTCTCCTTTTTACTTCTTTTATGTGAAAAGAATGGTTAAAATAAAAGTTTTTTTTATATATTTATGTAGGTGGGGGTATTATGGTAATTGGGAGGGGCTTTGACTTAGTTTTTTCTTCACACCATTCCCTCACAACTCCCCACTTCCTCCCATGGCCGAAAATGACCAGCAGCAGCCCCATTTTTCCCCCCAAATTTTCATCTCTTTTGCTTCAATTTCATCTCAAAAGACATCAAAAAAATCCACAATTCCTTCACTAATTCAAAGCTAATCCCTATTCTACCTCTTCTAACATTCAAATTGGTTTAAAGCATGGTGAAAGGAGGTGTCTTTGGAGGCTAGAGAACCTAAGGTTTCAAACTTGAGAGGTATAATTCTAATCTAATATTTAATTTGTAGTTTGATTATGCTAAAATAGGCTTTTAAAGTGTTAATTTGGTTGTTGTTGGTTGTGTGATGAAATTCAAGAGAAGGGTTAAAGTTAGAAATTTAAAATTGAATACTTTCATGTGGGTTAATTTGAGTGTTGTAGCTAGCGAGTTGTGTGGATTGGGTGATTGTGCAATGTTGCGACCATTTTGTCGCAAATCCGCGATGTTTGCGCAATTTTTCGATTTCTAGTGCAAACTTGGTTTTGTAAAATAATTGCAAATGTTTGACTAAAAATCTAATTAGGTTTTTCATGACTTCATTAACATTATTAAGTGTAGTTTAATGCTTTAGATCATGCAAATCTAAGCTAGATTGTAGTTTGTGCATTTTTGCTATGAAATTGTTAAAATTGGTTATGTTTGCAAACTAGATTTTTTGAGATTGATATTAAGAATTAAGTTTAAAATCTAATTAACATTGGTATGACTTAATTAAGAAGGTTAGTGAGCCTTATGGCCATTAGTTTTGTCAAAACATCATGTTTTGTACTAAAACGGTGATTTGTGCTTGCTAGATTTTCGGAAAAATGACTTTTTCAGTGAAATTGGGGTTTTTTGTGAGTTTTAACCTATTTTATATTAAAATTAGTGTTCGTGAATGTGCAAATGAGTGTATTTGGGGTTTTCTCGATGGTCTGGCGTTTGTACACCGATGTCGAGAGTTTTTGGGTTGATTTGTGAAAGCAACCATAGGTTTTGACCTATGTGAGATTCGTGAGTCGTTTTGGTCTTGAGTCGGATTTTAATGCGATACGGTGCGTTATGATATGTAGGTAACCCATGTGGACTTCGAGAAGACAAGCAAGCGCGTGGCGACGTCGGCACCGGCGAGCGAGGACCAGGTGAGTAGATTTATATCTACGGGGAGAAGTCGGGTGGATGGCGTATAGCACCCCCGCAGTCCGTGGTGATATATACGAATACGTATACACATATATATTGATTATTATTTATTGAGGTTATTGATGATAAAGATAGATTTTAGGTGTGAATAGATAGTTTTAGTGTTGCGAGACCCTAGAGTAGAGGTTGCACCACATTTATACACACACCCATACTTGCATACATTTTTCTTTATATATGCTTATATGGGGTTATATAGTTATGTGTTCACATGGGTATGGGACTATGTATTCATATACTGGATTTGAGGATAATACTTGGGATCTGAGATGAGTCGATGAGATTTGATTTGAGGCCGTGAGATCGGTGATTTGGCAGGGTTCGTATCTGAAATATGACATGACGTTGTAGAGGGTCCTTTGACGTAGTGTTTCACACACGTGCATCCATATGTAGGTGGTATCAGTATTGTACTAGACGTAGGTCAGTACCCCGATCATGATATTTGATAAAGAGGATACCAGATGAATAGTATGACGAATGTGATATTGACCCGTACCCAGATTTGGGATGCTGTACGACGGATTTAAGTACGAGCTATATATTAATGATTGATCCGCACTCTTGACTTGGGATGTCTGACTATAGATATGTTATCGGAAATGATATTATTGAGGCGGGATCACCGACTATACATATACATGTATGTATATGTATCGACTCAGATGATAGGCGGTTTCCTTACCTATAGTTCAGCTTGTTAGTTCAGCCGTATAGTTTAGTGTAGTTGTTAGATTAGATTAGACTCTTACCTATTTCAAAACTTGCGGATCGTGGGTATTTTAAAAGACGGGTCAAGGGATCTACGGATATTTCAAAAGACGAATCCTTTCTTAAAATCACCGCAGCCCTTATTTTCAAAACCCCACGATTCGTGTTTTTTCAAATGGCACCATTGTTTAATATTTAGCTCCCGCTCATTATGGTTGCTCGCTCCGCATCGCATACTTACATTGTTATTTCATATTGCATTGTTGATATTATGCTGTTAGGATACCACCACCATTACCAATGATGCGTATGTACCACGTACACTTACTTGCCGGCTCACACACATCTTCATCGGTAATTGCCATGTCACGTACACCTTAGAAAATATTATTGCTTGACTTAGCTTGTTAGTTAGTAATTTGACATGATATTAGTGTACCTGCTTTACATATGCCAGCTTAACATTATAGTTATTACTTGTCACTTCATGCATACTGTTATTCATTGTTATGCCGCATTCATGATTTTACATGCTATTGATGATTTGGATTCGGATTTCCATGAGATTTTCTGGATTTAGGGGGGAAACCGCAAAACTTATATAAACTGCTTTCTATCTTTTTAAATAAAAAGTGCGGTTTTTCCCATGATGTATGAGTCGTCCACCATGAGTTTGCTGATAGATTTCGAGACCCGATTCGAGGAGACGGGTGAACCGTTTCGGGTACATGGTGGACCCGGTAAGGTACCCCGGGGCAAGAAGCGCGTGATGATGACGATGTGAGCCTGGCAGGGGAGCACTACCTACCGGTGATATTACCCGACGCGTCGGATATCCGGAGGATACCGTCGTGGCCTTGAGATAGATGGTAGGGGCCGGTCTGGACTGACGGCGCCCTAGATATTGTGATTGAGACATTGAGATTTCGAGATATTGAGGTACAGAGACTGTGATACAGAGATATCGAGATATTGGGATTACGTTTTGTGCCGATGCTAGGCACTGTTTTATGCTGATTTCATTATGATACCTCATTTTAAAAATATAAAGAAAATCTCACTAAATTATGAAAACAGTTTCTTCATTTACATGTATTCTGTTTTCATGCATTCATACCTCATTCATATGATGTATTGCTACTGGAGGCACTGACACGGGCACATGAGATTACACTCGGGTTAGATATTTATCCTAGCCTTTGTTATAGGCTGCATGTTATATATATAATTGAGGATATATTATGATCATTGACCTAGGTTGCGTTATTTATGCGATTTCTTTTCGTAGATGTTTTTCTATTCACGAGTTGGCAACTCACCCCCGTTGTGCCCCAGTTTCTTGCAGGTTTTGCCGTACAGGTTTCATTACGGCTTTGCTGGCACTGCTTCCCATTTCCGGGCGACTTGCTAGTAGGTGGGTTTACTTGTATCGTACCCCCATTATATATCTTGTATATCATTATTCTGTTGTATCTAGAAGTTCCATCAACCAAACATGTAATTATTTTGAGATAGAGACCAGTGATGTTATTCCTTCGACCTTAGAGTCGCGCGTTATATTTCTGTGGTTTTCTTATGGTTTTGAGTTTCCTTTTGAATTTTGATCCTCACCGTTGGCGTTGTATATTATGTTGCTTGTGTGGTTGTGACCGTCGGTTGACGAAGAGCTAGCTCCCGCTTGGGGATGCCTTTTTATTTATTTCGTACGCCTCGAGACGTTCGTAGTTTAAGTGCCGGTCATGTTCCGTACTTTCGGGCCGTGACAAAACAGTAGCTCCATTTCTGCAAATGTCTTGATGGAATCATTCGGATGTTCCGAGTACCATTCAAATGCCGTCTCCGCCAAGCTGCCGACAAATTGGCGAAGCAATAGTTTGTTATCGCCTCCAGCATTGCCGCATAGTGCTTTGAATTGAGCAACGTGTTGGTGCGGATTGCCCGTCCCCTTATACACATGGAATTTGGGGATCGTATATCCTGGCGGGTACTTAATTTGGTCGTACCAGCCTGGATAAGGTCGCCCATTTCAGACGAATTGTCCTGCCGCTTCGTTCTCCTGATGAGCTCGTATTTGTTGAGCTATGTAGTCGTCAAGGGCAGCTTAGGAGATCGTCTCCTCCCTGGCTGCTGATAGAGCCGGAGGAGGGTTTGATGTCTTTTCTCTGTCGTCTTCAATGATTACTGGAGGGTCTTCAGCTGGAGGATCCGGCTGGATCATCATCCCAACCATGTCTTGGAACAGAAGCGACATCTGTTTTATATTAGTCGCTTGTTCCGAGGCCTATTTATCTTTCTTTTCAAGCACAATCCGTAGGAACTCAGTGTCGGTTTCCTGCTCCTGGTGTTGTTCCGACGATGCTTCTGGGCTTTCTTTCTGCCCGGTGAGTGCGGCCATTCTTGTCAACATTTCCTGGAACTTTTATTGTTGCTCCTGAGCTTTCGTCACAGACCGTGTAAGCGGTCGATGACCCGCGGAAGTACGGCTTTCCTCTTTGCTGGAAGCCATGTATACCGTGTGCACTACCATACCCCCAGACTTAGGGCATTTGGATCCCTTGTTCCCACCAAAAAAAATTCTGCGTAAAAGAGCCCAAGATATCAAATGGCAGCGATACGTTTACGAAAATGTGAACCTGTATTTTCCGGGCTTATTTTGACAAACTCCCAAATGAGTAACAGCAAAACTCTGATGGTATCGAAAGAGTCTCAAAAAATCCTTCGATTTGATATATTATGGGCCTCATAATTCATCCGGGATCAAAAGTTATGAGCAAATATGCTATGCACGTGTAATCTAAGGAAGAAAATGTGAATCAGTATTTTCCGGGCTGCATTTTGACAAACTCTCGAATGAGAAACAGCTAAATTCTAATGGTATCGAAAGTGTCTCGAAAAATCCTTCGATTTGATATATTATGGGCCTCATAATTCATCTGGGATCAAAAGTTATGAGGCATCACGTGCTCACATGTGACCGGGCATCATGTGCCCACACGTGACCGGACATCACCTGCAGACACGTGACCATTTACAGGCAAAGCCTGTAGGCACTGAATAAAATAAATAATTAAAAATAATTAATCAGTGGGGTCACGTGCCAACACGTAATAGGCCTTTAAACTAACTGAAAAGAATTAAAGGTATAATAAAATAATAAGGAAAAATCCCAATGGGGTATCACGTGCCAACACGTGACCAAGGGTCACGTGTGGACACGTGATAATTCCTGAGTTCTTTAAAACAACAGAATTAAATTCTGGTCAAATGCTTAATCAGGGGGTCACGTGCCAACACGTGATGAGTTCCTAAAGATCTATGAATTAATATAATTAAATTCTAATTAAGTGGGAATCAAAAACCCTAACTGGAAAAATATTTCTCTAAATCTTTCCAAACAAAAAAGATGGTGCTCTGTAAAATGGGGCACCGTTGGATTAAAAATCCAATGGTGATTAAAAATCACCAATTTATAGAAAGATTTTATACAAGGAAAGATTTCCCTGAAATTTGCCAGGAATAACAGATAAAATATCTTTTGGATTAAAAATCCAATGGTAAATAAAATAACTCGAAGATAAAATATCTTTTGAATTAAAAATCATATTGGTTACAAAAAACAACTAAAATCTTTAAAATGAAAAATTGACCAAACAAACTGATTCTTTTCTTTCTCCTATAAATAAGAGCCAAGAAGAAAAGAGAAGGGATCTATTTTTTTTTTTTTTTTTTTGGAGATAACAACAACAGAGAGAAAAAAGAGATGAGAATTTAATTCTTAAGAGAGAGAAAAAAAGATCACTTCAGAGAAAAGAAACCCTAGTTGAGAAAGGGTAAAGAGATCTAAGTTCCATAAAACAAAGAGAATTTAATTCTCAATTTAAGAGTTTAACTCTTCTGAATAAAAACTTAGTTCTTCCTTTGGTTGAAAATCTGCAGAAGCAGATCTCCCCACAAGTTGAGAATTTAATTCTCATCGGGGAGATTCTGCCATGCAGATCCAAAACTTAGAGGGAGAATTGAGTTTAAGAAATTTAATTCCCCCAAATTCATAGGAATTTAATTCCTCCAAATGAAACTAGGGTTTAACCCTACATGAGAATTTAATTCTCCCAAATTCATAGGAATTCAATTCCTCCAAATAAAACTAGGGCTTAACCCTACATAAGAATTTAATTCTTCCATATACATAGGAATTTAATTCCTCAAAACAGAATTAGGGTTTAACCCTACCAAAGAATTTAATTCTCAAACCAATAGACTTAAAGCTCTCCATAAACATAAAGAACTTGGTCACGTGGTAACACGTGGCCCTCATTCTTAATGAGTAGAAAAGAAAGAACAGACTAGGTCACGTGCCCCCATGTGACCCTTAAACAGACTCCCCAAAATGAGAAGGAAAAAGCATGGAGGCAATGCCTCATGTGCTCACACGTGACCCTCAAAAATGAAGGGAACAAATCCAAAGGCAGAATTAAATTTGGGTGCCCTCACGTGTCCCCACGTGACCCCTAATAAACAATGTAATAAATCAATACATGGATACCCATCACGTGCCCACACGTGATGGCCTGAAGATTAAAAGTGTTTAACACTTATTTGAATATTCTGATAATAAAATAAAGGAGGTCTGGCCCCATCTTTAGGCGCCTCACGTGACCCCACGTGACCCCTTCCTTTCTAGTGTTTAACACTATTTTGAGCATTTTGTCTCCAGTGTTTAACACTTTTTTAAATACATCACATGAGGACACGTGACCGCTAGATGTCCTCTAGTGTTTAACACTACTTTCAAACCAGCTTAGCCCAAATTGGCTAAGTTTTCCAGAGGCAAATATCCCCTTCAAATGAGCTTTAAAATCCAGAACTATAATGTTTAAATGCTCAGCCAAAGACAAAATGTTATCAGAGCCTTCAAACTCTTGTTTAGCATTGCTAAATAATGAGGGGCTGAACCCAGGCAAATGTTCAATAGCCCAACAAAGGGCCAACATTTCAAACTTAATTGGACTTAGCCCAAATTGGCCATAAGTCCTCAATTCAGATTTAACTGAGCCATTGTGCTCATAATCTAATTAATTGATCATAGTTCCAAATTGGACTATAGATCTCCCAATCAACTTTGGTTCAATGGTACATCTCTTCACTCCTTTGATATTTATCGTTGTAATCCTTCAACGTCTTCAGAGAGGTGACGAGTCCTGACAACCATACATTTCACGGACTATAATGTCCTTAACCTTGATTGTGGGGTCTTTAAACTCACGGACTATGATGTCCTTAACCTCGGACTGTGGGGTCCTTAAACCCATGGACTATGATGTCCTTAATCTTGGACCACCATGTCCTTAAACTGGTAATCGACCGCAATGTCCTTAAACTAAACAATAGAGTCCAAATGCTCTTTTGTTGGATCTAAACGATCCCGTTAAGTAGATCATAGTCTAAATACGAATTTGGACTAGTCCACGCCCTACGGGCGACAACATAAATTAGTCTCCGCATACAATCCACGGGCAACCAAAAACAAAATAAACACCCACGACATGAAGTGACCATCTGGAGAAGGAGAAAGTTGTTACCGCGATACAGTAGCTTAATTAACTGCAGGGGCTTGCGCCTGCAGGGAAGAGCGTCCCCACAATCAAAACCCCCTAAAATGAGGGGGAATCTGACGAAATCTGCTACATCGGTCGCATCCGTTTAAACCTTCGATACGTGGTGTCATAAATCAACTTGGCATCTTCGGAGAGGTGGACGGATAGTACCTATTAGCATCTGCACCCAAATTCAAGCAAGACGTTTGTCTTCCCGATTTTCGGCGGGGAACAGATTCTGGCACGCCCGGTGGGACCTTTTCCTCTTTCCACTCCACAATTCGTGTGTCGTGTTCACGAACGAATCGCGGTTTGCTATGGTTGCCTGTGGATTCGAGATACTAAGATTTGGTGTCTTGCTCCGTGTAGAAAACAGAAGATCAATGGCTTCAAACTGCACTAACTGCAACTGCAATTCTCGCTCTGTCCCATCCGGAGGAGTGACTTACGGGCCCCAAGCGGCCTCCATCTTCGCTATGCTGGTGGAACAGGTGACTCAGGCCACCACTGGATTGTTCTTCGGGACCATGATCCCGCCAACAAGCTTCAACGCTCCTGTACCATCACAAGAAGCTCCGAAGAAGTCGGTCTTTGATCGGTTTACCACTACTGTGGCCCCTCTTAACAGGTCGCCCAAACCAAGTGTCTCAGTTTTCAGCAGTCTGGGCCAAAGCTCCAACGGACCCGTGAAGAATCCCGCAATTACTGAAGAGGTCATCCCAACACGGATAGTCGTTCCTACTTCTGAAGTCCCCAAGGCGGCTTCTCCTGCTAAGAGGTCGGTCTTCACAAGATTAGTCGTTTCAGCTCCGACGCCACGTGAAGTCAAGAGGGCTGATTCCCCTGTTCGAAAGTCGGCCTTCGCAAGACTGACTACCCCCTCTCAGCGAGCATCTGTCTTTGACAGGCTGGCGCCAACAGCAGACTCTCATCAGAACAGGGGGCACGGAAAAGCTGATCCAACAGCGGAGGTGATCCCGGCCGCACGACATGCTCGATGTCGCTACTAGCGCCAAGTGAGGAAAGCTGGGGGCAATTCCCCTTCTGGGCTGACTCCGCCGGCTCCAATGGTGGAAGTTGATGCTGCTGATCCAACCGGGAATAGCTTTGAACTACTTAACAGGATGCGCAGGAATTCGCCAACTGCCGTGCAAAAAAAGTCTCCTCCACCCGTTGAAAAGATCACAAAGGTGAAGCTGGAGCAGCCCCCTCAGCGACTGTCCTATAAAATTTATAAAGTTTGGCGATAGGTCTAAGACTCCGTGATTGATCAAGACTATCCCCGCCAACAGAAAAAGATGAAAGCGCGGCGAGAAGAAGACAATCCTGTCAAGCCACAAAAGGTGCCGTCTACCTGGGTGCCCGTTGCAACGACCCCCTCAGCTTCGGCCGCCCACAAAAGAAGGAGGTCGGAGAAGATCCCTGTGTCTTTGGCAAATCGCAAAGACACTGAATCTAAATGCCCCAAGTCTGGGGGCATGGTGGTGCACACTGTTTATATGGCATCCGGAAAAGAGGATAGCCGTATCTCCCCAGGTCATCGACCGCTTACGCGATCTGTAACAAAGGCCCAGGAGCAACAACAGAAGCTCCAGGAAATGTTGACGCAGATGGTCGTACTCACAGGGCCAAAAGAATGCCCGGAAACGTCATCAGAGCAACGTCAGGAACAGGAAACTGATGCTGAATTCCTCCGCAGAATCCTCGAAAAGAAGGACAAAGAGGCAGCGGAACAAGCTGTCAATATAAAACGAATGGCGTTCTCATTCCAAGACACAGTCGGAAAGATGTTACAGCCAGATCCTCCAGCTGAGGATCCTCCTATTATCCTTGAAGACGACCGAGCGGAGACGTCAAACCCTCTTCAGCTTGTTCAGCAGCCAAAGAGGAGACCATCTCAAAAGCTGCCCTGGATGATTACATCACTCAGCAGATACGAGTTCATCAAGCGAGCGAAGTGGCCGGGCAAATTGTTAAAACTGGACGACCCTACCCAGGCTGGTATGATCAAATCAAGTACCTGCCAGGATACACGATTCCTAAATTCCATGTGTACAATAGGACAGGCAATCCCCATCAACATGTCGCTCAGTTCAGGGCTTTCTGCGGCAACACTGGAGGAGATGATAAGCTACTGCTTCGCCAATTCGTCGGCAGCTTGGCGGAAACGGCCTTTGAGTGGTATTCGGAGCTTCCCAACAACTCCGTCAAAACTTTTACGGAGATGGAATTGCTGTTCACCCAACGTTTCGCAAGCGCTAGCGAGCGCACCCCCATCACAGCATTAATTAATGCCAGATTGAAGCCGGGCGAGACATGGGTCCAGTATGCGATATGGTGGCGGAATTTATGGTCGAAGTGCGAACAACGCATCGAGGAAGCTCCTGCGGTAGGCATGTTCGTGGGTACTCTTGATCCGCAAGCGATCATATCCCAATTCATGATGTTCTTCAAGCCGACCACCTTCCAGGCCTTGATTGACAAGCTGGACCAAATGGACCAGATGGGCCATAGGCCTTCCCCTTCAAAGTTGGAGCCTCGGAATGAAAATGGCAAAGGGAAAGCAATCTTCTTCGCCAACGCTCAACAACAACCGAATGGCCCGAGACCGGTTGTTCGCCAAAGCAATAAACGGCAGTCCCTCGATGAGAAGTTGAGATGTCCTTACTCATTTCCCCGGGATAAAACAAGGAAACTGTTTGAACTGGCAGTGCGTAATGGGCTCATTACTCTACCGGAGTCGAGACACCCACCGCAACCGAACGACGTCAACGATCCCAATTACTGCGCCTACCATCGAGTATTGGGCCATCCGATTGAAGACTGCTACGTCTTCAAAAACTGGGTTGAAGACCAATACCAACAGGGCAAGTTCGCGCTATCCGAAAACTGGAAGGTGAATCCACCACAACAGCACACTCCTAAAAGGGTGGACACACTGGGAGCATCGTGCTCTTTTATAGAGGAAGCTCCATGAGAAGATGTTCTTTCGGCAAAAACTAAAAGAATTCTGAAAGATCTTCAAACATGTCCGGCGATCAGGTGGAAAAGTCCGTAAGAACCGGAGATTATCGAGGGGATGCTGAAACCACGCCCAACATTAGGAGTTAATAATGATGGTGGACAAAACATTCAGGCCCAGCCATCAATGTCTTCGAAGAAAAAGAAGAAGACCAAAAAGCCCGTGCAGTTTGATGACAAGCGCGCGGATCTGCAAAAGCATATTAACGGGCTGGAGGAATATAACCAGAAGGCGCGGACCCCGGTCACACTCCAAGAATTTCTCAACAATATCCTTGAGAGCGGAGATAACGACAATAAAGACGGGGATGACTCATCAGAAGAATCTGAGGACTATGTGGCAAGTTGCAACATGATCTCTCATTCGGCGTTAACTAACGAAGAAGCTCACTCGGCGATAGAAAACAGCATAAAAGAGCTGGGGGCAGGATCAAAGCCAAAACCATTAGAACCGTCTGACGAGATTATCGACTTGCTACTGAACAAAGCCCATCAGAAAAACAAAGTCAATCGAGAGCGCGAACTGGCTATATTCGAAAAAGCCAAACGCCGACGACTAGATGAAAAGGTCGAGGCAACCCAACCGGATCGAAGCATCCCTATCGCCATCAAAAGCAAGCTTAAAGTAAGGAAACGATTCGCTAGAGATCTGTCAATAGGAATGAAGTTGCCCTCTTTCAGAGAAAATTCTCCTGGCAGTATACATCTTGATGAAGCGGACATACATCATAACTTCTGCTTATACCATCAGAGGATTATACACCCTAACGAGGAGTGCATAGCCTTTAAAAACTGGTAGCAGGGATATGTTGCCCACCGACAACACGTTCAACGAGTGAAGCGCAAGGCTCGTCGGGAACAGAAAAGCACGACAGATGAGCGCAAAAGAGCTGCTGGCAACTGTCACATAGTCAACACCAAGGGATCGCAAGTTATCACCTTTAGAAGCGACTCTGACGAAGAAATCGCTCTCAGCCCTCTCTTCAAGGAATCCACCTCCGACACAAAAGATGCGAAGATTTCCGAGAAAATCTAGCTGCGTAATCGTACGTTGCCCGAAAAATCTCGGACCTATAAATAAATGACCGAAACGTCGTTAAACTACTACCAACCCGCGCCGTCCCCAGGTTGACGTGGTGTTAAAAAAAAAGGTATGTCCACAAGCGAAATGGGCACGGATGAAAACCCGAAAGGGCTCCGTGAGTAAAAACAGCAGGGCTACCGGCGAGTTTTATGAAAACCCGAAAGGGCGCAATCTCGTTAAAAGACACTTCCAGGGTCCCCTCGACCTTGTGAGGCGAAAATGCCTGCGTGAGATCCTTACGAATCATAAGAGAGCAACACACTTAGGGATCCCTACGATGCCTAAGGAGAAAACACACTTACAAGATCCTCACAACTCGTAAGGAGAATTCCCCTTTGAGACCCTCACGGCTCACAGGGTTCAAAAGCCTTGAGCTACAGGGATCTAAACCTGTTCTTAAGCCATCACAATCTCCAATACTACTCTACAAGCGGTTCAATTTTGACCCTTGTATACAATCCATGGGCATGAATGAACATTTCCCTAACAGAGTCCCATCAGCGACTAGGGATATACTCACACGGTGAACAAACACTTATAGGTCCTCTCGACTTGTAAGGAGAAAACACTCTTGTAAGATCCTTACGACTTATAAGAGAACACACACTTAGGAATCCTCACGATTACTAAGGAGAAAACGCACCTACGAGATCCTCACGACTCGTAGGGAGAAACACCTTTATGAGACCCTTACGGCTCATGAAGTCAAAAGCCTTAGTCGACGGAATCCTAACCTTGTTTGCTAAACCACCTTTGTTCAACATTGACAGAGGCATATGATGATTCGCTCCTGGCAATGTCCCAGTGGTAGCGATGCTAATGCCTAAATCGGTATCAAATTCCAAGTCATTTCATTGCAAATGATGATTCGCTTCTGGCAATATTCCAATCGCAGCAATGCTGATGCTAAGATTGGAAACAGATCCCAAGTTCCATACTCGTGGTGAAAATTCGACGAGCTAAAAATGCATATGAAATAGCCGAAATGATGGGGCAACTTGCAACGAAATCAGCAAGTAAAAATGTATGCATACAAAATAGCCGAAATGGTTGGGCAACTCGCAATAAAAATCAGCGAATAAATAAATCAAATAGCCGAAATGATTGGGCACCACGAAAAATAGCCGAAATGATTGGGCAATTGCGACTTTCGCGATATAAAAAGCTGAAATGATAGAGCATCGCGGAAAGAAATAAAAAAAAATTCTGAAAGAATGAAACTTTTGCCCTACAGGTGGGATAACATCGATCCCTGTATACAATCCAGGGGCACAAACAACAAGGGAACCATACTTTCCCACCAGGCTCCATCAGAAGAAGAGCCAAGTTTCGACGGCCACATCTACAGCCTGAAGACCCACAACGGCGTTCCTTCGCAGTCCAGCAGGATGCAGATGCAACGTCAACGAAAGACCTCACGGTCGAAACAAAGCGGAGTGATGGCAAAATCCTAACTCCACCTCAGGATTCGTCTCGTTACAGCAGACGCAATGTCAACAACGGCATTCCTTCGCAGTCCAGCAGGATGCAGATGCAACGTCAACAAAAGACTTCATGGTCGAAACAAAGCGGAGTGATGGAAAAATCCCAACTCCACCTCATCATTTGTCTCGTTACAGCAGACGCAGTGTCAACAATGGCGTTCCTTCGCAGTCCAGCAGGACGTAGATGCAACGTCAACAAAAGACCTCATGGTCGAAACAAAGCGGAGTGATGGCAAAATCCCAACTCTACCTCAGCATTTGTCTCGTTACAGCAGACACAATGTCAACAACGGCGTTCCTTCGCAGTCCAGCAGGATGCAGATGCAACGTCAACAAAAGACCTCATGGTCGAAACAAAGCGGAGTGATGGAAAAATCCCAACTCTACCTCAGCATTCGTTTCGTTACAGCAAACGCAATGTCAACAACGGCGTTCCTTCGCAGTCCAGCAGGACGCAGATGCAACGTCAACAAAAGACCTCATGGTCGAAAAAAAGCGAAGTGATGGAAAAATCCTAGCTCCACCTCAACGTTCGTCTCAATATAGCAGACGAGATGTCACTACAGCGTCCTTCCTCCAGCAGGATTCAGACGCGCCAAAACAAATGAAGCGAAGGCCAAATTCCTAGCTTCAGGGTCTTGACGGCAGCTCATATAAAGCCTGAAAGACAATCGGAGATCATCCCACACCAGCGAGGAGTGATCACTACCATGACATTTGTCTCGATACAGCAGATGCAATGACAGCAAACGAAGCAAAGGCAACATTCCTAGCTTCAGTGTCTTGACGGCAACTCATATAAAGCCTGAAAGACAATCGAAGATCATCCCACACCAGCATGGAGTGGTCACCACCTCGACGTTCGTCTCGATACAGTAGATGAGATGTCACCATAGCGTCCTTCCCCCAGTAGGATTCAGACGCGCTAAAACAAACGAAGCGAAGGCCAAATTCCTAGCTTCAGGGCCTTGACGGCAACTCATAAAAAGCCTGAAAGATAATCGGAGATCATCTCACATCAGCGCGGAGTGGTCACCACCTCGACGTTCGTCTCGATACAGCAGACGGGATGTCACCACAGCGTCCTTCCTCCAGCAAGATTCAGACGCGCCAAAACAAATGAAGCTGTTACCCTCCAAACAACGGAGACACGACCGCGCAGGTCCGTCTTGCCTAAAATTCGGGGCAGATGCTAATTGGAGCTATCCGTCCACCACTCCGAAGATGCCAAGTTAATTTATGGCACCATGTATCGAAGGTTTAAACGGATGTAGCCGATGTAGCAGACTTCGTCAGATTCCCCCTCATTTGAGGGGGTTTTGATTGTGGGGACGCTCTTCCCAGCAGGCGCAATCCCCTGCAGTTAATTACGCTACCGCATCACTGTAACAACTTTCTCCTTCTCCAGATGGTCACTTCGTGTCGTGGGTGTTTGTTTTGTGTTCGGTTTCCCGTGGATTGTATACGGAGACTAATTTGTGTTGTCGCTCGTAGGACGTGGAGTAGTCCAAATCCGTATTTTCTTAGATTATGGTTTGGGGTTTTCGTTTAAGGATACGTTAGTCTCATTTTTGGACTAACATCAACTTAAACGTTTATTAAGTACACGTTAGTCTAATTTCCAGACTAAGATCAACTTAACAAGATCATTTAGATCCAACAGAAGAGCATTTGGACTCTATTGTTTAGTTTAGTGACATTGCGGTCAATTACCAGTTTAAGGACATGGTGGTCCATTGTAGTCCGTAGGATGTATGGCTGTCGGGACCCGTCACCTCTCTGAAGACATTGAAGGATTACAACGACAAATATCAGAGGAGTTCAGAGATGTACCCTCGAACCGGGTGTAAATTGATTGGGAGAGCGGTTGTGCTCAGTTCAATTTAAATTGAGGACTTATGGCGAGAATTGGGCTAAGTCCATTTGAAAATGTTCAACATTTTATTCATGTTTTGCCTATTAAGCTTTTGCTTGGGCTCTGTCCTTTTACAATGCATAGCATTGGGCTCTGTATTTAAATGCATAGCATTTATATTTGGCCTGTTAAGCTTTTACTTGGGCTCTGCCCTTTTTTAATAATGCATAGCATTTTAATGGTCTGACAGTGCGCCACGTGGCTTATCAGGCGCATTGCGCCAATTAAAGAGTACAAGGCGCTAGCGCATATGGAGATGACACGTGTCACGCTCTGCTAAGCGCAAGTCAGTTAGCGCAGTGCGCTGCTGACACGTGGCGCGCTCTGGTGCAGTGCGCCAATCCAAGAGCACAGTGCTCTGTTTTAGAAGCGCAAGGCGCAGATTGTTTTGTGATTGACACGTGGCGCTCTCTGGTGACTTGCGCCAGTCCAAGGAGCTCAAAGGCGCATTTAAGAGTGCAGGGCACTATACAATAGCGCAGAGCGCAACTTGATCCAATTCAGATCAAAGAAACAAGTTTTCCTTGTTCTAAAGAGGTTCTACCTCAAGATTCAAGAACCAATGGTTCATCAAAAGGCTGTGCCTTTATATAGATCAAAAGATCTAGGGGTGAAGTAAATTACTTCTTTATTGTTTTTGTGATTAGATCTTTATGATCTTTTTCTTTTTATTGAAGATCTTGATCTTGTTCTTAGATCTTTGATCTTTTTAGAAGAAATTCTTCTTTTTGTAAGGTGTTTTCATCTCTGTTCTTCCAAGAATTTAATTATTTACCTTGAAGAAGATGATCTTCTTTCTTCAAAGGCCTGCCTTTCAAATTTTTCAGAGTTCTCCCTTTTTTCTATCTCTGTATCTGTGAGACTTGGAGTTTAGGGGCCTTTATATAGGGCCAATTGGTTTGTTGAGTTAGTTACAGAGATCTTTCTCTGATTGATCTGGGGATATTTCTTCACCGCTGGATCTTTGATCCTGAAGGCTCTGTTTTACAGAAGATAATCTTCTTATTTTAATAAGGTTGAAAAGATTTTTCTAGAATTTTAATTCTGATTACTTAAATAATTTATTATTTAAATTCCAGTGCTGGCGCAATTGGCGCCAGCGCAACTGCGCTAGCGCACCACTGTTTGACACGTGGCGCGCAGCGCAGAGCGCAAGTTATCTGAAGCGTTGTTTCCTTTATTTTAAAATTTGAATTTTAAAACAGAGCCTTTCTCTGATTGGGGGTGCGCTGCCTTGAGCGCAGCGCACCTTGCGCTGGCGTGTCTGCTTTTGACACGTGGCGCTCTGCGCGCAGCGCAAGGAATCTGAAGTGTTGCTTCACCTTTTAAATTTTGAAATTCAAACAGAGCTTTGCTCTGATTGGGGGAAACAAATTCCCCCCAACCGTTGTGCTCACGTGGCGCACACGTGAGTGCAGCGGTGGCAACATTTGAACCGTTAGATCAACTCAGGAGTTGAAGGGGCGCTTCTGCGCCTATAAATAGGACCCTTGGTCCTCCTCAGATGATTATCATCTTCTTATTAAGATTTTTATTTTCAGAGCCTTGCTCTCGTTCTCAAGAACTTCAGAGTTAGAACTCTAGAAAATTTTAGGTAAAAATTTAAACTTAATTAAATCAACTTTAATTAATAGAGCCTTACTCTTATAGATCTTTTGATCTAAAGAAATCCCCTTTGGGGTTTCATAAACAGAGCTTTGCTCTCAAGAATTTGTTTCATGGTTTCTTAACCCATGAACAGAGTCTTGATCATTGACAGAACATAGATCTTTTGATCTTCTGATGATGAACTCTTAAGAGTTTTTTTATGGATCTTTAAGATCCCAGAACTTTAATTTTTAGGAATTAATTTTTTTCTTTGATGGATTTTTCCATCATTATTACAGAGCTAGGCTCTTTAAGGAATCTTATTCCCTTGTGACCAGAGTTTGACAAGTGTCACTCTGTGACAGAGCTCTGCTTTGAAAAGAGAGATTTTCTCCTTGTCTCAAGGGATTTCTCATTTAATAAGAATATTCTTTGAGGATTTCCTCATTAATTGACAGTCTCATCCAATGATGAGGCTGTCTTATTAACTGATGCATTGTCATCTGGATTTTGTGGGTCCCTCTTTGGTCCCCTCTCCACTGCATTGCAGTGTGGTATAAATTTTAAAGTACCAAGCGTTGGAATTTTTAAAATTAAATTATGATACTGATGATTGAATTTCACCTTTTCTTACAGGCAACATGTCTGCTGATCTTTCGTTCCCATTTTTCCGCTCAGAAGGAGGATTCCCTGAGGCGCTGGTGGACCGGGAGGTTCTTACTCTTATTAAGGATTATGACCATGAGTATAAGAACCTTCACCTGTGGGGTAGGTGGTACAGCGAGATTATCAAGGGTCGCCGAAGCTTCTCTTGCGCGACGCCGTCAGAGCCGATCTCATTGATCCCATATGTAGATGCACCCCCGGTGAACTATGCCGTGGAGGTCGTAAATTGGAATTCGGAGGATCTTCTTCAGCCTTCGATTGCTGCCATTCCCGTGCAGCCGCCGGCAGCCGTGGATATTCTGGGGCGGCGCATATGCCAGGATGAGTCGCGCCCTTGGGGACAACCCTATAACATTGGATTGACCCCTCGACAATCGGCCGGGTATTTGCAGTAGGCTAGATACATCTTGTCAGCGAAGAAGACGCATTTGAGGAAGATTGGTCTGTATCCCGCAGTCTACGCCTCATTGTTCGAGTACCCTGCTCCTTCGACGTGGTAGGTTAAGGCATTCGTGGAACAATGGAACATCCCCACCCATACCTTTCTTCTGACGGACAGGGAAGTCTCCATCCCCTTGGAAGAATTTGCTGAGATTTCCGGTTTGCCGGTGAGGGGGGAGCATTATGAAGAGCTACTTCCTCCTGATGAATATGTATTCGCCACCAAGCCGCTGGTAATGGGCCTAACGCCGGAGAATGCTATTCAGCACCAGTTTCCGAGCCTGGTAAAGGTGCTGAATATGTATGAAAGTCTCTACTTGGAATCGGGAGGCCGGGGAGTTAGTTTTGCAGATTTCATCGCCCGCTTTCTTTGACCTGAGATTCTATCGCAGCGGAGCGAAAAGTTCGCCAAGCTCGACGACCCCTTCGGCTTTGGCTTAGATCGTCGACCAGTACTAGAAGATGATCAGAAGGGTTTTTATCTCCCCGATGTCGTCATCATCCCCTTATCGGAAATCGCCGCCCCGGGCATCGACGAGGAGACCTTCTTTCTCGGGTTTCTGGGGCTATGGCTGTGCCGGTTCGCGCTCCCCATGCACCCACGCTACATGTGGCCGTCCGTCTTTTACCCAGCGCATCAGATGGTAGCTGGTATACAGTTGTCGATTGGAATCGCCGGGTTGGCCCATCTGTACCATGGACTCAGCGTGGCGGCGGACGCAAATGAACCGGGTGTGCAACCTGCCAATTTCCCGATGCACTACTTTACTTCATGGATGGAAATGCATGTGCTCGGGGTATTCGGTATTCATAAGAGACCCTCGTTTTACGAGAAGTGCAGACTCCCGAGAGTAAGAGGCTGGTCGACGCTTCTATTGTGAATCCTTCTCCTCGGGAGGCTAGGGGGTTGCTTCTTCGTCCGCGCATGGTCGGAGCGGGCATTTTTTTCATGGACAAGGTCATGACCATCGGCCCGGAGACTTCCAAGGCGGTGTTGGCGTTGCGTGATAGTTTCAAGGAAGGGGCCTCCGTATTGAAAGCCCGGGAGATTCTTCACTTATACTCCATCCGGCCGGGCTTCCTGGTGTTTAGGTAGAATGATTTGGTGCTTTTTATGAGGTACAATCCCATCGCTTCTCCCAGCAGTTAAGTTATAACCAAGGGGTCCCACTGGAGGCGTATTTGGAAGAGCCTGCGGCCACCAGAGAGGAGATACAGAATGCATTACATCACTTCATGCGGCTAAATACGGGCTCCCATTTCTTCATTAGCGAGCCGACTTGCATTCCAAGGGCCCTCAACGTATACGGGGCCTGGTATCAGCACGCGATGGGTGTCGTTATCCGAGAAGAGAAGCGGCTACTGATTGACTGCAAGGGTGCGCCCCCCGCTAGTGACCGCAAAGTCCCCCTAAGGCAAATGACCCCTGTCATTCCTCCACTAAGAGGAGATGCCGGAGATGAGCCTCCACGTGTACTAAGCCCCACGCGTGGATTGCCGCGTGATTCTGTAGACGTGCCCTCAGCGTCCCGTGCTCCGGTGGAGACGGTGAATGTGGTTTCGCCTGAATCCGGCATGGGCTCGGACATCGGGACCCGCCGTCCTAAGGTGCCCATGAAGCATAAGCTGATTTTGGGTGTGACCGGGGTTTGCGCGCAGAAGAGGAAGAAGAAGTCGGTTCTTTCTCTTGATGCCATACTCGGCTTAGAGCCTCAGACCCCTCTCACCGAAGGCTTAAGTGAGTATGGAACCAACGAGGGTTTCTTCGTAGAGCCAGAAGACACTGATCTGGCGGCTGCCATCGCAGTTTCTGAGCGATTGGCAAGGCGCGACGCGTGGTTGGCTAAACTCACGCAGTCAGGTAATCGCCAGTTGTATTCTTCATCATTTCATCGTACTTTTATCATTGTTTTTGACTAACGCTTTTCCTTTTTTTGAAACAGGCATTTCTACCGAAGAAGCCATCGCTGCTTCTCTCAAAACCTTCGAGGAGGAGGAAAGGAAACGCGCTTTATCGGGCGTTGGTACGTCTCGGCTCATTGAGTCTTTATTCTCCTTTTTATGGCCAATCTAACCTTTTCTTTGTCTCATTGCAGGGACCACAAGACCTGCCTCGCAAGCCGACACAGGAATTATCCCCGGGCCAGCTACCGAAGTCCCGACCTCTTCGGGGTTGCCATGAGAGTCCCTACTTAAAAAGACGATGATGGATGCCTTGAAGGCTCTGGAGGCAACTCTGAACGCGGATGACGACGCCTTGCTGAAGGAGGCTTCCAAGAGGTCTGTCGTGACGGCCCGGGAGGAGAGGAAGCGCCTGAGGCGCGCAGCGAGGGAGCGTAGTGCTGCTTTGGCCGTGGGAGCGGGCTCAAGCGCCGTTACTCCTTCTGCTACTCCTTCAGACGATCTCCCGGTCGCTTTGTCTACTGCTCATATACGGGTGGCGCGTGTAGCTCGGGAAGCCAACGGCAAATCCGTCTCAGGTAATGTGCTTTCGAGACTTTGTTATCAAAGTTTTAAAACCGTCGGTTCTTATATATCTTGTCCTGCAGGGCCGAGTCCTACTGAAGGAACGGCGGCGACCGTTAAGCCTGAGGGGACGGTGGAGAAGGTAGCAGCTGAACCCGAGGCGACGGTAGGCGGTGCAACCGTAGCTGCCGGGCCCGAGCTAGTGGCTGAAGAGACAGTCATGACTACTATGCCCGAGATGGCCACCACTGCCGAGCACGAAGTAGCGGCAAATAAGACGGCTGCTACAACCGAGCCTGAGGCAACAGCGGATGAAGCGGCTGCGACCGTTGAGCCCAAAGTGGTAGCGGGTGAGACGGCTGCTATGGTCGCTGAGCAAGAGATGGACGCTCTTTCTCAAGAGTCGGGCGTCGCTCCGATCATCGCTCTCCCTGCTAACGGTTCCTTGTCGTCTTCTGGCGTCGCGAGCGTGACGATGGCTCCTGTAGAGTCGGACGATGAGGCAACGGATGGTGAGACCGTCCTAATGGAGGAGGAAGACGCCGCCGTTACATCAAGTAACGCCCTCGTTAAGGCTCTGACCGACGACTTTTCAGGTAAATCTTGGGTCACCGCCCTTCTTTTTTTTATTCTGCAATCTTTCCTAATAAATTTTATCTTGCTTCTAATGCAGGTGCGGCTGGTGCTGAAATCAAGCTACTCGAGACAGCGCCGTCAGCTACCGTTCTGACGGTGACCACCTCTCTACCCTTTTTCGTACCGTCGCAGATGCTGGAAGGTATAGATTTGCGACCCATCAGTCTTATCTTGGCTGCATAATTTATGTACTGATGTTGTACTATTGCGTCTTTGCAGGAGTGCTTTTTGACTACCTGTACCAGGTGCTGCACCCACACTTCTCCTTCCCGTCGGAGCTTGCTTCCTCCAGTGGCGCTGGTGAGTATAGTTTTCAATTAATGCTCTTTCTTTTTTCAATAATGGAATTATTTCTGATTCTTCCTTGCCCTGATTGCAGTGCTACAGATCGAAGGAGGAGATGAGAGATCAGTTGCGCCACCGGTCCTCCCGGTTTTGCCACCTGCTGCAGCTGGTATAGTAAATTCCATTGTTCATGAACTTCCTATATTTCTTGAACCGCCATTTGATTGTGATTTGTTTTGCAGTCGTCGTTCCGATTCCAGCACCTTTCGAGTCTCGCATCATGATGCCGGCAGGCCCTTTTTCCAGACGTCCATCCTAAAAGGGTGTTGCGATGAGTCTGAGCATGCTGAGCGGATGCGTCGAGAAGCTTGATGCAAAAGCTCCCACCTCTGCCGCAGATTTCGCTACTGAGGTTAATCCGATGCTGGCGATGCTTGTAAATTTCCATAATGAAGGCGTCGTCCAGTCTTGGGTTAATCACTGCAGGGAGATCGAGGCCTGCCTGCATCAGCTGGAACTTATGCGTCCTGCCCCCGAGATTTTGGCCACGAGCACTCAACGGGCGGCATGGATCGAGCAGAGCGCCTCTTACTTCCGCCATCTTGAACAAGAAGTGGCTTCAAAGCGGAGGGAATGCAAAGAAATTTCAAGCGAGTTTGCTCGATTGCGTGCTGAGGTCGACGCGAACGCTGCCCGGGTGAAAGTTATCTTCGAAGGCCTTCTGCAAAGTATCTCTGACGGGTTAACATTGAAGCAAAAGCTCGATGCCGTTGAGCGTAATGCCCAAGGTCGTGAAGCAGCTCAGCGAGCCGTCGAAGAACAACTTTCAGCCTACTTGCAGCAGCGAGCCCAGGTGGAAGCAGAGTTGGTCGCGGCCGCCGATCAGGAAGAAGCATTGAAAGAAGTGCGAGAACAGCTTGCGAATTTGTTAAAAACGGTTCCCTCTCCATGAATATTTTGTATCATTTGTAAATTTTTGAATAAAATGTATTTATTCTTTTATTCTTTTGTATTTTGTACCCAACTGCACACATGAATAAAAGATACATTTCTTTCGCAATGTCTTGTGTCATCTTTTTGCTTTCTTCTCTCTTTTTTTTCGCTGTGTTGCTTGCCATGCGATTTTAGCAAGTGAGGTCTATAAATAGCGTATAGCTGTCAGTCTTAGGCTTTTTGTAGAGTGGCGATGGCTTAGAAAACAGGGTTAGGATCTGTCACCTAAGACTTTTCAACTTTATGAGCCGTGAGGGTCTCACAAAGACTTTTCTCCCTACGAATCGAGAGGATCTCGTAGGTGTATTTTTTTCCTTAGGAATCGTGAGGACTCCTAAGTGTGTTTTCCCTTATAAGTCGTAAGGATCTTATAAGAGAATTTTCCCTCTTACGAGTCGAGAGAATCCGTAAGTGGTTGTTTCCCTCCTTGTCGAGATTCGACTTTGGAGAGTGTGACCCGTGAATAGTATGCAAGAGTCCATTTCGGACTGACTTGCAGGGCCCCAGTGCTTAGAAAACAGGTTTTTTAATCCCCTCTACCTAAGGCTTTACCTCACGAGTCGAGACGAATCGAGCATTTCTCGCAAGAATATCCTAACGTCACAGTTAACCTCTGCTTTTTACGACAGAGGTCCGTTAGGGTCTGTGGTACTAGGGTTTTGTCCATTGTACCGTCGCGTTGGCTGATATATTCCTCGATAGGCAACCTTGTTGTTCGAGTAGACTTGCGACTGTCATGCCTCTGATCCCTTCGGGGGCTGGACAAGACGTCTTCAAGAAATCCTCCTAGGCAGTTTAACCGTCGGAAGAGCAAGCGTTAGGAATTTTACCATGCCGCTTTTTACTTGAGGTTAGGCTCATTTTGGAGAGCCCCGATGAGTCATAACCACTCCGCGTTACTGTGGGATGATCTCCGATAGTCTTTCAGGTTTTATAAGAGTTACCGTCAAGACCCTGAAGCTAGGAATTTGGCCTTCGCTTCGTTTGCTGGCACTGCGTCTACTGTATCGAGACGAATGTCGCGGTTGTCTCTAGGTTGCATGTGAACTGTCGAGGTTTGAAACTAGGGATTTTGCCATGGCTCCGTTGTTTGATTGTCACGTCTGAATCCTGCTGGAGGAAGAACGCTGTAGTGACATCTCGTTTGCTGTATCGAGACGAACGTCGAGGTGGTAACCACTCCGCACTGGTGTGGGGTGATCTTCGATGGTCTTTCAGGTTTTATATGAGTTACCGTCCAGACACTGAAGCTAGGAATTTGGCCTACGCTTCGTTTGCTGGCATTGCGTCTGATGTAGCGAGACGAATGCTGAGGTGGAGCTGGGATTTTACCGTTACTCCGCTTTGTTTAGACCATGGGGTCTTTTGTTGACGTTGCACCTGCATCCTGTTGGACTGCGAAGGAATGCCGTTGTTGACATTGCGTCTGCTGTAACAAGACGAATGCTGAAGTGGAGCTGGGATTTTGCCGTCACTCCGCTTTGTTTTCACCATGGGGTCTTTTGTTGACGTTGCATCTGCATCCTGTTGGACTGCGAAGGAATGCCGTTGTTGACATTGCGTCTGCTATAACGAGACGAATTCTGAAGTGGAGCTGGGATTTTGCCGTCACTCCGCTTTATTTTGACCATTGGGTCTTTTGTTGGCGTTGCATCTGCATCCTGTTGGACTGCGAAGGAACGCCGTTGTTGACATTACGCCTGCTGTAACGAGACGAATGCTGAAGTGGAGCTGGGATTTTGCCATCACTCCGCTTTGTTTTGACCATGGGGTCTTTTGTTGACGTTGCATATGCATCCTGCTGGACTGCGAAGGAATGCCGATGTTGACATTGCGTCTGCTGTAACGAGACGAATGCTGAGGTAGAGCTGAGATTTTGCCGCCACTCTGCTTTGTTTTGACTATGGGGTCTTTTGTTGATATTGCATCTGCATCCTGCTGGACTACGAAGGAACGCCGTTGTTGACATTGCGTTTGCTGTAACGAGACGAATGCTAAGGTGGTCTCTAGGTTGTCGGTGAATCATCGAGATTTGGAACTAGGGACTATGTCGTGGCTTCGTTTGGTGATGTTGCATCCGAGTCCTGTTGGAATGAGGAGGATCACCGTTGCTGATTCTTAGGCTGTAGATATTGCCGTTAAGATTTAGAACTAGGGACTATGTCGTGGCTCCGTTTCGTTGTGTCGCTTCCGTGCCTTGCTGGCTTAAGGAGGAACGCTGTTGTTGGCCTTCTGGGATGCAGATGTGACCGTCGAGACTTGGCTCTCTTTCTGATGGAGCCTGGTGGGATGATATGGTTCCCTCTTTGTTTGCGCCCCTGGATTGTATACAGAGATCGATGTGACCTCACCTGCAGGGCAAAAAGTTTCATTCTTTTTTTTTTTTATATTCTTTCAGCGATGCTATATCATTTCAGCTTTTTAAATCACGAAAATCGTGATTGCCCAATCATTTTGGCTATTTTTCGCAGTGCCCAATCATTTCGGCTATTTTTCTTTTTACTCGCTGCTTTTTATTGCGAGTTGCCCAACCATTTCGGCTATTTTTGTATGCATATATTTTTATTTGCTCATTTCGTTGTAAGTTGCCCTATCATTTCGGCTATTTCATATGCATTTTTGACTCGCTGATTTTTTATCGTGAGTGTCGAACTTGGAATCTGATGCCAATCTCAGCATCAGCATGGCTGCGACTGGAATATTGCCAGGAGCGAATCATCATTTGCATTAAAGGACTTGGAATTTGATACCGATTTAGGCATCAACATCGCTACAACTGGGATATTTCTAGGAGTGAATCATCATTTGCCTCTTTCGATATCGAACAAAGGTGGCTTAGCAAACAGGGTTAGGATCCTGTCGACTAAGGCTTTTGACTTTACGAGCCGTAAGGGTCTCATAAAGATATTTCTCCCTACGAGTCGTGAGGATCTCATAGGTGTGTTTTCTCCTTAGGGATCGTAGGGATCCCTAAGTGTATGGTCTCTTATAAGTCGTAAGGATCTTACAAGAGTGTTTTCTCCTTATAAGTCGAGAGGACTTGCAAGGGCTGTTCACCGTGTAGACATATCCCTAGTCACGGATGGGACTTTGTTAGGGAAATGTTTATTCGCGCCCGTGGATTGTATACAAGGGTCAGCATTGAGCCGCTTGTAGGGAAATATTAGAGGTTGTGGGGGTTGCTTAAGAACAGGCTCAGGTCTCTGTATCTTAAGACTTTCAAATCTTATGAGCCGTGAGGGTCCCATAAGAGAGTTCTCCTTACGAGTCGTGAGGATCTCGCAAGTGTAATTTCTCCTTAGGAATCGTAAGGACTCCTAAGTGTGTTGCTCCCTTGTGAGTCGTAAAGATCTCACACAGGTGGTTTCTCCTCACAAGGTCGAGAGGACCCTGTAAGTGTCTTTTAACGAGGTTGAGCCCTTTCAGGTTTTCATAAACACTCGCCGGTAGCCCTGCTGTTTTTACTCACGGAGCCCTTTCGAGTTTTCATCCGTGCCCATTTTGCTTATGGACATACCTTTTTTTTCTCTCTCTTTGTTTTTTATATAATGAGGTTGCGTCCTTTCAGGTTTTCACAAACACTCGCCAGTAGCCCTGCTGTTTTTACACACGGAGCCCTTTCGGGTTTTCATCCGTGCCCATTTTGCTTATGGACATACCGTTTTCCTTTTTTTATTTCTTTACACCACGTCAGCCTAAGGATGTCGCGGGTTGGTAGTAGTTTAACGACATTTCGGTCATTTGCAAGTTTTAGGACATTGCGGTCCGTCGTTAGTTTAGGGACGTTTCGGTCCGCAGTCAGTTTTAGGACATAGTGGTCCACCGTTTCCGTATTTGAGGCGAATCTCTAGTTTACTGACTTTTCGGCCTATGGGGCTTTCCCTATGAATGAGCATGATGCCCCGGGCATATCCATCTTTCTCGGAGCATGTGGTTGTGGCGGGCTCACCTTCCAGTTTTTGGACAGTGCGAAATTGCCCTGTTGATATTGGTCTTCAACCCAGCTTTTGAAGACGTAGCAGTTTTCGATCGGATGGCCCAACACTTGGTGGTAAGGGCAGTAATTAGGATTGTTGACATCATTCAGTTGTAACTAGTGTTTCAGCTCCGGTAGAGTGATAAGCCCATCGCGCACTGTTAGTTCGAACAACGTACTTGTTTCATCCCGGGGAAATGAGTAAGGACATTTCAACTTCTCATAGAGGGGTTGCCGCTTGTTGCTTTGGCGAACAACCGGGCTAGGGCCACTCGATTGTTGTTGAGTGTTGGCGACAAAGGCCGTTTTTTCCTTCCCTTTATCCTTTTTGTTCGATCCCTTGTTTGCGGGTCCGAAATTCTCTCCGGGTAGCGTGCGGCTGAATGTTCTCACAACTCCTCAATTCTTTCATTTCAGAGATGGATTCCTTGAAGAGAGGACCGAGGGCTACTTTTTCGTCGGAATCGCTCCCGAAGGTGAGAACTCGCGATCCCTCGGGATCAACCCTATGACAATTGCCGGCACTTCTTTTAAGCTCATCTGTCGCATTTTTCCGTTGTCTACGAGCTTCACGCTTTGTCCTGTTGTGTTTCCTGTGAACGATATACCCTTGCCACAAACATAAAGGAGTTACAGTCTTCAGTAGGATGTGCGATCTTCTGATGATATAAGCAGAAGTTAGGATGAACGTCCGCTTCATCAAGATGTATACCACCAGGAGAATTTTCTCCGAAAGAGGGCAGCCTCATCCCCATCGATATGGCTTTGGCGAATCGTTTCCTTGTCTTGATCCTGCTTTCATTTACGAAGGATGTACTTTGATCTGGTGGAGTGTTTCAACCCTTTTGTCCAGTCGTCGGCGTTTGGCCTTTTCAAATATGGCCATCTCACGCTTCCGATCGGCTTTACTTTTCAGGAGAGCTTCGTTTAGGAATGCGTCGATTATTTCATCTGACGGCCCCAGAAGTTCCGATTCAGGCTCTGCCCCCCGTCTCTCGGTGCAAGGAGCTTCTTTATTGTCTATCGACGAGTAAGAGATCACATGGCAGCTTGCTACATAATCCCCAGGTTCATTCGACGAGTCTTTGTCATCATCTCCATCTTCAAGGATGTGGCCGAGGAATTCTTGGAGCGTGATTGGAGTCTGCGCCTTCTGGTTATACTCTTCCAGCGCGTCGATTTGTTTCTGCAGGTCCGTGCGCTTGTTGCCGGGCTTCACGGGCTTCTTGGATTTCTTCTTCTTTTTCGAAGATTTCGACGGCTGGGTGTGAATGCTTTGGCTATCACCACCAATATTTGGAGTTGGGCGCGGCTTCAGCATCCCCTTGATGATCTCAGGTTCCAACGGGTTCTTCCATCTGATCGTCGGGTATGTCTGAAGATCATTCAGTATCCTTTTGGTCTTGGTCGAAAGAGCCACCTCCCATGGGGCTTCCTCAACAAAAGAGCACGTTGCCCCCGGTGTGTTTGCCTTGTTAGGAGTGTGAGGCTGTGGCAGGTTCACCTTCCAGTTTTCGGATAACGCGAACTTGCCTTGTTGGTACCGATCCTCGATCCATCCCTTAAAGACGAAGCAATATTTGATTGGATGGCTTACCGCTTGGTGGTAAGGGCAGAAATTAAGATCGTTGACATCGCCTGGCTGCAACGGACGTTTTGGACTCGACAGATTGACGAGTCTGTTGCGCACTGCCAGCTCGAATAGTCTCCTCATTTTATCCTGAGGAAATGAGTAAGGACGTCCCAATCTCTCCTCGAGGGATGGGCGTGGACGCATGTTGTTTTGGCGAACAACCGGCTTTGAGTTGCTCGGCTGTTGTTGAGTATTGGCGACGAAAGTTGCTTTTCCATTTCCCTTTTCATTCTGAGGATCCGTCTTTAAAGAAGATGGTCTATGACCCATCTGATCCATTTGGGCCAACTTGTTAATCAAGGCCTGGAAAGTCGTCGGCTTGAAGAACATCATGAATTGCGAGATGGTCGCTTGAGGGTCGAGGGTGCCCACGAACATGCCTACAGCAGACGCTTCTTCAATGCGTTGTTCGCACTTCGACCATAAGTTCTGCCACCGTATTGCATATTGAACCCACGTTTCGCCTGGCCTTACCCTGGCATTAATCAATGCAGTTATCGGGGTGGGTTCACTGGCACTCGCGAATCTTTGTGTAAACAGTAGCTCCATCTCCGCAAATGTTTTGACAGAGTTGCTAAGTAGCTCCGAATACCATTCAAAGGTCGTTTCTGCTAAGATGCCGATGAATTGGCGAAGCAACAGTTTGTCGTCTCCTCCAGTGTTGCCGCATAAGGCTCTGAATTGAGCGACATGCTGATGTGGATTCCATGTCCCCTTGTACACATGGAATTTAGGGATCATATATCCCGGTGGGTAACTGATTTGGTCATCCCAGCCCGGATAGGGTCATCCGGTTCTAACAATTTGCCCAGCCGCTTCATTCGCCTGATGAACTCGTATCTGCTGAGCTATATAGTCGTATAGTGCGGGTTTGGAAATGGTTTCCTCCTTGGCTGCTGAATAAGCCGGAGGAGGATTAGATGTCTCCCCTCTATCGTCTTCAATAATGATCGGAGGGTCTTCAGCTGGAGGGTCCGGCTGTAACATCATTCCTACCATGTCTTGGAAGAGAAGCGCCATTTGTTTTATGTGGGCAGCTTGTTCTGCTGCTTCTTTGTCCTTCTTTTCGAGGATTCTCCGAAGAAACTCAGCATCCGTTTCCTGCTCACGGCGCTGCTCTGATGACGCCTCCGGGCTTTCTTTTGGCCCGGTGAGTGTGGCCATTTGCGTCAGTATTTCTTGAAGCTTCTGCTGCTGTTGTTCCTGGGCTCTTGTAATGGATCGGGTGAGCGGTCGGTGACTCATCGAAGCACGGCTATCCTCTTTCCCGGATGCCATATAGACAGTGTGCACCACCATGCCCCCAGACTTGGGGCGTTTGGCCTCGGCGTCTTTACGCTCTGCCGTATTCATAAGGGCTTTCTCTGGCCTCCTTCTCTTTTGAGTGGTTGACGCTGAAGGGGCTGTTGCAGCGGGCACCCAGGTGGTTGTCGTCCTTTGTGGCTTGGTAGGACGGTTCTCTTCCTGCTGAATCTTCAGCTTCTTCTGCTGGCGAGAGAAATTTGGATCAATCACCGAGTCTTGGACTTGACGCCAGACCTTGTAGATTTTAGAGGATAGCCGTTGAGGGGATTGTCCTGTCTTGGCTTCCGCAACATTCTCCACCGGAGGAGGAGATCTTTTCAGTACGGCGGTAGGAGAATTCCTACGCACCTTATTCAGCAGCTTAAAACTGTTCCCGGTTGGAACAGCAGCATTAATTTCCGCCGTCGGGGCTGGTGGAGTTAGCCCAGAAGGGGAGTTGCCTCCTGACTTCCTCACTCGGCGCCAGTGGCGACGTCGAGCATGTCGCGGTGATGGAATTAGCTTGGTGACGGGGATGGCCTTGTCTTGCCCTCTATTCAGGTGAGGGGCTGCTGCCGGTGTCAGCCTATTAAAGACTGATATCCTTTAAGTAGCAGGAGCAGGAGTTGAGACGGTCAGTCTTGTAAAGACCGGCCCCTTGGCAGGAGAAGCCGCCTTGACGACTTCGTGAGCAGGGTTGGTTACTCTCTTCGGAATAACCTTCTCTGGGACTGCAAGCTTCATTGTGGGCCTGCAGGAATTTTGGCCCAATCTGGAGAAGACCAAGGCGCTTGTGCTGGACGTCCCGCTGAGAGGGGCCACTGTAGATGTAAGTCGATCGAAGACCGACTTCTTAGGAGCCTCTGGTACGGGCACTGGGGTGCTGAAGCTTGTCGGCGGAAGCATGGTTCCGAAAAACAGCCCTGTGGTGGCTTGAGTAATCTGCTCCACGGGCATCGTGAACAAAGAGGCCGCTTGGGGCCCGTAGGTTATGCCCCCAGTTGAGGCAGGACACGAGTTGCAGCTGCAGTTGGAGCACTTCGAGCAGGTGAATGCCATTGTTGTTTTGCTTTCTGCGCCAAGCAAGAGACCAAATCTTAGTAACTTGAAACCCAAGGTCAACCATTAACAAACCGCGATTCGTTCGCGAATACGACACACGAAGTGTGGAGTGAAAAGAGGAAAAGGCCCTACCGGGTGTGCCAGAATCTGTTCCCCTCCAAACAACGGAGACGCGACCGCGTAGGTCCGTCTTGCCTGAACTTCAGGGCAGATGCTAATTGGAGCTATCCGTCCACCTCTCCGAAGATGCCAAGTTGATTTATGGCACCATGTATCGAAGGTTTAAATGGATGCAGCCGATGTAGCAGACTTCGTCAGATTCCCCCTCGTTTGAGGAGTTTTTGATTGTGGGGACGCTCTTCGCTGCAGGCGCAAGCCCCTGCAGTTAATTACGCTACCGCATCGCTGTAACAACTTTCTCCTTCTCCAGATGGTCACTTCGTGTCGTGGGTGTTTGTTTTGTGTTCGGTTGCCCGTGGATTGTATACGGAGACCAATTTATGTTGTCGCCCGTAGGACGTGGAGTAGTCCAAATCCGTATTTTCTTAGATTTGGGTTTGGGGTTTTGGTTTAAGGATGCGTTAGTCTCATTTTTGGACTAAGATCAACTTAAACGTTTGTTAAGGACACGTTAGTCTAATTTCCAGACTAAGATCAACTTAACAGGATCATTTAGATCCAACAGAAGAGCATTTGGACTCTATTGTTTAATTAAGAGAAATTGCGGTCGATTACCAGTTTAAGGACATGGTGGTCCATTGTAGTCCATGGGATGTATGGCTGTCGGGACCAGTCACCTCTCTGAAGACGTTGAAGGATTACAACGATAAATATCAGAGGAGTTCAGAGATGTACCCTCGAACCGGGTGTAAATTGATTGGGAGAGTGGTTGTGCTCAGTTCAATTTAAATTGAGGACTTATGGCCAAAATTGGGCTAAGTCCATTTGAAAATGTTCAACATTTTATTCATGTTTTGCCTATTAGGCTTTTGCTTGGGCTCTGTCCTTTTACAATGCATAGCATTGGGCTCTGTATTTAAATGCATAGCATTTATATTTGGCCTGTTAAGCTTTTACTTGGGCTCTGCCCTTTTTTAATAATGCATAGCATTTTAATGGTCTGAAAGTGCGCCACGTGGCTTATCAGGCGCTTTGCGCCAATTAAAGAGCGCAAGGCGCTAGCGCATATGGAGGTGAACGTGTCACGCTCTGCTAAGCGTAAGTCAGTTAGCGCAGTGCGCTGCTGACACGTGGCGCACTCTGGTGCAGTGCGCCAATCCAAGAGCGCAGTGCTCTATTTTAGAAGCGCAAGGCGCATATTGTTCTGTGATTGACACATGGCGCTCTCTGGTGACTTGCGCCAGTCCAAGAAGCGCAAAGGCGCATTTAAGAGTGCAGGGCACTGTACAATAGCGCAGAGCGCAACTTGATCCAATTCAGATCAAAGAAACAAGTTTTCCTTGTTCTAAAGAGGTTCTACCTCAAGATTCAAGAACCAATGGTTCATCAAAAGGCTGTGCCTTTATATAGATCAAAAGATCTAGGGGTGAAGTAAATTACTTCTTTATTGTTTTTGTGATTAGATCTTTATGATATTTTTCTTTTTATTGAAGATCTTGATCTTGTTCTTAGATCGTTGATCTTTTTAGAAGAAATTCTTCTTTTTGTGAGGTGTTTTCATCTCTGTTCTTCCAAGAATTGAATTCTTTACCTTGAAGAAGATGATCTTCTTTCTTCAAAGGCTTGCCTTTCAAATTTTTCAGAGTTCTCCCTTTTTTCTATCTCTGTATCTGTGAGACTTGGAGTCTATGGGCCTTTATATAGGGCCAATTGGTTTGTTGAGTTAGTTACAGAGATCTTTCTCTGATTGATCTGGGGATATTTCCCCACCGTTGGATCTTTGATCCTAAGGCCTCTGTTTTACAGAAGATAATCTTCTTATTTTAATAAGGTTGAAAAGATCTTTCTAGAATTTTAATTCTGATTACTTAAATAATTTATTATTTAAATTCCAGTGCTGGTGCAATTGGCGCCAGCGCACCTGCAAACAAAGCGAAGGCCAAATTCCTAATTTCAGGGTCTTGACGGCAACTCATATAAAACCTGAAAGGCTATCGGAGATCATCCCACACCAGCGCGGAGTGGTTATGACTCATCGGGGCTCCTCAAACTGAGCCTAACCTCAAGTAAAATGCGGCATGGAAAAATTCCTAACGCTTGCTCTTCCGACGGTCAAACTGCCTAGGAAGATTGCTTGAAGACGTCTTGTCCAGCCTCCGAAGGGATCATAGACACGACAGTCGCAAGGCTACTCGAACAGCAAGATTGTCTATCAAGGAATACATCAGCCAACGCGACGGTACGACGGACAAAACCCTAGTACCATAAACCCTAACGGACCTCTGTCGTAATGAGCAGAGGTTAACTGTGACATTAGGACATCCTTTCGAGAACACTTCGATTCATCTCAACCCTAGAGAAATTAGTGTTCTTGGCAACCTCCTCGATTCAGGGAAATCAGCGTCCTTGACGAGAGCATCTCGATTCGCATCGACCCGCAAAGAAATCAGCGTCTTTGCAGGAATACCTCGATTCGTCTCAACCCCAGGGAAATCAGTGTCCTTGGCAACCTCCTCAATTCAGGGAAATCAGCGTCCTTGACGAGAGCATCTCAATTCGCGTCGACTTGCAGAGAAATCAGCGTCTTTGCAGGAATACCTCGATTCGTCTCAGCCCCAGGGAAATCAGTGTCCTTAGCAACCTCCTCGATTCAGGGAAATCAACGTCCTTGAAGAAAGCATCTCGATTCGCATCGACCGGCAGAGAAATCAGTGTCTTTGCAGGAATACCTCGATTCGTCTCAACTCCGAGGAAATCAGCGTCCTTGGCAAAAACCTCGATTCAGGGAAATCAGCGTCCTTGACGAAAGCATCTCGATTCACATCGACTCGCAGAGAAATCAGTGTCTTTGCAGGAATACCTTGATTCGTCTCAACTCCGAGGAAATCAGCGTCCTTGGAAAAAACCTCGATTCAGGGAAATCAGCGTCCTTGACGAGAGCATCTCGATTCGCATCGACCCGCAGAGAAATCAGCGTCTTTGCAGGAATACCTCGATTCGTTTCGACTCCAGGAAAATCGGTGTCCTTGGCGAAACCTCGATTCAGGGAAATCAACATCCTTGGCGAGAGTATCTCGATTCGCGTCGACTCGCAAGGAAATCAGTGTCTTTGCAGGAATACCTTGATTCGTTTCAACTCCGAGAAAATCAGTGTCCTTGGCAAATACCTCGATTCAGGGAAATCAGCGTCCTTGACGAGAACATCTCGATTCGCGCCGGCCCGCAGAGAAATCAGTGTCTCTGCAAGAATATACAACGTCAGCAAAGCGGAGCCGCGACAAACTTCCCAGTTCCATGACTCGGCGATGCACAAACAACCCAAAGTCAACCCTCGACCTCCCTGTTGAAGCAATGCCTTGACTCGGGAGTAAGTCAACTCATCAATCACTTACGAGTCCTCTCGACTTGTAAGGAAGAAAATTCTCTTGTGAGATTCTTATGACTCTCAAGAGAAAACACACTTAGGAATCCTCACGATTCCTAAGGAAAAAATACACCTACGAGATCCTCTCAACTCGTAGGGAGAAAAAAATCCTTATGAGACCCTCACGGCTCATAAAGTTGAAAAGTCTTAGACAGCAAATCTGAACCTGTTTCCTAAGCCATCGCTTCTTATCTCGATTCAGGGAAATCAGCATCCTCGGCGAGAACCTCTCGACTCGTTTCGAACCGCAAGGAAATCAGTGTCTTTGCGAGAATCTCTCGATTCGTCTCAACTTGCGTGGAAATTAGTGTCTCTACACATAAAGAAAATTCTCTTGTGGGATCCTTACGATTCTCAGGAGAAAACGCACTTAGGAGTCCTCACGACTCCTAAGGAGAAAAGACACCTACGAGATCCTCACGACTCGTAGGGAGAAAAGCTTTTGTGAGACCCTCACGGCTCATAAAGTTGAAAAGTCTTAGGCAACAGATCCTAACCCTATTTCCTAAGCCATCACTACCTTATAAAGAGTTCAAGATGAACTGTTATCTACCATCTATGGGCCACTCTTGCCAAAGCTACATGCCATTGAAATGAAGAAGTTACTCATCAGCATATAAACTACTTCACGCCAGAGTAAAACATAAAGAAATAGAAGGGTGCGGCTCATAGAGCTGAGGGTTTGGAACTATGTCCCTTAAGAGTCGATATTTGAGTCAATAATAAATGACGATACTTGTGTCCGCTCGTTATCTTCTCAGATCAAGATTCTGAAAATTATATACCAACCCGAAACTGGTCATACGCTATGAATTACTCTGCACTACTTCACCCACGTATATACATACGTGGGAAAAGTAGTGGGGGGCATTTGTTCCCGCCAAAAAAATTTCTGCGCAAAAGAGCCCAAGATATCAAATGACAGCAATACGTTTAAGAAAATGTGAACCATTATTTTTCGGGCTGTATTTTGACAAACTCCCAAATGAGAAACAGCTAAATTCTGATGGTATCAAAAGCGTCTCAAAAAATCCTTCGATTTGATATATTATGGGCCTCATAATTTATCCGGGATCAAAAGTTATGAGCAAATATGCTATGCACGTGTAATCTAAGGAAGAAAATGCGAATCAGTATTTTCTGGGCTGCATTTTAACAAATTCCCGAATGAGAAACGACTAAATTCTGATGGTATCAAAAGTGTCTCGAAAAATCCTTCGATTTGATATATTATGGGCCTCATAATTCATCCAGGATCAAAAGTTATGAGACATCACGTGCATCACGTGACCGGGCATCACGTGCCCACACGTGACCGGGCATCACGTGCAGACACGTGACCATTTACAAGCAAAAGCTGTAGGCACCGAATAAAATAAATAATTGAAAATAATTAATCAGTGGGGTCACGTGCCAACACGTGATGGGCCTTTAAACCTACTGAAAAGAATTAAAGGTATAATAAAATAATAAGGAAAAATCCCAATGGGGCATCACGTGCCAACACGTGACCAAGGATCACGTGCCAACATGCGACCAAGGGTCACGTGCTGACACGTGATAATTCCTGAGTTCTTTAGAACAACAGAATTAAATTCTGGTCAAATGCTTAATCAGGAGGGCACGTGCCAACACGTGATGGGTTCCTAAAGATCTATGAATTAATAGAATTAAATTCTAATTAAGAGGGAATCAAAAACCCTAACTGGAAAAATATTTCTCTAAATCTTTCCAAACAAAAAAGATGATGCTCTGTAAAATAGAGCACCGTTATATTAAAAATCCAATGGTGATTAAAAATCACCAATTTGTGGAAAGATTTTATACAAGGAAAGATTTCCCTGAAATTTGCCATCAATAACAGATAAAATATCTTTTGGATTAAAAATCCAATGGTGAATAATATTCACTGGATGATCTAAAAGATCATGCTGGTTACAAAAACCAACTAAAATCTTTCAAATGAAAGATTGACCAAACAAACTGATTCTTTTCTTTCTCCTATAAATAGGAGCCAAGAAGAAAAGAGAGGGCATCTATTTTTTTTTTGGGAGATAACAGCAACAGAGAAAAAAAGAAAGGAGAATTTAATTCTCAAGAGAGAGAAAAAAAGATCTCTTCAGAGAAAAGAAACCCTAGGTGAGAAAGGGGAAAGAGATCTAAGTTCCATAAAACAAAGAGAATTTAATTCTCAATTTAAGAGTTTAACTCTTCTGAATAAGAACTTAGTTCTTCCTTTGGTTGAAAATCTGCAGAAGCAGATCTCCCTACAAGTTGAGAATTTAATTCTCATCGGGGAGATTCTGCCATGCAGATCCAAAACTTAGAGGGAGAATTGAGTTTAAGGAATTTAATTCCCCCAAATTCATAGGAATTTAATTCCTCCAAATGAAACTAGGGTTTAACCCTACATGAGAATTTAATTCTCCCAAATTCATAGGGATTCAATTCCTCCAAATAAAACTAGGGTTTAACCCTACATAAGAATTTAATTCTTCCATATACATAGGAATTTAATTTCTCAAAACAGAATTAGGGTTTAACCCTACCAATGAATTTAATTCTCAAACCAAGAGACTTAAAGCTCCATGAACGTAAAGAACTTGGTCACGTGGTAACACGTGGCCCTCATTCTCAATGAGTAGAAAAGAAAGAACAAGACTAGGTCACGTGCCCCTACGCGACCCTTAAACAGACTCCCCAAAATGAGAAGGAAAAAGCTTAGTGGCAATGCCTCACGTGCTCACACGTGACCCTCAAAAATGAAGGGAACAAATCCAAAGGCAGAATTAAATTTAGGCGCCCTCACGTGTCCCCAGGTGACACTGTAATAAATCAATACATGGATACCCATCACGTACCCACACATGATGGCCTGAAGATTAAAAGTGTTTAACACTTATTTGAATATTCTGATAATAAAATAAAGGAGGTCTGGCCACATCTTTAGGCGCCTCATGTGACCCCTTCCTTTCTAGTGTTTAATATTATTTTGAGCATTTTGTCTCCAGTGTTTAACACTATTTTAAATATATCACGTGAGGACACGTAACCTCTAGATGTCCTCTAGTGTTTAACACTACTTTCAAACCAGCTTAACCCAAATTAGCTAAGTTTTCCAGAGGCAAATCTCCCCTTCAAATGAGCCTTAAAATCCAGAACTATAATGTTCAAATGCTCAGCCAAAGATAAAATGTTATCAGAGCCTTCAAACTCTTATTTAGCATTGCTAAATAATAAGGGGCTGAACCCAGGCAAATGTTCAATAGCCCAACAAAGGGCTAACATTTCAAACTTAATTGGACTTAGCCCAAATTGGCCATAAGTCCTCAATTCAGATTTAACTGAGCCAATGTGCTCATAATCTAATTAATTGATCATAGTTCTAAATTGGACTATAGATCTCCCAATCAACTTTGGTTCAAGGGTATATCTCTTCACTCCATTGATATTTGTCGTTGTAATCCTTCAGCGTCTTCAGAGAGGTGACGGGTCCCGACAACCACATATTTCACGGACTATGATGTCCTTAACCTTGACTGTGAGGTTTTTAAACTCACAGACTATGATGTCCTTAATCTCGGACTGTAGGGTCCTTAAACCCATGGACTATGATGTCCTTAACCTTGGACCACCATGTCCTTAAACTGGTAATCGACCACAATATCCCTAATCTAAACAATAGAGCCCAAATGCTTTTTTGTTAGATCTAAACGATCCCGTTAAGTAGATCTTAGTCTAAAATCAGACTAATGTATCCTTAACAAACAATTAAGTTGATCTTAGTCTCAAATGAGACTAACGTATCCTTAAACCCAACCCCCAAACCCAAATCTAAGAAAATACGGATTTGGACTAGTCCACGCCCTACGGGCGACGACATAAATTAATCTCTATATACAATCCACGGGCAACCAAAAACAAAAGAAACACCCACGATACGAAGTGACCATCTGGAGAAGGAGAAAGTTGTTACCGCGATGCAGTAGCGTAATTAACTGCAGGGGCTTGCGTCTGCATAGAAGAGCATTCCCACAATCAAAAACCCCTCAAATGAGGGTGAATCTGACAAAGTCTGCTACATCGGCCGCATCCGTTTAAACCTTCAATACGTGGTGTCATAAATCAACTTGGCATCTTCGGAGAGGTGGACGGATAGCACCTATTAGCATCTGCCCCCAAATTCAGGCAAGACGTTTGTCTTCCCGATTTTCGGCGGGGAACATCCCTTATGCTCAAAATTTGTCTGCGGTGGTGGTTGATTCTCTGGCTTTCTCTTTTTGTGGGAGGCCGAAGTTGAGGGAGCCGTTGTAGCGAGCATCCGTGAAGACGATACTTTCCGTAGAATGACGGCAGGATGGTCCTCCCCTTGCCGAGCCTTTGTTTTCTTCAGCCGACGAGAATAATCTTTGTCAATTATAGAGTCATGGACTTTTCGCCAAACTCCGTGGATCCTGGAGGAGAACCGCTGAGGAGGTTGTTCCGGCTTCACTCGTGTTGTGTTTTCGATAGGCGGAGGAGACTTCTTCAGTATGGCAGTTGGAAAGTTCTTGCGCACCCTCCTGAGTAGCTCGAAGCTGTTCCCAGTTGGAACAGCAGCATTAATTTCCGCCATTGGAGCTGGTGAGGTAAGTCCAGAGGGGGAACTGCCTACAACCTTCCTTACTCGGCGCCAGTGGCGACGTTGAGCATGTCATGCAGATGGGAATGGTTTAGTTATGGGAGTGGCTTCATTATGCCCCTTGCTTTGGTGAGAGGCTGCTTTTGGTGCCAACCTGTCGAAGACTGACGTCCGTTGGAAAGGAATGTCTAACCTATCGAAGATTGACTTTTGAATTGGGGAAGCACTTGTAACGACCCCACCGTAGCAGGAGTTGGAACGGCCAGTCTTGCGAAGACCGATCCCTTAGCAGGAGAAGCCCCTTTGACGACTTCGTCTACCGGAGCTGGAATGGCTATCCGCTTCGGGATAACTCCTTCAGGTATTGATGGCCTCTTTATGGGCCCACTGGAACCTTGGCCCAGTCTGTTAAAAACTGAGGCGTTGGAATTAGACGACCCATTGAGAGGGGCCGTGGTAGTTGCAAGCCGATCGAAGACCGACTTCTTTGGAGCCTCATGTGATGTCACTGAAGCATTGAAGCTCATTGGCGGGAGCATGGTCCCGAAGAACAGTCCAGTGGTGGCCTGAGTCGCCTGTTCCACTGGTATTGCAAAGATGGAGGCCACTTGGGGCCCATAAGTTACACCTCCAGCAGGGACGGAGTGCGAGTTGTTGTTGCAATTGGCGTAGTTGGAAGCCATCGATGTCATCTCCTCTTCTGCACGGAGCAAGACACCAATTCTTAGTACCTCGAATCCAGGGGCATCTATATTAAACCGCGATTTTTTCGTGAACACGACACACGAAGTATGGAGTGGAAAGAGGAAAAGGTCCCACCGAGCATGCCAGATCTGTTTATCGCCGAAAGACGCGACCGGGACATTAGGACGTCTGGCCTGAATTTTGGGGGCAGATGCTATTTGGATTTATCCGTCCACCTCCCCAAAGATTCCAAGCTAATTTATGGCACCGTGTATCGGAGGTCTGGACGGTTGCGGCCGTTGTAGTAGACTTCGTTAGATTCCCCCTCGTTATGAGGGTTTTTTTTATTGTGGGGACGCTCTTCTCTGCAGGCGCAAGCCGCTGCAGTTAATTACATTACCGCATCGCGGTAACCACTTTTTCCAGCTCCAGAAGGTCACTTCGTGTCGTATGTTTTTGTTTTATATTTTGGTTTCCCGTGGATTGTATACGGAGACTAATTTGTGTTGTCGTCCGTAGGGCGTAGATTAGTCTAAATCCGTATTTTCTTAGATTTGGGTTTGGTCTTATTTAAGGATCGTTAACCTTGTTTGAGATTAAGATTGACTTAAATATTTATTAAGGATACGTTAATCCAATGTTGGACTAAGATCTACTTAACGGGGGTTCAGGATCTTTTTGATCTAAAGAAAGTGCATCGGGGCTCTATTGTTTTAATTTAAGAACATTGTGGTCCATAGCTAGTTTAAGGACGTTACGGTCCATAGCTAGTTTAAGGACATTACGGTCCGTATTGGGATGTGTATGTCCATTTGAGAGTACACTAAAAAGTTGTTGGTTATCGGGAGCCACCACCTCTCTGAAGATGCTGAAGAATTACAACGACATTTATCAGAGATGTGAGGAGATGTACCCTTGAATCGATGTCCGTAGGAAGATCAATAGTCATGTTTGGGACTAAGACCAATTTGAAAAAAATTGTGAGCACATGGGCTCGGATAATCTGAATTAGGGACTTTTGGTCAACTTGGACTCGGCCCACTCAGTCTTTGAATAAAGTGTTAAACACTTGTTTGGGCTCGGTCCCTTTTCTGTGCAACAATGCTGAGCATTGATATGGGCTATGACGCTCTCCCTTTTTTGTTTTTTATGGAGCTCTTTATGGCACTGGACTCTGTTTGCAGAGCGCTTTATGTTAAACAGCGCCCACGTGAAGGGCACGTGAGGCGCTTGGTGCTGAGCGCCAACCATTGAGTGCAGAGCACTCTTTATTTTAGCTGCGCTCACGTGAGGGGCACGTGAGGTGCTTGGTGCTGAGCGCCAACCATTGAGTGCAGAGCACTCTTTATTTTAGCAGCGCCCACGTGAGGGGCACGTGAGGCGCTTGGCGCTAAGCGCCAACCAATGAGTGCTAAGCACTCTTTATTTTGACAGCACCTATGTGAGGGGCACGTGGGGCGCTTGGCACTGGGTGCCAACCACTGAGTGTTAGGCACTCCTTGTTGAGCTGCACCCACGTGAGGGGCATGTGAGGCGCTCGGTGTTGGGCGCCAACCACGGAGTGCTAAGCACTCTTTATTAAGCAGCACCTACGTGAGGCGCTCGGAGCTGTGTTTTTTTTTGTATTTTTCTGAATAGTTCAATTCTTTGTTCTCCTCTGGATCTTCAATCCCCAAGAACAAATTCATTCCTACGAGAATTAATTTCTCATTTGTGGGCTTGTCTGATGGATCCAAGATCCAGAGAAAGAACTATGTTCTTTTATTAGAGTTAAACTCTTGGGCATGCAGATAAGATACCATTGTAACATTTCAGAAAATATAAAATATTGTTTTTGGAATTTAATATTAAAATAATATATTTCGCGAAAACTACCCAATTTGAGAATCTGGGGTTTTCGTAAAATGGTATAAATATATACCAATATTTGTGAAATAATTGGAGATTAAAATGATTTATTCATTAAAAATATATTTGTCGGATTTGGCATTTTATAATTAATTATATGCAGTTTAAAATTAAACCCGATTAGTGCACTACTAAGCGCGATTAAGCCAAATCCGTGTTTCTACATTTTTCCATAGTTAGTGCACCATGTCATGTTGCATTTTGTTACATGTTATTGCATTTGTGTTCTTTTATTGGTATTATGTGTATTATTGTGAGAAAAAGAGAAAAGGGTTAAAAAGACAATTATTGGAGAGAGAAAGTGAGACATGAATTTGGAGAGGGTGAGAATAAGAAAGAGAGAGAGAGAGGGCAGCCACCATTTCTTTACCTCATTATTTTCCTTCATCTTCTTCCTCCTCATCTCCCTCCACCTTCACCTCCAAGAATCATCTCCATTTCTTCACCAAAACCCTGCACCCTCTTCATTAAAGTTGATCCCCACCCTATCCACAACACTTTGGACCAATCAAAGTTTGATTTTGAAGACTTTGGGAAGCTAGGGTTTTTCTTAAGTTGCCCAAATAAGGTATAATTCTAGAATCTACTGTAGTTTTTAAGTTTAATAGCTTCCTAGCTTAGCTTAGTTTAGATTCAAACAAGTGTGAATTGTGATCTTGGATTCTTCCAAGTTGCTGTTGAGGGATAAGTAGAGGTGTAGTGAGTGTTTTAAGACCTTAGGGATTGATTTCAAGACCTGAAAATGAGTATAGAACCCAAAATACGAACTTAGAAATCACCCTGTGTCGGTTTTATGAAGTTGTCTTGGCCTACAGGGAATCTGGAGCAACTCGGGAAGTTTCTGAAAAAACCTAGAAACTCCGGAGACCTAGTTAGACCAATAGAAGACCACCCTGAGAAGACGAACCCCAACGGAGCATGTTTGGCCGAGCAGGACGGTTTTCTGGGTTGTGTAGCCGGCCAGTTTGGGGTATTTGGTGTCTAGGTTGGTCCAGTAGCTCACTTACCCCCTATACAACCCCACTGTACTGCTAGTTTGGCCTGATTTTAACCTGAGATAAATCTGGGAGCATATTAGGGTGTTTTTGGCTATGTTTTTCGAGTTTTTGATTGCTTGGTTTTGATGTTTGGATTTGTATTTGATTGTTGGGCATTTGTACGTCAACAATATGGGTTGTTTGATTGTTTCGCATGCGTAGGCTATAGTTTCTAACCTATGAGCGCACCGTGTGCCGTATTGGTTTTCCGGACTTGATTTTAATGGTATTGCGATATGTGTATTGATTGTAGGTACCTTCGCATGGATTCCGAGACGACGGAGCACATCGACTACGGCTGAACAAGGAGTTCCACAGGTGAGTGGATTTATATCTACAGGGGAAGTCGGGTGGATGGCGTATAGCACCCCCGCAAATTTTGATGGAAACCGATATATAGATTATGATTAAGGAAACCATGTTAGAAACTTATAGACTTGGTTAAAGAATTAGTAGGAAACAAGATATACCACGACTTAAGGTTATAGTTTATGGTTTAGTATGAAATGATATGATTGATAAGGATGTCTCGAAGATATATATAAGGATGTGAAACTTAAAGGTGAATCATGATATATAAATATAGGTAGTGCACGAGAATAAATATGAGATTTAGGGTAGCATGATATGAGATGTATAAGATAGAATGTATATGTAAGATGACTTGATGTGAGATATTAAGGTGATGAAAAGAGTATACGATGTGATATGATGACTTGGTGTGATATGTCGTTATATGGATGCGAGTTGATTTGAGATAGGTTATACCTTTACAACACTGGGCATTTATACAGATGTGACCTGAGAGATAGGTATATATATATATATATATATATATATATATATATATGTATGGATAATGTTGTGGATCATTAGTGATATACCGTACGAGACGTTAGGTCCATACCTTCATTGTCGTATAGGTTGATAGAATCTCTAATTGTTTAATGCCGCCATACGATGGATATCGTACGTGATGAGTCTTACTTGATAATTGATCCATACCCTTGACTAAAGGATGTCGTACGATGTATTGTACCGTACGTTGTATTGTACCATACGTGATGTTGTGAGGCTGGATACCGATTGATAGATTCACCAACTCGGATATGTGATAGAGACGTATACCTTATAGCATTGCGCTCACGATTTACCTTATGCTACGTTCATGACATTCTCATTACATTACTTATACCTGTGCTAGTATACCTACACCATTATCGATGATGCGTATGTTACATTTACACAGATTGCCGGCTCACACACTTTCATCATCGATAATTGCCATGTCACTTACACAGTAGAATTGCAACATCATGCTATGATATACTTGCTATGCTCACATCATTATGATATGTGGCATGATATACTGATATGCTCACATCACTATTCCATGTTTGCATACATCATACTTTATGATTACACGCACTGAAATTTGTTGTTTTCATGAGATTCTGGATATAAGAACCGTGGATATATTTCAAACAAAATCTTGTATTGTTTTAAAAACCTGGTTTCTCTTGATATGATATTTCGAGACGTCCACCATGTGTTTTCTCGGATCTGAGATTAGCATGTGAAACCCGATTCGAAGAGCGGGAGGCACCATCTGCGGGTACATGGTGGACCTGGTATGGTACCCCAGGGCAAGAGATGATTTTTCGTATTGTAGACGATGAGCCTGGCAGAGGGAATACTACCTACCGGTGATTGGTTGGACCTGGCGGTTATCCAGAAGATACCGACCGGAGCCGAGAGATGGATATGGGCTGACCCGTACTGCCGCAGCCCGAGGGCCGATCCGGACAGACGGAGACCGTAGGCCGATCCGGACTGACGGAGCCCGTAGGCCGATCCAAACTGACGGAGCCCGAGATATATGAGGATTTATGTGTCGATGTTGGACACGGGTTTCATGATATTTCGAGTGTCGATGTTGGACACTCAGGTTCCATGAATTTGATGTGTCGTTGATGGACACACGTTGATTTATATCCTCATATTTGCATGCATATGCTTTCATGATATTTACATGCATGATGTTGTAGTGTCATTGATGGACACGTAGATGTTATCCACATGCTGATAGGCATCGATTACATAGTTGGCACATATGCAGATACGGTCACCCTAGATATCATAGCATTACCTTTACGATATAATCAACCTAGGAATCATTGTTTATTTCGATTTCTACCTGATGATGTTTTCTACTCACGAGTTGACAACTCACCCCCGTTGTGCCACAGTTCTTGCAGGTTGACCGCATGGATCGGTAGCGGCATCGCTGGCACACAGCTTGCATTCGGGTGATTGCTTTGGTAGGTGGTATATGTTGGATCGTGTCACTATTGTATTATTATTTCTTTTGTATCTAGTCAACTCCATCAATCAGAAACTAGTATTTGTATAATTAGTAAGACCTAGAAAGACTTGTGGTTGCGAGATTTAGAGCGAGGGTTTATGTTCACTACTTGTGATTTGATGTCTTGCTTTATTCATTATCTTTTGTGTTGATCTTCACTTTTGGGCGTCGTATACATGTTTTATGACTTGCGTGGTTGTGATTCCGCCGTTTGGCGAAGAGCTAGCTTCTGCTTAAGGATGCCTTTTATATTATCATGTATATGTGGTTTTGGATCAAATATACAAGGGAGGTGCTGCCCAAATTTTTAAAAGACAAAACATGTTTTTCAACTAGCATAATCCACTTGCATTTTTCATATTCCATTATCTATGCATTAAGAAAATATTTGATTTCATTATACCTTTATTTCAAAACTTCACCTCTTTTTTTCTCAAAAAGGTTTAGATTTATGGGCTTTGGCTTACTTGAATTACGTTACACCTTTAGATGTGGCGTGATTTAAGTGCCAATCACGAACTAAAATTCGGGTCGTGAAAAAGTTAGTATCAGAGAGCTAGGTTTAACCTTGGTTCGAGTTTAGGTTTGACTATGTGGAGTCTGGGGCATAATTTATTTCGGAACCTAGGCTTGACCTTATGGAACTTAGACTTGAACAGGGGGGTATTAGACCTGAACTTTCATTATATAGGCTGACCCTGATTGATGGAGTAAGTAGCTTGAGTAGAGTGACGTACCGTACGTATGTTCTGCGGCATATTTACGATACGATACTCCACTTAAGAAACCTTAGGATGTACATATTTTGAGATCTATGATTCTCTTCGTACCCATGATTATACATCCATTTGATATCCTTGATTCTATTCGTTTCCATGATCATACTCTCATTGATTTCATTCCTCCCTATGATCATGTATCCATTCTGGATCTGTTGATTCATTTCATTCCTTTGATCTACCTTCATCGATACATGCTTGAGGTTCCTGTCACCATGGTTTGAGCGCATTTTAAGCTGCTGCTAGTGACGCGGTCAGGGCGAGCTTGTCATGGACAAGGACTGACCATCGTGTTTTCTGGTGACATAAGAACGTCTCGATTTTGTATTTGTTTTGTGACCTCTTGTTTTAGGCGAGTGTACGGTTTGCACCGGATGATCGGGCCATTGTTAGAGGCTGCCTGTTGTGAGAGGATTGTTGATGTACAGCCTATCTCAGAGATCGTAATGTTGTCTACCGTGCAGACGGATGACCCAGCTGTTGTTGAGATTGATAGGATTTCACTTACAGAGCTTACAAACTGAGATCGCCGGAGCTTTCAGGCAGAGATGCGACAGATTATAGCTAGTCTATCTTGAGTTAAGAGACGAAGGTGATTCATCAGATTTGATGCGCCGACGCAGGCCCAGTTGAGTTGAAGATTTTCAGTGTGGAGAGTCTTACTCAGATCTAGAGTAGATCGATCAAGAGATGACGTTGTTCGTTGGATGATCTGATAGGAGATCAGTAAGTGGACCAGCTTCGGATAGAGGACCTCACCCAGATGCGTTGTGAGTTGATCGAGAGCGGATGAATAAGTATATTCCTCCGATGGTTGGGATGAGTTCCCGAGGACGTGTTCGGCTAGATATCTTCTACAAAGTGATGAAGATACCGAGTTCGTAATTTCGAGTCCGTGTGAGAGATTCCGAATTGACTGTAGCCGAGAACATTTGCAGTACGTAGATAGCACGACGTGACGTCGAAGCGGACGATAATAAAGACGAGTGGAACAAGAGGTTCGTGCGAGATGCTGACGAGCTGTTGTTACTCCCCGTTGAGGTTAGAGATCTGATATGTATACAGAGGCGTTGGGATACGGCCAGTTCCCGAGAAAATGCTATGCTTAGAACGCAGATGCTCAGAAAACGAGAAAAGATTATGTAAGAGTACCAGCCTTCGTATAGTTCGGCATAGGCGAGATCGGAAGAGACCTTGAGCAAGTTCCTTCCAGGATACTGCCGCGATAAGATTTGCACCGAGGATCAGTTGTGTCACGCGTATTCAGAGGGCCAGAGGCCGACGCCAGTGACGTGCTGCTTTACAAGTGGTCATACTAATTGACCAAGAGATGACCAGAGGAGTGTCAGAGCGGAATCGTTTCTGTTAGTACACCTGATCGGGCCGATGAGCCAATGGATTGTGAGATTGGTGATCTGCAGAGAAATGAGGACCCAGAGATAGAGGACGCCAGACCGTGAGCAGGAGGCAAGCGGATGTTCTTGCTCTGCCATTTTTGGGCGCACCGAAATTTTTCGACATTGTAGGAGGTGTACCTCAATGTCATTTATTGCGATTTGCATTTGTGGTCCGAGTATCACGCTTATATCGCTTGGGTTTGAGTTTTGATGATTAAGTTTTATGATATTATTTTCGTACACCATGGCTGCACCTACTGGGTATTTACATTTTGTGCGTAGTTATCGCACTTGATATATGTTTTATACACCGTTGTGTTGGTTTATGATTTGTGCTGGTTTATGATTTGTGCATATCTATTACACTTGATGTCGATTTTGTGTCTTGGCTGCACGTATTTATGATTTCATGGATTTCGAACGGTTGATTTGATTTTGTGCATGTGGTACGCAATTGATTTGATTTTTGCACTCGGTATAGCTCACGTATGCTTGTAGTGCATTGATATGTGTTTTGTGCACGTAATTGCACACGTTTATGATTTTATACACCTTGGTGCACTCGGTGTTGCTTTTATACGCATTTGAGTTATTGATGAATTTCCGTGCATTTGTTGCACCGAATTGGATATTTCGTGCACTGGATGCACTGGATTTAATTTCGTACACTAGATGCACTGGATTTATATTTCGTGCGCTGGATGCACTAGATTTTTATTTCGTATATTTGTTGCACCGGATGGGTATTTCATGCATTACTTGCACTAGATTTATACTCCGTACCTTGGTTGTACCCGATTTATGTCTTTGAGCATTTGTTTTACCAGATTTATGTTTTTGTGCGCGTTTGCACTTGATGTTCGTTTTCGTGCGCTTTACTGCACTAGATGCTTTATACGGATCTGACGTGCTTAGGTTGGATTTTTATGCATATTAGGCGCTTAGTATTGGATTTCATGCGCATCGGATGCACTTGAGTTCGATTTTATTCATGCATATTAGATGCGCTTGATTTAGATTTCATTCGTGCATGACGGATGCACTTGATTTGGATTTTCGCGCATGTTGGGTGCCTGATTTGAGATGTGATTTTATGCACACCAGATGCACTCGATTGGGATTTTCATTCATGCATGTTAGTTGCACTGAATTGAGATTTTCGTGCACTATAGACGCACTTGATGTTATTGTCATGCACACCCATTGCACTGAACAGATACTTTGTGCACACCCGTTGCACTTAGTTTTGCTTTTGTGCATATGTGGCACTTGTATTTGGATTTGATTTCCATGCGCACCAGACGCACGCGATTATTGGATACGCCTTTCTGGGCTGATTTTTCTCTTGAGCACTTTGTTTTCATGATGGACACTGTACTATATAGTAGCCGAACATAACTGATCTGAGGATAGTACCTGAGTACTTACACATATAAAAAGTTTAAAAAGAGGTTTTCAAAAAGGAGTTATAGTCTCGCTATTTCCCACGTGTCTGTGAGCGACACAAACGTTTACAAAAGAAAACCTTTTGGGATATTTTAGTAACGGCGGAACGTATATTTAGCAAAACATATATGAATGTATATTTATTACTTTACAAATGAGCGCCCGTCACTTGTGCCGCGAGTTACGCATCACACGGCGATTCAGAAAAGATTTTGCATGAGTTTTATTCAGTTTTTAGAAGATTGTTCAAGGATGCGTACTATATACGTATTATAGTATTTGACTAGTGCATATTGGATTTCAGTAGTGGATTTTGAGATCTGTATCTCCATTATAACTCCGATGATTGCGTGATGCTTGAAGGAGTTCGATTTTGAGTTTCATACTTGTTTTCAGGCGCACACGATACGCTGTGGTACTTTTATATCTTCCGTGATTTCGGAGCCCCGTTGATTTGAGTTGATTATTGAAATGTTTTAGTATTTGGGGGTTTAAATTTAAATTCGGGGACCGAATTTATTTAAGGGGGAAGATTGTAACATTTCAAAAAATATAAAATATTATTTTTGGAATTTAATATTAAAATAATATATTTCGCGAAAACTACCCGATTTGCTTAGCTGGGGTTTTCGTAAAATGGTATAAATATATACCAATATTTGTGAAATAATTGAAGATTAAAATGATTTATTCATTAAAAAATATATTTGTCGGATTTGGCATTTTTATAATTAATTATATGCAGTTTAAAATTAAACCCGATTAGTGCACTACTAAGTGCGATTAAGCCAAATCCGTGTTTCTACATTTTTCCATGATTAGTGCACCATGTCATGTAGCATTTTGTTGCATGTTGTTGCATTTGTGTTGTTTTATTGGTATTATGTGTATTATTGTGAGAAAAAGAGAAAAGGATTAAAAAGACAATTATTGGAGAGAGAAAGTGAGACATGAGTTTGGAGAGGGTGAAAATAAGAAAAAGAAAGAAAGAGAGAGGGCAGCCACCATTTCTTTACCCCATTATTTTCCTTCATCTTCTTCTTCCTCATCTCCCTACACCTTCACCTCCAAGAATCATCTCCATTTTTTCACCAAAACTCTACACCCTCTTCATTAAAGTTGATCCCCACCCCTTCCTCAACACTTTGGACCAATCAAAGTTGGATTTTGAAGACTTTGGGAAGCTAGAGTTTTTTTTGAGTTACCTAAATAAGGTATAATTCTAGAATCTACTTTAGTTTTTAAGTTTAATAGCTTCCTAGCTTAGCTTAGTTTAGATTCAAACAAGTGTGAATTGTGATCTTGGATTCTTCCAAGTTGCTGTTGAGAGATAAGTAGAGGTGTAGTGAGTGTTTTAAGACCTTAGGGATTGATTTCAAGACCTGAAAATGAGTATAGAACCCAAAATACGAACTTAGAAACCACCCCGTGTCGGTTTTGTGAAGTTGTCTTGGCCTATAGGGAATCTAGAGCAACCCGGGAAGTTTCTGAGAAAACTTAGAAACTCCAGAGACCTAGTTAGACCAATAGAAGACCACCCTGAGAAGAAGAACGCCAATGGAGCATGTTTGGCCGAGCAGGACGGTTTTCTAGGTAGTGTAGCCGGCCAGTTTAGGGTATTTGGTGTCTAGGTTGGTCCAATAGCTCACTTACCCCCTATACAACCCCACTGTACTGCTAGTTTGGCCTGATTTTAACCTGAGATAAATCTGGGAGCATATTAGGGTGTTTTTGGCTATGTTTTTCGAGTTTTTGATTGCTTGGTTTTTATGTTTGGATTTGTATTTGGTTTTTGGGCATTTGTACGCCAACAACATAGGTTGTTTGATTGTTTCGCATGCGTAGACTATAGGTTCTAACCTATGAGTGCACCGTGTGCCGTATTGGTTTTCCGGACTTGATTTTAATGGTATTGTGATATGTGTATTGATTGTAGGTACCTTCGCATAGATTTCGAGACTACGGAGCACATCGACTACTGCTGAACAAGGAGTTCCACAGGTGAGTAGATTTATATCTACGGGGGAAGTCGAATGGATGGCGTATAGCACCCACGCAAATTTTGGTGGAAACCGATATATAGATTATGATTAAGTAAACCTTGTTAGAAACTTATAGACTTGGTTAAAGAATTAGTAGGAAACAAGATATACCATGACTTAAGGTTATAGTTTATGGTTTACTATGAAATGATATGATTGATAAGGATGACTCGAAGATATATATAAGGATGTGAAACTTAAAGGTGAATCACGATATATAAATATAGGTAGTGCACGAGAATAAGTATGAGATTTAGGGTAGCATGATATGAGATTTATAAGATAGAATGTATATGTAAGATGACTTGATGTGAGATATTAAGATGATGAAAAGAGTATACGATGTGAAATGATAACTTGGTGTGATATGTCGTTATATGGATGCGAGTCGATTTGAGATAGTTTATACCTTTACCGCACTGGGCATTTATACGGATGTGACCTGAGAGATAGGTATATATATATATATATATATATATATATGGATAATGTTGTAGATCATGATGATATGCCGTACGAGACATTAGGTCCATACCCTCATTGTCGTATAGTTTGATAGAATCTCTAATTGTTTAATGCCGACGTACGATAGATACCATACGTGATGAGTCTTACTTGATGATTGATCCATACCCTTGACTAGAGCATGCCGTACGATGTATTGTACCGTATATTGTATTGTACCGTACGTGATGTTATGAGGTTGGGTGCCTATTGATAGATTCACCGACTCGGATATGTGATAGAGACGTATACCTTATTGCATTGCGCTCACGATTTACCTTATGCTACGTTACCTGTGTTAGTACACCTACACCATTATCGATGATGCGTATATTACACTTACACAGATTGCCGGCTCACACACTTTCATCATTGATAATTGCTATGTCACTTACATAGTAGAATTGCTACATCATGCTATGATATACTTGCTATGCTCACATCATTATGATATGTCGCATGATATCCTGATATGCTTACATCGACTGTTCCATGTTTGCATACATCATACTTTATGATTACACGCATTGAGATTTGCTGTTTTCATGAGATTCTGGATTTGAGAACCGTCGTTATATTTCAAACGAAATCATGTATTGTTTTAAAAACCCAGTTTCTCTTGATATGATATTTCGAGACGTCCACCATGTGTTTTCTCGGTTCTGAGATTGGCATGTGAAACCCGATTCGAGGAGCGAGAGGTACCGTCTGCGGGTACATGGTGGACTCGGTATGGTACCCCAGGGCAAGAGATGATTTTTTGTAGTGTAGACGATGAGCCTGATAGAGGGACTACTACCTACCGGTGATTGGTTGGACCTGGCGGTTATCCGGAGGATATCGACCGGAGTCGAGAGATGGATATGGGCCGACCCGTACTGCCGCAGCCCGAGGGCCGATCCGAACAGACGGAGCCCTGGGCCGATCCAGACTGACGGTGCCGAGATATATGAGGATTTACGTGTCGATGTTGGACACGGGTTTCATGATATTTCGAGTGTCGATGTTGGACACTCAGGTTCCATGATTTTGATGTGTCGTTAATGGACACACGTTGATTTATATCCTTATATTTGCATGCATATGCTTTCATAATATTTACATGCATGATGTTGTGGTGTCATTGATGGACACGTACATGTTATCCATATGCTGATAGGCATCAATTTTATAGTTGGCATATGCAGATACGGTCACCCTAGATATCATAGCATTACCTTTATGATATAGTTGACCTAGGAATCGTTGTTTATTTCGATTTCTACATGATGATGTTTTCTACTCACGAGTTGGCAATTCACCCCCACAGTTCTTGCAGGTTGACCGCATGGATCGGTAGCGGTATCGCTAGCACACGGCTTGCATTCGGGTGATTGCTTTGGTAAGTGGTACATGTTAGATCATGCCACTATTATATTATTATTCCTTTTGTATCTAGTCAACTCCATCAATCAGAAACTAGTATTTGTATAGTTAATAAGACCTAGACAGACTTGTGGTTGCGAGACTTAGAGCGAGAGTTTATGTTCGCTACCTGTGGTTTGATGTCTTGCTTTATTCATTATCTTTTGTGTTGATCTTCGCCGTTGGGCGTCGTATACATGTTTTATGACTTGCGTGGTTATGATTCCACCGTTTGGCGAAGAGCTAGCTCCCACTTAGGGATGCCTTTTATATTATCATGTATATGTGGTTTTGGATCAAATATACAAGGGAGGTGCTGCCCAAATTTTTAAAAGACGAAACATGTTTTTCAACTAGCATAATCCACTTGCATTTTTCATGTTCTATTATCTATGCATTAAGAAAACATTTGATTTCATTATACCTTTATTTCAAAACTTCACCTCTTTTATTTTCTTAAAAAGGTTTAGATTTCTGGGCTTCGACTTACTTGAATTACGTTACGCCTTTAGACGTGGCATGATTTAAGTGCCGGTCACGAACTAAAATTCGGGTCGTGACAACTATGATCTCTATTTACCTTGAAGAAAGTTCTTTTTCTTTATTCTCTCTTAAAGCTCTTTTTGCTTGCTCTTCTTTTTGAACTTGAAGTTTATGGGGGGGTTCCTCTGTTTAAGACTTGAAGTCTTGGGGCCTTTATATAGTAGAGGCAGATTTGTTGATTCAGTTAAGGAAATCTCTCATTGAGAGATTTCTTAATTGATTTGGGGATTTTATCCACCGTTGGATCTTTGATTTAAGGACTTCTGTTTTACAGAAGATATTTTTCTTCTTTTTTTAACAAGATTGGAAAAATATTTTCCATACAGAGCTTATTCTGTAATTAGGTGTTTTTTAATCACTATTGGTTTTTTAATCCAACGGTGCTCTGTTTTACAGAGCGTAATCTTTCTTGTTTAGAAAGATTGGGGAAAATATTTTCCCCTACAGAGCTTATTCTATAGCTTGGTGATTAAAATGGATCTTTGATCCAATGGTGGTATGTTTTACAGAGCATAATCTTTCTTGTTTAGAAAGATTTGAGGAGTATTTCCTCAATCAGAATTTAATTCTGTGTTTTGATGATTTATCATCTCCATTGTATCTTTTATCCAACGGCAAAGAACTTTTAGTTCTGGCGCCAGCGTCCTCGTACGGGGCACGTGAGGCGCTGCCTCAGAGTTTTTAATTCTTGGCGTTGGCGCCCTCGTGCAAGGCACGTGAAGCACTGCCTTAGAGTTTTTAACTCTTGGCGCCGGCGCCATCGTGCAAGGCACGTGAGGCGCTGCCTCTTTCAAATTTTAAACAGAGCTTTACTCTTTTATTGGGGGGAAACAATACATTGGTGAGAAAAAATGTTTGCAACGGCAAGACTCTGAATTCCGAACACGGATTCATGAACTTAGAAGAAAGTTTGAGCAAAGAGCTTCTGGTTTCTTTGGCAATTTTCTTATGCATTTTCTCACGAATGCAAGTGTCGGGATCCTCGCTAATGTCGTCCGTCCGCTGGTATGCGGATATTATCTCCTTCTGTTGGAAGACGCGATGCAAAACATCGATAAGACATCTCTTCGCTTCTTTGAGATCAGGTTCATTAGATATATTGAATGCACCTTGTCTTCAGCGTCTCGAGCAGCACAGCCTCATCAAGCTCAGGGATTGCTTCCCAAATCGACCCGACTATAATTTTCATAAGAGCAGAACGGCGGGGGAGTAATCGATCGTTATAGTCGTCAAAGCGATACATCACCTCGGGACATTGGGCGTCAAGGAATTCCTGACCTTGACAGTGGCCTTGGATGCGAATATCTTCATAAGAGATAATCTCTTCAAGATCATAAAAACGAAACGCCATAGTATCTGCAAAGAAAAACCAGTAAGGGGTTTAGCGATCGAAATATCAAAATTATTACGAAATTATAATGGTTCTAATTCCCCATTAGTAATGAGGAAGGCGCTCATTGTAAGAATCCAAAAGGATTCTCATTTACTGAAAAATCTCATTGAACTGTGGAGTTAAACTCTCTCGAAAAATGTGTTATACAACATATTTCAAATCTGCAAAAAGAACCCCAAAAAAAGAAAATAAAAAAGGGAATAAAATTCCCAAAAGAATTTCTTAAAAAGAAATTTTCTCAGAGCTAAGCTCTGTAGAACAACCCGGAATTAAATTCCTCTAATAATGGATAAAATCCCAGAAATCCGCTCGGGAAATGAAATTAAATTCCAAACAACCTTCAAAGATCAAAGTCGCTGACAGGGTAAAACCCTAAGATCTCCAAGACCCATGGTCTATCCAAATAAAGTTTTTTTAGATCTTTAAGAGATCGTTCCAAGAGAAGAGAAAAGCTCTGTTAATGTGTTAAAAACCCAAAACAAGAAAAGGTTCTTTTAAGAGTTTCTTTAGGAGTTAAATCGTGGTCATGATTCTTACCAAATTTTGACAGAGTTTGACTCTGAGAAAGTTTTGGAAACAGATATCTAAGCCCTGAAAAGAAGATTAAATTCTCAAGGAAGAAGAAGAATCAAGAGGATGATGAAACGACAGTCATCTCAAGGGCCAAAGACCCTATTTATAGGACATGAAGGGATGGTTCGACTCCCCAAGAGATCGAACGGTGGAAAAGGGGACACCGTTGCACTCACGTGTAAGTCACGTGAGAGCAACGGTAGGGGCATTTGTTTCCCCAATATATTTAACCTAATAAAAGAGCAAAACTCTGTTGAATTCAATGAGGCAGCGCTTCACGTGATCTCTACAAGGGCGCAGAGCCAATTTTATAAGATTAAGTCCTATGGTGGCGCCTCACGCGCTCCTCACGCGGGCGCCAATGTGCAAAGCACGGAAGAGTTCATAAGAGTTAAACTCTTAGATAGCGCCGCACGTGCTTCTCACGCGGGCGCCAAGTGCAAAGCACAGAAGCGTTCATTATATAAGAGTTAAACTCTTAAATGGCGCCGCACATGCTCCTCACGCGGGCTCTGATGTGCAAAGCACATAAATACCTATTATAAGAGTTAAATTCTTAAGTGGCACCCACGTGCATAATACGTGAGCGCCGGCGTCCAGGTGGAATTAAAATTCTACAATACTCTATGTTAAACAGAGCCGTTGGATCAAAAATCCAACGGAGACAATAAATCATCAAAATACAGAATTAAATTCTGTTGGGAGAAAATATTTTCCAAATCTTTCTTAAATAAGAAAGGTACTCTCGGTTGGATCAAAGATCCAATTGTAAAATAAAATTATATTATGGAATATATTCTCTCAATCTTTCTAAATAAGAAAGATTGCTCTCTGTAAAACAGAGAACCGTTGGATTAAAATCCAATGGTCATTAAAAATCATCGTTTTACAGAATAAATTCTGTATAGGGAAAATATCTTCCCACTCTCGTTAAAAACCCAAAATCATATTCTGTAAAAACAGAAGTCCTTGGATCAAAGATCCAATGGTGGGTAAAAATTCCCCAAATCAATTTTGAAACCAATTAAATCAATCGGAATCTCTCAATGAGAGATTTTCTCAAAACTAATCAACAATTTGCCTCACCTATATAAAGGATCTGAGACTTCAAGTCTCACAGGCACCACAGAGACAGATACAGGTACAGATACCCAGATAGAGAGCGAGAACAACACAGAGAAACGGAGAGAGGAAAACAGAAAGAAAAGAGAAACCAATTCTCAAAGAAGAAGAGCTCCATTTTCGAAACCCTAGGTAAAGAAAACATCGAGATCAAAACATCTCCTTTACCTAACATATCTAAGGGTTGAACCCTTCTAAAAGAACTTAGTTCTTTCTCTGGATCTGAGATCCACAAGACAAGTTGTAACGACTCTGATTTTACTGTATGAAAATTTTCAAGTTAATGTACAGAATGGAGTTTGCAGGCCTGAGTACAAGTTATAAATTAAATTTGTTTAAGAACAACAAGAAACAACTTGTAGCTCACTGGTAAAGCCTTGCACTGCTGTGACATAGCCCCTGTGTTCGAATCCCATCAGCCACATATTATTTTTCTGAATTTTTCTTTTAAACTTTTTGGAAGCCCAAAAGTTTACACGTGCAATACACCTAGAAATGAAAAGACATAAAAAAATAAACATGTGTAAAATGTTGTGTACACAGCCTAGGACATGTGGCACAATTCCCAAGGCCCATCTTCTATTTTGGACCGGCGAGATCGGCTCCAGGGCTGGCGACGGCGGGCGTCCGTAGAGGAAAAGCCTCCGTGTTTTGCACACAAAACCCTTTGGCCTACCCCATTACCTCTGTTCTGTTTGTTTTCTCTGCAATTCAACAGAGAATTAAAATTCATCTTTAATCTCATTTTTAATGCTTTTTAATTCAATCTTTCAATTCCAAAACCTTAATTTCACCTTATAAATACAACCTCATACCCTAGCCCCTCCTCATTCTGAAATCTCTAGTCAAAATTATCAAAAATTATCAAGTCCAAGAAGAGTACAAGTGGAGTTAGCCCAAGGTCAAATTCTGGCGAGGATTAGAAGCGATTCCGGCAACCCCACGACGTCACGAAGGATACGACATCTTCCTCTACCTCTCCTCCCTCCTCCTAGCATGTAAGTTCCTTTTATTTCCTCCATCTCTTCGCTAAATTCTTTTTTCAAAACAAAGTATCGGTAAGTAGAGTTATTACCGATGTAAATCTTCTAAACTCTATAATCTCACTTTTCATTTACATATTGTTCAATAAACTTTTACACAATATTTGTAACACTATTATAAAGGTTTAGAAACAACTTTCACTCTAAAATTCCATGTTAATTAACTTTAATTAATCTTTTACTTTTAAATACCATGAAGTTTATATACGTTATCTTTTAAACATTTTGCTTAGCATGACTATAGAAAACTTCATGAGGTAATAACCTATCTCTCACATACACATATATTGACATAGCACGATTCTCTTGAGACATAACTTTTGTGACAAAATACTACGTTTCATCAAAATACCTTGAACTATAAGAACTCGGTTTTCTTTAAATGGTGTTATCAAATTCTTTGTTATTATTCCTCTACAACCCATTTCGAGGAACCCACTATTGGATGGTGCGGATTATCGCACATTCTCGGGCTAGTTGAGAGAGATGCAGACCTCCTCACGGAGCATACGATCTCGAAAGAATTTTAATACAATTTTAAAGAAAAACGAGATTTTCTACTTAATAAATAAAATTAATTTTTAATAGTTATAAAAATATTATCAAACCATATATTTTTAATATATACTAAAATTCCATGTTTCCTAGAAAATAAAAGAATGACAAGTTTCATTAAAATACCATCAAGTATCAATACAAGACAAGTTACACTAAAATATAATGAACTATTTAAGCTAAGTTTCTATTCGCTAATATACCTCACTCTTTAAAATTCACATCCATGAAAACCCTAAAGAACATAAATAATTACTCGAGATTTATTTTGAAAGTATATAAAATATTTTTCATAAAACCCCCTCGAGATATATAAAATTACATTAAGGACCCTAGTAAATATAGGTTTAAGCGGGACCAATTCTCTTGAGTCTCAGAGAGCCGGAGAAAGTGGGTGCTTTCCTATTTAAGATAGAAAACTAAAATGGGGGTTATCAATGGTAATTGTCTTGGAAAAATACATAAATCCTGTCGTCCATGTGCAGCAGTTACCGATAACACACTAATCTAATTCAGGATCCAAATCTGTTTAAAGTGTCTAACTCAAGTCTGAGTCCAAGTCTCAATTTGAATCCAATTCACATGAATCCAATTCAACATGAATCCAATATACCAAACATGAATACTTTAACCTGAACCTGAATACCAGAACAAAATCAACATGACTTGACTTGACCGAACCATGGCTATATTTTGACTTCATTACATGACTACTTGATACATCCTAAAACGGTTTACATGAACAACTTATACCATAGTATCGGCAAGTCTGATAATTACCAATCAATACAATATACATTAATGGGTTTAACGGGGTAGACCGGTACGGAATGTGTTAAAAGTGGCACGATGATGGACACTAAAAGACACCTGTTCACCGCCGAAAGACGCAACCAGGACGTTAGGACGTCTGGCCTGAATTTTTGGGGCGGATGCAATTTAGATTTATCCGTCCACCTCTCCGAAGATGCCAAGTTGATTTACGGCACCGTATATCAGAGGTTTGGACGGATGCAGCCGTTGTAGCTGACTTCGTCAGATTCCCCCTCGTTTGTGACGGGTTTTTTTTATTGTGGGGACGCTCTTCCCTGCAGGCGCAAGCCCCTGTAGTTAACTACATTACCGCATCGCAATAACCACTTTCTCCTGCTCCGGAAGTTCACTTCGTATCGTGTGTGCTTGTTTTATTTTTGGTTGCCCATGGATTGTATACAGAGACTAATTTAGTTATCGCCCATAGGGCGTGGATTAGTCCAAATCCGTATTTCTTAGATTTGGGGTTTTTATTTAAGGACCGTTAATCTATTTTGGGATTAAGATCGATTTAAACGTATGTGAGCATTTGGGGGGCTTGGTTGGTTTTTTTTGTTAAGGATACATTAGTCCAATTTGAGACTAAGATCTACTTAACAGGGTGTTAGGATCATTTTTGTTTCAGATCGAACAAGAGAGCATTTGGGCTCGGTTGTTTTAGTTTAAGAACGTTTCGGTCCCTTATCGCCATTTTGGAGGCGAAGTTGTAGTTTGGGGACATTTCGGTCTGTTGATCACCATTTTTGAGGTGAGGTTTTAATTTAAGGACGTTACGATCCATTGTCGCCATTTTGGAGGCAACGTTTAGTTTAAGGACATTTCGGTCCGTTGTAGTTTAAGGACGTTTCAGTCCATTGTCCATCTTACGTGCACGTGTATTTGTTACGTGACGGGATGAGCAGCGATGATATGGGATGCATCCAGTTTGGGATATGGTTTGATCTAGGATGTGTACGTCAGTTTGGGAAGTGCGCCAAAAAGCAGTTGGTTGTCGGGACCCGCCGCCTCTCTGAAGACGTTGAGGAATTACAACGACATGTATCAGAGGTATAGAGAGATGTACCCTTGAACCAATTCCCGTGTTAAAAGGGATTAATGGTAAACTCGGGAATCATTAGTCGTATTTTGAGACTAAGATTAACTTAGGAGACGTGGGATGAACATTATCTTGAATATCATCAATTGAAAGATCATTAGTCATGTTTGGGACTAAGATCAATTTGGGAAATGATGAGCGCAGAGGGACTCAGTTGATTGGAAGAATTTAGTCAATATGGGATAGATCTGGGTCTCTATAATTACCCAACAGAGCTAAGTGCTGAGGTATACAATGCTCACGTGCATTTCATGTGAGACACCGGATTAGTGTTAAACACTAGAGTTCTGTGGCGCTCACGTGACACACGTGAGGCACCGGATTAGTGTTAAACACTAAAGTTCTATGGCGCTCACATGACACACATGAGACACCGGATTATAGGCACTGCCCCACCTATTCCCCCGCTTTTTATATAAGTGCTGAGCACTTGGTTCTTATGGCGCTCACGTGTATAACACGTGAGCCGCCCCAAAGCTGGGTTATGCCTTTTAGGTTTTTATCCCCTCCTTTTTTATATAAGTGCTAGGCACTTGATTGGAGATCGCGTGCAAAACACGTGACTGCCCTAGGAGGCACTTCTTGTTCTTCTTTTAAGCACTTGCATGGGAAACATGTGCGGTCCTCGTTATAGTATTTAAACGCTAATGAATCATCAGTCTTTCCTTCTTTCTAAATGTTTGGAGATTTTGATCTTCTGTTCATGACCCTAGGGTTTAGAGCATCTCATGTTTCTTGGTTTGTAAGAATTAAATTCTTTTATAAGGTTAAACCCTAGTTTTCATGTGTTTTGTAAGAATCAAATTCTTTGAACTTAATTCTTTTCCCTAGGTTTTAAATCTGCATGACAGAATCTCCCTGATGAGAATTAAATTCTCAACATGTGGGGAGATCTGCTTTTGCAGATCTCAACCAGAGGAAGAACCAAGTTCTTGCATGAAGGGTTAAACGCTTAGAGAGGCAAAAGAGAGACAAGATGATCTCTGAGTTTATTTTTTCTTTTTACCTAGGGTTTTAAGGACACAAATCTTCCTTTGGAGAATTAAATTCTCTGTTTTTTTTTTGAAACTTTTCTTTCTTCTTCTCTTAAGCTTCTCTCTTTTTTCTAAGTTTCTGAGCGAATTCCTTTGTTTACTCTCTCTATCTTTCTTTACTATCCGTCCTCCCGAGACTTGAAGTCTTTGGTCCCTTATATAGTGGAGAGAAGTTTGTTTAATTCTGATAAAATCTCTCATTGAGAAATCCTAATTGATTTAATTGGTTCCAGAATTGACTTGGAGAATTTTGCCCACCATTGGATCTTTGATCCAAGGGTTTCTGTTTTACAGAACATATTTTTCTTGTTTTTTAACAAAATTGGGGAAATATTTTCCCATAGGCAGAATCTTATTAAACCATCATTGGATTTTTAATCTAAGGGTGCTCGTCTTAACAGAGCACAATCTCTCTTTGTTTAGAAAGATATGGAAAATATTTTCCATCTCATGGGATCTTTGATCCGCCAACTTTCTGTTTAACAGAAAATATCACTCCCCACTCAAAAAGACCTATAGAATTTAATTCTATGCTTAATCACCATTAGATATTTGATCCAACAGTTCCTTGTTGAGTAGAATTTAATTCTACGAAGGGACGTGCTCGCACGTGTTCAACACGTGAGGCTTATTTATTTTGTCAGTTGTTTGATTGCAGCGCCTATATGCTTTGCATATAGACGCTCACGTGTTTAACACATGAGCATTATTGGCTTATAGTTTGTTTGCATTGCAGTGCCTATATGCGTTGCATATAGGCACTCACGTGTTAAACACGTGAGGCTCCATTAGCGTAATAGTTGTTTTAATTGCAGTGCCTATATGCGTTGCATATAGGTGCTAACGTGTTAAACACGTGAGGCTGTTTTAGTTTATCAGCTGTTTTAATCGCAGTGCCTATATGCGTTGCATATAGGTGCCCACGTGTTTAACACGTGAGGCTTTGAATAGTAAAGAACTTTCCCTTACCTTTTTTATAAGGGAACAACACCTATATGAACATCCTGTGTCGTTGTCCCGTGGGTTTTGACGGGGCCTTGTACTTACATGTTAGCATAGTCCACGGGATAGTTAGACTCCTCTCGTATACACTGATACATTCTGTACCAAGCTACAAACAACTACGTTAGAATAACAAACAGATAGTTTACGGTTCTATTCTCTTACTTGTCTATTCCATTCTATCTTTTGGGGCTTACCGAGCGCTAGTTCGTTGACGACATTCATGTCTCTTCTTTCTTTGGAATGTTCGTCAGGAGGACCCAACACTCAGGAGACCGAGCCCATTCAAGACGATTTGGAGCAGTTCATAGAGGTTCCAGACTTCTAGGCTTTTACTTGTACTTATTTTCTTTTCAGTTCATATGCCACTGTTTAGGAATCGCTTTCTATCATTGTACTTTTCTTTTCAGTTGTATATAAAGAAAGAATGTTAATAAAAGTTGCTGTTATTATTACATCTCTTGTTATTCTTGTGTATTTATTTATATTACTTATTTATGCTTAACATGTTTACTTCTGAGTAAATACGCCGCGGCCCGTCACGTCTGCTTCTCCGTACACTGGGAAGCGGGGCGTGACATAAGTCTCCCACAAGTTAAGAATTTAATTTTCATCGGAAAGATCTTGTTCTTGAGAATCAAAGGTTCAGGGAAGAACAAATTTAAAAGAGCAAGAATATGGAGTCCATAATACTCCAGGAACTCGGTTCTTTCGAATCAAGAACTTATTTCTTAAAAGAACATGATCCCAGATCCTCAAAATAGTGATCTTGGTGATCGTTAATGGTCAAAATACCATTAACAGAGATTTAAGTTCTCTAAAAAATATCAACAGAGATTAAATCTCCATATAAAAGAAATTAGCACCTCACATGCTTCCCACGTGGGTGCCCCTCATTAACAGTGCCCAGCGCCTCACGTGCTCCTCACGCGGGAACCACATAAAAAGTGCTTAGCACTTCACATACAGCCAAAACGGCTAAGTGCTTAACGTTGATTGGGCAGCGCCCAGCGCCTCACATGCTCCTCATGCGGGCGCCACATAAAAAGTGCTTAACACTTCACATACAGCCAAACCGGCTGAGTGCTTAGCACTGATTGGACGGAGCCCCGGCGCCTCATGTGGGCGCCATCAAAAAAGAAAAGAAGATAGCAAAGTGCCCAGCACTTCATAAACAGCCAAAGTGGTATAGTGCTCAGCGCTCATTGGGCGGCGCCCATAATCAAATGCTTCAGATGACACCTATGTGAGTGTCACAACGTCAAATAAGTGCTTAACACTTTTTCATAAAAATAAAATGGCTGAATAAATAAAGCCCAAATGAGTGCTTAGCACATTTTGAATAAAAAATAAAAGAGTAAGCAGACTAAGCCCAAATTGGCTAAGCCTCTGAAGCTTCTTGCAGTTTTGCCCAAATGCTCTTTTGATGGATCTTAAGTAAAAATGATACTTAAAAATATTATTGAGCCGATCTTAGTCTCAAACATGATTAATGATCTTTCATTGATGATATCCAAAATGATATTCATCTCATACCTCCTAAGGTAATCTTAGTCTCAAATATGACTAATGATTTTTAGGTCCACCACAACTCCTTTTCCCTCAAATACGGGATTTGGTTTAAGGGTACATCTCTTCACACATCTGATATATGTCATTATAATTTCTCAACGTCTTCAGAGATGTGGCATGTCCCAACGACCAAAAACTTCTCTCATCCCACATTGATGCACTTCCAAATTGACGTGCAGGCCTCAAATCGTCTCGTGCCCCAAATTGGGCACATCTCATATCACCATTGTTCACTTCGTCACGTAACAAATACACGTGCGCGCAAGATGAATAAAGGACCGAAATGTCTTTAAACTAACATTCGCCTAAAAAACGGCGACAATGGACTAAAGTATCCTTAAACTAACATTCGTCCCTAAAACGGGAATGTTGGACCGAAATGTCCTTAAACTAATATCTGCCCTAAACACGACGGTAATGGACCGTGACGTCCTCAAACTAAAACAAACTGATCCCCAAATGCTCATATATATTTAAGTCAATCTTAATCTCAAACCAGATTAATGGTCCATAAATAAACCAAGCCCGAATCTAAAAATATATGATTTGGACTAATCAATGCCCTACGGGCGATAACACAAACTAGTCTCCATATACAATCCATGGGCAACCTACACAAACAAAAACACACACGATACGAAGAGAACTTCCAGAGCAGGAGAAAGTGGTTATCGCGATGCGGTAACGTAATTAACTGCAGGGGTTTGCGCCTGCAGGGAAGAGCGTCCCCACAATCAAAAACCCCTCATAAAATAAGGGGGAATCTGATAAAGTCTGCTACAACGGTCGCGTCTGCTCAAACCTCCGATATATGGTGCCATAAATCAACTTGGTATCTTCGAAGAGGTGGATGGATAAATCCAAATAGCATCTACCCCCAAACTCAGGAAAGACGATCCATCCCAGTTTGTCTCCATCTCCGGCGGTGAACAATAGGGTTCTAATACCCTTTTTCTATAGATTTGAATATGTTGCTCCTTTGTGAGTAAAAAGGTTTTGTAAGGTTTTTGATGGTTTAAGAACAGGTTTAGATCTCTGTAACTTAAGGCTTTTGAATCCCATGAACCGTGAGGGTCTCATAGGGGGAAATTCTCCTTACGAGTCGTGAAGATCTCGTAAGTGTAATTTCTCCTTTGGAATCGTGGGGACTCCTAAGTGTGTTGCTCCTTTGTGAGTCGTAAGGATCTCACGCGGGTGGATTTTTTTTATGAAATTGTGCCCTTTCAGGTTTTCGTGAAGCTCGCCGGCAGTCCTGCTGTTTTTACTCACGGCTCCTTTTCAAGTTTTCATCCGCGCCCATTTCGCTTGTGGATATACCTTTTTTGTTTTTTTTTTAACGATGGAATTCCTGAGAGTAGTTTCGCCGCAGGTGCCCATCTGTTTGTCGGTGGGACTTGGGGATGGCTCTATTGCTGGAGTAGCTGTGCAGCCAGTGAGACTTGAGTTGCAACCTTTGCTGCTAGAATTTCTATTGCAATATAGATCTCAAGGGAGCATATCGCCATATTTGGGGCGATGCGCTAATTTAGGGACGTTCCGGTCCATTATTTCCATGTTTGAGGCAAATTTTTAGTTTAAGAAATTTCCAGTCCAACATTCCCATTTTGGGGACAAATATTAATTTAAGGACATTTTGGTTCAATATCCATGTTTTGGGGACGAATATTAGTTTGAGAACGTTTCGGTCCAGTATTCCTGTTTTGGGGACGAATATTAGTTTAAAGACATCTCGGTTCGTTGTTAGTTTAGGGACATCTCGGTCCATTGTTAGTTTAGGGACATCATAGTCCGGCATTCCCTTTTTTGGGACGAATATTAGTTTAAGGACGTTTCGGTCCACTGTCGCCGTATTTTTGGGACGAGTATTAGTTTAGGGACATTTCGGTCCATTGTTAGTTTAGGGACATCTCGGTTCATTGTTAGTTTAGGGACATCTCGGTCCTATTATCACCATTTTTGAGGCGGGTATTAGTGTAAGGACGTTTCGGTCCATTGTTAGTTTAAGGACGTTTCGGTCCAGCATTCCCATTTCGGGGATGAGTTTTTTTTAGCACTACTCTTAGAGTTCTAATTCTGGAAGATAATGAGCGAACACAAGCATCGTCATCAATTATTGACCTAAGTCGAGACTCGTCAAGCGTAGTATTTTTTGGAGGAATCGACCGTTTATTGGCCGGAAGGGTCTTTCGCCATGCATATCCATGAGCAGGTAGGCTCCACCTTGGTAGACTTTGTCTATAATGTACATGCCTTCATAGTTCGGCTCAAATTTCTTCTATTTTGCATGATTGGGGATCATTGGTCTTTTGACGACTAGTACGAGTTCGCCTTAGCAGAATGTTCTCGGCCTAGTCAATCTTTCGTATGACCGTGTCATCCTTACCTTATAAGCCTCTAGGTTTTGCTATGCTATAAGGCGAGTCTCATCGAGGGCATCGAGCTCCTCGAGCCTAAGATGAGCATTTTCTTTATCTGTCAGCTCGTATCGAACCGCTACTCGTAGAGAGGGGAGTTCTATTTCTAATGGGAGCACTGCTTCCGTACCGAATACCAACGCGTATGGTGTTGTATTCGTGGCCATCTTGAACGTTGTTCGGTACGCCCAGAGAGCTTCATGTAGCCTTTTGTGCCTGTCTTTTTTGTTTCTGGATACTGTTTTCTTTATAATCTTTATCAAGGTCTTGTTAAAACCTTCAGCTAGACTGTTGGCCCGAGAATTATAAACTGAAGAGTATCTCCAATCTATTTTATGTTTCTGTGCGAAGCAGCTTAATTTATGGCTTCTATAAGCTGGCCTATTATCCGAGATAAATCGTCGCGGAGTGCTGAACTGATAGATGACATGGGTTCTGAAGAAATGGAGGATATTCTTCGTCTTCACCTCCCTTAGTGGTACTGCTTCTGCCCACCTAGAGAAGTAGTCAGTCGTTGCGAGTATGAACCGATGTCCTTTGGACGATGCCGGTTCAATGGGGCTAATTATATCGGTTCCACACATTTCGAACGTCCAGCTAGCCACTGTTGGATGTAGCGGATTTGGATGTTGGTGGATGAATTCCCCGTGAATTTGGCATGAATGATACTACTTCGCATATTCGAGGCAGTCCTAGATCATCGTGGGCCAATAATAACCCATTCTTTTTATCTTCAGCTTCATCTTTGGCCCAGCTTGATGAGAACCGCGGAGTTCGTCATGAATTTCTTGGACGAATTTCTTTGCTTCCTCCAGCCCCAGGCATCTTAGCCACAGACAGTCAAACGATCTCTTAAATAGAGTATCATTGACGAAGGCGAAAGACAAAGCTCATTTCATGAACTGATGTCTAGATGACACATTTTTGGGCATTCGTTGGGATTTGAAGTAGTCTATGAAGACTTCCCTCCAATCCTTGACCTTTTCTTCATCCTCTATTTGAAAGGCTACCCGTTCGGTCATTTCCTTTCTTTCGGATGGATCTATCAGGTCTTCCGAAGATATATTTGTTGGCGCGAGAATCCTGTGGCTTTGTACAATGATCTTTACATTATCGAGGTCCTCATCGGCCAGTTCCTTTACGTTGTTTTCTGATGCTGAGGGAGTTTCTTCATCATATAACAACAAATGGGAGACCATGTGGCAACTTGCTGCGCGGTCTTCGGTGTCTTCCGATGAATCATTTTCCTCATCATTGTCACTGTCTTCGTCCTCAAGAATATGCTTGAGGAACTCTTCGAGCGTGATCGGTGTCCGCGCCTTTCAGTTTTACTCCTCTAGCGCGTCAATGTATTTTTGTAGATCTGTGCGCTTGTCGTCATACTCGGCAAGCTGCACATGCTTTTTGGTCTTCTTCTTTTTCTTTGAAGACTTCAAAGGCTTGACTTGGGGATTTTTGCCTTCGTCAACAATTTTCGGTGCGGGACTTGGTTTTAGCATCCCTTCAATGATTTCAGGTTCAAATAGGCTTTTACACCTGACTGCCGGACATGCTTGTAAATCCTTCAGCATTCTTTTGGTTTTTGCTGAAAGAACGACTTCACATGGAGTTTCTTCTACGAGTGAGCATGATACCCCCTGCGCTTCCACCTTTTTGGGAGTACGCTTCTAGAGTGGGTTTACCCTCCAGTTGTCATACAGCGCAAATTTTCTCTGTTGATACTGGTCTTCGACCCAATTTTTAAAGACGCGGCAATCTTCAATTGGTGGCTCACCATTCTATGATAGGAGCAGTAATTAGAGTTGTTGACGTCGCCAGGTTACAGTGGACGCCCCGTGTCTGACAATGTGATGAGTTTATTACGCACTGTCAATTCGAATAGTCTCCTCGTCTTGTCGCAGGGAAACGAGTAAGCGCGTCCTACTCTTTCCTCCAAGGATGGGCACGGACGCGCGTTGTTTTAGCAAGCAGCCGGTTTTAGGCCACTCGGTTGTTGTTGCGTATTGGCAACGAAGGCCGCTTTCCCTTTACCCTTACTATTTCGAGGGTCCTTATTTGAGGAGGAAGGCCCATGGCCCATCTGGTCCATTTGGGCCAGTTTATCTATCAGAACCTGGAAGGTGGTTGGTTTGAAAATTGTCATGAACTGGGATATAGTCATTTGAGGATCAAGAGACCCGATGAACATGCCCACGGCGGGAGATTCCTCAATGCGCTATTCGCATTTAGACCATAGGTTCCGCCACTGGATCGCATAATGGACCCAGGTTTCTCCCAGCTTTACTGTGGCATTGATTAATGCCATGATTGGAGTACGTTTGCTCGCACTGGAGAAACGCTGTGTGAACAGCAGCTCCATTTTTGTGAATGTTTTTATGGAGTCATTTGGGAGCTCCGAGTACCATTCAAAGATTGTTTCTGACAGGCTGCCAATGAACTGGCGAAGTAACGGTTTGTCGTCGCCTTCGGTATTGCCGCATAGAGCTTTAAAGTACGCGACGTGCTGGTGAGGGTTGCCTGTCCCTTTATATACATGGAAATTGGGGATCGTATATCCCGGTGAGTACTTAATTTGATCATACCAGCTTGGATACAATCGCCCAGTTCTGACGATTTGGCCAGCAGCCTCATTAGCTTAATGGGCTCTTATTTGTTGAGCAATATAATCATCAAGGGCGGCCTTGGAGATCGTTTCCTCCTTGGCTGCTGATAAGGCCGGAAGAGAATTTGATGTTTCCCCCTATCATCCTCAACGATTATCGGTGACTCTTCGGCGGGGGGTTCTGGCTAGATCATCATTCCAACCATGTCTTGGAATAAAAGAACCATCTAGTTTATGTTAGCAACTTGCTCAGCGGCTTCCTTGTCCTTTCTCTCGAGCACCCTTCGCAGAAACTCTGTATCGGTCTCCTGCTCTTGGCGCTGTTCAGTTTCTTTGTCTAAACTTTCTTTCTGTCCGGTTAGTGCTGCCATTTTGGTCAGCATTTCCTGGAGCTTCTATTGTTGCTCCTAAACCTTGGTTAGCGACCGAGTTTGCGGTCGGTGACTCACCGAAGTACAACTTTCTTCTTTTCCCGAAGCCATGTAGACCGTATGTATTGTTATGCCCTCAGCCTTAGGGCGTTTAGGTCTATCGCCTTTGGAATTTACCGCGGGCGATAGAGTTTTTTCCAACCTTGTTCTTTTATGGGAGATTGGAGTTGAAAGAGCCGTTATGACAGGCACCTGCTTAGGAGAAGTCCTCCATTGTATGGCTGAAGAGTATTCCTTTTCTTATCGAGCCTCCGATTTCTTCGGTCAACGAAAGTAATTCTGGTCAATCACAGAGTCCTGAACTTTTTTCAAGACCCTAAGAATTTGTGAGGAGAGCCGCTGATGAGGCTGCTCCGGCTTTACCTGCACTGTAACTTCCGCAGGCGGGGGTGGTTTCTTTAGAACCGCCATTGGAGAGATTTTTCGCACCCTCTTAAGCGGATCAAAATTGTTCCCGGTTGGAACAGCAGCATCGACTTCCACCATTGGAACTAGTAGGGTGAGTCCAGAGGGGGAGTTGCCCCCAGCTTCTCTCACTCAGCGCCAGTGGCAACGCCGAGCGTGCCTTGTTGAAGGGACCGCCTCAGTTTTGGAAGCGGTTTCATCACGTCCCTGGTTTTGTTGAGGAACTGCAATTGGCGTCAGCCTATTGAAGACCAACGTCCTTATTAAAGTTTGAGGAGAGCTGGTCAATCTTTCAAAGACCGACTTTCTGGTGGGGGAAGCACTTTTGACGGCTTCGCCTGTAGCAGGGGTTGGTAGGGCTATCCGTTTTGGGGTAGCCCCTTCAGGTATCATGAGCTTCTTTGCGGGCCCGTTTGTGCTTTTGCTCAGCCTATTGAAGACTGAGACACCCGATTTGGAAGACCCATTGAGAGGGGCCGTTGTGATTGCCAGTCGATCAAACACCGACCTTTTGGGAGCTTCTTCTTGTGGCGTTAAGGCACCGAAACTCACAGGTGGTAAAATGGTCCCAAAGAACAATCCAGTAGTGGCTTGTGTGACTTACCCCACTAGCATTGAAAAAATAGAGGTCGGGTTAGGCCCATAGGTCACTCCTCCAGTTGGGATGGAGCAAGAGTTGCTGTTACAAGAGGTGCGGTTGGAAGCCATTGATTTTCTGCATGGGAGCAAGACGCCAAGTCAGTACCTCGAATCTAAGGGCAACCATAGCGAACTGCGATTTTGTTCATGAAATACGACACACAAAGTGTAGAGTGGAAAGAGGAAAAGGTCCCACCGGGCGTGCCAGAATCTGTTCATCGCCGAAAGCCGAACCGAGAAGTTGGGACGTCTGGCCTGAATTTGGGGGCAGATGCTATTTGGACTTATCCATCCACCTCTCCGAAAATACCAAGTTGATTTATGGCACCATATATTGGAGGTTTGGACAGACGCGACCGTTGTAGCAGATTTCATCAGATCCCCCCTCATTTGTGAGGAGTTTTTGATTGTGGGGACGCTCTTCCCTGCAGGCACAAGCTCCTACAGTTAATTACGTTATTGCGTTGCGATAACCACTTTATCCTTCTCCAGCAGTTCACTTCATGTCGTGTGTATTTTTGTTTGTTTGGGTTGCCCATGGATTGTATATGGAGACTAGTTTATATTGTCACCCGTAGGGCATGAATTAGTCCAAATCCGTATATTTTAGATTTGGGTTTGTTTTATTTAAGGACCGTTAATCTAGTTTGAGATTAAGTTCAACTTAAATATACGAGCATTTGGGCTCAATTTATTTTAGTTAATGATACGTTATTCTAATTTGAGACTAAGATCAACTTAGCAAAATTTCAAAGATCATTTTTATTTCAGATCCAACAATAGAGCATTTGGGCTCAGCTGTATGAAATTTTTCAGCAAGACTTAGCCAATTTGGGCTTAGTCTGCTCAGTCTTTTTTTTGTTCAAAAGTGCTAGGCACTTGTTTGAGCTCTACTTGTTCAGCCTCCTTTTTTATGCAAAAGTGTCAAGCACTTGTTTGAAGTTCTAGCGCTCACATGGGTGTTATGTGAAGCCTTCAGTTATGGGCGCTGCCCAATCAGTGCTAAGCACTCAATTATTTTAACTGAATATATATATATATAGTGCTAAACACTTTTTTATATTGCGTCCACATGAGAAGCACGTGCGGCGCTGGGCGCTGCCCAATCGATACTGAGCACTCAGCCGGTTTGGCTGTATATGAAGTGCTAAGCACTTTTGTATGGCGTCCACATGAGGAGCACGTGCGGGCTTGGCGCTGCCCAATCAGTGCTGAGCACTCAGCCATTTTGGCTGTATATAAAGTGCTAAGCACTTTTGTATGGCGTCCACGTGAGGCGCTGGGCGCTGCCCAATTAGTGCTAAGCACTCATCCGTTTTGGCTGTATATGAAGTGCTAAGCACTTTTATTCAGCGCTCATGTGTATTTCACGTAAGGCGTTGGTCTTCTGCTTTGGGCGTCCGCGTGTCTTTCACATGAGGCGCTGGGCACTGCTGGGCGGGCGCCTATGTAGGAAGCACGTGAGGCGCTAAGTTCTTTTCTTTTTTAGAGATTAAATCTCTGTTAATGGTATTTTGACCATTAATGATCACCAACATCTTTGTTTTGAAGATATGGGATCAGGTTTTCTTTAAGAACTGAGTTCTTTTATAAGAACTAAGTTTCTTTTAGGGTTAAACCCTATTTTCTGAGAAATTAAATTCCCATAGGTTAAGTTCTTTTCCTTTTTTCTTTCTTTTTAACCTAATTCTTTTTTGAGTCTTTAATTCTCAAGAACAAGATCTTCCCGATGAGAATTAAATTCTCAACTTGTGGTACATTTGTCTTGTGGATCTCCGATTCGGAGAAAGAACTAAGTTCTTGAGAAGGATTAAACCCTTGGATATGCTATGATAGATAAAGGTGATATTTTTATCTCTGTGGTTTCTTTACCTAGAGTTTGAGAGGAAAAAGATTTTCTTCTCTACTGAGAATTTAATTCTCTGTTGCTTTTGAGAGCCTTCTGTATTTTTTGCAGAAGCTTATGGGGGGTTCCTCCTATATGTCTGTGTGTTGAGACTTCAAGTCTCGGATCATTTATATAGTGGAAGCAAATTATTAATTGGTTTTTTGAGAAAATCACTTTTTGAGAGATTCCAATTGATTTAATTGGTCTCAAAATTGTTCAGGGGATTTTTTCCACCGTTGGATTTTTGATCCACTGATTTTTGTTTCACTGAATATATTTTCTTGTTTTTAACAAGATTGGGGAAATATTTTCCCATATACGGAATTTTATTCTGTCAAACGGTGATTTTTAATCACCGTTGGATTTTTAATCCAAGGGCTCTCTGTTATACAGAGCACATCTTTCTTTATTTAGAAAGATATAGAGAAATATTTTCCCATCTCATTGGATCTTTGATCCAACAATTTTCTATTCATTTAGGAAGCTTAGGAGAATATTTTCCTTTTATAGAATTTTATCCTATTATTTGATGATTTGTCATCACCATTGGATCTTTGATCCAACGGCTCTGTTTAACAGAGAGATCCCAATTTTTAAGGAATATTATTCTTGATCTTTCTAATATGGAAAGATATTTCTCTAACAGAGAATCTTGGATTTAAAATCCAATTGTTATAAACTATCACTAATTAAACCATCTGATAGAATTAAATTCTATGTGGAAAATATTTCCCTGATCTTCCTCAAATTAGAAAGATCTTCTCTGTTAAGCATAGGACCCTTGGATCAAAGATCCAACGGTAATTATAAAATTACCCATCGATCATCTGATAGAATAAAATTCTATCTTAGGAAATTATTTTCCTAATCTTATTAAACTAACAAGATATTCATATAACAAAATTAAATTTTATGTTAGGAAAATATAATTCTAATCTTGTTAAACTAACAAGATATTCATATGATAGAATTAAATTATATGTGATAGAATTAAATTATATGTTGGAATAAAATTCTAATCTTATTAAACCAACAAGATATCCATATGATAGAATTAAATTTTATAATAGGAAAATATCTTCCTAATCTTGATAAACTAACAAGATATCTATATGATAGAATAAATTTCTAATCTTATTAAACTAACAAGATATCTATATGATAGAATAAAATTATAATCTTGTTAAACTAACAAGATATTCATTTGATAGAATAAAATTCTATCTTAGGAAAATATTTCCTAATCTTGTTAAACGAATAAGAAATCTTCTCTGTTAAACAGAGAGCGTTTGGATTAAAAATCCAACGGTGAATAAAATTCACTAATTGATCTAAAAGATCATTTTAATTGATCATGAAATCAATCATGATCTCTCAATGAAAGATTTTCTCAACAAATTGATTTTTCTCTTCTTCTATAAATATGAGCAAGGAGATTAATCAAGGTGAGGGAGACCACTCCATAAGCTTCTAAAAAAATATACAGAAGAATCCCAAAAGCTCCCACAAAACAACAGAGAATTTAATTCTCAAACAAGTTCTTCTTCCTCAAAACCTTAAGTAAAGTAAATATCGAGATCAAAACATCTCTTTTACCTATCATATCATATATAAGGGTTTAACCCTTCTCAAACAACTTAGTTCTTTCTATGGATCTGAGATCCGCAAGACAAATCTCCCATAAGTTGAGAATTTAATTCTCATCGGGAAGATCTTATTCTTGAGAATCAAAGATTCAGGGAAGAATAAAATTGAAAAAAAAGAAGATGGAGTTTATAATACTCCAGGAACTTAGTTTCTTCAAGTCCAGAACTTAGTTCTTTAAAGAATCCGATCCAAGATTCTCAAAATAGTGATCTTGGTGATCCTTAATGGTCAAAACACCATTAATAAAAGAGGTTTAACCTCTCTAAAAATATGAACATAGAAAACATGGAGTTCATAATACTCCAAGGACTTAGTTCTTTCAATTCAAGAACTTAGTTCTTAAAGATCATGATCCCATATCTTCAAAATAATGATCTTGGTGATCGTTGAGGGTCAAAATACCATTAACAGAGATTTAAGTTCTCTAAAAATATAAACAAAAATTAAATCTCTAAAAGAACTCAGCGCCTTACATGAAAAGCACGTAAGCGCTCAAGGACAAGTTACATAACGCCTCACATGAAACGCACATGAACGCCTGAAAAAGTTAGTGCTTAGCACTAGTACAGCGCCTCACGTGAAACACACGTGGGCGCCACAAAAAACTAGCGCTTGGCACTAGTGCAGCGCCTCACATGAAACACGCGTGCTGTATAACTGAGTGCTTAGCACTGCTGAGTAGTACAGAAACCCAGTCTTAGCCCAAATTAGCTGAGTTTCCTGAGGTTAAACCTCTTTGATTCTTCAAGCGAGCCCATATGCTCGTGATTTCCAAACTGATCCTAGTCTCAAACTTGACTAATGATCTCTCATTGATGATATCCAAAATGATATTCATCCCATATCTCATAAGGTAATTTTAGTCTCAAATAAGGTTAATGATTCTTAGATGATCCATCATGATCTTTTCCCTCAAATACGGGATTTGGTTTAAGAGTGCAACTCTTCACACCTCTGATATATGTCGTTGTAATTTCTCAACGTCTTCACAGAGGTGGCGGATCCCAACAACCAATAACTCCTTCCATCCTACATTAACGCACTTCCAAATTGACGTGCATATTTCAAATCAATCCGCACCCCAAATTGAGTGCATTCCATATCATCATTATTCATTCTGTCACGTAACAAATACATATGCACGCAAGATGAATAATGGACCGAAATGTCCTTAAACTAAATTGCGTCCCCAAAATTGGAATGTTGGACCGAAACGTCTCTAAACTAGTGTGTCTCCTCAAATACGGCGCGCTGCCCCAAATAGGGCGATAATGGACCGAAATGTTCTTAAACTAATTTTTGCTCCAAACATGGAGATAATGGACCATGATGTCCTTAAACTAAAATAATTAAGCCCATATGCTTATTTTTTTCTAAGTTGATCTTAGTCTCAAAAATGACCAACGATCCTCAGATCAAACTCAAATATCCTATGAACGGATGAACCTCACAAATATGACAAATGCATCCTAAGTTCATTCCTGTTGGCAAACTAAGCTACCAACATGGACCCCGTCAAGAAAATCCTTGACTCAAACCCAAATCTCAAATATATGGATTTGGACTAATTCGCGCCTTACGGGCGACGACATAAACTAGTCTCCGTATACAATCCACGGGCAACCAAAACAAAAAAATACGACACGAAGTGAACTGCCGGAGCAGGAGAAAGTGGTTATCGCAATGCGGTAACGTAATTAACTGCAGGGGCTTGCGCATGCAGGGAAGAGAGTCCCCACAATCAAAAACCCCTCACATATGAGGGGGAATCTGATAAAGTCTGCTACAACGGTCGTATCTTTCCAAACCTCCGATATATGGTGCCATAAATCAACTTGGTATTTTCGGAGAGGTGGATGAAGAAGTCTAAATTTCATCTGCCCCCAAATGCAGGCCAGAAATCCCAACGTCTTGGCCCGGTCTTTTGGTGGTAAACATCCACCATACGATTTAATCCTAAGGCGCTGACACCCTCGTGGGGGGCACATGAGGCGCTGCCTCATAATAATTTAACAGAGCTTAGCTCTTTATTATGTTTAAATATTGGGAGAACGGTCATCATCTTTATTGGAAGAAGAATCCAACTCTCAGGCTTTGAGATTAGAAGGAGAAAGTTCTCAATAGGAGTTTGAGAAGAGCCAAATCTAATAACAATTAAAACCAAACTTAACGTAGTCGTCAATTAAACCTAACACCAACGCTTCGCATTATCCGTCTATCTCGTATTTTTCATGAAATCTTAATTCCACGACTCTTATATATAGGAACCTTGCTATGTTCCATTTTCTTTTAATATGGCATTCCCGTACCTCCACGACAAGAGTTGGATGTACATCAACGTTTCCTCGAGAGTCGCAGATTGTTTTCTTAACGGTGTTTACTTTTTCACCGATTTTGCCTAAGCACGTCTTGAGAAACCGAAAGAGCACGAAATCTATTGTCTTTCCTACAAGTGTATGAATATGCGATTGCAGAAGAAGTCGAATGTTGAGTTACACATCATGAAAAACGGTTTCATTAGAGATTACACTAAGTGGGATATTCATAGAGAAAAGGATGATGGAAGACCAGTGCAAGAGACGAAAAACGAATTCATTGAAGCGGAAACTGAAGAGTGGCAAGGGATAGTAGAAAAAGAGGAGGAATAGCAGTTTGAAGAAGACAAAACCATCGAAGATGATGATGCTGTGTTCACGCCGGTCGATGACTTGGATGGGCTTATAAATGCCGCCGGGCTTCCTTATGATATGGAAAGCACTGGACCCGCATTATTGGAGAAGTACAAGGCTTTCTCGAGAATCACTCTATATTCAAATTACAAAGGGTTTTCGATACTATCCTTTTTCGTACGTCTCTTCCAAATCAAGTGCAAGAACAGATGGAGTAACCAGTCTTTCACTGATCTCTTAGCATTACTGAAGGAAGCTTTTCCCAATGGAAATGAAGTGCTACCAAGCTGGTACGAGGCACAAAAGATAATCACAAACATCAGTTTAAAGTGTGAGAAGATACATGCATGTAATAATGACTGTGTTTTGTTCCGGAAAGAACACACCGCACTCAAAAGCTGCCCAGTGTGCGGGAAAAGCCGATTCCAGCCTAAGAAAGACTCCCGTTCGAGTGATGTGCCCGTGAAGATTTTTCGTCATTTTCCGTTAATATCGAGACTGCAACGGTTATTTATGTGTTAGGAGACGGCATCCAAAATGCAGTGGCACCATAAATTGTCTCATGAAGAGGGAAAAATGAGTCATCTTAGAGATTCGATATCATGGAAAGTTTTAGATGAAAATCATCCTTCATTCAGCATAGACCCTCATAACGTGAGGCTGGGGATTGCGAGCGACAATTTCAGTCCGTTTGGGATGGTTCGTGGCGGGCGTACTCACAGTACTTGGCCCATTGTGGTGACTATATACAATCTGCCGTCATGGAGGGCTATGACGCAGTCTTATTTTACGTTGGCGCTTTTAATCGACGGTCCCTCGTCTCCTGGGAAAAATATCGACGTGTACCCTCAACCCCTGATCGATAAGTTAAAGTTACTGTGAGAACCTGATGTAAGAACCTATGACGCAAATGGTAAACATTTTTTCCAGACGCATGCTGTCGGGGTGGAAAACTCAAGGTAAGATTGCTTGCCCTGGTTGTCATATTCATACAAGCAGCGTACGCTTGAAGTTTAGCGGGAAAGAGTCGTTTATGGGTCACCGACGATTCTTGCCTATAACTCACAGATTCAGAAGGAATAAAGAAATGTTCAATGGAAAAACGGAGACTGGTATGCCGCCTGAATCATTGTCCGGTAACGACATACTGTAACAATAGAGAGGTTATCATAATATCACATTTGGAAAGAAACAGATCAAAGATGCAATGTCGTGCCTACCTGGCTGGAAGAAGCTTAGTGGTTTATTTCAGCTTCCGTACTGGTCCGATCTACCGCTGCGCCATAATTTAGATGTCATGCATATCGAGAAGGGCGTCCTCGAGCACATCATCAATTTTCTACTGTGTAAGGATGGAAAAACGAAGGACATTCTCAACGTCTGTCGTGATTTGACGAATTTGGATGGTTTGTCATTTAGAAAAGAATTGCAACCTCGGCCTGTGGCTGGTAAACTGAGTTATTACGAGATCCCACCTGCAATCTACAACATGAACAAAGAGGAGAAGAGATGGTTCTTGCGTGTGTTGAAAGAATTAAAAATCCTCGACGGTTTCTCATCAAACATTTCCAAACAGGCGCAGGTAGAAAACTGAAAAATCATAAGACTCAAGAGACACGATTATCACATATTGATGCACCATCTTCTTCCTTTATGCCTTAAAGCATCGATAAAACCAGAAGTCAGTCTCATGCTTAACGATTTTTACACGTATTTCCGCTAATTGTGTTCCAAAAACGTGGACGTCAATGAGATAGCAGAGCTCGAAAAAGACATTCCTTTGATCCTCTGCAAGCTCGAAACTATCTTTCCACCTTTCATTTTCGACATTATTGTTCACTTGTCCGTCCGTCTGGCAACCAAGGTCAGGATTGGCAGTCCGGTCCATTACCGTTAGATGTATCCAATCGAGAGGTATTATTGACGCTTATTATTCATCATTTAAATTGTAAAGAATTATCATGAATTATTAATTTATTTCATTTTCAACAGATATTTGTTAACTTAAAAAACTATATCCGCAACAAGTACCGTACTGATGGTTCGATTGCTCAAGGTTATCTCCTGAAAGAAGTCATGTCTTTTTATGCTCGTTTCCTGGATGACGATATCAGGACGAAACTGAACAAACTGCAGAGTGTTCCTGACGGTCCAATTGGAGCAGGAAGGCTAAAGAACATGTCTTATGATCTCGCGGCCAGTGTACATACATACATCTTGATAAACAACGATTGTTTTGCTAAATATATAGAGTTAGTGTTTATTATTTCATCGTTTTATTCATTCGAAATTAAATTTAATCTAATTAATATAACTGTATATTAATGAACATAGTGCATAAAGATATACTCACGAGATCGAATCGTAGGACGTGATCGAATGATAGGATCGAAGAAGAACAGAGATGCACTTTCGCCGCTTGGTCTATAAAAGAAGTGAATGAATAATTGAATCATGGAGACCATGTTGATGGAGAGGTCCACGACCTTTTAAATGGTCCAACAATTGCAGCTAGGTTTTACAACGAGTACGGCGTATCCGGATATAAATTTGAAGTAGAAAGTACGGAATGTATTAAGTCTACGTAAAATAACGGCATCGCAACCGTCGACGAGGATGGAAATCCCTGCTACGGTGTTCTTGAGGAAGTTATAGCGGTCTCATACCAGCATACGACTATCCTATTTCATATATTCCAATGCATATGGTACGATACCAAGACTGACCGGGGTATGAAGGTCGATCAATACGGTCTGACTTTGGTAAACACCAAACGGAACGACGGCTTTATCTTTCCCGCTATGACAACATAAATATATTATTTTCGGGACTTGCGGAAGGTTGACTGGGATGTTGTTTGTCATTGGAAACCGAGAGATTATTATAACATGCCGACGTTGAATGGCTCTGAAAATGAGAGCGACTATGAAGATCTCGCAATAACACGTCTTAGTCCATCTATTGAACGTACCAGGGATCCAAACTATTCTGTGTTGTCCATCCATACGTTTGTAAGAAGTGACATCGGTCAATTGATTATCACGGATCAAGATTTTGATAATCCACCTAATGAATCTTCAGATAATGTACCACATAAATGTGTTAGGTAATAAAGTTAAATTGAATATTCTAAATTGTATAATGATTATAAGTAATGAAATATCGTTTATATATATGTAGAATTTGATCATGGGCGTAGGCAAAGGCACTAAACGCCATAAGAAACAGCATCTACAGAACATTCTGAGTCGATCCAAACCCGCCGACGAGACTGTCCCAGGACCCTCAGCAGGCATGGGAGCCACAGCAGCTGCGCATATCCCTGGCAACGCTCCTCTATTACCGCCACATCACCCTCCATTGCCCCCTACTCACACCGCATCACCCCCGACTGTCCCCCTATCCTTACTAGCACTCCTCCTATTACCACCACATCATCCCACATGGCCCCCCTACTCACACCGCATCATCCCCGACTATCCCCTATCCTTACTAGCGCTCCCCATACTACCGCCAAATCACCCGCAGCGTCGCAGCCTCCCCATACCCCTATTAGTGCGTCAGTAGGTTCTTATACCCCCACCACTCCTGCGCATGGTGCATAGTTTACTCATTTAAAATTTGATACATCATTACAATATAGGTGGATATTAAATCATCTAACAGTTTATTATTTGCAGATCCGTATTCTACTCGCGGGATGGCGTCTAGCGCCGGTTCTAGCGCCACGCTGGGGACGACGGGTATAATCATTATTTCTTAAAGCTTTTAAATAACAATTGTAATTTAAATTTGTCAAATTCTATATTCATATTCTAAATATTATAATATTGTTTATGTATATCTATTTTTCACAGGCTTGAGCAGTGTTAGGACGAGGGGTCCTACTGGGCCCGAATGCTGCAAGCCGCGGGCAGATGTTGGGCCATGGGATCTGATCTTTGACGCAACAGATGTGCCTTTAGGAGTGCACGCAACCCAGTGGGGGGATTATGTTAGGCAGGAGGTCCGTACTTATTATAAGTACCCGCTCCATATTCGGTGGAACAAGGCCCAGACCGAGTATGCTACGCGGTTTTTTGGGTCGGAGGAGGTATGACATACCCTTTCACACATTTAAATTTCAATCGTCATTATATACATATACATATAATTATTTGTTTAATATATTTCAATTTCAGACCAGGAAGAATTACAGATTCGTTGGCGAACTCGGTCAGGATGACGTGTACAGACCATTCGATATTGATCGCGCCCTCGCTCACTTCCTAGGCCAGTGTTAAGTGATCAAGATACATCGCCGATAGGAAGTGAAGAGTGAACTTTAACTTTTTTAGGCCGCGGAGACCGAGGATCAGCGGATGCACTTGATAGAGGTCATAGCGCTGGAGATCCCGAGAGAAGATTGGCCGCTTCTTGTCGTCTATTTTGAGCGCGATGATATGCAGGTATCAATTTAATTTTTAAGATTTTAATAATATAACATGAAATAATATTCTAAAATATATTATAATCTTTATTTTTTCAAGACGATGTCGGTTCGAAATAAGTAGAACCGGAACAACGGCGTGCGAGAATGCGCTATCCCGATCTAAGGAAAGCGCTCGCAGGCCAATGCTCGGTGGCACTTGGTGAGTATTTCGACGCTTAATTTCATATGTTTTCTATATCATTAAATAATTAGTAAACTAAATACTAATTTCATCACAGAGTAAGAAAGACCCAGCCAACTACAATGAAGCTAAGGGGTAGGCCGCATTATACAAGGGCACGGGCGCGTACATGATAAGTTTCATATAATAAAGTTTATTACGTATTTTAAGTTAGCACATGTGTGTATGTGTGTATATCTACATATATTCTATACAGACCCAGTTCCAGGAGTAGACGGATGCCTTGAGATTTAGCTCCGGCAACTCGATCACTGCCATTGTTCATGTCTTGGATTCGATATTCGGCGGGCATCACAGTGGGTATGAGCATGGGGTTGGTCCCAGAGCCTATCGAGACGTTTGACCGCACATGAGTACGCCGGGACCCAGACGCAGGCGGATGTGGCAGCTGCGTCGTAGGAGAAGATCCATCGACTCCGCGAGCGGGTGGAGCGGCAGCATCAAACGTAGCATAAGACGCGGCAGGAGCTTCAGGAGGCGTTGTGCGAGCTGCAAAAGCATAGGGTGAAGATCCAAGACATGAGGCAGTCGCACGCCGATTCCGTCCAGCAGGCCATACGGAATGGGTTGAGCGTATTTTTTAAGCCACGAGCCGGTGGTGGATCGTCATCCCAACGGCGTTAGTTCTATTTTTTGATTTGTTGACATATACAATAAAACTTTAGTGGAGTATTGATCATATTAGATGATTTTTTGACACATACATTTTTTGATTTGTTGATTAGTGGAGTATTGATCATATTGATTGTATGTATATTTTTTGTTTATGTTTGCATGCGATTCAGAGCTTATTATTTTTATTATCGTATATTAATTGCGTGAAATTTAAATATATTGCATGAATGATAATTATGTATCGATGCGTCTGAATGAAAATTATATATTGCTTGTGATTGAAATTAACGCGTGTGGGACGTGGAAAATTTAATTATTTAAAAAAACATTGTTCACGGTTGTAACCATGACTAAAGACATTTGATCACGGTTACAACCGTAAACAAAAGGATGCTCTAGATACCGATATCTGGAGCAGGTCTGTGTTATGGGTCACAGTTACAAGTTTTGTTCACAGTTGTAATCGTGACCCATTACTGATTTTGTTCACGGTTATAACCGTGAACAAAACCCTGGGGTCTACCAACTAACTAAATTTTTTTAACTTTTCACGCTAAGAAATGTTTGGGTCACGGTTCTCTCACGGTTTAAACCGTGAACAAATGCCTACCCTGTAGTAGTGAGGAGCGTAAGTTTCGTCATAATCAATTTCTTCGACATGCTTATAATTTTGAGCCACTAAACATGTTTTATTTCTTATTATATTTCCTGAATCGTCTAACTTGTTTCTAAAAACCCATTTTGTACCAATTATTTGTATATCTTCGGGTTTTGGAACTAATTTTCAAACTTTATTTCTTTCAAACTGATTTAACTCATCTTGTATTGTTTCTATCCAATACTCATCTTTTTCAGTTTTTTTAAAATTCTTCAGTTCTATAACCAAAATAAAGAATGAATTGATGCATAAGTTAAACGTTGATAATCTAGTAACTACTCCTTTATCTATATCTCCTATTATTAAGTACTTAGGATGATCTTTGTTGAATTACCAATTTTTGGAAGAGCGGTATCAATAACTTGCTCTTGTTGTTTCATTTGATTGGTTTCAACATCATTGTCTATTAATGAATCATCTAAACTTTTTGAAAAAATAGAGTCATCATCGTCTACGGGATTTAAGGAGCAAGTTTTATCAAATTGAACGTGCATACTTTCTTGAATGGTTAAAGTTCGTTTATTATAAACGCGATCAGTTTTGCTGGTCATAGAATAACTAATAAATATTCCTTAATCACATTTAGAATCAAATTTTCCTAAGTTGTCTAATGTATTTAATATGTAGCATTTACAACCAAGGACTTTAAAATATTTTATGTTAGGTATCTTACCATAGAATAATTCATATGGGGTTTTATTTAAATATTTTCTAATTATTACTCTATTGATTATATAGCATGAAGTGTTAATAACTTCAGCTCAAAAGTATTGAGGTAAATTATTTTCATTTAACATGGTGCGTGCTATTTCTTATAAGGAACGATTTTTCTTTGCAATAACTCCATTTTGTTGTGGAGTTCTGGCATATGAGAATTCATATTTGAAACCTATCTTATTACAATATTCTTCGAATATTGAGTTTTCAAACTTTCCACCATGGTCACTTCTTATTTTAGATATATTTAAATTCATTTCTTTTTGAATTTTTTTAGAAAATATTTTGAAAATACCGAAAGTTTCATTTTTAGTTTTTAAGAAAAATACACAAATAAATCTTGAAAAATCGTTTATAATAACATAGGCATAATATTTACCTCCTAGACTTGCATTGCGTCTGCGACTAAAGAGATCCATATGAAGCAGTTGTTTGGAAGTATTAGTTGACACATTATTTTTAGATTTAAAAGATGATTTTATTTGTTTACCTCTCTGGCAAGTATCACACATCATATATTTTATAAATTTTATTTTAGGGATGCCTTTGACAAGGTTATTCCTTGAGATTTTAGATAAAATATCCATTTAGGAATGACCTCATCTTCTATGTCAAAATAAGGCATCTATTTCATTATTAACTATTAGGCGTTAAATGTTTAGATTTTTAAAATTTTGAGTGTAAATGATATATATATATATATATATATATATATATATATATATATTATGATATCTTTTACCAGTTAAAACTACTTTGTTATCATATAATATTTTGCAAAATTCTTTTTCAAAAATTACGTTATAACCTTTATCACAAAACTGCTTACACTAAATAAGTTATGTTTTACGTTTTCAATATATAATACATCTTTAATTACTATAGTATTAGATTCATTATTAAAGAAAATATCACATTTAACGATGATTTTACCCTTGTTGTTATCTCTAAAAGTGGCATTGCCACTTTTTTCTCTTGATAGCGTTTCGAAATTTTGAATGTTTCCACTCATATGCCTCGAGCATCCTCTATCAAGAATCCAACGACTGCTACATCTTTGGAGCTCCTACAAAACAGGAAGAAGAAAGTGTGACCTTCGAAACTCATATCTTACATGGTTCATTTGGGTCAGTTTTTGGAGAAAAATGATATTTGTAAGTTGAGTTGTTTTTAATTATACAATATTGAGATATGTGTCTTGTCGTGCAACAATAGTTACCCATAGAATTAACATATTTGTTTCCATATCTATAATAGTATTTATTTCTAAACGGTTTAGTTTTTGGGACTAATTCAAAATATTTATCATACCCAATACCTTATTTTTTACAGTGTTTAATTGATTGTCCTAACATTACATCTAAATTGTCTTTACTTTTAGTAAATTTTAAAATCATTTTATATTTTAAATCGGTTTTTCTTTTTAAATCAAAGATTTCAAAATTTGACTTATTATTAGTTTTAATTAACTCATCATTAGTTGTAGTTACGGATTTTAATTTTTCATTTAAGTTTTCATTTTCTAATTTAATTTTATTTAATTTATTTTGAGGGGATATTTCTAAATTATCTTTAGAAGATGAATTTGATTTTAATGTCTTATATTTAGAACTAACTTTATCGTAATTATCCTTAAGAAAATGACAAAGATCTATAAAACCCTTTTTACTAAAAGAGTCTAAATCAAAGTCATCATTGATTACCTCACCTCCATATACCATGAAGCACATGTTAGTGGCTTCTTCGGTTTTTGAGTCACTGGAATCAGTATCATCCCAAATAGCTTGAAACGAATGTTTTACTGATTCTTTCTTTGATTTCCACTTATCCTTGTTGAGCGTAGGACACTCCGACTTAATATGGCGTTCCTTATTGCATTCAAAACAACGAAGAGTTTTATTAGGCTTAAAACTTTTATTAGATTTATACATATCTTTCTCCTGAGTGAATTTTCTAGAGTTCAGATACATCCTGAAGTGTCTAGCAATATTAGCCATTTCTTCATCGTCGCTTTCCTTATCATTAGATATTTCCTTAGGCATAGACTTACTGATAGAAGCTTTAAGCGCAATATTTTTCCTTTAAGTGTCCTTCTCTTACTTTTACTTTAGATCACCTAGTTGCATTTCATATGTTTTCAATTTGCCTATTAGAAAGTCTACCGTCAATGTTGTCATATCATTGGCTTGTTCGATGGCAGTGATCTAAGGTTACCATGAGATCATTAGAGATCTCAACAATTTGTAACACATTTCCTTCTCATCGAATTTCTTTCCTAGGTTAAAGATTCATATAATGACATTATTGAATCTAGAATACATAGAGTCGATGGTTTTATCGTCTCTCATTTGGTATATCTCATACTCATGTATAAAATGGTTGATCTTACTCTCTTTAACTTGACCGGTTCCTTCATGAGCAGTCTGGAGAGTATTCCAAATCTCATTGGCCGTTTAACACATAGAGATTTTACTGAATTCTTTAGAACTCAAAGAACAATGAGGTGCATTCATTGCCTTGACATTTAATGTCATTGATCTCTTGTCGACATCAGATAATGGATTTGTGGTAGGAATAACAAAGGGCTTTTCAATGATATCTAAGATTTCTACATCGATACACTGAAGGAAAATTTTAATCTTAGGTTTTTAGAATTGATAGTTGGTACCGTTGAAAAGAGGAGAACGGTTAGTGGATTGTCCTTTCATATGGTTTGCCATAGGATTAGATACTCAAGAGGTTAATCTTAGAAAATAAAATAAGCTTACTCTGATACCAATTGAAAACAGTCTTAGAGAGGGGATGAATAAGGCTTTATGGTAAATTCAGTGCAATTGTGCGGATTTAAGAAATTTTGCAGCGGAATATAAATCAGAGTATAAAAATAAAACAATTTCACAAACACAGAGTGCACAATAAGTAAATAACACAGAAATTTGTTAATCAAGGTTCACCAACTCTGTGTCTAATTCCCGCGTGAGAACTCCTGCTCAGGATAATTCACTATCCAGTGACTTCTTAAAGATGGAGAAACCCAGATCTTTTTCCAGACTTAGATCTTAGAACCTTTATACTTGCAGGCGATGAACAACTGGAACTTTTTTCCAAAGGCTCAAGTCCGAAACCCTTTACAATGTGAAGATCTTATACCTTTCTTTTGTTGGTCGTACAAGTAAGATTTTAATAAATCTTTTACAGAACCAACTATACAATCCTATTGATCTCAAAGGATAAGTTATGTTTCAAATCAAATGAGATAATGGATTGTATTTTGGAGATTAAGAAACATTTAAAAACTGATTCGAAGAAGTTTTTCAAAAATATTAAGAAAAGTTTAAAAAACAGAACCTTCTTCGACAATTTAGAGATCTTTCGATTCTAATAACTAGAAAAAACTAAAGCCCTCAAGGATATATTCTTTCAAAAAGAGTAGAAAAACTTAAGAATGAGAGAGTGACAGAGTTTTTCACGAAAGGATTAAAGAATGAGAGATTCAAGGCAAAATAGCAAAAGTTAAATTCGTGAGACGTGAAAACTCTTTGAAAATGGGTTCTTTATATAGAAATTGAAAAAGTGGAAGTTGGGATGGTTAGAATAACTTTTCCTAAAAGTTGGGACCGTTATTGGCAATTTATAACCGTTAGGAATTTGAAATTCAAACTGAAAAACAGAAAACTGAAAAATTTATAACTACTATAAACGTCAGGATGACGACCCTAAAATCTCTATACCTTCATATTATCTTTTTATTGTATTTCTTTGTTTTGTGTATTTTCCCTCCATTTATTTTCCCTATTTTATAATCTTACAAAAACCCAACACCCAAGCCCTCATCCAAAACGGTTCCTTTTGAACTCTTCCTAAACCCGTTTCTTTTTCGAGCCGTTGGATATAGGTACCCTCAAGACAATTATCGTAATTGTAAAAATGCAATTACTGAATTCAAAAGGATCTATACATAGAACAGTCTTACTCGAGATGATAGTATATTATCTGGTTTATCTTTATCTTCATGTGTATACGTTTTACTAGTTATCATGTATCGCTAATATATGAGATAAAGCCCATAGAATCTTTACTTGATTACCAAGATTAATGATAAGGATCATACTAGTGAGGTCTGGTAGTTTATAAACACATCCTTAAATATCCCTAGTCGTAGGAGTATCGAGACTGGGTATCGGTACTCCAGTTTAGATTACTGTATACATTTCCTGACCCGGTTGGAGGGTGATAGCTGATCCCATAGCTATTGGTATTTGACATCGAGGATTGTTTACAGATGCTCATTGGATGAGTTACACCGGACGGACTTACCAAGAACTCCTAGTTGGTATTATAACTGTAACATTTCAAAAAATATAAAATATTATTTTTTGGAATTTAAATAATAAAATAATAAATTTTATGAATATTATATAAGTATGGATATGAGTTTTAATAGAATGGTATAATTATATATCTATATTTTTGGAAAATAATTGGAATTTTAGATGAATTATCATTATGAAAGCATTTAATTGATTTGGGCTTTTTATAAATTAATATAAAATTATTTCCATACAAGATTAATGCTAAACTTAATTAGTGTTTTCTAATTATACATTAAACTAAGTCCATTTTGTTAAACATGATTTGTGTGCATGACATGTAACATTTATTCATGATTTATACCATGGTTTTATTTTAGTTTGTATTTAATTTGTTTTAAAAAAAAAGAAAAGAAAATGAAAGGAGACAGGGAGGTATGGGTGTGAGTGGGTGAGAGAGAAAGAGAGTGCCATGGTTGCATTGACCATTATTCCTTCATTTCCTTTTTCCTTCAGCTCATTTCTTCGCCTCCCTCTTCTTCATCTCCTCCTTCATCACCATCCTCCACCTCTTCTACCCCCATGCACCATCCCCAAAACTTCATCAAAATCTCATTTTTCCTTCACAAAAATTGTTCATCACCTTATCCTACATCCCATGGTGGGATCAAGTTCTTGTTTTGAGTACTTTAGACCATCTAGGAATTTTCTTGAGTTGCTCCTTTGAGGTAAAACACTCACATTTCTTCAAGTTATTAAGTTTCCTAACCTCCTATATTAGTTTAGAGTTAAAAAGTTAATGTTTTATGAACTTAGAATTTCCTAGGGTGAGAATTAGTGGGTAGAACTTGTAGTAGTGATTAGTAGAGGGTTTAGGGAGTGTATACAAGACCATTAGTGATAAGTGAGAGTGATATAGTGGAGAAATTCTCGGATTCGGCGAACTTAGAACTTTCCGATATCGGTTTTTGATGAACTGTGATGATCAATTGGAATCTAGGATGTATTGGAAACTCTGAAAATTTATTTGCAGACACAGTGAGATGTGCAGACACATAAGAAGCTACCCTAAAAGCCCGAGCCCCCATCTCCCTTTCTTGGCCGCAAAAAAATCCATATTGGCTGCAATTTCTTTTTCTTTTTAATCCCAAAGGCGTGTACATGTGGATAAGGTGTGTAATCACTCTAATAAGGTTCTAAATGGGTTATTTTTTAGACTTTTAGCTTCTATTAAAACCTAAATAATATCCATCATATTCACTTCACTTTTATGAACTATTCTTGATATTACTTAATTCAGAACAAACATGTTTTGATCCTAAAGATGTTTATCCATTTTCAAAAGGTTTGAGACATGTCAGACATTCATCTAATTCTCAAAAATATGACACATGTAAAATGATATAAAAGATGTATATTAGTTACGGTTAAACTCAAAGGAAGGTTATCTTTCGGGGTTTTAATCTCTCAAAAAGGATTTAGTTATTTCTATCTTGTCAACCGAACCGTCAGACTTCGAGTATAAATTCCCCCGCTAGCTAACATAACGAAAGAAGTTTTTATATTTTTAAAGAAATTTTTCAATTTTTATAGGTTTTTTGTTTTTTTATGTATGCAATGCAGAATATACATATGATGCAGCAAAATAAACGCAGAGCTCACCCCCAAACCTGAGTTTTACGATGTCTTCATCGTTGCCCCCATCTCCGGTAGATAGACTTAGACATCAGGGTGAGAATTTTATTCAAAGAAAAAGAAAAAAAACCTAAGACTAATTACAGCATATACAAATTAAAAAATTGGGTTAGTCCAGAAATTAATACCAGCCATTTAAAAATTTTGTCTATATAATGCAAGGGCCGGTAAAAGAATATGTATATAAAAAAGAAAAAGAAAAAGAAAATGTATATGTTAGATGTTAGTGAAGGGTATGGGTGTGTAAAAGTAGGGATCAGAAGATGCTGAATGCAGAGATGAAGTTTTGAAGGAGTCAAAGAATTATTGCCCGGATGAATTGAGTTTTCAAGAAGTATATGTTGAGTTTTGAGGTCAGGTTTGTTTAAAAACTGGAGTTCATCCTTAAAAAGTTCGGCAAAAGAAAGGTTCGTAGGATGTTCCCAAATTGTTTCTGACTCAAACTCGCCAAGAATATCAAGTTCATCCGCAAATATCTCCTCAAAACTTATCATAAAAGAATGTTTTTCAAGACTGTCTTCCTCCCTATAATCCTGCAAAATCCTACTTGTTGGGGTCAAAATTTACACCCCGGTTGACCAAGTCAAAATCAAATTCAACGCCAAGCCAAGTGGGCTCAAGCCTAGGTCAAGCGGGCCAATACCCGGGTCGAGCCCGAACATGAAACTGCCAGCCTCCCCATGCCAAAATAAAAATTTTGTAATAAATAATTTTGGTGTATTTTTTTTATGAATAAATATAAGAAAAATGGGCATAAACCATTTTTTTGTAAAACTCATGGCTCATGTGCAAAAGAAATGAGCACATGAGGTATGGGATGAGCAAAATGCCATTCTGTAAAGCCCAAGGGGATATATGTGAAGTTTGTAGCCTATAAAGGCAAACATGATGAAAATATCTATGATAACTTTTTCATTCTCTAAAAATCTAGGGTTTTTGTGCCTCCTTCTCCTTCCTCAAGGTTCTGAACCATCTTTTTTTTTTTTGAATTAAATCAAGAGTTTAACTCTTCCTCTTCCAAAACTAAATAGTTTTTCACCACAAAACCCACAAAGGGGAGCTCGGATCTTCCATCAGATTTCAAAAAGGGGAGATTTTTAAATCTCACCCCCCTTTTCTCCAAGATCCGGTCAATCGAGAGGAAGAAGGAGACCCACTTCCAAAAAAAACCATTTGGGGGAAGATCCAGGGTCCAAGGGAGAAGAAAGGAGTCCCCTTTCATTTAGCTCCGAAAATATCTTAAGAGTTTAACTCCTCAAAAACAATATATATATATACACACACACACACACACATATATACATATATAAAATAATAAATCTTTCCTTTTGGGAGAACAACTCCCAGTGCAGGGGCTAAGCCCCTTTGTCCTCTTTGTCAGAAGTTCAACTCCAAAAGTCAATCGGGAGCACAGCTCCCAGTGCCGGGACCAAGTCCCTTTTGTTGCTGGCGCCCAGTGCCCGCATACCAAGCACGTAGGGCGCTGGCTGATTGTTTGCTTAGTACGTGCATTTTATAAAAATTAAAAATATACCGCAATCAAGACGGTGTCGCTTGGTAGCTAGCCGGTTGAGTACGGGTCGGTCCACAGGGAAATGGTGTTCTCTCTTTAAGCTCTAACGAGTTAAGTCCTATTTTTGGTAGGTTTTGCTTTAAATTCAAAGAATGAAATTCAATCAATTTAAAGTCTTGCTAGGATTAGGATTAGGTTAGTTTGGAAAAGGGATTCTACTCACCGCTTTCTTTGCCCTAGTTAAGAACATAGGTGTTGGGGTAATAGTCAACAAAGGGGATTAGCACAAGTAGGAAGAAACTTCGTTTCTTCTTTTTGGTCCTTGTCCGTCCTTTCTTAACTCTTAGCCCTAACCTCTATTTGAATTAACCACAACCGGTCTAACTAGGGAATCACTGCTATCTTGTAGGATAGAGTGTCATAGTGAGCGGTGTGTGGTTAATTCAAATAGAGTCCTAATTAAAATATTATATGGGCAAAGAAAGGAGTGAGAGAGATTTCCTTCTCTCAAACCTTCCCTATCATAACCCTAACAAGTGAGGAATTACTCACTCATTAGGAAAGTTACGATAAAATTCATTTTTATAATTTTATTTTAATGACCTAATTTGCTGATAATAACAGACAGATAATAAAATTGCGGAAATTAAATTCAGATAAAAAAAATGCAAGATAGAAAAAGAAACTTACTTTATTGATACCTCTTCAACGATTACAAGGAAATAAAATTTTAGATCTAGAAAATAAAAAGAGGCATGCCTAATTAGGCTTTCGGCTTTCCTATTTATAGATAGGAGAAACCCTAGGTTTTACCTCTGATCCACATTTGAATTTACAGAACTACCCTAAGAAATCCGGGTCAAAGCACCGACACCCACCGACACGTGCACCGACACGTGCACTGCACGGCCGCGGAACCGCGGCAGAAAGCCCTGTTTGGCCGCGGTTCCGCGGCCAATTAGTGGGATCTCTGGCTCAAACTTCTAGGGTTGCATTATGTTGCATTTTCCTTCTGTTTTCTTCACTTGGTTCCACAGAATTTCTTCTATTTTCTTCCAGATTTCCACAGTGCAGAATGTTGTGGACTTTTTGCCGTGAGCTTCGCGTTGAAGTCTTTAATCCTGTGCTGCCCTTGTACTTTGTTCATTGAACTGTCTACTGATCTTCGTTTGTTCCTTAAACTGTTAGGCGGCATCATACGGATTCATCTATTGTTGGTCGTAGTCTCACATTTGTAGTGACTTTTCATGAATTTCACTGTATTGTTCTGAGAACCTGTAACCTGCAACTATTTAGCAGACATGGATCAAAAGCACCTATTTATTTGTAATATGATTAAGAATGGGCGATATAATAATGCAATATTCTGATATGAACAAATACCCCCAAACTTATCTTTTGCTCGTCCCGAGCAAAACCAATTTTATTCTCGAAAAAACCTAACCTCGCTTTCGCAGGGAATCGCGATTGCACTGAGCTCGTGCAACAAGCCGTTAAACCTCTAGGTGTCCCTGGTAGGAGGAGTGTTGTCTCCTGAGGGTTTTCAGCGGATACTACCCACAAAATCCGATCAATTTGGCATGTTGACTTTCATTCTTCAATTCGGTGTTTTTAGCAAGAAATTCTATTATTTTCAACTTAGAAATCATCAACCCATATTTTTCACACTCTTATCATTTAACTTAAAATCGTATATGTTCTGCAAATTTATTAAGCTTTCAGTATCTTTTGAATTTTCCTTCTAAGGTTCCATCTCAACTTAGGAATTTTTATCATCTCTACTGAATGTATAAGCCCTATCTTTCATTCCTATCTCTTATCCAAACCCCAATCATATACCCCTACGTGTGTATGTATCACCCCTATACTTGGAAATTCAATTCAAGCTGTCATACTCTTGTCCATCTTCCAAAATACTTTTAGTTGGTGAATTTTAGATAAAATTGCCCACGCATCCTTCATACGACCGTTAATACTTCTTGAGGTACTAACGACCGATTACAAAATGTGTTCGCGCATTAAGGCATAATTCCTCATCTTGTAATGCATAAGGCTTTAGCAGTGACTCCCAAACCAGTTGGTCTAAGGCACTAGGTGATAAAGCACCCTCGCTATATATTTTTTTATTTTATGCAGCCTTAAGTAATTACAAACCAGTGTTCATTTTTTTATATCTCTTTATTCACACTTATACTTTTAATTAATTTTTTCTCATACTAAGGATTTTTAGACAAGAGCATTTCAAAGTATCCTCTACTATTCTAAGTTTCAAGGTGCTTGTTTGTGCAAGTTATAGGGTATATATTTTCAGAATTTAGACTTAAGCTTTGGAATTATTTTTCAGACTTATACTTCAAATAAAAATTCAATACTCTTCCCTTATTTTGATTTAGCCCAAGAACTAAACTCAAAATTTGCCTATTTCTAAATAAATTACAAAGACATATATTTTCTACCGTTAAATTTTAAGAAAGGTTATTTTTAGGGTTTTTAATTTACTAAGTTTAGGATCTAATTTTTCCTAGCTGGTCAACCGTCTTGTCGAACTTAAATCAAATATGGCCAAAATTGAATTTTTCAATTTTTATAATTTTTAAAAAATTTCAATTTTTTATTTGATTTTATTTTTCCTATTTTTTTTATTTTCATTTTTTAGTTTTTATATTTTTTTTTATAAAGATACAATGCGGAATTAAATATGCAAAGAAAGAAAAAACAAATATGTACAAAAAATAAGAATATGCAATACAATGATAACTATTTACAAACCACCTCCACCCCCAAACTTATCAAAAGAAGTGCCCTCACTGCTCATGGCCTCGTTGTCCCCTTGAACGTGAACGGGAACGTTCCTCTCTCGCCAGCAGGGTTGTCATGTCGTGTTCTATTTCAGTCACTCGATGATCCAGGTTGGTCACCATCCCTATCAATCTGTCTATCCCCCTAGTGGCTCTCCTAAATAAATATGCATGTGCTGCAGGGGTAAGCTCTTCCTCGCTCGCAGTCGAGCTGGAGCTGGGTGTCTTGGCGGGTACGTCCTCGGCCGGCTCAGTGCGCGACCATACATCATTTAAGCGTGTGTAGGACGTGGATACGCCCTCAATAAAAGGTCTGATAGGGATCCCTCCATGCATATAAAACTCAAATTCCTCCACAGGGAGGAAATGGCGACATAATTGTGTCACCAACATAGGGCATGGGTAATTGGCAGCCCTTTTGCCCACACCGATTGAATGAAGTAATACCGTGCACATATCATAACTTGGGTTCCTAGTCATCAAGGTGTGCACGATATGAAGGGATGGTGTGAAAAATGTCATATTGTGCGAACTACCAAAAATGTTATTTTGTGCCCAACGACACACAGTGAGTACATTCGCAAAGAGGGTTCTAGCCTGGATGCCCTTACGTGGCTCCTTCGAACAGTCATTACCCATCAAGGGTAGTTAATCCTCGAATTGGAGGGGTTGGTCATGGGTAGGTAGTCTAGGAATTAAGGTGATTTCATGGATGAAATCCCTATCGATTATTATTTCCCTATCCCCCTAATTTAGCCTAATGTATCCGTGTTGTGAGAGGCAACCATCCTCTATGCACTCGTAAAATCGGGTGACGAGATCCGTAAGTGCGAAGGCGTTCGGATGATTAAACAGTAAAAAATTCCATCCGCGCCTATGGATCTCTTCACCGAAATAACTTCCAAAGACCGTGTGTGCAAAGATTTGGGAAAAGTCCCTCTCAAATTGCAAAGTTGGTGCCATCACAGAGAGCTAAATACCAAAATATAAAATTGACAGAGAGGAGAAAAGGAGTGCAAACCTCCTCTGAAAATTTCAGAGGGTGACGAAACAGAGGCGCGGCGGTTGCGCGGCCGAAGGTAGGCTCTGGTGGCGGAAGCGCGGCGCAGAGGAGAGATCGCACTGTAGAACTTTAGCGGCGGCTAGGGTTTTTAAGAAAATGAGAGATTAGGGTTATGAAAAGTCAGAGGAGGGGTCAGGTTCTTTTTATACGGGGTATTTTTGGTTATTTGTAAAAAAGACCTCTTAAAAAGAGGAATTTATTTGTAAATAAAATTTTTATTTTTTATTTATTTATTTATTTTTATTAAAACTGAAAATTTACAAAAATACCCCCGAATTTTTTTTTTATATATATAATTACAAGTGATACATACCCCCAAACTTATTTGAAACGGTGTTTCCATTTTAAGTGGTGAAGTTCAGAATTAGAGGGAAAAGAGAACGACATCAATATATGTAAGGCCTTACACAGGCCAAAAGTGAGCATCAACCATTCAAATATTCTATCTCTGTAGTGTGTTGGTTGGTGAAAGAATGCGAAGAGGAAAGAAATGGAGAATACGCGAGATCGTGTTGGAAGAAAGGTGAAAGACGGTTTCGGTATATTAGGAGAAGAATGGCGGAAGAGAGAAAGAAGTGTAGTACGAACTTGAAGGTATAAATTGAGTGAATAAATTAGCGCAAATTATGATGACCGATGTGTAAAAAGCGATTTTGCTAATCTATCAACCCGTCGAGAAATGGAGTCAAATCCCTCTAGATTCGTGAGAAAACATGGGTACGTCGAACTTGGTAAACCAGACATTAAAAATGAAGGTGATACAGTTTCTTGCGCGGTCGGAACGATGGAAAGGATGAAGGGGAGTGATTTAGGAAAGGTAATGGTTAAAGATTCATGAGGGTGTACACAGTCAGTGGAAGGGACAGGATGAATTGGAGAATCCGACTCATCAAACAAAACTGGTTCATCCTCAATACTATCCTCATAATTCCCCTCAAAAGTTATCTCATCCATGCAATTATCATCAAAATCCAGACGTGTATGAAGTTCGGGAAAAACAGTTAATGACTCGGGATAATGAGTTGGAGAGAGAAACTCATCCAAATCTGTGGGTTTATCATCCAAAATATTCCCAGCGTCAATATCCTCGATCAAGTGAAAATTAAATTTTTCAAACACCTCATCAACAGCATGGATATCAATCAATTCAGGTTCTAGAGTGGACGTGTAGAGGTCAAAAAGATTGGTGATGGTTTCACTCAAAAGGGACCCTTCACAATCAGATAAATCAAACACTATAAAATCACACAGCTCATTAAACGTTTTATCTTCAACTGGTGAATCACGTGGGACACTCGATAGACATTCAAAACCGGAGTTGTGGGATTCAATTGGGGATGGGTAGGTTTGATTTGGAAGGGTGTACAGCTCACTCTTACCACTCAAATTCTCAATCTGTCCAACCGCCTCATCATACATTGGAAAATTTGGAGCTAGTTGGAAACTAACTCCCGGGTCACTAGGTTGTATAAGGGCGGCCATGGACGCATTCAAATCCATCATCTGTTGGCTTGACGCTACCATAAAATCTTCCAACGACTATTCCAGACTAGACATGGGTTTTGAAGGAGTTTCAGTAAAAGATTTAAAGTTGTTTGGATACTGGAAACTCCCAAATGGCTGTTCAGAAGCAATGTCTAGGGAAGGTGCAAATGTCGGGTAGAACTGGTAGGAATTGAATGGTTGGACAGAAGTAGGATCAACATTTAGATAAGAAGGTGAATGGAATTGTTGATCCAAAGAATTCGCAGTGGTGAAAGGAGTGAAAGATCGGTTACGAGATTGTTCAATATGTTCAGCAATAGACATGGGTTTCGGAGTTACAGTAGGACTCGAAAAGGAGTATCAACGTAAGAAGGTGGTGAAGGTTGAAATGGTTGATATAATGTGGATTGCGGAATCCAACTGGTTGTCCTAGATGCGTCTATTCGATCTTTCAAAGAATTTTGGGTATGCAAGGATCGTTCGAAATTCGACCAAAACAAGAAGCGTAGGAAATAATGTCTGGTTGAGGGTACCAAAGTTCGACAAGAGTTTTGCGAAGTGGGGTACCCATGATGTGACGAGAGAAAAGAAAAGAATGTGATTTTTTTTTTATTTTTTTTTTTAAATTATTATTATTTTTTTATTTTTTATTTTTTTTTAAAATTGTTGTTTTTGGAGTTTTGAAATTTTTGAAAGTGTTTTTTTTAGAAAGAGTTTTGCAAAAATTTGTACGGAACTACGGCACAATCACAATTTAAGCATGCACAATCAAGCCTAGAGTTAGGGTCTTCTAAGTCAACTAGACTGCTCCTAACTGTTCCAAAGCGACAAGTTGTGAGATATCCCTCAAATCGTCTCTTCACCGCCAATTGTGGCCAGATAAGCACAAATGAAGAAAGGAGGGATCCGCTCACGAATCACCGTGAGACGGGCCTTTTAAAGTTACCTTTCTCACTTGTCTAGCCTAGGCACCACAAAATCAGGTTTAGATAAACGACTGAATGCCCACAACCTTCCTTTGTCCTAATGAGCACGACAGTCCTTAATTGGCTGAGTCTAGATATTTATTAATTAGCTCAAGGGTGATGCATATACTTTTAGTGATTTTTGGGGTCTTAGGAAGGGTAATGAAATCCCCACCCAATCTTGATTGGTGTTATAGCCCCTTAAAAATCCGTATTAATTATGCAAAGCAGTTAACACACCAAAAATCTAAAATACTTGCAAAAAATTTTTATTTGGCAGCGCAAAGAATCCTACACAAACATGATTTATTGGAGAGGAAGAAAGATTTTGCGTAAAGAACCCTGCAGGAAAAATTTTCAGTGGAGATCAGGGTAGGAGAGGGGACAAAAATACTTACAGAAAATTTTGGGGTGCTGACGTCAGCAATTGACCGCGGTTCCGCGATGGTTCAGTTGGATCAGGCCGTCAAAACTTTTCTGTTTTCTGTTGTTGTTCTCCTCTATTTGATCAGATCCTTTGTTTCTTGATTTGTTCACGGGGCTTTTTCCAGATCTGAATCTGTCCGTCTTCCATTCCTGCACAATTCACACAAAAACCGATCAAAAAGAACAAGATGAATTTTTTATGTATTTTTTTTATTTTTTCAATTTTTATATTTTTTTCAATTTCAATTAACCCGAAATTACAAAAAGAAAATAACTATTGTTTTCCCGGCAACGGCGCCATTTGATCGTTTGCTTAGTACGTGCGTTTTATAAAAATTAAAAATATACCGCAATCAAGACGGTGTCGCTTGGTAGCTAGCCGGTTGAGTACGGGTCGGTCCACAGGGAAATGGTGTTCTCTCTTTAAGCTCTAACGAGTTAAGTCCTATTTTTGGTAGGTTTTGCTTTAAATTCTAAGAATGAAATTCAATCAATTTAAAGTCTTGTTGGGGTTAGAATTAGGTTAGTTTGGAAAAGGGATTCTACTCACCGCTTTCTTTGCCCTAATTAAGAACATAGGTGTTAGGGTAATAGTCAACAAAGGCGATTAGCACGACTAGGAAGAAACTTCATTTCTTCCTTTTGGTCCTTGTCCGTCCTTTCTTAACTCTTAGCCCTAACCTCTATTTGAATCAACCACAACCGGTCTAATTATGGAATCACCGCTATCTTGTAGGATAGGGTGCCGTAGTGAGCGGTGTGTGGTTAATTCAAATAGAGTCCTAATTAAAATATTATATGGGCAAAGAAAGGAGTGAGAGAGATTTCCTTCTCTCAAACCTTCCCTATCCTAACCCTAACAAGTGAGGAATTACTCACTCATTAGGAAAGTTACGATAAAATTCATTTTTATAATTTTATTTTAATGACCTAATTTGCTGATAATAACAGACAGATAATAAAATTGCAGAAATTAAATTCAGATAGAAAAAATGCAGGATAGAAAAAGAAACTTTCTTTATTGATACCTCTTCAACGATTACAAAGAAATAAAATTTTAGATCTAGAAAATAAAAAGAGGCATGCCTAATTAGGCTTTCGGCTTTCCTATTTATAGATAGAAGAAACCCTAGGTTTTACATCTGATCCACATTTAAATTTACAGAACTACCCTAAGAAAGTCGGGTCAAAGCACTGAAACCCACCGACACGTGCACCGACACGTGCACTGCACAGCCGCGGAACTGCGGCAGAAAGCCCTGTTTGGCCGTGGTTCCGTAGCCAATTAGTGGGATCTCTGGCTCAAACTTCTAGGGTTACTTCATGTTGCATTTTCCTTCTGTTTTCTTCACTTGGTTCCACAAAATATCTTCTATTTTCTTCCAGATTTCCACAGTGCAGAATATTGTGGACTTTTTGTCGTGAGCTTCGCGTTGAAGTCTTTAATCCTGTATTGCCCTTATAATTTGTGCATTGAACTGTCTACTGATCTTCGTTTGTTCCTTAAACTGGTAGGCGACATCATACGAATTCATCTATTGTTGGTCGTAGTCTCACATTTGTAGTGTCTTTTCATGAATTTCACTGTATTGTTCTGAGAACCTGTAACCTGCAACTATTTAGCAGACATGGATCAAAAGCACCTATTTATTTGTAATATGATTAAGAATGGACGATATAATAATGTAATATTCTGATATGAACACTGGTGCCCGGCGCCCGCATGCCAAGCACGTGGGGAGCTGGCGCCCAGCGCCCGCGTGCCAAGCACGTGGGGCGCTGGCGCCCGGCGCCCGCGTGCCAAGCACGTGAGGCGTCCAGCGCCCGCATGCCAAGCACCCAATGCCCGCGTGCCAGGCACGTGAGGCGCTGGCACCTATGCGTCTTTCGGACGCCATTTCCCCCCTCATTTTATATACACTCCACACTAAAAATTCATCCCCCGTTAGAAAAAATTTCTAACGCGGCACTGTCCCGCATCCCGCAAGGGGGCTGCTAACCCCCTTGACCCCCAGCCCGCTATCCAGGTAGCGAAACCCCTCTAAAAACTCTGCGGGGCCCCCGATATATCCAAAACCCCTTCAAAACACAACACTGCATATTGAGTTCGCATGACATATTTGACCCGTCAATCGGAGGTTCTCTCGCTCCAAAGACGAGGGGTAATTAACGGCAGCTTAGTCCGCAGCTGCCGGAGATTCGGATCCCCACAATCAATAAACCCCAGCCTACCCTAGGCCGGGGGAATCTGTAATGCGCCTGACAAGTGCGCGCGTATTCCCATCTCAATGGGGTGACGAAAAACTCCCGACAGGTTCTGGCATGCCCGGTGGGACCTTTCTCTCCTTCCATATCTCAGGTTAAGCGTTTATGCGAACTCATTTAACATATATGTCGATGTTTGTACTGAAATAATGTTTTTTAGTGCAGCAATCAACTTTCAACGATGATGTCTTCTAAGATGAATTCAGCTTCCGACGTGACCCCGGTCTCGTACGTGATCAAGACCAATGCCCGCGTAGTTCTCCCTGCCAGTCTCAGCCGGCAGTGGGAGGAACCATCCCGTCAATTTGGTTCCGTCATCATCTACCCTGCTGGAAGCACTCATCTGGTAGAGGTCACGGAAAACCAAGCGGCCAAACCGACCTCAAGGGGCAGGAGGCCGAACGTTGTGGTCGCAAAAGCATCCCACCCCAAATGCAAATCCGTATTCAAACGGCTCTCCACTGTTCCAACTGGGGGCAAGGCCGTCAACACCAATAGGGCCACGAAGCAGCTCCAGCAAGTTCAGATGGTGCCCTTGACAATCGCGTGAGCATGCAACTTCTCTGGGCTCTCGGTCAATCAGTCTACGGCGTCTTCCCGAAGAGCTGAAATCAGCCAAGTGCTCAAAATAGAAAGGCTGAGATAGAAGCGACTCAGGTATCGAGCCAACAAGAGAGCTGGGACTTCGGCCAAGTGGAATCTTGTGAGGTTCCGAAAGCAGGGTTACTCCGTGACGACGGCTGAGTCGGCCGTAAAAGTTAGCAATTCCTTCGAACCTCTTAAGTAGGTTCAAAAAAATGCCATGACCGCCAGAATCAAGAAGACAGTGGTCGGAACAATGCCACAAAGGGACGTGTCCCAGCCCCAAAAGAGAAAGCATGACACTATCTATTTAAGAGTCTATCAGGTGCTCTGGGCCGCGTGAAAACAGCGGGGCAAATCCAGAAAGGAAGCGCCAGCACCACTCATGAATCCGGTCAGGCCAGCCATCTTCAATCGATTGTCCGCTATCAAAACAGAAGGGCCAAGACGGTGGTCCACAAAGTCAGCTACCAATAATGAAATGATGGCCGGATATGTTGTCCACACGGTCTATATAGCAGGCACGCGCCCCAGTGACAACCTTCGCAGCAAAAGCAAGGATGGGGCCACCACATCCCAAGCCCAATCTGGCTTGAATGCGGTTGCCGCTTCCTAAGAACAGCCGTCTCCGCTGGATGATGAAAACCCTCTCGATGAGGATGATAGGCAGAAAGATACCTCAGTCTATGTAGAGTCAAGCTCGGACAATGAGGAAGAGCTGACTTTCCGCCCCAGGACCACGGAGCAATAGCTGCTTCAAGAGCTTCGAAAACAGCTCAGGAGCAAATATAAAGAGATGGCCAAGCTCTATTCGAAAATTGATGACCTAACGAACGTTGTGATGCAGCTTACGGCTCAAATTGCTCGAGCGCCTCCCAATCAAGCACAAGTCTCTACTCATGAGCCTGGTGATGACAACCTGAAGCAGCCGATGCCTGCCTCTTTGGGTCCAAGGTTGGTCGAGCCGCATGAAAACCGGCCACATTACGCTTCTGGGGACGCCTTGGCCCTAGATAGCACTATCCCGCTAACACAAGATCGGATAATGGATTTGGTCACCAGCAAGGTTAAAACATTGGTAGCCAAAGCTGAAATTCAGAAAGAAATTGGCAGTAGTGGGTGGCCATATCCCGCACAGTATGATCTGATTGAGTTCCCGAGCGGCTACGTCATTCCTAAGTTCGGAAGATTTTACGGGACGGAAAATGCAAATTAGCACGTCGCCTACTTTAAAGCATCGTGCGGAAATACAGGGGGCAATGATGCGCTCCTTCTTCGTTAGTTTGTCAACAGCCTGACCGGTGTTGCTTTCGACTGGTACGTGAGTATACCAGACGGGTCCGTTATTACCTTTGCCCAAATGGAGTCTCTGTTTCGGCAAAGGTTCATAAGTGTCAGTGATAAAATCTCCATTGCTGACCTTGTGAGGACCAAGCCGGGGAAGAATGAAAGCAACACCGACTTTATCGCCCGATGGCATAATCTCACGGTCAAATGCGAACCGCCGCTGGAGAAGGACCAGTCCATTAGCCTTCTCATTAGGAACCTCAGCAATTGGATGGTCACATTCTTGTGTACAGCAGGCCTCAAGAAATTTCAGGAGCTAACCAAGAAAGTCCAAATGCTGGAACACTCGAAACAAGAGTCTACCCCGGACTCTCAGAAAGACAAGACAAGACTTGGAAAAGCAAACGGGACGACAACCGTAGAAGTGAGAATTTCAACAGTACCAATGTCTTCAATGCGTCCGACAATGAAGACAAGCGAAAGGCAGGCGATTCCAAAACCAATCGGTCTCAAAAGCCATTGCTGGGAGGAGAAGGGCCTTCCCTAGAGGAGAAAAAGAACAAGGTTTACTCTTTCAGAAGGGACAAGATCCGCAGGATATTTAAAGATGCCTTGAACAACGGTCTACAATTGCTGGAGTCGAAAAGACCTCAAGAAGCAAAAATGACCGACAATCCCCTATATTCCCCGTACCATCGAGTAGTGAGCCATGCGATCGAAGATTGCTATATCTTCAAAGACTGGGTCGAGAAGCAGTACAAGGCTGGAGAGATCGAGCTGTCCAAGAGTGTGTTGGTGAACAATCAAGTTGCAACCACCAACTTTATACAGACAGAAGCTGAAGCCTTCTGGGAGCAGACAGCTGAACCCGCTGCCCTAAGAAATGAAACTGACTCACCATAGCCTCCATGGAGTATGCACATATCTAATAAGATGAAGAAGATGCTAAAGTTACTTTGGAAAGAGCCCAGAATGGAATGGAAAGGGCAGAAGAAGCCTACCATTCCAGCTGCCAATTCGGCTCCATCAGGCTCAAAATACAAAAAGCTCAACAAGAAGAAAAGTGCAGCTCGACGTGAAAAAGAATCTGCAGGAAGATCGGCCATTCAAAAATATATCGATTCTCTCGAAGACTATGAACAGAAGGAAAGAACTCTGATTCAATTGAAGGAGTTCCTCTCTGTAGAAGCGGCTGAAATTCTGGAGAAGATAGAAGAAGACTCCAATGAAGAGATCCCTATAGTGACCTGCTACGCCATCCATCTTGGCAGCGACTCTGAGGAGGAGCTCTGTTTTCCCGAAGAGGACGAGGAGCTCGCCACAAAGGCCAACCAAATCCAGCTCAGAACCGGCAGGGCTCTACCGCCAAATCAAGGCAACACCCCAAAAGAGAAGGAAAAACAAGTCGCTAATGAAGAAGATGGAAGAAAACTTGCTCATGAAGATTCGAGTCCTTCCCAGTGGACTACAATTTCTTGGCTCATCTCTGGAAGCTTCCGTCTCTCCTGAGCATCTACGATGCCTTGGTCCTATCTAAGGAGCTTAGGAATGTTCTTATTCACGCTTTACAAAATCCAGAGCAGTACCAGGCTCCCTTTGCGGAAATTAATATGAAAGAAGCCCAGTACGCTCTGCATGCCGCCGCAGTCATGTTTAACGACGAAGACTTACTACTGGGAATAACTGAGCATTTCGGCCGCTTTACGTGACTGGGTATAGCGACAGAGACCAGATTAATCGCATATTGATTGATCCGGGATCCTCAGTGAACATCATGAACTTGCGGATTCTGAAGAGTTTGTCAATGGATGTCCGACACCTGTCAAGGGAAAGGATTGTCATTCAAGGCTTCAATCAAAACTGCCAGCAAGTTCTGGGCTCTATAGCTCTGCCAATCAAATTTAAGGATCTGCAAACCGAAGCTAAGATATACGTGATCAACGCTGACACATCTTATAAAATTCTTATGGGACGGCCGTGGCTCCACGATTAAGGCATCGTTCCGTCAACTCTCCATCAATGCATGAAGTATACTAAAAATGGTGAAGAAAGACGCATTGACGGATACATCCAGCCGTTCGTGTGCATGAAGTCCGATATGAAGATTCTCGGTACTTTGTGAACCTCCAAAGTGCTGAGCCACAGCTGACTAACGATAGAACGGCCCCGAAGCTCAAAAGAAAGTCTGGGCCGGCTGTCACTTTCAAAAGCAGAAACCCCCATGTGCATCCACATTTCGGCAGTGACACTGATGAGTCCGACGCTGGAAGTCCGTCCTTCCATAAAACTCGCCCTCATTTCGGTAGCGATACGGACGAGTCTGATATTGAAGGCTCATCCGACAGCAAAATCCGCCCCCGTATAGGCAGTGACACTGAAGAATCAGAAGAAGAAGAGGATCCGTCTTGCAGCAGCTGTGCAAATCGGGCTCCCACGCAACAAGCAAAGCTACGAGAGACCTTCGAAGTTACAGAAGGGTCCCTAGACATCACAAGGGTGCCGAAGCAGATGTACAAAGAGCTTGATGCATTGTCGGTCTCCACCGTGACATGCCTTCCATACGAGAGAGGCCTAAGGGCTGTCCTCAATCCTAGATATTATACGCCTGAGAAGTGGGAATACTTTAAAAGGTGCAGATGCCGGTTATATCAAATGGAGTCTGAAGAAAAGTTTTATGAAGGGCTATGGCATCCGCCTCAGGTCCGAGCACTCATTGATGGATGAATTCCAGATAGACGGGGCATAGGTTTCATTCAGCCCGATGCCAAAGCATGCTATATGATCCATATTGGTGCAGCCAGCGAAGGGTCAAATGATGAAGACGAACTAGCCGAGCAGAAGAAGCCCCTCAAGAGCTCGAAGATGGCGGACAAGCAACCTTCGATAAGCTAACTGAGATCGATTTGGGAACGCCTAATAAGCCAAGGTCGACCTATATCAGCTCACTCCTGTCAAAGGAAATGAAAGAGCAGATAATTGCCCTGCTGCATGAGTTCGCCAACTGCTTCGAGTGGACGTATAAAGAAATGCCTGGCCTCTCCCCAGAAGTGGTCGTGCATAAGCTGGCTATATCTCCTGATGCTAAGCCAGTCAAACAAGCTCCTCGAAGAATGAGAAGGGAACTGGAAGAAAAGGTCATCAAGGAAACCAAGAAACTCATCAATGCCGGCTTCATCAGGAAAGAGAAATATACGGACTGGATCGCATGCATAGTCCCAGTGAAGAAGAAAAATAGGCAGATCCGAGTTTGTGTCGATTTCAGGGACCTCAACAAAGCATGTCCTAAAGACGACTTTCCGCTACCGGTCATGGAAATGATGGTCGATGACACCTCAAATTACAAGCTATTCACCTTTATGGATGGCTCATCTGGATATAATCAGATCAAGATGAGGATAAGAAACACACGGCATTTCGAACCCCAATCGGAATATACTGCTACAAAGTGATGTCGTTCGGACTGAAGAACGTAGGTGCTACATATCAAAGGGCAATGACCAATATTTTTGATGACCTAATCCATAAAGTCGTCGAATGCTATGTTGATGATTTGGTCGTCAAGACTAAAGCCAAGGTCGATCACATCCAAGATCTTAGGACCGTTCTCACGAGATTGAGGGAATACGATCTAAAGATGAATCCTCTAAAGTGCGCTTTTGGCGTGCAATCGAGAAAATTCCTGGGCTTCATAGTCCGACATCGAGGGATCGAAGTTGACCCATCAAAGATAAAGGCCATCATGTAGATGCCCCTTCCAAAGAGTCTGACGCAGCTAAGATCTTTTCAAGGGAAGCTTGCTTATATACGAAGCTTTATCTCAAATTTATCGGGGAGATGTAGGCCCTTCTCAAAACTCATGAAGAAAGGAGCTCCTTTTTTTCTGGGATGCCGAATGTCAAGAAGCATTCGAAAGCATCAAACAGTACTTGTTGCACCCTCCAGTGCTGGCTGCTCCCATTCTAAATAAACCGCTAATTCTCTATACTGCCGCGCTAGATGAATCACTCGGTGCGCTCCTTGCCCAGAACAACGAGGAGGGAAAAGAAAATACCCTCTACTATCTCAGTCAAACTCTAGTCGGGGCGGAACACAACTATTCCTCGATCGAAAAGCAATGCCTGGCTCTGATATTCGCTATGAAGAAGCTGAGGCACTATCTGCTTGCTCATCGGGTTATGTTGATCTCCAAGGTCAACCCGCTCAAACACTTAATGACCAAGGCAAGCCTAGCCGGCAGAATGGAAAGATGGGCTGTCATGCTACTTGAGTTTGATATAGTTTATACTCCCCAGAAAGCAGTAAAAGGGCAAGCTCTTGCAGACTTCCTTGCTGCTCATCCCGTTCCAGAAGGGTCACCGCTCAATTGCAAGTTACCCGACGAACAAGTGCTGCACCTCGAGGAAGGTGAGCCATGTTGGGAGCTCTACTTCGACGGGGCCTCATCAATGAGGAGCTCCGGCAAATCAAGCATCCCGCAGATAAAAGCAGGGATAGGATTGGTGTTCATGATGCCATCGATGGGAACCCTACGACGTTCTTTTGCTCTCACCGAGCCTCGCACAAACAACGAGTCTGAGTATGAAGCTCTGATAGCCGGTCTGGAGCTCGCCATAGAAATGGAAATCCTACGACTACAGGTTTACGGTGACTCCCTGCTAGTCGTCAACCAAGTAAGTGGCAACTATAAGATATACAAACCCGAGTTAGCTCGGTACAGAAGCCGGGTGGTGGAGCTTATGAAACAGTTCACCCATATTGAGCTGATGATAGTTCCTATGGCGTTGAATGGAAAGGCCGACGTACTCGCTCGCTTAGCTAAGGAGCTAGCTGATCCTGACATGGACGAAATTCTGATCACAGTCAGGAGCCGGCAAATTCTACCCCCAATCTCTCTACGAGAAGAGGAAAGTGCGGAACAAAAGAGCATTCCTGCTGAAGAAGCTTCGATCGTTCAAGACGAGCCTGATTGAAGAGAGCCCTTCATAGGGTACCTCCGATACGACAAGCTGCCCGAAGGAAAATCTGCGAGGGTTCAGCTGAAGAAGAGAGCTCTTCGATATGTGTTTGAAAATAATACGCTATACCGCAGATCATATGACCAACTCTAGCTCAGATGTCTGTCATCGGCCGAAGACCAAAAAGTCATGAAAGAAGTTCACTCAGGCGTCTGCGGAGCTCACCAATCCGGCCCCAAAATGCGGCTTCAAATCAAACGGCTTGGATATTATTGGCCTACCATGATAAGGTATTGTAAAGAGCATGCAAAGAAGTGCCATATCTACCAAATTCACGGTGATTTCATTCACAAGTATCCCAATCCGCTGCATCCTACGGTGGCATCATGGCCCTTCGAAGTTTGGGGCACCGACATAGTTGGTCCAATTGATCCTCCGTCATCCAAAGGCCACTGGTTCATGTTGGCTGCAACTGACTATTTCTCCAGATGGGCTGAAACTGTCCCGCTAAAAGAAGTCAAGACAGAAGATATTCTGACGTTCTTCCAGCATAATATTCTATACCGCTTCGGTATACCAAGAAGAATCATATCTGACAATGGGCCTTCTTTCAAGAGCTTCAAAGTCTCAAGGTTTGCTATTCAACACAAGATAGACTAGAGATATTTCTCTATCTATAATCCAAGGGCCAATGGGCTGGCCGAAGCCTTCAATGAAACTCTGTGCAAGCTCCTAAAGAAAAATGCTTCAGCCAATAAGAGAGAATGGAATCTCAAACTTCATCAGGCGTTGTGGGCATATCGTACCACGCACCGCACTTCAACTCAGTCCACTCCATACTCATTACTCTTCAGAGTGGAGGCGATCCTCCCCCAAGAAGTCGAAGTTCCAAGCTTAAGAATGGTCGTCCAGCATGAGTTGAAGGAAGAGGAAAACGTGCTTCTTCGTCTCGAAGAACTTGACGCCCTCGAAGAAAGGAGACTCGTGGTACAGCAAAATCTGGAGCTATATTGAGCCCAAATGTCACGGGCCTATGACAAGATGACCCGTCTCCGCGCTTTCAAGAAAGACGAATTGGTGTTGGTCCTCAAAAGACCGATCATCCCTAATTGACATGCAAATGGAAAATTCGAGCCAAACTGGGAAGGACCATACGTCATCGAGAAAGTGTTTGATGGAGGATCTTACCAGCTGATAAATGCCGAGGCAGAAAGACCCATGCCACCTATCAATGGCCGATATCTCAAGAAATATTACGCGTGAATGCTCCAAGTCGCAGGCGAATTGAGCACACCGGCCCTACGGTTTGGATCATGCATCCTATAAAATCGTATACAATCCATGGGCGTAAACAACCCCTATCTCTCCCAAGTCCTGCCGGAGAGACTACTTTTAAAGTCCCACCAGTGCAAAAAAAAGAGAAGAAAAAGAAAAAGAAAAAAAATGGTATGTCCACAAGCAAAACGGGCACGGTTGAAAACCCGAAAGGGCTCCGTAAGTAAAATTAGCAGGACTGCCGGCGAGTTTGTGAAAACCCGAAAGGGCGCAAACTCGTGAAAAGAGATAAAATACACACGCAAAGTCCTCTTGACCTTGTAAGGAGAAAATCCCAGCGTGAGATCCTTACGACTCACAAAGGAGCAACATACTTAGGAATCCCTACGATTCCTAGGGAGAAAATACACCTGATCCTCTCGACTCGTAGGGAGAAAGTGCTTTTATGAGACCCTTATGGCTCATAAAATTGAAAAGGCTTAGGTGATATAGATCTAAACCTGTCTCCTAAGCCATCGCTCCCCAACGGGAAATGGCAAATGATGAGTCGCTCCTGGCGTTACGCTTCAGTGTTAGCAGTGCTGATGCTGACCCAAAAACCAAATCCCAAGTCCTCCCGGGGCAAATGATGATATGCTCCTGGCACATGTGCTTCAGTGTAAGCAACGCTGATGCCTACCCTAACCCCAAAATCCCAAACTCCAATCCAATAGACCCTCAAGTATTTAAACTGGGAACAGATGACCCCTAAGTTGTTAAAACTGGGAACAGATGACCCCTAAGTCGTTAAACCGGGAACGAGGGAAATCCTTTCATGGCAAATGATGATTCGCTCCTGGTACCATATTCCAGTGTAGTGATGCTGATGTCAACCCAATTTACATCAAATCAGCAAGACAACCAACGACCTCACTGGCGGAATCAAGCTCCACCTCGGAAACAAGTTGAATCCTGACACCACAGAAAGCAGAGCAAGTCAAATCCAATCCCTGACACCGCAAGAACCGGAGCGAATCAAATCAAGCACCGACCGTCCAAGTCGCTAAAAGTGCAACACCGACCGTCCAAATCGCTAAAAGGGAAACACCAACCGTCCAAGTCACAAAAAGGGCAGCACCGACCGTCTAAGTCGCTAAAAGGGCAGCACCGACCGTCCAAGTCGCAGAAAGGGCAGCACCGACCGTCCAAGTCGCTAAAAGGGAAGCACCGACCATCTAAGTCGCTAAAAGGGCAGCACCGACCATCAAGTCACAAGCAGCACCGACCGTCCAAGTCGCTAAAAGGGCGGCACCGACCGTCCAAGTCGCAAAAGGGCAGAACCGACCGTCCACGTCGCTAAAATGGCAGAAACGACCTCCACATCGTCAAAACGGGAACAAAATTAAATCAACCTCCATGTGAAAGAAGATCCATCAATTTCATGCACACAACCCACATATGTGGTGTGCATTTATTGATGGGGGAAATTTGTTGGGGTCAAAATTTACACCCCGGTAGACCAAGTCAAAATCAAATTCAACCCCAAGCTAAGTGGGCCCAAGCCCAGGTCAAGTGGGCCAATATCCGGGTCGAGCCCGAACATGAAACCGCCGGCCTCCCCCATTCCAAAATAAAAATTTTGTAATAAATAATTTTGGTGTATTTTTTTTTATGAATAAATGTGGACATAAAGCCAAATTTTTGTAAAACCCATGGCTCATGTGCAAAAGAAATGAGCACATAAGGCATGGGATGGACAAAATGCCATTTTGTAAAGCCCAAGGGGCTATATGTAAAGTTTGTAGCCTATAAAGGCAAACATGATGAAAACATCTATGACAACTTTTTCATTCTCTAAAACTCTAGGACTTTTGTGCCTCCTTCTCCTTCCTCAAGGCTCTAAATCTTCTTCTTTTTTGAATTAAATCAAGAGTGTAACTCTTTCTCTTCCAAAAACAAATAGTTTTTCACCACAAAACCTACAAAAGGGAGCTCGAATCTTCCATCAGATTTCAAAAAGAGGAGATTTTTAAATCTCACCCCCTCCCTTTTCTCCAAGATCCGATCAATCGAGAGGAAGAAGGAGACCCACCTCAAAAAAAACTCCACTTTGGGGAAGATTCAGGGTCCAAAGGAGAAGAAAGGAGTCCCCTTTCATTTAGCTCCGAAAATATCTTAGGAGTTTAACTCCTCAAATATATATATATATACACACACACACACATATATAAAATAATAAATCTTTCCTTTTGGGAGTACAACTCTCAGTGCAGGGACTAAGCCCCTTTGTCCTCTTTGTTAGGCGTTCAACTCCAAAAGTCAATCAGGAGCACAGCTCCTATTGCAAGGATCAAGTCCCTTTTGTTGTTGGTGCCCAGCGCCCGCGTGCCAAGCACGTGGGGCGCTGGCACCTGGCGCCCGACGCCCGCGTGCCAGGCACGTGAGGCGCCCAGCGCCCGCGTGCTAGGCACGTGAGGCGCTGGCACCCACGCGTCCTTTGGACGCCATTTCCCCCCGCATTTTATATACACTCCACACTAAAAATACCTCCCCCGTTAAAAAAAATTTCTAACGGGGCACTGCCATGTACCCCGCAAGGGGGCTGCTAGCCCCCTTGACCCTCAACCCTCTATCCGGGTAGCGGGACCCCCGTAAAAACTCTACGGGGCCCCCGATATATCCAAAACCCTTTCAAAACACAACACTACATATTGAGTTCGCATGACCTGTTTGACCCGTCAATCGAAAGTTCCCTCGCTCCAAAGGCGATGGGTAATTAACGGCAGCTTAGTCCACGGCTGCTGGAGATTCGGATCCCCACAATCAATAAACCCCAGCCTACCCTAGGCGGGGGGAATCTCTAATGCGCCTGACAAGCGTGCGCGTATTCCCATCTCAATGGGGTGATGAAAAACACCCTACAATACTCTTGTTTCTACAGCTTCTATTCCCAAAACAAGCTGTGCATCACCCATATCAACAAGAATTCACAAATATCATAAAAACAAAGAATATTACACCCCTAGCAGTTTATGTTATGCTAAGTCAATTAGACCTGCTCAAGAACCTGATTGTCGAAGTAAAACTGTGTCGAGAAACGGGCTCAAGATATACAGATCACGAAGCCAGGTAAATACAGAGATAAGGGGAGGTTTTCCAGCGCTTTCACAAAGTTCCTTAATTAGAAAACCCTTTCTCTTTTGGCGGTTTCGCCGTGAACATTTGCCTAGACACCCCGTGAACGATATACCGTTAAGCGGTATTCTAAACACAGTCAACTTCTCCTAATGAGCGCGAAATCCTTAAAATCAGAGTTCTAATTGATTTTAAATTACTGTGGGTATGCAAGAATGCAGTTTTGTGATTTGTGGGCCACGGAGAAAGGTGATGAAATCGTTTACCGTATCATGTTTGATTTCGTGCCCTTAATATCGGTATTAAGATGCAAATGCGTAAATCAATAAAATAATTTAAGAAATTAATCAATCAAGCAATTTCTTTTTTGTTTAAGCTTAAGCGCTACAATAAATACGGGTTAGTTCTCTGTTCATTGGTGGCAAATTGTGCGAAGAATCCCGCAGAAGAAAGAATATTGGAATGCGTCGGATTTGAGCGAAAGTGTTAGAAAAATACGTACCGATGTGATTTGGGTTAAGAAACCCCCTTTGAAGTGATTACGTGTATTTGAATATTCGATTGTGCGGGTCAAACTATCCAGATCTTTGGCACTGTAGTTCACTAACGTCTTGCAATTGCATTTGAATCTTGCTCCGCACAATCGCTCCTCGTAATTCCGACGAAATCTGAAAATGTCGGAAAATACGATATTTAGTGCAAAAAGCGATATATCTACCCCAATTCCTGCACACACATAATTATAAAAATCAAACAATACCAATAGAGTACTAACAGTGCATGGAGATCGCACAAGAAAAAAATTTCACAAACACCCCAAAGGGGCCGGCGACGCTGGACTTTTGATCAATGTCGTCGATCGATTTGAAGAGTTTGGTGCTCGAAATTTGGATGGGTTCTCTAGGCTATATTAGTAATCTTTTGGTACACTTTGATTTATTGATTTAAGCACGGGGTGTTAGCGGGTTCTAAGAACAGAGAACAAAGTTAGAAGTTTTTTCGTTTTGTTAGTTTTGAAAAAAATTTGAGTTAGTGGTTAGTTTGTCAGAACGAACCAGAAATAAAAATACCTAATAACTACCAACTCCCCGGCAACGGCGCCAAAAACTTGTTGGGGTCTCACGCGCGTGCGCAAACGTGCGTGTTTTGGAAAAGAGAATGGTTTTGAGAAATAGTTGTGCATGCGAGCTCGGCCTCGTTTTAAAATTTATAAAATCCGCAAGTGCACGGCGCGTTGTAGCGAGCCGGCAAGTACTGGTCGATCCGCAGGGAATTGGTGATTTGGTTTTGTCGCTTAAGGTTCGAGAACAAATAATATGGTTTGGTATGTCACTAAATAAATAGAATACGAAAACAAGAAAACAAGTTAAGAAGAAGTGGCCGTTGCTTTGGCTTGGATGGTTGAATCGCGGCGATTCCTTCGACGCTCCCTTGATCATGAGTTGTCCGTCTTTATATCGATCCCGGCATGAAGCGTGACTTGTCAAGGTGGTTGCGAAACACAAATCATCAAAATACCGATATTCGACGCAAAACACGAAACTAGTCCTTTTTGTTCACTTACCGTTTGTATGTCCAAGTTTGAGGTATCAACACTAAGCACAAGAGTTAGCAAGCATACCATAACATCAAAAACATAAATTAGTGAGTGAGAGCAAGTAGTTTTAGAGTTAAGTTTGCTAAGTGTTTGTGATAGTATATGGTATATGAAACCAAGAGATTTGTCAAGTCACTTGATCACAAAATACCATATCTAAACCTAGAAACCTCAACACTAAATTGATTCTAACCTTAGCCTTGCAAGATGGGATTTGTAGAGAGAATATGGTATGTGATGAGGTTATAAAGTAACCATGGAATCAACATATCATATCAAACCAATCCAAGTTGCAATACTAAGTTTAAAGTCACATTATAACACATTAAACATTAACAGGAAGATGAGGAAGGCAAAGTCGTTCATCTCACATCCTCGCCATAACCACAACCAAAGATTAGTTGCACATAATGAAAAGAATAGCAAATAACAAAAGAAGAAAGCAAATAAACAAAGCAATAACAAATGTATTAACACTTGAATGAGTTGAGATATAAGATGTTGGTTACTTGTTCAACCTCCATAATGAAGCTCTCAAATGAAAGCTCCAAGAGGGAAGAAGAAGAAGAAACCAAGCTAGACTCACACAACTCTCAAGCTAAACTAAAAAACTAAACTAAACTTTGGAATATACATATATTTTTACATGCCCCATTCACCAACTCTTGTTCAGGTATTTATAGACATCATACCAGAATAAACAAACAATATAAATTGGATGATGTAACCCTAAGAAATGACCAGAGAAAAATATGAGACGAGAGGGGAAAGGGTGACCGGTGACGCCGGGTCTTTAGGGGGGTCTCTCCGGTCAAGTTGTGACTATTTGGGCTCGTATTGGTATGGTGAACTCAAGCGCACTCCATGATTCTTCTGGTGCTATTTGATTTCTCTAAATAGCTCTGGTTTGTACTCAGTAGAATTAGAGGGAAAGTGTTGCTTTATATCACATCATAAATTTTGCATTTATCACACATCACACCCACTTGTGCCATGAGAAGCCCCCACCTAGGTCCAAGGATCAAAGAGCATGTGCACACTTGTATTATATTGGACCAAAATTGTGTACACTAATTTATTTGCAAAAGAGCTCTTGGAATATCGATCGGTTCTCTGTTCTGATTGCAGTGTCGGCTCACAAATATTATATCTGTAACTTTGAGTATGTTTTCCAGTGTTTTGTCATAAATACATGTTATCTGTATTTACTGAGCAGATACTGGTTAATAATACCGATAAATAACCAAATAGATAATGAATGAGTGGTATTAAAATGCAGTTTTCTGAGATGAACACTATGTTACTATATCGATATCTATATGAATAAAAATAGTACATGTGTTTTATTATTCAGCAACTATTACCGATTTACGGTTTTACGTTATCTGTTCGCATCCGTACTGATAATAGCATATCTAATTGCATGCCGGAGTATCATGATATCATTATACTACTATATTAGTACAACGTGTTATCAAGTTTGCATCATACATAGTCATGGGTGTATAAATAGTTATTACAGATAGACATATATGCATCCTGGTATCAATTTTGTTTACCGTGTTCCGATATTGATTACAGTTTCACATTTGGCATTTATTTGGTTAATATACATCACATGACATGTTCACGACACATTACTAGACTTGTTACTTGGATATTATTACTAATGCCGACAATCCTGACTTGTTGTCCTGACGGACGTGACTTAGTGTCTACATAAACAAAACATGTACCTGCTTGATCCTGTATTGGCATTAGATTTACATCATCAATACCTGACTTGAACACATAACCTTAGGGGTAAGGAGAAATCAATAATGAAAGCTGATTTGTAACTCAACAGTTCGATACTTATACTGATTAGTCTTTACGGGCTATGCCAGCCCCGGGATGATGCTGCTGACATCATTCATCTGTACATGTTACTTGTTTACTGCCTAGCGGCACGTCTCGGATTCAGCCCGAGAATCTTGACCGTGGCCCCGGGCACTCACGGGATACTATTGAGTTATATCGATGATTCCATTAAATTAATTTCAAAAACTTTTAGAATAGATAACTAAGAAACACAAACTTTAGGTTACACATCACATTCATACACCTCACTGTTTCATATCTGTGTTTACCATTTATATTCATGTTTACTTATATCGTTATATTCGGGTTATTACTGTTATTTTGATATTATGACGCATTGACTTCTGGGTTTTGCATGGCCCGGTTCCTCTACCTTTATTGCAGGCAGATCAAGAATACTTTAACAATCGAGCCGAGCAGTAAGAAATTGAACGTGTATTTAGAGATGTTTAGTTTAGTTTATTTCCGTAGTTTTATTTCTTTTGATGTGAGCCCATATTGGGACATGTTTCAGATGTTGTTTATTGGAGCTTGATTCGTTTCCGCTTATGCATTTTTCTGATTTTATTTACTGTGGCAAATGGACATGTACTAGATAGATTTTATATTTTACTATTCTTGATATCGTATAGACAGCTGTAATGTGACTGTGAAGGGATGATTCCTAACCACAGGTAACATGGTTGGCTCTATTACGTGTCGTAGTCTGCGCATCTTGAAAAGCGGGACGTGACACAATAACTAGCCGCTAGTGAGTATGGGTCATCCACAGGGAAACAGTGAACTAATTTTCTTGTTTTAGACGAGTTAATAGAAGAAATGTGAGATTTTTATTGTTTTATAATAAAAATATTTGAAAAGTTTATAAGAGAAAGGCTTATAGGATTTATAGGATTTAGTAGTTAATGGATAGAGTTTTAAAAATAATTTTTTTTATCTTTTAATTATTTAATACTAGAGAAATAGTGAAGAATGTGGATTAAGGTTCTTGGAGGGAATTAGGGTTTCCCTCTACTAACTCTTGTCCTTCCATTGATCCCTATTTGTCTCAAGCCCTTAACAAAATGATTATTAACGAATCTCAAATCGTAGTCGTGACTATCATGAATTGATAGCACACCCGATAGGAGGGTTAATATTCATTTTGCTAAACTTTATAAAAATTAAAACTTTAAAAAGAATTTAAGAGATATTGTTTATCCATTTTTCTACCCTATCCTACAAACCTTAACAAGCGAGAATTTACTCGCTGATGGAGATCAAAGAAGTAAAAAAAAGATGGAAGAATACGGAACCCATAAGTTAAACAAAAATTAAAATTATGGAAAGTAAATGTGGAAATTAAAATGCGGAAAGTAAATGCAACAAAATTAAAAGAAAGAAGTATCTTTTATTGAATAAACTATTGCATTACAGAAGTTGCTCGCTGAAAAACCAAATTACAAAACCCTACTTTTCTCTAAATTGCTTAATCGGTAGATCAGTCGATTGATTGTTCGATGGATAGATTGATAGATAGATCACGATCCTTTTATAGGTTCTGGAGCTTGAAACCCTAGAAATCATATAGAAATGTGTGCAAAATCAATCAAGCCCCTGATTTTTCACAGCCTACGGCCACATAACGATCGCGGTTTACCCGCCATTTGCCTCTATTGGCCGTGGATCCGCCGCCCCCTGGTGTGTTTGAATTTCCAGATTCTTCATGCATTTTTCTCTCAATATTTGGAGATCTTTCTGATAAAAATATTCTGAAAATATATCTTAGTCTCTGTCGTTGCGAGATTCTTCAATTTTCTCGTAACATTCGGCAGATTTGGCTTGGTGATTCGATTTGCTGTGGATCTCCAACTCATAGTTCAGACCTGAACTGATCTATTATCATATCTGCATAATATCTCAAATCAAATTGTTAGTAATATTTGTTTCATTTGAGATAATATTCCAACCAATTAATTGATATGATATCTTAATAATATTGGTTAGGATTATTTGATATGATATGCATATTTTAATAATTAATAATCTTATGGATATTTTATTTAAATATGATATGCATATATTTCCTTAATTATATTAATTATAAATTAAGAAACATATGACAATAATTTTTTTACAAATAAACCCACATATGTTCTTAATTTACCAATAACACCTTTTAGTAATTAATAATAATAGGAAAAATGTCCATACAAATATGCAATAAATTTGACTGGTCAGGGCCCGCAGAGCTTGAATTCAGCCTCTTGAAGACTGAACCTTCAGATTTGGCAAACTTCTTGGAAGAGCCTGCGGAAGTGGTTGTCAGCCTGTCAAAGACCGACTTCTTTTGAGCTTCCTTCTACGATGTTGAGGCACCAAGGGTATGAGGTGGGAGCATTTGCCTAAAGTAGAGCCTGCTCATTTCTTGCGCAAGCTGGGTAGTAAGGATGCAAGTCACCGGAGCCATGGCTCGCCCTGACCAGATCAGCTTGGATGGGGTGATGTTGATGTTGCAGTTGCAGTTGCAAGAGGATGCCATTGAGATCTACATATGAAGGAGAACACCAGCTTCAATACACCTCGAAATCCAAGGGTAACCATAAACATCAAAAAACGTGATTTTGTTTGCGAAAATACAATATACGAAGTGTGAAGTGGAAAGATAAAGATGTTCTACTGGGCGTGCCAGAATCTCTTTACCGCCGAAGATGAGAAACTGAGGCGATCCGGGATGGGTCTTCTAGCCTGAATTCGGGGGCAGATGCATAGGTTAGATGCATAGGTTGATCCATCCACCTCTTCAAAAACTCTAAGGGATTATAGCGCCGTATATCGGAGGTTTGGATAGATGCGACCGATATAAGTGACTTCAAATTCCCTCTTACAGATGAGAGGTTTATTGATGGTGGGGACAAATCTTTCCTGCAGGCGCAAGCCCCTGTAGTTAACTATGTTGTCATGTACGACAACAACTTTCTACTTCTCCGGGGTTTTTCTTCGTTTGTGTGTTTTAGGTTTTGTTTATTTTGAGTTGCTTTTGGAGACTAATTTTGTCGTCGTCCGTAGGGCGCGAATTAATCCAAATCCGTACTTATATTTTCATAATTTGAGTCAAGCATTTTCTTGACGGGGTTCATGTTGGTAATTTGGTTTGCCAACGGAAATAAACCTAAGTAGCATTTTTCACATTTATGAGATCCGTTAGTTCATATGAGAGCAGAAGCTCTATCTAAGAATCATTAATCTCATTTGAGAACTAAAATCAACTTAGATGATTTTAGCATATAGGATTGACCTAGGGATACATAGTTTTATTTGAGAACTGTATCAATCCAGGTTACATGAGAATGTGGTTCTCAATTGATCTTAAGATCAGAGAAGCTTGAGCTTCAAGACTTAGTATATGTTCTGGTCTTGGCGCTTGGACGGCTTGGCGGCTTGCCTACGTGCATTTCACGTAGCACCGGGAAGAACATTGGCGTTTGTCGCGTGCATTTCATGTAGCGTCCGGTGGAATATAGGTGCCTGGCGGCTTGGCTAGGCTTGAACCGGCTTAGCACAACCCTAAAACAAAGCTTAAGCTTTGGTGTCCTCTTTGCAGGTCATCGTTGGCGCGGTCAATGTTAGTGCAGGCAACGTTGGCATGGCAATTTTGATGCTGGCCCAACGCTAGGGTTTTGGTGTTAACTCCATTTTCTTCCACGGAAAGGTTCATATTTCAAAATCCATAAAAATAACATTTTTCTTTGTGATGATAGAACTTAAATTCTCAGAAAATAATACATCTTGGGGAATTATGTCCCATGAAGTTTTGAACTTCAAATTTATGGTTCATGGTAGCGTTTAAGTAGAGAGGATACTTAAGTTTTTCCCAGGATCTTAGATTTTGAGATCAAACTTCTCTATGAGGGCTTAAGTCCTCGACGAGAGAGAGATTTAACTCATGGAATTTTGATCTAGAAGAAAAACTTAAGTTGTTATGAAGGTTGACCTTTTTTAATGGAAATAGGTAAAAAGAGGATTTTTTCCATTAATTACCTAGAGTTTTGAAGGGAAGATGAAAATCTTTCTTCTTGAGGACACTTAAGTCTCAGTTTTCTCTTGACCTTGTAGAGGGGTCTCCGTCTCTCGAGATTAATCTTCTCCTCTCCTATTTATAGGAGAGAAGAAAATCAATCAAGTTGAGAAAATCTATCAACTTGATTGATCTTAATATCAGCAGATGTCGGTTAAGCACCGTTGGATCATTAGTCCAAAAGGATTTCTTATTAACAAGCAAATATCTTTCCGTTTAAGAAAAATAGGGAAAATATTTTCCAAAAATATAACTTAAGCTCTATCTGAAGTCAGTGCTTCACAAAGATAGGCGCTAACGCCACGTGCATTGCACGTAGCGTAGCGTAGCACAAGCCTTTGTACCAAGAAAGCTTCGGCGCTGCTTGCGCCAAGAAAGCTTCGGCGCTGCTTGTGCCAGCGCCAGGGTCTTAAGCTTAAGTTCCTGAGCCAATATTTTTAGCGGGAACAGACGTTGCTTGAGGTAGAGACAATTTATTAAAGATTTCTTCATGTACAAGGATTCTAGCATGCTCCATGAATTTACTGCCGGTGTCTCTTACGCAACTTCGCAAAGAAGCTCGTCAGCCATGCTCGGCTGCATCGAACTGAAGGGCATATCTTCCATATCTCCTTTCTGAATATCTGTGGTCGTCAAAAGATTCTTCTATTTTTCGAAAACTATCTTACGAACTCCTTGTTGGTTTAGACTCGCCTCATCTTCAATCTCCATAGACTGAAATTGTTCCTTCCGTCAAACTTATCGATATTATAATGTGTAGAAATCATCTTCTCAATAATCCGAATCACCGTAACAAAGCTCTGATACCACTTGTAAAAAAAATAGTACCAAAGCACGCAGCAGATGATCGATACACGTGAATCGGAACTAATGAAAAAATAAAAAACGCAGCAACCACGTAAAAACAATAAATAATAAAGGAAAAACATACTAAGCAAAGGACACAGGATATTACTCAGATTCGATGCGCACTTGCACATAATCCTGCAAACCGACGACGAATCGCTTCCATTATTCAATGAAGAATTACAAGAAATAATTGATGCCCTCTAAATCTCACCCAAATATAAAGACATCTCTATACAAATATATCTTTTTCTCTCTCTTGTCGGCCAATCAAATTTCAGCAGCTTCCTTCAAAAATCCCCTCTGGATTTAATTAATTGCTCTGTAGCTGCAGACGCTGCAGATTTGATGACTACTGTGGATTTGTATGCAGCAGGCCTTTTTTTAAACTATGGATTAATTTCCTTGCACGTGCATTAAATTGATATATATGACCTAATTAGAAATATGTCCAAATTCTCCAGACTTTTAGATATAAGTCCAAATTCTCTAGTCTTAGGCCCACTCCATCTCTTGGTCAACTAGTGGGCTCTCTTGAGTCATAATTCTCGGGTTTTTCTTTAGGCCAAAACCCGAATAAACCATCAAAAAATAACATAAATCCCATAATATTTATTTAACCGTGAAATATCAACTATAGACCGACCGTATCGCACGTGAAAAATACAAGTCCGTATAATTAATGCTTTATGGAGTATAAATTATTAAGATTTGAGACTTATAAATTAAAATAAGATTTTTTTAAATACCCCTGCAATATTTGTATCTATATATACCTACCTCTAATCTTTGTATTAATATATACCCACCTAAAATTTATAGATACGATCTAAATGGCATCCTTTCATAAATATTTGCTCACAACTTCTTTTTTGATTGCAATGATTAGCTTTTCTTAATCATTTCAGCATAAAAATGGAAAATGAGTATTATTCCCAACATAAAGTTCACCAATACTGTTACAATAGTACTCCAAATAGTACATTTGAGTTTTACTATTCATATATATGATTTATATGCTTTTATACAAATAATTCAGAATCGCGCAACCTTTTTAGCCGTGTAGATCTGGACTCTGTCCCTACAACTGAAATATGACCTCCACAGGCTACAAATATTTGATCATACAAAGATCAAACATAATTATAAAAGCGAGAAAAAAAAAGACAAAAATAAAGATTACAGGATAAAAACATGATGCGGATCTTGCAACCACAAAACAATCCCTTGTTAAAGCTTCTCCATGAAAGGAAGCTATTTCTTCCCTCGATGACGCATTTCAAAGCTGCATGCAATCGATCCTTTTCTTCAATGCAAGCTGAATGCTTAGCATATATGTGTGCAGAGATGGGAGTAACAGAGCTAAGAACAAATGGACGAATCATTTGCCCTGTTTATCTCAGCCTCAAGTGCTTCCATCTGCATCTCCAGGCCTCTCAGCCGCTCATTCATCCTGTCAAGCCTTGTCCTCGTAGCCTCATCTGCGCCATTTATATGTTTATATAATTATAAGCTGTCAGAAAACTAACATCTCTATACACATAGTTTGCATGTACCTATAGCTGAAAGATCAAGTAATACTAAAGGTATGATATATTAAGATCCATTTTCAGAGAGGGAGATCGAGAATCATACCTAGCTGCGTAATGAATTCTGACAATGTCAACACCCGTCCGCTGGTGGTTGTAATGGTGATGACGGCAGCGGTTGTCGCAGCAGCAGCTACTATCTGCACACTCTTTAATCCCTCTTCTTTCCTTCTTAACATTGTGATTTCTTTTAGTTACTTTCTAATTAAAATTTCTACTTTCTTTTTACTCTTTTTCTTTATCTTCCCTCTTCAGATAATATATGGCATTTAGAATGTTGGGCGATTATATATATATAGAGAGAGAGAGCGAGCGCGCGAGAGCGCGCCCATGTTGTGCCTTCAATTGACCATGTCTTGGAATCTTCAATAAGTCTTTAAGGTTCTATGAGTGCATCACTAAAAGGGTCCACTTGAAAAATAAAGACATTTTTGGTTCTCCAATTTTTATTTTACATTCAACCAATACAATTTTGAGATATGTGGACCAAATTTTTGTCATAACACTCGGTTCTTCAAGTCCAAGGAAGAAAGTTGAATAGTGGGTCAAAGATGTGGTAAAGGGTCCATGAAGATAAAATTTGGTCAGCTTAAAACTTTGACCTTGAAACTGTGACTCCTCTTCCACTTCTCTCTTGAGAGAACTATTAATGAGCAAAAATATCTTATCATGATAAGCAAATCACAGTACTCAGGTTTTTTTATGTAAGGGAGACCCATGACCTAAATGACTGCTTGGATTGGCTTGTATTGTATATGTGCTTGCTGCAGTTGAAATTTCTTGTTGCAAAAAGGATTTGATACTATGTAAGCTTTAAGAGCCAAAGCTAGTACTAGAAGCGTTTTGCGATATAGAAATGTATTCTGTCGGGCACTATTAATTCACCAGAAATTCTGATATTACAAGATTTCTAACAATACATGGACAAAATTGTGCTCCAGCATCATCAAAGATGCATATTAGGATCTTCAAAAGACTATCAGGACTCCTATATGCAGGTTCAGGCTCAATGGAAAAGCACTGCTCAATTCAACTTTCGGTATTTACTATCAGAATTCTACACAGTTAAAAATAACAGCTAAAGAACGAATATGCAAAGAATAGAAGTCAAGTTTTCTAAGTTGACTAATCCATTAGTTTTAAATGCCATCAAAAAGTTCAGAAACCCCACCTGAATACTCAGTAATAATTACTTTAAGTTAACATCGGAATCTATCAATTGTTGATGACCCTTGGTCGACCAATCTATTTAATTCATTTGAGAAAATAATATAGAGACCTCATCCCTTTAAAACTATCTAAGGAAAATTCAAAAACTATAGTCATGCAAATGTCTGTCATATTCTTATACAAGTTGTCCGTGTATTCAATTTCTTTGACCATTTCTTCCACAGGTTTCCAAAGAGTCCGATGTCGTCTGTCACCACTTAAATTTTGGGCCTAGGGCGGTAAGAAGCAGAGATGGGAGTTTCTTCGAAGTTGAAATAATGCCCACATTGAAAGCAATCATTCAAGAAGTCGATTCGTGTTGTTTTCTACGAGCATCAGAGTGTCGATGAAGCAGAGGCGTCTTCTGTGATGTTTGAACTTTGAACGAGCCACAATATCCTATAAGCAGTTGATACTTGAAATCTATGATTGAAGCATCCATTAGGCAACAGCAAGCTAACATCTGACCCTTGTTGCTGATGAATTCAATAAGGGACTTCCATAATACTGGAAGCATCTAATCATGAACATAATTTGATTGTACTGAGCAATGCAATACTCTGAAAACAAAAGATTATCCCTAGTGCGCCAATAGATTTCATAGATATGATCTGGATGATTAGCAGCGGAATTATTCCCATATGAAAGAAAACCTTAGCTGAGATCAGACATCCAAAATATATAATTATAATAGTGACTGCTGCTGAAATACATTAAACAGGAGACATTTGCGAAAAAAGGGAGTATGCGTCCTGTAACCGATACTTCAGACCCCTTAAATTTGAAGACAGTATGTAAATTAAATATTAGCACTTATAAAATAAATTAATAAAATGTTAGGATAAACTATTTCCAAGAGCAATAAAATATGAAAGATGAACAAAACAAGAGCAATAGGCAGGGCCTACCCATTCTACATAATTAACAGAACCTTTTATTGGAGAAAATATTCTGAAATCAGTACAGTAAGAGTCATGTAACATCAATTAATTACATAACAACGAGCACAATTTTACAATTTAACTGTGAATGAAATATAAAAGAGGTTAAACGTGAGATTGTGTCAAAGTGTGAAAAGTATTGACAAATTATATGGAATTCGTGTTCTTTGCAATTATGGTTGGAGGTAAATGACATCTATAGCCCAAACAAAATGGGAGTTGAGAATATGAACAAGAACCACTTGCACTACCTATAATAGAAGAATCATGAAATCACAACCATAATGAATTAAATACGATCGTGATTCGCATAAACTTTCCACTTATTGTACTCAAAGAAACGCAAAAAAAGAATGAGCATGTCCAATTAGCGAGGAAGAACTCCGAGACGTCTCAGATCTCTGATTGAGGGGATAACGGCTCCGCAAGCATCTGCACACTCACACAAAAAAAGAGCAACACATTATTTTAATTTAGTTTCAAAATGCTGAACAGCTATTATAGGCAATGATGTTGTGCAAGTGAACAAAGCATTACATCTGCAAACCGTGTATGACCACGCTGCACTTTCAAAGGTTTGACCTTGACCTCCTTGTTCGAAACAGTCGATGATAAAGGAAATGCCGGTTTCCTTTGTTGAAGTCCAATACCTAAAAAAGATTGTGCTGATGGGTTTTTTGAGGAAACAGAAGGCAAAGTGCGACTGAGCCATGACTCAGAAGGTGAATTAGGCAATGATAGAGGAAGAAGAGACGTTTTAGGCTCAAAATCATTCTTCACTCGATTATTTTCTTTAAAGCCTTTGTTCTCATCCATTGCTTCACAACTTGATTTTTCAGGGAAAACAGCTGGTTCAGTCTCAACAATCTCTGTGTCTTCAGATTGCAATACATCTCTACATGTTTCTAGTACAAGACCTTCCATTCTCTGACTTTCAACTCCAGCTTCCGAATACTCATCAACTGATCTAATTATGCCTTTATCATCCGAAAAGGACTTTGAACTTGGGGTTTCTTTCATATGTACAGTATCAACATGAAGAGTTCTGTCAACTGCAGGACTTGTGGAGCCTGATCTGCACTCGCCGTCTTTCTCAAAGGAGTCAGAGCCATCAGCCTTCAAGCCTCTTATATCGCTCCTCGAAACTCCGATAAAACCTTTATCTTCATGGAATGGGGATATGGTTGGTTCATTTCGATAAAGGGATATCCCACCAATATTGGAATTACTATGGTTGGATTCACTTGTTCGCTTGCTGGCATCCTCCTCTTGAAGAGGATGATTTCCATGCATCGGTTTGTGCTTGTCCACAGCTTCCCATGAGTACTACACAACAAATAAAGGAGGCCGCTGAACAATCAGGCCGGCATTAAATAATTGATGATACTAAGAAGGAAAAACTTGTAGTATCGTCCCTAAGGGTGGGACAAGTTGGTTAGGGCATGGGAATTGTGGCATGGAAGCTACATGTTCAAGGTAAACCAGCACAAGAGGAGAAGAGACCATCTGTATTTGCTAAGTAGGGGAGGGGTGGATTATAGTGTCAGTTCCCTCATTACAACACTAAAAGATTGTCATTAAATTTTATAGGCAGGGCCAAGGTTCGATATTGTTTTAAGTTAGCACCACACCACAATATGGTGGCTATGAAGAGTTATCCAGGTTTATATTTTATCAGATGATAAGCATGCGTCAGCATTAACATTGAAATGTGATTTCAACATACCTAGTAGTGTCGTAGATCAATTAGAGAACAAAAGAGATTCTCCAGAATATTCTCAAGTTTTCTAGAATGCACAAGAATTCTCTAGAATGGTCTACATTTAATCACATGAGACATCGAAAATCTAGATACTTTTAGAGAATGGTCTAAAGATTTTGGATATCACATAGAACCACAAAGTTCTAGCTTATGCTTATATCCAGAAGCTTTTACCTCATGCTTCCCTCATGCTTCATGATTAGAAGCTCTAAAAGGATTAAAATTTAGACAATTCCTATAGTTACCCCTGTTGTAAAGTTTCCAACAACACAGCGAGCACAACATAAGTGCTAAGAGGAGTGAATTAAGGGAGTTCTCAAGTGAAAGCACCAAAGGCTAGTGTAATGTGATCAGAGGAGTGTGGGTGTTGTCTTTTGCAAGTGAGAAGTGAGGGCAGCTTTGTACTAGATAAGTTATATAGTAAAGTGCTTTCTTTTCTTTGCCTTGATATCATTTCCAATTTCTCCACAAGTGGTATCAAAGTCGGAAGCTCGACAAGTAGTTCATTCATAGTTGCTATGAAGTTGTGATTATTCTAGTTGCTATGAAGTTGTGAATATTCACGGAAACAAATGTACAATGGGTTGATTAAAAATTGTTAGCAAATAATACAGAAATGCTTCGACGATATAATAGGGAATGGAAATATTGGTACCTATGTTCCATTAGTACGACTAGGGATTTTAGGTACAGAACAATACATCTCCATAGATACAGTAAATGCTGAAAATTCATGATACAACAATAATAAACTTGTGCGTATGTTTATATACATGTCTTGTGTTCCTTTTATATAATATGGATTTGTAGGCAATACAACGCAATGAGTAGATAATAAATATTAATAATTAGAAGGATTTCACTTCTTCATTAAGAAGGTGGATATATCTACAAATCAAATGGAATTGTACATCGATGACTCTATGTTAGATTTTTTACTTCTTAGCGTCGGATACATCAATAATATGATTAGGATGATAGCATATTTAAATTTTAGGGATCTTTGGAGTTCAACATAAGTTTATACAATTCATGAAAAGTTAAGGAATAAAGATAAGAATTCACCTCTTCTTCCATGGAACCATGCTGAGCTGCCTTAACTTGTGGGTTTTGAATTCTCCTGACGGATGCCGGTGGCAACCCATGCCTCGGAAACTTCATCCCTGGAACCGGATTTAACAAACAAAACGAACTCTTTGCACAAAACCTAGGAATAAACCCACACCCCTTCGACAAAAACTGCCCATTATCATAGCAATCCTCTTCCTCTTCATCTTCACCATCGCCATAATCACAGCTCACTCCCTCACCATAACTCACAGGGAACCGAAGCCGCTGCTGGTCCCCATTCTCAACCCTCTTCAGTTCTCGAGCCTGAACCAAAACAGGCTGCTTTCTCGCTGACGGATGCGGCGAGCTCGAGACCGCCGCCACAGCAGCAGGCAAGAAGCGCCCCAACATGAAATCCCTTACCATCGGATCCGTCGAGAATCTTCCGGAAGATTCCGTCCTCTCCGGAGCCTCGCTGATTCCAGTGACGCTGCAGTTCACGAAGAACGATTCGGTCCTCGAAAGCGTCTCAAGCGCATCTGATTCCTCTTCCTTCTCTTCTCCCTCTTCATGCTCTGTAATTGGGGTAGCGGGTTCGAGTTCGATCAAGATTCGATCCGGTGGCGGCGGCTTTGGTCGGCCAGGGGACTGCTCCCAGAGGAAGGGGATGGCGCCGGGGTTTCGGACGGGACCCGATTTGAGATCCGATTTGTAGAAGGGGGGAGCGGATCTTCTCGGATTCGGGTCTGGGGGCGGCGCGGGGTTGGATTGGGATTCGGATCCGGGTGCGGATCGACGAACAGATAGGAGCGGCGCATCGAAATCCAGCATCATTGATTGGTAAAAACCCTAGTATGATCGAGGAATTGGGGATTGAGAGGAGGTGGAGGATGAGTTTAGTTGAGGAGGGTGGAAGTGTTGTTGCTTAGCCGCCAGAAAGTACCTAAACTGAAAAGATGTTAGCTATAATTGCACTTTCTCTCCCTTTTTGGACAGACTGAAGGGTTTGTTTTTTTGTGTGAAAAATGTTTTTAAATCCCCAGGTTAGAAAAGCAATAAGATTTAGATGTTTGTCCCAAAAAAAGTTGTGAAAAACTCCATAAACTTAAAGATTCTTGTGTTTTAGTACCTATAGTACATTTACTATTGTTTTATGCTAACACTGCCCTTTCAGGTAAACTACTATAGTTATCTTTTAAAATACTGCATTTATATTATAAAGTACTACATTTTATTAAAATACTGCATTTGAAATGAAACGGTTGCATTTTTTAGTAAAATTAGTATATTTATTACAGTTGACTTATTAAATATAAATATAGCACTTTAGAAGATTAATATAGTACTTTAAAAGATAACTATTGCAATTTAAAAGATAAATGTTTTCACGCCCCGCTTCTCAAGATACAGGAGCGGAGACAAGACGAAACCCGCAACGTAGCTATACCGAGAAGTAGACTCTCCCTGATACAGTTATGCTAAGCGTATAGTAATGCAGGAGTACACAAAAAACAAGATAAATAAAAGCATCTTTATTCATTAACCAACATTTATTACAAACTATAACAAGGAGTAATATATACAATTGGATCCAAAAGGTACAAATATAAGACACGATTCAATGATACAAATAATATAATATGATACAACATGAAAGATGCCGAAATGGAAACTCTACAAGTCGTGGGCCCTTCACAGTTCTGCTACGCATTTTGAAGACTGAGTCTGGTCCGGCAAATAGGCTATCCAATTGGGAACACAATTTCCAGGGTTTCAGAACATCCACAAGCATAAAAATAGACGGGAGAGTGCGATGCAAGTAATAGAAGTAAATCATGTACGTAAAATAATATAAAACACGTGCTATAAATGAATAAGTATGCAGAAAGGTAAACAAGGGGTCAAGCTGGGTGTCAATAACGGTATCAATCTGAAAGTCAATCTGGAGGTCAGAATGTAAAGTCATATCACGTATTAATCTAAGAGTCAAATCAGGTCAAATAAGGTGTGTATTGATAGAATTGACTGATAGACGTACTCGTATCTCCGGGTATCCCATGATTAGCTGGAAATGGTATAAGCAGGACGCTCGTGCATGAAACAGCAACAATAACATGAATCAATACAGTAGCATGAACAATCCTGAAAGGTGTCTCATAACTACAATAGAACTTTGTCTAGCATGAATATCACCTGAGTGCACAGGTATTTCCACCCTTCAGTTTCTCCATAAACAACATGTAACGACTCTGAATTTACTATACAGAATTTTCCAGTTTAATGTACAGAAAATGAGTTATACAGCCTGAATTTGAGTTATAAGTAAATTTTGTTAAATAATAGCAATAAACAACTTGTAGCTCACTGGTAAAGCCCTTAAACTGCTGTGACGTAGCCCCTGTGTTCGATCCCTATCAGACACATTATTTTTTTCTGATTTTTCTTTTTAACTTTTTGGAAACCTAAAAGTTTACACGTGCAATACACAGAAAAAATGAAAAGCCAGAAAAATTAAACATGTGGAAAATGGAGTAAACACTGAGTTGTACACGTGGCATAAATCCAGAGCCCCAAAGCCCTAGATCGGCCGGCGGAAAGCCAATATTGGCTGGCACCGACGGTTGGACCGAGCCCAATGAGGCCCGGGCTCTGCACACTTGACTCTTCCCCTACCCCTGACTCCCCTGCACTGTTTGATTTCCCTGCAATAAAATAAAAACCCTTCATTTCACAACTTATCACAATTTTAATGCATTTTAATTCACCATTTTAATTCCAAAACCCTAATTCTCCTCTATAAATACCACCCTACACTTTGGCTCAGTATCATTCTGAATTTCCAGCCAAAACTCTCAAAAAATTTCTAAGTACAAGTGGAGTAAAGAGGAGTCAGCAAACGGTCAACTTCCGACGAAGAATCGAAACTATTCCGGAGCTCCCGCGACGCCACGACGGAAACCTTCTCTTCTTCTACCTCTTATTAATCTTCCAAACATGTAAGTCCCTCTCAATTTCTTTTCTTCTTCATTCAAATCCCATTTCAAAACTTATATCGGTAAGTGGAGTTAATACCGATATCTATTTCTAAACCCTTGAAATTTATCTTTTTCCTATATACTGTTCATCTAAATTCTTACACAATACTTGTAATCTTAATTATAAATATTTAGAATAAATTTTAACCTAGAATTCCATGCAAAATAACTTTAATTTAAGTTTTTCATTTAAATACCATGAACTTTAAATATCATCTTTCTTAGTTTTGTTAAAACAATACTTTTAAGAAAACTTCACGGGGTAATGACATACCCCACACGCACTCATGGTTCCATTGCACGATACCTCTTTTATGTGATTTTTTGTTACGAAGACATTATTACAAGAAAATACCACTTACTATAAAAACCGGATTTCTTTTAAACGGTGTTTTAAATTCCTTTGCGATTATTGTAACACTCGAGTTCATTTATACCAATTCCAGTTCTCGTATTTATTTATTTGGGATATTTCTTAATTTAACGTATTTTGGGTGCAAATGGTATTTTATGTTTTACATTGCATCCGACCCGACCCGCTTGCTTGAACCTGTTTGATTCTTAGTTATAGATTACTTTAACTTGTTGTATGGACACGTGCATATCATATTTAGTACATACTGGTATTTCATCTACTGTCGCATCTTTTATCATATAACATTCTAGGTCACAGAAAATAAGTTAAAATTGCATTTCATAGCCTGCATGATACCCCTAACCCCGTGGTAGCATCCGCGCATCTTGTTCTCGTCCCGTTCAGTGAAACAGACATGTTTGGATGTCTACGCGCACGTACGTGCATCCGTTCTTGGGAGTATGCATTTTCTTTGACTGAGCAATCATTTTGAAATTTGGAAGTCGCGTATAATTTTCATATTTTAAATCTGAATTTTTAGACCCGACCCGGATATGTTTTGAAGTAAGTTCATATTTTGCCAAATCTCAAACGGACTAATATTATAATATTATAATCTTATTCCCCTTAACGTTTTCTTTAAATAAAATATATTTTTTATTTTGTTTTTTTATTTCGTAGCAGATCTCTTCCTCCCTGTAAATATATTTCCAATATTTTAAAATCTAAATCTTATATTATTTTATATATATATATATAACACACACACTCTCTCTCTCTCTCTCCCTATATCTTATTTTAACTAAACCCTACGAATCAGTGACCTCCTTCTTCTTTCTTCGTTCTCCCGCCTCGCAACCCAAACCCATGACGACGAGAATCCACAGCCCCGACCTCGTCGCTACACCGTCGCCGCCCTCGCCCTGCTGTCGACCTCCCCTCGTCACCATCCTCCATCTCTCCTCACCTCCTTTCCCTGCGTGAACCCGAGCCCTTTCCTGCACACACCCTCATCGCCAGAGCCTCGCCTGCACACCCTCACGCCGGCGACCCCTCGTCACCACCCCCGTCACCATCCTCCATGTTCCTCTCCCCGACTCCTCCTCGACCATCTCCTCTTCTCGCCCTCTCTTTCCCCGACACCAAACCGACATACCCCTGCACCCTAGGAATCCGGCCACTGCAACCCTCGTCTTAACCCTCATCGCCGGAGCTACGACCGCGTCGTCACCCTAGCCTTCGCCTCCTCTGTTCCAAACCCAGAGAACCTATCTTCTCTTCTTCTCCTTCTTCATCTTCTTTCTGTTTCTTGTTCTTGATCTTGTTTCACATTTTTCCGGTAATCACCGCCGGAGCCGTGCCGTTGCCGACGATCCAGTGAACAACCCCAACCAGCGTGGTCATGCTTTTGCCTTTCCTAGACCCGTCCTGTGCGCGCGTGTGGTTTTGCGACGTTTATCCGACGTCGAGATCTTATGTTGCATCGTGCTCCGTTGTTGTTCCGTTCGTATATTCATCATTCCCGAGGCAAGTAAAACTTGCTACATGCTATTTAAATTACTATATATGCTATTTAAATTACTATATACATATTTGAGTGCAAGTTAAACCTGTAGTTTCCATTTAATACCATAATTTCCATTTTAACATTTCGACATCCCATTATATCATTTTAGATTCATAGCTCGAACATACCAGGTTGCATTTAGTTCTATTATACATAGTACCCACATTCATATTTAAATCTTATAACAATTATTTGCATAGCCCACAGTACCCCTTTTATATTTTATACCCTGTCGGACGACATTTGCATACATCTAACCTGATTTATATTCAATTGCATTTCTAGATTACTTAGTACATATTAACATGATTTTATCATCCACATTCGTTTTACTGTATTCATGTAATGTTGAAATTATCCCTTGAACCCAAACTGATAACTGTGCATCTACATACCTTAATCTGTACCTTATTGCATTTCACGTTACAAGTTCCAGCTTGTTGATTATATTAGCACACATGCTTGTTCTGTATACCATGTTTATGCTAGCTTGATTATGAGCACCCACACAATATCTTGTACACCTAGACATGACTTGCTACACCTATTACTTGACATGACATGGTACCGTGCAACTCTTGACATGACATGACACCTATATACATTACTTGACTTGACCTGATGTACCATGGCTTTACCTGTTACCTGATCTTGTGTCTAATGCCAACAAACCTGACCTGTTGTCCTTACGGACCGTTCCTGTTGTCTATCCAGACAAACATGTACCTGCCTGATCCCGTGTTGGCATTAACTTTAGATCACTTAATACCTGACTTGAACACTTTTGACTTGGGGGTATGGGGAAATCAATGATGAAACCTGACTTGTAACTCGACAGTTCTATACCTGTTCTGATCAGTCTTACGGGATAGGCCAGCCCCGGAGTGATGATGCTGACATCACTCATCTTTATATACTACCATTTTACTGCCTAGCGGCACGTCTCGGATTCAGCCCGAGAATCTTGACCGTGGTCCCGGGCACGCACAGGATACTATTGAGTTACATCGATGATTCATCAGACTGATTTCAAAGACTTGAGAGTATTTAACCCAATAGACCAGTTTAGATTACTCACTGCACACTACCTTTCACTGCCCTGATTTATATTGCTGTTACACTTGCATTACCTTTTATGATCATTCTTGCATGTCTTGCTACCCTGTTTATATATTATTGCTTAATGTTATGATGCACTGACGTCTGGGTTTTGCATGGCCCAGATTCTCTACCTTTGTTGTAGACTGATCAGGAGTATTGCCGCTGTTAGACCGAGCGGTAGGGTCCTGTTGGTATCCAGTCTTACTTTCCAGGTGTTTATTTGATCTTTTGCTTCCGCATACTATATTATTTGTTGACTCTTTTACTCTGGCTTATGGACATGTACTAGATAGTTAGTTTACTTTCCTGTTCTTGATATCTCTACAGCCGTAATGTGACTGTGGAAGGATTTTTCCTATCCACGGGTAGCATGGTTGGCTATGTCACGTGCCCATCTTAGCATACTCTGGGAAGCGGGGCGTGACATGGCCCAGATTCTCTACCTTTGTTGCAAACTGATCAGGAGTATTGCTGCTGTTAGACGGAGCGGTAGGGATCCTGTTGGTATCCAGTCTTACTTTCTAGGTGTTTATTTGATCTTTTGCTTCCGCATACTATATTATTTCTTGACTCTTTTACTCTGGCTTATGGACATGTACTAGATAGTTAGTTTACTTTCCTGTTCTTGATATCTCTACAGCCGTAATATGACTGTGGAAGGATTTTTCCTATCCACGGGTAGCATGGTTGGCTATGTCACGTGCCCATCTTAGCGTACTCTGGGAAGCGGGGTGTGACATGGTTCTTTTGGTATCAGAGACATAGGATATAGGTTAATCGGGTTTGATTCTTTTGTAGTTGGGTATTGGACCCAATACATGAATCAAAATACTCGTGATTAGGAACGTGTCTTGCCACCTTATTATCGTGATTCTTGAATCATATCTTTCTTTTATCTTTCGTCTTGACGATATGCAAACAACTTTGCATCTCGGCTTGAAACCTTTTGGTTCTTTATTGTTTCTCCCTGTTCTTTGCTTCTGATACTAGGATTTGGGCGACTTGAGTGGAGTTATGTAATTGTACCCATGAACTGCAGTATGGTTACAATGCGGTACTCTATTTAAGTAACTTGGAATTCTAGTTTTGATTCATTTCCTTGTTTTATGATCGTTATATTACCTTACTTCTCTCAGTTTCATTGCTTACCAGTTCTTGTTTTATCGCCAGCTTGAATTATGTTTACCGTGCTTAATCCTCTTCAGTATCTTGACTTCGGATGAAGTCATCTCGGTATCTTACTTTTTCTTGTTCTCCCCACATTAGGATTATTCAATTCTGATGCATCCTTTTGTTTGTTGTTGTCTTAGGAATGTATTTTTCGCGGCACTTTCTACGTTCATATTGATTGTAAGGAAAGGAAAGTGATTTTCCAGATTCCCAGACATCTGGAACTTGTTTTGCTGGAGGAAGCGCCAGCGGTAGTTCGAGAATTCATGGACGTGTTCGAGGACAGCTCGGGTTTACCGCAAAACGAGATGTGGAGTTCGTGATTGATCTTATTCCTGGTGCAGCGCCAATCTCTAAGGCGTATTATCCAATGGCACCAGTAGAGTTGGAAGAAGTCAAGAAGCAGGTTACCGAATTGCTAGAGAAGTGTTGAATTGGCGCAATTCACCTTGGGGAGCTCCAGTTCTTCTAGTAAAGAGGAAAGATGGCACAAGGAGGATGTGCATCGATTATCGAGAATTAAACCGGGTGACTATTAAGAACAAGTACCCGATCCCTCGCATTGGCGAATTATTTGAGCAGCTTAGTGGCGCGAGGGTATTCTCGAAGCTGGATTTGCGATCCGGATATCATTAGGTCCGAGTTAAATCATAAGATATTTGCAAGACTGCGTTCCAAACTCGGATGGACATTACGAGTATTTAGTGATGCCTTTCGGAATAACGAATGCACCGGCGATATTTATGGACTTGATGAACCGAATCTTTCACCGTTCTTGGACCAGTTTATAGTGGTGTTCATCGATAATATTCTGGTCTACTCGGGGAGTAAGGAAGAGCATGTAGAACACTTGAAGATCGCACTGCAGACATTGAGGCAAGAAAGATTGTATGCAAAGATGAGCAAGTGCGAGTTTTGGCTTGAAGAAGTAAAGTTTTGGGAGATATCGTAACTGGAGATGGAATCGCCGTTTATCCAGGGAAGATTGCAGCAGTTCAAGACTGGCCGATTCCGAAGAACGTTGTAGAGATCAGAAGCTTCTTGGACTGGCCGGGTATTATAGAAGGTTCGTGGAGAATTTTTCTCGTTTGGCTGAGCCTTTGACCAAGCTTATGCGCAAGGAGGTACCATTTGTGTGGACGGATAGGTGTGCGTCAGCTTTTGAGGCGCTAAAGCAAAAGTTGATAACCGCTCCTATTCTGACCGTGCCAGACAGTTCCGGAGGATTGGTGTTTCGCAGCAGCGCATCGGGGAAATGATTGGGATGTGTTTTGATGCAGCATGGGAAGGTTATAGCCTACGCGTCGAGACAGTTGAAGACCCTTGAGGAGAATTACCTAAATCATGACTTGGAGTTAGCAGCTGTGATTTTCGCTTCGAAGATTTGGAGACACTACTTATTGGGCAAAACGGTCGAATTATTCACCGATCACAAAAGCCTAAAGTGCGTGTTCACTCAGAAGGAGCTTAATATGAGGCAGCGCAGATGGTTGGAGCTGATGGCTGACTACGACCTTGATCTTAAGTACCATCCGGGGAAAGTTAATGTTGTGCTGGATGCGCTTAGTCGGTCGCCAGCAATTCGGATGTTGACTGCACAGAAGGGACTTATTGAAAACTTTCGAAGATTCGATTTGGAGGTTGTACCACTGCATTCTTCAGGACAGTTGATGCAGCTGCAAGTACAATCGTCATTGATCGAAAATATGAAAGCAGCGCAGTTACAGGATCCTAGATTGCAAAAGTTTCGAGAACAGGTTGGAGCTGGATTCCGAACGGACTTGTTAATTCATGAAGATGGTTCGTTGCGATGTGGTAGTTGTTTGTGTGTGCCAAAAGGATATATTCGCGAAGAAGTTTTGAAAGAGGCGCACAGTTCTGCATATTCCGTACATCCAGGAGACACGAAGGTGTACCGAGATCTACGACGGCATTTCTGGTGGGAAGGCACGGAACGGGAGATTGCCCGCTTTGTAGCAAAGTGCTTGGTGTGTCAGCAAGTTAAGGCTGAACATCAAGGGGTTACTGGTTTATTGCAACCACTTCCGATTCCTCAGTGGAAGTGGGAACATATAACCATGGATTTCGTGACGGCTCTACCGTGGATTCCGAAAGGCAACAATGCAGTTTGGGTGTTTGTTGATCAATTGACCAAGGTAGCTCAATTCATACCATTTCGAGTTGGTCAATCAACAGAAGCTTTGGCAGAACGGTACATGCAGGAGATTGTAAGATTGCATGGAGTGCCGGTGAGTATCGTGTCCGATCGTGACACCTGATTCTTATCGCACTTTTGGAGGAGCTTACAGGAAAGTTTGGGGACACGATTGAGTTTAGCATAGCCTATCATCCTCAGACAGATGGCCAGTCGGAGAGAACAATCCAAACTCTTGAAGGCATGTTGAGAGCTTGCATGTTAGACTTCAAGAGTTCATGGGAGGATCATCTACATTTAGTGGAGTTTTCTTACAATAACAGTTTCCAGGCGACTATTCAGATGGTTCCATTCGAAGCTTTATATGGTAGCAAGTGTCGTTCACATGTTTGTTGGGACGATGTTGGAGAACGAAGACTATTGGGATCGGATTTGATCGTGCAGACAGTTGAGAAGGTTAATACTATCCGGAATCATATGAAAGCAACACAATACCGACAGAAGAGTTGGGCGGATACGTCGAGAAGACCCTTAGAGTCCGCCGTGGGTGATTTGGTATTCTTGAAGATATCACCGACTAGAGGGGTGATCCGTTTCGGAAGTCGAGGAAAGCCTAGTCCTCGGTTCGTTGGACCTTTTGAGATCTTGGAGCGTGGGAGAAGTGACGTATCGATTGGCGTTAACGCAACCCTTGGCGAATGTTCATGATGTGTTTCACGTATCTCAACTCCGTAAATATGTTCGAGATGAAACACACGTGTTGGATCATTCAGAGATGACTGTACGTAGAGATTTGACTTTTGAGGAACGACCGATGTCCATTGTGGAACGAAGAGAAAAGGTTCTCAAGAACAAATTTTCCCTCTTGTACTTGTTTCTTAGGGAAATCGTTCACATGGAGAATCAACTTGGGAACGAGAAGATGAAGTCCGACAGAAGTTTCCACATCTATTCTTACAATTCTTGATTGTTTATCCTTTCTTGTTCTTGGAATTTCGAGGACGAAATTCTTTTGCAGTTGGGTATAATGTAACACCCGAGTTCATTTATTCCAATTCCAGTTCTCGTATTTCTTTATTTGGGATATTTCTTAATTTAACGTATTTTGGGTGCAAATGGTATTTTATGTTTTACATTGCATCCGACCCGACCCGCTTGCTTGAACCTGTTTGATTCTTAGTTATAGATTACTTTGACTTGTTGCATGGACACGTGCATCTCATATTTAGTACATACTGGTATTTCATCTAGTGTCGCATCTTTTATCATATAACATTCTAGGTCATAGAAAATAAGTTAAAATTGCATTTCATAGCCTGCATGATACCCCTAACCCCGTGGTAGCGTCCGCGCATCTTGTTCTCGTCCCGTTCAGTGAAACGGACGTGTTTGGATGGCTACGCGCACGTACGTGCATCCGTTCTTGGGAGTATGCATTTTTTTTGACTGAGCATTCATTTTGAAATTTGGAAGTCGCATATATTTTTCATATTTTAAATCTGAATTTTTAGACCCGACCCGGGCATGTTTTGGAGTAAGTTCATATTTTGCCAAATCTCAAACGAACTAATATTATAATATTATAATCTTATTCCCCTTAACGTTTTCCTTAAATAAAATATATTTTATATTTTGTTTTTTTATTTCGTAGCAGATCTCTCTCCCTCCCTGTAAATATATTTCCAATATTTTAAAATCTAAATCTTATATTATTTTAACACACTCACTCTCTCTCTCTCTCTCTCTCTCTCTCTCTCTCTTCCTATATCTTATTTTAACTAAACCCTACGAATCAGTGACCTCCTTCTTCTTTCTTCGTTCTCCCGCCTCGCAACCCAAACCCATGACGACAAGAACCCACAGTCCCGACCTCGTCGCTACACCATCGCCGCCCTCGCCTTGCTGTCGACCTCCCCTCGTCACCATCCTCCATCTCTCCTCACCTCCTTTCCTTGCGTGAACCCGAGCCCTTCCCTGCATACACCCTCATCGCCAGAGCCTCGCCTGCACACCCTCACGCCGGCGACCCCTCGTCACCACCCCCGTCACCATCCTCCATGTTCCTCTCCCCGACTCCTCCTCGACCATCTCCTCCTCTTCTCGCCCTCTCTTTCCCCGACACCAAACCGACATACCCCTGCACCCTAGGAATCTGGCCACTGCAACCCTCGCCTTAACCCTCATCGCCGGAGCTACGACCGCGTCGTCGCCCTAGCCTTCGCCTCCTCTATTCCAAACCCAGAGAACCTATCTTCTCTTCTTCTCCTTCTTCATCTTCTTTCTTGTTTCTTGTTCTTGATCTTGTTTCACATTTTTCCGGTAATCACCGCCGGAGCCGTGCCGTTGCTGACGATCCAGTGAACAACCCCAACCAGCGTGGTCATGCTTTTGCCTTTCCTGGACCCGTCCTGTGCGCGCGTGTGGTTTTGCGACGTTTATCCGACGTCGAGATCTTATGTTGCATCGTGCTCCGTTGTTGTTCCGTTCGTATATTCATCGTTCCCGAGGCAAGTAAAACTTGCTACATGCTATTTAAATTACTATATATGCTATTTAAATTACTATACACCTATTTGAGTGCAAGTTAAACCTGTAGTTTCCATTTAATACCATAATTTCCATTTTAACATTTCGACGTCCCATTATATCATTTTAGATTCATAGCTCGAACATACCAGGTTGCATTTAGTTCTATTATACATAGTACCCATATTCATATTTAAATCTTATAACAATTATTTGCATAGCCCACAGTACCCCTTTTATATTTTATACCCTGTCGGACGACCATTTGCATACATCTAACCTGATTTATATTCAATTGCATTTCTAGATTACTTAGTACATATTAACATGATTTTATCATCCACATTCGTTTTACTGTATTCATGTAATGTTGAAATTATCCCTTGAACCCAAACTGATAACTGTGCATCTACATACCTTAATCTGTACCTGATTGCATTTCACGTTACAAGTTCCAGCTTGTTAATTATATTAGCACACATGCTTGTTCTGTATACCATGTTTATTCTAGCTTGATTATGAACACCCACACAATATCTTGTACACCCTGACATGACTTGCTACACCTATTACTTGACACGACATGGTACCGTGCAACTCTTGACATGACATGACACCTATATACATTACTTGACTTGACCTGATGTACCATGGCTTTACCTGTTACCTGATCTTGTGTCTAATGCCAACAAACCTGACATGTTGTCCTTACGGACCATTCCTGTTGTCTATCCAAACAAACATGTGCCTGCCTGATCCTGTGTTGGCATTAACTTTAGATCACTTAATACCTGACTTGAACACTTTTGACTTGGGGGTATGGGGAAATCAATGATGAAACCTGACTTGTAACTCGACAGTTCTATACCTGTTCTGATCAGTCTTACGGGCTAGGCCAGCCCCGGGGTGATGATGCTGACATCACTCATCTTTACATACTACCCTTTTACTGCCTAGCGGCACGTCTCGGATTCAGCCCAAGAATCTTGACCGTGGTCCCGCGCACGCACGGAATACTATTGAGTTACATCGATGATTCATCATACCGATTTCAAAGACTTGAGAGTATTTAACCCAATAGGCCAGTTTAGATTACTCACTGCACACTACCTTTCACTGCCCTGATTTATATTGCTGTTACACTTGCATTACCTTTTCTGATCATTCGTGCATGTCTTGCTACCATGTTTATATATTATTGCTTGATGTTATGACGCGCTGACGTCTGGGTTTTGCATGGCCCAGATTCTCTACCTTTGTTGCAGACTGATCAGGAGTATTGTCGATGTTAGACCGAGCGGTAGGGATCCTGTTGGTATCCAGTCTTACTTTCCAGGTGTTTATTTGATCTTTTTCTTCCGCATACTATATTATTTCTTGACTCTTTTACTCTGGCTTATGGACATGTACTAGATAGTTAGTTTACTTTCCTGTTCTTGATATCTCTACAGCCGTAATGTGACTGTGGAAGGATTTTTCCTATCCACGGGTAGCATGGTTGGCTATGTCACGTGCCCATCTTAGCGTACTCTGGGAAGCGGGGCGTGACAATTATGCCTCTACAACTCTCTTTAGGAGACCCACTAATGGATGGTGCGGATTATCGCACATTCTTGGGCTAGTAGAGCGAGATGCAGACCTTCTCATGGACCATTCGGTGTCGAAAGGTTTTAAATACGGTTTTTGAGAAAAACTAATTTTCTAAATAAATAAAGAAATTTAATTTTTAATAATCATATAAAAATTACAAATCCTTATTTTTAAAATATAATAAACTTATTTTTTTTTAAATGAAAGATTAACCAGTTTCAATAAAATACCATCAAATTACCAAAAGACAACTCCTTTCAATAAAATACCATGAACTTCCAAAGTTAATTATTTATCACTAAAATACCTCAAATCCTTAAAACTTATGCCCATGAAAACCCTAATAATATAAATAACCCCTCGAGGTTTATTTTTAACTATATTATAATATTTTTCTTAAAACCCCCTCAAGTTATATAAAATAATATTTAAGGACTTTAGTAAATATAGGTTTAATCGGGATCAATTCTCTTGAGCCCCAGGGAGCCGGAGAAAGTGAGTGCTTGCCTATTTAAGGCAGACAACATAACGGAGTTATCAATGGTAATTGTCTTGAAAAAAGACACAAATCCTGCCGTCCATGTGCAGCAGTTACCGATGACTTCCGAACCTAATTCAAGATCTAAATCAGTTACAAATGTCTAACTCAGTCAGAGTCCATTTCAAACCTGAATCCAAAGTCAAACATGAATACATGAACTTGAACCTGAATAATTGAATTCAAACACCAATATCAAACATGAATACTTGACTTGACTTGACCGAACCATGGTATAACTTGACATGACTACTTGAATACATGATTACATCATGAACCTTATTACTTGAACAATTTGTATCCATGGTTTCGGCAAGACTTGTAAATATACTATATACAATACATTACGCGGGGATAACGGGATAGATTGGTACGAAACGTATAGTGTGGCACGAGATAGTCACCTAAAAGACACCTACATGAACTTTCGCGTCGTTGTCCCGTGGGTTATGACGGGGCCTTGTACTACATGTTACCATAGTCCATGGGGTAAGATGGACCCCTCTCGTATACACAAATACCTTCTGTATAAGGTTACAAACAACTACGTTAGAATAACAATCATATACCTGTACAACTTTACAGTTTCATTTAACATTACTTGTTCTATTCTATTCCTTCTTTTGGGACTTATCGAGCGCTAGTTCGCTGACGACGTTCCTGTCTTTTCTTTCTTTGGAATGTTCTTCAGGAGGACCGGACTCTCAGAAGATCGAGCTTAGCCAGGAGGACTTGGACCAGCTCACTGCCCAGCCGGACTTCTAGCTCTCCTTGAATTTACTTTCAGTTTGTATGCCACTGTTTAGGCACTATTTATATTATTATATCTTTTCATTTTCAAACAGTTGTATGTAAAGTGAATGTAAATAAAAGTTGTTGTTTATATTTTTATATCACATGTCATTCTTGTGCATTATATATATATTGCTTAATTACGCTTAACGTATTTATATCTTAGTAAATACGTTGCGGCCTGCCACGTCACCGTTTCTGTCTAATGGGTAGCGGGGCGTGACAGGTTTTGTTGGTGGCCCATGCAGGTCAGTTCTGCATGAAGTCTTAAGTAATATATCACAAGAATTATAAGAATCAGAAATTATACATTCTTTACATTTCTGATTTCTTGAATCTATCCTAACCATTCATTTTCTATCAAGGTCATGAATTCACCGAACAACACCAGCACCAACGTCAATGGCAACACTCCACCGCCAACTCTACCACCACCACCTACCGTTGCAGCTCCCATCAACGAGCAAACAGTACTGCTTGAGGCTATTAAGAGCCTCTTGGAGGGTCAGCAACAGCAGACCGCTATCCTCATGCACCACCTAGAAGTTGAGGCATCCGGAGTCAAGCAATTCCGGGCACTGCATCCGAAACATTTCTCTGGGAAAGAGAGCCCACTGGAGGCAGAAGAATGAGCTCAGTCTATCGAAAATGATCTGGCAACAGCTCAAGTGCCAGATATTGCCTGGGTGAGAGTTGCGAAGCTGCAACTAACAGACAATGTCAGAGTTTGGTGGAAGGCTGAAGAAAGCCGTCTCACCCAACCGATAAAATGGAAGACATTTCGCGATATGTTCGATGCGAAGTACTTCCCTGAGACTGCCCGTTTCGATATGGAGCAGAAGTTCTGTCACGCCCCGCTTCCCAGTATACGGAGAAGTAGACGTGACGGACCGCGACGTATTTACTCAGAAGTAAACATGCTAAGCGTAAATAAGCAATATATAAATAAAAGCACAAGAATGATAAGAGATGTAATATAAACAACAACTTTTATTAACATTCATTCTTTACATTACAACTGATTTGAAAAGGAAAGTACAAGGATGTAAGCAATGCCTAAACAGTGGCATATGAAATGGAAATAAGTACAAGAGATCTAGAAGTCTATCTGGGCCTCAATATGCTCTAAATACTCCTAGCAGGGCTCGATCTCCTGAGAGTCGGGTCCTCCTGACGAATATTCCAAAAAAGAAAGAAACAAGAATATCGTCAGCGAACTAGCGCTCGGTAAGTCCCAAAAAAAAGAATGGAATAGACAAGTAAAAAGAATAGAACCGGTAATTGTACAGATTTATGTTTGTTATTGTCACGCCCCGCTTCCCAGAGTACGCTAAAAGGGGCACGTGACATAGCCAACCATGCTACCTGTGGGTAGGAAGTATCCATCCACAGTCATATTACGGCTGTAGAGATATCAAGAACAAAATAAAGCTATCTAAAATATGTCCATAATCCAAGATAACATGAGTCAATAATAAATAAGTGCGGAAGCGAAAGATCTAATACAAAATAACTGGAATGTATGTCCTATAATGCGGGCTCACATCAGGAAATAAATGTAGGAAAGAAAACTAACTACTGCTGACACTCACAGCTCAGCCTGTCGGCTGAAGTACTCCTGCTCGGGCTGCGACAGCGGTACAGAATCTAGGCCATGCAAAACCCAGACGTCAGCGCGTCAAGTCATCAAGTAATAACATAATAAATAGGCAATGCGAATATAAACATGAATAAAGCAAGGGTAACAATAATATGAATCAGAGCAGTGCAGGGTAGTGTGCAGTGGGTGAACTAAACTGTACTATCAGGTTCTCTGTTCTAAAGTCTTTGAAACCAAATTGATGAATCATCGATATAACTCAATAGTATCCCGTACATACCCGGGACCACGGCCACAATATTCTCGGCTGCAGCCGAGACATGCCGCTAGGCACAAAATAGGAATGTGTACACTCGATAGTATCCCGTACATACCCGGGACCACGGCCACAATATTCTCGGCTAAACCGAGACATGCCGCTAGGCACAAAACAGAAATGTGTACACTCAGGACAGGTAGTGAACTGTCGAGTTACAAGTCAGGTTTCACCTTTGATTTCCCCATACCCCCAAGTTATATGTGCAAGTCAAGTCAGGTATCCCGAAATCAAGAAACTAATGCCTACACAGGATCAGGTAAACAGGTTTGTCTGGATAGACAACAGGAACGGTCCATGAGGACTACATGTCAGGTTTGTTGGCATTAGACACAAGATCAGGTAACGGATATGGTCATGGTACATCAGGTCAAGTCAAGCAGTGTACGGTACCATGTCGGGTCAATCAATATGCATATAGCAAGTCAGGTCAGGTTTTAAACGATAACATAGGTGTGCTCACAATCAGTTATATAATCAAGCATGGTTATCAACAACATGAGATAAGCAAAGAAATAAGCAATAGGCAGATTCACTGAATTAGCAGTTCAGTTGTCGGTTGTGTCACAGAGATGATTTCAATGTTATGCGAATGCAGTACGACAATTATGGCCTTTTAATCATGTTAACAAGTTTAAGCACTTTAAAGGTGCAAAGATTTATATAAAGGTTCAATACAACTATTACAGGTTAAAATGCATACGGGTGTCCGAATGGAACAAAACTGTAGATATAAATGCCATAAGCTATGTCAATATTAAAAATGTGATTAAACAGGTAAATGTGGTTATTAGGTTCAATTGCAAACTGTAGGTTCCAAGTTTAAAGATGAAATGATATATAACAATATTGCACATGAAAAAGTGGGAAATTAATACCAAAGTTAAATTGCGGGTTTTATGGTGTCATTAATTATAAGTAAATATTGTTTAGCATGTAGCAAGGGTTACTTGCCTCGATGGGTCGCGAACCGGGAAAAACGGAACGTAGAACGTCGGCGGGGAAACTGGCGACGGGCGCACGGTTCACGGAATGAACCCAAACGACGAACAATGGAACTACACGGGTCGGGGTACCTCGCTGGAACGTCGGGTCACGTCGTCGGTATCGTCGGATTCCGGCCGAGGAATGAACAGTGAATGTCAAGACTGGAATCAAGAAAGGAAAAGAAAAACAGAGAAGAAAGGAGATAGGATCAGAGAAGGGGTGCTCACGATGATCCGTGGGACGGATGGTGACGGTCGACCTCGTCGACGGAGCTCCGGCGGCCAGCCAACAGTGACCGCGACAGGAATCTGCATTTCAAGAAAACCTCAACAGAGAAGGGAAAAAGAGAAGAAAGGAAAAGAGGAAGGAAGCAATGCTCACTGAGGGGGGTGCTTGCGAGGCCGGGGCTACGGAGGCGAGGCCATCGGCGGCGACAGATCCGGCGGTGTGTGCAGGGGTGCGCGGCCGCGGTGATGGTGTAGGGTGCACGGGATTGTGGGAAAAGGAGGAAGAGGGGGCTTGGTGAGGTGAGGATGAGGAGGCGAGGGTGTTGGTGACGGCGTCGTCGGCGTTGGGGCTGCGGCGGCGAGGATGGAGGCGGCGGTAGTTAGGGTTTGCTGGGGGTGATGGGTTCGCATTATCTTAAAAAGAAAAGGAGGGGAGAGAGAGAGATTTAAATATATATAGGAGAGAGGGAGAGATACGGGGGAGAGAGGAGAGAGAGAGACGGGGAGAGAGATAGAGAGAGACGGTGAGAGAGAAAGAGATGGGAGTGGGGCCCACGGAAAATAAGGAAGAGGTTTTGATTGGCTGGCGAATTAGTTTGTTAGGAAAAATTTTTAGATTAGAGATTTATTAGATACGAAATAATATATAGCTAAGAAAATATTCGATGGTTAAAAAATATAATAAAATTTGGGATTTTGGCGCAAAGTAAAACATTTTCAAATCACGCCCGGGTCGGGTCCAAAAATTTGAAATTGAAATAATAGAATTTTAAGCGGGATCCAAAATTTAAAATGAAGTGTTTTATGATCAAAAAGCATACCCCCAAAATGGACACACGTACGTGCGCGTAGCCGTCCAAACTCGCCCGTTTCATTGAACGGGACGAGGACACGATGCACGGACGCTACAACAGGGTTAGGGGTGTCAAGTAGGCCAAGATGAATATTTTTAATTTTACTTTAGATGCCAAAAAATTGTTATATGCAGAAATGAATTTGCCGGGTAAAATTTACAGTAAGTAACAATCAAGCAAGATAAATGAAATGAGTGCCACACTACGTTCAAACGGTAACTGAAATTAGTAGTATTGGGCTCGGGTGTTACATTATACCCAACTACAAAAAAAAATTCGTCCTCGAAATTCCAAGAATACAAGATAGATAACTACAAGAAAAGGTGAGGAAACTTCTGCCGGATCTCATCTTCTCGTTCCCAAGTGGACTCTCTATGCGAGCGATTACCCTAAGAAACAAGTACAAGGGGGATAACCTTGTTCTTAAGAACCTTTTCCCTTCGATCCACGATTTCAATCGGTCGTTCCTCAAAACTCAAGTCTTCTCGCACTGTCAACTCCGAATGATCCAATACGTGTGTTTCATCTCGAACATACCTTCATAGTTGAGATACGTGAAACACATCGTACACATTCGCCATGGACTGCGGTAACGCCAAACGATCCGCTACATCACCAACACGCTCCAAGATCTCAAAGGGTCCAACGAATCGAGGACTAAGCTTTCCTCGACTTCCAAAACGAATCACCCCTCTAGTTGGTGATATCTTCAAGAATACCAAATCACCCACGGCGAACTCTAGAGGTCTTCTCGACGTATCAGCCCAACTTTTCTGTCTGTCTTGTGCTGCCTTCATATGATTTCTGATAGTGTTAACCTTCTCAACTGTCTGCACAACCAAATCTGGTCCCAATAATCTTCGTTCACCGACATCATCCCAACAAACAGGTGAACGGCATTTACGACCGTACAAAGCTTCAAATGGAGCCATCTGGATAGCTGCCTGAAAACTGTTGTTGTAAGAAAACTCCACCAAATGTAGATGATCCTCCCAAGAACCCTTGAAATCCAACATGCATGCTCTCAACATATCCTCAAGAGTTTGGATTGTTCTCTCCGACTGACCATCAGTTTGAGGATGATAAGCTGTGCTAAACTTCAATCGAGTCCCCAAACTTTCCTGTAAACTCCGCCAAAAGTGTGATAGGAACCGAGTGTCCCGATCGGACACGATGCTCACCGGTACTCCATACAATCTTACAATCTCTTGCATGTACCGCTCTGCCAAAGTCTCTGTTGCTTGACTAACCCGGAAAGGAATGAAGTGAGCTGCATTGGTCAATCGGTCAACAATCACCCATACAACATTGTTGCCCTTTGGACTCCGCGGTAAGCCGTCACGAAATCCATGGTTATATGTTCCCACTTCCACTGAGGAATCGGAAGTGGTTGCAATAAACCAGCAACCCTTTGGTGTTCAGCCTTAACTTGCTGACACACCAAGCACTTAGCCACAAAGCGAGCAATCTCCCGTTTCATGCCTTCCCACCAGAAATGCTGTCGAATATCTCGGTATATCTTTGTGCCTCCTGGATGTACAGAATAAGCTGAATTGTGTGCCTCCTTCATAAGCTCTTCACGAATATCCCCCTTTGGCACACACAAACGGCTACCATACCTCAACGAACCATCCTCGTGGATCAATAAATCTGTTCGTAGTCCGGCTTCAGCCTGCTCTCGAAACTTTTGCAGTCTAGGATCCTGCGATTGTGCTGCTTTAATATCCTCGATCAACGATGAATGTACTTGCAGCTGTAACAACTGCCCCGAAGAATGCGGTAGCACAACCTCCAAGTCAAATCTTCGAAAATCTGCAATGATCTCTTTCTGCGTAGTTAACACATACTTCAAGCTCTTATGATCAGTAAAAACTTCGATCCTTTCGCCCAAAAGGTAGTGTCTCCAAATCTTCAAAGCGAAAATCACAGCCGCAAGTTCCAAGTCATGAGTTGGGTAATTCTTCTCATGGGTCTTCAACTGTCTCGATGCTTATGCTACCACCTTCCCATGCTGCATCAAAACACATCCCAATCCTTTCCCAGATGCATCGCTGTGAATCACCAATCCTCCGAAATTGTCTGGCACGGTCAGAATAGGGGCGGTTATCAATTTCTGCTTCAACGTCTCGAAAGCTGACGCACATTTGTCCGTCCATATAAAAGGTACCTCCTTGCGCGTAAGCTTGGTCAACGGCTCTGCCAGACGAGCAAAGTTCTCCACAAATCTCCTGTAATAACCGGCGAGTCCAAGGAAACTTCTTATCTCCACAACATTCTTTGGAATCGGCCAATCACGAACTGCTGCAATCTTTTCTGGATCGACGGCAATTCCATTGCCAGACACAACATGCCGCAAAAATTTTACTTCTTCTAGCCAAAACTCGCACTTACTCATCTTTGCATATAACTTCTCTTGTCTCAACGTTTGCAGTGCGATCTTCAAATGCTCAGCATGCTCTTCAAAACTCTTCAAGTAAACCAGAATGTCGTCAATGAAAATGTCACGCCCCGCTTCCCAAAATACGGAAAACGAGGGATGACTAGGCCAGCCATGCTCCTACGGTCAAGGAATCATTCCGCCGTAGTCACACTTCGGCTTCTAGCATTACATGGTAATCCGTAAATAGAGCACAGTATTAAAGGAATCACATCACTAATTTATTGCATTAATATTCCATTGTTCACACATTACAGATAATAAGAACAAATACTAACCAAAGTCAATCTTACGATCACTTTTATGGAAAGCAGTAAATGAAGAAGGTACGCCAAACTATATCTCCGTGAACTCGAAGGGTGGATACGTCTCCTGTGCTGGTCCTCCCGCGGAATCTGAGCATACATACTCAGGTCGTCAGAGCGACACAATAACAATATTATTGTAATAAGATGAAACAGGTATAAGAGGTAATACTAGTGTAAAAACAGTGCAAGTAATCACTATGTCACTATATGATGCAGAATGTGCTCTGTGTCCCTATCGATCTCTAGGTCATGTTTGAAATCACATAGTGAAAGGAGGATCATGTTTAACAGGAGTCTCGTACATACCCGAGACAACGGCCCACATGCCCGGGACATAACCCTGTCAGCCGGATCGCTAGATCCTACCCTACATGTATCAGTATCACGGTTCGAATGATCATCCTCTAAAACACGGTCCCGCTAAATACGATACTCTTTCCACTTTGATTTTCCCTTTTTCCCCAGGTTTACACTATTTATGATCTTGATCTAGTCGTGTACAAGTATACCAATGACACGGTTTTATCACTGTCCACTGTATCAATCACTGTCACGAATATTCACTTTTCATTGGTGTACTCGTCACTCCTAAACCAACATCTATCACGCACGATAATGCAATGTCCACACGCACTAACACTGAGTATATGGCAAGGGTATGATATATGTATGTATGCTACCAATAAGCTCTGTATGTTATGAATCAACATGCATGTCATTAACTAAAATAAATTGCATGAATTAATATGTTAAGAATTCAGCAAAATGATACAAGTAAGATAAATAGAACATTCAGTCAGCAATTCATCAAAATTTGTTTCAGTTCAATCGGGATTCCGGTTTTCAAGATATAGCTGTTTCATTTTAAGTGCTCGAGGCTGGAAATTCAGTTTCAGAACTGAACGTTCGTTTCGCGACACGAATTGCACCCAGTTGGGCTCAGAATTTAGCGATGTTCCAGTTAAATGAAATATAGGGTTTTCGATAAAGTATTCAACTCAACAGACGGATCCTCAATCGCATCTGTACGTTGAAAGTTATATACAGTTTAACCTCAGTATGTCATTTCTGAATCTGTTCTGGACAGTTATACGTTCTGCCCTTTTAAATACAGGTTAAAATAGCAAACGACGATGAAACGGAATGGAACTACCTGTTTTGTTTAGATAACAGAATTATCTTTAATCTACTGTAGAGTTCCGTAACATAAGACTTCAGCAAACACAGTGACACAGGTCTTGGGACAGAACACAATAATCAGAAACGCTCTGGACTGCAGTCCAGAATCGCATTCCGATCTAATTATCATCACGGTTACAGAACAGAAATCATTGAAATTTTACATAGGGTTAAAGTTCGTCGAGTCGGCTTCGATTTAAGCTCTCGAACGCATCATTCCAGTATGTATGTAATTTACGGTGATTTTATTCATTTTCAGTTACGAGAAAATATTAGTTTTAACGGCATATTTGGGGGTATCAATTTTTGTCTCTAACAATCGTATTTTCTAGTGAGATTCATACATGATATTTATCATCAAATGGGCCAACAGAAAATATCAGTTTCCGTCAAAATAAACTATTATAATCATTGGAGACTAGCATCGAACACTTAGGTCACATAATATATCGGTAGTCGGCAAATTTGTAAACTATGTGATTTAGGTTTGTATCACAACTATATTAGCATGAAGCAAGTAAACACTTGCCTGGAAACGTCTCGGGGTCGCACGGCAGCAGCGGTGTCACGAACGCGCGATGTACGCCGTAAAACGAATTGCGCGCGTTTGGCTCGCGATGCGGATTTTGCGTCGGAGTTGCCCGGAGCCGCCAAGTGCTTGCTGGAAGCGGAGGTGGTGCTCTGTGGTTGGCCTGGGACTTGCTGGGGTCGGCGATGGTCGCTCCGGCGATGTGCACAGTGAAATGCTTGGAACAAAAGAATGGGTTTTGGAATTTTGAAGAGAGGGAAAGGTTAAGCAGTGGGGCTAGGGGATTGTGGTGATGGTGATGATGCTGAAGAGGTGGAGGTCGATGGGGTGTTTCAGATGAAGTGGGGGTTCGTCGGCGTCGATTTCAGGCGGTGACCGAAGTTGGGTGTGAGTGGGTTTAGGAGTGCAGGGAATGCTTGGCAGGGGCTCGGGTTGATGAAGGGTGGAGTCGTGGAGGGAGAAGGTTGGTGGAGGAGTGATCGAGGGTTGCCGAGGGGGTTGTCGAGGGTCGTCGCCGGCGGCGAGGTGAGGAAAAATGGTGCTCGGTGAGTTTCTTGTGAGGGAGAGAGATGAGGATTCTGAAAAATGAGGGGAAGAGCGAGTGCGAAGAAGATAATGGAGACGAGGGGGTTGCGCGTCGCGGTCATAACGGCAGGAACGGGGGCGTGGGCGTGGGCGTGAGGCGCGGTGGAGGAGGTGGATCACGCGCGGGAATAGGGGAGAGCCGTTGCGGAGATGAACAGGAGTGGGGTAAGAAGTGGGCTGAGGATTTTAAAAAATATTCCCTTAACAAAATATTTGTGGGCCGAGAGAGGAACGGGCTGGGGGAAAAATAGATTAGGGATTTATTTTTAAAAGAAGTGGGCTGGTGAGGGAAGAGTGGGCCGGGGTTAAAACTAAAGGGTTTATAAAAAAAAAAAGAGTGTGTGTGGGCTGAGTGATTGCGAGTGGGCCAGGGAAAAGGAAATAGGCCGGGAATTTTTATATGGAATTTATTAAGGAAAATTTTTAGTGGGCTGAGATAAGGCCTAGGGTTTTAAATAATGGGTTAAAGTAAGGTTGGGTTTTAAATTTAAAACGTTTTGCTTGTTTTAGTTTTGGGTATTAATTTAATTTGGCTTTTAGGGTTTGAACTATGATTTCAAAAGAGTTGGAAAAATAAGGTTTAAATATCAAGCTTAACAACCAATTAAAAATACGAAGGGAAGAAAAGGAAATCACTAGAATTCAGAAAATAGGAAACTTTATTTAGAATGGAAACGGGGATTTACATCATACCCATCCTTAACAAAATTTCGTCCTCGAAATTTAACAAGGATACAAGGAGACAAAGTACTAAACAAAGAGATGTGGATAACGATCACGGATATCTTCCTCCTGCTCCCAGGTGGATTCTCCTGGGGAACGACCGCCCCAAGACACTCGAACTAAAGGAATGATCTTATTCTTCAGCACTTTCTCTCTGCGGTCGAGGATGGTAGTAGGCTGCTCCTCGTACGACAGATCGGTACCCAAAACTAGCTCCGAATGGTCCAGGACATGGCTCTCATCCCGAACATAACGCCGCAACTGTGACACGTGGATAGTATTGTGCACACCAGCTAGTGATGGAGGCAAGGCCAGTCGATAGGCCACCTCTCCTACCCGCTCTAGCACTTCAAAAGGTCCGATAAAACCGGGACTGAGCTTACCCCGACCTCCGAACCTAATAACTCCACCAGTAGGGGAAATCTTCAAGAACACATGATCTCCGACTTCGAACTCAAATGCCCTTCTGCTGGTATCTGCCCAACTCTTCTGTCGATCCTGAGCCGCCTTGATACGCTGTCTGATCATTTGTACCTTGTCGACTGTCTGAACAATGAGTTCGGGGCCCAGTAATTTTCGTTCCCCCACATCATCCCAACATACTGGGGATCGACACTTCCGCCCGTATAGTGCTTCAAAAGGAGCCATCTGAATACTAGCCTGATAACTATTGTTATAGGAGAACTCGACTAGATGCAGATGGTCCTCCCAGGAACCTTGAAAGTCCAACATACAGGCTCTCAACATGTCCTCGAGCGTCTGAATCGTACGCTCGGATTGTCCATCCGTCTGCGGGTGATAAGCTGTGCTGAATTTAAGGCGGGTACCCAAGCTCTCCTGTAAGCTCTTCCAAAAGTACGACAAGAATCTGGTGTCCCGGTCTGACACAATGCTGACTAGAACACCGTGAAGTCGTACAATCTCTTGCATATAACTTTCTGCCAGTGATTCTGTCGACTGTCCCACCCGGAAAGGTAGGAAGTGTGCAGCTTTTGTGAGGCGATCGACGATGACCCAAATGGCGTTATTTCCCCTAGGGCTCCATGGTAAGGCCGTCACAAAATCCATGGTAATGTGCTCCCACTTCCATTCAGGTACCGGCAATGGTTGTAACAATCCTGCTGTCCTCTGATGTTCCGCCTTCACCTGCTGACATACCAAGCACCTGGATACGAACCTCGCAATTTCCCACTTCATTCCGTTCCACCAAAAGTGCTGCTTTAGGTCCTAATACATTTTTGTACCTCCTGGATGCACAGAATAAGCTGAACTGTGTGCTTCAGCCAAAACTTCTTCTCGAACATCTCCCTTGGGTACACAGAGTCTGCTACCGAATCTCAGAGAGCCATCTTCATATATAATCAAATCCGTTCTCAGTCTAGCTTCCACTTGCTCTCTGAACTTTTGCAATCGGGGATCATCCGCTTGTGCAATCTTGATGCGATCCACCAGGGAAGATTGCACCGGTAGTTGCCAAAATTGACTGAGTACGTTCGGCGTAACGACCTCAAGTTTAAGTCTCTGGAAATCCTCAATAATGCTCCTCTGATCGGTCAACATCATGACCGCTGGTTTGCGACTGAGCGCATCTGGTACAACATTGACCTTTCCCGGGTGATACTGAAGGTCTAAGTCATAATCTGCCATTAGCTCTAGCCATCGGCGCTGCCTCATGTTTAGTTCCTTCTGAGTGAAAACATACTTCAAACTTTTGTGATCTGTGTACACCTCCACTTTCTCACCCAAAAGATAGTGCCTCCAAATCTTCAACGCAAAGACTACCGCAGCTAGCTCCAAGTCATGCGTGGGGTAGTTCTTCTCGTGGTTTCTCAGTTGTCGAGAGGCGTAAGCAACCACTCGGCCGTGCTGCATTAGGACACAGCCTCAACCCTTCCCTGAAGCATCACTGTGTATCACCAAACCACCGGAATTATCTGGTACTGAAAGAATAGGCGCCGTGGTTAACTTCTGCTTTAGCATGTCAAATGCCTGAGTGCACTCCTCTGTCCATGTAAACGGTACGTCCTTCCGTGTCAGCCTCATCAATGGTTCAGCGATTCTTGAGAAATCTTGGACGAATCTCCGATAAAAACCTGCCAATCCCAGAAAGCTCCTGATCTCGGCCACTGACTTCGGCGTTGGCCAATCTCTGACAGATTCTATCTTTGCCGGGTCAACCGAGATGCCTTCGCCCGAAACAATGTGTCCCAAAAACTGAACCTTGTCGAGCCAGAATTCACACTTGCTTAGCTTCGCATACAACTTCTCTCCCCGAAGAGTTTGTAGGACCGTGCGCAAATGCTCAACATGCTCTTCCCAGGTCTTCGAGTAGACAAGTATGTCGTCGATAAACACAACGACAAACGTGTCCAAGTACTTTGCGAACACCCTGTTCATCAAGTCCATGAATATTGCTGGGGCATTGGTAACACCGAACGGCATCACAAGGAACTCATAATATCCGTATCGGGTCCTGAAAGCCATCTTGCATACATCCTCGGCTGCTATTCTGATTTGATGATATCCAGAACGGAGGTCCAACTTCGAGAATACCTTGGCTCCACTTAGCTGATCGAATAGGTCGTCAATGCGCGGGATTGGGTACTTGTTCTTTATTGTGACCTTGTTCAGCTCTCGATAATCTATACACATTCGCAGCGATCCATCTTTCTTCTTTACTAACAGAACTGGTGCACCCCACGGTGAAGCGCTTGGCCGAATAAATCCCTTCTCCAATAGTTCTTCAACCTGCTTCTTCAATTCCGCCAACTCAACTGGCGCCATTCTGTATGGGGCTCTGGATACTGGGGCTGTACCTGGAATCAAATCGATTGAGAACTCCAAGATTCGAGGAGGTGGTAGACCTGGTAGATCTTCGGGAAATACATCCAGAAAGTCCCTAACAATTTCTGGAACTGGGCTCTTATCAATCTCCATAGCTGTCAGTTCCTTGGGCTTGGCTCTATACTTAGCTGGCTCCAAAGATTCACTTCCGCCCTCGAAAATAAACTCCGGGTGATTGGGGATGCGGAAGATCACCTTTCTTGCACGACAATCGATAACTGCATGGAAAGTGCTCATCCAATCCATCCCGAGAATTGCGTCGTAACTGCCTGTCCCGATCAGAAGGAAATTCGAATAGAATTCTCTGCCACACACTACAACTGGGCATAATCTACATTCTCGACTAGATATTATGATGCCATTACCCGTATGAATTTCCCATCCCTTGGTTAGTGGTTCATGTGGTATTGAGTGTGTATCAGTGAAATGCTCAGACAAGAAACAATGCGATGCTCCCGAATCAAATAGTACTCTAGCTGGTAAGGAATGTATGAGTAGAGTACCTGTAACCACGTCTCCTGACGCCTCTGCCTGCTCGGCGGTCAAGGTGAAAGCCCGTCCCTGACCGCGACCTGTAAAGGGTTGCCTCTGCTCCTGCGGCCTCTGCTGTGGCGGTCCAAAACCTCCCTGTCTCTCTGCTCGCTCAGGGCAACTGTTAATCCTGTGCTGACTGGAACCGCAAATCAAGCACTGTCCCTTGGCACGGCGACAGTCCTTCTGGGTATGCCCTCCTCTACCGCAATAGCCGCAAACTACGCCCTGTCTCTGGGGGCGATGCTGTGGTACGAACGGGCGCTTCATTTGTGTCGTTCCTGCTCTGTGAACTGGTATGGCTCCTCGAGAAGGCGCGTGGGTACGTGCTGGAACGACTGAGGGTCTTCTGAACTTGTTAATCAATTGCTCCTGAACTCTCGCCGCGTTGAGTACCTGTAAGAAAGTCTGCAAATCCAACGATGCAATCAACTGCTGCAACTCGAAATCTAACCCCTGAAGGAAGCGTCTGGCCCTGGTGGCCTCTGATTTGACCATGTATGGAGCAAAGCGGCTCAGACGGTTGAACTCTGCCGCATATACGTCCACTGGGCGTCCATTCTGCTTCAAAAGAATAAACCTTTCCTCCATTTCTGCCTTGGCTGTGGAAGGAAAATAATGATCTAGGAAGCACTCCTTAAACTTGCTCCATTCAATCGGCTCATCAAGTCTGCTTTCTTCTACCGACCACCATGTACGGGCTTCGTCTTCTAATTGAATCTTTATCACGTCCACTCTGTCTTCCTCTGGAACCCTGGCGGCTGTCAATAAATTCTCCATGTTCACCAGCCATTGCTCAGCCTCAAGGGGTTCAGCTAGCCCTGTGAATGCAGCTGGGTGTAACCGTCGGAAGTCTGATACGGTACCAGCCCTAGTCTGATAAGCTGGTGGAGTAGCGCCCTCGGGGGCGGTAATGAGTGCGGAGGGTCCTCCTGCGGCGGTAATCTCCCTGAGTCCCTCAGTGAGTAAATCTGTCTTTCTCTCCTGAGCTTCCGCAAGAGTGGTCAGTGCACTAAGTATTCTTTCCATGCGGTCCTGAGAGCTGGAGTCCGAGGAGGGGTTGTTCGGGGACGTCATATCACTGGAAGATTCAAAAGGATAGGATCAGATTAAAGGATGAAAATCAAGAGTAGTGAAACAAAAATAACGTAATACAGTATAGTTAATGTTATCCCTTGATACTAAACACGGGTTCTGATACCAACTAAACCATGTCACGCCCCGCTTCCCAAAATACGGAAAACGAGGGATGATTAGGCCAGCCATGCTCCTACGGTCAAGGAATCATCCCGCCGTAGTCACACTTCGGCTTCTAGAATTACATGGTAATCCGTAAATAGAGCACAGTATTAAAGGAATCACATTACTAATTTATTACATTAATATTCCATTGTTCACACATTACAGATAACAAGAACAAATACTAACCAAAGTCAATCTTACGATCACTTTTATGGAAAGTAGTAAATGAAGAAGGTACGCCAAACTATATCTCCGTGAACTCGAAGGGTAGATCCGTCTCCTGTGCTGGTCCTCCCGCGGAATCTGAGCATGCATACTCAGGTCGTCAGAGCGACACAATAACAATATTATTGTAATAAGATGAAACAGGTATAAGAGGTAATACTAGTGTAAAAATAGTGCAAGTAATCACTATGTCACTATATGATGCAGAATGTGCTCTGTGTCCCTATCGGTCTCTAGGTCATGTTTGAAATCACATAGTGGAAGGAGGATCATGTTTAACAGGAGTCTCGTACATACCCGAGACAACGACCCACATGCCCGGGACATAACCCTGTCAGCCGGATCGCTAGATCCTACCCTACATGTATCAGTATCATGGTTCGAATGATCATCCTCTAAAACACGGTCCCGCTAAATACGATACTCTTTCCACTTTGATTTCCCCTTTTCCCCCAGATTTACACTATTTATGATCTTGATCTAGTCGTGTACAAGTATACCAATGGCACGGTTTTATCACTGTCCACTGTATCAATCACTGTCACGAATATTCACTTTCCATTGGTGTACTCGTCACTCCTAAACCAACATCTATCACGCACGATAATGCAATGTCCACACGCACTAACACTGAGTATATGGCAAGGGTATGATATATGTATGTATGCTACCAATAAGCTCTGTATGTTATGAATCAACATGCATGTCATTAACTAAAATAAATTGCATGAATTAATATGTTAAGAATTCAGCAAAATGATACAAGTAAGATAAATAGAACACTCAGTCAGCAATTCATCAAAATTTGTTTCAGTTCAATCGGGATTCCGGTTTTCAAGATATAGCTGTTTCATTTTAAGTGCTCGCGGCTGGAAATTCAGTTTCAGAACTGAATGTCCGTTTCGCGACACGAATTGCACCCAGTTGGGATCAGAATTTAGCGATGTTGTAGTTGAATGAAATCTAGGGTTTTGGATAAAGTATTCAACGTAACAGACGGATCCTCAATCGCATCTGTACGTTAAAAGTTATATACAGTTTAACCTCAGTATGTCATTTCTGAATCTGTTCTGGACAGTTATACGTTCTGCCCTTTTAAATACAGGTTAAAATAGCAAACGGCGATGAAACGGAATGGAACTACTTGTTTTGTTTAGATAACAGAATTATCTTTAATCTACTGTAGAGTTCCGTAACATAAGACTTCAGCAAACACAGTGACACAGGTCTTGGGACAGAACACAATAATCAGAAACGCTCTGGACTGCAGTCCAGAGTCGCATTCCGATCTAATTATCATCATGGTTACAGAACAGAAATCATTGAAATTTTACATAGGGTTAAAGTTCGTCGAGTCGGTTTCGATTTAAGCCCTCGAACGCATCATTCCAGTATGTATGTAATTTACGGTGATTTTATTCATTTTCAGATACGAGAAAATATTAGTTTTAACGGCATATTTGGGGGTATCAATTTTTGTCTCTAACAATCGTATTTTCCAGTGAGATTCATACATGATATTTATCATCAAATGGGCCAACAGAAAATATCAGTTTCCGTCAAAATAAACTATTATAATCATTGGAGACTAGCATCGAACACTTAGGTCACATAATATATCGGTAGTCGGCAAATTTGTAAACTATGTGATTTAGGTTTGTATCACAACTATATTAGCATGAAGCAAGTAAACACTTGCCTGGAAACGTCTCGAGGTCGCACGGCAGCAGCGGTGTCACGAACGCGCGATGTATGCCGTAAAACGAATTGCGCGCGTTTGGCTCGCGATGAGGATTTTGCGTCGAAGTTGCCCGGAGCCGCCAAGTGCTTGCTGGAAGCGGAGATGGTGCTCTGTGGTTGGCCTGGGACTTGCTGGGGTCGACGATGTCGGCGATGGTCGCTCCGGCGATGTGCATAGTGAAATGCTTAGAACAAAAGAATGGGTTTTGGAATTTTGAAGAGAGGGAAAGGTTAAGCAGTGGGGCTAGGGGATTGTGGTGATGGTGATGATGCTGAGGAAGTGGAGGTCGATGGGGTGTTTCAGATGAAGTGGGGGTTCGTCGGCGTCGATTTCAGGCGGTGACCAAAGTTGGGTGTGAGTGGGTTTGGGAGTGCAGGGGATGCTTGGCAGGGGCTCGGGTTGATGAAGGGTGGAGTCGTGGAGGGAGAAGGTTGGTGGAGGAGTGATCGAGGGTTGCTGAGGGGGTTGTCGAGGGTCGTCGCCGGCGGCGAGGTGAGGAAAAATGGTGCTCGGTGAGTTTTTTGTGAGGGAGAGAGATGAGGGATTCTGAAAAATGAGGGGAAGAGCGAGTGCGAAGAAGATAATGGAGACGAGGGGGTTGCGCGTCGCGGTCGTAACGGCAGGAACGGGGGCATGGGCGTGGGCGTAAGGCGCGGCGGAGGAGGTGGATCGCGCGCGGGAATAGGGGAGAGCCGTTGGGGAGATGAACAGGAGTGGGGTAAGAAGTGGGCTGAGGATTTTAAAAAATATTCCCTTAACAAAATATTTGTGGGCCGAGAGAGGAACGGGCTGGGGGAAAAATAGATTAGGGATTTATTTTTAAAAGAAGTGGGCTGGTGAGGGAAGAGTAGGCCGGGGTTAAAACTAAAGGGTTTATAAAAAAAAAAGAGTGTGTGTGGGCTGAGTGATTGCGAGTGGGCCAGGGAAAAGGAAATAGGCCGGGAATTTTTTTATGGAATTTATTAAGGAAAATTTTTAGTGGGCTGAGATAAGGCCTAGGGTTTTAAATAATGGGTTAAAGTAAGGTTGGGTTTTAAATTTAAAACGTTTTGCTTGTTTTAGTTTTGGGTATTAATTTAATTTGGCTTTTAGGGTTTGAACTATGATTTCAAAAGAGTTGGAAAAATAAGGTTTAAATATCAAGCTTAACAACCAATTAAAAATACGAAGGGAAGAAAAGGAAATCACTAGAATTCAGAAAATAGGAAACTTTATTTAGAATGGAAACGGAGATTTACAGAAAACCACGATAAACTGGTCCCAGAACGGTGAAAAAATTCGGTTCATCAAGTCCATGAATACTGCCGGCGCATTCGTCACTCCGAAGGGTATCACTAAGTACTCGTAATGTCCATACCGAGTTCGGAACGCCGTCTTGCAAATATCTTCGGTTTTCACTCGGACCTGATGATATCCGGATCGCAAATCCAGCTTCGAGAATACCCTCGCGCCACTAAGCTGCTCGAAAAGTTCGCCAATGCGAGGGATCAGGTACTTGTTCTTAATAGTCACCCGGTTTAATTCTCGATAGTCGATGCACATCCTTCTTGTGCCATCCTTCTTCTTTACTAGAAGAACTGGAGCTCCCCAAGACGAGTTACTGCTTCGAATCCAACCTTTTTCAAGCAAATCAGCAACCTGTTTCTTGACTTCTTCCAACTCTACTGGTGCCATTGGATAATACGCTTTGGATACTGGCGCTGCACCAGGATTAAGATCAATTGCGAACTCCACGTCTCGCTTCGGCGGTAATCCCGATATATCTTCAAACACGTCCATAAAATCACGAACAACAGCCGGTTCTTCACTTCCATCAACTTCCATTGCTGCAAGAATACCATTGGTCGGCCTAGCCCTAAATTCGACTGGCCCGACAGAACTGCTTCCTCCAGTGAAGGTAAACTCGGGATGTTGATGAATCAGGAAAATTACCTTTCTTGCCTTACAATCAATGTGAGCGTGGAAAGTGCCAAGAAAATCCATTCCCAAGACGACTTCGTAGCTGCCCGTATCAATCACCAAGAAATCTGCAAAAAGCTCCCGTCCGCACACAACAACTGTACAATCTTTACATTCCCTACTAGCTATGATTTTCCCATTCTCAGTGTGTATGTCCCAGAAACTAGACAGGGTCATGCAGGCAATCGAGTGTGTAGTTAAAAACCATGATGACATAAAAAAAATGGGATGCACCAGAATCAAATAACGCTAATGCGGGAAAACCACGAACGAGTAGAGTACCTGAAACAACTTCTCCTGACGCCTTAGCTTCTTCTGCTGTCAAGGTAAAAGCTCGAGCCTGATTAGGTCCTTGAGTCAGTTGTTTCTGTCCCTGGAACGGTCTCTGCGGAGGCTTCTGAAAATTATCTCTCGTACGAAGCTTCGACGGACAAGCACCAACGGCGTGATCAGCCGCTCCACAAACCAAACAAAGTCCCAGCCTCCTTCGACAATCCTTTTGCATGTGGCCAGATAAATTGCAATAGTTACAGGTCATGCTCTTTCTTCGATCAACGATCACTGGCTTCTTCATGGGTGCTACACCTCGATGGTCCACTGGAATACCTCTGCGACCATGAGCTCGGTTGGGTACAAATGCTGGCTTCCTTACCGCAACTGCTGTCTGCTGCAAACTCCCCTTCATCCCACATAAACTCTGCTGCTCTCGGGCTGCCGCAAGTACTTGTGAGAAAGTGGTCAAACCCAGGGAGACAATCTGCCACTGGATGTCCACGTCCAAGCTGCGCATGAACCTTCGTGCCCTGTCTGCATCGTTGGCAACTAAAGGTCCAGCGAATCTACTTAGTCTTGTCCATTCTGCTGCATGCACATCTATGGGTGCTCCCTTCTGCTTTAGCCCGATAAATTTCTCTTCCATTTTCTCCCGTGCAGTCCGCGGGACGAACTTCTCCAGGAAACTCTTTGAAAAATCCGCCCACTTGATCGGCTTGGGCAAACGGTTCTCCTCCACAAGCCACCATTCTCGGGCGTAGTCCACTAACTGAATGCGTACCACATCAACTCTTTTATCATCTGGAATCTGTGCTGCAATAAGCAAGTTTTCTGTGTCCACCAGCCACTGCTCTGCTGGTAACGGTTCCTCCAAACCAGTAAATGTAGACGGACCCAAACGTCTGAAATCTGCTACGGTCCCTACTCGGTCAACTGGCTTAGCTCCAACATTGTTCACAGACTGCTGAACGATCTGCAAACCTTCCTGAAACGAGTCCACTTGCTGCTGGATCAGCTCGGTCTGTTTCTTTTGATTCTCCAGCATTCCTCTTATCACTCCAAGCATGGCGGCTTCATCCACACGCCTTTGGTACGTCTTCAAATTCTTACCAGCCATATTCCTGAAATCAAAACACCCAACATTAGCATGATGATATATTCAATATATAGATCAAGGCTAGAACTCCAAGATACTTAAATAGAGTGCCGCATTGTAACTATGCCGCGGTATCATAGCCACAATTACATAACTCCACCCAAGTCGCCTAAGTCCTAGAGATAACAAGGAATCAGGTTTTCGAGTTGATATGCAAAGGAAGTTTGCACATCGTAAAAGATATAATCAGGAAGAATGTGATTCAAGAATGGTAAACGGCAAGGTGGCAGGACATGTTTCCTAAACACGGGTATTCTGATTCGTGTATTGGGTACCATACCCAACTACAAAAGAATCAACCCGACTAAGCTATAGCTCTGATACCAAAAGAACCATGGCACGCCCCGCTTCCCAGAGTACGCTAAAAGGGGCACGTGACATAGCCAACCATGCTACCTGTGGGTAGGAAGTATCCATCCACAGTCACATTACGGCTGTAGAGATATCAAGAACAAAATAAAGCTATCTAAAACATGTCCATAATCCAAGATAACATGAGTCAATAATAAATAAGTGCGGAAGCGAAAGATCCAATACAAAATAACTGGAATGTATGTCCCATAATGCGGGCTCACATCAGGAAATAAATGCATGAAAGAAAACTAACTACTGTTGACACTCACAGCTCAGCCTGTCGGCTGAAGTACTCCTGCTCGGGCTGCGACAGCGGTACAGAATCTGGGCCATGCAAAACCCAGACGTCAGCGCGTCAAGTCATCAAGTAATAACATAATAAACAGGCAATGCGAATATAAACATGAATAAAGCAAGGGTAACAATAATATGAATCAGAGCAGTGCAGGGTAGTGTGCAGTGGGTGAACTAAACTGTGCTATCAGGTTCTCTGTTCTAAAGTCTTTGAAACCAAATTGATGAATCATCGATGTAACTCAATAGTATCCCGTACATACCCGGGACCACGGCCACAATATTCTCGGCTGCAGCCGAGACATGCCGCTAGGCACAAAACAGGAATGTGTACACTCGATAGTATCCCGTACATACCCGGGACCACGGCCACAATATTCTCGGCTAAACCGAGACATGCCGCTAGGCACAAAACAGGAATGTGTACACTCAGGACAGGTAGTGAACTGTCGAGTTACAAGTCAGGTTTCACCTTTGATTTCCCCATACCCCCAAGTTATATGTGCAAGTCAAGTCAGGTATCCCGAAATCAAGAAACTAATGCCAACACAGGATCAGGTAAACAGGTTTGTCTGGATAGACAACAGGAACGGTCCATGAGGACTACATGTCAGGTTTGTTGGCATTAGACACAAGATCAGGTAACGGATCAGGTCATGGTGCATCAGGTCAGGTCAAGCAGTGTACGGTACCATGTCGGGTCAATCAATATGCATGTAGCAAGTCAGGTCAGGTTTTAAACGATAACATAGGTGTGCTCACAATCAGTTATATAATCAAGCATGGTTATCAACAACATGAGATAAGCAAAGAAATAAGCAATAGGCAGATTCACTGAATTAGCAGTCCAGTTGTCAGTCGTGTCACAGAGATGATTTCAATGTTATGCGAATGCAGTACGGCAATTATGGCCTTTTAATCATGTTAACAAGTTTAAGCACTTTAGAGGTGCAAAGATTTATATAAAGGTTCAATACAACTATTACAGGTTAAAATGCATACGGATGTCCGAATGGAACAAAACTGTAGATATAAATGCCATAAGCTATGTCAATATTAAAAATGTGATTAAACAGGTAAATGTGGTTATTAGGTTCAATTGCAAACTGTAGGTTCCAAGTTTAAAGATGAAATGATATATAACAATATTGCACATGAAAAAGTGGGAAATTAATACCAAAGTTAAATTGCGGGTTTTATGGTGTCATTAATTATAAGTAAATATTGTTTAGCATGTAGCAAGGGTTACTTGCCTCGATGGGTCGCGAACCGGAAAAAACGGAACGTAGAACGTCGGCGGGGAAACTCGCGATGGGCGCACGGTTCACGGAATGAACCCAAACGACGAACAATGGAACTACACGGGTCGGGGTACCTCGCTGGAACGTCGGGTCACGTCGTCGGTATCGTCGGATTCCGGCCGAGGAATGAACAGTGAATGTCAAGACTGGAATCAAGAAAGGAAAAGAAAAACAGAGAAGAAAGGAGGTAGGATCATAGAAGGGGTGCTCACGATGATCCGTAGGACGGGTGGTGACGGTCGACCTCGTCGACGGAGCTCCGGCGGCCAGCCAACAGTAACCGCGATAGGAATCTGCATTTCAAGATAACCTCAACAGAGAAGGGAAAAAGAGAAGAAACGAAAAGTGGAAGGGAGCAATGCTCACTGAGGGGGGTGCTTGCGAAGCCGGGGCTACGGAGGCGAGGCCGTCGGCGGCGACAGATCCGGGGGTGTGTGCAGGGGTGCGCGGCCGCGGTGATGGTGTAGGGTGCATGGGAACGTGGGGAAAGGAGGAAGAGGGGGCTTGGTGAGGTGAGGATGAGGAGGCGAGGGTGTTGGTGACGGCGTCGTCGGTGTTGGGGCTGCGGCGGCGAGGATGGAGGTGGCGGTAGCTAGGGTTTGCAGGGGGTGATGGGTTCGTGTTATCTTAAAAAGAAAAAGAGGGGAGAGAGAGAGATTTAAATATATATAGGAGAGAGGGAGAGATACGGGGGCGAGAGGAGAGAGAGAGACGGGGAGAGAGAGAGAGAAGAGAGGAGAGAGATAGAGAGAGACGGTGAGAGAGAGAGAGATGAGAGTGGGGCCCACGGAAAATAAGGAAGAGGTTTTGATTGGCTGGCGAATCAGTTTGTTAGGAAAAATTTTTAGATTAAAGATTTATTAGATACGAAATAATATATAGTTAAGGAAATATTCGATGGTTAAAAAATATAATAAAATTTGGGATTTTGGCGCAATGTAAAACATTTCCAAATCGCGCCCGGGTCGGGTCCAAAAATTTGAAATTGAAATAATAGAATTTTAAGCGGGATCCAAAATTTAAAATGAAGTGTTTTATGATAAAAAAGCATACCCCCAAAACGGACACACGTACGTGCGCGTAGCCGTCCAAACTCGCCCGTTTCACTGAACGGGACGAGGACACGATGCACGGACGCTACAACAGGGTTAGGGGTGTCAAGTAGGCCAAGATGAATATTTTTAATATTACTTTAGATGCCAAAAAATTGTTATATGCAGAAATGAATTTGCCGGGTAAAATTTACAGTAAGTAACAATCAAGCAAGATAAATGAAATGAGTGCCACACTACGTTCAAACGGTAACTGAAATTAGTAGCATTGGGCTCGGGTGTTACAGTTATACTAACGTAGTTGTTTGTAGTTTGGTACAGAATGTATCAGTGTATACGAGAGGAGTCCAACTATCCCGTGGACTATGGGAAATGGAAAGTACAAGGCCCCATCAAAACCCACGGGACAATGGCACAGATGTTCGGTAGGTGTCTTTTAGTGTCCATCATCGTGCCACTTCTAATGCATTCCGTACCAATTACCCCGTTAAACCCTGTAATGTATATTATATAGATTGTAGTTATCAGACTTGCCGAGACCATGGATATAAGTTGTTCATGTAAACAGGTTCAGGAATATAAACAAGTAGTCATGTAATCAAGTCAAGATATAGCCATGGTTCGGTCAAGTCAAGTCATGTTGATATTGTTCTGGTATTCAGGTTCAGGTTCAAGTATACATGTTGGTATATTGGATTCATGTTGAATTGGATTCATGTTTGTATTGGATTCATGTTTGGATTGGATTCTGGTTGGATTCAGATTGATTTAGACTCAGATTAATTTAGACTCAGACTTGAGTCAGACACTTTAAACAGAATTTTGATCCTGAATTAGTTTAGGAGTTATCGATAACTACTGCACATGGATGGCAGGATTTGTGTCTTTTTCCAAGACAATTACCATTGATAATTCCGTTAAGTTTTTCTACCTTAAATAGGCAAGCACTCACTTTCTCTGGCTCCCTAAGGTTCAAGAGAATTGATCCCGCTTAAACCTATATTTACTAAAGTCCTTAATTGTAATTTTATATAACTCGAGGGGGTTTTATAAAAAATATTTTATATACATTCAAAATAAATCTCGAGTAATTATTTATGTTCTTTAGGGTTTTCATGGATGTGAGTTTTAAAGAGTGAGCTATATTAGTGAATATTTACATAGCTTGAATAGTTCAAGATATTTAAGTGTAAAACTTGTCTTTTGGATAACTTGAGGGTATTTCGGTGAAACTTGTCATTCTTTTATTTTTTTAGAAAACATGAAATTTTATTATATCTTTACAATATGTGGTTTTAATAATATTTATATATTTATAAAAATTAATTTTATTACTAAATAGAAAATGTCGTTTTTCTTAAAAACCGTATTAAAAATCTTTCGAAACCGAATGCTCCGTGAAGAGGTTTGCATCTCGCTCTACTAGCCCGAGAATGTGCGATAATCCGCACCATCCAATAGCGGGTTCCCCAAAATAGGTTGTAGAGGCATAATCGCAAAGAATTTTGATAACACCATTCAAAGAAAACCGAGTTTTTATAGTTTATGGTATTTTGATGAAATGTTGTAATCGCCACGATATATATTTCAAAGAGAATCGTGCTATGAAATCATGTGTGTTGTGAAGGGTAGATCATTATCCCGTGATGTTTTTTAAAGGTAATAGCAAGCAAAACAAATAAATATGGTCGATACAAAGTGCATGGTATTTAAAGGTAAAACTCAATTTAAAGTTGTTTAGCATGATGATTTAGGGTGAAAGTTATTATAAACTTTAGTTTTATGATTAACAAGCAATGTATAGGAATATGAATAAGCAATTTCTTAAGAAAAATTATAGTTTCAACGATTTTAGAATCAAATGCTGGTATAACTCCACTTACCGAAATATTTTATAAAAAAGACTTTTTATGTAGAAAGAGAAGAAGGGGGTGGGACTTACTAGCTAGAAGGGTGAAGATAAGGTAGAAGAAGATCATGTAGTCGCCGTGGAGTCGCGGGGTCGCCAGAATTGCTTCGTTTCCTCGCCGGAAGTTGACCTTGGGCTAACTCCACTTCTACTCCACTTGTACTTAGAAAAATTTGATAATTTTGGTTAGGGATTTCAAAATGAGGAGGGGTTAGGGTATGGGGTTGTATTTATAGTGTGGAATTAGAGTTTTAGAATTGAAAGAATGAATTAAAATGTATTTAAAATTGGATTAATTGGAAAATTGAATTCTCTGTTAAATTGCAGGGAAAACAAACAGTGCAGGGGTAAAGGGGGTAGGCCAAAGGTCTTGTGTGCAGAGCACGTGGGTTATTGGCTACGGGGGGGCCGATGCCGCCGGCCCAATGCCAATCTCACCGGCCAAGTGGAGGAATCAGAGGGTTGGATGCTTGCCACGTGTCCTCTTCAGTACATACAACATTTTGCACATGTTAGATTTCTCTGACTTTTCATTTCTATGTGCAGTACACGTGTAAACTTTTGGGCTTCCAAAAAGTTTAAAAGACAGGAAAAATAATATGTGGCTGATGGGATTCGAACACAGGGGCTATGTTACAGCAGTGAAAGGTTTTACCAATGAGCTACAAGTTGTTTCTTGCTGTACTTAAACAAGAATAACTTTTAAATTGTGCTCAGGCTTGCAAACTCCTTTCTGTACTTTAAGAAGAAAAAATTTTGTACAGAAAATTCAGGGTCGTTACAAGTTCATTCATTTACAACAAGACTCGATGTGGGTCAAGTCTATGGATGAATACGATGCTGAGTTTACCATGCTTACCAGGTAAGATATTGTCTCAATATTCAAATTCCTGATTTCACTCATTACACTGCTAACACAATGTCGTAACAGGTTCGCTGCACACCTGATTCCTACTGCTGAGATCCGGGCACGACGATTTCATTAAGGGTTGGATCCAGAAATCCAAGCTGCACTCGCTACGGGGGATTTCCCAACCCATGAGCTTGCTCTGAAGGCTGCCCGACGATATGAGGCAGTTGTGAAGAAGAAGAGAAGACCGCAAACTGCCGGTATGAAACGCCCTACCACACAAATGGCAGGAGGAGCCTCTTCTAGGCCGACATTTGTACCCAGGAGACCGGGAGGAACATTTAACCAATCTAGTACAAACCTTTGCTTCTACTGCAAGAGGACTGGACACCTGGCGAAGGACTGCAGGCGTGCAAATGGCATGTGTTTAGTTTGTGGCGCATCTGCTCATTCTATAGAAGCATGTCCATACCGTTTCAACACAGCTCCAGCACCCCGACCAGAAATCACGATCCCACGGCGGCCAGCTATTCAGGCTCCTACACCCCGACTAGCTCTACCTGCACCACCTCCACGTGGATTTCCTGCACAATCTCAATGTCAGTTCCATCAGGCACAGAGGAACATGCCTCAAGGGCGGAGAAACTTGCCCTAGGGACAGAGGAATGTACTACGACGTCAGGCTTTTACGATGACAGTCGAGGAAGCCAAAGCCACATGCCAAGTAATCACCGGTAATTCCCAATCCTTTCACATCTTTTCAAATCCTTGTATATCTCTTTAACTTTTCCTATATCTAAACCCAACCTCACACAACTTAGGTACTATACTAGTAGCCACCCTTCCTGCTCGACACTGGAGCGTCACACCGCTTCATGTCGCAACGATTCGTGAGAACGCATGCGATTCCCGTGAAGCCACTCATTTCAAGCTGGAATGTCAGTTCCAGGAATGGAGTCTTGAAAGCAACTATGGGATTTGATCAGTGTCCAGTTGTATTTTGCAGACGAGAATTCTACGCAAATTTCAAGGTACTGGACATCCCAAACTTCGATGTTGTGTTGAGAATGAAATGGCTGGGAGTTTTCTATGATACAATTGACTGCCGTCAAAGGAGGGTAGTATTTGAGATACCAGATCACCCGGTCTTCAACTTCAAGAGTGGAAATAGAAATTTGGAGCAAGGAATATTTTGTTCTAAGCCAAAGAATGCAGAAGTGTTTACTCTACCGGCGGAAGAAGAAAAGCCAAAAGTAGCTCAAGAGTTCGAGGATGTGTTCCCTGAAGATATATCAGGCTTGCCTCCTGATCGAGCTCTTGAGTTTAGCATTGACTTAATACCTGGTGCGGAACCTGTAATCAAAGCTCCGTACAGATTAAGTCCAGAAGGATTGAAAGAGATCCGCATTCAGTTGGACGAACTCCTGATGAAAAGTTGGATTCGTCCCAGTACTTCAAGTTAGGTATCTCCAGTTTTGCTCGTGAAGAAGAAAGAAGGTTCATATAGGATGTGTATAAACTACCGAGCTCTGAACGAAGTGACGATTAAGAACAAGTATCTACTACCTCGCATCGATGATCTTTTCGATCGGTTAAATGGGTCTTGTGTATTTTCGAAGCTAGATCTTCGTTCGGGTTATCATCAGGTGAAGGTCAAAGAGTCCGATATTCCGAAGACGGCGTTTAGGACTCGATATGGTCATTACGAGTATCTTGTAATGCCATTTGGAGTGACCAATGCACCTGCCATCTTTATGAATCTGATGAACCAAGTTTTCCAAGAGTACTTAGACATGTTCGTTGTCATCTTCATCGACGACATCCTGGTGTATTCAAAGAATCGGAAAGAACACACCGAGCATTTACGGATTGTCTTGGAGACATTACAACAACATCAGCTCTATGCCAAGTACAGCAAGTGTGAATTTTGGCTAGATCAAGTCGGATTTCTCGGACATATTGTTTCAGGCGAAGGAATCTCAGTAGATCCAGCTAAGGTTTCAGCTGTCAGCGAATAGCTGATACCAAAGACAGTGAAAGATATACGAAGTTTCTTGGGATTAGCAGGATACTACCAACGATTCATTGAAGGCTTTTCGAAGATTACAGCACCCCTGAGATGAAGCATTCGTGTGGTCAGAAGCATGTGAAAACGTTTTTGTAGAACTCAAGACAAGATTAACTTCTGCTCCTATTCTCGTAATACCGGATCAATCTGGAGGATTTGTTGTGCATTGTGATGGTCCGGTAAGAGATTAGGATGTGTTCTACACCAGCATGGAAAAGTTATGGCTTTTGCATCAAGACAGCTGAAAGTTCATGAGCGCAACTATCCAACACATGATTTGGAGTTGGCAGCCGTTATCTTCGCACTTAAGATTTGGCGCCACTATCTTCTGGAAGAAAGAATGGATATATACACTGAACACAAGAGTCTGAAATATGTATTTACTCAAAATGAATTGAACATGCGGCAGAGAAGATAGCTAGAACTCATGGCGGGCTTCGACATCAACCTACAGTATCATCCCGGGAAGGTGAATGTAGTTCCTGATGCACTTAGCCGCCAGCCATTGGCAATGAATCTCACTGCTCAGTGGAAGCTATAGCAGGAATTGCACGGATTAGCAATCGAAGTAGTTATGTCAGGTAACGCTTCGTATTTAATGAACTTACAAGTCCAGTCTACTCTTATCAATCAGATCAAGGTAGCTCAAACAAATGATGCCAAGTTACAAAAGATCCGAGAACAAGTAGAAAGTGAACTACGAACCGATTTTATCATCCACGAAGATGGATCCTTGAGATATAGAAGTCGATTGTGTGTACCACACGGCCCAGTTCGAGAAGAGTTGATGAAAGAAGCTCACAGTTCTCCTTATTCTGTACATCTCGGTGGTACGAAAATGTACAAGGATCTACGGCAACACTACTGGTGGTATGGAATGAAGCGCGAAGTAGCCAGAAGCGTAGCCAAGTGTTTGGTGTGTCAGTAAGTGAAAGATGAATATCACAGTCTACTTCAACCGTTACCAATCCCAGAATGGAAATGGAAGCACATTACCATGGACTTCATGACTGCCCTTCTTCACAGCATGAAGGGTAACGACGCAATATGGGTTATTGTGGATCGACTCATCAAGTCGGCTCACTTCATCCCATTTCGAGTTGGCCAATCTACCGAGACATTAGCAAAGAAGTACATGGAGGTAAGTATAAGTCTAAAGTAAGATTTAAACCTTCAAAATGTACTATATTGATACCATGAACTCATGCAGGAGATTGAGAGATTACATGGAGTACCAGTTTGCATCGTCTTCGATCGTAATACCAGATTCCGATCACAATTTTGGAAAAGTCTGCAAGCTAGCCTGGGAACGAGTCTGATCTTCAGCATGGCTTACCATCCACAAACGGACGGACAGTCCGAGCGAACAATTCAGATTCTGGAGGACATGCTAAGAGCTTGTATGTTAGACTTCGGAGGTTCGTAGGAAGATCACCTACACCTTGTGGAGTTTTCATACAACAACAGCTATCAAGAGAGCATTGGAATGTCACCATTTGCAGGACTTTACGGAAGGAAGTGCCGTTCACCACTAAGTTGGGACGACGTTGGAGATCATGAACTCCTTGGACCAGATCGTGGCAACTGTGGACGTAGTTCGCACGATCAGGAAAAGAATCCGCATAGCTCAAGATTGACAGAAGCATTAGGCTGATGCAAAGCGCCGACACCTGGAGTTCTAACCTGGAGATCATGTTTTTCTGAAAATATCTCCAAACAGAGGAGTGATCCGCTTTGGATAGATGGGTAAGCTCAGTCCCAGATACATAGGACCGTTCGACATTCTCGAACGAGTTGGAGAAGTGGCTTACCGTTTGGCACTACCACCCTCATTGGAAGGAGTGCACAATGTGTTCCACATATCCCAGCTATGAAGATATGTGAGCAACCCCAGCCATATCCTTGATCACTCAGAGCTCACAGTCCAGACTGACCTGACTTGCAAGCAACAACCTGTTGAGATCCTGGACCGAAAGGTGAAGACACTGCGGAACAAGGAAGTAAACTTGGTCCGAGTGATGTGGAGAAAAGATTCGCCAAGAGAATCAACGTGAGAATGAGAAGAAGACATGTGTGCAAGATACCCTCACTTATTTGTAAATTAGTCCTTATGTAAATGTAAATTTCTAGGACAAAATTTTTATAAGGAGGGTAGAATGTAACGACTCTGAATTTACTGTACGGAATTTTCCAGTTTAATGTACAGAAAATGAGTTATACAGCCTGAGTTTGAGTTATAAGTAAATTTTGTTAAATAACAGTAAGAAACAACTTGTAACTCATGGTAAACCCTTGCACTGCTGTGACGTAGCCCCTGTGTTCGATCCCCATCAGACACATTATTTTTTTCTGATTTTTCTTTTTAACTTTTTGGAAGCCTAAAAGTTTACACGTGCAATACACAGAAAAAATAAAAAGTCAGAAAAATCAAACATGTGGAAAATGGAGTAAACACTGAGTTGTACACGTGGCACAAATCCAGAGCCCCAAAGTCCTAGATCGGCCAGCGGAAAGCCAATATCGGCTGGCACCGACAATTGAACCGAGCCCAATGAGGCCCAGACTCTGCACACTTGACTCTTCCCTTATCCCTAACTCCCCTGCACTGTTTGATTTCCCTGCAATCAAACGAGACCCTTCATTTCATAATTTATAACAATTTTAATACATTTTAATTCACCATTTTAATTCCAAAACCCTAATTCTCCACAGTAAATACCATCCCACACCTTGGCTCAGCATCATTCTGAATTTCAAGCCAAAACTCTCAAAAAATTTCTAAGTACAAATGGAGTAAAGAGGAGTTAGCAAGCAGTCAACTTCCGACGAAGAATCGAAGCTATTCCGAATCTCCCGCGACGCCACGACGACAACGTTCTCTTATTATACCTTTTATTAAGCTTCCTAACCTTTAAGTCCCTCTCAATCTCTTTTCTTCTTCATTGAAATCCCATTTCAAAACTTATATCGGTAAGTGGAGTTAATGCCGATATCTATTTCTAAACCTTTGAAATTTACCTTTTTCCTATATATTGTTCATCCAAATTCTTACACAATACTTGTAATCTTAATTATAAATGTTTAGAATAAATTTTAACCTAGAATTCCATGCAAAATAACTTTAATTTAAGTTTTTCATTTAAATACCATGAACTTTAAATACCATCTTTTTTAGTTTTGTTAAAACAATACCTTTAGGAAAACTTCACGGGGTAATGACCTACCCCACACGCACACATAGTTCCATAGCACGATACCTCTTTTATGTGAATTTTTGTTACGAAGACATTATTACAAGAAAATACCACTTACTATAAAAACCGGATTTCTTTTAAACGGTGTTTTAAATTCCTTTACGATTATACCTCTACAACCCTCTTTAGGAGACCCGCTAATGGATGGTACAGATTATCGTACATTCTTGGGCTAGTAGAGCGAGATGCAGACCTCCTCACGGAGCATTCACTCTCGAAAGGTTTTAAATACGGTTTTTAAGAAAAACGAATTTTCTAAATAAATAAAAAAAATTAATTTTTAATAATCATATAAAAATTACAAATCCTTATTTTCAAAATATAATAAATTTTTTTTAAAATGAAAGATTAACCAGTTTCAATAAAATACCATCAAGTTACCAAAAGACAACTCTTTTCAATAAAATACCATGAACTTCCAAAATTAATTGTTTATCACTAAAATTCCTAAAATCCTTAAAACTCGTGCCCATGAAAACCCTAATAATATAAATAACCCCTCGAGGTTTATTTTTAACTATATTATAATATTTTTCTTAAAACCTCCTCGAGTTATATAAAACAATATTTAAGGACTTTAGTAAATATAGGTTTAAGCGGGATCAATTCTCTTGAGCCCCAGAGAGCCGAAGAAAATGATTGCTTGCCTATTTAAGGTAGACAACATAACGGAGTTATCAATAGTAATTGTCTTGGAAAAAGACACAAATCATGCCGTCCATGTGCAGCTGTTACTGATGACTCCCGAACCTAATTCAAGATCTAAATCAGTTACAAGTGTCTGACTCAGTCAGAGTCCATTTCAAACCTGAATCCAAAGTCAAACATGAATACATGAATTTGAACTTGAATACTTGAATTCAAACACCAATAACAAATATGAATACTTGACTTGACTTGACCGAACCATGGTTATAACTTGACATGACTACTTGAATACATGAGTACATCCTGAACCTGATTACTTGAACAATTTGTATCCATGGTTTCAGCAAGACTTGTAAATATACTCTATACAATACATTATGCGGGGATAACGGGGTAGATTGGTACGGAATGTATAGCGTGGTACGAGATAGTCACTTAAAAGACACCTATATGAACTCTCGTGCCGTTGTCCCGTGGGTTATGACGGGGCCTTGTACTACATGTTATCATAGTCTACAGGGTAAGATGGACTACTCTCGTATACATAAATACCTTCTGTACCAAGCTAGAAACAACAATATTAAAATAACAATTATATACATATACAATTTTACAGTTTCATTTAACATTACTTGTTCTATTCCATTCCTTCTTTTGGGACTTACTGAGCGCTAGTTCGCTGACGTCATTCCTGTCTTTACTTTCTTTGGAATATTTGTCACGCCCCGCTTCCCAGTGTACGGGTAAGGAGGCGCGACAAGGCCCGCTACGTATTTACTCAGAAGTAAACACGCTAAGCGTAACTAAACAATATAATAAAGTACACAAGAAAATGACAGGAGCTGTAAATGAACAGCAACTTTTATTTATTAAACATTCTTTACAATACAACTGAAAAGTAAATACAATGATGAAATCAATGCCTAAACAATGGAATGAACATGAAAGTAAATTATGTACAAGAGTTTAGAGCTCGGGGTCCTCGCTGAACTGATCTAAGTCCTCTGAACTGGGCTCTATCTCGAGTGAGTCGGATCCACCTGACAACATTCCAAAGAAAGAAGAGAGAAGGAATGTCGTCAGCGAATAATCGCTCGGTAAGTCCCCAAAAAATGTAGAGATAGAATAGACAGAAAGATTATAACTGTATACTATTTGATTGTTATGTTAACGCAGTTGTTTGTACCTTGGTACAGAATATGCCAGTGTATACGAGAGGAGTCCAACTATTCCGTGGACTAAGGTATACGGAGCACAAGGAACCGTTAAGCCACGGAACAACATCAATGGATATTCAGGTTAGGTGTATTAAAGTGACCATCTCGTACCACTTCTAACACATTCTGTACCAGTCTACCCCTTTAAAAAAACCGTGATGTACTATGTATTGATTTGTATTGTTTTGTTTAATAGAGGTACGACTTGCCGAAATCATGATATCATGTAAACAGAATGGATATAAATGGATAGTCATGTAATCAGAGTATATCCATGGTTCATGTTGATATAGATTGAATTCTGGTATAAATGGATTCATGTTGAAATGGAGTTATACTTGAATCATATTCAAGGATAGATCGATTGATTCAGATTAGACTGAGACACTGTCTGAGTCAGACACTTTAAAATGAATTGAAGTCCTGAATTAGTTTTGATGTTATCGGTAACTGCTGCACATGAACGGCAGGATTTATGTCTTTTTCCAAGACAATTACAGTATTGATAACACTGTTTTTAGTTTGTCTACCTTAGATAGGCAAGCACCCAAATTCTTCGGCTCCCTGAGGCTCAAAAGAACTGGTCCCGCTTAAACCTATGTTTATTAGGGTCCTTATTGTAAATTAATATAACTTGAGAGGGTTTTATGAAAAATAGTTTTGATATGTTTTCAAAATAAACCTCATGTATTTATTTATCGTCTTTAGGGTTTTCATAATTGTAATTTTTATAAAGTGACATATTCTAGTGGATATAAACCTAACTTGAATAGTATATGGTATTATAGTGTAATTTGACTTGTATTGAAATGTGATGGCATATTCATGATTTTTTATGATTCTTCTCTTTTGATTAGAAAACATGGAATATATATTATATTTAAAATAGATAATTTAATAATATTTATATATATATATATAATTATAAAAAATAGAATTTATTTATTAAATAGAAATCACGTTTTTCTTAAAAAATTGTAATAAGAATTCCAACGAGATCGAATGCTCCGTGAGGAGGTCTGCATCTCGTTCTACTAGGTCCGAAGATGTGCGATAACCCGCACCATCCCGATCGGGGTCCCCCAAAATGGGTTGTAGAGGCTTATTTGCAAGGAATTATTTAATACACTTTTAAAGAAAACGGTTTTTGAAAGTTTATGGTATTTAAATGTAATTTCGTATTTTATCCTACAAGTTCCAAAAGTCATCGTGCTATATCAAGAATGAGTGTTGTGATGAGGTGGGTCATTACCTTGTGAGTTTTCTAAAGGTAATACGAGCAAACAGATAATGTAATGTCGTATGCAAACTTAAGGATATTTTATTGTAAAAGTGAAATAGAATTTGTTTAACATAATATTTTGAATTGAAACTTTGTACAATTGTTGTTTAATGGTTACTAAACAAATTATAATTAAAAGATTAATTTGTTGTTTAATAAAAATTGAGTTTTTAAAGAAAATGAGAATCGGAAGTCAGATTAACTCCGCTTCCGACGAGTTTTGAAAATAGGATTCTTTTTAATAGAGAGAGGAGAAGGAAGAGGGGACTTATAAGCTTTGTTAGTGTATATGCCCTAGAGGCCATTACTGCATCATACTAGTTTGTATATTACTTAATGGAAGCTTGGGATATTCACCTTGTATAGACAATCTTGCTCAATATAGTAGTATGCTACTTGGTTTGTTTCTGCTTTAATGTGTACATGTGTTTATTTTAGCATATCACCTATACACATTAGTGGAGCCCTTAGGATCTTTGCTTGATTACCGGCGTTGTGATGGCAGTCAGACTCGTGGGGGCTGGGTAATCTATAAGCACATTCTTATGCAGGTCCCTAATCGTAGGACTATCGAGACAGGGCATCGATACTCCGGAGTAGACTAGCGTATGCGCTTCTCATCCCAGTATGGGAGACGGTCTGTCCCACAGCCGTCAGTACGTCGTACTTGAGATAGTATGCGGGTGCTCGTTAGGTTACGAGTACACTGGAAAGGACTCGTCGGGAACTGTTGGTTGGTACTATACCTATCGTCAGTTATCAGTTCCCAGGTGACATGAGTACAGCTTAGTCTGCTGACTTGACACTGTCACTTCGCCTCGAGTGTGTTCCCACTGTACTTTGATTACTACCCTACCACGGCTCAAAGGAGTCGTGCAAACAGGTAGTTTTTGGGTGCAGTCCCGAAGCACTTGGAGGCAGTGACGGTTAGACAGGATTCGTCTCTCCCGGTATTGGGGGTTGACATCGCGCTGTGTCTAGGAAAGCCATTACACGAGTAGTCCCTGGCCAGGGCAAGCGAGATATACTGGTAGGTTTCCAGTGTTATCTCAGGGTGTTCTGGGCTTCACTCCGACACGACTTGTACCGCTATTAGGGGACTGACGTTTACCAACCCCTAGGTCCGCCATGCGATGTATCAGACGAACAGACCGGACTGTATGGAGATTGTCACATTCAGACTCAGTAGGAGTTCAGATGGGTTTCACCTCGTCAGTCTTCTTGTCGGCATCTACCTAGGGACCGTTACGCACAGCTAGTGCCGCTTGCGGTCTGTGGTTAAACCCACTGCCAGCGTAGTGTCGAGTCTTCAGAGTCCCACACAGAAAGCTATTCGCCTTTAGGCAAAAGAGTAGAGGTCGCATGGTTTTGGGACAGGTCGCATGGTTTTGCGACAGGGTTCGGTCACATCCGTGCACTTGTGCACGTTTGGTGTCCGGACAGTTAACACTAGCGGGCTTTGGTTTAAGCCAGATCCTAGTGTACGTTTTGGGATTGGTTTTATCTAGTTTGTATTCGTGTTCCTCGGAACGCGGATGCGGGTGTGTATGCACAGTTGACAGAGAGACAGAGGCAGAGGATTCTTATTGGGGTTGTTGACTGTTGACTGTTGACTAAACCCTAATGAGAATAAGATATATGATTAACAATAATATTAATTAAGTATTATAGTGACATGGTTGTTGAGGGGTTGACTTTGTTGACTTGTTGACTTTGTTGACCGGTTGACTAGGTTGGACTAGTTGACCATCATCATAACAATGGCTATCATTCCATGGCAAAGACTTTTGCTTGCTTGTTTATTTATGCAAAATGAGTGCATGAAATGATATAGCCATTTTGACTTAAACCATCACACAATACTTGATTACTATTTTTGTTATGATGGTTTTGGATTATGAGAGGTTGGATGGCAAAAGAGTTACTCATTCTCTCATTTCATTTCTCTCTCTTGCCATCACTTGCTCAAGCTCTCCCTCTTCCTCTTGCTCTCTCTAGCTCAAGGCAAACCATTCTCATGTGTTGAGACTCATTGCCTTAGAGATAAAAAGACACCAAAACAATTCTCTACTCATTCTAGTTCACAAGGCCTAGCAAGCCAAGTGTTCTAGTTTCTTCAAAGTTCGAAGAAGAAGCCAAAGGTAGAAGCTTTCGGGTAGATCCATCTTCGGCGCAAGGAGACGACGAGGTGAGGCCGATCCGTACACCGGGAGGAGTTGAAGACGAAGGAGTTGAAGAAAGGTATAGCCCCCCTAACCGAGTAGGTAAAACTCAAGTTAGGTTGTTAGTTAGTTGTTTAACAAAGATCCGTATTTGTAGTCCATGTTACCACCCTCTTGAAAATCATTTTTCACCACTTCCGCAACCCCGTAAGTACCGGGGAAGGGTAGCATGGACTTACAGTGGTAACAAAGCCTAGTTAAACACTATCTAACATGTTAGCAATGTAAGTAGAAGTTCGATCGGAGAAAAAGTCACGAAAAACACCCGGAAAATCAAGTTTCTGTCGATTCTGTATTCTGTTCAAAAATTGATAAATCATACTCCAAAAATCGACTCAGGCTTTTTAAAAGACACTCAAGAAATTTGGTCCAGAGAACCGTTCAAAGCGCCGCGGAACCGCGGCGGGAGCACGCTCCTGCCGCGGATCCGCGGCCGAGTTGAGTCGGTCGTGGCTCAAATTTCTTGCAGTGTGTTTCTGGGGGTATTTTGGGATTTTTACAATATGTTTTTTCTGCCCAGGTTTTCCAGAAAGAAAAATTAGTTTTTTGGGGCTTGAAAATCTGTATTTTGATCGAACTTCTAAAGACTTGAGCTGACGGGTTTATATCTGTGATGTGTTATATGTATTGAACGTCCGCTAATCTCTATAGGTCGATTAGTGGGGGTTATACATATCTGTGATCTGTAATGTTGATGGTATGTGTATATGAATTCATTGGATTGTCGCGGATGAATAGCCGGGGGGTTGTGAGATGAGAGTTTTTCCTTTTATCTTTCAATTCATGTAATTTGTAAATTGATGTAATATTACTTTTGGTCGCACAACCGGGTCGGGGTTGTAGCCGTCATTGTATAATTTCTTTTTACTGTTTTTGCTCTTAGGATAGACCCAAGGTGGGGTGTACAAACAACCGGGTATCTCGAAGTGCCGAGTGGCCTACTCACGTCGTTGAGGGAGGTTGCTCCACTTCGGATATTTGGCGGGTAGTTTGCCGCACCCGTAGGGGTCTAGGGTGGGGTATTGGCTATTCATCGCGACCGTGTAATCCGCTTTTCGTTACAGGCTCGTACGAATTGCGGATTCCTAGTATATCCAATGTGTTCATCTGTGATCTGAAATGGATATCATTGCAATATATCTATATATAATATTATTTAGGCGTTGCTTATGTTTTGCATCCGCGCTAGTCCAGCCCCCGCTTTGTCATTAGTTAAGTAACCTAACGGGTAATGACGGGGCCCCGTGGCGAATGCGGATGGCATAAGCGTACGTCATATTTTGGTTGTTTTCTGCAATGGTAGGATTAAATGATGGGACGCATTGGAATTAATGCAAGAAAAATAAACCAAGTAAAAGTCGTTGGAACACTTTCAAAACCACTCGGTTTCTTTTCAAAATAACTTTTAAACGCGGAGCTTAAGCCACTCCTTTTAAAAGCTATCCCGTTCCATCGATTATATCAAGTTCACTATGTTCACGGTTTCACCAAAACCATTCGTAGCCTTCCGTCGTTTCACATGGATGGTCAATAGTATTCAAGCTATGTTTGTTGGCCAAAGTCAAGGCATAGTGATTGGTAGCTATTGGGTATTCATGTGCAGTATAGATAGATGTGTTGGTTTGGGGCAGTCGTTCTACCTTGTTGGCCAAAGTCAAGGGTATGTGCGGGTGGGCTCAAATTAACCTGGAGAATGACGGGTAGAACTTGACATGTGACTTATGATTTGTTGGCCAAAGTCAAAGTCATAAGAGCATGGGGCAAAAATCCATATCGGGAGTTTCAAAAGAACTGAAACTTGCTAGCGCTGCATACCATTTGGAGTGTGATGATTCTGGTAGGATTCCTTCAGTTTTGTCACGCAATGATATTTGGATCCCGATCCTACTGTGAGTATATGCTACTCCTCGGGAAATTTCTCACTAAACGATCAATGCTATAAACCTAGCAGGTGTCTAGAAAGGTGTTAGCGGGGCTACGCCCCCAGGGAAAAGAGGTTCTTAAATTAAGGAACTTCGCGAAAGCGTTGGAAAACCTCCCTTGAAGTACCGACACCAGCCTGGCCGAACGATTAAGCAAGTATTGTACGGTGAGATTGATCCTGACTAATTCTTCCTTTTTGGTTTGAGGAGGGATTCGAGAGATAGTGGGAGCCATCCTGTTTAGAAAAATTAAAAACCACTCTAAACTTACAAGAGCATCATGCTAAAGTGTTTCTTCTCTCTCTCCTAATTGCAGCGATCAATCATCATGACCGGACTTAAGTTATTACTAGATAAAAACATACTGACAGGGCTAAACTACAAAGATTGGCTCAGGAATGTCAAAATGGCAATCACTTATGACAAGTTGGGGTATCTCCTTACCACCAAAGCTCTCCCTGTCCCAGGTCCCACCTCCAGCGTCGCGGATAAGGAAATCCGTAAGACTTGGGAGATCGATTGCACGAAGGCCAAGTGCCTCGTGCTTGCCTCTATGGACAATGAACATCAGAGGAGGCACGAGAATATGGACCTCGAATCCATATTTCTCCATACAAAAGAACTGTATAGAGAGCAATCTCGTATCGCCAGATACGAAGTGTCGAAAAAGCTGTTTTCGGCAAAGTTGGCCATCGGATCATCGGTAGCGGAACACGTGCTTAAGATGATTGGCTTCATTGAGGAGCTCGCGGACCTTGGGACCACGTTGGAGAATGAGCTCTATACGGACTTGATTCTTCAGTCCCTTCCTTCCACTTACGCCCAGTTCATCCTGAATTTCAACTTGCAAGAAAAAGAAGTTGAACTTTCAGAACTCCTCAACATGCTGAGGAGTGCAGAGGGCACCCTACAGAAAGATAGGGAAACATCCACTTTGTTTGTAGGAGGATCTTCCTCTTCTAGGTCCAAGGCGAAAGCCAAGGGAAAGAAGAAGAAAGCCCCCAACAAACCAAGGGGCGGTGTTAGTAAAGTGGATACGAAGGGAAAGGCAAAAGCAACAAAGATAGCGGGGAAGCTTATAGGGAAGGAAGAGTGCTTTTTCTGTCATAAGAGTGGTCACTGGAAGAAAGATTGCAGGGCTTGGAAAGCCAGAACACAGGATCTGAAGTAAGTTGTGGCTTCAGCTTCAGGTGTGTATATTATTGAAAACTGTCTATCAATAAACTCTACTTCTTGGATATTGGATACCGGATCAGGATCTCATATCTGTAATTCTTTGCAGGCGTTGAGAAACCGTAGGGTTTTGAAGACAGGTGACATGACCTTCAAAGTTGCAAACGGAGCTAGCATGGATGCTAAGGCCGTGGGGGACTATCACCTGGGAATGTCAGATGGACATGTTTTGGTTTTACGTAATTGCTTTTTTGTACCCAACGCAACTTGTAATATCATTTCTGTATCTTTGATTTTTAAAGAAGGTTATGAATTTGCGTTTGTAAGTAATATTGTAAGCATTCACCTTAATCAAGTTCTGATTGGGTCAGGTACATTAAGCAATGGTATATACGTACTAAACCAACCACAGATTTTCAATGTCCAGAATACACACAAAAGAAAGTCTCCGGAAATAAATCAGACTTACTTATGGCATTGTAGACTGGGTCACATCAATGAGAGAAGGTTGACGAAGTTACATACAGAAGGATATTTGGATCCGTTCGAATATCAATCGTATGCCACTTGTCAATCCTGTCTCAAAGGAAAGATGACAAAGACTCCGTTCACTGGACACGGAGTAAGAGCGAGCGAGCTCTTGGGACTCGTACACAGCGACGTGTGCGGTCCAATGTCTACACATGCGCGAAGCGGTTATTCTTACTTCATTACTTTTACGGATGACTTTTCAAGGTACGGTTATGTCTTCTTAATGAAACATAAATCCGAAGCCTTTGGAAAATTCCAGGAATATAAGAATGAAATAGAAAAACAAACAGGAAAAAGTATCAAGACACTAAGATCGGATCGAGGTGGTGAATACTTGAGTGCCGAGTTCCTGGACTACTTAAAAGAGAATGGAATTCTCTCTCAGCTTACTCCTCCATACACTCCGCAACATAACGGTGTATCGGAGAGACGGAACCGAACCCTATTGGATATGGTACGGTCCATGATGAGTGACGCTGAATTACCGCGATCATTCTGGGGATATGCACTAGAATCAGCTGCATACCTTTTGAACCGAGTTCCAACTAAGACTGTGCCTACTACACCATATCAGATGTGGTGTGGGAAGAGATCCTATCTTAATCACATTAAGACATGGGGATGTCCAGCTTTTGTCAAAAAGCAGCATGCGGACAAGCTCGAGGCACGCTCAGTACAATGCAAGTTTGTGGGATATCCAAAGAACTCCAAGGGATATTTTTTCTATTGCGAAGAAGAACAAAATATTTATGTTTCTCGTCATGCCCACTTCTTGGAAACTGGATTTTTGGAAATTCAGATAAGTGGGAGCGCAATAGAACTGGAAGAAATTCCAGAACCACGAGCTATTACTGAAAGCTTAATAGAACCAGAGGGTTCGAAAGATCATGACATTCCTACGCCGCTCCGCAGGAGTAGTAGGCAGTCTCATCCGCCCGAGAGATACTACAGTTTTCTCATAGACGGGGATAGAGAAGATTGCATCATTGATTATGATAAGCCGACTAGCTTCCAGCAAGCCATTCAGAGCGTTGACTCGGTAAAATGGCTGGATGCAATACGGATCGAAATGGAGTCCATGTACACCAACAAAGTATGGACGTTGGACGTTGCTCCAGATGGGGTAAAACCCGTAGGATGCAAGTGAATCTTCAAAAGGAAGATTGGTGTAGATGGACAGGTTGAGACCTATAAAGCTAGACTGGTTGCAAAGGGTTTTCGTCAAAGACCTGGTTTGGACTATAACGAGACCTTTTCACCAGTAGCTATGCTGAAATCTATTCGGATCCTTCTTGCCATTGCTTCCTTCCACGATTATGAGATTTGGCAGATGGACGTAAAGACCGCTTTTTTAAATGGAAATTTAGAGGAGTGTGTTTATATGGACCAGCCAGAGGGTTTCATTCAGAGTGGGAGCAGTGGAAAGGTGTGCAAGTTGCTTAAGTCCATCTACGGACTAAAGCAAGCATCGCGGAGTTGGAACATCTGTTTTGATGAAACGGTCAAAAAATTTGGCTTTATTAAAAATCCAGATGAACCATGCATCTATAGTAGATTTGTAGCGAGAACTGTAGTATTCCTCGTTTTATACGTGGATGACATTCTCTTAATAGGAAATGACATTTCTATGCTACAATCTGTCAAAGGGTTTTTGTCACACAGGTTCTCCATGAAAGACCTGAGTTATGCCTCATACATTCTGGGGATCCGGATCTATCGTGACAGATCCAAGAGGATACTGGGACTCTCACAGTCCAGGTACATCGACACCATACTGAAAAGATTCAGTATGGAAGATTCCAAGCGCGGTAATCTACCGGATTGTCACGGGATCACCCTTTCCAAAGAGATGTCTCCCAAGACTGATTTGGAAAGGGATCGCATGTCTATTATACCCTACGCTTCTGCGGTAGGCTCTATAATGTATGTGATGTTATGTACCAGACCAGATGTAGCTTATGCACTGAGTGTGGTAAGCCGGTATCAGTCAAACCCTGGGGAGAAACACTGGATAGCAGTAAAGAACATTCTCAAGTACCTAAGAAGGACTAAGGAGATGTTCTTGGTGTATGGCGGAAAAGACCTCCAGATCGAGGCCTTTGCTGACTCCAGCTTCCAGAGTGACAAGGATGATTCCAAGTCCATGTCGGGTTATGTCTTTACCCTCAATGGAGGGGCGGTGTGTTGGAAGAGTTCCAAACAGGAAACCGTTGCTGACTCGACGATGGAAGCGGAATATATCGCTGCTGCAGATGCCGCAAAAGAATCTGTCTGGATAAGGAAGTTCTTAACTGAACTTCAGGTGGTTTCATCCATTGTTGATCCAATGCCTCTGTATTGCGACAACAACGGGGCTATAGCTTTAGCGAAGGAACCAAGGTCCCATCAGAAGTCCAGACACATCTTGAGGCGGTATCACCTGATCAGGGAGATCGTGGGTCGCCAGGAGATCGAGATTCAGAGAGTTTCTATGGAAGATAACACTGCTGATCCACTCACAAAGGCCTTACCCCAGACTCAGTTCGAGCGGCTGATCGAGATGATAGGTCTTCGATACGCCAGTACATGGCCTTAGTGCAAGTGGGAGATTGTTAGTGTATATGCCCTAGAGGCCATTACTGTATCATACTAGTTTGTATATTACTTAATGGAAGCTTGGGATATTCACCTTGTATAGACAATCTTGCTCAATATAGTAGTAGCAGGTTTGTTTCTGCTTTAATGTGTACATGTGTTTATTTTAGCATATCACCTATACACATTAGTGGAGCCCTTAAGATCTTTGCTTGATTACCGGCGTTGTGATGGCAGTCACACTCGTGGGGGCTGGGTAATCTATAAGCACATCCTTATGCAGGTCCCTAGTCGCAGGACTATCGAGACAGGGCATCGATACTCCGGAGTAGACTAGCGTATGCGCTTCTCATCCCAGTATGGGAGACGGTCTGTCCCACAGCCGTCAGTACGTCGTACTTGAGATAGTATGCGGGTGCTCGTTAGGTTACGAGTACACTGGACAGGACTCGTCGGGAACTGTTGGTTGGTACTATACCTAACGTCAGTTATCAGTTCCCAGGTGACATGAGTACAGCTTAGTCCGCTGACTTGACACTGTCACTTCGCCTCGAGTGTGTTCCCACTGTACTTTGATTACTACCCTACCACGACTCAAAGGAGTCATGCAAACAGGTAGTTTTTGGGTGCAGTCCGGAAGCACTTAGAGGCAGTGACGGTTAGACAGGATTCGTCTCTCCCGGTATTGGGGGCTGACATCGCGCTGTCTAGGAGAGCCATTACACGAGTAGTCCCTGGCCAGGGCAAGCGAGATATACTGGTAGGTTTCCAGTGTTATCTCAGGGTGTTCTGGGCTTCACTCCGACACGACTTATACCGCTATTAGGGGACTGACGTTTACCGCCCCTAGGCCCGCCATGCGATGTATCAGACGAACAGACCGGACTGTATGGAGATTGTCACATTCAGACTCAGTAGGAGTTCAGATGGGTTTCACCTCGTCAGTCTTCTTGTCGGCATCTACCTGGGGACCGTTACGCACAGCTAATGCCGCTTGCGGTCTGTGGTTAAACCCACTGCCAGCGTAGTGTCGAGTCTTTAGAGTCCCACACAGAAAGCTATTCGCCTTTAGGCAAAAGAGTAGAGGTCGCATGGTTTTGGGACAGGTCGCATGGTTTTGCGACAGGGTTCGGTCACATCCGTGCACTTGTGCACGTTTGGTGTCCGGACAGTTAACACTAGTGGGCTTTGTTTAAGCCAGATCCTAGTGTACGTTTTGGGATTGGTTTTATCTCGTTTGTATTCATGTTCCTCGGAACGCGGATGCAGGTGTGTATGCACAGTTGACAGAGAGACAGAGGCAGAGGATTCTCATTGAGGTTGTTGACTGTTGACTGTTGACTAAACCCTAATGAGAATAAGATATATGATTAACAATAATATTAATTAAGTATTATAGTGACATGGTTGTTGAGGGGTTGACTTTGTTGACTTGTTGACTTTGTTGACCGGTTGACTAGGTTGGACTAGTTGACCATCATCATGACAATGGCTATCATTCCATGGCAAAGTCTTTTGCTTGCTTGTTTATTTATGCAAAATGAGTGCATGAAATGATATAGCCATTATGACTTAAACCATCACACAATACTTGATTACTATTTTTGTTATGATGGTTTTGGATTATGAGAGGTTGGATGGCAAAAGAGTTACTCATTCTCTCATTTCATTTCTCTCTCTTGCCATCACTTGCTCAAGCTCTCCCTCTTCCTCTTGCTCTCTCTAGCTCAAGGCAAACCATTCTCATGTGTTGAGACTCATTGCCTTAGAGATAAAAAGACACCAAAACAATCCTCTACTCATTCTAGTTCACAAGGCCTAGCAAGCCAAGTGTTCTAGTTTCTTTAAAGTTCGAAGAAGAAGCCAAAGGTAGAAGCTTTCGGGTGGATCCATCTTCGGCGTAAGGAGACGACGAGGTGAGGCCGATCCGTACACCGGGAGGAGTTGAAGACGAAGGAGTTGAAGAAAGGTATAGCCCCCCTAACCGAGTAGGTAAAACTCAAGTTAGGTTGTTAGTTAGTTGTTTAACAAAGATCCGTATTAGTAGTCCATGTTACCACCCTCTTGAAAATCGTTTTTCACCACTTCCGCAACCCCGTAAGTACCGGGGAAGGGTAGCATGGACTTACAAGCTTAGGGTTTAGAGGGGAGGCAAAGAAAAAATAAATGAAATAATACAAAGGTGGCTACAACCTCAACCCGAATGTGCCCCGCAAAAGAATATTACATCAATTACAAATTAACATGAATGAAAGAAAAGAAAACGCTCTTCTCATATCCCCGGCTATTCATCCACGACGATCCAATACTTCATATACACAAACCATCATCAGGATACTTATATATGCAACCCCTACAAATCGGCATGTAGTAATTAGAGGACGTTTAGCAACACATATACAAACTGAAATTTATAAACGATGTTAAAACTGCGACTTCGAAATACTCCGTATTTCCCCAACACAAAGATAACATAATATGAAATCTGGGCAAAAACAAATAACACCTGAAAACCTAAATCCAAGATTCCAGAACACTACCAAAATTCTAAGACCAATCTCCCTTGAAGAAAACCTTTGTGTAAGTCGATGTCGCGCACCCTGCGGTTTCGCGGGGATGTGGAATTTACAAAAAACGATTTTTCTTACTTCGCAACACCGACTGAACTCCAGGATCTTAATAGAAACCTTAACTAGCTAAATCTACTTGGAGGTTTAACTACTCGGTAAGAGTTTTATACCTCCTAGAACCTTGTCCTTCGGGTCTTCTTCTCCTCCTTTCCTTGAGCTCCTTGAAGATCCGAATCGCGCTTGATCGTCGGCCTCCTCATGTCGAAGATGATCCACCCTAAAGTCTATACCTCAAGCTCCAACCTCTAAACCGAGGTAACTAGGGTATCTAGTTCGCTAAGCTAGGTAGCCTAGAAGATGTAGAGTATCTAATGAAGTATTTTATCTCATGAGACCCTACGGTTCACAACTCATGTGAGGGTTAAGGTCTTGAGGAAGAAGGAGAGGAAAGTATGGAGAGAGAAAGAGAATGAACAAATGGGCAAAGGTTATGGCAAGTGAAGAATGGCTCACAAACTTCACTCATTCAAGCATGCAATATTTTCCAATAGAAAATATCAACCATGCTTGAATAGTGAGTCCAAACTAATAAACAAATACAAAGAGCCATGCTTCACCCCATGCCATGGATGTCTCCAATTTCCACCTCATTAATCTATTTCTCAAAATAGATAAACCAAATAATGAGGTGCCCCCTTCTAGAAATATCTCTTGTGAAATTACAAGAATGCCATCATCGTATATACATACCCGTATTCGTATTCCGAAAAATACGAATATAATGAGATAATAAAAATCCAATAATATAATACTAGTATCCGGCTTAAACCAAAGCCCACTAGTATTATCCGTTCGAACAACATTCGTGTAGCCAGTACACGTATGTGATCGAAACCCTGCCGTAAAACCATACGGCTTCTACATCGTTTTGCCCGAAGCAGGGAAACCCTCTGTGTGGGACTCTAAAGACTCGACAGTATACTAGCAGTGGGTTTAACCATAAGTCCGTCAACGGTACTAGTTTCACGTAACGGCTACCCATGTATCGGTCGATAAGAAGGTCGATGAGCAAACTCATCCGAACTCCTACTGATCCTATCTGTGACAATCTCCGTACAGTCCGGTCTGTTCGTCTAAGATACTCGCATATCGGGCCTAGGGGGATGGTAAACGTCAGACCCATAACAGCGCAATAAGTCATGCCGGAGTAGAGGCCAATACACCCTGAGAAACTACTGGAGTACCTACCAGTAAATCTCGCTTGCCCTGGCCAGGGACTTTGTGTAATGGCTTTCCGAACACAGCGCGATATCAACCCCCAATACCGGGAGAGACGAATCCTATCTAACCGCTACTGCCTCCAAGTGCTTCGGGACTGCACCCAACTACTACCTGTTTGCATGACTCCTTTGAGCCGTGGTAGGATAGTAATCTAAGTGTAGTGGGAACACACTTGAGACGAATAGTGATATCAAGTCAACGGACTAACATGTACTCATGCCATCCGGGAACTGCTATCTGACGATAGGTATACTACCAACTAGCAGTTCCCAACGAGTCCGTCCAGTATAACTCATAACCCAATGAGCACATGTATACTATCTCCGGTACGACGTACTAATGGCTGTGGGACAGACCATCTTCCCTGCTGGGATGAGAAACGTATACACTAGTCTATTCTGGAGTATCGATACCTCGTCTCGGATAATCCTACGACTAGGAACCTGTATAAGGATGTGCTTATAGACTATCCAGCCCCCACTATTGTTATTGTCATCACAACGCTGGTAGTCAAGCAAAAATCCTAAGGGCTCTATGTATAAGCGATATGCTAAAACAAACACATGCACATATTGAGGTAGAATCAAACCAAGTAGCATACTACCATTTTGAGCAAGACTGTTATTATAACTGTGAATATCCCAAGTTTCCAAAATGTAATATACAATCCAGTATGATACAATAATGGCCTCTAGAGCATACATCACTAACAATCTCCCACTTGCACTAAGGCCGTGTATTGGCATATCACAGACCTATCATCTCGATTAGCCTCTCGAACTGTGTCTGAGGGATTGCCTTTGTGAGTGGATCTGCAGTGTTGTTCTATGTCTCTACTCTCCGCACCTCGATCTCCCGGCGATCAACGATCTCCCTGATCAGGTGGAACCGCCTCAAGATGTGTCCGGACTTCTGATGAGACCTTAGTTCCTTCGCTAAAACTATAGCGCCGTTGTTGTCACAATACAGTGGTATTGGATCAACAATGGATGGAACCACCTGAAGCTATGTCACGAACTTCCTCATCTAGACTGCTTCTTTCACGGCGTCACATGCAGCGATATACTCCGCTTCCATCGTCGAGTCAGCAACGGTGTCCTTCTTGGGGATCTTCCAACAGACCGCCCCTCCATTAAGAGTAAATACATATCCCGATGTGGACTTGGAGTCATCCTTGTCGCTCTGGAAGCTAGAGTCAACGAAGGCCTCGATCTGGAGGTCTTCACTGCCGTACACCAAGAACATCTCCTTAGTCCTTCTCAGGTACTTGAGAATGTTCTTCACTGCAGTCCAGCGCTTCTCCCCTGGGTTTGATTGATACCTGCTTACAACGCTCGGTGCGTAAGCTACATCTGGTCTGGCACACAATATCACATACATTATAGAGCCTACCGCAGAAGCGTAGGGTATAATACTCATGCGATCCCTTTCTAAATCAGTCTTGGGAGACATCTCTTTGGAGATGGTGATTCCGTGACAAGCCGGTAGATTACCGCGCTTTGAATCTTCCATACTGAATCTCTTCAGTATGGTGTCGATGTACCTTGATTGTGAAAGTCCCAACATCCGTTTAGATCTATCACGATAGATCTGGATCCTTAGAATGTAGGAGGCATCACCCAGGTCTTTCATGGAGAACCTTTATGACAAGAATCCTTTGATTGATTGTAGCATAGGAATGTCATTTCCTATCAGGAGAATGTCATTCACGTACAAGGCGAGGAATACCACAGTTCTCGCTACAATTTTACTATAAATACATGGTTCATCTGGATTTTTGATAAAGTCGAATTCCTTGACCGTCTCATCAAAACAGATGTTCCAACTCCGCGATGTCTGCTTTAATCCATAAATGGATTTAAGCAACTTGCACACTCTTCCGCTGCTCCCACTCTCTATGAAACCCTCTGCTGATCCATATAAACACACTCTTCTAAATTTCCATTCAGAAAAGCGGTCTTTACGTCCATCTGCCAAATTTCATAATCGTGGAAGGCAGCAATGGCAAGAAGGATCCAAATGGATTTGAGCATAGCCATTAGAGAAAAGGTTTCATCATAGTCCAAACCAGGTCTTTGACGTAAATCTTTTGCAACAAGTCTAGTCTTATAGGTTTCAACATGTTCATCTACACCAATTTTGTTTCTGAAGATCCATTTGCAGCCTATGGGTTTTACCCCTTCTGGAGCAATGTCTAAAGTCCATACTTTGTTGGTGTACATGGACACCATTTCGGTCCGCATTGCATCCAGCCATTTTACCGAGTCTCTGCTCTGAATGGCTTGCTGGAAGTTAGTTGGATCATCATCATCGATGATACAATCCTTTCTATCCCCGTCTATGAGAAAACCGTAGTATCTCTCGGATGGATGATACTGCCTACTAGTCCTGCGGAGTGGCGCGGGGATGTCCGGTTCTTTCGAAACTTCTGGTTCCACCATGCTTTCAGTAATAGCTTGTGGTTCTGGAATTTCTTCCAGTTCTATTGCGCTCCAACTTATTTCTTTTTCAAGAAATTGAGTCTCCAAAAAGTGGGCATGCCGAGAAACAAAGACATTTTGTTACTCCGCGTAATAGAAAAGATACCCTATGGAGTTGTTTGGGTATCCCACAAATCTACACAGTACCGAGCGTGTCTTGAGTTTATCTGCATGCTACTTTTTTATAAAAGCTGGACATCCCTATATCTTCAGATACTTAAGATAGGGTTTCTTCTCACTCCACATCTGATATGGTGTGGTAGGCACTGACTTAGTAGGAACCTTGTTCAAAAGATATGCAGCTGATTCTAGTGCATAACCCCAGAAGGATCACGGTAACTCAGCATTTCTCATCATGGAACGTACCATATCCAATAAAGTTTGGTTCCGCCTTTCCGATACACCGTTGTGTTGAGGTGTGTATGGAGGAGTAAGCTGAGAGAGAATTCCATTCTCTTTTAAGTAATCCAGGAACTCGACACATAAGTATTCCCCACCTCGATCAGGTCTAAGTGCCTTGATACTTTTGCCGGTTTGTTTTTCCACTTCATTCTTGTATTCCCGGAATTTCTCAAAAACCTCGGATTTATGTTTCATCAAGAATACATGTCCATACCTTGAGAAATCATCCCTAAAAGTAATGAAGTAGGAATAACCACTTCTTGCATGTGTAGACATTGAACCACATACGTCGCTGTGTATGAGTCCCAAGAGCTCGCTGGCTCTTACCCCATGTCCAGTGAACGGAGTCTTTGTCATCTTTCCTTTGAGACATGATTGACAGGTTGGATAAGACTGATATTCAAAAGGATCCAAATATCCCTCTTTATGTAATTTTGTCAACCGTGTTTCATTGATATGACCCAGTCTACAATGCCATAAGAAAGCTTGATTTAATTCTGGAGACTTTCTTTTGAGTGTGTTCTGGACGTTCAAAACCTGAGCTTGATTTAATATGTATATACCGTTATCCAGTGTACCTGACCCAATCAAACTTTGATTAAGGTGGATGTGGACGACATCGCTTACAAATGTAAAATCATAACCTTCTTTAGAAAGTAAAGATACAGATATGATATTACAAGCCAGACTGGATACACACAAACAGTTACGCAAAATCAAAATCCTCCCACTTGTCAATCCGAGATGATATTCCCCTACGGATACAGCATCCACGCTCATTCCGTTAGCAACCCTGAGAGTCATATCACCTGCTTTAATAACTCTACGGTTTCTCAGAGCCTGTAATGAATTACAGATATGAGATCCTGATCCGGTATCTAGTACTCAGGAAGTAGAGTTAATTCACAGATAGTTTTCAATCATAAATACACCTGAAGCCGAAGCCACAACGTGCTTTGAATCCTGATTTCTGGCTTTCCAAGCCCTGCAGTTCTTCTGCCAATGCCCTTTCCCGTGACAATAGAAACATTCATCCTTCCCTACTGTTAGCCCCAAAACTTTTGTCCTGCACTTTCCTTCTACCTTACTGACACCGCCTATCGGCTTGATGGGGGCCTTCTTCTTCTTCTTCCCCCTGGCTTTCGCCTTGGATCTAGAAGAGGAAGATTCCCCAATAAGCAGAGCGGGTGTCTCCCTGGTTTTCTGTAGGGTGCCCTCTGCACTCCTCAACATGTTAAGGAGTTCTGGAAGTGAAACTTCCTTACCCTGAATATTGAAATTCAAGATAAACTGGGCGTAGGTAGAGAGGAGGGACTGTAGAATCAAGTCTGTATATAACTCGTTCAACAACATGGTCCCAAGGTCCGTGAGCTCTTCAATGTATCTAATCATCTTAAAGACGTGATCCCCTACAGATGACCCGACAGCCAATCTCTCCTGAAACAATTTCTTCGAGGTCTCATATCTTGCGATATGAGATTGCTCTCCATATAAATCTTTGGTAGGGAGGAAGATGGAAGCTAAGTCCATCTCTCGTGCCGTCTCTGGTGTTCATTATCCATTGAGGCCAACACGAGGCACTTGGCTCTTGCACTGTCTATTTCCCATATCTTACGGATTTCAACATCCGCGACAGTGGAATCTGGACCTGAGACGGCGGGGGTTTTGGTAGTAAGGAGGTAGCCCAGCTTGTCATAGGTAATGGCCATCTGGACATTCCTTAGCCAATCTTTATAGTTTGGCCCAGTCAATTTGTTTTTATCTAGCAGTAACTTAAGCTCGGTCATCTTGGTCGCTGACATTAGGAGAGAGAGAAGAAACACTCAGCATGATACTCTTGCAAGTTTAGATTGGTTATTACTAAATAGGATGGCTCCCACTGTTCCTCGAATCCTCCTTCAAATCATAAAAGAAGAATTGGTCAGGATTAATCTCACCCTACAATTCTTACTTAACCTTTCGGCCAGGCTAGTGTTGGTACTTCGAGAGAGGTTTTCCAACGCTTTCATGAAGTTCCTTAATTACATAACCTCTTTTCCCTGGAGACGTAGCCCCGCTAACACCGTTCTAGGCACCTACTTGGTTTATAACATTGATTGTTTAGTGAAAAATCTCCCGAAGAGTAGCGGATACTCACAGTAAGATCGGGATCCAAATATCATCGTGTGACAACCTTGAAGGAATCCTACCAAAATCATCACACTCCAAATGGTATGCAACACTAGCAAGTTTCATTTTCCTTAGAAACTCCCGATGTGGATTTTTGCCCCATGCGCTTATGACCTTGACGAAGACCAACATATCATAAGATATAAGTCAAGTTCTACCCGTCATTATCCAAGTTAATTTGAACTCACCCGTACAAACCCTTGACGAAGGCCAAAATAGCTGTACGACTGTCCCAAATCAATGCATATATCTATGCTACAGCTACCAATCACTATGCCTTGGTGAAGGTCAAAATGCATAGCTTGAATAGTACTGAATACTCATCTGAAATGACGGAGGGCTACGGATGGTTTTGGCGAAACCGTGAACGTAATGAACTTGATATGGTCGAAAGAACCATGATAGCTTTTAAAAGGAGTGGTTTAGGCTCTGCATTTAAAAGTTGTTTTTTAAGAAAACCTAGTGGTTTTGAAATTGTTCCAACGATTTAAACTTTGGTTTGTTTTCCTTTCATTAATCAATATTAATGCAATCCCATCATTGCAGAAATGAAACGAAAATAGAACGTACACTTATGTCATCCGCATTCGTCACGGGGCCCCATCATGCACCGTTATGTTACTTAACTAACTGCAGAGCGGGGCTGGACTAGCGCGGGTGCAAAACATAAGCAACGTTTATTCTTCTCACGCAATAATTGGCATTTCAGATCATAGATGAATATATTGGATATACTAGGAATTCAGTGTTTCGTTTTAGCCTAGAACGAAAGACGGATTCCACGGTCGTGATGAATAGCCAAACCCCACCCTAGACCCCTTATAACAACTCTAAACTTTCTGTACAAAATTTTTCCAAAATACAGAAAGGAATAGCTAAGCCTGAGCACAAGTTATAAATTTGATTTGCTTTTGAACAGCAAGAAATAACTTGTAGCTCACTGCTAAAGCCTTACACTACTGTGACATAGCCCCTGTGTTCGAATCCCTCCAGCCACATATTATTTTTATTGTTTTTTTTAATCTTTTAGAAGCCCAAAGGTTTGCACGTGCACTACATGTAAAATGAAAAGTTACACAGAAATCAAACATGTGCACTGAAGTATATAAAGCGACGAAGACACGTGGCGAAGATCTAAGCCCTAACCGCCGGAAATCGACCGACGAGATTGCCTCCATGACCGGCACCGCCGGGCCCCCCGTAGAGGATGGTCCCCAATTTTCTCCCCTGGCACCTCTTCGCCTACCCCACCAACCCCATATTGTTTGTTTACTCTGCAATTATCCAGAGAGTATAATTTCACTCTTTAATTCTAATTTTAATCCATATTTTTAATGCATTCTTTAACCCTCAAAACCCTAATTTTTACTATAAATACCACACCATATTTCACCCCTCCTCACTCAGAATTTCATTACAAAAACTCTATAAAATTTCCAAGTCCCAAGTTGTGCAAGTGGAGTTAGCAAAGAGCAAGATTCCGGTGACGTTCCAAGAAGAATCCGGTGACGAAACGACGTCCCGACGGTTCCAAAGTCTTCCTCTACCTCCCCTCTATCTTTGTATATAGTAATTTCCCTCTCCCCTTCTCAATCTCTAGTCTAAAACTTTCATTTTTTCAAAACCCGTCAGAAGCGGAGTTAATCCGACTTCCGATTCGTTTTTCTTTTAAAACTCTATTTTTCTTAAACAATAAAATACCATATTCTCTCATAATGTTTAACAAACATAAATAAATATATTAGAACAAGTTTCATCTCAAAATAATAAGTATTGCAATTTCTATTTCATTTTTACAGTAAAATACCATTATGTTTACAAACGATATTGTTATCCACTTTTAACCGTATTACCTTTAGAAAACTCACGATGTAATGACCTACCTCATCACAACACATATTTTTGACATAGCATGATGGATTTTGGGTTTCTAGATTATGGGAAAATACAATATTACGAATAAATACCTTAAACAATTAAAAACCGTTTTCTTTAAAAAATGTGTTATCTAATTCCTTGCAATTGTGCTTCTACAACCCATTTTGGGGAACCCCGATCGGGATGGTGCGGGTTATCGCACATCCTCGGACCTAGTAGAGCGAGATGCAGACCTCCGCAAGGAGCATTCGATCTCGATGGAATTTTTGATGCAATTTTTAAGAAAATGAAATTTCTACAAAATAAATAAACTTTATTTTTATTAAATATATATATATATATATATAATTATTATCAAAATATCTATTTTAAATATAAGATATGAATATTCCATGTTTTCTAAATCAAAAGAATCACAATTTCATGAAACTACCATTACAGTTCAATACAAATTCCAATATTTCATTAAAATACCATATACAATGAAAACTATGTTCTACTCACTAGAAAATTTCACTTTTATAAAATATACATCTATGAAAACTCTGAAGACGACAATTAAATACTTGAGGTGTATTTTGAAAATATATCCAAAACTATTTTTACATAAACCCCCTCAAGCTATATCAATTTACAATAAGGACCCTAGTAAACATAGGTTTAAGTGGGACCAGTTCTCTTGAGCCTCAGGGAGCCGGAGAATATAGGTGTTTGCCTATCTATGGTAGATAATCTAATAATGGTGTTATCAACACGGTAATTGTTTTGAAAAAAGACACAAATCCTGCCGTTCATGTGCAGCAATTATCGATAACATCAAAACTAATTCAGGACTTCAATTTCTCTTTAAAAGTCCGACTCAGTCAAGTCGTGATCAAATCTGAATACAATCTGACTTGAATTCAATTCAAGTATAACTGCAATACAACATGAATCCGTCTATACCAGAATACAATCTATAACAACATGAACATGACTGAACCGAACCATGGATATACTCTGATTACATGACTATCCATTTATATCCATTCCGTTTACTGATATCATGGTTTCGGCAAGTCTTCCATTTACTACAAGACAACATAATACAATCAGTATAATCAATACAAAAGACATTACGGAGTTTATAAAGGGGTAGACTGGTACGGAACATGTTAAAGGTGGCACGAGGTGGTCACAAAAAGACATAATTACATCCATGCCGTTGTTCCGTGGTATTGTCGACGAAGCCTTATACTACGGGTTACCAAATTCCACGGTGTAAGTTAGACTCCTCTCGTATACACTGGCATATTCTGTACCAAGCTACAAACACTACGTTAACATAACAATCAAACATTATACTAGATATACTCTCTACTTCTCTCCTTCTTTGGGACTTACCGAGCGATTGTTCGTTGACGACATTCCTATTTCTCTTCTTCTTTGGAATGTTGTCAGGAGGACCCGACTCTGAAGAGTTCGAGACCAGCCAGGAGCACTTGGAGCAGTTCACTGAAGACCCCGAGCTATAGTCACTTGTACATATTTTCTTTTCATTTCAGTTATGCCATTGTTTAGGCGTTGCTTTCCAGACTTGTATTTGCATTTCCAGTTATATCTGTAAAAGAATGTTTAATAAATAAAGTTGATGTTCATTATATTCATGTCTCTTGTGTACATTTTACTTTATATTGCTTAGATACGCTTAGCGTGTTTACTTCTGAGTAAATACGTAGCGGACATCGTCGCGTCCTCTTGCCCGTACACAGGGAAACGAGGCGTGACACCCCTACGGGTGCGACAAACTACTCGCCAAATTTCTGAAACGAAGCAACCTCCATCAATAAAATGAGCAGGCCACTCGGCACTTCAAGAACCCGGTAGTTTGTGCACCCCACCTTGTATATATCCTAGGTGCAAGAAAAAATAAATGAAATAATACAACGGTGGCTACAACCTCAACTCGGATGTGCCCCGCAAAAGAATATTACATCAATTACAAATTTACATGAATGAAAGAAAAGAAAACACTCTTCTCACATCCCCCGGCTATTCATCCACGACGATCCAATACTTCATATACACAAACCATCATCAAGATACTTATATGTGCAACCCCCACTAATCGGCATATAGCAATTAGCGGACGTTTAGCAACACATATACAAACTGAAACTTATAAACGATGTTAAAACCGCGATTTCGAAATACTCCGTACTGCCCAAACACAAAGATAACATAATATGAAATCTGGGCAAAAACAAATAAACACCTGAAAACCTAAATCCAAGATTCCAGAACACCGCCAAAATTCTAAGACCAATCTCCCTGGAAGAAAACCTTTGTGTAAGTCGATGTCGCGCACCCCGCGGCTTCGCGGGGAGGCGGAATTTACAAAAAAAACAATTTTTCTTACTTCGCAACACCGACTAAACTCCAGGATCTTAACAGAAACCTTAACTAGCTAAATCTACTTGAAGGTTTAACCACTCGGTAAGAGATACCTCATAGAACCTTGTCCTTCGGGTCTTCTTCTCCTCCTCTCCTTGAGCTCCTTGAAGATCCGGATCGCGCTTGATCGTCGGCCTCCTCGTGTCGAAGATGATCCACCCTAGAGTCTATACCTCAAGCTCAAACCTCTAAACCGAGGTAACTAGGGTATCTAGTTCGCTAAGCTAGGTAGGCTAGAAGATGTAGAGTATCTAATGGAGTATTTTATCTCATGAGACCCTAGGGTTCACAACTCATGTGAGGGTTAGGGTCTTAAAGAAGAAGGAGAGGGAAGTATGGAGAGATAAAGAGAATGAACAAATGAGCAAAGGTTATGGCAAGTGAAGAATGGCTCACACACTTCACTCGTTCATGCATGCAATATTTTCCAATAGAAAATATCAACCATGCTTGAATAGTAAGTCCAAACTAATAAACAAATACAAAGAGCCATGCTTCACCCCATGCCATGGATGTCTCCAATTTCCACCTCATTAATCTATTTCTCAAAATAGATAAACCAAATAATGAGGTGCCCCCTTCTAGAAGCATCTCTTGTGAAATTACAAGAATTCCATCACCGTATATACATACCCGTATTCGTATTCTGAAAAATACGAATATAATGAGATAATAATAATCCAATAATATAATACTAAGATCCGGCTTAAACCAAAGCCCACTCGTATTATCCGTCCGAACAACATCCGTGTAACCAGTACACGTATGTGATCGGAACCTTGCAGTAAAACCATACGGCTTCTACATCGTTTTTCCCGAAGCAGGGAAACCCTCTGTGTAGGACTCTAAAGACTCGACAGTATGCTGGCAGTGGGTTTGACCATAAGTCCGTCAGCGGTACTAGTTTCACGTAACGGCTACCCATGTATCGGTCGATAAGAAGGCCGATGAGCAAACTCATCCGAACTCCTACTGAGCCTATCTGTGACAATCTCCGTACAGTCCGGTATGTTCGTCTAAGATACTCGCATATCAGGTCTAGGGAGATGGTAAACGTCAGACCCCTAACAGCGCAATAAGTCATGCCGGAGTAGAGCCCAATACACCCTAAGAAACTACTGGAGTACCTACCAGTAAATCTCGCTTGCTCTGGCCAGGGACTTTGTGTACTGGCTTTCCGAACATAGCGCGATATCAACCCCTAATACCGGGAGAGACGAATCCTATATAACCGCTACTGCCTCCAAGTGCTTCGGGACTACATCCAACTACTACATGTTTGCATGACTCCTTTGAGCCATGGTAGGGTAGTAATCTAAGTGCAGTAGGAACACACTTGAGACGAATAGTGATATCAAGTCAACGGACTAACATGTACTCATGCCACTCAGAAACTGCTACCTGACGATAAATATAATACCAACCAGCAGTTCTCAACGAATCCGTCCAGTGTAACTCATAACCCAATGAGCACCTGTATACTATCTCCGGTACGACGTACCAATGGCTGTGGGACAGACCATCTCCCCTGCTGGGATGAGAAGCGTATACACTAGTCTACTCTGGAGTATCGATGCCCCATCTCGATAATCCTATGACCAGGGACCTGTATAAGGATATGCTTATAGACTACCCACCCCCACTGGTATAACTGTAGTTCCCTGATTAAAAATCAGGAAATACCTCAATGAGGCATCACGTGCTCACACGTGACCAAGGGTCACGTGTTGACACGTGATAGTTTCCTGCGATCTCTATAGAATTAAATTCTAATTAAACAAAATGTAATAAAACAGCTGAGGAAAGACCCCAATGGGGCATCACGTGCTCACACGTGACCAAGGGTCACGTGCTGACACGTGATGGTCCCTTAGCTCTGTTAAAAAGGCAGAATTAAATTCTGAATAAAAGAGGGTCACGTGCCAACACGTGGCAGGTCCCTCAGCTCTTTAATTGATAGAATTAAATTCTATTTCAATGGTCAAATGTTGGGATCACGTGCCAACACGTGATAGGCTTTGAAAGCTTTATAAATTGATAGAATTAAATTCTAATTAAGGAAAATCAAAGACCCCAACTGGGAAAGTATTTCTTTAAATCTTTCCAAACAAACAAAAAAGGATTATGCTCTGTAAAGTGGAGCACCGTGGGATTAAAAATCCAATGGTGATTAAAAATCACCAATTTATGGAAAGATTTTATACAAGGAAAGATTTCCCTAAAATTCACCAAGAATAACAAACAGAATATCTTTTGGATTAAAAATCCAATGGTGAATAAAATTCACTGAGATCATGTTAGTTACAAAAACAAACAAAATCTTTCAATGAAAGATTTGCTAAACAAATTGATTCTTTTCCTTCTCCTATAAATAGGAGCCAAGGAGAGGCGAAGAAAGAGAGAATTTTTTGGGATCTTGAAATTTTCTAAAAGGCAAAAAGCAGAGAGAAAAGAAAGGAGAATTTAATTCTCAAGAAAAGAAACCCTAGGTGAGAAAGGGGAAAAGGATCAAAGCTTTCATAAAACAAAAAAGAGAATTTAATTCTCAATCTAAGAGTTTAACTCTTCTGCAAAAGAACTTAGTTCTTCCTCTGGTTGAAGATCTGCAGAAGCAAATCTCCCCATAGGTTGAGAATTTAATTCTCATCGGGTTGAGATTCTGCCATGCAGATCCAAAACTTAGAGAGAGAATTGAGTTTAGAGAATTTAATTCTCCCAAATTTACAGGAATTTAATTCCTCCAAGACAAAACTAGGGTTTAACCCTATATGAGAATTCAATTCTCCCAAAATCATAGGAATTTAATTCCTTCAAGACAGAACTAGGGTTTAACCCTATATAAGAATTTAATTCTTCCACATACATAAGAATTTAATTCCTCTAAAACATAATTAGGGTTTAATCCTACAGAGAATTTAATTCTTAAAAAAATAAAGAGACTTGAAAGATCTCCATGCATGCAAAGGACTAGGGTCACGTGTCCCCACGTGACCTCCAAAATAAGAAGGAAACAGTTTTGAGGCAATGCCTCACGTGTCCCCACGTGACCACCAAAATAAGAAGGAAACAGTTTTGAGGCAATGCCTCACGTGCTCCCACATGACCTCCAAAATAAAGAGAATAAAAGCAAATGAAATGTTGGCTTTGGGCGCTCTCACGTGTTACCACGTGACCCCTAATAAATGCTTTGATAACCAATGCACAAATATCCATCACGTGCCAACACGTGATGGCCAAAAGATCAAAAATGGTTAAACACTTATTTGCAGAACAAAGTAAAGGAGATCTGGCCCCACCTTCGGGTGCTCTCACGTGCTCCCATGTGACTCCTTTCTCTCTAGTGTTTAACACTAATTTGAAGGTTTCATTTCCAGTGTTTAACATTGTTTCCCCTTCAGTGTTTAACACTAATTTGAGTACTTCATTTCCAGTGTTTAACACTGTTGTTCTCTAGTGTTTAACACTATTTTTAGCCAAATTGGCTAATTTTCCAGAGGCAAAAGCCCCCCTTCAACTGAATCTCAAAATTGAGTAAAATTCAGAGCTATAATGTTTAATTCTCAGTCAAAGATAAAAAAAATGGTACCATAGACCTCAAACTCTTGTTTAAGCATTGCTAAATGATGAGGGGATGAACCCAGACACACATGTCTAATGGTCCCACAAAGGGACAATATTTCAAACTTAATTGGACTTAGTCCAAAATTGGCCATAAGTCCTCAATTCAAACTTAACTGAGCCAATGTGCTCATAATCTAATTAATCGATCTTAGTTCCAAATTGGACTACAGATCACTTAATCCACTTTGGTTCGAGGGTACATCTCTTTACTCCTCTGATATTTATCGTTGTAATCCTTCAACGTCGTCAGAGAGGTAACGGGTCCCGACAACCACACATTACTACGGACTTTGGGTCCTTAAACTCATGGACTATGATGTCCTTAACCTCGACCGTGATGTCTTAAAACTAACAACGGACTGTGGGGTCCTTAAACCCACGGACTATGATGTCCTTAACCTCGACCGTGATGTCTTAAAACTAACATTTGACTGTGGGGTCCTTAAACCCACGGACTATGATGTCCTTAAACCCACGGACTATGATGTCCTTAACCTCGACTGTGACGTCTTTAAACTAACATTGGACCGAGATGTCCTTAAACTAACAATGGACCGTAATGTCCTTAAACTAATTATCGACCGCAATGTCACTAAACAAAACAATAGAGTCCAATTGCTCTCTTGTCGGATCTAAACGGTCCCGTTAGGTTGATCTTAGTCTAAAATTAGACTAACGTATCCTTAACCAACGTTTAAGTTGATCTTAGTCTCAAATGAGACTAACGTATCCTTAAACCCAAACCCCCAAACCCAAATCTAAGAAAGATACGGATTTGGACTAGTCCACGCCCTACGGGCGACAACATTACTTAGTCTCCGTATACAATCCACGGGCAACCAAACACAAAACAAACACCCACGACACGAAGTGACCATCTGGAGAAGGAGAAAGTTGTTACCGCGATGCGGTAGCATAATTAACTGCAGGGGCTTGCGCCAGCAGGGAAAAGCGTCCCCACAATCAAAAACCCCTCAAACGAGGGGGAATCTGACGAAGTCTGCTACATCGGCCGCATCCGTTTAAACCTTCGATACATGGTGCCATAAATCAACTTGGCATCTTCGGAGAGGTGGACGGATAGCACCAATTAGCATATGCCCCTGGGATTCAGGCCCGGACGTCCCAACGTCCCGGTCGCGTCTTTCGGAGTGGTATAGATTCTGGCACGCCCGGTGGGACCTTTTCCTCTTTCCACTACACACTTCGTGTGTCGTGTTCGCGAACCAATCGCGGTTTAATATGGTTTCCCTTGGGTTCGAGGTACTAAGATTTGGTTTCTTGCTTGGCGCAGAGAACGAAACAGCAATGGCATCCACTTGCGAAAAGTGCTCCAACTGCAACTGCAACTCGCGCTCTGCCTCATCTGGAGGCATAGCCTACGGACCCTAAGCAGCCTCTTTGTTCACAATGCCGGTGGACCAGGTGACTCAGGCCACCACTGGATTGTTCTTTGGGACTATGCTCCCCCCGATGAGCTTCAGCACCCCTGTACCAACATCAGAAGCTCCCAAGAAGCCGGTCTTTGATCGGCTTGCTACTACCGCGGCCCCTCTCAACGGGTCATCCAGCTCCAGCTCCTCGGTCTTCGCCAGACTGGGCCAAAATTCCTGTGGGCCCATGATGAAGCCTGCAATCCCAGAAAAGCTTATCCTGAAGAAGATAGCCATACCTGCTCCCGAAGTCATCAAGGCGGCTTCTCTTGCCAAAGGGTCAGTCTTTACAAGACTGACTGTTCCGACTCCCACTAAGGTTCCCGTCCCCGCTCAGAAGTCTGTTTTTGACCGGTTGGATGCTGCTTCTCGAAGGACATCAGTCTTCAAGAGGCTGACGCCAGCGACAACCCCTCACCTGAACAGGGGGCAAGACAAAGCCATCCCCATCGCCGAACCAACCCCAACAGCTCGACACGCTCGACGTCGCCACTGGCGCCGAGTAAGGAAGGCTGGGGGCAACTCCCCCTCTGGGCTAACTCCACCAGCTCCAACGGTGCTGTTCCAACCGGGAACAGCTTTGAGCTACTGAACAAGGTGCGTAGGAACTCTCCTACCGCCGTACTGAAAAGGTCTCCGCCACCAGTGGAGACTGTCACTGAAATAAAGCCGGAGCAGTCCCCTCAACGGCTGTCTTCTAAAGTTTATAAAATCTGGCGACAAGTCCGAGAGTCGGTGGTTGATCAAGACTATCCCCGCCGGCAGAAGAAGCTGAAGGTCCGACAGGAAGAAAACCGTCCTGTTAAGCCACAGAAGGCAACGGCTACTTGGGTGCCCACTGCAACGGCCCCCTCAACTTCGACCACTCATAAAAGGAGAAGGCCGGAGAAAATCCCCATGGCTGCGACAAATGTCAGAGGCACTGAGCCCAAATGCCCTAAGCCTGGGGGCATGGTGGTGCATACCGTCTATATGGCATCCGAAAAAGATGATAGCAGTATCTCCACAGGTCATCGACCGCTTACGCGATCCGTGACAAAAGCCCAAGAACAGCAGCAGAAGCTCCAGGAGATGATGACTGCGATGGCCGCACTCACCGGACCAAAAGAAAGCCCGGAAATATCCGCGGAGCAGCGCCGTGAGCAGGAAACTGATGCTGAATTCCTTCGGAGAATGCTTGAGAAGAATGACAAAGAGGTCGCGGAACAAGCGGCCAATATAAAACAAATGGCCCTTCTATTTCAAGATATGGTGGGCATGATGATCCAGCCGGATCCCCCAGCCGAAGATCCTCCAGTGATAGTTGAAGACGACAAAGGGGAAACATCGACTCCTCCGGCTCTTTCAACAGCCAAAGAGGAAACTATTTCCAAGGCCGCTCTGGATGACTATATTGCTCAACAAATACGATCTCACCAGGCAAATGAATCGGCTGGCCAAGTCGTTAAAACTGGGCGGCTGTATCCAGGCTGGTATGACCAAATAAAGTACCCGCCGGGATACACAATCCCCAAATTCTATGTGTACAAGGGGACAGGCAATCCCCATCAACATGTCGCTCGGTTTAGGGCTCTGTGCGGCAACAACGGGGGTGATGATAAGCTTTTGCTCCGCCAATTCGTCGGTAGCTTGTCGGAGACGGCATTTGAGTGGTACTCCGAACTTCCAAACGACTCTGTCAAGACCTTCGCGGAAATGGAGTTGTTATTTACCCAGCGATTCGCAAGTGCTAGTGAACGCACCCCAATAACGGCATTGATCAATGCAAGGGTGAAGCCAGGCGAGACGTGAGTTCAATACGCAATCCGATGGCGAAATTTATGGTCAAAATGTGAGCAGCGCATCGAGAAAGCGCCGGCAGTGGGTATGTTCATAGGCACTCTGGACCCTCATGCAACTATTTACCAATTTATGATGTTCTTCAAGCCGACCACGTTCCAAGCCCCGATCGACAAGCTGGCCCAGATGGACCAAATGGGTCATAGACCGTCTCCTCCGAAGCCAGAGCCGCGGAACGAAAAGGGTAAAGGGAAGGCGACATTCGTTGCGAATACTCAACAGCAGCCCAGTGCCCCAAAACTAACGGATCAACTGGAAGAGAGACGGCGGTACTACAACGAGAAAATGAAACGTCCTTACTCGTTCCCTCGGTACAAAACGAAGAGACTGTTCGAACTGGCGATGCGCAACAGGCTCATCAATCTGCCGAATCCAAAACGACCACTGCAACTCGGCGAGACTAATGGTCCCAATTATTGCCCTTACCATCAAACGGTAAGACATCCAATTGAAGATTGCTTCGTCTTTAAGGGATGGATCGAGGATCAGTACCAACAAGGCAAGTTTATGCTGTCTGAAAAGTGGAAAGTAAGCCCATCACAACCGCACACTCCTAACAAGACGGACACACTGGGGGCATCGTGCTCTTTTGTTGAAGAAGCTCCATGGGAGGTCGCTCTTTCAGCCAAAACAAAAAGAATGCTGAACGATCTCCAGACATGCCCGGCGATCAGGTGGAAGAATCCACTGGAACCCCAGATTATCAAGGGAATGCTGAAACCGCGCACAACTCCAAAAATTGGTGGCGATATTCAAAACACTCACACCCAGCCGTCAAAGTCTTCGAAGAAGAAAAAGAAGACCAAAAATCCCGTGAAGCCTGGTGACAAGCGTACGGACCTGCAAAAGCAGATTAACTCACTGGAAAAGTACAATCAGAAGGCGTGGACTCCAGTCACACTCTAAGAATTTCTCAGCCACGTCCTTGAGGACGAAGGTGATGACAATGGAGAAGACTCGTCGGATGAATCTGAAAGTTACGTAGCAAGTTGCCATGTGATCTCTCACTCATCGGTAAACGATGAAGAAGTTCCTTACACAGAGAAGCTGGGGCAGGTCCTGAACCGGAACATCTAGAGCCATCAGACGAAATGATTGATGCGTTCCTGAATGAAGCGCTGCTTAAAAGCAAAGCTGCCTGAGAGCGTGAATGGCCATATTTGAAAAGGCCAAGAGTCGGCGACTGGACGAAAGGGTTACAACGCTCCCGCCAGATCAAAAGTGCATCCGCCTCAAATAAAAACAGGTTCAAGATGAGGAAGAGGTTCGCTAAAGCCATATTAATGGGAATGAAGCCGCCGCCCTCCGAAGGAAACATTCTTGGTGAAGCAGAAATGCATCCTAACTACTGCTTATATCATCGAAAGATTGCACACCCCACCGAAGAGTGCAATGCTTTTAAAAGACAGTGGCAGGGATATGTTGCTCACTGGCAACATTTTAAGCGGATGAAACGCAAAATTCGTCGGGAGCAAAGAAATACGACCGAGGAGCGTAGAAGAACTACCTGCAACTGTCACATGGTCGACGTTGGGGGATCACAAGTTCTCACCTTCGGGAGCGACTCTGACGAAGAAATGACTCTTGGTCCTCTCTATAAAGAATCCACCTCAGGAAAAGAGGAAGAACCGAAGACCTGTGAAAATATTCAGCTGCGCAATCATACACTGCCCGAAAAGAATCTCGGACCCACGAATAGAAAAGATAAGAGAAAAGAAAAAGTCTCTGAAGATATTGCCCTAGAAGACCAAGTCATCAAAGAGCTGACCGCCAAAGACCCGCTGATTGATACGAAAAAGTGTTTGTAGTTAACCGCAATCAATAACGGTGTCGCGTGTAGCTAGACCGAGATGAGTACGGGTCGTCCTCAGGGAAACGTGGAACCTTTTACTCTTACTTTAGATGTGTTGAAAGAGAGGAGGAAATAAGAATTTTGTGAAAAGTTTCTAGATCTACGTTAAGCAAGAATGCAAAAATATAGATCTAGATTATTTTAGAGATTTAGATAATATAATAAGAGGGCTTGTAGGGTTCGTTAGGATTTAGTAGTTATGGACGATTAATTAAAAGTTACCCTTTTATCCTTTAATAGATTTATAACTAGAATGCCGGTGATGCGTGTAGATTAGGGTTTCTGGAGGGAAAAGGAATCCCACTCTTAACCCTTATCTCGACACGGAACTCCGTTCATATCTAGCCTTTACCAAAACAATCATTAATCTAATCTCTAATCGCGGTCGGAACTAGCAAAGAATTGTTAGCACGCCCGATTAGGATGTTAATAATTCTTTTGATAAAGTTCATAAACTTTATAGGACTTAAAAAGGGTTTAGGGATGTTCATCGTCCATTAGCCTACCCTAATCCTACGAACCCTAACAAGCGGAGAATTACTCGCGCATGTTGGGAGAAGAAGATGAAAAGACAGAGAGGGAAAACATAATGTAAAATGCAAAAGAATTAAATAAAATAACTACCTTTATTAATCAACTTGAACAATCTACACTTTATTCCTTAGAAAATGATTACAAAACTAGTTGCTTCTCGATCTCTTCCAAGAAGGTAGATGAACCGTTGATGATCAGCCTGGATGCGTGAGCCGTCTGGGACTTCGTGATCGCGTCGGCTTGATAAATTTTCCAAGAGGCTTTCGGTGCCTTTTTATAGTGCAAAGCCAGAATCTTTTGGTTGAAAACTTGGTAAAATATAGCATAGATTCACCCCAAAAATCCTCGGCTTCCAACTCCATAGAATTGCGGCGGATCCGCGGCCTAAGGGTGGTTATGGCCGCGGATCCGCGGCCATATAATCTCCTCCGCTTATCATTTTTCTTGGGCTCTGTAATTGTGACATGTGGCAATCCTAGGCACCTTCAGAATTCAGAAATCTTCTCTCGGTTACTTCCAGACTTGGTCTCCAAGTTTTGATTCTTAATTAGGCAAGTCTTCTTCAACAACTTGATTTGCTTGATTCTAGTCTTTGAAAAATTCTACACACTTGGAAAAAATCTGCATAACAACTCAAATAATATTTAGTAGACCTAGTTCTACTTGGATTAGGTCAATGAATTTATTTATATACATTTTCCTACCAAATGTTAATTAAAATATATTAACACATGGAAAATAGTGTTTTTACACATAAACCCCCATATGTATGATATATTATAATAAAGTCTTTTTTTTAATATGAAAATGGTAGGAAAAATGTAATACAAATGTGCAGTTTTATCAACTGAACAAATACCCCCAAACTTATCTTTGATCGTCCAGAGCAAACTAGTTTATTCAAGAGGAGAAAAAGAAAGGAGAAAACTAAGCACACTTTCGTAGGCAAACACGATTGCACTGAGCACGTGCAACAAGCCGTTAAACCTCTAGGTGTCCATAGTAGGAGGAGTGTTGTCTCCTGAGGGTTTTCAATGGATTGCACCCATAAAATCCCATAACAAAAGAGAGATGGTGAAATTTACATATAAAGATAAGAACCATAAAAGAAAGACTTTGAAAATAAGAGTTTCCAACTACACTAGCTTTTCGGTTGTCATGAGCCCTATCTTAATAGTCATGAAAAGATGTTAGAAATCACATTATCCCTCAATAAAACATCGTCTTTAATCTTCATTCCTATATTTCATCCAAACATTGATCATATACCCCTACGTGTGTGTAAAGAACATCCCTACACTCGGAGAATTCAATTCAAGCTATCATACTCTTGTCCATCTACCTTAGTACTTTTTAATTTGATGAATATTTAGGGTTGCTCACACCTTTTTATGCAACCGTTAATACTTCTTGAGGTACTAACCGACCAATTACTCATGTGCTTGCTGATTCGGTGATAATATTTTCCTCGTCTTGCACCACCTAAGGCTTAGCAGTGACTCCCAGACCAGTTGGCCTTAGGGCACTAGGTGAAGAGGCACCCTCGCTATATTTTTTTATTGCTGCCTTGGCGATACAAAACCAGTGTTCATTTTTCTTTTCACCATTTTTATATTTTCTTCATTTTTTTTCATTTCCTTCATACTTTGGCTTTTAGACAAGAGCATTTCAAGGTATTCTCTACTATCCCGAGTTTCAAGACGTGTGTAAGTGCATATAGTAGGGTATCAACTTTCAAATGTTTGGCTTCCAAAATAGAAACTATTTTTCAGACTTATTTTTATCCTCAGATTAGTGACTTCCTTTATCTTACTAACCCTTGGGACAACGGCTCATAACTACTTATTACTAGTTCGTTTAAGAAAACTTCTAATTTTCTTGGTTTTCTTAAACTATTCCTATCTTTTGGATGTAATTTTTCACTTTCTACTCGTTTGTTATAAAAAAAAAATTTTAATGCCCAGTGTCAAAGATAATTCAGTGAATACAACCCCCCCCAAACCTGTTTTTAGCGATGTCCTCACTGATGTAGCCTTTTGAGAATATGGACCTGTATACTAAGGGAGAGATATAAGGGGTAAAATAATTGTTAATGAAAAAAATTCCCCCAAACTTATTCTTTGACACGCACAGATATTCAATCAAATCATTTTTTTTACTCACCTCCATTCTTAAAATGAGAAAATGCTATAAAAACATGGAGGTGAGGCGGAGGAAATTTAGTTTTGATAAAGCGGCTCCTGTAAAAACAGGAGCTCCTCCGCGGGGTCAGCAGAAAAATACGGTTTTAATCTATGCCCATTCACTTTAAAATTCGAACCGTTTTTCAAATTTTCGACTTCAACTGCCCCGTGCGGGTGTACATACCGCACCACAAAAGGACCTTTCCGACGGATTTAAGCTTACCCGGATGAAGATGGAGACGGGAATCGTAAAGAAGGACTTGTTGCCCCGATGTGAAGGTTTTTCTAGAAAGATTTTTATCGTGGAACACTTTAGTCCTGTTCTTTACTATCACCGCATTATCGTAAGCTTCATCGCGGAGTTCACTTAGCTCATTTAACTGCAGCTTCCGATAGCTGCCTGCATGATCAAGATCAAAATTAAGCTCTTTAATAGCCCACATTGCTTTATGTTCGATCTCGACAGGAAGGTGGCATGCCTTCCCAAACACATGGCGGTATGGAGACATACCAAGATCGGTCTTATAAGCGGTGCGGAATGCCCAAAGAGCATCCGTCAATTTGGTTGACCAATCTTTACGGTTCTTAGAAACCGTCTTCTCCAATATCTGTTTGATCTGCCTATTTGAGATCTCAGCCTGCCCGCTTGTTTGGGGATGATAGGGCGTAGAAAGTTTGTGAGTGATTGAATATTTCCGCATCAAAGCCTCAAAAGACCTATTGCAGAAATGTGTCCCGTTGTTGCTAATGATAGCGCGAGGGTGTCCGAATCGCGAAAAGATATTTTCTTTAAGGAACTTAATGACAACTTTGTTGTCATTAGTGTGACACGGTATAGCTTCCACCCACTTCGAGACATAATCAACCGCTAACAAGATATATAGATTTCCAAAGGAGTTGGGAAAAGGGCCCATAAAATCAATACCCCAAACATCAAATATTTCCACAACCAATATAGCTTGGAGCGGCATCTCGTTCCTTCGAGAAATCCGACCCAAATGCTGACATCGCGGACAAGTTTTGCAATGTTCAAATGCATCTTTAAATAATGTTGGCCAATAAAAGCCACATTGCAAAACTTTCTCCGCCGTTTTTCGAGGTCCAAAGTGACCGCCGCATGCTTGATCGTGACAAAATGATAACACGCTCTTGAACTCATCGTTAGGGACACACCTGCGAATGATTTGATCGGAACAATACTTGAATAGATAAGGTTCGTCCCAGTAAAAATATTTTACTTGGGATAGAAATCGAAGTTTGTCTTGTTTCGACCAATCACTAGGAATAAGTCCCGTAGCAAGATAGTTCACGATATCCACGAACCAAGGTTCGTAGGATACATTCAAGAGCTGTTCGTCAGGGAATGAGTCGTTTATCGGCACGGTCACAGTTGGCGAAGAAGTGATGCGTGAAAGATGGTCGGCTACAACGTTTTCACATCCACTCTTGTCTTTGATAACAAGATCAAATTCTTGTAACAATAGGATCCAACGTATTAGCCTGGCCTTTGCATCCTTCTTCGTTAAAAGATGTCGTAGGGCGGAGTGATCTGTGTAAACCACAATAGACGAGCCAATCAAGTAGGGCCTGAATTTCTCTAATGCAAATACAACTGCCAAGAGTTCTTTCTCGGTAGTTGTGTAATTTATTTGTGCATCATTCAAGGTCCTACTTGCATAGTAAATTACATGTGGCATCTTATCAATATGCTGTCCCAAGACAGCACCAATAGCAAAATCTGATGCGTCACACATAAGCTCGAACGGGTGGTTCCAATCCGGAGATGATAGAACAGGGGCTGTAGTGGGTGATTCTTTAAGCGATTCAAAAGCAGCCTCACAATCCGAATCGAAGTGAAATGTAGTGTCCTTGGCCAATAGAAGGGTTAAGGGTCTAGCAATTTTGCTAAAGTCCTTAATAAATCTCCTATAAAATCCTGCATGACCAAGGAAGGATCGGATATCTTTGACGCAGTTGGGACGAGGGAGGTTTTGAATGACATCTATTTTAGCTCTGTCAACCTCAATGCCTTTTCGTGAAATTATATGTCCAAGTACAATACCTTCTTGGACCATAAAATGGCATTTTTCCCAATTCAAAGTCAAGTTCTTATCCTTACAGCGGGTAAGAACAGCGTCAAGATTACGAAGGTAGTCCTTAAAGGAGTCCCTAAAAATGGAGAAATCATCCATAAAAATTTCTAGAAAATTTTCCACCATATCTGAAAATATCCCCATCATGCACCGCTGAAATGTAGCGGGAGCATTGCATAACCCAAAGGGCATGCGTCTATAAGCAAAAGTTCCGAAAGGATAAGTAAAAGTGGTTTTATCTTGATCCTTTTCGGCGATGGGGACCTGGTTGTAGCCAGAGTATCCGTCCAAGAAACAGTAGTAATCGTGTCCCGCTAATCGTTCCAACATCTGGTCAATGAAAGGTAGGGGAAAGTGATCTTTTCTCGTTGCGGCATTGAGTTTCCTGTAATCAATACATACGCGCCACTCAGTTTGGGTGCGTGTTTGGATTAACTCATTAGCCTCATTAGTGATGACCGTGATGCCAGACTTTTTAGGGACCACATGAATTGGACTTACCCATTGACTATCAGATATGGGGTAAATTATTCCACTATCAAGGCACTTGACAATTTCTTTCTTTACCGCCTCCTTCATAACGGGATTTAACCGTCTTTGTGGGTCTCGGGTTGGTTTGGCTTCATCCATCAGATGTATGTGTTGTTCAACAATTAAGGGACTAATCCCTTTGATGTCGGCCATTGTCCAACCAAATGCTTGCCGATTCGATCTCAACACTGCCAAAAGTGCATTCTCTTGCTCTACGGCTAGAGAAGCGGATATAATTACTGGCAAAGTCTCATTCTCTCCTAAATATGCATATTTAAGATGAGAAGGTAGCGGTTTGAGATCAAGAATTGACGGAGAGACAATAGAAGGAGGGGTAACGGAATGATATTTGGACTCCTTAAGAGGTTCAAAACTTGCATAAGATATTGACTCGGAAAGTGCTGCTGACTTTTGCAACGAGTCAACGGGTTCAATCTCAAGGTCGGACTTATTGAACATATCCTCACTGTGAAGTGGTGCAAGATCAAACGATGTCTCATTAGTGTTGTCGAGAACATCAAAGCAAAGTTCCTCATCCTTGCAGCTTTCGGAAGCTATCTCGTGGATGGAACAAACATCCAGCAAATGAGCAGAAGGTTCTGATGGCTGACTTCCTAGCTTATAAATATTAAGCTCAATCGTCATTTTCCCGAAGGATAAGTTCATAGAACCGTTACGACAATTAATCACAGCGTTAGAAGTTGCTAGGAAGGGTCGACCAAGTATCACCGGGATTTGATTGCGTGGGTTTGCCACAGGTTGTGTATCTAAAACAATGAAGTCCATGGGAAATATGAATTCCCTGACTTTAATTAACACATCCTCTAGTTCGCCCCGAGGTTTGGTGATAGATCGGTCTGCCATCTGGAGAGTACAATGGGCGGGTTTTAACTCTCCAATTCCTAACTGCTCGTAAACTGAATAAGGAAGCAAGTTGACGCTAGCGCCTAGATCGAGTAAAGCACGATTAATATTTTTACCCCCAATAGAAATAGAGATTGTAGGACAGCCGGGGTCCTTACGTTTCTTTGGTATTTGTTGGGTAAAAGCTGTGGTAACATTACTCGTCAAGAAAACCTTTTTAGGCACTTGAGTTCTTCTCTTCCTAGTGCACAAGTCTTTAAGGATTCTTGCATAAGATGGGACTTGTTGAATAGCATCTAGGAGAGGAATATTCACGCTAACTTGCTTAAACATTTCCACAATCTTCTCCATTTGCGGGTTAGGTCTGTTGGCCCTTAATCGGTTTGGAAAAGGAGCTCGATTAATAAGTTTTGGGTCCAACGTTTGTGGAGAAGACTGTGGCGACGAATTCGATCCCAAAATTGGAGTGGGCATCGACTTAGATAGATTTGGCGAAATGTTCGAGCCTTGGGGAAAACGGAGAATAGGCTCGGATGAAGGTGGGGGACTAGACGAATTAGGGGAAGAAGAAGAAGAAGATGGGGTATCAAATGTGTCACTAACATCAAACTGCTCACCCACTCGGTTATTCAGCTCTCTCCTCGATCTCAACGTAGTAACGGCATTCAAATTATGATTTTGTGAATGGCCAGGATTCGGTAGGGGTTGAGATGGGAGTTTCCCTTTCTCTCTCGAACTCATTGTAGTGTTTAACTGTGCGATTTGGTTTTCTAATGATTTAATACTCTCACCATGGAAGGCGGAGTTTTTCGTTATGGTATCAATAGAAGACCTCATCTCAGCCGAAATTTGCATGGATTGTTTCATGAACATATCCAAAGTTTGTGCAAGTGAGTTGTCAATACCGGCCACTTGTGGTGTAGAAATGTTGGCCGAATTTTGGAAATTCTGTGACTGAAAGGGGGGCTGATTCTGTGGTTGTGGTTGCTGTGGAGGAGGCCTTTGATAATTGCTTTGTTGGTTTTGATTCCAAGCAAAGTTAGGATGATTCCTCCATCCTTGATTGTACGTAGAAGAATAAGGGTCGTTTGTAGGTCGCTGCTGAAAAGCAGTATTAGCTTGAAACGATGCATTCATAGGACATTCTTCCGTTAAGTGTGAAGGATCCGAACAGCAACCACAGACGGTCTTAGGAAGTGTGACCTGATTTAGGGAGAATGATGAGAACTTGTTTTCAATAGCATCGAGTTTCTTCTGAATCGCTGCCATTTCGGCTTTTACTGCGATAGAAATATCGAGCTGGTGAATGCCTCCCTTAGTTGAAGGTGGTCTAACGCTTTCCCACTGCAACGTGTGTTCAGCAAGGTCTTCCAGATATTTCCAAGCTTCACCCTCATCTTTAGACATGAAATTGCATTGACACATTGTTTCAAGCATCTGCTTTGTCGCTGGATTAATGCCCTCATATATAATCCGACATAAATTCCATCTTTGTATTCCGTGATGGGGGCATTGGACAAGCAGATCTTTGAAACGTTCAAAGCACTTCCAAAATGGTTCATTGGGAAGCTGGGTGAACTGGTTGATCTCGCTCCTAATATGGGCAGTCTTGTGGTTTGGGTAAAACTTCTTAAGAAATGCTACGACAAATTCATCCCAATTAGTGATAGAGTGTGCGGCAGTATTATAAAGCCATTTTTCTGCCAAGTCGCACAGTGTGAATGGGAGAAGACGTAAGCGCATAGCATCTAAAGTTAATTGCGAAGTACCCATCATTGCGCATACGTTTTCGAATTTGGTGATGAAAACATACGCGTCTTCCGACTCAAGCCCGTGAAATTTGGGTAGCAGATTGATGTAGTGGGGTTTAATTTCGAAATTATCCCCGTTAGGTGGTGGAAGAGATAGACAAGTGGGAAGAGGACCACGGATAGGATAGCATCTCTCTTGGAGAGAGATGCGCTGTGGATTCTGCGCACCTTCGGGCGGTGGCAGCGTGGTGTTATAATTTGATGGAGTGCCATCCATCTCGGTCGTGGTGTGTGGTGGGGGAAAAGAAGATGAAGAAGTACCGACTTTGGCGTCGATAGCAGGAACGCGGACAAGACGAGTACTAGGATCTCGTGTCCAGCCGAGCATGCACTAAGCGGGTTTAGTGCAAGTGGCAGCGTGTGTGTGATTTAAAATTGGCTTGTTTTGAAAAAGTGGGACTCAAGACAAATCTCCCTAAGATGCACAAGCAACCCTAGAACTAAGGTCACCTAGGTCAGTCTCTAGACCGCTCCTAGACTTCCAAAGGACAAGCCGCAGGATAAATCCTCTACCGCCTCCGTACTACCCTTGTAGCCAGGTAAGTGCCAGGTAAGTGGGAAGGAACCACGGTAGTGGGCCTAATTAAAAATCACTAATCTTTGACACACTTGCCTAGGCACTACAAAAGTAATGCGGATAAACGAAAGATTACCCACGACCTTCCTCTGTCCTTAATGAGCGCGACAGTCCTTAGAGTCTGGTCTAGATATTTTTTAAATTAATGAAGGGTTGATCTATATGCTCGGTTTGTGATTTGTGGGGCTTAGGAAGGGTGATGAAATCCCCACCTAATCTTGATTTGGTCTTTGCCCCTTAAAGTCTGTATTAAAATATGCAAAACAGAACCAATCACAAAACTTTTGCAATAAGATTTTTGAGCGGCGCGATTTTGCAAAGAATCCTGCAGAAAATAGATTTTATTGGATTTGAGAGGAGAGAGAAGGAGTTGAAAAAGATACCAGAGAATTGCGAACCCTATATCTCCTGTTTCCTCAAGTCCGTGACTCCAGATCTCCTTGCAAAAAATTCACGCACAAATTGTTAAAGATGCAATTTGCAGTTTTGTGTTAATAATGATATGAATCGTCTAAGAATTCAACACAAATAGTAAAATAAAAAATTACGCACGTATCCCCGGCAACGGTGCCATTTGATTGATACGAAAAAGTGTTTGTAGTTAACCGCAATCAATAACGGTGTCGCGTGTAGCTAGACCGAGATGAGTACGGGTCGTCCTCAGGGAAACGTGGAACCTTTTACTCTTACATTAGATGTGTTGAAAGAGAGGAGAAAATAAGAGTTTTGTGAAAAGTTTCTAGATCTACATTAAGCAAGAATGCAAAAATATAGATCTAGATTATTTTAGAGATTTAGATAATATAATAAGAGGGCTTGTAGGGTTCGTTAGGATTTAGTAGTTATGGACGATTAATTAAAAGTTACCCTTTTTATCCTTTAATAGATTTATAACTAGAACGACGGTGATGCGTGTAAATTAGGGTTTCTGGAGGGAAAAGGAATCCCACTCTTAACCCTTATCTCGACACGGAACTCCGTTCATATCTAGCCTTTACCAAAACAATCATTAATCTAATCTCTAATCGCGGTCGGAACTAGCAAAGAATTGTTAGCACGCCCGATTAGGATGTTAATGATTCTTTTGATAAAGTTCATAAACTTTATAGGACTTAAAAAGGGTTTAGGGATGTTCATCGTCCATTAGCCTACCCTAATCCTACGAACCCTAACAAGCGGAGAACTACTCGCGCATGTTGGGAGAAGAAGATGAAAAGACAGAGAGGGAAAACATAATGTAAAATGCAAAAGAATTAAATAAAATAACTACCTTTATTAATCAACTTGAACAATCTACACTTTATTCCTTAGAAAATGATTACAAACTAGTTGCTTCTCGATCTCTTCCAAGGGGTAGATGAACCGTTGATGATCAGCCTGAATGCGTGAGCCGTCTGGGACTTCGTGATCGCGTCGGCTTGATAAATTTTCCAAGAGGCTCTCGGTGCCTTTTTATAGTGCAAAGCTAGAATCTTTTGGTTGAAAACTTGGTAAAATATAGTATAGATTCACCCCAAAAATCCTCGGCTTCCAACTCCATAGAATTGCGGCGGATCCGCGGCCCAAGGGTGGTTATGGCCGCGGATCCGCGGCCATATAATCTCCTCCGCTTATCATTTTTCTTGGGCTCTGTAATTATGACATGTGGCAATCCTAGGCACCTTCAGAATTCAAAAATCTTCTTTCGGTTGCTTCCAGACTTGGTCTCCAAGTTTTGATTCTTAATTAGGCAAGTCTTCTTCAACAACTTGATTTGCTTGATTCTAGTCTTTGAAAAATTCTACACACTTGGAAAAAATCTGCATAACAACTCAAATAATATTTAGTAGACCTAGTTCTACTAGGATTAGGTCAATGAATTTATTTGCATACATTTTCCTACCAAATGCTAATTAAAATATATTAACACATGGAAAATAGTGTTTTTACACATAAACCCCCATATGTATGATATATTATAATAAAGTCTTTTTTTTAATATGAAAATGGTAGGAAAAATGTAATACAAATGTGCAGTTTTATCAACTGAACACCCGCCAAAGAAAAACAAGGTGGACTACAACATTCTCGCACACTTGAGGAAGTTACCCTCGCAGCTCAGCATTCTCGACGCCCTTCTGTTATCCAATGAAGCAAGAGATTCATTGATCAAGGCACTACAAGAGCCAGAGCAATTTCAAGCTTTCCTCGCCGAAGAAAAGATGAAGGACGAGCTGGAAGAAGTGCACACAGCCGATATCACCTTCGGCGGTGAAGATCTCCTCCTTGGGACGTGCGAGCACAACCGTCCCCTTTATGTCTCCGGATACTGTCACGATATAAAGATAGGAAAAATCCTGGTTGACAATGAGTCTTCCGTCAATCTCCTCAATGTGAGAGTGTTGAAGGAAATCTTCATGAGCGTCCAGCACCTCGCTCGCGATAAAATCACCATCTCCGGTTTCGACTCCCAGTCGTCACGGACTCTCGGGTCTGTGATACTGACGCTGCGCTTCAGGTTACTTGTCACGGATATTAAATTTCACGTCATTGACGCCAAGACTTGCTACAATGCTTTGCTCGGTCGGCCTTGGTTACATGAGTACAACATTATCCCTTCTATACAACATCAGTGTATGAAGTACTTCAAGGATGGACTCGAGTACACTGTGACAGGAGAGTTGAACCCATTCTCCGTGAACGAAGTCCGAAAATACGAAGATGCAAAATACTTCTTACCAGATTTTGAGGACACGGAAAGATGTCGCAAACCGGAGAACAAAGCTATCACCACTATTCCGGTCTTCGGGAGTGATACTGAGGAGGAAGAAGAGATAGTTTATTCAGGGCCGCCCCAACGCAACAACCCGGGACCGTCCACCCCTATGTTGATCTTCGGCAGTGACTCGGAAGATGAGGTTAACGCCATATTTTCCGCTCGACCGTCAATACAAGTCTTCGCTGGCGATAATCAGAGTTTGCCAATTACCATGGTTCCGTGGGAGCATTACAAAGAGCTCGATGCACTTGAAGCTTATAGTGTGCAAGAATTGCAGACATTTTACGTCCCTCCCAGGCGAAAGGGTGAGGAGGCGATCATATTCTACCGATCTGGGGAAACCAAAGTGGAGAAAGAAATCTGGCATGGCGCCGATTCTACGCTCGACAGGCTCTAACCCATCCGGCTGCCTAGATATTACACGAAAGGCTTGAAAAGGCTATTGAAGCGCCAAGGGGTACCCTTCAGACAGACTACTCGACAAGCTCGATTCTACAACAGGATTTGGGATGTCCCTGGAACTCAGCGCAAGTTGCCCAACGGGAGAATGGAAACGACCGGGCTTGGATATGTTTAATCCAAAAACGGGAGCGAGTTCATGGGAGTTACGTCATACATCACTTCGATGAAGAGGAAGACGTTCTGTTGAGAGACGCTAATCCTGAACCAAAACAAGATCCAGCCATGAAAATTCCAAGTCCGTCGTTTGAAGAAAGATGGACAAGCTGATAAGCGAAGCAGGTCAAAAGGTTCGAGATGACCATAGTCATGAAACGGCCATCTACGAGAAGGCCAGAACGCAGTGCCTCCTTCGACAGGCCATGGAGAATGACAATGCTCCTCGTCCCCAGCCTGTCATATAAAAGACCCGGCGCAGAGGCAAAAATAAACCAAAGAACGGAAAAAACGTTCGACAGCAGCCAAGCAGGTCTGAGAAGCCACGCGAGTAAGAGTCGCGCAGTCGGGATCCGTCTCTTATAAAGAAGATGGGTCGAGCGTATTCTTTTCCCCGGGACAAGACAAGAAAGATATTCGATCTCTTCGTAAATTATCGGATGATGACACTCCCGGAGTCCAAGCATCCCGAGCAAGCGAACAAGATCTCCCATCCAGACTACTGCTCCTACCACCGAGCAATAGGACATCCTCTCGAAGACTGCTTCACCTTCAAGAATTAGGTCGAAGATCAATACCAACTCGGCAAATTCGCATTATCCAGCAGCTGGAGGGTAACCCCGCCGCAGAAGCATGAACCCAAAGTCACGTATGCAGCAAGAGGAGAACCAGATCAACATCAGTCCTGGAAGCGATCTCGTACTTGTCATATGATAACGCTGTCAGAAGAAGAGCCTGAGAGTATGGATGACCTCCCCTAGTGCTTCGAAAACGATGATGACGAGGTAATCTCAGAATTTCCACCGGCACCAAAAGAGCTGGAAGATGGGATACATACTACTGTAGATAACCTCAGGAAAATTGATTTGGGGACGGCAAATGACCCGCGGCCGACGTTCATCAGTGAGCTGTTGTATGAAGAAAGGGTGGCTACGCTAAAAGACATGCTCATGCAGCATAAAGATTGCTTCGCATGGAACTATTCCGAGATGCCAGGATTAAATCCAGAGATTGCTGTGCACAAATTGGCGATATCCCCGGACGTCAAGCCGATCAAACAAGCACCGAGAAGAATGCGGCTCGATCTTGAGATGAGCATCAACGCCGAGGTCAAGAAGCTAATTGACTCCGGCTTCATCCAAGAGGTTCAATATCCTGACTGGATCGCCAACATCGTCCCAGTGATGAAGAAGAATGGGACGGTGCGCATATGTGTGGACTTTCGGGATCTCAACAAAGCTTGCCCAAAGGACGACTTTCCAGTACCAGTCACTAAGCTGATGATAGATAACACATCCACTCACGAAGTCTTCTCCTTCATGGACGGATCATCAGGATACAATCAGATAAAGATGCATCCCGAGGACCAGAAGCACACCGCTTTCCGGACCCCTTTGGGCATATTTTGCTACAAGGTGATGCCTTTCGGTCTAAAGAACGCCGGTGCCACCTATCAGAGGGCCATGACGAAGATTTTCGATGACCTCATACATGAAATCGTCGAATGTTATATCGATGACCTCGTAGTTAAAAGCAAATCATACGAGGAACATCTAGAGCATCTGAAGATCGTATTTCAACGCCTTCGGAAATACAACTTGAAGATGAACCCTCTCAAATGTGCGTTCGGAGTTTCCTCGGGCAAATTCCTAGGATTCATTGTCCGACACCGAGGCATCGAGATAGATCCGTCAAAGATCAAGGCGATTATGGAAATGCCCCCGCCAAGGACTCTCAAGCAATTACGGTCTCTCCAAGGGAAGCTCGCATATATCCGGCGATTTATAGCCAATCTCTCAGGCAAGTGCCGTCCTTATAGTCACCTCATGAAGAAAGTGACCCCCTTCGTTTGAGATCATAAATGCCAGGGCGCACTGGACGAAATCAAGCAATACATGCAGAATCCGTCGGTGCTGACCGCTCCGGTCAAGGGAAGGCCTCTCATTTTGTATACGACAGCTCTCGAAGGTTCTTTAGGCGCGCTGTGGGCACAAGAGAACGACCAGGGAAAAGAGAGAGCCCTTTATTATCTGAGTCGAGTTCTCCTGGGGGCAGAAAGCAATTACTCTCCCATTGAAAAACACTGCCTGGCGTTAATCTTCGCAATAACGAAGCTCAGACACTACGCATTGGCACATGAGGTCCATCTCATATCGAAGGTGGATCCTCTCAAATATTTAATGTCAAAGGCCATATTAACAGGGCATCTCGCCAAATGGGCCCTACTCTTAATGGAGTTCTCGATAACTTATCGTCACCTCAAGGCAGTGAAAGGCCAGGCCATCGCTGACTTCCTTGCTGAGCATCCGATACCTGCCGATTCTCCTTTAAACTGCGAATTTCCAGACGAATATGCGTTTGACACGATCGACGGGGGTGATACCCGGTGGGAGCTTTACTTCGATGGAGCATCTTCCATGAAGAAGCTCAAACAAAGCACACCCAAAATCAAATCAGGGGTAGGCCTCATCTTCGTAACTCCGCAAGGAGGGATAATGCGCTTTGCTTTCTCCTTAACGGAGCCGAGGACAAACAATGAAGCCGAGTATGAAGCTTTGATAGCAGGTCTCGAGATCGCCATCGACATGGAAATTGAAAATCTCCTCATATACGGAGACTCCCAACTGGTCGTTAGCCAAGTAAACGGCGACTATCAAACATGCAAACCAGAGTTGGTAAAGTACGGCGAAAGAGTGCAGCAACTGCTGACTCAAATCCCTTCCTATATTCTGGAAAGCATACCGCGTGCAGAAAATAGCAAAGCGGATGCATTAGCCAAGCTTGCTAAAGAACTGGCTGACGAAAACCTCGATGACGTAAGGATCGTTGTGCAAAGCCGTCGGGTTCTCGCACCGGCAGAAATATCTCCGGAGTCGTCCGAAGAAAAGGGAGAGACCGAGCAAATGGCTCTGCAAATAAAAGACCAGGAAAAGGTTGAGGATTGGAGAGAAGTCTTTATAGACTACTTCAAATCCCGTCGAACACCTGAAGATGCGTCCTCGAAACATCAACTCATGAAGCGAGCTCTATCTTTCGCCTTTGTTAATGATACTCTGTACAAGAGGTCATTTGATTCTCTGTGGTTAAGATGCCTGGGACCTGAAGAAGCAAAAAGAGTCGTCCAAGAAACTCATGACGGACTCTGCGGTTCTCATCAAGCCGGGCCGAAGATGAAACTGAAAATCAAAAGGATGGGCTACTATTGGCCCACGATGATCCAGGACTGCCTCGAATACACGAAGCAATGCCACTCGTGCCAGATTCACGGGGACTTTATCCACTAGCATCCAAATCCACTACACCCAATAGTGGCTAGCTGGCCGTTCGAAATGTGGGAAACTGACATAATCGGTCCCATCGAACCAGCATCGTCCAGAGGACATCGATTCATTTTGGTGACGACTGATTACTTCTCCAAATGGGCAGAAGCAGTACCGCTGAGGGAAGTGAAGACGAAGAATATCCTCCATTTCTTCAAGACACACGTCATTTATCGGTTTGGAACTCCGCGACGGATCATCTCCGATAACGGGACAGCCTACAGAAGCCACAAGATCAGTCGCTTCACACAACAACATAACATAGACTGGAGATATTCATCGGTCTATAATTCCCGAGCTAACGGTCTAGCTGAGGCTTTTAACAAGACCTTGACGAAGATCGTAAAAAAGACGGTGTCTCGAAATAAGAAGGACCGGCATGAGAGACTGCATGAAGCTCTCTGGGCATATCGAACTACGTTCAAAACGGCCACGAACACGACGCCGTACGCATTGGTATTCGGTACAGAAGCGGTACTCCCCCTCGAGATAGAGCTGCCCTCTCTACGAGTGGCAGTTCATTACGAGCTAACGGACGAAGAGAATGCTCACCTTCAGCTTGAAGAACTCGACGCCCTTGATGAAACCCGGCTCATGGCGTAACAAAATCTGGAGGCTTATAAAGCAAAGATGACGCGTTCATATGAGAGATTGACTAAACCGAGAACATTCCGCCAAGGCGAACTCGTGCTAGTAGTCAAAAGACCTATGATCCCTAACCGCGCCAAACGAGGGAAATTCGAGCCGAACTATGAAGGTCCGTATATCATAGACAAAGTTTACCAGGATGGAGCCTACCTGCTCATGGACATGCATGGTGAAAGACCTTTCAGGCCAATAAACGGCCGCTTCCTAAAGAAGTACTACGCTTGACGAGTTACGGCCTAGGTCAACGATAGATGACGACGCCTATGTCCGCTCGCTATCTTCCTAAGCCCAAACTCTATAAGTAGTGGCCGGATTTCGGACCGAAATGTCCTTAAACTAACAACAGACCGAAACGTCGTTAAACTAATGATGGACCATTATGTCTTAAAACTGGATATTGACCGAGACGTCGATAAACTACTACAGACCGCAACATCCCAAGGCTAACACAAAAAATATATATATATATATAAAAGAAAAAAACGGTATGTCCACAAGAAAAATGGGCACGGATGAAAACCCGAAAGGGCTCCGTGAATAAAAACAGAAGGGCCATCGGCGAGTTTTTGTGAAAACCCGAAAGGGCGCAACCTCGTTAAAAGACGCCTGCAAGGTCCTCTCGACCTTGTGAGGAGAAACCACCTGCGTGAGGTCCTTACGACTCACAAGGGAGCAACACACTTAGGGATCCCTACGATTCCTAAGAAGAAATTACACTTGCGAGATCCTCACGACTCGTAAGGAGAACCCTCCTTTGAGACCCTCACAGCTCATAGGATTCAAAAGTCTTGAGCTATAGGGATCTGAACCTGTTCTTAAGCGGCCACCACAACCTCCAATACTGCCCTACAAGTGGCTCAATGCTGACCCTTGTATACAATCCACGGGTGCGAATAAACATTTTCCTAACAAAGTCCCATCCGTGACTAGGAATATGTTTGCACAGTGAACAACCCTTGTAAGTCCTCTCGACTTATAAGGAGAAAATACTCTTGTAAGATACTTATGACTTACGAGAAGCCATACACTTAGGAGTCCTCACGATTCCTAAGGAGAAAACGCACCTATGAGATCCTCACGACTCGTGGGGAGAAATACCTCTATGAGACCCTTACGGCTCATAAAGTCAAAAGTCTTAGTCGACAGGATTTTAACCCTGTTGGCTAAGCCACCTTTGTTCGACATCGACAGAGGCAAATGATGATTCACTCCTGGCAATATCCCAGTCGTAGCGATGCTGATGCCTAAATCGGTATCAAATTCCAAGTCCTTTCATGGCAAATGATGATTCGCTCCTGGCAATATCCCAGTTGTAGCGGTGCTGACGCCGAAATCGGTGTCTAATTTCAAGCTTGCAGCAAAAAAGCCAGCGAGCCACACATGCATACGAAATAGCAAAAATGATGGGGCAACTTGCAACAAAATCAACAAGTAAAAAAATGTATGCAAACATAAATAGCCGAAATGATTGGGCAACTCGCAATAAAAAGCAGTGAGTAAAAATAAAACAAATAGCCGAAATGATTGGGCACCGCGAAAAATAGCCGAAATGATTGGGCGATCGCGACCTTCGCGATATAAAATCTGAAATGATAGAGCATCGCGGAAAGAAAAAATATATGAAACGAAACTTTTTGCCCTACAGGTGATATCATGTCAATCCCTGTATACAATCCAGGGGCGCAAACAAAGAAGGAATCACACCCTTCCTCCCCATGTTTCATCAGAAGAAGAAGCCAAATCTCAACGGTTCGCAGATAGCCTGGAGATCATCTCAACATCCGTCTCACTACGACAGACACAACGTCAAACAAAGCGGAACCGCGGCAACTCCCAGTTTCATGACTCGGCGGTGCACAGATGACCGTGAGTCAAACCCCGTCTCCGTGAAATGCGGATAAAGTCAACCCTTCCTGGTCACATGGAACGCGTCTTATATCAATGCTGATCTCGTGGGAAACATCCAGAGTGGATCCTGGTCCTCGCAGAACACAGCAATGAACCTGTGGGAAGCATCCAGAGTGGAACCTGGTCCTCGCAGAACACGGCAATGACCCCGTGGGAAGCATCCAGAGAAAATTCCTGGTTACATGGAACGCGGCTTACGTCAATCCTGACCCCATGGGAAACGTCCAGAGCGGATCTTGGTCCTCGCAGAACATGACAATGAACCCGTGGGAAGCATCCAGAGCAGAGCCTGGTCCTCCCAGAACACGGCAATGACCCCGTGGGAAGCATCCAGAGCAAATTCCTGGTTACGTGGAACGCGGCTTATGTCAATCCTGACCCCGTGGGAAACGTCCAGAGCGGATCCTGGTCCTCGCAGAGCACGGCAATGATCCCGTGGGAAGCATCCAGAGCGGAGCCTGGTCCTCGCAGAACACGGCAATGACCCCGTGGGAAGCATCCAGAGCAAATTCCTGGTTACGTGGAACGCGGCTTACGTCAATCCTGACCCCGTGGGAAACGTCCAGAGCGGATCCTGGTCCTCGCAGAACACGGCAATAAACCCGTGGGAAGCATCCAGAGCGGAGCCTGGTCCTCGCAGAACACGGCAATGACCCCGTGGGAAGCATCCAGAGCAAATTCCTGATTACGTGGAACGCGGCTTATGTCAATCCTGACCCCGTGGGAAACGTCCAAAGCGGATCCTGGTCCTCGCAGAGCACGGCAATGACCCCGTGTGAAGCATCCAGAGCGGAACCTGGTCCTCGCAGAATACGGCAGTGAACCCTTGGGAAGCATCCAGAGCAAATTCCTGGTTACGTGGAACGCGACTTATGTCAATCCTGATCCCGTGGGAAACGTCCAGAGTGGATCCTGGTCCTCACAGAGTACGGCAATGACCCCGTGTGAAGCATCCAGAGCGGAGCCTGGTTCTCGCAGAACATGGCAGTGAACCCGTGGGAAGCATCCAGAGCAAATTCCTGGTTACGTGGAACGCGGCTTATGTCAATCCTGACCCCGTGGGAAACGTCCAGAGTGGATCCTGGTCCTCGCAGAGCACGGCAATGACCCCGTGTGAAGCATCCAGAGCGGAGCCTGGTCCTCACAGAACACGGCTATGACCCCGTGAGAAGCATCCAGAGCAACTCCTGATTCCGTGAAATGCGGATAAGGGTAACCTCACCCATCAATTGCGGGTCCTTACGACTCGTAAGGGAGCAAACTCTCTTGTGAGATCCTTACGACTTTCAAGAGAAAACACACTTAGGAATCCTCACGATTCTTAAGGAGAAATTACACCTACGGGATCCTCTCGACCCGTAGGGAGAAAATTCTTTATGAGACCCTCACGGCTCATAAAGTTGAAAAAATCTTAGAAGGCAGATCTTAACCCTGAATCCTAAGCCATCGTTGTCCTGCAAAAAAATCGAGATAGACTATCCACAGAATACATTTAATAAAAGGGACACACCATCGTGAAGAAAAATATGTCTTTTATTCATGAATCAAAATGAATACAAAGTACAATTCATGAAAGAACAAAAAATATACTCTTATTCGGAAGTATGTACAAAGAGAGAATAAAGAAATATATATACAAGTCTTCAAGTCGGCGGGCGATTTAATAGATTGGCCAGTTCATCCCTCTTTCGCTGGGCCTCGCCTTCATGGTTCAGTATCGTCAGAAGACGGGCCTCCGCTTGAGCCTGTTGGGCCTGGTATGAGGCAAGCCGGCCTTCAAGCTCTTTCGCAGTGACTTTATGGGCTTCGACCATTTCACGAGTGAACACGGCGGCTTTGTCGATGGCTACCACCTCCTTGATGGCCTCTTGAAGCACTTGCTATAGTTCATACGCTTTATTGGTCTTGACCGTAAGGTTGGCTTGAATCTCCCTCAGTGCTTTCGAAGCCAGCTCCCTCTCTGAAAACTTGCGGCCGAGCCTCTTCTCATATGATATCATATTGGTCGCACACCGCTCAATTAGACCCTGTAAGCTCTCCTTTGCAGCCACAATCTCCGAAGAAAGGCGTGTACATTCAAGCACATGCAAGCAAACCTCCACCAGCCGACAAAACTCAACCCAGACTCGCACCACTGCTTCACTATGATAGGTGGCAAGAAAGGGAAGAGAGCCGTTAGCTTTAGCAGCAAACGCTTCGGCCGTGATTAGACTGCCAGCGCGAAGTTCTTCGATTAGGGATGACAGAGAGGCGAGGCTTAGTTTTTCCATACGTTCCGAGGCACGCAAAGCATAGGGGCCGGGTGGCATGGCGATGCGTGACTCCAGCGCGGTGAGAACTGGCAGGGCTGTTCAGATTTATAAACAGTCAACGAAACTTGTAAGCAAAAAACAAATGGAACAATGTTGGGACTTTACTTACCCACAGTCATACAAGAGGGATCTGAAGGCTCCCCAAGCCCTTCAAGAATCTCAACCTCGTCGTCAGCCTTCAGAACTGTAAAAGAAATCAATGTCATTATATGAAATAGTGATAATGCTGTGAGAAGAGGGCAAACGACACTAACCTTGCCCGGAAGAGAGGACGATGCGTTGAGGAGATATCGCCTGCGGAGCAGCCATCTCCAACAGACGCTGAAAGGACTGCCGGGGAGACAGATCAGCAATAGATGCCACCAATCCGCGCAACTCTGAAAAGACAGAAGGGTTCAGATAATGGAGAGATTACTAATTTAAAATATAGAAGGCTGCCTTCGACGCTCCTCCCATTCTGAACTGGAGGGATAGCAGCTTCAGCGGTTTCCTCCGTAACCGCAGGCATATCATCGGGAACGCGGACTGGTGCAGCGGCTTCTGAACGAGGAGCAGCGGCTGCCACTGCAGGCTCCAATGAAAGGACGGTAGCCTCGACTACCTGTACCCTAGTCTCCGAGCCAGAAAGATCCAGTGGAGCGGCGAACAACGAAGATGCCTCCCCCGAGGGAGCAAACGTTTGGGGAGCGGGAACCACCGAGAAAGATTCCGCCGCAAGAGCGACAGTTGCATCGACCCCCTCTACACCGATTGGTGTTTCACTGGGGATATCGGCAGGATCTATAATCAAATCGCGGCTCAGAGCCTCCGCCGCCGCCGAAGTCCCTGCAAAGTTTTGCACGAGGATCAGGATACATATATATGTATGCAAGCAATACAAAATATTACAAAAGAGACATATGAACATACCAATGCGCAAGGGAGCCTCCAATATGGCTTGTTCGAGCCGGCGCTCCTTCTCAAGAAGTCATGCTCGTCGGGGCTTGAGGGTATACTCGTGGCCGCCGGTCCACAGTGAAAGCGCGTCCTCAGCGTCGGCCGAAACGGCCTGTTTTAGGGCCCTTTCGCCCCATTCTTCCAAAGGGCCTATGAATCGTCGCCGTATCCACAGAGGGTCTTCGTAAAAGATGATGGCAGGGTAGGGCCTCTTCAGAATCCTTACGTTCTTCGATTCATCTCGCGAACGTCTTATAGCCTCAGCCAATTGTGCAGCTTCCTCGGCAGATGAGCTCGGGAAAAGTAGGCCACCATCCAATTCTTGCATAGTTAGCGGTTCGTCCTGAAGAATAGGCTCAGACTCTATTAAAGAGTTGAGCAGATTGGTGGCCGTCTTCCTCCGCCTCTTGGACCCAGAACCGACCATCGAAGACGATCGTTTCCTCCCCCGTGGAGCTTTGCTATGACGCTGACCCACTTCACCTTCAATGTCCTCGCTTGGCGGTGCTACCGAGCACGACACGGCCATTGTCGATGCCGTAGACGATGACACTGCTACCGGCGCCCTGTTAGCCCTTGACCGAGCCCGAGTACGCAGTGGCATACCAGCTGTGGGAGTTAAGTCCACTTCTGCCGCCTCCGGAATAAGCGCGACACTGGTGTCCCTCAGGGGAAAGCGAACCGGTGCACGCGGTCACGGCGGAACTCCCTTGGCTTGATTTGGAATGGGAGCGCTGTATCCAAGAAGCACCCTCTTCTCCTCAGCAATAATTGGACTGACTCGATGAAGGTACCAGCCCGTGAAGGACCACACACATCGGGGAATATAGTCAGCTTCGGGAATCATGAAGCGAGAACCAGTGTTCAGCCTCACAAAATGATGAGCAGCGTCACGAACAGCTTCAGGTGATGGGCTGGGCACAACTGTAAATGCCTCGAAAAGGACGCCCTGATCATATCCAAGTTGCCGGGCGAAGCGGTGTGGGTTATACCGCATAAAAAGGGCCGCACTGTTCTGACGAAATACCAGATAACTTGGTCTGATCGCGTACATGTGCATAGCCTCCCTGGGACTCAGAGAAGGTACCCCCTCTTTCGACAATTCGCAGAGCTGTTGAATCGGTCCTGAGGGAGCAGAGAGAACTCGGTCATTGAATACCATCCCGCCGGTATTGGCATAGGGAGCGATCAGCACGCGAATGGCCCCAGACTGAGTCGGGTCAGGAGCAGAAGCGTCCACCAGCCGCATGAGTCGCGGAAAAGTGTAGGAGTCATAAAACTTAGGTCTTTGGTGCGCAGCAAAGGCCCCCAATACGTGCATCTCGATCCAGGACGTGAAGTAATGAAGAGAGAAATTTACCACATCCACACCTGGAGTCGAGGTATTAGCCGCGGCGCCTAACCCATGATAAAGATGCGCTAGCGCTGGAATGCCACAGCTAATCGTGTTCCATCAGCAATGCGGTGGGCAGGATAGATGACCGAGACTCTCATGAAACGGCGATGCATGGGAATGACGAACCAGCTAAGCCAAACGCTGATGAAGCCCACGAAGAAAGTCTCATCATCCATACCAGGAGCTGCAATCGACTCGAATAAGACCGCCGACATGATGGGAATGTAATACTGCGGCAAGTCCTCTTCTTTAGTCGGCCGCTTGTTTAAACCAAACCCAAAGGGGTCGTTAATGTTCGCGAACTTCGGAGCCATCTTCGATAGGACATCTGCGCGAAGGAAGCAAGCGATAAAACTTTTGAAAGTGACGCCCTGCTCCTCTGACTCTGTAAACAGTTTGTCAAAAATACTCAGAGTCTTGATCAAACTCGGGCGCTTGTGGCGGACGGCGTTCTCGGTAGACAGGCCGTCAAGCATTCCAGGCTCGGTTTCAAAGGCATACTCATCGGGAGGCAGCAATTCTTCATAAAGTGTCCCCCTGATCGGCAGCCCCGAGATCTCGCGAAATTCTTCCAAAGAAATCGAAACTTCGCGGTCCCCTAGAAGGAAGGTGTTGGTGGGAAGATTCCATTGGTTCAAGAACGCCTTAACCCACCAGACATGGGGCGATTAGTAGTGAAAGAGAGATGCATATATCGCCTGATAAAGCCCAACCCTCTACAGTCGCGCGCGATGGGCGGACAAGATGTAACGAGCCCAAAGAAGGTAGCCCGTGGGGTGTCGAGGGGTAAGCCCTGTCTTGTAAATCTACCTCCATGGCTGAGCTTCGCCCTGGCAAATGCGGCGCCCCAAAATATCTATAGACGGCACTGGATGGTTCGGAATACCAGTTGTTGAAGGCTCAAGCCGTCCCATAGGAGTCCAATGCGGCATCTCCACAGCAAAGGCATTCTATGGAGGATCCATCGGCAGGAATGGATAGGTAGGCTCCGTCGGTATCTCGCAGAGGAAACTTCGGCGACCGCGGATGATATGACCGTACCAGGTCCCCCATAAAAGCAAATTGGTACGATTCGGGTCATGAGCCCTGATTATCGCCATCACTTCCTCGTCAGACGGTGACTGAGGAAAAGCAGACTCGGAGCGAGTGAAAGGGAAGTATGAAACAGAAGTCATTGTGCCTGAAATAAAAGAAGGGGAAACTGTTAAAGCAAAGCCAACAGTGTGTGTATATATATATATATGTTTATAAATATATTTATATAAAAAGTCAGTGGAAGAAAGCGACAGGGGACTCATTTTATGGGACTATTGGTTACAAAACACATGGGTCCCACAAAATCAAGATGGCAGCTTGCTAATGATGAGGCAAAGCAATTACAATGAGATAAAAGGAAGATTCTCAATAAATGAACAGTGGATTTCAAATGACCCTACACATTTCTCAAAAGGAAATCCATCTTGGACTCTGCAACAAATCGAGCAGAAGCTAGGGAATTAAATTCCCGGAAAACACCATTGCAAACCTTTTCTTCTTCTTGGTTGTAAAGAAACAACTCAGGCCAAGAAAACCCCAAGAAGTTCTCTGGGAAGAACTAAGTTCTTCATAGGAATTAAATTCCTTTTGAAAAGGGAAATTAAATTCCCAGAAACTTTTTACAGAGCCAAAGCTCTTTGAGGTGGAATTAAATTCCACAGAAAAGACAAGCGCGACCATTGATTCTTTAAGATCAGAGAAACCCTAGCGAAAGGGGTTTATTCTTTAAAATTGGACATCTCTGAAGGACTTAAAAAGATGGGTTCTTTAAAGGGAAAAACCCTTGGTGTGGATTTAAAATCCAAAGAGTTTTTTATATATATATATGTGAAAGTTCTTCGGTCGTTCAAAGCCATTTACCTGAAGAAAAGGGTCTTTCTTGAACAGAGTTAAACTCTGAAGATTTTCAAAACAGAGAACTAAGCTCTGGAAAAGAGAATTAAATTATCAAAAGGAAAAAGTTAGTAAGGAAGAAGATGAGCAAAGTGGAGGCGCTTCTGAAGGGACACTGGCATTTATAGGATGTGATGGGAAACGTTTCATCTCCCCTATTTCCTAGACAGATCCAACGGTCACAAAGGTGACAGCGTTGCACTCACGTGCAGACACGTGAGAGCAACGCTGTGGGGGCATTTGTTCCCTGATTAAAAATCAGGAAATACCTTAATGAGGCATCACGTGCTCACACGTGACCAAGGGTCACGTGTTGACACGTGATAGTTTCCTGCGATCTCTATAGAATTAAATTCTAATCAAACAAAATGTAATAAAACAGCTAAGGAAAGACCCCAATGGGGCATCACGTACTCACACGTGACCAAGGGTCACGTGCTGGCACGTGATGGTCCCTTAGCTCTATTAAAAAGGCAGTATTAAATTCTGAATAAAAGAGGGTCACGTGCCAACATGTGGCAGGTCCCTCAGCTCTTTAATTGATAGAATTAAATTCTATTTCAATGGTCAAATGTTGGGATCACGTGCCAACACATGACAGGCTTTGAAAGCTTTATAAATTGATAGAATTAAATTCTAATTAAGGGAAATCAAAGACCCTAACTGGGAAAGTATTTCTTTAAATCTTTCCAAACAAACATAAAAGGATTATGCTCTGTAAAGTGGAGCACCGTGGGATTAAAAATCCAATGGTGATTAAAAATCATCAATTTATGGAAAGATTTTATACAAGGAAAGATTTCCCTAAAATTCACCAAGAATAACAAACAGAATATCTTTTGGATTAAAAATCCAATGGTGAATAAAATTCACTGAGATCATGTTAGTTACAAAAACAAACAAAATCTTTCAATGAAAGATTTGCTAAACAAATTGATTCTTTTCCTTCTCCTATAAATAGGAGCCAAGGAGAGGCGAAGAAAGAGAGAATTTTTGGGGATCTTGAAATTTTCTAAAAGGCAAAAAGCAGAGAGAAAAGAAAGGAGAATTTAATTCTTAAGAAAAGAAACCCTAGGTGAGAAAGGGGAAAGGAATCAAAGCTTTCATAAAACAAAAAAGAGAATTTAATTCTCAATCTAAGAGTTTAACTCTTCTGCAAAAGAACTTAGTTCTTCCTCTGGTTGAAGATCTGCAGAATCAAATCTCCCCATAGGTTAAGAATTTAATTCTCATCGGGTTGAGATTCTGCCATGCAGATCCAAAACTTAGAGGGAGAATTGAGTTTAGAGAATTTAATTCTCCCAAATTTACAGGAATTTAATTCCTCCAAGACAAAACTAGGGTTTAACCCTATATGAGAATTCAATTCTCCCAAAATCATAGGAATTTAATTCCTTTAAGACAGAACTAGGGTTTAACCCTATATAAGAATTTAATTCTTCCACATACATAGGAATTTAATTCCTCTAAAACATAATTAGGGTTTAACCCTACAGATAATTTAATTCTTAAAAAAATAAAGAGACTTGAAAGATCTCCATGCATGCAAAGGACTAGGGTCACGTGTCCCCACGTGACCTCCAAAATAAGAAGGAAACAGCTTTGAGGCAATGCCTCACGTGTCCCCACGTGACCTCCAAAATAAGAAGGAAACAGCTTTGAGGCAATGCCTCACGTGCTCCCACGTGACCTCCAAAATAAAGAGAATAAAAGCAAAGGAAATGTTGGCTTTGGGCGCTCTCACGTGTTACCACGTGACCCCTAATAAATGCTTTGATAACCAATGCACAAATATCCATCACGTGCCAACACGTGATGGCTAAAAGATCAAAAAGGGTTAAACACTTATTTGCAGAACAAAGTAAAGGAAATCTGGCCCCACCTTCGGGTGCCCTCACGTGCTCCCACGTGACTCCTTTCTCTCTAGTGTTTAACACTAATTTGAAGGTTTCATTTCCAGTGTTTAACACTGTTTCCCCTTCAGTGTTTAACAATAATCTGAGTACTTTATTTCCAGTGTTTAACACTGTTGTTCTCTAGTGTTTAACACTATTTTTAGCCAAATTGGCTAATTTTCCAGAGGCAAAAGCCTCCCCTTCAACTAAATCTCAAAATTGAGTAAAATTCAGAGCTATAATGTTTAATTCTCAGTCAAAGATAAAAAAAAAATGTTACCAGAGACCTCAAACTCTTGTTTAAGCATTGCTAAATGATGAGGGGATGAACCCATACACATGTCTAATGGTCCTACAAAGGGCCAATATTTCAAACTTAATTGGACTTAGCCCAAGATTGACCATAAGTCCTCAATTCAAACTTAACTGAGCCAATGTGCTCATAATCTAATTAATCGATCTTAGTTCCAAATTGGACTACAGATCACTTAATCCACTTTGGTTCGAGGGTACATCTCTTTACTCCTATGATATTTGTCATTGTAATCCTTCAACGTCGTCAGAGAGGTGACGGGTCCCGACAACCACACATTACTGCGGACTGTGGGGTCCTTAAACTCATGGACTATGATGTCCTTAACCTCGACCGTGATGTCTTAAAACTAACAACGGACTGTGGGGTCCTTAAACCCACGGACTATGATGTCCTTAACCTCGACCGTGATGTCTTAAAACTAATATTTCACTGTGGGGTCCTTAAACCCACGGACTATGATGTCCTTAACCTCGACCGTGACGTCTTTAAACTAACATTGGACCGAGATGTCCTTAAACTAACAATGGACCGTAATGTCCTTAAACTAATTATCGACCGCAATGTCACTAAACTAAACAATAGAGTCCAATTGCTCTCTTGTCGGATCTAAACGGTCCCGTTAGGTTGATCTTAGTCTAAAATTAGACTAACGTATCCTTAACCAACGTTTAAGTTGATCTTAGTCTCAAATGAGACTAACGTATCTTTAAACCCAAACCCCTAAACCCAAATCTAAGAAAGATACGGATTTGGACTAGTCCATGCCCTACGGGCGACAACATTACTTAGTCTCCGTATACAATCCACGGGCAACCAAACACAAAACAAACACCCACGACACGAAGTGACCATCTGGAGAAGGAGAAAGTTGTTACCGTGATGCGGTAGCGTAATTAACTGCAGGGGCTTGCGCCTGCAGGGAAGAGCGTCCCCACAATCAAAAACCCCTCAAACGATGGGGGATCTGACGAAGTCTGCTACATCGGCCGCATCCGTTTAAACCTTCGATACATGGTGCCATAAATCAACTTGGCATCTTCGGAGAGGTGGACAGATAGCACCAATTAGCATCTGCCCCCGGGATTCAGGCCCGGACGTCCCAACGTCCCGGTCGCGTCTTTCGGAGGGGAACAACTGCCATCACAACGCTGGTAGTAAAGCAATGACCTAAGGGTTCTACTAATATGTATAAGTAATATACTAAAAGAAACGCATGCGCATATTGAGATAGAATCAAACCAAGTAGCATACTACCATTTTGAGCAAGACTGTTATTATAACTGTGAATATCCCAAACTTCCAAAATGTAATATACAACCCAGTATGATACAATAATGGCCTCTACGGCATACATCACTAACACTTTGGAGTTCGCTGTTCGTGATCTTGTGTTCTTGAAGATATCACCGACTAGAGGAGTAATCCGATTTGGTAGTCGAGGTAGGCTTAGTTCTCGATTCGTGGGGCTTTTCGATATCATCGAGCGTGTTGAAGAGGTAGCTTATCGATTGGCTTTACCACCATCCTTAGCGGGTGTTCATGACGTGTTTCATATATCTCAACTCCGCAAGTATGTTTGAGATGAGACGCACGTCCTAGATCACTCGGAATTGACAGTGAGAGAAGATTTGACTTATAAAGAGCAACCGATGACGATTGTGGATCGACGAGAAAAGGTTCTCAAGTATAGGGTGATCTCTCTAGTGCTTGTTTCGTAGGGAAATCGATCGCATGGAGAATCTACTTGGGAATGTAAAGACGAGATTCGAAAAAAGTTTCCTCATCTCTTTCCTTAGATCTGTATCTTCTTATCTTTTCCTGTTTCGTGAATTTCGAGGACGAAATTCTTTTATAGTTGGGTATAATGTAACACCCTAGTACGGTTATACGACATTAATTGGTATTTTAACACTTACTTTATATTTCTTCTATTCTATCTATTGGGTCGCAAATGTTCGAATGGTAGTAGTCGTTATCCGACCCAACCCGCAAGTTTAGAACCCAATATGGTGCAAGATTGTATCTGAGATTTATCAGTAAAGTGTATCTATGTGAATCTAGTATAATACATACACTATATTTTTAGATCTTTATATATCATATATCTAGATCATCATATATCTTTCTGTCACGCCCCGCTTCTTGGTGTACGGTAAGGAGACGCGACGGGTCACGCGATGTATTTACTCAGAAGTAAACACACTAAGCGTATTTAAGCAATATAAAGTAAAAATACATGAGAGACATGAATGTAAATGAATAGCAACTTTATTTAATAAACATTCTTTTACAGGTACAACCGAAATGTAAATACATGAATAGAAAGCGATGCCTAAACAATGTCATAACTGAAATGAAAATATGTACAAGTGCTTATAGCTTTGGGTCAAACGCTAACTGCTCCAAATCTTCAGGGTTGGGCTCGATCTCCAATAAGTCCGAAACACCTAACAACATTCCAAAGAAAGAAGAAAAGGAATGTCATCAGCGAACAATCGCTCAGTAAGTTCCAAATGTGAGTAGAGATAGAATAGACAGAAAGAGAATATAACTTATAATATTTGATTATAATGTTAACGTTGTTGTTTGTAGTTTGGTACAGAAAATGCCGGTGTATACGAGAGGAATCCCACTATTCCGGAGACTAAGGTATATGGAGCACAAGGAACCGTTCAGCCACAGTACAACGGCAATGGATATTCAGGTTATGTGTATTATGGTTACAGTCTCGTGCCACTTCTAATACCTTCCGTACCAATCTACCCCTTTAAAAACCCCGCGGTGTCTTTTGCATTGATTGTATTGTTTTTTTATATAAATGGCTGACTTTCCGAGACCATGATATCAGTAAACAGAATGGATATAAAATGGAGATTCATGTAGACGGAATATATCCATGGTTCAGTTCAGTCAATATAGATTGAATAGACAGATTCATGTTGAATTGTAGTTTATACTTGAATCATATTCAAGTCAGATTGATTAGATTGAGACTCAGTCTGAGTCAAACAATTTGAAAAGAAATTGAAATCCCGAAGTAGTTTTGATGTTATCGGTAACTGCTGCACATTGACGGCAGGATTTGTATCTTTTTCCAAGACAATTACCGTAATGATAACATCGTTTGTTAAATTGTCTACCTTAGATAGGCAAGCACCCACATTCTCCGGCTCCCTGAGGCTCAAGAGAATTGGTCCCGCTTAAACCTATATTTACTAGGGTCCTTATTGTAATTTAGCATAATTTGAGGAGGTTTTATGTAAAAATAGTTTTGATATGTTTTCAAAAATACACCTCAAGTATTTAATTATCGTATTTAGGGTTTTCATAAATGTATATTTTATAAATGTGAAATTTCTAGGGAGTAGAACCTAGTTTTCATAGTATATGGTATTTTATTGAAATATTGGAATTGTTTTGTATTTGGATGGTATTTTCATGTAATGGTGATTTCTTTGATTTGGAAAACTTGGAATATTTATAAAATATAATTAAAATAGATATTTTGATAATAGTTATATATTAATAAAAATAATTTTATTTATTCTTGTAGAAATCTCATTTTCTAAAGAAAAATGCATTAAAAATTCTATCGAGATCGAATGCTCCTTTCGGAGGTCTGCATCTCGCTCTACTAGGCCCGAAGATGTGCGATAACCCACACCATCCCGAACGGGGTCCCCAAAATGGGTTGTAGAGGCACAATTGTAAGGAATTGATTAATACACTTTTTAAAGAAATGGTTTTGCAAGTTTGATGGTATTTATTTGTAATGCCGTATTATCCCATAACTATATTCCCAAAACTTCATCATGCTATGTCAAAAATGTGTGTTGTGATGAGGCAGGTCATTACCTCGTGAGTTATCAAAAGGTAATACAAGTTTTATGTTGTTTTATGTCGGAAATAAAGTATGTGGTATTTTACTGTAAAAATACGATAAAAATTGCATAAAAGATTATTTTGAATTGAAACTTGTTTTAAAGTGTTTGTTAATGTTTGTTAAACATTATATGAGAGTATGGTATTGATTGTTTATGAAAAATAACCTTTTTAAGGAAAAATCGAATCGGAAGTCGGATTAACTCCGCTTCCGTCGAGTTTTAGAATTTAAAGTTTTTAGAATAAAAGATGAGAGGGGGAGAGGGGACTTACTGGCTAGGGAACAAAAGAAAGGAGAGGGGAAACTAAGAAAGGCTTCGGGGCGTCGTTTCGTCGCCGGAATCTCCTTAGAACGTTGCCGGAACTTCACCCGTTGCTAACTCCACTTGCACATTATAAGGACTTGAGAATTTTTGAAAGTTTTGACAGAGAATTTCTGAGTGAGGATGAGTGAAATGGAGTGTGGTATTTATAGGATAAATTATGGTTTAGAGGGTTAAAGAATGCATTGAAAATTTGCATTAAAATTGGATTAAAGGTGATTTATTGTTCTCTGGAAAATGTGCAGAGAAAATAAACAATGTGAGAGAAGTAGGGTAGCTGAAGAGGTGCTCGGGTGAAAAGATGGAGGCCAATCCCTACGGGCGGCCCGGCAGTACCGATCAATAATCCCTTGGGCTTCTAAAAGATTAAAAGAAAATTTAATAAAAAGATAATGTGACTGGGGGGATTCAATCACAGGGGCTACGTCACAGCAGTGCAAGACTTTACCAATGAGCTACAAGTTGTTTCTTGCTGTTCAAAAGTAAAACAAATACTTATAGTATACACATGATTGCAAATACCCCAATTGTACATTAACTTTTAAACAATTTTCTGTACATTGAAATTGGAGTTGTTACACTTTCAATAGCCACAAGTTAAGAATAAGTTATATTTTCTTAACTGTCATCATATGTTTGACATCCCATATCTTATTTTGCTTTTATCTTTTACGTTTAAATCTCAAGATATTTAATATCAAATATTTACTAAATCTAGATATATTTTTAGAATCCTTTTAAATATTAAATTAGGGATATAAGTTATTTAAAATATATTCTTGCATTATGGTTGAAAAGTTTACATATGAGAATTATTTTCCAAAATATATTTTTGATGAGATTTTGGTGGAGATTGGTTGTAGTTTGATATTATCTATATACATTAAAACCAATATATATTTATAACCTAATTTAAACTATAATATATATATTTATATTAAACACAAAATCCCTCACTCTCTCTCTCTCTCCACATAACATACCTCTCCCTCATCAATTTATATATTCACCTTCTTCGTTCTTCAAGCCCACACCCATTCTTGCCGACGCAACTCCAGCCGCATCCTAGAATCTTAACCGAGCTATCAAAACTTGATGTCTATTTGTATAGCGTCATGTTGCTTCCGTTCATCGCGTTTGTTTCGAGACAAGTTTACAACTTGCTACATGCTATACTTTATATAATTTACTAATATATTGTCGTACTATTATTATTATTATCATCATACAGCTATATCTATATAATTTATACAACGTAGTTATTTAACGTTAATCAGTTTTATAATATACAATGTATGCAAGTTTACAACTTACGACATGCTATAATTATATCTATAAATATATATTGTCGTAATATTTCTTATTATTATCATTAATTAGTTTATAATCTGCATTTTATAAGTTATACAAAATATAGTTTGAAATATTACAGTTTACACATGAAACGTCGTCGCAAAGCGGATACGACAAATCTGAAATTTACTATACACCTTACCTTATAAAATTCATTATAAATCATAAAAAAATCATTAGCATACGTTCTTTAGTTCGTTACGAAGCTAACTCAGAATACTATAAGCTTGTGAAATATTTACTTACAAAATAAATTTTTTAAATAACGTAAACTGTAAATGAAAGTACCTCCGAACTGCTGTCCAGGGAAATTCCAGCAGCAAACTTTCAAATTCGAACGTTCATAACTTTTTGTAGGAACAACCTGAGATGCTTTACCTTATAAAAATGAAAATCTTATTGAATGAGCTTTGTTTTGATATATGACACGTCCCTTTTGGAGGACGTTTGTTATTTTTAAGCTATTTTACAAATCAAGGCAACGCTGAATTTCTGAACGGAACTTTCTTGTGCATGGTTAATCAATACCCCTTTTATAGTTATTAATCGGATTGAATATGTTATCCCCGTTAATGTTATTATATCAATATCTATTTAACAAATAATAGTGCATGTGTTTTAATATTCAGCAAATATTACCGATTTACAGTTTTATAGTATCCGTACTGATAATAGCTTATCTAGTTGCATGCCGGAACGTCACAACGTTATCATTCTACTATATTGGTTCAATATGTTATCAACATTGCATCATACATGGTAATGAACGTATAATAGTTATTACAGATACATACATATGCATTATGGCGTTAGTCGTGTTTCAATATTGATTATAGTTTTACATTGGTATCTATTTTGGATTAATATATATTATATGACATGTTCACGACCCACTACCAGACTTGTTACTTAGATCTTATTACTAATGCCAACAATCCTGATTGTTGTCTTGACGGACGTGACTTGTTGTCTGCATAGACAAATCCTGTACCTGCTTGATCCTGTATTGGCATTAGACTTACATCATCAATACCTGACTTGAACATATAACCTTGGGGGTAAAGGGAAATCAATAATGAAACCTGACTTGTAACTCAACAGTTCGATATTTATACTGATCAGTCTTTACGGGCTAAGCCAGCCCAAGAATGATGCTGCTGACATCATTCATCTGTACATATTACCTGTTTACTGCTTAGTGGCACGTCTCGGATTCAGCCCGAAAATCTTGACCGTGGTCCCGGACACGCACGGGATACTATTGAGTTATATCGACGATTCCATTAAATTGATTTCAAAGACTTCAAGAATGGATAACCTAGAGGCACAGACATTAGGATACACATCACATACCTATATCTCACTGTTTTACACCTGTGTTATTTATTTACACTCATATTTAATCATAGTATCATATCCTGGTTATTACTATTATTTTGATATTTATGACGTACTGACGTCTGGGTTTTGCATGGCCCCGATACTTGACATAGCATGTGAGTATTCGACAGGATCGCCGATCAGTGAGGACCACCTCATTGATATAGCTCTTATGCAGGTTAGTTATTCATTGGATCTTTATTGCTTCTGATATCTTTTCCAGTTATTATTATTGTGGCTATTAGACATGTGATAGATAAATTTAGTAGTTTACTGTTCTTGATATCCGATTGACAGTCGTAATGTGACTATGGAAGAATCTTTCCTCGCCATAGGTAGTATAGTTGGCTTTGTCACGTGCCGTGTTTACGTATTTTGGAAAGCGGGGCGTGACAGACGAGGTCCGCAACGTAACTATACCAAGAAGTAGACTCTCCCCGATATAGTTACGCTAAACGTATATTAATGCAGATGTACACAAAAAACAAGATAAAGAAAAGTACTTTTATTCATTAATCAACATTTATTATAAAATATAACAAGCAGTAACAATATACAATTGGATCCAAAGGTTACAAATATAAGACATGATTCAATGATACAAATGATGTAATGTGATACAATATGAAAGATACCGAAATGGAAACTCTACAAGTCTTGGGCCCTTCACGGTTCCGCTGCTCACTCTGAAGACTGAGACTGGTCCTACAAATAGGCTATCCAACTAGGAACACAATTCTCAGGGTGTCCGAACACCCACAAGCATAAAAATAGACGGGAGAGTGCGATGCAAGTAATAACAGTAAATCATGTACGTAAAATAATGTAAAACATGTGCTATAAATAAATAAGTATGCAGAAAGGTAAATAAGGGGTCAAGCTGGGTGTCAATAACGGTATCAATATGGAGGTCTAAATGTCAAGTCATATCATGTATCAATCTAAGAGTCAAATCAAGTCAAACAAGGTATGTATTGATGGAATTGATTGATAGACGTACTTGTATCCCCGGGTATTCCATGACTTGCTGGAAATGGTATGAGCAGGGCGCTCGTGCCTGCGACAACAACAATAACATGAATCAATGCAGTAGCGTAAACATCCCCGAAAAGTGCCCGATAACTACAATGGAGTTTTGTTTAGTGTGAATATCACCCGAGTGCACAGGTATTTCCACTTTTCAGTTCCCCAATAAACAACAAGTATAAATTGGTAAAATATCCCGATCCAAGATGCTGACTAATCTATCCATAGGTCATGTCAATGTAAAGTCATGATAATCCAACCAATACATGTAAATGATAATCCGGTATAAATCACGAATAATAAAAGATGTCATGTGACATGTCATGTCACGAATTACTCAACATCGACTATGTAATCGAGTCTAGTATCAAGGCCTCAATAGCAATAAGTGACAGAATCAAGGGCTCACGCTAAATTAAGTGTCAAGACTTAGGATAGATCAATTGTCATGGCTTAAAGTAAATCAAAGGGATGTCAGAAGAGATATGCATGCTTCAATGTATACTAAACTAATCATGAGATGGAATACTGAATTGAGCAATACCGGTATACTATCAAATTTGCCTAAGTCCGAGGACTAAAACAGCCTCAAAAACTAATATACTATGTACACAAAATAACTGAACTGTAACACTACATGAAAGACGACACCACCGTAAATTTATATCGAGTAGTATGTAAATAATTAAATCAAAAGTTGAAACTTCTTGTACATTAAATCACAATGACTTCACAATATAAACATACACACACAAACAGAGATGAAAACTTATGAAACTGATTCAAATGCTTAATATATAATAGCTTGAACTAACTGAAACTAATATATGTAGATTACCACAATTCTAAGCCATACCAAATAAAGTATAAGTGATGATTGAATCGTTTGGTGTACATTAACTTACCAGTGGTATAATTATAATATAATATGGATATTTATTGTTTAGTTTTGGTGTGGTGGTAGCAGTAAGTAGATTCATTAAATAGTAAATTATGATATCAATACGAAATCATTAAGTGTCAAGTCGTCCGACTTAGGCAATCAAGAGATAAACACTTGCCTCGGGATGTACGGTGCACGGCACGCGGCAAGAACGCCGAAAACGACGGAAAACTTCTTTGGGGAATTTCTTCGAACATCTTCACATGCAATATTGAAACGTTGTAGGAATGGAGATCCGGAGGCGTGGAAATGATCGCGGCCCTCATGCGGACTCGGGCCAGCCTTGGAGCCTCGGTTTTTGGGCTCAGATCGAACTGTTGTCCAAGGTCGAGGGTTTGGTCTCGGTTTGTGTTGAGCTCGGGGTTGGCGCACGAGGGCTAGGCGGCGATTGTGGCTGTCGTTGTTGCTGCTGTTGGTGCGGCCGAAGGGAGAGAGAGAAAGAGATCGAGAAATCGAGAGATGGAGGGCTTTGGGTTTCATGGTGGGTTGTTGAAGAGAGAAGGGAAGAAGAGGAGGAGGAGGAGGCGGCTTGATGAGATGGTGGAGGAGGAGGTGAGCTCGGCCAAGGAGCAGCAGCCATGGGTCATGGGGGCTCTGGTAGCATAAGGAGAAGGAGGAAGGTGCTGGGTTTTCATTTGATTTTGAGAGGGGGGGGGGGGGGGGGGGGAAGGGACTGCATGGGAAAAGAAAATGAGTTAGTTTGGTTGGGTTTTGTTACAGGATTTTGAAATTGGTTAAAAAAAACAACTCAATTAACTCAATTAATGACAGTTAAGGACCATTAATAACAAATTAATAACCATTAAAATCAATATTAGTCACCATCGTTAAAATCAAAATGGGAGGGAATTCATCGGCACGAGATTTGGTTTTAAAAAAAGGAAATGGGTTTGGTTTAAAAAAGGATTAGTGGATTGGATTTGGGTTATACATTGTGCTTGAGGCCTGGGAAAAAGTAGGGAAAATTTAGAAAAATAATAGAAAATATATATTTAATAGATAATAAAAAATATACGGAAAATGCAAAATCAATAAATACAGTATTGCGGGAACAGGGTATTACAAAAATATATACGTATAATTATATGCACACAACAATATAATAAATAAATATTCAGCAAAAAAATATCATATAGTCAACCTGTTATATGTAATAATGTAAAAGCGAAAAATACTAAAGGAAAATATGAATTTTTTAATTAAAGTATAGACAAACGCAGACGTTACAAATGTAATATTTTACCTGAAAGGTCGATGTTGGCATAAAGAATAGTAGATGTACTATATGGAATAAAACACAAGAATTTTTACGGTTAGAAGTTTTTCACAACTTTGTTCGGGCAGAGACCTAAACCTATTTCTTTTTAGAGTTGGAGACTTAAAACCATCCCCCCCCCTCCTTTTTAATAGAACCAAGGGGCCATGCCCATAAAAAAAATGGAGAAAATGTTATTATTACTGTGCTAGACAAAAAATAATGTAAACTATAATCTTAGAAAGTTGATGCATTTATCAAAAATATCAAAATAATTAAAGGACAATGACCTGTAACCTGATTAATATTGGGAATCGAGTTTGAAAGTTTTACCACAGTATTTCGAAAATTACAAAGCATGACAAATTGTCTTTATCAGTTCTTCTTTATTTTCATAATAAAGTTCAAACGCCTATTAATAGAGTAAACATAGCAAACCGAATAATGCAAAGTAGGAAAAGTTTATGATTCAAAAATTATCAGAAACAGGAAAAAGGAAACTAATAAGATCTGTCAAATCTACACAATAAACCTCATAGCCTTTATACACGCTTCGGACATCCATA